>OX388346.1:73389013-75908841 GCA_947579665.1 Sympetrum striolatum | reverse complement strand
GATAGGAAAAAGCAACAATAACGGATAATATTACCTAAATTTCAATTTTTTATGTCTTTTTATCCTTAATTTTCGTCATTTAGATCGAGACCTGATCGGAAAAAACCAATGAAAATAGAAAATTCACCGGAATTTCAAATTTATTCCCCAAATTTGCCTCAATTTTTGGTATTTTATCCAGATATGATCGAAAAAAGCAACGAAAACGGCTAATTTGAACGATATTTCAATTTGTTTCCTCTATTATGCCCTTATTTTCGTCGTTTCATCAAGATTTGATGGAAAAAAGGACAACTGACGTATTTTATTAGCAAAATTTCATATTTTTTCCTAAATTTTGTCTTCATTTTCGTCATTTTATTGAGATATAATCGAAAAAAAACAAAGAAACGGTTAATTTCAGTGAAATATCATGTTTATTTATCTATTTGTCCTTAATTTTCGTAAATTTATCGAGATATGATCGAAAAAATTAGCAAAACGGATAATTTCACCGAAATTTCAATTTATTCCTCTATTTTGCATCAATTTTCATCATTTTATTGAAATATGATCGAAGAAAGCCACGAAAACGGAAAATTTTACCGAAATTTTAAATTTTTTCTCAATTTCGCCTTAATTTTCGTCATTTTATCGATATATGATAGAAAAATACAACGAAATGGCATAATATTAGCGAAGTTTAATTTGTTTCCTACATTTTGTCTTAATATTCGTCATTTTGTCAAGAATTGATTGAAAAAAGGACCAATCACGGAAAATATTAGCAAAATTTCAATTCTTTTCCTAAATTTTGTCTTCATTTTCGTCTTTTTATCGAGAAATTATCGAAAAAAGCAAGGAAAACGGATAATTGTTACGAGATTTTAATTAATTCCTCTATTTTTCCTTAATTTTCGTAATGTTATCGAGATATGATCGAAAAATGCAACGAAAACGGCCTATTTGATCGAAATTTCAATTTTTTTCCTACATTTTGTCTTAATTTTCGTCATTTTATTAAGAATGGATGGAAAAAAGGACCAATAACGGATACTATTAGCAAAATTTCAATTTTTTTCCTAAATTTTCTTTTCAATTTCGTCATTTTATCGAGATACGATCGAAAAAAGCAACCGAAGCGTATAATTTTACAGAAATTCCAATTATATTTCTCTATTTTGCCTAAATTATCGTCATCTAATCAAGATATGCTCGAAAAAAGCAACGAAAACGGATAAATTTTTACGACCGAAAAAAGGGTCGATAACGAATAATATAAGTGAAATTTCTTTTTTTTCTTCTATTTACTCGTTTTTTTCCACATTTTATGACGAAATTACCGAAAAAAGGGACGAAAACGGATAATTTTTGCGAAATTTCTAATTTTTTCCTCTATTTACTCTTTTTTTTCCTCATTTTATGACGAAATTAACGAAAAAAGGGACGAAAACGGATAATTTTAGCGAAATTTCTATTTTTTTTCCTCAATTTACTCGTTCTTTTTCCTCTATTTATGACGAAATTACCGAAAAAAGAGACGAAAACGGATAATCTTTGCGTAATTTCTATTTTTTCCTCTATTTACTCGATTTTTTCTCATTTTTTGACTAAATTACAAAAAATAGGGACGAAAACGGATAATTTAAGCGAAATTTTTATTTTTTTCCTGAATTTACACGATTTTTTCCTAATTTTATGACAAAATTACCGAAAAAAAGGACGAAAACGGATAATTTTAACGAAATTTCTATTTTTTCCTCTATTTACTCGTTTTTTTACCTCATTTTATGATGAAATTACCGAAAAAAGGGACGAAAACGGATAATTTTAGCGAAATTTTATTTTTTTTCTCATTTTATGATGAACATCCCGAAAAAAGTGACGAAAACGGATAATTTTAGTGAAATTTTTATTTTTTTCCTCAATTTACTAGTTTTTTTCTTTATTTTATGACTAAATTTCCGAAAAAAGGGACGAAAACGAATGATTTTTGCGAAATTTCTATTTTTTTCCTCTATTTACTCGATTTTTTCTCATTTCATGACTAAATTACCGAAAATAGGGACGAAAACGGATAATTTAAGCGAAATTTTTATTTTTTTCCTCAATTTACACGTTTTTTTTTCCTCATTTTATGACAAAATTACCGAAAAAAGGGACGAAAACGGATAATTTTATTAAAATTTTTATTTTTTTTTATTAATTTACTCGTTTTTTTTCCTCATTTTCTGACGAAATTACCGAAAAAAGGGACGAAAACGGATGATTTTTGCGAAATTTATATTTTTTTCCTCTATTTACTCGTTTTTTTTTCCTCATCTTATGAAGAAATTACCGAAAAAAGAGACGAAAACGGATAATTTTTGCGTAATTTCTATTTTTTCCTCTATTTACTCGATTTTTTCTCATTTTATGACTAAATTACCGAAAAAAGGGACGAAAACGGATAATTTAAGCGAAATTTTTATTTTTTTCCTCAATTTACACGTTTTTTTTCCTCATTTTATGACAAAATTACCGAAAAAAGGGACGAAAACGGATAATTTTATTAAAATTTTTATTTTTTTTCATCAATTTACTCGTTTTTTTTTCCTCATTTTCTGACGAAATTACCGAAAAAAGGGACGAAAACGGATGATTTTTGCGAAATTTATATTTTTTTCCTCTATTTACTCGTTTTTTTTTCCTCATCTTATGAAGAAATTACCGAAAAAAGAGACGAAAACGGATAATTTTTGCGTAATTTCTATTTTTTCCTCTATTTATTCGATTTTTTCTCATTTTATGACTAAATTACTGAAAAAAGGGACGAAAACGGATAATTTTAGCGAAATTACAATTTTTTCCTCTATTTACTCGTTTTTTTTCCTCATTTTATGACGAAATTACCGAAAAAAAGGGCCGAAAACGGATAATTTTAGCGAAATTTCAATTTTTTCCTCTATTTACTCATTTTTTTCCTCATTTTATGACGAAATTACCGAACAAAGGGACGAAAACGGATAAATTTAGTTAAATTTCTATTTTTTTCCTCTATTTACTTGTTTTTTTTCCTCATTTTATAACGAAAATACCGAAAAAAAATACAAAATTGGATTATTTTAGCGAATTTTTATTTTTTTTCTCAATTTACTCGTTTTTTTTCCTCATTTAAAGACAAAATTACCGAAAAAAGCGACGAAAACGGAAAATTTTTAGCGAAATTTCTATTTTTTTTCCTCTATTTACTCGTTTTTTTTCCTCATTATATGACGAAATTACCGAAAAAAGGGACGAAAACGGATAATTGTAGTGAAATTTTTATTTTTCTCCTCAATTTACTCGTTTTTTTTCTCATTTAATGACGAAATTACCGAAAAAAGGGACGAAAACGGATAATTTTATCGAAATTTCTATTTTTTTCTCTATTTACTCGTTTTTTTTCCTCATTTTATCACGAAATAAATAAAGGAAAAAAATAGAAATTTCGCAAAAAGTATCCGTTTTTGTCCCTTTTTTCGGTAATTTCGTCATAAAATAAGGAAAAAAAACGAGTAAATTGAGAAAAAAAAATAAAAATATCACTAAAATTATCCGTTTTCGTCCCTTTTTTCGGGAATTTCGTCAAAAAATGAGGAAAAAAAATAGAAATTTCGCTAAAATTATCCGTTTTCGTCCCTTTTTTCGGTAATTTCGTGATAAAATAAGGAAAAAAACGAGTAAATAGAGAAAAAATAGAAATTTCGCTATAATTATCCGTTTTCGTCCCTTTTTTCGGTAATTTTGTCATAAAATGAGGAAAAAAATCATGTAAATTGATGAAAAAAATAAAAATTTCGTTTAAATAATCCGTTTTCGTCCCTATTTTCGATAATTTAGTCATAAAATGAGAAAAAATCGAGTAAATAGAGGAAAAAATAGAAATTACTCAAAAATTATCCGTTTTCGTCTCTTTTTTCGGTAATTTCTTCAGAAGATGAGGAAAAAAAAACGAGTAAACAGAGGAAAAAATAGAAATTTCGCAAAAATCATCCGTTTTTTTCCCATTTTTTGGTAATTTCGTCATAAAATGAGGAAAAAAAACGAAGAAATTGAGGAAAAAAATAAAAATTTCAATAAAATTATCCGTTTTCGTCCCTTTTTTTGGTAATTTTGTCATAAAATGAGGAAAAAAAAACGCGTAAATTGAGGAAAAAAATAAAAATTTCGCTTAAATTATCCGTTTTTGTCCCTTTTTTCGGTAATTTCGTCATAAAATAAGGAAAAAAAACGGGTAAATTGAGAAAAAATTAAAAATATCACTAAAATTATCCGTTTTCGTCCCTTTTTTCGGGAATTTCGTCAAAAAATGAGGAAAAAAAAATAGAAATTTCACTAAAATTATCCGTTTTCGTCCCTTTTTTCGGTAATTTCGTCATAAAATGAGAAAAAAACGAGTAAATAGAGGAATAAATAGAAAATTCGCTAAAGTTATCCGTGATCGACCCTTTTTTCGGTAATTTTGTCATAAAATAAGGAAAAAAACGTGTAAATTGAGGAAAAAAATTAGAAATTTCGGTAAAAAATTTTCCTTTTTCGTCCCTTTTTTCGGTAATTTCGTCCTTAAATGAGGAAAAAAAACGAGTAAATTGAGGAAAAATAATAAAAATTTCACTAAAATTATCAGTTTTCGGCACTTTTTTCGGTAATTTCGTCATAAAATAAGGAAAAAAAACGAGTAAATAGAGGAAAAAATAGAAATTTTGCAAAAATTATCCGTTTTCGGCCCTTTTTTCCGTAATTTCGTCATAAAATGAGGAAAAAAAACGAGTAAATTGAGGAAAAAAAATAAAAATTTCACTAAAATTATCCGTTTTCGTCCCTTTTTTCGGTAATTTAGTCATAAAATGAGAAAAAATCGAGTAAATAGAGGAAAAAATAGAAATTACGCAAAAATTATCCGTTTTCGTCTCTTTTTTCGGTAATTTCTTCAGAAGATGAGGATAAAAACGAGTAAACAGAGGAAAAAAATAGAAATTTTGCAAAAATCATCCGTTTTCGTCCCTTTTTTTGGTAATTTCGAAATAAAATGAGGAAAAAAAAACGAGTAAATTGAGAAAAAAAAAATAAAAATTTCACTAAAATTATCCGTTTTCGTCCCTTTTTTCGGTAATTTAGTCATAAAATGAGAAAAAATCGAGTAAATAGAGGAAAAAATAGAAATTACGCAAAAATTATCCGTTTTCGTCTCTTTTTTCGGTAATTTCTTCAGAAGATGAGGATAAAAACGAGTAAACAGAGGAAAAAAATAGAAATTTCGCAAAAATCATCCGTTTTCGTCCCTTTTTTTGGTAATTTCGAAATAAAATGAGGAAAAAAAACGAGTAAATTGAGAAAAAATAAATAAAAATTTCACTAAAATTATCCGTTTTCGTCCCGTTTTTCGGTAATTTTGTCACAAAATGAGGAAAAAAAAGTGTAAATTGAGGAAAAAAATAAAAATTTAGCTTAAATTATCCGTTTTCGTCCCTATTTTCGGTAATTTAGTCATAAAATGAGAAAAAATCGAGTAAATAGAGGAAAAAATAGAAATTACTCAAAAATTATCCGTTTTCGTCTCATCTTTCGGTAATTTCTTCAGAAAATGAGGAACAAAACGAGTAAACAGGAAAAAAAATAGAAATTTCGCAAAAATCATCCGTTTTCGTCCCTTTTTTTGGTAATTTCGTCATAAAATGAGGAAAAAAAACGAGTAAATTGAGGAAAAAAAATAAAAATTTCACTAAAATTATCCGTTTTCGTCCCTTTTTTCGGTAATTTTGTCATAAAATGAGGAAAAAAAACGAGTAAATAGAGGAGAAATTAGAAATTTCGCTAAAATTAACCGTTTTCGTCCCTTTTATCGGTAATTTCGTCATAAAATGAGGAAAAAAAAACGAGTAAATAGAGGAGAAATTAGAAATTTCGCTAAAATTCACCGTTTTCGTCCCTTTTATCGGTAATTTCGTCATAAAATGAGGGAAAAAAAACGAATAAATTGAGGATAAAATAGAAATTTCGCAAAATTTATCCGTTTTCGTCCCTTTTCTCGGTAATTTCGTCATAAAATGAGCAAAAAAAAACGAGTAAATAGAGGAAAAAAATAGAAATTTTGCGAAAATTATCCGTTTTCGTCCCTTTTTTCGGAATATTAGTCATAAAATAAAGAAAAAAAACGAGTTAATAGTGGAAAAAAATAGAAATTTTGCGGAAATTATCCGTTTTCGTCCCTTTTTTCGGTAATTTCGTCATAAAATGAGGAAAAAAAACGAGTAAATAGAGGAAAAAATAGAATTATCGCTAAAATTATCCGTTTTCGACCCTTTTTTGGTATTTTCGTCATCAAATGAGGAAAAAAAACGTGTAAATTGAGGAAAATATAAAAATTTTGATAAAATTATACGTTTTCGTCCTTTGTCTGGGTAATTTCGTCATAAAATAAGGAAAAAAACGAGTAAATAGAAGAAAAATAGAAATTTCGCTAAAATTATCCGTTTTCGTCCCTTTTTTCGGTAATTTAGTCATAAAATGAGGAAAAAAACGAGTAAATAGAGGAAAAAAAATAGAAATATCGCTAAAATTATCCGTTTTCGTCCCTTTTTTCGGGAATTTTGTCATAAAAAGAGGAAAAAAAAACAAGTAAATAGAGGAGAAATTAGAAATTTCGCTAAAATTCACCGTTTTCGTCCCTTTTATCGGTAATTTCGTCATAAAATGAGGGAAAAAAAACGAATAAATTGAGGATAAAATAGAAATTTCGCAAAATTTATCCGTTTTCGTCCCTTTTCTCGGTAATTTCGTCATAAAATGAGCAAAAAAAAACGAGTAAATAGAGGAAAAAAATAGAAATTTTGCGAAAATTATCCGTTTTCGTCCCTTTTTTCGGAATATTAGTCATAAAATAAAGAAAAAAAACGAGTTAATAGTGGAAAAAAATAGAAATTTTGCGGAAATTATCCGTTTTCGTCCCTTTTTTCGGTAATTTCGTCATAAAATGAGGAAAAAAAACGAGTAAATAGAGGAAAAAATAGAATTATCGCTAAAATTATCCGTTTTCGACCCTTTTTTGGTAATTTCGTCATAAAATGAGGAAAAAAAAACGTGTAAATTGAGGAAAATATAAAAATTTCGATAAAATTATACGTTTTCGTCCTTTGTCTGGGTAATTTCGTCATAAAATGAGGAAAAAAACGAGTAAATAGAAGAAAAATAGAAATTTCGCTAAAATTATCCGTTTTCGTCCCTTTTTTCGGTAATTTAGTCATAAAATGAGGAAAAAAACGAGTAAATAGAGGAAAAAAAATAGAAATATCGCTAAAATTATCCGTTTTCGTCCCTTTTTTCGGGAATTTTGTCATAAAATGAGGAAAAAAAACAAGTAAATAGAGGAAAAAAATAGAAATTTTGCGAAAATTATCCGTTTTCGTCCCTTTTTTCGGTAATTTCGTCATAAAATGAGCAAAGAAAACGAGTAAATTGAGGAATAAATAGACATTTCGCAAAATTTATCCGTTTTCGTCCCTTTTTTCGGTAATTTCGTCATAAAATGAGGAAAAAAAACGAGTAAATAGAGGAAAAAATAGAAATATCGCTAAAATTGTCCGTTTTCGTCCCTTTTTTGGTAATTTCGTCATAAAATGAGGAAAAAAAAACGTGTATATTGAGGAAAATATAAAAATTTCGCTAAAATTATACGTTTTCGTCCTTTCTCTGGGTAATTTCGTTATAAAATAAGGAAAAAAAAACGAGTAAATAGAGGAAAAAATAGAAATTTCGCTAAAATTATCAGTTTTCATCCCTTTTTTCGGGAATTTCATCATAAAATTAGGAAAAAAACGAGTAAATAGAGGAAAAAATAGAAATTTCGCTAAAATTATCCGTTTTCGTCCCTTTTTTTGGTAATTTCGTCATTATATAAAGAAAAAAAACGAGTAAATTGAGAAAAAATATAAAAATTTCACTAAAATTTTCCGGTTTCGTCCCTTTTTTCGAGAATTTCGTCATAAAATTAGAAAAAAAAATAGAAATTTCGATAAAATTATCCGTTTTCGTCCCTTTTTTCGGTAATTTCGTCATAAAATGAGAAAAAAAACGAGTAAATAGAGGAAAAAATAGAAATTTCGCTAAAATAATCCGTTTTCGGTAATTTCCAGATAAAATGAGGAAAAAAACGAGTAAATAGAGGATAAAAATATAAATTTCGCGAAAATTATCCGTTTTCGTCCCTTTTTTCGATATCTTGGCCATAAAATGAGGAAAAAATACGAGTAAATAGAGGAAAAAAATAAAAATTTCCCTAAAATTATCCGTTTTCGTCCCTTTTTTGGTAATTTCGTCATAAAATGAGGAAAAAAACGTGTAAATTGAGGAAAATATAAAAATTTCGCTAAAATTATACGTTTTCGTCCTTTTTCTCGGTAATTTCGTCATAAAATGAGGAAAAAAACGAGTAAATAGAGGAAAAAAATAGAAATATCGCTAAAATTATCCGTTTTCGTCCCTTTTTTCGTAATTTCGTCATAAAATAAGGAAATAAAACGAGTAAATTGAGGAAAAAAATAAAAATTTCACCAAAATTATCCGTTTTCGTCCCTTTTTTCGGTAATTTCGTCATAAAATGAGGAAAAAGAACGAGTAAATAGAGGAAAAAATAGAAATTTCGCTAAAATAAACCGTTTTCGGTAATTTCTTGATATAATGAGGAAAAAAAACGAGTAAATAGAGGATAAAAATAGAAATTTCGCTATAATTATCCGTTTTCGTCCCTTTTTTAAGTAACTTAGTCATAAAATGAGAAAAAAAAACGTATTAATTGAGGAAAATATAAAAATTTCAATAAAATTATACGATTACGTCATTTTTTTGGTAATTTCGTCATAAAATGAAGAAAAAACACGTGTAAATTGAGGAAAATATATGAAAATTTCGCTAAAATTATCCGTTTTCGTCCCTTTTTTCGGTAATATCGTCATAAAAAAAACGAGTAAATAGAGGAAAAAATAGAAATTTCGCTAAAATTATCCGTTTTCATCCCTTTTTTCGGTAAGTTAGTAAAAAATTAAGGAAAAAAAACGAGTAAATAGAGGAAAAAAAATAGAAATTTCGCTAAAAATATCCGTATTCGTCCTTTTTTCGGGAATTTCGTCATAAAATGAGGAAAAAAAATAACAATTTCGCTAAAATTATCCGTTTTCGGCCCTTTTTACGGTAATTTCGTCATAAAATGAGGAAAAAAACGAGTAAATAGAGGAAAAAATAGAAATTTTGCGAAAATTATCCGTTCTCGTCCCTTTTTTCGGTATTTTCGTCAAACAATGAGGAAAAAAACGAGCAAATAGAGGAAAAAATAGAAATAACGCTAAAATTATCCGTTTTCGTCCCTTTTTTGGTAATTTCGTCATAAAATGAAAAAAAAGGTTTAAATTGAGGAAAAAAATAAAAATTTAACTAAAATTATCCGTTTTCGTCCCTTTTTTCGGTAATTTCGTCATAAAATGAGGAAAAGAAAAGAGTGAATAGAGGAAAAAAATAGAAATTTCGCTAAAATTATCCGTTTTCGTCCCTTTTTTCGTTAATTTCGTTATAAAATAAGGAAAAAAAACGAGTAAATTGAGATAAAAAATAAAAATTTCACTAAAATTATCCCTTTTTGGCCCTTTTTTCGGTAATTTCGTCATAAAATGAGGAAAAAAAAACGAGTAAATAGAGGAAAAAATAGAAATTTCGCTAAAATAATCCGTTTTCGGTAATTTCGTGATAAAGTGAGGAAAAAAACGAGTAAATTGAGGAAAAATAATAAAAATTTCACTAAAATTATCCGTTTTCGGCACTTTTTTCGGTAATTTCGTCATAAAATAAGGAAAAAAAACGAGTAAATAGAGGAAAAAATAGAAATTTTGCAAAAATTATCCGTTTTCGGCCCTTTTTTCCGTAATTTCGTCATAAAATGAGGAAAAAAACGAGTAAATTGAGGAAAAAAAATAAAAATTTCACTAAAATTATCCGTTTTCGTCCCTTTTTTCGGTAATTTAGTCATAAAATGAGAAAAAATCGAGTAAATAGAGGAAAAAATAGAAATTACTCAAAAATTATCCGTTTTCGTCTCCTCTTTCGGTAATTTCTTCAGAAGATGAGGAAAAAAAACGAGTAAACAGAGGAAAAAAATAGAAATTTCGCAAAAATCATCCGTTTTCGTCCCTTTTTTTGGTAATTTCGAAAAAAAAATGAGGAAAAAAAATGAGTAAATTGAGGAAAAAAAATAAAAATTTCACTAAAATTATCCGTTTTCGTCCCTATTTTCGGTAATTTAGTCATAAAATGAGAAAAAATCGAGTAAATAGAGGAAAAAATAGAAATTACTCAAAAATTATCCGTTTTCGTCTCTTCTTTCGGTAATTTCTTCAGAAGATGAGGAAAAAAACAAGTAAACAGAGGAAAAAAATAGAAATTTCGCAAAAATCATCCGTTTTCGTCCCTTTTTTGGTAATTTCGTCATAATATGAGGAAAAAAAACGAGTAAAATGAGGAAAAAAAATAACAATTTCACTAAAATTATCCGTTTTCGTCCCTTTTTTCGGTAATTTTCTCATAAAATGAGGAAAAAAAACGAGGTAAATAGAGGAGAAATTAGAAATTTCGCTAAAATTGACCGTTTTCGTCCCTTTTATCGGTAATTTCGTCATAAAATGAGGAAAAAAAAAACGAGTAAATAGAGGAGAAATTAGAAATTTCGCAAAATTTATCCGTTTTCGTCCCTTTTCTCGGTAATTTCGTCATAAAATGAGCAAAAAAAAACGAGTAAATAGAGGAAAAAAATAGAAATTTTGCGAAAATTATCCGTTTTCGTCCCTTTTTTCGGAAATTTAGTCATAAAATAAAGAAAAAAAACGAGTTAATAGTGGAAAAAAATAGAAATTTTGCGGAAATTATCCGTTTTCATCCCTTATTTCGGTAATTTCGTCATAAAATGAGGAAAAAAACGAGTAAATAGAGGAAAAAATTGAATTATCGCTAAAATTATCCGTTTTCGACCCTTTTTTGGTAATTTCGTCAAAAAATGAGGAAAAAAAACGTGTAAATTGAGGAAAATATAAAAATTTCGCTAAAATTATACGTTTTCGTCCTTTTTCTGGGTAATTTCGTCATAAAATGAGGAAAAAAACGAGTAAATAGAGGAAAAAAAATAGAAATTTTGCGAAAATTATCCGTTTTCGTCCCTTTTTTCGGTAATTTCGTCATAAAATGAGGAAAAAAACGAGTAAATAGAGGAAAAAATAGAAATATCGCTAAAATTGTCCGTTTTCGTCCCTTTTTTCGGTAAGTTAGTAAAAAATTAAGGAAAAAAAACGAGTAAATAGAGGAAAAAAATAGAAATTTCGGTAAAAATATCCGTTTTCGTCCTTTTTTCGGGAATTTCGTCATAAAATGAGGAAAAAAAACGAGTAAATTGAGGAAAAAAAATAAAAATTTCGCTAAAATTATCCGTTTTCGGCCCTTTTTACGGTAATTTCGTCATAAAATGAGAAAAAAAACGAGTAAATAGAGGAAAAAATAGAAATTTTGCGAAAATTATCCGTTCTCGTCCCTTTTTTCTGTATTTTCGTCAAACAATGAGGAAAAAAAACTAGCAAATAGAGGAAAAAATAGAAATAACGCTAAAATTATCCGTTTTCGTCCCTTTTTTGGTAATTTCGTCATAAAATGAAAAAAAATTTGTAAATTGAGGAAAAAAATAAAAATTTAACTAAAATTATCCGTTTTCGTCCCTTTTTTCGGTAATTTCGTCATAAAATGAGGAAAAAAAAACGAGTAAATAGAGGAAAAAAATAGAAATTTCGCTAAAATTATCCGTTTTCGTCCCTTTTTTCGTTAATTTCGTCATAAAATAAGGAAAAAAAACGAGTAAATAGAGGAAAAAATAGAAATTTCGCTAAAATAATCCGTTTTCGGTAATTTCGTGATATAGTGAGGAAAAAATGAGTAAATTGAGGCAAAATAAAAAAAATTTCACTAAAATTATCCGTTTTCGGCACTTTTTTCGGTAATTTCGTCATAAAATAAGGAAAAAAAATGAGTAAATAGAGGAAAAAATAGAAATTTTGCAAAAATTATCCGTTTTCGGCCCTTTTTTCCGTAATTTCGTCATAAAATGAGGAAAAAAAACGAGTAAATTGAGGAAAAAAAATAAAAATTTCACTAAAATTATCCGTTTTCGTCCCTTTTTTCGGTAATTTAGTCATAAAATGAGAAAAAATCGAGTAAATAGAGGAAAAAATAGAAATTACGCAAAAATTATCCGTTTTCGTCTCTTTTTTCGGTAATTTCTTCAGAAGATGAGGATATAAACGAGTAAATAGAGGAAACAAATAGAAATTTCGCAAAAATCATCCGTTTTCGTACCTTTTTTCGGTAATTTCGTCATAAAATGAGGAAAAAAAAGAGTAAATTGAGGAAAAAAAATAAAATTTTCACTTAAATTATCAGTTTACGTCCCTTTTTTCGGTAATTTTGTCATAAAATGAGGAAAAAAAACGTGTAAATTGAGGAAAAAAATAAAAATTTCGCTTAAATTATCCGTTTTCGTCCCTATTTTCGGTAATTTAGTCATAAAATGAGAAAAAATCGAGTAAATAGAGGAAAAAATAGAAATTACTCAAAAATTATCCGTTTTCGTCTCTTCTTTCGGTAATTTCTTCAGAAGATGAGGAAAAAAACGAGTAAACAGAGGAAAAAAATAGAAATTTCGCAAAAATCATCCGTTTTCGTCCCTTTTTTTGGTAATTTCGAAATAAAATGAGGAAAAATAACGAGTAAATTGAGGAAAAAAAATAAAAATTTCACTAAAATTATCCGTTTTCGTCCCTTTTTTCGGTAATTTTGTCATAAAATGAGGAAAAAAAAACGTGTAAATTGAGGAAAAAAATAAAAATTTCGCTTCAATTATCCGTTTTCGTCCCTATTTTCGGTAATTTAGTCATAAAATGAGAAAAAATCGAGTAAATAGAGGAAAAAATAGAAATTAATTAAAAATTATCCGATTTCGTCTCTTTTTTCGGTAATTTCTTCAGAAGATGAGGAAAAAAACGAGTAAATAGAGGAAACAAATAGAAATTTCGCAAAAATCATCCGTTTTCGTCCCTTTTTTCGGTAATTTCGTCATAAAATGAGGAAAAAAAACGAGTAAATTGAGGAAAAATAATAAAAATTTCACTTAAATTATCCGTTTTCGTCCCTTTTTTCGGTAATTTTGTCACAAAATGAGGAAAAAAAAGTGTAAATTGAGGAAAAAAATAAAAATTTCGCTTAAATTATCCGTTTTCGTCCCTATTTTCGGTAATTTAGTCAAAAAAAAAGAGAAAAAATCGAGTAAATAAAGGAAAAAATAGAAATTACTCAAAAATTATCCATTTTCGTCTCTTCTTTCGGTAATTTCTTCAGAAGATGAGGAAAAAAACTAGTAAACAGAGGAAAAAAATAGAAATTTCGCAAAAATCATCCGTTTTCGTCCCTTTTTTTGGTAATTTCGTCATAAAATGAGGAAAAAAAACGAGGTAAATAGAGGAAAAAATAGAAATTTCGCTAAAATTATCAGTTTTCATCCCTTTTTTCGGGAATTTCATCAAAAAATTAGGAAAAAAACGAGTAAATAGAGGAAAGAATAGAAATTTCGCTAAAATTATCCGTTTTCGTCCCTATTTTCGGTAATTTAGTCAAAAAAAAAGAGAAAAAATCGAGTAAATAAAGGAAAAAATAGAAATTACTCAAAAATTATCCGTTTTCGTCTCTTCTTTCGGTAATTTCTTCAGAAGATGAGAAAAAAAAACGAGTAAACAGAGGAAAAAAATAGAAATTTCGCAAAAATCATCCGTTTTCGTCCCTTTTTTTGGTAATTTCGTCATAAAATGAGGAAAAAAAAACGAGTAAATAGAGGAAAAAATAGAAATTTCGCTAAAATTATCAGTTTTCATCCCTTTTTTTGGTAATTTCGTCATTATATAAAGAAAAAAAACGAGTAAATTGAGAAAAAATATAAAAATTTCACTAAAATTTTCCGTTTTCGTCCCTTTTTTCGAGAATTTCGTCATAAAATTAGAAAAAAAAATAGAAATTTCGATAAAATTATCCGTTTTCGTCCCTTTTTTCGGTAATTTCGTCATAAAATAAGAATAAAAACGAGTAAATAGAGGAAAAAATAGAAATATCGCTAAAATTAGAAAAATCGGTAAAATTATCCGTTTTCGTCCCTTTTTTTCGGTAATTTAGTCATAAAATGAGGAAAAAAACGAGTAAATAGTTGAAAAAAAATAAAAATTTCACTAAAATTATCCGTTTTCGTCCCTTTTTTCGGTAATTTTGTCATAAAATGAGGAAAAAAACGAGTAAATAGAGGAGAAATTTGAAATTTCGCTAAAATTAACCGTTTTCGTCCCTTTTATCGGTAATTTCGTCATAAAATGAGGAAAAAAAACGAGTAAATAGAGGAGAAATTAGAAATTTCGCTAAAATTAACCGTTTTCGTCCCTTTTATCGGTAATTTCGTCATAAAATGAGGGAAGAAAACGAATAAATTGAGAATAAAATAGAAATTTCGCAAAATTTATCCGTTTTCGTCCCTTTTCTCGGTAATTTCGTCATAAAATGAACAAAAAAAACGAGTAAATAGAGGAAAAAATTGAATTATCGCTAAAATTATCCGTTTTCGACCCTTTTTTGGTAATTTCGTCATAAAATGAGGGAAAAAAACGAATAAATTGAGGAAAAAATAGAAATTTCGCTAAAATTATCCGTTTTCGTCCCTTTTTTCGGTAATTTAGTCATAAAATGAGGAAAAAAACGAGTAAATAGAGGAAAAAAAATAGAAATATCGCTAAAATTATCCGTTTTCGTCTCTTTTTTCGGTAATTTCTTCAGAAGATGAGGATATAAACGAGTAAATAGAGGAAACAAATAGAAATTTCGCAAAAATCATCCGTTTTCGTACCTTTTTTCGGTAATTTCGTCATAAAATGAGGAAAAAAAAGAGTAAATTGAGGAAAAAAAATAAAATTTTCACTTAAATTATCAGTTTACGTCCCTTTTTTCGGTAATTTTGTCATAAAATGAGGAAAAAAAACGTGTAAATTGAGGAAAAAAATAAAAATTTCGCTTAAATTATCCGTTTTCGTCCCTATTTTCGGTAATTTAGTCATAAAATGAGAAAAAATCGAGTAAATAGAGGAAAAAATAGAAATTACTCAAAAATTATCCGTTTTCGTCTCTTCTTTCGGTAATTTCTTCAGAAGATGAGGAAAAAAACGAGTAAACAGAGGAAAAAAATAGAAATTTCGCAAAAATCATCCGTTTTCGTCCCTTTTTTTGGTAATTTCGAAATAAAATGAGGAAAAATAACGAGTAAATTGAGGAAAAAAAATAAAAATTTCACTAAAATTATCCGTTTTCGTCCCTTTTTTCGGTAATTTTGTCATAAAATGAGGAAAAAAAACGTGTAAATTGAGGAAAAAAATAAAAATTTCGCTTCAATTATCCGTTTTCGTCCCTATTTTCGGTAATTTAGTCATAAAATGAGAAAAAATCGAGTAAATAGAGGAAAAAATAGAAATTAATTAAAAATTATCCGATTTCGTCTCTTTTTTCGGTAATTTCTTCAGAAGATGAGGAAAAAAACGAGTAAATAGAGGAAACAAATAGAAATTTCGCAAAAATCATCCGTTTTCGTCCCTTTTTTCGGTAATTTCGTCATAAAATGAGGAAAAAAAACGAGTAAATTGAGGAAAAATAATAAAAATTTCACTTAAATTATCCGTTTTCGTCCCTTTTTTCGGTAATTTTGTCACAAAATGAGGAAAAAAAAGTGTAAATTGAGGAAAAAAATAAAAATTTCGCTTAAATTATCCGTTTTCGTCCCTATTTTCGGTAATTTAGTCAAAAAAAAAGAGAAAAAATCGAGTAAATAAAGGAAAAAATAGAAATTACTCAAAAATTATCCATTTTCGTCTCTTCTTTCGGTAATTTCTTCAGAAGATGAGGAAAAAAACTAGTAAACAGAGGAAAAAAATAGAAATTTCGCAAAAATCATCCGTTTTCGTCCCTTTTTTTGGTAATTTCGTCATAAAATGAGGAAAAAAAACGAGTAAATAGAGGAAAAAATAGAAATTTCGCTAAAATTATCAGTTTTCATCCCTTTTTTCGGGAATTTCATCAAAAAATTAGGAAAAAAACGAGTAAATAGAGGAAAAAATAGAAATTTCGCTAAAATTATCCGTTTTCGTCCCTATTTTCGGTAATTTAGTCAAAAAAAAAGAGAAAAAATCGAGTAAATAAAGGAAAAAATAGAAATTACTCAAAAATTATCCGTTTTCGTCTCTTCTTTCGGTAATTTCTTCAGAAGATGAGAAAAAAAACGAGTAAACAGAGGAAAAAAATAGAAATTTCGCAAAAATCATCCGTTTTCGTCCCTTTTTTTGGTAATTTCGTCATAAAATGAGGAAAAAAAACGAGTAAATAGAGGAAAAAATAGAAATTTCGCTAAAATTATCAGTTTTCATCCCTTTTTTCGGGAATTTCATCAAAAAATTAGGAAAAAAACGAGTAAATAGAGGAAAAAATAGAAATTTCGCTAAAATTATCCGTTTTCGTCCCTTTTTTTGGTAATTTCGTCATTATATAAAGAAAAAAAACGAGTAAATTGAGAAAAAATATAAAAATTTCACTAAAATTTTCCGTTTTCGTCCCTTTTTTCGAGAATTTCGTCATAAAATTAGAAAAAAAAATAGAAATTTCGATAAAATTATCCGTTTTCGTCCCTTTTTTCGGTAATTTCGTCATAAAATAAGAATAAAAACGAGTAAATAGAGGAAAAAATAGAAATTTCGCTAAAATTATCAGTTTTCATCCCTTTTTTCGGGAATTTCATCAAAAAATTAGGAAAAAAACGAGTAAATAGAGGAAAGAATAGAAATTTCGCTAAAATTATCCGTTTTCGTCCCTATTTTCGGTAATTTAGTCAAAAAAAAAGAGAAAAAATCGAGTAAATAAAGGAAAAAATAGAAATTACTCAAAAATTATCCGTTTTCGTCTCTTCTTTCGGTAATTTCTTAAGAAGATGAGAAAAAAAACGAGTAAACAGAGGAAAAAAATAGAAATTTCGCAAAAATCATCCGTTTTCGTCCCTTTTTTTGGTAATTTCGTCATAAAATGAGGAAAAAAAACGAGTAAATAGAGGAAAAAATAGAAATTTCGCTAAAATTATCAGTTTTCATCCCTTTTTTTGGTAATTTCGTCATTATATAAAGAAAAAAAACGAGTAAATTGAGAAAAAATATAAAAATTTCACTAAAATTTTCCGTTTTCGTCCCTTTTTTCGAGAATTTCGTCATAAAATTAGAAAAAAAAATAGAAATTTCGATAAAATTATCCGTTTTCGTCCCTTTTTTCGGTAATTTCGTCATAAAATAAGAATAAAAACGAGTAAATAGAGGAAAAAATAGAAATATCGCTAAAATTAGAAAAATCGGTAAAATTATCCGTTTTCGTCCCTTTTTTCGGTAATTTAGTCATAAAATGAGGAAAAAAACGAGTAAATAGAGGAAAAAAAATAAAAATTTCACTAAAATTATCCGTTTTCGTCCCTTTTTTCGGTAATTTTGTCATAAAATGAGAAAAAATCGAGTAAATAGAGGAAAAAATAGAAATTACTCAAAAATTATCCGTTTTCGTCTCTTCTTTCGGTAATTTCTTCAGAAGATGAGGAAAAAAACGAGTAAACAGAGGAAAAAAATAGAAATTTCGCAAAAATCATCCGTTTTCGTCCCTTTTTTTGGTAATTTCGAAATAAAATGAGGAAAAATAACGAGTAAATTGAGGAAAAAAAATAAAAATTTCACTAAAATTATCCGTTTTCGTCCCTTTTTTCGGTAATTTTGTCATAAAATGAGGAAAAAAAACGTGTAAATTGAGGAAAAAAATAAAAATTTCGCTTCAATTATCCGTTTTCGTCCCTATTTTCGGTAATTTAGTCATAAAATGAGAAAAAATCGAGTAAATAGAGGAAAAAATAGAAATTAATTAAAAATTATCCGATTTCGTCTCTTTTTTCGGTAATTTCTTCAGAAGATGAGGAAAAAAACGAGTAAATAGAGGAAACAAATAGAAATTTCGCAAAAATCATCCGTTTTCGTCCCTTTTTTCGGTAATTTCGTCATAAAATGAGGAAAAAAAACGAGTAAATTGAGGAAAAATAATAAAAATTTCACTTAAATTATCCGTTTTCGTCCCTTTTTTCGGTAATTTTGTCACAAAATGAGGAAAAAAAAGTGTAAATTGAGGAAAAAAATAAAAATTTCGCTTAAATTATCCGTTTTCGTCCCTATTTTCGGTAATTTAGTCAAAAAAAAAGAGAAAAAATCGAGTAAATAAAGGAAAAAATAGAAATTACTCAAAAATTATCCATTTTCGTCTCTTCTTTCGGTAATTTCTTCAGAAGATGAGGAAAAAAACTAGTAAACAGAGGAAAAAAATAGAAATTTCGCAAAAATCATCCGTTTTCGTCCCTTTTTTTGGTAATTTCGTCATAAAATGAGGAAAAAAAACGAGTAAATAGAGGAAAAAATAGAAATTTCGCTAAAATTATCAGTTTTCATCCCTTTTTTCGGGAATTTCATCAAAAAATTAGGAAAAAAACGAGTAAATAGAGGAAAAAATAGAAATTTCGCTAAAATTATCCGTTTTCGTCCCTATTTTCGGTAATTTAGTCAAAAAAAAAGAGAAAAAATCGAGTAAATAAAGGAAAAAATAGAAATTACTCAAAAATTATCCGTTTTCGTCTCTTCTTTCGGTAATTTCTTCAGAAGATGAGAAAAAAAACGAGTAAACAGAGGAAAAAAATAGAAATTTCGCAAAAATCATCCGTTTTCGTCCCTTTTTTTGGTAATTTCGTCATAAAATGAGGAAAAAAAACGAGTAAATAGAGGAAAAAATAGAAATTTCGCTAAAATTATCAGTTTTCATCCCTTTTTTCGGGAATTTCATCAAAAAATTAGGAAAAAAACGAGTAAATAGAGGAAAAAATAGAAATTTCGCTAAAATTATCCGTTTTCGTCCCTTTTTTTGGTAATTTCGTCATTATATAAAGAAAAAAAACGAGTAAATTGAGAAAAAATATAAAAATTTCACTAAAATTTTCCGTTTTCGTCCCTTTTTTCGAGAATTTCGTCATAAAATTAGAAAAAAAAATAGAAATTTCGATAAAATTATCCGTTTTCGTCCCTTTTTTCGGTAATTTCGTCATAAAATAAGAATAAAAACGAGTAAATAGAGGAAAAAATAGAAATTTCGCTAAAATTATCAGTTTTCATCCCTTTTTTCGGGAATTTCATCAAAAAATTAGGAAAAAAACGAGTAAATAGAGGAAAGAATAGAAATTTCGCTAAAATTATCCGTTTTCGTCCCTATTTTCGGTAATTTAGTCAAAAAAAAAGAGAAAAAATCGAGTAAATAAAGGAAAAAATAGAAATTACTCAAAAATTATCCGTTTTCGTCTCTTCTTTCGGTAATTTCTTCAGAAGATGAGAAAAAAAACGAGTAAACAGAGGAAAAAAATAGAAATTTCGCAAAAATCATCCGTTTTCGTCCCTTTTTTTGGTAATTTCGTCATAAAATGAGGAAAAAAAACGAGTAAATAGAGGAAAAAATAGAAATTTCGCTAAAATTATCAGTTTTCATCCCTTTTTTTGGTAATTTCGTCATTATATAAAGAAAAAAAACGAGTAAATTGAGAAAAAATATAAAAATTTCACTAAAATTTTCCGTTTTCGTCCCTTTTTTCGAGAATTTCGTCATAAAATTAGAAAAAAAAATAGAAATTTCGATAAAATTATCCGTTTTCGTCCCTTTTTTCGGTAATTTCGTCATAAAATAAGAATAAAAACGAGTAAATAGAGGAAAAAATAGAAATATCGCTAAAATTAGAAAAATCGGTAAAATTATCCGTTTTCGTCCCTTTTTTCGGTAATTTAGTCATAAAATGAGGAAAAAAACGAGTAAATAGAGGAAAAAAAATAAAAATTTCACTAAAATTATCCGTTTTCGTCCCTTTTTTCGGTAATTTTGTCATAAAATGAGGAAAAAAACGAGTAAATAGAGGAGAAATTTGAAATTTCGCTAAAATTAACCGTTTTCGTCCCTTTTATCGGTAATTTCGTCATAAAATGAGGAAAAAAAACGAGTAAATAGAGGAGAAATTAGAAATTTCGCTAAAATTAACCGTTTTCGTCCCTTTTATCGGTAATTTCGTCATAAAATGAGGGAAGAAAACGAATAAATTGAGAATAAAATAGAAATTTCGCAAAATTTATCCGTTTTCGTCCCTTTTCTCGGTAATTTCGTCATAAAATGAACAAAAAAAACGAGTAAATAGAGGAAAAAATTGAATTATCGCTAAAATTATCCGTTTTCGACCCTTTTTTGGTAATTTCGTCATAAAATGAGGGAAAAAAACGAATAAATTGAGGAAAAAATAGAAATTTCGCTAAAATTATCCGTTTTCGTCCCTTTTTTCGGTAATTTAGTCATAAAATGAGGAAAAAAACGAGTAAATAGAGGAAAAAAAATAGAAATATCGCTAAAATTATCCGTTTTCGTCCCTTTTTTCGGGAATTTCGTCATAAAATGATGAAAAAAAACGAGTATATAGAGGAAAAAAATAGAAATTTTGCGAAAATTATCCGTTTTCGTCCCTTTTTTCGGTAATTTCGTCATAAAATAAAGAAAAAAAACGACTAAATAGTGGAAAAAATAGAAATTTTGCGAAAATTATCCGTTTTTTTCCCTTTTTTCGGTAATTTCGTCATAAAATGAGGAAAAAAAAACGAGTAAATAGAGGAAACATAGAATTATCGCTAAAATTATCCGTTTTCGTCCCTTTTTTGGTGATTTCGTCATTAAATGAGGAAAAAAAACGTGTAAATTGAGGAAAATATAAAAATTTCGCTAAAATTATACGTTTTCGTCCTTTTTCTTGGTAATTTCGTTATAAAATGAGGAAAAAAAACGAGTAAATAGAGGAAAAAATAGAAATTTCGCGAGAATTATCCGTTTTCGTCCCTTTTTTCGGTAATTTAGTCATAAAATGATGAAAAAAACGAGTAAATAGAGGAAAAAAATAGAAATATCGCTAAAATTATCCGTTATCGTCCCTTTTTTCGGGAATTTTGTCATAAAATTAGGAAAAAAACGAGTAAATAGAGGAAAAAATAGAAATATCGCTAAAATTATCCGTTTTCGTCCCTTTTTTCGGTAATTTCGTCATAAAATGAGCAAAAAAAAACGAGTTAATAGAGGAAAAAAATAGAAGTTTTGCGAAAATTATCCGTTTTCGTCCCTTTTTTCGGTAATTTCGTCATAAAATGAGGAAAAAAAACGTGTAAAGCGAGGAAAATATAAAAATTTCGATAAAATTATCCGTTTTCGTCTCTTTTTTCGGTAACTTCGTCATAAAATGAGGATAAAAAACGAGTAAATTGAGGAAAAAAAATAAAAATTTCGCTAAAATTATCCGTTTTCGTCCCTTTTTTCGGTAATTTCGTCATAAAATGAGGAAAAAAAAACGATTAAATAGAGGAAAAAAATAAAAATTTCGCTAAAATTATCCGTTTTCGTCCCTTTTTTGGTAATTTCGTCATAAAATGAGGAAAAAAAACGTGTAAATTGAGGAAAATATAAAAATTTCAATAAGATTATCCGTTTTCGTCTCTTTTTTCGGTAACTACGTCATAAAATGAGGATAAAAAACGAGTAAATAGTGGAAAAAAATAGAAATTTTGCGAAAATTATCCGTTTTCGTCCCTATTTTCGATAATTTCGTCATAAAATGAGGAAAAAATACGAGTAAATTGAGGAAAAAAATAAAAATTTCGATAAAATTATCCGTTTTCGTCTCTTTTTTCGGTAACTACGTCATAAAATGAGGATAAAAAACGAGTAAATTGAGGAAAAAAATAAAAATTTCGCTAAAATTATCCGTTTTCGTCCCTTTTTTCGGTAATTTCGTCATAAAATGAGCAAAAAAAAACGAGTAAATAGAGGAAAAAAATAGAAATTTTGCGAAAATTATCCGTTTTCGTCCCTTTTTTCGGTAATTTCGTCATAAAATGAGGAAAAAATGTGTAAATTGAGGAAAATATAAAAATTTCGATAAAATTATCCGTTTTCGTCTGTTTTTTCGGTAACTTCGTCATAAAATGAGGATAAAAAACGAGTAAATTGAGGAAAAAAAATAAAAATTTCGCTAAAATTATTCGTTTTCGTCCCTTTTTTCGGTAATTTCGTCATAAAATGAGGAAAAAAAACGATTAAATAGAGGAAAAAAATAATAATTTCGCTAAAATTATCCGTTTTCGACCCTTTTTTGGTAATTTCGTCATAAAATGAGGAAAAAAAACGTGTAAATTGAGGAAAATATAAAAATTTCGATAAGATTATGCGTTTTCGTCTCTTTTTTCGGTAACTACGTCATAAAATGAGGATAAATAACGAGTAAATAGTGGAAAAAAATAGAAATTTTGCGAAAATTATCCGTTTTCGTCCGGTAATTTCGTCATAAAATGAGGAAAAAATACGAGTAAATAAAGGAAAAAATAGAAATTTCGCTAAAATTATCCGTTTTCGTCCCTTTCTTCGGTAATTTATTCATAAAATGAGGAAAAAAAACGAGTAAATAGAGGCAAAAATAGAAATTTCGCTAAAATTATCCGTTTTCGTCCCTTTTTTGGTAATTTCGTCATTAAATAAAGAAAAAAACGAGTAAATTGAGAAAAAATATAAAAATTTCACTAAAATTATACGTTTTCGTCCCTTTTTTTGGGAATTTCGTCATAAAATTAGAAAAAAAAATGAAAATTTCGGTAAAATTATCCGTTTTCGTCCCTTTTTTCGGTAATTTCGTCATAAAATGAGAAATAAAAACGTGTTAATTGTGGAAAATATAAATATTTCGCTAAAATTATACGTTTTCGTCCTTTTTTTGTAATTTCGTCATAAAATGAGGAAAAAAACACGTGTAAATTGAGGAAAATATATGAAAATTTCGCTAAAATTATCCGTTTTCGACCCTTTTTTCAATATCTTGGCCATAAAATGAGGAAAAAATACGAGTGAATTGAGGAAAAAAATAGAAATTTCGCTAAAATTATCCGTTTTCGTCCCTTTTTTCGGTAATTTAGTAAAAAATTAAGGAAAAAAAAACGAGTAAATAGAGGAAAAAAATATAAATTTCGCAAATATTATCCGTTTTCGACCCTTTTTTCAATATCTTGGCCATAAAATGAGGAAAAAATACGAGTGAATTGAGGAAAAAAATAAAAATTTCGATAAAATTATCCCTTTTCGTCTCTTTTTTCGGTAACTACGTCATAAAATGAGGATAAAAAACGAGTAAATTGAGGAAAAAAATAAAAATTTCGCTAAAATTATCCGTTTTCGTCCCTTTTTTCGGTAATTTCGTCATAAAATGAGGAAAAAAAACGAGTAAATAGAGGAAAAAAATAGAAATTTTGCGAAAATTATCCGTTTTCGTCCCTTTTACCGGAAATTTAGTCATAAAATGAGGAAAAACAACGAATAAATAGAGGAAAAAAATAAAAATTTCGCTAAAATTATCCGTTTTCGTCCCTATTTTCTGTAATTTCGTCATAAAATGAGGAAAACAAAACGAGTAAATAGAGGAAAAGAATAGAAATTTTGCAAAAATTATCCGTTTTCGTCCCTTTTTTCGGTAATTTCGTCATAAAATGAGCAAAAAAAACGAGTAAATTGAGAAAAAATATAAAAATTTTTCGTTTTCGTCCCTTTTTTCGAGAATTTCGTCATAAAATTAGAAAAAAAATAGAAATTTCGATAAAGTTATCCGTTTTCGTCCCTTTTTTCGGAAATTTCGTCATAAAATGAGAAAAAAAAAACGAGTAAATCGAGGAAAAAATAGAAATTTCGCTAAAATAATCCGTTTTCGGTAATTTCGTGATAAAATGAGGAAAAAAAACGAGTAAATCTAGGATAAAAATATAAATTTCGCAAAAATTAACCCTTTTCGTCCCTTTTTTCGGTATCTTGGCCATAAAATGAGGAAAAAATACGAGTAAATTGAGGAAAAAAATAAAAATTTCGATAAAATTATCCGTTTTCATCTCTTTTTTCGGTAACTACGTCATAAAATGAAGATAAAAAACGAGTAAATTGAGGAAAAAAAATAAAAATTTCGCTAAAATTATCCGTTTTTGTCCCTTTTTTCGGTAATTTCGTCATAAAATGAGGAAAAAAAACGAGTAAATAGAGGAAAAAAATAAAAATTTTGCTAAAATTATCCGTTTTCGTCCCTTTTTTGGTAATTTCGTCATAAAATGAGGAAAAAAAACGTGTAAATTGAGGAAAATATAAAAATTTCGCTAAAATTATACGTTTTCGTCCTTTTTCTCGGTAATTTCGTCATAAAATGAGGAAAAAAAACGAGTAAATAGAGAAAAAAATAGAAATTTCGCTAAAATTATCCGTTTTCGTCCCTTTTTTCGGTAATTTAGTCATAAAATGAGGAAAAAAACGAGTAAATAGAGGAAAAAAATAGAAATATCGCTAAAATTATCCGTTTTTGTCCCTATTTTCGGGAATTTTGTCATAAAATTAGGAAAAAAACGAGTAAATAGAGGAAAAAATAGAAATTTCGCTATAATTATCCGTTTTCGTCCCTTTTTTCGGTAATTTCGTCATAAAATGAGGAAAAAAACACGTGTAAATTGAGGAAAATATATGAAAATTTCGCTAAAATTATCCGTTTTCGTCCCTTTTTTCTGGAATTTCGTCATAAAATTAGAAAAAAAAATTGAAATTTCGATAAAATTATCCGTTTTCGTCCCTTTTTCTTGGTAATTTCGTTATAAAATGAGGAAAAAAAACGAGTAAATAGAGGAAAAAATAGAAATTTCGCGAGAATTATCCGTTTTCGTCCCTTTTTTCGGTAATTTAGTCATAAAATGATGAAAAAAACGAGTAAATAGAGGAAAAAAATAGAAATATCGCTAAAATTATCCGTTATCGTCCCTTTTTTCGGGAATTTTGTCATAAAATTAGGAAAAAAACGAGTAAATAGAGGAAAAAATAGAAATATCGCTAAAATTATCCGTTTTCGTCCCTTTTTTCGGTAATTTCGTCATAAAATGAGCAAAAAAAAACGAGTTAATAGAGGAAAAAAATAGAAGTTTTGCGAAAATTATCCGTTTTCGTCCCTTTTTTCGGTAATTTCGTCATAAAATGAGGAAAAAAAACGTGTAAAGCGAGGAAAATATAAAAATTTCGATAAAATTATCCGTTTTCGTCTCTTTTTTCGGTAACTTCGTCATAAAATGAGGATAAAAAACGAGTAAATTGAGGAAAAAAAATAAAAATTTCGCTAAAATTATCCGTTTTCGTCCCTTTTTTCGGTAATTTCGTCATAAAATGAGGAAAAAAAAACGATTAAATAGAGGAAAAAAATAAAAATTTCGCTAAAATTATCCGTTTTCGTCCCTTTTTTGGTAATTTCGTCATAAAATGAGGAAAAAAAACGTGTAAATTGAGGAAAATATAAAAATTTCAATAAGATTATCCGTTTTCGTCTCTTTTTTCGGTAACTACGTCATAAAATGAGGATAAAAAACGAGTAAATAGTGGAAAAAAATAGAAATTTTGCGAAAATTATCCGTTTTCGTCCCTATTTTCGATAATTTCGTCATAAAATGAGGAAAAAATACGAGTAAATTGAGGAAAAAAATAAAAATTTCGATAAAATTATCCGTTTTCGTCTCTTTTTTCGGTAACTACGTCATAAAATGAGGATAAAAAACGAGTAAATTGAGGAAAAAAATAAAAATTTCGCTAAAATTATCCGTTTTCGTCCCTTTTTTCGGTAATTTCGTCATAAAATGAGCAAAAAAAAACGAGTAAATAGAGGAAAAAAATAGAAATTTTGCGAAAATTATCCGTTTTCGTCCCTTTTTTCGGTAATTTCGTCATAAAATGAGGAAAAAATGTGTAAATTGAGGAAAATATAAAAATTTCGATAAAATTATCCGTTTTCGTCTGTTTTTTCGGTAACTTCGTCATAAAATGAGGATAAAAAACGAGTAAATTGAGGAAAAAAAATAAAAATTTCGCTAAAATTATTCGTTTTCGTCCCTTTTTTCGGTAATTTCGTCATAAAATGAGGAAAAAAAACGATTAAATAGAGGAAAAAAATAATAATTTCGCTAAAATTATCCGTTTTCGACCCTTTTTTGGTAATTTCGTCATAAAATGAGGAAAAAAAACGTGTAAATTGAGGAAAATATAAAAATTTCGATAAGATTATGCGTTTTCGTCTCTTTTTTCGGTAACTACGTCATAAAATGAGGATAAATAACGAGTAAATAGTGGAAAAAAATAGAAATTTTGCGAAAATTATCCGTTTTCGTCCGGTAATTTCGTCATAAAATGAGGAAAAAATACGAGTAAATAAAGGAAAAAATAGAAATTTCGCTAAAATTATCCGTTTTCGTCCCTTTCTTCGGTAATTTATTCATAAAATGAGGAAAAAAAACGAGTATATAGAGGCAAAAATAGAAATTTCGCTAAAATTATCCGTTTTCGTCCCTTTTTTGGTAATTTCGTCATTAAATAAAGAAAAAAACGAGTAAATTGAGAAAAAATATAAAAATTTCACTAAAATTATACGTTTTCGTCCCTTTTTTTGGGAATTTCGTCATAAAATTAGAAAAAAAAATGAAAATTTCGGTAAAATTATCCGTTTTCGTCCCTTTTTTCGGTAATTTCGTCATAAAATGAGAAATAAAAACGTGTTAATTGTGGAAAATATAAATATTTCGCTAAAATTATACGTTTTCGTCCTTTTTTTGTAATTTCGTCATAAAATGAGGAAAAAAACACGTGTAAATTGAGGAAAATATATGAAAATTTCGCTAAAATTATCCGTTTTCGACCCTTTTTTCAATATCTTGGCCATAAAATGAGGAAAAAATACGAGTGAATTGAGGAAAAAAATAGAAATTTCGCTAAAATTATCCGTTTTCGTCCCTTTTTTCGGTAATTTAGTAAAAAATTAAGGAAAAAAAAACGAGTAAATAGAGGAAAAAAATATAAATTTCGCAAATATTATCCGTTTTCGACCCTTTTTTCAATATCTTGGCCATAAAATGAGGAAAAAATACGAGTGAATTGAGGAAAAAAATAAAAATTTCGATAAAATTATCCCTTTTCGTCTCTTTTTTCGGTAACTACGTCATAAAATGAGGATAAAAAACGAGTAAATTGAGGAAAAAAATAAAAATTTCGCTAAAATTATCCGTTTTCGTCCCTTTTTTCGGTAATTTCGTCATAAAATGAGGAAAAAAAACGAGTAAATAGAGGAAAAAAATAGAAATTTTGCGAAAATTATCCGTTTTCGTCCCTTTTACCGGAAATTTAGTCATAAAATGAGGAAAAACAACGAATAAATAGAGGAAAAAAATAAAAATTTCGCTAAAATTATCCGTTTTCGTCCCTATTTTCTGTAATTTCGTCATAAAATGAGGAAAACAAAACGAGTAAATAGAGGAAAAGAATAGAAATTTTGCAAAAATTATCCGTTTTCGTCCCTTTTTTCGGTAATTTCGTCATAAAATGAGCAAAAAAAACGAGTAAATTGAGAAAAAATATAAAAATTTTTCGTTTTCGTCCCTTTTTTCGAGAATTTCGTCATAAAATTAGAAAAAAAATAGAAATTTCGATAAAGTTATCCGTTTTCGTCCCTTTTTTCGGAAATTTCGTCATAAAATGAGAAAAAAAAAACGAGTAAATCGAGGAAAAAATAGAAATTTCGCTAAAATAATCCGTTTTCGGTAATTTCGTGATAAAATGAGGAAAAAAAACGAGTAAATCTAGGATAAAAATATAAATTTCGCAAAAATTAACCCTTTTCGTCCCTTTTTTCGGTATCTTGGCCATAAAATGAGGAAAAAATACGAGTAAATTGAGGAAAAAAATAAAAATTTCGATAAAATTATCCGTTTTCATCTCTTTTTTCGGTAACTACGTCATAAAATGAAGATAAAAAACGAGTAAATTGAGGAAAAAAAATAAAAATTTCGCTAAAATTATCCGTTTTTGTCCCTTTTTTCGGTAATTTCGTCATAAAATGAGGAAAAAAAACGAGTAAATAGAGGAAAAAAATAAAAATTTTGCTAAAATTATCCGTTTTCGTCCCTTTTTTGGTAATTTCGTCATAAAATGAGGAAAAAAAACGTGTAAATTGAGGAAAATATAAAAATTTCGCTAAAATTATACGTTTTCGTCCTTTTTCTCGGTAATTTCGTCATAAAATGAGGAAAAAAAACGAGTAAATAGAGAAAAAAATAGAAATTTCGCTAAAATTATCCGTTTTCGTCCCTTTTTTCGGTAATTTAGTCATAAAATGAGGAAAAAAACGAGTAAATAGAGGAAAAAAATAGAAATATCGCTAAAATTATCCGTTTTTGTCCCTATTTTCGGGAATTTTGTCATAAAATTAGGAAAAAAACGAGTAAATAGAGGAAAAAATAGAAATTTCGCTATAATTATCCGTTTTCGTCCCTTTTTTCGGTAATTTCGTCATAAAATGAGGAAAAAAACACGTGTAAATTGAGGAAAATATATGAAAATTTCGCTAAAATTATCCGTTTTCGTCCCTTTTTTCTGGAATTTCGTCATAAAATTAGAAAAAAAAATTGAAATTTCGATAAAATTATCCGTTTTCGTCCCTTTTTTCGGTAATTTCGTCATAAAATGAGGAAAAAAACGAGTAAATAGAGGATAAAATAGAAATTTCACTAAAATTATCCGTTTTCGTCCCTTTTTTCGGTAATTTCGTCATAAAATGAGGAAAAAAACACGTGTAATCGCTAAAATTATCCGTTTTCGTCCCTTTTTTCGGGAATTTTGTCATAAAATTAGGAAAAAAACGAGTAAATAGAGGAAAAAATAGAAATTTCGCTATAATTATCCGTTTTCGTCCCTTTTTTCGGTAATTTCGTCATAAAAAAAAAAAAAAACGAGTAAATTGAGAAAAAATATAAAAATTTCACTAAAATTATCCGTTTTCGTCCCTTTTTTCTGGAATTTCGTCATAAAATTAGAAAAAAAAATTGAAATTTCGATAAAATTATCCGTTTTCGTCCCTTTTTTCGGTAATTTCGTCATAAAATGAGGAAAAAAACGAGTAAATAGAGGATAAAATAGAAATTTCACTAAAATTATCCGTTTTCGTACCTTTTTTCGGTAATTTAGTCATAAAATGAGGAAAAAAACGAGTAAATAGAGGAAAAAAATAGAAATATCGCTAAAATTATCCGTTTTCGTCCATTTTTCGGTAATTTCGTCATTAAATAAAGAATGAAAACGAGTAAATTGCGAAAAAATATAAAAATTTCACTAAAATTATCCGTTTTCGTCCCTTTTTTCGGGAAGTTCGTCATAAAATTAGAAAAAAAAATTGAAATTTCGATAAAATTATCCGTTTTCGTCCCTTTTTTCGGTAATTTCGTCATAAAATGAAAAAAAAACGAGTAAATAGAGGAAAAAATAGGAATTTCGCTAAAATAATCCGTTTTCGGTAATTTCGTGACAAAATGAGGAAAAAAAACGAGTAAATTGAGGAAAAAAATAAAAATTTCGATAAAATTATCCGTTTTCGTCTCTTTTTTCGGTAACTACGTCATAAAATGAGGAAAAAAAACGAGCAAATTGAGGAAAAAAAATAAAAATTTCGCTAAAATTATCCGTTTTCGTCCCTTTTTTCGGTAATTTCGTCATAAAATGAGGAAAAACAACGAATAAATAGAGGAAAAAAATAAAAATTTCGCTAAAATTATCCGTTTTCGTCCCTATTTTCTGTAATTTCGTCATAAATGAGGAAAACAAAACGAGTAAATAGAGGAAAAGAATAGAAATTTTGCAAAAATTATCCGTTTTCGTCCCTTTTTTCGGTAATTTCGTCATAAAATGAGCAAAAAAAACGAGTAAATTGAGGAAAAAAATAAAAATTTCGATAAAATTATCCGTTTTCGTCTCTTTTTTCGGTAACTACGTCATAAAATGAGGATAAAAAACGAGTAAATTGAGGAAAATAATAAAAATTTCGCTAAAATTATCCGTTTTCGTCCCTTTTTTCGGTAATTTCGTCATAGAATTTGGAAAAAAACGAGTAAATAGAGGAAAAAATAGAAATTTCGCTAAAATTATCCGTTTTCGTCCCTTTTTTCGGTAATTTCGTCATTAAATAAAGAAAATAAACGAGTAAATTGAGAAAAAATATAAAAATTTTTCGTTTTCGTCCCTTTTTTCGAGAATTTCGTCATAAAATTAGAAAAAAAATAGAAATTTCGATAAAGTTATCCGTTTTCGTCCCTTTTTTCGGAAATTTCGTCATAAAATGAGAAAAAAAAAACGAGTAAATAGAGGAAAAAATAGAAATTTCGCTAAAATAATCCGTTTTCGGTAATTTCGTGATAAAATGAGGAAAAAAAACGAGTAAATCTAGGATAAAAATATAAATTTTGCAAAAATTATCCGTTTTCGTCCCTTTTTTCGGTATCTTGGCCATAAAATGAGGAAAAAATACGAGTAAATTGAGGAAAAAAATAAAAATTTCGATAAAATTATCCGTTTTCATCTCTTTTTTCGGTAACTACGTCATAAAATGAAGATAAAAAACGAGTAAATTGAGGAAAAAAAATAAAAATTTCGCTAAAATTATCCGTTTTTGTCCCTTTTTTCGGTAATTTCGTCATAAAATGAGGAAAAAAAACGAGTAAATAGAGGAAAAAAATAAAAATTTTGCTAAAATTATCCGTTTTCGTCCCTTTTTTGGTAATTTCGTCATAAAATGAGGAAAAAAAACGTGTAAATTGAGGAAAATATAAAAATTTCGCTAAAATTATACGTTTTCGTCCTTTTTCTCGGTAATTTCGTCATAAAATGAGGAAAAAAAACGAGTAAATAGAGAAAAAAATAGAAATTTCGCTAAAATTATCCGTTTTCGTCCCTTTTTTCGGTAATTTAGTCATAAAATGAGGAAAAAAACGAGTAAATAGAGGAAAAAAATAGAAATATCGCTAAAATTATCCGTTTTCGTCCCTTTTTTCGGGAATTTTGTCATAAAATTAGGAAAAAAACGAGTAAATAGAGGAAAAAATAGAAATTTCGCTATAATTATCCGTTTTCGTCCCTTTTTTCGGTAATTTCGTCATAAAAAAAAAAAAAAAACGAGTAAATTGAGAAAAAATATAAAAATTTCACTAAAATTATCCGTTTTCGTCCCTTTTTTCTGGAATTTCGTCATAAAATTAGAAAAAAAAATTGAAATTTCGATAAAATTATCCGTTTTCGTCCCTTTTTTCGGTAATTTCGTCATAAAATGAAAACAAAATAAAAGAGTAAATAGAGGAAAAAATAGAAATTTCGCTTAAATAATCCGTTTTCGGTAATTTCGTGATAAAATGGCGGAAAAAACGAGTAAATTGAGGAAAAAATTAAAAATTTCGATAAAATTATCCGTTTTCGTCTCTTTTTTCAGTAACTACGCTATAAATTGAGGAAAAAAAACGAGTAAATAGAGGAAAAAATAGAATTATCGCTAAGATTATCCGTTTTCGTCCCTTTTTTGGTAATTTCGTCATAAAATGAGGAAAAAAAACGTGTAAATTGAGGAAAATATAAAAAATTCGCTAAAATTATACGTTTTCGTCATTTTTCTCGGTAATTACGTCATAAAATGAGGAAAAAAAACGAGTAAATAGAGGAAAAAATATAAATTAAACTAAAATTATCCGTTTTCGTCACTTTTTTCGGTAATTTAGTCATAAAATGAGGAAAAAACGAGTAAATAGAGGAAAAAAATAGAAATATCGCTATAATTATCCGTTTTCGTCCCTTTTTTCGGGAATTTTGTCATAAAATTAGGAAAAAAACGAGTAAATAGAGGAAAAAATAGAAATTTCGCTAAAATTATCCGTTTTCGTCCCTTTTTTCGGTAATTTCGTCATTAAATAAAGAAAGAAAACGAGTAAATTGCGAAAAAATATAAAAATTTCACTAAAATTATCCGTTTTCGTCCCTTTTTTCGGGAATTTCGTCATAAAATTAGAAAAAAAAATTGAAATTTCGATAAAATTATCCGTTTTCGTCCCTTTTTTCGGTAATTTCGTCATAAAATGAAAAAAAAACGAGTAAATAGAGGAAAAAATAGGAATTTCGCTAAAATAATCCGTTTTCGGTAATTTCGTGATAAAATTAAGAAAAAAAACGAGTAAATTGAGGAAAAAAATAAAAATGTCGATAAAATTATCCGTTTTCGTCTCTTTTTTCGGTAATTTCGTCATAAAATGAGGAAAAAAAACGAGTAAATAGAGGAAAAAATAGAATTATCGCTAAGATTATCCGTTTTCGTCCCTTTTTTGGTAATTTCGTCATAAAATGAGGAAAAAAAACGTGTAAATTGAGGAAAATATAAAAATTTCGCTAAAATTATACGTTTTTGTCATTTTTCTCGGTAATTTCGTCATAAAATGAGGAAAAAAAACGAGTAAATAGAGGAAAAAATAGAAATTAAACTAAAATTATCCGTTTTCGTCCCTTTTTTTGGTAATTTAGTCATAAAATGAGGAAAAAACGAGTAAATAGAGGAAAAAAATAGAAATATCGCTAAAATTATCCGTTTTCGTCCCTTTTTTCGGGAATTTTGTCATAAAATTAGGAAAAAAACGAGTAAATAGAGGAAAAAATAGAAATTTCGCTAAAATTATCCGTTTTCGTCCCTTTTTTCGGTAATTTCGTCATTAAATAAAGAAAGAAAACGAGTAAATAGAGGAAAAAATAGAAATTTCGCTAAAGTTATCGGTTTTCGTCCCTTTTTTCGGAAATTTAGTCATAAAATAAAAAAAACGAGTAAATAGTGGAAAAAAATAGAAATATTGCGAAAATTATCCGTTTTCGTCCCTTTTTTCGGAAATTTAGTCATAAAATAAAGAACAAAACGAGTTAATAGTGGAAAAAAATAGAAATTTTGCCAAAATTATCCGTTTTCGTCCCTTTTTTCGGTAATTTCGTCATAAAATGAGGAAAAAAACGAGTAAATAGAGGAAAAAATAGAAATATCGCTAAAATTATCCGTTTTCGTCCCTTTTTTGGTAATTTCGTCATAAAATGAGGAAAAAAAACGTGTAAATTGAGGAAAATATAAAAATTTTGCTAAAATTATACGTTTTCGTCCTTTTTCTCAGTAATTTCGTCATAATATGAGGAAAAAAAACGAGTAAATAGAGGAAAAAATAGAAATATCGCTAAAATTATCCGTTTTCGTCCCTTTTTTGGTAATTTCGTCATAAAATGAGGAAAAAAAACAAGTTAATAGAGGAAAAAATAGAAATTTCGGTAAAATTATCCGTTTTCGTCCCTTTCTTCGGTAATTTATTCATAAAATGAGGAAAAACAACGAATAAATAGAGGAAAAAATAGAAATTTCGCTAAAATTATCCGTTTTCGTCCCTTTTTTCGGTGATTTCGTCATTAAATAAAGAAAGAAAACGAGTAAATTGCGAAAAAATATAAAAATTTCACTAAAATTATCCGTTTTCGTCCCTTTTTTCGGGAATTTCGTCATAAAATTAGAAAAAAAAATTGAAATTTCGATAAAATTATCCGTTTTTGTCCCTTTTTTCGGTAATTTCGTCATAAAATGAAAAAAAAACGAGTAAATAGAGGAAAAAATAGGAATTTCGCTAAAATAATCCGTTTTCGGTAATTTCGTGATAAAATTAAGAAAAAAAACGAGTAAATTGAGGAAAAAAATAAAAATTTCGATAAAATTATCCGTTTTCGTCTCTTTTTTCGGTAATTCGTCATAAAATGAGGAAAAAAAACGAGTAAATAGAGGAAAAAATAGAATTATCGCTAAGATTATCCGTTTTCGTCCCTTTTTTGGTAATTTCGTCATAAAATGAGGAAAAAAAACGTGTAAATTGAGGAAAATATAAAAATTTCGCTAAAATTATACGTTTTTGTCATTTTTCTCGGGAATTTCGTCATAAAATTAGAAAAAAAAATAGAAATTTCGCTAAAATTATCCGTTTTCGTCCCTTTTTTCGGTAATTTAGTCATAAAATGAGGAAAAAAACGAGTAAATAGAGGAAAAAAATAGAAATATCGCTAAAATTATCCGTTTTCGTCCCTTTTTTCGGGAATTTTGTCATAAAATTAGGAAAAAAACGAGTAAATAGAGGAAAAAATAGAAATTTCGCTATAATTATCCGTTTTCGTCCCTTTTTTCGGTAATTTCGTCATAAAAAAAAAAAAAAACGAGTAAATTGAGAAAAAATATAAAAATTTCACTAAAATTATCCGTTTTCGTCCCTTTTTTCTGGAATTTCGTCATAAAATTAGAAAAAAAAATTGAAATTTCGATAAAATTATCCGTTTTCGTCCCTTTTTTCGGTAATTTCGTCATAAAATGAAAACAAAATAAAAGAGTAAATAGAGGAAAAAATAGAAATTTCGCTTAAATAATCCGTTTTCGGTAATTTCGTGATAAAATGGCGGAAAAAACGAGTAAATTGAGGAAAAAATTAAAAATTTCGATAAAATTATCCGTTTTCGTCTCTTTTTTCAGTAACTACGCTATAAATTGAGGAAAAAAAACGAGTAAATAGAGGAAAAAATAGAATTATCGCTAAGATTATCCGTTTTCGTCCCTTTTTTGGTAATTTCGTCATAAAATGAGGAAAAAAAACGTGTAAATTGAGGAAAATATAAAAAATTCGCTAAAATTATACGTTTTCGTCATTTTTCTCGGTAATTACGTCATAAAATGAGGAAAAAAAACGAGTAAATAGAGGAAAAAATATAAATTAAACTAAAATTATCCGTTTTCGTCACTTTTTTCGGTAATTTAGTCATAAAATGAGGAAAAAACGAGTAAATAGAGGAAAAAAATAGAAATATCGCTATAATTATCCGTTTTCGTCCCTTTTTTCGGGAATTTTGTCATAAAATTAGGAAAAAAACGAGTAAATAGAGGAAAAAATAGAAATTTCGCTAAAATTATCCGTTTTCGTCCCTTTTTTCGGTAATTTCGTCATTAAATAAAGAAAGAAAACGAGTAAATTGCGAAAAAATATAAAAATTTCACTAAAATTATCCGTTTTCGTCCCTTTTTTCGGGAATTTCGTCATAAAATTAGAAAAAAAAATTGAAATTTCGATAAAATTATCCGTTTTCGTCCCTTTTTTCGGTAATTTCGTCATAAAATGAAAAAAAAACGAGTAAATAGAGGAAAAAATAGGAATTTCGCTAAAATAATCCGTTTTCGGTAATTTCGTGATAAAATTAAGAAAAAAAACGAGTAAATTGAGGAAAAAAATAAAAATGTCGATAAAATTATCCGTTTTCGTCTCTTTTTTCGGTAATTTCGTCATAAAATGAGGAAAAAAAACGAGTAAATAGAGGAAAAAATAGAATTATCGCTAAGATTATCCGTTTTCGTCCCTTTTTTGGTAATTTCGTCATAAAATGAGGAAAAAAAACGTGTAAATTGAGGAAAATATAAAAATTTCGCTAAAATTATACGTTTTTGTCATTTTTCTCGGTAATTTCGTCATAAAATGAGGAAAAAAAACGAGTAAATAGAGGAAAAAATAGAAATTAAACTAAAATTATCCGTTTTCGTCCCTTTTTTTGGTAATTTAGTCATAAAATGAGGAAAAAACGAGTAAATAGAGGAAAAAAATAGAAATATCGCTAAAATTATCCGTTTTCGTCCCTTTTTTCGGGAATTTTGTCATAAAATTAGGAAAAAAACGAGTAAATAGAGGAAAAAATAGAAATTTCGCTAAAATTATCCGTTTTCGTCCCTTTTTTCGGTAATTTCGTCATTAAATAAAGAAAGAAAACGAGTAAATAGAGGAAAAAATAGAAATTTCGCTAAAGTTATCGGTTTTCGTCCCTTTTTTCGGAAATTTAGTCATAAAATAAAAAAAACGAGTAAATAGTGGAAAAAAATAGAAATATTGCGAAAATTATCCGTTTTCGTCCCTTTTTTCGGAAATTTAGTCATAAAATAAAGAACAAAACGAGTTAATAGTGGAAAAAAATAGAAATTTTGCCAAAATTATCCGTTTTCGTCCCTTTTTTCGGTAATTTCGTCATAAAATGAGGAAAAAAACGAGTAAATAGAGGAAAAAATAGAAATATCGCTAAAATTATCCGTTTTCGTCCCTTTTTTGGTAATTTCGTCATAAAATGAGGAAAAAAAACGTGTAAATTGAGGAAAATATAAAAATTTTGCTAAAATTATACGTTTTCGTCCTTTTTCTCAGTAATTTCGTCATAATATGAGGAAAAAAAACGAGTAAATAGAGGAAAAAATAGAAATATCGCTAAAATTATCCGTTTTCGTCCCTTTTTTGGTAATTTCGTCATAAAATGAGGAAAAAAAACAAGTTAATAGAGGAAAAAATAGAAATTTCGGTAAAATTATCCGTTTTCGTCCCTTTCTTCGGTAATTTATTCATAAAATGAGGAAAAACAACGAATAAATAGAGGAAAAAATAGAAATTTCGCTAAAATTATCCGTTTTCGTCCCTTTTTTCGGTGATTTCGTCATTAAATAAAGAAAGAAAACGAGTAAATTGCGAAAAAATATAAAAATTTCACTAAAATTATCCGTTTTCGTCCCTTTTTTCGGGAATTTCGTCATAAAGTTAGAAAAAAAAATTGAAATTTCGATAAAATTATCCGTTTTTGTCCCTTTTTTCGGTAATTTCGTCATAAAATGAAAAAAAAACGAGTAAATAGAGGAAAAAATAGGAATTTCGCTAAAATAATCCGTTTTCGGTAATTTCGTGATAAAATTAAGAAAAAAAACGAGTAAATTGAGGAAAAAAATAAAAATTTCGATAAAATTATCCGTTTTCGTCTCTTTTTTCGGTAATTCGTCATAAAATGAGGAAAAAAAACGAGTAAATAGAGGAAAAAATAGAATTATCGCTAAGATTATCCGTTTTCGTCCCTTTTTTGGTAATTTCGTCATAAAATGAGGAAAAAAAACGTGTAAATTGAGGAAAATATAAAAATTTCGCTAAAATTATACGTTTTTGTCATTTTTCTCGGTAATTTCGTCATAAAATGAGGAAAAAAAACGAGTAAATAGAGGAAAAAATAGAAATTAAACTAAAATTATCCGTTTTCGTCCCTTTTTTCGGTAATTTAGTCATAAAATGAGGAAAAAACGAGTAAATAGAGGAAAAAAATAGAAATATCGCTAAAATTATCCGTTTTCGTCCCTTTTTTCGGGAATTTTGTCATAAAATTAGGAAAAAAACGAGTAAATAGAGGAAAAAATAGAAATTTCGCTAAAATTATCCGTTTTCGTCCCTTTTTTCGGTAATTTCGTCATTAAATAAAGAAAGAAAACGAGTAAATAGAGGAAAAAATAGAAATTTCGCTAAAGTTATCGGTTTTCGTCCCTTTTTTCGGAAATTTAGTCATAAAATAAAAAAAACGAGTAAATAGTGGAAAAAAATAGAAATATTGCGAAAATTATCCGTTTTCGTCCCTTTTTTCGGAAATTTAGTCATAAAATAAAGAACAAAACGAGTTAATAGTGGAAAAAAATAGAAATTTTGCCAAAATTATCCGTTTTCGTCCCTTTTTTCGGTAATTTCGTCATAAAATGAGGAAAAAAACGAGTAAATAGAGGAAAAAATAGAAATATCGCTAAAATTATCCGTTTTCGTCCCTTTTTTGGTAATTTCGTCATAAAATGAGGAAAAAAAACAAGTTAATAGAGGAAAAAATAGAAATTTCGGTAAAATTATCCGTTTTCGTCCCTTTCTTCGGTAATTTATTCATAAAATGAGGAAAAACAACGAATAAATAGAGGAAAAAATAGAAATTTCGCTAAAATTATCCCTTTTCGTCCCTTTTTCGGTAATTTCGTCATTAAATAAAGAAAAAAAAACGAGTAAATTTAGAAAAAAAATAGAAATTTCGCTAAAATTATACGTTTTCGTCATTTTTTTCGTAATGTCGTCATAAAATGAGGAAAAAAAACGTGTAAGTTGAGGAAAATATATGAAAATTTCGCAAGAATTATCCGTTTTTGTCCCTTTTTTCGGAAATTTAGTCATAAAATAAAAAAAAAACGAGTAAATAGTGGAAAAAATAGAAATTTTGCGAAAATTATCCGTTTTCGTCCCTTTTTTCGGAAATTTAGTCATTAAATAAAGAACAAAACGAGTTAATAGTGGAAAAAAATAGAAATTTTGCCAAAATTATCCGTTTTCGTCCCTTTTTTCGGTAATTTCGTCATAAAATGAGGAAAAAAAACGATTAAATAGAGGAAAAAATAGAAATATCGCTAAAATTATCCGTTTTCGTCCCTTTTTTGGTAATTTCGTCATAAAATGAGGAAAAAAAACGTGTAAATTGAGGAAAATATAAAAATTTTGCTAATATTATACGTTTTCGTCCTTTTTCTCGGTAATTTCGTCATAATATGAGCAAAAAAACGAGTAATTAGAGGAAAAAATAGAAATATCGCTAAAATTATCCGTTTTCGTCCCTTTTTTGGTAATTTCGTCATAAAATGAGGAAAAAAAAAGAGTAAATAGAGGAAAAAATAGAAATTTCTCTAAAATTATCCGTTTTCGTCCCTTTTTTCGGTAATTTAGTCATAAAATGAGGAAAAAAACGAGTAAATAGAGGAAAAAAATAGAAATATCGCTAAAATTATCCGTTTTCATCCTTTTTTCGGGAATTTCGTCATAAAATTAGAAAAAAAAATAGAAATATCGCTAAAATTATCCGTTTTCGTCCCTTTTTTGGTAATTTCGTCATAAAATGAGGAAAAAAAAACGAGTAAATAGAGGAAAATATAAAATTTCGCTAAAATTATACGTTTTCGTCATTTTTTTGGTAATTTCGTCATAAAATGAGGAAAAAAACAAGTAAATAGAGGAAAAAATAGAAATTTCGCTAAAATTATCCGTTTTCGTCCCTTTTTTCGGTAATTTAGTCATAAAATGAGGAAAAAAAACGAGTAAATAGAGGGAAAAAATAGAAATATCGCTAAAATTATCCGTTTTCATCCCTTTTTTCGGGAATTTCATCATAAAATTAGGAAAAAAACGAGTAAATAGAGGAAAAAATAGAAATTTCGCTAAAATTATCCGTTTTCGTCCCTTTTTCGGTAATTTCGTCATTTAATAAAGAAAAAAAACGAGTAAATTGAGAAAAAATATAAATATTTCACTAAAATTATCCGTTTTCGTCCCTTTTTTCTGTAGTTATGTCATAAAATTAGAAAAAAAAATAGAAATTTCGATAAAATTATCCGTTTTCGTCCCTTTTTTCGGTAATTTCGTCATAAAATGAGAAACAAAAACGTGTTAATTGAGGAAAATATAAAAATTTCAATAAAATTATACGTTTTCGTCATTTTTTTGGTAATTTCGTCATAAAATGAGGAAAAAACACGTGTAAATTGAGGAAAATATATGAACATTTCGCTAAAATTATCCGTTTTCGTCCCATTATTCGGTAATATCGTCATAAAAAAAACGAGTAAATAGAGGAAAAAATAGAAATTTCGCTAAAATATTCCGTTTTCGTCCATTTTTTTGGTAATTTAGTAAAAAATTAAGGAAAAAAAAACGAGTAAATAGAGGAAAAAAAAAAAATTTCGCTTAAATTATCCGTTTTCGTCCTTTTTTCGGGAATTTCGTCATAAAATGAGAAAAAAATAGAAATTTCGCTAAAATTATCCGTTTTCGTCCTTTTTTCGGGAATTTCGTCATAAAATGAGAAAAAAATAGAATTATCGCTAAAATTATCCGTTTTCGTCCCTTTTTTCGGTATTTTCGACATAAAATGAGGAAGAAAAACGAGTAATTAGCGGAAAAAAATAGAAATTTCGCTATAATTATGCGTTTTCGTCCCTTTTTTCGGTAACTTCGTAATAAAATGAGGAAAAAAAACGAGTAAATTGAGGAAAAAATAGAAATTTCGATAAAATTATCCATTTTCGTCCTTTTTTCGGGAATTTCGTCATAAAATGAGAAAAAAAAATAGAATTATCGCTAAAATTGTCCGTTTTCGTCCCTTTTTTTGGTATTTGCGTCATAAAATGAGGAAAAAAAAGTATTTAGCGGAAAAAAATAGAAATTTCGCTAAAAATATCCGTTTTCGTCCTTTTTCGGGAATTTCGTCATAAAATGAGAAAAAAAAATAGAAATATCGCTAAAATTATCCGTTTTCGTCCCTTTTTTCGGTATTTTCGTCATAAAATGAGGAAAAAAAACGAGTAATTAGCGGAAAAAAAATAGAAATTTCGCTAAAATTATCCGTTTTCGTCCCTTTTTTGGTAATTTCGTCATTATATAAAGAAAAAAAACGAGTAAATTGAGAAAAAATATAAAAATTTCACTAAAATTATCCGTTTTCGTCCCTTTTTTCGGGAATTTCGTCATAAAATTAGAAAAAAAAATAGAAATTTCGATAAAATTATCCGTTTTCGTCCCATTTTTCGGTAATTTCGTCATAAAATGAGAAAAAAAAACGTGGTAATTGAGGAAAATATAAAAATTTCGCTAAAATTATACGTTTTCGTAATTTTTTGGTAATTTCGTCATAAAATGAGGAAAAAACACGTGTAAATTGAGGATAAAAAATAAAAATTTCGCTAAAATTATCCGTTTTCGTCCCTTTTTTCGGTATTTTCGACATAAAATGAGGAAGAAAAACGAGTAATTAGCGGAAAAAAATAGAAATTTCGCTATAATTATCCGTTTTCGTCCCTTTTTTCGGTAACTTCGTAATAAAATGAGGAAAAAAAACGAGTAAATTGAGGAAAAAATAGAAATTTCGATAAAATTATCCATTTTCGTCCTTTTTTCGGGAATTTCGTCATAAAATGAGAAAAAAAAATAGAATTATCGCTAAAATTGTCCGTTTTCGTCCCTTTTTTTGGTATTTGCGTCATAAAATGAGGAAAAAAAAGTATTTAGCGGAAAAAAATAGAAATTTCGCTAAAAATATCCGTTTTCGTCCTTTTTCGGGAATTTCGTCATAAAATGAGAAAAAAAAATAGAAATATCGCTAAAATTATCCGTTTTCGTCCCTTTTTTCGGTATTTTCGTCATAAAATGAGGAAAAAAAACGAGTAATTAGCGGAAAAAAAATAGAAATTTCGCTAAAATTATCCGTTTTTCGTCCCTTTTTTCGGTAACTTCGTAATAAAATGAGGAAAAAAAACGAGTAAATTGAGGAAAAAATAGATATTTCGATAAAATTATCCATTTTCGTCCTTTTTTCGGGAATTTCTTCATAAAATGAGAAAAAAAAATAGAATTATCGCTAAAATTGTCCGTTTTCGTCCCTTTTTTTGGTATTTGCGTCATAAAATGAGGAAAAAAAAAAGTATTTAGCGGAAAAAAATAGAAATTTCGCTAAAAATATCCGTTTTCGTCCTTTTTCGGGAATTTCGTCATAAAATGAGAAAAAAAATAGAAATATCGCTAAAATTATCCGTTTTCGTCCCTTTTTTCGGTATTTTCGTCATAAAATGAGGAAAAAAAACGAGTAATTAGCGGAAAAAAAATAGAAATTTCGCTAAAATTATCCGTTTTCGGCCCTTTTTACGGTAATTTCGTCATAAAATGAGGAAAAAAAACGAGTAAATTGAGGAAAAAATAGAAATTTCGATAAAATTATCCGTTTTCGTCCCTTTTTTCGGTAATTTCGTAATAAAATGAGGAAAAAAAACGAGTAAATAGAGGAAAAAATAGAATTATCGCTAAAATTATCCGTTTTCGTCCCTTTTTTGGTAATTTCGTCATAAAATGAGGAAAACAAAAAGTGTAAATTGAGGAAAATATAAAAATTTCGCTAAAATTATCCGTTTTCGTCCCTTTTTTCGGTAATTTAGTCATAAAATGAGGAAAAAAACGAGTAAATAGAGGAAAAAATTAGAAATATCGCTAAAATTATCCGTTTTCGTCACTTTTTTCGGGAATATTGTCATAAAATTAGGAAAAAAACGAGTAAATAGAGGAAAAAATAGAAATTTCGCTATAATTATCCGTTTTCGTCCCTTTTTTCGGTAATTTCGTCATTAAATAAAGAAAGAAAACGAGTAAATTGAGAAAAAATATAAAAATTTCACTAAAATTATCCGTTTTCGTCCCTTTTTTCTGGAATTTCGTCATAAAATTAGAAAAAAAAATAGAAATTTCGATAAAATTATCCGTTTTCGTCCCTTTTTTCGGTAATTTCGTCATAAAATGAAAAAAAAAACGAGTAAATAGAGGAAAAAATAGAAATTTCGCTAAAATAATCCGTTTTCGGTAATTTCGTGATAAAATGAGGGAAAAAAACGAGTACATTGAGGAAAAAAATAAAAATTTCGATAAAATTATCTGTTTTCGTCTCTTTTTTCGGTAACTATGCCATAAAATGAGGATAAAAAACGAGGAAATTGAGGAAAAAAAATAAAAATTACGCTTAAATTATCCGTTTTCGTCCCTTTTTTCGGTAATTTCGTCATAAAATGAGGAAAAAAAACGAGTAAATAGAGGAAAAAAATAAAAATTTCGCTAAAATTATCCGTTTTCGTCCCTTTTTTGGTAATTTCGTCATAAAATGAGGAAAAAGAACGTGTAAATTGAAAAAAAATATAAAAATTTCGCTAAAATTATACGTTTTCGTCCTTTTTCTCGGTAATTTCGTCATAAAATGAGGAAAAAAAACGAGTAAATAGAGGAAAAAATTGAAATTTCGCTAAAATTATCCGTTTTCGTCCCTTTCTTCGGTAATTTATTCATAAAATGAGGAAAAAAAACGAGTAAAAAGAGGAAAAAATAGAAATATCGCTAAAATTATCCGTTTTCGTCCCTTTTTTCGGGAATTTCGTCAAAAAATTAGGAAAAAAACGAGTAAATAGAGGCAAAAAAAGAAATTTCGCTAAAAATATCCGTTTTCGTCCCTTTTTTGGTAATTTCGTCATTATATAAAGAAAAAAAACGAGTAAATTGAGAAAAAATATAAAAATTTCACTAAAATTATCCGTTTTCGTCCCTTTTTTCGGGAATTTCGTCATAAAATTAGAAAAAAAAATAGAAATTTCGATAAAATTATCCGTTTTCGTCCCATTTTTCGGTAATTTCGTCATAAAATGAGAAAAAAAAACGTGGTAATTGAGGAAAATGTAAAAATTTCGCTAAAATTATACGTTTTCGTCATTTTTTGGTAATTTCGTCATAAAATGAGGAAAAAACACGTGTAAATTGAGGATAAAAAATAAAAATTTCGCTAAAATTATCCGTTTTCGTCCCTTTTTTCGGTAATTTCGTCATAAAATGAGGAAAAAAAACGAATAAATAGAGGAAAAAAATAAAAATTTCGCTAAAATTATCCGTTTTCGTCCCTTTTTTCGGTAATTTCGTCATAAAATGAGCAAAAAAAACGAGTAAATTGAGGAAAAAAATAAAAATTTCGATAAAATTATCCGTTTTCGTCTCTTTTTTCGGTAACTACGCCATAAAATGAGGATAAAAAACGAGGAAATTGAGGAAAAAAAATAAAAATTTCGCTTAAATTATCCGTTTTCGTCCCTCTTTTCGGTAATTTCGTCATAAAATGAGGAAAAAAAACGTGTAAATAGAGGAAAAAAATAAAAATTTCGCTAAAATTATCCGTTTTCGTCCCTTTTTTGGTAATTTCGTCATAAAATGAGGAAAAAAAACGTGTAAATTGAGGAAAATATAAAAATTTCGCTAAAATTATACGTTTTCGTCCCTTTTTTCGGTAATTTCGTCATAAAATGAGCAAAAAAAACGAGTAAATTGAGGAAAAAAATAAAAATTTCGATAAAATTATCCGTTTTCGTCTCTTTTTTCGGTAAACTACGCCATAAAATGAGGATAAAAAACGAGGAAATTGAGGAAAAAAATAAAAATTTCGCTAAAATTATCCGTTTTCGTCCCTTTCTTCGGTAATTTATTCATAAAATGAGGAAAAAAAACGAGTAAATAGAGGAAAAAAATAAAAATTTCGCTAAAATTATCCGTTTTCGTCCCTTTTTTGGTAATTTCGTCATAAAATGAGGAAAAAAAACGTGTAAATTGAGGAAAATATAAAAATTTCGCTAAAATTATACGTTTTCGTCCTTTTTCTCTGTAATTTCGTCATAAAATGAGGAAAAAAAACGAGTAAATAGAGGAAAAAATTGAAATTTCGCTAAAATTATCCGTTTTTCGTCCCTTTCTTCGGTAATTTATTCATAAAATGAGGAAAAAAAACGAGTAAAAAGAGGAAAAAATATAAATATCGCTAGAATTATCCGTTTTCGTCCTTTTTCGGGAATTTCGTCAAAAATTAGGAAAAAAACGAGTAAATAGAGGCAAAAAAAGAAATTTCGCTAAAATTATCCGTTTTCGTCCCTTTTTTGGTAATTTCGTCATTATATAAAGAAAAAAAACGAGTAAATTGAGAAAAAATATAAAAATTTCACTAAAATTATCCGTTTTCGTCCCTTTTTTCGGGAATTTCGTCATAAAATTAGAAAAAAAAAATAGAAATTTCGATAAAATTATCCGTTTTCGTCCATTTTTCGGTAATTTCGTCATAAAATGAGAAAAAAAAACGTGGTAATTGAGGAAAATATAAAAATTTCGCTAAAATTATACGTTTTCGTAATTTTTTGGTAATTTCGTCATAAAATGAGGAAAAAACACGTGTAAATTGAGGATAAAAAATAAAAATTTCGCTAAAATTATCCGTTTTCGTCCCTTTTTTCGGTATTTTCGACATAAAATGAGGAAGAAAAACGAGTAATTAGCGGAAAAAAAATAGAAATTTCGCTATAATTATCCGTTTTCGTCCCTTTTTTCGGTAACTTCGTAATAAAATGAGGAAAAAAAACGAGTAAATTGAGGAAAAAATAGAAATTTCGATAAAATTATCCATTTTCGTCCTTTTTTCGGGAATTTCGTCATAAAATGAGAAAAAAAAAATAGAATTATCGCTAAAATTGTCCGTTTTCGTCCCTTTTTTTGGTATTTGCGTCATAAAATGAGGAAAAAAAAGTATTTAGCGGAAAAAAATAGAAATTTCGCTAAAAATATCCGTTTTCGTCCTTTTTCGGGAATTTCGTCATAAAATGAGAAAAAAAAATAGAAATATCGCTAAAATTATCCGTTTTCGTCCCTTTTTTCGGTATTTTCGTCATAAAATGAGGAAAAAAAACGAGTAATTAGCGGAAAAAAAATAGAAATTTCGCTAAAATTATCCGTTTTCGTCCCTTTTTTCGGTAACTTCGTAATAAAATGAGGAAAAAAAACGAGTAAATTGAGGAAAAAATAGATATTTCGATAAAATTATCCATTTTCGTCCTTTTTTCGGGAATTTCTTCATAAAATGAGAAAAAAAATAGAATTATCGCTAAAATTGTCCGTTTTCGTCCCTTTTTTTGGTATTTGCGTCATAAAATGAGGAAAAAAAAAAGTATTTAGCGGAAAAAAATAGAAATTTCGCTAAAAATATCCGTTTTCGTCCTTTTTCGGGAATTTCGTCATAAAATGAGAAAAAAAAATAGAAATATCGCTAAAATTATCCGTTTTCGTCCCTTTTTTCGGTATTTTCGTCATAAAATGAGGAAAAAAAACGAGTAATTAGCGGAAAAAAAATAGAAATTTCGCTAAAATTATCCGTTTTCGGCCCTTTTTACGGTAATTTCGTCATAAAATGAGGAAAAAAAACGAGTAAATTGAGGAAAAAATAGAAATTTCGATAAAATTATCCGTTTTCGTCCCTTTTTTCGGTAATTTCGTAATAAAATGAGGAAAAAAAACGAGTAAATAGAGGAAAAAATAGAATTATCGCTAAAATTATCCGTTTTCGTCCCTTTTTTGGTAATTTCGTCATAAAATGAGGAAAACAAAAAGTGTAAATTGAGGAAAATATAAAAATTTCGCTAAAATTATCCGTTTTCGTCCCTTTTTTCGGTAATTTAGTCATAAAATGAGGAAAAAAACGAGTAAATAGAGGAAAAAATTAGAAATATCGCTAAAATTATCCGTTTTCGTCACTTTTTTCGGGAATATTGTCATAAAATTAGGAAAAAAACGAGTAAATAGAGGAAAAAATAGAAATTTCGCTATAATTATCCGTTTTCGTCCCTTTTTTCGGTAATTTCGTCATTAAATAAAGAAAGAAAACGAGTAAATTGAGAAAAAATATAAAAATTTCGCTAAAATTATCCGTTTTCGTCCCTTTTTTCGGTAATTTCGTCATAAAATGAGCAAAAAAAACGAGTAAATTGAGGAAAAAAATAAAAATTTCGATAAAATTATCCGTTTTCGTCTCTTTTTTCGGTAACTACGCCATAAAATGAGGATAAAAAACGAGGAAATTGAGGAAAAAAAATAAAAATTTCGCTTAAATTATCCGTTTTCGTCCCTCTTTTCGGTAATTTCGTCATAAAATGAGGAAAAAAAACGTGTAAATAGAGGAAAAAAATAAAAATTTCGCTAAAATTATCCGTTTTCGTCCCTTTTTTGGTAATTTCGTCATAAAATGAGGAAAAAAAACGTGTAAATTGAGGAAAATATAAAAATTTCGCTAAAATTATACGTTTTCGTCCCTTTTTTCGGTAATTTCGTCATAAAATGAGCAAAAAAAACGAGTAAATTGAGGAAAAAAATAAAAATTTCGATAAAATTATCCGTTTTCGTCTCTTTTTTCGGTAACTACGCCATAAAATGAGGATAAAAAACGAGGAAATTGAGGAAAAAAAATAAAAATTTCGCTAAAATTATCCGTTTTCGTCCCTTTCTTCGGTAATTTATTCATAAAATGAGGAAAAAAAACGAGTAAATAGAGGAAAAAAATAAAAATTTCGCTAAAATTATCCGTTTTCGTCCCTTTTTTGGTAATTTCGTCATAAAATGAGGAAAAAAAACGTGTAAATTGAGGAAAATATAAAAATTTCGCTAAAATTATACGTTTTCGTCCTTTTTCTCTGTAATTTCGTCATAAAATGAGGAAAAAAAAACGAGTAAATAGAGGAAAAAATTGAAATTTCGCTAAAATTATCCGTTTTCGTCCCTTTCTTCGGTAATTTATTCATAAAATGAGGAAAAAAAACGAGTAAAAAGAGGAAAAAATATAAATATCGCTAAAATTATCCGTTTTCGTCCCTTTTTTCGGGAATTTCGTCAAAAAATTAGGAAAAAAACGAGTAAATAGAGGCAAAAAAAGAAATTTCGCTAAAATTATCCGTTTTCGTCCCTTTTTTGGTAATTTCGTCATTATATAAAGAAAAAAAACGAGTAAATTGAGAAAAAATATAAAAATTTCACTAAAATTATCCGTTTTCGTCCCTTTTTTCGGGAATTTCGTCATAAAATTAGAAAAAAAAATAGAAATTTCGATAAAATTATCCGTTTTCGTCCCATTTTTCGGTAATTTCGTCATAAAATGAGAAAAAAAAAACGTGGTAATTGAGGAAAATATAAAAATTTCGCTAAAATTATACGTTTTCGTAATTTTTTGGTAATTTCGTCATAAAATGAGGAAAAAACACGTGTAAATTGAGGATAAAAAATAAAAATTTCGCTAAAATTATCCGTTTTCGTCCCTTTTTTCGGTAATTTCGTCATAAAATGAGGAAAAAAAACGAATAAATAGAGGAAAAAAATAAAAATTTCGCTAAAATTATCCGTTTTCGTCCCTTTTTTCGGTAATTTCGTCATAAAATGAGCAAAAAAAACGAGTAAATTGAGGAAAAAAATAAAAATTTCGATAAAATTATCCGTTTTCGTCTCTTTTTTCGGTAACTACGCCATAAAATGAGGATAAAAAACGAGGAAATTGAGGAAAAAAAATAAAAATTTCGCTTAAATTATCCGTTTTCGTCCCTTTTTTCGGTAATTTCGTCATAAAATGAGGAAAAAAAACGTGTAAATAGAGGAAAAAAATAAAAATTTCGCTAAAATTATCCGTTTTCGTCCCTTTTTTGGTAATTTCGTCATAAAATGAGGAAAAAAAACGTGTAAATTGAGGAAAATATAAAAATTTCGCTAAAATTATACGTTTTCGTCCCTTTTTTCGGTAATTTCGTCATAAAATGAGCAAAAAAAACGAGTAAATTGAGGAAAAAAATAAAAATTTCGATAAAATTATCCGTTTTCGTCTCTTTTTTCGGTAACTACGCCATAAAATGAGGATAAAAAACGAGGAAATTGAGGAAAAAAAATAAAAATTTCGCTAAAATTATCCGTTTTCGTCCCTTTCTTCGGTAATTTATTCATAAAATGAGGAAAAAAAACGAGTAAATAGAGGAAAAAATAGAAATATCGCTAAAATTATCCGTTTTCGTCCCTTTTTTCGGGAATTTCGTCAAAAAATTAGGAAAAAAACGAGTAAATAGAGGCAAAAATAGAAATTTCGCTAAAATTATCCGTTTTCTTCCTTTTTTTCGGGAATTTCGTCATTAAATTAGAAAAAAAAATAGAAATTTCGATAAAATTATCCGTTTTCGTCGTTTTTTTCGGTAATTTCGTCATAAAATGAGGAAAAAAAACGAGTAAATAGAGGAAAAAAATAGAAATTTTTCGAAAATTATCCGTTTTCGTCCCTTTTACCGGAAATTTAGTCATAAAATAAAAAAAAATCGACTTAATAGTGGAAAAAAATAGAAATTTTAAGAAAATTATCCGTTTTCGTCCCTTTTTTCGGTAATTTCGTCATAAAATGAGGAAAAAAAAACGAGTAAATAGAGGTAAAAATAGAATTATCGCTAAGATTATCCGTTTTCGTCCCTTTTTTCGGTAATTTCGTCATAATATGAGGAAAAAAAACGAGTAAATAGAGGAAAAAAATAGAAATTTTTCGAAAAGTATCCGTTTTCGTCCCTTTTACCGGAAATTTAGTCATTAAATAAAAAAAATCGACTTAATAGTGGAAAAAAATAGAAATTTTAAGAAAATTATCCGTTTTCGTCCCTTTTTCGGTAATTTCGTCATAAAATGAGAAAAAAAACGTGTTAATTGAGGAAAATATAAAAATTTCGCTAAAATTATACGTTTTCGTCATTTTTTTGGTAATTTCGTCATAAAATGAGGAAAAACCACGTGTAAATTGAGGAAAATATATGAAAATTTCGCTAAAATTATCCGTTTTCGTCCCTTTTTTCGGTAATTTCGTCATAAAAAGAAAGAGTAAATAGAGGAAAAAATGGAAATTTCGCTAAAATTATCCGTTTTCGTCCCTTTTTTCGGTAATTTAGTAAAAAATTAAGGAAAAAAAAACGAGTAAATAGAGGAAAAAAATATAAATTTCGCAAATATTATCCGTTTTCGACCCTTTTTTCGGTATCTTGGCCATAAAATGAGGAAAAAATACGAGTAAATTGAGGAAAAAAATAAAAATTTCGATAAAACTATCCGTTTTCGTCTCTTTTTTCGGTAACTACGTCATAAAATGAGGATAAAAAACGAGTAAATTGAGGAAAAAAATAAATATTTCGCTAAAATTATCCGTTTTCGTCCCTTTTTTCGGTAATTTCGTCATAAAATGAGGAAAAAAAACGAGTAAATAGAGGAAAAAAATTGAAATTATTCGAAAATTATCCGTTTTCGTCCCTTTTACCGGAAATTTAGTCATAAAATAAAAAAAAATCGACTTAATAGTGGAAAAAAATAGAAATTTTGCGAAAATTATCCGTTTTCGTCCCTTTTTTCGGTAATTTCGTCATAAAATGAGGAAAAAAAACGAGTAAATAGAGGAAAAAATAGAATTATCGCTAAGATTATCCGTTTTCGTCCCTTTTTTGGTAATTTCGTCATAAAATGAGGAAAAAAACGTGTAAATTGAGGAAAATATAAAAATTTCGCTAAAATTATACGTTTTCGTCCTTTTTCTCGGTAATTTCGTCATAAAATGAGGAAAAAAAAACGAGTAAATAGAGGAAAAAATAGAAATTTCACTAAAATTATCCGTTTTCGTCCCTTTTTTCGGTAATTTAGTCATAAAATGAGGAAAACAACGAGTAAATAGAGGAAAAAAATAGAAATATCGCTAAAATTATCCGTTTTCGTCCCTTTTTTCGGGAATTTTGTCATAAAATTAGGAAAAAAACGAGTAAATAGAGGAAAAAATAGAAATTTCGATAAAATTATCCGTTTTCGTCCCTTTTTTCGGTAATTTCGTCATAAAAAGAGGAAAAAAAACGATTAAATAGAGGAAAAAAATAAAAATTTCGCTAAAATTATCCGTTTTCGTCCCTTTTTTGGTAATTTCGTCATAAAATGAGGAAAAAAAACGTGTAAATTGAGGAAAATATAAAAATTTCGATAAGATTATCCGTTTTCGTCTCTTTTTTCGGTAACTACGTCATAAAATGAGGATAAAAAACGAGTAAATAGTGGAAAAAAATAGAAATTTTGCGAAAATTATCCGTTTTCGTCCCTATTTTCGATAATTTCGTCATAAAATGAGGAAAAAATACGAGTAAATTGAGGAAAAAAATAAAAATTTCGATAAAATTATCCGTTTTCGTCTCTTTTTTCGGCAACTACGTCATTAAATGAGGATAAAAAACGAGTAAATTGAGGAAAAAAAATAAAAATTTCGCTAAAATTATCCGTTTTCGTCCCTTTTTTCGGTAATTTCGTCATAAAATGAGCAAAAAAAAACGAGTAAATAGAGGAAAAAAATAGAAATTTTGCGAAAATTATCCGTTTTCGTCCCTTTTTTCGGTAATTTCGTCATAAAATGAGGAAAAAATGTGTAAATTGAGGAAAATATAAAAATTTCGATAAAATTATCCGTTTTCGTCTCTTTTTTCGGTAACTTCGTCATAAAATGAGGATAAAAAACGAGTAAATTGAAGAAAAAAAATAAAAATTTCGCTAAAATTATTCGTTTTCGTCCCTTTTTTCGGTAATTTCGTCATAAAATGAGGAAAAAAAACGATTAAATAGAGAAAAAAAATAAAAATTTCGCTAAAATTATCCGTTTTCGTCCCTTTTTTGGTAATTTCGTCATAAAATGAGGAAAAAAAACGTGTAAATTGAGGAAAATATAAAAATTTCGATAAGATTATCCGTTTTCGTCTCTTTTTTCGGTAACTACGTCATAAAATGAGGATAAATAACGAGTAAATAGTGGAAAAAAATAGAAATTTTTCGAAAATTATCCGTTTTCGTCCGGTAATTTCGTCATAAAATGAGGAAAAAAAACGAGTAAATAGAGGAAAAAAATAAAAATTTCGCTAAAATTATCCGTTTTCGTCCCTTTTTTGGTAATTTCGTCATAAAATGAGGAAAAAATACGAGTAAATAAAGGAAAAAATAGAAATTTCGCTAAAATTATCCGTTTTCGTCCTTTTCTTCGGTAATTTCGTCATAAAATGAGGAAAAAAAACGAGTAAATAGAGGCAAAAATAGAAATTTCGCTAAAATTATCCGTTTTCGTCCCTTTTTTGGTAATTTCGTCATTAAATAAAGAAAAAAACGAGTAAATTGAGAAAAAATATAAAAATTTCACTAAAATTATACGTTTTCGTCCCTTTTTTTGGGAATTTCGTCATAAAATTAGAAAAAAAAATGAAAATTTCGGTAAAATTATCCGTTTTCGTCCCTTTTTTCGGTAATTTCGTCATAAAATAAAAAAAAATCGACTTAATGGTGGAAAAAAATAGAAATTTTGCGAAAATTATCCGTTTTCGTCCTTTTTTTGTAATTTCGTCATAAAATGAGGAAAAAAACACGTGTAAATTGAGGAAAATATATGAAAATTTCGCTAAAATTATCCGTTTCGTCCCTTTTTTCGGTAATTTCGTCATAAAAAAAACGAGTAAATAGAGGTAAAAATAGAATTTTCGCTAAAATTATCCGTTTTCGTCCCTATTTTCGGTAATTTAGTAAAAAATTAAGGAAAAAAAAACGAGTAAATAGAGGAAAAAATTATAAATTTCGCAAATATTATCCGTTTTCGACCCTTTTTTGAATATCTTGGCCATAAAATGAGGAAAAAATACGAGTAAATTGAGGAAAAAAATAAAAATTTCGATAAAACTATCCGTTTTCTTCTCTTTTTTCGGTAACTACGTCATAAAATGAGGATAAAAAACGAGTAAATTGAGGAAAAAAATAAAAATTTCGCTAAAATTATCCGTTTTCGTCCCTTTTTTCGGTAATTTCGTCATAAAATGAGGAAAAAAAACGAGTAAATAGAGGAAAAAAATAGAAATTTTTCGAAAATTATCCGTTTTCGTCCCTTTTACCGGAAATTTAGTCATAAAATAAAAAAAAATCGACTTAATAGTGGAAAAAAATAGAAATTTTAAGAAAATTATCCGTTTTCGTCCCTTTTTTCGGTAATTTCGTCATAAAATGAGGAAAAAAAACGAGTAAATAGAGGTAAAAATAGAATTATCGCTAAGATTATCCGTTTTCGTCCCTTTTTTCGGTAATTTCGTCATAATATGAGGAAAAAAAACGAGTAAATAGAGGAAAAAAATAGAAATTTTTCGAAAAGTATCCGTTTTCGTCCCTTTTACCGGAAATTTAGTCATTAAATAAAAAAAATCGACTTAATAGTGGAAAAAAATAGAAATTTTAAGAAAATTATCCGTTTTCGTCCCTTTTTTCGGTAATTTCGTCATAAAATGAGAAAAAAAACGTGTTAATTGAGGAAAATATAAAAATTTCGCTAAAATTATACGTTTTCGTCATTTTTTTGGTAATTTCGTCAATAAATGAGGAAAAACCACGTGTAAATTGAGGAAAATATATGAAAATTTCGCTAAAATTATCCGTTTTCGTCCCTTTTTTCGGTAATTTCGTCATAAAAAGAAAGAGTAAATAGAGGAAAAAATGGAAATTTCGCTAAAATTATCCGTTTTCGTCCCTTTTTTCGGTAATTTAGTAAAAAATTAAGGAAAAAAAAACGAGTAAATAGAGGAAAAAAATATAAATTTCGCAAATATTATCCGTTTTCGACCCTTTTTTCGGTATCTTGGCCATAAAATGAGGAAAAAATACGAGTAAATTGAGGAAAAAAATAAAAATTTCGATAAAACTATCCGTTTTCGTCTCTTTTTTCGGTAACTACGTCATAAAATGAGGATAAAAAACGAGTAAATTGAGGAAAAAAATAAATATTTCGCTAAAATTATCCGTTTTCGTCCCTTTTTTCGGTAATTTCGTCATAAAATGAGGAAAAAAAACGAGTAAATAGAGGAAAAAAATTGAAATTATTCGAAAATTATCCGTTTTCGTCCCTTTTACCGGAAATTTAGTCATAAAATAAAAAAAAATCGACTTAATAGTGGAAAAAAATAGAAATTTTGCGAAAATTATCCGTTTTCGTCCCTTTTTTCGGTAATTTCGTCATAAAATGAGGAAAAAAAACGAGTAAATAGAGGAAAAAATAGAATTATCGCTAAGATTATCCGTTTTCGTCCCTTTTTTGGTAATTTCGTCATAAAATGAGGAAAAAAACGTGTAAATTGAGGAAAATATAAAAATTTCGCTAAAATTATACGTTTTCGTCCTTTTTCTCGGTAATTTCGTCATAAAATGAGGAAAAAAAACGAGTAAATAGAGGAAAAAATAGAAATTTCACTAAAATTATCCGTTTTCGTCCCTTTTTTCGGTAATTTAGTCATAAAATGAGGAAAACAACGAGTAAATAGAGGAAAAAAATAGAAATATCGCTAAAATTATCCGTTTTCGTCCCTTTTTTCGGGAATTTTGTCATAAAATTAGGAAAAAAAACGAGTAAATAGAGGAAAAAATAGAAATTTCGATAAAATTATCCGTTTTCGTCACTTTTTTCGGTAATTTCGTCATAAAAAGAGGAAAAAAAACGATTAAATAGAGGAAAAAAATAAAAATTTCGCTAAAATTATCCGTTTTCGTCCCTTTTTTGGTAATTTCGTCATAAAATGAGGAAAAAAAACGTGTAAATTGAGGAAAATATAAAAATTTCGATAAGATTATCCGTTTTCGTCTCTTTTTTCGGTAACTACGTCATAAAATGAGGATAAAAAACGAGTAAATAGTGGAAAAAAATAGAAATTTTGCGAAAATTATCCGTTTTCGTCCCTATTTTCGATAATTTCGTCATAAAATGAGGAAAAAATACGAGTAAATTGAGGAAAAAAATAAAAATTTCGATAAAATTATCCGTTTTCGTCTCTTTTTTCGGCAACTACGTCATTAAATGAGGATAAAAAACGAGTAAATTGAGGAAAAAAAATAAAAATTTCGCTAAAATTATCCGTTTTCGTCCCTTTTTTCGGTAATTTCGTCATAAAATGAGCAAAAAAAAACGAGTAAATAGAGGAAAAAAATAGAAATTTTGCGAAAATTATCCGTTTTCGTCCCTTTTTTCGGTAATTTCGTCATAAAATGAGGAAAAAATGTGTAAATTGAGGAAAATATAAAAATTTCGATAAAATTATCCGTTTTCGTCTCTTTTTTCGGTAACTTCGTCATAAAATGAGGATAAAAAACGAGTAAATTGAAGAAAAAAAATAAAAATTTCGCTAAAATTATTCGTTTTCGTCCCTTTTTTCGGTAATTTCGTCATAAAATGAGGAAAAAAAACGATTAAATAGAGAAAAAAAATAAAAATTTCGCTAAAATTATCCGTTTTCGTCCCTTTTTTGGTAATTTCGTCATAAAATGAGGAAAAAAACGTGTAAATTGAGGAAAATATAAAAATTTCGATAAGATTATCCGTTTTCGTCTCTTTTTTCGGTAACTACGTCATAAAATGAGGATAAATAACGAGTAAATAGTGGAAAAAAATAGAAATTTTTCGAAAATTATCCGTTTTCGTCCGGTAATTTCGTCATAAAATGAGGAAAAAAAACGAGTAAATAGAGGAAAAAAATAAAAATTTCGCTAAAATTATCCGTTTTCGTCCCTTTTTTGGTAATTTCGTCATAAAATGAGGAAAAAATACGAGTAAATAAAGGAAAAAATAGAAATTTCGCTAAAATTATCCGTTTTCGTCCTTTTCTTCGGTAATTTATTCATAAAATGAGGAAAAAAAACGAGTAAATAGAGGCAAAAATAGAAATTTCGCTAAAATTATCCGTTTTCGTCCCTTTTTTGGTAATTTCGTCATTAAATAAAGAAAAAAACGAGTAAATTGAGAAAAAATATAAAAATTTCACTAAAATTATACGTTTTCGTCCCTTTTTTTGGGAATTTCGTCATAAAATTAGAAAAAAAAATGAAAATTTCGGTAAAATTATCCGTTTTCGTCCCTTTTTTCGGTAATTTCGTCATAAAATAAAAAAAAATCGACTTAATGGTGGAAAAAAATAGAAATTTTGCGAAAATTATCCGTTTTCGTCCTTTTTTTGTAATTTCGTCATAAAATGAGGAAAAAAACACGTGTAAATTGAGGAAAATATATGAAAATTTCGCTAAAATTATCCGTTTCGTCCCTTTTTTCGGTAATTTCGTCATAAAAAAAACGAGTAAATAGAGGTAAAAATAGAATTTTCGCTAAAATTATCCGTTTTCGTCCCTATTTTCGGTAATTTAGTAAAAAATTAAGGAAAAAAAAACGAGTAAATAGAGGAAAAAATTATAAATTTCGCAAATATTATCCGTTTTCGACCCTTTTTTGAATATCTTGGCCATAAAATGAGGAAAAAATACGAGTAAATTGAGGAAAAAAATAAAAATTTCGATAAAATTATCCGTTTTCGTCTCTTTTTTTGGTAACTACGTCATAAAATGAGGATAAAAAACGAGTAAATTGAGGAAAAAAATAAAAATTTCGCTAAAATTATCCGTTTTCGTCCCTTTTTTCGGTAATTTCGTCATAAAATGAGGAAAAAAAACGAGTAAATAGAGGAAAAAAATAGAAATTTTGCGAAAATTATCCGTTTTCGTCCCTTTTACCGGAAATTTAGTCATAAAATAAAAAAAAATCGACTTAATGGTGGAAAAAAATAGAAATTTTGCGAAAATTATCCGTTTTCGTCCCTTTTTTCGGTAATTTCGTCATAAAATGAGGAAAAAAAACGAGTAAATAGAGGAAAAATTAGAATTATCGCTAAGATTATCCGTTTTCGTCCATTTTTTGGTAATTTCGTCATAAAATGAGGAAAAAAAACGTGTAAATTGAGGAAAATATAAAAATTTCCCTAAAATTATACGTTTTCGTCCTTTTTCTCGGTAATTTCGTCATAAAATGAGGGAAAAAAACGAGTAAATAGAGGATAAAATAGAAATTTCACTAAAATTATCCGTTTTCGTCCCTTTTTTCGGTAATTTAGTCATAAAATGAGGAAAAAAACGAGTAAATAGAGGAAAAAAATAGAAATATCGCTAAAATTATCCGTTTTCGTTCCTTTTTTCGGTAATTTCGTCATTAAATAAAGAATGAAAACGAGTAAATTGCGAAAAAATATAAAAATTTCGATAAAATTATCCGTTTTCGACCCTTTTCTCGGTAATTTCGTCATAAAATGAAAAAAAAAAACGAGTAAATAGAGGAAAAAATAGGAATTTCGCTAAAATAATCCGTTTTCGGTAATTTCGTTACAAAATGAGGAAAAAAAACGAGTAAATTGAGGAAAAAAATAAAAATTTCGAAAAAATTATCCGTTTTCGTCTCTTTTTTCGGTAACTACGTCATAAAATGAGGAAAAACAACGAATAAATAGAGGAAAAAAATAAAAATTTCGCTAAAATTATCCGTTTTCGTCCCTATTTTCTGTAATTTCGTCATAAAATGAGGAAAAAAAACGAGTAGATAGAGGAAAAGAATAGAAATTTTGCGAAAATTATCCGTTTTCGTCCCTTTTTTCGGTAATTTCGTCATAAAATGAGCAAAAAAAACGAGTAAATTGAGGAAAAAAATAAAAATTTCGATAAAATTATCCGTTTTCGTCTCTTTTTTCGGTAACTACGTCATAAAATGAGCATAAAAAACGAGTAAATTGAGGAAAATAATAAAAATTTCGCTAAAATTATCCGTTTTCGTCCCTTTTTTCGGTAATTTCGTGATAAAATTAGGAAAAAAACGAGTAAATAGAGGAAAAAATAGAAATTTTGCTAAAATTATCCGTTATCGTCCCTTTTTTCGGTAATTTCGTCATTAAATAAAGAAAATAAACGAGTAAATTGAGAAAAAATATAAAAATTTCACTAAAATTTTTCGTTTTCGTCCCTTTTTTTGAGAATTTCGTCATAAAATTAGAAAAAAAATAGAAATTTCGATAAAGATATCCGTTTTCGTCCCTTTTTTCGGAAATTTCGTCATAAAATGAGAAAAAAAAAATGAGTAAATAGAGGAAAAAATAGAAATTTCGCCAAAATAATCCGTTTTCGGTAATTTCGTGATAAAATGAGGAAAAAAAAACGAGTAAATAGAGGATAAAAATATAAATTTCGCAAAAATTAACCCTTTTCGTCCCTTTTTTCGGTATCTTGGCCATAAAATGAGGAAAAAATACGAGTAAATTGAGGAAAAAAATAAAAATTTCGATAAAATTATCCGTTTTCATCTCTTTTTTCGGTAACTACGTCATAAAATGAGGATAAAAAACGAGTAAATTGAGGAAAAAAAATAAAAATTTCGCTAAAATTATCCGTTTTTGTCCCTTTTTTCGGTAATTTCGTCATAAAATGAGGAAAAAAAACGAGTAAATAGAGGAAAAAAATAAAAATTTCGCTAAAATTATATGTTTTCGTCCTTTTTCTCGGTAATTTCGTCATAAAATGAGGAAAAAAAACGAGTAAATAGAGAAAAAAATAGAAATTTCGCTAAAATTATCCGTTTTCGTCCCTTTTTTCGGGAATTTTGTCATAAAATTAGGAAAAAAACGAGTAAATAGAGGAAAAAATAGAAATTTCTCTATAATTATCCGTTTTCGTCCCTTTTTTCGGTAATTTCGTCATAAAAAAAAGAAAGAAAACGAGTAAATTGAGAAAAAATATAAAAATTTCACTAAAATTATCCGTTTTCGTCCCTTTTTTCTGGAATTTCGTCATAAAATTAGAAAAAAAAATTGAAATTTCGATAAAATTATCCGTTTTCGTCCCTTTTTTCGGTAATTTCGTCATAAAATGAAAACAAAAAAAACGAGTAAATAGAGGAAAAAATAGAAATTTCGCTAAAATAATCCGTTTTCGGTAATTTCGTGATAAAATGACGGAAAAAACGAGTAAATTGAGGAAAAAATTAAAAATTTCGATAAAATTATCCGTTTTCGTCTCTTTTTTCAGTAACTACGCTATAAAATGAGGATAAAAAACGAGGAAATTGAGGAAAAAAAATAAAAATTTCGCTAAAATTATCCGTTTTCGTCCCTTTTTTCGGTAATTTCGTCATAAAATGAGGAAAAAAAACGAGTAAATAGAGGAAAAAATAGAATTATCCCTAAGATTATCCGTTTTCGTCCCTTTTTTGGTAATTTCGTCATAAAATGAGGAAAAAAAACGTGTAAATTGAGGAAAATATAAAAATTTCGCTAAAATTATCCGTTTTCGTCTTTTTTTTCGGGAATTTCGTCAAAAAATTAGGAAAAAACGAGTAAATAGAGGAAAAAATAGAAATTTCGCTAAAATTATCCCTTTTCGTCTCTTTTTCGGTAATTTCGTCATTAAAAAAAGAAAAAAAACGAGTAAATTGAGAAAAAATATAAAAATTTCACTAAAATTATCGTTTTCGTCCCTTGTTTCGGGAATTTCGTCATAAAATTAGAAAAAAAAAATAGAAATTTCGATAAAATTATCCGTTTTCGTCCCTTTTTTCGGTAATTTCGTCATAAAATGAGAAAAAGTAAACGTGTTAATTAAGGAAAATATAATAAAATTTTGCTAAAATTATACGTTTTCGTCATTTTTTTCGTAATTTCGTCATAAAATGAGGAAAAAACACGTGTAAATTGAGGAAAATATATGAAAACTTCGCAAAAATTATCCCTTTTCGTCCCTTTTTTCGGTAATTTCGTCATAAAAAAACGAGTAAATAGAGGAAAAAATAGAAATTTCGCTAAAATTATCCGTTTTCGTCCCTTTTTTCGGTAATTTAATAAAACATTAAGGAAAAAAAAACGAGTAAATAGAGGAAAAAAATAGAAATTTCGCAAAAATTATCCGTTTTCGTCCCTTTTTTCGGTAATTTCGTCATAAAATGAGGAAAAACAAACGAGTAAATAGAGGAAAAAATAGAAATTTCGCTAAAGTTATCGGTTTTCGTCTATTTTTTCGGAAATTTAGTCATAAAATAAAAAAAACGAGTAAATAGTGGAAAAAAATAGAAATATTGCGAAAATTATCCGTTTTCTTCCCTTTTTCGGAAATTTAGTCATAAAATAAAGAAAAAAACGAGTTAATAGTGGAAAAAAATAGAAATTTTGCCAAAATTATCCGTTTTCGTCCCTTTTTTCGGTAATTTCGTCATAAAATGAGGAAAAAAACGAGTAAATAGAGGAAAAAATAGAAATATCGCTAAAATTATCCGTTTTCGTCCCTTTTTTGGTAATTTCGTCATAAAATGAGGAAAAAAAACGTGTAAATTGAGGAAAATATAAAAATTTTGCTAAAATTATACGTTTTCGTCCTTTTTCTCAGTAATTTCGTCATAATATGAGGAAAAAAAACGAGTAAATAGAGGAAAAAATAGAAATATCGCTAAAATTATCCGTTTTCGACCCTTTTTTGGTAATTTCGTCATAAAATGAGGAAAAAAAACGAGTTAATAGAGGAAAAAATAGAAATTTCGGTAAAATTATCCGTTTTCGTCCCTTTCTTCGGTAATTTATTCATAAAATGAGGAAAAACAACGAATAAATAGAGGAAAAAATAGAAATTTCGCTAAAATTATCCCTTTTCGTCCCTTTTTCGGTAATTTCGTCATTAAATAAAGAAAAAAAAACGAGTAAATTTAGAAAAAATATAAAAATTTCACTAAAATTATCGTTTTCGTCCCTTTTTTCGGGAATTTCGTCATAAAATTAGAAAAAAAATAGAAATTTCGCTAAAATTATACGTTTTCGTCATTTTTTTCGTAATGTCGTCATAAAATGAGGAAAAAACACGTGTAAGTTGAGGAAAATATATGAAAATTTCGCAAGAATTATCCGTTTTCGTCCCTTTTTTCGGTAATTTCGTCATAAAAAAACGAGTAAATAGAGGAAAAAATAGAAATTTCGCTAAAATTATCCGTTTTCGTCCCTTTTTTTGGTAATTTAGTAAAACATTAAGGAAAAAAAAAACGAGTAAATAGAGGAAAAAAATAGAAATTTCGCAAAAATTATCCGTTTTCGTCCCTTTTTTCGGTAATTTCGTCATAAAATAAAAAAAAACGAGTAAATAGTGGAAAAAATAGAAATTTTGCGAAAATTATCCGTTTTCGTCCCTTTTTTCGGAAATTTAGTCATTAAATAAAGAACAAAACGAGTTAATAGTGGAAAAAAATAGAAATTTTGCCAAAATTATCCGTTTTCGTCCCTTTTTTCGGTAATTTCGTCATAAAATGAGGAAAAAAAACGATTAAATAGAGGAAAAAATAGAAATATCGCTAAAATTATCCGTTTTCGTCCCTTTTTTGGTAATTTCGTCATAAAATGAGGAAAAAAAACGTGTAAATTGAGGAAAATATAAAAATTTTGCTAATATTATACGTTTTCGTCCTTTTTCTCGGTAATTTCGTCATAATATGAGCAAAAAAACGAGTAATTAGAGGAAAAAATAGAAATATCGCTAAAATTATCCGTTTTTGTCCCTTTTTTGGTAATTTCGTCATAAAATGAGGAAAAAGAAAGAGTAAATAGAGGAAAAAATAGTAATTTCTCAAAAATTATCCGTTTTCGTCCCTTTTTTCGGTAATTTAGTCATAAAATGAGGAAAAAAAACGAGTAAATAGAGGAAAAAAATAGAAATATCGCTAAAATTATCCGTTTTCATCCTTTTTTCGGGAATTTCGTCATAAAATTAGAAAAAAAAATAGAAATATTGCTAAAATTATCCGTTTTCGTCCCTTTTTTGGTAATTTCGTCATAAAATGAGGAAAAAAAAAACGAGTAAATAGAGGAAAATATAAAAATTTCGCTAAAATTATACGTTTTCGTCATTTTTTTGGTAATTTCGTCATAAAATGAGGAAAAAAAAACGAGTAAATAGAGGGAAAAAATAGAAATATCGCTAAAATTATCCGTTTTCATCCCTTTTTTCGGGAATTTCATCATGAAATTAGGAAAAAAACGAGTAAATAGAGGAAAAAATAGAAATTTCGCTAAAATTATCCGTTTTCGTCTCTTTTTCGGTAATTTCGTCATTAAATAAAGAAAAAAAACGAGTAAATTGAGGAAAAATATAAATATTTCACTAAAATTATCCGTTTTCGTCCCTTTTTTCTGTAGTTATGTCATAAAATTAGAAAAAAAAATAGAAATTTCGATAAAATTATCCGTTTTCGTCCCTTTTTTCGGTAATTTCGTCATAAAATGAGAAACAAAAACGTGTTAATTGAGGAAAATATAAAAATTTCAATAAAATTATACGTTTTCGTCATTTTTTTGGTTTTTTCGTCATAAAATGAGGAAAAAACACGTGTAAATTGAGGAAAATATATGAACATTTCGCTAAAATAATCCGTTTTCGTCCCTTTATTCGGTAATATCGTCATAAAAAAAACGAGTAAATAGAGGAAAAAATAGAAATTTCGCTAAAATATTCCGTTTTCGTCCCTTTTTTTGGTAATTTAGTAAAAAATTAAGGAAAAAAAAACGAGTAAATAGAGGAAAAAAATAGAAATTTCGCTAAAATTATCCGTTTTCGTCCTTTTTTCGGGAATTTCGTCATAAAATGAGAAAAAAATAGAAATTTCGCTAAAATTATCTGTTTTCGTCCTTTTTTCGGGAATTTCGTCATAAAATGAGAAAAAAATAGAATTATCGCTAAAATTATCCGTTTTCGTCCCTTTTTTCGGTATTTTCGACATAAAATGAGGAAGAAAAACGAGTAATTAGCGGAAAAAAATAGAAATTTCGCTATAATTATCCGTTTTCGTCCCTTTTTTCGGTAACTTCGTAATAAAATGAGGAAAAAAAACGAGTAAATTGAGGAAAAAATAGAAATTTCGATAAAATTATCCATTTTCGTCCTTTTTTCGGGAATTTCGTCATAAAATGAGAAAAAAAAATAGAATTATCGCTAAAATTGTCCGTTTTCGTCCCTTTTTTCGGTATTTGCGTCATAAAATGAGGAAAAAAAACGAGTAATTAGCGGAAAAAAAATAGAAATTTCGCTAAAATTATCCGTTTTCGGCCCTTTTTACGGTAATTTCGTCATAAAATGAGGAAAAAAAACGAGTAAATTGAGGAAAAAATAGAAATTTTGATAAAATTATCCGTTTTCGTCCCTTTTTTCTGTAATTTCGTAATAAAATGGGGAAAAAAAACGAGTAAATAGAGGAAAAAATAGAATTATCGCTAAAATTATCCGTTTTCGTCCCTTTCTTGGTAATTTCGTCATAAAATGAGGAAAACAAAAAGTGTAAATTGAGGAAAATATAAAAATTTCGCTAAAATTATCCGTTTTCGTCCCTTTTTTCGGTAATTTAGTCATAAAATGAGGAAAAAAACGAGTAAATAGAGGAAAAAATTAGAAATATCGCTAAAATTATCCGTTTTCGTCACTTTTTTCGGAAATATTGTCATAAAATTAGGAAAAAAACGAGTAAATAGAGGAAAAAATAGAAATTTCGTTATAATTATCCGTTTTCGTCCCTTTTTTCGGTAATTTCGTCATTAAATAAAGAAAGAAAACGAGTAAATTGAGAAAAAATATAAAAATTTCACTAAAATTATCCGTTTTCGTCCCTTTTTTCTGGAATTTCGTCATAAAATTAGAAAAAAAAATAGAAATTTCGATAAAATTATCCGTTTTCGTCCCTTTTTTCGGTAATTTCGTCATAAAATGAAAAAAAACGAGTAAATAGAGGAAAAAGTAGAAATTTCGCTAAAATAATCCGTTTTCGGTAATTTCGTGATAAAATGAGGGAAAAAAACGAGTAAATTGAGGAAAAAAATAAAAATTTCGATAAAATTATCCGTTTTCGTCTCTTTTTTCGGTAACTACGCCATAAAATGAGGATAAAAAACGAGGAAATTGAGGAAAAAAAATAAAAATTTCGATAAAATTATCCGTTTTCGTCCCTTTTTTCGGTAATTTCGTCATAAAATGAGGAAAAAAAAAGTAAATAGAGGAAAAAATAGAATTATCGCTAAAATTAACCGTTTTCGTCCCTTTTTTCGGGAATTTCGTCAAAAAATTAGGAAAAAAACGAGTAAATAGAGGCAAAAAAAAGAAATTTCGCTAAAATTTACCGTTTTCGTCCCTTTTTCGGTAATTTCGTCATTAAATAAAGAAAAAAAACGAGTAAATTGAGAAAAAATATAAAAATTTCACTAAAATTATCCATTTTCGTCCCTTTTTTCGGTAATTTCGTCATATAATGAGAAAAAAAAAACGTGTTAATTGAGGAAAATATAAAAATTTCGCTAAAATTATACGTTTTCGTCATTTTTTTGGTAATTTCGTCATAAAATGAGGAAAAAACACGTGTAAATTGAGGAAAATATATGAAAATTTCGCTAAAATTATCCGTTTTCGTCCCTTTTTTCGGTAATTTCGTCATAAAAAGAACGAGTAAATAGAGGAAAAAATTGAAATTTCGCTATAATTATCCGTTTTCGTCCCTTTTTTCGGTAATTTCGTCATTAAATATAGAGAGAAAACGAGTCAATTGAGAAAAAATATAAAAATTTCACTAAAATTATCCGTTTTAGTCCCTTTTTTCTGGAATTTCGTCATAAAATTAGAAAAAAAATTAGAAATTTCGATAAAATTATCCGTTTTCGTCCCTTTTTTCGGTAATTTCGTCATAAAATGAAAAAAAAAAACGAGTAAATAGAGGAAAAAATAGAAATTTCGCTAAAATAATCCGTTTTCGGTAATTTCGTGATAAAATGAGGGAAAAAAACGAGTAAATTGAGGAAAAAAATAAAAATTTCGATAAAATTATCTGTTTTCGTCTCTTTTTTCGGTAACTACGCCATAAAATGAGGATAAAAAACGAGGAAATTGAGGAAAAAAAATAAAAATTACGCTTAAATTATCCGTTTTCGTCACTTTTTTCGGTAATTTCGTCATAAAATGAGGAAAAAAAACGAGTAAATAGAGGAAAAAAATAAAAATTTCGCTAAAATTATCCGTTTTCGTCCCTTTTTTGGTAATTTCGTCATAAAATGAGGAAAAAAAACGTGTAAATTGAGGAAAATATAAAAATTTCGCTACAATTATACGTTTTCGTCCTTTTTCTCGGTAATTTCGTCATAAAATGAGGAAAAAAAAACGAGTAAATAGAGGAAAAAATTGAAATTTCGCTAAAATTATCCGTTTTCGTCCCTTTCTTCGGTAATTTATTCATAAAATGAGGAAAAAAAACGAGTAAAAAGAGGAAAATATATAAATATCGCTAAAATTATCCGTTTTCGTCCCTTTTTTCGGGAATTTCGTCAAAAAATTAGGAAAAAAACGAGTAAATAGAGGCAAAAAAAGAAATTTCGCTAAAATTATCCGTTTTCGTCCCTTTTTCGGTAATTTCGTCATTAAATAAAGAAAAAAAACGAGTAAATTGAGAAAAAATATAAAAATTTCACTAAAATTATCCGTTTTCGTCCCTTTTTTCGGGAATTTCGTCATAAAATTAGAAAAAAAAATAGAAATTTCGATAAAATTATCCGTTTTCGTCCCTTTTTTCGGTAATTTCGTCATAAAATGAGAAAAAAAAACGTGGTAATTGAGGAAAATATAAAAATTTCGCTAAAATTATACGTTTTCGTCATTTTTTGGTAATTTCGTCATAAAATGAGGAAAAAACACGTGTAAATTGAGGATAAAAAATAAAAATTTCGCTAAAATTATCCGTTTTCGTCCCTTTTTTCGGTAATTTCGTCATAAAATGAGGAAAAAAAACGAATAAATAGAGGAAAAAAATAAAAATTTCGCTAAAATTATCCGTTTTCGTCCCTTTTTTCGGTAATTTCGTCATAAAATGAGCAAAAAAAACGAGTAAATTGAGGAAAAAAATAAAAATTTCGATAAAATTATCCGTTTTCGTCTCTTTTTTCGGTAACTACGCCATAAAATGAGGATAAAAAACGAGGAAATTGAGGAAAAAAAATAAAAATTTCGCTTAAATTATCCGTTTTCGTCCCTTTTTTCGGTAATTTCGTCATAAAATGAGGAAAAAAAACGTGTAAATAGAGGAAAAAAATAAAAATTTCGCTAAAATTATCCGTTTTCGTCCCTTTTTTGGTAATTTCGTCATAAAATGAGGAAAAAAAACGTGTAAATTGAGGAAAATATAAAAATTTCGCTAAAATTATACGTTTTCGTCCTTTTTCTCGGTAATTTCGTCATAAAATGAGGAAAAAAAACGAGTAAATAGAGGAAAAAATAGAAATTTCGCTAAAATTATCCGTTTTCGTCCCTTTCTTCGGTAATTTATTAATAAAATGAGGAAAAAAACGAGTAAATAGAGGAAAAAATAGAAATATCGCTAAAATTATCCGTTTTCGTCCCTTTTTTCGGGAATTTCGTCAAAAAATTAGGAAAAAAAAACGAGTAAATAGAGGCAAAAATAGAAATTTCGCTAAAATTATCCGTTTTTGTCCCTTTTTCGGTAATTTCGTCATTAAATAAAGAAAAAAAACGAGTAAATTGAGAAAGAATATAAAAATTTCACTAAAATTATCCGTTTTCTTCCTTTTTTTCGGGAATTTCGTCATTAAATTAGAAAAAAAAATAGAAATTTCGATAAAATTATCCGTTTTCGTCCCTTTTTTCGGTAATTTCGTCATAAAATGAGAAAAAAAAACGTGTTAATTGAGGAAAATATAAAAATTTCGCTAAAATTATACGTTTTCGTCATTTTTTTGGTAATTTCGTCATAAAATGAGGAAAAAACACGTGTAAATTGAGGAAAATATATGAAAATTTCGCTAAAATTATCCGTTTTCGTCCCTTTTTTCGTTAATTTCGTCATAAAAAGAACGAGTAAATAGAGGAAAAAATGGAAATTTCGCTAATATTATCCGTTTTCGTCCCTTTTTTCGGTAATTTAGTAACAAATTAAGGAAAAAAAACGAGTAAATAGAGGAAAAAAATATAAATTTCGCAAAAATTATCCATTTTCGACCCTTTTTTCGGTATCTTGTCCATAAAATGAGGAAAAAATACGAGTAAATTGAGGAAAAAAATAAAAATTTCGATAAAACTATCCGTTTTCGTCTCTTTTTTCGGTAACTACGTCATAAAATTAGGATAAAAAACGAGTAAATTGAGGAAAAAAATAAAAATTTCGCTAAAATTATCCGTTTTCGTCCCTTTTTTCGGTAATTTCGTCATAAAATGAGGAAAAAAAACGAGTAAATAGAGGAAAAAAATAGAAATTTTTCGAAAACTATCCGTTTTCGTCCCTTTTACCGGAAATTTAGTCATAAAATAAAAAAAAATCGACTTAATAGTGGAAAAAAATAGAAATTTTAAGAAAATTATCCGTTTTCGTCCCTTTTTTCGGTAATTTCGTCATAAAATGAGGAAAAAAAACGAGTAAATAGAGGTAAAAATAGAATTATCGCTAAGATTATCCGTTTTCGTCCCTTTTTTCGGTAATTTCGTCATGAAATGAGGAAAAAAAAACGAGTAAATAGAGGAAAAAAATAGAAATTTTTCGAAAAGTATCCGTCTTCGTCCCTTTTACCGGAAATTTAGTCATTAAATAAAAAAAATCGACTTAATAGTGGAAAAAAATAGAAATTTTAAGAAAATTATCCGTTTTCGTCCCTTTTTTCGGTAATTTCGTCATAAAATGAGAAAAAAAAACGTGTTAATTGAGGAAAATATAAAAATTTCGCGAAAATTATACGTTTTCGTCATTTTTTTGGTAATTTCGTCATAAAATGAGGAAAAAACACGTGTAAATTGAGCAAAATATATGAAAATTTCGCTAAAATTATCCGTTTTCGTCCCTTTTTTCGGTAATTTCGTCATAAAAAGAACGAGTAAATAGAGGAAAAAATGGAAATTTCGCTAAAATTATCCGTTTTCGTCCCTTTTTTCGGTAATTTAGTAAAAAATTAAGGAAAAAAAAACGAGTAAATAGAGGAAAAAAATATAAATTTCGCAAATATTATCCGTTTTCGACCCTTTTTTCGGTATCTTGGCCATAAAATGAGGAAAAAATACGAGTAAATTGAGGAAAAAAATAAAAATTTCGATAAAAATACCGTTTTCGTCTCTTTTTTCGGTAACTACGTCATAAAATGAGGATAAAAAACGAGTAAATTGAGGAAAAAAATAAATATTTCGCTAAAATTATCCGTTTTCGTCCCTTTTTTCGGTAATTTCGTCATAAAATGAGGAAAAAAAACGAGTAAATAGAGGAAAAAAATTGAAATTTTTCGAAAATTATCCGTTTTCGTCCCTTTTACCGGAAATTTAGTCATAAAATAAAAAAAAAATCGACTTAATAGTGGAAAAAAATAGAAATTTTGCGAAAATTATCCGTTTTCGTCCCTTTTTTCGGTAATTTCGTCATAAAATGAGGAAAAAAAACGAGTAAATAGAGGAAAAAATAGAATTATCGCTAAGATTATCCGTTTTCGTCCCTTTTTTGGTAATTTCGTCAGAAAATGAGGAAAAAAACGTGTAAATTGAGGAAAATATAAAAATTTCGCTAAAATTATACGTTTTCGTCCTTTTTTGGTAATTTCGTCATAAAATGAGGATAAAAACGTGTAAATTGAGGAAAATATAAAAATTTCGCTAAAATTATACGTTTTCGTCCTTTTTCTCGGTAATTTCGTCATAAAATGAGGAAAAAAAAACGAGTAAATAGAGGAAAAAATAGAAATTTCGCTAAAATTATCCGTTTTCGTCCCTTTTTTCGGGAATTTCGTCAAAAAATTAGGAAAAAAACGAGTAAATAGAGGCAAAAATAGAAATTTCGCTAAAATTATCCGTTTTTGTCCCTTTTTCGGTAATTTCGTCATAAAATGAGGAAAAAAAACGAGTAAATAGAGGCAAAAATAGAAATTTCGCTAAAATTATCCGTTTTTGTCCCTTTTTCGGTAATTTCGTCATTAAATAAAGAAAAAAAACGAGTAAATTGAGAAAAAATATAAAAATTTCACTATAATTATCCGTTTTCTTCCTTTTTTTCGGGAATTTCGTCATTAAATTAGAAAAAAAAATAGAAATTTCGATAAAATTATCCGTTTTCGTCCCTTTTTTCGGTAATTTCGTCATAAAATGAGGAAAAAACACGTGTTAATTGAGGAAAATATTAAAATTTCGCTAAAATTATACGTTTTCGTCATTTTTTTGGTAATTTCGTCATAAAATGAGGAAAAAAAAAGTTAATTAAAAAATATATGAAAATTTCGCTAAAATTATCCGTTTTCGTCCCTTTTTTCGGTAATTTCGTCATAAAAAGAACGAGTAAATAGAGGAAAAAATGGAAATTTCGCTAAAATTATCCGTTTTCGTCCCTTTTTTCGGTAATTTCGTCATAAAATGAGGAAAAAAAACGAGTAAATAGAGGAAAAAAATAGAAATTTTTCGAAAATTATCCGTTTTCGTCCCTTTTACCGGAAATTTAGTCATTAAATAAAAAAAAATCGACTTAATAGTGGAAAAAAATAGAAATTTTAAGAAAATTATCCGTTTTCGTCCCTTTTTTCGGTAATTTCGTCATAAAATGAGGAAAAAAAACGAGTAAATTGAGGAAAAAAATAAAAATTTCGATAAAACTATCCGTTTTCGTCTCTTTTTTCGGTAACTACGTCATAAAATGAGGATAAAAAACGAGTAAATTGAGGAAAAAAATAAAAATTTCGCAAAAATTATCCATTTTCGACCCTTTTTTCGGTATCTTGGCCATAAAATGAGGAAAAAATACGAGTAAATTGAGGAAAAAAATAAAAATTTCGATAAAACTATCCGTTTTCGTCTCTTTTTTCGGTAACTACGTCATAAAATGAGGATAAAAAACGAGTAAATTGAGGAAAAAAATAAAAATTATCCGTTTTCGTCCCTTTTTTCGGTAATTTCGTCATAAAATGAGGAAAAAAAACGAGTAAATAGAGGAAAAAAATAGAAATTTTTCGAAAATTATCCGTTTTCGTCCCTTTTACCGGAAATTTAGTCATAAAATAAAAAAAAATCGACTTAATAGTGGAAAAAAATAGAAATTTTAAGAAAATTATCCGTTTTCGTCCCTTTTTTCGGTAATTTCGTCATGAAATGAGGAAAAAAAACGAGTAAATAGAGGTAAAAATAGAATTATCGCTAAGATTATCCGTTTTCGTCCCTTTTTTCGGTAATTTCGTCATAAAATGAGGAAAAAAAACGAGTAAATAGAGGAAAAAAATAGAAATTTTTCGAAAAGTATCCGTCTTCGTCCCTTTTACCGGAAATTTAGTCATTAAATAAAAAAAATCGACTTAATAGTGGAAAAAAATAGAAATTTTAAGAAAATTATCCGTTTTCGTCCCTTTTTTCGGTAATTTCGTCATAAAATGAGAAAAAAAAACGTGTTAATTGAGGAAAATATAAAAATTTCGCGAAAATTATACGTTTTCGTCATTTTTTTTGTAATTTCGTCATAAAATGAGGAAAAAACACGTGTAAATTGAGCAAAATATATGAAAATTTCGCTAAAATTATCCGTTTTCGTCCCTTTTTTCGGTAATTTCGTCATAAAAAGAACGAGTAAATAGAGGAAAAAATGGAAATTTCGCTAAAATTATCCGTTTTCGTCCCTTTTTTCGGTAATTTAGTAAAAAATTAAGGAAAAAAAAACGAGTAAATAGAGGAAAAAAATATAAATTTCGCAAATATTATCCGTTTTCGACCCTTTTTTCGGTATCTTGGCCATAAAATGAGGAAAAAATACGAGTAAATTGAGGAAAAAAATAAAAATTTCGATAAAAATACCGTTTTCGTCTCATTTTTCGGTAACTACGTCATAAAATGAGGATAAAAAACGAGTAAATTGAGGAAAAAAATAAATATTTCGCTAAAATTATCCGTTTTCGTCCCTTTTTTCGGTAATTTCGTCATAAAATGAGGAAAAAAAACGAGTAAATAGAGGAAAAAAATTGAAATTTTTCGAAAATTATCCGTTTTCGTCCCTTTTACCGGAAATTTAGTCATAAAATAAAAAAAAAATCGACTTAATAGTGGAAAAAAATAGAAATTTTGCGAAAATTATCCGTTTTCGTCCCTTTTTTCGGTAATTTCGTCATAAAATGAGGAAAAAAAACGAGTAAATAGAGGAAAAAATAGAATTATCGCTAAGATTATCCGTTTTCGTCCCTTTTTTGGTAATTTCGTCAGAAAATGAGGAAAAAAACGTGTAAATTGAGGAAAATATAAAAATTTCGCTAAAATTATACGTTTTCGTCCTTTTTTGGTAATTTCGTCATAAAATGAGGATAAAAACGTGTAAATTGAGGAAAATATAAAAATTTCGCTAAAATTATACGTTTTCGTCCTTTTTCTCGGTAATTTCGTCATAAAATGAGGAAAAAAAAACGAGTAAATAGAGGAAAAAATAGAAATTTCGCTAAAATTATCCGTTTTCGTCCCTTTTTTCGGGAATTTCGTCAAAAAATTAGGAAAAAAACGAGTAAATAGAGGCAAAAATAGAAATTTCGCTAAAATTATCCGTTTTTGTCCCTTTTTCGGTAATTTCGTCATAAAATGAGGGAAAAAAACGAGTAAATAGAGGCAAAAATAGAAATTTCGCTAAAATTATCCGTTTTTGTCCCTTTTTCGGTAATTTCGTCATTAAATAAAGAAAAAAAACGAGTAAATTGAGAAAAAATATAAAAATTTCACTAAAATTATCCGTTTTCTTCCTTTTTTTCGGGAATTTCGTCATTAAATTAGAAAAAAAAATAGAAATTTCGATAAAATTATCCGTTTTCGTCCCTTTTTTCGGTAATTTCGTCATAAAATGAGGAAAAAACACGTGTTAATTGAGGAAAATATTAAAATTTCGCTAAAATTATACGTTTTCGTCATTTTTTTGGTAATTTCGTCATAAAATGAGGAAAAAAAAAGTTAATTAAAAAATATATGAAAATTTCGCTAAAATTATCCGTTTTCGTCCCTTTTTTCGGTAATTTCGTCATAAAAAGAACGAGTAAATAGAGGAAAAAATGGAAATTTCGCTAAAATTATCCGTTTTCGTCCCTTTTTTCGGTAATTTCGTCATAAAATGAGGAAAAAAAACGAGTAAATAGAGGAAAAAAATAGAAATTTTTCGAAAATTATCCGTTTTCGTCCCTTTTACCGGAAATTTAGTCATTAAATAAAAAAAAATCGACTTAATAGTGGAAAAAAATAGAAATTTTAAGAAAATTATCCGTTTTCGTCCCTTTTTTCGGTAATTTCGTCATAAAATGAGGAAAAAAAACGAGTAAATTGAGGAAAAAAATAAAAATTTCGATAAAACTATCCGTTTTCGTCTCTTTTTTCGGTAATTTCGTCATAAAATGAGCAAAAAAAACGAGTAAATTGAGGAATAAATAGAAATTTCGCAAAATTTATCCGCTTTCGTCCCTTTTTTCGGTAATTTCGACATAAAATGAGAAAAAAAACGAGTAAATAGAGGAAAAAAACAGAAATTTTGCGAAAATTATCCGTTTTCGTCCCTTTTTTGGTAATTTCGTCATAAAATGAGGATAAAAAACGTGTTAATTGAGGAAAATATAAAAATTTCGCTAAAATTATACGTTTTCGTCCTTTTTCTCGGTAATTTCATCATAAAATGAGGAAAAAAAACGAGTAAATAGAGGAAAAAATAGAAATTTCGCTAATATTATCCGTTTTCGTCCCTTTTTTCGGTAATTTAGTCATAAAATGAGGAAAACAAAACGAGTAAATAGAGGAAAAAAAAAGAAATATCGCTAAAATTATCCGTTTTCGTCCCTCTTTTCGGGAATTTCGTCATAAAATTAGGAAAAAAACGAGTAAATAGAGGAAAAAATAGAAATTTCGCTAAAATTATCCGTTTTCGTCCCTTTTTCGGTAATTTCGTCATTAAATAAAGAAAAAAAACGAGTAAATTGAGAAAAAATATAAAAATTTCACTAAAATTATTCGTTTTCTTCCCTTTTTTCGAGAATTTCGTCATAAAATTAGAAAAAAAAATAGAAATTTCGATAAAGTTATCCGTTTTCGTCCCTTTTTTCGGTAATTTCGTCATAAAATGAGAAAAAAAACGAGTTAATTGAGGATAAAAATATAAATTTCGCAAAAATTAACCCTTTTCGTCCCTTTTTTCGGTATCTTGACCTCTTGAAAATGAAGAAAAAATACGAGTAAATTGAGGAAAAAAATAAAAATTTCGATAAAATTATCCGTTTTCGTCTCTTTTTTCGGTAACTACGTCATAAAATGAGGATAAAAAACGAGTAAATTGAGGAAAAAAATAAAAATTTCGCTAAAATTATCCGTTTTCGTCCCCTTTTTCGGTAATTTCGTCATAAAATGAGGAAAAAAAACCAGTAAATAGAGGTAAAAAATAAAAATTTCGCTAAAATTATCCGTTTTCGTCCCTTTTTTGGTAATTTCGTCATAAAATGAGGAAAAAAAAACGTGTAAATTAAGGAAAAAAAAAAAAATTCGCTAAAATTTTACGTTTTCGTCCTTTTTCTCGGTAATTTCGTCATAAAATGAGGGAAAAAAACGAGTAAATAGAGGAAAAAATAGAAATTTCCCTAAAATTATCCGTTTTCGTCCCTTTTTTCGGTAATTTATTCATAAAATGAGGAAAAAAAACGAGTAAATAGAGGAAAAAAATAGAAATATCGCTAAAATTATCCGTTTTCGTCCCTTTTTTCGGGAATTTCGTCAAAAAATTAGGAAAAAAATGAGTAAATAGAGGAAAAAATAGAAATTTCGCTAAAATTATCCGTTTTCGTCCCTTTTTCGGTATTTTCGTCATTAAATAAAGAAAAAAAACGAGTAAATTGAGAAATATATAAAAATTTCACTAAAATTATCCGTTATCGTCCCTATTTTCGGGAATTTCGTCATAAAATTAGAAAAAAAAATAGAAATTTCGATAAAATTATCCGTTTTCGTCCCTTTTTTCGGTAATTTCGTCATAAAATGAGGAAAAAAAACGTGTTAATTGAGGAAAATATAAAAATTTCGCTAAAATTATACGTTTTCGTCATTTTTTTGGTAATTTCGTCATAAAATGAGGAAAAGACACGTGTAAATTGAGGAAAATATATGAAAATTTCGCTAAAATTATCCGTTTTCGTCCCTTTTTTCGGTAATTTCGTCATAAAAAGAACGAGTAAATAGAGGAAAAAATGGAAATTTCGCTAAAATTATCCGTTTTCGTCCCTTTTTTCGGTAATTTAGTAAAAAATTAAGGAAAAAAAAACGAGTAAATAGAGGAAAAAAATATAAACTTCGCAAAAATTATCCGTTTTCGACCCTTTTTTCGGTATCTTGGCCATAAAATGAGGAAAAAATACGAGTAAATTGAGGAAAAAAATAAAAATTTCGATAAAACTATCCGTTTTCGTCTCTTTTTTCGGTAACTACGTCATAAAATGAGGATAAAAAACGAGTAAATTGAGGAAAAAAATAAAAATTTCGCTAAAATTATCCGTTTTCGTCCCTTTTTTCGGTAATTTCGTCATGAAAAGAGTAAATAGAGGAAACAAACGAGTAAATAGAGGAAAAAATAGAAATTTCGCTAAAGTTATCGGTTTTCGTCCCTTTTTTCGGAAATTTAGTCATAAAATAAAAAAAAAACGAGTAAATAGTGGAAAAAAATAGAAATTTTGCGAAAATTATCCGTTTTCGTCCCTTTTTTCGGAAATTTAGTCATAAAATAAAGAACAAAACGAGTTAATAGTGGAAAAAAATAGAAATTTTGCCAATTAATTATTAGTTTTCGTCCCTTTTTTCGGTAATTTCGTCATAAAATGAGGAAAAAAAACGAGTAAATAGAGGAAAAAATAGAAATATCGCAAAAATTATCCGTTTTCGACCCTTTTTTCGGTATCTTGGCCATAAAATGAGGAAAAAATACGAGTAAATTGAGGAAAAAAATGAAAATTTCGATAAAACTATCCGTTTTCGTCTCTTTTTTTGGTAACTACGTCATAAAATGAGGATAAAAAACGAGTAAATTGAGGAAAAAAATAAAAATTTCGCTAAAATTATCCGTTTTCGTCCCTTTTTTCGGTAATTTCGTCATAAAATGAGGAAAAAAAACGAGTAAATAGAGGAAAAAAATAGAAATTTTTCGAAAATTATCCGTTTTCGTCCCTTTTACCGGAAATTTAGTCATAAAATAAGAAAAAATCGACTTAATAGTGGAAAAAAATAGAAATTTTGCGAAAATTATCCGTTTTCGTCCCTTTTTTCGGTAATTTCGTCATAAAATGAGGAAATAAAACGAGTAAATAGAGGAAAAAATAGAATTATCGCTAAGATTATCCGTTTTCGTCCCTTTTTGGTAATTTCGTCATAAAATGAGGAAAAAAAACGTGTAAATTGAGGAAAATATAAAAATTTCGCTAAAATTATACGTTTTCGTCCTTTTTCTCGGTAATTTCGTCATAAAATGAGAAAAAAAAACGAGTAAATAGAGGAAAAAATAGAAATTTCACTAAAATTATCCGTTTTCGTCCTTTTTTTCGGTAATTTAGTCATAAAATGAGGAAAAAAACGAGTAAATAGAGGAAAAAAATAGAAATATCGCTAAAATTATCCGTTTTCGTCCCTTTTTTCGGGAATTTCGTCATAAAATTAGAAACAAAAATAGATATTTCGATAAAATTATCCGTTTTCGTCCCTTTTTTCGGTAATTTCGTCATAAAATGAGGAAAAAAAACGAGTAAATAGAGGAAAAAAATAGAAATTTTTCGAAAATTATCCGTTTTCGTCCCTTTTACTGGAAATTTAGTCATTAAATAAAAAAAAATCGACTTCATAGTGGAAAAAAATAGAAATTTTAAGAAAATTATCCGTTTTCGTCCCTTTTTTCGGTAATTTCGTCATAAAATGAGGAAAAAAAACGAGTAAATGGAGGAAAAAAATAAAAATTTCGATAAAACTATCCGTTTTCGTCTCTTTTTTCGGTAATTTCGTCATAAAATGAGCAAAAAAAACGAGTAAATTGAGGAATAAATAGAAATTTCGCAAAATTTATCCGCTTTCGTCCCTTTTTTCGGTAATTTCGACATAAAATGAGAAAAAAAACGAGTAAATAGAGGAAAAAAACAGAAATTTTGCGAAAATTATCCGTTTTCGTCCCTTTTTTGGTAATTTCGTCATAAAATGAGGATAAAAAACGTGTTAATTGAGGAAAATATAAAAATTTCGCTAAAATTATACGTTTTCGTCCTTTTTCTCGGTAATTTCATCATAAAATGAGGAAAAAAAACGAGTAAATAGAGGAAAAAATAGAAATTTCGCTAATATTATCCGTTTTCGTCCCTTTTTTCGGTAATTTAGTCATAAAATGAGGAAAACAAAACGAGTAAATAGAGGAAAAAAAAAGAAATATCGCTAAAATTATCCGTTTTCGTCCCTCTTTTCGTGAATTTCGTCAAAAAATTAGGAAAAAAACGAGTAAATAGAGGCAAAAATAGAAATTTCGCTAAAATTATCCGTTTTCGTCCCTTTTTCGGTAATTTCGTCATTAAATAAAGAAAAAAACGAGTAAATTGAGAAAAAATATAAAAATTTCACTAAAATTATTCGTTTTCTTCCCTTTTTTCGAGAATTTCGTCATAAAATTAGAAAAAATAATAGAAATTTCGATAAAGTTATCCGTTTTCGTCCCTTTTTTCGGTAATTTCGTCATAAAATGAGAAAAAAAAACGAGTAAATTGAGGATAAAAATATAAATTTCGCAAAAGTTAACCCTTTTCGTCCCTTTTTTCGGTATCTTGACCTCTTGAAAATGAAGAAAAAATACGAGTAAATTGAGGAAAAAAATAAAAATTTCGATAAAATTATCCGTTTTCGTCTCTTTTTTCGGTAACTACGTCATAAAATGAGGATAAAAAACGAGTAAATTGAGGAAAAAAATTTCGCTAAAATTATCCGTTTTCGTCCCCTTTTTCGGTAATTTCGTCATAAAATGAGGAAAAAAACCAGTAAATAGAGGTAAAATTAAAAATTTCGCTAAAATTATCCGTTTTCGTCCCTTTTTTGGTAATTTCGTCATAAAATGAGGAAAAAAAAACGTGTAAATTGAGGAAAATATAAAAATTTCGCTAAAATTTTACGTTTTCGTCCTTTTTCTCGGTAATTTCGTCATAAAATGAGGAAAAAAAACGAGTAAATAGAGGAAAAAATAGAAATTTCCCTAAAATTATCCGTTTTCGTCCCTTTTTTCGGTAATTTATTCATAAAATGAGGAAAAAAAACGAGTAAATAGAGGAAAAAAATAGAAATATCGCTAAAATTATCCGTTTTCGTCCCTTTTTTCGGGAATTTCGTCAAAAAATTAGGAAAAAAATGAGTAAATAGAGGAAAAAATACAAATTTCGCTAAAATTATCCGTTTTCGTCCCTTTTTCGGTAATTTCGTCATTAAATAAAGAAAAAAAACGAGTAAATTGAGAAAAAATATAAAAATTTCACTAAAATTATCCGTTATCGTCCCTATTTTCGGGAATTTCGTCATAAAATTAGAAAAAAAAAATAGAAATTTCGATAAAATTATCCGTTTTCGTCCCTTTTTTCAGTAATTTCGTCATAAAATGAGGAAAAAAAACGTGTAAATTGAGGAAAATATATGAAAATTTCGCTAAAATTATCCGTTTTTGTCCCTTTTTTCGGTAATTTCGACATAAAAAGAACGAGTAAATAGAGGAAAAAATGGAAATTTCGCTAAAATTATCCGTTTTCGTCCCTTTTTTCGGTAATTTAGTAAAAAATTAAGGAAAAAAAAACGAGTAAATAGAGGAAAAAAATATAAACTTCGCAAAAATTATCCGTTTTCGACCCTTTTTTCGGTATCTTGGCCATAAAATGAGGAAAAAATACGAGTGAATTGAGGAAAAAAATAAAAATTTCGATAAAACTATCCGTTTTCGTCTCTTTTTTCGGTAACTACGTCATAAAATGAGGATAAAAAACGAGTAAATTGAGGAAAAAAATAAAAATTTCGCTAAAATTATCCGTTTTCGTCCCTTTTTTCGGTAATTTCGTCATAAAATGAGGAAAAAAAACGAGTAAATAGAGGAAAAAAATAGAAATTTTTCGAAAATTATCCGTTTTCGTCCCTTTTACCGGAAATTTAGTCATAAAATAAAAAAAAATCGACTTAATAGTGGAAAAAAATAGAAATTTTGCGAAAATTATCCGTTTTCGTCCCTTTTTTCGGTAATTTCGTCATAAAATGAGGAAATAAAACGAGTAAATAGAGGAAAAAATAGAATTATCGCTAAGATTATCCGTTTTCGTCCCTTTTTGGTAATTTCGTCATAAAATGAGGAAAAAAAACGTGTAAATTGAGGAAAATATAAAAATTTCGCTAAAATTATACGTTTTCGTCCTTTTTCTCGGTAATTTCGTCATAAAATGAGAAAAAAAAACGAGTAAATAGAGGAAAAAATAGAAATTTCACTAAAATTATCCGTTTTCGTCCTTTTTTTCGGTAATTTAGTCATAAAATGAGGAAAAAAACGAGTAAATAGAGGAAAAAAATAGAAATATCGCTAAAATTATCCGTTTTCGTCCCTTTTTTCGGGAATTTCGTCATAAAATTAGAAACAAAAATAGATATTTCGATAAAATTATCCGTTTTCGTCCCTTTTTTCGGTAATTTCGTCATAAAATGAGGAAAAAAAACGAGTAAATAGAGGAAAAAAATAGAAATTTTTCGAAAATTATCCGTTTTCGTCCCTTTTACCGGAAATTTAGTCATTAAATAAAAAAAATCGACTTCATAGTGGAAAAAAATAGAAATTTTAAGAAAATTATCCGTTTTCGTCCCTTTTTTCGGTAATTTCGTCATAAAATGAGGAAAAAAAACGAGTAAATTGAGGAAAAAAATAAAAATTTCGATAAAACTATCCGTTTTCGTCTCTTTTTTCGGTAATTTCGTCATAAAATGAGCAAAAAAAACGAGTAAATTGAGGAATAAATAGAAATTTCGCAAAATTTATCCGCTTTCGTCCCTTTTTTCGGTAATTTCGACATAAAATGAGAAAAAAAACGAGTAAATAGAGGAAAAAAACAGAAATTTTGCGAAAATTATCCGTTTTCGTCCCTTTTTTGGTAATTTCGTCATAAAATGAGGATAAAAAACGTGTTAATTGAGGAAAATATAAAAATTTCGCTAAAATTATACGTTTTCGTCCTTTTTCTCGGTAATTTCTTCATAAAATGAGGAAAAAAAACGAGTAAATAGAGGAAAATATAGAAATTTCGCTAATATTATCCGTTTTCGTCCCTTTTTTCGGTAATTTAGTCATAAAATGAGGAAAACAAAACGAGTAAATAGAGGAAAAAAAAAGAAATATCGCTAAAATTATCCGTTTTCGTCCCTCTTTTCGTGAATTTCGTCAAAAAATTAGGAAAAAAACGAGTAAATAGAGGCAAAAATAGAAATTTCGCTAAAATTATCCGTTTTCGTCCCTTTTTCGGTAATTTCGTCATTAAATAAAGAAAAAAAACGAGTAAATTGAGAAAAAATATAAAAATTTCACTAAAATTATTCGTTTTCTTCCCTTTTTTCGAGAATTTCGTCATAAAATTAGAAAAAAAAATAGAAATTTCGATAAAGTTATCCGTTTTCGTCCCTTTTTTCGGTAATTTCGTCATAAAATGAGAAAAAAAAACGAGTAAATTGAGGATAAAAATATAAATTTCGCAAAAATTAACCCTTTTCGTCCCTTTTTTCGGTATCTTGACCTCTTGAAAATGAAGAAAAAATACGAGTAAATTGAGGAAAAAAATAAAAATTTCGATAAAATTATCCGTTTTCGTCTCTTTTTTCGGTAACTACGTCATAAAATGAGGATAAAAAACGAGTAAATTGAGGAAAAAAATAAAAATTTCGCTAAAATTATCCGTTTTCGTCCCCTTTTTCGGTAATTTCGTCATAAAATGAGGAAAAAAAAACAGTAAATAGAGGTAAAAAATAAAAATTTCGCTAAAATTATCCGTTTTCGTCCCTTTTTTGGTAATTTCGTCATTAAATGAGGAAAAAAAAACGTGTAAATTGAGGAAAATATATGAAAATTTCGCTAAAATTATCCGTTTTCGTCCCTTTTTTCGGTAATTTCGTCATAAAAAGAACGAGTAAATAGAGGAAAAAATGGAAATTTCGCTAAAATTATCCGTTTTCGTCCCTTTTTTCGGTAATTTAGTAAAAAATTAAGGAAAAAAAAACGAGTAAATAGAGGAAAAAAATATAAACTTCGCAAAAATTATCCGTTTTAGACCCTTTTTTCGGTATCTTGGCCATAAAATGAGGAAAAAATACGAGTAAATTGAGGAAAAAAATAAAAATTTCGATAAAACTATCCGTTTTCGTCTCTTTTTTCGGTAACTACGTCAAAAAATGATGATAAAAAACGAGTAAATTGAGGAAAAAAATAAAAATTTCGCTAAAATTATCCGTTTTCGTCCCTTTTTTCGGTAATTTCGTCATAAAATGAGGAAAAAAAACGAGTAAATAGAGGAAAAAAATAGAAATTTTTCGAAAATTATCCGTTTTCGTCCCTTTTACCGGAAATTTAGTCATAAAATAAAAAAAAAATCAACTTAATAGTGGAAAAAAATAGAAATTTTGCGAAAATTATCCGTTTTCGTCCCTTTTTTCGGTAATTTCGTCATAAAATGTGGAAAAAAAACGAGTAAATAGAGAAAAAATTGAATTATCGCTAAGATTATCCGTTTTCGTCCCTTTTTTGGTAATTTCGTCATAAAATGAGCAAAAAAAACGAGTAAATAGAGGAAAAAATGGAAATTTCGCTAAAATTATCCGTTTTCGTCCCTTTTTTCGGTAATTTAGTAAAAAATTAAGGAAAAAAAAACGAGTAAATAGAGGAAAAAAATATAAACTTCGCAAAAATTATCCGTTTTCGACCCTTTTTTCGGTATCTTGGCCATAAAATGAGGAAAAAATACGAGTGAATTGAGGAAAAAAATAAAAATTTCGATAAAACTATCCGTTTTCGTCTCTTTTTTCGGTAACTACGTCATAAAATGAGGATAAAAAACGAGTAAATTGAGGAAAAAAATAAAAATTTCGCTAAAATTATCCGTTTTCGTCCCTTTTTTCGGTAATTTCGTCATAAAATGAGGAAAAAAAACGAGTAAATAGAGGAAAAAAATAGAAATTTTTCGAAAATTATCCGTTTTCGTCCCTTTTACCGGAAATTTAGTCATAAAATAAAAAAAAATCGACTTAATAGTGGAAAAAAATAGAAATTTTGCGAAAATTATCCGTTTTCGTCCCTTTTTTCGGTAATTTCGTCATAAAATGAGGAAATAAAACGAGTAAATAGAGGAAAAAATAGAATTATCGCTAAGATTATCCGTTTTCGTCCCTTTTTGGTAATTTCGTCATAAAATGAGGAAAAAAAACGTGTAAATTGAGGAAAATATAAAAATTTCGCTAAAATTATACGTTTTCGTCCTTTTTCTCGGTAATTTCGTCATAAAATGAGAAAAAAAAACGAGTAAATAGAGGAAAAAATAGAAATTTCACTAAAATTATCCGTTTTCGTCCTTTTTTTCGGTAATTTAGTCATAAAATGAGGAAAAAAACGAGTAAATAGAGGAAAAAAATAGAAATATCGCTAAAATTATCCGTTTTCGTCCCTTTTTTCGGGAATTTCGTCATAAAATTAGAAACAAAAATAGATATTTCGATAAAATTATCCGTTTTCGTCCCTTTTTTCGGTAATTTCGTCATAAAATGAGGAAAAAAAACGAGTAAATAGAGGAAAAAAATAGAAATTTTTCGAAAATTATCCGTTTTCGTCCCTTTTACCGGAAATTTAGTCATTAAATAAAAAAAATCGACTTCATAGTGGAAAAAAATAGAAATTTTAAGAAAATTATCCGTTTTCGTCCCTTTTTTCGGTAATTTCGTCATAAAATGAGGAAAAAAAACGAGTAAATTGAGGAAAAAAATAAAAATTTCGATAAAACTATCCGTTTTCGTCTCTTTTTTCGGTAATTTCGTCATAAAATGAGCAAAAAAAACGAGTAAATTGAGGAATAAATAGAAATTTCGCAAAATTTATCCGCTTTCGTCCCTTTTTTCGGTAATTTCGACATAAAATGAGAAAAAAAACGAGTAAATAGAGGAAAAAAACAGAAATTTTGCGAAAATTATCCGTTTTCGTCCCTTTTTTGGTAATTTCGTCATAAAATGAGGATAAAAAACGTGTTAATTGAGGAAAATATAAAAATTTCGCTAAAATTATACGTTTTCGTCCTTTTTCTCGGTAATTTCTTCATAAAATGAGGAAAAAAAACGAGTAAATAGAGGAAAATATAGAAATTTCGCTAATATTATCCGTTTTCGTCCCTTTTTTCGGTAATTTAGTCATAAAATGAGGAAAACAAAACGAGTAAATAGAGGAAAAAAATAGAAATTTTTCGAAAATTATCCGTTTTCGTCCCTTTTACCGGAAATTTAGTCATTAAATAAAAAAAATCGACTTCATAGTGGAAAAAAATAGAAATTTTAAGAAAATTATCCGTTTTCGTCCCTTTTTTCGGTAATTTCGTCATAAAATGAGGAAAAAAAACGAGTAAATTGAGGAAAAAAATAAAAATTTCGATAAAACTATCCGTTTTCGTCTCTTTTTTCGGTAATTTCGTCATAAAATGAGCAAAAAAAACGAGTAAATTGAGGAATAAATAGAAATTTCGCAAAATTTATCCGCTTTCGTCCCTTTTTTCGGTAATTTCGACATAAAATGAGAAAAAAAACGAGTAAATAGAGGAAAAAAACAGAAATTTTGCGAAAATTATCCGTTTTCGTCCCTTTTTTGGTAATTTCGTCATAAAATGAGGATAAAAAACGTGTTAATTGAGGAAAATATAAAAATTTCGCTAAAATTATACGTTTTCGTCCTTTTTCTCGGTAATTTCTTCATAAAATGAGGAAAAAAAACGAGTAAATAGAGGAAAATATAGAAATTTCGCTAATATTATCCGTTTTCGTCCCTTTTTTCGGTAATTTAGTCATAAAATGAGGAAAACAAAACGAGTAAATAGAGGAAAAAAAAAGAAATATCGCTAAAATTATCCGTTTTCGTCCCTCTTTTCGTGAATTTCGTCAAAAAATTAGGAAAAAAACGAGTAAATAGAGGCAAAAATAGAAATTTCGCTAAAATTATCCGTTTTCGTCCCTTTTTCGGTAATTTCGTCATTAAATAAAGAAAAAAAACGAGTAAATTGAGAAAAAATATAAAAATTTCACTAAAATTATTCGTTTTCTTCCCTTTTTTCGAGAATTTCGTCATAAAATTAGAAAAAAAAATAGAAATTTCGATAAAGTTATCCGTTTTCGTCCCTTTTTTCGGTAATTTCGTCATAAAATGAGAAAAAAAAACGAGTAAATTGAGGATAAAAATATAAATTTCGCAAAAATTAACCCTTTTCGTCCCTTTTTTCGGTATCTTGACCTCTTGAAAATGAAGAAAAAATACGAGTAAATTGAGGAAAAAAATAAAAATTTCGATAAAATTATCCGTTTTCGTCTCTTTTTTCGGTAACTACGTCATAAAATGAGGATAAAAAACGAGTAAATTGAGGAAAAAAATAAAAATTTCGCTAAAATTATCCGTTTTCGTCCCCTTTTTCGGTAATTTCGTCATAAAATGAGGAAAAAAAAACAGTAAATAGAGGTAAAAAATAAAAATTTCGCTAAAATTATCCGTTTTCGTCCCTTTTTTGGTAATTTCGTCATTAAATGAGGAAAAAAAAACGTGTAAATTGAGGAAAATATATGAAAATTTCGCTAAAATTATCCGTTTTCGTCCCTTTTTTCGGTAATTTCGTCATAAAAAGAACGAGTAAATAGAGGAAAAAATGGAAATTTCGCTAAAATTATCCGTTTTCGTCCCTTTTTTCGGTAATTTAGTAAAAAATTAAGGAAAAAAAAACGAGTAAATAGAGGAAAAAAATATAAACTTCGCAAAAATTATCCGTTTTCGACCCTTTTTTCGGTATCTTGGCCATAAAATGAGGAAAAAATACGAGTAAATTGAGGAAAAAAATAAAAATTTCGATAAAACTATCCGTTTTCGTCTCTTTTTTCGGTAACTACGTCATAAAATGATGATAAAAAACGAGTAAATTGAGGAAAAAAATAAAAATTTCGCTAAAATTATCCGTTTTCGTCCCTTTTTTCGGTAATTTCGTCATAAAATGAGGAAAAAAAACGAGTAAATAGAGGAAAAAAATAGAAATTTTTCGAAAATTATCCGTTTTCGTCCCTTTTACCGGAAATTTAGTCATAAAATAAAAAAAAAATCAACTTAATAGTGGAAAAAAATAGAAATTTTGCGAAAATTATCCGTTTTCGTCCCTTTTTTCGGTAATTTCGTCATAAAATGTGGAAAAAAAACGAGTAAATAGAGAAAAAATTGAATTATCGCTAAGATTATCCGTTTTCGTCCCTTTTTTGGTAATTTCGTCATAAAATGAGGAAAAAAAACGTGTAAATTGAGGAAAATATAAAAATTTCGCTAAAATTATACGTTTTCGTCCTTTTTCTCGGTAATTTCGTCATAAAATGAGGAAAAAAAACGAGTAAATAGAGGAAAAAATAGAAATTTCACTAAAATTATCCGTTTTCTTCCCTTTTTTCGGTAATTTAGTCATAAAATGAGGAGAAAAACGAGTAAATAGAGGAAAAAAATAGAAATATCGCTAAAATTATCCGTTTTCGTCCATTTTTTCGGGAATTTTGTATTAAATTAGAAAAAAAATAGATATTTCGATAAAATTATCCGTTTTCGTCCCTTTTTTCGGTAATTTCGTCATGAAATGTGGCAAAAAAACGAGTAAATTGAGGAAAAAAATAAAAATTTCTCTTAAATTATCCGTTTTCGTCCCTTTTTTCGGTAATTTCGTCATAAAATGAGGAAAAAAAACGAATAAATAGAGGAAAAAATTAAAAATTTTGCTAAAATTATCCGTTTTCGTCCCTTTTTTCAGTAATTTCGTCATAAAATGAGCAAAAAAAACGAGTAAATTGAGGAAAAAAATAAAAATTTCGATAAAATTATCCGTTTTCGTCTCTTTTTTCGGTAACTACGCCATAAAATGAGGATAAAAAACGAGGAAATTGAGGAAAAAAAATAACAATTTTGCGAAAATTATCCGTTTTCGTACCTTTTTTCAGTAATTTCGTCATAAAATGAGCAAAAAAAACGAGTAAAATGAGGAAAAAAATAAAAATTTCGATAAAATTATCCGTTTTCGTCTCTTTTTTCGGTAACTACGCCATAAAATGAGGATAAAAAACGAGGAAATTGAGGAAAAAAATTAACAATTTCGCTTAAATTATCCGTTTTCGTCCCTTTTTTCGGTAATTTCATCATAAAATGAGAAAAAAAAACGTGTTAATTGAGGAAAATATAAAAATTTCGCTAAAATTATACGTTTTCGTCATTTTTTTGGTAATTTCGTCATAAAATGAGGAAAAAACACGTGTAAATTGAGTAAAATATATATTAAAATTTCGCAAAAATTTATCCGTTTTCGTCCCTTTTTTCGGTAATTTCGTCATAAAAAAAAAACGAGTTAATAGAGGAAAAAATAGAAATTTCGCTGAAATTATCCGTTTTCGTCCCTTTTTTCGGTAATTTAGTAAAAAATTAAGGAAAAAAAAACGAGTAAATAGAGGAAAAAAATAGAAATTTCGCTAAAATTATCCGTTCTCGTCCCTTTTTTCGGTAATTTCGTCATGAAAAGAGGAAAAACAAACGAGTAAATAGAGGAAAAAATAGAAATTTCGCTAAAGTTATCGGTTTTCGTCCCTTTTTTCGGAAATTTAGTCATAAAATAAAAAAAAAAACGAGTAAATAGTGGAAAAAAATAGAAATTTTGCGAAAATTATCCGTTTTCGTCCCTTTTTTCGGAAATTTAGTCATAAAATAAAGAACAAAACGAGTTAATAGTGGAAAAAAATAGAAATTTTGCCAAAATTATCCGTTTTCGTCCCTTTTTTCGGTAATTTCGTCATAAAATGAGGAAAAAAAACGAGTAAATAGAGGAAAAAATAGAAATATCGCTAAAATTATCCGTTTTCGTCCCTTTTTTCGGGAATTTCGTCCAAAAATTAGGAAAAAAACGAGTAAATAGAGGCAAAAATAGAAATTTCGCTAAAATTATCCGTTTTCGTCCCTTTTTCGGTAATTTCGTCATTATATAAAGAAAAAAAAACGAGTAAATTGAGAAAAAATTTCACTAAAATTATCCGTTTTCCTCCCTTTTTTCGGGAATTTCGTCATAAAATTAGAAAAAAAAATAGAAATTTCGATAAAATTATCCGTCTTCGTCCCTTTTTTCGGTAATTTCGTCATAAAATGAGAAAAAGTAAACGTGTTAATTGAGGAAAATATAAAAATTTCGCTAAAATTATACGTTTTCGTCATTTTTTTGGTAATTTCGACATAAAATGAGGAAAAAACACGTGTAAATTGAGGAAAATATATAAAAATTTCGCAAAAATTATCCGTTTTCGTCCCTTTTTTCGGTAATTTCGTCATGAAAAAAAACGAGTTAATAGAGGAAAAAATAGAAATTTCGCTGAAATTATCCGTTTTCGTCCCTTTTTTCGGTAATTTAGTAAAAAATTAAGGAAAAAAAAACGAGTAAATAGAGGAAAAAAATAGAAATTTCGCTAAAATTATCCGTTTTCGTCCCTTTTTTCGGTAATTTCGTCATGAAAAGAGGAAAAACAAACGAGTAAATAGAGGAAAAAATAGAAATTTCGCTAAAGTTATCGGTTTTCGTCCCTTTTTTCGGAAATTTAGTCATAAAATAAAAAAAAAAACGAGTAAATAGTGGAAAAAAATAGAAATTTTGCGAAAATTATCCGTTTTCGTCCCTTTTTTCGGAAATTTAGTCATAAAATAAAGAACAAAACGAGTTAATAGTGGAAAAAAATAGAAATTTTGCCAAAATTATCCGTTTTCGTCCCTTTTTTCGGTAATTTCGTCATAAAATGAGGAAAAAAAACGAGTAAATAGAGGAAAAAATAGAAATATCGCAAAAATTATCCGTTTTCGACCCTTTTTTCGGTATCTTGGCTATAAAATGAGGAAAAAATACGAGTAAATTGAGGAAAAAAATGAAAATTTCGAAAAAACTATCCGTTTTCGTCTCTTTTTTCGGTAACTACGTCATAAAATGAGGATAAAAAACGAGTAAATTGAGGAAAAAAATAAAAATTTCGCTAAAATTATCCGTTTTCGTCCCTTTTTTCGGTAATTTCGTCATAAAATGAGGAAATAAAACGAGTAAATAGAGGAAAAATTAGAAATATCGCTAAAATTATCCGTTTTCGTCCCTTTTTGGTAATTTCGTCATAAAATGAGGAAAAAAAACGTGTAAATTGAGGAAAATATAAAAATTTCGCTAAAATTATACGTTCTCGTCCTTTTTCTCGGTAATTTCGTCATAAAATGAGAAAAAAAAACGAGTAAATAGAGGAAAAAATAGAAATTTCACTAAAATTATCCGTTTTCGTCCTTTTTTTCGGTAATTTAGTCATAAAATGAGGAAAAAAACGAGTAAATAGAGGAAAAAAATAGAAATATCGCTAAAATTATCCGTTTTCGTTCCTTTTTTCGGGAATTTCGTCATAAAATTAGAAAAAAAAATAGATATTTCGATAAAATTATCCGTTTTCGTCCCTTTTTTCGGTAATTTCGTCATAAAATGAGGAAAAAAAACGAATAAATAGAGGAAAAAATAAAAATTTCGCTAAAATTATCCGTTTTCGTTCCTATTTTCGGTAATTTCGTCATAAAATGAGGAAAAAAAAACGAGTAAATAGAGGAAAAAAATAGAAATTTTTCGAAAATTATCCGTTTTCGTCCCTTTTTTTGGTAATTTCGTCATAAAATGAGCAAAAAAAACGAGTAAATTGAGGAATAAATAGAAATTTCGCAAAATTTATCCGTTTTCGTCCCTTTTTTCGGTAATTTCGACATAAAATGAGCAAAAAAAACGAGTAAATAGAGGAAAAAATAGAAATTTCACTAAAATTATCCGTTTTCGTCCCTTTTTTCGGTAATTTAGTCATAAAATGAGGAAAAAAACAAGTAAATAGAGGGAAAAAATAGAAATATCGCTAAAATTATCCGTTTTCGTCCCTTTTTCGGGAATTTTGTCATAAAATTAGGAAAAAAACGAGTAAATAGAGGAAAAAATAGAAATTTAGCTAAAATTATCCGTTTTCGTCCCTTTTTCCGGTAATTTCGTCATTATATAAAGAAAGAAAACGAGTAAATTGCGAAAAAATATAAAAATTTCACTAAAATTATCCGTTTTCGTCCCTTTTTTCGGGAATTTCGTCATAAAATTAGAAAAAAAAATAGATATTTCGTTAAATTTATCCGTTTTCGTCCCTTTTTTCGGTAATTTCGTCATAAAATGTGGAAAAAAAACGAATAAATAGAGGAAAAAAATAAAAATTTTGCTAAAATTATCCGTTTTCGTCCCTTTTTTCAGTAATTTCGTCATAAAATGAGCAAAAAAAACGAGTAAATTGAGGAAAAAAATAAAAATTTCGATAAAATTATCCGTTTTCGTCTCTTTTTTCGGTAACTACGCCATAAAATGAGGATAAAAAACGAGGAAATTGAGGAAAAAAAATAACAATTTTGCGAAAATTATCCGTTTTCGTACCTTTTTTCAGTAATTTCGTCATAAAATGAGCAAAAAAAACGAGTAAATTGAGGAAAAAAATAAAAATTTCGATAAAATTATCCGTTTTCGTCTCTTTTTTCGGTAACTACGCCATAAAATGAGGATAAAAAACGAGGAAATTGAGGAAAAAAAATATCAATTTCGCTTAAATTATCCGTTTTCGTCCCTTTTTTCGGTAATTTCATCATAAAATGAGAAAAAAAAACGTGTTAATTGAGGAAAATATAAAAATTTCGCTAAAATTATACGTTTTCGTCATTTTTTTGGTAATTTCGTCATAAAATGAGGAAAAAACACGTGTAAATTGAGGAAAATATATGAAAATTTCGCAAAAATTATCCGTTTTCGTCCCTTTTTTCGGTAATTTCGTCATAAAAAAAAACGAGTTAATAGAGGAAAAAATAGAAATTTCGCTGAAATTATCCGTTTTCGTCCCTTTTTTCGGTAATTTAGTAAAAAATTAAGGAAAAAAAAACGAGTAAATAGAGGAAAAAAATAGAAATTTCGCTAAAATTATCCGTTCTCGTCCCTTTTTTCGGTAATTTCGTCATGAAAAGAGGAAAAACAAACGAGTAAATAGAGGAAAAAATAGAAATTTCGCAAAAGTTATCGGTTTTCGTCCCTTTTTTCGGAAATTTAGTCATAAAATAAAAAAAAACGAGTAAATAGTGGAAAAAAATAGAAATTTTGCGAAAATTATCCGTTTTCGTCCCTTTTTTCGGAAATTTAGTCATAAAATAAAGAACAAAACGAGTTAATAGTGGAAAAAAATAGAAATTTTGCCAAAATTATCCGTTTTCGTCCCTTTTTTCGGTAATTTCGTCATAAAATGAGGAAAAAAAACGAGTAAATAGAGGAAAAAATAGAAATATCGCTAAAATTATCCGTTTTCGTCCCTTTTTTCGGGAATTTCGTCAAAAAATTAGGAAAAAAACGAGTAAATAGAGGCAAAAATAGAAATTTCGCTAAAATTATCCGTTTTCGTCCCTTTTTCGGTAATTTCGTCATTATATAAAGAAAAAAAAACGAGTAAATTGAGAAAAAATTTCACTAAAATTATCCGTTTTCCTCCCTTTTTTCGGGAATTTCGTCATAAAATTAGAAAAAAAAATAGAAATTTCGATAAAATTATCCGTCTTCGTCCCTTTTTTCGGTAATTTCGTCATAAAATGAGAAAAAGTAAACGTGTTAATTGAGGAAAATATAAAAATTTCGCTAAAATTATACGTTTTCGTCATTTTTTTGGTAATTTCGTCATAAAATGAGGAAAAAACACGTGTAAATTGAGGAAAATATATAAAAATTTCGCAAAAATTATCCGTTTTCGTCCCTTTTTTCGGTAATTTCGTCATAAAAAAAAACGAGTTAATAGAGGAAAAAATAGAAATTTCGCTGAAATTATCCGTTTTCGTCCCTTTTTTCGGTAATTTAGTAAAAAATTAAGGAAAAAAAAACGAGTAAATAGAGGAAAAAAATAGAAATTTCGCTAAAATTATCCGTTTTCGTCCCTTTTTTCGGTAATTTCGTCATGAAAAGAGGAAAAACAAACGAGTAAATAGAGGAAAAAATAGAAATTTCGCTAAAGTTATCGGTTTTCGTCCCTTTTTTCGGAAATTTAGTCATAAAATAAAAAAAAAACGAGTAAATAGTGGAAAAAAATAGAAATTTTGCGAAAATTATCCGTTTTCGTCCCTTTTTTCGGAAATTTAGTCATAAAATAAAGAACAAAACGAGTTTTTAGTGGAAAAAAATAGAAATTTTGCCAAAATTATCCGTTTTCGTCCCTTTTTTCGGTAATTTCGTCATAAAATGAGGAAAAAAAACGAGTAAATAGAGGAAAAAATAGAAATATCGCAAAAATTATCCGTTTTCGACCCTTTTTTCGGTATCTTGGCTATAAAATGAGGAAAAAATACGAGTAAATTGAGGAAAAAAATGAAAATTTCGAAAAAACTATCCGTTTTCGTCTCTTTTTTCGGTAACTACGTCATAAAATGAGGATAAAAAACGAGTAAATTGAGGAAAAAAATAAAAATTTCGCTAAAATTATCCGTTTTCGTCCCTTTTTTCGGTAATTTCGTCATAAAATGAGGAAAAAAAACGAGTAAATAGAGGAAAAAAATAGAAATTTTTCGATAATTATCCGTTTTCGTCCCTTTTACCGGAAATTTAGTCATAAAATAAAAACAAATCGACTTAATAGTGGAAAAAAATAGAAATTTTGCGAAAATTATCCGTTTTCGTCCCTTTTTTCGGTAATTTCGTCATAAAATGAGGAAATAAAACGAGTAAATAGAGGAAAAATTAGAAATATCGAAAAAATTATCCGTTTTCGTCCCTTTTTGGTAATTTCGTCATAAAATGAGGAAAAAAAACGTGTAAATTGAGGAAAATATAAAAATTTCGCTAAAATTATACGTTTTCGTCCTTTTTCTCGGTAATTTCGTCATAAAATGAGAAAAAAAACGAGTAAATAGAGGAAAAAATAGAAATTTCACTAAAATTATCCGTTTTCGTCCTTTTTTTCGGTAATTTAGTCATAAAATGAGGAAAAAAACGAGTAAATAGAGGAAAAAAATAGAAATATCGCTAAAATTATCCGTTTTCGTTCCTTTTTTCGGGAATTTCGTCATAAAATTAGAAAAAAAAATAGATATTTCGATAAAATTATCCGTTTTCGTCCCTTTTTTCGGTAATTTCGTCATAAAATGAGGAAAAAAAACGAATAAATAGAGGAAAAAATAAAAATTTCGCTAAAATTATCCGTTTTCGTTCCTATTTTCGGTAATTTCGTCATAAAATGAGGAAAAAAAAACGAGTAAATAGAGGAAAAAAATAGAAATTTTTCGAAAATTATCCGTTTTCGTCCCTTTTTTTGGTAATTTCGTCATAAAATGAGCAAAAAAAACGAGTAAATTGAGGAATAAATAGAAATTTCGCAAAATTTATCCGTTTTCGTCCCTTTTTTCGGTAATTTCGACATAAAATGAGCAAAAAAAACGAGTAAATAGAGGAAAAAATAGAAATTTCACTTAAAGTTATCCGTTTTCGTCCCTTTTTTCGGTAATTTAGTCATAAATTGAGGAAAAAAACAAGTAAATAGAGGGAAAAAATAGAAATATCGCTAAAATTATCCGTTTTCGTCCCTTTTTCGGGAATTTTGTCATAAAATTAGGAAAAAAACGAGTAAATAGAGGAAAAAATAGAAATTTAGCTAAAATTATCCGTTTTCGTCCTTTTTCCGGTAATTTCGTCATTATATAAAGAAAGAAAACGAGTAAATTGCGAAAAAATATAAAAATTTCACTAAAATTATCCGTTTTCGTCCCTTTTTTCGGGAATTTCGTCATAAAATTAGAAAAAAAAATAGATATTTCGTTAAATTTATCCGTTTTCGTCCCTTTTTTCGGTAATTTCGTCATAAAATGTGGAAAAAAAACGAGTAAATTGAGGAAAAAAAATAAAAATTTCGCTAAAATTATCCGTTTTCGTCCCTTTTTTCGGTAATTTCGTCATAAAATGAGGAAAAAAAACGAATAAATAGAGGAAAAAATAAAAATTTCGCTAAAATTATCCATTTTCGTTCCTATTTTCGGTAATTTCGTCATAAAATGAGCAAAAAAAAACGAGTAAATTGAGGAATAAATAGAAATTTCGCAAAATTTATCCGTTTTCGTCCCTTTTTTCGGTAATTTCGACATAAAATGAGCAAAAAAAACGAGTAAATAGAGGAAAAAATAGAAATTTCACTAAAATTATCCGTTTTCGTCCTTTTTTTCGGTAATTTAGTCATAAAATGAGGAAAAAAACAAGTAAATAGATGAAAAAAATAGAAATATCGCTAAAATTATCCGTTTTCGTCCCTTTTTCGGGAATTTTGTCATAAAATTAGGAAAAATACGAGTAAATAGAGGAAAAAATAGAAATTTAGCTAAAATTATCCGTTTTCGTCCCTTTTTCCGGTAATTTCGTCATTAAATAAAGAAAGAAAACGAGTAAATTGCGAAAAAATATAAAAATTTCACTAAAATTATCCGTTTTCGTCCCTTTTTTCGGGAATTTCGTCATAAAATTAGAAAAAAAAATAGAAATTTTGCGAAAATTATCCGTTTTCGTCCCTTTTTTCGGTAATTTCGTCATAAAATGAGCAAAAAAAACGAGTAAATTGAGGAATAAATAGAAATTTCGCAAAATTTATCCGTTTTCGTCCCTTTTTTCGGTAATTTCGAAATAAAATGAGAAAAAAAAACGAGTAAATAGAGGAAAAAATAGAAATTTCGCTAATATAATCCGTTTTCGGTAATTTCGTGATGAAATGAGGTAAAAAAACGAGTAAATTGAGGATAAAAATATAAATTTCGCAAAAATTAACCATTTTCGTCCCTTTTTTCGGTATCTTGACCTCTTGAAAATGAAGAAAAAATACGAGTAAATTGAGGAAAAAAATAAAAATTTAGATAAAATTATCCGTTTTCGTCTCTTTTTTCGGTAACTACGTCATAAAATGAGGATAAAAAACGAGTAAATTGAGGAAAAAAATAAAAATTTCGCTAAAATTATCCGTTTTCGTCCCTTTTTTCGGTAATTTCGTCATAAAATGAGGAAAAAAAAACAGTAAATAGAGGAAAAAAATAAAAATTTCGCTAAAATTATCCGTTTTCGTCCCTTTTTTGGTAATTTCGTCATAAAATGAGGAAAAAAAACGTGTAAATTGAGGAAAATATAAAAATTTCGCTAAAATTTTACGTTTTCGTCCTTTTTCTCGGTAATTTCGTCATAAAATGAGGGAAAAAAACGAGTAAATAGAGAAAAAAATAGAAATTTCGCTAAAATTATCCGTTTTCGTCCCTTTTTTCGGTAATTTATTCATAAAATGAGGGAAAAAAAACGAGTAAATAGAGGAAAAAAATAGAAATATCGCTAAAATTATCCGTTTTCGTCCCTTTTTTCGGGAATTTCGTCAAAAAATTAGGAAAAAAACGAGTAAATAGAGGAAAAAATAGAAATTTCGCTATAATTATCCGTTTTCGTCCCTTTTTCGGTAATTTCGTCATTAAATAAAGAAAAAAAAACGAGTAAATTGAGAAAAAATATAAAAATTTCACTAAAATTTTCCGTTTTCGTCCCTTTTTTCTTGAATTTCGTCATAAAATTAGAAAAAAAATAGAAAATTCAATAAAATTATCCGTTTTCGTCCCTTTTTTCGGTAATTTCGTCATAAAATGAGAAAAAGTAAACGTGTTAATTGAGGAAAATATAAAAATTTCGCTAATATTATACGTTTTCGTCATTTTTTTGGTAATTTCGTCATAAAATGAGGAAAAAACACGTGTAAATTGAGGAAAATATATGAAAATTTCGCAAAAATTATCCGTTTTCGTCCCTTTTTTCGGTAATTTCGTCATTAAAAAAACGAGTAAATAGAGGAAAAAATAGAAATTTCGCTAAAATTATCCGTTTTCGTCCCTTTTTTCGGTAATTTAGTAAAAAATTAAGGAAAAAAAACGAGTAAATAGAGGAAAAAAATAGAAATTTCGCTAAAATTATCCGTTTTCGTCCCTTTTTTCGGTAATTTCGTCATAAAATGAGGAAAAACAAACGAGTAAATAGAGGAAAAAATAGAAATTTCGCTAAAGTTATCGGTTTTCGTCCCTTTTTTCGGAAATTTAGTCATAAAATAAAAAAAAAAACGAGTAAATAGTGGAAAAAAATAGAAATTTTGCGAAAATTATACGTTTTCGTCCCTTTTTTCGGAAATTTAGTCATAAAATAAAGAACAAAACGAGTTAATAGTGGAAAAAAATAGAAATTTTGCCAAAATTATCCGTTTTCGTCCCTTTTTTCGGTAATTTCGTCATAAAATGAGGAAAAAAAACGAGTAAATAGAGGAAAAAATAGAAATATCGCTAAAATTATCCGTTTTCGTCCCTTTTTTGGTAATTTCGTCATAAAATGAAGAAAAAATACGAGTAAATTGAGGAAAAAAATAAAAATTTAGATAAAATTATCCGTTTTCGTCTCTTTTTTCGGTAACTACGTCATAAAATGAAAATAAAAAACGAGTAAATTGAGGAAAAAAATAAAAATTTCGCTAAAATTATCCGTTTTCGTCCCTTTTTTCGGTAATTTCGTCATAAAATGAGGAAAAAAAACGAGTAAATTGAGGAAAAAAATAAAAATTTCGCTAAAATTATCCGTTTTCGTCCCTTTTTTCGGTAATTTCGTCATAAAATGAGGAAAAAAAAACAGTAAATAGAGGAAAAAAATAAAAATTTCGCTAAAATTATCCGTTTTCGTCCCTTTTTTGGTAATTTCGTCATAAAATGAGGAAAAAAAACGTGTAAATTGAGGAAAATATAAAAATTTCGCTAAAATTTTACGTTTTCGTCCTTTTTCTCGGTAATTTCGTCATAAAATGAGGGAAAAAAACGAGTAAATAGAGAAAAAAATAGAAATTTCGCTAAAATTATCCGTTTTCGTCCCTTTTTTCGGTAATTTATTCATAAAATGAGGGAAAAAAAACGAGTAAATAGAGGAAAAAAATAGAAATATCGCTAAAATTATCCGTTTTCGTCCCTTTTTTCGGGAATTTCGTCAAAAAATTAGGAAAAAAACGAGTAAATAGAGGAAAAAATAGAAATTTCGCTAAAATTATCCGTTTTCGTCCCTTTTTCGGTAATTTCGTCATTAAATAAAGAAAAAAAAACGAGTAAATTGAGAAAAAATATAAAAATTTCACTAAAATTTTCCGTTTTCGTCCCTTTTTTCTTGAATTTCGTCATAAAATTAGAAAAAAAATAGAAAATTCAATAAAATTATCCGTTTTCGTCCCTTTTTTCGGTAATTTCGTCATAAAATGAGAAAAAGTAAACGTGTTAATTGAGGAAAATATAAAAATTTCGCTAAAATTATACGTTTTCGTCATTTTTTTGGTAATTTCGTCATAAAATGAGGAAAAAACACGTGTAAATTGAGGAAAATATATGAAAATTTCGCAAAAATTATCCGTTTTCGTCCCTTTTTTCGGTAATTTCGTCATTAAAAAAACGAGTAAATAGAGGAAAAAATAGAAATTTCGCTAAAATTATCCGTTTTCGTCCCTTTTTTCGGTAATTTAGTAAAAAATTAAGGAAAAAAAACGAGTAAATAGAGGAAAAAAATAGAAATTTCGCTAAAATTATCCGTTTTCGTCCCTTTTTTCGGTAATTTCGTCATAAAATGAGGAAAAACAAACGAGTAAATAGAGGAAAAAATAGAAATTTCGCTAAAGTTATCGGTTTTCGTCCCTTTTTTCGGAAATTTAGTCATAAAATAAAAAAAAAAACGAGTAAATAGTGGAAAAAAATAGAAATTTTGCGAAAATTATACGTTTTCGTCCCTTTTTTCGGAAATTTAGTCATAAAATAAAGAACAAAACGAGTTAATAGTGGAAAAAAATAGAAATTTTGCCAAAATTATCCGTTTTCGTCCCTTTTTTCGGTAATTTCGTCATAAAATGAGGAAAAAAAACGAGTAAATAGAGGAAAAAATAGAAATATCGCTAAAATTATCCGTTTTCGTCCCTTTTTTGGTAATTTCGTCATAAAATGAAGAAAAAATACGAGTAAATTGAGGAAAAAAATAAAAATTTAGATAAAATTATCCGTTTTCGTCTCTTTTTTCGGTAACTACGTCATAAAATGAAAATAAAAAACGAGTAAATTGAGGAAAAAAATAAAAATTTCGCTAAAATTATCCGTTTTCGTCCCTTTTTTCGGTAATTTCGTCATAAAATGAGGAAAAAAAAAACAGTAAATAGAGGAAAAAAATAAAAATTTCGCTAAAATTATCCGTTTTCGTCCCTTTTTTGGTAATTTCGTCATAAAATGAGGAAAAAAAACGTGTAAATTGAGGAAAATATAAAAATTTCGCTAAAATTTTACGTTTTCGTCCTTTTTCTCGGTAATTTCGTCATAAAATGAGGGAAAAAAACGAGTAAATAGAGAAAAAAATAGAAATTTCGCTAAAATTATCCGTTTTCGTCCCTTTTTTCGGTAATTTATTTATAAAATGAGGGAAAAAAAACGAGTAAATAGAGGAAAAAAATAGAAATATCGCTAAAATTATCCGTTTTCGTCCCTTTTTTCGGGAATTTCGTCAAAAAATTAGGAAAAAAACGAGTAAATAGAGGAAAAAATAGAAATTTCGCTAAAATTATCCGTTTTCGTCCCTTTTTCGGTAATTTCGTCATTAAATAAAGAAAAAAAAACGAGTAAATTGAGAAAAAATATAAAAATTTCACTAAAATTTTCCGTTTTCGTCCCTTTTTTCTTGAATTTCGTCATAAAATTAGAAAAAAAATAGAAAATTCAATAAAATTATCCGTTTTCGTCCCTTTTTTCGGTAATTTCGTCATAAAATGAGAAAAAGTAAACGTGTTAATTGAGGAAAATATAAAAATTTCGCTAAAATTATACGTTTTCGTCATTTTTTTGGTAATTTCGTCATAAAATGAGGAAAAAACACGTGTAAATTGAGGAAAATATATGAAAATTTCGCAAAAATTATCCGTTTTCGTCCCTTTTTTCGGTAATTTCGTCATAAAAAAAAACGAGTAAATAGAGGAAAAAATAGAAATTTCGCTGAAATCATCCGTTTTCGTCCCTTTTTTCGGTAATTTAGTAAAAAATTAAGGAAAAAAAAACGAGTAAATAGAGGAAAAAAATAGAAATTTCGCTAAAATTATCCGCTTTCGTCCCTTTTTTCGGTAATTTCGTCATAAAATGAGGAAAAACAAACGAGTAAATAGAGGAAAAAATAGAAATTTCGCTAAAGTTATCGGTTTTCGTCCCTTTTTTCGGAAATTTAGTCATAAAATAAAAAAAAAACGAGTAAATAGTGGAAAAAAATAGAAATTTTGCGAAAATTATCCGTTTTCGTCCCTTTTTTCGGAAATTTAGTCATAAAATAATGAACAAAACGAGTTAATAGTGGAAAAAAATAGAAATTTTGCCAAAATTATCCGTTTTCGTCCCTTTTTTCGGTAATTTCGTCATAAAATGAGGAAAAAAAACGAGTAAATAGAGGAAAAAATAGAAATATCGCTAAAATTATCCGTTTTCGTCCCTTTTTTGGTAATTTCGTCATAAAATGAGGAAAAAAAAACGTGTTAATTGAGGAAAATATAAAAATTTTGCTAAAATTATACGTTTTCGTCCTTTTCTCGGTAATTTCGTCATAATATGAGGAAAAAAAACTAGTAAATAGAGGAAAAAATAGAAATTTCGATAAAATTATCCGTTTTCGTCCCTTTTTTCGGTAATTTAGTCATAAAATGAGGAAAAAAAAACGAGTAAATAGAGGAAAAAAATAGAAATATCGCTAAAATTATCCGTTATCGTCCCTTTTTTCGGGAATTTCGTCATAACATTAGGAAAAAAACGAGTAAATAGAGGAAAAAATAGAAATTTCGCTAAAATTATCCGTTTAGGTCCCTTTTTTGGGTAATTTCGTCATAAAATAAAGAAAAAAAACGTGTAAATTAGAAAAAAAATAAAAATTTCACTAAAATTATCCGTTTTCGTCCCTTTTTTCGTGAATTTCGTCATAAAATTAGAAAAAAAATAGAAATTTCGATAAAAGTATCCGTTTTCGTCCCTTTTTTCGGTAATTTCGTCATAAAATGAGAAAAAAACGTGTTAATTGAGGAAAAAATAGAAATTTCGCTAAGATTATCCGTTTTCGTCCCTTTTTTCGGTAATTTAGTCAAAATATGAGGAAAAAAAACGAGTGAATAGAGGAAAAAAATAGAAATTTCACTAAAATTATCCGTTTTCGTCCCTTTTTTCGGGAATTTCGTCATAAAATTAGAAAAAAAATAGAAATTTCGCTAATATTATGCGTTTTCGTCCCTTTTTTCGGTATTTTCGTCATAAAATTAGGAAAAAAAACGAGTAAATAGAGGAAAAAATAGAAATTTCGCTAAAATTATCCGTTTTCGTCCCTTTTTCGGTAATTTCGTCATAAAATGAGGAAAAAAAAACGATTAATTAATTACGATTCAAAAACTAATGGAATTACTCAAGCAACATTTTTGTCCCAACAATGGATCCTTTGGTTAATATATCATTTGGTTCTACGATAAAGAAGTCAAGAAAAACTTCATTCCTGATTAATGAAAAATTATGTCTGTGAAGAGGGTATAATGCAATAATTTTTTTTGTTTGGAATAAGTGATCAACAAGTAGCTAGACCAAACAAATATCTTTCTATAAAATAAATCACTTATATAAACATTAAAATATAAAATAAATATGTAGTCTAATTGAGACCAGCTATTTAAAGTTTAGCTTTGTGAAGCTCAGGAAATTCTCTCAAAGGGTAATTAATTAAAAAAATTGTATTTCTTCAAATCTGTAATATTTTTTCTTTGTAAAATGTTTTTTAAGGAAGCTCTTTATGCAAAAGTGTGCATTGCCAAATTTGTCACATTCAGTATTTTGTGAAAATGTTGATTAAATTAAATAACCAATCAATTTAAAGGTAAAGTAAAGGATATAGGAATATTCAACGAAAACATTAACACTCAATCATACAGATTAAAATTTTTTCCTTCTGTATTTATTAGCACTGTTTGGAAGAGAAACATATGACTATCAGGGAATATCATTTTAAAAAAAGTTTAGAACTACTATCACTGCAATCCTGACTACAGAAAATTTTATTTCATTCGTCACTTTCTGATATCAAAGCAATAATAATGATGTGAATAATCATACTTATTATCAATCAGCAACAATTACAAAATGAAAAAACATAGCCAGAAAGGACTTTATTATTTTCTCAAATGACGCAATGCATGTTGAGTCTTCTCTCGCTTACTCTTGAATCTCTTATCACAAATATCACAGACATATGGTCTCTCTGAAAAATGAATAAGCAAGTGTCTATCCAGATGATTCTTTTGACTAAAGGACATTAAGCACACTTCACATTCAAATGGCTTCTCTTTAGTATGAATTCTTAAGTGTGCCCTTAGATTAGCACTATTCCCAAAACATTTTCCACAAGAGTTACATTTATATTTCTCACTATGCACATTTAAATGCGTAGATAACCCACTTTTAAATTTAAAATTCTTAGCACAAATACCACAATTATATTGATTTTTGTTGCAGCACTTTTCACTCATTCCAAGATTCATTTCACGTCTAAGGTGTATAAGCTCATGTGCATACCTCACAGTTTGTGTCTTAAATGTTTTATCGCATTTATTACAGCTAAAGGGTCTTTCATCAAAGTGGACCCTCACATGCCTACCCAAAATCTGCTTTGTTGAACAACTTCTTCTACATATATCACATATAAACTCACTCTTCCTCTTAGAATGAGGACCTTTTAAATGAGACCATCTAGATTTTCTAACATTCAGAATACTCTTTGACATCTCAGAAGATAGTGCTTCGTCTCCTGGTACAACATTATCTCGTAGATCTTCCTCATGTATCCTCTTATTGGTGTCTATGATCTCAACGGAGATACCTTGAGTAGTGCAAATGCTCTTTCCCTCAAGTGAACTCCCAGCAGCTTCTTCTGAAGCCTCCAAACTCAATATATTCATTAAATCTGAAGACCCAGGGGTCTGAAATAAAGAAAATTATCAGTATCATTGTATAACATGTTAAAGAAATTATGTTTAAAATTCAAACTAGTCCCAGTAATAGTAATGAACAAAAGGACTGATGAATAAGAATTAATGAATTAGGACACTCTTAAAGAACAATAGAATGCCATATACAACGAATCACAGACAACCATATACGTTGATACTGAGATATGATTATTTTTTGTCAATTGCTCAAAAATAATCCTACCATACTTCTATATTCAATTCATCCATTACTAATTTGACTAAATAATTGAAATTAAAATTTTTCAGAATTATTTTTAAAACATTAAGGGTCATTAAAATCTTACGATTCAAATCACAGTTTCTATCATAGTCTAACAAAAGTGTAACTTAATTAAGTCCACCGCTAGATGCAGGAGTCATAAATGCACTGTATTAATTTTGAATTTCAATTAATGTGCTTTCTAAAAAGACAACATAATATTAAATAATTAGATATTTTTGTTTTAATATTACGGAATTCTTTTTATTCTAGGAATGATGTATTGCGATAAGTATTCATGGTACACTTGCAGTTGGCAAGTAACATATTTCCATTTAAAACACATCCACAATAACAATATATGAGAGATATCGTTTCTTCACTGCATGATAAAATTAGAATAGAGAGAAAGATGTCAATTTTAAAAATAAAATATAGAGATGAGTAATTACCACTATCTCTGATTCAAGGAAAACCATATCAATTAAAATAATCATTTACTTCTCTTACTGGCTGATGAAAGACTTGCTGATTGCAGTTACCTTGAAACTCCTCAACTGGAACTTTATCTGCTTCCTTAAAATGAGATTTAATGAAGAAAATTAGCAAAGACATTTAAAATTATGGAAAATCTTATTTACATACTGAAAACTCTCTTAGACTTAACAATTAGCAATATTGATACATATATTCAAGGTTTTCTATATGAAAGGCCTTCTGTAAAAATTGTAAATATCACCAAGTTCAACTGCAGAGTGCAGATGTGAATCTGTATTCATCCAAACTTGTTTAAAAAGTTCTAGTCAAAGCTATGAAAGGCAGAATAAAGTTCCATTTTATGAATTCGTTTTTATTATCTCCAAGGATATTTTATTAAGAAAAATTTCATCTCAATAAATCCACAATGGAAAGTATCATACAATATGCAGAATTTAGACTATGTAAATTAAATTCAATTATATAATGACAAAGTTTCACATTATTTTTTCAATCAGAATGCAATCTGAGGAATTTTGAAAACTTCATTAGGCAATTCCTGGGATGGAAGATATTTTAATATGTAGTTATTGCTACTAGATGAACTTTTGTAATATAACTGAGTAAAGTAATCTTTGTATATGGTATTTTATTATGTTTCAACACTAATAATCACACTCAAAATTACTCAATTGAATAACTAACCACTTCAGTTGATTCTATATCATCACAATCATTTTCTTCAAATTTTGGTAGAGTTTCAGCTATAGGTCCCTTCAAGGAAAAACGGAATTTGTACAAACAAAACCGTGAAATGAGATATTATATTACCAATTCACTTACCTTTTTCTCAGTTTTTAATTGGTTTTAAGGGGGTCCTCTACTCTCGCGGTTTCAAAAAATCGATTTTTTTTATTTTAAAATTTCAATCTATATGTATCTAAGAATACGCCACAGAAAGGATTTGGTGAAAATCGCATTCCTTTGCATGTTTCTGGGAACCGAAATGTACCCGTGTCTGGCCGTTTCCAAGAAACTAAGCGAGGCGCGCCACGACGGCGCTTGACTTGGTAGAAATCTGTAATTTTAAAATTATTAATTCTATAATTCAGTATTTTTCTGAAATTTTGTACAATTCTGTAATTTTGTACAAAAGGATGGCAGCCTGCCTTGATCAAGACTGGCTCGCTCCGAGAGGTCGCGTTCTGTGTGACTTCAATGATGCAATTTTAGTGTGATGCGGTGCCGAAGGTAAAATCTCTATTACGAAAACCAGATGGAGATGGGCTTTATGCGTTTATTGCGAACAAAAGCATTACATGTGTAAAAGTGGCCGACATCCTAGAGAGAGATGAAATAGCGACCAATGATATCACACTCGCGGCGCAGGGCAGAGTGCTGAATATGCAACTGATTAGCACAATCGTGGAGCAGGAGAGAGTGCTGAATATGCGACTGATAATAGTACAATCGCAGCGTAGGAGAGAGTGAACGAGGCCTCGTGGTTGGAATATGAGTTCTCATTTCCTCGGCTTGCGTGTCGCCACTACACAATAATACATCATACAAATAGATCGCCTGCTTGCCGCGACTGATTGCTCTGTGCAAGCCCACAAACTAATCGGTGAACTAACGAAATTTTATGGGCTGGCGATTCGGAGGAACTCGAATTCTGTAGAAAATATGCGAAATGCAATCTGGGCTTTCCTCGACCACTGCTCGTCATCGAACAATATTCCCCAACACTCAAAGTGTCCCCCAGGCGAGGGCAGTTAGTGCAAGTGTCGTCAGGTCGAGGCAAAAGGAACTTTAGAGACTTTTGAACATGACAAGATACCCATCGCTCCTTCCAACGTAAAATTATTGAAACCCATCTACGATAGACTATCATCTAATGATTTATTAGAAAGATGCTCAGGAGCTCACACCCAAAACAACAATGAGCCTCTGAATAGTGGCATTTGGGCCTTAGCGCCAAAACACTTGCATTCTGGATGGCAGGTGGTCAATGTTCCGACTTATTTAGCAGTCAGCATTTTCAACGAAGTATTTTCATCGATCTTGCAAGCTATGGAGGTGATGGGAATTACCTTGGAGACTGAAGCTGCAACATGTGCAACTCGACTCGGCGGGGAACTTGTCGATCGCGCCGAACGCAGAGTGAGTCGCGCGACAAAACAGGCCCGAATAGAACAGAAGGAGAAGAATGTGGACAACCAAGAACATCATCGTGATGAGGAAGGAGAACTCTACGGCCCCGGTATAACAGATTAACTCCTAAGTTACTGCAATCAAGTTATACACCGTAATTTATCTTTAAACGCCTTTTCCCGAAAGTAGTGTTTTTTTAGCTGCCGAGTAAGACTTCTCATAAAAGTATCGGGCCGATTTCAATGATTTTTTCTTCCAATTATTCAGAAAACATACCGCTATGTTTTCCCGAGTACAATTTGCTAAATTTTATTTTGTTCCATTTTTATAGCCTCTAATAGGTCAAAAAATGAAGTAAAAATTGGAAATTTTTACAAATAGTTGCATAACTTTTACAAATTGCAAAATAAAAAAAATCTGCCTCGGCAAAACATAGCTAACGTAACTATGATTATAAAGAATATCAACATTTTGATTGAAGATTACCCGATTGGACAAAACGTTACTTAAGCGGGACCCATGCAATTTCAACATCAATGTCATCATTGACGATTCAAGGTCGCGAGAGTCATTGTTTTTCGTCTTTAAAAGTAAAATTGAAAAGTCAAAACATGTATCTTCGAAATAAAAAAAACTTTTTCAAAATCTATTCAGTAGATCCTTTGCAATTTATTCCCCAAAAAACCGCTCAATTTCAGGCCTTGAGAGTAGAGGACCCCCTTAATTGGTTTTCCCATTCTAACACATTTAACTCATCTTTAACTGGAACCTATAAATTAAATAGCTGTCTTATTGGAAATGTAATTAATTAAAAAATAAAATTATTCATGTTTTTTAGAGATATTGCCACAGAGTAATACAATATTCATATATTTTTTAGTATATAAAATAAATGGACATAAATTGAAATTAATGCTAATATTTATCAATATTTTTTTAAATATTCATGGTCAGATATTATGGCTTTTAGCCAAAGGGCAGGAGCATATTTTCTCCGCAAAGAATTTGATCATTGGTTAAAATCATTACTTATTAACAATGCGATTGATTCATTTATAAAGTAATGAATAAAAATATTTTACAATTTTTACTGACTAAACCTATTTTGAAAGCTTCCTTAAATCATTGGAAATTGGAAATCTGTCAGACAAGTGGCCGATTAATCATTATTAGCAGGTCTATTAACCATAGAAAAGGAAAGAAAATAAAAATTTCTGATAAGAATTAAAATTAAATTTGTCTTTTCGCTAACGAAAATAAATAAGTAAACATGTCAACAGAAAAGTTAAGAAAAATATAGCCTCTGCCATGGGGTAGAACATAAGAAATCATAGAAGGTAAAATTAGTTATGGAGACCTATGTTTCTTCACAGAAAGGTCAAAGATAAAATTAAAATTGCCTAATGAAAAGTCAGAGTAGGAACATGAAATTTGTACTTACACATATAATATTAGCACCTCTTGGTTTCTCTATGGGCATTTCCCAATCCTCTATATCAATTTCATCCTTAATTTGAGACTACAAAGAATAAGAACAGAATTTTTTACTCTAAATAGTGCTAACTCCACTACCTTATTAATAAGAAAACTGAGGAACTACTTCAATAAGGAACATAAGAAAATGAAGATATGGAAGATACTATATTCAACTGTCTTTTTTAAGATCAAGACCTCCTTTAGCAGAATGATTAAATATATATAATAGACTATTTACTTCTAAAACAAAACTCACCCTATCATCAGCATGCTCATCATTCTCACAGCCTTCAACTTCACTTGCTCTATGCTGAAATATCACAAATAAATTTAATTTTTACCTTAAATTATCATTAAATATTTCTGAATACTAAAGTTGAAGATTTCAGTTACATACCCATACAATTGGAATCTCTTGAGCTTTCATATCACCTGCAATGCTTTATGAGTTACTCTATTTTTACATTCTCCATATACGAAGTATAGAGAAAGTATTGTTTTCATGAAAAAATTCGACTTCGAGATTTCAACGGAAATACACGTTTTGGGGTCCCTAGAACACGTTTTGACCATTTTCGGAATGATGTCTGTGTGTATGTGTGTGTGTATGTGTGTGTGTGTGTGTGTATGTGTGTGTGTGTGATAGTGGGCGCTCTAACGTGAAAACTAAAAGTCCTATCAATACCAAAATTCATATATAGTACTCTGGTGTGTGCTGTCAGAGTTTATTAGTTTTTGGAGTAAATCCGTTAACCGGAAGTCGAGCTTTATTCATTAAAGCTCATTTCCGGTTTTCAAAACATCTCCATAAATATGATATATACGTCTGTTGTATACCTTATAAAAGTTTTAGATAATTTAATTTACTATAATTTTTGTATCACCGGTTGATTAGGAGTTATTCGTGAAATACTGATAAACCGGAAGAAGATGATTATGTACTTTGTGGGCGCTCTAACATGGAAACTATTCGTCGGATCAACACCAAATTTCATATATAGTACTTTCATTACAGTCGTTAGAGTTGATTAGTTTTTGGAGTAAATCGGCAGACCGGAAGTCGAGCTTCATTCTTCAAAGCTCATTTCCGGTTTTCAAAATATCTCCATAAATATGATATTTAGGTATATACTATTGCTTATAAATGTTGTAGAAAATTTAATTTACTATAACTTTTGTATGAAACATATTTTTGTATCACTGATTGTTTAGGAGTTATCCATAAAATACTGATAAACCGGAAGTTGCTGATTATGTACGTTGTGTAAAGCTCATTTCTGGTTTTCAAAATATATCCATAAATATGATATATTGGTATATTGTATTCCTTATAAAAGTTTTAGATAATATAATTTACTATAACCTTTGTATTTAACATATTTTTGTATCACCGGTTGATTAAGAGTTATTCGTGAAATACCGATAATACGGGAAGTAGCTGTTATGTACTTTGTGGGCGCTCTAACATGAAAACCATTCGTTGTATCAACACCAAATTTCACATATAGTGTTTTTGTTGGTGTCGTTAGAGTTGATTAGTTTTTGGAGTAAATCGGTTGACCGGAAGTTGAGCTTCATTCTTCAAAGCTCATTTCCGGTTTTCAAAATATCTCCATAAATATGATATTTAGGTATATACCATTAATAATAAATGTTTTAGAAAATATAATTTACTATAACTTTTGTATGAAACATATTTTTTTATCACTGATTGTTTAGGAGTTATTCATGAGATACTGATAAACCGGAAGTTTCTGATTATGTATGTACATTAAGGGCGCTCTGGGCTCAATGGGCGAGAGGCCAAATTCATCTTTTTTCATCGAGCATGTCCCGAAAAACTTTATTTATAATGTTTGTGACGTAAAAGATAATAATATAAAAAATAATCACTCATCTTCCAAGTTTAGATTGAATATAGAGTTCGAAATTACTGTCGTAGATAAATATTTACATCTTATATATGGAGAAAGTCATGTGCTGGCCACATCAGATTTTTACTTATTATATTCAAGCAATAGGACAAAATGAAACTAATATAAAATTTTAAAAAACTCATCCCCCTCCTTTGTAAACAATGCTTACAAAATCCATTAGTAGATAAATGCACACACACATATCTCTGAGTGAATAAGTGATCCTAAATGCACTTCATCCTTGAATAATTAGAATAGATTTTTCAATGAGTTTCTAATGAAGTTACTCATAACTCTAATAAGTGTAACTTTAAGCTCTCTGATCAATATACATGAAAATAGTGACAAAATAGGGACCAAGACAAGAAAAATATGTAACATTCGTACATCTTCAGATGTACTTCATTAAGAATTTTATCTGATAGAGACAATTAGAAGTTGAGTAGTTGTACATTTACTTATATTTATGATGGAAATATAAAATGTATTGAGAACTATTCCTTGAACTCCATAGTACACTAAATCTGTATATCATCACTTTGAATTTTGAAAAGTAATTTAAATCTCCATACACAAAACTTGTGCCTGGGTACCTAAAGTAACTTACCATCAGCATTTATAAACCCTATATTTTTTAATTCACAGCCAAAACTATTAAAGTTGCTGACTGAATAATTCTTTTAATATTGTCTATAATAACACATCGCCAGTAAGATGAGATATTTCTTATACATTAATGATTTGATCCAGAAGATTTTAAACATCCTTTCCATGTGATACTTTCTTATGATTTAAGGAAATTATATATGAAAACAGAAGAGCTACTGTATCAACGATATCAATTTCTTCAAAAATGATCTTTAGTTAAGTGCAAACAATCATTCTTACTACAAAAAGACTTATTCAGCTTAATGAAGGACTGCTTCCCTTAGAATCAGCTCATGATTGCCATATTCTTTACAATGCTGAAGTGGTTCAGGAATCAGATTCTTCAAGATTAATCAAAATTTATATAATAAAAGAAACAATAAAAGATTTAGTTTATCATTACTGCATTTACCTGATTGATGATTTCACTTGGGTCTTCTGATTCCACAATATCTAATTCTTCCTTTATTGGGACCTATAATTAAGAAGAATATGTATTCTATCAAGGAGAACTGATTTAAAACTGACACAAAGTATTATTTGTAAGTTATGAGATACACCAATTGAGATGTTAGTTGAAATAAAGGTCTTACCTCCCCCAATAAGGGGCAGTAATTACATAAATAAATGCAAACATTAGTTTGGAATATTCAAGTCTCAAAGTGATGGCACTTTCATACAAAAAAACTTACCTCTGATTCAACACTATCAGATGTAATATCTTCTTCCTTGAATTCACATCCTTCGCCCTGAAAGTAGACAATTAAAAATACATCACTGGTGTCATTCATTAATTTTTTTTACAATAAAAGAGGCAAAAGTCATACCATTGTAGTTTTTTCATCCTTTTTTACCAAACCATCCTTTGAAACTCTGCCCAGATTCTAAGAAAAGTAGTAAGAAATATAAGCACTAAGTATGTTACATAACAATATCACAGGCTACATCAGAAATAAGAATAATCACAATTTTTAATACCTATCAGCTTGGAAAGGCAGTTATAATAGGCCAACTTAAGAAAAAAAATATATCTTTGTATTGGCTAGCAAAAATACCTAAATTCACATATTTAACCGAAATAGTAAAAATAGATCCTCTGCCATGGAATGGAACATTAAAAATCATCAAAGGTAGATTCAAGATGGAGTACTAATAAAAATCTCAAGGATTATTATTTAAATAGCAGTAATTCTACAAAAATATTAACAAGAAAACTGAAGATCCAATTCAATTAGCAACTTAATTAATTGTTATCATAGAAACTACATTTAATTCTATTTGTTTACAATAAAGACATCCTCTATGCAGAATAATTTATTTACATTTATATAAATGACTTTTTACCTCTAAAACAAAACTCACCGTATCATCAGCATGCTCTTCATGTTCACAGTCTAGATCTTCTATTGCTCTGTTCTGAAATATCACAAAAGTAAACGTATTACTTACCTAATAATTATTATTTCATAATTCTGAATAATAAATTTCACATTATGATAAAAATAGCAATACCATTTGAATCTCTTGGGCTTTCATATAATCAGTATTTCTTTCTTGTTTACTGGAAATTCCTTTGTTAGCCTGTAAAGTAATATAAATAAAGATATATAGCCAAATTATTATTCAGTCAACAAATAGTAAATAATAGCAAATTTTCAATGAATAGAAATGCTATTTGAGAATTTGATTTTCAGGAAAATGCATAATGTTTTTAGAAGTAGTAGTAGTATTTTTAAAAGTGCTTCGACAGCTTAGGTCATTTCGCACATTGGCTCCCACCGGGAATCGAACCCGGGACCGCTTTCACCAAAGGCAAACGCGCTGTCCACATGACTATCCGGGAGCCCCATAATTTTTTTTTAGGCCTTCTAAAACACCATACCCAACTTTTTCAAATTAAGAATGCAAAGAAAAATGTAAATTCAGAAAGAATCACAAATAAATTATATAGAAATGAGATCATTATTTCCAATTTTCTGACCTCACTGAGCAACATTGGATACAAATTAAAAGGATACAATCCAATTAGATAATTAAAATCTTTTTATTGGAATTGATCATAATATCAATAAACTTTTTGTATAATAATTCTTCAAATAAACATACCGTTTGAGAAGAATCTGACTCCATAGAGGTATCATCATTCTCTTCATGGTTACGATTGTTAGAATCCTATAAGTAATGTATAATAGGACAAATAATCGGAATATACCCTTCAAAGTATTGAGAACAAGCAATAACACTTAAGTTGGTAAAATTATCGATGAAGACTGTTTGGAAATAATTCAATATTTCCCTTGATACTGAATATATTTAAACAAACCCTGCACCATGTTGTAGATAAAGGATGGCGGCATATATATATAGTATTAAAACGATCATAGTACCTTTCATTTTAAATATATTTTGTTTGAACAACGACCATTTTTCGACTGATTTTCCGCCATTTTTGATGTTTCCTCGCTTCCCCGGTAGGGTGATTTAGGCTTATTTCAACTCTAACAGACACCCATTTCCTATTTCTGTTAAAAGACCTTGGAAGCCAATTGAGCTTGCAAACCAACTATAGCTTGCAATCCGAACGTGAGGGTGACTATCTTTTTCTTAACACAAAGCAACATTTGCGACAAAAACACTGCTTCATTTAGTGAATATTACGCTTATTCCGAGATGTGAAACTCGTCGATCGCCGCTACATCTGGCGTCCAAATGCCTGAACTATCACAAAAAACATGGTCTCCGGAGGCCATTTCTGTACCTTGTTCACTATAATCGACATATCTCAGTAACTACAAGAGGTACTTCCTTCCTTTAAATTGCTAAATAAGCCGCAATATTTCAAATGTCTTCCCAGAAAATTTCTTTGAAATAGGGCAATTTTTAATATAAAAACAAAAATAATTTCCGAACAGTCTTCATCGATAACTTTACCCTTAAGTTTATAAAGTCGTTCACAGCAATACTTTATAAATGCGTACTCACAGGCCTAGTTTCTTTCAGAAATTTCACGATCTCTGCCTCAGCAAAATGCACATTTTTCTTGTACGTGTCGAATTCCAGCATTTTCCACGAACAAGGAGCACATATTTTGGGCGGTAGGACATCGTCGGGGAGTATCTAATTCATAAAAATGAAAATGATAGTAAAGTAAAAACAAAAAAACGCAGCTCCGAGTTTTGCAACATCAATCAACTCGATCGGTAAGTAAATAACGATATTAAAAGTCGATCGTGTAAACAATCAGGATAACAACTTAGATGAAAGTTCTGCTTCAAGGCATTGCTTTTGCGAGACATAATGCTTGAGTATAAGTAAACAAAGGAGTTATATCCAAAACACTATTGTATCTCATTTATGGTAAGGGTTCTAAAGATTGCTGCTAAACGTACATTTACGTAGTGCACAACTTATAGGAATAATGAATCAAAACTATAAGCAAACACAACAAACCTACCTTTACATCATAAACAAAGTTCAGCACTCTGTAAAGTAGATCGCCAGAAGGAGAATGACTGGAGAAGATATTACTGAGCGTAAAACTTTCCTTCAGGCAAAGTCTACAGAAGTTATCCAACCTTATTTCTCCCATCTTCGGAAAGTTTTACAGATGTGTGAAAGGAAATATATGAACCGTACAATATATATGAGTAATGATAAGAATTTATCAACGCTTGGTTATTATTGAGGTAATCCTGGTATATCTTACAATTTCACGAAAACAACAAACAAGTAACGTCCGATCTGAAAGACCACGAAATGGCGGATTGGCGAACAGCTCATCGAATGAGCAAGTAGTTCCAGGTTCTGTCACGAGTAATATCATGTAGTGTGCAGATTATCTAATTTGAAATTATTAACTGAGAGTTTTTTCATAATACTATATAAATAAAAAGATCTAGAATACCTTGAAGCTAAATTTAAATTCAAACCTGTGCATGGAGAATGTTTCCTTTAGAGGATAATCTAGGATTCGTTTATGGCGTTTATGTTTGGTTTTGAGAGATTATTGTAAGGTATCGTAGGTCATAGTTATAACGTAGTCTTTTTCATATCATTTATGTTAAGGTTTGAATCCGTGAAATATAGTCGCAGTGCTACAAACTTTCATGTTTCACGATTAAAGAATGATTAATATTAATACTGCAAGTGATTTGAAAATTACGGGATTGCTAATTGTAAAATTTACTCAAATATTTCTGCTTCGGCAAAATGGATGGTTCTCTTGTAAGCGACGTATTCGTGTATTTTCCGAAGGCAAGGGGCACATTTCTTGGGTGGATATTGATTAGTAAGGGATGTTTAAACGTAGTAAGAGGTACAGTTTATCACAAACCAAAATCATAAAAGAATATAACGTAGCTGAGAAATCTGAAAGATATAGCAACTGTATAGCTACCTTTTTTCTTCGTTTCTTAATATATTTGAATGCATTATTTAGTATACATAAATTCTTTGAATATAATCGGTGTTCTTTAGTCCATGAAAACCAATCCAAAGCAACATATCTACTGTTAATTCGGCAATACCGAGAACTAGAGGTTCATTGGTCCCCCTATCATCTCCTCTACACTCGTAGTCATTGGACAATAAAAGAAGTATTAAAATTATTTACCTATTATTTATCAAATATTAGTTTTGTTTGTAGAGTTAAGAGGTATTATACTGTATTAGCAAAAATTTCTCCGTTTTAGGAACATAAACTTGTGTTAAATAGATGCTGATTAATATCATTTTTCTTTTAATTTCGGTATACTCAATTTTCTGATGTAGGGAATTCTTTGAATTTGGAAGATCATGATGATACTGCTGACAGTCTCTCTGTGGCAGAGAGTATTGACAACACTCCAGAGATTGTGGTGGAAATCTGGGACAGCAATGAAGACGTACTTGAGAAAGGTTTAAAGGCCGCCATACACTGGGAAATATTTCCAGAAAACATTCCCAGTTATGGCCGACACTCTTTCTTGGGGCCATATTCTGTATCTCATTTCCCGTCGGTACGGTAGCCAAGCAGTCGGTTGGGATCGCAAACCGACTGCGCGAGCTCTCGATACTATTCTGTAAGCTCCTGCGTCGGTACGACGGCTAGCCATCGTCGGTACAATCCGGAGAATTCTACCGATTATGAAAAGGAGTCGGTAGCGATAGGAGTCAGTCGGTTAGCAGACGAACTGTGGCAAGTGTGTGCATATTTAACAATATCATCAAGGCAAATGCGTTAATTGAATGCCCATAATTAGCAGAATGTAAAATAAAGCCGCAATAAGACATGCGATCGCATAAAATGAATGCAATTCTCGCTTTTAGATGCAAAATGATGTACGCCATAGCACATATGGATGCACGTATATACTACGTTTCTTGGAGCGTGCATCTGTCCAAGGACGTGGAATAAAATAAACGTTTTAATCTTTTAATAATAAATGTAAATAACCACCAATAATTCATTAGGTAAAGTGTTTGGGAACGCTTAATATCCGTAACATATGTTACTATTTCCCCGTGCGAGACTAGACTATGGAAAAATAATGACCCCGCTTGAAGAAAACTATAAATAAAAGAGAAATAGATTAAACCTAGTCATAGGATTTCATGCGATCGAATTTTCTAATTTTTAAACGTATAATGATTAACTTTTAACTGACGTGGATGGTATAATTTTTGTTCATTTTAAAACACAATTTGGTAATTTTCTAGTAGCAGACGAAAAACGTCGAAAATTTGTCGTTTTCGGATAGAATTTTCTCCGAAATGGCAGCACTTAGAAGAGATTGCATATCATATATATAAATTGCAATCCTTCTTCTATAATATGGTGTAAGAATGGTATGTGTATCTTCAGTAGTAAAGGAGATATAGAAGTTCTCCCAAACACCGTGAAACTAGAAAATTACCCACAATTTTACCATTAGATTCCATTAAAATCATATATTTCAGCAATATATGAAAGGCCAAGATAATTGAATAATATTTGTAGAGTGTATAGTTAATCCAGGCGAAACTAATTACAAGTATTAATTACGTACAAGGAAGTGCTACAGTCGAAAGTTGCAGTACTTTGGTTCAAAAGGAGACAAGAGGCTTTTGCTTTTGTAGCAAATATAAAAAAGAAAATATACCTATCCGTTTATACGAATCGAGGTCTTACTAGCTGACCAATAGTAAACTGATTTGAAGACAGCAACAGTTCCAACAATAACTTTATGAAGCACCTAAGGAATTCGTGGAAATCTAACCTCCAAGAAATCAGTCAGTGAGTGCATCGAAGGTACTATGTACTTATTAATTTCCTAGTTCTTTCACTGATACTAAGTTCTGAAAATCACGCACCGACTTCCAGTTAATAAAATTACGAAATTTAGGGATTCACTGTAGGGCTGATAGTATATTAGATATCGATATTTTATTACCATAAGTATCCTTGTGCTCGAATTTGGGCACTGGAAAATCTTCTGATAGCAATTTATGTTAATTTCAAACATCAACCATTTAAGACCATACAAACTAACTAATGCAATTATAAATATCTTCCCTGTAAGATTTCTTTCAAAACTTTAGTAAGAAATCAACAAAGGACAACAACAAATCTTAGTTACCTAAAATTTCATACATATCATCGATATTTACATCTGCTTTTACACGCCTTGTTTCATTCTTCATTTGTCTACTCGTTTGCCCTCTCATTGGTTGAGATGAAGCACGTGACCGTCACTTTTGGAAATGCTAGGACAAGGTTGTCCAACTTAATGTATTAAAAGTTTGACCGGTGGTTTAGTACCCGCCTCAGCTCCAGATGGCGTTAGTTGTCACTGCATTCTCCCACGTACCTATACTATTTTTTGTATTTTAATAAGTTTTAAATGGATTACGAATCAGTTAATCTGAATATTTAAACCAAATCCAATATAATTATAAGTACCTAAATTACCTAGGATCACTCCCTGGATGCTCATTGGTAAGATTACCAACCTGAAATATTTCTGAGGCAGGAAAAGAATGTAGATTTGGATAATGCAAATAATTGAAAAATTTTAATAACAAGAACTGTAGACTTTATTATCCAAAGACATGATAAAAATACATGCATAGGACTCGTCGTAAATTTAAAATACAAAACAAAAGATAGATTAAGTACAGAGTTATAATTAGTCTATCTGGCGTAGGAAATTATTTTACTAAGTAGTACATCTTTTCTATAGAGAAGTCTTTTGTGTAACATACATAACAAATGAAGTTTAAGAAAAAAATTAATTCTACCAACATGAGTTAAGATTTATAATAATATTAATATATTTGGTCTGCAGAAGATTACATAGTAAATTGTAAGACAGATAGATTTGGATAATGCAAATAATTGAAAAATGTTAATAGCAAAAACTGTATACACTTTATAAAACAAATGGATTTAACAGTGATGCTTACAGAGATGTAACAATTATGACAAAACTTTTCATCATTTAATAACCTTAACAATTACTCCTGCAGAAGCAAAAGAGCCCACCGATTCACAACAGGGATATTAATAGCAGTCTGACACCCTTGATCCTTATACATGCTTCATAATTACAGGTAGATAAAAGTACCAGGCTAAAAATCTTTCCAAACCAAGAGATGAAAATTATAATTATGTCTATAAAGCCGTATCAACTCAATATTCGAATTCATATCTTTTAAATGAACGAATCCTTCAATGAGAAAACAATCTTTAAAGCAATATAAATATGTATTAAGATCACTTTAGGATAAGGAGGCATTTTCAGAAAGCCACAAAGAGATAATGGAAACGATGATTATACAGAAATAAATCATATATATTCCTCTAAAAACCAACGACGAATATTTTTCGCAGAAAGTAAGTGAATAGTGGAACTGACTTGTACCCAAATACTAAAATGTGTAACATAAACACAGAAAACCATCAAATAACAGAAACTCATCACAATGCCAAAACAGAAACGAAAATTAAATACCAACGATAAGATAATAAATTTATATGGACTCAATTGGAGCAATTCAAATTACCACAAATGAATCACTTTTTGTATTTTGCATATAAAAAACATAAAATTGCTTTAACTTTTTGGACAGGTAGCGATGTTAGCGATTTGCTACACTTTGATCACTTGCTCAAGCTGTGCTCTTCGCTCCATAAATTCACGCCGGTATGAATGAGAATACAAGGGTCCAATAAAATATTCAAGATGAAATTGCCAATATAATCGTGCTAATGCATAATAAATAACGTACTCTTGCTTTCATTAACAATCACTTTATCACATCTGATTAACAGATTGTCTCTATTACACTAGGAAATGAATCACACAAACGTTGCATTAAAATGCGAAAAAATCTGAGTGAATTATACTATTCGATGCCTAATGTCTAAAATTAGATAACTTCAAGATTGAGCCTGAGTTACCCTCAATTTCTTCTTCTATTACCAGCGTTTTTACCGTGTCTTGTTCATAATAATTGGTTGTGAATGCCAATAGTTTCAAAGTCGTTAAGTTAAAGTTATATCAGTACCTGTTAATTGTTTAAAAAGAGTTACACATTACGTTACCCTCTAAACGTTTCCACATATTACGTAAGAACAATTGTAATAAGGTTCACATGGCATAAACTGTGAAACCGTTAGCAGCGTAAAACAAAGAGCATAATAAAATGTCATTGTCATCTGCTGGAATTCACGACTAACTTATTTAGATACACATGTGAAATTCTCGAAAATTCAACAAATCGATATCTAACTTGTATGAAAAAGGAAGAGATTAAGGAATAATACGTAATTACTACACTTAACATGAGTAGTCTACATAATCTTACCTGGCGATTGTTCGTGGAAACCTGAAAAACTTACACCCTTTAAATTCACGAACTCTAACAACACAAGTATTGCGCATTTTGAACCTTTCCAAAAACAAGATTGGTAAATTTACCACAAGATTTTACTTTCTTTGGAAAATTATTTCGAAGAACCATTGATTCTACGCTATGATTTAAACGAAATCCATAAGATGCCTCCGGATGGTAGATAGTCAACTCTTTACAAATATCTGTTAATTAGAAAAATTACATTTTCTGTAAATTTAATACTACCAGACAGAGGAATCATTGTAAAATAATAAAATATTATTATTTTGCTACAAAAATTATATTTTAAATAGGTTATTATAGACTGCCACAGGTAAAGATGATGCTACTGTCGCTGGAACGAGTTGTGCACAGCAAGTCGGACGGCCTTGGCTTGGACGTTTCCCCTTAAAGTGGGTGGGGGCAGTCGGTTTGGCAGTTTTCTGCCCGACGATGCTACAGAATAGGATTTAGAGGCCGAGTCGGTGAGAGATCACGATTTCCTCTCCAGTCGGTTGGATTTGAAATCGAACCAACTGCTTCCAAACCGACGAGTTACATAATATGGCCCCTGATTGGTCGAAAATAGAACATGTTCTATTTTCTACAGATTTCCAGTCCGCCATAACTGGAAATATTTGACTATCCTGCCACCTTGGCATCAGCACGGAGAACTTGTTGAGTAAGTAGAAATGATGACTTATGTATCGAGCATTCCCATTGGCCACTGTCGACTTCCGCCTAGAAAACGCCAATAGGGAAGAATTGAGGTAGGGCAGGGACGCTGTCTTCTGCTGTCCTCACTGCTTTGTTTACCTTTTGAGGTGTTTGTTGCTTTCAAGCTTTCGGTTTCGTTCTCGATCCAAATCACACGGACAAGTTTGCGAAATGTAAAACCGACGAATAGATATGCAATAAAACGGTATGTAGATATGAAAACCGCTTATGATAATAAATGAAATCAATCGAGATTGACCATCATCTTAAAAGGATATACTGAAAATGAGCACCGTCGATGGAATAACACGTTTTACTACCTAGTGTATACTGTAAAAGTTAAACGGAGTACAAGTAATACAACTCTTTAATGCATATTATTCTTACTCGTAAGTTTACACAGTTTAACCTTTTAAAATTGTTCACGAGAATCATACTCACGTGTGATAAGAACTTAGAATATTTTTATCAAATTTTGGACCATTTATATTTACTAGTGGTCGAAATTCAACCGTAATTCATTAAATTTTTATGTCTGAACTTAACTGAGGTTCTTTTTCAAAGAGTATACCTATATAATCATTGCTTATATATTTTTTCATTATTATTCTATTGTCAACTGTTAGAGTGTACCATTAGGTCAGTTACTCAAGCCCGTCATACACGGTACAATCTAAAATAAAATATTGTGAAACATGGCCGCCGTCTTCTTCCTGATTGGCTGATTTTTGAGAATCTCTCAGATTTTCGAACATGTTCTATTCCAAAATTATTGTGAATCGGCCATTTTCACAATTTAGACTATCCTGTCACCTAGGTGTCAGGAAGTTGAACTTGGTGAGTTTGAGGATGTCAAGAATGATGTATCAGGCTTTCCCATTGGCCACAGTCGATTTCCGCCACTTGCAAAACTGTCTGAAGCGCTCTTTTAACTTCCCCATTGCCTTGTTTACCTTTTGAAATTGCTGCTTTCTAGATTTCTTGAGGGGAAAAAGTTCTTTTAAAAACTCATACCCGTTTAATTTAGCAATTACTAGATTAGTTACTTTAGTTTGGTTTAGTTTTGTACGTTATTTAAGAGTTAATCTACATATTAATACGTGAAGAGAAAACTTTGGTACCCTTTTTAAGGATAATTTGCAAACGGTGGAGTTTGAGATTTGGCATAGTTAAAGTTTATATGGAGAAAGAATGCAGAAAGCTAAAATCTATGTCCAAATATCCTTGGTTTGACTCTGGACCAGTATAATCGTCTCTCATAAGAAATACACACAAAGTTCATTTTGATCGATATCAGGCATTTTTTATTTTGAAGAATTAGATCAAAAATAATGGTAGTACCAAATCGAGATTGATTCCAAAAGAAAGAAAATTGAATAAAGATTCTTATTTTTGTCTTAGAATATCGCATTCGAGTCAAAATTGAGAGAATCCAGACAAAAATGGTGAAAATTCTGTGGGCATAATGCGAAAGATAGGCTCATAAGAAATGTATTGAGAAGAAGAGCCGAAATTTTGTGGCAATAAAGCCATACGTTAACTTTTGAAATTGAATTGATTGAAGCTATATATTTTTATTATTATAATATCAGCATCTATAATGTAGATTAATATTTTCGGCTTTGTAGATAAAACTTCAAACGATGTATGTTTACGATCTAAAAACAGGGAAAATTTTGCCGTCAAAATCATCCGAAAGGCAGCAATATATACAAACGCGATTTTGTTCTAGCAACCAAATAAACGAATACTCTATTATAATAGTTAACAAGCACTAATTGTGTCAACGGAAAATACGCGTATCTTCACAAAAATGAAATGAATTCCAAATGCAATATATCTTATACCTCTATGAATATCAAGTCTCATTTATATTAGCATTAATTTGATTCAATAATAACATGAAAAATTAAAAGTAACATTGAATTGAAACAAACAATAAATTAAACTACAAGCCGTAATTGTGTTTCTTTTATTGTTACTAACATTTAATTTTAAATTCCATTGGTATTGCAGGGAATTAAGGCAAACAACGCGCAACCTAATGGCATGTTTGTACACGCTCGTAGCTGACGTAATAGAACAAACTTCAAAAACATTATAAGCAATAATCATAGAGTTATAATCATTGATTAAAGATCCTTAAAATTGTGGTATTTTCTTTGTTTGTGGATTATTCCAGGATGGTTTGGTCGAGGAGTCAGACCGAGAGATTCATTTCCATTGTAAGAGAGCGAGTTTTGTACCTATTTACATATGTGGAACTGTTTCTATCCCGTTTCGTTTTAGGTGGCCAACCATCACACAATTCACATTATATTCTATGAAAAATTTCCTTTGTTCAGCCCTTCCCTGCGTACTTAAGCCGAGATCCTTCCCTTTCATTCTAGCGAGAATCAGGTTTCGCAGATCCGCCATGTTGGATTTAAAAAACAGAAAATTTTATTTTAGATTGTACTGTGTATGAGGGCTCTCGGAGATGAAGTGAAAAATCAAATATTGTCGACAATATTTTATTTTAGATTGTACCGTGTATGACGGGCTTCAGGGTGTGTTGTTAGCCTTCTTCGATACCTACGAAATTTAAAATTTGAATGTTAGTAACAATAAAAAGGACAATTACAGCCTGCAGTTTCATTAATTTCTTTATACAATTCATTGTCGCAGTTTTCATTTTCTAGGTTTATTTCCAAAAAAACTCCGTAAAATCGCCGTAATTTTATCCCTATTATTTATGAATCAGTTAGCAAATGTTGGCATCTCAGTTAATTGCCACCTTTTTATAATTTTTGTCATAAGTCCCTACCGTTAATTTGGTATGGAGATAAAATCCCCGTATATTCTAAATGGAATAACACTTTTTACTACCTAATAGCTATAGGGTATACTGTAAAAGTAAAACGAAGTACACGTAATACTGGCAAAACAACTATTTAATGCATATTATTCTTACTCGTAAGTTTACACGGTTTAACCTTTGAAAATTGTTCACGAGAATCTTACGTGTGATAAGAATTAAGAATATTTTTATCGCATTTTGGATCATTTATATTTACTAGTGATCGCTCAGCGGTCGACATTCGACCGAAATTCATTGAATTTTTAAGTCTGAACTTTACTGAGGCTGTTTTGTCAATGAGTATACCTATGTAATCATTGCTTATATATTTTTTAATTATTTTTCTATTACGTCAGCTGTGAGCGTGTACAAATACGTTATTAGGGTGTGTTGTTAGCCTTAATTCCCTTCGATACCTAGGAAATTTAAAATATGAATGTTAGTAACAATATAAAAGACAATTACAGCTTGTAGTTTCATTAATTTTTGATACAATTCATTGTCGCAGTTTTAATTTTGTAGATTTATTTCCAAAAAACTCCTTAAATCGCCGTAATTTTATCCCTATTGTTTATGAATCAGTTTGCAAATTTTGGCATCTTAGTTAATTGCCATCTTTTATAATATTTGTAATGAGAAAACGCATAAGCTCGGATTCAACAATCGCCTTGGTCGTAAACTTCCGTTCATTTTGCACTAGTTCTCGTCATTTCGACCCGAATACAATATACTATGACCAAAATAAGTCTCTATTCAATTTCCTTTCTTTTGGTACTGATCTCGATTTTGTACGACTATTATTTCTCATTTAATTCTGCAAAAGAAAAAATGTCTGCAATTGCGCTTAAGAAAGACCAAAACGTCGCGGATCCGCCATAACTGGGAATATTTCCTGGAAATATTCCCAGGAAAATTTCCCCGTGTATGGCCGATCCACCATGTTGGAATTTTTGGAAACATTTCCAGGAAAGATTTCCTGGAAACATTTCCCCATGTATGGCCGCCTTAAGAGAGGATGCTGTATTGAGACAGGAGTCTGTATCAGCCCAACAGTCAAAACGTAGTGTAAAGGTATCGAAATCAAAGTCGTCTGATTCAAATGCCCCTCTTCGTCAAAGGAAGAAAGGCTTTATTTGTGATATCTGTAAAAAGAGTTTTCAACAAAAATTGTACTTGGGTAGGCATCTGAGGATTCATTATGATGAACGGCCATTTAGCTGTACTATATGTGATAAAACATTTAACACTAGAAGGTCCGGGGTATGTTGCCTACCTAAAAGGTCCGCGAGCGGTCAATTGACCGCTATGCGTTATTAGAAGGACTTCGCTGTATTCGCGCTTTAAGATGCCCCTTTTTATTGTTTTTCTACGTCATGAGCTTTTCTATTACTACATTTTGGCACTTGAACCCGGTTATAGTTGGATTTTAGGCGGATTAGAGTGGTTTTACAGTTCATAAAATGGAATTGGTCGGAAATAATTTCATTTTCTTTCGATTTTTTTCATTTATTAATAAAATGAACAAATATCTTCTTTCATAAGACATTTACATGAAAATATTTTCAAACACTGGTTTTTAAGAAGTGAAAATCATCATACACAGCAAAGTAAGAATAACATCTCGACAGAAGATTTTCTAGTGAAAAATTGACTGTCACAGAGAACATGGCAAATTTGCAGGTTAGTACAAAAGTTGCTATAAACGGTAAGTATGATTTATTTTACATATTTCTACTGTTTTTATCTACTAGAAGACATTTTACATAAAGCTTTCCACCACATATTTTTTTTCAGGAACAGAACAAAAAAAAACTGAAAAGTGTACAAAAGAACATGGTTTTTGTTCTTGAGGTAAGTAACAAAGGTTTTTGCTTAGTGTCATATTCAATATGTAAAAAAAGTAGAAGATTGAAAAAATTGAGAATCTTAACTTTTAGATATTAGATTAGCGCTATTAGGAGACACATAAAAATGAAAATTTTTAGTAACAAAAAGTCATAACCTCTAAGAGGCAGGTCTATTGTATTTTTAGGCTTCCTCGCATATCATGCAAACCCTAATATCACTTTCATACTTACCACACATACGTTTCTTGCATGTGTAACATGACTTCTTGGTTTTATTTTGTTTACAGAGCCCAATTTGGCACTACCTGCGACTACCTGAGTCAGGAGGACCGACGTCTGCTACACGCTGCATTTTTTTACTTTCTACATGAGTCTTTGACATTTCTTTTGCAACTCCCAAAATGAACGATTTACGTGAAACATTAGAGTTAAAGACTAACTCGTACAATGAATGAGCATTAATCATGGCTAGATCTAGCATGTTATAGAAAACATGCACGGGCCATCTTCGTGTGCCTGACCGAACGCTGTATTTACGAGTCATTTGGTCAACTGTATCGACTCCGCATTTGTTCTTATTGTAAAAAAGTACCGTCTCTGGTTTTTTTTCTCCGTCTCACCATCAATTTGTACACAGGGGTGCATACTACTAAGAACTAGGACGTTTTTGTTAGATTTAGATTGATAGCCAGTCTAGGTGATTTCTTCGTGCTTATAGATAACAGTGCTAAAATGAGAATCACCACATTTCTTCAAAGTAGGTGGTACTTCTCTTCTATTTCAATTTAGCGTCCCTACGAGGCTAGTTTTTTTCTTCTTGAGTTCTTTTGCAAGATTCAAGGAGGTAAAGTAATTGTCCATTGTGACGTTTCTGCCCTTGTTTAGGTAAGGCTCAACAAGTTGTTTTACAATGTTTTCGCCAACGTGTTCTGTACTGGGCCTTGCCTCATCTTTACCTGAATAGGGAATAATATTGAGCACGTACCTGTTTTTCGCATCAGTAGCAACCCAATATTTAATCCCAAACTTATCGGGTTTATTTGCCATGTATTGTAAAAATGGGCACCTGCACTTAGTCGGATACAGTTGCTCATCAACAGTAATACTTTCGCCAGGTCTGTAGCATGCTAAGCAATTTTCAACAAACTTAATCCAAAGATCTGATACCAAGCAAAATTTGTCGGTTTGCTTACGGGCAGCACGGCAGGCCCTTTCATCAAAACGTAAAAATCTCATGATTTCTTTGAACCGATTTCTAGACATTGTCGCCGAAAAAAATGGTTGGCCCCATTGTGTGTGCCACAGATCATTCACATGGGTTGATTGAGCTACACAAGCCCCACGTGCATACAAAATAGAGAGAAAGGCGTTGATTTCTTCAAAAGACAGTGACCACGATTCATCGCCTAGAACTCGCCGAGCTTCTTTTTCAGTACAATCTTTTATAAGCCTAAGCATAGGTTCCGTCAGAAAAAGCTTCAACTCGCTCCAGTAAGAATTTTCCTCTAAGTGCTGCTTGGCGTAGCCAGTGGCACTCTCTGATTCTTTTAGAACATTCATTTCACCACGTCTGCCAGCATGATCGCCAGGTGAAATGCGAGTCCAAATTGTGCTATCATTGGCTGTTTCTGTACCCCCAATATCTGGCCTTGTTACTTGGTTATCTTTGGATTTCTTCTTACCCCTTTTTGCTCTTCTAGGTTCCTCAACGTTGTTTGGCATGTCTTCCTCAGCATCACCTCCGCCATTTATCTCAACATCACGCTGGTTTCCTTCATCAGCATCATCGGTCGGTAAGTCAGCTTGATCTGTTTTAGGACAGGACATCGAACGTTTACCTCTCCGATGTGTTTGTGACGGCGGACAGTCATTGACTCCTAAAGAAAAAACAGTTAAGAGTTATAAATTAAAATGAATTTATCAAGAATATATTTTTTGTAATAAAAAGATACTCAATTTTGCGTTGTTACTTGTTTTTCTGCTCGCAATTCCCGCACGACCCCTCTTCCGAATACCGGTACTGTTTCCTGATCACAGAAAAGTAATATACAATCATTATCCACTCACCGCAATGTAACTCAATCAAATATTTAGCGAACTTACCAGAAATAGGAGTGGAAGGTTTAGGCAGCTCCTTGGGAAGCTCCGTATCCGATTCGTTGCTATCTTCACTTGAAGATGAAGACGATTCTTGAGGAAGAAAATCATCATCACTTCCGTCATCAAGGGATTCGTCACCATCGGATTCAATTTCGGACTGAGACAGAGAAATATTCTGGAGGTCTTCCAAAATGTGATCTGGCGTTAGCATACGTCTATTCGACATGATGCAATCTTCCGGGGGTGCGAATAATTCTCACTAGCAACAACGCGGACACCGACCGGACGGCACTACGCACAAATCAAAATATCTTTGCGACTCGGGGGAAAATGGGGGAGGAAGCTCTACGGCACGTGACCAGAGAGTGACCAGTAAAATGTGTGGGGGCAGAGCGCAGCTTCGAAAAATTTAATTTGCCTTCCAGCCTCAATCGTGTCCACTTCGTTATCCTGCGTGATGTGTTGCAGTTGTTGTATGAGTCATGAGGTTATATTGTTTGAACGAAGACCCGTATACTCGGCTTGCACGGCGAAGTCATTGTTTTCACTTCGCTGTTTCTCTCTGGGCAGTGCATTTCGCAACCTCTAGTGGAAGTCCCCTCCATCGTAAAGACCTCCCCACCCCCAACAAGCGGCGACGCTTGGACAGTCACGAAAGCACCCAAAACTCAGACGCAAACATATTTGAATTCAAATATAATAAGCTTGCTGGCTACCGCGACGCAAATTATGTGACGCAAAGCAGAGACAAGCCTACACATGCATATGGATCTGGCGTCGCTGGGTAGAGGAGTAAAGCGGTTGAGACAGGCTCAACTAAGGCATGTCCAGACATGCATCGGTCAAAACGTGTGAATATGCACTGCACACTGCCGTGATAGCGAGTGGTGGGGTGGGCGGATTTTATTCAGGAGCTTGAAACAAAGCCTCAACAGTTATGGCCCTCAATCTGCAACAAATGAAAGAAAAACGATTTTTGATTATAAATACCCATGATTATGATCGTTTATTATGATAGAACTAGATATTAGGACCCATACTAGGAAGGAAACGTGCCCGATGTCAACGGAAACGCTTAAAATGCAATAGCGGTCAATTGACCGCTCGCAGACCTTGTAGGTAGACCCGCTTGTTGCGCCAAAAGTACTTGTTAATTTTACAAAATATTTCACACAGTGGCTCATGCCCCTAAATTATTAAAAGTCAATAAAAATCAGATCCGCACAAAAATTACTTTTTGAGTGAGGACGATAAGAAAGTTGCGAACGGTCAATTGACCGCTCACGGACCTTCTAGTGTTAAGTGGGATATTTCGAGAAATCAACATGAGCTCAGACACCTGAGAAATAAAATGAGTGTTGGAGAGAGTGAAAAGGGAACCAACAAAATGCTGTATTCTTGTGACTTATGTGCAAAGAATTTTAGTTCTAAAATTGGGTTAAAGACACATTCCAATACGCGTAGTGATAAATTTAAATGTTACTCCTGTGGAAAATGTTTTAGCAATAATGCTAATCTAAGGGCACACTTTAGAGTTCATTCGAAAGAGAAACCATTTGAATGTGAAGTACGCTCTAAATGTTTTAGTTTGAAGGGTAATCTGAAAAGCCATTTGCTTATTCATTCCTCAGAGAGACCATACATTTGTGATATTTGTGATAAAAGATTCAAGAGTAAGTGAGAGAAGACTCATCATGCATTACAACATTTGAGAAAAAAATAAAATTCTTACTGGCTATGTTGGTCCCTTTTATTGTTTTTGATCATAGTTGTGGAAGTGGAATTGTGACTCAAGTTCAAAAAGCAGAGTGTCAATGTTTAATAAGGCTATTGGTTAGTGCCGATGGGGCTTCTTTAACCTGATTACGTATCAATGGTATTGAAATAACTTCACAGTGTCCATTTAATGATCTGATTTTATTTATTTTTTTTAAATGGCAGTTAATGCCAGGTATCTAACATTCTAACAAGGAATGGGTATTATTACCTTTATTAAGCTTCTACCAAAACAGGGGCCATATTCTGTAACTAATTTCCTGTTAGTATGGTAGCCTCTCAGTCAGTTCGGATTGCAAACCGACTCCAAAAGCTTTTGATGCTTTTCTGTAAGCTCCTGCGTTGGTACGACGGCTAACCATCGTCGGTAGAATTCGGAGAAATCTACCGATAATGAAAAGGAGTCGGTAGCGATAGGGGTCAGTCAGTTAGCACATGAGCTGTTGCAAGTGTGTTAACAATATCATCACTAGAAATGTGTTAATTGAATGCCAGTAATTAGCAGAATGTAAAATAAAGCCGCAATAAGACCTGCGATCGCATAAAATGAATGCAATTCCTGCTGTTAGATGCGTACTGATGTATACCATAGCACATATGGATATATGTATGTATATAGGTATGTACTATGTTTCTAGGAGTATACATTTGTCTAAGGAAGTGAAATAATATAAACGTTTTCGTCTATTAATAATTTCATTTCATTTCATGATTTTCACACACTTCATATTTTACTGTTTCCAAGTGTGAGATTTGACTATGGAAAATAATGATTCCGCTTGAAGATAACTATAAATAAAAGAGAAATAGTTTAAACCTAGCCAAAGCATTTCATGCAATAGAATTTACTAAATTTTAAACTTGTGATGAATAACTTATAAATAACTAACTGAGATGGATGGTATAATTTTTGTTCATTCTAAAACAAAATTTTAACATTAGATTCCATTAAAATAATATATTTCAGCAATATATAAAAGGCCAAGACAATTGAATAAAATTTGTAGAGTGTAGTAAATCCAGGCAAAACTAATTACAAGTATTAATTATGTGTAAGGAAGTGCTACAGTCAAAATTGCTGTACTTTGGTTCACAAGGAGACATGAGGATTTCATAATAGAAAATATAAGAAAGAAAAGATACCTATCCGTTCATATGAATCAAGGTACTACTAGCTGACCAAAAGTTAACTGATTTGAAAACAGCAACAGTTCCAACACTAACTTCATGAAGCACTTAAGGAATTCGTGGAAATCTAACCTCCAAGAAATCAGTCATTAATTGTATCAAAGGTACTATGTATGTACCTACTAATTTTTTACTACTTTCACTGATACTAAGCTCTGAAAACCATGACTTCCAGTTTAAAAAAACACAATTTAGGGATTACCTATAGGTCTAATAGTATACTAGATATCGATATTTTATTACAAAAAGTATCCTTGTGCTCGAATTTGGCACTGGAAAATCTTCTCAAGCAATCAATGTATGTTAAATTCAAACATCAACCATTTAAGACCATTCAAACTAACATATGCAGTTGTAAATATCTTCCCTATAAGACTTCAGTCAATTCAATATCAATCAAATTGAGTCTTTATTCAGTAACAGAAGGTGTAAGGTATAAATAAATTCAGGACTTCTAAATATCCAGAAATATAAGAACCTCTTCATTGCTTACAAAAGGAATTTGTGCCAAGAAAAATATACACCATTGGCAACTGAGTCTTACTTAGTTCTCCTCTTTCATTGGTTGCCAGTTACTTCATCTGTAACAAAGTTATATTATATTATCATTCACCCAAAGGCTTAAATACTTAACTATCATATTACTGTAAATGATCATCTGGGAAAACTTTATGCAAATTTGACATATGCTAAAGAAGAAAGGATGCAGACTAATTAAACTAATGCATACCTTTGGAGTGCCGCCACTGGCACATGCCATCCCAGACCTTTAATCACATTCACCTTTAATGAAGTTCTATGGTGGTTATAGAAGATTTAATTGGAAATCCATCATAACTTTTTTTTACTGATTATAACATCATTGGATAAGTCCAGCATAGTGATCAGAGTAGCCAGATTTATGGCATTCATGTTGTTTCTTCAACAAAGAATTCAACATAATTGTTTATTTTGGGAGAATGCTTGCTCCTCCCTTTCTCCTCCCTTTCTCCTTCCTCTTCACAACCTGAACGCTCTTATAAAATTAAGACTGCTCCACTCAAACCTCCCTGGCCAACACATAATCTGTAAAGATTCAAATTAAAAGTGAGGTATTAGAAGAGCCATTTCCATGGGAAAATGGAACTTTTCCTACTGCAGGAAATTCAGGGCACAACTTGTTACTCTACCTCCAGAGTTCTGAAGATAAACTCATCAAATGTTTCATTACAGACACAGGTCACATTCAACTTCTCCCAAACTCCCTGGAAAAATACCATCTTCCTTACAATGTCCGTTACATCGATATAGCCTGTAGATGGCAATAGGCAGTAATTATTTCCTCTTCCTGTAAGACCTGTGGCACCATAGGCACTAGCTTGGTGTTTTCAAAACTGGTAGTGGCATAACTGCATGATGTTACAACTGCTCTACTATATTCTTTGGCATTCAAAAATGAAATTCATGAATGTAATATATATACATAGCTGTATGCAAATATATCAAATCACATACCAATCAACTCAACTATCTATTAGCAAAGGTTCTGTACTAGTTAGTATAGGCATACTTAAGCCCAACTACCAAATTCTCTATTTTCCTCTTTAAGATGTTCTCATAAAAATCTGAAAAAATTCTACATCTCCTCAAAACCAGAGACATAGGAGATTGGCAATCAGTTGCATGCAATTCACCACTCGGGGTAATATGCAGTGTATTACCTCACAGAGGATGCAAAGTAACAATTAAAATTTAATCATACGAAAAAAAATTAAAACTACCTCCTATTATCAGAAAATCATTGAACTACTTTTAAAAGCTACAGATGATCTGTTTTCACTGATATATAATTTTTGTCATAATGTCCTTGCACAGGTATTGGCACGACTGTCAACACTAAATAATCTGCTGACCAAAATTTGGGTTCAACTTAATATGCATGCCAAAAGAACACCAACCTGGCTGATTTGGCAGAAGCACCAAAAGGGTAATAAAACTTTTTAAATGGATGACTACAAGAACAAGTCTGCCTATTCCTTTTATCAATGTTAAATACCTGGCCAAAAATACCAAATAAAAAATTATCAGGTCTTTTAATGGATACTGTGAAGTTATTTCAATACCCATGTTACCTAATCAGGGTAAAGGAGCCCCAAAGGAATTACTCTCACAGCCTTATTAAGCATTGACTTTCTGCATTTTGAACTTGAGTCACAATCCACTTCTCTTTTAATTACAATAGTATTACAATTTTACAAACAATCGTACAAAATAAAAGTTTTTCTCTTACAAATGTAATAGAACTGTGCAGCAAAGCAACATGTATAATTATTTCAATAAAGTTTATAAGTACCTAGACTGCAATAATAACAAAAGAACAGTTCTCTCATGAGTCATTATCTGATATTAAACCAATATTTGTGATGTAAAAAAATACTTATTAACTATAAGTGACAACAATAAAAGGGACAAACTTAGGCAATAAGTATTTTATTTTTTTCTCAAATGATGTAATGCATGATGAGTCTTCTCTCGCTTACTCTTGAAACCCTTATCACAAATATCACAGATATGTGGTCTCTCTGTAGAATGAATAAGCAAATGTCTATTGAGAACACTCTTATCACTAAAACATTTAGAGCACACTTCACACTTGAATGGCTTATTTTTTGTAGCAATTCTTAAATGTCTACAAAGTTCAGCATTAGAGCCAAAACGTATTCCACAAGTGTTACATTTATATTTATCACTATGCATATTGGAATGTCTCCATAACACAAATTTAGAACTAAAATTCATTGCACATAAGTCACAAGAATGCAATTTTTTCTTGCTTCCATTTTCACTTTTTCCCAAGCTAATTTTATCTCTCAGGTGTAGAAGCTCATGCTGATACCTCACAGTATCCTGTTTAAATCTTTTATCACATATATTACAACTAAAGGTTCTGTCATCATAGTGAACCCTTACATGTCTACCCAAGGAACTTTTATATTGAAAACTCTTTTTGCAAATATCACAAATAAGCCCACTCTCCCTCTTAATAAGAGAGGTTTTTAAATTTGACGGTCCTGATTTTGTGGCCTTGAGAATGCTCTTTGAAATCTGAGTAGATAATGATTCTTCTACTGCTACTACATCACATCTTAAATCATTCTCAGCTATCCCCTTATTGGTATCCCTGTTTTTGTCATTGATATCTTGAGAAGTGCAAATGGAGCTGCTCTCTCCTTCAAATGAATAGCAAATAGTTTCTTCTGAAGCCTCCAAACTTAAAAAATTCTTTAAATCTGATGACACTGTAGACTGAAATGAAGAATGTTAGTCATCAGTATAAATATGAAACCAGTTAAAATAATAATGCTCCTTGAAATCATAATAGCTTAAAGGAATTTAAAAGAAAAACCCTGATAAAGGGAAATGAAAAACATTGAGAAGCATAAGGCATTATTCACTTTTAAATAAAATGAATTATAGACAGGAATATAAATTAATACTGAGAACTGAATAGTATTTTTGTCAATTGCTGATAAGATATTTCTTCACACAATTCCTCAAGTTCTATTATGAGTTATTTTTTGAAATTAAAATTTGACAGCTATATTTTAATGACATTTAGAATTCATAAACACTTTTAAGATTTAAATCCTCAGCATCACTATCTGCATAGTAATATGAATAAGAGTTACTTGCATTCTCCAAGCATATTGTTATTACAAATTTCAAGTCTGCATCATATCGAGATTATCCTCAAAAGAAAAAAAGGATTGATAATATTCTAAACATTAATGCGAATTTATCCATATAATGCAAATCTTACCGGGATGTAATTAAAAATAATTTATACACAGAGTCAAAAATAATTAGAAATTCTTGCCATACTTTTTTAAATTTCAGAGATGACTGGTGTTAAACCCAGAATCCTTTATAATATTAGAATACATATAATGCCCTGGTAGAATTAAAACATTCAATTCAAATTTTGAAGTGGATATCATACAGGGATGTTCCTAAAATACGACTACATTATCCCTATCTTAGGGATAATGGAGTCTTAATTTAGGAACAAACAATATGAAAAAATTATATTAAGATGGACATAGGTACCCCATATCTTAGTTTAAAAATATCTTAAATATCGGATAAGTTGCTGATTGTAGAGATGCTTAGTGTCAAACCCAGGAAAAATTTGCAGCTGTGAATAGACAGTATTTGTTGTTAGGACTTGATCTTATGTAATGCAAAGTCTAAAGTCGATATCACGCCGGGAGTTACCTATTATTTGTTTCCATTTTTTCCATAAGAAATGCACTGAGGAATGTAAATTGCTCTCTGGGATTGAACCAAGGACAATCAGCGGAACATTAAATGGCATACATAAACGACATTCATCATTTCTACCTATATGTGGAGTTTCAAGTTTCCATCCTACCAGAAAGTTATTTAAAAACACCATATATATCATATCAATGTATTTTCAATGGGGGAATATTTACCCAGACCTAGTATCAAACGAAGGATAATCTTTGAAGTTGTCTTTATGGTTTTTGTTTGATATGCACGGCTTTTAGCGATCTCTCAAATATTAACTCTCTACTTTGCCAGGAAGTAATTCAAAAAAATTTACGAAAATTCCCTCCATTTATCTTTACCAGAAAAATCAGAATTTTGGGGCCTTCTGGAATCGAACCCATGATACCGAAGTTTAAAATAACTCTTTTCTGGTTGTTACAGGCTATGGCCAGCACATTGTAAAAATTTAAAGTCGATGACTCTTTTGAAACATTGTTAGAGTTTTAATCCCCAATGAAAAAATGAGTCAGTGTATATATATTTTTATTTGGAGAAACATCTTTATATAGCAGATGTCTTAAAGTTCCCAGTTATTTTATTTTCTAACAAAATCCTTATTTCTAACCCTAAAGTAAGACACAGTCTGAGAAATTGATATTTAGGAGACAATAAAAAGAAGAAGCTATTTACCAAACCAATGCCTCAAGTATGCATCTAGTGTATGGGACCCCCTGACAAATGTCATATTCAGGAATTAGAGAAAGTAAAATGAAAGGCAATATGATTTGTAAAGAATTGCTTCAATAAATCAGAGAGTCTTACTAAATTGATACAGGATGGGGTTTATTAAAAGATAGAAGACTAATTCATAGGATAAATTTACTAATTAATGAAAATAACAAAATTTGTACTTTTTCCACAGTATTTATTATAAACAATAAATGGAAACAAGACACAACTAGTTTCAGAGGTTGATCTACATCATCAAGTGACCAAGCAAAATCGTACAGCAGAATATATACAAGTAAGACTGGCAGGAAAATAAGGAAATAGGAAAAGAGGGGCGTGGGGGAGAGGACAGATGAGAGTCAGGGCGACGGAACTGGAGGTAGAGCAACATTGTCAGTGGGTAGTAGAATGCATCGAATCAATGGGGAATGGAATTTACTAATTAACTTCAGAGAAATTACAGTTTCAGAATATCTAACCAATAAAATGTGACCTCCTGTAACATGGGCCGTTGTAATACTGCAGAGAAGATTAGTGAAATAGATGCTAGAAAAAATTGTTTCATAACTAACTTATTCAATGAACAATAGACTAAAGCAATAGATTAGGAAAATAGAGTCTAGATGCTTGCACCCCTGCCACATATGGAAAGGCAGCTTGCAGGGTTCCTAAATAGACACAGACTACTGGAAAAGAAATTTTCCCCAAAACTTTCTCAAGATAAATATTGACGTATCCCTAAATTTTAACATTCTGCCAATTATGCTTAATATCATCATCTAAGTGGCAACATAAATATTTTTAAATTCAACCTATTATAGACTATTTGAAAGATAATGATGAGAGCATTACTCTCATTTATTGCGTGTGTTCTGGGTTCTTAAATAGACAACAGAAGTTCTCAATAGCAGAGATTAGTTTCATAATCTGTGAGTAAAGGATACTTATATTAATGGAAACTGTATACCGACTTCCTGTAGTCAATACCTGTGAAGAGATTCATTCCTTATGCTTATTAGTCATAATAATCAGAATGTGGTTCAAACTATTAAGAGCGCACATTTTTAGTACAGTAAACCCTCGCTAACACGAATCTCAAGGGACCGGGCAAAGTGTTCGCGTTATGAAAAAATTCGTGTTAACCGTATCGCGGCAAAAAAGTGCGATTATACCTGCTGATATATTGACGTCTATTATGATGTTGACGTTTAAGTAACGATCACAAAAATCTCTATTAAATTTTTCTTTACCAATTGGTAAGTAAATATATTCCGTAGTTTAATTTTTGCGATAAACTTAAAATAAATTGGTAAATATTTTTTATTTCACAGCACAGTCAGGCATTACATAAATTAAAAAAAAATAACCAGTCTTCAAAGTCAACATTTTTGCTTTTATTAGGTTTGACGAAATCATGTAAATTCTTTAGCCGAAGAGTAGGGCGCTAATGGTCCATGCAGTCAAGTCTAATCCGATCTAAGTTATCGGAAAAGGTCCTGGAAACATTTGCCGTTGCTGCATATATTTGGAGCACATTTAGATCCGTTGTGACTTCTCCACGGGTGGGAGGCTCAAGCGACTCCTCCTCATTTTCATCTGAGGATGATTCTTTGCTATTCAGGAACATACGGCCAGATCATTGTCAAACTCCAAATATTTTGTTCAAACGTTAACTCAACCTGGTAATTTTAAGCAAAAACTCAATTTAAAGATGTTTTAAAGAAGATACAATCAACGCTCAAACTGCGGAGATATTCTCACGATACTTACCATTGCCGACGAAAGTGTTTGCATAAGCTATCATTCCTCAGGTGTGTCCTTTTCAGTAGCCGCTCCCTGTCCAACAGCATAATCGACATCAATATGGGTCCAAGCCTTATCGAAGCAACTTTTAACATGCTTTGCGGAAACAGATTCCCAAGCTGCTCCAATTGCTCTTAAAGCATCCAAAAGAGTCCAACTTAATTTAACACTTCCTTCTGCTGCGAGGATCGCTGCTCGTACCAGATGAGTCCGATAATACCTCTTCAGTAGAGCGATGATTCCCTGATCCATTGGCTGCAAACGACTGGTTGTGTTTGGCGAAAAAATCAAACCTTGATGTTAGTCAACTCCATTTTTCTTAGGTTGTGGGCAGCGCAGTTGTCCATCGTGAGTAACACATGACGATTCTGAGCAGCCATACGTCTATTAAATCGCACAAGCCATTCACGAAATGCAGTGCCGTCAATCCATGCCTTCTTGTGGTGGGAGTAATCGCAGGGCAGCTTTGAAAGATTAATGTGCTTGAAGCATCGGGGGCTCTTCGATTTTCCAATCACCCACCATCGTAACTTCTAGCTTCCGTCCGAATTGCAAGTGAGAACAGCGGTCAATCGCTGCTTACTGTGACTGCCTCCATGGCATTTCTCTCCCTTAATTCTCAGAGTGCGGCTTGGCAAGAGGTTATAAAATACACCCGTTTCGTCCATGTTATAAACGTCTCGAGGAGAGTACTTTTCTCGAAGAAGTTCAAAATCAGCCAGCCACTCATTGACACTTCCTTCGTTCACTTTATTTGCTTCCCCACATATCACTTGCGAAGAGATTCCATGGCGTTTTTGAAATCGCCACAGCCAGCCACTGGAGCACTTAAAGTCGTTCATTCCCAAAATGGATGCAATTGACAATGCCTTTTGCTGTATAACGGGTCCACTTCTAGGCACGTCTGCTGCTCGAACGTGATTAAACCATTCCATTAATTCATCTTCGAGGTCCTAAAGATGTGATCCAAGCATGCGCTTTCCTTTCAGCTCAACACCTCCTGATGCAGCCGCTTCGTCAATTTTTTCGTGATTTTTTATTATCGTTGACAAACCAATGAGGAGATTTTGGAATACCAAAATCGTGGGCAATCTGAGTTTTCTTCCGTGCTCCGCGTTCACTTAATATTTTATGCTTCGTTTGAAGATAAATACTCATTTGCTTTTGTTTGCTCATTGCAAAAAGAAATTTTGTTCCTGTAGCTACAGATGTTCAGTAAAGACTCACTTACAGTCGTCGACACGAGAAGACTAAGAAAATTCATCCGAACTTACTCCCTGACTCACTCCTTGCCTACCATTCTCACTATCTCATTGGGCCCCTTGCATTTTCTTGGGTGTCTTACATTATATTGGATGCCCTACATTGTCTTGGGTTATCGTTTCAAAACGAGGGACCAAGACAACGTATTATCCTCAAAGTCATGGTTCTTATTCTGCCAGGAAGTTCGCCTTAAGCGAACTACATGATTCAAGGGATGGAGGAAATTGTTCGAAATTCGTCTTAACCGAAATTCGTGTTAAACGAACAAAACCCCGTAAGACACTATACATTCCTGCCGGGACCGTGATACTGTTCGCGTTATCGAGAGGTTCGTGTTAAACGAGTACGTGTTATCGAGGTTTTACTGTATTTGTTTTGATGAGAATTGAAAGGTCTGATCAATTGGCTCATATGTTCATAATAAAAATGTACACAAAACTAAATGTAAACAAAAGACTCATCAATGATGCATAACAAAAATGTACACATAAGAAACATTCAAAATTATTATACTTCATTTTTTTATTGGTGCACACAAATAATGGATATATGCATTTTGCCAATAATGAAAATTATTATTTTCTTATCTAATAAAATACAAATAACTGATTTAATATTCTCTACCTAAATTAATCAACAGGAGAAAATATATGAAACCATTAGACTACAATCAGAAGTACCCAACAATTGAGGAAGAAAACTATAAAATCAGCACAAGTTTAAAAAACATACTTATGGGAAGTTTCCATTGAGGATGAAGCCAAAAAGAATCAGCAGATGAAATTAAGATTAAATCAATAATTTATTAAGAGAAATAAATACTTCCAACACTGAGAGATTTAATCCCACAAAGTGGCCGCAGAATGGGATATAAAAAATGAATCATTTCAAGGTTTTTCCAGGTCAGGTCAAAGAATACAGTTTATGGTTTTCATTGAATTCTCCAATTGAAATTTGGAATTAATTCCAACAAAAACAATGTACAACTGTCAAAATCTACTCAGTAGATTTTGACATGCAAATCAGCTGCACGAATGGCGAGTGCTGCTTATGTATGAGGTTTCAGAGTTTTCGCGTACGCAGCGCTGGAGCAAGAATTTGAATGAGTGGTTTATTTCGGATTGAACCATGAAAACGAGTTGGATCTGGAATTTTCAAGGTTTTGCAAAAAAATCAAGGCGGATTCTAGGTTTTGCAAGGTCAGCAAAAAATCAAGGTTTTTTTCAAGTTTCTCAAGGTTTCAAGGACCTGAGGCCACCCTGATCCCAGCAATATTCGTAAAATAAGGTTATTCACTTTTACTTAAGAAACTATCAACCAATTGCACACTTATAAGTCATGAATATATGTACATGAGAATACCATTATATTTATTAAGGACATCGCATCAACAAGAATTGAACTCATTCTAAAGCAACCTTCGGTTTTGTCCTCTTAAAATTGTGCTTTAAGAAACTATGGGAAAGTGCTGTAAAAATAGCATATCTAAAAGCAAGCAGTATTTTGGGTCTAATCCTTTGTTTAACTTATTATTAGTAAGCTGGCAGTTTCCAAGTAATAATTCACTCCTAACAATGACAAATTAAATTTATTTTGCAAACCAAGGAAAAGATTATCTCACTAAAATAAGAGATAAGTAAGGAAAAAATGATGGGCACTCATACATTATAAACCTGTAAGTATATAAAACTTAATGCCTTAAGATTTTACAGAGAAACTTGATAATACGTTGATTCATAAGTGTTGTATCTTTTGATAGCTTCAAGCGCAATCAACAATCCCTATTAATTGCCATCTCCTTCATTTCCTTTATTAAACCCCACCTCTTAAGTCACCTAAAAACTTCTGTCTGTCTTCACCTCTATGTTTTCCCCTCAATCGCAACCTTTTCCCTCTCCCCTCAATATTTAGCCCACCCATTTCTTTTGACGATGCTTAATCATGTCAAATAAACCCCCTCTTTCAACCATCTCTTAAACCCTTATGTTTACTTTCCTATCAACCCCAGTAACTATGAACTAAATTGCAAATTACAACATTTACTGAACTGTTGCATAAGGTTTGCCTTTGATCTGAAAAAGCAGGTCCATGTAAGTCAACTCAATCAATAGTTTAAGGGGCTAGAGTTAAGAAATAGAGAAGAGAATACTTTCTAGGTGTATTTTTATATAATCTGTTGAAAATAACAGACTTGAGAACCTTTTACATCAGTTCCATGCAAGAATCAATGCAGACAGCATGAAAATATAAGAAAGAACAGCCAAGATTACTATTGTCCTCCTTTCCAATAAATTATCTTGACAGAGAAACTCTTTGAAAATTTTTTAATTAATTCTGATTTTTTTGTAAACTACTACTATTACTATTATTATTACTATGAACAAAGAACTGTCACTATATATGAATCAAGAATAATCTATGTCAATTAATACAAGAGCCTCACCCCTTTTAATGGCTGATGTGAGACTAGTTCATTGCATTTTTCTTCATATTCCTCTTCAGGAAGTTCAACTGGCTCCTTCAAACGAAGTTTTCAATTGCAAAAATTAGTACAAAAATGTCAACTTCATGGAGTTTGTAATTCATAGGAACCAAAGCAGTATGAAATCAATAGATACATAATACATTGAATTAAAAACTGAATTGGTTATCTCAAAGGAATTTCTTTTTGAAATTTCAACATTAAATTTTTCTAAACACACCAGTTTCTTCAAGAGAGACGAATAATTGTTTTTATGAATATTAATTTTGAAATTTAAGGTGATTATTGATATTATGATAAATTAAAGCATAAGCTTTGAAATACTATCATCAAATAATTCCAATACCTAATAACTGATGAGGATGTTATTAAGTAAATCATAGCACAAAGGAGTATATTATTAAATATAATCACTCACCATATCATCTGATTCATTATCATTATAGTCATCTTTGTCAGCTTCTTGAAAAATCTGTTTGGCTTCAGGCACCTGTTCCATAAAGAACATTCTCTAATTATGTAAATAAACAGAGCATTTAAACATACTACTTCATTATTATTGTACTCACCTTTAAGACTGTCTCTGCTGGCATCTCCCATTCCACAATATCAAATTCTTCTTTAATGGAGACCTACAAGACAACAATATTTTTTTAAAAAGAAGATATGTTAGAACTTGATAAAACATTCAATCTAACGTCTTAAGAATCATAAAGTTGTGGATAATGATATGCAAGCTTTCTCAGGCAAAATATTCCCTATTAAAGAGTCAAATTATGATATTTATATATGCATACAAAATTTAAAAAAAAAACTAGAATTAAATTGATTATACAAATTTCACAAATTATTTACCTCAGAGTAAACTGGTCCCTGTTCCATTGCAACTTCAACTTCACTAGGTTCATCCTATAAAAGGAACATTTTAATGCAAGCAATATTATTATATATAATACATGTGTTAGCAAATTTTAAGCCATGAATTTATAGTAACTACTTTAAATATATAATTTTTTTTTAATTTCATAGTTATTTATTTAAATTTTTACCTCTATCTTTAATTTAACATGTCATAATTGTTTTTCTCCCTGTCTAATTGTAATAATTTGAGTGTTTGATTTCAATATATACTTTTATCGATAACTTGCTAAAATTTGACATGTATCATTGATATAGTTTAAGCTAATTTACTTTCTCTATGTAGTGTTAATGATTATATTTGATCATTTGCTATATCTACTCTGTACTCTACCTTACTAGTGCTCATATGAATTAACTTACGTACTCCAGATTGTGTGCTTTTGTAAATGCGATTTTCCCGCGAATTATAAAATCTAATGTATCTCCACTCCTATTCATATATTTCAACATAATATCAGCGATAAAAGTTTTGCCTTTAAAGTAACTTCCACCATCAATACTAAATTATCGTTAAAACCTTTGCTCGAATGCAACAAACAAAATCGCAACATCAAATACGAAACTGAAGACCAAATAAATTATATTACATACAACTACCATAATTATTCGCTGAAATCAACGCAATAAGATAGTTATCAGAAGTCAACTTACGGGTCTTCTTTGGCTCAGAAGTCTCATAATTTCAGCTTCGGCAGAACGGACATTCTTCTTGCATGCGTCGAATTCTATCATTCTCCACATGCAAGGGGAGCAGATTTGAGACGGAAGACCATCATTCTCGAAGATCTAAAACATTAATAGGTAACGTATGATCACGGGTTAACATCAATGTATACTATGTTTGAAATACGAAAGTAAAATGTTTTAGAATTAGAAATTACTTTCAAACAGCACGAAAAGTAAACTGCTACCATTCACAATAAATAGGTTACTTTCGTAGGCAAGAAGTCAACAAAGACTCGTAACGGACGACATAACAAGGCTTATAATTAGTGATTACCTATAGTGTTTGCATTCCCAAAGAGAGATAGCACCTAAATATCCAATCAACACACGTACCTTCATCTCGTATATAAAATTAAGAATCTGATACAAAGGATCTCCAGCTGCAGAACGCTGCGAGAATATGTTTGTGAGTGAAAAACCTTCCTTCAAACACAGTCTACAACAATGACTCAACCTTATTTCACCCATTTTGCAAACTTCACTGAAATGGAGGCACAAAATATCCTTCAAGATGCAATCAATAAGTATTATCCAAATATCATATGTTTTATATATATATATATATATAGTATTATATCAATCCAACCATTCCATAGAAAAACATCGACAGCGTACTTACAGAGTGAGTTGATATTAAAGAGAAAGCAGAAAGATAGAAACAAACCTCCGCTTTATTTGGTGTTGAGATTGTAGATCGTAGCCTTAGATTAACAACTGAGAGTAAAATTTTTACTAAGATAAATATTTATAGTTAAACGAAGGTCTTTGCAACATTATCTTCCGTAAATATCAATATACTCCTAGAGAGTACGAGAGGATACCATTAGAACAAGGTTGTCCAACTTAATGCATTAAAAGTTTGACCGGCGGTTTAGTACCCGCCTCAGCTCCAGGTAGCGTTAATGTCACTGCATTCTCCCTCGTACCTATACTAATTTTTGTATTTTAATAAATTTTAAATGGATTACGAATCAGTTTATCTGAATATTTAAACCAAAGCCAATATAATTATAAGTACCTAAATTACCTTGGATCACTCCCTGGATGCTCATTGGTACGATTACCAACCTGAAATATATCTGAGGCAGGAAAAGAATGTAGACTTGGATAATGCAAATAATTGAAAAAATTTAATAACAAAAACTGTAGACTTTATTATCCAAAGACACGATAAAAATACATGTATAGGACTCGTCGGAAATTTAAAATACAAACAAAAGATAGATTAAGTACAGAGTTATAATTAGTCGATCTGGCCTAGGAAATTATTTTACAAAGTAGTACATCTTTTCTATAGAGAACTCTTTTGTGTAACATACATAACAAATGAAGTTTATGAAAAAAATTAATTCTACCAACATGAAGTTAAGATTTATAATAATATTAAAATATTTGGTCTGCAGAAGATTACATAGTAAATTGTAAGACAGATTTGGATAATGCAAATAATTGAAAAATGTTAATAGCAAAAACTATACACACTTTATAAAACAAATGGATTTAACAGTGATGCTTAGAGAGATATAACAATTATGATGAAACTTTTCATCATTTAATAACCTTAACAATTACTCCTGCAGAAGCAAAAGCAGAAGTGCCCACCGATTCACAATAGGGATATTAATAATTATTAATAGTAGTCTGACACCCTTGATTTTTACACATGCTTCATAATTACAGGTAGATAAAAATACCAGCCTAAAAATCTTTCCAAACCAAGAGATGAAAATTATAATTATGTCTATAAAGCCATATCAACTCAATATTCGAATTCATATCTTTTAAATGAACGATTCCTTCAATGGAGGTAACATTCTTTAAAGCAATATAAATATGTATTAAGATCACTTTAGGATAAGGAGACATTTTCAGAGAGCCACAAAGAGATAATGGAAACGAAGATTATACAGAAATAAATGATATATTCCTCAAAAAACCAACGACGAATATTTTTCACAGAAAGTAAGTGAATTGTGGAACTAACACTAGATAAATGGTTTAGGGTGGGTTTGGAAATTAAAAGTAACCCATAGCTTTCCTTTTCAGTGGATCATGGATGATATCTGAGGTGATAGTCTCCATCATGGAAGAAGTGCTGTAGCAAAGTGCATGCAGTGCAAATTATCCCCATTACTACTCAGGTATTGCAATACCATAGTTACTTCAAGAGTAATAATGAAAGTGGAATTATTTTAAACATATATTATTTGAACAAAGGAAAACAAATACATTCTCAAAAATTATATACAAAGATGATCAATGTTGTCCTTTATTGCCTGATTTCTCATTAGGTCGAAACAAATCTTAGAAGTAAAGAAAGTCTTATATGGAATATTTAAAAAAACACTACAGACCTGTCACCTTCTCTTGTTAATGGCTGTGTGAAATCCAAGATTTCAGACCTCTTCCAGCCCAGTTTAAATTCCTTGCAAACTCTGGGTCTAATACCTTAAGCAAAATCACTTTTAAGCAGCCTTGTACAGTTTAATGATTCAATTTGGTTACATGTACCATATAAAATTATGAAAGAAATAAAGTAGGAAAATTGAATTGAATACTCTGGAAGGTATTTCAATGTCAATAGTTTTATATTCAAAGGTATGGAAATAGAACTATGTGGCATTCAGTGAGCCGTGTTTTTGTGGTATTTTTTTGGGTTTTGGGCAGAAGTCGTTTTTTCTCTTCACAAAATTTTTTCCCATTACTTTTAATTTTATAAGAAAGTTTCTGTGTATTCCAGGTGTCACTTTCAAATTAATACCATGGTATAGCCAATATTCAATAAAGGTTTTCCCAATTTACTACTCTATTTCTTAAATTTGTTAGATTCTGGTCTTCATTATAAATTCTTTTTAATTTTAGATCTAATTTCTTCATAAAGGCTGCAGGTAGAAGTGAACATAAAATACATTAGTACATAATTAGAAAATTATGTCAAAAATTCTAAATCACAGTCAATAAGTTATAGGTTTTTTATTTAAAATTACATAAACAGTCAATTCTATATCAATCAAACAGAGACTTATTCAGTAACAGAAGGAGTAAGAAAAAATGCAGGCCTTCTAAACATCCAAGAATTTAAGTACATCCTCACTGCTTAAAAAGGAATTTGCATCAAGAATAATATACACCATTAGCAACTGAGTCATACTTACTTCTCCTCTACCATCGGTTGCTAGTTACTTCGTTTGCAATAGAGTTATATGAAATTGTCATTCACCGGAAGCCTTAAATACTTAACTATCATATTAAGGAAAATGATCTTTTCGGAAACCATGAAACAAACTGGACATATGCCATAAAAGAAAGAATGGAGAATAATTCAAACTAATAATACCTTTAGAGTGCCACCACTGGCATATGCCGTCCCAGACCTTTCCTTACTTTCACCTGCAATGAATAAGTTCTATGGTGGTTACAGAACATTTAAGTAACTTACCACTTTGTATCTGATCTTTGCTGGCCTGTTTTAATTAGAGGTGGATGAGCAGGAAAATAAATTAATAGAATAATTTTCGAGTTGGTTTTATTTGCCATATTGCAGTTACATTAATTGTTATATAAATAGTTATGAATGAAAAGAAGACAGTATACTGTCTTCTTTTTACTAATAACTCATAAGTCTCTGTCAAGAGCAAAAATATTACTCCAAGAGTACTTAAATGCATTACTAAATGGAGTCATAACTTTGACTTAATTATAAGTAGCAAGAAAACCGTTCAAATGCAATTCAAAGAGAAAAAGGCTGTGCTCTCAAAGATATCTATAACTATGCATACTCATGACTGCCTTCACGACAATCTAATAAATTGTTAATGGACAAATTTAAAGCAGGTCCAAACATACAAATATTTGGGATTATATTAAGATGAATATTTTACATTTAAAGAGCACATTAACAGCTTAACATGAATATTATCAAAATTTGCATACCAATGTTTTTACCTTTAAAACATTTTACCTATACATCATAAAAATACTATATTTTGCAATTGTGGAATCAATACTACAATATGGCATAACTATAAAGGGAAACACAAATAAAACTTTGATTGACCCTCTTTAAAATACACAAAAACAAATTATAAGGTACTTCACGAACAATAAAAAAAAATCTCTCATGATTCATTTTCAGACTTATATATTTTGCCTTTGGAAAGTCTTTGCATATATTGTTATAATTAATCACTATTTTAAAATTGACCACAAAATAGAAAACACATCGCAACACACTATCTCTTTACACTCTACTGAAAAGTATAAACTGCCAAAATTTCACAATATAGATGGAGAAGTAACCCGCGCTTATACAATTCCTAAGATATTCAATCAGCTCCCTCACCATTTTCTACAATTAAATACCAACAATTCTGTAAAAATTAATGTAAGAAGTTTGTGATTAGGTCATTTAAACGTAATAAAAATCTAAGACATTTTGGTATAATTCCACTTTATTTCAACTTACCACCCTTGACAAAAAGCAGCACGACATATTTACTAACAACAAAGCAGTACTTATTGTAACACACTGCTCTGGGATAAGGAGCAGCCGTCTCATTTGCATCGAGCTGGCGAATTTACTCGCTTGTTAGGCGCCACAAACGCATGCCCAATTGTACCAGATGTGGGAAATATGGGCCAAATTGTATTATATGATGACTATAAATTAAAATTATATGTATTTATATATTGTAAAAATTTATTTTACTCTTTTTCTATTAAATATTCGTTAATATGTAATTATATTCTTCAGCATGATCATCCCTTGACGAGTCGTTTGGACTCAGGGGTCTTCATGCCATCCTTTGAAATGTTTTTATTTACTAATACAACTTATTGTAAAAATCATTCACACACAAAGCTTGATTGAATTTAATATTTTTACCTAGAAATAAAAATCAACAGTTCTGTTATAGACAATATTGAGAATTATTAAATAAAAATGTAAGATTAGTATTATAAATGTAATCTTAATGGTAATATGAACAACTATGTATAATTTTACAATCTATCAGTATCAAATGAATAATGTGAGCAAAATAAACTTTCATTATTATATTCCTTGGAACTGGTAATATTTACCATTTGTATAATCTCTAATTAGAACACAGAATATGCTGAGTGCATTGTCAAATGTTTAAATTCTGAAGTTCTTTTGAATATTCATCAATATTTAAAAGTTGAGTGAGAGTTTAGGAAAATTCAACCCACTTTTACAAGTGATTATAAAAAATGAAATTGTTTTCTAGAAAATTGAGTAGACCATGTAACATGGGAACATGTAAGGCTTTAGGAAAAATCACTTTAAAAAGTGTAGAAATGTCTGCACTAAAATCCTGATATTAGAACAGGTTCTTTGACGATACATTTTATGATATCAAACTAATAATTTTCATAAAAGGAAAGATAATTATTATCAGTAGTCATCAATTGCAAAAGGGACAAACATGGCAAGTAAGGATTTTACTCGTTTCTCAAATGAAATAGTTCATGTTGTCTCTTCCCTCGCTTAGTCTTGAATGTCTTTACACAAATACCACAGGAAAACCGTTTATCTGAAGAATGAATAAGTAAATGTTCATTAAGAGCACTCTTTTGAATAAAACATTTTAGGCACACTTCACATTTAAATGGCCTCTCTTTTGTGTGAATTTTTGAGTGTCTCCCAAGATCAGTATTATTACCGAAACGTCTTCCACAAGAGTTACATTTAAAAATATCAGTATGCATATTTAAATGCATATCTAAACCCCTTTTAGTACTAAACTTCTTGGCACATATTGAACAAGAAAAAAGCATTTTCTTGCTTCCCTTTTCACATACTCCTAAACTCATTTTATCTCTCAGGTGTAGAAGCTCATGTTTATACCTCCCATTATCCTGCTTAAATCTTTTATCACATTTAGTACAGCTAAAGGGTCTCTCATCATAGTGAACCTTTACATGTCTACCCAAGATTACTTTATATTGGAAACTCTTTTTGCAAATATCACAAATAAACACACTCTTCCTCTCAGAAAGAGGGTCCTTTAAGTTAGACCGTCTTGATTCTTTAACATTCAGGATGCTCTTAGAGATCTGAGTAGATAATGATTCCACTACTGGAACAACATCATATCTTAAATCATTCTCAGGTATTCCCTTATTGGTATCCTTGTTTTTGTCATAGATATCATGATAAGTGCAAATGGAGCTGCTCTCTCCCTCAAATGGATTACATACAGTTTCTTGTGAAGTCTCCAAACTTAAACAATTCTTTAAATCTGATGACCCTATAGACTGAAATGAAGAATTGAAGTAATTTGTATCTACATGAAAGCAGTTAAAATAATACAGCTTCATAAAATAAAACTAGTTGAAGTATATGAAAATTGAAAAAGAAAAGACTGATGAATAATTATAATTAATCATTTACAACCAAATAAATTGAAACTGAGATCTGAATATTATTTTTTTACAAATCTCTCAGAATATATTTCTTCAATACTGATTCATTCAATTCCTTATGTTCTACTTTGACTAATCCTTTGAAATTAAAATTTGACAAATACATATTTATAACATTTTGTAAACCTAAACATCCTTAAAATTCCATTCTTCAAAATCAGTATCTATATAGTTATAAGAGTAAAATACAATACTAATTTCATATCTGCAACATATTGGGACAGTCCTCAAAAGAAAAAAAAAAAGGATTGAAAATATTCTTAAAATTCGCTGCAATTTATTGGTCCGGCATTGAACCAGGTCTTTTTGGCAATAATAACTATGCAAATAAGGAAGAAATATTTGGTGCAACTGCCTCAAACGACGTCCTACTTTTCACATACTTTCCTTAGGTAAGAAATGTTAATGTGCTCTTGCATCGAACCCAGGAACAGCATGGTCTTATTAAAATGTTTTTCTTCAACTGAGTCTAAATATACATCTTCTATCTAAGCAGAAACTTCCTATCCTTCGATATCCATCGATAAATGCATAAAAAATAATAAAAATCAACCCCTATTTATTTTATATGAGGGACATATTTACGGCTCTGCATCAAACCCGGGACTATCTGGCAATTATTTCTATGCAGCACAATGGAATATCACTATCTAGCTAAATTTCTAAATCACTAAAATTCAAGCAGGAATTATCACTGCAACTGCCTCAAAGTACATCCTACTTTTCACAAACATTCCTTATGTGTGAAATGTTAACGTACTCTGGTATTGAACCCAGGAACAGCATTGTCTTATCTAATTTTTTTTCTTCCAAGTCCTTTCCAAGTCTAAATATACATATCCTACATCTAAGCAAGAGCTCACTATCATATGGATAAGTCCATGAAAAAATAATCCAATGTATTTTAAATGGACGACATATTTACCGCCCAGCATCGAACCCAGGACTTTCTGGTGATACTTTCTACGCAGCACAATAGAAGATCATCATCTCAAACTATGTTTGAAAATTCAAGCAGAAATTTTGGCTGCAAGTGCCTCAAACGAAGTCCTACTTTTCCCTTATATTCCTTATGTGAGAAATGTTAATGTGCTCTGGCATTGAACACAGGAATAGCACGGTTTATCTAAATTTTTTCTGAAACCAATTCTTACCATACATCTTCTAGCCGAGCAGGAACTTCCTATCATTTTGATAAGTGCATCAAAAAAATAATGAAAAACTACCTCAATTTATTTTAAAGGGCAGATTTAGAAGATAAGATTTTATTGCCAAAAAGCTACTAAATATTATGTTAACCCCAATATCCATTGTCTGTAACTTCAACTCCTCAGGCATATGCCACTCCACTATCTCTTCCTTTATGTAAAGCTAAGAAAAATTCATCTGATTATAGATTCCTACCAAAATTTAATTTACAAAATTATTCACTTGGAAATAAAATAAATAATAGAAAGGCATATAAATTAATACTGAGAACTGAATGTTATTTTTTTATTCAATTGCAACTAAGATATTTCTTCAATACTTCTATTTCTATTCTATATTTCTTCAATTCTTCTAAAGTTCTATTATGAAAAATTCTTCGATGTTTAATATCGACAGTTATATTTTTATGACATTTAGCAATCATAAACACTCTTTTGATTCAAATCCCCAACATCAATATCTATACAGTTATATGTCATAAGGTTTCCAGTTACATGTAAAATAAATATTTTAGACAACTAATAAAACACTCCATTATTTTACTTATGTACTGTTATTGCAGCTTTTTTGAAAATTGCGTGTAAAATATAATTTCTTTCCTTTTGGAGATGGTAAGATTCTTAATGAGAAATTTCTGATTCATCCAAATAATTTAATTGATAAAATCATATTTACCTGATTCTCATTCTCTACTATTACATCACTGTCCTCTTGCGTAGGCTCTTCTCCTGGTAATATCTAATATGAAAGGGATTTGTTGTTATCAATCAATACTAAGGCAGTGCACTGACATGTAATTCTTAGTTTCCCAACAATTTGATCAGCTGATTGTCCTTCTCAACTCACACTGGAAACATAAGGTTCACTTGACCTTGATCTGAGCATACAGTTTGGCGTAATTCCAACAGTGAACATGGATTAATCTTTAACAACTTTAAATATATTTATTTACAACAATGACGAACCAATTAGTAATCAAGTGATAAACCCTGCATTTTCTAATGCCAATATCTAACCCAAATAAGTTCGCCTCCCCGATAGTATGAGCATTTACATCAAAGGCATGATTAATTTTATCATATTTGAAAAATTTGAGATATACATTTAAAAAATAGTTATTAAACCTCTCAGCAATGTAAAGAAAAATTAAAGATTAAATGCTAAATTAATTTTATAACAAAAATATTACGCACAGCATTTGCTTACTTATGCATTAGATTGCTGCTTTTTAAAAAATGTGTGGATAATGTTATTGATCACATTTCAGAGAAGAGTAAGATTCTTTAAGAGAAATTACTTATTGATCTGAATAATAAATATGAAAAAATTTAAAACACCTGATCTTCAGCCACTATATCAGTATATAGTTCTCCTTCCCCTAGCCTTGGATCTATGTCTTCCTCTGGTATCACCTAATTTCAAGGAAAAAAGATTTCATTAATTAAGACCTACAGTCAGAATACAATACAGCTCAGTTCTAGCAGAAAACATTCTAAGGGAATTCTCCCAACTTGTATTTTCAGGGGAAATAAATTTTAAAGCAAAACTGATCCAAGGCAATGCTTGACCTGTTATAACCTATATTTTTCTTAACATTTAACGAAATGTATAATGCTGTTTGATAATTTTTTTTCACTTTTGATACCAATTTTAAACTGTATTATTATCTGTATACTAAACCTCTGTAAATGACTAGTCAAGTCTCATTTAAACTCTATTTTATTATAGTCTGTTAATCAATTGTTCTACAAATTCACAGCCAACAAATAGATCATCTTCAATTTTAGGTTTCATTTCTACAATGCAATATACTCAGCAATGAGGTCAGCACCAAACGTAACTACCTTCTGATTGTAACTTTTATTAGAATCTAAACATCAATTTAATGCCTTAATAATATTATAAGCAATAAACATACCTCTTGTGCAGAATCTGATTCAATAGGCCTTTCATCACTCTCACGGCTGCCACAACCTCCGGTGGCAGTAGCCTAAACGTAAGATATAGTTAAAAAATTACATCAATGCACGTTAGGAAGAACAGCAATACATTAAAACTCATTCAATCGATGTTCTTATGGTACTTACGTGTCTTAATTTCCTCAACAATTTTACAATTTCCACTCTCGCAAAATGAACATTTCTCTTGTACCCTTCGAATTCCAACATCTTCCACATGCACGGAGCACATATTTGAGTTAAAAGACCGTCGTCGGGGGTTACCTAAAGGACAGAAAGCAAAATGCATCACCACACAAATACCAACAAACAGAACAGTGAAATTAGCGATATATAATAACGGTATACCATAACGGAACGATAATTTCACCATAATGGTAACGATAATTTTACCAAAATAGCCAAACCATCATGTATAATATTAATATTCTATATAAATATTTGAAAAAACAAATACATTTTACATCGAATGAGTTGTTAGATGGAAATTAAGGAACTGCATTACTTTCGCGAAGCATAACGTTCAAATAATACTTAACGTATTATTCATTCATAAAATGCCATTGTATCACCTAAGCTACGTTCATATCATAATAGTCAATTAGAATTAACACAGTCTAGAAGTTTTAATGCGGAGCATCGATACGTAACAAGTATACAGTTAACAGTAAGTACCTACCTCTAAATCATAAACGTAATTCAAAACACGGTAAACCAGATCCCCTGATGTAGTATGGCTGGAATAGATGTTATGTAGCGTGAAACTTTCCTTCAAGCAAAGCCTACAAAGGTCAGAAGTTATCTCACTCATCTTCGGGTAGTATTACTGTTTAAATGCTACAAAACCTATGAATTGTACAAGATATGAGATCGTTCAATTTTACTGCCTGTGTTCTACTACCGGAAAGTACGTTAACACTACGAGTGTAGATGAGATGATTAACGGTAGGGAGACCAATGAATCTCTAGTTCATCGTATTGCCGTTTCAACAGTGAATACAGGCAACAACAGGCTCCCGGATAGTCATGTGGACAGCGCGTTTGCCTTTGATGAAAGCGGACCCGGGTTCGATTCCCGGTGGGAGCCAATGTGTGAAATTACCTAAGCTGTCGAAGCACTTTAAACAATACTACTACTACTAACAGTGAATACGTTGATTTGTAATTAAGGAACAAACCCGTAGTTTTGCCTCCGAGGTAGATGGCCATTTTGAAATCAATCATTATAGATTTCATAATTAGTATGAATAGTATAAATCATATTAAATAAAAATGAATATTCTAAAAGTTTATAGTTATCGAATAGACGTATTTCTTTTTCATTTGTTTTCATTATGATCAAGCATCGGAGCACAGGGAGAGTCTACCGGGAGAAAAGTGAAGCCAAAAATAACGCAACCCGCAGAGCACTGGCTTGCACTTTTCTCCAGCTCTCCTTTAACTACATGTATTTTTGGGGTTTTACTTTACTCTCATACGGGACTCAGGAGCTTGTCTATCCTATGAAATGGACTCATATAGTTTAAATAGAACCTTTAACTTAACGATCATGTTCGATTCTTTTCTCTAAGTCCTCTTGATTCCTTTTATTATGAAAAATTAAACATGCCTGCAATGTAAACTTCTCGGATGCCGGTGTCGTCTGCTAGAGCGATATAGAAAACGAATCATCTGCCAACCTCCCGCAAACTCTATTAAAACATCGTTGATTATAATAATGTTCATTTTATATATATTATAATGCATTAATTCGTCATAGTTTTTAAATGATCAATACCAAGTATGGCATAAAATTACTTAATAGTCGTTTACCGCAATGAAATAAAGCTACTTTATAATACATTAGAATAGCTTATCAGGGTGATTAGAGATTTTCCGCTTGTGCAAATGTTTGTTCTAATTCATAATTGGGGCTCAATGCAGTAAAAGTTGTCAAAATGACGAATACGAGAACTTATATACCATGCAAGACCTGCAGGTGCAGCCGAGAGCACAATGTAATGTTCATTAAAATGCCGTGGATTAATACTGACGTTCGTTCTGCTTCATCGATTTCAGATAATGAATGAAATAATAAAATTAAGGAAGATGCATAGATTCTAGTTCGGAACATTTTTTTGGGGGCAGCTGTTCTGGGGCCATATTCTGTATCTCATTTCCCGTCGGTACGGTAGCCAAGCAGTCGGTTGGGATCGCAAACCGACTCCGCGAGCTCTCGATACTATTCTGTAAGCTCCTGCGTCGGTACGACGGCTAGCCATCGTCGGTACAATCCGGAGAATTCTACCGATTATGAAAAGGAGTCGGTAGAGATAGGAGTCAGTCGGTTAGCAGACGAACTGTGGCAAGTGTGTGCATATTTAACAATATCATCAAGGCAAATGCGTTAATTGAATGCCCGTAATTTGCAGAATGTAAAATAAAGCCGCAATAAGACATGCGATCGCATAAAATGAATGCAATTTTCGCTTTTAGATGCAAAATGATGTACGCCTTAGCACATATGGATGCACGTATATACTACGTTTCTTGGAGCGTGCATCTGTCCAAGGACGTGGAATAAAATAAACGTTTTAATCTTTTAATAATAAATGTAAATAACCACCAATAGTTCATTAGGTAAAGTGTTGCGGAACGCTTAATATCCGTAACATATGTTACTATTTCCTCGTGAGAGACTCGACTATGGAAAAATAATGACCCCGCTTAAAGAAAACTATAAATAAAAGAGAAATAGATTAAACCTAGTCATAGGATTTCATGCGATCGAATTTTCTAATTTTTAAACATATAATGATTAACTTTTAACTGTGGATGGTATAATTTTTGTTCATTTTAAAACACAATTTGGTAATTTTCTAGTAGCAGACGAAAAACGTCGAAAATTTGTCGTTTTCGGATAGAATTTTCTCCGAAATGGCAGCACTTAGAAGAGATTGCATATCATATATATATAAATTGCAATCCTTCTTCTATAATATGGTGTAAGAATGGTATGTGTATCTTCAGTAGTAAAGGAGATATAGAATTTCTCCCAAACACCGTGAAACTAGAAAATTACCCACAATTTTACCATTAGATTCCATTAAAATCATATATTTCAGCAATATATGAAAGGCCAAGATAATTGAATAATATTTGTAGAGTGTATAGTTAATCCAGGCGAAACTAATTACAAGTATTAATTACGTACAAGGAAGTGCTACAGTCGAAAGTTGCAGTACTTTGGTTCAAAAGGAGACGAGAGGATTTTGCTTTTGTAGCAAATATAAAAAGAAAATATACCTATCCGTTTATACGAATCGAGGTCTTACTAGCTGACCAATAGTAAACTGAATTGAAGACAGCAACAGTTCCAACAATAACTTTATGAAGCACCTAAGGAATTCGTGGAAATCTAACCTCCAAGAAATCAGTCAGTGAGTGTATCGAAGGTACTATGTACTTACTAATTTCCTAGTTCTTTCACTGATACTAAGTTCTGAAAATCACGCACCGACTTCCAGTTAATAAAATTACGAAATTTAGGGATTCACTGTAGGGCTGATAGTATATTAGATATCGATATTTTATTACCATAAGTATCCTTGAGCTCGAATTTGGGCACTGGAAAATCTTCTGCTAGCAATTTATGTTAATTTTAAACATCAACCATTTAAGACCATACAAACTAACTAATGCAATTATAAATATCTTCCCTGTAAGATTTCTTTCAAAACTTTAGTAAGAAATCAACAAAGGACAACAACAAATCTTGGTTACCTAAAATTTCATACATATCATCGATATTTAAATCTGCTTTTACACGCCTTGTTTCATTCTTCATTTGTCTACTCGTTTGCCCTCTCATTGGTTGAGATGAAGCACGTGACCGTCACTTTCGGAAATGCTTGGATGTTTCCCCTTAAAGTGGGTGGGGGCAGTCGGTTTGGCAGTTTTCTGCCCGACGATGCTACAGAATAGGATTTAGAGGCCGAGTCGGTGAGAGATCACGATTTCCTCTCCAGTCGGTTGGATTTGAAATCGAACCAACTGCTTCCAAACCGACGAGTTACATAATATGGCCCCTGATGCGCAGCAATTGACCATGCTGCAGGCAGAAACAGGCCCCTGCTTATTTACCTATAAAACCTTTAAAAACTCGAAAATAACAAAATTGCTTCGTGTTACGCATTGTTCAAACTACATTTTGTGTTTCAAAACGTTCCACTTACTTGATCAAACCTTGATAACTCTGTATCAGAACCTCAAAATCACGAAAAAACAATGTATTGGTATAAGGATGTACGAAAAGTGCTACCTGGCATGGCTAAATGCGCAATCTGCCGCTTTACCGTTGGCTTCACTTTTGGGCAACAGAGGGAGATAGCAATACTACTCCTGTGCATCGGAGGCAGAGCATCCTATGCAAGAGTTGAGCAAGTCCTATCCTTGGCCCATAGAGGCGTCTGTAGCACAGTAATGCTTGGAAAATTCGCCAGGTGGTGCTGGTTGCGCTCTCTCGACGTCGCTCCTCCCATCCTACAGCCCGTTTACGTTAATATGTTTTCATTGAAAATAAATTAATATGAATCTTAATATTCGCGTAATAAGTATTCTGTAAAAAAATTTAATGTTCTGGCCATGATCGCATTAAATAAGCACTGTACTGAAATAAATCGCACAGAAAGTTAATAGTTACATCAAGTTCGCCTTCATTTGGTAGGTAACTGGAAAAAAGGTAAACAAAGAATACACCAGAAAATATGCTGCAATTACAAAATTTTATTGATATAAATTCTTTTAATACATAGATACATTTCTGTACAACTACAAATGACCATGAAAAAGTTTTCTATAGTTAAATAGGAATTTAATCTGAACAAGGCAAAGAGATGATTAGTAAAATTAAAAGTAAGATCTTTTGAATCTCTTCCCTATTCACTGATACAACAAGAAAATTTAAATTCACCAGGGATAACGAGTATTTCCGAGACACTTCTTTTTACCATAAGATTTTAGTTCAGCTAGAGGAATTAAGTTTATCAATTTCATTTCTCACTGTATTCAATAATCCATCTCAACCATATGTTATCACATGCCAATAATATGCATCGAGTTAGAGAAAACACCAACCAGCACTGGATAGACACACATTAAAAAATGAAACAACAAATATTCCCAATTCAAATCACAAACCAACAAACTAATTTTAAGCTGTCATGAAATCCTATGAATCGGTTGATGGGAATAGGAAATGCATACATGAGATTTGCTACGAATATCGCAAATAAAAAATGTGCGAAGGCAAAATTACAAAGAATAAACAATTGCACCAAATGTAAGTAGTTCAATCAATCTAAACAAACATCTTCAAGTTTAATAGAAATCTAAAGAAAAGAAAATCACTCAGACAACATCCAAATAAAGTAAAAATATCTCACCTAATATGTAAACAATCCCATAGATTTGAAGTCAATTTTTATAAATTGATCTGAGGGATGCTAACGTTAAGGATAATCATAGTGTTTAACTTCAACTACTAACCAATGCCTGCTGTACCAGCCAACTCTTAAGTAATTATACATTTTAATAGACATGAAAACATATGAGCGTTTTAAGTAAGTTTTCAATAATGAAGAGTAATGAAAAAAAAATTAGTTTTTTAGGTGGGAAAATTCATGTCTATAACCGATAAAGGCTGAAAAATATTTTAACCTTAACTAATTGTCGAAATTACATTGTAGGAGTTATATCCTCAAATGTCGTGAGGATAATTATAGGGAAGTATATCACATTTAAAACAAAATAATTATAAAAAGTAACTTATATTCAACCACCACAAATTTCATGTTCTTACAATCTTATTCCAACAAAATAAAAATATCCTTAATTGCATAAAAGGTGAGGATAAAAATAACTACAAATGCTAGGATAGGAAATTTCAGGGAACATGATGAATGAAACTATAGAGTAAGTACTGCCTTAAGAAATAGACTGAAATCGACTGTTATCAAAAGATCGTTCATTTAATTGCATCGCAATACTTACAGTATTAACATAATGCCGAACAGAAAGAAGCTATCGAGGAAAACTCCATATGTTTTACGATTTGTCGCCGTAGATAGGTCTTTCTCTCGTGGAAGTGTGGAGCACTTTATCGTAGGATAATCCTCCTAACAAACCATCTTTTTCCCTTTCTTAAAAGCTTCTTTATTCTGGCAATCTGTCTGCAATTAATCCATGATATATCTGGCACATCTCTTGTCTTGCTCTAAAGAAATCAACAGAATCCGAAACATTAAAAATTTGCTTCTCTACAAAACAATCCATGCTAAGTAAAATGCAAGTAATCAAACGTGAGTGACAAATGAAACTTTTGATGACAGTTGTGGTAAGTTTTAAAAGGTATTCAGATATAGGAAATGAAGTTATGTTAAGTAAATAAACACAAACATCAACAAATGTTAGGGTTATTAATCAGAAATGCATGTTTTTAGTAAACGAACTTTATTGTTTGCTTATTAAATAATTAACAATTACTAAAGACCGTAGAAAGCTTCACTTACCCTTCCTGCCCGAGGTTAACAACAGCAAATAATCTCCAGACTTTAAACATCTTCGCAGAATGGATAAGTCTGCGTACAAGATTTTATCCAACCGAGACTTCAGATTAGATAATACATATATTAAAGGTCTCAGGAAGAAATAACGGTTAAGTTTTGGAAGAGGACCGTCAGCGTTTTATTATTTTTTTTGTACTAAAATTGACCCTTTATCGATGAAACTTTACTGGCACATGTGTTCAATATTGCGCTTTATGTACATATATTTAACATACGGCTACGTGCTATATTTTCCGCGATAAGTAACTTTCAGTGACGGAGGTGCAGAAATGGCCTCCGGAGACCAATCTTAAACCGTTAGTTATGGCGTTCTGACGCTAGATGTCGCAGCACACGCCCAGTTTCACATCTCCGAAACAGCGAATACGTAACGCATTTCAAATCGCATAAACATCGCACGAACGTCAAACTCACACATTTCTCGATGATTCCGGATGTATTTTACGACGAACGAATTCAAAAGGAAAAAATTGTTTTTTTTTTGGCCCTATTCGCTTTGTGTTATAAAAAAGATAGTCACCCTCTCGTTCGGTTTGCAAGCTATAGTTGGTTTGCAAGCTCATTAGGTTTCCAAGGTATTTTAAGAAAAATTATGACTTTGTTTTAATGAAGATCATATAATAAAGGGAGCCTGGAGCCAACTCAACCCATCCGCGATGAAACACTTTTTCATTATAATTCTGAATTGATAAATAAGTAAATTAAGTGATGTTAATAAGAATTAATAAGTACCTTGAAAGACCTTGGAAACCCAATGAGCTTGATAACCAACTATAGCTTGCAAACCGAACGAGAGGGTGACTATCTTTTTTATAACACAAAGCGAATTTTGCCGAAAAAGGAATTTTTTTCCCTAGGAGTTCATTAGAGTTGAAGTAAGTCACAATCGCCCTAGCGGAGACCCGAGGAAACATCAAAGATGGCGTCCTAGCAGACGAAAAACGACCAAAAACGGTCATATTTGGATGTAAATATCTCCTAAATCATACGTATTAGAAATTGTTTATAAACATATAATTATACCGCTATTCTTTATCTTTAATGTGCGGTAATTTTTTTATCATAGTATCAACGTATAAGGGAGATATAGAATTTCTCCCTGACGGTCCTCTTCCAAAACTTTACCGAAATAACAAAATCTTTGGTAAATATGTTTGGACGCTGACATGGATTCTCCTGCAAAATACAAATAACAAATCATATCAAAGTGGAATCCTGTTTGGAACGTACAATACAGTAAAGCAAATCTTACAACATTTACTTACTATTCTACTTATTTAGAGAGCGAAAAGGTGGCATTAACTCACTGCTTCTGTTCTGATAAAGCATTCAACTCAATATAATTCATTGTATATTTTTGAAATAGTTCTCGTCAACTTCAAAACATTGCCGAGATTCTCTAGCCGTTACTAATTAGAACTACTGCCAACATAATATAGTTACAGAAACTCAACTCACTCACTAGTGCTGCCCTTGCGGAATTCCCTGGACTGTTACGTGATTTGACAGATGACTGTGTTGCACAGATTTGATCCTATGGTATACTTCGGTACCATCTAGGAATATATTGCTGTTTACGGAAGATAACGTTGCAAAGACCTTCGATTAACTATTAATATTTATCTTAGTAAAAATTATACTGTTAGTTGTTAATCTCAGGCTATAATAGACAGTCTCAACACCAAATAAAGCGGAAGATTGCTTCCATCTTTCAGCTTTCCCTTTAATATCAGCTCACTCTGTAAGTACGCTGTCGATGTTTTTCTATGAAATAGTTGGATTGATATAATACTATATATATATAACATATGATATTTGGATAATACTTATTGATTGCATCTTGAAGGATATTTTGTGCCTCCATTTCAGTGAAGTTTGCAAAATGGGTGAAATAAGGTTGAGTCATTGTTGTAGACTGTGTTTGAAGGAAGGTTTTTCACTCACAAACATATTCTCGCAGCGTTCTGCAGCTGGAGATCCTTTGTATCAGATTCTTAATTTTATATACGAGATGAAGGTACGTGTGTTGTTTGCATATGTAGGTGCTATCTCCCGTTGGGAATGAAAACACTAAAGACATATATTTCATAAAAGCCTTGTTATATCGTCCGTTACGAATCTTTGTGGACCTTTTACCTACGAAAATAAGCTATTTATTGTGAATGCTTGCAGTTTACTTTTTTGATGCATTCGTGCTGTTTGAAAGTGATTTCTGATTCCGAAATAGTTCACTTAGGTATTTCGAATATAGTTTACATTGCTGATAACCCGTGATCATACGTTACCTATTAATGTTTTAGATCTTCGAGAATGATGGTCTTCCGTCTCAAATCTGCTCCCCTTGCATGTGGAGAATGATAGAATTCGACGCATGCAAGAAGAATGTCCGTTCTGCCGAAGCTGAAATTATGAGACTTCTGAGCCAAAGAAGACCCGTAAGTTGACCTTTGATAACTATCTTATTGCGTTGATTTGAGCGAATAATTATGATAGTTGTATGTAATATAATTTATCTGGCATACAGTTTCGTATTTGATGTTGCGATTTTGTTTGTTGCATTCGAGCAAAGGTTATAACGATAATGTAGTATTGACAACAGAAGTGACTTTCATGGCAAAACTTTTAACGGTGATATTATGTTAAAATCTGTGAATAGGAGTGGAGATACGTTTTAATTTATTTATTTTTTCATAATATGAGGGAAATCCCTTTACAAAAGCATACAGTTTTTGAGTACCTATTTTTGTTCACATTAGTTCAAGTACAGTAATGTACAGCTAACAGCATAAAAAAGTTACCACCTGAGATACAACCAGCATAACTCGAGAAGGGCGAGTCTTTCAGATTCTCTGTTTTGAGCGCGCTTTTCGTCTTCCTCTTTATGCCTGGCACGTTTTGAAGGCTTTTGTGATGATATATATTTTATAAATACTCGCTAATAGTCATTAATTTTGCTGCGGTAGAAGTAGTACTGTATTATGAAATAATTAAATTCGTATTTCGTTAAATCGGCTCGAATCTCAAGCGTAATTCGCTCTTCTTCTTAAAATATTGGACAAGAATTACTTTGGCGGCTCTTAGTTCGTCCTAACATATATAATACATAACATTTTCCATTTTTGCAGATTTATAATGAAATTGGTTATTTCAGTTAATGCTTCACATGCCCGCAGGATGATTGTTTTCGCAAAGATTATGCTTAATTATGATACGATAATTAATAGAATATGAACTACTGTAAATCAGGTCAACGAAAGTAGGAAAAATAAGAAAAAAACGTATATTATAAATATAATAATGGTGTTGCAGCTTTGTGAAAAATAGTTAAGTAAGAAATACATTTAAATTGACTATCCGCGAGCCTCCATAAGGCTTATTGCAGAGAATGTGAAACACTCAACTATCTAAATAATTTACATATTTACACACCTTATAATATATGAAAGATGATAACAATATAAACCATCTGTCCTCGCTATTAAATCACGGTAATATTTTCATCATCTGGCTGTGAAAATAACGATCGTTGAGAATAGGGATCATGTCGTCGCGTATTTCGTCATGTAAATCACAGCTAAGGAATATCTCTAATAATTATTGTCTTTACATAGTTATATTCTTAAAAGATACCCAGCGGAGGGCTCCGATCATTTAGGACTCACTGCTATCTAACCTGTAGTCTCTTAACAAACAGCTTTATATTTTACGCGCGAGAATTTATTTTGGGTAATGAAATCAGAAGGACTAGTTGTGCAGAGTCGAGCAAAGCGCAAAAAGAATTGCATAATATACTTGTAAATATTGAATTCCTTTATTTAAACCTCCGTCAAAAATTTTAAAATGCTAAAACGATTGAGAGTTTCAACATAGAAAATAGGTATGAGCCAACAACTTTAGGCTGTTACAACTCCACTCTAAATATTCGCACGTAAACGCTCATGCATGAAAAATACATTTAAATCTATTGCTAAGGATCTCTGTGGCAAGCCCACCTTTTGGTGCTACGTCTGCTTTTAATGTTTTTGTCTACATAACGGTGAATCGGTAGCATGCATACCTTCCTTCTCAAGAAAACAAAGGGAGCTTCCCTGTGGGGGTGAGAGAGGAAAGAGAAAGGGTCTTCAATGGAGCGGTCACAGGTTACTTCCGTCTTCAATGCCTCTAATTTTCGAGGCATCGTTTAAGGGTTTTGTATGAGAGAGAGAATTGCCTGAAAATGTCATTCTTCGTCATGGATGGTGATATAAAGAAAAGTTCGTCGAAGAAGGAATATGAATGGGTTACTTCATGGAGACGATGATAGGAAAATAAACAATGGGAATACGGAATATTTTATGCTTACTAAGAAAAGAATGTTTATTCTCTACAACTCTAAGGCATACATCTAAAAAAATATGAAGATAATGTGGTAAACAGGCTCAGAAGTGATGTGCAGAGATCCTGGGATGTTGGCTATTTATAAGATTGAGAAAACGATTCAAGCCATTTTAAGACAAAATAATGCAGGTTAGAGGGTGACCGGAAAAATATGTTTTCAATGGTTCAGCCAGAGGGAATGTAAATTAGATCAAAGATTCGAAAAAGTTCCGATTTTTGTGGCAGTTTGCAAGTTTCATTTTCCTAACATACTGAATTAGATTTTATGTGAACTTACTTCTAAAACGTTCATTTGCATCCAAAATTCATAAACCATTAACAATAGACATATCACAGTCAAAATTATTAATTATCAATGTAAATTTATTTTACTTCAAAAATTATTGGCATAGGGTAGGATATAATAATTTTGGTTTATAAGAATATGCCTACAATGTGCATACATTCATGCATACAATTAGAGCTTCCGCCAGTTGATCCCACACAAATGTCGAGCAATTCACACATTTAAATTTCTGCACCTTCAAGATATCGTAAATGTCTTCCTTATCTTTAAACCAAGAAGTTTTAAGGAAGAATAGGCGAGGCTTGGAAAGCAGCATTAAGATTCAGTAGTAATAGATTCTCCTGACATATTTCCCAAGAAAGGAAGCTTAACCCATCTTATTTAAGAGTAATCATAGATAATAAGTACGAGATGTCAGTATTTCTAGAGCTTTATTCAGTAATCGCTGATGGACTAAACTGGCCTCTCATTAAAAAAAGGAAAGGGAAAATATGAAGGCTAAATTTTAATTATTAAACAGCATTTACGGGTGTAAGGGCAACTCAGATGGATTACGCCTGATTTAGCAGTTTTCCTAAATGTAATTTCCGTAAAAATATAGCCATAGCTCAACGACTATAAGGAATGGCGGAAATAACTAAGGAAAAAGATTCACAATTTCTTACATAACGCAGTTTCACCAAGTAACGGCTTCTTCAATCAATTGGAATTAAAGGAAATTACTCAGAGAAATAGGACCAAAGAAAGCTGCATCCATTGCGAAGGAAATTGATTCCAATCCTTGGTAGGGGGTAATCTGAAGATTATTGACATTCTGTGCAGGCAGACGTTTAGAACTAGTTCCCCTTAATGGCTAAAAAAAGTTTACTTAAATATTGTGACCGGGTGTAATCGTCAAAATTACCTAAGCTATAGTAACGAGTATAATTTTATCATTGAGAATCTTCAAGGGATCTGAGAAGAGCCCACAAATGCTGTCGACGGTCTCCTAGACTGCCCATGTCTCGGACCGTCTATGCTTTCAGGAGTAGAATTAAGCATATATTAACCGTAGAAAGATCACTCCCGAAGAAATTAACCTTCGGAGCATTCTAATTCCAAAATTACGTTCTCAATATTTACATTCATCTTTTCAGGCTTTTTCTTCTAACCAATGATTTTCATAAACCTTCAAGATACCCTTAGAAATCAATCAACAACAAAACGAGAAAATTTAAGAAATAGCTATTTGCGTAAACTAGCGTTCCTTTGGTTCTTTTTCATTACTATCATTGAATGTATAGTGTTTTCAATCCCTTTACCCATTAAATGTTAGATCCAGTTATTAGTTTCGTAGATTTTAAGAACCTTAAAATTTAATATAAAAAAACCACCAAGAGAAAGTGAATACATTTTTTCTCTCAGTGTTGATGATAGCCAAAACGTTAAACTCATCTTGATTCACTGATAAAATTTGCTATTCTATCTCATTTGGTTTATAAAATACATAATAAAGATGTCATTTAAATACGCATTTAAACACAATTATAATAGTCATTACTGTAACACACACGCGATAACTTGCCCATCCTGCGTCGAGTACTAATAATTCATACTCTAGCTAAGTCTTTAATTTGGTTAGACGTCGATTAACATTGTCATGCAGAAGTCACAATTCCACGGATAGCGGTCTTAACATTTTTTGTAACTAATAAAATAAAAGATGGTCTTCTTAAAATACTGAGAACTTCGAAATAAACAAATTGTAATACTCTTCGGAGTCGATTGGTGGATCAGTAAATAGCTAAAAAAGTGAGAGAAGTAACTTTTGAGAAACAAAATTTCGAGAATTTTACCAGAAGGACGTCTACCGCTGGCCTTTTACTACAGTATTTACTGTAAGCCATTACTCTGAAACGATAAGGAATCCATGGATCCAATTTTTAGAACGGTAGTTTCATCAAGCGATTTATGATTATTTTCATTCAATCCACATCAGATAAACAGTGAGATTTCGTAAGTTATAGGCTGAAGAACATACAAAATTTCTAATCTGATGCCCTGCAGTCCCACTTTATGAGAGATTTATTTCTTCGAGTCATTCTTCTATTTGCGAGCTAAAAATTATACATATATCAGAGAAGGCTAGCGGACACATTATTTTAGATAGAATCAAAATGAATCGAGCAAATTGCAACTAGTCCTCTTCTCCCAACCAGAAAGTTTTTCCTTTCCATTCCCCTTCGGTAACAAAAGGTTTATCTTGTCCTTTACCCCCACCTATTTCGTTTTGTCCTGTTTAACAGTTTTCCAAGAATTCTACCCTTTCACCTGCACACACACTTTTGTTCCCTCTCATTCTTTCTTCTTTTTCAAGGCACACGCCGTATGGAGGATCGCGTATTTATGTAAATGTTGAAGATGGTGCTAGTAAACGTCAAAGCTAATTGTGAGAATTAGCTACAGTGTTGTTAAAGGATAATTTAATTTTACAAATTCTTGGATTATATAATCTATAGGAGTCACGAGAGTAAGGGGAAATGGTAATCTAGAAAAGATTATTCCTTATTTAAATCAATCAAATGAGCTTTTACTTTGGGGAACTCCATAGGTAACTAAGCACAAGGAAATAAATAACTTTGTCAAAGTTACACGACTTTTTGTGTGGAAGATGTGGAACTTTTATTTCCTTGTGTTTATTCCTTAGTTATTTCTCTTCATGATAGAACGCTTTTCAATTGGGAAAGTTGAACGAAAGGGTTGTAAAAGCAATCAAATTAAATTATAATAATCCACCGAATTATGCACATATCTTATGTATAAAAATTCAGCCTGCATATGTTTGTGCCCGCAAAACTCAAAAATCACTTGGTCGATTGACTTGAAATTTTTATAGAACATTGAATTCAAATATATATATATATACGAAAGTGTTTATATTGTAAAAAATGGCGACACTTCGTCCTTGCTTCGATCCCAGACGAGTCAAAGCATTTCCGTAAGAAATGCACGTAAAGTTCATTTTTGTCGCTGCATGCTTCATTTATTTTGCAAAATTAAATTAAAAATAATAGTCATGCGAGATTGAGACAAGAACCAATAGCAGAGTAAATGAATAGAAAACCTTATTTTGGTCGTTTATTGTTGTTTCCGAATTGAATTTTCGAGATTTTTTACGGAATACACGAAATGTTTTGTGAGTATAAACAGCCGGTCCCCCTGACGACAAATGCCATTGTTGAAACCGAGATCCTGCTTTTTGGCCTATTTGAAATTAAGAAGAAGAGAATAGTTGCTGGTTTCGTTCACATTGATGAGCATAATCAATCGTTGGAAGTGATTTAAACGATCGATTTTCGAAAAACGAAATGTGAGTTAATATGATACTGAATGTTGTATTCAGTTAAATTCATTTGTATCGTTTTGGAAATGATTTAATAATCTGTTATCGAAAATTAAAGTGAGAGTGACTTTGAATGCTGCATTCAATTCGATTCATTTCTTTAGTTATCTTCCAGTTGATCGTCGTCAAATTCAATCGTACGCGTTACCACATCAAATGTTGCGGCAGATAATGGATAGTAGTAAATGATTTTTATATATATAACGAAAATTCTCCATCCAAACGCGAGAGCCGAGCTAGCGTAACGTACCATGTTCTCCATCTTTCTTTTCTCTCCCTCCCTTTTCGAGAGAAAGGCTCGCCGGCCCGAAATTTGGACTTAGAATATCTTGGTGGGTCAGGGGTGGTAATTTTTTTTGCTGTTAGCTGTACAAGGTGGATGTACAAAATGATCACATATAATCATTAAAATAACATAGGGAAAGTAAATTAGCATGAGATATATCAATTATACATCAAATTTTACCTTGTCATCAATACAATTATGCATTGAAATCAAACACTCAAATTATTTCAATTACATACGGAGAAAAAAATCATGACATGTTCAATAAAAGATAGAGGTAAAAATTTAAGGAAATGACTATGAAAATTTGAAAAAATAAAATGTTTAAGTAGTTACTAATGATTTATGGTCTTAAATTTTCTAACAGACATATGAAATATGTCAATAGATATTTTACAATAATTGTTCCCATTAAAGTATGATCCTAGTGAAGTTGAAGTAGCAAGGGAACAGAGACCTGTTAACACTGAGGTAAATAATTTGTGGAATTTGTTTAATTAATTTGATCCTACATAATTCGTAAATTTTGTATGCATATATAAATATCACTATATGACTCTTTAATTGACGATGTTTTGCCTGAGAGAACTTCCCTTTCATTGTCCATAACTTTATGAATCTTAAGAAGTTAGATATAATGTTTTATCAAGTTCAAATATATCTTCTTTTTATAAAAATATTGTTACTATTTGTAGGTCTCCATTAAAGAAGAAATGGATATTGTGGAATGGGATATGCCAGCAGAGACAGCCATAAAGGTGAGTACAATAATAATGAAGTAGTATGTTTTAATTCTCCGTTAATTTACATAATTAGAGAATGTTCTTTATGGGATAGGTGCCTGAAGCTGCACAGCAATTTCAAGAAGCCGACAAAGATGACTATAATGATGTTGAATCAGATGATGTGGTGAGCGATTATATTTAATAATACACTAATTTTTGCTATGATTTACTTCATTACATCCTCATCAGCTATTGGGAATTGGATATATTTGATGATAGCATTTCTAAGCCATTGCTCTAAACTATCTTATATATAATGCTTAGAATTAATATTCATAATAATAATTATTCGTCTATGTTTAGAAAAATGTAATGTGGGAATTTCAGAAAGAAATTGCTTTCGTATAACCAATTGAGTTTTAATTGGATATATTATGCATCTATTAATTTCATACTGCTTTGGTTGCTCTGAATTACATATTCCTTGAAGTTGATATTTTTTTTACTAAATTTTGCAATTAAAATTGTCTTTTGAAGGAGCCATTTGAACTTCCTGAAGAGGAATATGAAGAAAAATCTAATGAGCAAGTCTTTTATCAGCCATTAAAAGAGGTGAGTCTCATGTATTTATTGACATAGATTATTCATGATTCATATATAGTGACAGTTCTTTGTTCATAATAATAGTAATAGTAGTAGTTTACAACAAATCCAGAATTAAATACAAATTTTTCAAAGAGTTTCTTGGTCAATAAAATTTATTAGAAAGGAGGACAGTAGTAATTTTGGGGCGTTATTTCAAAATTTTATTATACTCTCTGTATTGATTCTTGTATGGAATTGATTTATATGATACTCAGGTCTGTTACTTTTCAACATATTATATAAAAATACACCTAGAAAATATTCTCTTCCCTTTCTAACCATTATCCACTTAAGCTATTGACAGTGTTTACTTATGTGGTTTACTTTCTCCGATTGAAGATAAACCTTATGTAACAATTCATTAATCATCGTAATTTGTAATTTTGTTCATCCGAGATCTAGGTATGCTAAGCAACAATAGTCAAATTGATTGGGTATCAATGTATGATCGAGTTTCTCAGTTAGGTCTTTAGAAATTTAGTTTCATATACTTACAAGTTCACAATTTGTGATTCCCCATCATTTTTCTGATTTATCTCTAATTTTATTGAGATTATCTTGTACTTGATGTGCAAAAGTACTTTGAATTTGACTTTCTGGTTAGTGAAATTTTATTTAGAAATTTCCAGCTTACAGAGAATAAGTCAAACAAAGAATTACATCCAAAATACTCTTTTATAACACTTTCCCATAGTTTCTGAAATTCTAATTTTAAGAGGAAAAAACCCAAGGTTGCTTTCGACTGAGTTTGATTTTATTTGATGCCGTGTCCTTATTAAACATAATGGTATTCTCATGTACATATTTTTCATGACCTATAAGTCTACTATTGGTTGAAAGTTTTTTATGTAAAAGTGTAGAACATTATTTTACAAATACTGCTTGGATTAAATCTATCATGGTTGCATCTATTCCTCCTATTAAATTATTGATTTTTAATTTTAATTTCATCTGCTAATTTCTTTTAGCTTTATCCTCAATGGAAACTTTCCATAAGAATGTTTTTTAAGCTTGTACTGATTTTATAATTTTCTTCCTCAAGTGTTCGGCTCTTCTGATTATAATCTAATGGTTGTATATATTTTCTCCTGCTATATAATGTAGGTAAATAATATTAAATCAGTTATTTGCTTTTTTATTATATTAGGAAATAATAATGATCATTACAAGCAAAATGCATATATCCATTATTTGTTTGTATGAATAAATTAATGAAGTCTATTATTAAAAAAATATTTTTCAATGCTTCTTTTGTCTACCTTGTTATTATGCATTAGCCAATTCATCAGATGATTTAATTATTGCCAAAATGAATGCTGAAAATGTGCTATGCTTAGTAGTTGTAATAACATTATGATTTTATGACTATTACGCATAAGGAAAGAATCTTTTCACAGGAATTGACTACAGTAAGTTAGTAATCAGTTGCTATGGATATAATTATCCTTTACTCACCGATTACGAAACTCACCTCTGCTATTGAGAGTTTCTATGTTTGTCTATGTAAATACCCAGAACAGACACAATAAATAAGAATAATATTCTCACCTTTATCATTCAAATAATCTAGTATAGGTGAAATTTAAAAATATTTATGTTTGCGCTTAGATGATTGGGGAAAATTTATTTTCCAGAAGTGATCTATGTTTATGTAGGAACCCTGATTGGCCACCTTTCTGTGTGTGGCAGGGGGTGCAAGCACCAAGACTCTATTTTCCAAATCAACTTCTTTTGTGTATTGTTCATGGAAAAAGTGAATTATGAAACAATTTGCTCTAGCACCTTTTTCACTAATCCTCTTTGCAGTATTACAACGGCCCATGTAACAGGAGGTCACATTTTATGTGTTAGATCTTCTGAGACTGCAATCTCTCTGAACTTAATTAATAAATTTATCCCATGATTAAGTGTTCTATCTTTGAATAAATCCCATATTGTATCAGCTGAGTATGAATCGCTGATTTATTGAATGAATTGTTTACGAATCATATAACCTATCATTTTACTTTCCTTAATTCCCGAATGTGACATTTGTCAGCAGGGTCCCATACACTACATGCATACTTAAGTTGAGGCCTTCATTTGGTAAATTTTCTTCTTCTTTTAATTTTCTCTTGAATGAGCAATATGTAAATTTCTCAGACTGTCATACTGTACAGTTAGAGTTAAGGTTTTTGTAATAAAATAATGCTATGGAAACTTAATGATATATAACTATATAGATATTGATGTTGAGAACTTGAATCTTATGAGTGTTTATCATTACTGCTTAAATTACTGTTATAAAAATGTACCTGTCAAATTTTAATTTTGAAGAATTACTCGTAATAGAACTTGAGGAATTGAAAGAAGTAATACCTTATTAGCAATTGACAAAAATTAATATTCAGTACTCATATCAATTTATTTGCCTGTCTATAATTCGTTTTATTTCAAAGTGATTAATGCTGGTACTTGTTTGACTTTAAGAAACAATATTATTCTAACTGGTTTCATATTCATACTGTTTACTACCATTCTTCATTTTAGTGTACTGGGTTAACAGATTTAAAGAATATTATAAGTATGAAGGCTTCAAAAGAAGCTGTTGCATTTGAGGGGGAGAGCAGTTCCATTTGCACTTCTCCATCTGATTCTACTCATTCGGTGAGTTTATGGAACCATCCATTTTCAAGGAAGGATTTTGAAATTATAAAAATATTGTCAAGGGAATAATATAATATGACATTTGCTGTTTACCTAAATGCTCTGTTAATGCCCCATGTGGTATAGAATTAGATTACTTATAGTGAGGTTCATAGATGCCTCAGTTGTAGTTTAACTTTTTTTATGTTATTATCTATAATATATATACAATTAAATTTATAAGATAAAAACTTGTTTGGTTAATATATTGTACTGGTGTTTACATAGTTAATGAGTATTTCACAGTGATATTAATTAAAATTTGGTTTAGATTTTTAAAGAAATAATAATTTTTTCTAGGCTCTCATTAATGAAGAAATAGAAATAGTGGAGTGGCAGATGCCTCAGGAGATGAAAATAGAGCCAATGGATATTGGGGTTAATATAATATTTAGTACCATTTGGCAATCAAATGTTATCTTCTGAATTTGAAATAATTTCACATTACTGTTCTTTTCTTTTAGGCTTATCGCTTTGAATCACTATTGCATAATGACCCAAACATTATAACTACTGATCGTGCATCAGTTTCATCAAAAATGGTAAGCATTGCATTTGTTTGCAAATCATTGTTTTTATTTTTACTTTGACAAAAAATTAAAATTTGAAGAGAATTCACAAAATGTTGTTTGAGATTTAAGTGTTATTTTGCACATAGTGCTCCTGCCTTTCCTTCCTATTAACATCTTTTAATAAAAGCAATATTTTTTTCAAATTAGATATTACAAGGGATGGACTTAGAGCTGAAGAAGGATGAGAATGAGGTAACTATTGACAAAAGGGATGCAGTTCAGGTAATTATAACTCTTGGTATGGTAGAGTGAATATCTTATTTTACTTGAATGAGCAATATGTCAATTTCCCAGATTATGTCAAAGTGTTTACGGTAACACATAGGGTTTGTGTATGAAAATAATTTAACTTTGAATCTTAATGACATATAACTATATAGATATTGATGTTATGGAAAGGAACACTATGGTTGTTTACGTTTACAAAATCTCATAAATATATATCTGAAAAATTTTCATTTCAAAGGATTAGTCAAAGTAGAACTAAGGACTTGAATGAAGCAGTATTGAAAAAATATTTTTTCAATTATTTGCAAAAAATATTATTCAAATCTCAGTTTCCATTTATATGGTTGCAAATGATTAATTTTATGTGGAAGTCTATTATCTCTTAAGTCTCTCATTTTTTTCATTTCTCTTCATCAATCCTTTTCTTTTCAATTGTCCTATGCTTCGACTGGTTTGATTCTAAGAAGTAGTATTATTTTTACTAATTTCATATTGATACTAATTACTACCATTTCTCCTTTCAGTCTACTGGGTCATCCGATTTAAAGAATTTCATAAATTTGGAGGCTTTAAAACAAACTGTGGGAAATTCATTTGAGGGAGAGAGAAGCTCTATTTTCAGTACTCAAGGTATCTCTAAGAAAAACAGGGATGCCAATAAGGAGACACCCAAGAATGATTTAAGAGATGATGTTGTGCCAGTCGAGGAATTATTATCTGCTGAGTTCTCAAAAAGTATTCTCGATGTTACAAAATCAGATGAGTCTCATATAAAAGGCCCTCTTCCTGTGAGGAAGAGAATGTTTATTTGTGATATTTGCAAGAAGACTTTTAAAAGAAAAGGACACTTGGGCTGTCATGTAAGAATTCACTATGACGAAAGACTGTTTAGCTGTACTATATGCGATAAAAGATTTAAGCAGGAAAATGTAAGGTATCAACATGAACTTGTACACCATAAAGATGAAATGAGTTTAGGAAAAAGTGGAAAAGGAATCAACAAAAAGCAGTATACTTGTGACTTATGTGCAAAGAATTTTAGTTCTAGGAGTGGGTTATATTTACATTCCAATATGCATAGTAGTAAATATAAATGTAGCTCTTGTGGAAGACATTTTGGAGATATTGCTGATCTTAGGAGACACACAAGAACTCACACAAAAGAAAAGCCCTTTAGATGTGAAGTTTGCTCAAAATGTTTTAGCCAAAAGAGTACTCTCAATAGACATTTGCTTATTCATTCTTCAGAGAGACCACATATCTGTGATATTTGTGATAAGAGATTCAAGAGTAAGCGAGAGAAGTCTCATCATGCATTACTACATTTGAGGAAAAAATAAAATTCCTGCTGGCTATGTTTGTCCCTTCTATTGCTGTTCATGATTGTAAATAAGTATCTTTTTTACATCCTAATTATTGGTTTGATATCAGAAAATGACTCATAAGAGGAATGTTTCCTTTTGTTATGATCGCATTGAAGGTACTGTAAAACTTTTTGAAATGATTATACAAGTTGCTATGCTATTATTATTAAACTATTATTTTTTATTTTTGTTTGTAAAATTATAACTCAAGTTATAAAAGAAGAGTGTCAATGCTTAATAAGGCAGTGGGATTATAGCTAATAAATATTATATCACTTTAATGTGATTATGTAGCAATGTTATTGGAACACTTCAGTGTCCATTGAAAGACCTGATATTTTTTGGAGAGGAAAGTTAATGCCAGGTATCTCAAATTGTTAAAAGGAATGGGCAGACTTGTGTTTATGGACATCCATTTAGAAGGTTGTAAGACTATTATGGTGCTTCTGCCAAATCAGGTATGGTTGGAGTTCTTTTGGCATCTTTATTAAGTCGAACCTAATTTTTGGTCAGCAGATTGCGTGTTTTTGGAATTTAAGCAAAAACCTGTTCAAGGACATAGTGAAAGACTATATTTCACAGGAGATCGATCATCTATAGCATTTTAAAAGTAGTTATGTGACTTTCTGTAAATATAAGTTAGCTTTAATTTTTGTTTCAGTAGAATTGCATTTAAGTTTTTGCTTTGCATCCTCTGTGTAATAGTACACTGCATATTCCCCCAAGTGGTGAATTTTAGGCAACGGATTGCCAATTTTCTATGTCTCTGTTTTGACGAGATAAAGAAGTCTTTCAGATTTTATGAGAATAGCTTAAAGAGGAAAATAGAGAACTTGGCCGTCCATCAAAAGTATTCTAATACTGACTAGTATGGAATATTTGCAAATATCAGGAAAGGTTCAGTTGACAGGTATGTCATTTGATATATTTGTATATAGATATGTAAATATTTTGCATCCATGAATTTCATTTTTGAATGGAATGGAATATAGTAGAGCTGGTGCAACAGCATGCAGAGATGTCACTGCCAGTTTTGAAAACACCAAGCCTGTGTGTATGGTGTCACAGGTGTGGCTCTTACAGGAAGAGGAAATAATTACTGCCTATTAATATCAACAGGCTATATATATATATGTGATAAACCTTGTGAGGAAGATGGTATATTCCAAGGGAGTTTGGGAGTAGTTGAATGCGTCTGTCATGAAACTTTAAGGGAGTTAATCGTCAGAATTCTGGAGGAAGAGTAACAAGTTGTCCCCAAACTTTCCTTCAATGGGAAATGCTGCATGCTCCCATGGAAATGGCTATTCTATTCCCTCACTTTAAATTTCAATCTTTACAGATTTGTTGGCCAGGGAGGTTTGAGTGCTTTGTAGGAGGTGTCTAATTTTGATCAGAGGGTCCAGGTTGTGAAGAGGAAGGAGTATGGGAGGGGCAAGCGTTCTCCCTAAATACTGAATTACGGGGAATTCTTTGTTGAAGTAACTACTTGGATAATAAAAAATCTGGCTACACTGATCACTACTACTCAGATTAAGATAAGATTACGATCACTACTACCTAGATCAGATTTACCTCTATGTTTTGATTAGAGCTAATTAGTGATCAGGCAATAAAGGACAACACAGACTGTCTTGATGCATCATTTTTGAAAATGTATTTGTTTTCCTTGGTTCCAATTTTATATAATTAAAATAATTACACATTCATTGTTATTCTTGAAGTAACTATGGTATTAGAATACCTGAGTAGTAGTACTGAATAACTCCTAACAGATTCAGAACAAGAATTGAATTGTTCAGTAAATAGTACCAGACCCGATTAATAATAACAGGGACATTAATGAGGTTCTTGGAATGGGTGCATGAACATATACTGAAGGTTCATTTTGAACATTCATTGAACCATTTTCTGAAAAATCATTTATTGTACTTGCTGCCAAATGTGGATTATTCATAAATGGTTTCTTTAATGTTTCTGTATAACATGAGCAAAAAGGTGAAGCAATATAGAAATCAATATAGTTAAAATAACAATACACCTTACATAGTGAGACTATGTGAGCTTCATTCCGGAATCAACAGCCCCAAATTAGATGAAAACAACCATTAAAATCCATTAAGTCACATCAGTAACCCTGAAGATGCTTTTTATTGGCAGTGAAATGTACAATAGACTCATTCTGAATTTTTACGGTGCTTGGAGTTAACAACTCAATCTACAGTTATAGCCATCAGGAGGAACCTCTGGATATTATTATCTATGTTACAAAATAGAGTTAAAATTAGTCAGCCTGTGTAATCAACAGCTTGCTTATAGAGAAAATTAAGAACAGTTGTTGGTTGATCTGCTGTATGTCAAGACAGCAACTGTTGGACCTTACCACGTTTTCTCTTATAAACAATTTCTGACATTAACAATAAAAACCAAATTGGCCAAAGCTAAACGAACATTTTGAAGAATGCTGAGCAACTGACAGAAATCTTGAATCATACTTCACTTTATGAGATAAAGCAGTCTACAGAAAAATGTTTGGTTTGTTAGTTGGAATCTGGTGATGTTATATTTATGGAAGACTGAAGAGCTTGCCTAACTGGGTTGTTCATGGAGTTCAGTATTTCAGGTTAGCAGTTCAGAACATTTGTTGTGCCTTCGAAAGAAAATGTTTACAAAGGTTGTGGGCAGGGTATAGCTTATTTAATAGTTAAAGGAAGGTTCCTTTCTTTAAAATAATTGCTTGGTCATAGCTGATAAATTTCAACTCACAAATTCTTCTTGCTTTAGACGGTGTGCCACCTTGTAGATCAGAACTTGGAATGGAACTGAAAAACATTCGGTGACTCAATAACTACTCTGAACAGCAACCAGCTCGGGATAGTGACATTGGGAAATCAATCAGAAAATAAGTCTCAACACTAAATATAATAAGTAATAGTATTCAAGTCACAAACAATCTCATACAACACAAGATAACTAAAATTGAACTGCTCATTGAAAATTATTTTAAATAATCACTGAATATGACTGTCAATTCGGGAAGACTCTGAAATTACGAGACGTCCCTAAACTCCCTCTCAAAATCAACCGTCACCCTTCATGTGCTCTCGTCAAATGTGGGAGTAGCCCAAAGTTTTTCGAATCTCATCCTCTAGACTGGCCCTTGAGCTCACGGTCACACAGTGCAGTGGAACACAGACATTGAGAGCTGGCTGGCGCACCTTTCAGAGGTAACTGCGGAGTATGATCACGTCGAAACTCAAACTGTTCACCAAGATTGTGTATTCTTCCACCATTTGGTTTAAAAAGCGATCAAGAGTCGAAGGGGCCACCCTTCTCCACCCAAGTCAAGCCACTCCAGCCACAAACATCACGTCGGCACGGGATTATCGTAAAAATTGTCACAAACTACAGTACATGTATGATCTCTGAAAATAATATGAATTGTATGGATTGCAGTTTGAAGTTAGGGTTATTTGGTGCTATTAGGATAATTTCAATTATTTTTAATATGATAATTCTAGTGTTGCAATTTTAAGAAAGAAACATACCACAATTTGATGAAAGTCATATGTTTTGTTAAGAACTCTAGCTGCAAACTATCACCATATTAAGATCCTGGGAATCTGTTAATTTTTCCATAGAATGATGAAAACGTTTCAACATCTCCTATAAATAGTGTTAGTATTGTTAAGAGTGCATAGGCAGCTTTGGTCGTTTTGCACATTCGCTCCCACCAGGAATCAAACCTGCTTTGACCAAAGGCAAAAATGCTGTCTATTTGATTATCTGAGAGCCCATCTCTCATAAAGCTTTCATTCTTTTTTGAATTGAAGGAGTAAATTATTGGATATAATATCCTTGTTAGACTTAGGAATAGACTGCAAAATCTAAGAAACATCATGGAAAATGAAGTCCAAAATGGTCAGACTCAGTGGCTGTGCCTTCTGGCACAGATAGCATTGACTGATTGCTTTCAAGTTCCTTTTGATGTTTTAAGTTATTTTAATTTTCATCTCCTTTAAATTTACTATTTATCTTCTCCTATTTTTAGATTATGAATGACATCCATCATATGTTGAAATTTTTGGAGACCTACAAGAAATCCTGCTGCTATTTAAAGCCAAGCTGTTTGCAAATTATTACGCAGATGCATATGGCTGTCCTATGTCGTGCTGTTGAGACTGTTCATTCAAGAATGGCATGTTTGTCACAGCAAATAAGCTCTCGAAGAAGCGGATATGAGTCAAGCAGTTTACCATCAGGCAAGTACTATGATTGAGAAAGAACTCAGCTACTTATGGTTTGTCAATACTAAATAATTATTTAAAATTACATATTCAATAGAAGTTGATTCATAAGTTATATTGAATAATTTTGTAATTTAAGTTGTGATAGGAGTCTACGAAAGATTTGCCTCTTAATTTACACCTACAGTGCAGATATATTTTCATCCTAATTTTATTTTATTTTCATTTTTTCAATATTATCAATTTCATTTCTTACTCCTTGGTACTCAACTAATAGGAAATAAAAATTGTCCGCATAATTCCTCATGATTTTTCTGCAAAGTCCAAAAAAAATATAAAAAGATATAGGTTACTTTTTGTATAGGCAGGCATGAAAAAATATTTATCAATAATTTAACTAATTTACAGTTAAATTTATATATTAATTATTTAAAATATATATATATATATATATATATATATATATATATATATATATATATATATATATATATATATATTATTTACAATAAGAAAATAATAATTTATTTTTATGTAATATAATAAGATGTTTATATTATTCATAATTCTATTTAAGATAATTTATAATATTTACAAAATATGTTGATAAATTTTAATAATGCTGAGATTTCTTAATTCAGGGATTTTCAGTTGATTCTTTTCTTTTAGGGCTACCTGGCCGCCAGCATGATGTAGACCTCAAATGTAGACTTCATGTACAAATTTCTACTAATAGTTTAAGCAATTCTGATGATATTGAGTACTCATTGTTTGTGTTTGCAACTTGGGGCCACATTCCTTCCAAAGTGTTAGGAAAGGAAGTTCCACAAAATGAAGTGAATGAACGTTTAAAATATTGCTTCAAAAGTCCGTTGAGTTTATTTAGTTGATGCAGGTGAGTTAAAGGGTGATGGTTATAAACTATAATTAATTAAAACTGTGGGCCAAACTATGCAGTTGAGATTTTGATTAGACTTGATAATTTGCAGGTAGGAGAATAAAAGTAGGATCTGCATTAAACTATTGAGGAAATTCCAGAAGTAGCCATGTATCTGAAAAAGTAAACTGTTGATCATAGAATCATTGTGATTCATTCGCGTGGACATGCTGAGCATATACTCACATAAAATACCTCACTCCTCATCCTACCTAGTGAACCTCATTCCTCTCAGTAAGCTCTTAGTATCTTATGGCAGAGGGAATGAAGTACCAACCAGCCTTCGGGCCGAATACCTTACAGACAAGAGTGATTGTAATAAAAAAGTGATTGCTGGAAAATTGGATGCATCTGCAAAGTTATCCATTAAAACCTTTAACTAGCAAATTGTAGTGTTGTTCAATTTTGTATTTCATTGTCTTAGTTGTAATTACTATTTAGTAACCACTATCATTTGTCTTATTTATTATATATATATTTGAATATAAACTTGTTATTTAAATGTGTGTTGAATGATTTCATGGCAATGAAATTTTGTTAATTTTGCTTGTGTATTTCTTTATTGTATCTTTGACATATTGCTGAACAGTTATGGCTAAGGAGATTTTAATTCTCCTTGGAATTACTTTAAATTCTGCGGATTTATGATTAACCTATTCTATCTTAGATTATCTATTCCTTTGTACTTACCATTAACTTGTAAAGGTTTCAAAAGCTCCTTTTTAGTCTTAAACAGACTGTGGAAGTGATTACATCTGCAAGTGACAACTTTTGTAACATATACAAATAGCGACCATTTGGGTAAGTTTTTCTTTGGTGAACTCTATTTTTGCTTATTAAAATGTTTACATGGATTATGATCAAAGCATGACTGATGAAAGGTTAAAAAAAAATTCAAAGAATTTAAGAATGTTTATTATATATTGTAATTAAAAATTACACTGTATTTCCAAAAATATTCATCAGACTGTTTACATCAGTGGTTCCCAAAGTGGGCGCTACCGCCCCCTGGGGGGCGGTTCTCTAATTTAGGGGGGCGGAAAGAGCCAAGGGGGCGGCAGGGGGGCACCGGAGGGTCCTGACAATGTGACAAATGTGAAGGCTCGGTAACCTTCCTTTTGTCTCCGTTTTTAAAGTTTACATTGTTTCCCGTATCAGGAAGTAATTTAAACCATGTGTATCCTTACATTTTAAAGTAAGAACAGTTGAAAAATATTCCAAGCCTTTCTCGCACAAGGGAAACTTTTGAAGGGGTTTAGTCTCATTTGGTCTACTTCACGACACTCAGTACCTCGGCTGTAAAGTTCAGTGTGAATAAAACGGGTGTGAATCCGGAGAGGAATCAGGTCATCTGATAATTAGATTCGGTGGTTTCACATCAAATGTTTACCTGAATAATCATTTTCCAAACAAGTCGGTTCCAACGATATTATCAAGGCCGTATTGGTGAGTTATTTTCATTCATCGCATGATATCATTCTTGTTATAGTACTATTATATAATATTTTGTATTATTTTATGATGGCGAAGTATATTACAAAAAACGGCCAGTATATTGTTTTTTGGTTTCATGAAATTGTTATGGATTGTTCAAAACGAGGACCTTTTCTCTCAGACTTTGTATATATACGATTAAATTTCCCCTTTGGCGGCTGGATATCAATTCAATAAATTCCCGGTTTACTGATCTAGTCACGGTTTTGCTGACGTGCATTTTTTATATTTTTTTATTTATTCAAAGATTCACATACAGTTTTGAGACCATTTTAAAGTGAATACAATCAACAGACAAAGAAAATGACATATTTAAAATAAATTTGCATGTTTGTACGAAATAAAAATAGAAGCAAAATTAACAAACAAAAAACATGGATGCATATATACAGAAAACGATCTAGGCAGGAAATTATTTCCTTGGAGCATAGCTTTTTTCAAACAATGGGTAATATTCACAATCATTTTTTGAATAAAAAGAACACATTGGAAATAATTCGCCTACACGAGTAAATTTTTAAACCATCTTCGAATTCGCGCTCGCGTGATAAATGTATTGCATTTGGATATGAAATGTACGATATTTATATAAAATAGATAAACTCTATTAATATTTTAAGTTTATCCGAAGCAAAATTACTACCGTTCCAGAGAAAAATAACGTGTATATACATCCAGTTTTATACCAGGTATGCAAAACAAATACATACATATATTCAGCATTGCTTAACCCTTAAAGGACTGACGTTCCCATATGGGAACGGACTGCAGCTGGGTTCTCTAGGTAGCTAAACAATATCTTGAGTGTCATAAATGGTCAGTAAACGATATTTTGTGAGCTAAGAGGGTCCAAAGCTTAGTTTCATTTGAGTTTTGGTGCATTTAAGATAAGGGAAATATTTCTTGTGATTTTTTGAAAAACAGGGAATTTTTGAGGTGGATCCTTCTGGTAACTAATTTTTATAAGTTTTACTGTTTTTAATTTAAAGTAGTCTTTTGCTTGTATACCTTTAGTATGATGTTCTAATCATCGAAAGAAATTAAATAGAGCAGAGTTTGAGGTTATTTGTTGTTGTTATAACGTTGTTTATTGCTGCGTTCCCATATGTTTCCCATATTACGTCAGGCCTTCCCACTACTACGCGACTTCCTTGCCGATGGCTGTCAAGGAAAGCTATATTTAGTATATAAAAGAATATTTTGCGACATAATACATTATTTTTGGTGCAATTAAGTTAAGAATTATTTTAGTTTTAAGTTGTGGCTAGAAGACTATGGCAATTATTATGCATATTTATGAACTAAATCTCGGAAAACCTAAATTTATATAGTAGAAGCGGCAACAACAAATATTAGCAAATGATTATTGTACTAGATATACAAATCCTTTCAAATTTTATTAGCTACTCATAAAAATGATATCATTAGAGGTGTTATAGTTTCTATTCAGGAAAAACGTAAGTTTTCATGAGTCGACTTCACTGAAGGAGGCTCTCCGAATCCTTGACGAGGATGAAGAGAGTGAGGTAGATGTTACCGATTTCTTCATTTCTACAATGAGAAAGAAGAAAATGAGCAAACTGATGAAGCATTGGCTGATGAAGATGAGGAAAGATTGGTTGACAATTTTACTGGCAAGCAAATGAGGGCACAAGCCGAAATTCGGTTGGCAACCAACGAAAGTATCGGTGCTGGAGAAGACGATGGGGCAAAAAAATCTGTGCGGAGAAAATGGATAAAGGGCAGCATTGAGTGGACGGGAAGTTTTTCTGAAGCAGATTACTTTTCATACTCTAAACTTAGCTGCATCTAATTGCTAGAGCTCTTCATCGATGACGATTTTGTTGCATTCATAGTGGAACAAAGTGAGAATTACGCCCGATTTTTTAATTGCCCCAGTCCACAAATTACAGCAGAGGAGATGCGAGCCTTCATTGGCATTTTGATTGTCTTTGGATACAACGTTCTTCTGGGAAAAATATTACTGGGACGTGAAAAAGGATGTACATAATGAATTGGATAGTGGAGCGATGAGGAGGGACTGATTCATCCAAATAATGAAATTTTTGCACTTAGCGGATAATACTAAGTTAGACAGTCAAGCGATGGGTTCTACAAAGTCTGGCCTACGATGAAAATAATTACACAGAGATGTTTGCAGCATTTGGTGCCTTCCCAGTTCTTAGATTGTGAAGAAGAGATGATAAGATACTACGGAAGACACAGCTGCAAGCGATGTAGTAGAGGTAAATCGATAAGATTCGGTTATTATAATTTGAAGTGTTATGTGAAATAATATAATAGTATTAATTTATTTAGCTCAATATATAATTTATATGAAAGAATTTATTGCCACATTTGAAAGGATGTGGCTACAATGGAACTGGGTGAATCAGAAAGAACCGGATTCCGAAAGATTGTCCGCTACCACCAAAAAAATTATCTAAAAAAGGAGGAGAGTGGAAAGAGCATCACAGCTATTTCTACATGTGAAGGAATAGGAAACACTTAATGGCTGGACAATTTGGTAATTGTGGCAGCTTCAACAGCGTATGGAGTTACGCCGTTGATGAAAGCTAAAAGGTTTCATAGGAAACAAAAGAAAATTATTCAGCTTCCATAACCCTACTTCATATCCCAGTATAATAAGCATATGGGTGGACCTGACCAAATTCATGTAAATTCACTGCATATTGGTAAGATATGATTTATATAAATTATTTGCAACTCAGACAATCGAATAATAATAATAATAAAAGGAAATCCTCAGATCCAAGGACAAAATTATAGTTTAGACGGGAGATTGCTCAGGTGTACTTTATTTGGTACAAGACGGAATAAAAACCACCCGGTGGACGACTCGGCAAGGCTTCCACGTCAAAAACTGGCTCCACGCAAGAGTTATGGTATGATAAATTAATCGGTGTAATTGGTGACATACCGCAAAACAAGGGAAAACGCTGCGCATATGAAGAGTGCGAGAGTCGTGGGAGAACAATGCGTAATAAGTGCGATGTTGGGCTCTGTGTTATATGTTTTACAAAGTACTTAACAAAATAATTATAAAATAAATACTTATATCTTCCAAGAAAAACCATTTCATACAATATTTTTTTGAAATAAATTGATTTTTTTCAATAAAACGCTTTTTTTAAATTTCATCATGGCACGCATATTAGTAGTAGTGGGAAGGACTGACGTGCCCATATGGGAACGGGCATTTGCAACGAACCTATTATTGTTAACTTTTTTAAAACAATTTTCTGTTGTTAATTTAGGTCATCTGAATACCAATATACTAAAATTAGGGTAATTTTTAAGAAAAAATAATTCTCGTCCTTGGAGGGTTAAGTATGTACATATGTTTGAAATTATGCCGCAAGCACATAAATATTATGTTTTGATGTTTTTCATATGGTTACCAGTAATTCTATTTTAAAAAGCAACCACTTAAATATCGAATCCATGTCTCTTCATTAACACATACCCGTATTCTATTTTGTTAATATATATTAAATTTTATTTTAACAAAATTTAATATTTAAACCTTTATTGTAGAAGCAGAATGGCAGGAACTGATTCATCAAAGAAGAAATGTAGACAGTATAATGTGGATTATCTTAAGTACGGATTTATAGAGTCACCTACAAACAAGCACATGCCTATGTGCTTACTATGCGAAAGGGTGTTTTCAAATGAGGCGATGAAACCTTCCAGACTAATTGACCATTTAAGAAAGGCACATCCTGACAAGACAGAAAAGACTTTAACATTTTTTCAGTCACTTCGGGACAGAGTGCAAAATCGTCCAAAACTTTCAAGTATGTTGTCTAATGCTTCAAAGCATATCACTTATGGTTTGCGTGCATCATACAAGATTTCACTATTAATTGCCAAATCTGGAAAGCCACATACAATTGGTGAAGAACTCATCTTACCAGCAGTAAGTGAAGTCCTGAGTACTGTTCTGCACAAGCCACCATATGATACAATAAAAATGATTCCCCTAAGCAACACTTCAGTTCAACGTCGAATAGATGAAACGGCTGAAAATGTAGAAGATATATTGTGCAGCATACTGAGAACAACAGAATTTGCATTACAGTTGGACGAGTCAACTTTGCCAGGTAATGAATCTTTGCTTCTAGCTTTCGTACGCTTTATTAAAGATGAAAATCTATCTCAGGAGTTTAGATTTAGATATATACCCCGCGAGCCGCCAGAGGCGTTTGGCAGGGGAGTTGTTGTTTGCAAGGCAATTAGAAACTGACACTAAAGGGGAGTCAATATATCGTATCGTAGAGCAGTTCTTCAGGGATAAAAAAATTCCACTTTCTAACATATTTGCTGTTGCGACAGACGGAGCTCCGTCAATGACTGGTCGTCACCATGGTTGTACTTGAGAAAATATGTACCAAATATCTTTGCTATTCATTGTGTGATTCACCGACAACATCTAGTGGCCAAAAAACTGAGTGATCACCTTCACAAGTCCTTAAACATTGTCATTACAGCAGTTAACAAAATCAGAGCTCTTAATGGTCGACTCTTTTAAGAGTTGTGTGATGAGAACGACGAAGATTTTAAACGTTTGTTATAACACACGGAAGTTCGTTGGCTATCAAAAGGCAATTGTATAAGGCGCTTCTATAATCTTTTTGACACTGTCGTGCAGTTTTATGAGGAGAAAGATGCTTTTCTCAGCGACAACCTTAAAGGGATTAGGAGTGGCGTTGCATTTTTGTCAGAACTATTTGCAAAGTTTAATGAAATGAATTTACAATTGCAGGGAAATGTTACAAACCTTATGAGGGCAAAATCTGTGGTGACTGTGTTTATTTCCAAGTTACTTTTATTTAAGCGCGAGTTTTATCAATTTCCTTCCTTGCTTGAGCCAGAAGAGCAAGCTGGTATAGGTCTTTTGTGACCATTGATCCACCTTGCATAAAAATATGAGGCAGCGATTTGAGGATCTCCTTATGTTGGAAATTCCAGACTGGGTGATAAATCCGTATTGAGGGAGTTGGAGTATTAGAGGAAGAATTAATTGGTATACAAAATGACGTTGAATTGAAACCAAAGTTTAAGATTAATTATCAAGAGTTTTGGTTACAGAAGGAGGTTTCCGATCGTTATCCTGCATTATGGATGGTGGTTAAAAAACTCCTTCTTGCATTTCCGACTTCATATTTGGTGGAACGTGGTTTCAGTGCGGTCATTCAGCTTGTTTCCAAGCAGAGAAACAGACTTTGTGAACGCGGTGGTTTAAGACTCCTGCTAAGTAACAATAAACCGGACGTTGGAATACTTGTATCATGTCATCAAGCCCATCCATCCCATTAAAATTTTATTGGATGGAAATATGTTATTAAATTTGGCAATAGAATTTCCTTTAATGACTTCTAGACCATGAAAAACTATAATCATTAGTCACTTAATTGTTTAACTAATTTTAGCAAAACATGATTGGTTTTTCTATTTCCATAAATTGAAAATGTCCATGTTAAATAATTGCTTAATTTAAGTAAAAAAATAACATGTAAACTTCTAAAAAAAGATGTGACATACAAAAACTTTAATTTTGTGGTAAAGTAAAAGTTTTAGTATGTCACATCTCAGTGTATGTCATTACCACCAAGTGAAGCCTGAACTTGTTTCCTATATTCTAAAAAAAGCTTTCTTAAAATTATTTGTTTTAATAATTTATTTTTATGTAAAAAGTATATTCTCACTTAAGTTCCTTTAATTGTGCATTAAGTCTTTTGCATAAATGTGCTATGAAAACTATACATCTATTGGATTCTAAATAAACATTTGATTAGTCATAGTTTTTAATTTAATTATTACAACGTTCCTCATTTGTTTATTTAGTCCATGATTCTGATTATTATTTTAAAGCTACCGATTGGGGGGCGTTGAGTTTAGGTTTATGGATCCAAGGGGGCGGTGGCTCGAAAAAGTTTGGGAAACACTGGTTTACATCAATGAAAAAATAATGATATCAAGAAAGATTGTTATTATTCATCAGTTAAAAGTGAAAAGGGACAAACATAGCCAGTATAAGGATTTCATTCTTTTCTCAAATGATATAACGCATGTTGAGTCTTCTCTCGCTTACTCTTGAATCTCTTATCACAAGTATCACATGAAAATGCTTTCTCTGAAGAGTGAATAGGCAAACGGTTATTCAGATGATCCTTTTGATGAAAACATTTAGAGCACACTTCACATTTAAATGGCTTCTCTTTGGAATGAATTCTTATGTGTCTTCTGAGCTTACTATTATCCTTAAAAAATTTCCCACAAAAGTTACATTTATATTTATCACTATGTGCATTGGAATGTTCACATAGCCCCCTTCTGGCACTAAAATTCATTGTGCAAACACCACAACTGTACTGATTTTTATTGCTTCCTTTTTTACTGTTTCCAATGTTATCCCTATGGTGTCTTAGCTCATATAAATACCTGGCAGTATCCTGCTTAATTGTTTTTTTACATACATTACAACTAAAGGGTCTTTCATTATTGTGAACCCTTACATGGTTGCCCAAATTATCCTTTCTTTTAAAACGCATTTTGCAAATATCACAAACAAACCTACTCTTCTGCTTAGAAAGAGGAGCTTTTAAATGAGAAAGTTCTGATTCTGTATCATTCAGAATACTTTCTGACAGCTCAACAGATAGTGATTCCTCCTCTGATACAACTTCATCTCTTGAAAATAAATACAAATACAAGATAGCTCATTATAAATTAAATAAAAATAAGGATACTTTTTACTCTATAAAATATTAGACTTTTTATGTAACATTATGGTGTGAATGGCAAATTATTCCCTTTCCAATACAAAAAGATAATGAAAATAATTCTTTTTAAAAAGAGACAATGAAAAAGATTCTTTAATATAATTTGGAATGCTATTCCAGAGCTTTGCCATAGCAATGCAAAAAGATTTTGTGCGTAGTGGTTCTGTGTTATGGGATGATTAAGTGGTCAAGAGTCATTCTGGTCATTACATTAAACTTTTTATCCCTGATTGGAAAATATTGAATCAAGTATTCTGGTTTTTTATATCTACCAAGACAAAACAAATATGGTCCAAGCATTTATTTTCTTCTTGTATTTACCTTTATCCATGCAAGATTGGCAAAGTAGAGCATAATATAATCAACCTTTTTTAATTAATTTAAAAATTAATTTAAAAAGAAAAAACTCCAATTGCCGTAATTCAACCAAGTAAGAAAACACTGTGACTTACCTTGGGGTGGTTCCACTGCTTCATCTGGAGAGTCCAACGTTGCAGGGGAACACTGGTTTTTTGACACTATATACGTATTTCGGAAACTAAGTTTCCATCCTCAGTAGCTATGTCGGACTGAAGTGTTGTGTGTGTACTGTCTGTATTTATACCCGAACTGTGAGGGGTGGGGGAGGGTGTTTGTAGGGGGTGAAAAATGTTGGTGGTTGGTGGTTTCTGAGCCGTTAGTGATTAGTGAGAACAATGGGGACGATGGGATTGGGCCGCGGTCACTGTTCATTGTTTGCGTATGTTTTCGTATGAAGATGCTTTCGTAGGCGTCTAGTTTGGACTCTTTGTTAACGGCTTTAAGTAGTTTCAAATCTTCTAAATGTATTGGGTTATTGCATTCTTGTATATGTGAAGCTACCCTTGATTTGTTTAGTCTATTGTATCTAAAGTGTGCGATGTGTTCTTTAAATCTGGTTTCGATTTTACAGGAGCTCGGATTCAACAATGGTATTGGTCGTCAGGGGGACCAGTTGTTAACACCCAATTACAATTTTACAAAAATTTCGTGTATTTCGTTTAAAATCACGATAATTTAATTCATAAACAATGATCCACGACCAAAATATGATTTTTTATACATTTTTCTTCCTTTTGGCGCTTGTCTCAATTTCGTACGACCATGCTCTCTTATTTAATTTCGCAAAAGAAATTAATCCGGCAGCGGCAAAAATGAACTTTATGTGCATTTCTTATGGAAATCCTTTGCCTCGTCTGGAATCGAACCTGGAAGTCTGGAGGACGAAATGTCAACAATTTTCACAACAGAAACACTATCGCATTTGTATGCGACGTTGCGTTAAAATTCCAAGTCAATCGACCGTGTATTTTCCCCGACCGAGTTTTGCGGACACAAAAACACGCACAACACATCTTACTAATACAGTGGCGGCGTAATGTGAACTCAGTTGAAAACTTTGACAACATCTTAATGAAATCGCATTGCGTGAGTCCACGCTATATCTGTACAGTCTATCTATTTAATATTGACAATTCTCCGGATACATGATTGTGTTTTATAATTCTTTATTATGCCTCAAACTTACCCATCCTCACCCGTCCCGCCTTCTACCCGTCCCTCTGCCGTCCAACCCTCGACCCTAGCATCTATCGTCCCGTCCCCTAACCCACCGTAACTCGTCCCACCCACACCCGTCACACCCTCCTACCCAGCCCTCTCCCATACCCACCCTCTCCATTCCCACCCTCCTACCCCAGCCTCACATATCCCACCCTCTCACTTCCCAAATTCCTACCACCCTTCTCTCTACCAAAACCACTACCATCCCACCCCTAACCCACCCTCTCTCATACACTCCCCATACCCCAGCCTCTACCGTACCACCCTTACCACCCCCTCCTCCTTTCCCGCCCCCCTAACCCACCCTCTCCCATACCACCCCCTACAACACCCTCTACCATACCCTCCCCCTAACCCACCCTCTCCAGTCCCACCCTCATAACCCAGCCTCACATATCCCAGCCTCTCCCTTCCCAACTTCCTACCCCAGCCTCTAACGTTCCATCCTCTAGCACATCCTCTCCCGTCCTGCACCCTACCCCACCCTCTACCGACCTGCACCGTTTCCCAACCTTACTCGTCCCACTCTCTCCCGTAACCTCCCCCTAACCCACCCTATCCCGTCCCGCCCTCTACCACAGCATCTACCGTCCCACCCCCTTACTCACCTTCACTCGTCCTACCCTCTCCCATACCCTCCCACTACCCCACCCTCTCCTTCAACCTCCCCCCTAACCCACCCTATCTCGTCCCACCCTCCTAACCCACCCACTACCATACCCTCCCCCTAACCCAACCTTTCACTTCTCACTCTCCTACCCCAACCTCTCCCATACCCTGCCGCTAACCCACCCTCTCCCGTACCACCCCCTACCCCACCCTCTCCCATCCCGCCCTTCTAAAAAACCATTTCCTGTCCCTCCCCCTACCCCACCCTCAACCATCCCACCCTCCTATCCAAGTCTCAACCATTCCATCCTCTACCACACCTACTCCCACCCATCCCTCTACCAAAACCACTACCGTCCCACCCTCCTACCCCAGCCTCACCCATCCCACCCTCTACCCCACCTACTCCCACCATTCTCTCTACCTGAACCACTCCCATCCAAACATCTCCCGTCCAACCCTCCTACCCCACTCTCTACCGACCCACAACCTACCCCTCCCTCTACCGTCCCGCCCCTATCTAACCCTTCCCATCCCCTACCCCACCTACTCCCACCCTTCTCTCTACCCAACTCACTCTCATCCCACCTTCTACCAAACCCATATCCATCCCTCACCCTATCCCAACCACTCCCACACTTCCGGCCCACAGCCCTTCCATACACTTTCCACCCATTCATAGCCCATTGCCTATCCAATCCGTACCCTATGACCTACCCTATATCTTCCCTTCCTCTAGAACTCCCAACACTAAGTCCATTCCACCCCACTCCCAATCAATCGCTTCCTCCTCTTATTCTCCCATAACCATCTCCCATCTCCTTCTTCACTCTTTATTACCAATTAGACAATAGCGAAAATAGGTGAAAAATTCAATGAAAATGTACAGAGCAAATAAATTATACATAGCCCTGCCTTACACATCATAGTAAATGTATACATTCTGCAATAGTTACTTTGGCTAAGGGCGCAAAATATATCCATATTATGTTCATTTCATGATATGGTACACTATACTGGTTCCGGCCTTACAAATGTTTATACTATACATAGTTGAAAATATATTAAAATAATCGCTTCCTTCTTTTCCTCTCCCATAACTAACTCCCAAAACCTTCAGACTGTCTTCCCAATTAGACAATAGGAAAAATACAGGCAATTCAATTAAAGGGTACAGAATATATAAATTATTCATAGCCCTGCATTACATATTATAAAAACTCTATACATTCAGCAATAGTTATTTTTGGCTAAGAGCTCAGAGATATTTTATATCCATATTATATACATTTCAAGTCATGGTACGCTATACATGTTCCAGCCATACAAATTTTTATACTATGCATCATTGAAAATATATTTTGGCTTGGTATAAAATGAATGCAGTTCACTGGAATCAAGAAAGAGGAAAAATACTATTAGAGAATAATCTATTAAAAAATACTAGCTATAGAATGTGATTTAAATATATTGGATAATAGCATTATATTTTCATTATACTTATTCTATTGGGAAGTCCATCAATGACCCTCGGCAACCTTGTAGACACTCATCACTGACCCTCATGGAGCATACTACACAGGTCGAGCATCTGAGGAAAGATAATAGTACCACAATAGAGAGGATAAATACTAAAAAAGAACAATATATTAAAAAAATACTAGCTATTGAACTTCATTTAAATATATTGGATAATACCCAGATAGCACACATGCTACAGTATACACCACATATACATATAAATTATGTATAAAATGTGTCTACAGTAGAAGGCACATGTATGCGGTTTACGTATACAAACCAGCTACATAGTATCTACCAAACATCTACCAAGTGTATACAACATATGCAAATGTCCTACTACCACATGTATACCATATACATATACAGTTTACATAAGGTGTACCTGTGATCAATATTCCATATAGGCTTATAAATATATTGATTTAATAGTAATGAAGGGGAAACTTAGCAGTTTAATTTAAGTATATGAATTATTACTTTCAATTTTATGTTGGCAGAGCATGATGAAGAAAAATATTCAAGGGATGGCAGTATATTATCTCCAGATTTGTTCAAATAATATCTTATAAACTTACTTCAATACTTTCTTATGTAGTACCTTTATATACACGTGGCATAATTTTTACTTATATACTTTTCCCTACTTTTCTGGGAAGAAAGCTATGCACTGATTAAGTGAAACCTCTGCCAGAACTGGACCAAATCTTTTCTTCAATGACTATTTCATCTAAACAGTGACATGCACATAAGAGGCATAAAAGCTCTTTAGCTATCATTCTAAACTAAACATGGGTTCAGTAAATAATTAAGTCAATGATTAATTTTTCAACATTATTAAATCTTTATTTAGATATTTAGAATCTTCTGAGATCGACGTTTCGCTTTTCCTTCATCAGTCCTATTTTTAGACAGCCTGAACCATTCCCCCTTTGACCTTTTGATGGTTATTAAATCAGTTGATATATATCAATATAGATTTAAATGTCTCAAATCATCCATTCCATGTCTCATTTACCTCCTCCAAAATGATCTACATGTAATAGCAAAATTTTAAAAAAATATGGAGTCATAACAATCCAGATTGCTCTATTTCTTATATAACCTAGTTCTACTTCATAAAATAAAAAGTGCTTAATATACCTAGCACAAGGCATACGGTTTGAGGGAAAAGTTCCTAAAATGCCTGACGTTCTCCTGAACTCCCTTCATGCTGAATTGAACAGCAAGTTCATCTGATAAAATTGCAGCCAACATGCTGTTGATGGCTTTGTTAGTCATACATTTCCTCTGCTTTTCTGTGGCATCACCAAACATAGGCAAAAGTGCCCTGTTCTGAAGACATCTTTTCTGTGGAAAAAGAAGAGACAAAAATTAGCACATCTTACTCCCATGTTTTGAATGTACTATTTACATGAATGAATTTGGAATATGCAAAGAAGATGTTATAAAAATATCATACCATATAGAACCTGAATTGTCTGTTTGTTTTCAAGTCAATTTCAAATGACTGCAGCTCTTCTCCACTTTCCAAAGGCAGGTTGTGAATGTCCTCAAAATTTATATCATTTATTGATTCATCCTCAGTGGAACCCGATGGAAGTACCACAGCAGGCCTAGTGACAGAATCAAGCCTTTCTTTGATATCTTGCATATCCACTCTTAATATGGCTTTCGTATCCTTTATCTCCTTCAATATGTTTGAAGAATACCTGCAAACATTTAACCTATTCCATATAATTTTACATCACCAGGCACCTCAATTTATGACAACATAATAAATACTAATTGTAAATGATACTTAAGATGACAGTTAAAGCTCATAAATTTAAATTCTTTCTAACCTAGATGCTGTCTATTTACTTAACTATAGATAATCAGGACTGGCCGTAACAATGTCACATGAATCCTTTCATATTCTCCTAAAAATATTTACCATTATTAGCACTGCCTGCAGAAGTTGATTTTGACCCACATGCTGTACAGGGCATTGACAAATTTTTGTTGGAGACTTCTTGAGACAGAAATCCTGAGGAATATTGGAGACCTAAACATATATTTCAACAGTGAAAAGGAAGTACAAAGTAAATAAGGAATACTGAGTTTAAAACAGAATACATCATCTTACCAGCTGTTTCTTCAGCTCCATTTTCTCCCAGCCCAGAGGTTGAGGGCTTAGACAACAATAAAAAAAATTCTATAAAAACTGCTAACAGAAAAATCAATATTTGAAATGTATTACTGGATACTCATGGTATTGTTTACATTTTTGGATACATTACTGCATGAAGATTGGCTTACTTGGCTATAATCAGTTGCACCTTGAGTTTTTGATTTATTGACCAATTTGGGAAGGTCATCCATTAACTGATCATAATCATCTGCATCTGACGACTCGAGATCAGTTAATGGCTCGCCAGGGTAACGATATTTAGTTGCAGTTCTGCATCTTTTTTTAGCCATCCTCTCTTTAATGAAGGACTCTAGGCCAGAGTCCTCACAGATACTGGCGTGAATCTCCAATTTCTTGGCAGCAGCATAATTATCTGAAACAAGAAGACTAATACTTAGACTACAATTCAATGATTAGTTTGTCGTTTATACAGTAAAGATTATAAAGACACACTGTGAGGAAACTGTGTTTAAGTAGCAACAATAGGAAAATGGTGTGCATGCAATAAATTGAAAGTGGTGAAAATTTTCTACCTATTACTGGAGATAAATGTTTCACAAATAAGTTATCCCAGGAGGAGTCAGGATCAATCATTCTAAGGAGAGCACGATTCATTTGTGATTTTCCCCAGCTTTCTGGTGGGTAAACCACAAAGCCATTCTCCGATCTGCCTTGAAAATTCTTTTTTGGGGACTTTTTCACCCAATTTGACGGTATGGTTGCAATAGTCAATTCCTCAAATGACCTATGTGGTTGGAATTCCGCCACCCACCATCCTGTTAGTAAGCTGAAGTTGAAAGAGAAAATTTATCATCAAATAATGCTGAAGTTGGATGGACAGTTGTAAGAGAATACAAAATAGAGCAAATGAAAGTGAAAGTCAAATCATGGACATCATTACATACATCTTACAACCAGTTGCATACTGCCGAACATAAATGTTAGTGATGAAGTAGCTCCGCTAAATAGTACATATCTTTCTCCCCAGTAGGTATTGCAACAGCTTTATTTTGTATTTTACAGACAGCCCAACAATGTAAATCACTCAACGTATGAACACAGAAAACTCCTACATCCTTGGAAGAACATGGCTTGTCATAGTAATCTACAACAACCTTAAATTTCTGCCCTAAAATATATTTTTCTCTACACTTGGTAGCAATATAATGAACAAAAGCTACCTCGCCAGTATCAAGGATAACACAGTTATTTGGTGATTCACAATTTATTTTGAATTGTGAGAATTCTATTGATGAAAAATATGGAGCTTGTAAATCAAAACCTAAAAGGGGTTCATTTCCATTTCTGAGGATATATTTTATTTTTGGCTCCATCAACTCTTTTCTCACTGATGTTGACTCTTGCAAACGTCTCACTACTTGAGGAAGAGGCAGATCATGTTTTCTTATCAGCTTCTCAATTTTATGCAACATATTTTCAAATTTGAATGCACTAAATTAATCTAAAGTTCCAAAGTTCATGCAGTCATCAGCCAAATGCAATAAACAATGTACATTGTAAAACAATTTTTTCTTTTCAAATAGAATAGAAAAATGTTTAACAAAGTAATATAACAGCTGTCTAGCATACTCCACGTATTCAGAAATATAAATATGGCTAACTAATATACAAATTGCACAGTGGAATGCCAAAAAATGCTTGTAGAAAGATGATGGAAGTAAATAATGAAAAATGAAAGGCCCTGTGTATAAAAGTAGCAACCTATATTGTGTTGCTTTCCAAAGAAGCAACTCCTTCACAGACCTAGGCTTCCTTGCAAATTCCACTGGTATAAATTTCTTTATGCACTCCAATTTTTCATTCATTAATTCTAACTGGCAAGGTTTAATCCTGGATTTTAAATCTCCCTTAACAAATTCAAACAAAATCTTGCGCATCACTCCTAAGCACACTGAATGCATATATTCCAGAGGAAACTGAGTAACTGTTTTTGTACCAGGTATTTTTTCCAGTGGAGACTCTCCTGCATGATGATTCATATCTATTTTTTGCTTGAAGCTCTCATCTGTACGTAATGGTGCCTCTAACTCATCAAAAACTATCCTATTTGCAATAGCCTTACCAACAACCGTGCATTTACTGCATGACGAATACCCTGTATGTGATTTTAACTGAGCCAAAAATGCACGAGCTGGTGCATCACATATATATGATTGTACTACAACTTTAAACCTTGATCCTTAATGTTCAAATCCTTCATTAATTAATTGAGTTATTTCATTAATATAATCTCCCAAATATTGAGACACATTCTTAGGCTTTGAGTTTCCATGAAAAATGCCAATGGCAAAGGGAGGAATTTTTTTATGACTAGCAAAACTCATCAAAATAGGCCAAAGCTGGCTACTACTACTGCGAGATATTGGTAACCCATCTACATTACACTGCAACATCAATGTTGGCTCGTTCAACATGTATGGATAATTATTTAACATTAACTTTAAACTTTTCAAGATACCAATGTGACTGTACGTCCCACCCTCTATTCCACGGACTGCAATTTCTCTAGGCGTGTTAAATAACGTTCGCACATCCCCGGGTAGATCTTTAAACGTTGGGTGAGTTTTTAATAGCTTCAATAAAGCACTGACTTTACATGCTGTTATACCTTGCGCCCAATCAACTAAGCTCAATCGGAATGTGTCTAAGTCAAATGTATTCAAGTCCTCGGCACTTAAGTAATCACTGTTTCTCTCCGCATTGTATGGACAATTTTCAAATTCTCCTACATTTGAAAGTTTGAAGTCAAGAGTAGTTTCAGAATTTTGATTGATTCCATTGATTCACCCTCAGCATCCAGGAAAATTAGACCCGAAGTGTTCAACATTCTCACTTATTCCGGGAGACTCAACCGCACTCGAAAAATACTGAACTGAACTAAGTTTGGCGGTGGCCCTTAACCTTCGACGATGCCTTGCTGATAAGTCTTTAATCTGCTTGTACATACCCCGTGGCATTTTTATTTTCCCACAAACTTAAGATTTAAATTTGACGTACTACACTTTTTATTCCCGAATATGTAGCAAGTAACTCTAAGGAATTCCTTGAGCAACTTCTTAACTAAGATGACCTAAGAATAAGGCAGTGGTTTCCAGACAATCAGTGAATTACAAATACATAAACTCTTCAAGTCATTGAAACAAAATCAAATATTAATTACTAAAACTCACTTCATGATAATAGCAAACCTCGTGGTTATAGCTAGGTATTCACTTACCGTGAAACAGACAGGAGAGGATATTTCTTTCTTCAGAAACAGCAGCAAATGCACTATCAACGTGTTATCAACCACAATACCTCAGAGTAAAAGAGCGAAATTATCGGTCACGAGTGTTTATAATGGTCACTTCCGTAATAATACTCTGCCACCTAGTGCTCGCTTACGGATACTACCACTAAAGCATTAAAGCAAATTCTACGATGCAGATACAGTATACCTGGCTTAAATTCTACGATGCATATATGGTATACATTTACTGTTTGCATGTTACTTTGGATATACAGTATATGCAAGGTAGATGTATACAGAGAGTATACAGTAGAAATGTATACAGTAGAAGCAACGTTGACTCTGTGTATACATATACTGTTTTCTCTGTGCTGTCTGGGTACTGTTATCTTTTTCTTGTAATTATTCTATTGGGTAGTCCATTAATGGGGAGTGCAACCCACGGCTACCTTGTAGGCACTAATCTCTGACCCTCATGGAACATAGTAAACAGGTAAAGCATCTGTGGAAAGAGAATAATACCACAAAAGATAGGAAAAATAAGATTCGAGAACAAAATTTTCAAAAAATACTAGCCATAGAACCAAATTTATAAATATAGGATAATAGCAATATATTTTCATTATACTTATTCAATTGGGAAGTCCCATTGTAGGAACATTCATAATTGACATTGTAGGCATTCATCTCTCGCCTTCATGGAGCATAGGACACAGGTCAAGCATCTGAGGAATGATAATAATACACAATTAAGAGGAAAAATACTAGTAGAGTACAAACTATTCCAAAAATACTAGCTATAGAACCTAATTTAAATATAATGGATAATAGCATTAAATTTTTTTATACTTATTCTATTCGGAAGGCCATCAATGGGGATTGCGACCCTCGGCAACGTTGTAGCTACTCATCTCTGACACTCATGGAGCATAGTAGACCGGTCAAGCATCTGAGGAATGATGATAATTACACAATAAAGAGGAAAAATACTAATAGAGAGCAAAATATTGAAAAATAAGAGCTAATAAACTTCATTTAAATATATTTGATAATACTGTTATATTTTTATTCCACATATTCTATTGCGAATTCAATGGGGAGTGCAATCTTTGGCAACCTTGCAACTAGATATCTCTGACCCTCATGGAGAATGGTACTTAGGTCCAGCACCTGTGGAATGATAATCATACAACAATAAAGAGGAAAATAGTAATCTAGAATAAAATATTCAAAAACACTAGCGATAGTACCTAATTTAAATATTATTGATAACAGAATTATATTTTCATTATACTTATTCTATTAGGAAGTCCATCAATGGTGTTTGCGACCCACGGCAACCATTTAGGCACTAATATCTCACCCTCATGGAGCATAATACACAGGTCGAGCATCTGAGGAATGATAATAATACCACAATAAAAAGGTAAAATACCAATAGAGGACAACATTTTCAAATATACTAGCTATAGATCATAATGAGAATATACTGGAAAACAGCATTATATTTTCATTATACTTTTTCTACTGGGAAGTCCATCAGTGTGCAGTGCGACCCTCTGCAACCTTGTAGCTACTTATTTGTGACCCTCATGGAGCATAGTACACAGGTCGAGCATCTGAGGAATGATAATAATAAACAAAAAAGAGGGAAATAGTAATAGCGAACAAAATATTCAAAATATACTAGCTATAGTACCTAATTTATATATATTGGATATTTCCATTATATTTTCATTAGTCCATCCATGGGCAAAGCGAACCTGGGCAGACTTGTAGGCACTCATCTATGACCCTCTCGGAGCATGGTACAAATGTCGAGCATATGAGGAATGATAATAATACAAAATTAAAGAGGAAAATAGTAATAAAGAAGAAAAAAACTAAAAAATTCTAGCTAAAGAACCTAATTTAAATTTATTGGATAAAGTATTATATTTTAATTATACTTATTCTAGTCCATCAATGGGGAGTGAGACCCATTGCAACAATTCCGGCACTGAACTCTCACCCTAATGGACCATAGTACACAGGTCTAGCATCTGAGGAATTATAATAATACCAATATAAAGAGGAAAAATACTAATAGAAAAAAATATTCAAAAAAAACTAGCTTAGGACCTAATTTAAATGAATTGGATAATAGCATTATATTTTCTTAATCCTTATTCTGTTAGAAAGTCTATCAATGTAGAGTAGGACCCACAGGAACCATGTAGGCACTCATCTCTCATCCTCATAGAGCATAGTACACAGGTCGAGCATCTAAGGAATGATAATAATACCACAATAAAGAGGAAACAACTTAAAGAGGACAAAATATTCAAAAAATACTGGCTATAGAACCTTATTTAAATATATTGGATAATAGCATTGTTTTATTACACTTATTCTATTGTGAAGTCCATCAATGGGGAGTGCGACCATTGGCTACCTTGTAACTACTCGTCTCTGACCCTCATGGATCATATTAAATAGTTCGAGTATCTGAGGAATGATAATAATACAACATTATAGAGAAAAAAATACTAATAGAGATCTAAATATTCAAAAAATACTAGTTATAGAACCTAATTTAAATGTATTGGATAATAGCATTATATTTTCATTATACTTATTCTATTAGGAAATCTATCAGTGGGGAGTGTGACACTCAGCAACCTTGTAGGCACTCATCTTGGACCCTAACAGAGGATATTGCACAGGTCGAGGATCTGAGGAATGATTATAACATCACAATAAGGAGGAATAAAACCAATTGAGAACAAAATATTCAATCAATTCTAGCTTAGAAAGTAAATGTTATAATAGGATATTGGCATTATATTTTCATTATACTTATACTATTGGGAAATCTATCAATATGGAGTTCGACAATTGGAAACCATGTAGGCACTCATCTCTCACCCTCATGTAGCATAGTATACAGTTAGAGCTTCAGAGGAATGATAATAATACAACATTATAGAGGGAAAATACTAATAGGGAACAAACTATTTTAAAAATACAAGCTATAGAACCTAATTTAAATATATTGCATAATAGCATTATATTTTCATTCTACATATTCCATTGGGAAGTCCATCTATGGGGAGTGTGACCCACAGCAACAATGTATGCACTCAGCTCTGACCCTAATGGAGCATAGTTCACAGGTCAAGCATCTGAGGAATGATAATAATACCACCTTAAAGAGGAAAAATTCTAATAAGGATCTAAATATTCAAAAAATACTAGTTATAGAACCTAATTTAAATGTATTGGATAATAGCATTATATTTTCATTATACTTATTCTATTAGGAAGTCCATCAATGGGGAGTGCAATAAACGGTATCCATGTGGGCACTCATCTCTCACCCTAATGGAGCATAGTACACAGGTTAAGAATCTGAGGAATGATAATAATACAACAACAAAGAGGAAAAATAGTAATACAGAAGAAAGTACTATAAAATAGTAGCTATAGAACTCAATTTAAATAGATTGGATAATAGCATTATATTTTATTTATACATATTCTAATGGGAAGACCATCTATGGGGAGTGGGACCCTCTGCAACCATGTAGGCACTCATATCTCACCCTCATGAAGAAAAGTAAGCAGGTCAAGTATCTGAGGAATTATAATATTTCCACAATATGGAGGTAAAATACTAATAGAGAACAAAATATTTAAAAAATACTAGCTATAGAACCTACTTTAAATATATTGGATAATTGCATTATATTTTCATTAAACTTATTCTATTGGGAAGTCCATCAAGGGGGAGTGCGACCCTTGGTAACTTTGTAGCTACTTATCTCTGACCCTCATGTCCATCGCTTCCATCGAGATTAATTCCCGGTGAAGAGCCGATGGTTCCGATGACAGTAGCGGGTCATTCAAATGTTAATAACCCCATAAAAAAGCAAGTAAATGGCATCTTACAAATATAACGTATTTATAATTTAAAAAAACGATGCGATGATAGACGTTTCAACAGAGTTTAAGGAATTATGGAGATGGAACAAATTGCAAGTACAACAAAATCAATCTAGTAAACATTAGAAAAACCTACGGACTGTTCTTTAATTCATCAAGAATTGATAATCCATCAAAGTAATCAGAAAAACTTCGATGTAATTCAATCAGATTGATGATTTTAGAAACTTGACCAGTGCTGGAATTTGCTCCAACAAAAATTTCCAAGTTTCTTATTGCTTTGAAGATTTATAGATTCCTCCAAAAAATGTTGTAATTGTGTATATTAATTAACTCAAATTTTCCTACAAATACATGCCAAACTGAATAGGAAACGATCGAATTTTAAAGAATGTTTTATTTTATGTGATTGTGATTCGAAATTTGCTAAAAGAATAAATCCTTCAGACATGGATTTTTCTTTCGTAAGGTTTTGGGTCTGAAAGCGAACATACGAATAAACACTGTACACAGATCTGAATACCTTATGTTAATGAAAATAACGATTACCTTTACTTCTACTGTGACATTGAAAGTGCTATTTAACACCTTTTGTCATCCAACATCGTCTTATTCCTTCAAAATAGTCTAAAATTTACGAAGAATATTGTTAATGAAATGCGCAATTTTCTCTACGAAAACAAAAAAAGATCGAATCGGGAATGTTGATATTGGAATCCGCGACGGAGAAGCCGTTAATACGTTTTTGTTATTAATCCTACTTAATTACTACTGGGAGGGGGAAATTGTATGTCTTAAAGAAAGAGGAATGCGCAGTTATAATGAAACGGCTTCTTCTGGCTAGAGGATATGTAAATAAATAGATTTGTCGTTGTCCTGACAACTTCTATCTAATATTTGCTCAGTATTTTAATAAGTTCTTCCTTCTTTTTGTTAATATATGAAATGTCAATTCTCATTTAAGATGTGAGATACTGCCATGGAACGAATTGCAGACTTGGTCTAACCCTTACAAAGTTGTGGTTCACATTTGTAAGTGATAGAATGCGTAAAAATGTCATTGGAAGGCATTCCAGCGATAGAATTAGTAAATCTCTGCATTATTTAGGATAAATTTGCCTTTGATGAACACAGTAAACCTATGAAATGGCGCACGGTGAATGGGTGTTGGGGGAATTAGTACGCGGGGAATTGATCCCCCGCTCTAATGTTATACTACCACACAACCCACCCCCCGGTTAATTTATTTATAACATTAACCAATAATCAGGGCGTGTAGGTTAACATAAGACTATAGACGAGAATAACAGTAGTGCGACATCAATTCACCGCGTACGAATTCACCGGCGCCCGGTGAATTGGTCCAGGGGGAATCGGTACGAGGGATATATTACTGGGAAGTAGCACTCTAAAACATTCAGATGACTCACATGTGACTAAGGATTCATTTGCACATCCTAAAATTGTGTCGGTTTAGTGGCATCATGTTTAAATTATTTGCGTCAAAACTTAAAGATCATTAATTTATGGCAAAGTGTTATTCAGAGCCGGGATAAGTGGAATCACTAAGTTGCCTTTAATGAAGTTAAGCAGAGGTAGAAATAGTATTTAATGTTTTTGCCCAAAAACACTAATAAATTGGAATTAAGTGCATCAATATTTCAGTTTCGTTGTAACTTTGAACACGTGACGTATATAAGGAGAACTGGCAACAGTTCACAGAATTTAATTGAATGTTCTTATTATACGTAAGTTTCAAATCTCTATTGATCTATAAAACGATTGAGCTCAAATATATTTACTGAGTGCTGATTCAGCGATTTAAATTAAAGAGAATGGCATTTATATTTTAATCGCCTCGTGCTTCCAATAATTTTTGCAATAAAATAACATCCTTCAAGTTGCAAACAATATCCATCAAAATCTAATCAATGGAAATACCTGTTTCTTTAGTATATTTTGATCACATTCCAAATTAGCAATGATAAGATGTGATATTTACCAGCTATTCCGGATATCAAACAAATACAGATATAAAAATTGAAGTTATGTCTAATGCTTATAAAATAATACCTATAAATACCGTTAAACTTTTTTTAAGTCAGTGCTTGATGCGGTATTGCGAGATTGTAATGAAAAGCAAATACTAACAAAAAGGCAGCTGATTCTATCAACACTCGCTTTGACAAACCAATGTTAAAATTGTCCTTTAAATGAACAAGTTCGGCTGGTTGTTTGCCTTGGTTATACGACGTCACAATTCATAACTCCGGTCTGTGGTTCAGATTCGATTCAAAGACACGAAAGCGCAATTTTTATTGGAAAAATGTAGAGAGATATATTAAATGAAAGTGTAATGTAGACTGACTACTCTGTGGTACATCAACGCGGAAAGGTTGCGTTTGATATTATAAATATTCACAATTAAGTTCTAACAATGCAGCATAAATAATTAGGTAATCTGTAATAAATGATTGGATAATAGATTTAGAAAAACTTAAGTAAACTTATGAGTTACAAAGAAGAATGAACTGCAGTGGAACGGTATACGATCTTTCAGTTGGTCTAAGAAGTTCTATCGTAATTGAGTTCGTTCAAATATCTTTAAATCAATGAGGTTCTACTTTGCTGAATCGAACATTCAATTTATAAACCGCCAAACTCCTAAATACGTTGCAACGCCTAATAACAATACTGACCATCTTAGACATACGTTTGTTTTAAACGATGATAAAGAAGGAAATTAAGTATTGTAATTTTAGTTTGAAATAATGGAAGAAGTAATGAAATTCTCTTTACCATGGTGTTAATCTACGGATAATTAATGCAGTATTATCTTTTAATTGGAGCGGAAATATCATTTAAGAAACAAAGAAATTTTACAAGGAGGTTAGTTATTTAGTTCGACTAAATTTGAGTTTGATAACTCCCTGAAAATAATCTAAATAGATCTATTGTTATTCAAATTCAGTTAATCACTGCATGAGAATATCTTTTGACATACAAATAGATAATTGTGTAACAAATATCGTTTAAAGGACAACAAAACGATGAAGATATTAATGCATGAAGTGATCGCTGGGTTTTATCAAATGTCTTATCGTGAAGATTACGTCTCTCGTCATTGCAGCACAAAAATACGAGATTTAGCATCACTCGATGTAAATTTTATTGAAATGGGTATAAATCGAGTGTCAGGAATGTGCAAAAATTATAATATTATTTCAAACTAGTTGTAATCTAAAAAATATATTCTATTTTAGTATCAATTGCACTCTTTGATCGTATCTTTATCCCAGACAAGGCGGTAAGTGCACGAAAGAAAACAAATACATAGTTCTATCAGAAACACACGATGAGTTCGCCTTGAGCTTGAAGAAAAGCAAAGAATTGAAGGCCATTGGGAAGCTATTACTGGTCTTTTGGCATTTTTAGCATGAGCATACTTCTCTTACTGAACCCTCGTAAGTGAAAGCAACGAAAATGAAAACGATGCTTGGAAAATTCGAAATGAGTTGAAGGACGTGAGACGCCCATTACTGGTCTAAGAATGATTGTTTACGTGATCAAAGCTTCTTTTTACAGTGCTTTGAAAGTGAAAGCAACGGTGAAGGGAAGCAAAATATCAATAGGTGTTGAAAGAGATCATCCAAGAAAGCGATACAGCATTTTTGAGTCTAATCACAGAAAAAGGGAAAGGGTATGTCTGACCATTGCATTACTGTGCTGTACTAATTATTCTTCATTAAATTACTCCAAATGAGAATTATAAAAGATTAAAACTTACTACACAGTGGTTCAGATTTTGTTGTAATGCTCAAAGTTCTTATGGAATAATTTTCTTTCAACCCCAAAATCAAAAAATTACTTAATTGATAGTCCATTCCACAGGTTTAAAATGTAGTACACGATGTGAAAAAAAACTTCGCAGTCCATAACGGGAGGATATTTTCAAAGTACGCGATGTTAGAGATAGACATAAATATATATGCTTACCAAAGCTGAAGCTCCAAGCCACTGACTTCTACCATCGAAGCATCTCCTGTAAGACTTTCACTTTCAGAAGGCGCCAATGAGCGATACGCGAAGACAATATCGGTGTGTAAGGTGTTTCCTCCCAAACAATTAAAAATGATATATTCCAAATTAATAAAATATACAAGGATTAAAATCAGAATTATATTCTATTCTAAAACCATGCAAATGTAAAGCGAAACGAGTAATTTTAAAAATACGTATTTCCGTTTATTTGCAAGCGTTGACCAAACAGTTTGAAATATCTTATAACGTCATCGCCCTATATTAAGAAGATAATAGCTAATAATAATTACCAATTGAAGAAGCCTTAATCAAATTCTTAGACATTAACTGAAGATATTAAAATTATGACACGAAAGAAAAACTTCAATAACAATACTTATTCGTAACAAATCGAACAACATTTCTAAAGTAATCAGAACTAACTAAATTCAAATTGCAATTAAACTGTAATAAAATAATATGGTTCAGATTATGAAATAATGCCGTTTAAATTTAGAATAATGTCGTTAAGGATAACAAGGGACTGTGAAACTATGGCGACTAAAACTTATGAAAATTCTTCTAAATTGATAAAAATCAGAAGAGTATTCTAAACCCATGAAAATTTGAAGTAACACAAGCAATTTGAATATAAATAAATAATAAATATGGTTACATAAACGGACAACATTGAGAATAAGTTTAAAAAATAACGACCACTGACGAGAATTAATATTACAAATTCGTACAAAATAGAATAGAATTCCTGAAATGATTAGGCTAAATTTAAATCTAAATTACAATTATTAGAAATAAATTCGGTTCTGATTATGAAATTATGAATTGAATGTTAAAGATGACAAAGACACTGTCATTTCGGAACAGTTAGAACTACTGAAATTTAAGCCACAAAAACGATTATAAATAAGATTTAGAATGTTTGATTAATGTAATCGAAGCCGTTGATAAGATTGAATTTTTTTAAGTTTCCTTCAACTGCTGATTTCCATTTAAATTCAAACCAGGATTTCCGTAATGTTTAGGAGTTGCAGGTATGATCTTTACAAAGCCTACAAATTAACACAGGTACTAATTGGAAAATATATTCAAGTAAAACTCTGTATTGAACTGTTTATAGATTGCGGAAGGAGGAAATTCAAACCGAAAATATGATTTCTTGGAAAAATGTAATCTCATGTATTATAACTGCAGTGAACTCAGGTTCAGGGTCACTCGGAAATATTTCTCTTGTTTCTTAATTTAAAATTCAACGTGTTACTCGTAATGAAAAGGCAATTGAAATTTGCATGATTTTTAACTTTCAAATCAAATTTCCGATGACGACTTGAAATAACTAGTTGCATACGTACAAAATATCCACTAGAGAAGCAATTCAGAATTTTAATTCCGATTGCGAGAATAAATGTTTAACGAAACAATGATCCAGCTTCCAAATTAATCAAAATTCCAAAAAAGGATCACAGAATATTATAACTGAAACTAATTTGGTGAGAAATAAATATTATTCTCATTACAACTTAATATCATTATTACACTATCATAGACGCGAGAAGTCCGGAAATACTACTGCGAATGATAAAGAAACACAAACAGGATTTCGTAGATATAAATTCGATATGAATCTATTCTACTATATTAATCTTCCACTATATTAAGGTAATACATTCTACAAATAAATTAAAAATGAACAGCTACGATGCGTCCACAATTTCCGTTAAAATTCAAATCCGATCTTCCCTTGTTTATGTGATGACGTCATGCACTTACCGAAGTATAAGAATTAACGACAGAACTAATTTAAAAATATATTCAGATAAAAAATGTCGTATAAACTCCAGATATGTATTCTACGCAAATTGAAAATACATGCAGCAAAGCCGAGTTCGAGATTTTACCGGAATTTTACCTCGTTTTTATATGCAAATTAATGATGTGACTCGTACATTTTCGGTCGTTTATGAAGAGGCAGTTTAAATTTTTAAAAACGCCTAAGACGATGAATTACAATCTTGAACCGAAAATAAACTTAAATTCGTAATCATGGAAGCAAGACCATTCCCACGCGAATACATATTTGCACATATCGAAGCCTAAGTATCTAAAAGAAAAGGCTTTTAAATTCGGGAATTGAGTCGACGTAGGCAAATGTAAGGATTCAATTTCTCGAGAACCGGTGTCACGTTCCGGCGACATTCTTTTCTCACTCTCAAACTGTCATAAATCTCAAAGGAACTGTCTGAGATTCCTATTTACAAGCAAATATGTTTAATCAATTCGCGAATGACCATGCTTATCTAGCTTTTAAACCGAAAATTGTACTTCGTATCATTCAGTTCCGGTGCTTAAGAAACAGAATAAAGTCATCTCATTAATTCACCCTATATTAAAATCACTCACAATATTTTTCAAATGATACGTCGTACACTGATATTAAACAAGGAAGAACCTTAAATTCTTTAATTTACCAACACGCTTTAGCAATATTTTCTCAGACAATACCAAATAAAGTATTTAATGAGACTTACCATTAGCTGGAAATCCTGGGTGACAACGATGGACGTTGAACATGGCAACGAGTTTCAACTGTTTCTCAATCACAGGTTGTCAGCACGACCTCGCTCGCAGAAATTCATGCAGCAACTGACGAAAAAACCGTCCGCGCAACCGACGAATAATAGTGCTGTCACCTGATTGGTCCAAATTTAAACATCTTTCTACTTGGCCTCGCCCACCAACCGTCATGAAAATTTTCCGCTGCTAACGATTGCAATTATAATTCAACGAATTTATTAAAGTATGATTTTAGATATATAATTAATGTTTTTCGTAGGTTTTAATTATTTTGTTTAAATTTCGCGAATTCCTTGAAGTGCTGGATCGAAAAATATCGAAGTTTGATAATATAAATATTTTATGTTCTTAAGTAACATCTATACATGGGTCCGGATATTTAAGATTTTTAGGTTCTTTATTTTTGAAAATGAAATAACGATTTACAAATTAATATCATAACCATTCATCCCGAAAGAGAAAAATGTAGCAATAATGTCGATGTAATTAATTTACACACAACTACTAACAAGATTTAATTGCAAGAATACGTTTTGATCGAAAGAAGTGCAGGATTTCAAGAAATGATGTACATGTTTACGAATAAAGCGGAAAAGTCTTATATTTTTTCTTAGAAATTCCTCTTTAAGATATCAATTTTCTCGCTAATCAAACACGTTTTCTATGATGTCAGCGAAGGCCTTTTATGAAGCAGAATTATTAAAACGAGATACATAAGTTGATTTAATGATACATTAAACGTCGATTTTAACGAATTATAATATAATATAATAGTTTACGAACCAGGAATGCACTTTTGACCACTCAATGCAACACGAAATATTCTAGAATAGGAAGAAATTTGCTCTATGAGAGGTAAATCGGCCTGTATGAATATCTCATTGCTAATATATGAAGTTAATTCACAGCCATTCAAATTAATGCAAACACCACTCTCATCCTACTTACATGACCTCCATCTTGCGTCGATGATATATATAGTTTGATGGAAGGATTCCGAGCTCTTGGAACTGCGATATGAAATCCATGAGTGCTCGTCTCGTTGATGGTTGTTTCATCGCCGATTTAAAGTAGTACACGTGTCCACTATTATTCAAGGAAGTCACTGATCGACTGTTAGATCGTCATTATTTGACTGATCTTCGTTAATTGTTAACAATACTAGATAAACCAGCCAAGAAGCTGTCCTGGTATGCAACTTTCTAACCACGAGTTAAACAAGGTGATCATTTAACGATAAGAAATGGCGAAATTAACATCAAACACTTGGGAATCAACAACTTAACGTCTTTAAACACTACGATTGAAATTCAAAGCAATATATACAGCAATAAGATAAAATATAACAAGATGTTTTTCGGAGCACTTTTTCAAGTACTTTCACAGTACTTTCGTATCGACAAAAATGGCGGGTTTTCCACAAAATGTCAGCTACAATTTGATGATTCCACAGATACGTTTTTATGTAGCACTCAGCTATTCACAGTGATTAAATTCAGAAAGTACACAATCTGAAGCATGTTATCAAACTTATTCCACGAATATGAACACTTACAAGCACTTTAAATGGTATTCCAAGTCTAGAACGCCATTTCAGAGCTTCTTCTCTAAATCACAAGGTGATTACGCAGCACGCCTTAAGAGAATTCCGATTGTCTTCGAAAAAATGAAGTACGCAAGTCGCGTTTCTGAGGCAGTGAATAATGGAGGGAAATAGTTTTGCTTCCTGTTATCAGAGTGCTTACTGCTGAAGTTAAAGGGCTGCGTATTAAATTGTGTGAAATCTAAAGTCAGAAGGATTTTTAAGAGGTTATAAATGTTCATCTGTGCACAGTTCATTTGTTGAAAGTTGACAATTTTGCTTTTCCTTCTGGATTTCTTGATTGTGAGTGTTCCACGGAAGAGAATGAATTTGGAAAACGAAAATAAAGAGTTGAAGCTCTCGACCTGGTTTACAGTGTTATCCAAAATTAAGTGTTGGAAAGAGCGTTTTTCTAAATCTCCGATAGAAGCATAGTCAAGAAAGGACACCTCATGATTGATTTTTTCACGCTGTAGCTGTACGAATTGGGTGTCTTCCGTTCACCTTACGATCACAAAATGCAAGATTTGAAAGTAAGTACGATGAAGATGGTATGTGCTTTGAATTTTATCTTAATCTACATGTATTCGAGACTTACGAATCAACTTCGAGGGTTGGCATGGACACAATTACCTATGCAATTACAGTGATATCGAATTCTTAATGCAAATTTATTCGTGTTCACGATTATGTAGTAATGTTATTCATGATGCGATTGGCAGTACTTTCAAGGAAGGATATTTGATTAGATGATTAATTTAAAGACACTTATTGACTCTTGATTAAGGCGGTCAAGTATAGAAATGTTTATTGGTAGTGAAATATGAATGTCAAGAAGAAATCTATCTAAACCACTTCTTCGTTGTCACTTTTTTCATCTTAATACTTTAGTGAATTTATGAACCATTAATACTGCGAGCGAAGATACCATTTATTGTCGAAGGTTTTTTGATCTCCACATAAATGAGTAATGTATCATTCAATCAACTTATGCATCTCGTTTTAATGATTCTGCTTCATAAAAAGTATCTTTGGAAGACATCAAAGCGGGTTCGATTAGCGAGAGAATTGGTATTTTAAAGAGTAATTTATATACGGTTTTTCCGCTTTATACGTAAACATGGACTTCATTTCATAAAACTGTGCACTTCCTTTGATCAAAACGTATCCTTGCAATGAGATTTTGCTTGCAATTCCCCTGTGCATCGATTAATTAGTATGATTGCTACATTCTTCTCTTTATGGATAAATAGTTATGATATTAATTTGTAAATCGTTCTTTCATTTTCGAAAACAAAAATACCTAATAAAATTAACGATCAAGACCCAAATATAGATGTTTTTTAAGAACATAAAATATTTATATTATCAAACTTCGATATTTTTCGATCCAGCACTTCAAGGAATTCGCGAAATTTAAACAAAATAATTAAAACCTACGAAAAACATTAATTATATATCTAAAATCATACTTTCATAAATTCGTTGAATTATAATTGCTATCGTTAACAGTGGAAAGTTTTCATGAGTGTGGGTGGGCGGGGCCAAGTAGAGAGATGTTTAAATTTGGACCAATCAGGTGACAGCACTATTGTCCGTTGGTTGCGCAGACGGTTTTTCCATCAGTTGCTGCCTGAATTTCTGCGAGCGAGGTCGTGCTGATAACCTATGATTGAGAAACAGTTGAAATTCGTTGCCATGTTGAACGTCCATCGTTGCCACCCAGGATTTCCAGCTAATGGTAAGTCTCATTAAATACTTTATTCGATATTGTCTGAGAAAATATTGCTATAGCGTGTTGGTAAATTGAAGAACCTAAGTTTCTTCCTTGTTAAATATCAGTGTACAACGTATCATTTGAAAAATATTGTGACTGAATTTAATATAGGGTGAATTAATGAGATGACGTTATTCTGTTTCTTTAGCACTGGAACTGAATGATACGTAGTACAATTTTCGGTTTAAAAGCTAGATAAGCGTGGTCATTCGCGAATTAAATAAACATGTTTCCTTGTAAATAGGAATCTCAGACAGTTCCTTTGGGATTTTATGACAGTTTGAGAGTAAGAAAAGAATGTCGCCGGAACGTGAAACCGGTTCTCGCCGATTCTTCTCGAGAAAATGAATCCTTAAATTTTCCTACGTCGACTCAATTCCCGAATTTAAAAGCCTTTTCTATAAATGTGTAAATATGTCTTCGCGTGGGAATGGTCTTGCTTCCATGATTACGAATTTAAGTTTATTTTCGGTTCAAGATTGTAATTCATCGTCTTAGGCGTTTTTAAAAATTTAAACTGCCTCTTCATCAACGTCCGAAACCGTACGAGTTACACCCTGAATGTGCAAATAAGAAACGATAGAAAAATGCAGGTAAAGCCTCGAACTCGGCTTTGCCGCATGTATTTTCAATCTGCCTTGAATACATATCTGCCATATATATGACATGTTTTATCTGATATATTTTTAAATTAGTTCTGTCGTTAATTCTTATGCTTCGGTAAGTGCATGTCGTCATCACATAAACAAGGGAAGATCGGATTTGAATTTTAACGGAAATTGTGGACGCATCGTAGCTGTTCATTTTTCATTTATTTATAGAATGTATTACCTTAATATAGTGGAAGATTAATATATTGGAATAGATTTATATCGTCTTTATATCTATGCAATCCTGTTTGTATTTCTTTTTCATTCTCAGTAGTATTTCCGGTCTTCTCGCGTGTATTATAATGTTATAAGGAAAATCAGTTGCAACATCCCTCCAATGAGAATAATATTTATTCCTCACCAAATTAGTTTCTGATTCAATAATGAGTGGTCCTTTTTTTGGAATTTCGATTAATTTGGAAGTTGGATACTCGTTTCGTTAAACATTTATTCTCGCTATTTGAATTGAACTTCTGAATTGAATCTTTAGTGAATAGTTCTTACGAATTTAACTTTCTATTTTAAGTCGTCTTCGGAGATTTGTTTTGAAAATTAAAAGTCATGCGAATTTCAACTGCCTTTTGAAATTAAGAAACGGGAGAAACAATTCCGATACATCCAGGAATCGAATTCAGTGCATTTATAAATTTTCAAGGAAAGCATGTTTCCAGTTTGAATTCCCTCCTTCCGTATTATATCAACAGTTCAAAAAGTAGTTTTACTTGAATAAATTTTCCAATTAGTCCTGTTAATTTTTAGGCATTGTTTAGATCATACGTGCCACTCATTAACATTACGGAAATACTAGTTTGAATTTGAAAGGAAATCAGCAGTTGAAGGAAACTTTAATAAATGCATTCTTATCAACGGCATCGATTAAATTAATCAAATATCCTAATATTGATTTATAATTTTTTTGGCTTTAATTTCAAAAGTTCTAACGGTTCCGCAATGAAAGTGCCTCTGTCATCTTAAAAATTAAATTCGTTATCTCATAATGAGAACCGAATTTCTTTCTATTAATTGTAATTTAGATTTAAATTTAGCCTAATCATTTCAGAAATTCTATTCCATTTTGTACGAATTTGCAATAGTATTCTCCTCAGAGATCGTTATTTTTTTAAATCATTCTCAATATTGTTCGTTGATGTACCCATATTTATTATTTATGTATATTTAAATTTCAATTTTTACATTAATTTTTCACGGGTTTAGAATACTATTCTGATTTTTATCAATCTAGAAGAATTTTAGAAGTTTTAGTTGCTATAGTTCCACAGTTCCCTGTTGTCTTTAACTACTTAATTCTAAATTTAAACGGCATTATTTCATAATCTGAATCATATTTATTTCTTACAATTTAATTGCAATTTATATTTAGCTTGATCACTTACGAATATTGTTCGATTTGGTATGAATTAGTACTTATATTAAAGTTTTTGTTTCGTGTCATGATTTCATTATCTTCAGCCAATGTCTAAGAGTTTAATTAAGTCTTCTTTAAAAGATAATTATTCTTAGTTTTTATCTTCTTAATATTGTGCGATGATGTGACAAGATATTTCAAACTGTTTGGTAAACGGAACATCGCTTGCATTTGATAAGAAATACGAATTCTTCTAATTACTCGTTTCGCTTTACATTTGCTTAGCTTTGGAATATAATTCTGATTTTAATCCTTATATATTCTATTAATTTGGAATAAACATTTTTTATTATTTAGTAGGCAATACCTTACACACCGATATTGTCTTGGCGTATTGCTCATTGGCGTCTTCTGAAAGTGAAAGTCGTACAGGAGATCCTTCGATGGTTTTGGTCAGTGAATTGGAGCTTCAGCTTAGATAAGTAGAATATATACATTTTTATATCGAACTTTTAAATCACGTACTTTAAAAATATCCTCAAGTTATGGACTTTTTTTCACTTCGTGTATTATATTATAAATACTTGTGGAATTATTTCATAATGTTGAAATACCAACTAAGAACGGACAATTAATTAAGTGATTCAATAGTTTTGGGGATGAAAGAAAACTATTTCACAAGAGCATTACAACAAAATCTACACGATTGTGCAGTAAGTTGCTATTTTTAATAATCGTCATTTGATGTAATTTAATGGAGAATAATAGGTACAGTACAGTAATGTAATGGTCAAACATACCCTTTCCCTTTTTTCTGTATTTTTCTGTGATCAGACACAAATGCAGTTTCGCTTTCTTCGATGAGCTATTTCAAACACATATTCATATTTTGCTTCCCTTCACCGTTGCTTTCACTTTCAAGGCACTGTAAGAAGAAGCTATGACCACGTAAACTATCATTCTTAGACCAGTAATGGGTTTCCGACGTCCTTCAATTCATTTCGAATTTTCCAAGCATCGTTTTCATTCCCGTTGCTTTCACTTTCGAGGTATCAGTAAAAGAAGTAGGATCATGCTAACACTGCCAAAAGACCAGTAATAGCTCCCCAATGGCCTTCAATTCTTCGCTTTTCTTCAAGTTCAAGGCGAACTCATCGTGTGTTTCTGTTAGAACTATGTATTTGTTTTCAATCGTGCATTTACCGCCTTTTCTGGGGAAAAGATACAATCAAAGAACACATTGGTTGCATAAATAGAATAAATTGTTAAGATCACTAGTTTGAAATAATATTATCATTTTTGCGCATTCCTGACACTCGATTTACATCCAATTAAATAAAATACACATCGAGTGATACTAAATCACGTATTTTTGTGCTGAAATGACGAGAGGAGTAATTTTCACGATAAGACATTCTATAAAATCCAGCGATGACTTCCTACATAAATATCTTCACCCTTGTGTTGTTCTTAAAACTATATTTGTTACACAATTATCTTTTTGTATGGCAAAAGATATTCTCATGGAGCGATAATAAACTGAATTTGAATAACAAGTGAGCTATTTACATGATTTTTAGGGAGTTGTTAAACTGAAATCAAACAAACATAATTCCCGCGCAGTACCGATTTTCAGGGCGTCCATTAGAGTTAGTGCACGACAACTAATATCTAGGAGTCACGTTGCATCATGAAGGCTCCTCTGTTATATTATTGCAAATATTATTGAGAAACACGTGGCGATTAAAACATGAATGCCATTCTCTATAATATAAATCGCTGAATCAGCACTCAGTAAATATATTTGAGCTCAATAGTTCTAATGATCAATAGAGATTTGTGACATAAGTAAATTAAATACATTTAATTTCATTCTGTTAATTGTTGATAATTTTCCTTATATACGTCACGGGTTCAAAGTTATAACGAAACTGAAATATTGATGCATTTAATTCTAATTTATTAGCGTTTTCGGGCAAAAGCATTAAATACGATTTTGAATTAGGCTTAACTTCATTAAAGGCAACTTAGTGATTCCACACATCCCGGCTCTGAATAACACTTTGTCATAAATTAATGATCTTTAAGCATTTACGCAAATAATTTAAACTTAATGCCATTAACACGACACAATTGAAGGATATGCAAATGAATCCTTAGTCACTTGTGAGTCATCTCAATGTTTTAGAGTGCTACTTCCCAGTAATATATCCCTCGTACCGATTCCCCCTGGACCAATTCACCGGGTGCCGGTGAATTCGTACGCGGTGAATTCGTACTAACTACTGTTATTCAGCCTTATGTTAATCTGCACGCTCTGATTATTGGTTAATGTTATAAATAAATTAATGGGGGGTGGGTTGGGTGGTAGTACAACATCAGCGTGGGTATCAATTACCCGTGTACGAATTCCTCACGAACCAATTCACCGTGCGCCATTTCATAGGTCTACTGTATTCATTAAAGCCAATATCATCTTAAATAATGCAGAGATTTACTAATTCTATCGCTGTAATGCCTTCCAATGACATTTTTACGCATTTTATCACTTACAAATGTGAACCACAACTTTTTAAGGGTTTGACCAAGTCTGCAATTCGTTCCAAGACAATATCTCACATGTTAAATGGGAAGTGACATCTCTTTTGGGAACAAAAAGGAAGAAGAACTTACTATAAAACTTAATTAATATTAGGAAGAAGTTTTTAGGACAACAAATAATCTATTATATTTGCATATCCTCAAGCCAGGAGAAGCAGTTTGATTAAAATTGCTCACAACTCTTTCTTTCGGCTTAAGACATACAATTTACTTCTCTCAACAGTAATTAACTATGATTAATGGATCAACACAAACGGCTTCTCCGTCGCGGATTCCAAAATCAACATTCCCGATTCGACCTTTTTTTGTTTTCGTAGAGAAAATTGTGCATTTCATTAACAATATTCTTCCTATATTTTCGACTATTTTGAAGGAATAAGACGATGTTGGATGAGAAAAGGTGTTGAATAGCACTTTCAATGTCACAGTAGAAGAAAAGGTAATCGTTATTTTCATTAACACTAGGTATTCAGATCTGTGTACAGTGTTTATTTCTATGTTCGCTTTCCGACCCAAAACCTTACGAAACAAAAATTTCATGTCTGAAGGATTTATTCTTTTAGCAAATTTCGAATCACAATCACATAAAATAAAACATTCTTCAAAATTCGATCGTTTCCTATTCAGTTTGGCAAGTATTTGGAAGAAAATTTCAATCTATAAATATTTAAAGCAATAAGAAATTAGGAAGTTCATGTACGAGCAAATTCCAACACTTGTCACGTTTTTAAATTCAACAATATGACTGAATTACATGGATGTTAGTCTGATTACTTTGATGGATTATCAATTTTTAATGAATTTAAGAACAGTCCGTAGGTTTTTCTGCTGTTTTACTAGATTGATTTTGTTGCATTTGCAATTTGTTACATCTCCATAATTCCTTAAACTTTGTTGAAACGTATATCATCGCATCGTTTTTTTGCATTATAAATACGTTACATTTGTAAGTTCCCATTTAATTGCTTTTTTATGGGGTTATTAACATTTGAATGACCCGCTACTGTCATCGGAACCATCGGCTCTTCACCGGGAATTAATCTCGATGGAAGCGATGGACATCGGTGGAAAGCATCGTAAATCCATTGGTGAATAAAATGAATGGTTTGATGGATTCATCGATGCAAAAAAAAGTGCTTACTCGAATCTTAGATTAGTTTTATTTCAGCTTCTTCGGCGAGAGTTTTCGTTTATTGCAAGTATTTCAAATAGTATTACAATCAATTCCACATTTTCCAACAGTATTTCAGAATACGTTACTAAATTCGCTTCCTGTTGAGTGAATGTAAACCTATATATGTATATGTCCTGTGATATTTCTTTCGGTATATAGGACTCCCAACATCTGTTACCTTGGAGCGGTGTGATATACAAGAATGACAAGTTACAAAATATCTGATCTAATTTCTTTCGTTGGAATTCCACTCTCTTTTACAAAGTTCCCAATCAGAAAGCTAAATAATCCATATTCAACCAATAAAAATCATTATAAATCCTTGAATATAAAAGAAGCTTTGTCGGTATTTCTGTGAGTTTATTAAATACTACCTTTAAAGTTAAATTGCAATTAGGCAATATTCAGATGACGGTTGTGTTCTCGATACAAAGTTTATGCAGTTATCGCCACTTTATTACCAGACAAGAAAAAGAATTTCGATTACGAATTAAAACTATAATTATTTTTTTTATTCTCTACTTCTCACGAATTATTGGACTAGTGAGTATTATTCAGATAACCACAATTAAATAGAAATGGTTGAACGTTTCTTACATTTCACTGAATGATTTTAAGGACGTTTATATTTGCAGATATATAATTCGAAAATATTAAAAGTAGATGAAGTTCAGTTTGATAAGAAAAAACGTAAACTTTTAGCCAATTACGTTGAAAAGTGAGACTATAATTTACACTTTTATAGAATACCTGATTTTTTTTCTACAGGTGAATGCAGTATCTAAAATTCCTAACTGTGACTTTATTTGTGAGTAATCCAGTTAATCTTCCTACTTTTCTTGCAACTTAATTTTCAAATGCCATTATTTCACCATTTACAGCGAGGCAATCTGACATACTCAAGTAGTTATTTAGAGCTCAGGATTCTTGGTGACAAATACTTGGTATATCTGGAATCAGTTATTTTAATCTGCTCTTAAGTTTTCCTTTAGAATAAGTAATTAACCTTGCAATAAATGATAGTACAGTAAACTCCCGTTTATCCCAAATGATCGGGACGGCGCCGCGGCGGCCGGTTCGGATAACGAAAATTTCGGATAAACCGAAATCCCGCGTGTAACACTCCGAATTGCGTCAATACCTCGAAATATGATCGTAAAACGTGCGTACGTAGAATGCTATTGATATGGTGGTGAATAAGCCTGCATGGTTTTGACTGAAAAATTTGAGTGTTGAGTTGACGTGTTAAAAAGGCGCCAAAGTATGATTGAAAACTCAAATATTTTAAATGCTGAATGACAAAGCTCGTTTGTTTTGGGTTCTTGCAGAAAAAATCCACCTTATTTGGCAGTGGTAAATAATAAGAGTTTTAAAGAGGTGTCACTAGCAAATAGGTAATGGGTCGCGATATTATTCGGTGGGTGGGTTAGGTGCATTCGGAAGAGTTTGTTCGGATAAAGCGGATTTCGGATAAACGGGAGTTTACTCTATACTTCTATTCAATCTTTTCTAAATTCCTCAGAACAATTAGTAGTAATCAATCGCTGCCTATTTGAATTACTATTTAGTGGAGGCAGTGCTTGTTTGTGGTAGTTTAGTAAGAAGTGCATATATATGTATTAAACACTTGCTCCGTAGTGGCAGAGGGAATATGCCCAATTCTTCTCAGCCCTAGCCGAGGGGTCTACGGATTAAGGCATCTCAAACTGTATCTCCTAGTTGTTAGGTGATCTAACCGTCATGAGCACCCGTTTAATCTGAGAGTTCGAGGCTCCTCCGCGCATCTTGACAATTTTATTAGAAGTATGAGGGATATCTGGGGGGTAGCTATTTTGAAAAAACTCGTTCCAAATTAATTTAAATATGTAGCTAAATGGCACCAGTAAAATAGCTTGATCTCCTAAGATCTATGCAAGTAAAGCTGAACCTTTTCCGGTATTTCTATTATTATTTGCTATCAATTATTCGGTCGTTTAAACTGCCATCGTTGCGTAGTATCGTATATTCTCGTCTCCATACGATCTTCACTAAGTTCTTTTTCCTCTTACGTCAGAACCATTCTTATTTATATTCCTAGTGCCCTCGATTACAATTTTTCCACTCTAATCTATTGTTTAGAAGTGCTGATGAGTAAGGTGTTTTAACATCGAATTGGGTCACCGTTATATAACTTCATAGATGTGATATTTTTCTTTGTTACCGGGAATTTTATTTTTAAATTATTCTCTTCTTGATATCACTATATTCACTAAATTCATTTATTATTTTGGTGTTTCTATTCTTTCCAGTTTTAAAAAGTGAACTTGCCCAAATTTCGATAAGGCTTTACCATATGACCTCACAAATGCGAGTGACCACCGTCAACGGAAGAGGCTCGTGGGACAACGGTAGGCTGGATCTCCAAGTTAAGTAAACAAACTATACTTTCATAATTTGCAGATCAATTTTTATTATAATTTCATCATATTATGGTATTTCGAAGTATAAAAAATTATTATCTTTCAAATTAAGGAAGACATTTCTGACTGTGATTTCATCATTTTAATACATTGATTTTGCTTATTAAAGTAATTATAATTTATAGCTTTTGCTTCTAAAATTCCAAACAAGAAAGAGACATTATTATATAGAGATAATATTAAAATAACTAATTTCCTTCTTAGCATATTGCCAACTATTCAAATTTAATAATCAGATTCATATATTCCTTCTGAGTCCATGAACTCTTTAAATTATTGCATTATATTATTATATTATATTTTGATTTGCTTTATATATATTTTCCTATTTTTCTTCGTAAATTTCGATTTGAATGTGACTTTACCACAACGTTTAGATGACTGTTGAATTTAGAACAATTGTTGGCTTATAATCTATTCAAATTAAACCATACAGACTCCGTACAATCCTTTTCTCATAAAATTCTATATTTAACCAGCAAAACGCCTTCGACGGCCAAGCGAAAGATGAGGGAAGAGGTTGCACAGTGCCTCCGGGAGCGGGAAGGAGCTGCTGAGTTCCATGCATTCGGCATCAGCGACACGGTCTAAAGAGCTGTCCTCCTCTAGCGGCTCCACAATCCCGCCCGAAAATTCCGGGTGCTCCAAAGTAGAATTATTCAGGAATTACATTGAGAACATCACCATGGTACTGAAGTACCAGACAACGACTCAGGTTGGGAAGAGGGTGTAGCACCCGAGGGCGAACCCCTAAAGCATCACCCTACCCCGGAAGATGAATTAGAAGTGAAATGCATTAATTTTCTTCCGAGCCAAAATATATTTTCAATTATGTATAGGATAAAAATTTGTAAGGCCGGAACATGTATAGCGCACCATGACTTGAAATGTATATAATATGGATATAAAATAACTCTGCGCCCTCAGCCGAAATAAACATCGCAGAATGTATAGATTTGTTATGATATGTAAAGCAGGGCTATGGATAATTTATATATTCTGTACCTTTTAATTGAATTTCCCTAATGTATAATTGGAAAGACAGTCTGAAGGTATCGGGAGTTGGTTATGGGAGAGGAAGAGAAGGAAGCGATTGATTTAATATATTTTCCATTATAGATAGTACAAACCTTTGTGAGGCCGGAACTAGTATAGTGTACCATAACATAAAATGAACATAATATGGATATATTTTGCGCCCTTAGCCAAAGTAACTGTCGCAGAATGTATACATTTACAATGATGTGTAAGGCGGGGCTATGTATAATTTATATATTCTGTACCTATTCATTGAATTTCTCCCGTATTTTTGCTATTGTCTAATTGTTAATAAAGAGTGAAGGTAGGAGATGGGATATGGTAATGGGAGAATAAGAGGAGGAAGCGATTTATTGGGAGAGGGGCGGAATGAAGTAAGAGCTGGGCGTAATAGAGGTAGGGAAGGTATATGGTAGGTCATATGGTACGGATTGGGTAGAAAATAGGGTTAGGAATGGTTGGTAATTGTACAGAAGGAGCTTTGGGTGGGAAGTGTGGGAGTGGGTGTGGTTGGGACGTGAGTGGGTGGGGTAGCGGCCTGCATGGGAATGGGTGGGGAAGGGGCATGCATGGGAGTGGGTGGTGTAGGGGGCGGGATGGATATAGGTTGGGTAGAGGGTGGGACGGTAGTGGGTTGGGGTAGAGGATGGGACGTGAGAGGGTGGGGTAGAGAGTGGGACGGGAGAGCGAAGTGCAGAGGGTGGGACGGGAGTGGGTGGTAGGGGAGAGGGTGGTAGGGGAGAGGGTGGTAGGGGAGAGGGTGGTAGGGGAGAGGGTGGTAGGGGAGAGGGTGGTAGGGGAGAGGGTGCTAGGGGAGAGGGTGGTAGGGGAGAGGGTGCTAGGGGAGAGGGTGGTAGGGGAGAGGGTGGTAGGGGAGAGGGTGGTAGGGGAGAGGGTGCTAGGGGAGAGGGTGGTAAGGGAGAGGGTGGTAGGGGAGAGGGTGGTAGGGGAGAGGGTGGTAGGGGAGAGGGTGGTAGGGGAGAGGGTGGTAGGGGAGAGGGTGGTAGGGGAGAGGGTGGTAGGGGAGAGGGTGATAGGGGAGAGGGTGCTAGGGGAGAGGGTGCTAGGGGAGAGGGTGGTAGGGGAGAGGGTGGTAGGGGAGAGGGTGGTAAGGGAGAGGGTGATAGGGGAGAGGGTGCTAGGGGAGAGGGTGATAGGGGAGAGGGTGGGGTATAGGGTGGGTAAGAGTGAGGGATAATAAAGAATTATAAAACACATTAATGTATCGGGAGATTTGTCTTTAGGATATAAGTGGACAGTACAGATATAGCAAGGACTCACACAAAGCGATTTCATCAAGAGCATTGGATACCTCTCTCGAAAAAGCGTTTTTGGACTGTTGCAGTTTAGGTCGCTACGTAGGTATTAATGGAAATAATATATCCACGTTTCACCATTTGACAGTTAAAAGATGAAGCCTTGTAATAAACGTTTGTTCAAGTACACAACTGTAAGCGTATCGTATTTAAACATTTTTAAGAATCGATCATTTTCTTTCAAGTGGTGCTCTGCTATGAGAGGTGATACGAAAATTAACTTTCGTTCCAGACAAAGCTACATTCTTTATCTTTGAATGGAAATATATAATGAGATCGTAATTATTACACAATCGCTGTAATCGCCAAACACACGAAGATGTTTAGCTCATTTTAAGGAAGAAGCTTTACTGGAAGAAAGGTGCTGCAGTCAAGACTAACGGTAGGCACAAGCTCTCCAGAATATATTACAAAAATATGGAATTGATCCCCTTATCCGAGAGGAAATCTTTGATTTAACTTCCGTATGTTTAGCGCAAAATTACTTCCTATTCGAAGAAAACTTTTATTATCTGAGTAAACGGTTAGCAATGGGATTTCCCCTAACGCCTATTTTAGCGGAGTTATTCCTGGATAATTTTGATAATAACGATTTTGAGCTTAACTAATTGTGTCCTTTTTGGCGCCGTTATGTATATGATGTCATTTGTATCTGGGGGGGTTTATCTACGATCCCTAATTAAATACCTCTAAAATGAGAAGTGAGCGAAAAGGTGGGTTTAGAATTAACTTCGATCAGAGAAATTCCTCATCCGATTTCATTTAGACCGTCCTCTTTCCAAACGGAGAGTATATTACGGAGAAGCGTGAGGCAGGTTGGAAGACTAAAAGAATTCATTTTACGCCGGAAAAGCAGCCGAGGTGGTCTCTGGCCAGCCTGGTTCTTATGAGTGAAAGCATCCCTAGCTAGGTTTTATGACCATTTTATGACGAGTAAAACCGTCGTGTGGGTAAGTGGCCTTTGCATGGAAATGGAAGGGTCCTCTCCCGTACCAAAATACCCACTCCACTTTCCCCTCGAATTCTAAACAGCGGGTAAACGCTGAACTAAAATAGCAAAAGGTCGAGTACGAAATTTTAGAAAGGTATGCAATCCCCTTAAGATGCTCAAAGCTTGTGAAGTGATTTCACATTACGTGGCAACTCTTTTAGTTAGATTCAGTTTGCGTACGTTTGTGTCCGCAAAACTCGAAAAATACTCGGTCGATTGACTTGAAAATTTAACGCAACGTCTCATTCAAATTCGAGAGAGTTCCTGTCGTGAAAAATGTTGACATTTCGTCCCTTGTTCGATCACAGACGAGACAAAGTATTTCCATAACAATTGCATATAATGTTCATTTTTCCCGTTGCAGGTTTCATTTCTTTTGCAAAATTAAATCAGAAAGCATGGTCGGACGAAATTGAGACAAGCACCAAAAGAATGGAAAATGAATAAAAAATCTTATTTTGGTCGTGGATCATTGTTTTCGAATTGAGTTATCGAGATTTTACACGAAATACACGAAATTTTTGTTAAATTTCGAGGGTGTAAAGAACTGGTCCCCCTGATGACCAATATCATTGTTGAATCCGAGCTCCTACATATTGTCCTATTTAAAGAAGAATAGAAACTTTGTTGATTCCGTCACATTGATGTGCAAACCCTCTAAACCATTTCTGTTGCCGTTGCAGCAACGTCTCACTTCAACCACGTTGTGGCAATGTCTCAAAAGCTTCCAAACGTCCTCTCTACAACGTTGTGGCAACATAATTGCAACGTTCTAGCAACACATTCTGAAACATAAATGCAACCCTATATGAATAAATAATGGACTCCATTTTTCTCATTAAAAAATATATTTATTACAAAATATTACAAATTATTTGTTTTTCTTTGTTTTTTCCTTTTCCCTCTGGTACCTGCTTCCTGCATGTCCAAACCAGTCAATGGACTTTTCCTTCACTTCTTTGAAACCATATTCGTTTAGAGTTGGCTTTGACCGGAAAGCCTCTGAAACAGAATTAGATTACTGATTACACATTCAAGTTGTTTTGAACATATATTTTCCATCTCAATATAAATTAAGCTGATCATACCTATCATGCAGGCACAAGTTCTTGTCGTGCTGAATGGGCGTTTGCAGACACCTTTTTTGGATTGCTCATAAAAAGAAAATTTTCTTCCCGGGCTATTACTTAACAGATAGTACAGCATTCCAAAGACACCTGTGATGTTGTTGCCACCACGTCTACAAATTCCTCTTACCTGAAACATTTATACATTACAGCAACATGAAAAGATACTATATGAGTTGTCTGAATTTTTAATTTTGATAAACATATGATGTAAGAAAGACTTACCAATGCAGCCTGAAGCCCCTTGTCAAGGTGTTCGACCACCAATGCATCAAACTCCTCCTCTGTCTCCAATGGAAACTTCCATTTCAGAGGAGAGTACTTGGTGCCCTCTCCTGAGGATAATGTTCTCGTAATAGAAAGGATTTCCTTCAACATCTCCTGCTGGGTTCTCTCGATCCTTTGGAGATACTCCAAAAGAGAAGTATCATGAAGACCTACAACAGAGATAAATATATTTATTTCATGTTAATATGACTGAGGCACCGCCCAGCACACATGTTAGACAGTGCTGTTATAGAGTATCAATTGCAAATGTAAAACGATTACAAGTAAAAACTCTGAACAGTAAAACCCCTCTCTTACACAAGTGAAGGGTGTAAATTGTGGGAAAATTTAAATAGAGGATAAATATAATTTTTTTAAAGTGATCTCTGAAAGTAAAGCTAAATGCTCAATTTTGACTAGTGAACGTCTGGTCTTAACTGAAAATCAATATCACAAACACTTTGTTTAGTGAACTCACTGCTAACTCGTTCACTTAAGGGAATATATTTTCACCACATAATTGCTATTTGCTATTTAACACAAAGCATTGGGGAATGAGTGTAGCTTTATCATACTTTTACCTGATTAAATGGTTATAACTGAAGAACTTGACGAATAAAAATAGATTTCATATAAAATTAATCTTATTTAAAGTCAAGACATTCTACATCAATGGATGCTTTCTTCTAACAAATAAATAATTTACCTTCATTGTCTGCTGGAACGTTTACTCCCCAGGATACAAATGCTGTGTAGAATTCGCACAAGACTGTCAAAGCTGGTGTCCAAGGAGTCCAAAAATCGTAATCCAAACTGGCGTATGTCTAAATAAAACTGTATGGAGTCAATCCGGAGTCCAAAAATCGTGATCCAGACGGTCGTAAGTCGGTAAAAAAAAGGCACACACGTGCAATCCAAAGTCCAAAAATCCAAGCGATCAAACGATAATGAAAGAGGAAAATCTTTAATACGCAACGCTCAAAACAAACACACCAACACAGGTGAGGTAGTCCAAACAGTCAACAACAGTCTATAAATAACACTATCGATATATCGATAGAGCCGGAGCCTAGACCGGCCCAGATGAAATTTTTTCTAAGTCCCAACGCACAGTGCTCCCAAATCGAAAAAACCTGGCCAAAATTAATACCGCTGCGATTTTTGCTTACTTACTTGAAGTAAAGGTTGATCCCAATGGTTTTTGATACAGTAATATCGGATTTTAAGTCATTCTCTCTGTATTAGTGATATTTTTGTTCTTACGCAGTATCTGTTTAAACAATGAATTTAGAAATCCAAATGACATTTAAGGTAATTTCCGTTTTGGGTTATTATATTTAAAAAAATATCGGAGATACTGAGTTCCGTGTTTCCAAGTAATGTTTTCTAAGTTTGCGACTCTTTGAGAGACGTAATTATCGCGTTGCAACGACGTTGCAGAACGACCTAAATAATGCTGCAACCTCTGCAACCTTTCTGCAACGTAGCTGCAACCTTTTGTGTTTACTGGGAAGCGAAGTCAGCTTCCCCCTCTACTGCTCTCAACGCGATAGAGGTGGAGCCTTTCGCTTCCTTCCTTGGCAGTATCTGAATTGATATCAGTGTGTGAAGGATTCACGTTCACAAGCGTGAAAGGCGTGATTAATTCCTAATTACATCTTTCCCATACAGCACAGTCCGTGGAACATCGGTTTAAGACAAGTATAATATACGTATATCAGGTAGTGTAAAAGTTGGATACAGGGTCATAATATACGTACACCTAGGGTATTCTTTGGGGGGGGTCTTGTCCGCCCTAAAAGGTATAATATACGTATATCCCCACAGGAGTGCTGACATCTGACGGCAGATGCCACTACCATAACTCGGCCACCGCTGTTAGTTACCGTGGCTACCGCTAGATGGTACTACTGAATAATATTTCGATCGAGGTATGGATGGGAAAATTAATGCACGAGAAACATTGACAAAATTTTCAATAAATATATTAATTAAATAACGTTAACAGAACAAAATATAGCATAGCTTAATTTCCTGTTTTTACTTTGTTTTCCTGTTGAAGAGAGTGATGGAATGTGATTTGTGTGAAATGTTTGATCGAGTATTATTAATAATGTAGTCAATTAGTTGATAAGTGTTTTAGAATGTTTCCTTACATTAATCAGTGCCGGATTTAGGCAGTGGGCAGAGTGGGCAGTGCCCATAGACCTCCACCAAAATGGGCCTCCGCCAAGGTGACAAAATGTAAAAAAAAATTGTAAAAAATGGGAAACCCGACAACACCCCGTTGAGTCGCGGAGAAAGATGGAAATTTCTCAACAAGTCAAGACAGATTGGGGGGGGGGGCAAGAGGCGAAAAACGTCCAAAAAAGGCCTCCACCCGTTGGATTGCTCATAGGCCTCATATACCCTAGATCCGGCACTGACATTAATAATCATCGTGTTTTCAAATACCTTGTAGATGTCGCGAAAGTTCACTGAGACATCTTCAAGAAATCTTGTTAGACATTCGAGATATCTCAGAGATGTGTTTCTGCTATGTGGGTAGCTGTTTAATTAAAAGTAAGAGTTCATGAAAACCTTTCTTTGTTTGTCCCTAGGGAAATTTGATGCGTGATCGAAAATTATTATTAATAATGCGTCATTCAGCTGAAAATGGAATTCATGGTTAGCTGTCTAATTAAAAGTATGGGCTTATGAAGACTTTTGTTAAATTTCCGATGTAACCTGGTATTTTGCAAATTAATCAACATTAACTGGAGGTATATTATACACATGTTAAATACATTTAAATTATACTTAGTTAACATACAATTATAACCCTTACGAAATGTAGTCATTGATTTCTTTTACATAAGTGTGGTGACAGTATGAGAAGGACAAAGAAGAGGCACACTGCTAGTACACGTGTTAGAATTATCATCACGCAAGGTTTTCGACTTAGAAATATTTTCAGAACCAATTAATTGTGTAATTTAGAGCCTTACTGTATTACTACATTGCTCAAAATTTGCATTATTAGTATTTCGAAATGAAAATTGTCACATTTCAATGGCACCGTACACTAGATGATGGACAAATGGGAACTCTTTAGAAGAAAAACAACATACCGTAATAAAGATAGAGGAAGTAGAGCGGAGACCTCAGAATTCAACCTGTATATTGTGCATATCACCTTAAGTATGTCATTTTAGATATTGGAAGTAATTTCGATTTAAATCATTACTTATTAGCAAACAACACTTCTCATCGAATCAAGAAATTTGACAAAGGGCAGAAACTGTAAATATCTCATGTTCAAATACTAGTATTTTCTTAAATTGAAAATAAATATCACAGCTGCATTCTGAGCTCGCTGTAGTTCACCGAGAGTGGGTTAACCGGACAAGTCTTGATAGACAATGTCTCCGTAATCAAAGTTAGGCATAATTAGAGACTTCACCAGCTGCGCTAACAGAGAATAGGGGATAAAGTATCCCAGGCGCCTGAGATTTTGAAGGTACATACATATACACTTTCTTACAGATATTTTTTACTTGCTGCGACCATTGGAGATTTTCATTTATGTAAAGGCCAAGATTACTTACTGTAACCGGGATTTGAAATACGTTTAGTGGGCTTGGGAATCATATCGATATTTAAATTCTTTAAAAGTTTAGGATTGCCAATGATGATGGATAGCGACTTTGTTGGGTCAACGGCAATGAAATTATTTCTGCTCTGCTCCATTCGTTTATTAAAGCTAGATCTTGGTTTAACATATTGAAGAGTATTATTGCCTTTAGAAATAGAATAAGTGTTGGAATATTCAAATTCTCCCGCCTCAAGTTGCCTCATGTTTTTTCATACTATCAGTAGTGTTTTTGTTTCTTCACCCTGATTACGTAAATGTGAGAGATATGACGACGGCTGACAGCTAACACCGCTTGCTATGACGGTCGGGGACAGCGAGCGATCACGTAACTCACCGTCATAGCACTTAGGACGGCCGTAGTTTAGATTTTTATGTTTTTGTGTTGGTAGTATTAGAAAATCTGAAGAACCAATGAAAAACCTTGAGACATAAACAATTGCACACCACAGCGCCGGCGGTGTTTTGAGCCAAATTTGAACAGCGCAAGCAATTACTTATTAATCATAATAATAATAATTATCCATTAATGGAAGGCGTACAAGTGAGAGTAATTAACATAAATAAATTATGTTACACTTTGGAAGTAAATATTACGTTTAAGATGTAATTTCGTATCTTCAATATCATATCATCGTGGATACAGTAAATAGATTCAGGCGATACTTTGCATTACTTTTCCATTCCAAAAGATTGAAGTAAAACTTTCTGTAGACCGCGTGTTTCAATAATAATGAATTATCTTATTTTTAAAAATTTACTTAGATATCTTGGAATGGTAGCGGAGGTAAAAATTATGTTTTAAAATTCTGCTGTTAAGCGTATTATCCCGTTTCTCGCTATTAACAATCGTGATCCCTAAAAATATAATTGCTTTAATAATTTCATTGTAATTCAATTTACGTATGCACATTGATTTTCAACACAACAAAGTTGCCTTTAACGTAGTATTTTAAATGAAGATGATGAATTGTTTTGAAAATATCAAGACGAATTATGTTTGTAATGTTTCAATTAATGCTCTTGGACTATTATAATTCAAAACTTTGACAGAAAGTAAAATATACACACTCTGAAAGTGTGTGGCTAGGATCAACTGAATTTTCTGCACTATAAAGTCATTAGACTTATGACCCATAAGTTCGCTAAATTACTAATTCGTATTAAAAGTTATTAGGTTGAGATGTAAAATAGTAATAGCATTACATATTTTTATTAAGTGACTTCCAAAGCATGAAGCGACAACTGAAAGTTTTTTTTTCTTATTTATAAGTTGAAGTTGAAGCAAGATTTCCATTTGCATATCGAATAATATTCTGCTGTTTAAGAAAGAATTAATATCTCTACGAGTTTTCAACAAATCATTTCAGAAAGAAAGCTAATCGAGGAGGGAGGGCTAACGAAAGACAACTCAAATATTTAGTAGACTACATGAGTCTAAACAGTAGTATTGCAGCAACAGAAACTACAGAAATTACCAATATTTTATGTGTCCGTCGCTTCCAAAACAAAGATAGTTGACTGACGTTACCCCGTACTTATGGTGTCAACACAACAATTTTTATGCTCAGTATACTGATTGTATGGTAAATAAATGCTTTTTAACTTAAACTTAACGCATAATAAATCATAAAAACAATATTATTAGGCTAATAATCAAATTATTGTACATAATCGATTTCGTATGACGCTTCTCACTGCTTCTCACGGCCTTTCCCAGTCGTCATCGCTTACGACGGTGGGAAGGTGAGAAAAAGCGCTCTCACGGATAGATAATCGCTGATATCACCCTTCGTCGTTCGTATGACGTTGTCCCTGGCAACGACGTCGCTCTCACCGTTCTCACAGTTACATAATCAGGGTGCTGGTGTTGTGTTTCTGTACTCAGTTGTTTTGTAAGTTTCCGTCTCACAAGTTGTGATATTAAAGACGGCAATGCTTCACTTGTGCGTTTAACTTCAATTTACCCAATCTACGGTTAAATCTCAATAATAAGCGAATTTGATTTTAGAATTTCTAATCAATTGATTTGTCCTGTTTCATTATAATAGTTACAATTTAGCAGGTTTTTGGCAATTTTAATTTTACGGAAAGCTGAATCACGTTTCTCCGATTTCATTGTATGTGCTCGTATTTATGGCGAAGATTTGACAATTCATCGTCGATATCGTTTTGATTTCCAATTCTCGGTGGTTTATATATAAATTGATCAATATCTGATAAAAACTAAAAGAATTAATTCACTGTAATCTTACCTTACAAGACGATGGAGATATTTCGTTTGACGCGTCCTGGCACTAGCAGTTCTTATAGTGGCCTGGAAAAGGATTTGAGAAGTATATCACAAAAAGGAAAGCATTAAATATTACGCATAAATGCGAAGAATGATGCTAATCTGGGGGCTGATTGGGGTTCTCCTTCGGCTAGCCGCATCGGCATGCCGAATGGGAAAATACGTCACGTCCGTCAAAAGTGAGAACGGGGTATTTTTAAGCGCTTCTTCGGCATATCGAATTCGCCGTAGGTTTCGGCATCTACTGAGGTGCCGTTTCGTCCCAAGTTGTGAGTCGAAGGATCCACGTACAGAGATTTGCGTGTCCTTAGTGTGTGATTGGGCTAAATAAGTGATACAATAATGTATTTATATTAATTTTAAATGGCGCAGAATGGTCTTGTTAAGTCATGTGCTTCAAATTGTTTGTTTATTAATAAAATTCAGAAAGCGGGTTATCGGCTTTGCGGAGCGGAGATCTCCCTTTCTTAACTTGGGTCAATGTTAAATTAAATGCTGCATAGATATTATAATATATTCTGTTTTCACCTGAATATACACGGGAATCAATATTTGTTCCAAATTTTAATGTAGAACATAATTTATGGTACGTTGTGTTCAATTCATCGAAAATCATTTCAACGCGGCGTAAACATCGGCAATTTTAGCAGCTTTTATTAAGATTAACATGTAGTTATTGTAATTATTGTAGTTCTTTACTATCTAATTGTTTATTACAATCGATGTTTGTTCTAAATTCCGATGTAGAAAATTTTTTGACGACATTTGTCATCAAAACATCTTGCGTCACGTCGTCCTGCTGTACACATTAGCAAATTTTAGCTACGAATATGTACATGAACATGTGTTACTATTATTATATTCCGTTATTATCTAAATATTTATTAGAATCGATATTTGTTCTAAAACGTTGATGTATAATATGATTTATGATGCGATCTCTGTTAAATTTATTCAACGTCATGTCAACGCGACGTAAACATTGCCAATTTTTAGCAACTTTTATGTAGATCAACAAATGTTTGTTCCAAATGTGGATATGGAGTATTTTTTGAGGAAATTTGTTTTCACAAAATCCTACGCACGTCATTCCTGTCGTACATTTACAGATTCTAACATTTAACTATTACTATTGTTATATGCTGTTATCACATAAACATTAATTGGAATCGATATTTGTTCAAAATGTTGCCTGTGGACTATGATTTATGATGCGATTTGTATTCAATTCATGCAACGTCATGTCAACGCCAAGTTAATATTGACAAATTTTATATAAAATAACATAAAAAATAACTCTGTTACCTAAATGTATATGGTGCTAAAATTGAATCAACTGAGTAAGAGGCCTTGAATAATTGTCGGATCAAAGTCTGTAGTATCGCGGATGCGGGACCACCCCGGATCGTACGCACCAACGCGAAAGTGAAGGAAGGGAAAAGGGATGAAAAATGGGGGAAAGAAAGGGTAAGAGGACGCTCACCTTTTCTAGCAGCCACACCTCCGACCGATCCTCGTCGGAGAGAACGCACCCGCTTATTTACTTGGTCCGTGTCCTTTACTGTCTCGTGACTGTCTTGTCCTAGGCACCTCAACCTTACCGGCGCTAAAACAACAACTTGAGCGCCCTCGTTTGGCGTAATTGAGAAAAACAAAAAGCGGGGCGAAATAAGAGAATGAGGGAAAGGAGATGGCGGGGGTTTAAAAGGAATTGGGTACGCTGGTGCGCACGAACATCCCGCCCACCTGAATTTCTGAGAAATTTACTTAAATAAAAAAAACTGTATTCTAAGTCCTATCCATTGTTGGGGATGGGGTTCTATAGCTTCACTTCCAGAGGCCCATCTGGAAGACTTACTACAGGATATGGGTTAGGCCATGGATAGGGAATAAGAGGGAAAAGAAAGGTAATAACTGAAAATCAACGCGCTACTTGCGAAAAGAAAATGAATTTTCAACTCTGATTACTAAACGAAACCTATTCTGAAGTTGGTAGAGGCACCAACTTTACCACTGGCCTTTTTAATTTTCCCGATGAACACTGCAACTCCGCGACTCTAACGACGCCCGTGGCATCGGGAAATGTTTGAATAACACGCCCCATTCTACATTGAGAAGGGGAAGGTTCGGATCGCGTATTAAAAATAACTCACCGATTTTGAAATTCGGAGACATTTGCGTCCATTTCGCTCGCTGCTGTAAAGTATGTAGATATTCCCGCGACCACCGACGCCAGAAGTGGCGATAAATTTGTTCTACCAGTCGCCACCTAACGGGAAGCGGAGTGTGTTAGTCTGAAATGTTGCCAGGCAGTCCTATTAAGGGGCGGCCTATCAAAAAATGACCAGGCGTTAGACAATCAACCTCCGAGGGATCAGATGATATGGGAGTTAACGGTCGAGAATTTAAAACAGCTTCTATCTTACAAAATAACGTCCCGTATTCCTCGAAGTTTAATGTATGGCCATGAAGAAATCGGCGTAAATGGTACTTAACTGATTTTATACCCGCTTCCCTTAGTCCACCAAAAAGTAGCGCCGAAGGAGGATTATACTTCCACTGAATACCCGACGCCGGAGATATTGAAGACAGAGCTTCTTTATGAGGAGCTGATCTGATCAAGCGGTACAAATCCGTTAAAAATTTATCCGCTCCCACGAAATTGGTGCCGCAATCAGAATGAATTACACGCGGGGTTCCTCGGCGTGCAATGAATCGTTGAAAGGCCGCAATGAATGCCGGAGTAGATAGCGAGGTCACCAATTCCAAATGTACTGCCTTTGAAACAAAACAAACAAACAAACATAAATAGGCCTTCCGCAGGGAGGCATTTCTCCGGTTACTAAGCTTGTAGGAGAATGGACCTCCATAATCCGTTCCCACGAAGGAAAACGCCGGTTGCGGCACAACTCCAGAATTCGGAAGATCCGACATAATTGGATGCAAAGTCGCTCCACGATAACGTGAACAAATAGCACATTTTAATGTCTCCGATCTAATTAGGGTCCGAACAGAAATAATCCAAAACTGCCCACAGATTAGGGCTTCCACCACACGTTGACCACCATGCAGAGATATCAAATGGTAATGGCGAATGATAAGAATTGAAAGATGACTATTCTTAGGAAGTAGCATAGGGTGTTTACCTAACGACGGTAACAAGGAATAGGTAAGTCTACCGCCCACCCTAATTATTCCATCGTCATCTAATATGGTACGAAGACGAGCAATACTGAGCGGTAGGCTATTGCCTTTAAGAAGTGAGTCAATAATAGATCGGAAGTGAAAAAGTTGTTCCAATTTCACCAACCGAAATAAAGCTTTAGTCCACTCAGGTCCTTCAATCGGCAATTCCGTATTTCTTCGTTCCCCCTTCATCGCCCCAATGAATCTCAAAATATACGCATCACCCGAACTAGTCTCACGTAGAATGAATAAGTTTTCATCCAATTGCAAAGACATTCTTGATCCTGAACCAGACAAATCACAGAAACCGGTGATTTCAATTCAGGAAGATCAGGTGCAACCTTTTGGTTAGAGCATTTAAATGACCACTGAGCATCATCGTCCTTTAGAAAGTTTGGTCCCTTCCAATAACGATCGCGGGAGAGCAGTTGTCGAGGCGTAAGTCCGCGCGATTCACAATCTGCGGGATTCCATGAAGTTTCAATATGATTCCATGACGAGAGCGGAATCATATCAATAATCTTTACAATCCTGTTCGCCACAAATTTTTCAGCGAGTGTGGAGGCAACCTCAGCCGAGCTAGAACAATTTGGGAGTCAGTCCAAGCATAAATTTTAGTAAGATTAACTTTCTCGTGCAGTGATGAAGATAGGCGTGTCAATAATTTTGCCAATAAAAGGGCTCCCAATAATTCCAATTTTGGAATGGTCAACGATTTTATAGGAGCTACTTTGGTCTTGGCTGCCAGGAAATTAACCTTCTTTTCTCCTGATGTCGGTATTATTTTCAAATACACCACAGCACTATACCCCTTTTCGGAAGCATCGCAAAATCCGAGCAAGTGGTAATCGGAAGGCGACTGCGAACAAATGTACCGGGGAATTCGAATGTGCTCTAGGTGATGGCTCTGTGACACAAAAATGTCCCATTGGTTCCTTATTCCCTCCGGAAGAGGATCATCCCATGATACCTTCGCAAGCCACAATAACTGCATCAATGATTTGGCCCAAAATACTAATGGAGCTAAGTCCCCAATAGGATCGAAAATCCTTGCGATGTTCGACTAAAGTTTCCTTTTCGAGTTGACGATGGTATCAAAATTCACATGATAAGACAGTTTATCATCATTGGGTGACCAAAACAAACCTAAAACCTTCAAGTGGGAGAGTTCTGTAGAGTCAAAATAAGACTTCTAGTAACTTGGAGGAATTACTGGCCCACTTCCCCAAAGGAAATCCGCCGGAGGCAAGCAAACCAATTAGTTGACGCTGTTATTCCAAAGCATCAGACAGTGAATCAGCTCCCGTAATTATATCGTCAACGTAGGTGTCCCGTCGGAGTACTGACGCAGCGCGCGGGAACTTGTGTCCTTCGTCCTCAGCCAATGGGGAATTTGCATAAATTTTGTATCAAGTGTGATGGTAGTGTACTTGATAGGAAATTTTCCCACGAATTTAAATATATAAGTTATAATTACCTGTGACAATCACAAATGTTATTATTTGCTTTCCAAAAAGTTGATAAAAGTCACGTGATCTGAAACGCATCCTCATTGGTTTGACGTCACCGCACGGCATAGCTACCCCGTCGATGCTGTTGAACACGTTTCTTTTGGAGAACAAAACAAATAATTTTTTTTTAGGTTTGTTGCCGTTTTTTATCGGAAATATGACCGAAGAGGGATTCAGTAAAGCTTAATCCTATAATTTTCCATTGGTGGACTCCCTTATGGTGGCTGAGTACTTAAAAAATAACAGTTTTTTCGTCGCTGCCGAGATTCGTGGAGTAAAAACAGACAGCTGAGTAAATACTAATATGCTTAGAATAGGGTGTAAGGGCTATTATTATTAAAATATATAATTAGTATTTATTAAAGGTACATTGACCTTACGATAGATGTATTTATTGTGTAAGTTATTACTGATTTCCATCATTTTCACGTACTGCAAACATTGATTTCGTTCTCCCATCGGGATTAGCCAGACTAATCGTTAAAACATTTAACTAGAACTGAAAAACCTTTGAAGTATTACGCATGAATTCAAAACTATATTTGCTTCAAGTTTTTGAGCTAATAAGCAGAATCATGATCGCTATAATGTTAATGCGTAGATAGTTTACTCTTTCCAAAACCTCCCTAAGAATGACATACTCATTTTTCTTTCTCGTAAACCAAATCATAAAGTTGAAAACGCATTTCTGCATCTGTTTTACACTAAAACCTATGCAACAGTTGTGTGGGACCACTAAATCATCAGAATTGGAGATTACCTTTTTTTTAGCTGTTTCATAGAGGAACCATAACAATGTGAAATTGTTTTCTGAAATCTATTTCGATGGTTTGTGAAACGTGAAAATTTACTCAAAAAGTCAAATGATAAAAGAATTACATTCCGTGTGCTAAATATAATAGAGGATTAGCTAAAGCTAGTGAAAATTCGTTTTCTCTGGTAAACTTGGCAGGTATATATACTCACATCACATAAGCCCGTACGTTCAATCGACACTTGACTCATACAAGTAAATTTAAGTGTTAGGTATCTACGCTTACCTACATCAAAATGATCCTCACAGCAATACGCGGTGGACATCTTACTTAAAGAGTTATTCTACCTTCTGCAGGCCTTAATCCATATCTTTCTCTTCTTTACATCTTAGGGAACGTAAATAAAAATATTGTCTGGCGTAGTAATAGAGGTGCTCGTGCAACAGGGCGCAATGCAGGACTTATACATTTTAGGGACGCTTTTCCTGTTACGATTCATACAGCGTAAATAAGAAATCGAGTGAAATAAGTTAACTGTATCAAACAAATGAGATAAATACAACAACTTACGCCAAATATTTAGTAAAGAACTTACCTCCATCGGCAAAAGCTGAACGACGCACAGTGGGCAAAAATTGAAAAAACTTGGACAAGGGGCGAAAAATGTTTCTTTTTGAGTGCGGGTAACTTAGCAAAGTTATTGCAAGATAATTGAATTTTATGCTCCTGCTCGTCGTTTTTTTATTTTCAGGCGTCAAACATGAGAAGTTTTCACAAAAACGGGAAGTTTCGGATTTTTCGGAAAAACGTCCAAGTTCGAACATCCCATTCTTCCGCTGAGCTTTCTTTTGCTGCCTCAATGAATCAGAGGAGCGAAGGAGATCAAGCAGCCTCCAGACTGATCAAAGAAATAACAACTACGACCCCAACAAGAGCTAGGCGAGTACTTGCAAAATGAAAAGAAAGAGCGTTCAAACTGAGCTTACAGATGACGAGGCTCTATCACTGATAATAAACACGAAGTTCTCGAAAAGTCAGTACAAAATAATCCGCATGACGGCTGAGAAAATTTAAGTTTTATCCTAGTTATGAAAGAATACGAAGGGCTAAGTGTGCTGCATATCCAGAAGCAATTATCCTTTCGGAAGAGACTAGCGAAGTGAATTTGCAAAATTAGTGAAATTTCCCCTATGTTCCAAAATGTCTTAATTCGGCATTTATTATCTAAAGTAAAGGTCTCAAATTCGTATCTTAAAGTGTATTCAAATAAGTTTTAAATATTATTTGCCAAAATGTAACGTAAAAGAAGCCAAATTTTCGACTCAACATAATCAAAAAGACGCCTAAACTGGATTTGGGGATTCTGAGGCGCCCAGCCGGACCGCGCAGCGCTTACGAAAACTCCACCGCAATCACAGGGTAGCAGGTGAAATGAAATACTTTTTCCATATTCCATATCTAAAAGCCTTGTAAATTGACGTGGTATAAGAGACTTGATAGTCCATTGCTATTTACCAAGTTGATTTCCTTACTTTATCTCGAAATTTGTCCGAAAAAGGTGTCCGCAATTTTGTTGCTTTAAATGAGCAAAGAATCATCTTAGAGCATGAAACCATCAGCGAATTGAAAGACAAAGAGTTATGCTAGATTACTGTATTCTTTTTTTTTCCGACAGCTTCTCTTAAAAGCAATTCTATATCAACAAACTTGAACGTTTTTCCGAAAAATCCGAAACTTCCCGTTTTTGTGAAAATTTCTCAAGTTTGACGCCTGAAAATTAAAAAAAAACGACGAGGAGCATGAAATCAATAATTTTGCAATAACTATGTTAATTTTTAATATCAGCACTCAAAAAACCCATTTTTCGCCCCTTGTCCAGGTTTTTTCGATTCCAGCCCATGCGACGTCTGCAGCGATACCGTGCCGTGACGTCACGCGCCGAAATCCTGGTGACGTAGAGTTTTCAAGCAGACGAAAATGTAGTATTTTAAAAGAGAAATATCTTTATAAAACGATATTGTACACCAGTAAAATTCTCGCCGAGTACATTTTAGATGATAAACTTCTCATTAAAAGTGTTAAAAAAAATTATGCAAATTCCCCATTGATGCAAAACACGAATGGCTAAAAAAGGCGAAGAAACTATCCCGTAAGTAACGGTTTGCAGTTCAAAATCCTCGAGTGAGACAGAAGGATTCTCTCGCCACAAAATATATTGGTAACGACAATCATTCGGATTGAGTTTAATTTGGCGATACATTTTAGCGATGTCTGCTATAAACGCTATAGCATGCGTTCGAAAACTTGTTAATACTAAACGAAACCATCTCAGGATTCACATTGGGGTATTTCTTAATTTGTAAAAAATTCATGGTAACAACTTTTACTAGACCACTATTTTTAATCTGAAAAAACACGACATCAACAGTACATCACTCAGTGATTTACCTGATGATGCGCGCGCCGAGGCACCAGATACCACTCTAATCTTTGAGCTGTCTGCATGAGACTTGTAGACAGCATGATGAGGCAAATAATACAAACCCCGACTTTACGATTTAGGCATATGCCCCAACGATTCGTATTCTTTCATAAATTCAGAATATTTGCCTTGCCATTTCTGACTGAGTCGGCGCCACACTGGTTCAAATGGCCCTTCTCGCTGGCCAAAACTCATAAAAATGACTTTTGGATTTTCGATGTTTTGCCAATGTATTCTTGTAGAGGAGACTCTGGTGCGTTTAGAGCCGTAATGGACAATTTTGAAATTTTTGATAGCTGCCACCCTGGGCAGTCGACAATCAGCTCTTTTGAGAGCACTGCGCGGCGCTCCGCTGCCGAGTTTCACAGTGCTTTAGACAGGTGGCTATAGTATTTCAACCAAGAGGTCGTTTTCAATTTTGTAAAACGAAAAATGTTGATGAAGGTATGTAGCATAGTTTAATGAGCTTACATTTTCAAAAATGATTTTTCTTCTTTGTTAAACGTTATGCTGAACTTGCGCCTGATTTTGATATTTTTCGCTTTATCCACGATGAACTAATGGGGTTATATTTTTTTGTCCACATATGTCCACGCTGGTATTTACAGGAAATATTTACTGAACTGTCTATTAATGGAATATTGAAAGTGTAGCTGCACGAACTTGCACCTTCGGAAATTATAACAATTTTAATGTTACCGTGCACACTCTCGTGCGCGTCTCGCATTCCGTTAATAATGGGCGAAGTTCCGCAGAGCGGACTACACTACTACACTTTCACATCAATCTGTTCACTGTGAATTTCTCAAAAGCACTATTCACGAGCCTAGCTTTGCATTCACACCCTCAAAACATTCACGTGCAGAAGATCTAACTGAGCGTTTTATCAATCTGTTTGTCTCCCAAACGTAATCTTAATCTCTGTTTTTGCGAGGAGTAAACGAATCAGCAATTTCGATTTTTTCTCCTGGGAATCATATCTTATGATGTGAGTTGTCTAACTAAAGGATATGCTGAAGAATTGCACGCGTTGAACATTGTGTACGAAACACTCGTATCGTAGCGTCCCATTGATATCGATGTTGTTCTAGGCCCGCTCTGCTACCGAAAACATCACCTTAGCTGATATCGGAGCCATATTTACGAGCATGCAAAGCTTTCACTGAAGTTATCAAGCAAATGATTGCGGTTGCGTACTCTTCAGCAGAAAAAGCATAAAACTAGTCATAGCACATGACTCTTGGGGGGGGGGGGTTGAACCCCTAACCCCCCCCTCGCGCCACTGTACGAATGCAATAAGAATTTCAACTTAGCAGATATAAAAAAGAACGTATTATTACAAAGAATTAAATTCTTATCAATAAAACTTCCAATATTGCACTTACTGTTAGCTGCCGGCTTTATTTTACAAGATTACAAATTCTTTAAATACAAGATTTTGGACCGTCTCCGAATCCGTCATTGTATCTCGTCTCTGCTGCAGTAAACGTATTATTACATATTATTCCATAATATTACGGTATTTTTACATATTATTACGTAATATTACGTATTATTACATATTGTTGCGTAATATTACGTATTATTTCGTATTATTACGTATGTAATATAATAAATAATACGTGTTGAAATAGGGTGACTCTGAATTTTTTAAATTGACCTTTACAATAAAAAAGGTGGAGATGATTGGCGAGACTTTTTCTTGTTTATTCCATTCAATACTGATACACACTTCAAAATGAGATTGGTTTTGTCGCGCAATTATGCTTATGAGTGTGCACGGTAACTCTAAAATTGTTATAATTGCCGAAGGTGCAAGTTCGTGCAGCTACACTTTCAATATTCCATTAATAGACAGTTCAGTAAATATTTCCTGTAAATACCAGCGTGGACATATGTGGACAAAAAAATATAACCCCATTAGTTCATCGTGGATAAAGCGAAAAATATCAAAATCAGGCGTACGTTTAGCATAACGTTTAACAAAGAAGAAAAATCATTTTTGAAAATGTAAGCTCATTAAACTATGCTACATACCTTCATCAACATTTTTCGTTTTACAAAATTGAAAACGACCTCTTGGTTGAAATACTATAGCCACCTGTCTAAAGCACTGTGAAACTCGGCAGCGGAGCGCCGCGCAGTGCTCTCAAAAGAGCTGATTGTCGACTGCCCAGGGTGGCAGCTATCAAAAATTTCAAAATTGTCCATTACGGCTCTTAACGCACCAGAGTCTCCTCTACAAGAATACATTGGCAAAACATCGAAAATCCAAAAGTCATTTTTTTGAGTTTTGGCCAGCGAGAAGGGCCATTTGAACCAGTGTACGGCGTTCCGAATTAATCCAGCTCGAGGCCGCGCAAGAATAGGATTCCCCTTATGAGGGAGAAAGTTCCTTGAAAGGCAGTGAAACGACATATCTTCCCCTAGAATCTCAGTAATGAGTGCTTTTAAATAATTCCTCACATCGTAATTCCTCCGGATCACGATAAATTTCAGCCGACCCATCCTCTACCTCCCAAAACTGCTTCAAAACATAATGAATATATCTCTCCTCAGATACAGCGAAAGACCCAGCGTCATCCGAATGTGATTGTGATATAGGTAGGATACTTCCCATAATCACCCATCCGAAATTTGACTCAACAGCAACCACGACTGAATTTGATGATTTCTTTGATTACAAAACTTTGAAAAATACATGATGGAAGAGGAGCGGTCGGAAGTTCATTCATTATTTCCGGAATAACCACGGCATTTGTGCGTAGCATAGGCGATGATGCATTCCGAGGAACAAGCACACAGGAGACAAGTCTTTGAGGCTTTCTTAATGGTGTTTGAGCTAGGCCAAAGAGTTTGTCCTGATAATAAGTTACGGTCAACCCTAGGCGTTCGACAGCAGCGAAGGAAATTGCGGAGATTTGCGACCCGGAATCAATCAAGGCCCTAATGGGCTCAAAAGTCCCATTTCCCGCTTCAATTAATACAACTGCTGTTCCCAAGATGACTGTCCGTGAAAGATTAGTTTGAACGATCGAGAAAATATGGCGGAAGACGATGCCGACCGTGAAGATGACTCATGAGGCGAAGGCCGGGCTGAGCCGGAATTATTCACAGAACCATGTGGCTCACGAACACCCCTGTTCTAATGAGTTGACTGGGGGAGCACCTGAGTTAAATTGGTGCTCTCCTGCAGTTCACTAGGCGGGTGAAGAGACGTGTGATGATAACGCTTACATTTTTGACAGCGCATATTTCTCTCTTGACATTTCGGGGCCCAATGGCCTTGGCGCAGGCAGTTAAAACACGATTTTCTCGAACGTGCAAAATCAGAGCGGGCAGCAAACTCCAAATTTAAGACATAGGAACATTGGAATAACGAATGCGAGCCGGAACAAAGTAAGCATTTATCACGGTTGAGTGCATTACTGCCTCTCTTAGGTGAACTTTCCCGAACGGAGACGGGCAGTGAAAACTGCGGAAATTGTCGCTTAGTGCGAGGGATTATATCTTTTGAAATAGTACCACCCATGGTTTGGATGATTTTAATTTTTTTCTTCACAAATTCAATAAGTTGACTCACAGAAGGAAATAATACCCCCTCCAATGTTCCCAAGGAAAAACGGACTTGAAAAACGTCTGACTGGGCCGGGAATCGAACCCGGGATCTTCCTCTAACCGGGAGGCTGCCTTAACCATCTGGGCTACCCGACAAGAACATTTTAACAAGCGGTTTTGGGGACTTTGTGCGCAAGGGCAAGCAGGTTAAGCGGGTTAAGGCAGCCTCACGGTTAGAGGAAGATCCCGGGTTCGATTCCCGGCCCTGTCAGACTTTTTTCAAGACCGTTTTTCCTTGGGAATTTTCCTGGGTGCACGCCCTTATGTGCAAAGTCACCTTAACCCTTTCCTTACCCCTTCCAATGTTTCCTCAAAACGTGACAATGTATCAAAGTCCACAGCCCGAGCTGCCAGTCGGAAAAGAATAAATTCACCCAAATTTGGAATATATAAAAAACGACTCCAAAACCATCAAAAAACTTGCAAAGCGGCTATACGTATTTCGACTTCCACGAAGTCATCGTCAGGCAGAGGTCGGAAGAATTCAATGCGGCATGCATCTCAGAAAATGTGGTCACAAATAGCTGCAACGAAAATAACTGTTCGGACGATGCTGTCGAAAACCCTAAGGCGGGTTACACACTGGTGTCCCGCGACACGTGTCCCATGAGACATGTCGCGGGACACTCATGTCTCAACAGAACCAACCCGTGTATTCAAATTGGGACTTACACACTGCGTGAGACATCGGTAAGACGGGACATCCGTGTTCCATGAACATAGCTGTATATAGCTCACGTGTCTCATGAAAGCTGTCGTGTCGTATGAAATTGAATGCGACATGCATGTTTCGTGTTTATGTCCCATGTTTCATGTCGCCAAATGGGACGGAAGAAATTAATGCAAGGGCCTCGCCTTGCAAGGCCGACTTCAAGTAGGAAAATTTCTCAATGCGAGAAATATCCTCTCTATCATGTAGGACTGCTCTGAATAAGTCGCGGAGTGCGGGCCATTCAGAAATTGCCCCAGAAAACTTAGGCACTTCGATTACTGGAAGCCTACATTTCTGCCTCGGCACTGAATGAGAAGTAGCCCCTGCGTCGTCAGCTTGATTTTCAGAGATACGGACAAACACCGAAAGAATAAAATAAAACATGTCTTCTACCTCCGTGGCACTCTCGACATCAGTAGAAAAAACTTACATCCGGTTATTAATGCCGCAGTATTCGAGGATTCATTCTACGCTCTTAGATAAGATTGATGTATTTCTTTCAAATATGAACACCGAATGAGAAACGGTGCATAATTCGTATGGGTAGAAATTTCAGAAAGGTGCAATCTACTAAACTGGCTCGCTATAGAATAAGTGGTCAAGATAGTCACTTTATACTGGTCTCTTTTGAATCGAAGTAGCTTGATTTGAGCGTCAAAAGCCTCTCTAGTGACGGACAGGTCAGTTAATTAAGTTAAAACCGGACCTAAGCTGCACACGAATTTAAAATCTATCTTAGAAATTATCCCCTTTTTCATTCCCGAATCCCGGGTTTCGGCACCATGTAGTATCGCGGATGCGGGACCACCCCGGATCGTATGCACCAACGCGAAAGTGAAGGAAGGGAAAAGGGATGAAAAATGGGGGAAAGAAAGGGTACGAGGACGCTCACCTTTTCTAGCAGCCACACCTCCGACCGATCCTCGCCAGAGAGAACGCACCTGCTTATTTACTTGGTCCGTGTCCTTCACTGTCTCGTGACGTTTTAGGCAACTCGACCTTACCGGCGCTAAAACAACTACTTGAGCGCCCTCGTTTGGCGTAATTGAGAAAAAACAAAAAGGGGGGGCGAAATAAGAGAATGAGGGAAAGGAGATGGCGGGGGTTTAAAAGGAATTGGGTACGCTGGTGCGCACGAACAAAGTCTCATAGTTAGTTATGGCTGGAATTATCTTGCCATGAATTTATATCAATAATATGATTCTATAATGTAATTTAAATTTATATAATTAATAAAGATGAAAGTATTCCTTAAATATTTCAATTGTGATTCTACTAGCCGTTTTGTTTGAGGTTATTCCACATCTGCAGCAATCGTTGTGATATTCTTTAGCACTTCATGCACCAAATTATTTTCATATTTAATTATTTCTATTTGCTTATTAGAATTGAAATTTTCTCAAAATGGTAATGAACACTCACTGTATACTAGTGATAATAATATACTTTATCATGACCATAAGCCTTTCTATATTTTTCAAACATTAGTTAGAAAGGCTGAGAATTAGAAGAAAAAAGAAAGTAGGTACTTAAAATGATGAATACATTTACATAAAGTAAAAAATTATGATAAAAAGTACAGAGTAATGCAAATCCTATCCTGCAAATCACATCCTTCTTCATATAACATATATTTATGAAGTGACTTGCATCGATTGACCAGGCTAATCTTTGTGTTGCTTTTTATCTTCTTTTACTTGCTTCTAACCAAGTTACAAATTGAAGGTTTTACAATTCAATGAAAATTTAGTGAAATGGTTGTCAAAATTATTTTATTAAAGTCAATTACATTACATCCAGTTGTCACAAAACAACAAAAACTATTAGCATCATTCTCCCTTCACTTACTTTTCCCCTCAACAAAGTTCCATGATTTCCTGAGGACAGGGGAAGAGAATGGTAGTGTCTGGACCCCAAAATTCAGCTGGTACTGAAAGAGAAATCCTATGAATGTAACTATTATCAGACAGATTGCACTGGATGATGGAAAATGTCTAATCTTCCATCACATTATCAACTCCACAACATAACTATGTGGCCAAGCACTTGTGAGGACTTTAGGATATTAAGTAAGTGTAATTACTTCACTTAAACCATCCATTTGCATTATAAATATTCACATGAACTACTAAAAATGTTCACATACGAACGAAATACGAATTGAGGTACGGTTTAGCTTGGCATTAGCAGACGATGTGAGTTCGTTCAGAAGCACATCACAATAATCGAATATGGGAAGGATCAAGGCTTGTATAACAGTCTTATTTAGCTGCATCAGAAGTGTACTTTTATGTCTTTTGAGGTTATGAAGTGTGGAGTACGTTTTTCTGCATATATTATTTACTTGAGGCACCCAAGTGAGGGATTGGTCCATGTATACACCGAGATTCTTAACGGAAGAGCAGTATGCGATTTCCTTGTCGTCAATTTTTATTTTAGGTATTTGCTGATAATTAATATTGCTAAGAATCTTACGGCTCCCAAATATGATGGCTTGAGATTTGTTTGAATTAATACTCAGTGCTATAGAATGTAGCCATTTATGTAGTCGAGAGAGATCCTGATTAATGAGTTCAAGAGATTTAGTGAGGTTTTTCGGGTAATCGGATAGATAAATCTGTAGGTCGTCTGCATAGAGATGATATGAAGAGTGATTTATATACTTTGGTAAGTCCTGAATGTAAAGGGAGAAGAGGAGTGGACCAAGTATAGATCCCTGAGGAACCCCGTGGTTGATAGTACTCACAGCAGAATGAGTGCCATAGATTTGGCATGTTTGAGATCGGCCAGCGAGGTAAGTTGAGAACCAAGATAAAACAATGGAAGAGAGTTTGAAAGTAATATAGTAATAACAATAATAATAAGACATGTAAATCTACATAAAAGTAGCTAAAAATTGGTAATGTTTACGTCGAGTTGACAGGACGTTGGGTAAATTAAACAGAAATCGCATCATAAATCATATTCTACAGCAAAATTTAGAGCAAATATAGATTCTAATGAATATTTAGATGATGACGGAATGTAATAATAGTAAAACTTACATGTTTATGTTCATATTAGCAGCTAAAATTTGCTAATTTGTACTAAAGGATGACGAGACGCAAGATATTTTAAGACAAATTTCGTCATATGGATATAGCAGTGCTTCTGAAGAATTTGATTAAAACTGGAAAATTTATCCAAGTCATCAGAAACAATTCTCACCAAGTGTATAGTGTCAAATAAACTTCTCTCTTTTGGGAAAAATTTCAAGCAGGACTGATGTGGTGAGATTCCATAAAATGCTTGTGGATTCTTAGGTAGTTAAAGACAACTTAACAATATTATTTTGTAGCAATGCTACAAATAGGGGATCTATTATGGAAACCTCTGCTTATCAATTGATCACAATCAATAAAGAATAAGGATTTTAATGCATTGCCAACTTATTGGACAGCAAGTGAAAATGGTGACAAAAAGTTATACCAAATGGTTCAACCCCATAGCCTGCAAAGTCAAAAGATATTTAGAAAAAAAGGTGCTTGAATCCAAAGTTCTTTTAATTGTGAACAATGCACCTTGGAATCCATTTTTGGCTCATGCAAAAGGACAATTGTTATTTATGCTACCCAAACAACCATATTAATTCATAAAAAATATTAAAGTATAATTTTTACATTCAAGAGCTAATATAACAAAAAACTTGAAAATGCATCTTGGATATATTAAATAATAGTAAGACATGGACAGTCATTGATGCTTAAAATATGATTTTCCATTTTGGATTGGAAGATTGTTGGATATCAATCTGGCAAGAATGTTTCAATTCAGGGTAACATTGAATAAATATTCCTAAATGGCAATTGGGAGGGAGTCACAATGTCACAGGGAATAGATGAGATTTTGCTGATTTAACATTTGAGGACATTGATGAAATACTGATTGGCCAAAATGAAGACTAAGTAATAGAGATTTTTGAAGAGGTAATTAATTCCAAAGAAATAGGTGACAATGTAGAACCAGCCTAACTCAGAGCAAGTTTGATTTGGGAAGGTTTTTAACAAGCTTGCAACTTGGGAAATCATTTTCTATCAAATGATCCCAATATAAAACTGGCTGTACAGTAAGTATGGATATATGTATAAACATACAGGTAACTGGCAAAGACGTCATCACATTGGTCGATTTAATTGTACAATTGCTGTACAATAAATGTTGTAATTTTCTATAATATGGATAAAAATAATGTTCTATGTCTATTTGGGGTGTTCTATTTGGATATGAAAGGTGTAACTGCTGAGGTTGAGCTAAGCTCCCTATTGGAGTAAACTGGTGGTATGACCACATTCTTTGCTATAATTTGTTTAATTAGTGCGCTATTGACGTATTCTAATTTTGAATTTTTGGTCACCTTTAAAACATCTCATATGGTGTATAAATGTAAATGTAGTGCTCTGCATTATTTTCTAACACTTAATTGATTAATGTGCAACATTTCTGCAAGTGTAATAAAATTACAATGAACTCAACAGACTAATAGTTTAATATGCTCACTGTAGATTTTTAATAAACGATCCATAATTTTTTTCTTAAAAAATGGTTACATAATAAGGATTGCAACTTATATATTATTAATAGCAGAATCCTTTGCTTGTATTTTATCCAGAGGTTAATCTTTATGTGTTGGCTGAAAGTGAAAATTTTCTTTTATCTACCTTAAATCACATGAAGACCAGGATCCTACATAAGAAGTGTCAGACATCTCCATTTTAACCTCACCACCTGACCCTGATAATTTTTAAGATCTAGAGTACTTCTTACAGAGTTCTATATTATTTTCACCGGTATTTCATGGCTAGTACACCTTTTACCACCATTAATTTAATTTTTTACTACCTATAATATACTATCATATTATGAGTTGGACTGGAAAAAATAGGTTAATAAATGTCTTGTAAAGTAATAAGCAGCCACAGGTTCAATTCCCAGTGATAGACAATGTGTGAAATGACCTAAGCCATAGAAGCACTTCTAATAACACTACTATAATAATAGTAAAAAAGCAAGGAAACTGAAGTTGAGTTAATAATAACACATTCTACTGGGATCTGCTGGAGGAATGCAAGAGATTTGTAATAAGAAGGATGAGAAGAGACTACATGAATCTCTGTAAACAAAGATGAAGATATGGGACAAAGAAGGCTGCAAACATTGATGAATATTACATTGAATTTTAATGAAGGTTAGTTTTATAATTACAAATGGGACAAACAACCAATCTGTGCAAGTTGTACAAATGCATCCTTCATAATGGATTACTACTTTCATGGAATTTTTGTAAATCAACATTTGTATAGTAATTCTATTGGGCTTTAGAGAGTTTAAATATAATATGTTTATAGAGTGTTATTATCACAATAACTGAACTTCAGAATATTTCGGAATGTTATGTTTCAACTGCAGGAAATAATATTGTTCACTACGTAATCTGTCAGTCACAATACATGGAAATAACGTTAATTCATTAATATTAATTAAACAATCAATGTAAAGATGCAGTTTATGCCCCTTGCATGTCTATCCTGGCTATCAGCAAACATATTCTGGGCACAACATATAGTATGCACTTGCTCATTCTTCAGTAGTCGCAAGAAAATTTTCAAGTAAGAGCTTTAGAACTGTCAATCAGTACATCATTAATTTTCATAATTTAAAACTGCTCGATTATCAATAAAATTGTTGAATAAAAAAAGATATGCAATAATGATTTGAAAAAGAAACATAGCTTGTTATAGCTATAAGTGTTTTTTTCAGCCCTTAGAAAAAATCATCTTTAATTCATATTTTTCAACAATTTAAAGTTTTCATCTGCTACCTTCCATTTCAAATAAAAGCACATTCCACTGATTACTTCAAAATCCTGAAAAAATATATTATCAATAGATGATCCTCAAATAATATTAGTGTTGCAAAAAGACATCTAGCAAATAGGTCTTATACTAGAAACCTCATTAAAGAATCATTATTTATTAGACCTACCACTAATAATGTTGTTATGCAGATAATGTAAAAATATTTTATTTGTATAAAAGTTTTATTTATACCATGTACATACATAATGTTTGAATAACACCCTCAAGGAATCATTATTTAAAAATTATGCCTTAATATCTATAATTGTGGCAGTAGTAGTCTTATTCATAGCTCCATATGACATGGAATGACATGGAATTCGCTCTATTATCTTTCCTTCAGTTCCATTGCAGATTAAATGTTGACTAGGGCTGGAACCGTTTTTCAGGTATAATTCTTGATTTAAAGGTTTCTGTCTAGGACGCTTATATTTATCAGCCCAGATAAAAATGAGCACAGCAAAAAGCTATGAAAGAAAGGAAAAAATGAATAAGTAAAATAAATAATAAATAAAATAAATAACAAATAAAACAAATGAGTGTGTATATATAAAATGAGAAACTATAAGCATAAATATAAAAAAAGAAACAAAAGTTAAACATATTTGCTATAAATGAAATAGAAATCTTCATTTAGTGATATAAAGAAAGAAAATTTGGAACATGGCTGTTTATGAATTAGAGGTTTTAAATCTCCAAAAGCAGTCTTTGTCGGCATTCCTTATCTCCTTCCTCAGTATTCGGAGAAGCAGCATACCTTTCTTGTTTTCTCCAAATACCGGGGAATGATGACAAAGATGGCTTTTGGATATTTAAAACCTCTGAATCTCCATTTAGGAAGTTGGAATAGTTTTCCTACATTTATCAGTATGATAAACAAAAATTATAACTTTGAGTGGGGAAAAGGAATCAATCATTCCCTTACGATAATTACAACAATTTTTGCTATTCATAATTAATTTTATATTCTAATGAAGTAGTATGAAATTTTTAAGTAAACTGCAGCTATACTTTTAATCGGAGAGCCAATAATAATATGGTAAAATTTAGCATCTATACAAAGAATTTACTCTCTTTAAGATAGTTAATTAGTCTATTAACTCTTGGAAAAACATTAAACTAAATGGTATGTAAAATGTTATGATTAATGTAGCTCATTAACTAATTTTGGTTATAAGTAAAAACCTTTTGTAGTTTTGAAACACACAAATGTCATAAATATTTATTCAAAGGTATAACCCATATAATAGCATAAATTATGATTTTGTTTATATTTTGTCTCTATGTAGCAGCTAGTTAACTAAATTTTCAAATTTGATCATTGTTTCATCATTAATTTTCAATATCTGCATTATCTACTAAATATGCAGCAAAATAGGAATGATCTTATTGCTACTTGGAATTTTTCCACACTTTTACTAAATGAAATTCAATTACTTCACAATTACTTACCATTGTTGTTTGAGTTATCAAAATATAAATGGTTCCATTGCGGAAACCAACCCAGTCTAACAAAACTCCTGCAATTGAAGGCCCAACAAAAGCTCCAAGAGAAAATGAGGAAGACCAAAGTCCAGAGATCAATCCATAAGTACTGATGTCATCAGGAAAACCATTCCCTCTGAAATAAGATGTAGACTTTTACAATGCATACTTAATGAATTGACAGGATTTTGTGAGTACTAACACACAATCATAACTTACAAAGCTGCCCTGATAGCATCAATGAAGCAGGACACTAATATACAGGCACAACCCAGACCATGAAGAACAAGTCCTTCTATACACAACCATAAAATTCTGAAAGAAAAGGCAGAAATTGAAATAGTTACAACTATTACATCACTATAGGTTAAATAATGTCAAACAAACTTACGTTGGTGATGGTAGGAAAGGTGCAGGTCCAATTAAACAACAGCCTAAGATAACCAAAAAGCTACCTATGGCTGAGACATGTTTTGGTTTAAAGCCTTTGTCAATAAAATATCCTATTAGAGGGGCAGCCAAAGCATATGCTCCACCACTAATAACAAATATTAAGCCAATTTGTATTGGAGTAAGACTGAACTGAAAATAGAGAAATGTAAATTTTATTGAATCAAAACAGACAGCTAAAATTCTGTGATGATTATAATACATAAAAGCTAGCATTCTATGATAAATGAAAACTATAAATTTTAGATATACTATATTTACTCATACATAAGAGGCACCCTTTTGGGTCTTTTTTAGCTCAATCAATCTCAAGAATCAATGGCACACTAGATTTGGGCACAATACTTCTTGTCCAAATGTCCCATACATACAATTGGCCATGTCCTCTACTCACCCTGACTCCATATAACTTGCCAAACGTTCCACAGATGTGCTATTGATTTTTAGACAGAGCCCCCTAAGACTACAGAATTAATTGCCAGTTGATAGCTTTTAATTGAAAGGGAACTGGCCTGCCCATCAAACTTTTTAAATTACCGATTTTGAATTCGTTAAAATGTGCACTCATGTGGAATTTTTCGTGTGGACAACTACCAGCATTTCGTATATAGTGTATATGTGCATAAATATACATATTATATATACGGGCGTAGTTAACTCATATACGGTGCTGCGAATAATTTGACCCCATACCTTAAGGTGTGCATTAAATGATTTTTCAATTTCTGAAGCTTGAATTTTGAGGTGGACATTACATTCAATAAAGCATTATTTTAGAGTATATATGGTAATACAAAATAACTTTTTTTATTTATAGTGTAACAAATCTAGAATATAAATCATTTCAGAGTACCAAAATATTCTAAATTTCAACATCTTACTTTCCTTGAATTTATCGATTTCCAAAATAAATATCAAAAACTGAGGACTCTCATTTTTAATGTTTAGCAGTATTAATTAACTGTCAAGAATCTGAATTCAGGGTTCCACAATATACATACATCTCTTAGGTGAGGCTCCAAAATGGCTGCATAATAACCCATGGTACTTGATGCTGTTGAGATTGTGAAAACATCCAGTAATACAGATGGAATTTTCAATACTTCTATCAGTTTGACTGGAATGAAAAAGCATACATAACTAATTATTGTTTAACATTTTATGGCAAATTTATGGAAACTTAAAGTCTTCACCCTTATGACTGATTGGTAATTGTTTAATGAGGCTACAAATAATGAAAGAATTGACTGTAGTTATGGGTAATATTTGAGCTTTATCACACTCAATAATCTCAGATAAAGCAAAAATTGTAGCAGGTATTAAGATTGAGGTAAGAAGAATCTATCTCTTTCTCTGTTTAATTACTATATGAAATGATAGGAGTGTATTATTAAGCAAAAAATAAAAAGACAAAACTGATAGACACAGTAAAACCATAGCTACCAGCTACTTAAATTATTTATATTTAGCAATATTCCCAACATTTTTGGTGTATAATTTGTTTTTAGAATCCATTATGTTTAAAACATATTTATCAAACAGCTACTTAAAATAAAAAGAGATATCTTGCCTTTATGTTTTGGACCCCCTCTATCCAAGTCTGGAAGAATGAAGTACATCATCACACCAACCATCAATAGGAAAGTTCCAGTTACAATGAATGGCGTTTTGAATCCCCCAATCTGCAAGGAAAATCATTACAGAAGAAAAGTATTATATACCTGGGATTGAATTTATTATCTATAATTATATTTCAAATAAATCCAGAAAAAAATTAAACTTACAGAGTATAAAACTCCTCCAATGGTTGGACCAATTATATAGCCTACTCCATAGAAAACCTCGAGAGTTGCCTGAAAACAAAGGAAAATATTAATGATTACACTTTGTAACTTTGATCATACAAGTAGACATAAACAATGTTATAAATACAAGGGTTCATAACCTTGTGAGGCTACCATACCAGTAAATTTGTTTAAAAAGCTAAGACTGACATCAAATGTCATAACTTAGCATTTAAATAAACTCAGTTTTTTTAGTTTAAAGTAAATATTGCATTTATTGAATTGAAGAATTGACAATGCATTATAATATCTAATTCAACGTACTCTGTAACATAAAATACTCTTAAGGACAACTTAATCCTGTAAAGTTAATAGGAGTTCCTTGAAACAATACATATATTTTGTCTAAACTTAAAAAAATCTGCAAAAGTAGAATATCCTAAATATTTTAATTTGATTGCCATTATTAGGTATTTTGCCAATACACATATTTGATTTGATAAAGAATATAGTTTGGGTTCACAGTGCCTTAGTCCCTTGAGACTTGTGTTTAAAGATTTCAAAACAAAAGATTTTTAACAAGGAATATCAGTATAAAAAGTCTGTCAAATAATCATAATATATATTTTGATTGTTTTTACTCTTTGGTCACCTGTGGACTTATGCTGTGGGGTCTCCCTCAACTGGATAAACCGAAATTTTTTAAAATTTAGAGGAAGATAAATAATTCTGAATTACCCCAGCAGAGAAACCAGAAAGATTTTATAAACATAGAACCCTTCTCTTTACCCATTTACCACCCAGTAATTCATTCGGAAATGGGCCAAATACATAGAAAATTGGAAATTGGATTATGTTTAAAAGTTTGGTGTATGAATAATCAACACTTACAAACGTAGTCCCCACTGTGTCTGGAAACACAGCAGCTGTGATGGCAAAAGCAGCAGTTAAGGCTGCAGCTGCACCAAGAGATTCAACGATTCTCACAGCAAATGATAGTCCAACAAATGCAGGAAGTGAATAGACCAAATCTAGAAGGCTGCAATGAAGACATTAATTCATAAATATAATCCATACAATTGCTTAAACATAAAATTAGACAAATATATTCCAGACTCAAATAAAATGGCAAAAAATAACCAATAATAAATCAAATATCCAGGAACATAGCCTAAGGCATATAAAAGGATTTTTTGCAGTTGTGGATCATCAATCAATTACAAAATATTAATTGTATATTTGACATTATAAAATGTCATACCATCTTTTCACTATGGTATGGCATTACATTGGCACGCAAGTCCTTTACATTCATAAAATAAGGCATTCTTGCCACAAAACATTTGTCAACGATGATGTAAGACTAAATGAATAACAAGGAAAGGTTGTCCAAAAGGATACTTTTGTTAAAGATATTGCTTTTAAAAGACATTTTCATTATCACATATTCATATGCATCGACCAAGAATCTTGCAATGTTAAGGAGATTTGACAGAAACATAACTGGATTATAAAAGTAGAAACTTCCCAATCTTGATTGTATCTAATTTAAAAACATACAACCTTTTATAGTTTAAATCTCCTTACTTTATTATGAGAATACTTATCCAAATATATAAAATTAAATACTTACCCAAATAAAATACAGCATATGGCAGCTGTGACAATTCCAATGTTCAGGGTAAACTTCACTCCTATTGTATTGAGCTGAAATAATTTTTTTTTAATTGCAGGATATCTAATAATTTTAATTTTTTCATTAGTTTTTGAACATAAATAACTTTCATATTATTTAGAATGATAATAATTTATTATTTGTGAACTTGATCATGTACCTGGTATAACACCAAAAAATCCTGGTTTATACGAGTTAGGCATAAAAAAGATTGCCATACTAAATTGTTATCACTGCTAAGTGTATAGAAAATGCAAATTCTGTTACTAGATGCACTCTCCACATGCAACTTTACCATAGTGAGATTCTCAAATCCAACTAATGAAAATTGGAGCTATGAAATGTTCAAGAAAAAATTCATTTGGATTATTAGGAAATTTTGATTGATTAGATTTATTTGGTTTAACTGCAGAGAGAGGGAGTAAGCCATAGGCTTGGATCCTAAAATGGCTCTTTTAGTCATCAGTTGAAACATTGCTTTGTTTTTCTCACAACATCCGGAAATCAGTCTGCACCATTAGGGTTAAATGATCATAAAATTAAATCAATTTGCTAGGGATTCTGTCAAAAAACAGTAACTACGAACCAACTGTTAAGTTCAAGTTCTCAAAAATTATCACTTCAGAAGTAAAACATTAAGAGGGAAATAGCCATTAATTATGGCAATGAAATAAAGATAACTGGAATTAATTAGAGTAATATAGAGCTTTATTGCGTGGGCCAATGATTAGATAAACGAAGAAAAGCTTATTTTTACTTTGGAAAGAAAAAAATTAAAATAAATCTGAAACCACTTAGAATTTTCAACCATATATAAAATTATTAATTATTAAACAGGTGGGTAAAATTTTCATATAATAACCTTGTCACTCAAATAGTTACAAATATTTTATATTATGTAATAGTTAAAAATTAAAATTGATTAGTATCATCATCTATTGTAAATGAATAATAACATGCTAAAATATTCTAGTTGTAATACAAGAGCAAAATATAATAGCTATAGGTGATAATTAAAGTAATAACACTCATTATTAGGCCGAGTTAAGTGTTTTAGAAAAATATGATACTGACTTAAAAAGAAAGAATAAGAAAATAAAATTATGGCTAATAAAGAAGAGACTTACATATTTCCCAAAAATTGGACTGCTTAAGAATGCCACCAGCTCAAAAACTCCAAATACAAGACCATAAATAGATGATGAAACTCCCTTGCTCTCTGCCTGCAATGAATAAAAACTGGAGATTAATTTGATTCAGGCTTCATTTTTCCCTTAGGACTTTTTGGTCTATACATACTGGTGCTGAATTGAAACACAAAAAGACTCATCCCTCAAACTTGGGATTTCCTACATTTATGAGAGAGCCTTTCTTTTACAACTCATATTCTTTAAAATTTCTGTTTTTCCCAATCATTAACTCTAATCTTCTAAAATTTATTGAGAAGAGTTTGACTTTTCCTTTGAGCATAATCACATACCTTTTTTAGGATTAAAGGACTACTTTTGTTTCTGCATATGTGTTGATTACAAATTTATGAAGAGAAAGAACAAAAATTGGTGAACTTGTTGGATAAATACAGTGATGTTTATAGAACAGCCCCTTTGATTGAACCTTGAATCATTCAAGTGCTTTAAACGAATCGCCTATAAATATATATGTCTACTATTTGATACTGCATTATTTATATATTGGGCAGTTGCTGAGCCCATCTAATTACAATTTATATTCTAAAACTTTTCAATGGAAGTAAAAGTAAATTTTGTTTGAAATTTAGCATTAAATGTGGAACAATAAAGTATAACGTTTTAGTAACGATTTTTATGAATAATTAATAACCGAAATTACGTAGATGTATTGAATGAATTGATGGATTGAAGTTATGAATCTATCTACAGCAGATTCTTTATAATAGAATCTAATTGGGCTCAATGGGGGTGAAGGCTTGTGTTAAAGCAGTTTTTAAAATTATTCAAATTTCATTCTTCCATTTAGATTGGATTGAATTATCAACGCTGCATCATTCCTAACGGTCTAAATGTATGTTTCGAGCACGAATCAAAATCAGTTCTGGAAAGAGACAGAAATCCAGAAAAAAACGGACATCATGTCAACGACACGTTCTACGTCTTTCATTGGATGCAATTTGAATAGAATAGCGTAGAATCTAGCGAAACTAGAATGAATTCTCATTCATCAATGAGAACTAACTTCTTTTCACGTTTTATCTTTCTGGAGTTACATATCACAAAAATAAAATAGTTTAAGATGATTTAACATCATAATTTTTTAATTTTATTCCATTCTTTATGAATTTAACCCAAAAAAATACATATTCATTCATATATATATATATATTCTTTTCAATGCAACCACATCAAGTTCGAGTGTTTGGGAGATTTCCAACTTCCTCTGGATTCTTATTAGTCTTAATAAACAATTTCTGTAATTCAATCGTAAAACTTACGGAGAGTACCGCTAAAATTCAAATGATTGTTGGTAAAGAAGAATTCTATTTCGGAAAAATGGCAGATTTTCACGCATTGATAGGAAAAGGTTACAAAAGTAGAGTTTATTAGCTATTTCACGCCAGAATCTTTTTCTCCCGATTTTTTAAATACGTTTTCTTATTAAGAAATGGCTTAGTAAGTTGTGGATTCAAAAACAGAAGGTGCATCTTAAAATATTTTATCATTGAAATCCAGTCGGCAGCATAGGCAAGACAATATAATTACCCAATCTTGTGCTCAAGATTATATTCCCAACACCACACAAATAGGCAGCTCATTTAGATTTTAAGGCGATTATTTTCCTCGCTAGTTTAAGCGCGAATAGGATGACGTTATGGAGATCTGGGCGTAAAATGAACGAGAGATTATTTAATAGAAAAAATGTCTGGTTACAGTTATCGAGAAGATAAGGAAAATGCAACCAAAGTTTTGGGAGGAAAGATTGAACGCCAGCAGTACATTCAGCAGCATGGCTTTGGAAAGAAATGTGAAGTTAGTCAGCGAGGGAAACGCGGTAAATATAAATCGCATTGTTATGCAGAAGACCTATTGTGAGGTTATATAACAGAAAATAATGGTAATAAGAGTAGAGAGAGAAGAAACGAGCCAGAAGTGGATGAGGCTGCTTCGTGTCCTCAGTCTTTCTAACATCATCAACGAACGGAAGCTGTCGCTGGAGTGTCGCGAGAATATCAATTGGAAGACGGAGAGCTAAGATAATAATAAATCGTCTTTATTTGGGCGAGATTGAGACGAAAAGTCTCTTCTTCCATCTAACCCAATATAGGAGAGACGCAAACGATCAAATATTTATCCGAGGGAGTAAAGAGGGGTAATCAGTTATATAAAGCACTATGTATGTACCTAAGGAGGGGTAATTAGTTATATAAAGTAAATACGAGTATGTTTTACTGTATTCCTCATTGCTAGAGGAGCATGAGATGGAGCGCCTTCGGAATTGCAAATTGTATATTCCTCTTTAAGTAAAATATTTCTGCCTAAACAGCGACGGTTTAAATGCAATAATAATATGGCTTCCTAAGTTACTACTACATGCTATTATTTCATAGGAGGGGTTAAATTGGTTTCTCCTAAGAGTTGACACATTTCTTCCGTAACATGCGCCTTTCGATATGTATGGCAGTAATTCTCATCCATGTTATGTAAGTAACTAACTGCAATCGTAAATCCTTCAGGACAAAAGAAACGTGAGTTGGCTGATACCTGGTATGACAGGAGGAGAGCGTCTGAAACCTTTGTAATTGTTTGAGCGAAACATCAAAAAGGTTCCATGAAGTAACTTGGAAGAAGCTTATACCAGCGATGACCGCCTTGTGAAACGTTCAACACCAACGTCTGAAAGACCAAAACAATTCAAGGGTATCCGCAGAATGTCGAAATCTTTTGTTTATTTACCATTTCAAGAGATTGCCAAATAAATGCTAACTGTTTAGAGAATCAAGTGTAGCATACCTAAATGTAAAAAGACTTCTCTTAAGAAATTTAAGATTAGCAGCATCATTTACAGAAGTGGTAAAATTTGATTCCTAGAAAACATAACGCGAAGGGCTAAGTTAAAATTGGAGAATGAAAATTGTAATTTTTGAACAGCCGTGTTCCAATTTTTTTACGTAACGCGAAGGGTTATTCTGCACGTCAACGAGATTTTGAAACTAGGTAGTATGAGAAGGAAGGAAATAAGATGCGATGGGAAGGTTTTACTATTCAAGCATATTTACAGAATAATCTAATGGCGTATGAGGAACCTGAATAAGAATGTCAAGAAAGAATGACTTAATCGGACCAAAGAGGCTAGAAAAAATTGTGGGACGCAAGCAACAGTTCAACAATTTGCCGAAGATATTAGAATTGATGGAAGGGTAGAGTCATGAAATGATACGGAAGGGGGAAGTGAAGAGAGAGAAAACTCGAGGACAGGAAATTCGAGGGGACAGTGAATGAGGAATGCAACAAATCGTTCTATAGAATGTCGACATAGGACGATGATATGAGAATACCAATTTTATACAATTCGTTACTTATTTTATCGTAATTTAAATACATAACTTCTTTAACATATCAATAATCGTAATTTCAGCTTATTAGGATCATTTTATGAATTTATACGAAATGAAGAGCAAAGCCTTTAACTCTTACTTTAGCGGTAATGAATTATATATATTTTTCATAAGCCCAAATTTTAGCCAAGGTGATTGATGGGAGTAAGAGGCCGCCAAACATTTTCTGGCTATAGACACAGACGACAGTAAGCGGAAATAACAAGACACTAATCGCATCAACATGCTTCAGCTGTTTAACCCCAAGGGGTGGCAAAACAAAGACATCGGAACGAAGGTCAAAATCGGCACCGCTTTTCATTAGAACAACAGATAAAGAAGCCTCTTCTGAAATAGAAATCTAAAGAATGCGCTTTGTGCGAAACTGTTTTCAACTAGCCCTCTTCAAATAAGGGTTCATAGATATCAATGGTTACGCAAGATTGGCCGGACAAATCTCAATGTAGTACAGTGAGCTGAAATCGAAAAAAAAATAAACCTGGCATCGGGTAAAAGATGGTTTTTTCGAGTGCGAAACTTGAAACTTCGCATAATTAATGCAAAAATATCGAATTGTATTTCCGTTTGCGTTTTTTAATATTGCCAGGCGTCAAGAAGATACAGGGAGTCAAACTTGAGAAATTTAAATAGAAAATTTCAACACGTGTGTTGAATTCTACGATGTCACGTCTGGGGCTCCCCGATTCCCGGTGGGAGCCAATGTGCGAAATGACCTAAGATATCGGAGCACTTTTAACAATACTACTACAATGTTACAGACTTACCTCAACTGGATAAAATGGAGCTTGTAGAGATATGCACACCGCACTCCCTAAATGCACACTGCCCAATACGTAGAGGGTGAGCCATTGGCGCCTGCTGTACTTGCCGTTCCCCTGCCGACACATTGTGCTGGTTTGTTTCACTCGAATACACAATCTTCAGTTTAAAAAACTACACTGGCGATGTCTATGTAAGCACCGTTCTAATATAGATATGTATCACAATATAGATATATCACAAAAATATAAAAACGCGTTGTTTGAGGTAAACTATCCCTTAGGGATTATGAAACTTTTGCACTAGCGCAAAAGAGTTCTAAAAGAGCACTTTCGAGATGAATGTCATCATCCGGATTCACGTCTGCTCGTCTCTCGAACGAATCCAGAGGCGATCAAGACCGAATCCATGTTCGTAGGCGAATGTCCATTTCTTTAATGAGAGTCCAAGTCTTTGGTGAGTTCTCCCGCGCTTGAACCGGTTCCTTCCTTCGGTCACCTGAAAAACTTATTTTTTCTTCATCTTAGGGCGCATTTAACCCTGGTCGTTTCGGGTGCTATTGAATCACAGCTTAGCCTGAAATAAAAAAGAAAGGCGATCGTTAATGCAATTCCAGGAGATGGCAGATAAGGCACCGATAAATTACCGAATGTCAAAGATTCCAACATTCCTAGAGATAAGGCTAACGTTGCAAAAGGATAGGCGACTTGAAATTCAGCAAATTACGCCGTGAAAAACATATCACTCGAGGTTGAAATAGACGTAAGAGAGGACAGGTTCTACTCAACCTGAGGGTGAAGGCCTAGAAAGACAGCCTCCGGACAGTCACAGACAGACACCCGTGGGTGAAGTCATCAGTGAAATTATTAGTTTAAAGTTTACCATTTACTTCTATAATAGATAAAGGGAGATACGAACCCTTAGGGGTTTCAGAAACGTCATCATGGGATGCGAGATGTCATGGTAAAAAAATCACGTCAAAAATTAATGGTGGAAAACAGCAAATAAACCATGTTTTCAAAGGAACAATTCATTTATCCTGATGCGATGTATTTGTAAGAAGTACCACCATTCAAAAAGATGGCTTTGAATAACAAACTGCATTTGCAGTTTGTAGAACTTAAGTAAACGAAACTGTCAAAAGGGTCGCGTGTACCTGGTCACGCCTGTTTTCATTTCGAAACCTAGTTCAATTTTCATTCGCGTTTTCAGAGAGCGAGTGGACCAATTTTGATTCTCTACGGTGAAAATTTTAGAAGCTAACCAGCAACGATAAAACAAATACGAAACAAGTCACAACACTCATCACCAGATACAGAGTTGCCTAATATTCTTGCTATACTTTTCATTCTGGAAAGGAATTTTATGTAAAACTATTTCGTAATGAAAAAACGTCGCGAAGCAAACTATGAAACTTGTCAGAATTATTTCCGGTAAAATTGCATGTATATTCTTAGAGTGTCTAAAAATGACGAACCTTTTTTTAGATTTGAATATCCCCTGATAACAAAAAGAATTGACGCTATAAAAAAGTTGAAGGACTTATGAAAAAAACGAAATGAACTGAAAAATATCGATTACTTAATGTCGATGAAAAACTGTTATATAAAGAAATTATTATTATTAAGGTCTTTATTAAAGGTGAGTTGAGACTGAAAAGTCTCTTCTTCCATCTAACCTTTTGTCAATGGTATTATATACATAAAAACTTGTGTATATATGAATAGAAATAGAGAGGAAAACTTTAGAAGGAGTGGAAGTAAAAACAAAACCCTCAGGTGATATCTTAGGAAAAAATATCCACAGCAGGAAAACACCCACAGAGAAGGGGGGTATAGAAAACCTGCGCAAACCATCTGATAGTACAAGCTAAAAGATGTTAAAGAAAGATGTGTATAACATGGAGATTACAAAAGCAATAGTACTATAACTAAATTACAAATTAATAATAAAATAAAATCAGAAACAGGAAAAACTGCAAAAGTAAACCATGAGGAGACAATAAGACAAAACATAAGATATAACATTCAGACGAAATTACAAAAAATAATAATAAAATAAAATATAAAATAAAATAAAATAGAACATTCAAATAATAAAATTTTTTTCGAAAATTCGAAAATGACACTTACTAAAATGATACATGAAAAATGTAACAGTTAATTACAAATGGTAAATTAATAAATACGAATGCAAATATTTTCTTATGATGAGATCAAATTATGATATATAGTCAATATGTTTTTGTCACATGGCACTTTTATGTGATTTTCCAGAATCTAACCGTAATTAGTCAGGTCTTAGCGTTGCACCAAAATGCGAAGGATAATAAAGTTCCAGGTTCAAATTAATTGCACAATATCTATTTAAGTTCTAATACTTGCTCTACAGTCAATGAAACTCATGTAATGATGTAGCGATTTTTAGCAGATTTAGAATTCTAAAACATCTCAAAACTAACGTAATCAAGGGCACTAAACATTAAATATTGTCAAGTTCATGACAGTAATAATGTATATATGTTATACGTTGAAACATAAAAACTATTGAGCTACATCAGATTTTGACTTAATTTTTATTCTGAAATTCGATTTCAATTCCGATAAATATAACAGCACATTCGCTGCCTTTTTCCGGAATAGCAATGGCAATTTTCCAAGAATTTGCCTGTAATGAAAACATCATCTAACGAGCAAAGTGACATGATGAAAGAGACATAAAACCGAAAATTTGCTAATATAGCGGCGTTAAATCGATAAAAAATGCTTATCATAACACCTGGGAACGTTTAAACGTAATTTGATCGGCCGAACGGTAGCCGAAATAAATACCGTGCTCAAACTTTGAATTCAAGTCACGAGCATCCCTGAAAAGCTCAAATATATTATCAGAAAGCAATTTTACGATAGAAAAAATTAGTCCATACTATATCTCACGACAAATGAATTTTACATTAAAATTTAGCACAAAACACTTATAAAGACAAAGGTTTACAATAAAATAGCCATAGAAGATGCGAGATCAAAAATACAAGATTTCATGCATTAACAGATTTTCCTGCTTCGGATTTCGGAGTTGCTAAGCGAGTCACTACCGCCGAAGTGATTATCTGTAAGTGTTAGGAAATGAGATCCAAGGTCAGCTTCAAATGAATTAAATGATTGAAAATTTGTCTAGGGATTTGTGAAATGCGTGAATGCGTCCTGGGATGGGAAAGAGGGTTCAAGAAAGCACCATTCCAACAGGAGAACAGAATTAACAGGGTGATAAATGAAAAATTAATTTAATACTGGGCTATAGAACGTAGTTTGATCCAAAAATAGACAAAAAACTATAATTTTAGAACCAATAATCGAAAAACCTTTCAGAAAATTTTCAAAGGACAAACTAATAGCGATCGAACCCTAAATTATTACTTTCTTAAGGGATAGATATAGAAGCTCCCTCAAGAAGACACAAATATTTATGGTATCTATGAGAAGAAAATGAGTAATTAACTGCTCCTTCGCTAAACTTATTCTAACGCACTGTGCGAGGAGACTTGACCAATGCAATCAGTGTTGTACCACTTACTGTTCGCTTACATTTGTGAACGAAAGAATGCCATGGCGAAGCTAATTAGAGGAAAATACTGTTAATTACCTATTTTAAATTCTCACAAAATTTGTAAGTGTATCAAACATTTAATTTATACAGGTTGAAATGTAGGCACTAGTGCAAACGCACGGTAACAAAACGTCGTTTCTCTCAAAATAGAATCACACGAAAGACAATATCGCTTTTTCAGTCGAAACAAAGAATGAAAGATTAGGTTTTCTCATTTTCATCAGAGAAGATTTAAAAATAAATCAGCTCAATTTCTTTCCAATTTAAAGAGTAGTAAAAATATAACCGTTATTCTGCAAATTTTCTCTAATTAATTTTCCTCGAAAATATGTTGTAAAAATGTGATTCATAGTGTTCAACTACCAAACCCTTAGCTAAATGCATAAGAATTGTCGGAGTACTCTCTTGAATATTCCACTGAAGTACTGTCACATCATTTGCTCGTGCCTATTTTAGCTAAACGAATAACTTTCCAACATCATTAATTAACCAATAAAAACCATAATATTAAATTTTTATATAGCTATTGGTTAGAGCGCAAATTAATCAGCACAACAAAAAGTAAAACAAATCTGTGAAAAACAAGTTTCAGCTAAGTAATTCGATTTATGAGCGATCTTTCCAAATGATACACATCAAGGAGAAAAATTTTCGGGACTTCAGTCTTTCAACAGAAGCAATGAAATCCGATTGCAAATTACTTGGGAAAAATATTTTATGAGAACATAATCAACTTATGTGACTACCCACATTCCCAAGGAGCAAAATTGAATCATATGAACAAGGGCAAGGCAATGATGAGAAATGTGGAATGGCGCAATAAGGCGTTTGGAAGGGACACGAGGTATATCATTTTTGACCGTGACCTTCGCTACACGTGCTGCCAAAGAATTCCGTTTCTTTCGATTTTAAGCAAACGAAACACAAGGATATTCGGCCGCACCTCTGAATGGATATATCCGACATCCGATACTATCGTGTGAAAACGCACTAGAAATAATATTGGTAAGGTGTGAGGGCATAAATAACGAGAGCCAACTTCTCATCATATACGTTGACCTAAAAACTATTGAGATTGAGCTTAACAAAACAGCTGGGCCGACGAACCGATTTCAGACAGACGGCGTTGTTCGGACTGCCCATTTTTTATTCTTTCGTTTATTTTTCAAAGCCAAATTATACTATACACACAAAGCATTTTGTGCTGTCGCAACTTAATAAAATATAAGTTTTTAATTTTAGGATGATAATTCTTAATTGGTCAACATTCTGCGTACGGTGCAGATCTCTATCATATAGATAAGCAGAAATAAAATTGGTCAAAGAAACATCCTTTAACATACCGCCTGATTAAAAACGTTTACTTATTTTAAAATTGACGTATTTTGAAAATTTTAGGACAGTTATACGCCCTGAATTGATACAATACATCCTTTTAAATATAACCTACTTTAAAAATTTACTTATTTTAAAATTGACGTATTTCAAAAAGTTTAGGACGATAATAGTTCCTAAATTTAATACAATATTTCCTTTAAAATTTTATTTAATTGAAAAGCATTTACATGTTCAAATATTATTTATCTACAAACACCAGAGATAGCAGAATTGCTGAAAAAACTGTACACCATAATAAGAGAATTTCTTTTTGTAGTTTTACACAGCGTAACTCCATTTAGAAACCGTAAATCCAAAGGGAATAAAACACTACTGGTCTGCAATGAGACGTCCATCCAATGAAAATTCCTGCTGGGGATAACTCGATAGTGCAGAAGTGATTAAAGCAGATGGCCTTTCCTCCGACAGCCTTCGATGCAACATCCTCAGCCTCTATCGTTACCTTTCCGGTCCACCGAGGATGATTTCTCATGAAGCGGATGGCGAGCATCGTACTGGCGACCGCGAAATAGAGAACTGAGTTGGAGACCCCAGTGTGATACGGTCTCACTCATCCCACTGATCAAGGTCACGTGAGAACTGGGGAGCACGTGGAGCCAAGCAATGACCCTGAGAGCCACGGGTCCTCTATTTGCTTCATTATTCAAAACGATCCTCTCAGCGCAAGTTTGGCAAGGTCATCGCCAAACTCCGAGAAATTTACTGCGGTGCTAAAGGTTTTACCCCAGCCGTTTCACACCCCTATCCTAGATGAGGAATCTATCCATGCTTGTATAGCGGCAATTGGAAACAGGCGGTGTAAAGAGATCCGATGCGATAGCGACCTAGAATGGCTACACTAAATGAGTTTCGAATGCCCTGTAGCAAGAGCGTTCCATTACATTTGCTCCACTTTTCGCTTTTGAAATTCGCCCGAAATTCCAAACCAAATTAAATATCGTTTATGATTTCAATTTGAATCACTTTAGCGAAAGGTAAAATTAATGAAAAATCAACGAAGTATTTGACTTGAATTGAAGTATTTATTTGAAAAAACACTGTTAAATTGAAGAATTTCTTGAAATTAAACTCAGATTTAATAGCGCAATCCATGTTTGATATAAAAACATAACCCTAGCATGTGGTGAGTATGTGTTTCGTGCCGTTATCATACCATTTTTAGGGTAAAAGTGCGTTATTTTATTACGTTCAGTCCTCCGAAATTTTACGAAAGAGTCTTACGTGTTACACTTATGACTGAAACGAATATTGCATAATAGTGTGATATTTAGCAAGGTTCGGAAGATTTGACCCGGTGAAAGATCTCAACGAAGTTTATTATTTATACCAATATGTATGTTTATTATTTCAGACATGAAAAATTACGTTATTCATTTCTTTTTAGTTTCAATATTTCTATATTTAATACACATGTATAATTTGAAAGTCGTAAATTAATACCAATATTCTGTTTGACCATTACACATTTGATTGTGGACCTACGAAAGCTTTGGATGCATTACGAAAGTCTCCTTGTGGCTTCATTTGATGTAGTTATTTTGACGGAAGTGTGAAGTGTGAAGGTGGGCGTCATTTCTGTAAGTTTATGCATTTGAATTGTCGGTGGAAAGCGCGAGAATAAAGAGGCTAGGGGTCGCAATGTTTTTTTTAAACTGTGAAGTGCCGAGCAACTGAAATATGCAAATTTCGCAACCGACAGACTTGAAGTTATCGGAGACGGATAGCCGGAAAGACGGAAAAATTACAGAGACTGTGCGAACCGTCACCGAGAAAAAGATTTATGCGGCCGTCTACGTTCTTTACGATGATAAAATTGACGTGATGATAATTACCGTCGTATTTATACGTACATTTATAAATTTATATAACAAAATGTTATCTATGAATTTATGTATTTACCTATCCGAAGTGAGTAACACCCATAAGAAATGCATTGAAGCCATTTTTGAAAATTAATTTCACGCATTTCCTGATGAGATATAAGCATGAAATTTGGTTATTCAATAGAGGTTGAATGGACACATATCGTCTATTTAAAGATGTCCTTTTTCCGACTTTAGAACAGTGGAAAACTATACCGTAAGAAATGCATTTTAAGTTCCTCTAACACAATTTTCAGGAACGTTTCTTTTCATTTGAAAAAAAAAACAATTATAAATCCGACGAAAACGAAACAAGTAGAAAAAGAAAGGATATTGAATTGAGATTCTTATTTTGACCGTGCATTTTAGTTTTCGATACAAAATTGGGATACATCACAGAATATACGAAACTTTTGCGGACTTCTTGACCATAAACAAACCGAGACCCTGACGACCACGACTATTGGTGAACCATAGCTCATACATTTCCCCGGAAGAACGCTCATTGTCTATATCAGGGTTTCCAAACTTTTTTCTGCAATGGAAAACTTCGCAAACCTAGGAAGTTTAACGGAACACTAAGCTTATTTTTAGGTTAGGTAATTCTATTTGCAAAATTTTAACCATTTAATTACAACTATATATTTATTTAGTAATTATTTTTAAATATAGAACTATAATATTATAACATAAACATAAAAATATGAATAAATAAAGCATTTAATGACTTTTATTTTCCAATTCTCAGTTAAGACAACAAATACCCGCGGTTAATTTTGAACCTGAACAAATATTCATGTTCCGCGGAACATAGTTTGGGAAACCCTGGTCTATATGGAATGACAGTCATTTGGAAATGGTAACTTCTCTTTTTTATCTCAGCATTTGAAATTTTGACAAAAAATCGCAGGGACAAATCTCCGTATAAGTTTCTTATACACAATTGTTTTCAAAAGAAGATGTCAGAGGGCCTCAATCTACGATTCCTTGGAAAATCAACCGATGGCTATTAGATGTTTACAACTGCGCGCTCTCCGTGTTGAATTCCTGCTGCAGGGACAGTCTTTGACAAACCAGCAAGGAATCCTGCGCGACTTTAACCGTTCGATAGGCTGCCGTAGTGGGTCTAGTTACGTAAGGCTCGAGTTCGAATCCGGTCGTCTGCGCTTCCGGGATTAGAGGGCTGCCAACCACATCGGTAGTTTTCTGTTCGTCCAAACTTCGGAATAAACTGATTCGTACTTCAGTCATAGCAAAGACCCGCACACTCCAGCCCACGAACCCCTTTGGCAGGCTGCCAAATCATTTACTTGTAATATTTTTCTCAGGTTACTTCTTGAGCTACAAAAAATTTAAATTCAATCATCCCCATTTAACTTTTTCAAAAAAATTGTATCGCTGAGCGAAATAAATAGAATCTACCCCACTTAAGAGCCGTTTGATTGTGGGTTTTCAATATTTAAAAAATTATTTTCACAGCTTTTATTTTCTTTTGAATTAAATCACTAACTGAAAATTGCGAGGGAACTATTTTAAACAGACTACACTAGTATTTAAAAATTTCGAACTCCGATAAATATGATTAAGCTTTCACAAGAATTACGCAGGATTTAGAATTTACGGGGATGTAAAACTACATTTCAAGTTTATGTCGTTCCGCCAAGAGTAGGAACGCAATACCGAATAAAATACTCAATACGATCGATGAAAGTATTTGCATCGTGAAAAAGAAAAAATTTAAATATTATGAGAATTCTATAGAGAATATCACAAGACACAGAAGAATCCTCTTTTAATTTAGCAAAACAGTTAAAATGACCTTAATATGGGATCATCCATAATTTTACACAGAGACAGAATAAAGATGGAATTAACTCTTAAAGCAATAAGGAAATGATTTTCCAGATGGAGTCTAATACCACACATTCCTGAGGTCTCTAGGCACGACTAGATTCTTCGAAACCAAAACCTCACTATTAACATTTACCGCAGAAACTAAAACTTCTGCGGACGAAGCTGTTGAGAGAGGAATTCACAACTATCAATGTATTCCCTACTTCTAGGCATCTACATTTTTCTTTCGACTCTACAATTAAGTGGAAGCTGTTGTATAGTGGTATGCATATAGGTCTTAAATTCGAGAAAGGAAAAACGTAGTTTGTTCTTACGCTGTGTATCTCAATAATTTATATAAGTGACGTACCTTTCAAAGAAAATCTTATGCGAAAGAAGTATTGCAGTAGGCAAAAGTGGTGCCCCATTACTTCAATCCATAGTATAGTATGAATACTTTATAATTTGAATAAAAATTGTATATAATTTAGAGATATAAAATTGTTTGATAACGCTAAAGTTTTTCTCTGTACGGAGCGCTTCAATGATCTCCGAATTAAAATGTATCCATTTTTATTTTTTAAACTAAAACAAACAAATTTTAAGATAGAAATTAAATAGTAGCCATTGATTTGTTAACTATTTGAATTTAGACAAAAACAACATTTGAATAATCTCTAAAAAGTCAAATTTTTATCGGCTTCCTCGATTAAAGTCTCCCGAAAATAATATACGATCTATTCAAGTTAATTACTTAAAATTGGATTGACTTATTTCTTTAAGACGTTCAACAACATATTAGCATCACCTATTGATTTTTGGGAAGTTTGTAGTGAAATGAGATCACCTTGGTCATAAAAAAGTTCAAATTAACTGAAATAGAAAAATCGAATACACCACGACATGTTAAGATTGCTTGGATTCAAAATGCTGCGAACCAAATGAAAAGTTCGAATCAAAGAAGATTTCGAATTACGTAATTTCGTATTATCCTTGTTCTACCGTATTACGATAGACGAAAGTGGCATCTCATCACTTCAATCCATAGAGCAAAAGAGGAGATGAAATTTGATTACTATAGGGAGGAATTAAAATGTAGGTACATAAAAAGTTAATTAATAAGCCAAGAAATCATTCCCTGAATGAAACTCATCAAAGAGAGCCTAAAATGACCGGATCTCAAGTCGGAGGAAAGTGTTTAATTTTAAGGTCAAGATTTCGGTCAAGGGGTAGTCTGCGTACTTCCACATGAAAGTATACCAAAATAATAGCGTGTCTGTTTCGTTAATGGAGAAAACGAGTCTGGGAAAGCCTCTTTATTTTTCACTTTTAAGACTCGCATGCAGAATTTTATTTTGTAGAGCCCACTTCGAACCACTATTTTTTCCTGTCGTCCCCAACACGATCGGGCGTCTTCAAGTCGTCACTGGCTCGGGAATGCCATTCGTTGAGTACGGTGAGGGGGGGATGGGTGTAGTAGGGACAGAGGGAAAAGGTTCAACGGGTGCAGAAGGGGCGAGAAAGTATACAAAGCCCTCTCGGGTTAATACAGAACAAAATAAGAGCCACGGATTATGCCAGTCAACGCTGGAATTTTCTAGATTCTATTCTGACGTAGGAGATAGAATACGGCTTACGATCTTTCAGAAGGTATATCCCGTTCTATAGACTTCCCATCGAGCGAACTGCGTTATACTAGCAATACCAATCGAAACCGAGAGTAAAAAGAGTACGGTCTTACGGTCTGTTACAGCCATCAGATGGATTGCAAATGTCCGTGCGTTCAATCCTACTCGCTTGGGCTAGGTTTCCCAGATGGAAATGAGTTTTCCAGAATCATTTATAATTCAGATTACGAGTTAGAATAACAGGGCGACAGAATGAAAGATTTGAATGAAAAACAACTCTTAAAATATACCCTTTAAATCTCGAAAGTTAGTAAATATTTTAATGTGTCTTTCAATAGGGATGTATCGCCCTGCTGAATTAAACTGCCATAATCACGGTCCTTTGTCTACGTGATTGGTTTGTAATGGTATTTAAAAAGGGTTCTGATGATTCAATTTGTGTGTCAGGTGCCAACCAAAATTTACTCTCTACAACTCCTCCGTCGAGCTTAGGAGTAGAAAATCGAATGCAATTTCAGGATTGTGAGATAAATACTAAGCAGTAAGGGAAGTGCCGTTTGGATTGCGAATTGGACGCTGCCTTAAGCAGACAAACTTTCTAATGCAACGTATTGTAAAATCTTCCAAGTAAACTTCAACCATTATTTTCAGTGGTATCTAACCTCCACTACAGACAAAGAAGCTAGCGAAGAAACTTAGTTTTCAAATCCACTTCCTACAACACAAAAATCAAATTCTCTGAAAGTAATAAGCATGTACATTCTAATTTCTTTTTCTTACTATTGCTTAAGCTCTCTCATATGAATACAAGTTAGAACCCGATAAGCACTAACCTAAGACGTACATATGAAAGAAATTTCTTGAAATTTTAGCTGAATATTATTTTAGGACTGTTGCGATAATTTACCAGAAATCGTTCGGAACTAAACAAAACTCACAAAATTAGACACTGCGGGGATATTTTGCGTAATCGACGGCCCTTCTTACTTAGGACCAAAGTCCTTGGGACCGAGAGGGCCCTCTTATATTCTTTCGCAAATATGTTTGTTAAAGAAGACCCCCTTAAAGCTGCCTCTGATAAGCTAAGGGAAGCTATCCAAACAAACTCATTGGTGGGGACGTCGATGTTTTGAGAAAGTTCCTTGATAAATGCATTATGTAATACTGTCACAATCACAAACTATGGATAAAATAAATCTCATTCATAGGAATTGCAAAAATCTAATCTAATCATAATCAGCTGAAATGTTTTAAAGATAAAAGAAAAGAAGTTATGGACAACTAAACGGGAGGTATCCGTAATATTCTGTGGACATCAGATACAACAGATTTTATGAGAATAGTATGTAATAAGCGAAGAAAAAAATTACCAGCGATGTTACCTAGTACCTTGATGCATTATATAAATACACTTTGTGTATTTATATAGTGCATCGGACCCTGCCGAAAAGTGTCACATTCGTGATTTAGAAGTACAGCAAAAGGCAATGTTTTTAGTAAATAATTTAAAGCAGTTAGCGCTACTTAAAATCAGATGCTTCAGAACGCAGGGTGGGAAAAGTAGAAAATGTAAACAAAGGTATCATTACTTAATTAATTCAGCGAAAGTACATCATTACAGAATGTAGCCTATTTTATTAATGTATATGTAGGCCCTGTAATGTAGGCCGTTCAGAAAACGTGGGGAAGATCAAGGAAATAGATGCTTGAACAAGTCGCTTCAAATTTATTTTTCCGAGTGATACAGGAAAGTAATCGATTAGGGAAGAAGAATCATGCACCCCCTGCCACACACCAAAAAGTATTCCTTTCTCCGATAAAATATTTAATTGATGACGCTGATCCACAGATTAAAAGGAGGAAATCAATACCTAAAGCAATGATTTCATGTAATGGAAAACCAAGAGATCGACGTTCCAAAGACGGTCGTAAAAACATCCGAATGTAGAGTTATTTCGTAATTGTAAAATTGCCGCCTTAATGCATTGAGACCCACGCCTCTAATGGGGCTAAAATAAGCAACTCGATGAGACCACCACTAGGTCAGACGAAAGGATATCGCTAACAAGACATCAAGGCGATGGCTTTCCCAGTGGCTTTGTGGTAAAAGCGGTTTGGCTGCTAAAATAATTTTCGTTTCCCATTCGCAACTTTAACTGTAAAAGGCATTTTGTGGTTTAAGTCAGCACCGGGACTTTCACAAACGAAACAAAATCGAATGATCGGCGAAACGACTCATTAGCACTCATTTGGATTGGTTTCAAGTGTCTATTGTACAGCTTCCTCTTTTATTTAAGAACGGGATTCTAATTACCGGCAATGGATCAAGAATATTGAAAATTATTGCAAGCACTTTTAAGTAATTCAGCATTTCAACATATTTTTCCATTCCTTTTATTAAAAATAGTTTTACCCTTTACACCCAATTGGTAGAAGAGAATTAAGAAGGAGAAAATATTTTTAAAAGCTCTTGAACTTTTGCTACTTTTAGATGTTAAATGTCACTAATTCTATGTATAAATTATCAAATTCTGGTTAGTTTGTACAATTTTATCAAATTCAGCCCAAATCAATACTTATTGCTCTAATCTTCCTGATTCTACTACATGTGTCCGCATACTTATTACGTGAAAAATGTATCATATAAATTAAACTAGAGCAAAAACTATGATGTTCAACGATTTCTATTATTAAAATGAAATAATTTGTACTATCCACAGAGAATTTATTGTACGACCGGTTTCACAAGTTAACTTGCATCTTCAGGTATCTTACAATTTCAGTCCAAGGTACACTCCTGGCCAAAATTAACGCAGCACCTCCCTAACCTAGCGATTCTAACGGGCGGTGCTGCGTTAATTTTGGCCAGGAGTGTACAATACATTTTCTGTGGATAGTACTAAGTATTTTATTATAATAATTTCTTTCCACCATGTGACGCCTTCAACCATCGATTTCTATTATATTCCTAATAAGGATTCAAAGCCTACATACAAATTTAAGAAATTATATTTTAAGGTGATATTATACTTAATTCCTGTTGAATGGAGAACATCTCCAGGAGGGAATTTTTCGTTTATCAGAAAAAAGTTTAATTTCTTGAATCACAAAAATATTAAAGCAATAAGCTAAATATAATGAGTAATTATGCTTAAGACCTCCTAATTTTACATAAATGCAAATATTGAGGAAATAGAATAAAATAGGGCGTTGAAATCACTGGACGTTGCTCATCCAATTTTTCATTGACAATTAGATTTCAACTCCAAATTACCAAAATTTCTGTACTAAATGAATTAAATTCCTCGGAAAAATGTATTTCCAAGAGGAAAAGATATAAATTAGTTCCTCCAGGACACAGAGACTATACGTTAGCGCTTCAATGGGATATTTTTCTCACGGCTCCGATACGTTATATAACTCAGACGCTGTGTAAATATTCATTCACGAATTCCACATCCAACCATTTCTTTCGCAAAAGGATTTATTTAAAGCTGCAATTTCTTTTGGTCAATTTTTCCTAACCGGCAGTCATAGGCAAAACGGTGAAGCTCAAGTACCGAAAGATTACGTTTCGAACAATATCCAAGAGTACTATAATTTCTTATAATTATTCGTAGTACGACACATACTTTCTCAATGTATGGTAGACTAGGATTTCGTCTCAAATATCTTCCTCATTGAGAAGCGGATCCTTAACGTTCTGCTGTGTCTGGAATATGACATGGAACGATCTAATGTTTTGGTCATTACGAGAAGAAACTAAAAGCAGTTATGAGAATCGTAAAGAAATGTTGGAAATGATTCCGTAAATATTTCTACCTTTCCTTCAAAAGATGTGGTAATATAAAAATTTAGTGTCTGAGCCTCAGGAGAACCCGAGCTGAAATAGAGCTAAAAATGTTGCTTATTTAACGTTGAGAGAAAGGGTAAGGCCATGGTTTAAGTCATCACAAACAAAGAGGGTAACCCTCAGCTCTTTTTGAAGTGAAATCAGCATAACCAAAATTTTAAAATGCTTGTCTCTTATATAGTGCGTTGAAGATAAACAGATGCTACGATATTTCCATTTATCTAATTAAATTGGCATCTTTAATACCGATGTTAGCGCATTGCTCCTAAGATGCGCGTTCACATTAGAACAGAAATGTCTGATATGAGAGTTTCCCAAATATTTTATGGCTTAAATCTCTACACACAAGATTTTTTTACATAATAAATATAGCGTCGGTCAATGGGATGGGATATGAATCAGAAATATTTCCTAATAAAACGTGCCGTAAAAGTTATTAAAAATGAGGAATTTATAAAACTCAAAGAAGCTTTCAAGCTTCCATTATAGTATAACCTATTACTATGATCAAGAAAAAGATATGAGTAACAGAAGCTGAGTTGGCTGAAGCAAGATTATGAGCGGAGGATAGTTGCGCAAAAAAATAAGAACAAAAAATAAACTGCTTCTCGGATTAATCGGAGTGAAGAATACATTCTATGAATTGGAGCAATGTCAGAAAATTCATTGTAAAACAGAGAAAAAGTCAACTGTTAAAATGAATTAATTTGAAAAATTAATATTATGTCACGAACAAGTAAGAGAAAGATTAATTCCAAAACTACATTTTATAATAGATATGAGGTATCGTGCTACAAAGCTCTCGGAAGTTGAGATAAAATCCGCAGTGTTTTTATGTCGGAGGATGGACAGTGCTTCATTTGCAATCGTTTGCGACATTACAATGAATGCCAGATGGAAAAAACGGAATTTACTGGAACTTTCATTTAGAATTCGTGTCAGAAGTTGAGATTCACGATGGAATCTTATTGAAATCAACCACGAGATGAGGAAGTAAATGAAGACTACATCAAGCTAACATATATTTATTTGGGTCTAATTATAGGTAACTTTACAACAGTTCGCAAGTTGCCCTCGACGGTTTGTCTTGCGGCTCCTCTTGCTCTAGTAGGGGAATTCATTCAGAGAGACCGAAACTAATGGCAGGATATTAAATTTGTTTTTCAAAACATTTGCGTAGTGAAATCGATGAAATAAAAAGAATTCTTATAAATACAGGGCCGTAAGTATCTTTTTAGCAGAAAAGGAAAAGTAAAACGTTATTAGTTATTAAAATTAAGATTTCTTAGAATTTTCTATTTTTTGAAGTTCGAAGGTCATCAAAAATTAATTCGTATTAAATTTAAAGAAAAAATTAATTTGCTTCTTAGCAACTTTCTGCATCTGTCAATGTATTTACGTATAGTGTTTAAATAGTAAATAAATTTATCTACTTACATTTTAGTAAACAAAGCTCGGTTTTCAGTTTAGTTGGAAAATGTGTCTCTTGACAGATTAAGATCGCACATCGCTGCTTGAGAAGTAAATTGAGGCTAATTTTATTTATTTTACAGCTCTTACTCAACAGCTGTTCTATCGGAATAGTTATAAATATCTCAGGCGATCAAAAATTGACGAGCACAGCCGCATACTTTATTTACTACTAGCTATTTTAATCCTTGAGATAGCGTGGAATAAGCTCATGAACGTCGTTGAAGCCTTTCTAAAAAAAGAGTACGAATAAATGCGGCACTTACCGGTAGAAAAGCAGCACCGAGTGGCGTCCAAGTGAAGAATCACGCTCTGCAGGACGTGAAGATATTCCGTGAAGAGCGTCCCTGTTACGACTGATGGTGTTTAACTCTCGCCGCCTCAAGAAGATCTTCGAACCTCACATGGATACCACCGTAAATCCACGCCGAAATCTTCTGGAATTCTTCCGTCTGTCGCTGTCGAAATGTGCCGCTCGACGGACGGGAAAGTTGTCTTTTCCACTACGACTGGGAGCGAGCGACTGTGACACCACCAGTGCCTTCCCCCGCTGCCTTCCCTCTGCACTGCCTCCAAGCGGTGGTACGCAGAATGTAGTCACCCATAGGTAGTCCACGGCGAACGGGGGTGGGCGTTTGGGGACTTTGTCCTGTTTGGATTGCCAGACGGCCGCGGCCGTGGAAAGTTTTCTTATCGCCGTTCAACCCCATCCGAGGGACCCATGACGCGTCCCCCAATCGGAAGGAAAACTTCCGGAAATTTTTCTGAAACTGCACCAAACATTTCGTCGGGATCATCACACAAATGAGTGCGATTGTTTATCTGGAGTTTGGTTCGTTTGTCGCTTTGTTGTGGCCAGACTCCGGCGCCGGGCTGCTTACCGTTATCTCCGATGCCGATGAGTGTTGCTAAACATTGCTTCGTAACTTGCGCTCGGAGTCGATCGAATGAAAGTTGTTACTGTGATTCATGCGGTCTCTTTAACCGTGATATTGTTTTCCTTACTTTTGAACTTGTACATGTACAGGTATTTTCGGGCGAAACTAAGATTTAATGGTCCCGTCTTTAAGCCGATTATATATAACATAGATATTTAGATAATAATATCTCAATTTCAGCTGGCTTTGAAGAATAAGAAAACACGTGTCTTTACAAAATGTCATTTCATTCAAATTGAAGGATACTTTTTATCTCCTAATAGTCTACTGATAGTGGAAGCTACGGAGTGATTTTTTCAAAGGTTTCCTCTTATATAACGCGTCAAAGAAGCAACTGAATGGAATAAATACTACTTCAGCCGCAGTATTAACTCGCAATTAATGCATGGTTAGAGAAGATATTTACGCAAGTCTGCGAGTTACCGATGTTATCCGATGTTATCCGATGATATACTATAATTTGATTATTACATTCATAGTATATTATTTCCCACTGTAGGGGAAATGGAACCAATTTACTTAGCCATAGAAGTCTCTTTTTCAGGAAGACAATTGGATTTAGTCATGGAAAATTCTCAGTTGGGCTCAAATATTTCTCTAAGTAATCAACATTTCCTTTCAAACCAAGATAATCTCACATGACTCCTCAGTTACCCCGCTCTATTCAAGCAAATACTCCAGTCAGAGCCGTTTTCGCAAGGACTAATCTTATTATTTATTGGACACGGGGGTACAATTTGCTCCTTTAATCTTGTTATATTTATGATTGACTACTTTAACAGTCTCCTTTAGCGTTTATAAATGAATCGAACGAAAGAATTTGCGATTTCAATTTTCATTCAAGTGGTTACAATACTTTTAATTCCAAAAGAAATTCACAGTTAGGGCTTAAAAAGGCCTTGCTGAAAAACTTAACTGTATTTTTATTGTCTAGGTGTTCCTTTTGATGCTAATGATATGAGTTAATAACAATGTCACAAAAAACGTCAAAGATAATAATGATCAGTTATGTACCCGATATTTTATTATGCTAAGTTTCATCTGAAGAAGGACTTCGTTTTAAAGAATATTTATCGTGGTTATGGGTTTAGAGAGCCGTGATCAAATAAAAAATTATTTGATTGCTTTTCTTCATTAAAATTTGGGATTAATGTTCTCAGGTGCTAAATTAAAAGGAGTTGTAATAAACATTTCGTCCATTTCAAAGGGTTAGCGTAATGGTTACGCGATATCTCAACAATCTAAGTCACGCTCTTTAGTGATTTTAAGTACCTGAGCACCTGAACCCTCGTGCTCCATCTAACATTCTACAGATATCTTAAGCAGGCAGTCGCCTTTCTGAATGGGCTCATCTGAACCCATTCATAATAAACGTGGAATTTAGAGACCTTGAGTCAAGATGAGGTCTTATAAATTTTGCTATATGGAATTTTATCATTTTATGTCCAGGTAAAGGAGCCTAAAAAATTAAATCATAAGTTACCTAACAGTAATTATATAAGCCGATAAGAATACGTGTTGTCTCAACGTTTTCATTGAAAACGAGTTTTTTCCCAGGTCAGTTTTTACTTGAAAGATTTCCCTATTTTCATTTAAATTAATGTCTTAGTTCAATCCTGGAAAATGGAACACGTGACAGTCTGAATGAAAACAAAACAGCAATTTTGAGGAAGCTTGACGGATGAAGCCATGGAACTTACAGACAGTCTCTGAAGAAATTATTAAAGGCACTTATGTAATATTAGTTTAATTGGTTAAAAGGTAGCATACACAAAGAAAGATTTTCATCATATCTGAGATATTAACTTCTTTTTTTTATCAACACGGAATTTAATCTTTGTGAAATCGTAGAAATATTTATCTTTGTATAAGCTTTAATAAATATACTTGTATTTTTTATCTATCATGAGATTAAAATAAAATTTAAACTCCTTCAAAGAAAAGGATACGAAAATTAAGGTATTCGCAATTTTCTTCGATTTCATTACAATAGTTTAAATCGGTAAATTATATTTTCATATAATGAGATTCCTCAAATCTCTACCATGTTTTGGTGCGATGTTTTACTATGCTATATGCAGCCTTCCGCATTTTATCCAGTTTGAGTTTGAGAGTTTTGAGTGAATAAATCGTAATTGTTAAATAAACTCAAGCCAAATCTTCATCGTGTCTACTTTCATGCAAATAACCATTCGAAACATTTTGTTTTGAAGTAACAACATACTTTCCGAGATTATAATTTACGTTTGAATCTTCCATTTAAATTAATCAATTCTTTAAATTTGTTATAATTTTAATAATAACAGGAAACAAATTTTATTCCTAAGCATAAAAAAGAAATTTAATTTTTGCCCTTATAGATAAACACAAAAGAATGGCTTTCATTTGATTTTCAGTACTCTTAAGAATAAATTCACAGATAAAATAATAGATAAATAAGGTCTTTATCCGGACGAAGTTGGGGATAAAAACTCTCTTCTACTTTAAAGCCTTCGATAAACTCACAATAAAACTCTGGTCAATCGTAAGCGCCTCTCCTTCTGATTATCTTTTCTGGAACATTATATATTGCTCTTTAGGCATATGCTGAATATCGTAAAGCCTGGAGAGAAAATATCATCTGTTTAACAAAAGGGAACAACTTTAGTTTATCTCCCATTACACTCAAAGGATAATAAAAAAAATTAAAAAACTTGTTATCTTCCACAGAAATTAAAATAAATTAAATTAAATTTCTGTAAAAGATACCAAGTTCTTTCATTTTTTGAAATGTCTATTCCATTCCACGAAGTCACGCTTCATTATATCAACTCAAAGGATAAATTCATTAAATAAGTTCAGAGAAGTTAGGTTCTCAGATGATGTAACCGATATAATGCGACCGCCCTTTTATATGGGCCGTTCTGATACTGCCAGGAAGATTAGGGAAATAGATGCTAGAACGAATCGTTTCAAAAATTAATATTTTCCACGAAGTATACGCGAAAGCAACCGTTTAGGAAAATAGAGTCAAGGTGCTTGCAAAGCCGAAAGGCGGCTTGCTGGGTTCTTACATAGACACCCATGATCCCCGTCTGCGTTTTGAATAGAAGTTATTTCTGTGACAATCTTCGCTGGAATTCAAGGAGTTTATATGAAAATAAAATTAATAAAATAATCATACATGAAGATAGAGATAGCCTAGGCAGCCAACGTCATTTATTTTTCTATTCATAAATATGGTAAACCAGAGTAAATTATGGATGACCTCTTGAAAGACAAAAGAGGTTGATGTTTCACGGCCTGAATTTTAGGCTCTTCAAAGCGTCTTCATACTGGTACCACCTTCTCACTCATTTTCTAATCAAAATTCAAGCGTCTATGCTCTTTACTTTACAGAGCTTTTGTCATAAATTTATCAAATGTTATTTTTAAGAGGGAAGGAGTGCCAAATGAGCCTCAGAAGAACGAATGGCTTTCTAAGGCTATTCCTGATTCTAGGAAAATTTGATTCTACCATGAGACGCTTTATACCTAGCGTGGGTAAACCATTTCGATCGGAGGGCCGTATTTGCCATCCGGTCGCAATAGAATACCCTTAGACAGCCCTTGAATTGCGTGTTGCAATTAGTTAAACTTCGAAATTGCGAGTGGGAAAACGAAATCGTGCTCCGAGTAAGTTAAAGAAATATTTTCACTTTAGTACCACTTGGTATTATTAGGGAGATTGGAAAAGAAATTAACAAGGGCATTTGTTATGGGCAAATACCGCAATGAACGTCCAAAATTTACGTGGCTTGAATGACGCCGGTTCCCAGCCTCGTTTTTATACAATGAAGTGTAATGAAGCAAATGATACTCACTATCGTATTAATTCGTTATCGATAACGAGAGTCACAAACATAAGTCAAATTAATTTAAGAATAATGGTAATACAAGATCGAGGCTAATACTAAGATGGGAATTCAATACCCACTCTTCTTTTTGATCGAAGACTACCGTTTTGGGCTTAAAATCGCAAGAATGTAGTAATGATAATTGGTAAAATTTTGAAGTTATAATAACTCCTATTAATGACTACAAACTCGATTTTTAATCCAAGCCAATGCATGTTAATGCATTAGAGTATGGATAATTTGATCTTTTAAAATTTGCAATAAAAATCACCAATCCTTGAAGAAATGACAGTGTCCAATGATTAAATTCGTTTATATTTAAACCAAAAATAAATCGGATGGGCATATTATGTAAGGCTATTTCTCATTCATTGCCAGCCCTCTAATAAGCCGAAATGTTGCTTCGTCGCGATCAAGGAAGCGAGAAAACTTCACGATATCTATCAGAGCTGTGAGAAAAGGGAAACGTTTTGAGAGACGTCGGAATTCTCAACAAAATTAGGTTTTTGTGCTTGTGATAATTCTCCTTTATTGAAAGATATTCAGTGAAATTCGATGACTTTTTCGAGAATTCCACCGATATTTTCAACTTTAAATTCTACAATAATAGATATCTATGTAAACTCATTTAATTTGAATAAATTATTTACACGATTATTACAATGGAATTTTAATTAATTTCCTTTATGCTTGACGACAAATTTACTAAACGTGATTTTTAATGCTGAACTAACGGTACCTATTACGCTGAGACTTAATGCACGAATAGAGTTCATTTTGAGACAATGATAGTCTTTCTCCTTATAATATTGTGAAGAAAAATTGAAAAATACAAAATTTTTATGAAACTTGACTTCATAATTGTACTTGACAAGATACTCTCTCATACACGTTACGCATTAGCAACTTTGTTTATACTTATTATAATTATCAAGTATCAATCGAAAAATCTAGCGGATACTTTCTCATTAACTTTAAATTATTACAGCCCCAAAATTCAAGCCTTTCCGCACAGAAACACGTTTTATATATTGACGTAAACTTAGTGAATATTGTATACCTGATGTAAGTTTTACAGAGATACATTTTGAAAAAGCTAAACAAAGTTATGAAATGATGGACTTCATTTTCCTTTTCGGTGATTTAACTGTTACGTAAGAAGATTCTATTTTAGTCCTCTCTTCTGGTGACGCATAGTGGGCTGAAATGAAAGACAAGCCAAAAAAAATATATATTTTTGAGCCTGGAATTAAAACATTCGCATGGCCACTTCCAGATAAATCCAGAGCACGACCGTGCGTGTCATTAGCGTTGATGTATTATGACGATGTTTCAGCCCATGCGCTACTCCGAGACTGTCAACCAAGTATGAAAAGTCGGGAGAAGTGGACCGACGGGTTATCGGGATTAAGTAAAGATTGGCGACCGGGTTGGGAACTTCGAGATAGTAATCATGGAATGGCAGACGAGGGTTGGAGGAATTTAATTCCGAGGGCTGCAAATGGCAAGGCGTGAATCGGAAGAATTCATTTTTTCGGCAGACCACCAATCAACACGTAACCAGTTTCGGAGTGCTCTCTTCTGGCCTCGGTTTACTCTGGATTCTTTTCACGTAAAAGCGGTCTTCCCGCGTTAAGGGAAGTGTAAATAGAAAATGCTGGAATGCTATGGAATTCGGGGCGTGTATCTCTGACTTGGCCAAGGTAAAAATAAACTTGTCAGATATCCCCAATTTTACTGATTTCCAACATATACAATTTCACTACACGCTTTTCTCTTACCTCACACCTCGCGTCACATTAAATAATCCGTTATCCAGTTTTAGTCCGTTCTTAAAGAGACCAAAAAGGAAATGCTTTCCAAATGAAATATTCAATACCTTTCAGATTAAAACAAATATATTTTGCAACCATCCTTATAATCTAGGAAATCAATCATCTCAATTAATACTAAGAGCTTTCGTATGATATTTTAGTGTGCTACGGTACGAAAAGTTTCCCAAAACAGTAATGTTTCTTTTAAATTCTGTTGCCCCATTCACGCAGGAAGTCCATCATGAATGGAAATATTAGGTAAGACTCATCATAGAATTGAGATATGAATCTGATAAAAATTTTAATAGATTTGACTTTGAGTCATATTTAATTTCAGAGTGTCCTTTCCACCCTTAATTTGAACATCACTTAGTTAATTGACTAACAGGAAGTAGACTAATAGGAAAAAAGTACCTGGGCTCGAAGGTATTCCATCCCTCGTTATACAAACAATGAAGTGTGAGCTTGCCTTCTCTCCTTTTTTGGGACGAGGGCATTGCACCAATGTCGTGGAAAAGATCGCACATCACTCCGATTCCTAGTGATGGACGTACTGATGAAACCGGACGATCGCCGGCCACCACCTCAAATAGTTGCTTCAGTGGTTTACTAAACATCGGGCCCGGTCAAGAAACGTCCGATTGTTTGCCGGGCGGTCGAAACCGGTGCGTGTGAAAGGGGCCTAACGATGATTTTTTTGTAAAACAATGGAGCATATTTTAACGAACTCAGTAATAGTTTGTTTACTGATAAGAGGGCAATCGGTCTCGGCTACCATAAAGGCAGGTCATGTAAAACTGCAGTTTTTCTCATTACTATTTCTTGTATTCGCATTACTTCTTTATACCATCTCATCCTTATCTACATCTTTGTAAAGAAAGAATTCGTAATTATTTTCACAAATTCTATCCTATTTAAAACTCACACGTCTATCCTTTTTGTCCTTACTTTGGGATCGCATCCAACTCATTCAAACAGTTTTATTCTCTCGTACCGTATTCACGTTCCCTTCTTCGTCATTCTAATTCCGCCCACATTTACCGCTTCTTGAAAGCAACGTATTGTATTGCGCTTTAGTTTTTCAGATTGTGACAATATGCAGAAGGGATACAATTTAGAAATTTGCTTAAGAACATACATTACTCAATTTAATCTAGGTAATATTTCGTCTGGTAACCTTGTAAACAGGGATTTATAATCAATATTTATCGAAAGGCTAATAGAATTTACAGCACATCATTCATTTAAAATACTGTTGTGCATACATTTATGTATGCATTCTATGTCTCCAAAATAAGGTTAGAAGAAAATAAGAACCTTTAAATATGGCCACTCATTTCGAGAATGAATTTCGCTCCAAAAATCATTTCCCTGAACCCTTCTCCAAGGATGATCTAGGATCTGATTATATGGCCATTTATGTTCCTCAATTAAAAGTCAGAATTAAAATATAAATATGAATGAAGATAGCAGATCACGAAAAACGCATGGATGTAGTTAATTTTCAGTATATAAACATCTGATGAGAAAATTACATCTTTAGCTTTACTATATGCATACCTTAGGGTGGATTTTAAGGATTATAAATGCCTCAATACAAAACTATCAAAAATCGCGCATTCGGCCCTTACACCGTCCCTAAACTAATCCAATCGGTATCATCAGTCACAGCAATATATCCAAAGCAACTTTCACTCATCGCACCTTCTGCTCCCTCAGTCCACGCTCTTGGTCGTTACGTAACAATGTCGAGGTAAATAAATCTACGACGATAGGTGCTTCGCCATTATTGTCCCCAGAAAAACCCAGATGGGCGCCTCAAAAACCGATGTTGCCACACTAAAGTAATCACTGACACGGTGATTTATATAATTTTGTCACACAGATTTTTTAAGCAAATGCCTGAGTTCTTGGATCTAAAAAGAGCTCCTCCGGAAAAAAACCTTAAAATCCCACTGAACGACCTATATATTTCGATTAAGTGGCAACTGGTTTTAACTCCAACAGAATATGCCAGGCAGTGAGTATTAAAAATACACTCACCAAAAATGTTTCTAGAAAAAGAGCTGGAGTTGAATCGGCAGTACCACTTCTTGAAAGATTTGACGATACCTTGTCATTCAAGGAGCATACACGTTACATCATCGTACTCACAAATAGAATACAACGTCTTACAAATGGGTAGTAGTAGAGTGGGATTCCTGTCGAAAATAGTGGAAACGTCACCGGTCCGAACACCGAACCGAACACTTTCTAAATATTACTACGCAGGGAAAAACGGACTTGAAAAAAATTCAGACGGGGCCGGGAATCGAACCCGGGATCTTCCTCTAAGGAAGATCCCTTATTGGGATCTCCCTTAAGTGCAAAGTACTTTAACCCTTTCCTTATAATTACTACACAGTTTAGGATCCTTACGGAGCAGGACTAATCGCACAGTTAGAAAAGAAACAAAACGGTTCAGCGCGATAAGGGAGATTTAAGTTAGACGGAGGTGCTTCAAACATTCATTAACATCCTTCTGGTCGGATTCTATCGAGAGATGAGAATATAAGAGAAAGCTTTACATGGTCAGCGACTTAAGAGATTACGTTCGAAATTTTGTCATCCAAGCAAAAAATATCTCCAACTCACGGAACAGTTTACGAGACTTCCCTGAAAAAACGGTCTAAATATATTATTTTTGATCGTTTATTCCGAGCGATGTACGGAGTACCAGTAGGCTGTCAAGTTTGTACTGAAACTGTGTGTTTATAATCCTTGCGACACGTATCAAAGGCTTGTAAGAGTTATATTCAAATGAAAACTGATGTATAGAGGCAAAGAAGAATTTATTCGGTTGTTCAGAATAAGCGCAAAAATAGCATAAGACCTTCACATGGATTATCAAACTGTCAAGAGAAAAAAACCAATTTGGCCATACAAACTGAAGGAATGAAAAATTACCTAAGATATCAGATAATAAATTATGATGAGTCTATGTTAAATGAGCATTGTATAGGAGCAGAAACGGGTATTGTGAAAGATTAGGATCGTTCAGCTATTGAAAGGTGAAATGTGGTGCTGCGTAAATTATTTTTCTGTATATCCTTTTACACAGGAGAGCATATGTATGAGGTATTAGGATATCTAATATTATATTCTGAATCAACCATACGGAAGGAAATTTCCAAAGCTGTTTGGGAAAGACAGTTGGGAAGGGAAGAGAACAGGAAATACAATGTAAATAAATTGAATCACTTCGGCCTTCACTTAGTGGAACCTTATCTTAAAGTAAAGTTTACTTTATTTCATGTTTCAATGTAAATAAATAACGACTTAATTGTAAGGGAGAATTTTTATGTAAAGCATCGAATCGATAGTAGATGTAGAATCGGTATAAATATCGGTAGAAGCGGTGTCATTTTATAGCTTCTAGGTTTGTATAATATTTTGAACAAGACATTCTCATGGAAGAACATTTTGTTTGACTGATTTTTTTCTGTTGTTAGGAGTCGACCACACCTAAATCGTTTGGGAGTCCACGAAGGGGTTCCTCTACTTTTGAGAGCCGTGAATATTTAGAGAAAGTGGTAACGGAAGGTTTTTTTTGTTTTCATTTCGTTAGATTTACTTCCGTGCACCACTCATCTAGTTGGATTGACATATTACTCATTATAAGTAGCATCTGCGAGCAATTTTCGGGGGAATTTCTTTTCCTTAAAATTCGAAATTAGTAGCTCTAGTTGCCAATATAGAGATTATGTTGCTACAACTAACGATATTTTACCTCTTTAGTGACTTGTTTATTCTGTTTTAGCGACATCTAATGTTCTATTTTTCACATGGTAGAATTAAGAATAGTTCGCACAGAAGGAGACAAACATGTTATGTCTATATTAAATTATCAATAGAAGTTTCACATTGATTGGCTCAATCAAATCATCATCAAATCTCAGTCAAACATCGATTTAACTTTTTGATAAACTAAAGTAGCGTTATTTTTAGCTCATAAAGGCAAGTATTATGTGCTTTAATTCACGTAATATATTGTCTCTGTTTATATTTCTATACGCGAATTTAAGCCATTTTGTATTTCGGATTCTTCATTGGCGATTTTTTTTCTGGATTTAGCGTTTTAAGTTACTTTTGAGGATTCTTCTGGAGACATTTTAAAAATAAATTGATATGTCTAGTTGTTTAAAAAGAATGGTAAAGATAGAATGAGCACACTAGATAGCCCTTCCAAGGATTAAAACAAAATTTTACAGAACACTTTTGAAAAGCAATAGAAAAATAAATTGGCCGCACACCCTGTCTCTTAAGAAGATATTTGAAGGAATCGTAAGGCTAGCAGAGCTGCCATGATCTAATTCTCGGACTAATAAATTTTTGTGATGAGTATGAAATATAACTAGTCCATACGAAAGAAAGATAATTTTCTTAAGCATTAGCACCCACCTAGAAACTCATTGAAAGAAGGCATTTTCACCTTGAATTTGCGAATACATGTAATGAAATATATGAAAAAAAAGATTTTCATCATATCTGAAAAAAATAATTTCTTTTTTTATCAACACGGAACTGAATCTTCGTGAAATCGTAGAGATTATCTTTGTATAAGCTTTAATAAATATACTTGTATTTTTTATCTATCATGGAATTAAAATTGAGTTTAAAAGAAAAGGATATGAAAATTAAAGTATTCACAATTTTCTTCGATTTCACTACAATAGTTTAAATCGGTAAATTGTATTTTCATATAATGATATTCCTCAAATCTCTACCATGTTTTTTATTGTGTAATGAAATATATGAAAAATACGTGAACAATAATTAATTGTAACATCTGCAATAGGTTTCAACAAGACATTTTTGTCCGAATTAGAATTATATGCGTCCAATATATTTTCAGCGTCTCTGTAGCACATTTAAATATGTGGCTCTATAGCACATTCAAATATTTTAGATTGATAAGATGAGAATAAATTTGATCGGAGTTAAATAAAAAGTCATAGCAATTACTAAATAATAGAGCTCTTTTGCCTCGGAAATAAAACCATTCTAACGTTAATAAAATCTTAACACGCGTGATAACTTCTTTGATACCATGGAGTATTTCGGAGTGTTTCACATTTAAAATTATTATTATCTTGACAATCTGGCACCCTTTACGTTCGACCGACCGCAGGCAGAGTGCGGTTTGTCACTCCCATGATCGTAGTCTACCTGCACACGCAAGTAACCGGACAGAGGGTCAAAGACGACTACTCCCCAAGGAAATAGCTCCTCAAACTGCGTGAATGAAGACCGCCTGGAATCCAGCAGCCTCATAAAATTCAACTCACAAAAACCATTGGCACATTCATTAGATGACTGGGCCATTCACTCCCGAGGAACCAAATTCTACACAATGACGAGCAGTGTGAGAACTTCATTTGCATCTCTATTAGCCTCAGAGTGCAACTTGGAACACGGCACCAAATTCAGAAGAAAATCAAAAGGGAGCAGTTTGTCCTAGTTCTGGGTCAGTAGTTTAAGTAGTAAAATAAAAATCAAATAGCCAACTCTTCCGTTAAATTTGTGAGGTTAAATCTCGCGATTGTAAATGTCATTATTATTTCTCAACCGCTAAGGAAAACTCCTCAGATACTGATGATAAATCGAAATAAATAGTTCGATCTATTTATGATGGATAAACAAGAGAGAAAATAGCAACATGTCTGGAACTATACTGTTTATCTATGGGTTTAAGACTTATCGTGCAAAGTCATTTCCTTTCCTTGTTCCCTATTTCGATCTGCAAGTTCGAAACCCCGGAAACGTGTTAGTTCATGCTTCGTGATGTATTACAAATTGCGTTCAATTATCCGTTTAAATAGAACGGAAAATATTTAAAAAACCAACGAAATAACTCGCTCAAAATAATTTCACTCTTCTGTCCAGTTGTACGGATTTCAACAATAAGTACGTCATGATTAAAAATACGTAACAATAAGCCTTCCTTTTGACATATTGCAGCGTTTGGGCGCGTTTTTAAATGCACCGATGGGTCCATTGACGGAATCGGAAATCCATTAATGCGTTGGTAAATTCAAACCGTTTTTCATTCATCGATGGATTTACAATGCTTCCCTCCGATGTCCATCGCTTCCATTGAGATTAATTCCCGATGAAGAACCATAGAGTAAGGATGGGGTAGAGTGCTGGACAGGCTGCGCAGTAGCCGAGCCGATGTTACAGCATTAAACCACGTGACTTTTCCGTTTTCTAGCGGCAATTCAAATACGCTGTGGAGTTTCATCTTGAAAAATCGAGTTTTTAAGTAACTCTGAACTACGTAGTTAATGCGTATATTATTTTAATAGATAGTAGAGTTTCCACTTAAAGTTTTCTTATTGTAATAATAAACGTCGGGTATATATTTATCATTGTTTAAGAATATTTAGATACCTCTCGTCGAGTTCTTCGGAACGAGTATCAACTCATCAAGGTTTACTCGAGTAACAAGCAAGATAAATACAAAATAACAAAATTTCAAATAAATTCCCAGTTATCGTTGAGTTTTTCGAACACATCCGGAGAAAATTACGTTTAAGTGGAATATTAAGATACTTCTCGTCGAGTTCTTAAAAAAGAGAATCATTTCGACTAGGTTTACTCGGATGAAAAGCAAGATCAAGCAAGAAAAGGAAGAGAGCAAAAAACTGAAAGTTTCGAATTAATTCCCAGTTTTCGTTGATTTTTTCGAACATTTCTGGAAAAAATGACGTTTAAGTGTTGTTAAGTTTAAATTACACATATAGCTAGAGTAACGTTTAAAACTAAGGCAAACTTGGGTTTAAGTGGTCGAATATCACAGTTAACATTTTCTTTCATATTTAAACAATGTGGAACTTTAATGAATAATTTAATAGAAACGCACTCAATTTATTTCAACGAATGAAAGAACAAGATACTTAACTTCCTCCATTCAAAAGTTACGAGTCTTCAAAACGAGACAGGTTCGTCGATTTTTGCGAATATTTGTAAATTGAATAAATTGGAAACTGTACCTTGATATGCCTCCGGTTGAATCAACTACTGGTATAGGTATAGCTCCAAATAAAGGAAACGATTTAGAATGGAATGAAATTACAGTGGGATTTTTCTGATAATATTTAATAATCACTTCTTTAACAAAGTTTTAGGAAACATCCTCCTGCCACATCACTGACAACTTCTCACATTTAGACTTCATTCATATTTAAGTATCATTATTTAGATATATATTATAAATTAATACATATTAAATTCTATGGTATTAGGCCGGACTTCGTGGAAAGTGATAATAAGAAATAAATAAGGCACTTCGTAATTTCCACACTGTGTTATTTATTTAAAAACGACCGGTTTCGGCTAACGCCACCCTCAGGTTTCATTTCTTAGTAATACATATTTTAAAAATAATACAGCTATGTTTACAGAAGGTAAGTGTAAGACAAAGATTCAGAAAGTTTAATTTTACGCAACAGTCCATCTCTCCATCCGAGATCTTTTTCACAGCTGCTTCTAAAACAAGACCCTTCACATATAAAGGAGTCCATTTCTCTGCTACGTGATACTTCACATTAGTACATGTTGTAATTGAATTTAAATTTATTTCTGTTGAAGTTCATTAGTTTATATTTCCTAGCATTGCATTGTAATTTAAATTAGTAAGTAATTAGTAAATTACTTTTAAGAAGCCATACGTGCAATTTTGTAAGGTTAACTTGTAAGGTTAATGCGGTGTAATCTCCAAGGTTTCTAATTGCTTGACAAATATTACAATTGGCAGCAAATAAAGGGAATTTTGATATAAGAATTTTTGGCAAGTTATTTATGTAAATTAAAATAATTATATGCAAAATAACGTTATGTAGGGTTCCAGGAAAGTTTTCCATTTTCCAGATTTTAGAGTGTTTAAAGGGCACAAAATCCTTTCTCCTCAAGCTGAGAATCCATAGTTTTCTCCTTTCATGATCTACTGGGAAGCTATAAGGTCAATATTAATAATTATAAATAACGAGAAAAGCCTGCGACACTTTAATATACTCGAGCGCTCCAATGAACTCGATTCAAGCAATAATATTGAATATGCACCGAAGGGAATAATATTCTTAAACGGAAAAACAAGGTTTATCTTGTTATAATCATCGACAAACAAGAATAAACCGTAAAAACTGCTATATTCCATTTTTGTCACATGGAATACTCTGTAGTAATAGCCGCAATCGCCTATTTGCAAGCTACTTCATTACCTTATTACATAATCTGTAAATGACAAATGAAAGTTAAATGATAAGAAAACAATTCTAAATAAGTGTTAAAATCACCATAAACACAAAACTTACGAGTTAAAAGTGATTTCTTTAACGTACTTTTCCTTGCAGTTCCATGCGCAGCATTTCAAAACCATTATTCCCAAGTCCTTTAATCTTTTACGGTTAATTTTCATCCAGATACCGAAAATAAATATTGAGTTACATTAGCCAGACTATAGAGCATCTAAATAAACTCGAATTCAGAGCATCAGCTGTCCGTAAAGGACATAAATACTTAAAAAACCAACTTGAGTACACGAATTTCTCACTTAACTTACCGGCGAGATTTCCGAAAGCGGACCAAAGTCACGTGGTCTCCTACGTTCAATCCTGTAACATGCGCAGAACGCAACACGCGCTCTACCCCATCCTTACTCTATGTGAAGAACCGATGGTTGTGATGAAAGTAGCGGGTCATTCAAATGTTAATATCGATAACCTCATCAAAAGCCAGTAAAGGCAACTTAAAATGCTAAATATAACGTATTTATATTGCAACAATCGACGAACACAAACAATGAGATGATTTACGTTTTAGCAGAGTATAAGGAACTATGGAGATGGAACAAGTTGTAAATGCAACAGTAGCCATCTTGTCAAACAGCAGAAAAACCAACGGACTGTTCTTAAATTCATCAAGAACTGATAATCCATCGAAGTAATCAGACAAACATCGATGCAATCCATCGCTCATCAGATTGGTGAATTTAAAAACGTACCCTTTCCAATCTTTCTATCCGCGGCTTTGAATTTATGATAAGCAATGATATTGTTTGTTGAACAATTATTAAATTTCTGTCCTCGATCTGTCTTATTTTAACTTGAGATGAGTTCTGATAAAGAATTGAGTTCATTATTTATTCATTTCCATGCTGACGAGGGTCGAGCCACGATGATCAACGCTTAAGAAATCCTCGACGAACTCTCGCAACCTGACGCAAGTAATACTGGCATACAGAAATTCTACTAATCGATTTTGCTGAGAAGGTATGAGCGAAGTTATTTCGCTGCGGCACATTTAATTCAGGAAGTACACTTGAGGAAGCTTACGTGAAAGCCTAAAATGAAAGAAGAATATACTGTAGAAACCCGGAAGGTATAACCTGTCATGAACTACATCTACTGTCATTCTACTATACTATATTTATATGTAATATTATTTACTCATTATAATTATTTATGCATAGCCAAGAGTAAGTTTCCGCAAAGATTTCAATTGGATATGTGATCATCCGCTTCCCATTAAACAAGAAAAGTACTTCCTGGTAAAAGGCCTTTCTAGCATTACTTTTATTGCTTATCATGACAGGTAGATTACTTCTGTGAGTGGCGTAATAACTCATTACTCTCCACTAATTATTTCGCTCGCTGTTTGGCTGAGATCGGTGGAATTCTCTCCGGAAGAAAATGTTCCATTCAACACGTCCGCGACTTACAATTAGATTAGCATTTTCTCCTCGACTTTATGTCGTCGTGAGGAAAGACCATCTCTCCGTCCCGTTTTCCGTTCCTCTTGCCATGAATCAACTCCAGTCAACTCTTCGATTGAGTTCTTTAGCGTTAGAACACACGAACTCTTTGTAAAAATGGAACAGATTTAAGTCTGGAATTCGCGAGACTCAGAAAATTTTGAGGGGAAATAGCTACCAAGAAAAGTAGCGAATGACAGCCTGATATTCATTTCTTTTAATCCCTATTTGTATTCACATTACACTCCCGCCCTCTTTTTAAGTGAGGTGAATTGTTGAGAATTTGTAAGGCAAAAGAAGAACGGAATGATGAACGGACCTCTAGCGGGAAGTGCGAATAAGAATGTTTACAGTTGAGCTGACTATCTTGAACTTCTAATAGTGATTTTATTTGAAATCCCACACATTTCCAGGAGTATGCCTTTTTTATTTCGCCTACAGAAATTGTAATATCTTATATTCGAGGACAAAAATATGAACTCCCGAATAAAACCTCCAAGTACATTACAAAATTAATATTTTTTACGAGAAGTCATCTTTGTCTCTAGTACAATCGTATGGAACACAGGAGGACGAAAATTAGCATCAGGTGTACCTATCTCAACTTGATAACCAATTCTAAAACATTTTAAATAAAATTATAAATAAAAATAACTCAAAATATACGATTGAAGTGATAGTGGGATCAATATGCGGCTTCCATTGTTGAATTAGTATTTTACACGGGGAATGATTAGTTGTGCTCGAATAAAAAATAAATTGTGAAATAAAATTTATGAGAAAAATAAATGTATTTTATGATGATAGCCGATAGTTAAAAATACTCTAATTGAAGAGAGAAATCAAGTAATGAAACAGTTCACTTACAGAAGTCTTTGAGCCTTTCTAAAAGACATTGAGATTAATTGAAGGTACTACAATCAAAATAAATAAATCAGATAATTTATTATGACGGAAAAGAACTGTGAGACGAGTTGTAGATTACCTGGTTATCTACCGACAGGACTTGGTGTGCTCAAGTGGATAGATAGATGGGTTCCTTCACGGAACCAGAAAAATCTTGGATTATACTCGTAAGTAATATTGACAAGTAAAGTACGTGTAAAGAAAGGAAACTTGGGACACGGCTGTTAAGGAATTTGAGGTTTAAAATCTCCTAAAGCCGTCCTTGTCGGCGTTCCTCTTCTCATTCCCCGGTATTCCGAGAAAAAAAGACAGAGCACCGCACTTTTTCAGAGCACTCAATACGTGTTTCGAATGCTATGCTTTCCACATTAAAAGTAAATAGTTACAAAGTTTTGCTGTTTCCAAGTAATTGTAAATATACCTATGGATACGTTAATAAGGCTCTACGACGTCTACCGATTCCTAATCTACCCTTTCATCTACCAAACATTGGCCTTCTTCTAAACCACTCTCCCTCATCACGAATTTAACCCAGTCTTTCCTTGACCTTCCTATTCCCAATAGGGGTCCATCAGGACTTGTTTTGGTATCTTCTCAATTCCCATTCGTTGGATGAGGCAATTCCAATCCGAATTATTTCCTTTTAAATGGGTGATAGAAAATTTGTATCATGCGGGACGTCCATAAATTCTCTAATTTGGCAATAAGCTATTTAGCATTATCTTTTCTGTCGAGATTTTCCAGCGGATCTCCAAAAACCTCTCTCTACCGGACTGAGAGTTACTTCTGATTTTTCTTTCACTAAGTTATTGGCTTAACTATGGTTTATCACATTCTATGATTGTGATTCCTTAATATTTTTTGATCCCAAAGAATACTGTTAAGTAAATATATGGCTGCCACGCCCATTGTGCTTCGCTCACGAATAATTTTGTCTAGTAGGTAATCCATCAATGAATTTTTTAAGCTCTCGGGACTTGTATTCTTGACAGAGTCATATGTGATTCCCAGTTTCAAGAATTGGATCTCACGTGCTCCACTTTTGCTCTCTCCTTTTAATATTTTACTCATACTCCACTCCAGTAATACTGATCATGCAGATTCTATACTCAATATGTTCATAATTTTTCGATGTGGTAATCAGCGAAATGAAAAGTAAATGCTGTTTAAGTTCAAAAGGTGTTAACGTTAGGTGAATTGTTGACATTTTAACTTCTCTAAGATTTAAAAACTTGCTCCAAACATTTCTTAAAATAGGTCGGTGAGATTGACAGAATTCCTCTTGCAACCCTTGGATAAAGTTCTATGATCAATTTCCCAATTGAATTCGTGCTTCACCCGGCTTGTGAAGGCTTTAAATTGCTTTCATTAAGTTTCCGCTAATATTTGCTTTCTCAAGGGATTCACAACTTTTCATATGAAGCATAAACGCCATTTTATTTAGATCTGTGGTTAGTGAATTATATAAGGTTTTGTAAATATTGTAAATTCACGCGTTAACTTTTGCTTCATTACGCTATACACAAATTATTACGATTAAGGTATGTTGTTTGTGTAATAATGGTTTGTATTGTAATATTTAAATATAATTACTTGAGTTAATCGATAAATGTTACGTAATTTAATGTTGTCACATAACACAGTGTCTTACTCCCACAGAGGTATATAATACATAAATAAGTGAATGTTAATAAGATATAGTGAATATATCTTATGTATTGTATATAAGATATATCTTGCACAAAAATAAGTTTAACTTTTATATGAGTTATATATTTTAAATAATAATAAAATTAAACAATATTAAAGTTATTAAGCAATTAGAAATGTTTGGATATAAGCAATTAAAGATCTTGTTTGGAATGGTGTTTTCCTCGAATTTTATAACTACATGCTTTCGCAATTTTTAATGCTTTACAAGATATTCATCAAAACCTTACACGAGTAGTGTTCGATAAGAGCTGAAAGAATATAAAGATGACGTATACTTTTCCACAATTTATTTCAGAACAACCGGTTTCGGCTACATATCCATCTTCAGGTTCATAGAATACTATGTGTGAATGTGTTTTATGAACCTGAAGATGGCCGAAACCGGTTGTTCTAAAATAAATTTGTGGAAAAAGATACAAGTATATGTATAAAAGTATACCTTTATACTATGAATTTTCACAACATCACGGCCGCCTCCGTAGATTTTATTTTTTATATCTGAAAGAGTTTACAAACGAGTTGGTTATATTGAAATTACAGGTATTTCTGAAATAAATACATTTTAGTGTCATCAAATCACCATTTCGCTCCGAGGTCTTCGCTAGGCACGTGAGAAGGTCATTCTGTGTTTTCTTTTGCGGTAAATTCAATACTCTCCACCTTCGGATTGTTTGCCCTTGATCCAAAATAAGAACATTTCCCGATTTTCAGCTGATAATTGCGAAGGTAATATTTCCTTTTTTTATGTTCTTAAGATCACTAGCGCTTTCTTTTGGTTTGCGTTCAGACGCAATCGATGCTCATTTCGAACGATAAGCCAATTAATCACTTCAGTTATAACGAGTGTATACCTTTTTGGCTTCCTTTCAATGCATGACTTTGCATCAATTGCATAATTCTATTCAGCTTATCTAGTATAATGGATTGCTTCCCGTGGAATGCTGTTAGAGCTTGAATCTTGAGCTTGAATTGAATCATTCGAGGTGAAATGATCCATTATGCCTTCGGTGCTATCTTAAGTAGGCAAATTTCAGTGTTTGTGAGGCCATATTATAAGTATAAATATATAGGTAATATAAACTATAAATATAAATACTGATTCTAATCTCTTTCACGCTCTTAAACGAGAATGGCCGGCTAAGAGCCATTTCACACTTGCCAGGCAGCCGGCCAAACGTAAACGGTTTACACGGTCATTTATTGAAAGGTATATGGAGCCTTTCACACTTGCCCGGCAGGTGCCGTCCAAACGGCGCACGGCACCGGCTAGCAGTCCGGCCTTCCCACTACTTCGGACGGTTGCCGGGTTGTTTTCAGGCGGTAAATACAAAAGATCGTTCAATAATATCTTCATAATCCTTTCCTAATATCTTTAATTAATCTTAATTTTTTACATATTTGTGTTTTTGTTTTTAACGATTAAATCACCATCCGAGGCTATAAGGCATTGAAAAGTATTGCGATAAAACGACGTTGATGGTTAGCTTACTCTTAAAGGAGTAGATCAAAAGCTATACTTTTAAAGTAGGTGAAAAAAATTCCGAAGCTCTTTAAAGCAACTGTAAGCTTACATAATATTAGGTGGGGAAATAAAAAGATGCTCTTTCATATTAGTTTTTCATTCAATTAAGCGGCTTCTTCATTCACGGAAGCAAAGATTACAATTTATATTAATATTATCATATTAATCAATATTAATATGAAAGGATCTATCTAATTTAACAAAGCAATTAAGTTACACAAATTGAGAAGAACCAATTAGTTCTAAAATTGTGTTTCCTTCGGAATTCTCTTTTATTTCTTAGTTAGTAACTCGAAAACGAATAAATATTTTATCACATCCAAAAACCAATCTTATTGGAACATTAAAGGTAAGGTAATTTCTTCGTCACAAAGGTCTATTTCCGAAGTGATACGGTAAATCTTCCGTGCACTATTTTTTACGACCAAAACTGGTAAATTATTCATTATAGTGGCCGAAATATTTTATTCAGAATATTTACGCCTTACAGACAACTTGGGAAATATCTCTAAATTAAGTTATAACGAATAGAAACGATCTTTAACCCTCAGCCAGGAGAAAGAAAAAATTAATCATCTCGATTGTGTCATGAAATAAAATTGCTTTTAAACGTACGAATTCTCATCTTCTATAGAGGAGAGATAGAAAATGGTTTCAAATTCCTTAAAAAGTCGTTTAACAGAAAAAAACCTAAGAATATATTTGATTTCCTATAAGAAAAGTATTTCAGGTTTTATCCTTTTTCTAGTTAAACGAAGAAAATCGCCTTCCATTTTCAATGAATTTCCGGCAATTTAAGGAACATTTTCATTGCTTTAGATTCGTTACAAAATAAAACTTCGACCCCAGGAAAGTCTTTTTCTCCCGAAAAATGTGCGCAGAATATAAAAGAATAATTATAAAATATTCCAAACGATTAACAAATAGAATTTTAAGCCGTGAATTGTGTTAAAACGGAATGAATCTAAATATTACTAAAGTTATACATACACAATCAACATAAGAAAAGAGTGACGGCATTTTGTGAAGATGGATATGTTTTCTTGCGTGCAATTTTTCAAATACAAGCATTATTCATTGAAGATTTGAACTTATTCCTTCTTTCTGCAAAGTAAATACGAGTGTGATATTTGAAATTTGGAAAGTGGATTGTAACTTTCAATATTTCGGAAGAGAGAATTAATAAAAGAAGATCACATATCAGAACATACTACTAAATTATAATGTTATAAGCATACATTGATGCCTTCTTGGCTAATAAATCGTACAAGAAAAAGATGAATTTCACTAAATACAATCATACGACCGTATGTTACATTAGACAGCTTCTAGAAATAATAAGAAATAAAGCTTGCACAACAACTGTTGAGAGCATTTTTACAAAATTTAATGATACATGAACTTTCTACGGTGAAATTGAAGACCCGTCAAAAAGCAATGGTCCTCATTAGCATTCTCAGAATAATGATCAAGTTAAAATTAAAAGGAAAATTTTAAAAGTATCCCTGTATGTACCCGTTCGAAATATAAACGTTTGCTTATCAATGATTTTGGTTCCTTTTGGAAGTATCTTACGGTTTACGATTAAAGCAAATCGTCCTGAAAGCTCACTATGTCCCAAGATATTTAATTATGCAGAAATAATTCCGCCATAAAAACGTTTGAATATGAGGGTCTGGCAGATTTCGCAACTGGCAAGAATGACGTCCTCTTAAAAGCTGTGACACGTTTTCCATCTCAAGAGAAATCAAAAATTCTCTCCATCAAGCAATAAATTTCCGTCACGGAATGAATAAAATTACGCCTGTTGGACGGTATCTTCAAATTTTCAAGAGTAGCATTCGAAGGGATGATAAAATGTATACGTTGCTTTTAGGGCAGTAATATGTAGAGTACGAATAAGCCATGAAGATATGTCCGGGAGTAATCACGTTTTTGACTATGTATCTTTTCCACAGGAAAATTCCATTGTGGTCCACTCCAGGATTTGTACACATGCTTTTCGATGTGACCTTTCACACATGTCGAAGGCTGCGTATAGGGAGGATTTTATTGGCCGCGCTGTCAGAATTTTGGTGACGGTTTCTTAACTCGAGGACGGATTTGGACGAGCCACAGCGTCGTTTGATTGTCTTAAGTGAGACGTTTCTAACCAGAGGCCGCCAATGACCGAGCTACCGAAATTGCCGGTCGCGCGATCGAGGTGGCCTTGCGTGAAATGGGCCTCGGCACTCTACACGTAACTATCTACTATCCTTATGCGGCCCTGCCAGTCATTTCCCTTGAGAAGCTACAGCCAGAGAGCCCATAAATATTTGTCCACCTATGGAAAACAATTTTTTCGGAAACAATATCCATGCTTTAATAGCATAAAAAACTTTTTCAAAAGGTTATTCTCATTTTGGATGAAAAACAAAGTGTTGCTTCTGATTTCTGTATTTTAATAATTGTTGGTTGAGAAAAAGTCTCCACAACCTCAGTCCCTACAAACTTCACTGGATCATTTTTTACCCTTTTTATTATAACCCTCGAATAAGTAGGCGTGTTTGGATTTGTCTCTTTGAACTTCGTGTTAAGTCGTCTCAGTAATAAACTTCAACCCAAACTTTTCAAACCCAAAAATTTCAATCACCAAACAATCTTCAAAAATCTAAGACGCCCGTTATGCCCAGGATATTATATAATGGAACATATAATAGCTAGCTTTAATGGGTTTTCTTGAAACTTCCAATTTCATAGTTAGGAATCAACACGGTTTTCGTAAGACTCGTTCTTGCGAGTCTTAGCTGGCTTTATTAGTACACGATGTTCTAAACTCTGCTGAAAAAAATAAGCAAGTCGATGCGATATTTCTAGATTTTCGGAAGGCTTTCGATAAGGTACCTCATCATAAATTGCTGTACAAATTAGAAGTTGCGGGTATCAATGTAGAAGTAATTAACTGGATAAAAGACTTTCTCACCGATAGAGAGCAACGAGTAGTACTCGATGGTATTAGTTCCAACTTGGTTAAGGTGACCTCGGGTGTCCCTCAGGGCAGTGTAATTGGACCGTTGTTATTTTTAGTATATATCAACGACCTCAGCAATCACATTGAAAGCAATGTTAGGATATTTGCAGACGACACAGTCATTTTCAGGGAAATAGTTAGTTCAGAGGATAGATTAACCCTTTCGAACGACTTAGACAGAATTATGAACTGGTGCGATGATTGGCAATTAGAGCTTAATGTAGAAAAGTGCTCGGTAGTTAACTTCTTCGAAAGTAAATCTATAATAAATGATTATTTTTATAGCCTTCGAGGGGTAAACCTAATGACAGTAGAATCGGTGAAGTATCTTGGAGTAACTCTCACGAATAATCTATCATGGAGTGCCCACATCCGAAATATATGTGGAAAAGCACTTTAGAAACTCGGCTTCGTCAAAAGAATAGTCGGTAGGAGCGAAGAAAAAGTTCGCGAGCGATGTTACTTAGCGTTAGTTAGGCCTCACTTTGAGTATGCATGTAGTGTATGGGACCCCGCCGAGAAATGTCATATTCGGGATTTAGATAAGTACAACGAAAGGCGATACGATTTGTAAAGAATTGCTACGATAAAACAGCGAGTGTCACTCAGATGCTACAGGAAGCGGGATGGGAATCATTAGAAGATAGAAGAAAAATTCAAAGGATAAATTTATTAAATAAGTTCAGAGAAATTACGTTTTCAGATGATGTAACCGATATAATGCGACCCCCCTGTTATATGGGCCGTGCTGATACTGCCCGAAATATTAGGGAAATAGATGCTAGAACGAATCGTTTCAAAAATTCATTTTTTCCGCGAAGTATACGCGAAAGCAACCGTTTAGGAAAATAGAGTCAAGGTGCTTGCACCCCCTGCCACACGCCGAAAGGCGGCTTGCAGGGTTCTTACATAGACATCTATACTTCGTATATGGAGAAAGTAAAAATGAAATGATGTTCGTGATGTCGTCTAAAACTCGAAAACGGCTCGACCGATTTGAATATATTTTTTTTTGTTTTGTTCGCCTCGGTACGGAGGTGGTTTAGGAAAAAAGAAAATTAGGAAATAACAAAAGGGAATAGCAGAAAAATCGAAAAAGCATTTCCATAAGAAATGCACGTTAAGTTCATTTTTCTCGCAGCAGGCTTTATTTCATTTGAAAATTTAAATTAGAAATAAAAGTTGTACAAAGTCGAAACAAACACCAAAAGAAGAGGTATAGAATAAAAATTCTTATTTTGGTCGTGAAATATCGTTTACGAATCGAAATTTTGAGAATTTTGATGAAATGCGTGAATATTTTATCAAGATTTTGAGGTTGTAAACAACCCATCCCCCTTGACAATGAAGGCTATTGTTGATTCCAAGTTCATGTATTTATCCATCAAAATACATTATGAATATAAGTCAAGTTAAAATTAATCCTGATAATAAGTGATACACTTTATGAAGAAGAAAAAATTGCTTGAGATTTTAACATTTGCTGTTACGAACAATATCCTGTGAAGAATCGCACGGAAAAAAGTAGGAACATTTAAATTTTAATTTTTAACAATTTTGTTTAAACGTCAGTAGCAACCAAGTTTTATTTACAGCAACGTAATTGTTAACTGGATTTTTAGTTAGAGGTTTAAAACGGTTTTACTCTCTCTCTACTCGAGGACTTAGTGTGAGGATTACAATATTGTAAACTTCTGAAGGTAAGCTCGAGATATTTGAGTGACTGTGAAAACAATTACGTGTCGTTTTACAGTGTTCATTACAATGCCAAGGATCTCAATGAATTGGAGTTGGAAAGTTAATTAGGATTGATAATCGCTTATGAAGTGTTACAATCAAATAAATTTTAGGTGGTACGAAGTTCACCGGGTCATCTAGTTATGAATAAAACAAGGTAAAGGGAGAATAGGAATAAACAAAATAAATTAAATATTTTTAAAAGTGTGAGCAATCTCGGTGGGAGCCAATGTGCGAAATGACCTAAGCTGTCGAAGCACTTTTAACAATACTATTACTACGAAAGTGTGAGCAAGAATATCGTTCGCCTCGTAAGATCCCTCTACGATTCCGGAACTTTGAAACGGATTTACTCGGAATCCCTACGACCGGATCACATCATATAAATGTAGTAGAAAGGTTATGAAAGAGGAAGGATATTTTCCGGAAATTTGTTCTCCCTACGTCTTTTATTCGCGCTGAATACAATATAACAGTGATAGTTTTGACAAAAAAGTGAGACCTCACTTCTGTAAAATTATTTTGAAAAATCTTCAAGATTAAGCATTTAATTTTCTTTCGTAATAACTTAATATTGAGTCGCGGTTTATAAACTATTATGGTAATATGTATTCATGAGTAGTCTGCCATCGAAATTCACATTTACTTCTGATGTTCATCGGTAAAATTACGAAACACAAATAATATGTTCATGATTTTATAAGAATTTACGCATATGCATTTATTCTGAAGCTTTCCATTCAAGTTTCCCTTCTTTGCCGAAATGTGAATACTCAAAGCTTTTTCCTGATTTGAGAATTCAGAACCAAAAGCCCCGTTTTCTACGCTGTAGTATTACGTAATATAGGATCACATTTTGATTGGTAAAATTGCTTTAGGATGATATTGACAGCACGTTATAAGCATAACGGCTTCAGGACACATATTTAATCTTATCATCCTTCTGACAGCAAAACAGAATCCGAAATTTCTTCAGGAGCCCATTGGGAGTGCAGCTGAGCTCTACTGGAGAGTGACGAAATAACAAATGGAAATTTCAAATTCCGAGAAAGTAGATATTTGCGAGCAAACAGATTACTGAATGTCATGGAAAATACGTAATTCGGCCATTATCAGTACTGGAGCGATGAATACGTCGATAACAATAACAATATTGGAATTCTAAAAGGATATTTACCAGCAAACAGATGATAGGATGTTATGGAAAAGTACAAAAATCGACCGGTAACTACATATAACTGATGAATAAGCTGATGTATACAGTTTTCTAAAGTCTTGCTTTGTGCTCTTCGTTTATACAAGTTTCTCTATCATGTTTGTTTTCAGATTCGTGGATCCAATGAATCTGGAGGCGTATTTCGCCATTGATAATTTAGTGCGTGTAAGAGATAGTATGATAAGATCATCCGTATTTCCAAATTTTCAGTTGCACAGACTATTCGACGCTACTATGATGTTGCTATGAAATCCATTCATTTTTATTTAAATTCAATTTAATTTTAGACAGAAGGATACTATACCATTTTAGCGAAATTTCGCGAACAGCGGCGTTTCATGTTCGAAGCCGTACAATATCTCATAAATTATTCATAAGACCGATAATTGTGATGATTGTTGAAGATTATCACCAAGATACATTTAATGATAGCAATTCGATAAAAAAGTACCTTGTTGATAGACTATAGATTGCCACAACTTCCGTATCAACTTTTGGTCGTGAGTCTTAGCGTATCTTACAAGTTTTTGATTGCCACATGCCATTTGTCAGGTAATTTTAAAGCTTCACCAGATGAAACGGAAAAAATCACAAATGCGCGAACTGGATGAAGAGATGTCGTTTCCAAGCCATAAAATGAAAACCATAAAAAATGGTCTTACGTAACTTAAGAATATTGAGAGAGGGGAAGACTTCCTGTGAACGGTATATCCGAATACGTGCGGACAGGTGAATTTACCGGATTTTTCGGTATCTCGTAAAACTACACCAAATTTCTGTTAATCCTAATAGAAAAAATAAAAGATGATATTACCATCTGCTTGGTCGCAAACCATTTGGAAGAAAATTGTTTATCGCGATAGCATTTTGAAATTGCCTTTTACATAGATAGGTACTTATTGATAACTATAAAGAATAACATCAATATCACCAATCAATATTGGTCTGAGTGGGAGTCTTTATATTGACTGCATTATATTATTGAGCGAGAATTATAATGGATTTTAATAATAATAAATATTATGACTATATTGGGGAATACCGATCTTAAGAGCTCACTCTTAAAGGCATAACCATAAGCAACCATGAGATAACCAGGATTTGAACCCAGGACCTCAGCATTCATCCACCTAAATCGAGAGAAATTCAAAACTACAACATTCATTTTTTCTTTTTCATCATAAAAAAATTAAAAAAACCCTAATCCATTTTACTTTCAATATTCCAAAAGCATCACATACTTAACTCGTGCACAATCACCAAAATTATTTTAATAATTAAAATCTTACCAAGTTATTAAGAAAATTTTTGGTGATCTTCTCCAGTTATAATTTCTGTTTACCAGGACTAGTCCACCATCTCAATTTGCCAATTATTTCCTCTTTTACATCCAAAAATGAATTCAGTAGTGGACTTTTAAACTTCTCAGAATTAAATTACCCCTGGAAGCAATAAAAAGTAGTACCATAAAAGGTAATATCAAATTTACATAACAGCAATTATGATATGAAGCAGCACCTAAGGATTTAGCATATAATGAGTAATAGATCAAAATTTTTGTAAGTAAAAAATCACTAAGGTGTGATTTGGAAACTTAGATTTTATGAAATAATATACAATTTCAACATATTTAACTTATCCACCTATGTTGTCATCTATCAACATACAATATGAGTACATAGGTTACTTCATTGAACACATTATAGAGATTTATAATGAAATAATTCATACACAATTCTTGAACTACTGTGTTTACTACCAGAGGAACTTTCTTTCTCCCAGAATTTTTTCTGAATTTTCGTATACATCTTAATAATCAACAATGACCTGCCTCCTATAAATAATACTTTAATAGTTTACTTATGTGTTGCCAAAAGCTACTACTCTATTACTCTTCATACTGAAGAAGTTTTTGCAAACTTACTTATGATATGTATCAACATGTTGACTAAAACATTACCTCATCAACCACTTTTTCAATCCCACTAAATCTCTCACTAATTTTACAAATCCTGGCAAAATATAAATAATCACAGCTTTTTGTTTCCAAGATACAAAACTCAATTATTTCTCACAATATTATTATCCTTTAAACTTCTTCCATAATCCCACCCATGGATTGGAAGCCCTTCCACTAAAGCTTGTGTGAGGGATTATCTTGTATTGCAATGATTCATAGATTTCAGAGGTTTTCTTTGAGATTAGGTTGGCACTGATAATGGAGTTGTTCTTCAATCAAAGAACATGATGATCCTAATTCTTCAACTGAAAAATACACATATATGCCATTTTCCATTCTCTAATTGATAGGATATCCTTTTTCTTCTCTAAATCTCTGAAATGACCTTTATATCTTCTAATGTATTACCAAAGGTAATGTAACTTCAGTGTTTTACATGAAGGATTTACTATTTTGCAAATTTGTTGGGCGACTTTTTATTTTGAAAGTTCAACAGCATTATTCCATCACTTTTGGGGCCATACATAAATTACATAACACAATTTAGGGGGAGGGGGGGTCCGGCCAGGTGTTACAGTCTTGGTACGTGGAGAGAGGGAGGGTCCAGCCAGGGGGAGGGGGGGGTTGATGACTTGGAGAATTTTGCATTACATAATTTGTGAACTACCTCTTTTGAAAAAGCTAACCATTCTAACCTTGAAATTTTATTTTATATTCTCAGAGCTTACAAAGTAGTTAGTCAGCATCAATCTCTCATATGGACATTAAATCTCAAAGTAGTAAGTTACCCTTGGTACCCTAATTACCTTAAGTTGGATTACCCCTTCAGATACTATATGGATTTCCATAAGCTTATAACTTGATGGTGCCTAAAATTAGAGATGGGACAATCGGGACAATCGATTGAAAAAAACAATCGAATAGTTATTCGATTGTTTTCATTCAAATGAATTCACTCACTTATAGCTAGTCAGGGGCAGTAACAACTGGCTGCCGGGATATCGGATCAGATATACAAACACACACGTATATATGATATTTATATATAAAAATCGAATAAATCTATTCGATTTTTCACTCACTTCCTCTGAACGAGTGAATCACTCACTAAAAACAATCGAATACATTTATTCAATTTTTTTCCACTCACTAAAAACAATTGAATACATTTATTCGATTTTTTTCCACTCACTAAAAACAATTGAATACATTTATTCGATTTTTTTCACTCACTAAAAACAATCGAATACATTTATTCTATTTTTTTTCACTCACTAAAAACAATCGAATAGATTTATTCGATTTTTCACTCATTTCCTCTGAACGAGTGAATCACTCGCTTAGAATAATCGAATAAATTTATTCGATATTTTTTCACTCGCTAAAAACAATCGAATAAATTCACTCGGTTAGGATTGAGTGAAAAATCGAAACGCTTTATTCGAATAATTCGATTGATGCAAACAATCAAATTATTCGATTGTATTTAATCGATTGTTCCCACCTCTACTGAAAATGTCTCTAAATAATTATTAGGGATGGATCTAATACTAATATCATACTTATGAAAGGAATTAGCAAAGCCTCTTATAAGATCTTACACTATAGCTAATGTATACTTCCCTTTCATGATGAAGCAATCAGTTTCATCAGAGATATCACATTTCATCATAAATGCAAAGGTAGATTCAGGTTCAATACTCAATCATAATTTACCCAGTATAAAATACTTTTTTATGATTTCAGCATTATTGTTGTGCATATCTTGTTGTCACCCATGAAATGCTAATTCAAAAGCTCCAACAACAGCAGCTTAGGTCATTTCGCACATTGGCTCCTACCAGGAATCGAACCCGGGATAGCTTTCACCAAAGGCAAACAAGCTGCCCACATGGCTATCTGGGAGCCCATCCTTTTTCATCCTTATTAAAACAGATACCACATAGTAGAGAAAATTACCCTTTCTCAAAATTGGTTCTGAAAGCAGTTAGGAAGTTTTCTCAAGAGACCCACATTATTCACCCCTAAACCCAACATTATTAGAGATTTGCATTATACATTCCCTTCAAAGTGAATCTGCTATCACAAATGAGCAAAGTAGTCGAAAGTTTACTTGGTTTCTATCCTCCTTGGTGGTAATTGCAAGGCTGAATGCAAAACCTGGAGTTTTTCTTGGAGAGGCAAGACATATGCAACGCAAAGAGTGATTGCTATCAGTCATAAGACAGCTTCATATCAAGTTAGCTATATCAAGATGGAAGAAAATGTATTGAATTTTTTAAAATAAATGAAATTGGTTGCTTTTTCATTCTATTGTGTATTCTGAACTCCAATTCCCTCACGTTTTCATTGTAAAAATGTTTATTGGGTTGAATTCTCCAAAGCTTTTGGCCGTACTAAAGGCCTTAAAGCTTTGCTTATTTACATTCATAAGAAAATGAACAATTATGCTCTACCAGCCCAAGTAATAAATCATGTTACATGAAGGAAACATTTTATAACCTTAGTGAATTACTTCATTAATCTTTTTATTTCATCACAGAATTCTATACAAATATTTTCATGTAAATGGATACATAATGTAATATTTTCTTCAATTATAATTGTAATTTTTATGATTCTAAAAATTTAGATTTGATTTTCACCCTGTTTCATTCCAATCAACAGCTTTTTCAGTGAGCAACAGATGTTCAAATTTTCCAATAGAAAACATGTTATAAAATGATATATGCCAATTACTTTGATTGTCAACTATTCTTTTTCAATCATCACATTAAATTTTATTAATTATACAAAATATATAAGAGTTCTCCCCTGCTTCATATAGTACATGGATATAAATTCTATCCAAATATTTATTAACAGATTCAACATTCCTCTGGATATCATGTTGATAAAAACACTGATTTTCAACCAATTCAAAAGCGTGCCACTTCATATTTTGATTTATGATGCAAAACTCTATTTGTTATCTGATAAGAAAATGGAAAGTTACATTCCCATTCATTAAAGTTTGCTTAATTTCAAGTTAAGGCAAATTCACCTAATCACAAGACTTTTACAACTTACATTTTTCATTACTATTAGTAAGGAATTCTGTCGTAAGCTTCTCAAAAATGGGGAATGAGTGGTATAAATGTATAAAATGCTGTATGACCACACAGTTAATATCATTCAATGGGGAGTGCTTACAATGATTTTCCATGATGATAATATTGTTACCGAATGCAGAGTTTTCTGATGAATTTGATCAAACAAAATTTCAGATCTATCCTCAAATAATGGCAATATTGTCTTCACTTTTATAGTTAAAAATACTTTTAAACTGATAACTGATTTACACTAATTTTAAAATACAGTGATGTTTACAGTGTAAGAGTGAAAGACAGTTCCTCATATCAATAATTCGAATCTTTAATTGGCATATGAATGCTAATTAAGATCGTTCAATAACCAAAAGGAATTACTGATACAGAATGGTTTGAGGCTGAAAATCTGATTATTCATTTGATGAACAATTACATCAGATTAAATATTTAAGTCTTAAGTCTTTGTCATCTATGATGTAACAAAGATAATCACACTTATAACTGATTCATAAAAAAGACCAATTATTTTACAACTCTATTTACAGTATCAAAACTCTTTCACACTCATAATTGAGATATAAAAGATTTTTGATTATTTCATCACTCAATTTAATCTTTTTTTGGAGTATGAAATTTAAAAAATGCATGAGCAATCTTTGTGGCATTACTGAATACAGCATTGCCACTTTAGGCACTTTTGCCATAGTTTATATCCTAAAGTCACAAAATATTTCTTATGTTATCATCCACGATTGAAGGAAATGAAGCAATAGGGCATCGCTATTCTACCAATCATTCAGTTAACTATGTTCAATATTCAAATATAAATTTATAAAATTGGATTTACGATAAATGCAACAAGAAAAGGGAAACTTACTATATCTGATGACTTAAACACATAATATGCTAGAATTTTCTCATTTTTTATAATACATCATTAATAATTTTGGGCACCAATCATTTGTATAACAAAAATGTTACCTAAAATAGAGCTGTTATTCTTCATAATTAATAACTGCACACACATCAAATTTAACTGATAACAATAGCTTAAGTTTCTACATTACAAGGCAAAAATCCTTTAGAACACTCCTCTGTTTATGTTAGATAAAAATACCTAGCCTTGAATAGATATACTTCTTATAAATAAGAAGTTTCAGTTTAAAATGCATCGGAGTATCACTATTTTAACTACAGTTCCAATCAAGGTAAACACAAGAAATATTTTAATACCTGATTAACTGCATGGATTCACTGTCAACTCATGTTGATTCGAGAGGAAAACATGTTACATCCATTCTCTGATACACAGGGGATGATAATTTTCCTACTTAAAAAAGTAAACAATTCACGATATATGTCCTTATTATAACTTCCAAGGAGTTAACCATTGACAGGTTCTTCTCCATTGTTTTGAGCACTATCCTTTCGACTGAAAAGGCGGTGACGTCCTGCATGCTGAGTTGCACTACTAATAACTTCCATCCATCTATAAGCAAATCAATGAATTAATAAATAATGAATAAGAATAGGTAATTGAGAACTTATAAAATGAGATAATATAACAATTGTAGTGACTATACTACAATTTAGAAATTGCCAAGCAGTGCAATAAATTAAGAGACAAGATTGTATAGATTTTCAACAAAATATTTTGTTTGTTCCACATCAAGCTTTGGAAGTCATAGAGAAGAAAATGCATTTTTCAAAGCAAAGCCATTCTCACCTTTCGAAAGTGTATTCACTTTCAGCCCTGAAGAAGTAGACATGGTTTTTAAACTGCAGCTTGAAAACAAAGTCTTTCAGTATATTATCAGATGGTGAAGGAGAGCTTGCATAGTATCCCAGTAAAGGCAAACTTGCAAGAGGAAAGTCATCCTGTAAACAGCAATCATTGGTATTTTGTTACAAAATAAATGAGTTTACTATCTATTTTCATTTTTCATCATCATGAAATCCATCAACATCCTTTTCACTCCATTAAAAATAAAAAAATCATAATCTACAAGTAAAAATAAATAAAAAACATACCTGGAAATTTTTGTAGAAGAAAAGGCAAAAATTAGCAAAAACAACCCATAGTTTTTGCCAGCCATTACTGTTTTTGAATTTTCGAAGCAGATAACCACTAAGTTGGTTCTGAAAGAACAACACGAGAGTTATTAATCAGAATCAAAAAACTTTGTAAATATTCTTTTAAAAAGTTGCTTAACTAGTTTATAGAATACATGACTTGATTACAAGCACAAAAATTAAATAATATCTGAAAATTAAAACAAACTTTACTCTCAAGGTTATTTTATGAGTTACCATATTTGACGGCATATAAGACGCACCTTATTTCCTAAATAATGCCTCGAAAAATTTCCCTGCGTCTTATATGTGAAGGTTCAACCTCCACAGGTTAACTTTCAATACTGAATGCTATTTTTAGCCCAGATGGTCTATACTACAGTAGAACCTCAATTTTACAAAGTTGAAGGGACCCAAAAATTTGCGCTTTGTAAAATTCGGGCTTTGTAAATTTGAGGTTTTCTTTCAAGCAATCGAAATCTCTACAATACCAATCCAGTTTCAGTAACACAGTGCATAAAGTTAAATGGGATTGAAAGGAAGGAAATATTTCAATATATTGAATTATACATCCAGTTTAATGTTTAATATAACAGAAAAAATTCTAAACTTTTTTCTTTTTAAAATAATTGTCAATTTTTTTGTTTTTTGGAAGTTTCAATGAAATATGAGGTTATTTTCTCTATACTTGAAAGGTAATTATTGAATGAATCAGGTATACCATCAGTAAACATCTGAAAAATATGAAGCACTTTTATAGAGGGTCTTAATTCATCCCTTGTAGGGGGGGAAGGTGCTTCTGGGTCATCTTCATAGCTTGTAGAAGAGTAAGTTCACTTCATCCTCATCTTCTTCGTCTTCAGTTACAACAGTCACTGCAGTTATGCGTTATAACATGAGAGTCACACTTGACATATGACTCAGCATGAGAGGATGCATCTGGGATGTACTGATTTAGTTGTGCCATTTCTTTACTAAGGAGGTCCTGTAGTGTGGGAACCTCCACTAACTCCTCTGTCTCTATAATTGATGTGTCTCCAAAACCAGCTGATCTCCAGCAGTTGGAAATAGTGTTTGCAGTGACACTACTTACTCGCGGGTACTTTAAACGATCTTGTCGCGTCACAAATTCTTACCTAGCGGCTAAAACGCTTTCAATTAATAAATTACGAATTGAAAATGCATCAAAATTTAATTAATAGTGTCGTGTTACTACAAATTTAGTATTCTTTAATTAAACTAATTTCCATGACAGCTGCAACGAAGAACTTCTACAAGAAAGCTACTATCAAGTAAAAGGTTTACCAAAGTTCTGCGATGGGGTTGCGGCGGCTATTATATTGCTAATATTAATTAATTCCAGAGAAAATATGGAGGTCGCAAAGGATATATATTTATATTTGCGACGACGAGTAGGTATCTTTTAAACACAAAATGATAGAAAAGAAATAGAACTTACCAAGCGTCCGAAGATAGTGCTGGACGAGAAATCTTCGGTAGTGGACTTTAAAGCTGTTAATTATTCCCATGTCCAGCGGTTGCATCTTACTGGTGCTATTTGGACTCAGAAAAAGTACTTTGACGTTTGGTAGCACTAGTCCGCTTATTTCATAAACTGGGGCATCATCTACAAGAAGTAGTACATTGCGATTCTCGCATGCGCTCTTCCTCTGCAAGAAGATAATTTGCTTCTGAAAAATTTCTGTCGTCATCCATGCTTTTTTATTATTTTCATACAACACAGGCAAATTTGTCACGTTCTTGAAGCAACGCGGAGCTCTTGATTTTGCAATCACAACTGGTTTCAACTTTTCAGATCCATCTTGGTTACATATCAGCATTACTGTAACCCTATCCTTAGATTTTTTACCTCCGCGACATTTTTCACCACGGGTCCCGAGGGTGGAGTCAGGTAATGCCTTAAAAAACAAAACTGTTTCATCCAGGTTGTATATATCTCGAGGGGAATATTTAGACACAATGTCATCGTTTATTTCATGCCACTGCTCAACGTCTTTTGTGTTGACGCTACCTTCTTCTCCACAGATTTTCATCGAAGTGATTTCGTATATTTCTTGAATCTATCAAGCCACCCATTTGAGGCTTTAAAGTTGTCGCACTTCAGTTTAAGAGCCAAAACCTGAGCCTTCTCCTTCAGAATTGGTCCACTTACAGGCAATTTGCACGCACGACACTTCAAAAAAAAATTATACAGCTGCCTATCAAGTTGATCAAATTGCGACAATGAGACGTACTTTGTTTTTAATGATGTTGTTGTGTGACTCAAAATTTTTTCACTTGAATTGACGATTGCTGCCAATGTAGATAAAGATATGCCATACTTCCTAGCAATTTCTGTTTTTGTCTGCCCGCGATCACGTACTTCCTTGATAATTGACCTTTTGGTGACCAAACTCAGGGACTTCCTCTTTTTCTTGGTCAGCGATGTTTTATCCATTATTTTACTAATAGGCACACGGGATATCACAACTCAGGCCACCTCGCGTAGAGAGTGTTTCTGACTGAACGCGCACGACTTTTCCTCGCTTGGAGACCAACATTTTTCAGGGTGTCCACTATCCAACCATTATTTTTCAATCTTTTACTAACAAGTTAAAATCCGAAATCCCTGCAGCAGCATTAAGAATTTTAAGTTGTCGCACTCCAATTTAGCAGCCAAGACCTGAGCCAAAAACTCCCCAAGTCAAAAACAAATTCTTATCATGCTCTATTCTCTCAATCTTTCGTCCAAATAGAAACCATATACTCCTGGAAACTGCTGATCTATACGATCCCACGTCGCAGATTCGCGATATTACCGGAAGGCTTGATGAAGACAGAAAGAAGAGCACGGCTACGTCTTATAAGCTATCATTTTTCGCGAAAACTGTAATCAAAATGTTTGTATCCCACGAAATTTTCACATTTTCCCATCTAAAATACATGGGATGAGGGTCTTCCCAACATAGACGATCCTGGATTCAGCTGCTCCTGTTTACGGCGATCGTCATCCCATTGTATTGAGCTCAGTGCGACAAAAAAATTTCAAATACTTCGTAAAACCGGGGTTCATTCACTCCTAGGGACCGGCATCTCACTTCGTAAAACATAAAATCGAGGTTTTACGTAAAACCGAGGTCATTTTACATGTACAAAGATCGGGACCGGCGGAATGGTTCGTAAAACTGTGTCACTTCGTAAAATCGAGGTTCGTAAAAACGGGGTTCTACTGTACCTATTTTATAATTTCATTCAATGATTATGTTAATATTTGGCTTTTACGAAACGTGACAACTAAAAGAAACTACATTTTGAGTTATTGCGGTAGTGCGCTTTCGCACGGACTATTAAAACTCTTTTTCCTGGTGAGTGGCCAACTTAATGAGGGTGCGTCTTATAAGCCGGTGCGTCTTATATACCGTCAAATACGGTATATACAACTGATAGAAGGATAAGATGAGGATAATGATAGGTTATTTATCATTATTATGGGATTATTCTCTGATAGAATATGATATTTTCTCCTTATCCCACCAATTATTATTATTTAAAACTAATGCAATCCAAAATTTTAAACAATGTTTTTACATGAAAATAACGCACACCATTTTGGGTCCTTTTTCGGCTAAAACATTGGGACGAGCATTAAAATTGATGGCACACTACATTTTGGCAGAATACGACTGTGCACAAGGTATCACAGGGCTAGTCAGATCCTTGGCTCACCTTGGTTTCATGCATCTCATCAAATGTTCAAGGAATAAGCTATCAATGTATTGACTGTAAGAGCTGACTAAATTGTTGGCGGATAGTTTTGAATTAAAATGGAATTGGCTATCCCATCAAACTAATTAAATGACCAAATTGAATTGGTTTACATGCAGACTTTACCAGACTTTTGTTTTGGTGGAAGAATATTTCTCGGGTTTCCAACTGGGTAACAAGTACAGAAAGCACAAGAAAATTTATCATTTTGTTTAGCATTATTTATGGTGTATTTTTATTCAGATATATGGCACCGTAAACATGTTTAAACACATACTGAGAATGGTATCACAGTATGTCTTAAGGTGAGCTTTAGATTCACAGGCAAATGATTTTTATAATTATGATGCTTGAATTTTGGGGTGTGCATTACATTCAATAGATATTATTATTGATATTATTTTTAGTAAATACAGTATATTAAGGAATTATGTCATCAAACTTGCCATGCACTTATATTGTAATCCATAAATAACTAATAATAATAACTACATCCTAGGATAAAAGTTGAGATTGGCTCGACTATGAAATACAATACACAAGGAAGAGGAAGGGTGAAAAATTGCACATTAGGATGTGCACCCAGGAAACACCCAAGGAGAAACGGACATGGAAAAAAGTCCACCAAGGCCGGGAATCGAACCCGGGATCTTCCTCTTGCCGGGAGAATGCTTTAACCAGCTAAGCTACCGAGGCAGAACAATTTAACATGCCGTTTGGGGGACTTTGTAGGCAAAGGGCGGTATGGTTTCGTCCGACTAGCGGCATCGTCCATTGCCGGGCCTCATGGAGGCACCAGCCAAACAATACAATACAGTCAAAATTTACCATATTATACCTTCTTCTTCTGATCTATACATTAGGCCATCCAGAGTGCAAATCAAGCTTCTTGTTGAGGGGGGGAAATATTTAGCCAATCTGCTTCATGCACTTACATCAAAATAAATAACGTTTCCTATATCGTATTTGTTATGATATTGAAAGATCTTGCAAAAGACTACAATTTAAGGGAATTAGCCCTCTTTGCACACAATAGTACAAGTAACCAGTAGTTGCTAAAAGTGGGAGGAAACAATTTTTCCAGACAGGGAAAATTCTTGCTATCATCAGCCAGGGAAACAGTTTTACGAGCCAGGGAATTTCCCCCCCTTCCCCCCTTGATTCCCACACTGAGGTCACCCATATAAGGTGCATACGACACCTAGAATTCCATCCAGTATGGCTGCATAGATCAGATAGAGAACAAATAATCTATGTGAATTCACCCCTTACCTCTACAGCTCGCATTTGATCATTGATGCCTATGCTTGTATTGCGATGCCAACAAACATGAACTGTGGTATTGCTGCGCTGAGTGGGTGTTGTAGTAGGAGTAGAAGGGGAGGCTACTGTTGGAGATGACTGAGGTGGAGCAGATATAGCCCCTCCAGGAGATGATCCATCACTTGCACCAGATTTATCCAAAACTTCATCAGATGAACCTTAAAAAAGAACATATGATTATCACCTTAGTTTCTAATTTTATGAATGCAAAAAGCAATGAGGCAAACATGAATAATGTAAGAATATTGACTCTAACGTATATAAAAAAATATATGAAAATTGTAAATTCAAGTGAAACTTAAACAGAAATTTTGATTTACAAGAAAATCTAAGAGGAACTGGAATTAATATGGATCTGTCAAACTTGGTGGTCAGAATAGCTGAAGAGATAAAAATAAAAGAAAAAGAGTAGATTTAATGGGAAATAAAAATATTACTTACTATAATATGGAGGGAAAACTCAATATTTGTCACAAAATTCGGAGGAGCACTTCCAGTGCTTTGTTTTTTAGTAAATTTAACACAAAAAACTTTAAGATGAACACATGAGGTACAAAGATGATATTCTGATGATATAAAATAAAATGTGAGGATTGCTAACTATTAAAAATTCATGTTAATTATGAGTAACAAAAAAATGTTAATCTGATAACATACTTCACTCTGCATGAAAGATTTAAGATATGGCAGTACAGTTTGGAGTTTAGCTTCTTCTTTAAAGGAAAATAAATTAATATAAAATACTGCTAATTCAAATAAACTTCATTGTCATCGTTAATCTAAATAGCCATTAACTTTCCAAGGGGGTTTCATTGCTTTAAATATTCATAGATATTATATTCCCAAGAAATACCGTATTTGACGGCATAAAAGACGCACCGGCATATAAGACGCACCCTCAGAAGTTGGCCACTCACAAGGAAAAACAGTTTTAATAGTCCGTGCGAAAGCGCACTACCGCAATAACTCAAAATGTAGTTTGTTTTCACGTTTCGTAAAAGCCAAATATTAACACAATCATTGAATGCAATTATGAAATAGGTAGTACACACCATCTGGGCTAAAAATAGCATTCAGTATTGAAAGTTAACCTGTGGAGGTTGAACCTTCACATATAAGACGCAGGGAAATTTTTCGAGACATAATTTAGGTAAAAAGGTGCGTCTTATATGCCATCAAATACGGTACTTTTAATACCAAGTTTTTAGAATAGATTTGATTGAAATGGAATTTAGATAGAAGTGAAGTAGCAATTAATGAAAATCAACCTTGTGTTCAGGTGTTTTAGACGAGGAAAATATAAATAGCAAAACTTACTACAGGACTTTAAACTGTGATAATGTAGACCATCATTACTGGCTCCTCTCTCCCTAGCTGACTGAATTGCTGTGTATAAATCCTCAAGCCATTTGTCCTTCTCCTCCTGACCATGAGCAGCCACTCTCAGAGAACTGGGAATATCACCAAGAATAAATATGATTATGACTACATCTAAAAATTACTAATTGAATTGAATGAATGCTTTGGTAGCAAAGAAGACTGAATCGACAAAGACATACGGGTTCAAATAAACCCTTGTTATCAAGGATTGATAAGATTAGATTCCTACAGTAAAAAGACTAAAACACTCATATAACAGAAAATAATAATTTTCAGTACCATTATGATATTGGCCTGACTTTCATTTAAAAATGAGTGTGCTTTGATATTATAAATATGTATATGAGAATGTAATATATTTGCAAATTTTATTTTATTATTGTTAACATTGACTCTTACCGATTTGCACCATAAATGGTAAAGCTGTGAGCAGCAACAAGAGGTGATGACTCATCAGTGGTTCCACTTTCAACAACTGTTAACCCACTCAAAGGCCATTGACCATGTAATTTGAACTGCATGCTGGGATGTTGACCTCTATTAGTATATAACAGCATATCTGAGAACTGAAAGAAATATTATGATGTATACAATTTCATAAATCATTCATCAACTCAGAATATTTAGCATATGACAGTTTGTTTCTTCTCTTTCAAATCAATATCCACTTGATGCTCCGTCACTCAGAAAGTATTCTTTAAGAAAATTTCACATAAAATTCTTTTTCATCAATGACAGCTTAATTGATTCAGAGATTTAATTAGAAATAGCACTTGCTCAAAACTGAGACGAGTCAAACTCAATTCATTAGTTTTTCATACAGATAAATGACAACATTTGACATATCTTGAGGAATATTTCATTAGATATGTCAAAATTGCATCAGCAGCTATGTTTCCTAGTGTCTAGTAAATAGTTACCAAAATTATTGCTAAAATTAAGATCATCTCTTCCCTCACAACCCAAATAATAATTAGAAATTATTTTTTAAAGGATTACAATTCATCAGTCCACTGACCACAGACATGTTTTTTATCACAATCAGTTCTAAATTAGACACTCTTGAATTTAATGTCTTAGAACAATAAAACTACTGTTTTTGCTATTTTTTATGGGGATATTTCTATATTTTCACTTTAGAATAAGTTCCTCATAAGAAATAATTTTCATTTCACTTTGAGGAATTTAGGGTGTTTCATTGAAAAGCTAATAAAATCTGGAGCTTACGAGTCTAACATTATATCCAATGTGCTGACTATGTCTTACCTAGAAGAGCAGCAAAACATTTAATTTTAGTAATAAAAGTTTTAATAATCAGTAATTAGATTACACATTCATTATATGATGCAATTTATTTGGCACCCATACAACGAAGAATTTCAATAAATTAGCATAATTTTCGTGGCACTTACCAAGAAAAACATGCGTTGCTGCAAAGCCTTGGGAGATAATTTAATTAGGCATCCTTGACGAATGAACTGGCGACCAGGTAATACCAAAGGAGCATCTAAACCAACTATATCACGCTGCAGTTCACATAACTGAACAAAGTTTTCCTGAATAAAAAGGAAATAAACTTTCAAAATACAAGCAATGTGGATATAAATAAAATTTTCATTAATAATTACATCTTAAATTTTCTTAAAATGTTATACCCAGACTCAAATGATTTGACACTATTTCTTTAAAATAATGTTTTAATACAAAGTAACATATGGTTTAAAACTATTTGCTGATTAAATCTCAAACATGAAATTTATCAACTTTGTGTAAACTAATAAATAAACTCATTCAGTTCACAAGCTGTTTGGAACAGTCCCATAAAGATTTCACTAGTGGATCAAAACTGAACTCCTAATGATAGGACATGTAAATAAGTGCAAAAACATTTATGAACTCTAATGCTCATGAATGCTGTGAGCTTCCTAAGCTCCATGAGTCTTTACATAGTTGTATTCTTTGCTTTGATTTTCGCCCAGACCGATACCAAAGCATAACATAGCTTGATAAAATAATCAATATGAGATAAAATGGTTTTCAGGCTAAATGCATAGAGCTAAGCAGTGTATGAGCAAAGCCAGGCTCCCTCGGGAATGTACCATGATTATGAGTAATAATATTTTAAAACACTACCCACAAGAAAGATGAGTAATTGAATCATCTCCGATGTCATAAGGCCTACAACCTGCTTATGAAAACTCAAACTTGTTTCATTTTTCAGTGATTAAGTACTCAACCTTTGAGTAACATGGAGGTCAGATTTGGTGCCAATGACACACAATGGTTCCTCAAACTCTTGGAAAGCTACAGAAGAAGTCCACTATAATAAGAGCTGACAGAAATTACAAAAGTACTCGTAATAAAGCATACTCATTATAGCTGATTTCCAATACTATGTGTACATCCTCTTTAATTCAAGGGCAGTGAGTGCGGCAGAATGGCTGTAGGATTTTTAATTCTAGCACAAATGCTTCAGAATGCCTAAAAAAGTATATTTGCATCAAAAATTTTATTTCATCGATTCATAAACCATAACCAAAGTGCTGCATAGACTCACATATTATGATCAACTGACGAAACACCAATGTCCATCATGTGGAAAAAGTACCTTTAATTCTTAACAAATTGCTTTCTTTCATCAATTTTTTTCAGCTCTTTGAAGAGATAAGGTGCCTCAGTTTACTAGACTTCATCTCTAATGTCAATTAACGATTCTGAGATATGCCTCCTGCATGAGAAATGTAGAAACATGGAACTCGTTATACTGATACTTCAGAAATAACCACTCATTATAATGGATGTAACTTCCCATCCTTATTGCTGCCAGATATACAATGGCCATAAAACACTCACTATATTGCAACTCTCTTCATATGCCATGCTCATTATAACTGACTTCTACTGTATATACATAACTAAATTGACTTACTGTGACATATTTATTTACCTGATTACTTATTTTTCAGTCCTGTTTCAGTCAATCTTAAAGGTCTTAATCTCTTAAAGTGAAGAATCCATTATCTAACCATCAAACCCACGACATCATATTGAAGACACAGGTTTTTATTATTAGTATACACTATTTTTCAGTCAAGAGTATTTCATACAAATAATCAAACTGGCAAAACCAATTATATCTAACTATTAGGAATAAACTTGTCAATGGCTACAACTTGCCTTATGTGCTTGTATATGAACATACCAACAATTAATCACTTTTATTAAGAAAAAAAGAAGGCCATGAAAACATACTTCGTGATAGTGGTTCATGCCACAGTTAAATACTAAAGGTGCATATTGACTGGCGAGAAACTTGCGCGAGTTTCTGTCCGACATCATTGTCGCCAGTCTAAACAGCTGTGCTAGTCTACTTCCGATAAGTTGAAGGAACTCTCTCGCGACTCCATCGCTTGCCAGTTTGAACACGCTTCTCTGGATTGTCGCAACTTCTCGCAGAGCTTCCGATCGAGTTCGATATTTTGCGAGTTAAGTTGCAAGTTTTCAATATGGCAGAAAGTTAAAAGGTGTGGAGTGATGCCGATATAAAAACACTGATTTCTTTTTATGAAGAAAATACTTCACTGTGGGATGTAAAGAGCTACAAATCACACTTTCAAACAGAAATCTCTGCAATCTATAGCAGATAAGCTGATTGCAAGTCCAAGTGAAATTTCCAGGAAACTACATAACCTGAGAAGCCAATTTATGCAGGAAGTAAAAAAATGAAGACAAAGAAAAGCGGTATGGGGGCAGATGAAATAATTAGTCCTTGGAAAATACTTTTAGGCAATGAAATTTATTCAAGGAACAGTAGAATCTTCGGAAACTACTGACAATATCCATTCCCTCACCCAACATGATCGATTCTTCTTTCTTCTATTCTGATAATAATCAAAAATCACCAAAGCCACAGCAATACGAACGTGTCTTACCGGTGCCATGTCAACGTATGAGAAAAGAAAGCATAGATACCAATGTTCGTCTCGATGATAAACACTCGGGCAAGTCTAAGTTGCAGGTAGTGTAAACGCCTGTGCGAGAACTTTGGGAAGTACGAACTCTTATTGCACACAGTGTAACCTTTAAAGGAAGTCTCTCGCACGAGTTCTGTCGCAAGTTGCTCGCCAGTCTAAACCTACCTTTATACATGAAGATGATTACAAAAGCACTTGTTATAGAGTATACTCATTATAGTTGATTTCCAATACCAAGTGTACATTCCCCTAAATGCAAGGGCAGCAAGTTTTTTCAAAAATTCAATAAAATAAACAATAAGATTCCGCGTTATTTCATAAGCTTAAAGAATCAGACTTTTTCGTTGTTTCTCATGATAATTACCTAATTAAGACCATCATTTCTGTGAGTTGAAACAAGGAATCACCAAAATTTAGAAGAGGAATTTGGATAAGAATAGAACTACAAATAATCATGATTTTGGGTTAAACATTTACCACGAATAGACCATCTTGAATTCTCACCACTATAAAAATAGCTAGATACTTAATTTATTTATTAAGATAAAAAAATACTAACAGAAGTCCTAAGTATTTCTGGAACATCTCCAACCATCTCAGACAGCTTTTCTTGAGCAGCACAACAATCTGAATAATCTGCATGATCCTTTCCATAGTGCTTTATCAATCCTTTGAAAAAGAGAAACAAATCTCAGGTAATAACATCATTAAGGAGAGAATAAAATTATGTTTCAATCATTTTAATATTTTGTAGTAAGAAATTAATATTTTAGACAGACTACATACAGCAACAAAAGTTTAATAATCATTCATAAATCAAAAAATGAGGTTTTCAGAGGATAAGTCTACTTAAATTTCGTATGTACATTAAATTTTAAATCCTACCTATTTCCATATATTTTCATAAATAATTTAAGTGAGAAATTTCATTCCCTATTCTCTATCCCTTATAAAGTAAAACTTATTTCCAATAAATTATGAATAATGCTAAAAAAAAGTTAAGAGTCTAACTCTACAAAACATTCTACTGCATTTGTTACCCTTTGCAAGAAAAAGGAGAAGTAATATGAAGAAAAAATCCTTCTTACTGTTTAATAAGTTTTGATAATGAAGAAGTCTTTGAAGTGGCTTCAATATAAATGAGGTTATTGGAAGATAGCAAATCTTCTGCTGCTCAAAGTCTCTATACAGCTGTTCAAATTTCCTATTTTTCCTGAATGCTACATCTAGCTGTTCCAACACCTGTAGATGCTTTCCAAGAAAATCATGGTAGAGCTGAAAATTTATAAGAATAAATTAATCATGATGTATCAGTGTAGCAATCATATGAAAATGGAGATGGTTCATGAGCATGCAAATAAAAAGATTTTTATTGTCTGCTAGAAGACAATAAAAATTACATAGAGAAAATTTTCAAAATATTATACAAAAATTGCAATAACAGCTAAATTTTATTTAATAATAATAAGTCAGAGTTATAATATAAATTAAAATGTTCAATATTTATAGAAGAATCTGAGCTATAAATTGATCTGTTCAAAATATACTTATAAAATATAAATATTTCAAAAGAATATTAAATAATAACTAATCAAAATCATTGTTTTATTTCTCTTAAAGAACAGGCTATTTATGATTTGAAGCCTTCTAAATATAATTTATATAATTCTATCATTTCATGCTCTAAATGTTAACTTAAACACAGTTTTAGAGAATCATATAATTCATTCATAACAATTAGCAGGATGTAATTTCAGAAGATTAAATAGCCTTAAAGCAGCCAGAAAATTCTTCAAGGAGTAATACAAGACAGGATTAGGATTTGTGCAAAGACTAAAAAAACTCAGGTTTCATAACATCTATCCAGTTATACCTAACTTTAAATAATTGCAGTTCAAATTATAAAATATGTTATTGATGATAAATATACTAAAGCAAAATCTTGGAGAAAATATGAACAAACCATATGCCATATTGCCCAAAAAGATTATATTTCAATCAATTGAAATTGATTGAAAACTTCAAAAAGTAATGCAATGATGATTATTGAAATAAAAAGTTAACTGCAACTGGCCACTTGAAACAATTAAAATATTTGCAAGCAATCAAAGATTGAGCACCCATTATTAAGCATAATATGAGATAAGTTTGTCCTTACTGGAAGTAGAGAAATCATTCCTTTCAAAATGACATCTCCGATTCTCTGGGATTCACTCTTCTGATGAGGATTAGTTCGCCCTTCCCTAAAAAAGGCAAAAATTTATAAAATTAAATTAATCTTCATGATTGTACAGTAGAAGTCTGTGAGAGATGACAAAAATTGGAAAAGTACTCATTATAAAGCATACTCGTTATAAAGCATACTTGTTATAGCTGATTTCTAATACTAAGTGAGTGAGTGAGTGTGGCAGAATGGAAGTGTAAGGTTTTTAGTCCCTACACAAATGCTTCAGAATGCATAAAAAAGTATGTTCTCGTCAAAAATATTATTTCATTGATTCATAAACCATAACTAAAGTGTGTCCTCTAATATATAATTTGGAAAATCATTGCTCACTAATCATCTAGAAGTAATGGTATCTCATTAGTGAATTCTAATTTATATCAAGTTGCTTTATGAAGATGTTTTTCATCCATGCACTTCATAAGCAAGGACTGTATCATAAGGGAGATGGAGAGGTTACTTTGGGTATCTGAATCAGCAGTACTTTTATCTCCTATATTCTAATCCATCCTGGATCAGATGATTTTGTGCCAAGTTTCGTATGAAAACAAATCCCACGAGTTTGCTTGTTGGACTTCATCCCTTACGTCAATTGACGATTCCAAGGTATGGAAACGTGGCACTCATTACACTGATACTTCGGAAATAACCTCTCGGTATAATGGATGTAACTCCCTATCCTTTGCTTTGCTGTGAGGTGGACAACAAGGGCCAAAAAATCACTTGCCATAACATGACTAACATGAATGCCGTACTTGTTTTAACAAGCTTCTACTGAATTATATTATCATATAAATTATAAATAAAAATAAAACCAATTATTTCAATTAATCCTGAATCTGAAAAAATAAAATATTAACCTTTTCTTTCATTAACTTTCATGAGCACAGAAGTGAATATGTTGTTGTTGCGTGCACAAGAGTGTTTCGTAAAATTCATCGTGTTTGAAAGGGTCAGTGAGGAGAAATTAGATTGCACAATGTCCACATCACATGATGAGATCGAAACATTGAAATAAAAAACCGGTCACAGATCAGAATACTAAATAACCTAATAACTTAATCCCCAACAAAAATTTTACACTACAATTCCTTAAATGTTGCATCAAACAATCTAATCAATTTTTCTGGAATACAATAACCACCAAATGCTCAGAATAACTTTTTAATATCCACACATTCTAATACTGATTAGAAGTAAGAAGAGTATCTGCTAATCAATGTTATATTTATACCAATTCCCCATTGTTTGCTTGACTTTGATTACATGCCTTCATTGGCCACACCAGGAGACTTCTTTACAACGTTGAGAAAGCAAGAGCATTGCTATGAATATATCTAGTGTTTTTAAGCTATAAACTAACCTGTCCCTTAGATCTATTTAAAAAAATTTATCCTTAGAATTTTAATAATTACATACTAATATAAAATTTTTCTAAAAAAATGAAATCTTCTTCAAAATGTTTTTAGCAATTTTAAAAATATGAAAAAAATTAACTTTTTTAATAAATAGAACAATTTTACTGTGGTAGTTTTTATTTTCGAGGGCAACCAAAATAGCACATTTAAGAACCCTTAATGTTAGACTCACCATGCTGCCAGGCGTAATTCTATTTCACGCAAGTAGTTGGAATGAGCATCATGTAATGGATCAATCAATTTAAACAATGAATCTAAGGCTTCATCTGGCATAGCTTCCTCTTCCTTTGTTACTTCATCATGGAACCACTGTGAGAAGTAGACATAAATCTTTGTATACAGCTAAAAATATAAATTATATCACAGCATAATTTTTAATTACAGAAAATTCAGAGGATAATTGTTAACTTTTAAGAAGAAATATTTTGTGCAAAGAAGCAAAAAGTACAGATCAAATTTTATTTTTATTTATCATTCTTATATGATGCTTTAAATTGAATCACTAAAAATGCTAAATGAATTCAATGGATACATGTATGATTCTTAAAACGATGTAAGAAGTAGAAAATGAAAGGATTATATTATAAGTTTGAAGTGAAATGAGCCTATAGAAAGATTAACGTATAAGAACGAATCATAAATAAATCAAAAGCTGGGTAACACAGGCTGCTCTATAGTTGTGAGAACTTTGTTACTTGTGGCTATGTATGTTTAATGAAACATATTAAGCATATCTGTCTCACTAGATATATTTCTGAGATAAAAGAATTCCAAATGTAATATAATATATAAATGTAATATGTACAATTCAGTTTAGATAAGTTAAGATTTTTTACAAAATTGGGCATGAATAAGCACTATTCAGAATAATTTCAACAGAAAAAGAAATAAATCAAAGAATTAATGTCTCATAAATCTAAACCTTACCAAGTTAATAACCTCAAGATCTTTCTTGTACGTTCTCTCAGTCATCAGCATTTCCTTGGCAATGAAATATGAGCGGTCACTGGGAAATTTCTGAAAAATTATTGAATATCGTTAAACTGAATATTGGTAATTAAAAGAGGAAAATATGTGATAGCAACATTCCTACTTGGTTTTATGGATTTAAAACACTTAATCTAAATGTATTCTTTTAATTTGCTAAATAAGTGATTGTTCACATTTTTACAAACTAAATGTAATATATTATATAAATGACTGCAATTGACTTTATTATATGTATAGATTTAATAAATGTAATTTGATATTCACCATCAACTATCAAAGAAGCTGCAGGCTTTAAAAATCAGCATAGAAAATATATATTAATTCTGGACTAAATTTAATGCAGCTTTATAAGGAGAATTTGTCATAATTTTCTTTAAAAGTTCTGACCATAGTAGGAAGTGCTAACTTAATAATCTTAGTACATAGAAACAAACAATCAAACTTTAAAAATCTAAAGTATAGTTTAGGATGTTACGAGGAAGCAATATTTAAAAAAAACACACAAAAAGGACTACCATAAATGAGCTAAATTGAGTTTTTCAAACTGGAAACATTCTTATGAGAATTTGTAAAAAGTTATGAGCACCATATTATACTTCATTAGTATGATACCAAAGGATTGGTTAGGAATTTATACATTGTTGGCATTAGTTAGTGAGCATCACACCTAATTAAATAATTGTCCCCTTTCTATGAGATTTCTAATCATGCTTTTAAAATTAGCTTACTCATCTTCGGTGGTTTAGGAAAAACACTCTCTGACAAATATCTCCATGCGTATTAATTTTCTCAAAGAGAATGGTTTGATTTGAAGTAATCAAGCTAATAATAAAATATAAAGAAATAGTCCTTACGGGTTAATTCCCAAGAAGGATGTTCCATCAATCAAAATATTTATCTATAATGTTCTTCTTCATAAACCAAAAAAATTACATGAATGAAGGAAGCAGATTTTTATTGGAGGATCAATACCTTTTTGGAATAACCAATTGCTGACATCAACTGATATAATATTCAGGTTATTATATCATTAAATTTTCCTAGATCAATTGACTATTTTAACACTTTTAAGTTTACGCTTCTACTTCAGTAAGAACAAATGAAAATATTACATCAAATGAAATAGATAAGATAATGAAATAATTATATGTAGACAACTGATATACCATGAAAATATGGAAAATAAGATATAACAAAAATGAGCAAAAATCAAAATATTAATAAAAGTTTGATGCACCACTTTCATTATTTTAATTACAATTGACTGCATTTAAACTAAAAAAGAGGGTGTTTCCATAGTGAAACATTATTATAATTTATCCAGAAATGATACATCAAGGATATTGAAAATAATTAATTTCAGATATTTCATGGGCTACCTAACAAATCAAATCATCCTCTTTCTAACTAACCTTTCTTCGCACATCACCATCTGAGTCTGGCTGCCCACTTGCCTTGCTGAGATTCACCAGAAGAGGTGGGGAGGTAGTCTGTTCTACTACTTCATCCTTCTGCTCAATTGGAGATGTGACAGCAGTCTGAGATCCACCATGAGCTACATCAGGGCTAAAATAACAAAAATTCTGATTCTCTGAGGACAACTTTATCTGTAGTTAGTAGATCTCTTAAATAGAATATTTAATAAAAATGAAAACTCTCCATAATCTATTTTTTCTAAGGGAATATCACATTAATACTGGAATTCTGATATCACTTTAAACGGAAGAAGCCAAAGTATGAATGCTCGCATAATAATATTGAAATAGAGAAAGAACCGGAAAAACTGAATTAAAGGGTCAGAAAACCAGATTTTTTATTGGTAAAATAATTTTTCAAAACACTTATAAGTGATATTGAAATAAATTTGAATGTTGAAATTTTCAGATTTTCATTTTATACATTGTGAAAGAAATTATCTACATTAAATCCTTAATGGAGACAATTTCTCAATTAATTAATTAATACCCAAGTATAATTTTATGAAATAAGACAGGGAAAAACCAAATATGTTTTTAACAGGCATACAAAATATTATTTTACTAAGGCTAACAGTCATTCCAATAAACATGAAATGGAATGATACTTATATTGCATTATTCTAATGGATAATATCACAAGATTAATATATAAAAACTATGGCTAACAATTTAATACAGTGTATTCAAACCTGTGAATGGAAACCTGAACCATTTGGTTGGTGTGGTTGTTTACAACAGGAGGCGTTTTATTCACTGGAGATATTGGAGAGGGTGGCAATTTAACAGGACTGTTGTGAGTCCCATTGACTTTTCTCTCAGTAATTTGAGCATCCTGAGCTGGACGAGGTGGTACACTGGGTGGAGTTTCTTTGCCTGGAGGAAAATAAAGATAATTCAATGAAGAACTGACATAAAAAGTGTAAAAATTAATTTTAATAAATGGTTATTAATAAATAAGACAGCAGAATGAATTTCCTTTTGGATAATGTTTGAAGTCCAACTCCAATGAGTATGCTTGGAATATATCTATTTATTCCATAATTACTTGCAGTGCATGTCTATGGATGATTTGATAAATTGGAAAACTGAATTCATTCTTCTAGAGACATAGTTCATCTCAATACAAAATAAAATATAGATAAATTACTGATATTATTAATTTATTAGATATTAAATTTTGCTCCTACATATTCAAATTAGAGTTCAAATACAGTCTTCCATCAAACTTTCACAGTATATATTTAAATTCTAATGATTAAAATTTCCATAAAAATTAAATATATTAGACTTTCAAGCAACAAAACATCTTTTACTCAAGATAAATTAATAACATAAATAGCATATCTAATAGGCCTATAACAATTCACAGTCAGGCTACAGAAAAAGAAATTTATTTTATTAGCATTTGAAGTAAATTCTGGATGACTTCAATGTAAAACAAAAGAACTTTACCAGTATGATTAACCATGCACAGCATTAATTAAAATAATGAAACATTTCTAATTACAGAAATAATAACTTAAAATATCTATTAATATACATGTTTTACACAATTTTACAAATTATCAAAATAAACAAAACTTGAAACAATATAAATCCCAGAATTTTACATCGTCATGCATTGCAAAATTATATACGTAACAATTTTACAATGGAGGCATAATGTAACACATATTCAAATGTTCTTTACTCACTATATTCCACATACTCCACTGTGTGGTGATATGAAGGCTTCCTTAGTGACTCTGTTGTAAGCAACCACTTATATACAATAACAGTTACGGAGCATGTTAACTAAAAATAACGTTCAGCTAATGGGGGTAAATAAATACATCTCAAACAAAAAGTGCCCATGTGCCTCTTATGGAACATATTAACAAATAAAGAATACCAATAACCCAAAATATCATATAATTGTGGCCAAAATATTAAGAAAGTAATGACCAAATATTTTTAACATAAAATAAGTAAAATTCTATAATTTTATGCTATTAATCATTTCTCTGTAAAAACCACAGGCTATATTTATTCCAGGACTGGAAAGTAAGAAAAGGAAAAGCATCAGTACATTGACTTCTAATGTTAATATATTCTCCAAAGTTCTCTTGAACAAAATAAAAATAATTTTATGATTATCAAAAGGTACACGTAATCCTAAGATTTTAACTGAAAAATATTCTTCATAATTTAATTAGTTCTTGGGAATGGAATTTTTTTACTGGAAAGCTTAAAGAGGTAATACATTAAACACCATGAAGATAGTTGCTAAATGAGATGAAAAAGTTAGAACAGTATAATAATAAAACATTTATAGGCAAAGTGTCATTTATTTCAATTTGCACCCTAAGATTTTACACAAGTACAGGCTTGTAAGAAATACATTTGCACATTTTTCGTATTTCCAAGCTCTTAGTAATAATATCTGATGATGACAAAAAGGCATCATAGACAGATGTAACATTGCAAAAAGAAAGAAACAATGCCATATGACCATAAATTGGCCACATGTAAATTGCAGATATGCCCCATTCATTAGGGGAAAATCCATTCATCCTGAACAATACACAAGTATCGAGGAAGGTTGTAGTTCCTCCCCATTCTTGATTGCCCTCCTTTCAAGGTTAAAGTTACGAACATTCAACCAAATAAAGATCTATCTCTAAATAGTCTACTCAAATGGGAAAACAGTCGATGCCATTCTTTATTTGCATACAGTGCTCAATGAACTCTACTTTAGCAAGAGTATATCTGTAGAGATACTTTAACCAATTGAATTTGCTTATGAAATAAAATCTGGTCTCCCATTAATGTATAACACGAGGAGATAATTATGAAAATGATAATAAAAAAATACAAAACTTTTTCTCTCAATGAAAGTCCTTATCATGACTCATAAAACTGACAAAAATACTTGAGCAATCACATCTTGGAACGAATCTCCCATCCTCCAGAGTAGAATTTCAATATCACTACACAATTTGAGTGTTTCAGCAAGGAAATTCATAGACAGAAGAAAACTTAAGCGCAAACATATTTTTAAAGTGTTCATGATCATTCTCAAGTTACAATTATGATCAATCAAATGGTGAAATTCCTTTACTATTTCCAATTATACTGTTGTAGCTACCAATTTAATTTTATCAAGATTATTAGGAAGACAGCAGAATTAAAATGGCATATTTAAAATGTTATGTTGTTAGCAGTTATCTTTACAAAAATGCAAGTTTTTACAAAAAGGCTATGTTTATTCATCAATTACCATTGCATATTTCTTTCATAATAGCTTGAGAACACATTAAGTGCTTTAATTTTATACATCAGATGGCAAATACTTTGAAATGAGTTTGATAAAGAAATAATTGTCAAGTGCAATACAGAATAAACTCTAAAGGGAAACATATACTCTGATAAATTCTTGAAATGCTTTGGTACAATGTTCAACATTGGTACATTCATACTTGGATGCCTATTTCAACAACACTGTCGCAGTGCTTTAATTAAGACTTCAACGCTTCAAGCATTACCAAACATTGTAATTGAACATTTTTCAACTTCACTTTCACTCACGTTTCTCACTATACAATACCAACACAAATTCTTTTCTTCCAAATCTTTCACATTCACAATTGTTTTAAACACTAAAAATTAATCTCAAAAATGATATTAAAGCAAATCATCAGCAATCTCTTGGAACAACAGTGAGCACTCAGCTAATGCTTTTGAGAAATAAGATGCTGAAGAGCTGATACAACATAAATTAAAAATATACTTCATTCGTACACCTTGATCACTTGTAGCTTGACTTTTCTACATCCACCCATTGCTATAATAAAAAGTGTAAAATATTTGTACTTTTCTTCTACCCCCTCCCCCATTCCTCCATACAGTTACAAAGTAATTCTGTTCTCAGCTCTATCATTTCAACACTTTTAATTACAATCAATACCTCTTTCTCAAACATTTGGCAGTTACTAGCTGTTGTGATACAACATTTGTCATAATTAACACACGTACAGGCACACATGTATACTCCTCCACAATAACTTATATTCTCATGCATGCTCTCATGCACAACAATTAAAATGATGTGAGACATACATTTGATAATTGGCACACCCAACCATAAACAACCCCTAACATTCACTTAAAAACAGTAACAAAATTATCTACCAAAAAGCAACAGCCTCAATAAAAACTAACGAGTTTGTGGAATGCAATGGAACTCACAATAACATGAATAAATGAAAGATGGCATTTAAACATGTCATAAAAATCTTATACTCTAAATACCCTTATCCATTTTAAATGATGTCTTTGGTATGGTAGCAATACTAATTGGCACAAGAATACCTGACTTTCATGAAAAAATTATGAACAACAATGTGCCAAGTACCTAAGTCAAGAAGGTAAATTCTCATAGCATAAACAAAATCCTATGTAACAGCATCTCTTCATACAACTTGTGTAAGAAGCTTAAATCATTAAAAGGCTATTTATTTCTAACTAAATATCATAATATAGAGTTGTAGAGTAATTCACGAGGAAACATTAACACCACAGAAACAGCTACCATAAAACAACTGGACTTTCAGCAAAACATATCTTAAATGGGAGAAAATAAAATCAGTAAAATAATTTCTATCAAAAATATGTCATAAGAAACAATTCCTAAGATCAGCATGCAATGTAGCTGGGAGAGAAATAAAAAAGTTTAAATTTATAATAATAATCTAAATGAAAGCCTACAGGTATGATTAGCATATCATGCTTAAACTAGTAGTAATTTTACATGAAAAATGAAAATACGTGCAACTTGTGTAATGAATACCAATACAGCAGGCAGTGAAAATACATCACATGATACTGTAAGGGAATAAAAAAGAGATGAAAATGAAAATAAAAATACTCGGATTTTGGTGTATGTGGGGGCAACAGGACAAATAAATAAAATTATAATCAAATGTATGTATGGTAAGACAAGCTAAGGCCAACAAACATATCAAATTTCAGACATAAATGTCATCTCATAATACTGCAACATGGACTGCAGAAAATAATGATGAAAAAATATATCTAACAAAATATTTTACGGATGGAAAGCATTGCTCGGATGCATACAAAAAGGATAATATAACATAAGTATACTGCTCCTTGAAGGACTAACCTAGTAGAAACTTGTTTAACCAACTGACTTTCTTTTAAGGCTTGCCGTTGACGCTGGTCTTGTCTTACCACACACACTCGGGGAGAGCATTGAAGGTATTGGGCATTGCTCTTTTCAGTTTTTCAGAGTCATTTTTCTTTCGAGACCAAGTGGGATACGCGGGGTCACACACTCAGGAGGCTCAAGTACTGCCTGGGCGGAAGGAGGGCAGGGGGATGAATGGGGTGTGCCAGGCCTATCCCAGATAGTTCGGAAGTCCATTACGGTAATGCCAGGATGTGCCATCCATAGCTGAAAATGCAACAGAGCCGTTCTTAATTCCGGAGGCAGCTGTGCAGCCCAGGAAGGGTGAAATTCCAAGACAGCAAACACGAGTAAGCAAAAAAGAGACAATAATGAGACAACCAGTAGGAGGGCAACCAAATAAAAAAATAAACAAAAGGAACAGCAGTATGAGGAAGATTTTCAAAATTCTCTCAGAGAGGAGTATAATATTGAGCTTTTCACAGTCAAAAATCAGTCTGGCACTAATTGATCATAGATGAAGACCACTGCCGGACTTAACAGTAGTATGATTTTTCAGTTCATTTTATTCACACAATCACAGTTATGGTAGTAACCAAATACTTGAGCATCAATGACACATGTAGACATGGGTGATGTATATATTTATATATATTATGTACACAGTATTTATATTCTATTTAACAGAAGACAAAGCGCACAACAAGAAAAACCTTGTAAATGCAGTTTGAGAGATGCAAAGATGAAAAAAACAATGAGAATTCACTGATGAAAATGCAAAACTGCTTCAAAACAGAAAAATGATATAGCATGGTTTTTAACACTCTTAACTTCAATATTATCAGAAGCACATGAACACTTATGAGAGAGTCTACTATTAATTAATACCAAACAAGGAACTGTAAGAAATTAGTGATGTACTTGAATATTTCAATAGCAAAAAACATGCAACAATTAGAGTTAGAAAAATCGTTAAGAATATTAAAACCACACATAAACACGTTAAATGGACTGTTAAAACTACTTAGAAACTTGTAAGTAGATTTTTACAGATGGCACACTGCATAAAGAGATGAAAATCTAGACATGCTCAATGCATTGCTTAAATTGACTTCAAAAATCAATCTAAGAAATAACAATTCAAATTCTCCTGAAGAAATTTCTCAGAGAAAAATGCCTAACAAATCTAAACACCTATAAATTTCATTCTAATTCCTCAACTTATCGGCAGATTCTAAATTTTTAAAAAATTATAGCACCATCTAACAGCACAAGCCATTTTCATTTATTTTTATACATAATATTTTTCAATATGCTTGTACAGTCATCGAACTACATCATCTTCAAAAAAAAATTCTGTACAATCCCATCACAGTCTGAAACATTGAACAAGTCAAGCAGTTTAGTCTCACATCAGGGACTCCATATATCACACATTCAAAATTTAGTCACTTTTAGTGCCCAAAAATTCTCAATGAAAAGAAAATGTATAATAACCATTCTCTAAATAACACATAACTGTAGAGTTAAATCTGATTGGAAACATGTAAGTAGATGTTACTTAATTCACATCAGAAAATCCTGAAACTTGTTATTGAACAGTACTTTAAAAGCAAAGCATCATGAACTTTATTAGACACATCAGGAATAATCATCAAATCACAGCATTGAAACTGAGTTAGGAACAAGGCAATGAAAGCCTTTAGGGCTAGATAACAATATGGATGATTATACAATAAAGTTAAAAATGGATCCTTAAATATCTTAGTGGCTCAATTATGTACTTTTAGGTAGCAAGAAATACCTTTGAAACACTTCATAGTCTCAAACAATTTAAACACATTAATTTACAAGAGAATTTGGCAACTATGAAATTTCATCCCTACACTTGGAAGTATTTTCCAATGGGAGGATGTGAAATTATGAACATAGGAACCAAACCCTGTAACTCGTTAAGGATGAAACATTTCCATTTTAAAGTCATGAAAGAAAATATACAAAATATACAGTGAATCTTGAGATCTATTGGTCAGACTGATGACTGCTTAGGCATGTACCCAGAATACCTCACTGGGGGAGGGGGAGGTGGAGGCAATAACGTGGGAGAATCACCATCTCCAAAATCCACAATTACATCACCTGCATTTTCTACATCTCCAAAATCTTTATCCCTTCTAACTCTCCTTTTTTTAGGCTTTTCTAGTGGACCTCTTGGTCCAGTATCCATAACAACATTGGAAAAATCAACAGAGGAAGAGGACGACTCCCCTTCTCCTGATTCTCCTTCCTCTTTGGCCTCCTCACCCATCTCTTCAAGTTCATCCTCCTCTTCAACTGCCTCAAATTCACATTCCCATGGACTGATCTGTGACCGCATAGGATCAAGTCCAATCTCCTCTATCTCTTGTCCACTGATAGGATCAAGAACCACTTTGCATGCTTCCTCAGCTTTTATCTCTTCCACATAATAAGTTTCAACTCTACCTACAACAATACCACCCTCTCTTTTATCTGGTTGAGGACGAGGAGGGGGTGGTGGCATGAGTGTTATGACTGGTGGAGGGGGAAGAGGACTGAGAGGGGATCTTGGAGCTAATGGAGTGACAGGAGGTGGGGACTCAAGGTCTCCAAAGAAATAAGTGGACGAAGAAAGACGTCGGTGGGGGGATGATGTGGATGCTGGGTCAAAAAATGACGCAGTGCGAGGGGATGTGAGAAAAGAAGATGATGAAGATGGGGGTGGAGGTGTAGATGAAGCAGGGTCAAAAAAGAAAGATGAAGATGCTGACCGAGGGGTTTGAGATTCTCCAGGAGTTGTTACATTCCCAGTGGATGGTGTGGGTGGTCCATCAGGAGCAAATGAATGAGCAGATTGGGGAGGGGTAGGCCAACTTTCCTCCGGTTCATTCTTCCGGGAAATTTCCTCTTTAGGGGGTAGTCTTCGATCAGATCTCACTGATGGGGAGGACCTTGAGGAGGATGGGGATGAGGAAGAAGGTGAAGAACAGAGACTTGGTTGGGGTCTGTCACTGCTGGATAACAGTTCACTTGTAACAGAATCTCCTTCCTCCTCTTCCCCTTCTTCCGGTCGCTCCTCTCCTGAAGATGAGGTAGAAACGGAAGGAGGAGAAGAACGGGAACGAGAGGAAGATGGCGGGGAATAAGGAGGAGAGCCAGTAAACCTTCCGGGAGAATCAGGTTCAGAATTTGTGGTGCTCCTTTCGGAGATACGGGATAGTGTGCGAGTAGGGAAGGAGAAAGATGGACAGCAAGGCTGACCTCCAGAAGGTGGATGTAGAAGAGGAGAAGTAGAAGGCAAAAGGGGAGGGGGAATATAGGGAGCATGGTGGTGAGAGGAATGCAAACCAGATCGTCCACGGCGCACAACAACTTCCTGTACTTGGTCCTTTATGCTTCCAGGAGATTTATTGCCATCAGCTCTAGTCCCTCGAGCTCTGCTCCACCGAGGAGCCTGTGGGACATCTTCAAAGCTAGAGCTACCACTGCTCTCTAACAGAATCATTCGCCGAGATTCAAATCGTCTCTCCATTTCTGCACGCCTCCTATCAGTTGAGGAGGATGATGTAGATGATTTTCTTTTGTCTGAGAATGGCTCAATGTTCATTGAAGACTGAGCTTTTTTCCGATCTTCCACATCACCTGAAGAGAAAGCACGGCCTCGTGGTCGAGTAATCAATGGGAGTGGTGGAGGTTTCCCTCCCTTTTCACTCTCTCCGGTAGTGCTTTCACTTTCTGCAGTTGGAGGAGGGTTTGGTATATTAGGAGGTTGTCTCATGCAAGAAGACTTTTCTTCCACAGCTGAACTTTCTTCTGTTACAACTTGTACTGAGGTACCCATTGTGGCATCTTCATCATCCAAAGTATCATCTTTATTAGAGAAAATCTGTGCTGGCGGAAGTCGAATGAGGGAGACAACGTCACTTGGTTTTGCCAAGTGGTGAGGTGGAGAAGAGGATGATGAAGAACCAGGTGAAGGTGCTGGAGCAGGAGGAACTGGCAATGAAGGTACTCGAGAAAAATGGGGTAGACAATCTTTAGTGGGGGAAATATCTTTTTCTTTAGGCAATTCAGGAGCTGTTTCTATTTCTAGGGCTTCAGGTAGTGGATGAGGCTCTTCATCAACACTGCTACCTATTTTGATTACAGGTGGCAAATCCTGGTCTCCTCCACTACTGCTACCACTAGCACCACTAGCTAAATGTCGCTTGTGAAGTATATACGGAATATCTACATCACTTCCAGTCACTGACCATTCAACTCGAGTAGCTTCCTTACCACTTTCATCCCCTCCATCCTTTTCAGCCTCAGACGACCCAGCTGTCGGAGTCAAATCAATTGACTTTTGATGAGTGAGAATTCGATGGTGCCTCCGAGAAGCAACTAGAGGGAGAGAAGGAGGGGGAAGAGGATCGCTTCTGGTACGTCCAATTGGAATATGCCCATTCTCTACTTTGTCAAAAATACCCATATCACAGTCCACTTCATCTTCAGTTCCTTCTAATTCAAATATTTCTGGCTCTGCTACCGCGCAGCGAGGAGACCTCACTTCCTCCCCTTCGATGTCTTCATCATCATCATCATCATCGTCATCATCTTCCTCTTCCTCCTCTCTTTCTAGAAGCTCATAGGAGTCATGTGAAACATCATCATGAGAGAGACCATCTTCAGTTGAACCTCCACCAACTCCCATACTCCCTCCAAGACCCAAGTGAACACCTACAACTCCACCATCACTCTCTCCACCACTGCTTGAACCATTATTTGTTCCACCTGGATAACTACTTGAATAAATCCTCTGCCCCTCTGCATTAGGGGATGCTAAATCAGTCACTGCGACTGGAGTTCCATCTTCGCAGTAACCATCTATGCCAACATCCTCATCCTCATCCAACACCAGATCCTGACAACTAGTGCTGCGAAATGGACGTGGCTGGAAGGCATGTGGTAGAGGAGGGGGTGGGATAGGTGGGGGAGAAGGGGATGGGCTGACTTCTGCATTCTGACCTTGATGTCGTCTCTGCTGATGGGCAGGTATGGGTCTCCCGGCAGGAACTGTAGCATCTTCATCCTCGTCATCATCCTCTTCCTCCTCTTCATCACGATGGCCACACTCTTCAGGATCATCATACGTGCTGGTACCACCCCCACGCTGCATCTGCTGAACACCCGGGATGCCCTGGTGCAGGGGTCCAATCCCAGAAGGGTAGTGGTGCTGAGGACTGGAAGCCAGCGACGTCGGAGGTGAGAGGGTGTCCTGGCGGGAGGTTGTGGCGAGAGAAGGGGTGTCCCCTGCCCTTACCCCTCCCACCCGGTAACATTCCTCCCCTTCCTCCCCCTCGTAATCCTCCTCGTCCTCCAGTCCCCCCTCTTGCATTGTGGTGTCGAAGTCTGCACTCCCCCCCCCTCCCGCGGCTCCTGGGGATTGTGGGAGTGCTTCCTCCAGAGATCCCAGTGTCATTGATCCACATGACAGGGACGCTGGAGTTCCCACTGCCCAGAAAGGAGTTATTAAGTATGGGAAGGAGTCATGAAATATGGTAGCTGATTTGATAGATAATTAGAAAGCATTGATTTTTAAGGCAAAAAGTGAGGTGATGACAATGAAAAGCTGAGTGATAATTGGAAATGAAAGCAGTGAATTTGTTTGTAAATTGTGATGGATGAATTTAAAATGAAAAAAGACTAGGACATTAATAACATGAATCATTAGTAAAAGAAATGTTAAATTGATGATGCAAGAGAAATGACTTGCTTACAACATGAAAACTTCCACAGGAAGATATTTTTCAAATAATTTTCCATCTACCAGGTGATTTCTTGATATAATCATGACAATCAGCACCATTAATGCAAAGTAAGATCAGTGCAGCTGGTGATGTGAATGTTAACTAAGCGAAATATTCACAAGAAGCATAAATTAATAAGCTGCAACCTTAAAGAATATCTTCTGAACTTATGCAACTATTTTTACAAAATGTTTAAATATATAAATCTAAAAATAAAGCTAACTCATATACATATTAATACAAAAAGAAATTAAAAGTAAATAAATCAATTTATCTTACTAAACATAATTAAAGAAAGAAACAAATCAAAGAAAATATACTAGAAGATATCTTTGATATTTTTAAAGCAAAAAATAATCTGCACATCATTATAACTTCTAATCTTAACATTATTACAGCACTGTCTTAACTATAATTAATCCATAACATTCTTTGATCTATACCTTTTATTTCAATATGCTAACACTCTACCTCTGAACATATTTATAAAAAAATGATATACAACAAAAGCTGAATTTTTTACTGTCAAAGTGATATCACAATAATGAATTAACTCATGGTTTTTATGACTTAATACACACCAACACTGCAGAAAAGTACATTTAATGACATGAATTCAGCATGCAAATCTGATAAGCTTTTCCTCAAATTCCATGCTCACATAGAATAATCACCAAAAACTTGCTAGAATACACACTAAATCAGCCTTCTGCAAAAAATATAAAAGCATGCAAGCACAAGTACTGCCACCTACCAACAGCATTATCTCCCAACGGCAACAATGGGTGGGCAGATATGCTTGTGCCCACATTGGCTACACTTGAATGAACTGAACTTGAGTGCCGAAAGGACTGAGACCTGCAGAAGAGAAGAGAGGAAGTGAATCATTTCTTTTGGCACAGATTATGCCAGATTCCCTTATTTTATCAAGGTCATACCCTGAATACCCTTATTTAAGCATAGGGAGATTCAAAGTGGATCAAAGCCAAGTCATCAAGGTGAAAGCTGATGCCTATCTCAATATAGAAGAGGACTTTCAAAGTGTTTGTCACTTCCCTTCCAAGCAACTGCACATCAGTTGCTCTCCTCCTTCCCTTCTGGATGAGCAGGTCAAAGCGGCAACACTCAATTTACACCAGATGAGATGCATTTGTCACCATGCTTCACTAAATATATTCTTTTCAAAGTAACATCACAAAGTCTGAATCACACAACTTGCAATAGAGCTCAAGACATGCCACAATATATTATCATACAAAATCAAGAGATTTTCATGCAGCCTTATTACTTTATTTTACTTCTTTGACCTATACTTGCCTTTGCTTATTGGGGTAAGTGTAGAAGAGAAAAATGGAATTTAAAAACAATACAAATGAGTCATCAAATAAACAGATTATAAGTCTAAGAAAAACAAACTTGTTTCACCACAAAATGTGGATGTCATTGAAAAAAATCAGTGATTAATTTAAAAGATACTGATATTATTCCCTGTGATGATACAAGTAAAAAGTATTTATTTTCTGTAAATTTAGGCATTTGTTTAAATAGCAGTATTTCTGATTAGAAAATTGAATTTAAGTACATTTCAATAGATGACTAAAAATACTATATCTGAAAAAAATTCTTAAACCTAATTCCAGCATAATTCATTTTAATTAACATGGTGTCATACTATAATATATTAAGTGAAACATGGGAGAGTTAAATGATAGTTATATTTAATGTCATTCATATATGAAATAATCATAAATTAAAACTGTGTAATGAATGAAAGATGTTAGACTAAGTTTGCCTTCCTGAATGTGTGCAAGCAATAGGATAAAATTTTGAATGCTTACTTCATGCAAAATCAAAATTTATGATAATTAACTGAAAATTATTTGTTTTCAAAAAACATGAAATTTGATTTAAAATTACAGTTAACTTTAAAATAAACAACAGATTATTATAACTCCCTCAGCTATTAAGTTTTAAGCAAACAGCCAAATAAAGAGTTATTTTGCAAATCAGGCCACATAGACAATTAAAAATTATGTTCCAAGTTTGATGCAAAGATTGAGGCATAAAATCCTATCTTTACAGAATTGCCTCAAAGGAAATGTAGCATTTCAAACAAGATTACCGGAATTAATTCTTGTTAAACATTAGCTGGAGCCTGAATGATAGAGAAAATTGCAATGCTTGCAACAGTCAATCAAATAATAATGGCTATTCCTACTTCAAATCATAACAAATTCTATAACAATATAATTGTGGGAAAATATAAGCATAATACTTACCTTTGAAATGTCTGCCTCTTCACATAGTTCTCCCTAACATATTCTACTATTTGCTTTTGAGTTTTTCCACTATACCTGTTAAAGAATAAAGCACATTAGAATTATTTTCTTGAATGGAAACATGGAAATATATTAATGAGGGTAACATAAGAAAAAATCAATACCTTCAGATTTCTACCATAATTTTATCAGATTTTATAGCATTTGTGATCTAAATAGACATAAGTACAAAATGGGGGGAATAGAGCTCGAAAAAAAGACTTGGAATACAGTTTCAAAATTTTTAAATTCCTTAGAAATTACAATCAGAAAGTACAATTATTCCTATATTCTACAATAATGTGATATTAATCATTCAAAGAACTGAAACTGATTCTTAAATTATCTCAAAAGAGTATTATCCCTTCATTTAATTACATGCTATTAAAAATATAATACCAAAGCAGGATATTCTTATGCATGTATAATTTTATAGGAGCAGCAAAATCAATTTTAACATTCAGAGCAAAATCTGAAAGAGTTTTTCCATTGTTTACAAACCTAAAAGAAGATCCTCTACTTAAAACTCGTTTCTTCTGTCTTGGAGTATTTTTTACTACAGAGCATCTGAAGAAACCATGATGCTCAACACACTTTTTCCAGAAATTTTTGCATTCATTCCGTCCTTCAAAGAAGAATTCCACAGTGTCCTTATAATAACCCTGTGAAAAGAAATAAAGTTATTAATATCAACTCATCTTGCACAGATGAAGGTTGATTGCATACAAATTAATAAATGCAGTTAGATAACTTTCCACACAAGCTTATCTTTAATGTGACAACAGAGCACATATTGGTCATTACAGCTTTTCACTTCTGAGGATAAATTTCATATCAGTAAATACAGCAAATACAAAACACATTCGACACTATGCATGCACACAATCTTCAAGTTACATGGATGCCTTCAATTATATAATATTACATAGTATACTTAAGGAGATTAGATATGATTAATAACCAAATAGAAACTAGAGAGCAGGGAAGAAGGATGTCACATTTAGCAAACTTAATTTTAGGTATATGGAAAGGTGAATATCGATACAGTATTAACTTTAATTTTTATAAGCATTATTCAGAATCAGTTTTTCTGGCAAGTAATATTTATGAATTATTACCAGGAAGTTATTGGTATGACTTATAGGAGACTAAAGGGTATTGGCATAAAAAATTTGGGTTCCTAAGTATGGAGATTTCAAGGAAACCCTACATCAATTACAACAAATACAGACATATATATTTACATCTTGTACGAACATAAATATTCTGGTAGGATGAAATATCATTCACACAAAATTATACTGGAAATAGCAATTACAAGAATAATTAATCAAAGAAATATTCTGAATTTAAAATGATTCATGACTTTTTCAACATGTACATGTGATGTCATAAAAAGGGAACAACATTTGTGCAGTTTATGAAATCCAAAAAAAGATTTATAACATTAGAGCTGGCACACTGAAAAAATATCTTTCAATTTTTACAGCTCTAAACTAGTGCCTTAAAATGCTGCAGCAGTATTCTTACTCAGTAATGATATGCAAATATAATAGATGCATTTGAAATTAAGTCAACTTATCAGATATTAGTTTATGGCTTTGAAAAATCACTGAATAAAATATGTTAAAAGCAATAGCATAATATACATACAACTTGAGTGTATGATGCTTGCTTTCAAATAACTTGAATCAAACAGACACCCAACTAGGGACAAAGTTCAAGTTATCTCTGCCACTAAATATGTTGATTGGAGAACTAAGAAAACTTTGAGGAAAAGCTTTTTGAATGAAAATCAATCTTAGAATTCATTGCAGCTATAATAGAAAATTTAAAAAATAACAAATAGAAATCTGCATTATAGGAAATGTACTCCATATACTTTGTTTTTAAAGGAAAAACTTTGAAGAGTATTTTATCTGAATAACTATATTTACACAATAAAACCTGGTAAATTTATTGTGCAGATTGAGGCACGTAATATTTAGCAGTTACATTATGTAAACATATAGATAATGCAATTCAACAAAGATTGTCCCCTATAAAGTTATTTATCATAACCAAAAAGGTAATAATAGCCATCAATCGTGAGCCAACTAATCAACTTATTTTTACTACAAGCCCATGCCCACCATATATTATAATGAAAAGTATGAACACTAATGGACTAAAGGTTCCAAAAATGGTTATAAATAAGCAAGTATGATTGATTTATGATAGATAAATTACTTCAGTCAAATAGAAATGATATGTTTTACTGAAACTACCTGAAATATTCATCACACTTTTGTGGATCTCAATTCCTCTATTCATACAGAATTAAACAGCCAAAAGACAGTTATAAAATACAGTTACCTAGTTCCCGTAATAAAAAACAATCAAAAACTTCCTTAAAGAATTCAATCTCTACCAATTTACTGCTGGAAAGAATTTAAGACCAATCTATAACCAATCTTTTGCCAATTAACAGCCTTTATGATTTAGTTTATATGAAATTATTGAGTTTCTATCCACAAATAATAACAAATTTATTATGAAATATAACCATGAAAAATATGGATCTATCGAACTGAAACTATTGACAGGATGAAATGTTTTTCATTAATCTCACAAAAAGTTATTTTATTTATCAATATACTTTCTTTTTATCATTAAATGCCATTGAAATGTAAGGTTGCAATTCATGTTAAAATTTTAAATCCAAGAATAACATGTTTGACAGTTAAAGAAATATTGCAGCAGTCTTGAAATAAAACTACATACTACTTTTCTTAAATTTCATTGAGAAAACAGAAAAATAAATGACATATTTACTCGTCATAATATCTATGAGTTTTAAAGCTTGGTACAGATCATTCATTTCTTGTAGTAATAGACAAAGCATTTCAAATTACTTCTTTCATAAAGATTTTTTACCCATAAAAAAACTTATATTCACTTTCCATTAATTGTGCGTAATTTACAAAGTGGAAATGTATTCATATTGGAATGGGTATGAAAATGTGGATCAACAAGTAAGGGTTCATTAGTCATATATTTTAGCCAATTTTCAAGAGAAAACAGGCAGTTGCATGCAGCACATTCTGTTATAGAGCAACATAAGCATTTAATAAAAATGTAGGGTTTTAAAGCATATTATATAATAAAATATTCATGGATGATGCAGGGCTTTTTATTTATTTATTGTTACTTTCATTATCAGGAAATAAAGCTGAACATTCTTTTGTGAACTGCTCATCAACATACATTCAGTTTTAAGCTACTGAAGCAAACTTAACTAAACTATGGACTAATCAAAGGGTTCTAATTTCAGTGCTAAGTTTAAGGGAGAAAATGCTGCATGTTCCTGTTAGTGCATTTGTTTCTGTAATGAAAATTATGTACAAATTTTATTGATTGTATTTTGAGTGAAATTGTTATGATAATATTTTATATTAGGAACAAATATGTTAAAGCATCAAGTAACTAACAAAGTGCAATACTGTAAAGTTGAACAATGCTCTGTTAGTACTGAAGTTTTCATAACAAATTTTTCTGAGTAAATTTTACCTCAGTCTAGAAGATGCCAGTAGATAACACATGAAACAAAGAAATGGCAAAAAGGAGAAGGAAATATTAGAATCACATAAATTGCCTATTGAGTCATCATTTTCATAAAATGCTAACTAACAAAAATTAATAACTCTCCCAATTCAATAAAATTAATTGATTTCTCTCCATTTGTAAATAGAATGTGGAAATGAAAGATGGTGCTTTGCTGTCTAAAACCAATATCTCTTCACAGATATGAAGTGACATCAAGTAAGAGCTCTCTCCATCTATATTCATTAGTGGAATATCATGTAGTACTATTACTAATTATTTAAATAAGTATGATGATTAAGGTTTTTGTGTAATTTTCATGATACAATATTTCTCATAGTTCATGTTCAGCATTTTTTTAAACACTCAGCAGTATTAGTACTCTGTCTAGTGACAGGTCAGTCATTCAATATTTTACTTAGCTCTCATCTGTTCTATAGTTTCTAAACTTTTATGTAAATTTCTTCCAACCTAATTTCTCTCCTACATGGTAACTTAGTACACCCATTCAACACTCAACTATCAAAATATATCTACAACTATTCTAATTGTACATATGGTGACCAGACGAATAAAGTCAAAAAGGCTTAAAATACAAGACAAAACTAAATAAGTGTTGCAAGTCATAGAAGGAGCTCTGCAATAATTTAATCCTAAAGAGGAATTAGGCCAAAGAAAAAATGCTGGGTTAAATACTTGCATAAACAATTTGGATAATTTTTTAATGAAATAGTTTTATATCTTGTAACCTATATCCCTGATTCTTCTCCTGAATAAGTAAAAATGGTTCATTTTTCTTTACATTAATGTATGTTGAATATAACAGGGCAGTAAAAGTGAGAATGTAGCTGCTATCTACTTAAGCTTACTGTGAATATTTGCTTTATATGAATGCTCAAAATGTGAGATAAAAACTCTTCATATGAGCTGCTGTCACTGAAGCTGCAGCAATGAACGTCAAAAGCTATCAAATCAAAGAAACCTGCAGGAGATAGCTGCCTTCTACTGCATTGGCCTTAAAACAATAAGAACTATTTTTGGAACTGCATTCAAATATTAAGAGCTAACAAGATAAATTTTTAATCTCCATCATGTTAAGACAAACAATGGGTATTAGGCAATGGCTATTACTCATATTCAGAGAAACAAAACTCAGGAATATGACTATTTTGAAAACTGAAAAATGGTCGTACTTGCTGCCTCTGATAGTATTTATAAATGAAATTTTTTCTCCTAAGAGGCTACCTTCCATGCAACCCTTTCTGCCACACAAAGGGCAAAATCCTAGACATTAGCCCAGAATTTTGAATTTTCTGTAGGACAGTGGATGACAAGTGAAAAGAGGAGGGTATGGTCTCTTTTAGCCAGAGATCTGGTCACCCTAATTGCACATTATTATCAGATTTAGAAGCTGCCTCAGTGTCTTTATGATTTGAGAAATTGGATACACTATGATGATATTACATTCTATAAATAATGATATTTACGTTGGAGCTAACAAAGGGAATTATTAATAAGAAAACCTAAGCAAATGCCGCCAAGGACTTATGCTATTTAAATCTTAACCAAAGTTTAATTATGAAAGATAATTTTTCATTACTCATGAACTTAATATGGATAGCTATCTGAATTAAGAGATATTAGGGTCCAGTCAAGAAAAGCCAATACCCCAGTGTGGGAATCAATGACTGAGACCATATTTCACCTACTGTAAATGTCACTTAGCTGTGTCACATCCCTCAATGGAATGCCTTTGCTTGGGCTTTTAATATAATTTAGATGTGAAAAATTCTTCTAAATAATATAAGTAGAAACATTTACAGAGGAACTTAGTTCCTTAGGAACATAAGATATGTCAATGTAAGATACATTTAAGTGTACTTTAATATGTATACCAGTTACTCTGAAGAGGCTCTTTCCATAAACACTTATATGTAATTATCCATAGCCTCTGTTAACTAATGCTGAACCTGAATGTTTTTGCAATTTCAGTAAAGCCTTTCAACAAAAAGTCTGAGATATGATACCTAAGAAAATATCTTGATTCCATGAAGAACTAATAGCAATAATATAATCATACTCAGTATCAGTTCCTTATAACTAAATAAAGACTTAACTATCCTTTCTTTATTTCTAATAAAAAGTTTGAACTTAGAATAGAATTTGTTTGGAATACTTCACACAGTTTTGAAATTGTGATATTTAATTTTCAAAACATTCTAATTTTGTTTTATGAATAACGTTCAATTTTATAGTTCCTTAAGACTAAATTCTCCTCAAAATACTACATAAGGGTTCTTGCATAATGTATGAGAACTATTTTCATCAATATGTTTGATTTGCAGAAATTTGGATGAGAGAAATTGAGAAATAAGTAGATTTATTAGCAAGTAATTGTTTACCATTGGACAAATGGAAGAGAAAATAATGGATCTATGACAAATATTTAACTCGACAGATGTTATAAAATAGAACAATAGACACATGGTATGATAGTAGAAGGGATAGAATTAAGAATAATTTCAATTCAAAGTTCATTCAGACTTTTCTTTCTAGTAGATAAGTCACATACACTAAATACTTACTTCACCAAAGAAAATTCACAAAGTACACAGTTTTTTAAATACATGAAGGAGGAAGAGCTCATTACATGTTTATAGAGATGATAACAAACATTAATACTTACATAGCCTTCAGGATGAAGCTTCACTAGAAAACGCTTTCTTTTAAAACTTATTTTACGAATTTTCGCCCATGAAAATGTGTTGATTTTTGTGAAGTTCTGGAACACTACAATTCCCATATGGGCAACAGCTAAATTTAGTGGAACACCTTCATGATCCTGAGAAGAAAATACCTAGAATTAACTGCCATAAGTTATGATAAATTTTCTGAAGATACAGTGATAGTAACTTTTACTATGGAGCAATACTTTTTGTATGGCCAGAGAGATCTGGCTTTTTTGGCCAAAAAAATAGTATCTTCATATAAAATTGTTGCTTTGATCTTATGAAGTTTCAGAGGATTAACATAAGCATATCTAATTTTTCAATGTCTTCTTGCACTATTTAAATTGTACTAGCCCATTGAAAGCATAAAGTACTTAAAAAGAGAACAGACATAACATATTTTGATAAGACACAAGTGAAACTCACACAGAACTCTTCTATTATAAGCTTCCTCTAGATAAAAAAATCCGAAGAATTATATTTGATTGGATATTTTTAAACAAAACAAAGGTTAATTGATAAATTCATCTCAGATTAGTAGTAATATTATGATACTTCATTAACTTTTCTAAAAAGGTACTGATATTGCTTTGGCAATGTAATTCATCAAAAAACTGAAATAGGGCCATAATTTCTTCAACAGTAGATGGAAGTTAAATCTAGTTAGATTAAATTTGATTTCCTAGAGAGATTTAGCTCCAAAAAATGCATTTAATAAGGAAAAGATCATTCCAATGATAGGATGATATATAATTTTTTGAGAAGAGTACTGATAGCTGACAAATAGACAGCAGATATTATTTTGAAATTATTTAGGCTCTTTCTATCAATATAATGTTACCTTGGCTGGGTGCATTTTCATCCCATACAATTCACACCTTCGTGCAGTCTCCAATAAATTGAGGTCTGCTTCAGCAGGAGATTGACCCCTAAGGATATTAGAATAGTAATTCTTAGTAAATAATACTTTAAATATACCAATTTGTAAAATACATTGTATAACTAAAAAAGTATATTTTATTTTAAGCATACCATTTCTTGTGAAACCTACATAATTTCAATTATGTTTTAATGAAACCAAAAGCCATTATGCATCAATATTATCCAATTTTAAGGTCTTAATGATATTTTTATCAAGATGTATATATTTAAAAAATAGACAATGATTTGTGTTTCCATTCAGATAAACAATCTTAGCTTGATATTTAATACTTGAGAGACAGACATAATTAAAGCGGCTCAATATTAATGACAGTTATAGGGTAATTTTTGACCAATTCTCTTTGTTTTAGAGAGGATGCCATGGGAAAGTTCAGAAGATTTGAATGGTAGTTAAAGAAATTTCTGATAGTAGAAAACAGAACAGTTTATACAGCTTAAGTATCATATTGCATCAAAGAAATAATAAATAAAAAGACACATACGCATGTTTCTTATGATTTTCCATGATTCGCCTTTCAAGCTCAGCATCCTGATGGGGCACAAATTTATAAGTTGAGAGGTAGGTGTGATCAGGATAATCCTCTACTACATAATCACCACATTCAGCTGAAAATAAATCATTAAGAATGCAATGAAATGCCATTCAATTGGAAAAGTGGAACAATAGCCTTATAAAGGAAAAAAACATACTCTTCAATAGCACAGATAGAAATTGATCTGAGACTGATACAGAAAATACTAAGTGTGCTCATTTATAATAATTGCTAGTGTTGATTAAAAAATAAACTTTATTAATGGGCAAGACTGAGACATACAAATCTCAGCTTATATCTAACTCTAACATAATAATTTGAGCCCTGAATATATAGGAAAGGATTTAATTTCCATTCTATTTAAAACCTTACATTAGCTCACTAAGGAAACCATTACAAATGGTAAGGAAAGGGAAGAGGAGAAAATTTAATGAATTAAACAATTTAAAAACTCACCTTGAACTATGTAGGAGGCCATTAAAGCAGCCGTGTTATCATTGCAAAGTATGAGGCCTTGTGCTAGATCTCGCTTCACTTGTAGGCAGAATAAATATCTCGTGAATTCTTCCTCAAGTTGAGCAGGATCAGGAGTATAGAACTTAACACAAAACCTTAACAAACTTTCAGGCAAAGTTAAACCCACTTGTCGGCAAACTGGCTTTTCGAGATCCAGCCAATACTGAAGAGAGAGAATGTGAATATTTATTATAAATCTGTGGCAACAAAATTAAAAAATGCTGTTTAGAGGTGCCATTATCACCACTTGAAAAATGTAAATCTCATTCTTTAATTGATCATTGGGTAAAGGCCACTGATGGGTACAACAGAGTAAATTAAAAGGGTAAAAAACACTCCAAAACCATCAAAAATTACGTTGCAGTACCTTTCTTCTGTTTTCCTGTGTTGCTCTATTTCTCAGTCATTCCTTCTCGGTCTCTGAAGATGCTCTCTTTGAGAGTGAAATACGCATTAGACTGCAAGGTAATTTTTGATGGTTTTGGGAGTGTTTTTTACCCTTTTAATTTAATCCTTCTTTTATTGTTTATATCTAATAAAATATGTAATATCCTCTTCTGAACCAATCTCAATTTGCAAATTACAGTTTGCTGTGAGGTGTCTGTTTGTAAAATAATTCAGTTATAATTTCAAGGCAACTTTGGCCATGGAGAATTATTCCTCACGCAGTTTTAAGTTTTCCATTGAATTGTAATGATATTAAAATATTTTAAATTGCAACTCACCCTTGTGCCGCCTGGTTCTTGGTACTCAAGTCCAAAATAATCTGCTTCCAAAAGATTCAGCTGCTTGCAGACTTGGTCAAAGAGTACACGACCTACAGCTTTCGCCTGATTTTAGAGGAATCACAAGATATGTAAATGGAATGCAGTTTAGGGATATAGAATTAATTACTAAAAATGAATCATCTCATTCATTATCTGGTGGTAGTAAATTCTAAATATTGATAAAAATAGCAAAAGTTGATTTTTACAATTTATAAATTTGTATAAATCAGGCATTACTGGTTTGATGAAAATCTAATTAAATGACTTTAAAAATTGGAATTTTTATTCTTTAATTTTAAGTCTGAACTAATAATATTTGAGTATAAAATGATTGAGTATAAAATGAAATTTTTTCAGCTGTTTTTTTTCTATGACAACTTTTTTATACACGTCAAATCTTAAACATTACTTTAAGCCCAATTTTTTTCCAAATTTTGTTTCAGGCTTCTTTTTTTACATCTTAACATCTTACATTCACCTGAACTTGAAACATGGTGACGGAGTCGTCCAACATCTGCACTCGCACAGCCATCATCTTGCCTCCCTTTTTGGGGGTCCCAGGTGAGGGGGGCGTGATTCTTGAACTGCTGCCTCCTCCTCCTTCTCCTACCCCACCTCCAGCACAGCCGCCACCCACCAATTCCGAGGTCATTCTGAAAGGCCAATCCTCCTGACCTCCTCAGGTTCTTGCCAACCTGTCAAATGGCACAAAAGAACAGAATTTTAAAGGAGGGTGACAAGGATACCATGCAGAAAAAAATCAAGAGTTAGATATTTAAGACTATATTAGAGTATATTTTCCTGACCAGACAGTTGCATTACACTAGAAGGGTCTTGAAAGCCAATGGCAGGAATCTAGCAAGCTGACATTATTTATTTTACAGACTATATAATAAATGTAATGATTATTTTCATTAACTTTCCTCATATTAAATGCTGCTAATCCCACTTGCTCTAATTAATTCTAAATGAATGCCATTTTTTTACTGATATGAAGGAGACTCCATCATAAATCAAACTTTCCATATTGTGAAAACAGACAATTCCGTAAAAATTCAAAATGGGACGCTAAACCTCGATGGTCGTAGGGTCACTGGAACACAGTTTATATTAAACTCCACTGAAATACTAATTATCGTTAGTGATCGTGTTAAAGAGAATCCATGAATGCTGAGCAGAAAAAATTTGACTGAAATATTCGCGTTTCTTCTAAACTGACCTCAAAAACATAACCTTTGTCAGGATCAGTAGGAAATGAGAAGAATGTGTCTGAGTTTCAGGATTAACAGAAGGGCATCGAATGATTTATTCAGGAATGAGCAAAATTGAATAGATACTTAAGTAATTGAAAAAATTGCAGGAAGAATTCTTCGGCCATCCAAATATTCACAATTGATGATGTATATAATCCTATAATAGCTCGAGGGTCACAGAAAATTAACGAACAAACCCTTAATGGTCCGTAGGCCGCACTTGGACCAACCCAACATATTTTATAAAGGCTAAGACAGATGCACGACGCTTTGAAGACGGGACAAGTAAATTGTATGTGCGAGAAAATATATCTTATTATTTAGGAGGAATACCTTAGAATTGTGACAATTAAGTACACAAAAGATTTACACAGAAACATAATATAGAGCAGAAAGTCAATGTCGAGAACTTAACGTTATAATGTTGAAACATCCGCTTTTATTCAAGAGGGAAATTCTGTAAGGAGAGTGGATCACCGAAAAGGTTATCAACGGAGTTACGGATATCGGAGAGTAATGACTGGGAAAAGGTTTCAAATAATAGACAAACTTGGAATAAAGAGTTTTATCAGTTTATAACGAGAGAGCAGACAATAGGGAATAATGGCTAACTCGGTGTGGTGTGAGTGATCAAGGACCTGAAAAAGGACAACCCAAAAAGCGATGATGATGATAAAACTGGCAATAAAGCAGCCCAAGTTCTTCTTCGGAGCCCACGGAGCAGTCGTTTTCTGCTTTTAACGCCGGAGGGTATATAATGCAATGTTTTCCGACCGTGTCAATAACCGTTAAGAAGTAGCGCATCGTAAGTTCTTCTTGGAGCATCTTCCTCTTATAAACTCTGATAACACGAAGACTGAATAGGAAAGATTGCGCGCAGGGTTATGGAATTGGAGCGTCTGCGAAAAGAGATAAGAAGTGCGTGACTATGAGCCTCCTTCTGGACTCTTGAGGATACGAAGGAATTCAGCAGAAGAAAGAGAAGGAAATGGTCATTTTAGAGGCAATGAAGAAGAATGGGAATTGGAGATAGCAGTTCGGGAGGATGAGAAGCAATTAGAGGAGAACATTGCCTAAAAGCCGCCTTCCACTTAACTCGCAAGGAAAAACAGTAAAGGCTACCAAAGTTCCGATTATCTTACTCTATTAATTAGTTTTTCTAATAGGATTTCGAGGATAAGAGAAGAAAAGCGATATTTTCAATCAACGGCATATTTGCTCAGTTCGGCCCAGTTTCTCCGCAAGCCAGAGACCCTGGAGAACAGATTTGAGATATCCTTTTATTTAATCTGATCTAAAATATAATTTCAAAAGTTATTTTTATTAAATTCACAACTGGTTGAATTTTCCTAAGAGGAATAAATATTTAGAGCATCACAGATAGCTTTATCTTATTCGAAGGAGTAACTATAATAGGGTGCGTAAAAAAAAGGCCAAATAAATTTCTTTCACGAAAATATCCTACATAACGTGTCTTTACTCACAAATCTTGGTGCTTCTTATGATTGTAATGCGAGAAAAATGTTCAACATCATGTGGTGCTGATCATTTTTCTCGCCTTAGGCATGATCAGCAGTGTATCGAGTTAAATTCATGAAAGATATAGCTAATACATAAAAAATTACCACAGAAGCATACAAGACTCAACGAAAATATCTATCGTCAAATTTGTGGCGTAAATTTTTACATTGGTAAACCAAAATCAAAGCATGCATAGTAAAAGACGATACCAGGGGGATAGTTAAATAATTCACCCAAAACGGACTAAATTTAGAGTAGATGATAACAAAACGAATAGATAGAGTAGGTGAGAGGGTGAAAAGGTTAATATGACCTCACAGCAACGAAGTAACCGCACCAGGAAGAAGTTAGTAACAACTGCACAATAAATATAAAAAATATCTAAAATAAATGACCTTCAATCGAACTTATTGTTACGACAGCAATTAGACATGGATTTTCCCATTTAGTATGCAAGATATACTGGAATTATTTCTTAAAAAAGAGTTCTCTTACACTGTGACCATTACGGAGCTATAAAAGCAACATTTAGGCCACCGATGGAGCAGAGAAAGTTAACGTGCGAGCCAAGACTTTTTCTGCAACTGGACTTTCAGCAAAAGATACATGTAATCCGATAAGCGGGCTAACAAGGAAACTATCCTTCGCGGAATTTTTTTCACCTTCTGAGAAATCGTAAACCAGGCATCATTATCCCTTAACGTACTGCCTGGAGAAGCCCCTAGCACTCGATGAATGCTGGGGTGGAAACTCGCATCCTCCTTCCAAGATCACGCCACCATTGTCATTCGCCTCGACCACACACGCACCAATTCAAGCTTTTTTGTCCTCCGAGTTTAATACCCGAACCATTAGGGGCAATTATTAAATGACCAGAGGGAGGAGGAAGGAGTAGTTAAGCCGAAGCAAAAACGGCGCCCGAAACAGCGGCGATTCATACCCCGGAGACCAAGGTTTTTAAACCAGAATCTCGCTTTCCGGGATAACCGGATGATTCCAGGAATACGATTCAACCCGAGAAAATTTCCATTCTGAAAACGCCTAATGATGCCTGTTTGAAGCTCATCCTGTCCGTAAAGTATTCAGCCGGAAGGCTTGTTGGTGCCTCCCCATAACCCTCTCTGACATAAGCTACTGAAAGCGTGCAGAAAAGAATGAGGTTTGCTTGGCAGGATGAGGAGTGAGGTAGTTGTTTTCTTCACTAGAAACCAGAATGCTGTAAGTGGAAGATGTCCACGCAAGTGAAGCACAATGACCTATTAGTAACACTTTACTTGTCAGTCCGTAAGGACAGTCCTTGATCAGTGCAATTATTCACATATAACTCGGTAGCTTTCATCTCATCACAGCCATGATCAAGACTGACTAAAGTAAATGAAAGATACTTTTTTCTCTACCCTGTACCAAATGACAAATTAAAATATTCCGTTCATCTAAATATGGTAGCAGGAAAGGAGCTTATACAATGCATTATGAAAAAACCCAATCGAAAAATATTCCATTCATCAAGATATGACATCAGATACTCATTAGAGGATTCATGAAACTGGTTTGTTTAAAACAGGATGCTCGCAAAAATAACATACACGGCAAAAACTACCACGAGTATTTACTAAACTCGGTTGATTAACTACACGATAAATGAATTACAATGGTGACAAAATATAAGACAATCACATCATAAATATAAGCAAAAATGCTTCCGAACTCTGGTTGCGAATTGTCAGTAGCATACTGGTTTTTCTTTATACACCGTTTCCCATATTTTTTTCTTCGTTGTACAACGTTGTTTTCCACGAATGACTCAAACAGAACTTCGCAATTCTTTGGGAGCAACAATTTCTTTGAAACTGATTGAAATACGCTGTTCATTACATAATTACGGAGAACAAAGGGCTAACGATTATTCGTTAAACGAGTTAAGTGAGTTTCAAAATCATGAAAATGCAGTGTGATATTTCCACTATGTTTACCCATTCAAAACATTATTATGTTACACAAAAGGCAAGAATAAATGAAGAATTTTTATCACATAATCGAGATTATGCGAGGTTTAATTGAGTATGCGACATATTCGTATATTTGAGGTGTTTTTTGCTTTTGTATCTGAGGTTGATAAAATAAACGAAATATTTTGGATGCATAAATAATAGGAGTTTTAATTAAAGAGGGCAGAGAGTCCAAATTTCATTTTATATTCTGCATATAAATTAGAATTAAATGCTGTAGAGAGGCGTGAGAGCACATTTCGATAATTCAAAGGGTAACATCTGCAGAAAAGGTCAAATAACAAAGGATTAATAGATAAAATAGATCTAGAAATAATACTGATGGTGCAAAGAGGGTAGCCTACCACATTGGGATTTCGATACACAAAAATATACTCAATTCCAACTTTCCAATATGTGATTCTTACTTTCCCAACTAGCTTACTAGCGAGAGTCATTGTCTTCTACAATAAAAATGAAGTTTTCAAAATGTCGAGAATACAGAAAATAAGAGAAATTTACCATATATAGGTACTGGAGTATAAATAAGTATAAGCCGAGGCACCTACTTTTATCACAAAAACTGGGAAAACTGATTGACTCGAGTATAAGCCTAAGGTGGGAAATACAGCAGTAATTTCAAAATAAAAATAGATACCAATAATGTTACAATAATTGAGGGATCAGTAGGTTAAATGTTTCTGAATATTTATTTTTAATAAAATCAGTGAACTGGTTCAGTAAGAGGAAAAGAGGGTCAACAATTTACAAGCCGATTTCCGGCTACGGCTATTTTTCACTGGAGAACAAGTAAGTGGGACCCTCACTCGAGTATAAGCCGAGAGGGGCTTTTTCAGTATAAAAAATGTGCTGTAAAACTTGGCTTATACACGAGTATTTACGGTAACTTAATATTTAACGAGTGAAATAAATCGACACGACCATTCTGAGGATTGATAGTATAGTGTAAACTAAAATCGAGGAGGATTTTTCTTTCTCATACGGAAATCTTTGGAATGGATGAGAAACAATTTTTCTACATAATTACTGTTTTCGTACATTCCCAGAAGGCATAGCCTTGTCGCAGCAGACACGACTTCCAACAGTCATGGTTTTCAGACACCCTCTTTATTTTATTGTGTGAAGAACATCCCATTTCCGTCATTGTGATTTTGAAAATGTGAAGTTTTTCGTCGCTCTTCTCCAAAACCACATTTCTACAGCTTCTAGTTTAGCTGTTTCTTGGCGTCTATGTCACATATCCATATGTTATCAAACTCCATACAAAACTTGTCAAAACTTCTTCGTAGTCTCAATGCCAATATTATCATTTACCAGAAGACTTTTCTTTATTTGAAAGGATTTCTTCACTAAAGGTATTCTTCGCTTGAACTTTGAGAAGAAACTGTTGTCTTTCTCTATTAGACTACCCAAGTAGCAAAATTCTGTTACTTCCTCTATTTTCACTCCTGTATTTCTATTTCTTGTCTTTTTTCTACTTTTCTACTTAAGTGATTTTTGTTTACTCGTTTTTTCAACACATATGTGAATAAAATATCAATGATATCAAATTCATGATCTTTAAATAGATTTGAATGTCTTCGTCGCCCTTTCTTGTGATTAATAACTGGGCTTCTTCTAATTCTCACTCAATTTCCATCGATTTAATGTTTCTAACAGCATTATTTACATTGCAATAATGTCTTCTAAATCAGGTTTCATCAGCACGTCATTTGCATATCATTACGATAGTAAAAAAAACAAATACATTAGATATCTTTAAAGGTTTAAAATCTCCGATAGCCGTCTTTGTCGGCTCATTCACCGGTATTCGGAGAAAACAAGAAAAGAAACCGCTAAGTTCTTGTTTCTCCGACTACCGGGTAATGATACGAGGAATGTCTACAAACAGTGCTTTGGAGATATTAAAAAGCTAATTCGTTAGCAGTCGTGTTCCAAATTTTCTTTCTTTACAACATCGGATAGCGTTTAACTTTATAAAGTTACATTCGTGCGTTACACTGGCAAAAGCTGCAGTGGGAGCCTATTGACGATCTTGTACAGATAAGAGCGATGGAAAATTAGAATAAACCGAATTAGAGAGAAGCTACAAAAACAAAAACGAAAGTCGTCATTAAAAATCGAATAAATCTGGGCACACAGCATATATAATACTCTCTTTCCAATCTCACATATTTATTAGTGATTCTAATCCCTTTAGTTGAAAAACATTTCCATTAAACTTGAATACCTGTTTCAGGAAGAGCCAGTTACTTCACCAAACACTGAATTAAATTGAAACAAATTTAATTCAATGTTTCGTTACAACTACAAATTTAAAAATAATTTTGTATAAACACGATTCATGAGTAATGAGAGCTATTCATTAATTACCACACATTATTGGGAGCTCTATTACGTAATACTTTTCGGCAAAGTGCCGAAGAAATAATAGAGTAGTCTGGGTCACACAATACAAGGTATTCCAGCATTTTGAGCTTTAATCACATTTAGCCCAATTGCGTAATATGGAGAATAAACTCATAAATACTCTCATTAAGATAATCCAATTGGAAACCCGATGGTTAAGGGGAAATTCCGCTATGTGTGATACCAATGATGGATTCGATCGAAGAAATACGCTGTGGATTCGGCGGCAAATGAAGAGCGACGTACAGAAACAGTTTAGAGGAGTAAATGAGAGAAAGGGAGAGAGAAAGCGGGAGGAAGTATTCGATAGACAGGCGACAGCGAGGTTATCTGGAATGGATCTGAAATAGAGGAGGAAAAGGATGACATTTGATGGATATCCATTGATAGAGGCGACAAATACCCGCGAAAAAGAGGAGCGCCAACACAAGAAAATGTAAAGGAAAAAATCGTCGAGGATGGAAGACAAACCAGTGGGAAAAATATGCATATTTTAAAAACATCGTAGTTATCGGAAAACATGTAGCAATAAAAATCAAAATCAGTACAGATAAAACGACAACTACAGAAACTCAGAGTAAATGATTATAATTTTTCAGCCTAAAACTCTAATTAGTTAATTAATTAATTTGAATGCTTTCAAGTTTATTTTTGTTCATTGAACAATTCAAGTTATAGCTTTTTTTAATACGAACGATTTAATGACGAGAAAATCTATCATAAAAATAGAATAAAACCGTCAAAAACAAAATCATCTTTCATTTCGAAGATTGACGCGGAAAATATATTCCTTTCCTAAAGGCTTCCTATAACTCGGACATATGGCTGAATGTTACCTTAGAAGTTAGACGTTAAAAACAAACAATGAGGAAAATTGTTATGGAAAATATCGAGATTCGCTTTTAAAGTAACACAGAGATAAAGTAGCAAGCAGGTATTAATTCATATAAAATTATCAAGCAATTAAACGCTTGGAAAACCGACGATTGATCAGCGACATAAAAAAGCCACACAAATAAAAAATAGGTATCTTTTTTAGAATCCAGAGATGAATAATAATATTAAAAAGAATACAATGGAGAACAAGATCCGATCAAAAGAAGCCTCTGCTTTATTTTATTTGAATTATACAAAGAATATTCGAAAATTAATTAATTGCGGAATATTTTAATGCATTAATTAGTGTTAAATCTCTCGATAAATTCATTCTTTTATAAACTCCCCTTTTAAAGCTCAAAAATAAAAGAATGTGAATAAATAAAAATGCGGGTAATAATCGAAGAGGAACGGTAGACATCTGATCCTGAGAGATGGTTAAAACTTTCATTATTGTCGCTGGACAATCATATTAGGCGATAGTTGGAGACCCTTGGTCTTAATGAAAATATGAAAAGATAAAATAGACGGAACGACAAAGATTGAAAGCATAAAAGAAAAAAGGTGCGGGAAAAGACATCAAGGGGAGAGAACAATTAATTAAAGGAAAAAAGAGATTAAATACGAAAAATTTTAATAACAATCCTCCGCCAATCACGAGATAGAATGCTAATGAGGGAATGGAATTTATAAAATTATGTTTGCCTCGCGTTAAAATGGTAATATCTCGTGATAGAGGGCGCTGATTGTGTGCCAAGTTTAGGAAAGGACATTAAAGCGGCACAAGTTGGGAATATGGGAAAGGGCGAGCGGAATGGGGATAACCACGGAAAACAGTCGAAAGAGCGTCAACGGTTCACTTTGGAGCAACGGCCGCACATTTACAGCGACTCCGAGGGAATGCAATGCAACGAGAGGAATGCCCACCCCACGGCCTCCGCAAAGACCATTAATTACGAGCGAGAGATACAAGCGGACATCAATTAGCGGGGGATAATCGGAAGAAAGCAATTGGTGGTAATTTAGATTGTGGTCACCTAAGCTGGAAAAGGGAATTGGATATTTCTAGTGTCTCTCTCCACCTAAATCAAGCGAGTTGCTGGAGGAAAAAAGTCTTATGGCGAGAACAATGTGGGATTTAATTGATTGTTGCGGGGGATAAGAAGCTGGAACAAGAAAACTAAGAGAAATATGGGTTAAATTCCAGGAAAACCTAACGTGAATAATGCTGTTGATGTATATTGTATAAATCACTTGAGATATATTACAATAATTACACGATTAGTTGTTCAAAAACAACAATCATTGCATGATTAGCTGTTTTATATCCTAGTTGTAGAGTATTATTACAAAGACAAACATAAGTCACAGAAGGTAAAAAAAACATAACATGAAGGAAAAAACAGATTAAATGTTGTGGTCCCTAGAATATTTAAGAATCTGCCTGAAAACATGTTGTCAATTCCTTGTCTGAGATTAAAAGAAATATGAAAAAATTGTTCAATTACATAATAAACCATTTGTTCAAATACAGACCCACCTGATGAGCTAGATTAGGCCAAAGGGCACTCGAATGTTTATTATTTCTCTTTTGCGATATTATTATTCTTAATTAAAAAACTGTAACGTATTTAATAAATTATATTATTAAAAAATCGATTTTTTCTGTTTGAGGAAAACTACTATTTACACCATTCGCAAGTAAATTTATTTCTTACATTTTCACGATTTTTTGGAAAAAACTAATATTTATTTTGTTAATTCGTCACGTTTGTTTCACGTATACCTCACACATTAAATTTTACTTCAAGTGAGATAATAAAATTGTATTACGTAAAATAAAATAATATATATTTAATCGACGAAGTCTTTCCATAGTATGCCTTATGAAGAAAAGAAGACGAAAGAAATCTGAATATTGATACAAATATTTCCATAGATGAAATATTCAAGTATAGATTCAGAGTTAGCCCGATAATAATATTAATTTTCAGATAGCAGTGAAATAATTTTTTGCAGAAGTAATAATGATTAAGGGCTTCGTTGTATGATTTACTATGATGATGATTTTTTACGGGTTGGCAGCTGAATATAGTTAATAGCGTAGTTATAATAGTAGTTAACATGAATCGAAAGAAAATAATACAATTTTAAAGCAATGAAAGTACCAAGAAGGAACTGCAATGCGTTATCTTAAATAAGTTCATTTCTTTCAGTTACCCTAAATGATAAAGTCACGTATTTCCATCTCTAGACGTTAACTTCAATTCTCAAAGATGCTCGTAATTGAATGGTCAATCATAATCTCCGATGGATGCATAAAGCAATCAGGAAAAGTAACACGCCTAAATGGATACGGAAGCGGTATCAACGAAGGCAAGAGAACGGAATAAAGTGAGCTGTCGGGAGATACTTCCGGAATGACTGGAGAATATTAAATTATCGGGAGATGGATGAACGAGGGGATTACCTCCGTGGTTACATCAGATTCAAAGAGCGAAAGTGTTACGGATTGATGGAGTTTTATCCGTAACAGTGCGTTATCTTTCGTCAGAAATATCCGAGAAAAACGAGGGAAACTTTAAAGCGGCCAAATGCGGGCATTTTTCAACGTTAATCTACTCGGGGTCGCATCCGCTCCACTGAAAGGAATTCGAGATAAAAAGTTGGAAAGGAGCTGTTTGTCATCGACCATTATCAGCTATGCGCTTCTACGGGTGCGTACTCAGATCACTTCCAGCCACGAGCATTTCTAGATTTTCTTTCCGGATTTTAAACACGATTCCACGGTTCATAACCGTGCAGCTATACATCTCCTTAAGATCAACCTCCGGTAAAAACCTCGTTAAGTTTGACATGGGGTAATTAGAAAAATCTTGCACTATATCATTCAAATACGCTTTATCCAACCTGCCTATTTTATTTTATGTGAACGAAAATTACGATATTTTGTATTTAAAGTATTATGTAACATATTATTGTAATTACGCATGGTATTATGCCATATTAATAATATATATACACATATAATATACACAATATTATTAATATAGCATAGCATTATGCCATATTAAAGAGAAAAAATCTTAATTTAATAATTGAAACTTTACCTTGTAGTTGTAATTTCCTTTTTTCCATATTTCTCGTTGTGAATTTATGGAATTTTTATTCCGCTAATTTAAATTTTCTATACTTTGTACCTTTTGCATTTCAATTATGTTGTTTTTACTTTGCTTCGAATTAGCTCACTACAAATGGGTTTTATGTATTACTTTAGCGAGTTTTTTTCGCCCTAAGCTGTGGGCATTTACCGCAACGTGGGTTTTTTTAAGTGTCGGCTTTAAGTTGAATTTTTTTAACACATCTCCTTCTTATTCTCTTTTTTCTTCTTTATAAATTCTTTAAATACTACTACTAAATAACTACTTACGAGGTTTCGAGAAAGAATCGGACCTCCACTACCTCCATCGGGTTTAAACTATTAAGAGGAAGCACACAGTTGGTAGTGAAAGATCAATCGAATATGAAGTCATGCGTAACTCTCCAGAAGACAACATTTTTGTGCAATTCAACGATCGAGCCACACTGAAAAGCGTGTACAGTACAATTGCTTGTGCTTATTTTGCTCAGAGACGCGCTAACATAGTTTAACTCGAAATCCCCGCATCAGTAACATGTTTACGAGGAACCTTTCTGCGTTTGCGTTTCCTTTTACCAAGAAATCCGGTTGGATTTGGAACTTTCGTTCAAGGATATTGTGATATAAGGTGACTGTGACGAGACTAGATCACACGGTAAGAGTGAACAAACGATTCGCTTTTGAAATATCTGTCTCGCTTTACAGCATGGTACCGTTCTCTAGAGGTGATGGAAAAAAGTACCAAGTGTTATTCCATAATTTTATTATTAATAGTGACAGGATAAGGTAGGAAGTTCTACAATGATTGTTTAAATAAAATCTTACGGCATCTCGGGAACTAAGCCCATCAAGCGTATATTAACACTGTTCCTTTTCAGAATGGTTATAGCGCAATTTAATAAGTACCGGAAGAAACCTCTTATCCGAAGCTTGTGAGCGTCAAAAAAACAGGAAATTACGATTTTATTCACTTAGCGGTACGATCATTTTGGAAGTTTTATCATTGAAATAATACTTTTAACGAAAATTTATCTTTAAAAAATGTTCATGAGTTCACACGTATCTCCACAATATATTTTTAGGCGCACATCAAAGTTTATATTTAAAACAATTAATTTTTGAAATTTAAATTGTACCAGATATCCCTGTCACACATTATTCTTATTGGTTATGGTAGCGTTCCTTCATCTTCACTATTGAAAATATATAACCCTTCTGTCACAATCTGATACGCTAGTTTTTTATAGTAATATTTTTCGTGAAAAATTTCTTCCCGTGAATTTTATATCTCTACACGGTTCTGCGAATTTTATACAAAATAGGTACTGCATTACACCCAGAGTCAATAGTTAATGAATTATTATTGACAATAATACGCCAATGATTTCCCACACTAGGAGCGAACTGCCCTCCATTGACTGATTTGAAATATGGTCGCCTTACCCATAATTCATACTTGTAACTACGACGAACTTCCTTTAAACCAATCCAATAGCAATTTACACAACCTTTGAGATATCTTCCAGCAGTTTCTGAGTTTCCTTTGTGCCATGGACCCTCCAATCCTTTCAAAAGACTTGTTTCAATTACGGAGCCTTACTTCAAAATCGACCTTTTCTTTGGAAATTGAAAGGAACGTACAGGTATAAAATTTACGAAGGTGTGATGGGGAACCCATCAGGTTCGTTAATTGGAAAGAATTGATTGAATAGGGTTATGATGGAGGGTGGGTGAGCCTGTTGTTTCGTTAAATTGAAGAAAGGTAGCACTGCGCTGGGGGAGATTTTAAGGTGGCTTGATACTATTGTCTATAAGCAGATTTTCTCGCAGGGGTGAATTTTCAACAAACCAAAATATACACTACTTTCTATAAGTCTGCAGCAAATTATAGAATTCACATTCGGTAAAAAAATCATGTGATCACAACGAATGTGAGTACATTTTAAAGAGCAATATGGAGGCTAACAGGCATTGAAAAAATGGAATTAATACGCAGCGCACGATCCTAAAGGCCAATCAAGCATTAAAGCTTACCTTAATGAGCCATAGAAAGTCAAATGCAATCTTCAATTAGACTGCGTAATTATTATACGTTACGCGATTCTCATATTTTTAATGCATAAAATTTTTGAGGGACAGAGAAATGGATATTTAAGGGATGAGTAAGAAATAAGGAACAATTTTGTTGTAAGAAAATTTTAATTGTTTAAAATCTAACCACAACGACAAATATGTACTTAGAAGCTAATCTAGTTTCATCAGTGTGGAAATATGGTGTTAGAAAAAGCGTATGAGAAACTTTAATCCACGTGGAATACATTAATAGTACTTGTAGATGAAAGGAGATTCGGGATTATTAATGAAAGGGTAATAAATGAGTATGTATTATAGAAATGTTGCATGACAACATGGAAGTGAATGTGTAGGTTTGATTTGTTCGCATGGAACGGAATAATGAAAATTGGATAACAAAGAAGGAATACGAAGAGAAAGTGAATGTACCAAAGATAGAGGAAGGCTGAAAAAAGCTGTTAGACTTTGTTGAATGAGATTCCTCAGAAAAGAGACACGCGGAGTTAATAAAAAAGAGAAAGTATGGGTAGAAACGTCTGAAGCCTTAGTTGGGGATAGGAAGGCATGGAAGGCTGCGTGAATAGACGAAGCAAATAGCCTCCTAACCCCGAATAGGAAAACCGTGATTGGTACGTATGTATGAATTCAAATTCCAGCGGAGTGAAGGCGATGATACGGAAAGGCAAAGAGGAAATGGCGATGAAGACGTGGTGATATTGAAGGAAAGGAGATAAGACGGGCGAAGAGGAAGGGCCACGGTGATGAAAGCCTTCTCGGAGGAAGGTTATTGAGGTGATAAGGGACGGATGGGGGATTTGGAATACTTCCGTGGTTTACCCAAAGGAGAATTGATAGTCGTAACCGAAGGCGAGGTTAAGGGGGCAATTCTTGTTTTACTTATGTTTCATTAACCGTGAGAATGGGGAGGTATGGAAGCAATCGATAATTAAGTCAAACGTGCTACGGCGACCGAGAATGTCATCAAGTATTGAAAGTGCTAATTTGCTCGGCTCTTTGTCGAGGCGTAAAACCATCGCTCGGAATGGAGTCGCTCCATCGGTTGATGATTTCCGAACGGCGCTCGCCGGAGGCTGTGTGGCCTTAACAAAGCGCCCTTATCCAGGAAGGCGGTAATGATTAAGGAGCGCTATTTTACACGAAAGGAGAGTTCAATGAAGCATTAGGGCACTCCGTGAGTATTATTTCTACTCTACCCGGGTGAAAGAACAAAGCGCGAATTTCGCTCACTTTTACGTCATTAAACGAACCAACACACCAATCACGCCATTGCTTCGGTTGAGAAGCAAAATGAAGGAGATAAATTGGTACTTTTTCCACAAAATCTTTTAATCGTACAACCGGTTTCAACGGAGGACCGTCATCTTCAGGTCAAGAGGATCCGTTGAAACCGGTAGTACGATTAAAATATTTTGTGGAAAAAGTACCAATTTATCTCCTTCATTTTGCATGATGGATTTCCACCGTATCTCGCCCGATTCTGTGAATTTTATTTGGTTGAGAAGCACATAACGTGCATCATTCATTCAATTGCTCCAGTATATTTACTTCCGAATCTAAGGCCAACAAATTTCGCTTCAGGCACATCCATACGTTTTCCCATACTCTCTGTTATTTAACATTTGCTCTTCCGTTTTCCTTTCCTTCGTGATTTTAATTTTTCCTCCTCTCTCATTGCTGTCACTCTTTTCTGGATGGAAGTCCTTTTGTTTCCATTCCTCCTTTCCATTTTTAATCGAAGCAAAACCCAATTCACATGTTTAACGCATCTATTCTACAAACCCTACTAGCCAATTACTCAAGCAATCATTACTCAACAGTCTCTCCTTTGAACCACATATTCTACTCATATAATGATTTGCAACTGCATTCAATTAACGCACGATTATCCTGATACATCCATACAACATGGTGGGCACAAATATTTTTGTACACAGCTATTTCAATCACGATGTTCCCATATATTTAGTAATCCCTGTACGCTATCTCTGCTTCAGGCATATTCATAGCTATACATTCACTTTTACTCCAACAATTAACAGATGCGTCCTTGAAAGACTGATAGAGAGGTAAATAATATCCTGGCAAACTGAATTACATGATTGTACAGGTTTCATTTGGGCAGATAGCGACCCTAATACCAGTTAAAGAACAGTGGTCGCCTTTATGCGGCTCTATTGTAGCAAAATATCACTAATTTTATCTACACGAAAAATGAGAAGTATATCAAATATTTGTTGCGCTAAAATTAGCTGTATACATACGTCGTCACCGAAGAATGTTTTGAGCAAAAAACTTAGCCGATCACACATCAACAAGAATAAAAATTTTATAAAAAATCATAAATATTGTAGGATTTAAAAACATAATTCACGAGTGTTCAGCCGATTAACTGTAACGTTGCTTCAACTTTGAGTATGTTAGCCGAGATTGAATCCGAAAAGTCGGGTGTTCCAGGATGAAGTTACCCAGTTTGAACCTTAGCGTGCATTCCTACTATACCTGTTACTAATCCTGCTCTGGAAATTCATCAAACAAGAATGGCCGTGGGCACTCAGCGTCTACAACGGAAGTGCGTAATGACTGTACTCACTTACGAAAGTAGAAGATCCAACACCATAAAGCATACACCTTTACAGCCAAATAATGCATTTGATAGGAGAAGTTTCTAAGAAAGAGAATGATAACGGAGCAACACCCTGAAATACAGCATCGAAGCACATCAACTCGGTTATAAATTCAACGACCTAGATAGCGCTCCTCCATAAAGGTTTCATATTTTCATTACGTTCGGGGAATCAAATACACGCGCCTTAAATCCGTAAAGGTCACACTTCTGGCTTTCATTAGTCCCATAAAGTTCATCATGAGCTTAATTAATTTCGCAGCCAAGACGGGAAAGCCGCAGATTGAGGGAGCTAATGGTTCGGCACGTCGTGGGGGCGAAACAAATTTTCGACGGTTATCAGTATAAGCAGCTGCAATTACGAGAAGAAGAAGAGCCCGGAAAATAAGGATCCGCGCTAACTGTCGTCTCAGACGAAAAATAAAGCGTCCCCTCTGGGGTGAACGGTTCCCTAGGATACGTGACTCTGCAAGGGCGTACCGAGACATCAATTAACCAGGAACATTATTATGAGGACACAATTATGCGCTCGCTTGTCTAAACAAAACGGAGCTTCAACGAGGAAGAGGTGGCAAATTAGGGAGAAACTTTGGGTTGTCTTCTGGGGGAGGAATATTAATGAAGGCGAAGGGAACACTGAGGGAAGAGAAGAGGAATGCTAAAGAGCGTGATTCCAGAGTCGAGGTGGGAGAAAACGTCGAAGAAGGATGGGGTCACTTGAGACCGGGGAATAAGTTGGTGGAGATGAAAATTCCGGAGCTTGAAGATGTTCGATCTGCCAGGTTAATTACGGTACGAGTGTACTCTGGGAAGTCATAAAAGAAGTATTTACCCAGCGGGGGAGTCAGTTTCGCTCGCAAATTGTTATTAAAGAAAAATAAATGCACGACATGATAAAGGAAAGTAAAAGAAGCGTGAGAAAGCTAAATTTGCGAGCATTGCCAGAGGTAAGGGAGTTAAGTTGAAGATCAGGGTTGGAGTCTTAAGAATAGAACAGTTGGATCATTTCCTCAACTCGGGTTGGAAGAAACACATGAGATGTTGGAAGAAGAACAGCATCAGACAAAGAAGCTTTTGTGAGGCCAAAGGACTAGATAAAAGACTGATAAAGTCCTTGGAGCGGTGTTGTACTATATGGGTGTGAAACGTGTGACCTAGAAAAGGATGACATCGAAAGAATGGAAGCTTTTGAGATCTGGGTGTGGCGTAGAATAGGTAACTAAAAATGAGTTGAGAGAATTGCTAGAGGATGAGATGGTAAAGGGTTTTGATTTGATCTTGATATACATTTTTGATGTGATTGAAGATATATATTTTTGATTTGATTGAAGGTATACAGATGGCAAAGAATATGGATGAGATGAATATTTGGAGGAAAGGGATTCCTGTGAAATCAGATTCAAGGGAAGAGAAAAATGGAAGAATATCAAAGGCATACTAAACGATATGATAAAAAAGGATGGTATAAGATCACCGGTCGTGGTGGCCGAGTGTTTAGCGTGCTCGCACGGTATCACGGGTTCGAATCCCGGCCAGTCGGATTTTTCCGATTAGGGAATGGTCTTGTGTGATTGTTGTTGTTAATACCTACCGCTGTAAGAGTCCAGAAAATGGATGTTTGTGGGGTATATGAAAGAAATAAATTTAATAAAGATATAAAGGAAGGGGTTTAAGGGCACATGACCCTAAAATAGATGGCTTACAGCGTTAAAGCAGATTAACAGGAGACCCCTAAACTTATAATGAGCTTAAAGACTTAGGGACTTATACAAATAGTGGTTGCTTGATAAAGAATAAATTTCTCGCCATTATAATTGAAAGCATAGTCAACAAGGGTTGTTTAAAAAGTTCTGGAAAACAGATTTTACAGAAAAATTTTCTCCCGTCATTTTGAAGTCTCATGGAATTTTCTTCTTTTAGAATTTTGCACATCTGGAATTATTGATACCACATGGACGCAGTTTTTTATGGACATTCTTCGGAAATTCATTCATTCATCAACTTCACTGAGGAAAAGCTATTCGGGAATTATTAATTTGGAATGAGTTGAGATACGAATTGTAAAATATAACAGGCGACTAAGCAATTCTAATTTCCAATCGTTCAATGATTTCTTATAATTTAATCCTTTAATACATTCATGGGCTAAATGGTCGGATATTTATCACAGTTACTGCTGCACTGCTCTGCATTATTCCTTTAAACCTGTTTTTTGGGGTTCTGGGTAAGGGTCCCTATCATGCTCCACTTTTTTCCTTTCTACTCCTATAATGCATTTTGCAACTTCCTCCTATTCATTAGGTTTTCTGAGGTACGCATATACGTGTTAAACTATCCTTATCCATATCCTTCAGCACTAACTTTTTAATTACCTACTCCAACCACCGGCGTAAAAAAAGCTTGATTAAAAACAGGGGCGATAACTAATTTTACATCCTTTCACGTCCGCGAAACACCATTTTGATTAAATCTTATGTCACAACCCTTTTATTTCGGCCGACATCGCGCGATATAAAAGAAGAAAACAAAAGAGAAAGCGGAAGCGTGGGAAGACATGAGTCAAAGCGGCGATTTATTACAATCGCCCGTCATCACGCGGAAGTGTCTCCCTCGCGCGGCAGCACGGCCTAAACTAGCGATGCCCCGCCATTTCGTCTCCGCATCGTGAAAATGTTTTGCGTCGCTCACGAAGGAGGGGAGATATGCACTCATCTGGAGGCATAATAAAACAGCGGAGCAGAGCAAACATGGAAGGGGTGAAAAAAGAGAGGGCAGCTGCGAGTCGCGTGCTAAGAGACCTCTTTTTAATGCGTGCAGCGAAGGTAATTGCGGGCAAGGGGTGAAGACGGCAGCATTGTGAGTAATTGAGAAGGCAGAGAAGAAACGGAATCGTACTTGGGGAACGAGCGAATGCGTTTCCTTGGACTCACTGCAGTCGGACGGTTTAGCTGATGGCCATTTAAAAGCGTCCTTTTGGATGTATTAACAAAAGAAAGGGGTTGATTCCGGTATACTCCAATCAAACAGATAGTTCGAGAGTGAAATTGCCTTTATTTAGCATCATTTGTGTAAAGAATGAGAGTATACAATGAATTAGAGATTTAAAATCTCCAATAGCCGTCTTTGTCGGAATTCCTCTCCTCCTTTTACGGTATTCGGAGAAAGCAGGAGGATTCCGGTGAAGGAGGTGAGGAACGCCGACAAAGATGGCTATCGGAGATTTGAAACTTCTAAAGCATCATTTATAATACATTAGAATAGAAAACAACATAAACTTAGTATTTTCCACTAAATTTATTGAGAAGTCAGGTATCTAGTGAAAAATACCAACAAAGTTTTGTTGTTTTTAATTCAAATGGAGTTCCACCAAGTTAGGCCTGAACATCCCGAGTTTATACTTATAATAAAGGCTTGCTGATGTCTCATAGATGATAACATCTATGATGTGAACGGTTCTGGATTTGATTCCAGGTAAAATACAACTAGCAACACATTTTACGGCCAAGCGAAAACCCATAATTTAACAGAAAATTCTCAATTCATCATAATGCGTGCATAATTATAAAAATATTTAAAATACTGAATATTATAACAATATATAATGCACAAGTAAGCAAACTTGGTGAATCGGAAATAATTTTTAAACCAGTCCACCAATCGGAAGATAGGTTGATATCATATTTTACAATATAGACATAGATTAGAAAATGGAGTAAATGCTGTACGTTTTAAAACCAAGTAAACGAAGAGAAATTCTCTATATAACGATAACAATGCTAAAATACAGTAAATGAGGGCAAGATCATCAAAAACATGAAATTTAGCAAGCCTGAATAATCGGTGCGTTTTTGGAGCAAAACGATCCCACTACGTAAACGAGATATCATCTACCTGCCATAACTTACGAGAGGTCATAATTTTCTCCATAATTCTGTTGCACACATTCAGTAACACGTATTCAACAGTTTCATATTTTACGTATTTAAAGGTGAACCTAATAAACGGAATATTTAAGGGAGAGCCAGGAGACATACGCACTCCTTCCTTCGAAAAAAACACATCAAAGAATGTGCGAAAGTGTACTCACAACATATGGACCAAAATACTAATGAACGCGACTATCCCTTGTTATTTTTATCGCGTTCGTAAGTCATCGTTGATATCAAGGGGTTACATTCAATTGAAGTTTTTCCTTCAAAGATTAGATTCAAAGAGTAATAAAATCATCCAGTAGAGATGTACTAATTGTAAGATTATCCAGTAGAAGGGGATGTCCTCTGAGAGGAAAATAAATACCATATTTTCCCTCATTCGACCTCTCCTAGAATACTTTTTCGATTATGATTGAGTCCCTAGAGTGGGATTTACTTTAGGAGACAATATAAGATTACCGATGGAAGTTAATTTAAATATTTATTAGCACAGGTCTCCATGGGGTTGATTTTGCTGTTTCAGTTAATAATATTCGCAAGAAAACAAAGAAACTTAACAAGGATATATTTGCTAGAACAAATAGCTCCTTGTCGTTCTTTTCATGGAGAGTTAATAATAATAATAATAATAATATTTATTACGGGTTTTACCCCATTTACAGTTTAAGAACTATAAAAAATGGCATAAAAATAAAAATGGCGAAATTAAAATTACAGTAAATGAGGCACAATTTTACAACTTATTATATACATATGCAATTAATAGAGATATAATTGATACATACAAGGAAATTCCCATAAGATATGTATGTAAACATTGAAAACAAAAAGCAAAAAACAGATAAGTATAAAGAAGTAACATTAGTTGCAAAAGTTAGAGAAGAACATTAGTTGTAAGAGTTAGAGAAGCTAATAGTAACAAAAGGCAGACAGGGATATTGATGGTTTTACACCTCAGTCACAGGAAAAAACCCCTTGCTGGGTCAATATGTAAACGTAAATGTTCCAATCGGCCTCAGATTTTATCACAGGGAGAACTAAGAACGTGACGAAAATAACAATGGATATGCTACGTAAATAATTCGAACAACTTACGAAATTACTTCGCTGTTCTAGAATTCTAATTCAAACTTAAAGTATCTTGAAATGTCGAACTTAGGCTTTGCGATTATGTTCCATATCAATTAAAGGTTACATTGAAAGCAAGCAAAAAGATGTAGGAGAATAGAACTCGGGTTTCAATCCTTATCATTATCACCAATCACCATCTTCTAATGAAAGACACATAACTGGATCATGGCGAAAAGCATTTTTATTTCATTAGCAAACTTGACATGCTCTTAGGATTAGGAAAAAACCAACTGTCGTACTCGGGTCATAATGGAAAACAAATTTTTATTTATTTCTGAACTTTAGCTTTAAATTGCCTTGTTAGTTGCTATTGGTACTCTTATCCCTTGCAGGTGATCCAATACTTACCTTAATGATTTTTCGAAAAATTAGAGAAAGCCATTATTATGGAGAAATTATGGTTTTTAAGTATATAAAAAGGTTAGCAAATGGCATTTGAATTCCGTTTTTATTTTTGCAAAGTTATTAAATATAAAATTGAAGCCGTTTTTTATCTATAACTATACAGTCAGTCATCTCTAACCTATTAATCGCTAATTCTTAAAATCATTTCTTTCTAAATACGCATTCCTTTGCAAACGGTGGTCTTCGTGCATAGATAGAGTAAGAATAGAGAATACGTAATAAACTAAACAGGGCTATTATTGGTCAACAATGCATTAGTGCGGAATGCAAATGAAAGAGGGCGGCGGTGTGCGGGGCGAGAAGCAATGGACCGAGGTCAAGTCGTGTATCACTGTTTACGCTTTTAATTATTTAAGCGGATCGATGCACGGGAAGGAAGCGTAAAGCGATTATGAGAGCGGAGTAAACAAAAAACTGCTGCAGAGAGAAAAGGATAAATAAATAAGGAGGGGTGGGAATCATTGCAAAAAAGAGGGGAATCGTTTAGCATGAAAGAGCTCCGAACTCGTCAAAAGAATTCTACTAAAAAGCAAACAAAACTAACCAGTCTTAATTGAACTAATTATTTAACTGAACAGGTTACTACGCCATCGTCATGCTTCAATTTTCTAGGATTCTATACTCTATCCAACGTCATGATGGCACCAAGGGATTCTTATGGCCCAATGCATTTCTTACGGGAGAATCGGCCGCGCTGTTGCAACATTTGCATGAAAATTGAAAGTTGGACAAAATCAAATTAAAATAGTTTCAGCAATCGGTAAAAATAATATCTAACAGCACAGTATAGTTAAATCATGGTTATAAACTATTATGGTCTAAGGAAAAATAAAAATTTGCTACTTTCGAGAAATTTTGGAAATGGCCGCGACTTTACTTAAGCCGATGTATTTGCGTCTGCCTTTCACGAAAAACGGTACTTTTTGATATCAAACTTTGCCTTGTTACATCTACTCTCCACCGATGTAAATAGTTTTGCTGTTAAAAAGATTAGAGACAAATGTCTTGCAGAAATATAAGTGAATGCCGAAAATTTTCGGCAAAATGCAATGAAAAATATAGTCGGCTAAGAAGTTTCGTTCTATTTCCTCAAGAAAAAACTTCCTGCGGAAAATTTTCTGAAAAAACATCAAATTGATTATATACGTCCATTAGAAAACCTCTAAATTCATTAGTTACCTCAAAAATAGAATTTGTATCACGAAGTTTACGCAGATCAGCGCGCCTTTATACATTTATGAAACGATATGATAAATAAATCTTAGGGCTTAATTTGGTTAAAGCATCCGCCCGGCAAGTGGAAGATCCGGGTTCGAGTCCTGGATGCGGCAGACTTTTTATCCTCCATTTATACTCAAAATTGAAGCATGTGTATCATGCGCGTATTAATCGCTTACATGCTGACTTTGCAGTTGGGATTTAAAAATAATTGTTTTCCCTACGTTCAGAGGTTTTCTGATCTCACGGATGCAGTCTCATAGTGCAGCAGCCCAAAAATTTGATACTAATTCATTAAACTAACACTGCCTAATCAAAAAATTGAATTAAATGTATAAAGTAATACTCAACAGACCTTAAAAATCTTCGGAGGACCGATTCAACAATGGGATGCATGGATGCTTACCTGTAAATAAAAATAAATATTTATCAAAATATATAATTAAAATCACAATTATTCTAAATATATATATCTTGCGGTGGGTTTAGATATTTCTGCCCAGAGCGCTCAAGTTCCTAGGGCCGGCAGTGGATTTACACAATGACAAGGAATAAATCAATCGTCTTCAATTCCATTCCATCTCATGTTATCTTTAAGTCGTTTATTAGATTCCTTTGCATACAAATAAATGCTAAAGCATAGAACAATAGGTTGAAATTCAATTATGTCATTTGGAGATATTGTATGCTGAATACATTACTTAACTTTAAATGTAAGGCTTCACACATATATTGCTGCATCTTGCAAGATGCAATACGGCTACTGTACTTTTTTCTACGACAAATCTTATTTTAGTATATAGCATCAATAATTTTTAATATGTCAAATAATAGTACACTGGAGAAATAAAGTTTCAATGAATTAGCAGCAACGTTTTAAGTGTAGTCATATGTCATATTGTCAGTGTGAAATCATAACGTACAGCCAATGCCATGGCTATGGATTTTAAATGTACAAAGCTTGTCAAACATGAAATGTACCTGGGCATCACATGATATTACAGGTTAACGTTATTAATTGTACATTCTAATCCTTAGGAGCATAATGTCATCATTTTAGGAATTGTGCTGATTATTCCGTTAGCATTACAAAATGAATACCAGAGTGCCACGTCATAGAGTCATCTTGGAGTATTTATTACCATGACTACGAAGGAGTAGCAACTTGAGCCGATGAGTCAACGGCGCGTAAGATCTGGCGCCGCGGGAGGATGACCGACTCACAAACCGCGTTTCTCGAGCAGATGAAAGAGACACAACGAGCGCCTCAAGCGTTAAAAAGAGACAACTCGCTGCAGAAGAGAAATTGCAGAATGTGCTCATCGAAACATAAACAAGGTCGGAGTGAATGTCGACCGGATAATTACGCTCTTTTTCTCTTCCGTCGAAAAACTATCAATCTCGGGCGAAAGAGGAAGTTTACGCCGCCATATCGGAGGAACTTTTCTAGGCTGCCAATGACACCGATTCATAAACTTTATGAAGTCACCTGGAAGCGGATTTCGAAGTTGGTCGTTTAGCGCGAACTTTTGCCGATGAAAATCTAGCCCAACTCATTCCACGACGCGAATCGACTGTAGAGCATTTCGATGAAGGAAACCCAATGATGTCTCCGATGCAACACGCTATGAATATTTTAGCATAAATTTAAAATATGTCATGCAAATATGCACTTTGTCAAGAGTAAGATTAAAATAAACTTTTATGGCAATATTTAGTGACGAATTTCATGCATTTACTGATGTACATCTTATCTTGTATTTAAAATTCTTTCCTCTCTTCTAATCTCGACATTATCCAAAGAATTAGAAATTTAATCCTAAAAATATAAATTTCTATTTAATATATGGAAGATGCCGTAACATTTTGGAATACTATAACTGTCTAAGGAAATAAAACACACTGTCAATATCCCACTTGAACTTTTAATGCATACTACAGGTTTCGGAAATTTATGCCCATCATCAGGTGAAGAACCACAAGCAATTGAGCGGTGACCTGCTAAATCTTCCTTTATTTAGCATAAAATAGGTACTCATTTCTTCATAAATTGGGCAGTATAAAAAGGTATAGCTGTATCACTTAACATTACAGGACCCTTAAAGTTCTATATTATACATATAATTTTCAGTCGAAAGTATTGCTGACATCTTGGTTGGTGAGGCTAAAGGCTTCCACCGAGAATCAAAGATGGAACTGCTAAATCTAAGGCAACCGACTAGACTTTCTGGGAATACAGATAAAAACGTGCCTCTTCAAGCATCAAAAGCCCGAGGTTATTTCATCAAAATTCCGTCGATCAAAGAACTTTAAATTTTTCCTACCTGAATGAGCCAATTTACTCGTAGCGCACGCCTTCGTCATAACTCAAAGTATCTATTCACTCTGTCACACATCCTACTTCGGGCACATCCTTTCGTCTCCCATTCATCAAACTTGTAATCACAATGGAGGCACGCTCCCTTGCAGAGCCGCAGAATCTTCTGGACCCTTTCGCAGCGGCCGTTTTCTGCAGAAGCTGCAGCGCGGGTTCAAAACTTGCAAAGACTCCAGCAATTTTTTTTTCTTACCGCCACCGAAAAATTTTCCAACGTGCAATCGCACACTTCATGTCCTTGGGTAATGAATCGATATTTCTGACATTTTTTCTCAAAACTATCATGAAATCAGAAATATATATATTCTAAGGATGGATTAGAGAGGCAATATGGCTTCCATTCAAATCACAAAAGTTCTCGTTCTTAGAATTTCAGTCTGAGGAGAGTCTTTCTATGAAGAAAGTACGACTAATAAATGTATAAAATATTGATCCAGATAGGAGGTAATAATAGATTGATGGTGCTGATCTCAGTTTGGTGATATTGCACAGCATGTAAAGTAAATTCGATAACAGAAAAATATTTTAATTTATATTCAACCAAATAAGATAAAATTTCTCGAAATATTTCATACTCTAAAAGCCCTCTTTAAATAATAACCAACCCAAATTGATTCCGCAAAAAGAAAATTGGGAATTTTCGAAAAGTTTCTAATTAAGGTCTTGATCCATGAATAAATGGCCACTAAAGCGATTACAGGAAGCTATCTTAAAGATGATACGGTCAATTTTAATCATTCAATATACAGTTACAGTCAGAGCCGGATTTAGGCAATCAGTTCCCCTGATTTGGGAAGTTTCTAGCTACCCAATACTACACGCTTCGTGATGGTTTTAGTAGCACACTTTTCTGGAACACTGATATCAAAAACTATAGTTAGATTTACGTTTATCACTAATGTAGGACCAAAATTGTTGAACAGCTTTGCCTTAAATATGATAATAATAATAATATTAGCACATATTTATTCAGGCGAGTTTAAGATTAAAAGTCTCTTCTTCCACCTAAACCATCGTCATAGATGACATAATAATCAACTTAGAGAGATGATTATACTAGAAGTTAAATGATCAAATAGAATGACACAAGTTAAATTCTGCTCGGAACTAGAAAATACTAAATTGAAGCCAATCCAAGTTGCAAATACGAAGATCACACTATGAGTTACGTATTGGTCGAAATAATAATAAAATTTGCCGATCTGAGTCAACCTCTTCCGCTTCAAAGCTTCGCCAAGGATGAAAAATAAAGACAAGCCAGAGCTGCACCAATGACACAGTTTTCCCTCGTCGAAGCCGTTCTCTACTCCCTGCATTCCTCCTTTTCCTCGGATACGAAAACTCACAGCTGCCTCACGCGATTCTTTGCGGGATATCGGATATCCTCCCGCACCTCAGCGCCTTCGAGAATTCTGCAAACTTCGGTGGTTCCTCAAGTTCTCGGAAACCGACATTCCGTCAACGGAATCCGATTCGCATATTTCGCGGGCGCGTAACGGAGAAGACGTCGGTAAGCCGAACGCCGCGGAATCCGCTCGCCGCACCCAGAGACGCGCTTCGCGGGAAAACGTATTCTAAGATCGATCGGAAGTTTACCTGATGTAATTACGAGTACACCTACAAAATGTTGACACATTTCTGATAGTAGATAATACATCATGACATCCGTTGGTAACTTACCGAATAATGTTATCTATTGGAGTTGTGGGTATATACGTCAAGGCTGTTCCTAAACAGCTGACCCAGAAAAAGCTTTACACCTATTATATTAAAGGATATATGTTGCATGATTAAGTATGTGAAGGTTCAGGTAAATTGGAAGATAAGAAATCCAGTTTATGTGATTACTAGGGACATAAATTTAAGAGCATTCAGTTATCACGAATATAAGAATGAGAAGCCAAAAGTCATTCCTTAAAGGAAATTATCGTTTCCTAGTCTTCTTTCATTCTCAACGCAGACATTTTACTATAGAATGATAAGGGTTTATAATTTTCCTTAGGTGTTTTTTCACTTACAATACGTCTACCGGAATATTCAATACCAAGAGATAAATACAGTGAAAAATTTCTTCAAAAGTATGAGCAAAAAAAATAATTTATTTGAGTTCTAAAATCTTTAGCTATTTTCTAAATATCTTATAATGATACAAAAGGGTTTGAATTATTTCTATACGTCTGAATGAGCCTAACATCCTTTCGTTAATGTATTCATCATCCGATAACGATTTCTGGAAACCGCATCTAGATAAATGGAATCTTTTAATTTGCCTTGTCGTACCGAGCAGAGAAACATTCACCTTCCACTTTGTTTTTAAAGTCTAATTCGTGATGTGATAATATGAGGATTTCTGAAGTATGAGTGATACTGAATGTAATAAATTATCATCACACTGACTAAAGGAATTCATGGAAAAGGGCTGTTTATAGGGCCATTGAGCTTAATTCACGAAGACTTACTGCACTTTTAGCATTCTGACTCAGTGAGGAAAGAAAAGGGCAAACCTCCTTACTCCTCATTTTGCCTAGTTAAGTCTAATCCAGTCACTAAAACTTTTAGTAGCAGACGAGGGATGGGGTGTGGTTTCAACCGACCTCCGTGGTGAATATTTCGCAGACACACCGAAGATGACTAAATTTTCCTTCGAAAGAAGACTAATTACACCCATGACATCCAGAAATTAGGTTAATTGCTGGAAATAAGCCTCTGAGAGCCAAAAAAACGAAAATTAGTCCTTTCTTGAGCAGGAAACACCCACACTGGGACCAGCGACCTCGACACTCAAAGCCGTCGCAACCCCATAAGGTGTTCGCTGATCAATCATGGAGGTGAAACAAAGGATACACTTTTTACGCTCCATCGCAACTTTCCGAGCAAATGAGTGCCGTCGGTGGTGAGCAAATTAGTGCGGCGAGAGAGAGCGATTTGCCGAAGACACTAAAAATGGCGAGCGCTAACCAACATGGCGTGAGAGCGTAATTACTATACTTCGCTCGCCTCAAACTAATCGCGGCTCACGTGCATGAACAAAAGCCGTGTCGAGGCAAGAAATTTGAGAGGTTGTTAAAGCCTCTCAGAGGTGAGGTGGAAACAATTCCGAGCCCATAAATAAATGCGAACGACGCTAATGAACCGGCCCGACGAAATACGCTCGTTTAAGCGCGTCAACTCTGTTTTAAAACGACAACCCGAATTCCCACCCGAGACGCCTTCGATAGAGAACGATCGTCGTTAAATTCCACACGGTTATCTTCGAGTTTCGTCGGGTGGAACTTTTTGTTTTGAACGTCGCGAGCAAAACAACTTCTCCTAAACCTCAACGTTAATGTGGTCCCGATTTTGGAGGGATAACTCCAATATTCTTTTCTATTGGTTATGGAATTCAATTTCCTAATAGAATAATTAAATAAATCTAGATGAATGGAATAACTTTGATTCCTTTTTAGGGAGAGGATTAAGTAAAATGGTTAATTTACGTTTGTCTCACTGTCTATCTCGTTAGCGGCTATAAAAGGAAAGCGAAAGCAATATGCGAGGGAAGGTAAAAATGAATAAACCAGGCCATTTGTGTGCCCACTATCCGAATTGGAGCAGCTTCATCGATAAGGATGTATGAAAATAAATTACTAAGGCAATACCTTGAAGACAATTCGAATGCATATCTTATTTATTATAATTTCGCTCTCATCGATGCGAAATTATATCCATTCAATTCAAACTAGGGCAATGCAGAAAAGTATTGCGTTTTTTATCATTTTCATTTATTTAAGGGAGCGTTAGTATGAAAATATCATTTTACTATTTAACCTCTTTACATCTAGTAAAACTTTCGAAGATGAAGCCTCACAGAGAGAAATAAGGATAGTTCAAGCCAATATTTCATCTATCCTTAACGGAAATTGCCAATCAAATTTCAATCCCTGTAAGGTTTTCTATCACTCAACAATACCCTAGTTTCCTTCTCGTAATTACTATCCTCTTACGTAAATAATGACGCGCATGCTATTTAGTAATGATTGTAACGTTTGCTGTTTCGTGAATAAAATGTCATTATTCATCCAATTTTATGACTGCTATATGCAAATTCATGAGAGTAAAACAAACTATCAATTAGATCCGGCCATCCTAGAGCTTTTCATGCACTCAAGAAGAAGATGCTTTTACCAAAGAAGAAATGCCCTAACCTAGTTAGTTACCAGTATCGGAAAAATCAAATCATCCTCACCAAGAAAACTGATTTCAGGATTTTTCACTGTAAATCGGCATAAATAAATTGTGGAGTAATAATAGTGCGTTGTAATATGTATTTAGTACAGTCAAAAAGTTTGTCGAAATGAGTGAATTTCAAATGCCTTCACCATGTCGATCGACATTGGATGAACCTAAATCAACTGTTCAGAGGAAAAATAACACAGGAGTTCTTAAGAATAAACAAAATGGGTAATAAAAATAGTGTAATATAATATGTATACTTTGCTTTAAAATTTTCTCATATAAAATGAGGTATTTATATGTATAGTATAAAAATGCGATGTAGCTATATATAATAGGAAGGAAGGAATTTTTTTCAAGAAGAGTGGATACGTCTGACCTACATTGTTGATACTTCTGCACTGCTATCGTAGTTTACCAGCCATTACGTACAAATTACCTAATTTATCAAAATACATGCAAAAAATAAGCGTGCAGTTAAAAAAGGAGATTAAACTACTTGGAGAGATCTCAACAGGTAGTAATCTCTATATACATTAGAATAGGTTAGGTTTTGCGATCAGAATTTTTACACTATGGATTCGGATTCAGTTCAGTATCTCACCGTTTTAAGCAGAGTCCAGCGAACCGATTTGTAAGAGTCACTTCATTTTAAGGTGACATCTGCTGCAAATGGACCATCCGACTGACCGATCGATGAAGGGCTTCCGTGAGCGATTGGTACGCAAAGGACTCTTACTTCGTTAGCGAGGAATTTCCGCGGATCAACGACAAGCGATCCGCGGCGACTAGAGACACTCCCAGAAGTCGTACAAGTCGGGGAAGCAAAGAGACGAAAATTGAGGCTAAATTCAAATAAGTGGAAAACGGGCTCTCGCGAGCGGCTGATTCGATAATGGCGCTCTCCGCCAATTTGAGCGGAGGACTGAAAAACTCCGAGATAATTTGTGGACTGAGAGATAAAAATAACTGGAATTTGGATTTTTGGGGTGCCTAATTAATTCCTACCATGTCGGTTCAGCCTAATTTCTGGGTCTCAAAATTATTATATTTAGACTGCAAATGTTGCGACGCGGAAAAGTTTTCGTAAAAATATTTTTAATCAAACATGATGGTAATATTCATGGGTTATTTATTAAATTATGCTTTGCATTAAAAAGTACTTCGAGCCTCTTTTCTGAGAATAATAAAAAAATAAAAAACAATCAAAAAGCCGGGGATGAAGATTGATTTTATAAGTTAGAACTAAGGTTTTCTTTACACAACCAGAAGAAGATATATTTTAGTTGTAAATCTGAGATACTAATTCAAAGAAGTGTGCTATGACAAAACAATTTAGAATTAATTCTTCAAATCCATTGCATTTTACGCTTGATTAGTCCTTTGTGCCTTGATGTATATTTTCACACTCAGAGAGACAAGTTAACTTGCATGCAACAGGGAAGGGTGAAGTAAATGTTTCTCAACGTGAACAGACCTGCCCTAGATTCATAGCCAGGTCATAGAGAACTTCTTCCATAAGAATGCATGTAAAATTCTCATATTACTCCTCGGTAGTTTATTTCTATCGAAAATACACACAAAAAAGTTCCAAAAATATACGATGAGTATTCGAATATTCAATCAAAATTAAAAATTTTCCCTAATCGTTAATCAATCATAATTTATTAAATTCCCTCACCTTGTAGATCGATATAGGAAAAATCCAAAACAATTGTACGTAACATTAATATGATTTTAGAAGTTTTTACTTTATGTAGGAATAAATAAAATGGGTTATAAACAATACCATGTAATATGCATGCGTTGATTTGAATTTTTTACGTAGACTGAAATATTTGTACATACAGAACAATAATGTGATGTGGTTATATACAACAGGGAACAAAGTGGTGAAATATGTATCATAGAGAACATGGTGGTGAAATATGCACAATAGTGCATCAATGTATAATTATGCTGTTTCTGACCAGACATATATTCATTCTCGATATACTCACTATAATGTATTACCAATAAATTGGTTTTATTTTTCAATTTATTAATTTTCATTTACTTGTCTTTCCCTCCGAGAAATTATATATTTCAGCTGGTAATGGATAGTATGATGGGCCAAATGTTAAGAGAGTTACAAGTTACAAGAGATGTTGCAATTGAAATATATGAAAAAATTGTCAATGTAGTAGAACATCCGCTGAAATAAGTAAAAAATGGAGAATGCTGGACGACATAGAAAATCGGCGGTTCAAAAAAGTCAGAAATATTTGGATGAATTGGGTTCCTAAACATATACTAACGCTGACACTTCCGTAAAGGTCTCGTTTTCGCGCAATAAAATTAGAGGAACGAGTACGTAGTCTTCCTTTGTCCTTTCGCGGATAACTAAGGGCTCGTTAATAAGATCCGTCAGCGCCATCTGTCTTCGAGGGTCACAAAGGAGCGACCCGCTTCTGCGCGTTGTACAACGATATTTAAGGAAAAACGCTATCCAAATTAAGCAAAAAAGGCGCGCACGGGAACGAGGTTAAGCTGCACGTATTCAACAATTCCGAGAGACGCGGATCGCCAACCTCTGGAGAAATTGAGTTTGCTCGAGTTTTAAAGGGGGGGAGGGAGGAGGGGGGGAAGGAGACGATGCTCGTATGCAAAAAATAATGAAGCGTCGCCTCTACACTTGAAAGTTTCTTCGGATGAGTAAAACCCTGGGGGCAAGGGGTGGGGAGGAACGCAATTCGATCGTCAGGGAACGGCGCTTGCGCACTGGTAAGTGGTGCCATCTCTGGATGCGAGAGGGCGCCACGTTTTGCATTGCGGGGCGTTGGCCCACTTGGATGACCGCGAAGGGCAATGCCAGATCTTCGAGTACTGGGCTCTTGAGGTACTTTTTACTGCAGAGGCAACTTATTACTTTTGTAGACGGGACTTGTTAGCTCAGGTCTGCGCAAGGTCCAAGGGGAGGGCCGTGCATCTCTAAAATGCTTTTCCGCCAATGAAGAATGGGTAAATGAAAATGATTTTTATAATTTATAAAAAAGATATTTACCCTACTATTGCATATACATTAATGTTCCACCATTCAGTTGGTTCTCGTTCCTCAATATTCCCCATCCGATGCTATAGCATACTAGTTGTTTACATCTTTCGCTTCTTGGTGACTCAATTGAGAGGGTTTAATTGAAGTAATTGAGCATCGACAGACGAAATGGGAGCATCAAATACTGAGAGGAGAGGGGACAAATTTAAGAAACACACTTAAATGATTAATACGCAGAATTAGGTTTATAAAGACAAGCTTTTTCTATTGCGAAAACGTAGGTTCGACATTCTTCTTATACCTTCCAAATACTCATAATACATACATTATATGGTAATACGGGAATTGTAATCGAAGTGAACAGATCAACGTGGTGTTGTTAACAAAAGTCTTTTACTGGCTTAATTTCTCAACCTTTGTATATTCATCATATACTGCAAACAAATATCAATTCCAAGAATCATAGAGGGCCGAAAGTACACCGCGGACAAGTACATATGTCGAAGTTGTAATATTAAATGATCGCGTACGTGATCGCAGTGATTCTATGATGATTGTTCACATAGTGACATTGTATAATAGTAGTCTATTGTGATTCAACAATCAATGGGGATGTTGACGCAATGACTGTATGCGAAAAGCTCTCCCAAGGGTTTTCCTCTAGACTTGGGCAAATGCCAGATAAACTATAAACGTATGTACTTCCACTACTACTATTGCAATTCGCTGCACGGTAGTAAAATATCAAAGGAGTATAAATATCACCCAATTCATATACCTTAGACTTTCATTTTCCAAAATGTTTCATTAATACCACTTTAAATACCCTGAAAAATCTTGCATTATACAAGTTACGTAAATACTGATTAAGGTTATTTAAAATTAATTTATGACTTAGCTAATTCATAGCAGTGTTTTTATATATAATTCATCTATTTAATTCATATTTATACTTTTGTAATTATTTATTTTGTTATTACTTTTTTATTTATACATGATTATTTTAAATTTAGTTGGGTTTATTGTATGTACGGGTAGCAATATTTTTTATTTCTTCTTTAATTAATTTGTATGTAAGTTAACGTTGCCACCAGTCCTTGCGACTAACTGCGACGGTTTTGCACAATAAATAAATAAATAGATAAATAAACAAATAAAAAATGCGCCTGTGCATTGTCGCCTTAACAAAGAGTCAATCGGCAAAATAATAATGTCACAAGAATAACAATTATTTCTGTCCACGAATTTAAAGTACTAAGGTGTACACACAGAATGCTTAAACAAATACAAAAATAGAAATAAAATAACTTCTTAAATGGTGCTTTAAAAACTTGTTACACAAAATATTCGCCATTTTAATTCAAAACAACCATTTATCAATCAACTTATCATTACTTATGTTCGACCTTTTATAAAATATCACGGCCTCAGGAGTACCGCAACTGATCAATGACTTTCTCATGTGAATGACTAGGAAGGCGCACAGCTAAACAACTGTTACCAACAAGTGAGCAACGCATCAAGAAGGATTTCGAGAATTGAGTTAATGTAACGATCACCATACCAAGAGTGGTTAACATTTATCATTGCTTTCCCGAAGATGAAAGGGGATTTCCCTATTTTGTATGTCCTGCCATTAATGTAGAGAAACTTGCCGCGACTTTCACGAACAACTTTGAGGCGGAAAAAAAATCGAGGTGGGATTTCTACCACATTTAAAGACTTTTCTGAGTTTCTAATAAACAACTTAAGATGGACGCTTTCTTTAAAAGGAATCTAAACGAGAAACTTTTTCAGGGTTGAGTTTTCCTCTTCGAGAGATGCCGCGATTGGTCAAGACCACGAGAAAGCGCGGGAAAAGAGGTTTGATTGTTGAACGAATGGGAAATAAATAAATATGAGACGCAATAATGTGATAAATTTTATTTTGTACAAATTTGGAAATACAAATCGGTACGGGAAATTAAAGATTTGAAACACGCAACGTTTCAAGATTGAATCAAGTATAGATCGAGTTTTAAGCCAATTAAAAGTCATTAAAAGTATCAAAAACCATCCGAACAATATCTACTCAAGAAGAAACCCAAGATGTAATATACCTTTCGACATTACATTTTGTCAGGCGGTGGAAAATTGAAATACTTCGGAAATAATAAATTTGGAAAATAATAATCTCGGCTCTTATTTAAAAAAAGATCTTCATTATATCAAGTTTGAATCCGTTGCATGTCTTAATCCAAAGCTCCACTGAATTTTAGAATACTTCTATCCATAGAGAATTAGGCACTTGATTTCAAAATAATACACACGTTGCACTTAAGTACGTAATTATTTAGAACATAATCAAACACGCATTGTAGGAAACAATCTCACACAATGCATGAGAAGAAATCACTAACTGGTGGCTTGAATTCTTGAATCTTGAAAGAGCATAATTAAGCTTGCTAAAAGTTCACTATTTATTCCTAAATAAACATTTTAAAAGAATCGTGCATTATAATGATAATATGATATATATGCAAATTGAATGCATTATTTAATAGGAACTTTTCATGGTACAACTTATTGTGTAAAGGTCACCAAAGTCGATTTACTATTGCATCCTTTGCATACATACGAACGATAAGTAATGATTTTTTCCCACAATTTTAAACAGCACGAAACATTCGTGAAGAACCAACACATACCCATATAAATTCCGTTGTTAGGGAGCTTGAAAAACACTACAAGCTGGAAACCGCTCGAGAAGTTGGAACGGCGGGAAAACCGTAAGTGCACGTGTTTTGAATAACCGCCATTACCAAAGAGAACGTGACAGAATCAACCGTTACGCTCAACTCGAATAATGCCAGAAATGCATGTAAGGGAATCACGTACTACCATTGAGGAGCGGTTTCGCAGAGTAGATTAAGACTTTTTACTCGAAAGTGTCTCCCCTTCTCATAATTGCTGTCGTCTGCCACCGGAGGTCGTCTCATAGTCTGGTAAATGCAGTAATGACGTCGCACCAGAAGGGGGAAAGAAGCCATCTAGCTGCGTCTGCCTTCGCAACACCTGCCGCCGCCGCCCTCGGATATTAGCGAATGCAAAACCGGTACCCCGAGCGGCCGACGCTAATATCCCAGGCAATTCCAAGCGCAGATCTGCAGCGGCATTTGTCGGCCGTTTCCGTTGAATATTGACTCGCATTGAAGCAGGGCTTCGAACTCCACTTCGGCTTATTCTGCCAAGAAAGAAGACTCGCCTTTCTTCAATGATGAACCCGATTCTACCCAGTTGCCGCAAAGAACATAAACTACGTTATGAGAATGTGTCGATCTTTTTTTCGCGATGTAACGGCTCCAGAAGAAGATGAGAATATCAGAACAATGGGGATTTAGATTTAAATATATACCCCGCGAGCCGCCAGGGGCGTATGGCAGGGGGTGTACTACACCACCATTATTCATTCATCCCTATTAGCATATCTAATAGCCTGGGGAAAAAACGACCAAAAGAAATTATCCGTCCTTGCGATTACTTCCCTATAACGCTTCGTCGATGCCTCTCGGAGATCACGTTCGCTCCTTACTGACACTAACATTTCACTTACTTCGTCTATAAATTCTGAACGAATGAAGTTTTCGAAAAGTTTCCGACGATATTCAGATCTTTTCATCTGTAGAGAATTCCAACCGAGGGACTCTATCATTAACGCTGCTATTAAACCTGAAATCCCCGCAAACGAATCGGGCTGCTCTACGCTGGACCATCTCTAAATCTGAGACTAAACCTACTTCGTGTGGGCCCCAAACCGCACAGGAGTATTCTAGACTAGGGTGAATAAGAGAAAAGTAAGCTATTTCTTAGAGTCTCGATGAGCATCCTCTCAGCGTTCTACCAGTTAATCTTTGCATTCTATTCGCTTTTCCTATCGCATCTCGAATATGTTCTTTAAAAAATAAGTTACTGCTAAACGTGACTCCAAGGTGTTGTTGTCGTGAAGTAACTCTAATGGATTCCCTGAGATTTGGTACTGCTCGGGAATTATGTTTGTGGAGCGTGTAAAACTCATGGGGATATGGACCTGAGGATGATATAATTTAAAATAAAATAGATAGACCGAGTAGCCAATAAAGTTAACAGTCTTCCAAAGAACAGATGAAGAAAAAAGTCAAAGAAAATTAAAAGAAAATGATACTTAATCGGGTACACACTTACATGATGAGAGGCAGGTTATGATTATGAAAGAAAAAGCGATTAAACTCCTTTGAGACTAAAACTCTTCTCTTCTGAGAAGACCCAGAGGTGCACAACACATAGCCCGTGGGCCTCATGTGGACCGCATCCTTTTTTAATGCGTCCCGCGGCATATCTTGCAGTAGAACTCACAGAGATGGATGTAGTCATCAAAGAAATTAAAATTTCAATCAATTTCTTTAATGATTTATGGAGTTAGGTTAGAAAAACTTTATATATTGTCAAATTTGGCGAAAAATTTATTTGCTTCTCGCTTACTTTACGTAATAATGAGAGAGTATAAAGTAGTTCAGTTATAGAAAGTAATATCCGTGTATTTATTATAAACGCTTTTCAAGCGCGATCTACTTACATGAAACGTATCTCTTTTGCGCCACTTTAATGAGCAAATGCTTGGACAGAAACAAAGATATTCCTTAGATATATCCATGATGAATTCTTAAGTAATGGTTTCAATTTAATTTCCAAAAACGTTTTTATAAATCGTAAATAAATCTGAATAACAGTGGCGTAGTTTTTGAGTATCTTAGGATACTTAAAACTTTACCCCGAGATATTGTTTACCGAAATATTTGAGAGAAGCAGTTACCTCCTTCATTAAAAAAAAACATCAAACATTTCCTTTTTTGGGAAGGAAGTACCACCATATTACCTCACTAAATTTTGACAAGTCTTTCTGAGATTATATAATAATCGTTCAAATATTTACACTTCTTAATAATTTATTTAAACTTGAAATCTCTTGAAAAACTCTGACCACTTACAATAAAAACATCTTCCAATACCTAGGAGAATAAATTCACTGTATGAGCAAATTACTTTCTACGAATATTCAATATCAAGCATAGATCTACGAGAAAGACTTAAACATTAGCTGGCCTCAGTTTCCAAAGCATGTTGGCGAACAGTCCGTTGAGTTCGAATTCAACGAAGTATGGATCGAAGAAACGGTGAAGCGAAAAAAGTGAGACAACAAAAGCCCATATGGAGTCCGGAAGAATTCTTGGCACTCGGAACCATGTGATTCCCTTACAAATTATGTTAAAGGGCATATTCAGCAACTGCGGGGACCCTTCCTCTGACAGAATCCTGGCACGGAGAGGAAGTACAAGGCAAAGTAACTCACTCCTCATCAGAACCATTCCAAAGCTTTTTGTGGGAAATGGTAGATGGGATGAGGTTCAAATAGGCCATTCGGATAAACACTGTACAGAGAGCGACATTGAAACACCACGTTGTAGAGCTTTACATTTCTGTAATAGACCAAGGAATACCGGCTGAATAATTTGATCATATTTTTAAATTTACTTCCCCACCGAATTGTTTTTTCTATGTCCTGCATACTATTATAGAAATTTAGAATATTTTTTTAATCTTTAATTGGTAGCGTCGGTTCATATTAACCCGATTGTTTTGCTAAGACATTTTTTGTGATAAAATGATGTTGTTTTCAGTCGTTCTTCTCTCTAGTCTCTCATTTATTGACCTTTAATCACTAAATAACATTTGTTCTGCGAAATGACTCTTAGTTTCTATGAAAGAGATATTTTGACCCGACGTGAAACCATAAGTTTAACAGCTTTTTCTCGCCTTTGACCGGAACTTGGTTGATTATCTTCATCACAAATTATTTAAAGCTCACAAATTTCATTGCATATTTATAAATGAAATTCATAGCGTTAGTTTGGGTTTCCAGACTAACAAAAAATAAATAATACAAAATTGCTGCAAGGTAGTCGTATGTTTGTGACTTTTTGTGCATAAAACAGAAGCTATTTAAAAAATATATATAAATATAACGTAAGGAAGTTTATTAATTAAAATAAATAAAAGTAATGCAATAGTTTCGTGAAAAAGTATTTTAATTGCAATATATGCAGCTCGGGTCTTAATGAACCGACGTGGCTATTTGAGTGCGACCAGTTAAGGGTTAAAGTACCTTCACACAGTATTTTCCGTCAAGCTATACTTTTTATATATGGATTTACAAATATATTTTTTACTCTTTACATCTATGAGTTATGAATATTACGTATCATGTGGTAGTTTCTCCTGTCTCCTAGAGAATCTCTTTGCCACATAGTAATAGCCTTTCAAAATGAGAAATACTGATATATACTGACAACCTCCGGGGTAGTAGTGGAATAATTAGAACCTATTCGTCGCTTGTGTATTTCTAGGACGAATCGATCACGAGCTCGTGACTTAAAGAAAGAAGTGCAGAACCTGCTCTGAAGTTAAGGCTGTACGTGATAATACAGCTGAGATACCTCGGGTTATTAAACCCAATCTTGGAGCTGTGAAAGAGGGAAATTAAAATAACTTTTGCATTTTTATGGGGAGAATAAAATCGAGGGCGGTCTCTTCCGGTCGGATGCTTCGATAGCGCAAGAGTGATGGCTTTCGGAGAAGGACGTTTGGTATCGATATCAGCTCAATTTGTGAGCGAAAAGCGGCGCTCGGAGACGCCTCGACAATTTCGAGAGACTTTGACGGGGTTTGAAATAACGGCGACATCTTTGGTGATGATTTCACGCTCCAGAGAAAACTTCGGATATTAACTCTTGAGGAACGCCATTTCCAAATGCAAAGCAATCAAGGAATGTTTTTAAGCTTTCGCACGGTTTCTTACCCCGCAATGAAAATCAAGGATTTTATCTTAGAATTTTTTCCCAATCAGCTTCCGATTTCTCACTTTGTCTCTGTCTCACATTTGGAATTTTCAACTAAGAAAAAAGACTCAATAGCCTTATTTTCCAAGCGATAAATAAGAGAACTACAAAGTTAAAGAATATACTAATGGTTTTTAATTGTATCTAATAATAATTTAAATATCATCTTTATGGAATTTTATATATTGTACATTGTTGTACTAAATGTTACTACAATATATGTAATTGCTATATTTTAAATTAAAACACAAAACTTTTCCTTTGTTTTTTTTTTAAGATTCTTATCGATCTTCTGTGTAAGTTGATAGTGCATTGGATTCATCTACCAGTGCACTACCGGCCAAAATTAACGCAACACCTCCCTAGCGATTCTAACGGCTGGTTCTGCGTTAATTTTGGCCAGGAGTGTACATTGTGATGAAAACGATGAAAGATTGCTTGTAAAAATATGATAGTACTAATGATAAAACAATTTTATTTGGACGAGATTTAAACTAATAAATTCTTTTCTAACCTATTCTTACATTTAACATTAGTTTGTACTGTAATGTAGTAAAGAAAAATACTTTGCAATATTATACCCTAGCTCTCACTCCAAATTATCATCAATTTAAATGTTCTGAATAAGAACGAACAGCGTAAATAGCTCACGTTTAATTAATATATTCATTACCACAATACAAAAAATATCACGGCCCGGTTTCCGAAGGCCAAAGGTCTATCCACCATCAGGTACATCCTGATGATGATGCTAGGCATCGAAACCCGGGCCATGATATTTTTTGTATTGTGGGGAAGTATATATTAATTAAACGTGTGGTATTAACGCTGTGTTTTGTATTGTCATGGAATACCACCAGGCGATACTAATTATTTTAACTGTTCTAATCCAGCATGCGTTCGTTATACTTAAGAACATCCATCCATTTCCTGGACGGTACTCTTCTGCCATTCGACTTTTCTTCATTAAGAGGTTCTACCGAGGCAAGAAACCGTATCAACTTACTTTTTCGCGGCAAAACATAAACAAGTTTCTATAAAATAACAATTTTTCTTTACTTCAACTTAGTAACCGTATTTATTTCCTCCTCAGTACCTTGGATATTTAAAGCAGATAAATTGATACTAATAATTGATAAGAGGCAACATTTCTTGCAGAAATAACCAATTGAATCGATCAAATTAAAATGCCACACCTTTTCTTTCTTTTAATTTACCGCTCTTTGGTAACCTGTTGGTGTACATAATTGGCATTAAGATGATAAATGGAGATGATTATCACTGCTTAATGGCCGACGACAACGACCTATGCATGGCAGTATTCATTTACGCCGCCTGAAAAATACACACGTTTCAAAAAAGTTCCTCGTTAATCACGGTAGCGCACGCAACCTCCGAGAATTGATAGCCTGAGTAAGATTATGAAACACATTCCATTGAGTGTTTCGAACTCCAAGGTGAAATTCCAAAAGAAATTCTTCTTAAGATTCATTTCACTGAAAAATAACTTTCAAACATTAAAGTTTTCGAAATACTGACGGTAAATAATCAAAGTATTACAATACCATCTGAAAAGAAATAAAGAGCTAATAGTAGAAGATACTGAGAATTATAACCCGTTCGGAAAAAGTCGATTTATCCTCTATCTCAGATGGCCATTAAAGAAACGTCATATTAATACGAAGGATCATAAACCTGAGAAGAAATATTTACGAGAAATAAGAATGAACCCTATCACTTTTAAATAGATGATTTAGATTGATTAAAAGGCCTCCACCATCTACTGCAGTGTATTCAAACAAATTGCCATACTTAATTTTAGTGTTCCCATATCCAATATGTATCGTCAAATCCCACACTTGAATATCAAGGAAATTATTAACGGATTTAATGCCAAAAAACAAAAGTGATATCTAATGGAATGAGTGCCATTCTTTTTAGAGTAATGATCGATTTTCTGCAAGATATTAGTGGTGGGGGAGTAATATTATTATCAACGCCTTCATCAGACCATTTAGAAATATTTTCCTTAGAATGCACTATAAAGTAGAATTTTAAGGCTTCAATCTTCTAAAAGAGGGTAAAAGAAACCTTTTTCAAGTTGGTTAACGCTATCTTACTTTTAATTTGGACGACTATGATAGATATGAAGTATGTGACTATGTAGATATGTGTTATGAAGGACACAACTGGACAATAATTAGAGATAATGTACAAGAAGATTTGGACTTTCTTAGTAAATGGTTTTGTTACAATGGTCTAGAGTTAAGCGAAAAAACGAAGTATATATGCTATAATATTGGAAATTATCCTTGTCCAGATGATATAATCTTGTTTTATCATCATGCATATAGTCCAAAAATTGCATGTAATTGTTTGGAAATTGGAAGAGTATGTAATTTAAAATATTTGGGAGTAATTTTAGATCAATTTTTAAAATGGGATTGCCATATTGAATCTGTTTCTTTGTATTTAAGATTTTGTTTATCAAAACTTTACTTTATACGTAATAAGTGTACTTTATTGTTTAAAAGAGTTATCTACAGTGCTCTAGTAGAATCTAAATTAAATTATGGATTACAATTTTGGGGAAGTGCATATAAAAATAAGTTTAAGTCTGCATTAGTCCTGCAAAATAGGATTATTAGAATAATCTGCTTAAAAAATAAATTTGAGCATTCATATCCTTTATTTGTAAATTTAACTTTGCTCCCGTTACAACACTTGTATATGTTTAAGGTTTTGAAGTTGTTTTTTGTCATGAGTGGAAATAAGCCAACTATCTCTGATAGTTCAATTCATTATAATTTAAGGAAAGGTAATGTACATTTAATTAAACCAAACTTGACTATTTTTAAAAGGTCTTTTGTTTATATGGGACCAAAAATTTTTAATTATTTGTCTAAGAAAATAAAAAATGAGAAATGTTGTCATAAGTTTCTTCAGTTAGTCAAGTCATGGTTATTATCAAATGAAAACGTTGATAGATTTTTTTAAAATTGATTTTTTGGTTATTATAATTTTATTATTCTGATAGTAATAGTATTATTATTCTTGTTATTGTTATATACATGTATCTGGTTTTTTTCTCCCTTTTTTGTATAATTTACAGGTATTACTTTTTTTTCTTCTTTAAGAACAAGTGTAAAGAACACACAAATATATTCTTTCTTTTTTGTTAAACCACTTACTTTTTTATGTTTTTTGTATGTATTAGCACCAGCAATCCGTTTACTTTAGTTTGATGGTAACCCCAAAACAGGTTTTACCTATGGGGTACCTAATTCCATCGCAATGTAGTATAATTTTATTTTATTTGTATTATCTTAAGATGGAATAAATTTATTATTATTATTATTATTATTATTATATGTAACCGATACAAACAGGAACCCCAAATGAATACGCAATGGCTATACATTACTTATAGTATAAATAAAGTTATATTACTTATCTGATTAATATTAATGATACTGATTATTAAATAACAAATTTATCACCGTCGTTGAACACGATATAAAGAAATGCATATCTTAGGTTAAGGAAACAAAACAAAGGAATGTAATAACAAAAGGAATTTATATGCAACTTACAATTTATAACTGATGAATGATATACATATATCGTTCGTTGAAAAATAATATATATTTTCCGCAGAGGGAAGCTCTTAAATATTTGAATAATGTTGCTCATAAACACACTTCGTCCAGAGGCGTAAATGATGTTCATACCTCCGTACTCTACCAACACCAAAGCGTTAATAAAGAGGAAAAGGTCACAACGCAACAATCCCTTCAGATATAACACGTCGCGGACTATTTCGCACTTCATTCATATCAAAAAACCCGCTGGAATATGGCCGAGAACTTGACGATCGCGAAGAGAGAACCCGAGGGAGTAAATACTCCGCAAACCCATAATTCTGTCAGGAACGGAGGTTGGTGAGACCTCTCCGATGACCAATAGACTCTTTTCGGAAGTCCTCCGGGAACCATAAACATATCGCTACATGGGCGAGAGTTATAAAAACAGATTTGCGAAAGAGAGCGACCAGTTTATTTAGGCGGCCTCTGGTATCATAGGGGGAAAATGCAGAAGGGCCATCTCATCCTCTAGTTTATGAAGGGGCGGAGGAAGATCGAAGAGAGATGAGAAGAAAGCTGAGTGGGAGAGGAAGAAATAACGTTCCCGGGAGAAAGGTACGGCTAATAATCCCTTACCCAGCCAATGCAAACACGCTACGGCTCTTTCGCGCCATTCAGGCGATGCCAGCGCCTCCAAAGGACCTAACGGCGGCGCGGCTTATCAATTTTTCCGTGAGATTCAGTTTCTCCGAGGTGAGGGCAAATATTTCTCCACCAGCTAGGGACGCCATTTGCAATACCTTTTGAATACTTTTCGTCATCTTCTTTGCGTTATAAGAAGAGCGGTTAAATGGCCAGATCTTTAAAAAAGTAAGAACCGCAGGAGAGGGTCTAATGGAACGTTTAATGGAATGGTGGTGAAGAAGGTATTGAAGAAGGTTCTTCCTTTTTTCTTCAACTTGGCGTACCTTAATGCTTCTCCGTCCCTTCAGTTATCCACTCCTTCCATTATACTCCTCGGGCTTCCTCTCTCGCCCAGATTCTTATTTATCTCGAAATCCTTTCCGACTTCCAACTCCCAGGACAATATCCGCTCTCTTGGAGTGATATTAAAACCGACTCACGAATGAAGATTTCCTCTGGAATCACTGCCTCTTTAAAGACAATTACGACTCATTTCCCGTAATTTTTAATCACTGAAATTCGTAATAACCGAATAACGAAGGTGCGCTTTCTATTTCCGTAGAGTTAATTCCACACATCCAAGGATCAATTTTATTGACTGAAATCGATGTAGACTGTAGATGTAGGCGTGACTTGGTGGAAATACACTATCAAAAAGATATAAGGTCATTTAGGGATATCTCGACACTTGGGAGATCTCGACACTTTTTAAATATTTTCACATCAGCGACACTGGTTTTGAGTGGGATTTACTGGAACTTTTAGTAGTGAAAGCTAGATGACATAGGGTCACACGGAAAACACTGTAGAGAACACTTTCCATAAATTGAAGCAGTCACAACGCTCAGAATCCAAATAGGTAAGTCTTAAATACCCTGAAAAGTGCATGCTATAATAATCAATTTCTATTCCGGCGTTACTTTGTGGAAAACACGGTAATTTAGATGGATTTCGATATGCTGTGTAGTGACCAGGTGCTTTTTAGCTATCCCTCGCAAAATGTCAGTCTGAAAATCAGCATCAGCCTCCCTTACAATTACTGCGACCTGCAGCTTGACCATGCAACTCGGGGTGATTCCGACACTCTGTAAAGGGGAGAAGTCGACATGTCGAGTTCTCCCTAATCTTTAGTTTTTTATAACTATTAAAGTTCGCACGGTATTTTAGGGTAGTATCTTTACGCGGTTTAGTATAATGTTATTGCTAGGTTAATTATAATGCGATCGTATTCATTTATGTAGCAAAAAATGAAGGTCATTATTAGTGGTATATGTCAACATGATATTTTTTAGTATTTTGTTCATGTTGGAGGCGAAAAATATGCCACGAGTGTACGATTATAAAGGGAAGCTCGAGAAATGGGATCCTCATAGCATGGCTAAGGCAATAGAAGAAGTAAAGGAGAGGAATATGCCCCCTGCAACTGCTGCAAGAAAATATTGTGTCCCGAGAAACACATTGAGAGCAAGGCTGACCACGGGCAACGTGAGCAATAGACAATTTGGGAAAGGCGCTACGCTGAATCCAGATCTTGAGGAGCAGTTAGCACGCTATTTAATTCTTTTGGACTCAAAAAGATATGGGTTGACTGTAAGTGATGTCAGACAGCTTGCATTTAAATATGCAGTTAAGATGAGGCTGCGTCATAAATTTAATTTGGAAACTGGTCTGTCATATGCTCGTTCAAAAGGTCTGAATAAGGATGGTGTAACAAAATGTTTCAGGAATTTGGGAACTATGTATGATGAACATGGCTTATGGGAAGAGCCTGGCGGAATTTTTAACTCAGATGAAACAGGGCTGCAACTAATTTTTAAACCAGGAAAAGTTATTTCTTCCAAAGGAAAAAGAGATGTGTACCATGCTACAACTGGGGAAAAGGGGTCAACTGTTACAGTAAGGGTGTGCAGGTCAGGCTCTACCCCCCTTCCTCATAATGAAGGGCGTAAGGCAGAGGGATGCTTACTTGAGAGGGATGCTTACTTGAGAGGGATGCTGAATGGGGCTGTTTTGCACATGTCTGACTCTGGGTACATGACATCAGGAATTTTTTCACTTTTTATTGATCATTTGGGTAAGTTCAAACCTCCAGGGAAGATTTCGCTAATATTAGATGGACATGCATATCACTGTAAAGATCCACATTCGCTGGATAAGGCAGTGAACATGGGTATTGAAATGCTTTGCCTACCTCCAGGTAGCACTCAAAACTCCAGCCACTTGATATTTTATCTGTCAAGAGTTTGAAACACTTTTATAATGAAGCATGCAGAAACTTTGTGCGCCAGCACTCAGGAAAGGGAATTACCAAAGAAGAATTTGGCGACTTGCTAAGAATGGCATGGGATAAATCAGCAACTGCCGGTAATTTTACAAATGGATTTTGGAAATCAGGAATTTATCCGTACAATCCTGTGTTGTCCTTGAGGAAGATGTTTTTGAATACGAAATCACACCATCGCCCGGTGTTGAAGTTAGTGTTACAGATGATTCGGTTCCCTCTCCCACATCATCATCTTCCTCTTCACTTTTGTCAGAATTATCGCCAATCCCTGCGCTATCTTCTAGTCTAGAGCATTCTAAAAGGAAAGGACAGAAGAAGCAAGTCTGCCGTTGTCACTTCGCCAGCATACATAGAAAAACTACGAGACTGTGCAAAGAAAGCCACAGGGACAAGAAGATCTGTGAAAGTAAGGGATAAGACTGACCATCACTCAAATCGTCGTGTAACCACAGATAGTCCAAGCTCCTCAAACAGTTTTAGGCAAAGTGAAAATTATTGCGGCGAATGTCGAGGATATTTTCATGACGATAAATGTGGTGAACGTTGGGCTAAATGTCTTGGTGCCTGTGGTAAATGGTTTCATGTGAACTGTGTGGAGAATGGCCAAGTTAAAAAATTCATCTGCGAAAATTGCCAGTAACTTGTATGCAAAATAATCTACCTATATTAGTATACTGATACTTTTGTAACTTTCCTAAGTATATCTGTCTCATTTCTAGATAAAATTGGCACTTTGTGTTTCTTTTTAGCAACGAGTTTGACCTTTTAGTAATATGCGTGGCCAGCAATGTTTGCATTTGCTAGGCTCGAAAAAAGTTTGAAAAAGTTAAACAATATAAGTAATGTATTACAAGATATCTCTAGTTCTAGGGTAACACTGACATTGTATGTTCAGTATTTTGCAAGTAACATTTAATTTAGCTTAAATTTTAGTTTGTATACTATGTTTGAAGATGAATGTTAAATTTTATACTACCTGTCGAGATCTCCCTAATTTCAGGGAGAAACCGACATTTTGTATTTCTTTGTTTTGGCGTTAATTTTGATACATTTGTTTCACTAAAAATGTTTATTCTTGTATCACATGAAAGTAAAACAAAAAATCTTATAATACACAAAAATTTTTTTATATTAATAAGTTTTTTCTATCAGAAAATTAGTTTTTTCTCTTAAGGTGTCGGGATGTCCCTAAATGACCCTACTTAGTATTTTTCCACAGTAGATTTATTGTTCTTATGTTATGAGCAATAGTTATGCTAGAGTTATGAACAATAAATCTACTGAGGAAAAATACTAAGTATCTCTTTTTTATTTATTAACTGATGTTTGTGTACGATGTGAATGTAAAAAATGCTGCCATCTTAAAGATTCGGCCTTTGATAAATTAAGAATAAACCGTCCTTATCTTCATTCAGGAACCTCTACATAGTACATCTCTCACAGGCATAATTTGAATAGACGCTATTCAATACCATTTTCTTGCTATCATTTTACCTTTCCATTTTTCTTTTTTGTCTTTCCTTTTGCCCTCTTATTTTGCTTTGCCTGTTAATATTCTGTACATAATAATGCATCTTGTAATAATTTATCTTGAGTTGATTTTTCGTTGTATGTACAGATGTAAAATATAGCGGGATGAGAAACTGATTTCCATACCTCTACTGACTAAATAAATTTATGTTCAACCTGCTATGAAAATAACACTTTTGTTCAAATATTTATTTTATTTGCGAATGCCTTCTGATAAATGTCATTACCTTATATGTTGTGACAGCTCTCTTTCTTTCAACCTTTCCTATAGATTTTCCAACACCTTCTCTTAGTGGGGTGTTTTCCTGCGGTAGATAAATTTGCGATTAAAATTAACATAATACTAAGTAATCAAAATTCGATCCCATCTCCCTAGTATCTACAGTAAGATAGCAGTATCCGAGGTAAGCATCTTGATACATTTGCTATACTAATCAACAGACGTCAAAGAAGCAGACAATTGAAAGAAAGATTTAATTTAGTAAATATCCGTTAAACTTCACGCCTCGGCGGGTTTTCATTATAGAGACATTTATAAGATATATCGAACGTTGTCACCTGGCCTGAAGGCCAACTTGCAACGCAAACTTAAATAAATAAATAAAAGAAACACATGGTCATTTATAATTCAGACGTTCGGATCTCCGAACGTTTGTGCTAATGAGGTGAAGTTTTTACGCGTAAAATATAGGAAGAATATAAACTTCCACGTACAATCGAATAATATTCCAGAGATCCTTTTCCCATTAAAATGTTTTATCTAGTCTCTCAAGAGATTGAAGAGATAAGGAGTATTAAAGGCGGAGGAATAGTCGGACTCAACGGGCAATCTTCCTGCCCTCACCAGGAGGTCGCCTCCATTAACCTCTTTGGACTCGTCATCAATCATTCCCCGCATTCTTTCGATGGGACTACAAATTAAATATTTCCACAAATAAATCCTCCTCGAGGGGTTTCCTACTCCGAGGTAGCGAAATAAAGCGGCAAAGACATCCGAGGACGATAAATGAGTTTTTCATCGGAGCGGGAGACGCATGGGGAGGATTCGGAGAAATGTATTTGATAAGGAAAAGGAATAGAAGATATGGAGGAGAGAGAAATAAGGCGAAGGCAAGCACATTGCAAGTGAAGATCAAGTATCTATGTACACGCTAATCGAGCTTGTAACTTTTTACCATCAAATAATTACAATGTTTAATAAGTATGATTTTTTTTACTCAGTATGACAGATGAAAATCGCACTTGGAATCTTCGGATGCAAAACATGAAACGTATTTCAATTCGCGCGATCGTTTTCACATATAAAGGCAACAAGGTATGAGGGTAATTTCGCAACATAGAAAATAAAATACTTTGAATTGAATTTCTTATTAAGCTAGAAAAATTGAAACGGAGTAAGTATATTGTAAGCAACCGAGACGACATGGGGTAAAGACATGGGGCGCCAGTACATTAACATTAGAAAATAAAATGAAAAGAGATTAAGGATCAACATAGCAGAATTTTTCGTACATGCGGAAACCCCCTAAATAAGAGTAGAAAACTATTAATAAAACCGTAAACAGAAGGGACACGTGAAAAAACGGAGCCCAACCAAGAACGAGTTTATAAAAACGCGGCAGAAATTCAGATATGAAAAAGAGCGTACGATACTATAGACCACTACTATAAAATATTTATCTACACTATATGAATGGATAGATTGATCCTATATTAGGGAGAATAGGCCCATGCCCACTCTCTTCCACCAAACCTCGTGTGCCGGTATAATATGTACTACATTTAGATATTAAAACAAAAAGAAAGAGTGGAGTGTGGGAAAACATACTTGCAACTAAATGTTGACAAAGGAAAATCCCACGTTGAGGAAAAGTACTCGCAGAGAAAGGGGAAAATGTGTGGGAAATGTGAACACTTCAGAGTAAACATTCAAAAGGAAAGTTTAAAAGAAGAAGGTACTAAAAAAAGGAAATTATAAATCTCAAGATAACAACAGAAATATAAATTGATCCCAAGAACGTATTCAAACCCTTAAGTTATGAATATCTAATAATAATTACAAAAACCAGAGAAAAAATCTGATGTGGCCAACGCATGACTTTCTCCGTATTTAAAGAAAACAGAAGCCTACGCCGGTAATATATAAATAACTCCAAAACAATGAATGTTACAGGAAAATGTTTCATACAACATTTGTAGTAAAAAACATTATCTATAACTTTGGTACATAATTGTATATACCTACATTGCATTCTGACAGAGATAAGTATAAAAAACTTCAATTTCTGGATAAACAACAACTTCCGGTTAACCATTATTCAAGAATAACTCCTAAACAATCAGTGTTACGAAAAAATGTTTTATACAAAAGTTGTAGTAAAGTTTATTTTCTACAACTTTTGTTAATAATTGTATATACCTAAATTGCATTTTTACAGAGATATTTATGAAACGAAATTTTGTTTCTTAAACCGCAACTTCCGGTTAAGCGATATTCACCAAAAAGTAAACAACTCTTGGCATTGTTAGGGAAATACTAAATATGAATTTTGAAAATGATCGGATAATTACTTTTTAAGATAGAGCGCCCACAAAATTTTTAACCACAGACAGACATGTTCGGGAAAATAGCGAAAACGTGCTCTATGGGCCCCAAAACATCTATTTCCGTCGAAATCTGGAGGTCGAAATTTTTTGCGAATACAATACTTTCTCTATACTACGTATAGGGAGAAAGTAAAAATCAATAATTTTTTCTATAAGAGAAAGTTTGAAAAGTTCGCTGAGAAGTAATACAGGCTGCTTCGGTAAGGGATTGCAGAATAAGTTGAGGATAAATACGGGAGGATAAGGAGTAAGGCGGGGGACGTGTGGTGGAGGATTTAGCGAAAGGTGAGAAGTGTCTGGACGAAGGGATTCATAGGGAATATTTACAAGGCACGCATTGGCGAGCCATAAAAAAGGCGGGGAAATAACGAAGACATCTGAGGGGGAAGAGCGCATGCGAGGGTTTTTCATCTTCGAGGGGGGAAAAAGGAAATCCAGATTACTCTTCTTTTGCATAGGAATAGAGTCAAATTGCCTTGTATTGAGGATCCTCGGTCGTCCATCAAACTAATCTATTTTAGATCCGAAGGCGAGAATGGGACGGATATCAGAGGAATTCATTTTGTCGGGAAGCGGACAGACAATTTCACGGATTTAATTAGAATACTGTCAAAAAGCCCTCGAAGGGAGAAATGGCAAACGTAGCAGTTCTCTCTCTTCAACAACTACTGATTTTTATGAAGAATTAATGTGGTAAATCCTTTGTGATGAACAAAAAATTAAACATTTTCTCCGCGTTGCCAAGTTGTCTCAATTCTGAATAAGAGGTCAATGAATTTCAGTGCCAAGAATAGCAATTATTGTACGCCGTGGACAGGTCTAAAGCTTATTAAAATAATGTATAAATGAGCGATGCAAAAATCGACAGCTAGCTAAAACTTCCATTCTAATATTACGGTACATTAATAAATTATCATGCCATTCTATAACACTAATCCTTATTGTTGAGGAAAATACACAGGCCAAGCTTATAAACTATTTTTTCAAAGTCAGAATTACCAAAGAGAAAACGCCATTTCCATAGTGACGAAACGAAATTTGATTGTAAAGAAAACTTTTAACTACATAGGCATAAACGCAGAGGTCTGTGGAGTTTACCATGGTAACTAAGATTGTAAAAGTAAAATATGCTAGATGTCATTAAGGGGTAGGGGGTCACCACATAACGAAAGGAATGGCATTAAACAAGAGATATGAAGGCATATGAGAATTTGGAACGGTAGAAAACTGAAAAATGTATGTAAAAAAGATGACGCAAGCAGAACAGATTAGAATAAATAATGTGAGCTCAGTCTAAAGCGAAGTTTTTTTTATTCTTTTTTTCCCTAACTGTCAACAAAAGCGGAGAACCTAAATTAAAAAATATTATATTTTTAATCCGCGAATAAAATTTTACCATAAACAACTTTACTCGTGAACAAAGAATAAGTACGAAATTTGGGAAAATCTTCCCTTTTTAAAATTACTTAACTTCCTTAAAATCCTACAATTGCAAAAGGCGGCACGACTTAATTTCTGATTTATTTATTTGTGCAATTAGCTGAAATATGAAAGGTGACATTCTTTGTGACATTCATCATTGCTTTATTTTTTCTACCACTACATAAATTAATATTTCACTATTATAATTAAACAATATGTTATTGGTTACTTCGCAATAGAAATCTTTTGCATCCACCTTTGATTAAAATATTGATAAATAGAATAACGCAGAAAACTCAGCAGCAAAAGATGCCTTATGACAGCAGATAATAAAAAACTGATCCGGTTGTACCGGTAGAAATAAGTTCAACCCGCGCCGCAAATAAAAAAAAGAGCGATGAAACAGTATAGCTGTGGATTGCGCATCTATGAAAATTCAGGTTATTTGCCACAAACTCGAAGTAAACCACTCAGTCTTGGTATCCACTTCCATTCAATTTATTTCTCCCTGCAGACGTCCAAGAACCTTCTCCCTTTTCCGATAAAAACCTTTGGAATTCGATAAAATATATATAAGACTGCGCTTTCGTCCCAGAACGACTTGACGTCTCTTGAAATAAGAGGAGATGAGTGGAGCGAAAGACGACGAGAAGTGAAAAAGAAAACGGAGCAATGGATTATACGAGAACTCCCTTCTTCTCTCTACCACGTGTGTATTCCTCAAAGAGAACTTATTGCTTTCCAAGTATAAGTTATACACTTTGCGCAATAATCCAGCGACTGTTAGAACAATTTTAGGAGCCTATATCTGCCACCGAACTTCACTTTAGGTCCCTTATTATCTTTACCACGTGTATTTTCCTCAAAGATAATACTACGTCAATCTCCAAATATAAGTTATATACGTTGTACCACAGTCTAGCAATCGTTTTGCAATTTTAAGCGACGGTATCTGTCACTAATTTTTATGCAGAAAAATCTTTCATAAGCGATAATGAAAGAGCGACATTGTGATGTGATTACGTGGAGTTTATAATTAAAATTCACCTTCACAGTACTTAAAAACCCTCTTTTTGAGACCAAAATTATGCCTTATTACAATTAATTAAGTCGATATAGGTTCTCCAAACCTTCTACCATCGATTTCACGTTCCTATAACTGAAGATTCATTGTGTTTTCATGTTAATTGATATTGTGTTTGGTGTGGATTTTTTCAGGTATACATGTATATGGATCCATGTACAGCTATGTGCAAAAAAAACTTTAAATTCCCTGGGCTATATAAGGCTAAGGATTAAAGTTTTTTTGCACATAGCTGTACCTTTACATGACATGCATGTATGTTTGCTCAGATTGTGTAATGCATTGGGAGATTCGTAATACGATACATACAACGATGTATAATAATGTTATTATTACAATATTTTCGCTTTACTTCTGCCTAATGGCAACTTACGTATTACTAATAATAAATGATGGCGATTGAAAACCTATGTGATGGAATATTTTCCTTGGTATATTTGCCTATATTATTTATTTATTTATTTACAATTTTCGCCGCAGTTAGACAGCAGTCTGGTGGCAGCTAATCTCAGTAAAAATACAATTAGTAATTATACATATTCCATAAATTATACAATCAATTAATAATGCCAATAAAAGAAAATAATCACATTGCTGTAAATAATCATACAATACCTAATAATTTTTTTGTATATATATAAATATAAAAAACAAATAAAACATCGTTGCATGTCATCCGAGATATTTCAGATTTACATTACCTAAGTTTTTATTTAGGAAAGATTTACCTAGAGCCAGCGAAGCCAGGCATTTCCAAGAGTAGGCTGAGGTACTCTTGAAACGAAAACAAAGGAATTAGAGGTTTTTCGATAACCAACCACACAACGTTACGGAACATGTTAAGAAAGCAGATTAGTCATTTACTAGCACACTCACAGCCGCAATTCTCTGGAATATAAATTTAAATGCCTCCAAATATTTGTACGTACATTCCCAAATCTCAAAAAACCTTGGGTAAATAAAAAATTCGTTTTTGTATAGTTTGCGTAAAATAATTCGAAAAAAATGACGCGCACTTTTCTGAGGAGCGTGTTATTCCAAAAAGTTAAGAAGAAAATTTCCATGGACAAACATGAGCATAATCCGGACTCTTTTCGGAGTAAATTGTTTGGAGAAAATGGGGAAATATAAACAGTTCTAAAATCAACAACCACTGAAAAACTCACCAAAAGAGGGCGGGAGAATCGATGGGAAAGAGACAAATGAAAATCGGAATGGGAGAAGAGGGGATGGAGGCAAACAGGCAGACAGACATGTCGAGAGTAAGAGAGAGACGAAGTGGAAAGAAAGAAGAGGGTGAAGAGGAATGGAGAATATGAGTGGCAGAGCGGACGGGAATATTATTAGAGAGAGGGTTGAATCGGAAAAGTTTCGGTGTGGTTGTCGTCGAGAGAGAAAAATGAGAGAGATGAAGACTCGATTTATTTTTCCCCTTCTCCGAAATCATTTTCATTCAGAATTTTCGAAACCCGCACAAAAATACTTGGGCTCAAAAGTCGCTTCTATACCTTCCCAATGCTCTCCGAATATTAATGTCTCCGAGTTTACAATTCCGAAAATCCAGCGAATGGAGATAAGATCGACTCTGAAAAAAGAACTACGTCTGCATTCCATTTCCGGGAACGCGAATCTTTTTCCCCGTCTGTTGAATAATATAATATCGACTAGAATGGACTTTTCATGTAATAAACTAAAAGTCGATGGGTAAACTAATTACACGATGGACATCATGAGTAGTTATCTTGGGAATAGTAGTTTGATAGGCTGCTGCCTGAATCATTTATTTATTAATAGGAAATAGAAATCTTCAGAGGCATAGGTAATTTCGATTAGAAAATGTAATTCATTTATTTGTTCCCTCATATTTGTAGAATAAAATACCGCTCTTCCTTAAAAAAAAACGTTGAGAGAAACTTTGCTGGAAAAACTAACTGGTTAAGGTATATAAACAAAATTTATCCTTAACAAATGATCTTTCAAAACACGTTTATAACTAAACTTCGATTTCATAAAGTATGACAATGAATATGGAATTTTGAGACACATGAACCAACCGAAGTATTGAACAATTATTTACTCTTAATATGCATTCATAATATACACCCAACCATCAGCACTTAACCGATCTCAGAGAAACAGCAATTTATTTCTATTGGTGTATTATTAAAACAGAAATTTGGCAAGTGTAAATTCAAAATAATATTTATGGTATCAAAAAGACCCTAACATATTAATTCTATTGGTTATTCCACCATATAAATGTGTAATCCTTATTTCAACGCGCCCTCTTATTGATAATAAGATTTTAACACAGCTATGCGGAGAATTGTTTAGCTTGAGTCTAAATTAATTTAAACTTGACGATCAACATGTATTGATAATGAGTATACGATTTACTTCAAACTCTCCTTTCACTTTCCGGATAATCTGGAAATTCAGTAATCCGGGAAATTATATTTCCCAACTAACCTGAAAAATCTACCGTTTTCTTAACTTTCATATCTTTAGCCTGCTAATGCACTAAACGGAAGTGAACTCGTTTTTCAGGTAATCAAATTCCAAAATCCTTGGGCGTAATTAGAAGGAAAATGGATTCTTCCATGGAACCAACATAACTGTGATAACCTAAGTTGATTTCATGAGAGAAGTTCGGGAGGATACATAAGAAAATTGGTGCGTGCAGCTTTGCTCGATCATCGCAGAAAAGGTTCGCTAAGTGTATAAGATACTTTTCCCACGAGTTCATCCCTTGAGACTCTTCCTGGCAAACATACTCAAGGAACCTAACTAAACCCTAACTTCTAATGAAGTGCTTCAAACCTTACGCGACTTTTCACTTTACGGATTGAGGCCATGTTGATTTTATCAGAATTTGTTAAAGTAATCCGAGATAGTTTACGAGAATGACGACGGGTAATAGTCACATCATGATACATACTACCTGGTCAAAAGAATCCAGTCTTAGACGACATCAAAGTAATAAATGAATCCAAATGCAAACGCGTATATTATTTTCCTTCACTGAATAATATGAAAAGTTTACGAGCAACTAATTAAGAACGACAAGTTCATATTGAGGTAAATAAAAATATACATCCAGATAAATTTTACATTCATGAAAGACTTAAACGGGGATTTAATTGAGATTTTCTGGTGTCAAGATGAAGGTTAATTAAAATTTTAAATAGCTGAAAATGATTGTATTTTGTGAAAAAAGGTCTAAACTGACAAAAATGCTCAGCTAATTTTTAATTTTCCAAATTTTGGAAATTTTATAAAAAGGGCTATCAATCCTACCTCCATTTTAAGCAAATAAAATCACCGAGATTTCTCAATTAACGAGAATAAGTCGATTAAGAATATATACGCAAGCAAGATCTTTACTGACACTTAAGTAGTTGCGCCGAGACCAAATGACCAGAATAAAGCTTTTTTTGCAAAAACTTTATATTTGGAGGTTTAGAACCAAAAGATGAGATAAATAAAATCTATTCTTATTTAACGTTAGGGTCAAAATTGATGAAAATGTATACAGCTTAAGTATACGTTTTTAATCGTTACGTGAGTGCACAAAAAAAGAACTTTGTGAGCCAAACAATTCGTTAACAGAGTCACTCATGTAACTACTTATTTATTTAATTGTATCGCTGAAATTTGGTTAGAGTATCAGGCGGCAACGATCGAGAGAGATGTAATAAGAAAACAGTACAGTCTGTCCGGCATTCGCTAAAAACATTCGGGAAACCCCTACAAAAACCTGTAGACAGTAGACATCTTAACAATAAGCCTTATTAGTACAATAAGTCAACGAACATACGCACAGTTTATCGATTTTAATGAGTTAGAGAATGTTGAGCTTCCATTTTAGGTGAAAGGGCCGTGGTGGCGGAGTGGTTAACGTGCTAGCACACGTCACCTCACGGTCCCGGGTTCGAATCCCAGCTAATCGGATTTTTCCGGTTAGGGAATGGTTTTCTGTGTATGTTGTGTGTGTGTGTGTGTGATATTAATAAAAAAAATCAAAAAAAAGGAGAGACAATTAAGAAAAGGGGTTAATTGGAGGAATAGCCTTCCTAGGCTAAAATTCGCCCAAAAATAAGACGGCATTATTATTATTATTATTAAAGGGGTGCAGAAATTATTGTCATCACAACTTTAATTGGCGAAATTTAGTTTTACAGTTAACCTTCGTTGCCAACCAGTATTCAGGCAAGGGTGCTCGGTCAAGCACTTAAGTACCACTGTGCTAGCACGTTAGACTGACCCCTACACCACCAAGACCGTCATACGTTCCCTTTATTCCAAAACCGTGAATATACAACTTTATCAGAAAAGAGAAGCCGCGAATGAAAAAAAAATACTACTCATTTTTTGGCACGAAAACTGAAGTAAAAAAATTGACTAACTGCAACCGGGTCTCAGTTATTTCCGCCGGCGAAATAAGACCTCTGCGGCGGCTTAGGAAATCGAGAGAGACTAAACAACTCACACCGAACTGAAGCAGCCACTGAAGCGAGGGAATAACAAAAAAATCTCGCAACAGGCAAAAACCCTCAGATCGTAGGAAGGTACTTCGGGGGCCGCGCCCCGAACCGTGAGGTAACACGAACGCAGAATTAATTCGGAGAAATGGAGGAGCGAGTAAAGAGCGCACCTATATTAAACGAGAGGGAAACGCTAAGCTCGGGATAAACAAAAAAACTGCTTATTCCGGGCGCATCCACTGCGTGAGTGCGTTTGAGAGGGGAACAAAAGGGCGAGTCTGAGGAACAGAAGGGAGAAAACAACGGAAAGATTGGAGGAGAAGGGGGTGTTTGGATAGAATGGAAGTATCGAGGGGCTGACGAAGAGGGAAGAGGAAGGAGACCACGAAGAGGGAAGGACAAAGGAGAATGAGAACGATGGAGAGACGGCAAATAGATTCAGGATAAAGTTATGAATGAATGAGAAAAAAAGGGAAACACATGAGCAGGCAAAAATAAAGAAGGACAAATAGCGAAAGAATGTGAAACAAGCAGGAGCAAACAGACAGATGAAAATAGAAGAAAATGAAGAGCGGAGATGATATGAGAAAGGATGAGGAAGTGGATATCCCCAAAGAGAGAGACACAAACAGATGAATGTTGACAGGAATGGATGATCAGGGAAAAGATCAGGAAATATGGAATAATGAACATAATAAGGGAAAAGAAAGAAATGTGAAGATAAACTGAATGATGTATAATGACAGAGATAGGTATAGACTAGAGGATCTCTACAGAGGGCGTGGGCACCCCCAGTGGTGTTAGAAAGCAACTCTTGGTGCACGATAGAAGTTGCTAAATTTTTCATGAAAATTAAAATATACATAGCCATGGAAAATACAGATATAGTTTTACAAATCATAATATAGTACTGTTGTAAATGTATTAATTTGATCATACAGTAAATAAACTAAAAGACTCCATTTCAACAAATCATTCAGTAAATCACAAGGCAAGAATTAGTTCAGGGCCTGAAGAAGCAGCCATGCTGCGAAACCATGGTCGTGTATTGTAATTTTTGCCTTGTAGTTTAGTAAATGATTTTCTGAAATGGAGTTTTTTGACGTTAATGAGTACCACAAAGTTACACCTGATATTGTGTCGTTTAATAAATAAATTATCATGCAATACATGTCTTTTCCTTAATATACCAAAAAACATTTTTCAAGAGGTGCGACAGCACATTTTCATACTCAAGGGGGAGCAGACTGTTAAAAAGGCGAAAGTAAACACTGGTATAGATCAATACATCCCTATCGGTGTGCCGCAGCATGTACAGATGCTGAGCTCCAGGAGAAGCCAATGTTCTTCAATTGTAACAATGAAAACACTAACAAATTCACTATAAGAGCAAGTTCACCATAGTATCGTACTGCAATAAACTTCGCTGTTTTGTTGATTTCAAAACGAATTATAGCATTAAACTAATTGTTGTTAACAAAATTTTTACAGTAAAACTCGTGACTATAGTACTCCGTAAATAATTTCAGCTGAGTACGAGTTTGGTGCGAGATAATTTTTCATTTCATTGAAATTCGTAACGAGAACTAAATCAAAACTATCCTATTCTACACTTACCGCTTTTTTATTAAATCAAATTTAGAATAAACCCAGCAACGTTGCGGTTTAATGCTCTAAGAATATTGAGTCAATTCGTATGTGTATAGAAGCAGACAAAAGGCTGGCAACACTGACATAGACAAACATAGACACGTATAAATATAGACTGGCGTGGAAAGGTGCATACAGCGGCGAGCACACATACATGTAGACTAGTAGATATATTGAACAATAAAAAATATAAACAAAAACAGAAATGATTCGGAGAGACATTGGATAATACACGAAAACATGGACATGAACGTAAATAGTCACTGAAGTTATCGTCGAAGTACGTAATGGAGACTTGAAAGTTCCTCATCACCACTAAAACTTCGGAATGGAAACAAAAGGAACGATTCAATATGAAGCTCCTTTTCTGAAGATAGATTCGGAGTGGAGAGAAAGGAAAGAAATGGAAATGAACGAGACTGGCGAATTAATTCATTGGCCCGAGGAAGGAAAGAAAGGCGGGGAGGAAATGAAAATGAGAGAGAAAGGAAAGCGTGTATTTGAAGAGTGAAATTAAGACGAAATTCGGGTGGGAGAGAATGAGACAAGGACGAGCAAGATAAAACAGGATAAAAGAAAGAAAAGAATGGACGAGAAGTCGGCGAGGAAACAAACTGTAAAGAAGGAGGAAGAGAGACGAGATGCAGACGACAAGGAATCGGATAAAGAAGATCAATAGAAGAAAAATACAAACACAAGAATGAAATAGAAAGGCCACAAATCCATCGGAAGAGGAAGACGAGAGGAATGCAATACAAAGGGACGGAATTCACTGGCTAAGGATGAAAGGAAGCCAATAAACAATCAAAGCAGGGAGGTACATTTGAAAGCGTACAGTACACAGATGTGCGTAGAGATCCCACTGATTGGAGGATGAAATGTTGACACGGGCAAATATTTTACCAACGGTGGAAAGTGAATCAACAAAGTATTCAATTTTCACCAAAGTAAAGGAACCATCAGATGGCAGTCCTTTTCGCCGACGTTAAATCTTTCCTCGATCACGTTAAAACAACGGAACGTACCGTAGACCCTTAATCCATAAATACTGAACGAAAAGAAAGAAGTAATCCCGTTATTCGAGAGTGCTCTTATTTGCTAAAAATGGAAATAGTGACAAAATGCTACCAGAAGATACAATTATGTAGGCTTTATTGACTTCGGTAGTTCGTGGAGTTTATATACCGAGTTTATCTATCGGAGAAAGTTGGAAACTATTATCCCCAATTTCGAGAGTTATTTTACGGAAAACTCAGAGGCCGATACAGAAAAAATAAAAAATAACGGCTGTTCCTGCTATTTTTTCAAGTAGAAACATAATAACTCAAAAATTTCCGAATAAAACGTCATAAACCACGAATAAATAAACCGGAATATCATGTCAATTATTACTTCAAGTTACAAAAAGTTCACAAACTATCACGCCGCATAATTACACGAGATCCATCAAGTATTGGACAGAGCGCCGGCGAACTATGCAACCACCCAAGGGCTGAACCATGCGAACGCCATTGCTTTCATACATAACTAAAACTGAAAAGCAGTCAAAATTTTCAGCAATCCGTCAGGTTTAAGTTAATAATCTAAAAGGTTTATCAAACGAGTTTCAAGACATTTAGGATCATAAACGAGCATTCCTACACCACAGAACCTAGGCAAAATATCTCATTCGGAAGGTTTTTGAAAATATATTACTTCTTTGTTATTTACTTAATTATTATTGTTGAAAATCAAAATCGTACCAAATTCCCTCCGTATTTTTTCTTTCTTTAAGTTGGCCGCCTTAATATCTGACAGACAAAGGCACCTTATTGATTATGGCTACAGTTCTCGTACACCAGGCTATGTTAAGAGCGCAAACATAAACTTACAGAGCTCGAAAATCCCCATGGGACCGATTCAGGAATGAGATGCACCTCTTACCTGCAAGTAGAAAAAAATATTTATTAGAATCCTCCATTAAATATGCACCAGGAAAATATTTATTCCTATATGGGAAAGCCAAAAATCTTTCCTCTCGAGATATTTAAGACTGAAGTCCACACCTGAATTAAAAAAACAGCAGGGTATGGACATAAGATAATATTTGAATTAAAAAATGGAACTTAACATACTTCCATAAGAGGAATCTGCAACAATTAATCAAGAATGCAACGGTTAAATTCCAAAAAAGCGTCGAATATTCAACCTCGCCTCTGTAGTGAATATTTTTCTGTTCACTAATTCTAAATTTTTTGTCTCGAAGTTACAAAAACATAAACACATCCTTTTTTTTATAAAAATTCGTACAGTGGATGAAAACTTAATATTTAACATATAATACATAGGAAAATATAATAACAATAATCTCGACTTTATTTGGGCTAATTTTACTCTCACAGTCTTGCAACTAACCCTTGAAAATCACAACAAAACAAGCACATCCTAACCAAGATTCGAACACAACTTTTCTCTGAGAAACCAATCAACGGATTCCATTAAAGATATCATTCACCAATAAAATAAAGGAAGAGTAAACAAAAGAGAGCTTCAAAAACAGTTCCGGGATCTGAGGCATTTTCGGTGAAAATAAGTCAACGATTGTGGGCGCAAAAAATTTCACCCGAGTTATTTCGAGAGAAAATAAAACTCAATTTTTCTTTCGTGAAAAAGAAGGATTTGGAAAGCGAAAGTGCTCACGAAGTAAGCATTATTTCACGAGGGGAAGTTATCCTTCCGACATTAAATCTGACAATTCTATAGCGAGGAAGCGGTGGTCATACGGTTGGCCGCCCTTCGAATAAAGAAGCCCCTAATTTTTTTATTCGAAGAAACTTTGAAAATAATCCTCCCTCTTCAAACAAAGTTCCTCGTCGGCAAAAATGGGGTGGGGTTGGAAGAGGGGATTGCGAAATAATCGATAGCCGCCGGCGGAAAAATCTTTACGTGCTCCAGAAGGGGAAAAAATGAGGATAGGAATGAATCGGGGAGAGGGCAGTCTCGTATCACACCAACTATTCCAGCCTTCTCGACCTAGGCTATCTATACATCCCAATAATACCCCAGACGAGGTTCTTCAAATTAACTACAGCTCCATACAAACAGGCATGAACTATGATAGAGAACTATAAACTTCGTAACTATTCACTCCTGAAGAAGAAAACGTTGCTTTTGAATTGCATATTGGGTGTTATTAAAGCGCGTTGTCCTCTCTTGTTTTCTTAAAATACCGGCGAATGAGACGAAGAACGCCCACAAATGGAGATTTTCAACTCCTAAAGCTAATTTAAACTTTGGGAGAAAGAAAAGTTGGCATCAATTACCTTACATACTCGAGCATAAGCCGACCCGAATAAGCTGAGGCTCCTAATTTCACCACAAAATCAGAGAAGAATAATTGACTCGAGTAAAAGCCTGGGGTGGGAAATGCAGCAGCTACTGGTAAGTTTCAGAATAATAATAGAAGTTACCCATAAAATTAAAGTAATTGAGGCATCAGTAGGTTAAATATCAAAAGAATTAGTAATTGAGCAAGTGAAGAATTTTCCAAGCCAATTTCCATCAACGGCAGACTTTTTTCCACCGGAGATTTGCAAGTGGGACCCTAACAAGCCGATGGGTGCCTTTTCAGCTTGTGCGTTTTGATTCCTCTTAATTTTTCCAAGGTTCACGACTTAACGTGCATGACACCTTTCACACCCTCATTACTCATCGATGTAAGGGGAAAATTATTTATTAAACCAAAATAAAAATGGAGGGTTGCTAGAGGGTTTGATTCCAATTTTTTCCACATCAGTTTTTCTTCGAGAACCTTCAATTACAAAATTCTGTAGGGCATAATTTAAGTTCTCTAATCATATTTCACACGGTCAAGTATACCGGAACGATTTTTGAGCCATAAAAGCGTTATCATAGTAACATTTTATAAATGTAGATCTCCAAAAATATTTTTGGACAAAAATTAGAAATCGAACATAATGTTAGGTTATACATGAAATAAAAATAGTGACTTGCCTGGGACTCGAAGCTAGGTCTCCCACTTTCCGGGCAGGGGTTCTAACCATCTAAACTACCGAGCCACGTAATTTACCCTTCTGAAAATTTGGGCATTTATGAGTGATTTACAGTAGCACGCTTTCCTGTGCTAAGAAAAACATAATTTCTATCATTTAGAATATAATGTTATTTAATGAAACAAGATATTTTTCATCTCTCTAAAGAATGATAACGTGAATCGAGTTTTCTATAGCTACGACTGATTTCCTTTGAGTCATACTCACAAAACAAGATATGCGGAAGAATCGATACATTCGGGGCCCAAAGTAAGGGGTAAAGAAACCCAGGAAGCAGGGAAGACATAAAAAAGCCCTTTAATCTACACGATATTGAAATTTAAAGTGGATATGTGGAAGTAATACAAACCGAAACCAAGAGAATCCCCGCGAATACTAGAAAAAGGATAGGAACAGTTGGAATTATCTTAATACCAATAGTTGATGGGGTTTCTTACTGGAAGGTCGTGAACATTGGGACGCTAATTTGATACGACTACTAACGCTTCAGGATGAAATGATATGTATGCAAGTGAATTCGCTAATAGCAAAGTAGGGGACCGTTCCGAAAAGTGCTGTATTTGTGATTTAGAAAAATAACAACGAAGGATAATGAGTTTTGTAAAGAGACGAGAATTCCACGGGAAATAAGTTAGCGTTATTCAGATCCTTAAGAACGCAAGAAGGGGATTTTTAGAAGATAGAAGATTCAATCAAAAAACTAATTTGTTTAATAGATTCAGGGATTAAACGTTCTTAGAAGATGTTGCCGGTATTATTCGTAACATTACTGTTGCAGAAGCCGTTCAGATACTGCGAGGAAGATTAGGGAAAATGATGCTAAATCGGGTCGCTTCGAATATTCATTTCTTCCGCGAAAGATACACAAAAGTAATCGATTAAAGAAGTAAAAGCATGGTACAAGCAACCACTGCCATACGCCGAAAGATGCAGCACAGGCTTGCTTAAGTAGATTTACGATCTCAGACTTTTGTAGGAGTGAGAAAATGAACTTGTGTTTGAAGTTGAAATGTAGGGTTGCTGGAAAGATTGTATTCGCATGACTAGAATGAATGACTGAGCGAAGTGTATTCATTTCTGTAATAGAAAGCAATTCAATTCATCATCTCCCTCATTTTCAGGATTTTGCGGCTTAACAGCTTGCAATCTGAATAACAAACCATAGTAACCCATCTTCTATTTTGGAATTATGGTTGCAGAAAGTCACCTAACTTTTGTTTTTCTACACTCCAAATGATTGCCGAGCATAGCTACCAACATAAAATTCAGTGTCTTCCATCCTTATTCAACCCAGCATCACTCTAATCTAAATGAGTAGGATGCTGTTTCCATTGCTGGAGCGCAGAGCAGAGGATAACTCGAAAATTTTCGAGAGTTCACAATGGATTCATTTTTTCTAGTCTAGAAAATATTTTCCTTTCCTACTCGAGATGAATGAAGCACGCTTCGACGCATACGGGGCTAGGTTCGGTTGGAGTTGGTCGGATGGAGAGCGAGGTGTGTCGCTATGTGTCCTCGAATGGTGACTCCACAATGAGTGTCCCCACAAAAGCCAACGCCCGCGAATAAAAAGCCCCTTCCTTATTTTCGTGGCAGTTGCAGACTTCCCCTCCGGGCCTTTCATCCCCATCTGCTCAGAGACAAAAAAGAACCGAGGCACGTGGTCTTCTCTCCATTCGATATCACGGTCTCATGTGGTCCTAACCACTCCACGTCTTCCTGACGTTTAAGACCGATTCTTGAGGACAAATTCGGGAGGTATTGATCGCGACGGAATAATTTGGGTTTGTTTAACTCTCTATAATCCTAGTTTGTCTCGTGTTCGTGAGTCTATTTAGATTCGTGTTCGATCAAAGTTGGTGCACAGTTAATTGAGTTGCGAAAATGGATCACGTAATGGAATTATGAACCGCCGCCTGGGGTTTCCCGTACAACAGGACTGAGTTGGGAAATACTGACGAGCAAATTGAAACCTCCTATGAGACTTGTATGCTATAATTTTCACTAGGGGGAGTCCGGAAGTAAAGTATGGTAGTAAAATAAAATTAAACTTATTCTTATTTAATTTATCTCTAATATAAGCATAAAAATTACAAAGTTTGAAAAATTTAAATTGGTATGATCCTTGATAACATTAAAACGTAAATTTCAGTAAAAAATAGATAGTGTCCGCTTTTTAAGTTGTTATTGATAACAGTTATAAATTAGGTATATGAAGGAAATACTTGTGGGATTTTGTAAAACTAGAGTCCCAACTCCACGAGGAAGCACTTCCTATATACTCCTATGAATTTTACTTTGGATTATTTCGATTCCTTTCTAATTGCACTTTGAGAATTCGCTGTGGTGATTCTAATATAACCTCTACAGATTAATAAGTCAAAAAAGCAATACTAAAATTTCCATTCCGTACTAATGTGACATTCTTGTAATAACTAGCAGAAGTAAAACGATACACTATGCATTAAACTGGGGGCACAGATTCAATACGTTTGGTTCGGTTAAAAAGGGATAAAAATTACTATTTCTATCATTGATACATATACTATGCTAATCAGCAAGTCACCTATTGACCTGTAAGAGGGAGGGTAAACACCCAGCTATTGGCCTATTTCTCGAATTTGTTCCCATCACTGATTGTTCGTAAAAAGTATGGCTTTTAATCATATTGCCTACTACTTTCATAGATACACCAGGACAGAAGGGTTCGTATAAAAGAGGAGTCATCACGGAAATTAAATTTTTCATAGTTTGATCAAAAATATATACGTGGGATAATATAGTAATAATAATATCAAATTCATTTTGAACAATTTTAGTCTTTAAAATGACTCTTGAAAATCACGACAAAAACAAGTATGCCCTAACCAAGATTCAAACCCGTGATCTCGACGTTGCTAGGCTAGTAAACTTACCCCTACGCCACCTCGGTTTTCAACTGAATATTAAAAACCGTAAACCTTAGGATTCCATCACGTCGAGATGGAGAACATACGGTAAGAAATGAAGGATTCAGGATAAACATTAAGCCTGAGAGGGATCGATGGCAACAAGGGACAGTCGAAAGATGAGCAGCCGCACCTTCCGCTCCCTGAGGAAACCACGCCTTTAATAGCTACGATCCGAGAGCCGCATCCACTGCAGCAGACTTCAAAGGGATTTGGGAGAGAATCGAAGGATGCCCTCCCGGTTGAAGAGTTCTTACGGAGGGGAGTGCAGACGAGATAGGGCGGTGAAAGGGGAAGGGCACATTGTTTCACTTCGGAGGCTGCGGGCCCAAGATTCTCTCCGGAATATAAGCTTTGCTTCGCGGAAAGTCATTAAGATCCCAAATCACCGAAAAAACCACAACAATGAAATAATAATGGTTAAAATCTAACTCACTCATTATCTACAAACATACCTAGCGAGTCCCTTGCAGGGGGTGGATGCGCCTTAAGTCTATTCAATATTGTCGGAGGAAAAGACTCATTTTTTAAACTACTTGTCCAAGGTTAAGTGAAATATACATAAATGGAACTGTCACACAGCTAAGATACTTCCATTTATTCTTTCTTGCGAAAACTTAAAGAGATAATAGTGTAGAAATACAAATTAAGCATAAAATAAGCCATCAATAGAGTGATAAGACTGACTTGTCAAATATTGGCTCAAAATTAGAGAAACTAACACCTCATCAGTAGCAGTAGTAACCTGTAATCGCCTTCGATTTGTTAGTGAAAAATCTAATCCGCAAAGATAATATGATTAAAACTGTAATTGGGTAGCATAGAATGGTTAGAATGAGCTAATCCTTATTTCATTAAATTTTTTGAGGAACAGTTACTATCTCTCACGGTACAGTTTAAACTTCACAGCTCTAGAAGAATGAGCATATTTTATTGATTTTTTAAAGAATATAATCGATGGAAAATATAACGATGTGTACCATAAGTATTATTTGAAGAAAAGGTTACCATTAATGCTACTATCATGCGATTCAATTCTCTTATTGAGACAAGCGGTTCTTTAAATCGGTTAAAAACAATATAACCGGGGATTTGGATTACATCGTTTTATTTGTCAGCACCGTCTTTATCTTTTTTACCGTTCTCTTCGGATGCATTTTTCCCTTAACTCTTTTAATCTCATGACATCATCGTATTTAAAAAGCAAAAAAAGCCATTTCAAAAGGATTATTAACTTGATTACAAGAATATTATTTTGCCATTCTCATTCTAGTGTAGCCAAGTATACTCTAAAGCAGGGGTCTCCTAACTTTTCAGCCCGAGGGCCGCATTAACTATCAAACTGCAGTTTGGGGGACGACTACACACTCGAGGTCCAAATAAAAAAGAATCAAAACATGGAAGTTGTTCTTAATTATTAATTTAATACTATTTAATATAATAATGATTCTATTTTAATCCGCTAAAAACGTTACGTCCACGTAAGCGGCGGCTGATCGTGGCAGGATACACGTAAATTTCCGAGGTTCTTTTCTGTAGATAAATAGCCTCCACGGACCGGATGAGAGGGCCTCGCGGGCCGCATATGGCCCCTGCGCTAAAGGAAGGAAATAAATGGAAATAGGCTGTCGGAAAATTGCCCATAGCCGTGTAAACAAATACAGATTATCTTTGACCGCATTTTCAACACCGCGGAGTAAAAAGAGCAAAAAATTGCAATCGAATTTCCTTTGTTTGACAGGTTGCGATGGATAGTGTGTGCCGTTTCGAGAGCTGCTTCAAACCCCACCGATGTACAGAAGGGTTTGAAGGTGATTAACTCTGTGGTGGAGTAGAGAATGACAAAGAGCAATCCGCCAGTCAATCACTGAAGTAATAGCAGATTTTGATTGAACACGGAATAAAGAAGAATTACGGGATAAAACTTGATTCCTCGTGAAGGGACAAAAAGTTAGCGGTGAAAATTAAACATCCCCACTGATACAAAACCAACCATTAATTAGAAATGAATTTCATTTTCATTAATTCATTCCTTTGGATCCCCATTCTTTCTTTCCCCATTCTGCACTTTCTCGTGAATAGACGAAAAGAACTATATGAAAAATTGGATGACATTTGGGATAAAAAGCTCCTAACTAATCCATGAAAAAGCGAAACGAAGAGGAATCTCTTGCAGAGGGATAGAAAATTTCTACTGGGACAATATACTTTGATTGCATAACCATTTCAGAATATCAAATACAAGCAAACTTCATCCTTTTTCAGATATATGCTAAAATCATATAGACTACGTTACAAAGATCGATTACAGACTTCCATTAATTTTTGGAATACCTCTCCACTACAATGAAGGAAACTCTGTGGATAAGTTCAAATACTTTACGTCCTAATTCAAGTAAGCAAGTAGTAAAGAGTAGTAGGTAAGCAGTTTTAAGTTTTATTCAAGTAATTTAAGGAGCAGAAAGGGTGACTTTTTGTTTTTCATTTGCTGTTTTACGTCTATATAACAGGAGTAATTGCTTTTTACGTATATATATACTCGTAAATATCTCTGATTTTTATGTCACGACTTCAATATATTTGTTTATTAGATTGACACAGGACAATAATATGTTAAATTAATGTTATTTTTATTATAAAATGCGTATTCTCCTTTCGATAAAAAGGTATTTTGAAGCCACAAATAAAAGGTTTTCAATCTATAATCATTTACATAAGCTGGGTAATTTCAGGGTGTAAACGCAAAATTTGGAGGTTTTACTGGGATATTTAGTCACCCGCTAAGTCCATAAGCGAAAACATGAGTTTTGCTACTCGTACGATATGATACCCGAAAGCATATGGTAATAACGACAGAACGTATTGCCCATCTCCATTTTCACTGAAAATAGAGTCCTCCTAAAACGTCCTCCACCACCCCGATGCTAGCGATATATATGATAATGACTACTAAAGAGAACACGCGTTCTGATTTCACCATAGTCACACGACTAAAATGGTAAAATGAAATAAAACGGCGGCAGTAGCAAAATTTCACTAAGTGTTACGTTTTTCATAACCTCATTAATTTAGCTGAAAATAAGTAAAAATCTGAATATGAAATGCATGTATAAGTACGTATCAAAATGAGTAAGAATGGGATGTTTTGAGAAACAATTACGGATATTTGAGAGGAACGAACGCGAAAATTACGTGGAAGAATAGGGAGTATAAAAGAGGAAGCAGGAGACGAGAGAGGTCAATTACAGAAAAGGAAGGTGAGCCCCACTCCACAGTCTATAGAAGAGGGGAAAAAGAAAGTCGAAGGACCATTTTTTTATTCGTCCCATTTTGCACTTCGCGTGGTCGCCATAATTGTTTATTTTTTAGGGTTCTCGTGACGCCTCATTTTAGCCGGAGAAGTTACTCGAAAAATAAACTCGATGGGAAAAAAGTCTTGGCGGAGAGTGTTCGAGGGGGATCCGTTGTTCTCGGGACAAGTGGCTTGCTTTGCCAGCGATTACTACAGCCTCTTTTCATATATTATACAATTAAGGAGGAAATGCATTCTCCGTGTTTATTTTTGATGAGTCGGCGGTTCGATAGCATTCTTTGTACGGGACTCTAATTAAATAAAAAGCGGGGGAAGTGGGTTGCGCTGCACACAGCCTACTTTGCTCAAGGACGGGATGAGCGGAACTGGGCGTGGAAATGCATGCACCCTGCCAGGGCTGAAACGGAGATTTCTTTAACGTTGCCATTAAGTGAGACAGATTGTCTAATCATTCGTTATACGCTGGAATACCATTGCAAAGAAGTATGAATAGGAAAAAATGGTATTCAGTAGTGTAAAAATCATACGAGATGCTAACTCGAGATTTCACTGTCAAACGAAAATTCCATAGAGTATGTCTATTTAGTTTGATATATCGACCTCTTAGAATGTACGTAAATCTTAAACTACGAGTGGTTTTATACCTGAGAAAAGCGTCGACATAAAAGAAGTCACTTCTGAATGTAGAATAGCTTAGCACGAGAAAAAGCTCAAACTTTTCCTTACAGGAGAATTTTATTTTATCTGGTTTTAGTGATCGTCGCAGGTTGACAGTTTGTTGCAGCATAAAATGAAACTAAAATTTAGGTGCAAGAGGAAATGTAAGCAAACGTCACTTTAAACATTACTGACATTAATTAGTAACATAACAGTAACACGTTTTCTGTTACGTGGATCGAATGAAATGTAACCCATGTTTATCTAAATGAATTGAAATTGAAAATTTAGTGAAACCAGCTCTGTAACCATGTATTTATTGGGAATATATTTTTCTATTTCTTCAAAGGTAATTGAAAACACCTATAACCTTTACAGTAATATGAACGATCGCTAACTTAAAAGTTAAACAAGAAAGGCCAAGCCGGTAAAAATTAGGTTAGCTAGAATTCGTAACCCGGTACCTCCATGTTTAACAGAAAAATTAACCATTACGTCACCAAGGTCAACAGATGTAAAAATTTTGCGACAAAAGTACGTGGCTTGATAATGCATCAGTGACCTGCCGTTTCATCAAAAGACAAAACGAAAATATAAGAGCGTGCACTCGTGAAAACAACAAGCTATCGGACTTAACGAGACAACTTACTGAAATGGAAAAAGCTACATCTTTACGTGAAATACCGAATAGTCACATCTATAAGCCGGGTTTTTCCTGCAAATTTTTTATGCTGAAAAAGCTCTCGATTGCTTATGCTCGAGTGAGAGATTGTCATATATGTATATGCTCTCGGGAGGAAAACGTATGCCGTAGTCGGAAATCGGCTTGTAAATTTTTAATTTACTCAAATGACAATTATTTCGAAACTTATCAAACTATACTTGATGGAGTCTCTCCGTTAAAAAAATCTGATGTGGCCAACAAATGACTTTCTTCATATTTATTGAAAACAGAAGCCTATGCCGGTAATATATAAATAACTCCAAAACAATAAGTCTTACAGGAAAATTTTTCATACAAAAGTTGTCATGAAATACATCATCTATAACTTTTGTACGTAAATGTATACATCTAAATTGCATTTTGACAGAGATATGTATACAAACTTCCATTTCTGGATAAACAACAACTTCCGGTTAACCATTATTCAAGAATAACTCCTAAACAATCAGTGTTACGAAAAAATGTTTCATACAAAAGTTGTAGTAAAGTACATTATCTATAACTTTTGTAAATAATTGTATATACCTAAAGTGCATTCTGACAGAGATATTTAAGAAACAAAATTTTGTTCCGGATAAACCATAACTTTCGGTTAAGCGATATTCATCAAAAACTCCTTGCATTGTTAGGAGAATACGAAAAATGAATTTTGGAAATGATCGGATAATTAATTTTTAAGATAGAGCGCCCACAATCTTTTTTACCACGGACAGACAGACACACAGACAGACATGTCCGGGAAAATAGCGAAACGAACTCTATGGGCCCCAAAACATCTATTTCCGTTGAAATCTGGAGGTCGAATTTTTTTGCCAATACAATACTTTCTCTATACTACGTATAGGAGGAAAGTAAAAATAGATAAAAATTCGACTATTTCACAAATTACTGGAATTGGCGGATAAAATTATTGGATATAATTTGTGGAAGGTTCGAATTTTGTATCTTAATTTTAGTGATAATTATTACTTAATTATTACACAATCGCTGCTTTCTGTCTGAGAGTTGACGGATTAAAAACAATCAAAGATGATCGAACGTCCTGATCGGGCGACGTCGGGCGTCGTCGCGTTTTGCTCCCTAGGCTTGCATTCGAGTCAATTAGTTTAATTAATTTTTGTGAGAGAATTGGATGCTTATGATTGGGTCGGCTTATACTGGAGTTTATACGACAGAAAACACCTCTAAAAGTTCCACCTCGACGCCTGGCAGAGAGGGCGCGTTAAAGCGTATTCACGCGTTCCATGTGATGACTTTTCCGCGAATCCAAACCCTCGGAAGGAAAAACGGAAAAGATTGAAGCATCCTCGGAAATGGCGGATGAAGGCGTCATCGTGGGAGTCAATCGCATAATTGCCTCTTCGACAAAGGGCAATGGGAACGCCTTTCACGGCGCATCATCAAGTGCACGCTTTTCGAAAAGTGCACCCCATCGACCCATCATCGATGCTCTCTTTTTTTTATAACCCCGCGAGCGAGGTTAAATATGGCGCAACCTTTCAACTTCTTCGCGCGTCATTCGATTTCCTGCGATACGAGATCATCCGCTTCCGACCCATCGATCAATCGATCCTCCCCAATTGCACAAAGGGCGCTCCGAGGTCTGCTTCCGACGTCGCCTGAATTGTCCGCTGACGCGTTCTCCCGCGGCGATCGCCTCTAAAGTCTCGATGAGATATTTCAAACGAAAGTGGGGTGGAGAAATTTCATCGCGACTCTTGAATGCATCGGTGAATAACTGATTTTTGCGAAAAACCAAGCGAAATTGATCTTCACGGGAGGTAAGTTTCATACGGACTATTGTGAAGGATCTCAGAATAAAATAAGATGGAAGAATGAAAACTGAACTTTACACAATGTCACGTTAAATACATACACTCACGACCTAAGTTTCAATGCGTAGCAACATCATCAACAGGAATGGGGTCTTACTTGTGGCTGATATATACTGAGGATTTTATTTTTTGGAATTTCGCCTGATGATGATGCTACGCATTGAAAAATAGTTCGTGGGTGTATGTATTTTATGTGATATTACATTAATTAAAGTGCCAATTCTACCATCTTAGTTTATCATGGAATTTCTCCATGTAAAGGTCTAAACCATCAGCGCTATTGCGAATGATCTCTTTTAGCAAAGACATTATTTCTTAAATATGATGATGCTTTGATACAATCCACAACAGTCAAAAAGTTCGCTAATTAAATTACTGGCTAAATAACTTTCAGTTGACTATCTACCTTGACTTAGGAATGATTTTGTCACGGATATTTATAGGTTCTGAGCAACTAATACTCAATTAAACATGACCTGGTTTCTTTTACAATGAATCTACTTTCGTGATAATATAAGTCTATATTTGTGTATAAAGAATAAGTCTTCATTTGTGCCAGAATTCAGATGCAGATAAGGTGAGATTTCATCAGATGCTTAACTTGAGAATGCCTCCCTTAATAAAACCTAATTCTAAAGGAACATTTACTTTTCTTGAGGATAAGCAGTGTTTTTTTATATAATTACTTCGATTGATCAAAATTAGTTCATTTTGGACTATTTCCAACTTTCAAATGCCATGAAATAGTCGTTTGCTGAAAAAGTGCAGGAATTCCTAATGCCATTACAGTTATCATGTATAAATGAATTGGTAAAAGATAGTATTTATTATTTACAACATTTATAATAGGTTTTGAACATCGGAAGAGCTTTGCCTTGTAGTCTGGGAGTGAGGTTTATAATTGTTTATTATTATAATTGTTTTAAATTACCTTTTATGATAGATTTAATACTGAAATCGAAATTTCAGGGAGTACCTCAGACCCACAGAAGTGTGTTTTGTCCATTTCTCATCAAATCCCCCCCAAGATGTCATTTAAGAAAACGAATTTACATGAGTATTTCACAAATATGTCTTTTTTATGGAACACTTAATAAAGTTAGATATAGGAGAGATTAGAATCTCCTACACTTTATAGGGAATAAATCAATGATTCATAACTTCTAAAAATTACTATGTATATAAATGGACCTCCGCAAAAAATGATATCGCTTTCCAGTTAAGGGGGTCACTCCATGTGAGCCGAAAAAAAAAATCGATTTTTTTTTATTTTTTTAATCAGTTGGAAAACTATCCAAAAACACATCTGCAAAATCCCAGCTCTGAATTTGAAGTATTTCTTAAGATATCGCTGAGAACGTACGAGCGCGTCGAGCATGGATTAACCCCGCGCGGGCCTTTTTTTGCTCCGGTGAATCTCGTTTTCCGTAGAGTTTGGGTACTCAGGATTTCTAGATTTCATTATCTTTCGTAAGCCTATTTGTTATCTTTTCCCTTATCCTTTGAAAGACAAGGGGAGATATATCTTATGCGTGTTATTGGTCGTCCAAAGGGCAGGAGCCGAAATTCAGATTTTAGTGATGCTTTGATTCTTGCGGCGTTAACATGTATCCGAAAAGAGTGAAAAATGCTTCTGAGCGCTCTTCGCGGACGCGAAAACGCAAATTCTGCGGTAATCAATATACTACTGAAAAGAGGGATCTAGGAGAAAGCAGCACCGCAAGAAAATTGAGTAGTTCGAGCGTGAACGATGTTGTAGTTAGTGTCTCTCACTGTTATCGAATCATTGAATTCCTCTCTGTGTTTGGCGCGATTTCCGAGTTTGTGATGTGTAAAGTTTGCAAAAGAAATCTCCAATTCACACAAAGTGCACATCGAGGCTTAGGTTTTAAAATTGTTGCAACATGTGTGTGCGGTCAGAGGGAAATTCATTCGGGTCCGCTCATCAGCAACGCATACGAAATAAATCGTAGATTAGTGTTCGTCATGCGTTTACTTGGGATAGGACGAGAAGGTATAAACATTTTTTGCGGCCTTATGGACTTGTGTTCCGGTCTATCGAGTTCTGCGTATGAAGCTATAGTAGCGCATTTGTACACTGCGGCGTCAACTTTGTTTGAGTACGTAACCGGAAAAGCTGTTGAAGAGGAAAAGCAGAAAAACCGCGAACAAGAGAGACCTGAAGACGAATTTAAAGTGTCTGGTGACGGTTCATGGAAAAAGCGTGGCTTTTCGTCATTATATGGCGTTACAACGCTCATCGGATATTACAGCGGCAAAGTCATTGACGTTGTGATAAAAAGTTCCTTCTGCCAAGCATGTTCAGCTTGGGAGTCAAAATGTGGGACTGAAGAACATGGAATTTGGTATGACACACATAGAGATGAATGCTCGAAAAATCACGATGGTTCAGCTGGTAAAATGGAGGTTGATGCCATTAACGAAATGTTCGCGAGATCTGAAGGAAAATTCGGAGTGAAATATTTGAATTACATTGGAGACGGCGATTCGAAAACTTACTGTAGCATTGTTAAGACAAATCCTTATGGCGACGAATTTCCCGTTAAAAAAAGCGAGTGCATCGGACATGTGCAAAAGCGAATGGGCACGCGCCTGCGAAATGTCAAGAAAAACGAGAAACTTGGAGGAAAGGGGCGACTGACAGACGCGCTAATTAAAAAATTGACAATATTTTACGGATTGGCGATAAGAAGAAACGTAGATTCTGTTCAAGGAATGAAAAATGCTATAATGGCAACTCTGAACCACTATTGTTCGACCGATAAATCATCGAATCACAAGCATTGTCCAAAGGGTGCCGAAAGCTGGTGCGAATGGAGCAAGGCGAAAGCCACTGGAACACTGAAAACTTTCCATCATCCTCCTCGTGTTATTGGACCGGATGTTGAGAAGTATGTTCGTCCTATATATGAACAACTTACTAAGGACGAGCTCCTTTCCAGATGTTTAGGCGGACATACGCAGAATTCGAACGAGTCCTTTAATGCTACGGTTTGGAAAATGACACCGAAACATTTGAATTCGGGCAGTAAAATTATTACGATCGCCGCGTACTTAGCTGCAGGCATTTTCAATGAGGGCTACTCGGCGGTTTTGACAATGATGGGCTTGCTTCAGTTGACAATCGGGCAGCAATGCAAGATCTTCGCCGATAACACGGACGACAATCGCATCTCGCGCGCGGAACAGCGACGGAGTAGCAGCACAAAAGAGGCTCGCACCGCTCGCAGGGCAGAGAGATTTCACGAGGCCGAGGCTTTTGAGCAAGCTGAGGGTTCACTATATGGACCCGGAGTAGCTGATTAGAATTTTATTGCTGTAAGTAACGTAATTTTGAAATTCCATTATGTCGAAACTTTAAAGCGTTTTTTCTGGAAACTATGTTTTTGCAATTGGCGGGCACGATTACAAAAAAAATGTTAGACATACCGAAGAGACTTTACTATCATTTTGTAGATCATTAAAATCTGTTCTATATGAACCTCACTTATAAGCGACTTTATCAATTTTTATAATTTTTATTGACTAAAATATCGACAATTTTTTTGTGAAAAATTGATTTTTATGTTTAAGCAGTGAAACAAAACAATTATTTTCAAGCTTTATGCAGTAAGTTAGGTTCATATAGAATAAACAAGTGTATAGATTAAATAAAAAAATTCACTTTGTGTTTCAGTTGAGGATTGCGGACAATATCATGCCCGCCATCAGTTGACTCCTGCGGCAACTTGATTCAGTACATCGTGGATAACTCCGCCATTTTGAAAAAAAATTCAATGTTTTCTTTTGTTTTTTCTTGTTCAAAAGTAGTGCTCAATATACCTTTAACATCAATTGGGTATGCCCTTTTTTTCCTCACAAAAAAATTTTCCAAAAAAACCCCTTTTTTTAAGGCTTTACATAGAGTGACCCCCTTAATAAAACACGCCATCTTTCCACATTAACATCAAAATGTAAGAGCCCACGTGTGCGAAATGCAATCAAGAAACCGAAATATATAGTTTTAATTTCATTAAAACCAGCTAACTTTGAAACAGGGCCCTTGAGTAAGTAACCAATTATGCATACGCTGTTGATTTATGGAAAAGAAATTACAGCAAAAAAAACGGAATGATTTACGCCGGCATCCCTTTCCCAGCAATAAAAGTCGTTACTCGAGAGGTAAATAATCAAGAGTAATGGCCTCATTGCTACGTAGAAACGCAAGAACGATATATTACCCGAAAGGTTCCCAGAGCATCGAGAGAAACACAGGCCTTGTGTTTTAAATTTCACTTTTTCCCGCGAACTTTTTTAAAGTAGCACAAAATGACGAAGAGTCTCCACATATGCGATGAGATTAATGAACGGATACTTTCGGATATTTGGGCCTTGGATTAAACGATGGACAAGGGACGGAACGCTTAGCTGACAGAAGTGGGAAATGAGGATTTTTTTTGGGGAACTGGAAAACTTATCGCGGGAATTTGGACGAAAGCGGCAGCACGGAGCGGACTTAATTCTTTTAAAGGGGAAATAAATGTGCTGGACGACGGCCAGAACTCGGTCCGGTATAATGTCGGCCTCTGGACATTCTGCATCCCCGTTTAAATACAAGCGTCGGCGAATCCCTTTTCGGTTTCTTCGTTCGATGATTGCTACCGGTGATTCAATGCATGTATTCTTCGCCGGTAAAAAATGCTTCCTTTCAGGGCAGGATATTCCATTACCTAAGGCTCTTTGATAAAACTAAAATCGATCAAACCGCTAACGAGAATATTGGATATCTTAACAAAAGGCGGCGAAAGTGGGCGCTCCCAAAATACCGTGACTGATGAAATCATTCTTGATTACGTCGCATTAGATAACGTGACGTTACCCAATAAGATATACAATATATTGTAGATAGAAAGACATATTTTGCTATGAGCTTTAAATCCAATTACTCGCATTAAATTCGATACCATTTTAATCCCCCGAAACCCGTATAAAATTGTCAAACTAATCAGGCATTTAATATCAACATTTCGGTAAAGCCGCTTTTATACGTTATAAATCCCTCGTTTTTGGCCAATAATCCCTTAGTGTAAATACCCATTTATATAATATATTATGAAAAAAAAACATCTGGTCACATTCTCCGAGAAAAAAGGTGAATCCAATTGCAAGGGGACAAAGCTAATATGATACATAAATATGAAACTGAGTCTGGAGCTCGCGAGTAGTTAAATATAAATATTGTGGAATTCAGCAGATAGTAACGAATTTATTGATACGAAAATATATTAATGTGAATTATATGAAAAGATAAAATTAATGAAAATATGAATAAAGGCAACTAAGGGTAAATATATGCTGGTAGTAAAGTACTAAATGTGTAATGAATGAATGTACATCCGATGCAAAAATATTATTCCGATGAAAAGGAGCAGCTTAATTGATATCTAGGAATGTAGTATTTATTTATATTCTTCAAACTGATAAATATTTTATATTCCTTTCGTTGCAGCGAGAAACAAGAATATTCTTTGATTCCGAATTAATTAAGGTTCATCTTTGCTATATAATGAATAGATTTAGTCCAACTCCAGCAAAAAGATTGAGTAAAAAATCAATGTCACTATTTCGTTCACTATTGTCTCGTTTCGTCACCCATTCAAAAATATACTCCAGAATATTTATAACTATATAAAATAATAGATTGATAATAGAGGGTCTCATTAAAATTACTCTAACTACAGTCTCAGGTGGGCCTTCTGCTTTGGTGAAAGCGGTCCCGGGTTCGATTACCGGTGAGAGCTCTTGTGAGAAATTACCTATGCTATTAAAGCACCCAATTAATAGATAATAGATTCATAATGTAGTCATAATGTGCCGAGTAAAGAATCCCGCGACTTCAACGGGATAATGAAGTTTAAACTCGCGTAAGTATGTTTGCAGCATGCATACCCCGACGCGGCAATTTTAATTGCAAATCCAGGAAGAGGAAAAATAATCAGTGCCTATGTGTGCCCATTCTGTAGTCGATCTTGTAGTCGACGGGTAATGATGGCGCTGTGCACGGCGACAACACGAAACTCGACAGAAACAAAAGAACGCGTTTCCCGCGCGATGGAAATGAAGAATTAGCATCCGCTCGTCTCTCGGTGGAGCAGCAACTGGCCGCACAGTTGTACTGACAGATCGGGAAAAGCCCAAATTGCAGGGGAAAGAGAGGAGAAAAAGCGAGCGTATGGCCTAGGGGACGGATTGCTTGAATGGAGGGTGACAAATGCCCCGCCTTTGTCGACGAGAACATTTAGTTTAGAGAAATAACTCACGCTCTAATGGAGAGCGAGGTAAACTAGGGCAAACTGTGACAAAAACAGGAGAGACTAATCGGAACTAAATATTAGTGGGAAATACTAACCAGAGTGGTATTCGTACATGAAAACTGTCACTTTAATAGTAGTTTTACGAATGCAACAAAATATTTTTGATTTGTTTGTACAATGGAAGAAAGGAACATGGCTGAGTTGGCAAGTTACAAACTCTCTAAGTACAAAAACTCCAAAAAGCAGTAGCATGCAAGTAAAAAAATGGTACAGATTTTAACCAAGGATTTCCTTGGCTGCAATTTGGAAGCTTTTTTCTTCCAATATGTATTTCGCCTAATAAATTTAAGATCAGATGAAGAGAACTGAGGGCTCTTCATACCATAAGGTTAGTAAATAAGTTGCGGAAGGAGAAAATGTACAGCGTAAAAATGGAGTCTATAAATAAAACAAAATGCACTATTACTTCTCTTCCGATCACAGAGATAATTCAACTATGATAGTTTAATTGTAAATAAGATAATGAGAAACTTAATCATAGATTTTCAAAATATTGGAGGTTTTAAAAATAAATTATTATTATATTTACCCAGCTATCACTAGAACGGTTCGATGAAAACATTAAAAGGTTATAAAATAGGAATTTAATAAAATATTACGTAGAATCTTCCGGGTGTATACTGAAAAGGTTTTCTCTCTTTTACGTGAATGATTTTGGACGAATAAAATAATAATTACTAAATCAGTAATGAAAATGGGCAAGTAAAACCTTTTCTGGAAGGAAAAGGTTATTTGGAATTCTAAGGAATGTGATAATAGAACAAAATTTCGTCAACTTTTCCCATTTTAAAAATGCAATCAAGAATTAAAAATAATATACGAAGGTGGTAAATAAGGAAAATAAGAATCAGAAGCTCTGCTTACACAACTAATGGATGTTATAACTCCTACGAATATCTAAGCACTTCATATGTACTAAAAGCAGACAAAGTACTTCACTGAATTTCAATGGAGACGACAATTTTTATACAACTCTTGCAATCGTTAATATTTCTGTTTAAATGTACTGAATGATAATTTCTGCCAAACCTAATAAATAATACATCACGGAAATACATCACAACAAGATTACTCCCCCTATAGATTTCCTCCGAATTGACATTCACCCTAAAGCGGTTAAAATTATCCCATTCCTATTGATAGGAAAGAATCACTAGTACACTCCCAGAATGTATTGAGGGGATGCGGATAAGCATCACTCGGCGAATCTTTACTTACGGTACATCAATATATATAGAGGAAACAGGGAAAAGGAGGGAAGAAAGATTTGGGAAAGATCGTTAGGATGTAAAGAATTTTGTAGGAAGGTGAAGAAGGCGTGATGGATTGGGAAAAACGTGCTCGTTGGTCAGCATTCTATTGTTCCGAAAACAAATTATCTCACAATAGTATAAAAGTGATTCCTTTACATTAATATGGCCTTACACGATGAAACAATTTCTCACATCGAGTCCATTCCTACTGTTTCCGCATTTTTCATGATTTATAGGAAACCTAATATCATGAGTTCAACAGTTTCTGAAAAGAAGTACCTAGATCGTACGTGAATCCGTGACTGATACTCGTCACTATCCTGGGGACGACCTAGATTTTCACGGACGGTTGAAATATTTGCAGAATTCTTCCCCCCCCGAGAACAGTGCATCCCGGTAGTGTTGGCAGCCCTGGGACCCACCCACACCTCCAGCCTCTCGCTCCATTTCCTGCCCCGCAGAAAAAAGCGACGCCCGGGGCTTAATCGAAAGGCAATTTATTAATTAGTCGATTTCTGGGGATCGCTCCCCATTTAACCGGGGCAAAAACGCCCCATTCGATCCGCATTAATTTCGGAACGCAGTCCGCCATTGATTCCGCATCCGAGTGGTCCCTTTCCAATGAAAAATTGTTCCTTTGGAAAAAACAAACATGGCGACCCCGCGCCGAATGTAATTCTCGGCAAATAGGTCGACGCCGCACAGATCTCGTTTTCGACCACGAGGAAGTTCGCTCTCCAGCATAAAAAAATGACGATCGGTGCATTATGCCAAATGCCGCCCGCGGAGCACTCAGGGAATCGTCCCACGAAGAAGAAAATAGGAGAGGGCGCGGGCCAAGATCCAGAAAAAAATACGGTCTGTTTGGAAGGATTCGGCAAATGAATAGAAAAACCGTAGGTGGCTGCATGAAGTGAATTTTCAATTTTCGCCGCCAGATGGAGGAGTAAGAGGGTGTTCATGATGGAAGAGAAGTTCAAATTTGTGAGAAGTGTCAAAAGGCCTAAGAGTGAGGAAGCAAAAAATGCGGTTGAAGAGACTCCTGGTGAATAAGAGAACGTCGCTTGTGACACGACAGGAATCCTTAATTCAGCTCGATTTAAGCCTTTACAGATGACTGCTCCCCTTTTCAATATGACGGAAAATACGATAAAATTCAATAATTTGTTAATGCTATGGACGTATTTTCTCTGTATACCCAAACCGATCAATCAATTGTATATACCGTAACACATACACGTAAACCACTAATGAGTGGCAATAATCTGAAAATATTTGAAGTAACTGATGGAAGGCGTAGCGAACTAATTCCAAAATCATTATGTACTGTACATAAATATCTGCACGTTCTCGATAATAAACTCCACTTTTAATGCATGCAACTTAAATTGATTTTATAAGAAACTTAACGCTTTCTTGAATTAAGAAAAGTTGATAGTCCTTATAGTATTTATACCAGATCTCAGGGCATTGTATTATCGGTATTAAGTCCGTGCTCATTAAAGACCGTTACTGAGATAACCATTATAATAACAGTACAAAATTCACATCAGCATATAATTTCATTCTAATTTACAACGGTTTGAATGCGAAAAAATGTACTTAAGAGTTATAAGACGAAGCAACCTCCAATATCATAAAACGTAACAAAAATGACGTCCAAGACTTACGATATAAAGATTAGGTATTGTTTTCAATACACCACGATTAACTCCACGTCAGCATGCTATTGAATTCAACTGCATACAACGGACAAATTACTCATAGCAAAATTAGTACAAACAATTTTAACTATCCGAACGATGATAAAGATTTTTCAACAACAATAGATATCTTGACTAACATTCCTCAATGGAATATAAGTTTTTAGGAAAGAATAATTATGATTCTTGGAAAAATATCTCCAAAACCCCATCTACTCTTACTCATCGAAGTTGTAAAATTTAAAATAAATCCAAAAATAAAATAGAAAATGAAAAAAGTGTTATAGCCGAATTTGAAAACCTTATTCGAAAACACCGGAACCTCATCACTATATTTTAATCTTCAAGAGACCCGAAATTATAACAAGGAAAACATAAAAGCATCAAAAGCTTACGATAAACAGGTAGCATGGATATTGTCCAAGGAGATCTGGTGGAACTTCATTTCGATTAAAACTTTTTAATACAATACGAGTAAATCCACGAAATAAGATACACAGATTTCGGCATGAAATTATGCCATGATCAGAGCGTTCCCGGCTAATCAGATTTTTCAGGCTAGGGAATGGTTGTCTGTGTATGATGGAAAATGAAAAAAGGGTTAATTGGTAGAATTTCCTTCAGATACAAAAAAATTGCCCATAAAAATTACATCATTACTATTATAAAGACGTTAAAAAGTTTTAATATATACGTAGCTTCTCGATTTGTCGTGAGTAAACCTGTTTCTACCTTCACGTACATCCTTCGGAGTCAAACAACAAGCTCTGACGGGATGCAACCCTATTTACTCATCGCAACAAGAAACGCGAGTCTCGAAAATTAAAATAACATCTCGATGGGACGAATCGATAACCTTTGCGCTGTGTTTTGGCACGGACAAACCCTTGCGTTTGAGCACCATCTAGACTTGCAGTTCCGACAGGGAAGTCAGGTTACCCGAAGGCGATTTGCCACCGCAGAGGGAGAAGTAATTCGAACCCGTGCGGTCTACCGTCATCCACCGCCTCCTCCTGGAGATGGATGTACCATTGCACGCCCTCTTCGTTCCATCTTCGCCCGGAAAAGCGATGCCGAAATCCGACGAAAGCCGGGGAAGATGGGGGCAAATCCCGTGCGAGTAAACCGCACGTTCATTAGGACCGCCGGCGAATCGGGTGGACGGATGGAAAACCGCACGGTAAAGCCTTTTAAACCGGTCGTAAAAAGACATCTCTCCCTATGGAATAGAGTTCCCATTGGAAATACAGACAAACGACTTTTTCCGCGGGGGATGATGTTCCTTCGCTCAGACCTCGGAAGCCGGAGAAAAAAGCCAAAAAGTAGGTGGAGTTACGTAGCGAAGGCTTATCAGAGGGAAAGTGCTTTCTCCGGTGATGATTAGTGTGTCCACGAGATTAAATTTTCATAAATATTGAGTTATATATTCAACAGATTCCGCAAACAAAAAATGGGGGAATGAACAAGAAAAATGATTTACAGTTGGGTGAACATTAGAAATTAGAAAAAATTTTAAACTTGTCAGATTATAGAATAAAACAAGGCATCAAAAACCATCCAAGTAAGTTTATATTTTATTTTTGTAATTTTATTTTTATTCCATGTTTCTGCAATCAGCGGCCTTCCATTGTTGTCAGATTAAGGTTATTCAAGAGCAAGGAATTTGTAATTTTTGTTAAAAAGGATTGAGTGATGATCATACAAATTGTTTGTATAGAATGATGATAAGTATGTTATTTTTTTATTGGCCCAGCAATAAATGTTTTTCCTATTTTCCGTTTTATTATTGGTTAAAATTTTATACCTAAATATAATACTGTAAAGTGATTTGCTATTTTGCGGCACAGTTCCGTGAGTTTTGTTTTGAAAAATGAAGATTCGGTTACCACAAGCAAGATGTTATTCTAAGGGGAACCTATGCTCCTCGTTTCAATTTTTGTGATATTTACTTAAACATGAGGAGCAAATAAATAATTAATTAATTTCGTGACATTAGTAAGTTCATAAACTTTCAAACATCCTTTACGCAATTCACGTTGGTTATAATGGCTTCGAAAAGGCATACAATTATGTACGTAGAAAACGCCTTTATTTTAGAATCAACAACTTCGGCATCGAAGGTGGTATCGCTCCATAATAAAAGGGTGAAGAAGAACTAACTGTATTGCCTTTATTTAATTTCGTTGTGAATTGCAATTGTGAACGGATGTTTGAAAATTTATCACGAACTTACTAATATTACTAAATTAACGATGTTGACCCTATTTTATATATTTTTGGCAAACATTAAATTCCGTATTACGCTCAATAGATACTCCCTCGACCTATCTCATTTCTATCATTAGAGTACAACTAAAGATTTAAAGTTATTCTGTGATTTAGCTTTGAATGCCAACGTACTTTAGAAGTTCACTTCTGAAATTGTTCAACTTTTCCGAATGGATACTCAAGTTTGTAGAAATCAGCAATTATACAATTGCATCATGATACGTACATGGCGGAGCTCAATTATATTAATTTGTATAGGATTATAGAAGCTTTTCCAAAGTTAATATGCTACAATTTATCAGACGAAAATTAGTAAAAACAACTTCGTTGAATTAAATGAAAATTTATATTGACTCAAAAATTCCATTATACGCCGAGTGTTTGAATAATTCGTGATTTACCTCGGCTCATTTAACGTGATAAATTATTAGTACGATGCCGAGCTATAAATTGGTAATAATTCACAAGCCATTTAAACAATAAATGAGGGCATAAAAATATTGAAATCCAACACTTTTAACTCTCATTAGCTCCACCGGTAGAATCACGTAGTATTTAAGTTAAATAAACGCGTTTTTTAGAAGTTTTTAATTAATTTATCTATACAAACGCACCACGATGACAGCAAACAGTTTCATTAAATATACGCCGTGATGCAGATTAAATAAGTATGGGTGAACGATCACTCATACATAAAATGCACGTGGCTAAACAGCGTAATCAATTAATATATTGGCATTAGAAAGAGATAAAAAAGGAGAGGAACGAAATTCTGAAAAAATCAATATTAATATTCACTGGGATTGCACCCACAGAAACTAATTATCATTATGAGTGGATCAATATGATATGGTATTAATGTCATATATATATATCAGATATTCTGTTCATAGAAAAGACTGAACACCATCGTGTTTGTCTGTATATTGTTCTGAAAAAATAAAGTGAAGAACGTTAATGTATCCAAATTTTCTTATCCAAATCGTACTTAATTACATACTTCCTTGCTTGAAGAAGCAAAAAAGTACCTTCCATGGAATTTAGCGGTACAGATATGTCGTTAGGGCTATACTTGGTATAGAGCAATTACTAGTAATTCACAACTTCGTGATATTTACAATAATACGAGCATTTTACCTGCTATCAGATTCATAATTACTACATGTTGCTAAAGATATTATACTAACATTTCGCATTATCGTAGGAAAAAATCTAGTGATTTCATAACTAGAACTGCTGATCTACGCTGCATACAGTCTTACACTCTTCTGGTACATTGTGTAGAAAAATTAATGCTTTCTCAAAATTTACCTATTGTCAAATACTCTTTCCATACTTTCATATGGAATGATGGAAAGTAAATTTTAACTTGGCAATTGAAAGTATGCGACTTTAACCAAAGTAATACAGAAAGGAAAAATAGTGACTTAGCTGGGATTCGAACACAGGTCTCCCACTTTCCGGGCAAGTATTCTAACCACTGAACTTAGTATTAAAGGTTCTCAAACCATGAAAGCAATATGATGATGATAATAATAAAGCTTTTTATTGCAGCGAGCTTCTTCTACCCTATCATACACCTTACCTAGTAACCCCGTTCTCCCCCCCCCCCCCAGGGCTTTCCGTAGCTAATGGGGAAGAGTGAGGATCTAACCGACCTTCTGTCTGAATACTTCACAGAGAGATTTCGGCGGTAGAGAAACTTTAATGCTTTTTCACAATAGTCTCCATCGATAAAAAGATATGTTAGATATCAAAATTAATACGAAGAGAGGAAGACAGGCGAATGGGAGAAGAATAATTAGTAAGAATACGCGAGGAATGATAAGATTGTGGGTGGAACGTCAACTCCGCAGACATGCAAATTTCCACCGCTAGGCGTTAGTGAGGCCTACCTCATGCGAAAACACCAAAGAAAGCACAATTTACGGGGGAAGAAAAATTCCTCTTCGTTTAAGGTAGAAGAACGTAGCGAGGAGCGATGTGTCGTGTTGCATCTTTTCTCTCCGAAATGAGGACTCGTACGCCAACCAAGTTTTTCGCCGGTCTTCGCGAGCGAATTCATTTAGACGTTCCACATAACGGCCGTCATTTTCGCTGGGATCGATACAAAGTCTGGATGCTGCGTCGCGCGGTCCGCTTTAATCTCTGGACCGAAAACGAGGATAACATCGATGTTGACGATTGGAAATATTTGGGAGAAAAACGCGAGTCAGGTTTTTAGCGGGATTTTCGGAAGGGTCCGACTGTCCGGGCTCATTATTTCGGTTGACGTATGGACGAGGGCTAATAGAACCAGACCTCATTCGCAACTGGAAAAGCATATTTGGGGAACGGACGGTTTTTGGAACATTTCGGCGATTGCTTCGTCGTAGTTCGCACCAGGTGTCGCTTTCGATTAAGAGTAGTTTCACTCTAACAGGTAAGGAGAACTCTTTCCAAGGACAATCGATTAGTGGGTACCACGTGGTTAATTTCGCAAAAGAGTAAGTATTGGATACCTACGTATCGTAGAAATCAAACTCTTCGATAAGTCCGCTTCTTTCTGATGTTTCTTCCTTAATATATATACACTATAATATACTCGTGTATAAGCCGACCCGAATATATGCTTAAGCATCTAATTTTATCACAAAAAACTGGTAAAAATAATTGACTCGAGTGTAAACCTAGGGTGGGAAATGCAACAGCTACTGGTAAATTTTAAAATTCAAACATATACCAATAAAATTACAGTAATTAAGACAATAGTGGGTTAAAAGTTTTCGAATACATATTTCAAAGAAAAACAGTAAACGAGAACTTAAAGTGGAAACGAAGGTCAAAACTTAACAATTACCAGCCGATTTCCAGAAACGGCAGGCATTTTCCATCGGAAAAAAGGTAAGAGGAATTCTCACTCAAGTGTAAGCCGAGGAGGGCTTTTCCAGCAGAAAAAATGTGCCGTAGAACTCGGTTTATACACAGTATACTTTCAGTATATGATTCAATACATACTTGATGTAACACGTAATAGTTCGCCAAAACGAGGATGCGCATTAAAATACCTCTTTCACTTAGATTGATAATACTTCATTATTATAAAAATAGTTGATATATTCATAAGATAGGATTGAATTATAGGAAAAACAGACTTGCATCTTTGGTAGTATTTGCACAACCTCAAATTCCACCCGCCAGAAAATTTCACAAACCTGTCAACCCATGCTATCGATACTAAAAGGAGATAAGAGAACTGATTTTACGTAAAAATAACAATCTTTTTTCTTGTTTTACTTTCCTTGTAAAACAATACTGTCGTATTTTGAATAATTTCCTTTCTTAAGGTGTTAAGGCCTTATTCTCATAGTAGACATTTTCTTACAATAGATACAATCTATGATCATGTAACATCATACTTTTCTACTCCTTAAATGCACTCTTTCTTGCCTGATTTCTTATACTTTGGCCCTATAAAGGTTATTGAATTGTTCTTCAGTTTTAACATCATACGTTTTTCTTACATATTTGTATCTGCATTTAAGTCGTATGCATGAAGGTAACTATAATCTCTAACTATAAGCAATTTCTCGTATATATATTTACTTCATCGAAAACTAGTATAATGTTAGAAAATGCCTTAAGATGATGATCTGGGTCATGTAGAATGTAATTTTTTCAAATCCGCTTGGTAGTATTTGCTCCGAATCCCACATATCCTGCAACTCCCTCCAGAGAACATCTCGTTCTGGCAGACTCATTGGTCTTATGACTTGGAAGCGGCGCACAGTGTGATATTTTCGTAATCTAGAGGGACAAAAGTCAATTTTCTTACTTGTCAAATCGGGTCAAATTTTTGTATAGTTACGAAGAGAACAAACCATACTAACTGAATCTAAGGTTTATATTTCATAAAAACCGCGCCAACCAATAGAAAAAAGGGTCGAACTCCCTGACAATCTGAACTCAGCATGTCAAGTGTTCTAAGCGATAGCGTCATTCGTATAAGTTTACTCTAAGAATACACAGTGTTTATGTGTGCTAGTAGCAGTTATTTTTTTCTATTATTATGATACAAGTACCAAAGTTACTCTACATAATATTTTACTTCAATATGTGTTTTAATATAATCACGAGCATCATTAGAATTGATCGCCGTTTTTTCCGTATGAGAAAAACGTATGAGTCAGTTTGAACTTGAGTTTTAGTTTATTATATCGCATTATACCAATGTGCAATGGTATTTTCCTGAAAGAATGACTAGTTAAGTATAGGAAATACTTAAATTTGCTTGCGCATATTTGCGAATTTGAATATACTTTCCTTAAACATTAATTAGTCGTGTCCGGGGTAAATATGACCCCAAAATTATCTGAATTTTTAAAAACGCTTTCAACGATAAATCAACTGATTCAATTTACAAAAGTTCATAAATGATTCTTTAAAATAGTGAATGTAGCTTTTTTAGCGAAATATTATTTTCCATTTGTTATTAATTAAATAAAATGTATAAATATGTACCGAAATTGCAGTAACTTACATAATTGATATTTTTTCCTATTAAGAATCAACCTAACAGTTTCATACTTCTGGAATATGTAGTAGAGGATTTATTATTTTTATTTTATTTAGCAAAATTACACTATTTTTTAAATGCCATCTGTCGGAAAATAATAAAAATTAATTTCACTCCTTTCGGAAAAAAGTCAAAATATTGGAGGAATTTTCGATTTTTTTATGACACTTTCAATTTAGAGGTTTTCGATAATGACAAAACAATTAGTAATACTTTCAAAATCGTAAAATCAATCCTTATCAGCGCTACCAACCAAAAAAGTGTTATCTAAAAATGTTTTTTATCAGGCTAAATTTGAGGAGCATAAATTGTATTTCAACAAGCTGTCATTAATTAACATTTCCATACTTATATCCAGCCAAATAAGTTTACATAGCAGAGGTATCAACTTAAAAAATTATTCAAATGTTTTTATTGCGTGGTTCTTTCTTACTATCTATTATATATAGATGCATCTCCGGATTCATTCATGTATATAGATAGATAGATAGAGAGGATGCTAATTCACAGGTTTAATCACAAGTGTCATTGACTTTAAATTTTTATGACGTATTGGCCATAAGGTGTAACCGCCGGAAAATTGCGATTTTGAACCTCAGTGTCAGGGTTTAGATTCCAGTGTGCCCCAAAGTCCCGATTTTTCCCATTTAAAAGCATTGCTTTGATTTTCGGGAATTAAAAATAAATACTTTCCGGATAGGTAGAGAATTAAAACTCAAGGAGCCGATAGATAGCATCAGGATCTATCGATAACATAAATGACTTTAACAGAAAATATCCTTGGTTCGATGCTAGGACGTTGCAAACATCTGCCCTTTAAAATACATTAAGGTAGTTTTTCATTATTTTTTTATGAACTTATCTTAATAATAGGAAGTTCTTACTTAGATAGAAGATGTATAGTAAGAATTGGTTTCAGAAAAAAAATTAGAAAAGACCGTACTACTCCTGGGTTCGATGCCAGAGCATATTAAAATTTCTCACATTAGGAATGTATGTGAAAAGTAGGACCTCGTTTGAGGCAGTTGCAGCCAATATTTCTGCTTCAGTTTTCACACATAGTTAGAGGCGGTGATCTTCTGTTGTCCTGCATAGTAATTATCACCAGGAAGACCCGGGTTCGATGCCGGACGAAGAAATTGCACGGATTTTAAGAATGTTTTCAATATTTTTTCTACTTTGAGGACCCTTTCGATATTATGTCGACCTGAAATTTGTGTTATCAACATGCTTGCAGAATGCAAGCAACATTTTACTCGTTTTGGAAATATATGAACACAGATTTACTCCATGTAAACATTAGAATGGAATCTTAGATTTTATTAGAATGCACTTCCATATAATATTAGAGTGCATAAATAGTGGATTTTCACTTAACAGTGAACATTTTTATCAGTACCTAAAAGAAACTAGAGAATTGTATATTAGAGAGTACTCATGGTACGCAATACCAGTGAGCGAGCATAAAATTCTATTTCATGGCAAAAACATTATAGATTCGTGTAATCTTCCAATAGGCCAACTTTCAGAGGAGGCACAAGAGGTCCGAAATAAGGACAACAGGAAATTTAGGGAACTATTTACTAGGAAGACATCAAGGGTTGATACGAAAAAAGATTTAATGGATAGATTACTCTTGACTTCAGACCCATTTATAGCAAGATTACGGTCACTTCCTAAAACCAAATGAGGCAAAAGCAGTAGGGAGGTATGTGACCTCTTAGAGATGAGAGCTCCAATGGATCAGAACGGAACCCTATCAGGTTTTTCTGATTCCGAAGAATCGAAGAATCTGATGTTGATTCCGAATAATCCTCTAATTTATATTATATGTTGTATAAAATTAATTCCTTACTTTTCCTTTCAATTTCTTTTGTGATTACAAAATATTTACTTACCAATTTTATGTTTTAATGTACCTATTTTATTGCACATTGATCATCGATCATATTGAATTGTTATTATTTATAATTAAAATATGTTAAAAGATATCCTAACAATTTTCTTCCTGAAATTTAAATAACCTCATATCCCTCTCCTTGCTAACTCGGCCGTTAGCGGCCGTCACCGTTTGCGCTTTATCTCTTTGGGCCTGTGTCTCTTCTTGCGTGTGGTTGTGTTTATGCTTCACGTAAACGCTTCTCTCGCATTCCAAGACTCAATTCCAGATAATAACTCAAGAAACACAAGAGAAATTAATATATTTTCCCAACTGCGCTTGATCCGCGTAGACAAATAATAAAATTGACTTTTGTCCCTCTAGATTACGTAAATATCACACTGTGCGGCGGTTGGAATGAGGCTAAAACTACGTCCAATCCAATGCGAATCATATCCACTCTAATTGGAGGAAATTGGGTTGGCGAGTCTGTATTCCGCCTGACCAACTGCGCTATGGCCAAAAAGTTCCGAGTGGCAAATGCCCAAATGCGCTTATACTAAGATGATTCGGCTTTTCCACCGATTTCTGGTTCCTGTCGTAACATATCATCCATGGGAATCTTCCTCCGAACGAGGAATTTTATTTCACCAGAATAATTAATCGAGCCATGGACAACATGCCAACTAAGCAATCGATAAAATAGTGAATTTCTTACGTTTTCGTGCAATTCTTTGAGTACGTATATGTATATCAGGGACGTTAATGTATATCGTACTTTTATGTATGTCAGGGACATGTATTTTTAAAACTATCTATTACGTCTCGATGCTTTTATTGTGTTTCCTCGTAACGCTGAGAAACCACATTTTTTCATTTTACCAATCTTTTAGTAATTTATGTCTATGAATTAGAGCCGATTTTTCATTCCTTCTTTGAGAGGGTGATTCTTTTTCGTATGAATTTCACTTGGATATTTTCGTATGCTTTTATATAACATGTTCACGAACGTTTTTCACCATGAATCGAGTCAGGTACTTTTAAATCGATATTAAGTCACGGAAAATGTTGGTGAAGATGACAGAGTGTTATTATTTTTTTAATCTGAGCTTCGATTGCATAAAGATGTTATTTATTTAGTTGCATTCTTTATTTTGGACCATTAGCCGAAAGGGAAGCTAAACATTAGCTACCTGAGGAAGAAACGGAAAATATCGAATACAATACATTCCAAATCAAATTTATGAAGATGTAAAACTTTTGGGCAGCAGTTGTACAATCAAGTTACTTTAATTCCTCAGCACAAGCACTTGTAAATTCCACACATGCTTCACTACTTCGCATTTTTTTAACTCTTGCGTTTTACTCATACATATGAATACTATGATTTTATTATGCACATCTGTTTTTAAACGAACGCATGCACGAATAATACAAGGCGCAAGAGAAAAGAATGCTCTAATGCATAACTTAGAGCGCCACAAGTGGCACTACGGTCAACATATGAGGAATTGACAGTTGAGTTGAACGACGAATAAACCATAAAACCGAGCCCCATGCCATCTCGGTCATTCCACTGCAAAGATAATTTGGGCACTCCATATCTGAACCATTTACAGTCATTACATGTGTAGCGTTCCGATATCTGTCTATCATCACCGCTGATGTACATTTTCATTCCAGATTATTCCGAGAGAGCCGACGCGCTAGAGTTGAAATTGTTCCGCTGAATAAAGAGAAAATGTCCGCGGGTGAAAAATGCAGACGGGACGAAAAAAGCGAGACGAAATAATTCAGGGGCTCATGTTCCCACGTCCATAACGCGCATTCCATTAGAGAAAGAGAGAGTGAGTCGGAGGAATGGCGAAATTGTGAGTAAAACGATCAATGGGCAGCGTGACGCTGTCCACGGACGCACTCAAACGGGCTAATAGCAAATTCATCATTCATGTTCGAGGGTGCGTCGGCGCAATTTAGCTCGGGCCTGAAGGCACTCCGCAGCGCCAAGCTTAAATAAGAGACCGCTATGACATGGTCTACAATCCACGTCACCCTAATTTCGATTACAGGCGTTTTGAAATGCATGTCGAGTTCATTTTAAACGTTTTCGGCCTTTTAACTCTTGCAACATTTATTTATAAATTAATTTTGCATAACATTGGGGCAAGCGACATTAGAAAAAATTACTAAGAGCCGCATTCACTTATTAATAGCATAATACCGAATTGTGTTCGAGATTCAAAATTCGGAAAATTCTAATCAATCAATTTCTTCAGGTTTATGTATATTTTTGTTTTTTTTTAATCAAACAAACATTATTTTTCTTAATAGTTTTTTTATCTTTATAGTTCAACATTTGTCTATCTTACGGTATGCTGAATTAATTATCTATTGAAAAGATTCACTTACAATGAATTCACCATTTTCGAGTGTATACAATAACAAGATATATACAAACACTATCAACAGTAAAGCAATAAAATATTTAAAAATAGCGAAATATTCACAAGTAGGTTAAAAATAAGTACTTTACTATTTACAGAATAAATCGTTTACAGGAAAATATTTTGTGGTAAATATGTACACCGGTAAAGTATTTATTCATGTATTTGTTTAATTTTTCTTTGCCAGCTATCTCATTCCATAGTATTTCATTCACTTACAAATAACCTAGTTAGCCTAACAACAACAAAAACCTTTTTAAATTAAGATGCGAAAGTGTAATTTAAAAAAGCAAATAATTTAATTCTTAGTACAATTTAGAGAAACATCAAACATTCATTTCCTTGCTCCTAATTCCATCTTTGTATTCAAATTTCTATATACTACGATATGAATTAAATTATCTCATACTTAAACTTTCTCCATAATGGTTTATTTTATACAACAAAAGCATTACGTTATCGTGGCTAGATGATGACAATCTCTGATCGAAATCGATCGTGCGTTTGTTACATGTTTCACTATTATACACCTGATCCTGTGAAGGTAATGATTGTATGTGGTATTTATGCACATATGTTTAGTATAATGTTATCTTATTTCAACTGCATAGCATTTTTTAGTATTTTTGCATTCAAATTTTCCATTTCAACATATTCAATTTACAATCGGATTGATATCGTATTAATGACCCGATAATGTCAATTATTCATTGAAACCGGTCGTGTGAAAATAAACCTGAAGAATATGTACTCTCCTGCCTTCCTTTCATTTTCTTAAGTACGCAAACATTTATATTTATAAAAGATAATTACTAAATCTTAAGCACTACCTAAGGAATGATGATCTATCATGGGGCGAGAATACTTTATCTAAGTAAAATTAATTTCTTAATTAAAGAATTGAGGTGTACGAAAAAGGAATTGGAAAGTCCGCAAAGGTCAGGAGCAGAAACTTCTTGGGGATCCCGGGGGAATAAGAACGAAGAGACAAATAGGAAACGATGAAGGAAGTAAATGGGTTGAGAATGGAGGAGAGATAATCGAATGTGGCGAGGGAAGAGGGGTGAAATGGAGAGAAAAGGGGAACAGGAAATGAGAAATGGCAGGAAAAGGAGGCGATCGAGAATTAGAGGAAATGAAATCTGTGACCGATTCGAGAGACAAGAATAAGAAAAATGGAAAAGAAACGTAGAAAGAGCATCCAATACGTATCACATATGAGATTGAGGATAGCAATATATACCTGGGGTCTTTTTAGCGTTATTGCCATTGGAACAGACTGAAAATAAGATTTGTTGGGAGAGACTAAGATGTTAAATAAATGTGACAAACACCCTGAGAGAAGTAGCACAAATGTTGAATGAAGAGTGACAAATCGTATTTAATAAAGAGGGAGATTCATACCGAATGAAGCTCATTCCTGAATTCATGACAGCCAAAATAACATCTTACCAAGGGAAAAATTGACTTCAAAATCTACAAAGCTTAACGGAAAAATCATAACGTCCAATTTCTTAGCAAACAAAAATTTCAGGAGGAAATGTTAACCCCAAACCTTCAAGACGAGTTAAAGATTACTTTTCTACTTCTCAAACCTTCGAATACAAAATCAGGAAAGGCCTTGAGTAAATACATGTATACCACCGTATTTATTGCTCCAAAATGAGAAAATTCACAGCTACATTCAGTCGGGTGTGAAATATGGCAAAAGTGACATCAAGAAGTACGAAAGAGAAAGTATTGAAAATCTGCAGGATTAATAGAAAATCCTAAGCAGAAGATATACATACATATCGATTAGCAAACACTGATCTTAAAAAATGTATATCTTCAATTAGTTTACATACTATTAAAAATATAAGTCCCCTTGAATGTTGAATGTATTATTTCAAATGTATTATTGAACACTTACTGTAAATAAAAGTGAATTATATTGTATTATTTCATGTGTATTAATATTTGCTACCACCAACTTATATCATATATGTTAAGCTTTATTTAAGCTTCAGTTTTTATTATTTTTCATATCAACTTCAACTTTTAATGATCATTCTCTTCACAATACACTACGTATGTAGTGTATTTATTTTTGAATGTTTTTCTATTTTCTTATCTTTTAGTTATTACTATCGGTAGGTTTGCGCAGGTTTTTCACACCCCCCTTCCTTGTGGGTGTTTTCCTGCAGTGGATTTCTTTGTCCTAAGAATCTCTTAGGTTTTTTAAATCCACAATGCTTCTAATTATTTCTACTTCTTATTTTATAATTAATGAGGATGGGTTAGATGGAAGAAGAGACTTTTAAGTCTCAATCTCGCCCAAATAAAGACGATTTATTATTATTATTATTATGTAAATGTATTTTATGCATCTAGTCATGTTTATTATTTGTAACATCATTAAGTAAATTTAATTATTTATAATACTGATAGTAATAGTGATAGTGATATTTATGCTTTTAACTTAAATAATTTGTGATATATAAAACTTATTAAATCCTATTGTTTATTGTATTTTATCCTTTTAAATTCTGTTGATGTGATATTAATTTTATGACATTCTCTGTAACAAAAGAGCATATCTCGTTGAATAAATAAATATGATTCATCTTACCTCAACTGCAAAAGCTAATGGTACTCAACCAAAGAAGAAATAAGCACATCGAAGCTTCAACGATCATTCCAGCCGAAAAAACAGGATTCCGTGACTACATTTGACTCATCCTTAAGAAAGGAATAAAGAAAAAGGTTTGTCTCGTCTCATTCATCGCATGTTACGATATGACAGTTACTGAGGTAAGATGATGATATATAGTGGTATTAAAATTGGTGACAACTAATTGAGTTTCATACTAAGTGTCATTTTCTGGACTATGGTGCTGAACTTCTGTGGACTAGCTTCACTTGTATAGTAAACTCAGTGAGGAGAGCAGGAGCAAATTTTCTACTCCTTATAGATCAATTAGGCTTATTATCTCTTCAAAACGATTTTTAGCTAATAGTTTAGGGCTGTGGTCGGCAAACTCATTTGTACAAAAGAACAAGATATCAATATTACAACGATTGAAATGTGTTTTGAGAGCCTTGTTACTTTCTCCATATACGAAGTATAGAGAAAGTATTGTTTTCATGAAAAAAATCGACTTCGAGATTCCAACGGAAATACATGTTTTGGGGTCCCAACACGTTTTGAGCATTTTCGGAATGATATCTGTGTGTATGCGTGTGTGTGTGTGTGTGTATGTGTGTGTGTGTGATAGTGGGCGCTCTAACGTGAAAACTATAAGTCGTATCAATACCAAACTTCATATATAGTACTGTGGTGTGTGCTGTCAGAGTTGATTAGTTTTTGGAGTAAATCGATCAACCGGAAGTCGAGCTTTATTCATTAAAGCTCATTTCCGGTTTTCAAAATATCTCCATAAATATGATATATAGGTATATTTTATACCTTATAAAAGTTTTAGATAATCTGTTTTACTATAACTTTTGTATTTAACATATTTTTTATCTCCGGTTGATTAGGAGTTATTCGTGAAATACTGATAAACCGGATGAAGATAATTATGTACTTTGTGGGCGCTCTAACATGAAAACTGTTTGTCGGATCAACACCAAATTTCATACATAGTACTTTTATTACAGTCGTTAGAGTTGATCAGTTTTTGGAGGGAATCGAATAACCGGAAGTTGAGCTTCATTCTTCAAAGCTTATTTCCGGTTTTCAAAATATCTCCATAAATATGATATTTAGGTATATACCATTATTTATAAATGTTTTAGAAAATGTAATTTACTATAACTTTTGTACGAAACAAATTTTTGTATAATTGATTTTTTAGGAGTTATTCATGAAATACTGATAAACTGGAAGTTGCTGATTATGTGCTTTGCGGGCGCTCTGGGCTATATGGGCGAAAGTCCAAATTCATCGTTTTTCATCGACCATGTCCCGAAAAACATTATTTATAATGTTTGTGACGTAAAAGATAATAATATATAAATTAATCACTCATCTTCCAAGTTTAGATGGAATATAGAGTTCGAAATTACTGTCGTAGATAAATATTTACATCTTATGTATGGAGAAAGTCATGTGCTGGCCACATCAGATTTTTTTTAAATCTTAACCTTTATCGAGTTACATTTTTAAAACTTAACCTAATCAAAGACCTAAATCAATTCTAACTCAACATTTTTAAAACTTCACAAAATCAAAGCTTCTCATTAAAAAATCTTAGGCAAAAAGAGATAATTTGTTTTCAAATGAAATAACTTCTTCTGACACCAAAAAATCGCGTTTCCTTTCCCCTGTAATTTACGATTAAGCTTATTTAGATGAAACGTAAAGTCTACCATGAATTTAAAATTTTTGGATCCAATCATAGCTCGTTCGTTCTGGATAGTGAACACATTTCTCAAGTAGGCACACTCAGAGGGCCAAAGAGCCGCATGTGGCTCGTGAGCTGCGGTTTGCCGACCATTGGATTAAGACAATGTCTTTCATGCAGTTTGTCGTGGTAAAAAGTGTGCCCTCACTATGACCTTGGTAATACAATTAATTAATAATAATTACAATATCCAAGAGTAATATATTAAACTCCTATCTCATTGAACTTGCACTGTATTACTGAAATAATTGAGGTGATTCTATGACATTTTACATCAAAATCTTATTTTCATTTATTTCAAATTTGAGTTTCGAATAGCACTAATAAGAGAACAGTAAGTGCAAATTACATTACAATACAATCGATGCACAACGCCTATTAGTCCCATCTAGCAATTAAGCCCCGCAGTAGGGTCGTAGGTATCTACATTGAGTTGATACTTAAGTATGCTGGAGAGAATTAAAGGTTGGAAAGCTCTGGTTTCTTGAATGAAAATCCAATAAGCCTCCAAGTTGAAAACTAAAAATGAAAATTGTACAACTATATAGTATAAACACATAACTCACAGATACGCCACATCCAACCACTTGTTTGGGTACATCTAATCACCAAATCAGCGAATTTTCAACTCACCTGCAAGGAAAGAAGAGAATGCATCGATTAGAAAAATAAACACCATCAGTAAAAGAAATAAAGGGAGGTTAAGGAGAGGCGAAGGGAGGGTTCAACGTCATGGAACGTCGTTTAGCAACCCCGACGTCATCAAAGGCGAAATTACCATTTGGAAATGGAATCTCAGAAAAGGCTATCAAAAAGCAACGTTTGCAGCAGCCAATTAACGGGCGAATAAGCAGATAGGCGGGGAGATGTTATTTTGGCGGGAAAATGTTATTGTGGCGGGAAAACTCCTCCCGCGATACCGATACGTGGATAAAATGAGGCCGAAAGGGAAGGAAAGATAAAATGGTATATATACGCGCTAAATTGGAAATTTCGGAGCAATACAGATGTTACGAGGAGGCTGAAGTGTGGAAGGAGAGAGGAATAACTTTCGGATGGAAGCCGGAAATAAGATGAAGATCCATTAGACGTTTTATGGGTGGCATCAAAATGGCGGCCTTTTTCCAGCAGACGTATTTTAGAGCGAGGCGCAGGCCTATCTCGAGAATTGAGTCAAATGGTGCGAATTTACATATTTCTAAACCGCGGGGCGATATGGTCTTGACAAAATGATCTCGGAGTGAAAAACGAAGGCGAGGGCGGCTGAAATTGTGGGACAGGAAGGAGATTGGATAAGGGAAGGAGTCCTAAAAGTGTTCTAGATTCAAAGAAGAGATACGACTATTGGGGAAAAAGGGTTTTTAAAAGGGAAAGGAATGAAGAACTCCGAGAGTGGCAGGAAATGAGGAAGAACAAGGACCAAACTTTGGAAATTCGATAGAGAGACGACCAATGAGTCGTCGAAAGAAAGACCCGAGGTAAAGTTAATATCGATAAAGTACAATTTATAAGAAAAGCACCAATAGGATACAAAATTGATATACAACCTACGAAATAAGTGTATAGCGTAGCACATAGACCGATTAACGTTTGAGTATTCGCTACAAAATAAATAAATTTCAAATATTGTGAATATTTAGGTTAAGTAATCGCCTGTACATAATCTCAGAGTCTGGACAGAAACAGGTATTGGAGTAATGATGAAAATGAAAGGTTTTTTAGTTGAAGTATGAAATATATGTCATAAGCCCATAGTATGTAGTATGAATATTGCCGAACATAACACAAAGTAACGCAGGGAAATATATCTACCAGATGAGTTTCCAACAAGTACTATGAAATTCAAGATTCCAAAATGATTTAAAGGTCAGAAAACGGATTTATTGAAGCTTTACCTTTTTATTTATTGTTTATAAATTCATGTGCACTAAAAATATACTTCATGAATATACCATCGAAGTAGCTAAAGAACCATAAATAACTATGCTGCTCTTATGAAAATATATACGCTAATATTAGGAATAAACTATTGCTAAGTATTCGTAATGACAAGCAAACCGACCGTAGTGGCCGAGTGTTCGCACGGTATCGCTCCATCCCAGCGGTCCCGGGATCGAATCCCGGCTAATCGGATTTTTCCGGTTAGGGAATGTTCTTGTGTTATTGTTAATACCTATCACTGTAAAAGTCAAGAAAATGGATGTTTGTGGGGTATGTGAAAATAAATAAAAAAATAAAAAATATTCAAAATTGACGAAAAGCACCACGCGGGAACAAGGAAAATATGTAAATAAGTAAATAAGATATGAAAGGAAATGAGAGCAGATGATAAGGGAAAGGAATAGAAATGGAACAAAATACAAGAACGGTTCCCCGAAAAGCTGGCAGCTAATGATATGGATCAGAACCGCCAACTCGTTTCAAGGAAGAAACTATAATCTTTTTGCGGTTCCAAAATATTTTTGGGGGACACCCTATTTCTGCACCTTTCTATGTTTCCTTCCATCCACCGGAGAGTCTTATGGAGATCTTCATTAAAGAATCTACTCTACGCACAGACTTTCAAAGGATTTCCATTACTTTTATCACGATTATTTCCCAGGGACGTCTTTCATTGTAAAATGCCCGTACAGTATCGTAAAATCAAGTGTTAAAACTTAGGTACAGGTATTTCAGAGTTTCCAAACTTTAAAACATTAACTTTTAAATTCTTTTCCGTCCATTCAAAGTTGTGCTGCTTTAGCATAAAATACAATTGCATCTCAAATATTTAGAAGGATAGATTTTCTTTGGTAAAATAATCAAAATACGAAAGTAATTACTTCGCCAAGAAGGAGTAAGTGAAACAATGGAAAGATAAAAAGACCCTAGGGCTATCCGCTAAAATCAGGAACCGCTGTCTCCTTCAGTTAAGACGAAAGGGGTAAACCCGCTGCAACCCGCAACCTATGTGCCGCTCAGCTTAAATCAATTCTGAGGTCAAAAAGCTGATTCTTCCTTAAAAGTTCCAAACAGTCTGATATCTATGAGCTTCGCAGCTGGAGTGGAATAAGAAAATTTTAACCGCATTCTACCTTGAGAAGCGAAATTCTATTATAATTATAATTATGTGCTAGAACTGTTTAAAATATTATTCCAGGGTCCAACAATTTTTTGCACAACCTAATGCATCCTCCTAGAGGTAAAATCTTGGACCTCATAACTTAGCAGTAAGTTAACTCATTTATTAATTTATTCCGTAAATATTGTATGGCCATATAAGTTCGTAGATTCTCGTTGCCTTCAGATGATTTCTTCATGGTTGTCGGGTTATCTGCCACGTTGTTTGTTTTAAGTAGATGACGTTTCGATCGAAAACGACTCTCGAAACGTCATCCACTCAAAAGAGACAATGTAACAGAGATCCCGACTACCATGAAGAAATCATTGTATGGGTGTATTTGAAAGTACATACTTAGACAGCCATGGCTATACCGCAAGTTGGGCCCTCGCCGGGATTCGAACAGGCGGCCACTTTTATCAAAGGCTAACGAGCTACCACCTGCGTATCCGGAATCCCATCTTGAGTGTTATGCAAATGCTTTTCCCTTGGTGACCTACCAATACTCGAATCAACCAGCGAATCTCATTGCGTAACTTAACCCGGCGTTGATTTCACCTTTCTACACCACGTACTCAGTAGGTTCTCTTCATTCACCTCAGGCAATCAGAAATATTACGGGAGATTTCAACGCTCGGATTACAGTATCTGCAACCGGGAGATCATAGATGCGCAGATCTCAGACGAAAACATTCAAGGTAGATACGAAAGCTTCAATTTCGACCAAAGAGGAGATGAAAAGGGCAAGAGGGAGGAAGAGAGAAAGGAAGGGGCAGTCGTTCGGAATCCACGTCTTCGATCGAAACCCCACCTACCTTCGCTAGACACAAACACACAAGAGCACACAAACGAGAACTTTCCGATCCCTCTCATCGTCGGAGTCATTATCATACGAAAAGCAAACGGCAGAGAGACAAAAGGGAAAGGAGGAACCTGTGATGATAAGGGAGGGGAAATATTCCGGTGTGGCCAACGCACGAATCTCTCGACGTTTAAAGCAAATAGATCCATCTCGGAGATAACCATAAGAATCCCATCGTTTAATTATAGCTCCTTTCACTTCAAAATCCACGGGAGCACGTAAGTAAACCTCCACCACTTCAACGCAAAGCATCAGATTCGTAGGATCAAATACCAAATGGCTCCTATTTGTTTTTGGTCTGCCATAAAAAAATAAGGGAATGATATATAAGTATGAAATGATGAATAATTCGTATTGTTATCGTCGCGAGGGGCATAAGCCATTATATAATTGATAAAATACGTCAATACGTTCATAAATAGAGCGGTTAAGGAAAGGCATATGTAACCTGTAGAGGTCCCTAAACTCTTACCAAAAAGCAAAAATCTGATGTGGCCAGCACATGACTTTCTCCATATATAAGATGTAAATATTTATCTACGAAAGTAATTTCGAACTCTATATTCCATCTAAACTTGGAAGATGAGTGATTAATTTATATATTATTATCTTTGACGCCAAAAACATTATAAATAATGTTTTTCGGGACATGATCGATGAATAACGATGAAATTGGCATTTCGCCCACAGAGCCCAGAGCGCCCACAAAGTACATAATCAGAAACTTCCGGTTTATCAGTATTTCATGAATAACTCCTACACAATCAGTGATACAAAAATTTGTTTCAACCAAAAGTTATAGTAAATTTTATTTTCTAAAACTTTTGTTTTTAACACTATATACCTAAATATCATATTTATGGAGATATTTTGAAAACCGGAAATGAGCTTTGAAGAATACAGCTCGACTTCCGGTAAACCGATTTACTCCAAAAACTAATCAACTCTGACAGCACACACCACAGTACTATATACGAAGTTTGGTATTAATACGACCAATAGTTTTCACGATAGAGCGCCCACTAACACACACACACATACAGACACACACACACACACACACACACATACACACACACACACACACACACACACACATACACACAGACATCATTCCGAAAATAGTCAAAACGTGTTCTAGGGACCCCAAAACATGTATTTCCGTTGAAATCTCGAAGTCGAATTTTTTCATGAAAACAATACTTTCTCTATACTTCGTATATGGAGAAAGTAAAAAAGGAGTTCAGATGTGGATGTTGGGGTTTTTAATAAAATATTGGAATGATTATGAAGTTTTTGTAAATTGTAAGTTTAATGTAGGATAATTTGAGAAGATAATGAATGGATTAGCAAAGGGATGGTTCCAACTGAGTATATAGTAACTGAAATTATGAAATTATGGGATATCAAGGGTTATGTCTCAGTGGATACCAGTATCTTGTACGTATTAAGGCTTGTTGTTGTATTTGCGAGTGTGATTGTGTTGCGTTTTAGACAATATTTGGGGCTTCCACCTGAATATAGTCTAACAACAGCAAATAATAGCAATAATAAATAAGTAAATTCTTTATTATTAGGTGTTTCAATCTACTACGTGTTCTTGAAAATCGATGACGTAGTCGAAGTACAGTTTACACTTGTTTTCTCGTTATTCTTACGCAGTAAAAATAAGAAATTGAGTCCGTATATAATAAACAGAAACTGATCCTTGCCTTTTTGTCACTTAAGCTGCGGTCTACTTTTTTATTTTGTTTACCTTCGCGAAAGACAACTTTTAAACTTCGCATTCAATGCATTTCCTCATTGTATACGTTCAATTCTTTAGTTAAGCCGGAATTGATTCTAGTAAGTATCGCTTGATTTAATTGATTACATGTTCTCAATTCACATACTGTAGGAATGTTTTAGATCGAACTGTCAGTGAAATATTCAGCCCGAAATCCAGTTGTAACCTCGCTCCCTCTAACATTACTTACCAAGTTAGTAGAGGGAAATGAGGCTTACTAAGCATGATGAGGAGTGAGGTAGTAAAAGCTTCCTACAGGACAATATGAAAGTTAACGTAATGGAAAATAATAACTATTTCATTTTCATTATTTTACACATTAAGAAGTAAGTAACCTCAAAAAATGTTTTATAAACATTATAGATTTCACAGTTATTAAATGTCAACTGTGAATAAAATGTTCCAATAAGATGTTCAAAATGAAGGTAACTGAAAGAACAGATAAGTGGAAACCTGTAAACCAATCGCGTGAGTGTGGGAGAAGGAACGAGATCCACAAGACGAGAGAACCCTTTTGAAGGAATTTGAAAGCGCAGATGGAATCCTTTCCCTCTGGTCGATATATCAATATGAGTAACATAAATAAGCACTTACTGAATATTAAGAACTTTGATCTGGGGAAGGATATCGGTATAAAATGCAGAAATCGGAGAATTTTCGAAAAAGGGCCTTTGCCGCCGCTTATCGAATTTTTGCGTCCAAGGAGCTCGGAAACTCCTGCGCCGGAAAGTTATGCGACCGTCGATACAGAGCAGGTACGCATGTGGCGCCCACGGAATGCAGAGAGAGTTTAAAACAGAAGCAACTCTCAGGCGGATCAGATGTATTATAAACACCCCAAAGGTATAACTTCGATGTTATAGAGAATAAGAGGATGGATCTGAAATATCGATTATGACCCAAATTTACATCTACATTACTACCCAAAAAGCAGCATTTTGGCGTGTGGCAAGGGGTGTAAATAATAAATTTAACGTCAATATATAAGAGATTTAATGAGAAACCGTAGCTACTTCCCGTATGAAGGAAATAAAATATATAGAAATAACCATAGATTAATTTTTAAAAAACCTGCCTCTGAAGAAGCATACACTTGCAGTTAATTTCTTGGAAAATTAAACACAAGTTTGGTTCGACTAAACCTTGGCAAGAGGGTTACACATTTATTTTTTGAATGATGATAGAATATCTGTCACTACTTATAGAATACGTAAGCAAAAATTAACTGATGATTAAACTTCCCACCAAAGAAGATTCGTATGATAAAGAAATCATAATTTACGAAAATTATATAGAAAGGCACGAAACAACTTGTTTAAATTCCAGTCAATTGAAGGAGCGAAAATTACATGTACATACCATGCAAAATGGATGATAGGATGCAACAAAATAGTAACATGTATTTGATCAAGATAAATCTCCAAAACCATAAAATACGTATTGCTAAGAGTGTAAAATAGATGCTTTGAGAACACTAAACAGAAATGAAACAGCAGGAGAGATAAAATCCATAGTAAACGGTCGCTTACTGGATTATTTGAGGAAATACAGAAGGACTCGTAAAATGGGAAATAATTCTCTATACCACCTGGGATGTCAGCCAAGCTCACCGAGTTTATTTTCCTAGTTCCTCAAACACTAACCTCTTTAATTTACTTAACAAATCAACTTCCCGAATACCGAGAAAAAACAATCCATAATCATAGCAGCAGATGCGATTTGCACTGTACAGAAAACTGAGAAACAAATCCAATCGCTGGGAAGGGGACTCGAACCGGAATGACAATGGCATGGAAATTCCTCATAATGAGGCACGAAACGGCAAACTTTGAGAACGAAGAGCAGCGTTTTCGTTTGAGTGATGGAAATTGGCCTGGATGTGCAGGAGACCATAGACGAAAAGCCGCACGAACCTACCCGTCGAACAATGTGCAGTTTCCGAGCGCGGAAACACACCGACTAGAAGCCCCTGCGTTATTACTTCTGCAGATTACTTTGGTCGCAGAATGCCTGATGAACCGCACGCAATTCCCGACTGCAATGCAGTTTTTGTACCCCAGTGTACAGGGAGGAGCGACTGAAAAACGGACGTACGGCAGAAAAACAGACGGGCGACTAAAAACGGACGGACGACTGAAAATCGGACGTACGGCAGAAAAACAGACGGGCGACTGAAAAACGGACGGACGACTGAAAATCGGACGTACCGCAGAAGAACAGAAGGACGACTGAAAAACGGACGGACGACTGAAAATCGGACGCACCGCAGAAAAACAGACGGACGACTGAAAAACGGAAGGACGACTGAAAACCGGACGTACGGCAGAAAAACAGACAGACGACTGAAAAACGGACGGACGACTTCCTGGTCATCACTCCAAATGGTTAACGTCCGAATGAAGGCCATCCATCTAGCGGGAAAGAAAATAACGAAAAAAACAAACGACGAGCGCCAATATCGCCCCATTGGCGAGAAATCACGAGGCCATCAAAAAATCCTTCGTCTGAGTATTGCTACGGATCCAGAGTTCAATAACCAGGGGATATACGACTGGAATTGGTTTTTCGGAAATCTAAAGGCACTCAGTCATTCAAGATGGTAAAAAAAAGGAGATTTTTTTTATTTCCGGGAGAAGGTATCAGACATAAATTCCAATTTGTTCGACGATGTTTCTGACATCTCCGTAACAAATTAATTCCCTTCGCGAGGTCGAGAATTTTTCTGAAGTGCGCGGGAACTGGACGTTTAATTTCGAGCGGAAATAAAAGAGGGAAAGAGAATAAAGGGAGGAAAGAGAATTGGACGGATGAAGAAGCGGCATTAAGGCTTATCTCCTGCAACGAGCTGAACGCTCACGAAGACAGATTAATTAGAATCATCAAAAAATACCACTAATGGTACAATTAGGATAAGAAGGATCTTTAAGAATGATATTTTTTGGTAGTTAAATGTTTTACATTAGCGATACTTGAAAGTGAAAAATTCAAATTACACGGAAATCTAAGGATAGTGCTTGTTAGAAAATTCCTTACGGGAAATAAATCCTAATCCTAAATTGAACGGACAAACTGGAGATGAGCTTAAGTACCAAGGAGGACAGAATGCTTCCAAAAATTGATGGGAGAAATGAATATACGAGATTAGTAAGGAAATATGCTATGCCGGGTCTATATAATGAAGGGAATTACAGAGATTTAATTAAGGCAAACGCGAAAGAGAGAGAATGGACTTGGATGGCTAATGATATTCGAAATTGTATGAGGAGGGAAAAATATAAGAAATAAGAAGTAATTAACAGAAAAAATACAAAAAGAAATTAACAATGTGCAGATAATAATACATTTTCACGATTGAAAGCTTAAGAAGACCTATTTTCGACTTTAAAAATGCCTAAAATCAAATTTTGATTCAAAGTTGAGGTGAAATCCTTGCAAGAACATATCCCATTCAAATATTCTTATATTTGATCAACAGTAAATTCTGATTGCAAATAAACACAACCATACTATTTTGAATACCATGAGTATTCAGAATGTTAAAATTCTGTCCACAAAAAATATAACAAGTCTCGAATGAATGTCCCAGTACAAAATAAATTATTCGAACAGGGATTTGGACAATCAGTGTAATCCATCAAGTGCTACTGTTACCAGTTTGAAATGCCTACATGTATGGTAGGACATTGTAAGGGGAGTTATTGCCCAATGGCAGCAACAGTTCCCGTCAACGTCAAGCCACTAAGTTTACGCTAAGCAAATAATGCTTCATTACTTCTAGTCATCTTAAAATTACGATAAACCACCGATTGTTTAATAAAATAATTATTTTGATTGATAAATTTTGCACATTATCAATTAAAATAATAATGATAATTTTGCAAACATGCTTAACTTATTACCATAGACGAAGCCAATTAAAGGTAAGAAATGGGTGACTTTGTAAGGTTAGCTGTGCCATGTCTATCGGTATTGGTTAAATCATCGTTTCCAAATATTTTTCCGTGTACCCATTTCGATTTTTCATAAACCCCGTAGCCTGCCTAATATGAAAATGTTCTGTTAAAAAGCCATATGTGGTTTCGATTTGATTATATTACCTTTTAAATAGGATCTTTTTCTTCCGAACACTCTAAAACACCCCCAAATTTTGAAATGAATCTTAGAACTCAATTTTTTTATTCCCTGACATGAACCACTTTGAGAAATTTTGGGTTAAACTAAAGAAACCTTAATGGGTTGCTTCGGCCTCCACTTCGTGAAACCATAGGTGAAACCTTCTTATATTATTCATGATGAAGAAATAAATCGAAAACCTTTTCCTGTAGAAACCAAAATATTTCGGTCTATTTATTCACCGTGAATAATGAAGAAACCCTTTCATTATACAAATCATCAATATAATGCCGGCCTCTTTCGACTACAAAATTTATCATCAGGTACTTTATATAAATATATCCTTAAATCATATTGAATTTTTAAGATTCATCATTGATCGGTGTAGACACGGTTCAAGAGACAAAATACTAATATAATCGGTGATTAGCGAAATTTAGCGAAACGCAACTGTTTACGAAAACATTTCCGTATTAAAGAAAGAGAAAAGGGGAGCGAATGATGGATGAGAGAAGTGGCGTCGATCGAATGAAAATTGACGAAGCAGAAAGAAGGAAACGATTGCAGAAGGGGAGAATTAAACGAGGGAGTGATTAAGGTGATTTCGAGAAGAAAGAGAGGGAAATAAAAAAGAAAGGAATACATTGAGATTAAGCGGCGTTGTGTAAGGGTAGCGGAATAATAACAAATGACGCATGACAAGGCGGAAAACGAGATTAGCGGAGAATTTAGAACATGGCGAGAAGCGAAGTACGCCATAAAACTCGGCGCGTAGAGAGTGCGGGAATTAATGGGCTCAAGGGCGAAGAAAATTGAGAAGAATTGCGGGAAAAGGAAGAGAAATAGAGCGGATAAAGAGTGCAAGGACGCAAAAAAGAAAACTATTCGAAAAATACAGTCACCAGGGTCCAGCGGTAAATTAACCGGCTTCATAAAGACAAATAAAGACCTTCTTGGTACCCTGAAGATCGCTTAACTTACTCTTAGAACTCGTGGGCTGACAATCTTTTGAATCGAAAATCAAGATCTTTCAGTAGGTTTGCGCAAAAAGCTCATTCCAACACATTCTTGGTAGTTCATCTGTAGAGACTTGTTACTGTAAGTTTCATAAAATTTATCATTTTTAAAATCGGTAAGTACCATGAAGTACTGGTCGAAAGTCGGTAATTATATAATAAATTGATTTAGTTTTATAGTGAGGGTTTTTTCTCGATTGGTGACGATTATCAGTTGCCTAGCGTTTGTCTAGCTTCGATGTTCCTTGAATTTAGTTATATAAACCAACTGATGTCTCAAGACAATATTAGGTAGAGTTTGGAGATAAATAAATATATCTTCAGATGCTATCCAATAAATCGTTATCGTACTCCTAAATCGTAATTACAAACAAGTCTAAAATACGTTTGTGAAGAATGACAGACTATTTTACAGGTAAAATAATTATTCTACATTTTTAAAGATTATTCAAAACGCTCTAAAGAAGAATCCTAAAGATGTTCCAGTCCTTTCTTGACTATTGATGAAATGCAAAATGTTAAACGTAAAACTTACAATGAGTGACACTTATAAATAATGTACAATTTTAAGACAGTAGATTTTTCAGAAAATTAAACTTCTTTCAGAACCGTAGAGCTTTCTCGCCTATTGAAATAGAAAAAGATTATCTAAATGCAAGATGAGATTATCAGGGCGGAAACAATGCACCGTTAAAGATGAAAAGGAATTTAAATGCTATTATTATACGAATTGGAATACAATGCTTAAATAACCTAAAAAATCAACCATTAAAAGTGCTAAGAATACATTACAACAACAAAATTACATTAATTCATGTTTACATCTTGTTTACAAAGAAAATGACAAAGCGCTGATAAGAGGGGGCTAATGCCTCAGAGCGATCCGGCAAAAGATATAGTCTCCTGAACTAAGATCAAATATAAACTCTTGTAAAAATAGAGAGGAATTAAAGAAAACATCACTGAATAATCTAGGATCAACACCCTAAAATCTCAAAGGAATAAACAAGTTTCCAATGGAAAACATCGTTAACATAAGCTTCACGCGAACAGATCTCTATGACGGTAGTAGTTACGTCTGAGATATGCGAGTTCATCCCCTAAACATGTTAGCACGCAACATTGCATTAGCCGTTCCATCCCATGAGCCAAGATATTAACCCCAGCGACTTTGAGTTTCAAAGGTAACCAACAATTCCGGCAGCGAATGAACGCAGCGGAGTTTTCCCATTTGTACAGCGCGCAATGCGGGAAAATAGCAAAGGACTTTTGCATTGAGCGACCGCACTACGCCGATGCTCTTCAGCTAAATTCATCTCCTTTGGCCGTTAACAAAGAAGCCGCTTCCTTCGCTCTCTATTATTGTGGACGATTCAGTACAAAGAAGAGACCAACACTCCATTCAAGGAGGACGTTCTTTGGCATGATAGGGCAATGAATACAGGGGACGGATACCGCGTTACTGCTGCAAAGAATGTGTACTCAAGGAGCGAAGTAGCAAACAAGAAGCAGAGTATTCTGAAATTGGTGATAGTCACCCGCTGTCTAGATAATATAATTAGGATTCGAAAACATCATTTCGTACAGCCAACAAACAAAGTTAGGCGACGCTATAATTAAAATATTATATCTAAAATAAATTTACAAAGTAAAGGGTAAGATTATTTTATTTACCTTCGGCGATTCAGTTATTAATACAGGGAAAGGTAATTCATATTTATTAAAGGGTACAGACAAGCGTTTATCATATTAAAGTTCAAAGGGTAAAAAAGGAAATAATATACCATCAGGATTGTTATATAGCTAACGATAATTCCCCTTTATGAGGTGAAGGCTGATACAAATACATTGTATTGGCCTTAATGCTAAGAAAATCAAAAAAATAATAATTACATCTTAATTAAATAATAACTACCTCATTTAACTCTACAAAAGGACTTGCTCTATTTATTCCACGATTTATTTTTATTATAATAATATTAATATCAAGTTTCTTAAGTTTAATAATAACTTCAGGTTGCTTATTTTAAGGAAATTTTAGCTCTATAGTCGAGTAAAGATTGGGTAAGCTAAATATACGCCGAATATAAGATAAAGGACTTCAGAGTAAATGAGTTCATTATTGTTAACAAGCAGGAGATTAAACAGGTTTTTCATATGGGCCAATTAAAACAATCATAAATAGAATATGCACGATAGATTAAATTAAAGATGGATAATAATACTTAAGTTTTCTGCGTAATTTAGAGAGAATTAATTACTTATTAATTAGTGGTTACCGTTTTTAACAATGAACAAAATTAACTAAAATTACCCAAGTTACTATAATTTCAAACAGTATGTTATGACGAATCCATACATTTTCAAAAGAACACAAACAATAGCTCCATAATAGCTAAAAATAACAAATGAAGAAACAGTTATCTTCTTTGGAGAACTGGAACAACAGTTCTATAGCGTTTAGTAATCCTTAAGCTAAAGATAATACACATTAGACCGCAAATCCGAGTCGATATCAGGATTAGTGCGGAGGCAGGAAAATACCTTGGCAATGCGCATGATCCAAAGTTGGAAGCTAAGAAAACTTTCGAGACCTGGAAATAAAAGAAGAGCGCTGTTTAAACAAACTGCGCTGCACACGAGTAGATTATGGCTGCTTTAAATTCCGTCTGAGGCTCTCTCGTCAGAAGTAATTTTGACCCACTTTCAATAAAAGAATTATAAATTTTTCTGCCGGAGTATTCCGGAGAACTCACAAAGAGGTCTGGAATTGCGGAAAGACTCCCCTGGCTCGAAAATCTCAAGTTCAGGAATTTATTTTGCAAAAGACAAAAGTTTGATTGGCTCGGCGAATTTCGATTCTCCGAAGATTTGAAACTGCTGCAACATACCTCTTGATATTGAAATGAGTTTTTAAAAACTTGAGAAAAATGAAATTTCTATCGTAACGGCCCAGTAATCGAACAGATCCTGCTCCAAGAAAAAAATATCAAGTACTTAGCACTTATAATACTTTGTGTTTCGCAGGAAAGTAATTAGTTTTATCGATTTCTCACCAAAATCTCGATCGAAGATTGCAATCTTAAATCAATTTCATGTACGGAAGACTATTTTATTTACGTTCGATGTTTTTCAGACTTCTGTCAACTTGAACGAGTTTTTGGAATCTTACTGATTATTCTTCAATGGCAACATTATCGTAACAAAATTTTAAAGTATTCAACAACAAGCATCAACATACAAGTAATTGTCACACTATTATAATTCCATAGAATACTTCTCAAAATTATCAGTAGCTGTTAATGTTTGCTCACCACACCGATTAAATCAATGCATAATATATTTTCAAATAACCTTAAATATCTTAAACCGTTTCGTTTTAAACCGGGATGAGACCCTCTATATCACTAAAGTTTCCAGTCTTTCCTTATTGACCCTCCATGTGGTCTATACCAGCCAATCTTAATATCGACTCTCAAAACTTAATCTTCATTTTATTCGCTAATACAGTAAAATGTTGTGTGCGCCACTCAAGGAATTTATCCTCAGCGTATTAAATTTCCTTTCCGTAAGATCTCGAAAAGGAATCTTAGTAAAATCTGGTATTTCTTTCATCTGCAACATAACAAATATCTCAATTATATTCTCTCGAATAAGTTCCACTATTTAAATATCATGACCACGCGGATCAACAGGACTCACTACTTTTCACCATGTTCCTTTAGCTTATGCTCCTTTGCAGAACGTGTCCTTCTCCATCGACTCCCTATGCATCTAGAGGTTAGGAAGTCGATACTTAGGACCTCTCTCGAAAGACCCTTTCAGCCTGTCGCATTACTCATTCTTGCAGGAATATTTGCATGAATATTCCTGTCAGTAATCATGCTTACAAATGACCTTGCACTTAAGAAGATATTAAAAATATTTCCTAGTTTCATTTTATGTTGATTTATATGTAGTTCATGCTTCCATAATTGCTTTAATTTTGCTACTTTTCGTTATATTGAATCCACTCTAATACTACGACATCGCAGTAAATGAATTTATAATGTAAATAAGTAAAAATATCCAGAAAAGTAGAAAACATATTTACGAAAACATACATATAAGTACAACCTAAGATTAGAATTATAACCTTTTCTCGAATATCACTCGGCACAACCAGAGCATTGCCGAAAAAAGAGGAACATTCCCTAATTTTTTTCTTCGACCATCAATCTCAAGCAAAATTTTCAGTAAAAAAATTATGTCATATAAATCTGTAGTTAGAGCTGAAAAAGAGGTTCGTGCCAACCAAGCAACTATCACATTTTTTGCATCCGAATGTTTCGTCCCAAAGCGCGGCAGCACATCTAAAAAAAAGGCCCGGAGAACCACGACCCGAGCATTCGCACCCAAATCTCCCCAAAAAAAGAAAGCAGGAATGCAACGAAAAATAACATCGAAAATAAAATCGCCGACGGATCCGCAATATCTCAACACTTTTCTTGCAACCCGCAAAAACCCTTGCCCCGCAGTGGTCGAACGGCGGGAACAAAAAAATAACGGGGAGCGGACAGCGGCTTCTGCGGTGTAAGTTTGGACGTGAACACCTAAAATGAAAACGAATTTACCGATCCAGCGGTGAGTGAACGCCGACAAAGGAGAAGAAACGTCGTGTCTGGGTCAGTGGTCGATCTCCCCTCCACTTGACCCCGGCGGACATTACAAGTGCCAGCACAAAAGGAAGAATCCTCGGGAGATGTACTGAAGGGAAAAAATGGGAACTTCGGGATGAATAAAAGGGCCGTGGAGGAGGAAAAAAGTGGAGGAAGAGAGTGTGCTAAAAAGCGGCACGTTTACAGTCCTTATTCTCTAGCGATTTCCCCACGGGAGGGTGGGAGAAATACTTCCGTCCCTGGGCCCTATTTTTACACCCGACAGCCAGTCGCGGGCGGGAAGATGGGAAGGGGAATTGTGGGAAGGAAACGGAGAGAGAGAAATTAAGCCAATCTCCCCAAAACGGATGCTCCAGCACACAGGAGTAATATACCGCATTTATCGTCGTATAACACGCACTCTGATTTTAGGAAGTACATTTTAATTAAAACTAACTTAAATAATGTTGGAAAAATCGTCAAAGGTTCTTAAGGAGAGGTATGTTGCAAATAAATACTTAAACAAGACTTTTGAACCTGAAATAAAATGAAAATGACCTGTTCTATTTAATTAAATTTAAATAAAAAAATTAATGTAAGCATATAAAACGCCGGGTACATTTCAAGCCAAATGTTTTGGAAATTAAAAGGAAGAATAGACTTGAAAAAGACGGACGGGAATGGGGATCGAACCCGGGTTTCCCGACTGCCGGTCGGATGCTCTGTCCGTTGAGCTATCCCTCTGTAACATTCTCTCAATGCTATTAGGGACACTATGCTGGCAAAAGACTTAGCGATTTCGTTCGCATGGCGGCATCGTTTGATTTCCTTTGAAATCGAAATTGAATTTGATTGCCCAATTTCCTTGTTTTATAAATTAGATCCTATATTGGCGAAGTTAGGCCTCAAAAGTTATACACCAATAGATACAAAATTTCTTTCATTCATTTATGGGTGAAGACTTGGGCAAATCGCTAAATGATAGTAATAATTGAGGGGGAATAAGAGAAATATTAAACTCTTCCGAATATACACCATGGAGGATGGTGGGGAAAACAATGAAACCACCGAATACTGTATTTTATGCAATGCTATTACAGATTTAAAGTTTTGATTTACAATTTTAAATATTATACATGCCAAGACAGGTAGACAATTTAAATATGCATTCATATTTAAAAAGATGCTTGAACGAGTCGCTTAAAAATTAATTTTTTCGCACACGATAAGCGAAATTAACCGATTAGAGAAGTAGAATCATGATATTTGCACCCCCTGCCACACGTAGAAAGGCGAACTGCTGGGTAAATATCTAGATCATTATTTAGTTAATTTACAATATACAATACAAACATTTCAAATTTTGAAAATCCTATCTATTCTATGATAAACGGTTTTGAGCGCAATATATTAATTGAAATATAGTTTTAAAAAAAACGCTATTTAAGTCGTTAGACAGGTACACGGGAAGCTGTGGTCAGGTAAGGTATAGATCTTAATAACAAACTTAACCAGCAAATACACCTGGTGCTGCCCGGATTATTTCCCGTGTAAAATCATGTACTGACACCCAAATTTACATTCCCGGGGGTACACATTCACTAAATTTACAAGACAATAATAATACATTCCTCTGTACTGTAAAGCTCATTAGTTTTAAACTGGATTTTTTGGTAGGAATTTCACCATACCTTGTGATTTGAAGAACTATATTAACGAGCACGGTTGATAAGATTCGTTTATGTTGAGTTCTGAGGGAAAATTGTTCGTTGAAATAGAAATTTAAAACACTCTGTACGCCGTCTGGCAGATAAGTGTTTATACTATGGTAAGATCAAAGAAAGCTCAGGGAAAACCAGCCATTCACTTAAGAAGTTTTTAAACCAACTTTTTCTCAAATTAGCTTAGTGCAATTTCCCTCTCTTACTATTTGAAATATCTAGCATCTAAAGTAATTGAAAAGTAATAGCAGTACTCGTTACGCACAAGACCATTAAATCACGGTTGGCTGTTTTTTTTTTAACCATTTGGAGATATGTAACAGATATGTATTTTCTTTTTTGGCATAAAATTCATTTCTCGATTCGGAAAATTTCACTATACTTTGATCTTAATATAAATACTTTTATTAATTTTATAACCTTTATATTATTATCCAAGGTTATTAGTTGTAGTATTAATCACACTTGTTTCAGTAAATGGGTGGGAAATAACTTAACAAAATTCCACTTTTTGTTGAGTTATTTCCTACCCATTTACTAGGATGGAGTTCCACCCAGTTAAAGCTTCCCAGATTGATTTCATACATGCTTCGACGTTTCAACATCGACAGTATTAACAGAGGTAAAAGTTCATATTTTGACCAAATATAATAAATATTGTTTTTGTTCTCGTTTTTGTTTACATTCAACATCATACATTACTGATGCAGAAAAGCATATTGTCTTTACGGAAGAAAGAAAATGAATTACGAAGGAATAAAAAACCTTTAAACAGCAGGAGGTGATCGAAGATGCATAGTTTGTGTATCAGCAAAATGAAAAAATAGTGAAGGTAAAATATAGTTGGGAACAGCAGAAGCATGATTCAATATTATCCATGACTTCAGCTGACCAACTGAAAAACAAAGATAAATCATCGAAGTAGGAAAAAATGCTATAAAAGGTACATGCTTAGATAAAGATATTTGGAACTTATCTGAGAAACAGCACTAAATAGGTGAGCCGCGTTATATCCTAAATTTATGAATGGATTAATTTCACGTAACAGTGCCTGTGGCATAATTTAATTGAGAGATGCTGCTTCGAGGGAGAGGTTTAGATAGTAAAGATCTCTTCTGAAATCCACTTCAGTATAATCCGATTTCTGCGTAGATTATGACTAATAACAGGAAATGTTTATGAAAATATTTCTGTGAAGTAGAACTCTCATTTATCTAGGAATACCCAAAGTATACAATTGATTGGCAGATAGAATTAGATTTAATATGCAACATATGAATTGAAGATTTTATATATTCACACTCTCTAGAAAGTAAGAAAATACCAGGATAAAATCTTGGACAGCTATTGATAATAATAATAATAAAAGGACTTTATTAGGGCGAGATTGAGACTATTACGTCTCTTCTTGCATCTAACCCTTTTCTAAACATTGATAGGTAAAAATGTTTAAAACTCAAGCTAAATAGGATTAATCGAAGAGATGCGAAGACAATACATCAATGATATCAAAAAAGCCTATCGTATACGACAAAATTAAAGGAAACAAGTCAGAATTAACTTTTTTCACTAATTAAATAAGACGTAAAAACCTAAACAATGCTTACTTTTGAACCGCTTTGAAATACACCTAAAAATAACATTTCCCTTTTTAGTTTTCTTTTCACGAAGATGCTCCATTTCGAAGTTCTATTCCAACGAGAATTTATGAGAAAATTTGACTCTTTACTGCATCAACATGATTGAAAATTTTATGATTCACGTTGTCGTAAAAATAAGATTTAATACCAATTTAATCCGGTCCTATTTAACATTAATTTATTACTTTACCGCAGAAACGTAAGTTTATGCACAATCCAGTAAATGAGTCACTCGGATAATTCTTCCTAGAATTATCGGGAGTCAACCGTAGTCACATCCTGAGAAAGGATAGGTAAAAACCATCAGATTACAAAAAACACACGCATCCCGGGTCGCATCTGCTCAAAAGGAGTAAACGAAGGAAGGGAAAGGGACGAGATGAAAAGGAAGGCTCGGCTGAGGGCGCAAAAACAATATAAAATGACGAATGGGTTGGAAGGAGCATTTTGGGAGCAACAAAAACAGAGGAGTAGCGGGATGCGTCTCATCCATTCTCCGCGTAACTTATTCCCGGGGGAACAACTGCGGAGAGACCGCGAAGCGCGATGGATTTTGACAGAAATCCGTTCCGAATCACGTGACCTATCCGAGGTGCCACCTACAAGATTCGAGCACGAACTAATATTTTCCCGCCTGGTTTTCTTATGGCAGACAAACAAGATTTTTTTCTTCCGTTTCTGAACACGAACATTTTGACCCGGTCATGAATTACAACTTCTACTTTCGGCAGTAAAAAAACTCTCGAAGTAGTTCTCGCTTTCTTCGATACGATATCCGTAAAAATCATTCATTAGAGAGATATTTTGGGGTGTTTACGCGAATATTTTTCTTGATAGTAGTAGTATAGTAGGGGTAGTTTGGGATACCTATTTCAATGTTTAGTCATTTTTGCTGAAGGACAGGTATTATGGCATAACTATAACATATTTACAACAATATACAATGAGTTTAAAATTATAATTAGAGGTTATTTACAACAGTTGACAGTAATTAAACAATAATAAATCAAATAATACGAAATAGAGTGAATTAATCATTACAAAAATTATTAATCATGAAAAATACTTCTCTCATTATTCAGTTTTATCATTATAAATACTAAGAAGCCATGCGAGATGTTTCTGGTTTCCTTATAAGTCTTCATGGCGGTCTCACGCAATTCCCGCAGTATGCAACCTAATAATTCGTTTATGAAGTCAAACACAAATGTCTAAACAAATTATAAATTCTTTACAACTACATTTCTCTTAAAAGGATTTGAATATTTAACAAATACAGTAGACTTCTTCCACTCCGCTATATCTCCGTTCAAACAAGAGATTTAGTGATATTATTTCTTTACGGCCTAATTTTATTTCGCGGCAGTAATATATTCTTAAAAAGTCCTTCATGTTTTTTATTTGAGTGAATAATTCCAAGATACATAAAACCCCACCAACAAAACTTAAATAACTTTTCTGGATGATAGTTTAGAGACTCTTATACTCGTATCTATCCCCATTGCGGTTGTGTTCAGTCGATTTTCATGTCGGTAATGCTAAGAAATAAAATGAATTCCATAAAAGAGTAGTTTCAGCATAACTCCTTTGAAATATCCCCGCCGTATATGATCGACCTGGGTAGTAGACGGCCGCATAAATTCTACAGCATCTTGCAAGAGCGTATTATTCTTGAGTTTATGGAGCAAACTCAACCTTGGTTTTTATCTTCCTTCCTCTTTCGTGAAGTGGCACCTACTTATGATATCCACATATACAAACAAAATCTCGTCTAAAGTAGATTTAATACGGATGATTAATTAATCGTTGGTTTTCGCAAAATTTATAGCTTGGCTACCAAAGACTGATTTTCGTTGATCATTTTATTTAAATTATAAGAATGAAATTAAGTTGTTGCTTCCATCAAACTAAACATTAAAATTTTATACAATGATTTTGGCTAGTAGTTAATATAGATGAAAACAAGAGAAAATATACATATATGCGGCAAGGAATAACATTTAGTATCATTTTATAATAACCAGTACATAAAATGAAACAAAAAGGAAAATATCCAAATAAAAAACAAATTGGATGTTTAAAAATTAGAGTTGAAGCATATAGAATTGCACTCATAGTAAAAAGATAATTTTGTATCATAACCAGAACTTAAACCGATTTATTGAAGCAGAAAATGTGTTTAAAACTTTTAATCTATCTCAGCACAGCATAATTAAGGTTACTAACTAGCTAAATTTACAAACCAAAATCAAAAAGCCGGATCTAATAGGAGAAGATATTATACATGAATTTTCTTTATGGCTATAATGGTAATAAAATAAGCAAATAACCCGTTTTTTTAATTGCTGTGGGGGCAGGGGAGAACGACCGGAGTTAGTAATGTTGGTGAGAAGGGAGGATATGATACAGTGAGGGAACAGGCTGCCCGCCAAATGGTCTTAATCGACCAGTTCCTCTATATATGTCGCCAACGAATGTATTCAGAGTCGCTAGGGCTTAATTGGAAGGGTAGGAAACGGAAAAACAAATATATATACATTTTTTCCATACCTCTCTCCTTTTCACCACTGACGCTTACAGGAAACAAAAATTTATTTTAGAAAATGAGAAATAAAATGTTTCGGAAAGTGATCTCAAGTGCTTATCCGAACGAATCAGAAAATTCGGAAATTCTCTCAGCCGCAGATTAATTAAGGATCTGTAAAACGGTTTGAGTGTCATTAAAATTTCTTATCAGCTGAAGATGTTGTCGCAATCTCAACATACGTGCCTTTACCTAAAATTTACGCCGAAAGTTGCGCGAGTTTCGGGCTTAATTTTCCGTACATGTTACTTTCCGAGAAACTGGAATAATGCTATGGATAAGGGTAGAAGAACACCACCAGGAAAAGATGAAAATTATCCTCGACCTGAACAAACTAATACTTCTTCGGACAATAAATTTCCAAAATTAGTTCCGTTTCGAAAGAAATAGAAACAACTTCAATGACTACCTTCGAACAAATTTAAATTAGTTGGAGACCAAACTTTTAAAACTAAGTAATCACATTATTACAAAGGCATCAGTAGGCTACTGATGATAATGATATGCATTGAAACAAATGTCGCTTTTTTGTAAGCAAATCCGAGGATTGTGTAAATAAAATTTAATCTTTTTACCATCCAGTACTATTGTGGACTTCCACAAAATTAAGTTCGAAACCATACACTATGATGTTCATAATTGCAAATAAAATCAGGAGAGACTTACGATGCGAATAAACTTTTCCTGTGTACGTACTTCTTGGAAGATTCGACTGATTTTCTATTACTACCGCTTCATGAAAATTGCCTTTCAGCTATCGAAGATGCTACGAAAGCAAAATACCTATGCTATCCACGGTATCACCTCTATCTCTAACATACACTAAGCAACACCCTGATTGATTGATTTCTTTAAGATACATCAGTTAACGATTTCGATTGTAAAGTCCGCATTTGGGTATTAATAAATTCTACTGCACAGCCAACACATTGAACAGCTTAACAGATGAAAATATGTATATACTTAATATGATAATATGAGTATTTCCATCTACTCAATCACTATGGTAAAAGTTAGAAGATGAACAAGGGTAATATGATATAACGTGGGTAGAGAACGAAATATGTCTTGTGGTAACCGTCATGCTCTCACGGAATGAAGCGAAAGTCCGATAGTTTCCCACGAGTGAAATTGTCGGGAGAAATCATTGATATTCTCTCCTTCCATTCTGTGCGGCGTATTCCAATGACCCTGCCTTAAGTTCTCCCTCCAATTCTTCTTTAATCCCTCCCCAATGGGAGCGAATCCTCGGCCTAAACCGATATCCTTCGGCTGCTGAATTAAGACTGCATGATTTATGCGCCACGAAATATCAGGTGGAGTTGAAGTAAAACAAGGTGTGTATCCCAGCTAAACCAAATAATCTGATATGCTACGACTAACTGTTAAATCGTTATGTTACAACTATTTCTTCATAACTTATTGATAAAAGTATTTGAGCTCATTTAAGCATTTCAATATAAATCCAATCTTACGATAATTGAATAATAAGCGTGTAATAAATTACAATTAAAGCTTCTTAAGGATAAAAAAGAGATGTGATGATATGACTGGAATCAATTTTTGTTATCTTGAAAAAAACCGCACAGCATCGAGATGAGTAAAAATTGCCTACTATCAGAGAGGAACACACAGATGTTGGATAATATAAGCAGACCGCAAAATTAGCGTGAATACATTATTTAAAATGAAAAAATAAACAGGACCGCGGTTAGAGAAGAAACCTAAAAATTCCCAGCAAATTCAAGAAACTGATGACCAAGGTAATTTATTTTCGCAAATAAGGCTATTTTTTTATATTTAGAGAGAATACCCTAAATGGTATTATTTATTTAGAGAGAATGGTATGTCCTAATGGTATGTCCTAATGGTATGTCCCTAATGGTAATCTGCCCTGAGGAATGGGATTTCCGCGGTAACATAATATATAATTGGCAAATCTTTTTCGCAGACAGCCTTTAATACACCAACTAAGATCGAGCAATATAATTTTATATTTTTAATACAGTTTTACTTTCCTTTTTACTTATAGATATGATAGCTCTACATGAATACATTGAAACTAATTAATTAAGCGGTCGTATTTACACATTCCTTCCGTAGATAATATTTTATAATTGAGAGGCAATGGTGCATTCGTTAGGAGAAATAATCAAATGGAAGTGAACTTGAAGAAAGCAAATATACCAAGAAAATGATTTCGGATGTGTATAATATTAAAGTCTCACTTTCCAAAATTGTGCAAAAAAGCTTCAACACGTTCCAACAGAGACGTATGGCACAATGCCAAACATCCATTCCTTATCCCATCCATGAGCAGGTGTTTCGCCAATTTATCCACACGCCTATCCCTTGTCTTGTATCACATCTCTTTTTCTAGCTCCCCAAGTTCTGTGTCTAGCGAGGGAGATGGAACTTTTAAGCTGTACTGAAGAGGTGAGAGCGAATATTCATTTTTTATATACTTTGCTGTTAATGCAGGAGAAAGACAATATGTACGGTGAAAGTTATGCGTAAATAATAATTAAGAAAACTTTCGATTAAGCTCGAAAATCTTTGAAGGCCTACTCATTTAGGAATTGCAATGACTAATGTTAATAAATCGTAAGATTTGCATTAAATTGATATGAATAAGAATTCTACGCTATTCATCGCTGTTTTAAGAGTGGTGTGACGGTGGTACAAGGATCTAGACGGAGACAAAAAACATATACTGTGGAATTTATGATTGCGATTTTTCGATGGAATTAACGTAAGTCTTGGGCAGGAAGAGCGGCTAAAGAATAATGAATGAACGAGCAAGAAAGCAAAGTAATAAGGTTTTCTTATCCGGTGAAAAATATATCAATTATAAAAATGTTAATTGGCGGGAACAATTCGAGTAAGAACTGAGTAACATTAACCCTTTGGACAACCCTCAATTAATTTAATACATAAACAATGATCGAAAAAAACAATGAAAATTAAAGTCATAGAAAAAATATACAAATAGAACCTTGGAAAACAATGAAAGATAACGAGTTCTCCATTATAACTTCAATAAATTATCACAATCTGTCTTCGTTCATTAATTAGTAATTTTGAAGATTGTGTTTTTATTGAACTTATCTGGAGAAGTTCAAACAGGTATCGACGGGATTGATAAATTTTTATTTCATTCTCCTTTGGTGAATGTGGTCCCAGCTTCGATTCCATGAGTAGTCCATATTTAGGAACGATGCCAAATGATGTCATCACTTTAATTTAAAAGAATAGTCTATCATGTTACCGAAACTAACTCAGAGGGAAGAAATAGTAAATTCCGGTAAATGATTTAGATGCACCAAACATAGTCAACCGAAACTAACAAAGGAGGACGATGTTCCGGCACAGAAAAATGACTCGATGTCCGCAGGAGTTATTGGCGCTGACGATGGGACACGGACGAGCCATCGCATAAAGCAAGGAAGCGGGAGGTAATGACCCTTCGCCGTCAATTGTCGTCCAAGGCCCTGGGTCGGCCGCTAAACATCGTCCTGGATTACTCGAGGGCCGACCATTAGATGCGCTATTCTAAGGTAAATCGCACGGAGACCGCACGATCTGCGGTCTCATGACTTACCGGATTTTCTCTCCTTGGGCGATGGCACGCCTAACGACTCGGAACGTGCCTCGGTAAAACCTGAGAATGGACGGAACGTATCGGACGAAAATATCAGGATTTGGCAGAAGAGTAACTAGTTTACCGTGAAATGGAATTCGTTCTGCACCCTAGTCACGAAAGGAGAAATAGGCGTATTTCATTCATCGCCTTCACTTGAAAATGTCTAAAACACTAACGCATGAGACTGAAGTAGATGACAATATGTAGTTCAAAACAGAGCGAAAGTACTTATCAAGATATTATTAGCGTCACCTAGAAAATCACATAGGTTGTAAATTTGTGAAGGATACCACAACCACTAGATCATAGTTATATACTGAAAAAGCAATATAAGTTATGTGCTCTTACTATTAACATCTCCACCGACTCAAGCCCCATTTTATACGGTTTCATACAAATGAAATTTAACTAAATTTAAATTGCTGTTAAGTCGTCCGAAGGATATTGAGTAGGTTAAACAGGAAATTCTACCATAAAAGATTTTGCTTAAGCAAATATAAACTCTGCAGAATAATTCAAACGCTGTAATAGATAAAACAATCACTGAAATAGATAATTAGGGAATGATGAAAATTTCACTTCTTAGGTAGTAAGAATAATACACTTTATTTATTACCAGCTTCAGCTGGTAAAAATATGAATTTATTAGTGAGCCAAATTACTCCTTTCAATATTCATTTATTCTATAAGGAGTATCTCGACGCTTTTTATACATGTTTACGTTACATTATGAATTACAAAGCATAGTTAAAATAACAAATGAGAACTACAACGTACTTCATCCACAAACACCCGGAAAAGGTAAGGTACTAACAAAATATAAACATTCGTTTTCTGATTACAACTAGCCGAAGCCACTTCTGAAAAGAGAAACAGAACTAAACAAACATTACTAACAAGTGAGACAGTAAGCTTTGATGAAGACAGCCAGTGAAAATCTTTCGTTTAGAAGGTTTAATTTGGACATGGGATGTCATTACAATTGTCACGGCAATCGAATTTCTCGTTGACATAAAATTTCCAATGAACAAGGTGTCTGCGGAAGACTATATGCTCATTTGGGAGCGATGGATGATGGAAACCACAGCTTAAAAGGGCGTGAAAACACAACGAACTCAAAAAAGGTGTCGCTTTCATTTGGTTAAACATTTTCTGTTCCCGCAAAATGTGGCGTCGTTAACAGTCGCATGTTTCGACGGCTGATTATGAAGAGTGCGAAGAACAAACGATCGTTTGCGGGGCTAATTTTGCATCGCGTTCCGCTCAAAAGCGTACACCGCGAAAAAGCACAGGTATCACGCTCGAATCAACATAAAGTCTCATCCATTCGACAATCACCGCTTCCGCCTTAACAAGACCGAATATATTCGCTGTGCTACGAACAGAAAGTAAGTGATATATATCCCAATCATATGCATAAAAATTTTAATCGCGCACAAAAGAAGAGGTATACTTAATATCGTCTAGGAAACGGGAATTATCGAAATAAGATTCACTTAAGAAACCATAGTTCTCTTTTAAATGGTTCTAAAATATATTGGCATTGTAAATAGAAGACGAATCTAGAAAAATTCAAGACAATTCGACTACGTAATGTCATTTATACAATACAGGCTCTATATGGTAACTCGTTATCTTATCGGATAACATGAACAAATTATGGAAACATTAATAATTTATTAATGCCATAAACACCCATTAGCCTAAAATGAGTACACAGTATGTCCTTATTTCGAGATAAAGTGTAATTAGAATAATTAGTACATCAATTGGTATAATAATACAAATAAAAAGAGATTGTATAGAATAATACAAAAATAAACAAAATTAAATAGTAAAAGAACCCTTGTAGACAAAGAAGAAAACTGAGAAATTAAAACAAATAAAAAATGGCAAGAATTTATAAAAAATTATACAGCAAAATTTGATTAATTCCTCAAATTTGTCATCGTTAATGGTTTGACAGACAAACATATTTGCATAATTTATATTTACAATGTCTAGGCGACGAGGAAGATTTAAATTCGAATTTGATAACCAATCAGACGAAAACTTTTGAAGTATTTCTTCCAATTATAACCGACCTAGCATTTTCCATTATAATGCATAAATATCAATGAAATTCCTTCCTAGAAACACGCCTAAAGGAAGGGAAACAGAACAATAGTATTTGTACTGCATAACTTTATTCCCAGCAAAGGGCCGAAAATATAATACGCTGATCACATTTTCTAGTGCAAACTTAAAATTGCCGGATCCTCCGTTGACTTAATTTTAAAGTCGCCGTCTGTTTGAAGTCCGTTTAGGGCTGAGAGCGAAAATGCTAGCATCCTCAACAGGGTTTAGCTCCCACTCGTCTGTTTGCATCCTCAGAGCAAACGTATTCCTCGAGAGCTCATTTTCGCCACCAGAAAGCGCGGTTATGTTCAAAGAGAGACCGCGGATACTTAGTCTCGTTAGGGCAGACAAAGGGAATTGTGCGTATGACGCCTGCGAATGGGGGCCCGGCGGAAAGCGGGGGCACCGAAATTACGTTTGCGGTATTCGCAGACTGCCGTGTTTGTCGATGACAGTCTCAACTCAAGTGCGAACTCCGCTAACCAGAGGGACAAAACCCTGCATTCTGATTTCGCCACACACAACCAGAGCATAACGTCAGCTGACCTAACAGTGCCTCGTCGACTTGAGCTATTTGCCTCCAAGAAAACAACGAAAGGCCAAACAGGGTAACGATGAAATGGCATCCTGTTTGCTCAACATTAAGTGCGATTTTTCAATTAGTAAATCACGATATCAGTACGACACGAAATGTGGTACAAGAGAAATGGAAGTTCGCACCTAATAATAGAGAGCACTATTCTAAGTGAGGATATAAACGTATCGATATCAGATAAATGGAAGAAAAGTTTGTTACCGTCACATTATATAGACAGCCGGTTAAATTTAATTTTCAATTTTAAATGGAAATTATAAACTTAACACTACCCAACTTTATTAACTAATGTTAACGTGAAAGTAATCAGCATCAATAGTAGTTTACAATCGCAACAATTTGTGATTACCGTTTACTAAAACCATAAGCTTTCACAATTAATTTTCATCAAAAACTTAGTACGAGTATGAGAAAAACATCACCTTCCTTTTGAATTCCAGGACTAAATGAGAGATAATTATACCTGCATTCTCTACACAAAATCTAGGAATAATAACAATAGTATTATACAGAAAACCAATGATGCTATTGCCGCATCCAACCCAGTAAAAAGATAATTATGTTAATATAAGAAAATAAATATATATTATGAAACAGGATGCAATATAATTTCAGCAAAGTCAATCAATTCAGATAAAAAATTTAATTACTTCATAGGTTTAGTTATATGGATGGATCATATGGATTTAATAGAGCATACTCTATTAAAATCCATTTCATCTTAATACAAATTACAACATTTGAAATCTTTACTTTCTAAAGCAGACAACGGTGATAAAAAACTTGTATTAATTAGATTATATGAGGTACGCGTATGAACATAGAAAAAGGAAAGGGTCAGTAATTACTGGATAGAGAATTACAGTAGATTAAAATAGAAGTGTGAAAGAGAAATTAGGGTATGCGGAAAATACGGTCGACAGCAAAATGACAAAGGAGGGATGAAAATATGAACGGCGGCAACAGTGGGATGAGAAGACCCGGAAAAATCTGCTGGAGCGTGAAGAATGAGATTCTGAAGAAGCGACGAGTGAAATTTAAAGAAAAAAGTACGGATAGATGAATGGAGGCGTCTGAATTGGGGGATGTACGCAGCTGTAGGAGATTGCGAGAGGTATTGCAGAGATACGGCTCAAATAAGATGATTATCCCAAACGGAATATCGTGAAGCGACGTAGAGTCATGAATATGAAAAGAATTCGTTTCATCGTACCAATTGTCAAGTAAAAGAACTTCAAGAAATCTGTTACGATAATCATCATTGTTTATGCATTTACTTATTTTTAAAATTTTATAAATACGACATATAAAATCCGAATTTCATCGACGGCTATTGCTTTGGACTCGAAATCCAGAATTTTTTAAAAATAAACATCGATCTTCTGGTTATTTTAAAAAGTACCAAGTAAATGTTGACGCGCTATCGATAGAATATCCTTAGCTGCAGCAGACAATGGGACGCAAAAACTACTCCTGAATTGTTTTACATTGATATCTGAATCGGGAAAAACTACCCCGGTTCTACCAAAGTGAATAGGAAATATCTATTGAATTTCGAGATAAATAAGAAACATCGCAATAAAAAATAGATTATAGCATTAGCTGTATAGTCTATCAATTGTGATGGTAATCTGTCCCCATTTACGTGGAGCTTCGGACCAAATAAAATTACATATCGCGAGTAATCTTACGGAAATTTATTAACGACTGGGTTTTAACACGAGCAAATTCGATAGTTTCCTGAACAGAAAAACTATACACGGGCTGCTATAATTTAGATAATAATATTAATTCAAGGTATTGAGCATAAAATGAGTGATATTAAGGTTGTAAGAGAACGAGTCACTTCTGAATACACGTGAAGTAGTAATCTGTTGCTCAGGATGGGCGGTTTGTAATCGGTACGAGGCATGACGGCATCTCATCGCGTGACCGCTGAGAATAATTCATAGCGCAATCAGAGGGAGGAAACGGGACGAATTATACGAGCGGAGGAGAGAAAAATATCAAAGAAACCGGACGTAGTTGACTAGAGAAAAATAGGCCTCAACAAGCTGGTTGAGTGGGTGAAGGACTCCTGCGATGCACGCAACCCGCGATGCATGGGCGTGATGTGGGCTGCATCGTCGCCCCGTTAATTCCATGGCGAGGTCAGGAAACCGGTAGATATTCTTGGCCTTGAGTGCATATCCTGCGACATACTGGGGTTATTTCTAGAGACTGTCTTGATTTTAATAAAGAATAATAGATATTTTTATGAGATATTTTTTCCTTGAGACTCGAAGGGATAAAAAAAGTTATAAGATCGAAGGTTTCCGCGGCGATTGGCTGATTCAATGGTCTCTCTTTCGGGATTCCACCGCGAGAAGAGTCTGAATCTCAGTCTCTTCGACCTGAAGTCTACTGAAACATAGGCGAAACGTCGTCGCTACTGCTACGTTCATCGCGGTGGAATCCCGAAAGAGAGACCATGGAATCAAAATAAAATTTACTTTAACAAAGCTACGCTGGCAAATATTTAGTACAGGTTTTGTATGATGATAGGATTGTTATTTAACTAACTTTTGTAAAACAATAAAATTATATAATTTAATTCCTGACAATGCTAGATACCAATATACACATATCTTTTGCGAGTTAATGATAATAATGTATTATTATCATCATAATCATTCATTTATAAGTTATGAAAATAACCTTCAACCTCAAAAATTTATTATCTTCTGCTTATGAAATTTTGCAATATCCATATCTATTATCAAATACCACAAACCAAACAAAATTTAATTCCGTTCTCAATATTCAACATTGCCACGTATTGTTTCACAACAATGGCCATCATTTAACATATGATATTAAACGCGTTCTAATTTATCAATAAAATATGTATAAGGTTAGACGAAAGATTAGCAATATGTTGAAAGCACTAAATCGGGATACTTATACATATATTCGATGGCTTTAGACTCATCTATCGAATCTCTCTGTAGCCCAACTCAAAGTTGGTGAATTTAAGAATTGAAATCTTAATACCTATGGAACATAATGGGAAGACAGCGGCTGCTGAAAAAGATTTACATTTAAAATTGTAAGGATTTTCGCACATAGCTTTCATTAATGCTTTAACATATGATACGATTAACTGTCATTTATAGGCATTATAAGAATGCTACTCATGCTTATAAATAAATAATACACAACGATGTGCGGATGCAATATGATATGCAACATAATACGTTCAAGTAGATTTCATTTTCCAAGGAAACTCCATCGATGTGAACTTGGAATTCCAAGATAACTGCTCTATATTCTCAAACTGTGTAACGTTTATTTTTCTCACCAGTGTTTCCTAAATGTTACTCTGCGATAAAACCCTTGAATCTGTTAATATGCTAGAGTGATACAGTCTTCAAATTTGCGTCGTACATAAATTTTATTTCACGAGAAGCATTTGATCTAATAAAAATACCTAAATATATCAGCCCTTACGCTTTGAGCGGTCCGATAGATCAGCCACTGTCACGAAAACTGGCACAATGAGAAAAAGGTTTTTTTTAAGGGCGCTTATCTCACACTTCTGTTTATTATTAGCAATAGTCAAAGAAAAGCTATAAAACACCTAAATTGAAAAATATTTGCCCATATTATCTGCAGTTAACAATTAGCTTGTGCTCCCAATTAGCTCTCTGCCCTCAGAAGCTCTAGCAGTTTTCACATATATCACCTGATGGAGGCTGGCGGAAACGGGTTTTAATATTTTATTTCCCCACAAATGTTATATTCCTTCGCAAAATCCGTTACGTTGAACAAATAAACGTGAACTTAAATGAGAATGGAATGTTAATTACAGTGAGGGGAATGGGTTGGAACGCGCCGTTTACGGCGATCATAGTGAAGGCTGCACTGTTCTAACCACGAGTCCAACGCACTCACTAATCCCCCCAAAAATATCTCTACATTTAACACGTTGAAACTGACTCCGCAAATATCCAATCTTCCGCTTCGTCGGAGTTCACCAGGAATCACTGATCGACGACTGGCGCTAAATGCTAGGCTAAATTCGAAACAGACCTGCGGAGTTGATTAACCCCGTAAATTAACTAGGCAATTACGCGAATAGGGTGCTGTGGTCTCACCGATTGGTGGCGTAACAGATGAGGTTAGCAACCCATCAACTATAAACTATCGATGGAAGCCGACCGCTGGACCAAGTTGCGGCAGACAGAGAGATAAACCCGTTGAAGTCAGAGCCGCAAGGCACCGTCCGAACCTCCTGAAACATGCCAACTGAATTTATAACCGGCACAGATATCGGAAGCACCGGAGAGCATTCACTCTCCGGAAGATAAATCACAGGCATTTATTCGGCAGAACCGAAGTTCTTAGTCATCAGGACAGGAGATCCTTATGGGAAAATGAAGCTTTACCGGAGGAGATAAGTCTTGACGATATTTAGGTATCACATTTTACATACTTGCCATTAACTAGTACGTTAACTGTGATTTGTTGCTCAGGCTGTGGGAGTTTCATTAGATAAATAAATATCTTGAAATTATTTCGAACCTCGATGACAATCAACAATTTTATTCTTGCTTATAAAGGGTAGAAAGACGCAACATATTTAACCTTCAAGATGATTAGAGAAAGTTATTTAAAAATATGCGAAGCTGATCTCTTTTATTTCATAAATAGGATAGTAAATAGTACGATGTTTGATTAGAATAGGAGATAATACAATTTCAAATCTTCGGTTTGAATAAAAATAAGACGTGAACCAAGTGGAACAGAGAACCTGATTTTGACCTGATCTTGATGGCTACTCAAATTTTTTGAGCTAAGGAGATAAAGAGGTATTGACTCAAGGTTAGGTCTCACCGTAGGAAGATAGCCGGAGACCACTGAATTCTGTACTTCCATTCCGATTTATGAAAATACGTTTCCGTGTTGATTCAACAATGAACTGGTAATATTTCATCCAGGGTTTCAGTAAATACAAAACTTCAGATATCTGCCCACAAATTATTATTTAAAGAAAAATATGGATTGGCTAAGTAGATAAAGAATTGTGACTGCGGAATTTCATAGAAGACGAGCAAGAGAAACAACCAGTTGTAGAAAGTTGAGGATCTCATATAAATATATGTATATTCTACCATGATCAAACAATTACTGTTAAGATGTTTTATATAAAGATGTATGACATAAAAATTTCCCTAAATAAAGCGTTAATGTTACTTAGGACTTCAATGCTGAAAACTTAAAACCTTGCACAGAGAAAATTACGAATTTTTAAATACAAAATATACGCGCTATTAACACCTTTGACCTTTGAATTGTCTTCATCGATCCACAACGGATGGAGATAAAATGTCATATTACGAATACTTTATCTTTGTGCTAGAGACCACAAAATGACGCTCCTAAGACAGAGCGTCCCTTCCCGATTGCAACGGTAAGGCTAATAATTAAACCGGTCCTCCTTTGCTAAAAGACCAAGTGAAGTAGACATTTATTCTTTTCTGTGCGTTAAAGAGAAGAAATTTTCGATGCTACACAACCGGGACTGCAATTAGTATTTTGGAATGAGACTCTCTCTAATATTGCAACGGCAGAGTGCAGACAAAATGAAAGAAAGTCTGCTTTGAAAGGAGAAGAGGCTCTCCTGGGACGCAGAATGCGATCTCTTGCGCGCAATATTAGAAGAATGATGTCTGCCCGCTCTTCCTTCCGCGCAATACCCAACACAAAGAAAACGGGAGAACAATATATGAGGGAAAATGGAGACTGGTTTGGCCAACTTTTGTTGAAGAGCAGAATGGCCGAAAAAAGCCGGAGAGAAGTACGAATGTAATGCCCCTTTGTGTAGTACGTCTTCCCGAAAAATGTGAAACAAAATATTGGTACCTTAATACTAATTTTATTTATAATAATTGAACTATACATGTTTATATTTAAATATAGCGTGCTTCTGAACCTTTATCGTGTGCAGTCCCTCTTTCAACCTCGTCGAAACAAAAAACACTCTCCCACCAAGAAAAGAAAAATTTGTATTTCTAATTACGTTTCTCGAAAAATAATATTGCTTGTGAATGGTAGTGATAAACGAGATGTACTGCAGAATTTATTGGCAATGTAGAGAAATAATTGAAGAACATGTTGGTAAAATCGATCAAATAAATAATTGTAACCAGCTACAGTCCACTTTCTATGAGGATGGAAATATCCACTTGCGATACGCATGCCACCGATTGGAAAACACTAAGCAAGAATTTGAGTTTTCTCCCAAGAAAATAATAGACAACTTTAATCCAAGGATAACTAACAGAAGGCACAACTCTACTCAAACCACCAAACAATAAAAAAACAAGTATTTTTCTCGTCATTCAGCGCATCAAACGATCTCTGATGAGTATACATTAGGTCTAATTAAGAGTTGAAATCATCGCCATTTTTCAATTTTATAAACTTATTTTTGCTTTAATATTTTCTAACGGTAATAACTTTCATTGGCCCTCCTATGCCGTAGTTCAGTAAATTTTATAAACAAGTTTCGAGAACCCACTTCGTCTTTTTGCACCAACGTGAAACTCGTAAATTTGAATACTTCACAGGGAATCAAACCCGGGATCACCAGCATCAAAAGCGAAAGCGCATCTCTTTTGCATATCAGGGGCTGTTTTCAGTACCTATGGTACGTTTCTCCTACTTTATATCATTTTATTGCTTTTACGTTATCCCAGGAGGTCATAATGCTTGTTAATTTATCGATTAGATCTTCCGATTCACTCCTAAACTCGAGCATAGTTACCAGGGTGCTTAAAATACCAATCTCCTGCGTACCCGCTAATCGAAACAAAAACGCTAAAATGTATTTATTTAAGAAAAATAAACACAATGTATTCAATTCCACAACTTTTTAATTCCACCACACACACGACCGGTTTCGACTAGTAATAGTCATCATCAGGTGAGGAAAGCAGAGGGACAAGAGTATATATACAATTCTTACTTATAGAGGGGGTAATGGTACCAGAGAGGGGTTAGGAGGAGGGGGAGGTGGGGGTGGAGCGGATGTAAAATGCTGACTAGCCCTAGAAGGGGAGAAGAAGTGGAAAATTGGTGTATATTAGTGAGTAGAAAATTGTTTTGCTTATGTTTTCTACTCACTTATATACACCAATTTTCCACTTCTTCTCCCCTTCTAGGGTTTGTCAGCCTTTTATCTCCGCTCCACCCCCACATCCCCCTCCTCTCTGGTACTATTACCCCCTCCATAAGTAAGATACAAAATATAATATGTATGTATGTATGTATATATACTATTGTCCCTCTGCTTTCCTCATATGATGATGACTATGACTAGTCGAAACCGGTCGTGTGTGTGGTGGAATTAAAAAGTTGTGGAAATGAATACATAGTGTTTATTTTTTCCAGTAATGTAATTCCACAAAGTGACGGCTGCTACCATTGATTGTATTAATTTAGCTTTTCGTTTCTCAGTTCAACATTAAAGTGAATAATTTCTCCACTAATTTCAGGTAGTATAATATTTTGAGGAACCATTTTATCATGTCGTGGAATTTAACGTCTTTCGAAACTCAAAAACTGCTTCCGATTAGCATAAACCTAATTCCCGCTACCGACGAGCCCCTCATCCGACGCGTGTCGAATCAATTAAACGACTTAACTTTAATCGTAAAAGTTGTGAGATAAGGAGATGAGCCTGTGCACTCGGGATTCTCAACTTTGATGACAAAAGTTGGCTGGACCATTTCATCCTCGCGGCACTAACGCAGCAAACGAGCGATGCTATAAATCATCCGAGGAAGGAACAAAGATTCTTCGAGAAAAATATCCAAACAAGTCGTTAACAAAGTAAAGGAAGCGTTTGAGATGTCATGGTGGGGACATAGAAGAAAAGAATAATGGTAGTTATGCGGGGGTTATACCGTTATTTTTTTTCAGGTGGATATTTCGAGGGTCACCATCCTAATCCGGACCCTTCCCAGCTCGGGAGTGCACAGCCTTCCCATCAGGGGGTACCATAAAAAAAACTGACCGCGTGGAATACGATTTAAAAAGTTATAAACAATTCAAATGAGCAACAATCTATTATATTTGTCGTCTCACTCGTCCTAAGAGATATACAAACCTCTTTTGATCCACGTTCTACAATGAAAATTAAGATTTTTCGTGATTTTGCAAGAAATTACCCGTTTACAATCTGCAACGTTACCTCTGAGTTGGGGTAGGGGGGAGAGATTTCTATCAAAAATCTAGAAATCCTTCCCCCAACCCAACCCAATCCCCGTTGAGATATTTAAAACACCAGCCTATCTGATCCCCCGTGTAAACCCGTGTGTAAACGGGTAATTTCTTGCAAAATCAAGAAAAATCTTAACATTCATCGTAGAACATCGATCAAAAGTCTCTTGAATATCTCTTAGAACGAGTGAGACGACGAAGGTATTAAATTGTTGCTCATTTGAATTGTTTATAATTTTTTAAATCGTATTCCACGGGGTCATTTTTTTTATAGTCCCCCCTGATGGGAAGGCCGGGCGCTCCCGAGCTGGGAAGGGTCCGGATTAGGATGGTGACCCTCGAAATATCTACCTGAAAAAAAATAAGGGTATAACTCCTGCATAACTAACATTAACCGAAGAAAAAGTTGGAGACGTGTGTGCAAAACAATACGGGTATTTACTTAAGCGGGTGCACGGGTGCCGAAATGAGATTGCGTGCTCTAACGAAAATACACTCGTCTTTCGGGAGAAGGGGTTCTTTAAATTTGCAGCTGCTTCGCTCATTCACCCCCTCCCGTGATTGAGAGGAAAAAAGATGCAGCGCAAACTTTCTTGGCAACGGGAAGCCAAACACATGGTAAACACCCAAAGGAGTAAAAGCATCTTTCTGTTGATCGAGATATGCATCTTGCAAAGTGTACTAATGAATGAGTTAAGCCTTCACGGAATCATCACGTATTCCGATGGGATCCGAACTTTAGCGAACAGCGCCCTTCCTCACTACTGAAACTTTTCGTAGAGACCTCGGTAAGTCAAAATCACAAAAAACAGAGACGTCTTAAATAAATCGAAAGAAATTTGAAATGCCTTCATCCAGGTTCTTTGATAGCATTAAAGATTTTTTGCAATCAACCAAATAATCCGCTGTTTGATTGAGAGAATTCCGTTAAATTTCTGTCGAATTCCCCGTAGAATTCGCGATTTAATAATTGGGAACCAATACGTTAGTCCGAGAACAAAGTCGCAAATATTTCTCCTTTTCTCTTTGAATCCGAATTTACTTCTACAGCGGTAATAGACGAACAATCTAGGGCATAAATGGCGGAATTTTATTCGGAAGACTGGTATATTTTCGGAAATGTTAATTTATAGATATAGACAGTATTAACTGCATTATGACGTCAATAATGAAGTTGAGCTGTTATTTCCGACTAATATAGTAAACATTAATTTATTATGGAGCAAACATTTATATCGTAAATGGAATTTAACAAGAATAAGGCAATCAAAGTTCCGCGAACAGTTCTCTAGCGAACAATCCTGGATTACATAGCATCTCCGTACGCAAAAGAGGACATAAGTTACGAAGCAAACAACGTTTTATAAAAGGATCTCAAATTTAAAGAGCTGAAATTTGTTTACAATTAGCCATCTTCTAAAAAATCACTAGATTTAGAAGAAATAGAAGTCTTTAGATGTACGATATGTATATTATTTAGAACGTTAGTATGAATATCAGGTGAAAAATCAGAGAGATATTAAAGGTGCATAATATTCACAGATGGATTATAAATATATGGGCACGATTGAATGATTAATTCAGTAGAATATTTGAATACACGAGACTTGCTTTATTTTCAGTAAGTACCGTTCTGAAATTACAGAGTACCTTTTTATCAATTTTATTTTTATGTGAAAGCCTGTACTTCGATCTACTTTTCAACATAAACATTGATAAAAACGTTCACTAGTGTGCCATTAATTTTAAAAACGATACTTAATTAAATAACAAGCTTTGTAATTCAATTAAAAAAGATGGGTGTATGATAACGAAGTTCAACAGATAATCGAGACGCCTTAAGAAGCAGTAATACTTCAATACGAACGCAAAAAGACATGCGACCAAGTAAAATAGGCTTACGTAAAAGAAGGGAGAATGGAAGAATGATACAAATTGCAATAAAACTCCGTTTTGAAAATCGTAAGTTATTTCTATGGCCTTAATGGACTTGGGACGAAAGTGTATCTGTAACGGTCGAAATGTAAGTATGTTGAAGAACGCGAAAGGAAAGGATACTCTCACTTTGATACGGAGAAGGGGAATGAAATATACATAACTGACCTCGCAAACTACTGAGAGCAGTGTCTGCCTTCTTCTCGGGTCACACTTTAGTTCCCCTCTCTTGCTTTGTAGTTTAAACAAAACAAAGCCCTAAGACACACTCCTTCCACAAAAAATGGTAAAGGCAAGGAAAGGGGCAACATCTGCGTACTTAAGTCACGAGAAAAAAGGAAGTACTCCATTGCTTCGCAACAGTTTCTCTCACTCGAATAGCAATTCATTGCTCATTTCCGAAGCCATGGCGGAATTTTTCGTAATATTATTATTTCATAAGATTACATTTTAGCTTTTGTCACATCTACTAGCTGGTTCGGCAGACTTTGAGAAATAATACTGCGAGGATTTGTATGCTGGGGATATATTAACGACCGGATGTTCTTGGGACAGGAAACCTCAGCCAAGCCAACAACAAAAATACCCATGTGCATACCGGGACTAGAAGCTGGGAACAAGACCAATAGCGGAACTAGAATCAAGGAATTCAGTGCGCAGACCATTCCTACACCAAGGTCAACATAGCAAACAAAAGTAGAATTTCAGGGAAAATTCCCACGCAAGTCACCGAGCAACATTTGAGAAAGCGACAACTGATTTAGATAACAGTGTTTTCAAATCTAAAATGATGTATCTCTCAGAAGCTGAAAATACCCCCTACACTCTTAGTCACTTTATGAAAGCCGATACATGAGACAGATCTCCCCTTATAAAACTATAACGACATATTATATGCTCTGTATTCATTAACATATCAAAGCTATCAAATAACATATCAAAGAGTAGAGCGTTCACTTTCGCGAAAGGGGTCTTGGTTTGATTCTCGGTGGGGTCCATGATTTTGCCAGACCCAGAAGATATGCATGTAATTGGTTAGTTATCTGAGTTCATACGTAGTTGGTCGAAGCGGTCAAGAAAGTCCTAATCCGGCGACGAGGGAGTGGATGCATTGACCACGCGTCACCCAAGATGAATACCACGTAGATTACCCCATTCCCTGATAAATATGCCAAGGCATGGACAGTTATATGAGTAATTGTGAGTTTATTGCAAACTTTTCATGGAGGGTACTAAACATATCTATAATATTTTCTTTGTTAAAAGCGTGATCGTATCCTGTTTGTCAATATAGTGTTGCGTAATACAGTGTTATGTGTAGTAGAAAATTAGGGACCTCTGGAAAAGTAAAGGATTGGTTGGCAGGGCAATGTACGGTGGGGTTCTACCCAGTTACCGCTACGGCAGCCGAGATAGCCTGTCATAAACCCCGAAAAATCCAGTATTAATAGTTAAAAATCATATCATAAATTCATTAATTAGTCGTAAGGTAAAAATACTACAGGTATGTAATGATTCCATGGGAATTATTTAATTATCAATGATGTATTTTATATAAATTATGTATATAATTTTAACAAATTTATATAGGTAGAAAAGAACTGCCACCAGGCTGACAGCCTACTTGCAGTTTATGACTTTTTTAAAATAATAATTACTTTAATTTCGTTACATGCATGTAAAAACATTCTTACAAAATTGTAATTTGATAAGTGAACAAAAAACTTTTAAATCCTGCCTTTGATAGGCTTACAAAAATTTAAATATTCTTAAGAAAAAAAAAACAACCAAAAATAATCACATCATTCATATTTGTTCATAGTGAGAAATAAAGATACAACCAACTCAGTCCTGCTAAGCATCAAATGCTTGTCAGCAGGTTCCTAATTTACAGCTTAGTGGTACTATTTTAACACTAACGTCAATCTTACTAAGACTCTTGAAGCAACCATTCTTTAACTTTTTTCTTAACCTCACTAATTGTGTTTAGTGCATTAAGATTCTTGGGTAACGAATTAAATTTTTTAGAGACCATAACTTTAAAACTACGATATTACTACCGTATGTGGTAGAAAAAGTAGGTGGTTCAGTATGGTTCAGTTTTCCTCAAATTCTGAGGAAAATTACAAACACGTTCATTTTTAAACACATTAGAGAAATAATTGTCCACAATTATAGTATAAGTGAAAAGTTTATCAAGTTGTAACACACCAATAGAATTAAACATCTTAATAATAATAATATGAGTTTCTAGTTCTAAAACGGATAAAAATGGACAAGACGACAATCCTGGCATACTTATACATCCCGCAGAACGTGCTCAACGCTAACAGAAGCAAATCCGCCTAACGCGCAACGAATCGCTCGTCTAAACTCCTCTTTGCCGCCGCAGAGCGCCAAGGAGTTCCGAATAACTAAACTCCCAGACTCCCATGAACGAACCAACGCCTCCACCGAAACTCAACTCGGACCGAAAAATATAAATACGCGAGAATGAAAACGGGCCCTCACAAAGCCTCCGCCCGACGGAACGAAATTACGTAAATAAAAGAAAAACCGCACTTTTCATAAATAACGCGAACGGCAGCCTCCCGAGCGAAAACATACAAACGAAACTTTCTCCCCCTCCAGAAATAGGAGCGAGTATTAACGTCTCCTCGTAAAAAAAGTCCCTCTTCCGCTCCCCACACGCACCCACGAAACCCTTCCGTAACCATGAATACCAAAATAAACCAGTCCCTTTCCCCCACCCCCGTTCTATAAAACATTTGCAGGAAAAAATAAACCTGTGGAAGAGAGGGGAGAATAAAAAATCGAACGCCCTCTTCCACAGAGACATAAACAGGAGAGGCCCACGCGCCCGACCGTCTCTCTGCGGAAAAGTGAAAGTAGGGGCTTTTTTTATTCGCGAGTGGGAGGTGTAATGACGAAGGAAGGGTGGATAAGAAAGAGGGAAAGTAGAATAAAAAACTAAACAAGGTACGGAGAGAGAGAGAATGGAGGAAAAGTGAAAGGAGGAGATGAAAAGTGAAAGTAGGGGAGGGCTTTTATATATTCGCGAGAAGGGAGAGGTGTAATGACGAAGGAACGGTGAAGATGAATAAGAAAGAGGGAATAGGGAATAAGAAAACTAAATAATACACGGAGAGAGAGAATGGAGGAAAAGTGAAAGGAGTGAAGTGAAAGTAGAAGATAGAAAGTGAAAGGTGGGAGATTAAAAATAAAAAAGGGGGAAAACGGGGAATTTTTAAAAACAGCGGATTGAAAGGAGAATAATCAAAGGAGAAATGAAAAAGGAAAAGGGATTAACCTGACTTCAGACCAGTCGCCAATTAGTTAGGGCGAATTTCAATCTTAGAAGATCATTCTGAATCTACATCAAGGGTTAACAATCATACGACCAGTTTATAACAGCATTTCAAGCCATCCGATTCCCTGATAATCGCACGATAACCAATTCAACTTCAACATTTGCCCTCACCTGCCACACGTAATTCAGTCTGAGTATTTCTCTGTAATCACTTTCCTTAGCCATTCCATCAAACATTGTCTTTATGAGATGCACATATCTTAATGTAATCCGATCAAAACCATTCTGATCCACTACTAATTTAAATATTGAACTTCATATTAATCATATAAATCAATCCTCGTTATACAGTGAGAGCTAAATTTTTCGTTTCTAACGTTTTACCGGCTCTTAGGTAGTAATTTCGAGGTTTGAACTGCACCAACTACCCCCTTAGTTTTTCGCATGTTATTATTTCCGCATAGAGAGTTGATTTCCCTTGGTCCAGCAAAAAAAGTCAGGCTGAGATTTAAAAACGTACACATTGAATCATTTGGTAAGGATTCGAATCAGGGAGCCACAAAATTTCCTGCTACCAAAGAGTATTTAAAATTATTAATTTTGCAAAAACTGGAACAATACTAAGGCATACGACTAACGCGTGAAAAGATAATATATGATAAAGAAAGTAGAGAACGAAAAACATTAACGACAAATGAGTGATATAAGATGAAATGAAATAGGAAAAAATACTTGGAAAAGAAGAGAACGAAGAGGAAGCAGGTAGGAGAGACGGAAAGTTGAAGGTGGGGATGGAGTGATTTATACGAGACAAAAAAGGACTTCAGTCGACTTGTCTTGAGAATTTTAATCCAAGGAAAAGAAAAGGGGAGAGAACTTTGAGAATACGAGTAAGAATCTGAAGAATGGGGACGGAAAGGTAACTGAGAGGATGGGAAACAGGAAGGAAGTTGAGACATAACCTCGGGGAAAAGGAAGACAGAGGTACGGGAAGTTGGCATCAAAATGAAAGAGTGCGAGAGACGGATGGGAGTGAACGAAAGAACGATGATCTTGAGATGGGGATTCAGGAGACGAGAAAAGAGGAACGCCATAAATAGACGGGGAACTAATAAACGTAGAATGGGGGAGAAAAGACGCGCCGCAGACTAAAAAGTTAAATTTGCGCGAAAACTTGATGGAACGCGAAAAAAGTTGCAGACTATTATTGGGAAGCGAGTTAAAGAGGAGGATCGGTAGAAGATGAGAATTGGAAGAAAGATTAAGGGGCACCCCCTCGAAGCACCCCCGCGTCGCAATGCGACTCATTCACTGCTCCCCATTCACAGATCCCCTCCGCACCGGACATAAAAATCTCTCCACAAACCCCTATTTTCAATTTCCTGCCTCTTTTGTCCGTCCGTTCGTCAGAGGAAAACGCTGCTTTAATTCCGATTCCCGACTTCCCGTTGTAAGTTTCACGTGATTAATCCCTCACGAACGGTTTCCTAAAATATGTTTTTAATACGATAATCTAAAATCTCACAAAACGAGGTATTGATTAATACAAAAGAATAGAGAGAAAATTGCGGAAGATCTATCAATCACATAGTATTCTTTCTTGCGGCATAATCCAATCTTTACATAGAAACATTCCATTCATTCCGTTCAATGAAAATACTCCATATAAATTTCATAGCAAACTTGTAGTTACTTTCACAAACATACCCTATATATCAATAAGAATCAATTTACAGTATTAAATAACGTTTTTAAGATATTTACCCAGAATTGATGGGATACATTACGTATATATAGCAGACATGCTTGAATAGCCTAAGGATAAAAAAGCCATATATATCTTCCATTTACAAACACGTACATTGATCTCGGTTTTAAAGTACCACTCTACTTTAATGATAACGCAGTAACGTAATAGGTATCCTGTACTGTTCCTGAGTAACTTCTAAAGTTTATAAATCTGTAGTAGGTAAATAACTGTAATAACAATGAGTAGCATTGATCGTTACCGATTAATATAAAAAAGACATGAAAGCATTAATCATGTGAAAAATTGACCTATCCTTGGTATACTTAAATACTATTCTCATTCCAATTATTAGTAGATATCTAAATTAGCAATTCCATAAAAGTTTATGTTCATTCTGTAAACATACCGCTCCTTCTAAACATTTAAAAGAACTCCAAAGGATATTTTCAGCACCTAAAATTATTAAATTGCAAGTTGTTAAAGTAATTACTTAAAATATATTGCTTTGATGATAAAAAAAGTTTGATTTAAAAATTTCCTTCAAAAAGCTGCGAAGGATATACAGAATAATTCTCGCGAACGGATTAATTACTTTTTAGACAAATTAAATTAATTATTATCCTTTGAATTCACACACCACTTCTCACACTCTTGCGTCAATTTAAATTAATGAAATGAATTATCTTAATTGTTTTATGAGCATTAATCTTTCATTTAAGAAGCATAGAAGGTAAACTTTCAACAATTGAACGCGAGATATCCATTCACGGACTAAAGTAAAAGATGAGTCCAACTTTTAATTAAGTAAATGGATCACAAGCGCGTTTTAAACAGAATCTAATCCTCTAAAGTCATGGTACTCCTTGAAATAAGTTCTTCCGCAATAAGTTCCGTAGGGAGACGGAGATAGATCGTCAAAAAGGATTCTTATTATTGGGTCGGCATTAATAAAACGGAGGCTCTTGTGAAACGCTAGTTCTGAAGCCGTCGCCGATATCCTTTGATTCCTTCCCGAACTTTCCCCCAAAAATGCCTCCCTTTAAAAGGCCCTTCCAAAGACGTGGCCTAATTAAGTTCTTTTAATCGATGGCGTGGGGATAGAAAATGAGCCTTCCTCGCCACAGCCATTTTCGTCACCGTCTCGGGGGCCAAAGGAGAGAAGGGTGATGTCAGGAAGTCTCGAGAGTGGTGAGACAATGTGGCGAGAGTTGTCTGCGAGGATGTGAGAGAAGGGAGTTATTATTAGGAGTAATCGACGTATTTGAAGAGTGATGAGCTTAGAAATGTTCAGGTATTAATAAGCAGTTGTAACACTCGAGCTACTACACACAAAGGCAATGAAATGGGACAAGCAGAAATGAAATACGACCAACAACACACTCAAAAATAATTTGACAATGAATACTAGTACAGAAAAGGATTGATTTTGTGCAAAAAACTATTTTTAAGTTCGATTTAAGAATACGAGGAGGATAATATGGGAATTCATTGCAGACATCTTCAAGTAAAAGATTCTACAAATATTAGTTAGAAAATATGAAGGTCTACTTATATCAGGTTGAAGTAACTTAACCCTCGAGTACTCGCATCCCAAATTTTCACGATAGTACTCGCGTAGGGTGAAATCAACCCGACATCTACCAAAGGAGAATATTGTCTCAAAATGCAGTGAATAAATTTTTCATTCATTAATGATGATGTCCATGTACATCTTTGGAGAGCTGCTGGGGTAGGGGAAGAGGGGGCGATATGTGCCTTATCTACCCCAGCAGAAAAATAAACTACAAGTCAAGTCATATTAATGGTTAATCTGGTTATTAAAATGAAAAGCAAACTAAATAGCAAAAATATTCTGTAAAAAGTTCGATATCTCTGACGCCGAGTACATGGCGTATGAATTTGGAATATTGCGTATAAAAAGTAAACTGTTTTAAAATAAAATAAAATTTAATATATAAATAATAATTGTTAATTATGTGGAATTTATATAATTTCTCTAAAAATTAAGGCGGAAGCAAGGTCAAAAATGAAATATTTTACGTAAAGGCCTTTCATCTACCTGGCTCTACCACTAAGAAAAATTTGTTTAAATAATTAAACTTCAATTTCCGACCTGGCGAAAATGCACGACTGGTTCAGAACATTCTAAAACTCAGCTACTATGAGAAAAAAGAAGTAAAAAAGCACTAATAAAAGATATGGAATTTTACAATTCACGTGGGTCGATACGACCCAATCGCTTGTACTCGAGGAATAAGGGAAGAATTATCGATTTTTCACAACTTCTACCAACGCCCGAATTTTTGAAGCAGCATTTTTTATGAAATTTGAATATTGAAGATGGAATCATAGGAAAAGTGACCTTTGATATCAGAGAGAAGAGGCAAGGGGTGAAAGGAAGAGACAGGAGTGGCGAAGGAGAGATGGAAGGGAAAATACCAATGTTTCTTTCACCTTTCTTATTTTACCGGCGGAAGGAGATTATCCCCGAAACCTCTTTAAAATCACGAAAGTAAATTGATTACCAAAGGGGAACGCTCCGAAGTAACGTTATTAAGGCATTAAAAGCGCCACTTTATCCATTTATGCCTTCTCTCTTCTTTATTCAACGGTGTAGTGCGGATCGAAAGAGTCCACGTTCAATAAAGTGTTCTATAGAGAATGTCCGAGAGCTATTACTTTTCTATTACCGGGTGTACGGGGCAGATTTCGGAACGCATTTTAGTGCCCAAATAACAGATTTCCTTTACACCAATTACTTGCGTTTACGTGCAAACGAATTTATTGGAGGCACAGGTACCGATTTCAATCCACTCGAGCCAAAGAGCTTTGGCTGAAAATTGCATTCTACGACACGGGGCGAACGAGAAAAGAGTTTGTACTGAGTGAAACAAAGCTAATTGCTTCCCTTGCAAAAGGTTAGCTGCTCATGCAGTTGGACAGCAGTTTACGTGAAAATGATTAGCGAGGCGAACGGGAAGTACAATTAAAAGCCGGCGAAACGCCTTTAATGAGATAGCAAAATGGGTGAAGTTTGTTTTTTTTTAATTTGAGAACAATGGCCCTCGCATTGAAAGAACGAGTGTATCCTTGAATTCCGAGATAAAAAGGTCTTCAGCCCCAAAAGTCAGGCAAAGTGAAACAATCTTTTTAATTACTCGTAGTTCGATTGTGGAATTGCGAGTTCCTGTTAATTGCAATTTAATAGTTATTGCTCTACGAAGTAAAACAAATTTTCCTTAGGATATTCAATTCGGGAAACCAGCGTGAAGTTCACAAAAATCCTTTTCCGTTTCAACATTTTCGTTCGTTAATATATGATTGTCTTCCAAGCTTCTAATGATTTTTGTGGAAATTCATAGTAGCTTTCAAGTTTCAAAATAACGCCCAAAAGCAAGTAGAGACGGTCTACCTGCGGCCTTTAGCACACTTGCCTACAGACAGCCGGTCACGTTCAATAAATTCACGCTTATAAATGTATAAAAATATACTTATGCAAAGAATGCAACGAAAAACCGATCAAGGAAGACAAGCAGAAGATGTTAGATGACATAAAGGACGGGGTAAGCTACCAAGAAACAAAGGAAGTGGCTTTTATTAACGGATTCTTGAGGCTAATGAACCTACCGAAACGTAGAAAACACGTGTAATACAATATGTATACAAGCAATTGAATTTCCTACTCTTATAAATTACGTTGAGTAAAAATAAAATACGAAATATTTATCTTAGAATTTACCTAACAAAGAATTTCGTACGTAGTTGAACCTTTTCATAGTAGAATCTCGTTCAAATGCTGCCTGATGGTTTCCTATGCAGCCCTATAATATACACTTGCGGTCTTGGAGTAAGACGAGATCCCGCACCCGTAAGAGTAACGACAGCTTACTCACCTAAAGCAATGAATAGGCGGCATCGATAGAGTAAATGAATTGGACTCGGATTTTCGACCAGAGACATTTAACAAGGTAAGGAACCGCCGGTAAAATCCCTCTGCAGAGAAACATCCACGTCTGATTAACATTTCCTCTCCCTCTAATGCCATTATGGCCTCCCCTTTCTCCCAATTAATCTCCGAATTCACTCCTCGCCATCATTTATTCCTCCGCCGCACACTTTCCATCCCAATCATAACGTAACGAGGGACGGAATTTTACATTAATACAAACGAGCAACTCTTTTCCGCGGAAGAAGTTCCATGTCCCCTGATTCCTACGCGTACTTAAAAAGTTAGATAATGGGTTTCGGAGACAATGCGATTCTAGAACTGAAACAGAGCATTTTCCCCTACTTTTAAATGAAACAAAGAAGTCTGGAAGGAGACTGGAAGATTTACAGTAGAGGGCATTCCAATTAAAATTACTACTAACATTACGTTGCTCTATTGCAACGCAGTCATTAGTAGTACATGCGATTATTTACATACCCAGGTAAATAATTTCTCTGTACAGAGATTCAGAATTGAAAACGCGTTTCGAAGAATTATGATATATATAGTAACTTTACACAGTGAATAAAGTTCTCTATCATGAGATGGTTTTCCAAACTACTAAAACACAAAATATTTAATGAATAGTAGATAAGTTGGTTACATTCTTAAAATACTTCCCTTGCAATGAATAATACAACTAAAATCACATGATCGTGATGATGGTGATTCAAGCAGAAAGAAAGTGCAAGTTTTCTGATATATTTGCATAACAGGATGAAATATCATCGGAACACCATTAATCAGACCCAAGAAAAATGCTCTTTACCTGATCAACTGTTAATAAATATCCAGCAATATTTTCCATATCGATCTTGAATTTTCTCAAACGCAACTGCTTTTGCATTAAAATGATCTCGCATTTATTGCACCTGATGTTACGTACCTTAAAATGGGAATTTCTGCGATTGTAGAATTGAAAAATGCGATTCTGACTATATATACTCAATACTATATAAAATCGTTTTTAGTTTAATCAATTTACGACAACTACCTCCATACCTCGTAACATAGAAGGTAAAAACACAGCTAAAAATGAACGTTATTTCCTTAACTATGCGCGTTTTCTTGCAACCAAGACATCGGAGATAAAACAGTAAGAAATATATGCTGTATTTTACTTCACTCACGTAATTTATCGAAATCCCAGACCGGAGAAGACTACACTATTTGTTGATATGGGGATGTTATGCAAAAGATTCGTAACAGACATCCATCATATTTAATGATTTTGTGCAGTTCTTGGTTTTCTGAGAAAGGTCTTCAAATTTCTTGACGTAAAATTTTGGAGAGCAGAATGTGACAAGCTATTTCAAGAACTCAGACTTCTCACACTTTGAGAAATTTCTCTTGATTGTTTTTGACGGGTGTATTTGCATAGAAGGATTAGCAGGGAATTCTTCGAGGAATTTAGAGAGAAAGGAAGATATAGGCAGAATATATGATGGAGAACTGAATTCATTTTATGAAAGTTGAGAAAGATATATTCCTATCTTACTTACGTTAGATATTTAGAATCGTCATACAGATGATATCTGAGAATGTTTTTAGCAAATTTACGAGAGCGATTTCATAGCATGCGCAGCTCAATAATAACCCGTAAAAATGTTACAGGTTAAGATATTGAGGAATTTATACTGGAATCTGCATTACAAAAATCAACTTATAAATAGAACCGACATTTTTCGACATCTTAACGATGATGGAAAAATTTAAAGTTTAAGAGATACAATACGCAAATATTACATTTACCAACTCAGACATCTGATTTATACGAAAAAACACTTATCTTGACGTAGAAAAAAACAAAGAAAGCAAATTCGAAGATAAAATACCAAACATCAATCTTTATAATAATTCGTGGTGTTCAAGCAGAATTCTCTTGACCTAAGCCGTAAAGAGAGTGTTGATGATACAATAAAGGACCAGTATGGAAACGTATTACCCCAGTAGCATGTGCAAAAACATAAGTAATGCTTCACTTCCTTGAGTAATTTACTGTCATGATTTTTCGAACGAAACTTTTTCCCATTCCTCCGGTATTTATTAAGAGTTATAATAAAAAATATAGATAGGCATCCATTATCTACTTCATTGACTTTGATTAGCGAAGGAAATTGACGGCGGTCTTGATAAAGGAGTCAGGAAAAGATTGGTTAAATTCTTGTTGAGAAATGTTTCGCTGTATGAGTGTGAAGTGTAAGAAAGGAGGAAGTCAATCGTTCCGAGATTTGGGTTTCGTGTAGAATGGAAAAAGTGAGTTGGGTTGATGAGAAAAAAATATAGAGATGCTGAAGATGATTGCAAAAGAGAGGGCATTAGTTGAAGTAATTAAGCATCGACAGAGGAAATGGATAGGTAAAATATTAAGAAGAGAGAGGCTGCTAAATGATATAAATGAGGATGGAAATCAAGGAAAGAAAAGATTGGAAGACAGAAGATGTAAGGTGTCATAAAGGGTAGGCTAAGAATCAAATAATAAAGGAGGTTGTATAGGGACTTTTGATGCTCATGGAATACCAAAGGGTAGAATGCTCATATGTGTAGAGCTCGTAAGATCTTCCTACGCAGGTAATCTTTATAGAAATCAGCTATATTTGATGACCAAAGGCTCAAGGGCATATAAAATTTACTCCGAGACAATTTCATCCCGTACAGAATTCGAATCATAGGAGTAGTATACAAATTACGTTACGCAAAATTCTCCAATTTTCGACCCCCCATGTAACAGGCCCGTAATGCCAAGCAGGACCCCGTTACGTAGCGAGTGCTTTGTGATAAGTTTTGGGCTTATATTCAGGAAAGAAAGATTTTTAGTTCCCAATAATAATACACTTTTTAATAAACAATTTCAATTTTAAAGGCCTCTCATACATTTCAACTAGATTCGATACCATGACCTGATGATAATTAGCATCGCACAAAACACAGAATACCCGTGCATCCTACCACTCTCCACTCGTACTCTGACTACTTCCGTTCGACACTAGTGCTCGCTCGGATCAGAGCTACCATTTATCCCCGGTAAATTGCGCGCCAGTTTTAAATTCAAAATTTAATCATGCAGAAATTTTGCTATATTTTGGAGTTCTATAACCGTGATGTAACTCAAACCTTGACCCCCCGCCTTCCATGAACCAGGACCGTAACGCCAGGCCGAACACCTTACTCCCCCCAAATTGCGTTACGTAATTCTGTACTGCCCCATAGAAATATTTACGCGGGAGACGTAGGTAATGCAGGAAAACACCAGGTCAAGAAGATATCAGACTTTTTCCGATGATAAATCGATATCCGTGTTTGCACGAAGGCACCAACCTCATCCGCAGAAGATATTCGAAAGAAAAGCCTTTTATTTCTCTGCTACGTTTCCAATTGAAGGAAACACTTTCATGGAACGACCTTTCATTCTGTTAATTTCCCCGTCCTCTTGCTGTCTTTTCGAACTCAATCTCGGAGCAACTTCGCCCTCCTTCAATTCGATTGGCCAGGGACATCGACCAATCCCCTTTCTCCGAATCACATGACCCTTACTCGAACTCAAACAGAAATGGATTCGTCTTCATCAACGGAAATTCTGACAACGTTACAAAATCTCGGGCGAATTCTTCGACGGGATTTTCAGAATTGAAATGAGAAACTTTCGTTTGGCATTACGCCGTCACAAATCCTTTTTTAGTTTTTGGTTTCATTCGGAATTAGCCTGGAAATGGATATTGTTGGCAAAATAAATAAATTCTCGTAAATTGATTGATATTTTAATGTGAATACATCCTTATCCATTGGATATTTTTTTGTTTTATTGTGGAAGATAGAAAGAAAAAATATGCAGAATGCATACATTTATGACAATTAACTGATTACAACCACTGTAAATTGTAATTTACCAGTTGAACGAAATATTTGATACAGGGAAAAGCTTACTTAAGGGTTTATGTGTAAAAATTACAAGATATCAGGCACTGATAGAATAATATACATGAAATCGCACAAGATTTCGGTTTTTGAATTTTTATTCATGTACTTCATATAAATTTTCATATTTATCAATCTTAATCAAATACAGTAGAACCTCGATCTATCGTTTTTGAAGGGACCTAGAGAAAGACGATGAATGCGGGAAAACGATCAAAACGGGAAATGTAGACTCAGCTCACACTATTAAAATGGATACATAACGAAAGTTTATCCAAAGAAAACCCCTAAAGATTTCGAAAAAAACGTACTGAACTCCTAGAGACGGTACAAGGTAAGATATGCCAGTAAACTGAGATGGACAAACAGGGCTCGTACACGCACCCATGTGAAAGCTCTCCAATAGGATACAATGTATTAAAACAGCCGCGGATATGTTTAAAAAATCGGCCGTTTTGAGCAAGTGCTACGACAGCCTTAAGAAAAGTTCAGGCCAAGCTCTCAAAGAAATTTTTTTGCCGCAATTCCTGTCTTTCTTCCTCGATTGGACCAAAAATCTGAACGATGGATGCGGGAAAATAATTTTTCGATGAACGATGAATGCGGTATTACTTAACATGTCTCCTTATGGGCCTAAGTCAGGACCGTAGAAAATAAACGATAAATCCGGGAAAACGACAAATGCGGGAACGATGGATCGGGGTTCTACTTTAAATGAAAGAAAAAGTTCATTGAACTAGAAGAGAAAATATCCGAGAATTATGCCTGGGTTTCAAGAAACAGTGTAAAATTTTGATTCCTATAATCCCATAACAAAATAAAGGAAAAAAATCTGATGTGGCCAACACATGACTTTCTCCGTATTTATTGAAAACAGAAGCCTATGCCGGTAATATATAAATAACTCCAAAATAATGAGTGTTACAGGAAAATGTTTCATACAACATTTGTAGTAAAATACATTATCTATAACTTTGGTACATAATTGTTTATACCTATATTTCATTTTGACAGAGATATGTGTGAAAAACTTCCATTTCTGGGTAAACTACAACTTCCGGTTAACCATTACTGAAGAATAACTCCTAAACGATCAGTGTTACGAAAAAAATGTTTCATACAAAAGTTGTAGTAAAGTACATTATCTACAACTTTTGTTCATGATTGTATATACCTACATTGCATTCTTACAGAGATATTTAAGAAACGAAAGTTTGTTTCGGATAAACCGCAACTTCCGGTTAGGCGATATTCACCAAAAACTAATCACCTCTTGGCATTGTTAGGAAAATACTAAATATGAATTTTTAAAATGTTCGGATAATAACTTTTTAAAATAGAGCGCCCACAAACCTTTTTACCACAGACAAACAGACACACAGACTGACATGTTCGGGAAAATAGAGAAAACGAGCTCTATGGGCCCCAAAACAACTATTTCCGTCGAAATCTGGAGGTCGAATTTTTTTGCGAATACAATACTTTTCTATACTACGTATGGGGAGAAAGTAAAAATCTTAACGTTACAAATAAACAGCAATGGGAGAACCAAACAAAGAATGTAGAATAACTTCAGCAAAACCTAGCTTGTGGATCACGCTATTTGTCTTTAGACCGTAAAAAATAAATTCCTGGAAACACGGAATACGAGCGGAAAATTTTATCCATCGACGAACCGTTTGAATCCGCGCCTAAAAATTTTAATGCAGAACATAGCGATAGTCGAAGTCTTTTTCATACCCTGCTCAAACGTCAAAAGAACCACTACTTAGCCTATTAAAAGAGCCGTTATCAACGTTTGTGGAATATGCAAGGGAATTCCGTGACCATAAACTTGAGTGACGCGGAACAGGGAGAGGGTAATAAAAGATGAAAAAGGAGAGAGATTGATATAGGTCTCACTCCGAGTCATTCCTGAAAGTGGATTATAAGGCCGCGAGGCCTTTCTGCGGCTTTTCACTCATTACCGAAGCGGCCGCACTGCGCATGCGCGAGCGCATTGGCACTCTTCATTTTTTTCTGCCCGTCATCAACTTGATGGAGCGAGATTTGATGGAATACAGGCGGCGATATTTGCACATACCTCTCTGAAAATGCTACTTCGACCACGGTGCCGTCGTTTTTGCTCGCGAAATAGGTAAATAATTTTGTCCGTCTGCGCGGGAAAAAATCGAGTTTACAAAGTTGATCCCGAACTCCCGGGAACCGCTCTTCTGTAACTCTCATCAAACGATGGAGCCGTTTTGCATAAATCGTTAAAGACGCATTTTCCATTCCGAGGGATGTTCCGCTTCAGAGTTTGAATTGATGGGCAGCGCCGAGATGTACCGGGTTATTTTAGAATTCCAAGATAAACATATCGTTCAATTTTTGCGTGAGTGAAACCTTCCGCGTTATTTAGCCAAACATCTCCGTAACGCGTAAAATCCAATACCGTATATTACCACAGATAAGGCCAGGGACGGAACTAGAAAAATTATTTGGGGGGGGGGGGGGTCCGATCGAAAAATTTAAAAATAAAAGATACTTCGGCTTTCACAAAACGTGACGTTAGAATTGTGTTAGACAAACTCGAATTTTTCGCTAGTGATTGCTTATTAAATTGTGCGTTTGTTTGCGTTATTTGAATTTCATTTTCGAAAAATAGGCACATGTGATATTTCGGGGGGGGCGGACCCTCAGCACCGCCACCCTGGATCCGTCCCTGGATAAGGCGATAGTTGTATCATAAAAAAGGCTCCCAAAATGCGGGGTTGTCCTATAGGGTGAATACAAAAAATTACCTTAAAATTTAAATAAATTAAAACCATTATGAAACAAACAAATTAATCAACGATAGATTTGAAACTATGTATTAATATAACAGGGGTAAAACGAAACAAAAACAAAACAGATATTACAAAGTATGTTTATTGAGCAACTGATAGTCAAATTCGTTACCCGAGTGTCCGAATCAGGGCAAATGTTAGCAGCAATCGTAAGGTAGTGCTTTCAGATGCAAGCAAATAAAATTTGTATTTTCAAATAGGACATGATTCCGAATACGCTGTGCAGTATTATTGTTCAGAAGATGATAATTCAATTAATAGACCGTTGATAGTTCGGCGGCGGAATCCTTGAGAGAAAGGAGATTGGAAGCTAGGCCGCGATTGCTTAATAAATTCAGGGAAACTACATTTGCGGAAGATACAATCGGTATCATGCAACCCCCCCTGTTACCTCGGTCGATTCGATAATGACTGTAAGTTAAGAGAAATAGATGCTATGACGAATCATTTTAGAGATTCATTCTTTCCGTGAACGATACGCGACAATAACCGAATAAGGAAGTAGTTTAGATTCCACTGGTGTTTACACCCCCTGCCACACGCCGAAAGGCGGCTTGTAGGGTATTAATGTAGATGTAGATGTAGTCTTATAGGACAGATGTATGCTAGAACTATAAAACTTTGACAAAAATGCGTACCTCGTCTTATCCGTGGAAATACACAGTAAATAAAAAATCGGGGAAATAAACATTCTTTGATGTTCCCTGAATAAATCCAGTTCAGAAATTATGCCAAAACTATGTATACCCATCCCTGAAATATTTCGAATTGCAATGCAAATATAGACAATCCAAGTTTACGAGCATACCATAAAGCTGAAATATCACCCTTCGTACGCAGAGATTTGTGACGGTCTCAGGGTTTCCTTGGGTCAGAGGTTGAAATACCGATGGCCATCCATTGTGGAACACGTTTTGCTGGTCAAGACTTGAGCTCCTTAAGGTCAAGTGATCTTCGACCCGAGGAAACAAGACCCATGACTGACGAACATCATCTACTTTCGGTCACTGGCAAGATGCTAATATCCAGAAGGGTTAGGAGGCAATATGGTTCCGGAGCTTAATAAATATATGACTCTGAAAGCATTTAATAATATTTTTCCAGTCGGACAAGAGGTTTAAAACCATTTAGAATACCTATAAATTAAAATATTATAACGTTCAAAGACGGGAATATTTTAATTCACTACCTCAGGAATCTAGCTACTTAGGAGTTATTGAATCTCTAATTTAATTTATTCCTAATGCCTTATATTTATTCTTAAATTAAATATTTTTCTTCACCAAGATAAAAAGATTTTTCCTAGATATTATTTGTTCCGAGATTCTAAAAATCATGCTATAATTATATGTGGAACGGCCGATTTTTTCTAGAAGCACAAAAGGAGAATTAGAAAATTACGTTTTGAAGGTCGTGAAGAGAATTATTGCGAGGGGCCCTTCGAATATAGATTTCCTTTTCGGAATTGGTATTTAACTAATTTCCATCAATAACAGAACATATGCATGGCGTATCTCTTTAAAACTCAGCTAAACCAATGAGGATTTGCAAACCCTTCTCTAATTTATGATTTGAAAAGAAATATACCAACCGAAATTCCAAGTATAAGTAAACCAAAGCATATACATAGCTTCAATGCTATTAGAGTTCGCAAGCGATTGGCTATTTTCACACAAGTCAGGCAGCACATAAACGTTTATAGATTTATGCGCTTTCTGTAAGTTAAGGACTGAATTGATAGTTGAAGCGTCTTCTAGTAATAAAAGCGCAATCACACTCACAATAAGCCAAAAGGTTGCTGAACATAGATCGCACATTTCCCATGCAACCATAAAAAGTCCAATTCGGATGTAGACGAAACGAATTTTCTTACACGTAAATTATTTTCGGGGATATGGAGGGTAACAGTTCAGGCTAAGCTGATCTAAGCAGAATTGGTAAACCCAACAGCTTAAATCAAGCGTGTCTACAGAAAAACATGTAACAAGAAGAGATGTGTACCTTTAGAGTAGCAGGAAGACGTAGAGGGCAGGAGAGACTCCAGCTCAACGCGACCGACACCAAACTGAAGTTTCATAGTACAGCTACGAAACCCTCACTCACCTGTTGATAAAAAGAGAAAAGAACGATTAAGAAATTATAATTTCGACATTTTATTTTACGACACCAATATTTCTTAGAATTTGAATAGGTCAGAATCGTGCCTTAGGATTTATAAAATTTTTCCAGATAAACTAATTCAGAAATAAAAAACACCAAAAATAAAAACACAAACACACTTGTACGAATTCTACAAAATTTTTAATGTAACTGTTAATGTTATTTTTGGTGTTTTTAAAGATGGAGTTCCACCGAGTAACACTCGAGTTGATTTCTTTAATTCAGAAATATAATCTAAGGAGATACAGAAACAATACCAATAATATTATTCGAGATAAAACACGTTTCATTCCAGAAGTCTTTCTCTACTTTTACGTTACATAGTTGTTCTAGCCTTAAAGTAATAAATTAAGCTTACGATCATGTTTAATACAGACATACTTCTATATACTACATACACGTGCATTTATGATTTACCTACGTGTGGCTGAAAACAATTCTTATATTTTTACAACTAACTACTTACACATGTATACTCTTCATTGAACATTATGTGAACTCATTCCTACCTTGTTACCGACCAAGAAGTTAATTTTATTAAAACTTTTATAACTCGAAAAGGATTCTTACTGTTTCAGTGGAAAGAAGACATAATAAATATAATCAATGTAAAATTGTAACAACATTTATCCCGACAACTATCTTGGATCTTTGAAAACTCCGAAATGTTAGTCTTCTAAATTATTTCTTTAGTAATGACAATAGAATCACTTCTGATATTTAAAATACTTATAAGGCATTAATCCATTGATGTTCAGACAAAACTACATAAAAAATAATGAGATACATAAAAAGCGGAGATGGAAGTGTTCACTATAGACAAGAGAAAGGTTAATTTTTCACTTAGATATGAAGATACGAACTTCATTAAATATTACGCCATTTTCAATGCTTTATTACACGATTTAATGCACATAAATGAATTTAAGAAGGAAAAGATAACCTAATTACGCCATTAATTTTTAAAAGCAATCTGCAGATCGAGCAAATTGAAAAAAAATCCGGAATTGAAAACGCTCGAAAATCAAGCGCTCGGTTCAATCATTCAATCCGAGCTAGGAAAGCAATGCGGTCAATTGGAGATCCTCAAAAGCGAATAAAACAATTGAATCCGCGATGCGCCGAGCGAAATGGAATTTTGAATCCGACGCTCTCCGCAGAATCTGCGAGATTCCGCCGAGGAGGTCTGCTGCAAACATTGCGAGGGCTTTAATAGAAAAATACAAGAGAGGAAGGAAGGAAGCCACCTTGAGCTGCGCCCCTAATTTAATCTTTACATTCGTGTTTGTTCCTTTGCTCCTCTAAGTCGACTTCTAAAAGCGAGAGGCACGTCCTCTCGAGCAAAACCCCGTAATTCTCGCACCTCGGAAGGAACGAATCTGCTCCTCTTATGGCCGTTTCCGAGGATAAATTTGCGCGATAATGCTGGATGCGTATGCATGAGATTAATTCGGAGGTTCCGCGAAATAATGTGCAGAGAGAAGGGGTTAATTACGGAGGCCATATCCAGGCTCCGTATCCAGTTTTACCGCGCAGGTAATTGCAAAAGCAGCTAAATAGATCTCAAAACGCGACCTGATTTGAAATAAACGGCGAAAATTTGGACACCTTCTATTCTAAATTAATTTCCCAGGGTTTGATCACGATTTCAACCCGCAAGCTATTGCGACATAAATTCAATTCTCCGGAGAAATTTAAGAGCTTTCATGGAAATAGACTGAGCTAATGGTTATCATTTTTTCTACGTACGGAATATAAGAACAATCAATCAGAAGGCCAACTTAAATTGGTAACAGTTAAAGTTAAATTGTATCACTTTATACATTAACAGCTATTCTAAGATTTGTTTGCCCACTCTAGGTTCCAAACAGCTTATATAAGAATATTTAAGTCGTTTATACTTGAGATGAGTAACGACATGTTGCCTTTCTTGGTGCCCTTTGAATTAATACCTAAAGGAAAGTGCATTGTTCAAATTATTGTTGACCCATTTTACTTATGACTCCAATTCAAAAGTACAGAGGAAAATTTTCTCTTAAGAGCCATTCATCGAAGGAACTTGTTTTCTTATACAAAACTGAGATGCTTGAATAATCGATTTCCGGAACGGTGAAGTAACCAGGGTCCCTCAAAAAAGTTTTTATCACACCCGCAAACCAAGTACATGTCATACTCTGGATTCTTAATTAGATATTGCAGATACTGTTTTTCAGCTTACTTTATTCCGTTTTAGCGCATAAAGGAACTACTTCGCGTATGCCTTTTTTAAGGAATAAATAAGTCGTTACAAAAAATACATAAATTCTCCTATAAATACGGGTCACCGTACGCTTTCCATGCACTTATGGTTTATCTCTCATATAATTGGAGGTTAATTACACCTGGAAGTTACATCACCATCGGTGTGCAAAATTTCTGAACGTCAATTTGATCAAGAAAAGTAATAAGTTAATTTGAAAAGTTTTCTAATCTTTTTCACTTCCAGAAAGTAGTATTTTGGGTAAATAGTCACGAAGGCTCTTACTAAGTAGATGATACACGGGTCACTGAGTACATAGAGCTTATTTACGAAACAAATTTTAACGGCGAAATATCTCAAACACTAAAAATCGATAAGATAGTCCTTCATACATTGTGTATGTCTAAGCGATATGATCCCAAAAAAAGAAGATAAACAAAGTTATGGATGCGAGGAAACGTGCGGCAATTCCGATGTGAAAAACAAACACGGCAAGAGCTTTAGAAAGAGTTAAAACATTTTAAAACCGGCGTCCGTGACTCTCATTCGCCATTAATCGGATATAGTGCTAAAAGATGTCCACGACTCAGCTAAGTGTTGACATTCAACTCACGCGATGGTATTACTATATTATTTTTTTCAAAACGAAGCGGAATTTAAAAAATTCTTTTTCATCCCCCGGGAACAGAATTCGAAAAGACACTTTTGTGAGAGAATAAGGAAAGATTCCCTGAGATTAATTAAACTAATGCGCCCTTCGCGAATATTTCTGAACCGAGTTTTTGCGCAAAGGCATCCGGATCACGTTAATCTTGATTAAATTTTATAATTTTAAATTCATAAAAGGAAAACCCGGTCTCGACGGTGCGGAGATAGCGTGCTGGTGACTGGTGACCCAGGGTCGGAATACAGGACTAGACTTAAATTTTGACGTTCGAAGCTTGTCAGTTATCTCTAATTTGTCAGCGACGTATTGATGAAAAAGTAAATAAGTAAAAGAAGAACGAGCCATTTAAAAAGGTTATTCATTGCAATAAGTAACGCTGTAATTAACTATTCCAGATTTCGCGTCCCTAATGTAATGGTTATAGGTTCAGAAAAGTTACCTATTTCGGTAATAGGTTGTTGGGTTAATGTTATAAATTGCATCTTTACAAAATAGGCATTTAATCTTGTTATTATGGTATCTAAAATTATTCTAATGAATTATACATTAATTTCATGAATATAAATTAAACAAGACTTTAAGCAAACATTCAAATATCGAAGTGACCTAGCAATATTGTTGACAACACACCAACTAAATCTGCGAATTTCATATTCACAAAAAATGATAATTTATTCTCAAAGACATATTTGTCGTAAAAATAAACACCTATTTTTAGTAATAACAGCTGATTTAGTATTACATCCAAGGGAAAGTTTCACGTCTACATAGAACATAAAAACAATAATACTTAATTATTAAGTTAAAGTAAAGATAAAATAAACTGCTGACAAATTTTACCTATTTTATGTGTGAGATAACATGATACTTACTTTGGGCATTATCACGCTTACTATGATGGATAACTATGCTCTGGATGAATAAATATAAACTCAAAAATAACTTTGTCATTATCAGGAATCACTGATAGTTAAGTAAAATATGCATGGAATTGAGATTCGTTTCTAATTTAAATTTCTTCTGGGGAAAAAGTTGTTGTTAACATAAGATGTTCAAGGAGGTGCCATCATATCTATAATCAACACCAATCTGAAAAATGTCAAACTGCGTAGCGATCCATGATGAATTAACGTAAAATTGTGATTGTATACCTTAGAACCTTCCACCATTCAACGAATAGTTTGTGACTAATCCAAATATCAACTTCAGGTGCTTATAATATCATAACACATTCTACACACCTGGTGAAAAACCACCAATCTCTAGCACTCATATCAATGCTTGGTATTTTATTTACCGGCGATTCTCTAACTTTAATATAGGAATGGAAAAATCCACCGGTGCGTGTGAATTCTCAAGGTATGCGGGAAAGCACACAATGCAAAAAGCCTTGCCCCGGGCCGACGCATAGCACTCGTGAACCCAAGCGTATAGAGTCGAGACAACAAACGAGAGTCGGACAAAACGCTAACACGAGCACGTATTTCCTCGGAGGAAAACGCGCTAATAAGGGCAAACACAAGTCGTTCGGAAATAATAGCACACGTCTCACGGCCGTGTCTTTCCCCAGAAAGGGTCAACGAACGCTTGGGAATAGGGGATTCCGGAGCCCACGACGTCGACCCCCTTCCGGGTCGCCCCACTCAACCCCACCACGCCCAAGGAGAGGCTCGCTCGATATCGTGGTACCGCGGTGAGGATGGATTAACGCGGTACATTGTACGGGAGGGGCGGATTGGGGACTGAGGGTGTGGGACATCGGAAGGGTACAAACAGGTTGAGGTGATGGGAATGGGTGCGGAGGAATGCGATGCGAAGGAGAAGGTGTGTTTCAGGCATCCAGATGAAGTTGTTAGGGGATGTAGGTGAGCGTTAGGAATCTTCCTTTCTTGGTGCATAACCGTCCATCAGGGGCTGGACTGGATGCTTGCCAAAAGAGCGCAGTGAAGACATCTTTTTATGTTTTTAAAATGGGGTTGATGTTATCTTAGAGCCTTAATTGTCTATTATCGTTCCTAAATAAAAGAATGTCAGGATAACAGAAAGATATTAAAAAAACTTGGAAGCCAATAGCGTACTTAGAGTGTATATTAGGGTGGGAATGAAGAGTTAAGACAAAATGTTGTTGGCGAAGCGCGGTATTGGCTTCGAAGTATTTCATTCTTCAATTCACGAATTATGTTCAATGCATAAAGCCGCAGTGTGGTACTCTAAGTAATTACATGCTGACATCAAGAAAATTTATGATTTTAATATTACTGTGCCCCGAATTAAATTTAATCTTCTTGTGGAGGGAATTCAATATAAATAAAAACTATCGACTCAAATTTTTAAATTCCGTCCACCAGAACATTAAATTAACTTTGGAGCACAGTAAAAATAAAAATTATAATTTTTTCCAGCATCCAGGTAAGCGAAAACAAACATGAATTTACAATTTAAAGAAGGTCAACTAAGTAATTAGTAAAGACCAAATTTTTAAGGTTGTTTGAACGAGCTACAATATCTTCTTTAAAAGAGTTTCCGATGACTTCTATTTCAGATGAATGCCAGCAATCAAAGCAATATCCCATGCATTTAAGAGGAACATCTTCTTATTCCTCTCTAGTATTTAATTTTTTAAAGTAATTCAGTGAGATACCATGTCTTCGTGCAAACATTTTCTGATGACTTCTATTTAAAGATAATTCCCATTTTCATTTATATCATCAATCATTCCCATACTATCCCATTCCAAAATCATTCCCATAACCTATTGATAGTGTATTTTATATATTTTGCCATTTTTCTTACCATCTTTTAGCTATTATCGGTAGGTTTGCGCAGGTTTTTCTTAGAGGGTGTTTCCCTGCAGTGGATATTTTTTTCCGAGATTTTCTTCCGTTTTACACCCACAATTCTTTGGTTTTTTCTCATATTGCCTCTTTAAATTGATTATTATATATTGTATGACGATGGGTTGGATGGAAGAGGAGACTTTTAGTCTCAATCTCGCCCGAATAAAGACGTTTTATTATTATTATAATCAGAGCAATGTCCCCTTAATTTGGGAAGGAAACCTTCTTCATTCCACCTCTTGTATCTATCAACAGTGTAGCGATGACATAGGAGAGGTGGTTTGGGATAACAGATATGCTCCGCCGCACAGAAACTGGTTGTACAAGGCGGATACAGGTTGAGTTGGGAGAAAGAGGTGTTGAGAATGGAGACACATTGACGAGTTTGGGAGAGACATGATGAGGTGGGTAGAAATGGGAAGCTGGAGAGGGGATGGATTGGTTGGGAGTGCGTTACATAAGAGAAGGGATTTGCATGGAGAGAGAGTATGCATAAAGAATATTACCAAAGGGTATAGGGCGAGTTTACAAGAATGTTAGCTTGTGTAAAACAACGGTGGGTTGACACTAGGACTGCCGATGGTTATTTGACCACTATCTCTTTTAAAGCCAACCTTTGTCTCCGATTTTTTAAATATTCTCCTGTGGATATTTATATTTGAATAATTTATTACATTAATAACCAAATAAATGATGTTTCAAAGTAACTTGAGTAGAGAGTGATTATTATAATTAAGTCATACCTATACAGATTATTAAGTCTATATATTAAGCTTTACAGCGAAAATAATGAATCCTTCCCTGTTTATAGCAATTTGTTTATAAACTATCGATTGATGATAAAAAAATAATTGCTATATAGATATGACAAAAATGAAAAGCCTCCAAGTTGTAGCGAGGCAATAAAATAGGTATGAGAAGCGAAGTGGTCACGTGTTCACTTCCCGTCCGTTCTAGGTGTAGCGAAACTCCCGTCCTTCTAGTGTTTAACGTAAAGCATGGGTGAGAAAGGGTATGGGTTACAAACTATATTAGGAGAGACACTACGAACAAGGGGATGGGATGTGGAAGGGAGAATACTATGAAAAGGGTTGAAAAGAAACGGGTTGGGCTAAGCGGATAAAACAGGGTGTGGCAGTGTAAGGGAGAGGGATGTATCCGACATGGGTAGGGATAAAATAGGGAAGAATTGGTCTCGGTCGGCATAAATGGGTTCTGGATTAAAAATGGTCAGTAAAGAGCTGAGATATATTGGGTTCAGTTTAGAATAAAAGGGAGTTGGAAAGGTGTTTATTGGATGGCAGGGGTGAGTGGATGAGGTGGCAAGGGTTGGGAGGGCGATGAGTTGACATGGGTAGGAACGTGTTACAAGTGAGATGGATCAGGGAATGGGTGGGTATAGGTAGAGGGGGAAATAGAAGTGTTTGACTAACCTGATACTGGGCTGAGTAAAAGACAGGTGAGATATGAAGAGCTATGTGTAGGAATGGGATACGTGGAAAGGGAGGATAAAACAGAACGGGAAGAAACAGTTTAGGCCGAAATGTTGGGTACGGGAAGATAGTTCAAGCAGGAAATGTTTTGGAATGGATGATAATTAATCGACTACATCTATACTTGCAGAGTTGGAAACCTTCTTTAATCGAAAGCTGTCATGTACCCATTGGTATTTTAAGAGACTGTGAAAACCGCATATGAAATCATCAGGCCGTCCTTGTATGTACGGCGCATTGTGCTCAACCAAATAACCTAACATCGAAATCATATTACGACAAATTAACCTCATGGTTATTTAAATAACTATCATTTAAATAATTTAATCCTAAAACGTATTTTGTAATCATGTTTGTTTTTTTCAAGTTTTTCTACTGATACAGATTGTAAATATCTTTTTATTGGTACTTGAAATGGTGGAATCACTGTTTGTGAATCTTAAAAATAAATAAATCTTAGCGTTTTTTATTTTATTCCTATTGATGCAACAAAGTTTACTGGGAAAAAATATTTGACATTGGTTCAAAAGGTGATAAGGCCGCACAAATCGCATTTTAAAGCCGCACTGAACGCCCTCTATGGCCGCACATGATCCGAAGACCACAGATTCCCCACCTCTGTTACAGAGAATGCGAAAAGATAGAGGATTAGAGAAAATGGGCTCCAAGTGGGTCGAGATCGGTAAAACTGATAAGATCAGGGAAAATGGGTTTCGTGAAAGATGGGAATGGAATAATAGTATCAGTGAAGTGGATGAGTAGATCGAGAGAATATACTGAAAATGGTCCATAAGAACCTCGGATGAGTATAGCGAGGAGTGAAATAGGATGCGAGGGAAACCGAAGGTGTGGACAGGGAGACAAGGAGAAGAGACAGGCTAAGGAATGGAGGAGATCGGGTTGGATAAAGGAAGGCGGCATTTGAGAGGTGAGGAGTCGATGAGCGAAGAAAGAGGAGAAGCAAATGAATATGGGGAAAGGAGATTTGATTACGCTTTTAATTTCCCGATTACGAGGTCTTTTAAACTGCGCGAGACTCATTGTCAGTAATGACATCAAATTATGAAGAATAAAAGAAAAGAAAAGGAGATACAGCGGGTGAGAAATCAATGTAACTTAAAAGAAAATAAAACGACAGAATGAGAGGTGGATCATACGTTGCTAAACGACGATTGAGAACCACCGAAGCAATCTCTTCGACGTTCGTGGGCTTTCTTTATGCCTAAAATATTCTATGACATGCGGTCCTTAGTAGTTCAGTAAAGCTACGGAAGTATTAATGTATGAAAAAGGTATTTACTATGGAATTTCGAAGGAAGAAGTACACATTTGGAATTCGGAGGAATATTGAATCCAACACTATATCAAGAAATAGTTAATCACCAATAAAATGGTTACCGTAACATATGCATTACAATGTCCAGAGGAAGAATGCATTTGGTGCAGTGTTGGTATTGTGGAAGATATTAAAAATCACGGATAGAAAGGATACTTCTTCCACAGGAAACAAGTTTTCAAGAAGAGATTTAGCGAAGAGTTCACGCAAAATTATTCTATAGGTAATCCACAGAAGGATACAATGTGCGAAGCAGAACTTTGAGTAAAAAGGCGAAATATATCTTCGAATCGATTTTAATGGAAAAAGTGGAACTTCGGAAAGGAAGAGAGCTAATGGCACGTCCTGATCAAATGTGCGGAGTCCATCTTCCGGAAAGAGGTAGGATGAGAAAGGAATAATGGAATGAGGGCATGTAAAGTACGAGGAAGATTGAGGGTGTGATTACGAGGCCCTCTGCCGATACCAAGATAGTACTACAAGAGGCGGATAATACAGGAAGCGATTGTTAAGTACCGCCTGATTTCCTGGAATATGTCCAACTCGCGACTTCCTATCGATCAACCGCTTTCGATTTTGATTTTAAAGAGAACTGGCAATTAGTCAAAGGAACACGCGGCCGATGATTGAACGTTCGCCTCAAAGGAAATCGTTTCTCTGCGATGTGCTCTTTTTTACGGCCCAATTCTCCTTCGACTTTTCGTCATTCCCAGACTTCCGTCGACAAAAGGAAGAGTTGACACACCGTTTGGAACTTGGGCAAAGATGGATTCGACGTTATGAGAATGAAAGGTACAAATTCTGATCCCTTATATTTTATGGCACCTTTCACGATAACAAGTGATCAAATACTTGAGATAAGTCATCCGAGATGGCGTCCCTGAACACACTAAAGGCCTTTTCAGCTTTACAGCGCTTTTATAAAACCATGAGACCTTCTACGGAATACTTAACGGAATATGGGTCTCATATAAAACTTATATTATGGGTGAATTTACTTGTGCTAACCCAAGAAGAGCAAGGATACTTTAAAATAGGCAAAAGGAATATTATTTCACTTGATAGCCGACCTTTTTCGTAAATTGCATCGTTATAATCAATTGTTGAAATCAAAATATTCTAATAAATTATTAAAATAATATTATCATTTAAACCATACAAATAGGTACCAGACCTGGTACTATGTAAGGCAGTGGGTACAGATTTCCAACAGATTCCTAATAACACCATAAAATGCAAGTGAAGAAGCAACATTAGTGAACACTATGTGCGATGTAAATGACAAATGAGTCTTAGGAAACGAATCCTAATACCTGAATTGAGTAGCTTGAACGAGAATCAGGAAATATAAATAGAAGATCCCATTTTTAAAATTACATAGGAGAGAATGAATTTTCATGGATCGTAAGAAATGGGCGATAGTAAATATAAAGCAAAGTACCAATGCTGAAAATGATATGTCAACATGAATAAATATAGGAAAGATCTCGCCAAAGTTCATTGAGTACATTTTGACGCATTATCACGTATAAATAACCTCGAGAATCAATTTTCACAAACATAAAAGTAGGCGAAAGTTATCGAAAGAACTGTAAGTGAAGATTGGCAACTTACATGATGAAATAAATCTACAGAATAAATATGAAATGAAAATGATTTGTAAAGAGAGTAAGGTAAGACGAATAAGTCCACTTACATGCGAGTATTTCATAGTATGATAACATAGTAATTTAAAAGGCTGCAATGAACTCTAAAGTATCTCGTGTGATTTACTAATGATATACGAGTCTAGGAAAAGCGAAAAACCAAAATCTAGACCAAATTGCTAGAAAAAAGGAGTTATACCAATTCGTGAATGCATAAAGAGTTAATTAAATATGAATAACATATATAATAAAAACAAAACAATAGAAAATGTGAAAAAAATATCTTACGAGTAAAGTCACAGAAAAGAGAGAGTGAGCTATCAATCAACGGAATTGAGTGAAAGTGGATTGGAGTCTGCGAGACCTATAATAAATAGCTGTTTCTCGTTTTTGGACAGAAAAAGAATGACGAAGATGGAGGGCGATGAAATAATATCTACGAGAATAATACGTAAGAATGTCCACATATAGCTTCATGAAAAAAGTACTATTACATGTAAATAATAAAAATTAATTTGTGGTGTACTGTTAATAATGGAGAGCCCATCACGTTATAATACAAAGTATTCCTGGTAACGAATGATAGAAGATTTTCCTGGTGGTAGTAGTAGGAGGCTTCAGAATTCCCTCGCAATGGAAATACTCCTTTAACTATAGAGACGGATGGGGGCAGAAGTATAAAACAAAGGAATAGAGTTACAGATAGGAATGGGGGCCTTTGAATCAAAGATGGGCAATTTTAACTGGAGGGAAATTAAACCAGGCGCCTCTTCACGGGTTGGATCTCGAATTGAGCTAATTGAGGGCGAAAGGGAGGGAGGGGAGGGAGGGGAGATAGTGGAGGGGTGGGCGAAGGGGTAGGGGCAGAAGGGAGGCTGCAGAAGAGGATGGACCGAAGAGCGGATAATCATCTTGATTGAAACGAGATTGAGATAAGGCAGTCTCGGAGCACATATATACGATTCACTTGCAATGGCGCAGGCACGGTGCCAAGCGAAACATCTCGGGAGTGGGAAAGTGGGCGACCGCCCAGGGCCTCCGTCTGTGAGCGGTGGAAGCCATCGGGTCAAGAGGGAATGGAGAGATCAGGGTATGGAAAGGATCGTGCACTAGGCGGTCGATCGAAATGGAAGTGCAATCCAGCTAATTCTTCCACTGCAGGGTAAAAATTTCATAATAACGATAGCTATCTGCAAACGGATAAGAAAGCTATCGAAAACGTCAAATATTAAGAATATGTAAATGAAAGATCGCGAGTAAAAGAGGATAGTTGTAGATTACGGAGACAATCAGGATCAGGAAACAGACAAAATTGTGTGAAAGACCTTATACTAAGAGCTATGACACGAACGATTTCGAGTAGTAGTAGTAGTATAGTTAAAGTGCTTCGACAGCTTAGGTCATTTCGCACATTGGCTCCCACCGGGAATCGAACCCGGGACCGCTTTCACCGAAGGCAAACGCGCTGTCCACATGACTATCCGGGAGCCTTAACGATTTCGAATTACGGCTCAATGCTAATGACCGAGTATGAAACAGCCCTTGAACAATGAAACTTTCGTTCTCAGCGGATTTAAGTCTAACATCCTTGTAGTAGCAAGAAACTCATTACTGAACGTAATCCCCAGGGAATTGCATACTCGCTTTCTTAATAAAGACGGAATTATTTCACCAAAGAAAGAGACAGGGGAGGATTAAATACTTCGTTAGTGTATGTGAAGAGTAAAATGGTGATTAGACAGAATACAATAGACGCCAAAAATTATCGAAAAATATAACGAACAAATAGAATGATGCCGCATTCTATAAAAGTAATTCTCCAAAAACAAACACTATAATCGGATGGAAAGCTGCCTTCAGAGGATGCGATCATTTCCATAGGAGTATTATATCAAATTAGTACCATCTTCTAGGCCTCTGACGAAAATGATTACTCTCCAAATTACGTCTTACGTAAAATAAATACGTTCATAGCAAATACGAAGAGCTAGAGAAAGAGAAAGAGTGCTCGAAGAGCAATTTTTTATTCTCTACTGTAAAATGGGAAGCTGAAGATAAGGGATACAGGTATTGAAAATAATTTGTATAAATATTTTGGAGCTAAAGTGCGTAAAATGCAAGCAAATGAAACAATGAAGATATCATTCACTTGCTATCCCCGAACTTGTATTACAATCGTCCCTCCCTCGTTCGCGGCTTCCTTTGACTCCTTTTTTAAATAATATATTCTAAGTTTATTATAATACAGGGTAATAGTATAATCGTAAATATAATTATATAGTCTAATATATTTGGTAATACGAGTGTAAAGTTGAGCAAAGGGGGTTATTTCACGTTTAGAACTCCACTAATGTTAAAAATGTATTTAGGTAGTAAACTGGTTTTCTATGCTCTAACCACGAAAACATTCCATTAGTAATAAAGAATCCTAGTTCGCAGAAATTCACCAACCGAGATAGACACTAGAACTGATTAACCGCGATGAACAAAGGCCGAATGTATACATTTTTTATCATATAAACTGATTAAAGCGGAAAATGATAACATCTCCAACATAGGTAGAGCGGACTATTCGCTGCATGCGATTCTTTCCGGAGAATAGGAGACTCCGAGTAAGATGGGAACTGTGCAGATAAGCCTTGTGGATCGAGGGAGGCTGTTAGCTATTCCACGGGTGGGAGGAGATGATCCCGAAAGATACGCTCATCGCAAACGGAAAATCGTCAACCGGCGGCGGAGACCTGCGGCAAGTATCGGCCGGGTGACGTTGACGAATGAACGGCTCAGCCTCCCCGAGGACGGGCGTTATTCCCTCCAGCGAGTCTGCAAGTGGCAACTAGTGAGCCTGAGGACACAAAACTGCCAGTCTGGCTTGCCAGATTTCGGAAAATGCCCCCAGGGACGACCTCGGATACAGCCAACAATACCGACATTGTTCTGCGAGGGATCTCGCATTTTGTTTGCAAATGAACTGCTACAAAGGCGAGCGAAAAATTAATTTGTGAATTGAGAACCACAAAATTGTATTTATCTCTAATAAGATCATGATCAATTTCAATGATTTCGTAGTCTTACTGAATGGACTGGCAAAATAGAACATTAAAGAATATTTACAAGGGAGCGTTCACAAATAAAAAAGTAATCGAAGAAATAAATTGATATGTCCTCATTAGTTCAAATTGATTCCTTGCAAACAAGACAGAAATTTAAGTAGTTGAATTACATTAAAATGAACTATTCCTGCCAATAATAACAAAGAGTAAGCTACTAGCAATATTGGAATGTTTTTTCGATTAATGAATTTAATTCTACAGATGTTTCCCATTATTGAAAAGCGACATCAACGTGTAAAATATTTTATACATAGAGTAAATTTATATATAAATGTATAATGTAATTTATAATGTTGATGATTTTAACCATGTAAAACTATACGGGTACACTATTTATAAAATCAGCAGTAGTGGTCTTTATTTCGCGTACTATTTGGGTATTTTTAATAATAAAACAATATTTCACTGTTGAAATCATATTGTATACTTATATGTTTAGAAGATTCTATAATAATGGAAAGTATTGATAAATCGGGAAATACTATTAAAAAGCCCATCCAAGGTATTTGGGAACCCTCGGAAGAAAAGAAACGAGAAGCTATTCTGTTGCTGCTGTTCTCCAAATTACGTTTGTCCGATCCCACTAAGCTCTAAATCAGAGACAGAAACGCGAATAAAAAGTTTTGAAGATTCACTACTTCCACGAACCTTACAAAAGTAAGGGATGACATAATTTGATTGATCGCTTGGTTTTAAAACCCTAAATTCAGAAATGTTCCAACCGCGATAGTACTATTTTCATTAAAGTTTTCGCAGATCTTTACTTTTTTGAAGATTAAACTCGCAGAACAAACGACAATTTACTACACTGACTTCCTCGTCTTCCTCAAATTAATTCCTCGGCTGTTTTGTTGGTGTGTAGCACTTTCCCCTCAATTTCCTTGAATCCCTTCTTCAGCACAAAACATTGGCCTAATTCGCTATTTACGTCGCCATAGAATCCTTTGAAAAAAGTGACAAAAGATTAGCGATACATAAGCCGAGGAAGAAAGGAATAAAAGAAGGCTATAAAACCACATGCAAAAGCTCCTTTATGAGAATACAGGGTTGAGGGTTCCTTGATGCAGTTTGACCGCCATATTGAACAGCCCTCCACCCGTCCCTTATTGAGCTCCACTGCCAAGCAACGACCTACACTCCAAGAGTGTGTTCCATTGAAGATATAACTCAAAGCCATAGGGAGGATAACCTGATCGTTTAACCATAAAATGAAATGATATTCTACTTAAATTAAGAATGAAAATAGAGGCAGGCATACCATATTCAATAGATATATTAATTATAGAAACTACAGGTATTTAATGAGAAAAGAAGTAAAAAATTAAGGACATAATTTTCTGGCGTCAATATCTTACATAGGAATTCGCACAGAAGACGTAAATTTTAATTAGGCAGGAATAATATGAAGGATTAAATAACTTGATTCTTAAATTTGAAAAGTTAATTATTAGATTATATTTGTAAACACAAACCTATAACCGGTAAACATTATAGGAATACCACAACAGATGTGATATTTACGTGGATATCAATCCTATTTATGCTAGGAATGACTTACGTATCCTTTTTTATGCAATTGCATTTTACCCTTCATTTCATTTACTAAGAGAAAATACAAGACTGAAAGAAAATAAACTACTTAGGAGATTTGAATAGTTCAAACTCAGAGTAAATTTACAAATCACTATCATAAAATTTTGGTAGGTATGAATGGATCTTACTGAACTAAATTAAGTTCCAAATTTTCGTAGTTAGTATATAATACTTAAGATCTCGCATCTGACTAACTAAATAATGATGGGGTATGATAATCTCTCCGGAATAGGCAGGGATTCTCGGTAGAATGAAAGGCAATCAAAACATTTTCCTATCCCCAAAGCCGAATTCTATTTATAGATTTCTTGATAGCTCTTTTTCGATTTGATATAAAAAGTGAAAGTGAACGCGCACCGAAAACAAATAGAATGGAATGAGTGAAAGGTGAAACTTCCAAATGCGCACTAATTTAATTTGCCCATGCAATACGTCAACAATCGCTCAAGATAAAACACAATTTTCCGGAGGAGCTTGCCTTATTTCAGCGTCCAAAATTCAGATATAATGAAATTAGTTCCAATTCAGTGGTTTTTCCACTCTAATGAGGGCGAAACAGAGCTTCATTAAACTTTCCAAATTCACTTCTTGTTCACTTCACAGCTCCATCTAATCCAGCTTCGCCATTCATCAATATCTCCTGATATACGACCGAACGTAATGGTTTAACAATTTAGCAGATGGTACTTCCAGAAATTATTTTCTCTTCGTTACGAATTATTACTCATCCATACGTTCACTGACAAATCACTAACAAAGGCGTACGTACATGCAAACTCATTCACAAAATTCACTTTAGAAGAGATGAGACTTATAATTATACTCATACATTACACTTTTACGAGAATGAATTCCTTTAATATATAATAGCCCTTTGGCAACGTTATTGTTAAATTTAAATTTCGCAACACAATTACAATAGACACCTTAAAAAATAATACATTATCACGTAAAAGTTAACACTTTACATAAAACCAATTATTTCTAACCTTACACCGCATACATCATAATTCAAACAAATTTTCAAGGTAACTAAACAAAAAAATTCAAGAATCCTGAAGGGCCTTCACGACTACCAGGTCCAGGGGACCTTCATTCCTGCCCGTACATCACCCTACCTCAACTACTGCAACTCCCTACTCCAACTACACTTCGTCCACGGTAAATTCCATCTAATATACTAATTCAAAATTTTCTGCTACAAGAATACTGATTTTCAGGGAAGGCTCAAAGACTCCTACATATGAACTATTCCACTCTAGAAAAGCTCGATTTGAAAACGATTATCCACTGATATTCTCTCGATGCTCATTAAATGAACCCTTGCTTTTCTTCATCCTAAGAAGGAATAAATATAAGCTGAGAAAGAAACGATAAGATTAAAATAATTACGGTTGTACGGATGTAAGTCTTGATTACGAAAATTGGGATGTTTAAAATTTAAAATGAAGGAAACAGGATGGTACTTATATTTAAGGGATATTTAAGCTTCGAAAAAATAAATGCTTCAGGAAATTCTTCGCTATCATAAAGAGGGAGCAGATGATCACCAAATTAGATGGAACGGTGAAAATAAATAATAATTACGATTGCGAGTAAAACGGGAGGGAAAGAAATGGAAAATGAAACACGAATGAAGCTTAATGGTAGCAGAAGCTGTAAGTAATCAACTACGAAACTGTTGGAATGATGTATCGGACTAACAATGCAAAAAAAAATTCAACACTGCAAGAATTTCTTCAACTTGACAAACATAGTAAGTACCTTTCGTCGATTTCGATTGGAAGAAACACATTTAACATGATCATTTTGTAAATTAAAGACGATGAGGGATTCACTCCATCCATGAGCGTCAGACATAACAAGGGTATTTCCTAGGAAATCAGAACATCTGTCCAGGGAAAAAAGATGAACACAATTCCATTAACACACTCACTCCCGTGGAATTTCAACTGCAACGGGATATGCAATTCAACGCCTTGGTCACATCGCAAAGCGCGAAAAAATACAGTCACAGTCGGTGAATAGCGGGGGCAAGCGCGGAGTCAGAAAAACGATTACGAAAGCAGGGAACAGATGGCGGGAACGGTTGGTTATTCAACCCGGCGCAAGTAAGATATATATAAGGAGAAGAACGTATGTGGGTCACTACTGCAACGGAAGGAAAGGGGTCGACTTATGAGGCCGTAAAACGAATTTATTGTACCATTTAATAATTCCCGACGCTTTTGATGGGCACGAGTACGTAAATTTCCCGGACGTCATATTAGTGACTCTGTCCAAGACCCAAATTAAACAGCCAATCTGCATTCATTGCCTCGTAGACCGAGACGATATATGGTCGCTGTAAAATTCTGAATTAAGCGAGTTAGCCTTTCCCTTAAGCGCGATAATAAGAAATTAGGAAACATTGATTTTCCATATCACGTCAGGATCAATCAAAGTGAAGATACCATTTCCTAAATATATAAAAGTCGTCGTCTGAGCAAATCAAGCTGAAAATTTCACATAAATAACAAAGTCCGGAGGCCTGTTGAATCATCAGCCATCAATTATAAATTATGGAAAGTTGTTGAGAGGAAATGAGGCTTACTAGAAGAGACGAAGAGTGAGGTATTTTGGAAATAGTCCGAATTCAGCCCAAGCATAGTATAAATAACACTATTCTTAAGAATCAATTGGTGACCATAATTAATGGACGCCATAAATTCAGCAGCATTTATACCTCAGTAGTTTTCGTATTATTATTATAAATTATAAAATTATAATAAATTAATGGTACATTTATCTCTATCCTGAAAAAAATATAGAAGCACAATTAAAGTAGTTCATGGCTCTTTAAATAACTCAATTATAAACATGATAGACTAACGCATAAATTCTCAACATTACACACAACAGTAAAGAAAATTCCAAAGATAATGCTTACAAAATATTATATATATATCACTATAGCTTACAAAAATTCATATTATGCACATTATTTAATATGTTTCTTTCTGATAGGTTTTTGGATCACTAGCAGCTGTCCCGTGAAGCCAGGTCTAGTACATTCTTCATATATGACTATAGCATTAAAGAAAGGAAAAAATCGAAAAAACTGGAGACAATTAATTTGATAGTATTCAGCTCTTGATTATTCCCCAATGAATCAATGCTGTGCCGTTTCCCACTTATTTTATACCCTTTCTCCTTGAATACAAGCACTGCTAATATTCATGGAGAAAAATACCGTGGAGGGTGGACATGAGGAGATGAATGAGATCAATAAACACTATCAAAGTACTCGACGAGAGACATTCGCAGAAATGAATGGCCTTCTTTCACACAGTTTCACAAAGTATTATTGACTTTCGAAGCATAAATACTTCTGAGTACCTTCGAAATCTCAATTTAATCTTCCGCCTCTGGAGTAAGACCTACTTCGAGCAAAAGATAATAAATATGATTTGGCTGCACTAGGCAGAACAGAAGAAAGCAATTCCTCTCGGAAATAGACTTTCATAAAACATTACACATCTTAGGCTCAGCATTTTCCCAATGGATATCCTTTGTTAAACGGCAGCACGAAATCTTTCATTGTTAAATAGTTTAATTGAGGTATTTTTGTCATTATTATTTCCTATTTTTTTAAATTTATTTTTTATTATATTTTCTCCCATCATTATTGTTTTTTTCCTTATTCTTATCTCCTATTTTAATTTATTATTACTATATTTTTATTTTATATTATTTTATTTTTTCTCATTTAATTTAATTTTATTTTATTCATAATTTTTTCATTTTATACAAATGTTTGGTTGCATTTCCTTGCTACTTCGTTGATATTTATACATATGTTTATTTCTATTTATACTTTTTCTCAACATGTTGTACGATTCATTGTAATTGGTTGAAATGGCTGTTAATGAATCTACTTTAAATGAATAAATTAAAAAAAATAATTTCTGCCCTGGAAAATTACTCACAAATATAATTACAAAGTAACTGTAGAAGCCGTTACTTGGTGAGACTGCATAACGGTGGAAATGACTGAGCAAAAACTTTTGAACATGAAAATTTCGCTTAATAATTTCCATAAAATATTATTAAAATTTTAAATAAAAGAGCTCTGCTTTAGTCCAATACAGACTTAATTTAAAAAGTATATTAATAAATCTTATCATAAACGATAAGGTATATCATGGAAATAAAAGCAAAACAAGCGTTCCTCATAAAAGATATTTCACGATCAATCTTACCATCTATACGTAAATAAAATGCCCTCTTCACAAATTACATCCAATCTGCTACTATATTCTGATGAATAGAATATTTTTCATTTATTTCACGATAGAGAAAAGTGTATCTTTCATTTCCTTTCATCACAGTCTCGTTCACGGATGTGATGACATGAAAGCTACCGAGGTACGAGCAAGCTGAATAGGGGCACTAATTAAGGTCTCTTTTAATGGTAAATAAATAACTACTAAATCTAAAACTACTTTCAGAGTCATTGTTTTTCACTAACATAAAATGGTCCGCTTGTAGTATTCTGGCTTGGTCAAGAAAACAGGGGCAAACTACCTCACTCCTCATCCTGCCTAATAAGCCTCATTCCCTCCACTAGCTTATTGTAGCTAATGCTGAAGGGGTTCAAGCACCAACCGATCTTAAAGCTGAATACTTTAGAGATAGAATGAAATAATAATCACGTCTTGAATGTTCTTAAATAAAATGCATTGTATACGAATTGTTTTTTAGATGCTCCATCATACTAAAAACAATTATTTTTATTAAATCACTGATTTTACAGAAGGCTGGCAGAGGCATGAAGTTCAACAACCGGGGTTCAAGCTAATTAATTTCCCGAAGCCACCTTCATCCATTAGGTCGTCGTACGTTACATAAGCTTGGTGTAGCATAGGATGAGACAGAGGAAGAGTGACTTCACCCAACAGCAAGATGAGACCTAATTTTTGGGAGCGGATGCACAGCCGTTGGAGCTCCAACGCTAAGCCGTAATAGCGGTTGTTCATAGTCGCCCGTGAGATCATTTTGGCCAAACACGAGAGATAAAGTGAAGGAAGAGATCCATAAAGAAAGCCTTTCTTTGGGCTAAAAATCACAATGGCCCGCGCTCCTATTATAGGAAGCGGTAAGTAAAGAAGACACTTTGCAGTAATCGGTTTTTGAGGTATAAATGGATTTCCTAAGAGTTCATGCATTGAAACCGAAATTTTAGTTAATGCTCCGCGGGATGATTTTGGCCTATCTTCCGCGTAGTATAGATGGTCCAGATTTAATTTACGAAGCTACCGCATTAGCTCTTTATTAACAGTAAGAGAAGCAGGAGGAATCTACGTCATCAATTCGTACGTGAATATTATTAATTACCTTACTAAATTTACCTTCGATTGCCTTAATTTGGGTGTGAGGTAAAAGAAAACCCAAGAAAAGGATTATATGAAAATCGTTAATTTTTCCCATAACCACTCCCAAAAGGAATATCAACCCCAGTTTCATCACACACGACATAAATCGATGAAAGGTGAAAGAATAAGAGCCATTAGCTTATCCTACAAGAGAAAACTACTGCTGATTATGATTTCAGTATTTCGTGCTAAGCTATTTAAGAAAACCATATTCCATCTGACATTTTCGCTTATCAGCTAACTTTTAATAAAACAATGTTTCGTCTACGTGAAAGATAAAATTCCTTCCTCTTGGAAGTTTAGTCTGACCATCACTTATATTGAAATATCTCGTTATCACTTTCACAGCACAAATAAAGTGTAAATAAAACAGTAAATGAACAGAATAAACAAACGATGATGTTAATTTTCTTCAATTTCCTACAGAGCTCCATATCACACACATTTGATGCAAGGGCTATTCAATATTTACGTAAGCCAATCCAAATATTACAGAATAAAAATAGAACATTTTATAACGAACGGAAAATTCTTTCGTCACTGGGTTTATCATAAAAAACAATCTAAACGAAAGGTAATGTATTAACATGAATTACTATGGTTAATAATATGCATTTCATTATTTTATTTATCCATATTAAGTATAAAAACCTATCAAAACACAGAATAAATATTTACGGTAATCTCCTTTTCACCTACTAAAGTAATAAATGAAATTATGTATGTTAGCCTTCGAAATACACAATTTTGAATGGGTAAATATCAACTGATAAGTGGTAAACGGCTGCCCCCGATTAACAGGGGTTCGTTTCACTGCAAATTGATTTTCCTGGGAAGCCCCTTCTATTTCGTAAACTACCTCTATCCTTAATTTTACCCTCAATAGCCTGGCGGACTTTCTTTCTAGGTAATCTATCCTTTTATTGCTTCTTCGAACAATCGATCAAAAGAAAAATTCTTTCCTCTTCATTTTCATTCAATGCTAAGAGTATAACTTTTTCGTCGCATTTGATACTCCATTTTATACCAAATGAAAAAAAATCCCTTAAATAGTGAAAACTGATTTTATATGTGATTGAAAGAGCAATTTGAAAAGGATAACTTCTTATAACACCTTTAATTTCGTGGAAGATCTTCTGGTAGCAATTACAATTACAACAGCGTCAACATTCGGATTTTGATCACGTTTTTGTCGTTATTCTGATTTTGATCACGAATTTTGATGTCGATAACTGATTTTGCTCCTGCACTTCCTCTCAACGCATAAGATGCTTTCTTTGTCTTTGTAGGTAATTATTTTGTCTTTATACCTAATAATTCTCATTTGTTTCTTTTTTCTATTATTTTCTTACTTAGAGTACCTAAATGTCTATGTTATATATAATTTTGACTAGTACATACTGTATGCATATTTTGATACCGTTTTTTTATAATACTCTTTTATTTTTCCTCATAATGTACTTTATGGATGAAAATCCATGAACGTTTTCTTTGTTTTTCTATTTTGTTTTTTATGTTAATTTGTATATTGCTATCTCTTCTTTTTAATTTGAACTGATTCTTATTTATCTATTGCATGTAAGTACTTATTGCTAGTGTATTTATTTATTTTTGAATGTTTTTCTCTTTTCTTATCTTTTAGCTATTACTATCGGTAGGTTTGCGCAGGTTTTTCACACCCCCTTCCTTGTGGGTGTTTTCCTGCTGTGGATTATTTTTTCCTAAGAATCTCTTAGGTTTTTTACATCCACAATTCTTCTAATTATTTCTACTTCTTATTTTATAATTAATGACGATGAGTTAGATGGAAGAAGAGACTTTTAAGTCTCAATCTCGCCCAAATAAAGACGATTTATTATTATTATTATACTCAGCAAAAGGGCCACACGTAATCTTGCCTCGAAACACTTATAGGACTCTATCAATGCAGGATAAAAATAGCATAAACTGGATAAAAACAAGTAATATGTTAATAATCAAAAGATATTTATGCAATATATAGTGCATGGCGATTAAACCATGTATAAAAAACGTGAAAATTGGAACTAGCTTTAGAAACCAATGCTGAGTAAACAAAGGCTTAAAATGCGCAAAGCGATCACCATAACTGTATAGAAATTAGTAAGAATTTACCTATGTGTAATTTAAGAAGTAATATTTAATATCACAGAAACAATAAATATTTTTTCATATAAGAATATATTGTAATATTGCAGTGTATTATAATAATACAGGTATTATTGTAAACTGTATTGGTACGGTAAAGAGAGAAAATCTGGAACAAAAACCTCTAATGTGTCTTATTTAGATTTAAATATTAATGAAGCTCATGTATGCTACCTGGAGTAGGATTCAAATGATAGTCTCTTAAACATACCTAATTAAAGTGGTAATTGTTAATCTCCCAATAGTAAAACATGCAGCGTAGCAGCTCCAGGAGAGTCAAAATTGGCACAGAAGGGCCAGAGAATCAACATTTTACGCTTCTCTAATAAATAATAAATGAAGTGTATAAATGAATGACTTGGAAGCGAAACACCACCAAAAACGTTAAGGATACAAAAGCCAACGGGCCAATGGCACGTCTAGCCCTCTCGGAGGGGTCCTCTTTATCAGCGACAGTATCAGAGCAAGAAAAAGAACGAAGAGGGGTTTCCGATAGGACCGGTCCTTTGGAGAGAGGAAAAATTCGAAAGGATACGAGAGAAAGGTGGGCCACAATCCCTTTGAAATCCTCGGCGGGCAGAGAACGCGAGTACGGGAGGAAAAAGTCAATCCACGTAGTGGGCGGCCACATTTTATCGAGACAGACGCTGCGTCCGGACATAATTTCCCGGCGAAACGCCGACCAGACGCCGAGATAAAACAAAACAATGAGGGAGAGCAAATGGGATGGGGTGCGAGAGGAAATACGTATCAAAGTCGGGTGAAAAATGGACGAGGCGGTGGAATACGCGCTATAAGACGGTCTCTCGGGGGAAATAGTAAAAGAAAGGGAAAGGCGATGCAAGAAATATGAGAGGGCGTGAGGATGAAGTGGGATTGAGGGAATGAATAAGAGAGGGTTTCTCCATTAAGAGTATCCATTGCACCTGACCGCGATCGGGTATCGGATGGACAGGGAGATGGACAAACTGCTTTATTCAGAGGGCGAAATTAAGGATTAACGTTTAAGGGAGGGAATCGACGGAAGGAGAGATAAAATCGGGATGGTTATCCGGGATTAGACGTTCTCACGAACTCTCTCGCACTCGAATGAGCATTACTATCCAGAAAGCTATGTCTAATACAAAAACCTACCAATGGTAGGTTGCTGTATTTCTTAGTTGTTAATATTTATGCTTGTTATCCCTTTAACAACCTTTCAACAAGAAATTACAAATTCTCTTTTCAGTAGCTGTCTCCCTCTGGAAAAATCTTTTAAATGTCTCCATTTGAATATTTTTATCAATACCTTTTTCCTAATTTCTGTATCAATTGATATAGAGAAGATGGGAGTAATTAACAGTACAAAAAGAGATAATTAGGCTTTTCGGAGTAGAGGAAGACAAAATTAAAATGATTATATCCCATGCTTGAAATCGAGAACAAGTTTACGAAACGATTTCATGCAACACTCTCTTTACTTCTAACCAAGAGGTTATTCTGCTTTTCAGCGTTGCACTTTATTACGTAGAACTAACTGGAAATGTACTACACACTTTACGTAGGTATTATTTAAAAAAAAGAATGAAATTATTTTATTTTATGATCTTTAGGATCTACTTTTTTAATTATAGCCTTGTAAAAGAGATTTAAGATTCCATTTAAAGACAAAGATTTACTCTGGTAATGGAAACATCATTTGATTCGAAAGAGCGAGAACTCTGATAAAACATTAATTAATATTCGTATTAAAAATAATAAAGCAAGTGGATGTTTAAATGGAATAAAATAATTACGAAACCGCGAGGTACGAGAGAAACGGAGATTAATTAACTTGATTGCAAAGCTAGGCCTCAAAACCGTTGGCTTTGTTTACTCATTCTGTGGCTTGATGTATAAAAAACGAGTTGCATCTTCAATCATTTCTGTTTCGTAACAATTGACGTCTGAATACGAGCGCATTTCATTGCAAGCGCATGGGTCATCTAGCATTGAAAAAACGATCGTATCGTGCAGCACACCTAGAGCTTTCTAGCGCTTCACCTGTTGATAAGGAAAGCCTTACATTATCACTGCTATTTCCAGAGGTGAATGCGGCTAAATCAATCCACGATTAAGTACTCGCTGTGACCACTCACATTACTAACAGTCCTACGTTCTGTAAGAGACGAGAGGATTCTGTAATCACTTTCGCCGTAATGGAAATAAAGATTAGAGGTTTTGAAAGAAAATCCCTCAACTACAAACACTTAGGGAGGGAGGCTTCCAACATTTGTTACTGTGTTTCCGAGCCGTGGATTGGATGAACGGACTTATCTGCTTTTCACGCTTTCCGGTCTGAGTGTCCGCCCCCGCACCACTTACACCCCCCCGCGTGTTCTCGACCTGGACGAGCTGCATTTGTCGCCCAATGTTATTGCCCTCTCTTGCGTCACTTCTAACGACCTCGTGATGTCTGCCGCAAATGAAACTTGTCGCCCCACTAAGGCTTTATCAGACGGACACATTTAGTGGAACCAACCACCTTCTCTTTACAGCACACACACTATCCTACTTACATCTAACGTTAATTAACCAAGAACATTGATTAGCAATGATTGATATTTTAGCATTTTATTGCGAATTTGAGATACTTTTCTTCATTCAAATAGCTTAAACTCCACGGTTAGAAACAGTAATTGCTTTTCGAACATACGCTATTTGATAGTGTTACATCGACAAAGAAAGATCTCTAACTTTCCATAAAGTGTGTGGAGGATCAATTAAATGTGCAAACGCCAAAACAAGCATCCATCCTAATACAAATGGTTTGAAAATATTACGGAGATAAAATGGATTCAGCGATAAAATGGTTTTCGAGAATTAAAGATTCAGAATAACTTCAAATAGAAATATTTTCGATCAAGAAAATATACTGGGAGCAGCAGTCTACGGCAAAAGTCTTTTCTACTCTTTTGCGTAAATGATAAAAAGAGCTCTTTATATAAAAGCTGTTAGACGTTAAAATCGTTCTGGAAAATACACGGCAATAAACGGAACATAATTTTATGCTGAAGATGCTACTCCGGTAGCGAAACCGGTCGTCCATTAAAAATAATTGTGTGGAAAATTTAGCAAGCCTTTTCTTTCTTATTGTATAATGGATTTCCACGAAGTAACTCAGGATCATCTATATTTCATCCATAATTTTGGAGTTATAAACGCAGTAAATTGCAACAAAAATGATTTACCCAAACATTAATAACTTAGAATAGTAACTCTATTACGAAAACAAATATCCGTATTAGAAAAAAGCACGAAAGTAAACTTCTCAGACTACATCCATAATCTTTCAATTCCTGATAATAAATAGATATTTTAAATTAAAATTAAGATGTTTTTATTGGAATATCTAAGCATCTAACAATATTATATGAGTGAAATTAGTAACTTAAAATGCGTTATATATTCGTAAATGTCAACAAACGTTTACAGAGGCAGTAAAGTGATGCGATAAAAGTAAAGGATATGAAAAGTTTACGAGGAAGTGTTATTCTTTCCCAAATCCCGACGCCAGAACTTGGGCAAAATGGAAAGAATCGCTCGCATCATCCATCTAAAGACCCTTCAGCGCAGATGCTGAAGGATGGAAAGTCCCTTGGAGAGGCTTTTGGATATCCTTTCAAGTGACAATAAAAGCGAAATTATTTCCCCTCCATATCGATTCATTTTCCTCCATGAATGCATCACCGCCTTCGCTGGACCAAAGAGGAGGCCCAAATCCGATCAGCAGAGATCCTTCCTAAAGTGACTTAACTTTCCCAATATTTCGCTAATACAAATTTCATGAAGAAGACAGAAGAACTCGAGGCATCAACTTTCGACTCCACTGCTCCCCTGATTTCAATAGCTGATGGCAACTGCTTCCTACCGCACTCCATAAAAATTATGATCAGTATATATCTAGGAAAGGTGAATAAAACAGGCGATATTACTGTACATGTAAGCGTGAAAAACAACAAGTATAAAAAACTACATGGTATGATTCATATAAGATTTCCTGGTGCTATATAACGTACGTAAAGCTGGGGGTGTTTAATGTGGAATTGAATACACCTTGAATCCAAAAGTACCCCATATTTTCGCCTCTTATGCCTAACTTATTATACTTAACCTTATGCCCTGCTGTGTAAGAGTATCATACTGGGCACTATAGGAATCACTGCATAAACCTTGTAAAAACGCTTAAAGAATGCTTAGTGCTTTCATAATTAACAACTAAAACAAATGATAAAACTGAATTACAATTAATAATATGAGATAATTGGAAAGAATCCAATCGCAGCGTCTCAAGAGGCAAATTAGCAGAAATGTACCGTTTTTTAAAATAACTTAAAGTTCAAATAGGCGCATGAACAAAGACAAACCTTTAAAGAGATAAATATATGAAGACATAATAATTCCTAAACGATGTTGCTGCCTCTACGTTTTGAATTTATAACTCAGAGCTCAGAACATAAGGTTGACAAATTAGTCTGTTGATGGTAACATATACACAATAAGTTGTAGATTTCCTATGGCTCTACTGGCACGTAGCAGATTTGAAAACACCAAATTAAATGCTGACGGAAAACTAAAAGCGAAAACCAATTTTAATCCAATTTTGTAATGAGTGTCTCTGGTTGCCTGCTTCTACGGGGGAACCCCTGCAATCGGACTACGACAAGTCGAGGGGAAATTATTTAACTACTAAAATTCGAGCATCTTCGTCATTTGGAAATCGTTATATCGCAATGGAGGATAAAATAATCTGTCTAGTGTCAATTTTGAAAAATTAAATTCCCTAATTCGCACGTACATTTTACAAAAACGTGTTACATATTTATGCTTGGATCGTTGGAAGAATTTAATCTTCTAGCAAAAACTGATCTGACTATTTGATTAAAAGTTACTTGACCGTTCAATCATTATAAATGAAGGCTTTCAACATGTTAGGGAGAGACAAATCAATTCCTTAGTGTCCTCATGAAATAAGCATTTTTAACCAATTTGTAAAGAATTGTTTTGTCTTTTAGAGATAATTATGTTGTTAATGATAAACCGACATAATTAAAAGTAACCAGTACTCTTACGTAATGATACTTTTAAGTCTCTTCTTAAGTGCAACCTTAACCGAAAAATAGGAGTTAAAACCTGAAAGTTAACAGTAATGTAACATTAACAGCAATTGTATATTATAATTGTATTGTATAATTGTATTATAAACATTATTGTAATATTCGAAGGGTTGTGCAGGTAGCTTGAGTGATTTAATACATAAACTGAAAGTTATTAGCTAATAGAATGATAATTACGCTTTGATAGATAAATAAATGATTTCCTTCTTTCAGTTAAATATTGGTATTTAAGCACGCAGAAAATAGTTATCTAATCAAGCGATTCTTATAAAATAAATGGCAATTAAACATAGGATTATGTACTAAAATCGTACAACGCAAATTTCTACGATGATACATAACTATGCCTCCAGAAATGTTCTTAACGACTGTTGTATGGTGACAGGTAATTGGAGAGACATCATGAGTGGGGCAAACCAGAAAGAAGTATTGCCCCTGAGGAGACGGGACTAAATTCGTACGTCGGAAGAAAACGCAACTGTCTGCATGTCTCCCTTAAAAATGTTAATTAGCGGAGAGGAAAGGAAAGGCTGTTCCAAAGAGTGCAAACGGGGTGAAACGGAGGGGAAATAAAACTGCCAGATAAACAAATATATTAGCGAAGAACGGAGTCGCCCGTCCTCGCATTTAAAAGTGAATGAGTTGGACATGGAGGAGAGAGAGAGAGTAATTTGAGGAAAAGGTAAAGGGTCTCTGGGATTGCGTGGGAGACAGACAATGGGAGGAAGTGCTCGAGAGAAAGTAGAGGTTGGTGTCGAGAAGGCTTCATGTTTTTGGAAGGAGTAGTACAAAGGGCCTCTCGGGCGAAAGGGGATCTCGCTACTCGAGGGAGATGAAAAAATGACGACTTAAATGTTCCTGCGGTGTTATTTAATTCCAAAAGGAAGCAGAGAGGTATTCTTGACAGAGGGAAGGTTGCGTGAAAGAAATGAAAGGTATACATGTGGCTCCCTCAATCATTTTAGTGCAATTTAATGTGATTGTAAACATTATTATAAATAACTGGAATAGGAATAGCTATGACTAATGAAAGCATACATTGGACAAATGAGATTAGTAGATATAGTCCATTTTTACCTCAAATCAATTTCAATGTCACTTTTTTATTTTACACATTACTTTAAAACTTTGATACAATCCAAAAAACTGCATGACTTTAAAAAAGAACGGTTATTAATACAGTGAAATATTGACCTAAAGTTTTTTTAGCAGACCAATGGACATCGGCTCTTAATGCAGAATAAAAAGTAAGATACGAAAAACGATGGGGTTTATGTTGCGGTTGGGAGCTCTACATCTCAACCTAACAGCCGAGAAAACGTTAGAGAAGAGAACGTTAAATCAAGGTTTTACTGTGATTGTAATAACCAATAACTTATAAGAACATACATTACAGAAATAAAATTAGTGGATACCATTCTTCGACCTAACTTCAAAAACATTTTTTAAATTTTAATTTCACAGAAACGTCTTTGAATAATAGTTCAATAGTTCAATCTGAAAAATGCATGAATACCAAACGATGGAAAGAGAGTGTATACAAGCTACGTCTACCTTACGATGACTTACAACACTAAACGAGTCATAGAAAACTTCATTCTAATGTAAATGTTACCCCGCTTTGTCTCAAAGATAAAATTATACTTTTCCACTTCGACAAAATGTGAGCAACCTTCAGTTAGACAAAATTTCATTCGCATATCTTATAAAAGAACGAGATAAATTTGGAAATATATCAGAGCCTTCTACCCGCAATACTTTCTCGAAGCCATCCCGAAAATGGCTGCGGAATACCTTTGAAGTTTCAATTCAAAAGGAAAGGGTTTCTGCCGATACCACCAAAGACGTGATCCATCTCTAAAATGGAGACGGTGAATGCATCCGATGAATAACAAGAACCTAGGTCATGAATGGGTCGAATGAATCATTCATGGAGAAAAAAGCATCACGAGTTTCCAAGAGTCGTTTTAAAACTTCGACGGTACATTGATACCTTCCCTATTTCGAGAATTGTGTTCGAGTATTACTTTCTAAGAATCCGCCATTTTGAAGAAATACGAATTTTCACCGAATTCTCATTTTGGTATTATTTTCTGACCATACTAAAATATATAGTATTACTTAAAGATGATAGGCAAATTACGTTGGAGAAGGAAATAAAACAAATTATGGAAAATTCCCCATTTACTAAAGTGAATAGGACGTGACTCGGTAGTTCAGTGATTTTAACACCTGCCCAGGAAGTGGGAGACCTGGGATCGAGTCTCAGCCAAGTCACAATTTTCCACTTCTTGTATAAATATGTAAATTATTTCAAGGTACTGGGTAAAATACGATAGGTAAAGAAAGAAAACAACTTTCGATATGTCGAATCGATGATCCTACGTAGAAAGGAATACACTATTAGAACAAAGATACACGTCAGTGTCAGATACGTGTTTTAAAAACGAAAAATACTAAAAGTAGAGCATGAAATGTTATTTGAGATCGATGTCCCATGCATATTACAAAGCTATTCCCAATTTAATTGACGAAGCAGACGGCGCGAGAGGTGATTGGTTTAGCACGACATCTGCCGTTCTTGGCGCTGGTGGAGCCACGCATGGCTGGAGCCCGAACCATATTGCATTATCATAAAACATGTTATCCATTCAGACGCCACAATAACGTTCTCTAGTTCTCCTTGGGGATGGCGACACGAAGTTAAGGTAGTCAAGGGAACAAAGGACCCGAAATACAAGGGTATCGGAGGCTCAACATCATTCCATCTGCATGGAGAGCCTCCTCAATTATCCACTTAAAGATAATGGATATTAAGCGGAATGAAAAGTTGTTCTGCGTGCCTGCCGTCTTCCTTCGACGTACAAACTACGAATGGAAGCATTGAAAAGGTCTTCATGGCTTTAATGGCTTGTATATTCGTCCGTTTTTCCGCTTTCAGCACCAACAATGTAGTCAAATCAATCAGGGATTGATACCTCCGCTGAGTTATTGTGATGGGAAAAACTATCCCTCATCTTCCACGAGGTTATAATGGCAGCAGATCAGTATGTTTTCAACGCCCGCATTCATTAAGATAATTTTAGTAATGGTAAATAATACAAGAAATTTATTCATACAAATATTTCAGAAACGTAAGATCCCTTTGCCTAACGGGTTCCTAAAATTCTATCAATACAGATAAGATTTAAGATTATCCGAAACCCTTATAAGAATTAACGAAACCAAAATAAAGTCAACGATTCGAAAAAAATCCATAAAGCACGAATTAAAATAAATATTTCCGAGGCGACCGCTGATAGTTATGTTGTGGATAATGTAGTAAAGGTTCAAACTTAAGGCAACTTTACATTTTTGGACGTAAAATGCCTTTCAGTGGGAAATTTCCAAAAGACGCAATTGACGTTATATTCCTCGTGAGTAGAATATTTATCCACTCCAGTTCCTGGGCATCTTATAATAATAAAAATAAATTCTATATTTACTGATGTATTTACTTGAGTATAAGCCTATGGTGGGAAATGCAACATCTAGTGGTAAATTTCAAAATAAAAACGGATATCAATAATAATACAATAAGGCTTCAATAATACACGAGACTTCCGTAGGGTAAATGTTTTTTATTTATTTCAAAGATAAACAGTAAATTAGCTCTTTAAGTGGCAAAGAGGGTCAACAGTTTACACACCGATTTCAGGCTAGGGGGGCAGACTTTTCCAGCGGAGAACAGGTAAGTGGGACCCTCACTCGAGCATAAGCCGAGAGGGGCTTTTTCATTATAAAAATATGCCGAAAAACTCGGCTTGTACTCGAGTATGTACACTGTACATTGTACAGTGTATAATATTTCTTAAAAATACAAAAAATTCATAAATATTTACTAGGAAGCAACATGATTTTTGAGGAGATTGATAAAATAAAGGAATAATCGTACATAAATATACGAACATAAATACGTAACAAAAATGTTAATTGAAAAATGTTTTTTTTTTAAATTCATGAATTTTTAAACTAACCTGTACAATTGTATAATAAATTTACTGTTATCTTATTGTAAACAAGTGAGTGCTTTTATACATGTATGCATAATTGTGATACTAATAATGTGACATTGGTATATGTATTAGTAATATATTTTACTACTGTAATGCTTTTGTATCTGACGAGACATCTATTCACTTCAGTGCAATATCTGAATTTATTGTGAATGTTACATGTCAATAAATAAACTAAACTAAACTATCTGCGGCATTTTAATATTGAAAGGAGACAAGGCGGAAGAAATAAGGAGCAAAACCCCAATTTCGCAAACAGTAACAAAAAACACGAAAGGCGAAAAAAGGAAACCCTGAGGAATCAAAAGCTGTAGCAACATAGACCGGGAAATGGCGTCTTAAAATAGAAACAAAGGGTCCCTCGAAGGAGGAAGTTAAAAGGCGACCGAGTCGCAAGCCGCTTACTTGAAGATGATAACACCTCTGAACAATTCCAAGAAGCCGAGGGACTCGCACGACATTAAGATTCCGCCAACTTCTTGCCACAAAAAGCGAGGGCTTGAAGCATCGCCACCAAAAAATGAAGCCACTCGAGTGTTGGGCGTCGAGAAGGGACTTGGCGAAAGAGACCTCCCGAGAAGAGACTCGAAGATAACACATGGCGCGGAAATTAAAAGGACCCCGCCCACCTGAGGTCGCCACCGTCGCTGTCGAATGGGGCGGCTAAAACCGCAGCAAGCGTCGAGAGCCGCTCTGATTTCTTGACGAGAGGAGCTTTCGACTTGGGTACGAGGGGTTCTGGACCTCGACGTGTTTTACGCGCAATGGCTAAATGGAGAGGACGCTGAAATGTAGTGCCGAGTCCGGAGCGAATTACAGCCTAGAGGCTGAGTGGCTGCTAAGGACCCTTCTGGAGGGACAATAGTTGACGATCGGGGTCCGAAGTTTCTCTATTTTTAAGTGAGTTGTTTCGTGTGCACTCTATTTGCGACTGATTAATGCAGAATGGAATCTCTCGTAAGCTGAAAAAAATACCAATACGAAAGTAGTTCCAATGATAAATTCCTTTAATAAAGAAGTTTTCTTCTCAGAATTTGCGAACGGACAGTTAATTGAAAAATTTATTTTTTTATACTTTCTGAATAAATCTAAACGATGAATATCGAAATTATTTAGTCTAAGGCATTTTCCCAATCAGTGTGACGCTTACCACTCGCGGGGCTTTCCAGTCTATTAGATGAATAGTGGCACATAATTACATTTAAGGAGTGGGGTAAACTAAAATGAATAGGAACTCTTTAATTTTTACGCAATTGAACCTACCGAAAGGTAAGAACACTTCTGTATATGGAACTAGAGAAAGTAGATGTCGCTAAATGCATTCCTTTATGCTATTTATTTTTCAATTGTTTCACTTCATTGTAAATGCATCCACCGATAACTTTACAGCTATTCGTTAACAAACTAATTATTCGTAAATATTAAGTTGCGAGGATCAGAAAAACAATCAGAATTTTTGGCGCATAGGTGGTACTTAAAACCATAAAGGTTGCAAATTACTTGACAAGAGAAGGACAAAAGGAGCTCCGGTATAACAATTACACTTATAAAATTAATAACAATTAAGTAATATGAATGTATTTTTGCACCACCTACCGTATTTTTGAAACGCAACATTTATAATTTGTTTTTGTACGGGAGGGAGTTTAATAGATTTGATTAGATCGGTTACGTTTTCTCAAAGGGATAGATGATAGTATAAAAGTTACTGGGGTAATAACGATGAGAAGCAATGACATTTATCTTCAACACTCCATGTTTCATTTACAATAGCCAATCCATATTAAACACTTTAATAGGGTGATTTGATTATGGAGCTTCACTCATGAGGACTTAGAATGTAAATGATGATGAAAGTTTTACTTTTTTGCGCTCGCTAGTATTCGTTGGAATGCAAAGTCATAACGGGTACTGATTGAATTCTCTACAGTCATTAGCAACCAAAGACTTAGGATAGTAAGTCCTATCTGTGCTTTTTCACGAAATATTTCACCCAATGAATCAAGTATACTATCACCGAGATAGATCGCTCCTGTAGACATTGAGGGAGAGAATAGAGTATCGCAATTTACATGATGAAATGGTTTATAAACTAATAAAATTTTGATCTAAATTAATATGATAACTCTGCTAATTTATCCATGCTAGTCAAAGAAGATTATTGCAATCTGTATGATAAAAAGGTTGTTAAACTATTAAAATGTTTATCTAAATGAATCTGATAACTCTACTAATTCATCCATGCTAGTCAATGAAGGCCTTGATTCCTCCGGACATAGCGATAAGGAAAAAACATCTGGACTCGTAAAAAATGAAGTAGCGAATGATATAGGAAGAGCCCTCCACAATTGATGCAGTAAAAATATCTTGTCTCCGCTGGTGACTTAACGAGCAAAGAGAATTTAACTTCCAACTTGATTCGTTCGCAGTAGGAAGCGGGCAAAAAGTCAACTTTGGAATGGGAAAGGGACACGTGCTGTGGTTTGCCATGCGTGGAACTCAAAGCGGATTTACTTAAGGTTGACAAATTCCCGTCGGATTATTTTTCGATCAATTCTGATTATGTTCAGGGATTATGAGGATGAAATCCGAGGGGAGATAAGGAAATTTTTATTTTATTAAACGAATGCAGCCGAAGTGGAATACGTAAAAAAAAGCAGTCGGGATTCTTGAATAACACTTTGTAAGGCGTGGGAAGCTTGGGATGATTACTAAAACGTAAACGCTCGCGACAAAAAAATTATTTCTCTTCCAAACAAAAGGAGTAAAAACAACTCGATATTTGTTTAAAGAGGATTACTCTAAATTTACCATGCATCTAATTCAAAATCTTTATACCTCATACAAACCTTTAATGCCTAACTTCTGAATAACGAAATGATTTTTCTTCCCTAGAATTTAAAATAGACAATGAAGGAAGGAGTTACACTAAGGTAGGCCATTAAAATAGAAATAGCGACAGATAAACGAAGAATAAGAAATTAGACAACAGAATCTGAACAATCAATCAAACTATTATAATAATCCATACATATATCAAGTATATATCAAATATATCAAGGAACTAGGTTAGACTTATTATGCAGGGATTGTTAATAGCATGACAGCCTCTACAAAAAATAATAAAAAAACAAGGTACTCAAGAAAAACTTCCGATATATGGAAACGAAAGGATACAGAAAAATAGATTTATATGCTTGATGAAACAAGGTATTTGGACGATATTCTCGTTATCGTATGTTTGCATCATAAAAAGGTTTGAACCACGTGCTATCATCACATCTGAATTGTATACCATACTAATGTCCTGCTTACTACTCCATTCCGGCCCATACAACTATTTTTTTATCATATACTTCAATGCAAGAGTTCCGAGTAGTAGTTTTTGGTGCAAGACCTAAGACCTTAATACATCATTCCCGATTCTTTTGCTAACAGTTAATAATACTTTGCTGATGACTAAATTATTTTTCTGTAGTATTTTATATTCATTTTCGGGATCTCTGAACCATTTACAAATACAATCATCCAATAATGGATCTTAATGAATTTTTAATGCCTAATAATGTAAAAAATCAAGGATGTTTCTGCGTTAAGTTAGTGAGAAGGAACCTTATTTTTCTATCATAATAACCACCGGATAAAAAGTTTTTGGGGTGTCTCCGTAAAGAAAAACATTTCCTTACAACAGCGAAGATGCTGCATTTCCATCCGAAAGCTATCTGTATCTCGCACATCCGAGTTGCTGGATACAAACGGAATGCACGTCCGACCGTGGAGATATAAATCCCAATGGGGAAAAGAGAAGAACATTTTCTGAAGAAATGGCGGGCGATCGCAGCGCCTCGCGGCGGCGTATTTCCGTACCACCGCCAACGCCCAGGACACCCCATTTTACTGTCTCTCATTATTTCCCTCGTACTAGAGCCTATCTGCAAAGAGTCCGTATTCCGGCCGCGAATCCCTCCTCTTTCCCCCAAGAGAGGCGCAAAGCACTCGGGGAAACTACAAGGAAGCAATTGGCGTGGGGCGATTAAGGACTGCACTTCCTTCTTACGATGGACAAAACGAACAAGTGCTCCGCAGACCGCGTGGAATTCGCTTCCCAAAGTTATCTCGAAAAAGAGCCCCTGACGTAGCACAACTGCGGCCGAATAAAACGTTTACGCTCGCGATACACTTCCGAGCGATTTAAATCCCCAGTGGATTCAAAAGAAGGATGTAGTGGAACATGGGAACTTCAAAAGAGCGGCCTGAATAACTATCGCGGTGAATTACGGCGGGAATAGGGAAAAATGCACGTCATCGGTGGATCTACCATACGGCCTGTTGTTGAGCTGGGCATGTATGTTAAATCCCCCATCCAAGGGGCTTAGTATTCCAATTTCTTATTCAAAGGATTTTAAACTCCTGTCCTGGGTGGTTTGTATGAAATTTTGGTGCATTGGAGAGATGATGAGAGGCAGAATTACGTCCATCTTGCATATTGATTGAATGGTAATTTTTGTACTTCGGATAATTCTCGTTTATTTCTACCAAAACTGAAATTTGAAGGAAATTTCTCGATTTCTGAACAAGCAACTCAAATGCGCCCAACAGTAGTCATAGGTAATTTAATCGAACATCGATGGAACATTTGATATCAACAAAAGTTTTGATGAACAATTAAGCGAGGAGACAGTAAAATTACTAACTTATCTATCCCAAGTATAATATTACTAAATTCTATGGTATTTGGCCGGACTTCGTGGAAAGCCATAATAAGAAATTAGTAAAGCACTTCGTAGTTTCCACAATGTTATTTATTTAAAAAACGACCGGTTTCGGTTAACGCCATCATCAGGTCGTTAGCCGAAACCGGTCGTTTTTTAAATAAATAATATTGTGGAAACTACGAAGTGCTTTACTAATTTCTTATAATATTACTCTTTAATTACTCGTGTATTCCTTAAATCGTGTTCTTATTTAATAAAACAATATAATAAAACACAAATTAGCGCGGAAAGTGGAAAGAAAATACTACCTAGATACATAAATAACGTATTTCTGACAAAAATTATAAATAAATTCCCAAATTAACACTTCAGAAAAAGAAATTTACAAATCATATTTCCATCGATTACTTGAAAAATCACATTCTTAGGCAGTCCCGAAAAGTATATGTAAAGCAAATCTTAAAACTTATACGAGGTAAATATACTTCTAGAAAATTAGCGTCATTATACCTTGATGGCACTCAAAATATTAAAAAGTTGATGGAGATAATTGTATTTTTAAGAAATACGAGAATCTCGTAGAATCAACCCTTTTATTACCAGTTAAAATAATTTACGCTATAAAATCCAAATAGATGGATAGCTTTTTAAATTTACCCTCAGCATATATAAAATAGTTAATTCTTTGAATAGAATAAACACTACAATTCTTCTGTTATTTACAAGGAGTCATTTATTACCAAGTATTGAACTATAGATCCAGTATTTTTCCGGCGGAAACCATTGACGTAAGCTTTTGGCTTTGATTCAATCTTGAAAGAGTTCAAAAGAGAGTAAGTATTGCGTATTGGACCATGATCCTATAAATTAAAAGATATAACGTCTGAGGCGATTGCATTCGAGTAAAATATTAGGTGGAATCACCACAATATAGTGGAAAAAACTAGGACCCGTTGAGTTTTAACGAGAATAAAACTGTGACGTTAGTTTACGGAATTTTCAAAAATATTCAGACCAATGAAAGGGTCGGCAGCGAGAAAGCAAATCGTAAATTAATTTTTAATGGTGTACATAGGATTTACATCATGAAGTATCTTCTGTTATTTTCTTTTTAGGGTTTATCTCTTCAAACCAGGACAAAATGAAAAATAAAAGAGACCTTACATTGAAAAGAAAACTGCCCTAATAAAGATGGGATATTTAGAGAGGCAATTATTTGGTTATTCTAAAATATTCTTCTAAGAGAAATTTTTACATTTTTGATTGTATTTCATGCTAGAAACATATCAGACTTGAGTTGTCTATGTTATTTCATCTAACATTTTAAAATATGAATCTGATATGACCATTGGAATCTGATATGGTCATTGACAAGTTCAACTTTTTGGAGGGGACTCATGGTAAATAAAAACACGCAGTACCTTCCACAAAACAATTTTTAAATAATTTCTGTGGAAGTTACTAAGTGTTTTTATTTTATTTAGCACTTTAAAATATGTCTTCTTAGTTCTTAATCTCGTTCTCCATTATACCATAAAAACACAGGCACCTTAAATAAAACGATTTTCCAATGATGGAACTCTTGGGTGATGAACATTTGTGATGAAATACTTCCATTAGACACAGAGGATTTCCGGTTAAAACCCTCATCCCCACCGCAAACAAAGACTAACCTACAGAGGGAAGACAGCCTCATCATAGCCACCCATAAATCCGCATCGCGGTAAAAACCTCATAAGACATTTGTTGGCGCTCTTCGTCCATATTAGTTGCCCGAGCGAAATGCTCGTTCCGCTGATTCTTTCGCTTCATTTTCCACGACCCGAATTCCAAGGGAAGCCGCGACTCGTTCGTGGATCGTTGGGAAAAACGATTCGGTGGATAAATCCGCCTTGGCGCCAAAGTGCACGCCCAAATAAGAAAGAAGATTAGGGCGCGCCCGTGTGAGTGGCATTCGAATTAAGGGCGGCGCATTCGACTGTTAAATAGGCAGCGCAGCGGGAAGAGAAGGAAATGTAAGAATGGGTTGGATCATCCAAACGAGACAGGATTTGAACTTAACGACAGTTCATCCGACCTCTTGCATAGCGTGGTCCTTTATCTTTGAACATCCCTGTCACGACGGAGGTCTGAAGAATGGGTGGGTGGGGAGATTTGGGGAGAGGCAGGAATAAGTTAAGCAAAAGAGGTGAGCCAGAATGGAACGAAGAGAGGGGAAAGGGAAGCTTGAAGCCGGATCAAGGACCGGTCTTTTATTTCAATCGAAGGATACCTGAAATCTTCAAACACTTATCACGAATGCCTAAGTAAGGTTTTAACAAAAATGACATGTTTTAACAGAAATGTACCTCAGAAGTCTTTGACGCACTATCATTTAAACGCAGGTTAATAAACACGATGGACATAAGTGTAAACTTTTGAAGAAGGGAGGATGAAAATTAAAAGAACAATGGCTAACTATACATTGTGATTAAACAGAATGAAAAAATAAAATAAAAAATTAATGACATTTATCAGTCATTTTTCTAGACCCATGTGAATACGTTTGGCCTACATCCTGAGATTTATGATACAATCAGAAAAGTATAAGATAAAGTAGGTTTGTTCATGAAAACTCCAAAGTGCCTCACTTACTCTTTGTGAATAAAAAATAACAAAGAAAAAAAGAATAAAAAAGGTTAATAAAAGTACAATAATCACCGAAATCGTTGCTTTTAGACATGGAAGAATTGATCTTAGCTGAATGAAATATATGAAAAAGGTTTGTCTTGTAAATAACGAGTAATCATACGGAAATGCCTAAAATTATAGAAATAAATCTACAATCTGTAAGGGTAGTGATGAAAGGGAAAATTAATTGAACTTCATCAAAATTGTGAAGAATTATACAAATAAGGTAAGGGTAAAGGTGACTTTGCACATAAGGGCGTGCACCCAGGAAAATTCCCAAGGAAGAATTATACAATACTTTTCCTTGGGAAGAATTATACAATAATTTTCTTATTCTTCATAAAGAGATATTGGGATAGGAAACAATACTTCGTTAAATAAATGTTCCACATCCTTATCGCTAAGTTTATCTATTTGGAGATGTTGCTAGGAGATGGCCCTTCTAAATTTATTTGTATTCAAGTCTTTTTGGGAGGAGGAATTGTAAATAGCCTGCTTATGATCGGGTTTGGATGCAATTCACGATCATTTCCAAAAATAAATGACAACTTTCACAATTTTAGAACAGAAATTCTCAAAGAAGAGGAAGGTGAGAATGAAAGTAGAAGATACAGAGATAATGTGAGGGTAGAGAAAAAATTAAAAGCGGGAAAAAAGCACAAATAGAACTGGGAAGCTGAGGAGAGGGAAGGTAGAGATGAGAGAGGCGGGCGACTGCAGCGCCACTGCGAGCAAAACAGCCGCGTGAAGTCGAAACAAAAGAAGCACGTAGATATTTCGCTGTGGGGTATTTCACGAAAAGAGGGGTGCGTCTGGTGCGGCGACAAAAGACGCCAAAGATCATTGCACTGTTTTCCGAGAGCTTTTTTTGCCGAAGGGGAGTTTATATGGAGTGGCAGGAGAAAAAACAAACAAGCTTGACGTGGAAAAGCATAATGTTGGAAGAAAGATGCGTCGGTTCTCGACGCTTCTATGAAGAATGGATGGAAATGCAAGTATTTCGAGCAACAGCCGGGATCGATGAGTCGCATTTTGTGTACACTACTTCGATTTGCAGAAATGCGCGCGCTAGAGGCGATTGTGGCGCCATTGTTGGCCGGATGGCGGGAAACCGAGCGAGCGCTCGTTTTTATTCTTGGGCGAGAAAAATTGTCCAGAAATGTATGCGGAGGAAAAGTGCCCGAATTCGGGATTCGTTCGCGAAATGCGTGAAGTAAGTGTCCGTTGAAATTGATGCTCGGGAAAATTTCCTCGTCATCTTTTCCAGGGGGTTATTTGTTCTCTCTTTCTGGCAAATCGAGAGATTTTTATGCACGTGCTCATTTTGGTGTGAGAATTAGAGTCCCGCTTACGTCCACAGAAACTCATCGAGATAGCTCCGCCCCATTGCAATTGTTTTCTCTCAGCCTCATATCGACAATGAGCATGTAAGTATTGTTACTCGTTCGAGGTTCGTTTTGTAATGGCTGATGATGATAACAATAGTGAAAATGGAAGGATTGTTACTACAAACTAATTTATTTTGGAAATTTATTTATTTACACTATCTATGAGATAAGCAACAATGGTCCTTAATACATATCATTACGATGTAATTTTCACACAAAGGTAAAGGGAATTTCATGCGGTATTAACGTCGTGCGATTGGTGTGGTTCTTTGCTATAAGAATGACAATTCAAAGAAAGCAAATAACTATAGATATTTTCATATACAAAAGAATATCACCTAATCGAGATTATAACAGATAAAAATGATACCGATATTAAAAGGATAAAAAATGATATCCTTAAACTCAAAATTGTGCATTATCTTTGTCTGACAATGAGACAAGAAAAGTATCAGCTCAAGAATATGTTATATAATGCGTCAATTGATTATAACTTATTCTAAAACTTGAAGAAAAATTCTGAAAATAATTCAGTAATTTTGCACATTGAAAAACGAAATTTCGGGTCTTTATACTTACACGTACGGGCAAGGGTAACAATCAACGGAAACCACACTCACCTGTAAAGGAAGAGAAAAAGCTTTCATAAGTATTACATATTTTATAAGTTTGTAAAAATGTATCTTATTCAATTCAATGGAATAGTGCACATCGAATACTAAACAGGAACTTAGCTTAACACAGCAAATCTTAAAAGAATACTAATTTCCTAATGGTTTATATCAGATATTCCAATTTGATAATGCCTTGGTCCTTTCCGTGTCACTGATAATGGAAAATTCGCCAAAGAGGAATTGCCTTAATTTACAATATGTTAAAAACAAATTATATAAAATTAACAGCCTTAACACGGATGTTCATAACAATTTTAGAGGAAAACATAACTAGTGAATTACTTCAAAAGAAAACTACTGTGTGCAACTTAACCATTACTTACTAGTTCTACTTGAAGAAACATCATCATTGCTTCACGATGTATACGAAACATACCAAGTAATATTTCTGAGTAAGTTTCATCACCTCGTAAGACGTAAGTCATAAAAAAGAACATTGCAACACGTGAAGAATAAGGAGAAATATGAACTGAAACACGAGATTTATTTCAGCTGCAAAGTAAATGAGAAGTCGTACGTTGTTTGGTAAAAAAATCCTCTCTTCACACAGCTAAATGACAGAGCACTTAAGAACTTTCACTTTTCAACCGCGGACAGTCGCATGAAATTCTAATTGTTGCGAGCGATACGGTAGAGGACGTGTTCAGCAATTTTTCCACGCAATAATAACAACAAAAGGGGAGACCTATTGTTGCAACGTTTTGAATTCTCACGCGGGAACGAAAGAAATATCCCTCCGCTTATAATACTAGCTCAGAACATTTTGATGGCAAGCGTAGCATGTATTCCCTTATAAAAAAACTTCATGCGGTCACGAATGATGCTTTTGCAGCGAAATTTACAATTCCTCCCCGTAAAAAAAACTTCTGAATGTAAACTAGAGGAGTTTGACAGCACTCCATTACATTTGTTGTTTCCTTATATTCGAATTTCATTGGGAAGGGTATTTGGAATTGTCACGGGACTACACGACTCCTTAAAAGTGGAGCAACGCGGAATATTTCAAAAGCCTATATAAACCTGCAGTACCGTAAACATTAAATGGGTGATTCAGACACTCGGGTTCACATTCAGCATTGCTGAATCTATGGATTTATAAAGAGAAAAAGATTGTCACTACAGAACAAAAATTCATCCGAGATATTTTCCGATATTTTACAAATGTGTACTTCTTAAACGGTCAGATCCGAACTCATTTGTTGTATATACATATACAGATGTCACTTCACGAGTTCCAAAAATAGAAGAAATGAACTTTTCACAAAAGAAAGTGAAAAACAAAAAACACGCAGTTACGGAGAATCAGTCATTCCGAGAATAAAATATTAAGGATTTTGTATTTTTTCAGCTTCGAGCAGAATTTGACATATTTGAGGAATAGATACCAGAGTTTATGACCAATTTTGATAATCCGCGGTCGCTATTTTAATGAATATATAAACCCAGGGACTACGGTGTGCATAATTTAGGACAACTTCTTCTTCTTTATTATTCCTAATGTTATCCATACACAAATTTTTGTGAACCGAGGATTCACATTTAACTATTTACCCTTCCACCACATCCGTGAGTGTTGTAAACGTTCTTTTAGTGCTGTAGGATATTAGCGGAAAAAGTATTTGGAGTAAGAGCAAACTCAATGATCCCGATTTTTTCCGAAGATTTGGTATATTAGCGGTCGCTTAGAAGTAATTTCAACATAGTGTATCGCAGCAATATTCTTTAAGTATATTGCTGCTGTATATCTACTGTAATTAATATATGGCGCCCGGTGAATTGGTCCGGGGGAATTCGTACGCGGGGAATATGTGATGATCTCCTGACAGATTGGTACGCGGAGAATTGATCCCCCGCGCTGATGTTGTAGTACCAACCCAACCCCACCCCCGGTTAATTTATTTATAACATTAACAAATAACCAGGGCGTGAAGATTAACATGCAACATCAGCGCGGGGATGAATTCCCCGCGTACCACTCTGTCGGGAGATCAATACCCCGCGTACCACTCTGTCGGGAGATCAATTCCCCGCGTACGAATTCCCCCCGGATCAATTCACCGGCCACGTTAATATATATAGCAAGATTCTGTATCCAACGTAAATATCACTATAGCATACTCTAATGAAAGAAAAGAGAAATCCTGAATGGGCTAAAGCAAGTACATTTTACTAGTACAGTATTCTACAAGTACTAAAGCAAGTTTATTTTCTAATATCATCTTACTTGTAAAAGTTTTTTTAACCTACACTTCTATCTATACCAACTAAGTTAATTTGGATATTTAATAAAAACACATTTGACTGCAAATATTCGTTTACGTGTTAACGCTGCAAATTTTCCCCTCATCCAGAATGTTTGGCAATTTCATTTCCACGGATTAACCTTTTTTTATTGATTTTAGTACAACATTTAAGTTTTAATTTCATACGATGGTACTTTCAAGTTTCTCAATTTAAACAGGGAATTAAATTTTTTTTTCCGTGGACCATGCTTTTCTCAATTTCACAATTTCAGCGTTATGGTATCCTCTTATAGTAGTTTTCACCCAATTAATCCTTATGGACTTTTTAAAACATCATTTCCATATTCACTTAATTTCAATATTTTTTAATTACTATCAATAACTTTACCGTATAAATAACTATTTACCGGCCGTGGTGGCGGAGTGGTTAACGTGCTTGCGCGTTAACGCTCCCACCTCACGGTCCCGGGTTCGAATCCCGGCTAATCGGATGTTATCGGTTAGGGAATGGTTGTCTGTGTGTGTTGTGTGATATTAATAATATGCAAAAAAAGGAATAAAATTAAGAAAAGGGGTTAATTGGAGGAATAGCCTTCCTAGGCTAAAATTCGCCAAAAAAAAGAAAGACGGCATTATTATTATTATTATTATTATCAATAACGGATAGTTAAAATTGTCCGGCTATTTACTCGTCGAATATATAATTATCATGGAAGATTGTGAACGACGTTCGTCTATCCCATTTAGTTTATTGACAGTGAATGTTTTTTAGCAAAGGTCCATAAACGGTACGAGAGAGGCTATAATTAGCAAAAACCATTTTACTGTGTTCTACATATTAAAGTATTTTTATGAATATCAAATACCAAACTGATCCACAATAGCCCGCAACAGTTTATAACTCGTTGGAAGCACTAGGGCGGCATTGACCGGTGGATTTTCGTCCGGCGATTACTCACATTTCCAATGCGCCACAAAACAAGGAAAGTGGTCTCCCATTCATCAAAAGCAGCATCCCAGAAATTTCGAAGTTTCTTCCGAAACGCGCTCCAAATTTTAATTTCGGTGAGTGCGGAGAATAGGATGAAAAACGCGAGGGAAGTTTCCGAAACAAAAGAGCGAGGAGAAGCGAAGAGGATAAGCGACGTTTGAAGGAGATCGTAAATCAAAAAGCTAATAGAAGAGAGGTGGGTTTTCGGCAGAGGAAAACGCTGATGAGGACAGAGGAGAAATTTACCGTAACGTAAACAAAAGCGGATGCTACCGAAATTGACGTTACATCCGTATGATAAATAATTTTGTGGAAAAGTATCGTATGTTATTTCTTACAATGCGGTGTTAGGTACGTGAAGTGACTTGCGTACCTATATAAAAAAATCTGATGTGGCCAGCACATGACTTTCTCCATATATAATATGTAAAGACTTATCTATGACAGTATTTTCGAACTCTATATTCAATCTAAATTTGGAAGATAAGAGATTAATTTATATCATATTATCTTTTACGTCACAAACATTTTTAATAATGTTTTTCGGGACATGCTCGATGAAAAACGATGGAATTGGCCTTTCGCCCACAGCGCCTTCTAAGTACATAATCAGCTACTTCCGGTTTATCAGTATTTCACGAATAACTCCTAAACAATCAGTTAAACAAAAATATGTTTCACACAAAAGTTAAGGTAAATTACATTTTCCAAAACTTTTGTAAATCATAGTATATACCTAAATATCATATTAATGGAGATATTTTGCAAAATCGGAAATTTGCTTCGAAGAATAAAGCTCGACTTCCGGCTAACCAATTTGCTAAAAAATCTTATCAACTCTGACAGCACCCACCGCAGTGCTATATATGAAGTTTGGTATTGATACGACTAATAGTTTTTACGTAGGAGCGCCCACAAGCACAGACACACACACACAGACGTCATTCTGAAAATGGTCAAAACGTGTTCTAGGGACCACAAAACATGTATTTCCGTTGAAATCTCGAAATCGATTTTTTACATGAAAACAATACTTTCTCTATACTACGTATATGGAGAAAGTAAAAAATGAAGCCATTAACAAATGCTGGGAGGAAACTTTGGCCGCCATATTTACGGTGCTTCGCGGACCAACATTTGCAGCCTTTATGAGAATGGAATAAATAGGAAGATAAGACTTTAATTTCTATTCACAAAAAAATGGGTCATGCTTTGGTTTATAATACATGATACAATATTTTCATGCATTGTATACTGAAAGATAATTTCAGCACAGAAGAACTGTCATTTTATTGATATTTTTTATTATTGTTACTATTATCATTTGTGTTATTGTCTTATTGATGAGTGAAGTTTAAAATGGGGGCCTATTCCACCCAAAATGAAAAAAATTGAACTTTACATAAAATTAAAATTATTGAATGTAAGCTTTGGAGATATTGAATTACGTGTAATTCATTAATCTTTCTAAATTTCTATTTATTCCTATTTTCTGGCCTTTTATTCACTAAAAGCGTATACTGTACAGTAAAAAAACAATGCATACAAATCGGGAAAGAGCAAAAGATGCGCAGCGAAATAATGAAACATTGGGATAAAGGAATAAATGCTAATGAAATTCAATGGTACGAATAAAGACGAAAATAAAGTTCTGGATTTTTTAAAGGGAAAAATTAGAGATAAATAGCTGTTATAATCTTTTGTTTTCTTCCTCTACCTTCCTGTTCTAATCTATGTTTTCTAACAGCAATGAAACATAAAATAGTTTAATCTTCGAATACGAGCGGAAAGCCGCAAATATCAAGACAAAAATGTGATTTACTGAACTTTTTAACATTTCTCCCTCGTCTAAACTTCCTCTGACATTCAATTATGACTATACAAACGTCAATATGAACATAAGAAATAGTGTAACTGAAATTCCAAGTGCGCCTTGAGATAGTATGCATCACAGAAAATTATTTTCCCTCTTTCAATGATCTGATTTGACAATTTAAACCTTTCTCTGTTTTAATAGCTTCTAACTAAGTATAGTTTAACACGAAGGAATTCAGATGTGAACGAGATTAAGTGAGTTCGGATCCATAAGATGAATGAATACGTTAAAATAGCTCGTTTTTTTATCGATGCGTTTCGTAATCGTTTACAAACGGCCGAAAATATTTCCTCTCGTAAAAGAGGAGGGAGTGACGTCACAGATGGATCCATCCTACCCTCGTCAATGGATTCGCTCAAATGAAGATAACGGAGGCCGCTGAGGGGATACCCGTTGGTGGTTTCCTAAGCGACGGACGATGCAATAACGCAAATGGATTTGCGGGAACGCAGATGGAGAGAGGATAATTTGGACCGAGAAAAAGGACTGATGGGAGACGCACATCGATAGTGCTGCCATCTTTCCCTCCTCGATTCCCAATTTATTGGGGAATTGGGTTTCGTAAGATTTTAAACTTAGTTCCCCATTCTTATAGTCTCGCATTAGGAACTTAAGGATGTAATTGCCATTGTAATGTTGCTGAAAAATACGCGATCTCTATTATAGAAATCGAATAGTATACTCACGTAAACAATCAACAGCTGCATGAAAATAAATAAGGTGAAGCCTTATATTCATGATTATGTATTATTTTATCTGTAGTAAACCCACTGGCTACGGCTTCGATATTTGGACGTATTACAGTTATGGGGCATATTTAGAATTGGTTTATGACCACTTGAGTTACCTACAAAGAGAATGTACATTTAACAAGCCTATCAATAAAAATCCATCATTTAATTTATAATAATGTTTTATACGAAAATTTACTAAAATATTTCCTTTCTTTAATATTTTTCAACAATTAGATCTTGTTTTATAATTTACTAGTTTTACTAATAGTTTTATACATAACTGTTAAATGTATTTTATATACAGGTAGTCCCCTAACATTTTTCTTTTATTTGATACCGTTGAAGAACCAAATGAATGTATGTTCTGTCGTACTATTGTTAATAGAGACTTGTATACATTTTTGTAAACTTAAATATGTAAATAATTTAGTTCCTTGAAGGTGTTTGTTGATGTTGACATGGTTGTCATGTGCTTGTTTATATAGCGATAATATTAAGATTTTGGCCGTTATATCAAAAGAGAGCGGAAATAAAAGCTATGCGAAGTGATATAAGGATTTTAATTTAATCTCTTGGACGCACCAGTTTGTTCCTCCTAAGAAGAGATCAGGCAACGAATGGGAAAACTATATGAAATGGAATACCTAAAGGATTCACTCTCGAAACAACGTTCTTTCTCAAACAAAGAAAAGCATTGGATATTTTGAATCCCAATATAATTCCGACATGGAGACCCGTAAAAAAGTCCAAATATATCTCTGACGGAAGAGCGTTCGACGAAGGTTAATGGAAGTCCATCAAAAGTTACGAATCACGAAGAGGGAGTAAATAACGCATACGTATTCGATGACCCCATCAATCGGCCAGAAAGAGAGCGGAATATATCGATAGCGCAGGTTATCCACGGGAGAAAAATCGCATCCGTCCGTCGCATCGGAATTCGCGTTTTAGAGGAGGCACACGCATAATGAGGTTCATTTGTTCGGTGTAAATGCGTATCCACGGACAGCGACGTTAATTGAACAATCGCCCGACAAGAGGTCGCGATTGGGCGCAGTCGGAACAGCCAAATTATGTTGATCGAAATGTCGTTAGGGCAGAGTTGACTGCGGCGGTAAATTGAAGCGCTTTCGATGATGCACATCCGAAGGACAATACTCACAGATTGCTTTATTAGCGTTATTCGTTTGGATAACCTCTATTAAATTACTAACGCGCATCATTACCGTGTTATGACGATCAATACGGGGACGTATATAGACGCTCGAGCCATGATTAGCGACCGTCTCTGTTCATGGCCGAGGATAAATCTGACTTGGTTGTCTTGAGGATGTAATGACTTGAGTAATTGGTATATAACTTGAGCATGTGAAGGTTGTAAGACACAGAGATGAACATAATAATCGCAAAAGTATCTATATACAACATAAACAGAAAATATTTGCCTCGAGGGCTACCTCATTGCCTACCACAAATTCAATTCACATAGACATTGAATCAATTCCATACATTACGTAAACTCTTATTAAATATACACAAAAAAAGTGAATATAAAATCAATTTTCTTTGCAGAAGAAATTCAGGGAATCCACTTAAGATAAGTACCAAAAACAACTCCTTTATTAAGACTTCATTCCTTACTGCCTACAAGTAGATAGTATTCGATATATCTCTAAATATTAATGCCGAACTTTAAGTTAAAAATTCATAATGTCAACATTAAAATGCATTTCCGCGCCACTCATAATTTTCGCTGAGTCTTAAGTTACTATTAATTTCTTCTTCAAAAGGTTTGTATTTCCAAATATGAATATTGGATTACATTTATATTCTTCCTTTAATCATCTATTCTATTATCTCTTCTTTTTCAATACATAAAATGATTATTTGAGCCTCAATGATTCAATAATAATGACAACAATTATGAATGTAAGAACTTTAAAAATAACCAAGACTTTAAAAACAATCTTCATGAAATATAACTCAACGTAAAAAATTATAGACATGTACAGTTTTTAATTTTTTGATGGACGGCACCTAATAAATTCATTTTCCTAGGTGAAGCCACCCATAAATTACCCAAAAATTAAGACAAGGGAATCATTTTCTAAATAGAGTTCATATTAAAAATAATTAGTGAGATAATTGGAAATAATTTTTCACTGCAGTGAATACAAAGAAGCAAAAACCACCTAAAAAAAGGAGCACGTGAGACAACGCCGGGGAGAGAATATGTGAACAGAAAATGCATGGATTGGAGAGGGATAGAAAATGTAGCCTGAATTTTGACCCCCCGCTACTTATGAATAACCTATGGTAAATATTGACGCGTGAAAAACATACTGAGCCAAGGAGGGATAAGTGAGAAGCCCAATTAGAGAAGGTACAGCAGCAGTGCTTTCACTTCATTGGTTCGCTTAAACGTTAAAAATTCAAGCGAGACGAAGGGAGTGGGTCTCAGGAGGGATCGTCTGAAGGCGTTCTTGTATACCAACACGTGAATGCGTATACTCTCAGGCGTATGGAAATCGCCCCTGCGTACCTTTTCTTCTCCCACTCCCTTCTTAATTTACGACTGCGACGAGGATCCTTTGTTCCCCTCGAGTCCCAGGAGGGGCGAAAAGTGCGTGTCCATTTCCCACGAGAGACGCACGAGAGATGTATGCGAGTGAATGCCACGGCTCTTAGGCGTTCGAGAAAAGTGCTCTCTCTGCTGTGTGATACAAATCGAGTGAATTGTGAATGAGATCTCCGAGTGAATCTTACTTGTCCACGGTCCAGAACCAGTGGAAAGTTTTAAGAGGCCATCCGATCTTTCTTGAGAATTCGAAATACATTTTGGTTTGAAATGAACTTGTTGATGAAATAGAAGTAACTGATTGAACGCTTTACTCAATTATTACCGTTACTAACTTCAATACAAAAATTAGCTTAAACAAATATTACACTACTACTATTCTCTGATTTTTTCGGATATGTTTCCAATCAGAATTCTAAAGACATATTTCACAGATAACTTACGTAAATAATAAATAAAATATTAAATTATGCATATTTGCTAGCTTGCGTAGATAATCTACATCAAAATACTCGAGAATACGAAACACATTTACGTGATTCGGGCGTCTTTCTGGTTAAATACGAATACACGGACATCCAGCTAAAAGAGAACCTAGAGAATTCTATCAACAAACCTTTAAAGAGAAAACTATTGGAGGCAAAAATATTTATTTTCACTTCCACTTTCGTTCTTCATTTTAAATTTGTCATAATATTGGTTTTCTAAGTCTTGCCAAATCACACTGATTGCAAACAGCAATACCGACAGTTGCCTCATTTTACATTAGTATACTCTCATATTCTCCTTCTTCGGATCCATTTATATAATTTCTAATCTTTGGCCTATTATTCAATTGTTCTGATAGTTAAAAATGAACGTAGGTATTTTGCTTTATGCTTTTTGCATAATGTTCTTTGTTTTTATTCATATTTAACGTTTCATTTGTTGATTTTCCCGTTACAAAATGTATTTTTTTTTCAGTCCATTGCAAAGGCCTCGTGCTGTTTATGGATTTATATAAATACAATCCGTAAAACTGTGGGACATAATAGAAAATATACCTCCACACCGTCACTTAAGTTGTTAGATAGCGTTTCGTTAAGTTCAGCAAAACCATGTAAATTATAAACAGTTTTACAGAAACTAGTCCATTAAACCGTAAACCAAAATATAATATGACAGAACATCACTATTTTCTTTGATGGAAAATCCGAATATAATCCAGGAATCACTGAACCGGAGCAAAAACTAGCAACGGGAAAAAAGATAGTGGTTCGGAGGCATCTGAAGAAGGGTTCGCGGGAAGGGAAGAGCGGACGCAAGCGGAAAAAATGTTCATCGGGGGACAAAAAAAGAGCAGTCGTGAGATTGTGTTTGTCGTGGGTGGAGCGCCGCTTCGTACGGAGTAAGTGTTCGCTCAAAGAACGCTTTTCTTTTGAGTTGTACGCGTGTTCCGAGAGTAAAGGTGACCCAGCTCGAACGGTTCCATTGTTTTTTCAGCGACTCCAACGGCCACTTAGCAACGTGGTCGCCAAGTGACGGGATGAAAGGATAAAAAAAACGAACTCGCGTTATTCCGGGAGAAAAGGTGCTTTAATGACAGTTACGGCCGATGCTAATTCACGGCTACTTCGTTCGTTTACTTTGTCAGCCCGCTCGTAATGAACGGCTCTTATGATTCTGAATTCGGAGGCTTTATTCAAATATCTCCTCCTAAATCTACAATTCCACAAAGAAACGATTCACAAGGAGTTAGCGGAATCAAAATGATAATACTAATGCCATACAATTTCTTTTAATTAATGTAAATTAACTGTTTAAAGCCTACCTTCATTTCGGTTATCGAACGAGGTTATGAAATATTCACCTCTACAGAGTTGAAATACTTACTTTGTAAGAATAATTGTAATTAGGTACGAAATGTTGGCACAGGTATAATATTTTCTCTGGAATGTTTTTATGCTGATGAGCTTCTTTCTAATCTTTTGTAAGAGGTGCAAACTCCTCATAAAGAATTCAGGCGATAATTTTAAACGCGACAACAAATTTCGTTCGGTATATCTTGCGTAAAAGCTTCAAAGGAATATTTACAGTCCCAGAGTGGCTCAGACATAATCTCTGAGATTTGTAGGAGGTTTTGGTGGTACATTTAAATGAGAAAAAAATTATACGATATTTAGTAATTTTCTAACACCTTATATTCCTATGTAAAACCGCAGAAAAATAGCTCGATGACCGATTCCACTTCTTGGAAGTCTAGCATTTGTAACTAAAATTAGCATACATTATTGCACTGACAGTTATTATTTCCTAAAGCCCCCACAAACATCCATGCTATTCAATTACAATTATTAATTACTAATATAATTATTGTTATTAATACATCTCGACGGATAACAATTTATCTGAAGTATAACATGAATATACATTCTAATAAATGGAAATGGCGAACGTTCCCTTCCTTTACTTAAACACCTCGTTAACCTCAGTTAGGATGAACTCTGAGAGAGAGTTGGGAATTCGCCGAAGTTGAGAGCAGACTGAATATTTTATGAACACATTGAAATCTGGACAAATTTTCCAACTATGCCGACGAAATGTATTCAATAATGACGTTATCAAAACACTTATTCCGAAAGTTTCTGCATGAATAATAGAAATCTCAATCATCTTTACATTTGTACAGAAGAAGAGACCGATAAATTTATTTAAACCCCAAAACTATGGTGAGTATAATAAATTGCAACACGAAAGACTTTAGAAGTCCTTTCTAAGATTTACTGGCATATGATTTAAGTATTAAGGCCGGAATTGAATCCATCAGAACAAGCACGTGACCTGAGAATGGACGGATTGTGTAAGCTTAGGTCCCATAAGGCAGCGTAATTGGGCCTATTCTGTTTATGAAAATATTTTCTTTCTAGAATACCGCAATTTTTAAGGGATAATTGTGAGGGAGATTTGGCAACTATCTAGGTCCATAGTAAGTCATTTAGTGGCTTAACAAAAGAGAGTAAATGTCCTAGATCTCGAAAAAGCTCGCTAACTGGGTACATTCAACAGAGTATGTCTCGTGACGTAATACGGGGATCTGAGCAAGCAAATCCCCCTGAGCGGTAAATTTCCGGGATTAAAATTTCACAAACATAAAGAATAAAATGTCTTATCGGCCATTTACATGCGACATTAAGCCGGTGAGCTAATTGTTCATGCGGCTCATCATGCGAGCTCACGGAGTGCCGCATCGTCGGCTTACGCACGGCAATTATGCGAATAGGAGAGGTTATCTCCACAAAGAGGGATAAGAGATTGTAGTTGGACGAGAAGTGAAAGGACGCCGAGGATGCGTAAAGGGATTCCCGGCGTGGGTGGATACGACGCCCGGGATATATAACTTTCCAGGGCCCCCACTTTACCTCATCTCTTTTTAAAGCGTTACCGCTGCTGCGACTCCCTCTGCCGACGGTTACCGCGTTACGAAATTTTAATCCATTTTCGCGAAACAGTTTCACTTTCTCCAAACGCTTAATCTAGTCCCTTTTGTGTGCCTGGTTTCCCCCGCGTGGCAACGGACGTCTTTTCGTAGTTACCACGCTAAGAAGTTGCCATCAATTTTGACGAAAACATTTCTCCCGCTCAATACCCTTTTTTCAAGCGTGCCAAACTGAGAGAAGCGACAGTTCCCCTGCCAAAGTCTGAGCTGACGGAAATTTTTAATTTGTTTTCGCCAAGCACCTCGCTTTTTAATAAAGGTTGGGGCGTTTCTAGCTTACCGATATAGTGTAAACGGGTGGTACTCATTCGCTTTAACGTGATCATTCTTATTTCTTGGCCTATACTTCCTTAAGGTTTGCAGCGTACTTTTGTTTCTGACATAGAAAAGGTATTAGTTCTAACAAAGAGAATATGTGCATCTCATCATCCGGAAATTCCATTAAATGATTCTTAATAAGTATTTATAGAAATTTAGCATCCTGAATAGATTTCTATGCCCACGCCAATCGTTTCGAGGAAGTAAAAATGACTCCGACGTTGCTCTAGAACTTAAATTTTAAGTTACTATTCCATGTGGGAATTCCATTAAAACAGTCCTCAACCTGCAATTTTAAATTTTAAGGATAATTTGAGGAACTATTTTTCAAAATAAACAAGAAAAAATGTGCCAGTAAAATATCCACATCGAGCAATGCTTTGCTGCTGGTTTCAATACAACAACATCGGATGAAAATGAATGATTTCAATACTTGTGACTATCATAGGATTAACTTTCGAAAAACTACTACATTAATGTATGACAAAAGCTAACGAAGTGTTTACTAAGCAACTATTTCCTAATAGTGGAGATACAGAATATTAAAATCCTTTTCCTTCAAATCCGAGCTTGCTTGAGTAAGCCCATCTGTAATTATTAAGATTCTCGGAAATATTTCGTTCGAGTTATTTTCGTTTGCTGAGCTTTCAGGATTTTTCCCGTAGATCTGGTTCTAAGAATAATGACTAAAGGGCTGCCTTAAACATTTATGCACAGTAGGTATATGATTATAAATATTGGGAAATGATTCCCCAATAGGTTACGATTCTTTCTGATTCCTTTCACAGAATATTTTTAAATATTACAATTTATAACCATAAACAATGACATGGAATACTATTACAATTAGGAAATATACTGATGTGTGGATAGTTTTAAAGCACCTCTTTCCCTGACCAAATACAATGATTGCTCCCGTAACCTACTGCCATTACAATAGAATATTACTAGGATAACATAGCACGACTTCACCCACAAGCTATTGGCTGCGGATGAGAAAACCTTTAAAAGAATTAAGCTAATAGTTTCCGGTCGCTCTCATCGACGACGTTTCACTTATGGACAATTTTTCATGGGATGGGCCGACGTCATAACCCGCGGGTTAGTTGCAGTGACGGCAGCTGGATTATTAATGACCCGTAACCACCCTCTACATCTCCCGCCATCCATTTCTTCCCACGCACACATCCACACCGGAAATCCATCACTAACATCCAGGAATCGCCTATCGCCCATACAATTGACAATCGTTTTAGCGCATCTCGGGGACGCTCCGCTAGGTGGCTCTTCGCGAGCTGCTTTAATTACCGCGCGCGGGAAGTAATAATGGCGGCGTGGAAAGTGCTCCATTCCGCCACCCAGGCTTCTATTTACGGTGCAGCTTCGTCGAAGGGCAGAACCGTGAAGAGTGAAAGGGCAGGTGTGTTTATATAATGAGGAGGAGTGGGTGAAATGGGAGCCCTTTGGGAAGACTTCGGCGGAGCAGCCCTTTGATGACACAGTAAATATTGTTGATGGATTTTTTTATCTCATTGGAGCCTGCTTCCTTCAGATTGTTTACTATTTATATCTTACGGGCGAAACGAAGAGATAGAACGAATTAAGGATGCCGGCGTATCAATTTAATTCGGAACGAATAAGTTGACAAAAGATCGATACAAAGCAGATGTTATTTAAACTTTCTATCTCTCTTGGTGTTTCCACTGAGGTTCGTGATCGTTCTGTTGGAAACAAAAAAAAGAGGATACAGAGTAATCCAGGCGTAAGACTCGCGATTTAAGCTCAAAAGGCATTAATTTGAGAGCGGAGCGACTTGGAAAACGAAAGCGATTCACTGGAAAACATTTCCTACACGAGCACTCATGCTATAAAGCAATTTAGGATGGGATTCTCACCAAGCGTTGAAAAAGATCGGTGTGAAAAATGTGATGAAAGTGAATCAATGAGGGGCTTGAAATAAAAGCCATTTGTATAATCAATGCCATCAAAATAAAAGCATCTGTAAATTACCGATGATTTCCTTTATTGATCAAATTAATAATTCTGTTATCCACAATGTAAATTCAAATTTATGCAATATTCCCGTCTACATAATGTAGAATAAATTTATTTGTTGCAATGAATGAAGTAGCTAGAGATACGTGCTGACAAACTCAAGCCTTAGCTTATTCTACATAATGGTGTTTATTGTTTCGCCAGACTCCATGTCGAAGAAACTGTTTTGTTGGTAAAACAGGAAATTATGATTTCCTAATTACTTCCTTCCTTACCTATCCATACGATTTTCCCCGCAATGCTTTTATTTCCTTTTAAAAACCGACAAATGTTGATATTTTGTAACTTTGACGGGAACTTATATGTGCTGGGAATTCCTCATTATCATCATTCAAGGTTTACATTGGCCTGCCAAAAGAAGTCATGTTAAAATATGTTTATTAAATACTTCACCGAAATTTTGTCCAATATTTAAGCGCTATAGTTTGAGTACGTTTGTTACACAATAGGAGGTATTTTGCTGGGCATAAATTGTTTAAATGCCTTTCGTAAAGCATGTATTTCAATCACTCCATGCAGATTAAAGAGGTGTTACATTTAAAGCCGTCTACTCCTTAGCATTTCTGTATATTTAAACGACCAAATGTCAAAGAAAATTATTGGATTCAACTCGTAATAATGAAATGGGGAATGCCATTATCTAGTTGGCCACGACATGAATAGGCGACGTCGCGTAGCTTGGAGACTGAACGGCTTATCTTCGGATACCAACCGAAATTTCTCCTTTCGAGTAGACGATCGATCACGTGGATCCATGGCATTGAAAATCTTTATCATAAAAAAAAGGGATTACGTCAGCCTCTTATCTCCCCAATATTATTGAGGTTATCGCTGTGTATCTGAACAGCTTATGTAATACGTAAAAAAGGAGATTGCCTTCATTCCATTTTAGTAATTAATTCGTTTATCTAAACCAGCACAGATAAATTCCGAACGTAGTACTCCCAGTGAATTGCTGAAGCAACTATTGATCTTATATGTACTACAGGTTCAAATTCGAACTTCGGACACTACTTGAAGCCATCCAAACAGAACCCTAATTGAAGTTAGTACTAAATAGGATGACGTTATTTCGGAAATTAGAGAATGTGCAAAGGAGAGCAGCAAGATTTGTGTTGGGTAGGTACGGGAAGACAGATAGCGTCACTGCAATGGTTGAAGATCTTGGCTGGGAAAAATTAGAATATAGACGTCAAGTAAAAAGGTTAGGAAATTTATACAAAACTATTACTGGAAAGCCTTCGTTGAAAGAATTAAACAATAGACTCAGAAAACCGGATTACCTCGGGAGAAACGACCACAATCAAAAAGTCGCTATCCTTAAACAGAGAACAGATGTTTGTAAATTTTCATTTCTAAATCGGGGAGTAGTATAATGGAACAATTTACCTGGAGAAGTTTTGGAACCTTTTTCCCCTTCTTATAATATATTTATCGATAAACTTAAAAGGGTTTAATGATTTTGTTGTGATGTTGTGATTTTTGTAATATTGTAATATTACTGGAATATTTTAAATATTGTATGATCCTTGTAAATTTTGTATATTTTATAATTATATGTATTACATACTGCCTTCTGGAGGTTTTGGGGGGTTTTCTTCCCGACTAGGGGGAATACCATGCAGATTACGTACACGTAATTCCCCCCCCCATGATATAACAACCACCTGGCCTTGAGCCTATTTGTAGTTTTGATTAATAAATAAATAACTTAAGTTATTGAAAATAATTGAAGTGTCAGAGTATACTCTGAAAATCAATGGAAATGTTTAATAAACAACCGAAAGATATTTTATCACACAAATACTCGAATAATTTACGTTGATGCGGTCTCTGAGTTCTCAAAGAAACTGCAGAACATTATCAACATTTCAGATTAATTCTTTGTCAGGTAAAGTACTTATCGCTACAAAACATAACAACCAACTGGGTCGAGTGAATACGTAACTTGAAATTATATCATAATTTTAAACTTGAACTCCTCTTTGGGAAGACTTGCTTAATAATGGAGGATACTACGCCTATATTTCCACTCTGTCAACCCGCATCCATCCATTCTTCCATATTTTATAAGTTACGAAGATCAAAACGGTCCAAGTAGTAAAATGTAGAGCTGTAGAGAGTTTATTCGCCCTCTTTATCAGAAACAATATCCGGAAGAGGGCGCGTATTTTCCCGAAATCACCTTCGTTGGGGGCGTCATAACATCCCTCGCCGTTTTTCCACGGCTTATTTCCTCAACGGTCCCACAGGGGCCCTCTCTAAGGTCCCTTAGGGCCCTAAAAGCGGAGACAGGGAACCATCCTCACCAGGAGACAAACGACGATCGCGAAGCGCGCTCCGTTGAGTTCTCCGTGACCCCATGGCCTAACGCCGCACTAAATTCTAGAGAGGCTCCCTTATCCCTTATTTATCACTCCGTTCTTCTCGTCAATATTTTCAGCCTCGTCGTCGTAGGTTTTCACGGGATTGTCACACTCCAGTTCCCGCTGTTGTTTTAGCTGAGAAATGAGCTTCGCCTATGCCTGAAATGTTTCCGTCATACTTGACTGTCCACGGCGGCGATCACAACCATTAATCCTTTTGCATCCAATTGCTGAGGAAGGGATCAGCGGAGCGAAAGCTGTCGGGGACGCTAGTGGACCGTCTCACAAACTGTCCACCTGTCCGCAAAAAATGCTACATTTTAAGGGTAATTATATCCTTCAAAGAAGATTTGATAATTTATACGTATATCAATAGTAAATAAAAATATAAAATTAATAACAAACAGAAATGTCAAATGATAATACTGAACAAATTCAGATGATAACACTATTCTACAAATTTCCACAACTAGAATTTTATGACAAAGAAAATATGTTTACTCTATGTTTATAGGGTCGCGGAGTACGAAAATTATGTTTAAATTTACTGATTAGCACTCGTTTTTGAGATAATGATATTCAATGAATGTATCGTTAAAAATATTTAAACATGAAAAAATTCAATTATCTTAAAAACGTGTTTTTTGCCCTATGGCTGTACTGCGTCCCTTTAAACCATTCAGCAATTTTCCCTTAGCATTACAGCACCCCATTTCACTTTATATCTTTTATTTGTCACTGTAACATCACAATTTGATGGAAAGACATCTTACAGTGATTTCGAAAAGTGCTTTTTTAATGATTATATTCAATTCCAAAATATAAATTACATCGTCACGATATTACTTCATTGGGAAGCATATCGTCTCCGAAGTATACATGGCATTGCTTCCAAACTTTTTACTTCATCAAATACGTACTTATTAAATAAAAGTTTTCCATTACTAACGCAAGCGTTAACTAAGCTAAGTCAAAATTTAGACTAGCTGAGAATTGGAGTTGCGAGGAGTTCTAAATTACACTATGTTTTGCATAAATCTCTTCAAACAGTAAAATATCTCAGAAAATAAAGAGCAAAAAAATATGGAAAAAATAAAACACACTTTGGAGAGAATTGAAACATTAGATACTGTATGGCACGTCAAGAGTCAACACCTCAACAGAGTACAACGTTTTGTAAGGAATATCAAGATCAGCCGGTCTTATCAATACGTCGAGATTTACTAGCAGATGATCACTGACCAAGGGAAATACGACCAATATTAGCGACCAAAGAATAAGTAAGTGTGATTAAAAAAAATAAAATAAGAACAAAATAAAATGGATAAATATTCATAGACGTAAACGATGCTTGTTTACGGAACCAATAATTATATTCCTGATGTTTCCGAGACAAATTGCATTATTAATTTTCTGCAAGAATTACATAGCTATCGGTAAAGATACGCAACCACATGGTTTAAGTAGAAACAATGGAGAATTTCACATTCTTTTGGCGAATTTTAAACATTTTTTCCTTAATATGAGTTTAAAATTTTTAACAGTGAGAAGGAAATACTTATTTTCTCCTTAAATATGCATTTCAGTGACACAATGTAAGTACAAAAGTATTATACGAAGATTCAATTTTCAAGTTACTTTCTTAACATATTACCTGCATTGCAGACATAGTAAGCTATTTACGGAGGCACAACTTACCAGGATTCTTCTCACGGTTACGCAAGTTTTGAAAATAGGTTTTATAAGCCGTAAAAAATTGAGCCTCACCATAGGAACATTGTAGTAAGGGCAGTGAATGCGGAAACGATAAACCGAGAAGAGGAAAGCTCGCGTATGGAATGTTAGCAAAGCAAGTGTCATTGGCATCGTTATAATTGCAGATAGCAACTTCTAATACTCGACAAAGAAGATACTATGCAAGGCAATGAAGGCGAATAAAGATACAAATATGAAATCAAAGGATCTGGAAATTAATTTCCAGGATTATTCAGGCGAATTTTAAACGAATTTAAAATCAAAATCGCAATAAATAAGTAATTTAGCAAATATCGCAGAAACCCCATTCTCAACAATCTTCAAGTACCATAAACGCGAAGTATTAGAAAAGCTAATAGCTTTCCAGGTTAGATAGGGACGTCGGTGTTTTACACCCCCTGCCACGCGCCACTGGTGGATTTCAGGGTTTTAATGTAAATGTAAATGTGATCAGTCTTTGCACTCCGTTATGCATTATCCTCTATATTGTATAGATATCTCCAATGAATTTGTTTTCATAATTATATCTTTCGTTTCAGCATTTTTTGAGCTCCCCTAACAAATGACTCTAATGGCGTCATTCCTCATGATTGCCTTCGATCCAAATAATCCTAGAAACTGCTTTCATTTTTTAACTCTCCGTAGTCTGAATGAACATTGAAATCTCAAATAAATAAACAAAATTTAAAAGTCTCGTTAAGGAAATGTCTCAGAGATGAAAACAAAGGTTAAAATGAAGTAATTAAAGGATAAAATGTATGGTATGTTTTATTAACCTACAACATTTTTTCGCTACATCGAAACTACACTAAACTAAACTTTTATTTTAAGTATGCATACTTCAATTAATGTTTAATTCTACCTTTATCTCACAGCTACCGTATCTCCAAACATCTCTTCAGCTTCAAGATACATGGGAGACGATGATACTGCCGAGCTAGAGCGAATTGTGCAAGCTAATGAACTGGACCGAAAATCCAAAATGGCACTTTTCCGAAATAAGAAGGCAAATAGCCACTCTGAGTGGTCAATTCATTAACCGGCATTCTACTGAAGCAGAGGTAACCCCTGGCAATCCACAACCTACGATATCCTCTCCGTGGTCCTGATTGGACTAAATCCGTATAGCAGACTTAGCGGTTTCTGTCAGCTACATTGCGACGGAAGCCCTCGCCATTGCTGCAATAGAGCACTCAATGAATAATTATCACTCACTTGTCTCAATCCACTTGAAGCCTTCTTAGGGTATACACAGATGTCTCACACCAATTTGGAATATATTTAGGGCATGATTAGATAGTAAGATACCATGAATATCGTAGTTCATTAATCAAATCTATTCATAAGTTATTTTCTTTTAATTTTTGAGAAACTTAAGAACAGAAAAATACAATTAATTCGACCCGATAACTTTTGACGGTATAAGTCATTCCCAAAGTCCAAATTCCCCAGTTTCATTTAAAGAATACTCCAAGACGAGTTAGTTACAATTATCAATGATTTTATAGGAAAATGTATAGAATCAGTAAAATAAAATAAATTGTATAAATTAACTTTAAATGAGGAATAAAACATAACATTTTACTGATATTATTGCAAGATTTTCCAATTAAGAGTTAAAAGCAATTTTTATGAATAATTTTAACTTTCAATATAAATTAATTTTATTAAATTGTAATTATAGCGTCATTGAAGTCGATTGTTCATATCTAGTTTATACGTGTCAGATATATTTAAGACTGTAATAGTATGTGATTAATCTTGTGTTCTTGTTTTCGCTGCGCTATAGTTTTAGTAAATAATATAATATTGTATCAACGCTACAGATTGTGTCCATTCGTAAAGAATAAAGTGATAAAAATATAAATAATTCAAGTAATTTGGTTTCTTATTTAGTATGAAATTTTGTGATAGTTACATCAATGAAAAAGGACGAGTTTTATAAATAGAATATCATTTTGGAAAAATACTGGATAAATAGTGGTTTGTGTTCTACGTAGAGTTTAAGTAAGCATAGTTTATAATGGGAACCCTTTTAAGTTTTCAAAATAAATATTGAAAGACATATTTGAATAGACTTTTCCATTTCCGTGCATCAGGACCGTAGTTTTTGGCAACGCATTTATGTATCACCCGATACAAGTCGCAGAAGGAAATGACATCGCATATTTATTTTTCCCCTTCCGATATCTTCATCGAAATATTTCCTATTGAACCGTTTAAAAGCGCCATGATCACGGCCTAGATGAAATAGGAGTCCTATTATCTTCAACTTTGCCCTTAAATGGAAATTCATCCCGCCGTTCATCTCTCTCCATACTTTCGTTTCTTCCTCTCCAAGCCCTGGACGTCTGCCAGCGCACCCTCCGACCACGCCCCCTTGAGTTATGCCAAAGGCCCGCCGAATAACTACAAAGGCCTCCAATACAAACGCCCTCGACCGAGAGATGATCCCAGGACCTTCCCTCTCGACGTCCGAACGTTCCCACGCCGCGGAATAAATAGGATCGGCCGGCGTCACTTCCGCTTCCGGAATGCGGTGCACAAAGGGCGGGCAAACAATGGGGGCGCAGCAATTTAGAGACGCGATGGATCGAATCGAGACCTGGGCGCAATTTTTATGTCCCGAGGAAAAGAGTTACTCTCAGACGGAGAAATGGATATGAGTGGCATAGCGGAATCGAATGTATTTTCGGGAGTCGTTGCGTTTAAGCCTTGGGAGAAGAGGGAAGGAGAGAGGGAATGGGTGGGAAATGCTGACGCTATGGGATTTGGCGCATCCGCTGGATTGAAGGCTTTCTATCTGGATTGGACGGGGGCGGACGATCCTCAATTTCTGCGGAGGAATGCTGGAAAGTACACTTCACGGAGTGCGTCATACATACGTCATTCTTGCAATGACTATTTGAAGAGGAAATTTCCGCCATTGCCAAAGGCAGTTCTACTGATCTATCTAACAGTAAAATACCACAAAATACAATAAGTAATATTTTCCCCCAATTTTCTATCTCTCTCATTTAATTATCATTCAATCAATCGCGTAATACTATCCAAAGCCTTGCTTGTTACTCAAGTGCAGCTGTAGATTTCCAAGGATTTTCACACTTCCCTTCTTCGTTGGTATTTCTTTACTGGGGCGCATTTTTCATGAGTTTTATCCTTAGTTTTTCATATTTTAATCTTACATTCTTTTCCTTAAATTCATTCTTATTGAATCAATTAACGAAGCTGTCACTGTGTGGAACTCCATAACGTTAGTAAGGAAAATAACACTTAGTCTTAGTTCCACAGGATAAAATTATCTTCTTTCTTCTCCTTACTCTTTCCTTACTAACTTCATTCTTTTTATTTTATATGCAATTGTATTATAATTAAATTCATTAAGACGCAGTTTCAGATGGAAAACATGCTATTATATTGGTCGGAAACTGACATTTTCCAACCTAGCTTTATAAGGTCGTTGACTAACTAAATAACAAATACTAGAATAATTATTGTTTCAATTAAACTATTTTTACAGTTCATTTCTCTTATAATCGATCATTTCTGGCCTAATTTATAATACTATACAGTAATACTCTGAATTATATCTTGTGGTAATTACACGGGATTCCTTCTCTGATTTCTTTAATTTCCCCATTGAAATGTGAAATACTATATTCTCTGTTTTTCTTTCAATTCTCCATACGAATACTCCAGAGAGAGAAACGCACGTATGCATACCTATTGTCGTGGCTGAATCAGTGTATAACATATTGCGATGAAGCAGAAACACATCGGCGAACTAATATATGCAGCGAAAATGAAAATTTATTCAACTGAATCATTGAATCATCTGAATCATCCATTACCTGCATTGAATATTCAATCAAAGATATCTCTGAAAGATAAAACACAATTACAATGCGAAAAAGCCTGTCATAGAAAAGAAAAACAAAATGTGCTAAATAAATAAAGAATTTTTGCAGTTTTCATTTCATGTAAGCTCTGCTGTATTTAATCCTAACGCACAGGATTCTTTTCACTGATTTCCACTCAAATGTATACCTCGTGGGAGGATATCAGAAGTCTAGTTAAAGACCCATAGAGCTAGCCATATGTTATTGTAAAGAGTAGCGATTTTTCACGGTGGATAAATTCAGCATTAATGCAGGCATATATAATTAGATTTCCAGCGAGTGGAGTAAAAACTATGTATTCGTAAGCATTTTAATGGTAGTTTAAGTTAATATTTATCTTAAGAGGATAATCAAAATGGGAATATTAGCAAAGAATGATAGCAAAGAATGATAATTGGCAAAGAATGATAACATAAAAATAATATCTCGCAGATAAAGGAAATAGGTGAGCCAAATACTAAGGATAGCGTTAACTAAAGAAAAAGTGGAAGGTAGGATGCAAGGGAAAAGGCAGATGAAGGGGTAGGTAAAAAATCTGTCGGGTGATATTAAGGGTTAGATAAATTATCAAGATATAAAACAAATGAAACGGAATCTTAGAGCGTAAGATTAAATAAAATGCAAATACATTCTTTTGAATGTTCACCTCTTAATTATTCTATAGCACGAAAGAAAGCCATTAATGGAGATGAAATGTGTCAGCAACCAAAACGGATTCTCTATATCATGCAGTACTCCTAATTTCGAATTTACCAAACGAGGAAACTGCTGACCTCAGATTCTACATGACCGGGACTTGATTTATTAATAGCAATATGAATTGTTGATGGGGAGCAATACCACGGAATCGCAGCGGTAGAAGCAGTACAGCGCATGCATTTCTGATCTCTCGTATGTTTGCGTAGGAGAAGGAAATGCGTTCTCTTAAAGAGACGTGGGATTAGGTCATGAAGTGAGGTCAATAAGGCATGCTCGCTGCATGACTAACGCAGCAGAAGATTAGAGTGTGTGTCGCTGACCACTGTATTATCCAATTAAAGCGATGTCGTCAACTGCTCACGAGCGTCATCAACTACTCCCTCGTAATATACAGAAATTATTACGACTCAAAATCGTGAGCAAGCGTTTTCCGTTTCCAGGCGACGGAATGTTAACTCAGCTGAATGTCTCAAAAGAAATGATTTCATAACGCCGACTTTTTCTCATCGTAGTTGGAAAGTGTCACACAATGAAATTAGTAAAAGAATTTCCGGAGTCGGAATATTTAGTTCAAGGTTTATTATTTTGTTGATACTCACATACTGATTATAATAATGACAGTAAGAACTGGATACTCGTGATTAAATAGGTATAAGTCAGCTATTATTCTGCGCGCGTAAAATAAATTGTGGATGACATTAAAAGTTACTGTGGCGAATTTTAAAAGGTATGAGGGACCATAGAAAGCAGTGAGATAAACCAGTATAAGAAAGGAATAGAAAATTACGTAGTAAAAAACAGTCCAGAGCAATGATTTATCTAAAGAGTTAAAAATTATACTCTGGAAATAATTTAGACTTTTTGTCACATTAAATAGCGACAAATTAAGATAAAAGGCTTATCTACTGGCAACGGTTTTCCGTATATACCTTCCGAGAAAGTATACACCAAAATATGATTCTTAAAAAGAAGTTAATAAATTATTTATGAATAAAATAGTACTTTTCCTTAATAGATATACTACTAAGGTTTTAAATTATCTCTTTTGAAATTCCTGTGGCAAGAAATAGCGAGACGAATCGATTCCATATATTTCAATTCTGGAGCGAAATTTATCCATAGAGTGTCGATGATTTTGTGCAGTGAAGAAATAGACATCTGGATCTACTGCCACGAAGATACGTAATAAAGATTTTAAATCTACTCGTGGAAGAAATAATCTCTTAGTATATTAATCGGAAAAAGAAGCAAATATATCCTACCAAGTCGAGTGGATTATCACTAAGATCAATCGTATATTTTCAATCCAAGTTCTCCATTTACGAAGGAAAGAGAGAAAATGAACGGAAAGAGCGATTCCACTCGTTAAGGAATGGCCCGTGAAAATCGCTTGATCACACACGCGTCACGTTGAAATTCTCACAGACAGCATTTTCGCCCGAACAGCGCCGTAATAAAAAAGCACTGCTTGCTGATGTAGAGAAAGAGACGCGCCCTAGTGGGAAATTCCTTCGTTATCAGCTAAACATACAAAGACCTGCCTGTTCTTAGATAAGGTCCACAGAGAAAATTTGAAAGCTATGGTTATACTCTTCTCATATAAATACATAAGTAAGATGTTTTTCCGGCAGTTAAGAGTGCTCATTGCAGCATTGTACTAGGAAAATATCGTAGGTACTATTAGATATATATATTTCTTATTTTTAAAATAATGTTTAGTTTTAACTATAGATACGTAACCATATAAGTCTTTTTCAATAAACTACCAAAGATAAATTACTTTTCAATATATTACACGCTCTATATACATACATACATAAACGGCGAGATACACTAAATATTATTGAATTCTAAAATGGTTTACTTACATATTAGAAATATTTACAGTAAAATCAACAAAATGCATTTCCTGGGTAAGGAAGATTAGTGATGAATCGGAAATAGACCACGGGCTACTTGAAAATCGACATTGGGCTTGATCTGGCCCGATGGTGGTGGATTGGCCATGCCAACGATTTGGTATGCATTCACTTTCTTCCCCACAGAACCTTAATAATGTAGAAATTTCATTGAATCGAACCAATAAAGAAGAAAAACTTCTAGTCTACGTAAAGGCAAATATAAACTCCTCCGACGCTACATAGCTCGCGTACATCTGGCCATGACGTTCCCACGACGAGCGTATCTTCATTCTCTGATTCTCTTAATAATTCACTAATTAATGCTTCAATCCTGAGCTGAGCTCTATCAAACAGCTTAAAAATTCGAAAAACTCGATAACTGTTTCACATACGAGCTGACGAAACTGAAGCCCTAAAAAACTTTGTGCTTCCGGTCTCCAAACTTATGGCGGCCGATTTCGCTTCAGACTGATAAAACCGGAAACTTTTCCAAAATACCTGCCGAGATAGCATTGTTCTAAAAGTATTTCGATAGGCAGCAAAAATGCTCGAAGCTACAAAACTCTCGAAAAAGTATTAGCTTAAAAAAATTGTATTTTTTTACATAACGAACGCTTTATTTCAACGATAGCAGGTAAATTATCAAGAATATAATCCAGCTGAGTACAACTGTGGGCAAATTTCTATGACAAAATAAGTTGCACACTTCTCAAATCCCTCAAGAAATGCTATTGGCAAATAAATAAAAAGCGATTAAGAAAGTATGGACAAATGAGTTGAATTATTTTTCTGAGCTCAGAAAATGCTGAAAACACTATTACAACTGCGCAAGAATTAAAAAACTAAAAAGGCTATAAAATTATAATTTAAATTGTTCCTTTTATTGCCAATCAGAGCTATGGTGTCTCTAATTCTGGATTAATTCGGCTTCATTGCTTAATTCATGCTATAAGGCAATTAACTAGCTATTAATCTTAGTTAAGCATGAGAAGGCCACTCATTATCTCTATGATAAAAAATAGCTAAAGTCAAACAGTTGTAGGAATGAACCACTTGATATGGTATAGGAGTAATAGGTTATAACGAAAAAATAGGAGGAATTTAGATGTGTTTAGCTTTGCGAATTAAGCGAGGCGAAAGGAAATTCAGAGGAGACCCAACCAAAATTAGATGAGAGCCATCATAGACAACTGTAGGAGGCCATGTATCCTTACACATGATTGATGGGGACCTTCCCAAATTGTGGGGTTCAGAGCGTACAAGTACAGGATGACTTATTTGGCTGTATAATACACTACATCTGTTTAAATAAGCAAACAGGAGGGGTAATACGCATGATTTGAGACATATAATTAAAATACACAGTTATTGAGGATTAATGAAAACATTCAACAATGTTAATACGAGCATAGGACTCACTGGCCGGAAAAACATACAAAGAAAATTGGCTGTCAAGCAACTCATAAGCTAATCTTCAGTTTACGTCAATCCTTCCCCTTTTCCGTGACCGTCGAAAAGCGATGCATATCTAAGAGGGACGCATTATCAAAACCGTGGGGCTTTCCCGCCGGTCATCCCGACCAGATGCCCCTCTACGGTCGGCGGGACACGAACTTTTCAGGAATCGACTTTTTCATACGTTTCGATTACATTCGAATTATGGGGGTTAGCCTCAATGTGCTCCTCCCTGACGACGTCAACCCTAATTACCTCGCAGACCTCGCTTCAATCACCCCTTCCCCGTTTGAGGCGACCCGACCCTATCCCCCGAGACGCAGTTCAATTATAAAGCGCGGAAAACGGTTGGCGAGCGGTTTAATCGGCCGATGTCGTCGATTCCTGTATAAATAGGTGTCGTCACCTCGTGACGAACACGCGAGCGGGGAATAGCGATGAAAGCGCACCCAACGGTTGCTCACGCCTCGAATAGATGGATAGAAATAAACAAATGAGTTCGGAAGATCGCACCACGCACTTCGACTGATCTCCCAATGTGGTCATGGTTTTTCCGCACTAAATGGGTCACTATGCAATTTGCATCTCCGCTTTATTATCAGATTGGAAACATTTTTCAAGTGTGTGCTCCCTTGAGATATCGGCACAGCACTTCGCTGAGAGGGCTTTTGGATAAAGTACCATTGTCCTTTACTATTGTGACGTAACGAGAGAAGCCGTTGTCATAATAAGCTCACTCCGTGAACGCTTTGTTGATAGGAAAGTCTCCAAAACAGTTTTTCGGTATTTTCCTCAATAGTGCACTATCATGAAAAGCTCCATTTTCCTAGAAAACAGACTGGTCTATTCCTAGGCTTTAAATCTAGAGAAGAGATTATGCGGCTATTATAACGAGAATATCAGGTCTTCCTCTCTTTGAGATTCATTCCTCTGGCGTATTCATACAAGAACGAATTACATTATTTTTATTTTTACTCGGACCAAATCCAAGGTCAAACAAGCTGTTACAGATCATCATTTCCACTAACATTTATACCATAAATAAAAACAACCCTGCGACTGCAGGGATACTTTCTTACGATTATTATATAAAAACCCTTATCTTATAAATACAAAGAGAAATAAATATAGTCCTAGATTCGTGCAAATACGATATTATCCGCACTAACCTTTGGCTAACAGAATTTTACTTTTCAAAGAATTTCTTTTTCAAGTTTTCTCACATATCTTCTAACCTTTGTCTAGGTCAACGTGGCAGATACCAAACGATCTTATACTACATACTCCAATCTGCTATAATATTTTAAAGGCCATCTTCGTAACACAGACACAGAGATCTATCAGATCTAAATTAAGTCGAGGTTGAGACTAAAAGTCCCTTCTTCCATCTAACCTGTCGTCCATGACATTTATACAACTCATTAATAAATTATATTTGATAGAAAAGTAAAGAAAACTTAAGAAGAAGTGGATGTAAAAACTAACGTATCATGAAGTTATAGAAAATAAGAATACCGTAAATTTACGTATTATGTTATGAAAAAAGATCCATTCCAGGAAAACACCCACAGAGAAGGGGGGAGTGAAAAACCTGCGCAAACCTACTAATAGTAATGCTAAAAGATGCAAAACAAAACCTGTGTAAAACATGGACAATACAAAAGCTGTACTAAAACAAAGCTTACATAAGATGAAATCAGTAAGTGGGAACGATTTTGTTAATTCTCTTTGATAAAATAACAAACATCACAATTAATGGGAAAATCACTCTTAAAGAGTTTATCTCTGTATATATCAATCTTATTTCAACTAAGGATAGACTAAAGCTGAATCTTCACCGCAAAAAGTAATGGGAAATCTATATTTAATTCGACGTCGGTAAAAAGCTTTGAGTTAGGGTTGGTCAAGCAGAGCACAAAGCGACCGTTGACCCTCTCATTACCCTTTTCATTCGGCCGTGAAAGCGGATGAGAAAGTCCCCTCTCATTGGTCCAATGATTAGCCTCCCGAAGGTCAAAATGTCCCTTTCGATGCGACAATCGAATGGCGCCCATCAGACGACCAATAAACCCGCGGAGGGCAAAACCCATCGCAGTGCAGCTGCACAATCCCTTCGGCCATAAACGATGCACGATTTGAGGAAAAAGGAATGAATTCATGGGAACGCGACTTATCCGCGTTTCTTGCTTTTGCTACGCTACACGGTGTGGAAAGCCAAGGAAAGTGACGCTTCATTCATTCCGAGAGGAGATTCATATCGTACGGTATACACAAGTTAATAAGAAATGAAATTCAACTTCCCAGGCGATCAGTAGCAGTTTGGTATGGTATTTTTTCTTTAAAAGTACACCTGGTGTCGACAAAAATCCTTCTTTTCAGCTTCACAATGGTGCAGTTTACAAATTTACTCCATACTTTTCTAGGAATTCGTACTCGTTAAGAACGTAGTTTCCACTTCTTCAACTTCACCGCTAAAGTAGCCATTTTCATCTAACTCGCATTAGAACGGAATAAATTGTACTCAGTAAAATAAATAAAATATTCCGCATTGAATATATTGCTTTTAAGTATTCACTACAAGGCAAGGAAATAATTTACAATTTACACTGACGACTAATTGTAAGACATAAAATGTTTTTACAGCAGCAGTTTTTACCTCACCATGATCGAAGAAAAATACCTTATTTTAAATAAAAGTATTAAGATATAAAAAAACGTTTTGATGTTCAGTAACTTAATAAAATCGAATAATAGTATCTTCCTTTGTTAAACAACATTCATACACAATCTTGAACAAGTCAATTAATTCCCTTTTGAGTTTTTAATTGGGAATATGATACGACCGTACGCTATGCCTACAATGCAACCGAAATCAGAAATTTAAGCTTGAAGTTTTTCTACATGGGGAACAAACTAAGTTTCGCCTATGTAAATAATCATCAAGGGCCGTAAAATTTATTAATTATTTATGTAACTGGAACATTAATTAGATTATGACCGAGCATTAAAAAAATCACGAATGGATTTTCAATTAAAGCTTTTAGTAAGTACAAGAGTAGCCGCATTTGTGATATGATAGAGACGATTTAATTATTTCTTATTTAAAAGTCAAATATAACCTGCGTAGATCATCACATTAACATTATAAAAGAAAAGAGCTGTGATATAAAACATTAAATCATCAAAATCTAGAGATGAGTAGCAAGGGTTGGTATTTTTAACGTCCTTCCCAGCTCTCGGAGTATCTGGTTTGGATCGTTGCCAGGATATCCCTCCTTAAAGAGAATCAAAATACCTCAAACTAATTTCCTTTGGAAGGCACCTGGTCGATGGGAAATGGCCAAAGAGAAGAAATCGAGAGACATCAAAGGATATGTCCCTTTCGGAAGAACTTAATGGAATTAGTTTCGCGAGAAAGGCTTACACCGATAGTACACCGCAATGCACAATTCTTTCCCAGATGATGCGGGAACATCTCTTCATCACTGCCCCATAACACAAGCAAAGGGTAGTATCCCACCGGTATATTCATCATACATCAAGGAGAAAGGATTTAAAACATGACGCTAACTGATGGTGATACAATTCAATATAATAAGTTGAGACATGGAAGTAGCCACATCACAAAACTAGCACTTCTAAACAACAATTCTACGGTTAAATGTTTACAAAATCATTAAAAAATAGTATTTTAGCTCAAACCATTAAGATGTATTAAGATATAACTGCCAGTTTGAAATTCGGTAAGTAATTAAGTAAGAATGGAAAAGAATTACTTCATATACTCCCACAGAATTTATTGATGCGACATCTTTCGCTAGTGGACTAGTACAATAATAATAATCAAAGTAATGTATTCAGAAAAATGCAACCATTACAATATGCAATGTAAATAATATAGCCTGCCTGTGGACGGCTTACAAATTAATTTACATGACATTTAAGTTCAAGAAACAGGATTGTAAATATTCATCTTTTTGGTCCTCCTGAGCCAGATGTAGGCTCATCAGGAGGTGCCAGAAGTTAAATAACCACAAGCCTAAGATTACAAATTATTTATAATTTGGAGTATTTTGTAGATTAATGATGAAAATTTAAAAAAATTCAAACGTTTCTAACAAAAATAATAATAAAAGTACTTTATTAGGGGGAGATTGAGACTAGGAAGTCTCTTCTTACATATAAGCATGAGTAATAAGTGCCAATCCTTAAGCATGAGTAGAAGGACTTTTAAGTAAGTAAGACCTCTTTTTACTTCATACTTTGTACTCTGCTGTTGAATATGAATACAGATCAAATGAAATCGCTTCTTTAAGTATGGCAAAATCATCAGAGGCCGTGAGTTTATTTCTGTACGTTTTTGTATTTTTGGGTTCTACAAATTGCGGAAATGATAGTTAAGATGACCGAAGATCCTCTTGAATAAAGATAGTTACCGAGCTTGGAGAGAGAACTTACCGAGTTTATAGCAGAAAATTAGTTATTTTGGGTCACCATTTTTCTTTGAGGAGAATTTTTAAAAGCTATAAGTTCTCAACAAAATAAGACGAAAGAAAAATACTCATAAATTAAATACACTTACAGTTATAGGATTTTGCAGTAATAATCACATTCTCTGTAAGCGATTTTTGGAGTCTAAGGCCGTTTTACAAAGAAATTCCACACTAAATTACGACCACCTCATGTCCTACCATCAACAATACTTCGATACTAATATTTCAGCCCGTAAAACTCAACGAAGGATACATTTTCCCACGAGAGCCACTTCATCCAATGAAAAGTACTGCTAGACACGACCTCGCTTATTGGTTTAGAGAGGTCGAGAGCATAGAGATATTGCCGTATTTGAACTGAAATCACCAGCTATCAGCGCCGTAACGGATTTTCGGAGAAAGGCTAAATTGGATTATGGGAAGAATGGAGCGAGAGGGGAAAGAAAGAGAAAATTTGACAGAGACGATGGATGGAGGCAACATGGCGGAACGCGAAGGAATTCCAGATGAATCGCGATACCGCGCAAAATGGAATGTTTCCACGCTTTCCATTCGCACAGTTTACGATGCGGACGAATATTTCCGACTGATTTTCAATTTCGCTTCGTCCGATAAATAGCGGAGCGAGAATGTCCAAACTGCCGCAGTAGAGCGAGTTTAAATATTGCATCAGCGCCATCTCGTTTTGGTGGCGCGATTAATGGCTCAAGAGGAGAACCACTCGATTCTGGATTAACCTCTAATATTTAGCGTCTCTTCCATCTGAATATCAACGCAAATTAGCGTCTCCTAGCTCGATGCTCATCAGCTGGAAATCTCGACGCGCGTGTTCTAACATTTCCCATGCCTAATTAATATTAAGGAAATGCGCACGGGAAAGCCTGACAGAGTTGCTGAACCTTGATTAACTTCCTTGGCAGCCAAACTAAGCTTAAGGTCCTACTAACTCAGTAAAACCTCGTTAATTCGTCATCGAATCTCTCGAGATCTCTAACAATTTGATGTTATGACGAGTGCCCCACTAACACACTTAAGATTCAATATTCCATAGGATAGCGTATTCACCACATTATTTGGTTGTTTTAAATACGTTTAAAATAAATTCCTGCAATTAACTCCAAATCGTCCTTAGCTAAAAAAAATCTACGGACATATCGAGAGTATTTATTGTGGTTAGGAATATTCCATATTGATGCCATTCCATTTCCTCATACTATATACTATTTAATTCTCATAGCCACGATTGTAATCAATCTCGCTTAATTTGGTGGAACGCCATAATGAAATAAATATGAAATAACTCAGTAGTAGGTATCCACAAGAGAGGTTTCTCTTATAGAAACTGCGTTATTTCATATTTATTTCCTTATGACCACGATAAATAATGTTGAAATTCCTTCTTATGTAAATAGCCTTTTAAGTTTCATACTCTAAGAAAGTGACATGAAGTTCAATTATCATAATACTAAACTAATAATAAATTCTTTTGCCTTATCACCTCCTCATTATAAATGACAATGTTTCGAAATATACTGTTACCATAATAAAAGATAATATATTAAATTACTCATTTTCCAACTGCAAGTAGTACTACAGTAATATAAATTTTATGCATTCATAAAATATTTCCTGATCACTTATTGAAAACTTATTTCCTAACTTCTTATAGACAGAGCAGTAAATTCAAGACAAAAATCTACAAAAAACAAGAAGTCAAAAGTTCATACGTATGAGTATTCACCTGGTTCTTGAACCAGCGAAAATAAACGGCTTCTTAACTTTCTCCACAAACCCATTTTTTCTTTCCATATTTCTCTACTATCTCCACGTTAATTGTCCAAAATCGGCATATATTTGTTATATTCCCATTTTATATATTTTTTATTCGACATGGTTTAAACGGAAGGTGGGAATTCCTATCCCCCATTTCGTTCAATAAAGACCTGTATAGGTATTTATTCTTCTGGCAATCATCAGTTCGCTGATTTTTAGTCCATGTGGCCGCTCAGGGGCAGAATGGGACAACTGGCCGCCGCCGACTCGCCGCCGCCAATTGGTCGCCAGGCCAACTGGCCGCGGGGTTGGGTAGGGTTGGGTTGGATTATATAAAATATCATGTTTTAAAAATAAATATTAGCTTTACGTGACATATCCCATGAAAGAAGTAAGTTGCTGGGAAATTCCCTCACTTCCACACTATTATAATTGATATAACCCCATGGACACTATTTCCGGTTCCCGCGGCCAGTCGGCGATGGCCAGTTGTCCTACACCCGCTCAGGGGGTGTTTACAGACACTTTTCCTATATCTTCGATTATAATGGCTACTTAACGATGATCTGCATAATCCAATAGTCCATTGACCAGCATAACTAACGCGGTTTACTCGATGCCCTTCCAAACCTTATCCGAGGCGGTTCCTTATGGACTGTTTGCACAATATGCGTCAAAATCCGGGGCGATAACTCCGGTGAGAACTGGTGCCCGACCCCTGCAAATAATTTAGAACCCGCTTTCGATCGCTAAAACAGGGAAAATCGCTTGTTCGGGGATATCGTAAGGGTTGGAGATAAGCGCGGGAGGATTTGGCGGATAGACTGTGGAAGATATAGAAAGGAAGGGATTTGTAGGATTTGACGGAGGATTGGGGAGAGGGTTAGCGGCAGCGCGAGGAATGCGGGCGGAATTCTGCCTCTTTCACTGGATTACAAGAGGCAGTTACATTGTAACTTTCGTCACAACTCCCTCCTCCATTGTATCAAGTTATTCGACGACTTGGTTCCTCATCCGTATCCATTCCACAGCAATTACTTGATATTCAGAGGCACAAACACGACCTTACGTGGAGAGATCCGTAAGCTGAAAATTTACAACTACACTTTCAAAGAAAATCTCGGAAATATTTCTCTTAATAACGACGGTTTTTCTATAGTACCTAAATACATTATTAATACGTTAATATGTAATACATTACATTGCAAATGGTAAATAGTAAATACGTAAATACATTACATTGCAAATGGCTTTCCACGAAGTCACGCCTTCTCATATCAATTATAACATTAGTATTAGTTTTACAGAACGAGCTTGAGGATAAAACTCGAGGAACCGCTATGAGGATAAACTAGCAAAGAAAGTAAAGAAATTTCCAAGAATACGGGCAAGAGAAAGAAGAATTTACAATATGAAAGATTTCAAGCTGAAAGAGACGGGAAAAATGAATCAATAGTTATTATATTTCACAAAGAGATATTCCGTCTTTATACTGAGAGATAATTACTTCCAAGCTTATTGAATCAGTGTTACCGAGTTGATTTAGCACATTGATACGTAATATATACGAAGGAAACATAAATGAATATGATCCTGAATAATACAAAAGCTTGCCATAGATGGAAAAATAAATAAAATTTTTCACGCTAAGCTATCAACCAATTCTATCAAGGTTCATTTTTAGACATTGTAAATAATTATGTGCGCAGAAGTACTGAACCTGATTTTAAAATCAACATTTTACCGTTTGCAGCAAAGAGAAAACAAGTTCAGAATATCCTTCATTTATAAATATCCCTGAAAATAATACGGCTAGGTAACAAAGAAACATGTATGTGATGGCAACACCTCAATGAAACAACTTCCTAAAGTAGAATACGCAGAAGTCCAAAACATTATAATTTACAGTACATTGAAAACTACGTCAAACCCTATATCATCATTCTTCCTTTTAAAAGTAAATAATTAAGTTACGCAATGAATTTTCTTGGTGTAACGATCAACTAGGGATTGCCCTAGAGGTTTAACAGTACAAGGATAACCGGATTAATCCGTTATCGTTTAAATCATGTGAACCTATTATGATTCATCGTCCGATTAAAGACTTGGTGCCATTTGTAATGCGCGATATAACAGTGGCAGAGTGGTATGCTAGGTGTCGCCCCAACAGAGTGTCACCGGAAGATGAGACAATCGCCTAATGAAGCGGCGTATTGCCAACTCAAAGGAGAGATCGCGATGAAGCGCGAAAAGAGGCGTGGGCTAGTCTGCAGTCGGGGATGTTTGTGAAGTGGGTTGCGGGGGCGTATTCTGGACGACCTCAGGAGTGATAATTTACGGTGGCATTAGGGATCGTGCGACCCATTAAGGGATGTCGTAAAATAGGCAGACGCATTACTACCGAGGGGGAGTGGCTTTTTTCGGGGAGATAGGGATTACTAGAAAAAGGATCATAATGGATGATCGCTTTCTAACGATGCTGGAGATTATGGACGCACTGATCATATACAATCACGCCTGTTTATACTTATTTATGTTTTTGCCAATTTAAAGTGGTTCGTAACCCGCACACCTACAATAACTATTAAGAAAAATTTCACTGAGTCGACCACTAAGGATATTCTATGAATAACAGTTGTAATAAAAAAACGTGAGAGTGAGAGAGAGTTGTAATAAAAAAAATCGGGTGAGATTGAGGCTAAAAGTGTTCTCTTCTATCTAACCCTTCTTCATAGATTATATAATGATTAAATTAAAGAGAAATGTGAGAAAAATGAGAAGAACTGTGTATGTAAAAAACCTAATAAATTCATATGAAATCCAATGCAGGAATACACCCACCAAGAAGGGGGTGTGAAAATCAGCGCAAACCGTATGATAGTAATAATTCAAAGATAAGAAGAAACATGACAAAATATATAATTAGACTATCAATCTGAAAATGTATGCTATACATCAATAATAATAATAATAAATGGCCATTATAAGCATAGTAACATCAATATTTAAATTATCGTTATTAATATCCACACCTATATAAAACAGGAAAAATGAAAATGAAAAATATACATAGATTCGCATCAATAAAGTACAGTCCTGGCCAAAATTAACGCACCACCTCTCTAGCGATCCTAACGACCGGTGGTGCGTTAATCTTTGCCAGGACTGTACAATAGAGTATAGTGGCATCATCAGGAGAGTAGTAATTGAATTGAAAAAAACAGCAATGACAAAACAACACCACTTCTCTTAAACTCATGGTAATTTAAGGAAATCAAAGAAATCAAGAAAATTTTGTGGAATTAGTACTACAAGTGTGTTCGTGTTTTAATTTTTGGTGTTTTTTCATGGTAATTTATTTTTACATTTCCAAATCTCTTTTCAGCCTAATATTCTATTGCCTCACTCCATTCCTTTGTAACGTGTATATAAATGCAAGACAAGACCGTGTCGCAATTCTCCCGGAATAAAGATGTATGCATGCATTTGGCAATGTATTCTTCTTTTCCGACACCAAAATATCTTTTCCCCTTCTCAGTCGCTTCTTCTCCTCCCCCGCCTTTCCCCTTTAGAGAGCTTGTATAAATACTCCGAGCGTATATTTTGTTTTGCCTGACGATCTGTCGTCGATACCAGTCCATCTCCGAATAAACCGTGGAAAGAGCGTGGAATCAGTCCGTTCATTTCCTGGATGGAGTGGATTTCCACCATACTACACCTTCTTCTACGCATTTTAATTTGACTTCGGTAGTAATCTCTTACATACTTAAACACTTTGAATAATGAGTAAGGCATACATTAGTTACCATTTTAGCAGGAGTGGGAGTTTAAGAAACAATACAATTTGATTGCATACATAAAACAGGAAATATATTTTTATAAATTTATCCTCTAGTATAGACTAAGAGACATAAATTTATATTGATAAATAATTATACGAAAGCATTATAGAGGCTCGGTATAATAAAATACAGTAAGTGACATTTTTAACGATTGCTGAATAGTGAAACCGGAAAGACTTTGATACGTTTATGAGGTTTGATTTGAAAACAAAATGATGGTTTGGTATACAGAAAGGATACCAAGTATTAAAAATTTAACAAAATAACTTTTCTCCGAACAACGCGGTGAATTTTCCACATTTTCATCGTAAAAGTTACTGAAAATAATTTCCCGTTGTAAGCAGTACACAGATTTGAAATTGACATTCTAAATGGTTATTGTTAAACAAAAGCAGCTCAAAAATGATCAAATCACAATAATTAATCGAAAGTTAAAAAAATAATTTTTAGATACATTTACCCTTGAAATAATTCACTATAAAACACTGCTATGCATTATTTACAGACCTAGAGAAAAATTGTACAATCACACATTAATTATAATAACGATGAATTATTTCATTATATTTTGATAGTTTATAAGGTATCATAAATGTATGTAAAACATTTGGTGAATTTTCAATCAAATTAATTCCATATTGAAAAGGTTTTCGGACAGATATTAAATATTTTATAAGGTTATGAATAATGATTTAAGTTTTGAAAAAAATCCCATGATTTATTTTAGATACATTTTTACGTTAAAAATTCAGTATTGATTCGATTTTTAAATATTTTATCAAGACAAATTCATTTATTAGAGCTGAAAACAACATTTTTTAAGAGTTTCACGATTATATTTACCAAATCTGGAGACGGTATCTTTCATACTCCATGAAAGGATTCACAAAATGTGTACTTATTCTTCGAAGTCGAGCTCTGAAATTCTCAAGGAAGCCGAAATAAGGAGAAATATCTCCTTTGTCTCGGAGTAAAATAAACACAGTTCATGGCACTAAACCAGACATGGATGTGGCCATACATCGAATGAATCACCCAGAAAAACAGGAAAGGTCTGAAAGAAATATTACTACAGCTGACGATGGAACAGTATTTTTCACTTCCAGCATCCTTGAAACTACTTTCCAGAACACGAGGGAATGAAAAACCACGAGGTTACATAACTCAAGAGTGTATTGCTTAGAAAACAGAATATGAGGGAGTAGCGGTTCTCTCGACCTGCAGAACGTGATTGATGGGAGATAGAGAATCGACTAGAAAGGATTGAAGTGCGATATATCTCGAAAAGTGCGATATATCTCGAAAAGAAGATCAAAGATAAGGCTTTTGCGCTCAAAAAGGACGTATGTCATAATAGGAATCGAGATTAGAAAAAGGAAATGATAAAACGAAAAATAAGGGTCCCATCAGTTTTATCAGGAAGATAACGAATATTGATTGTCTTTCAAATACGCCATTAAATACATGATAGCAGCCATAAAAATCAGTAGTAGTCAGAAACTTGTACATTCTATACCAGAAGAACAACGAATATGATAAGTTCTTGATATAATGTTCGCTTTCCTATTTATAGAGCTTCAATCTCAGTACATAATAAAGAAAGTGCTCATGACTCAACACTTTCCCTTGCCGTTAATCGTAAGTTACATAATTATAATAATGCATATATTATTATATTATAATAATATATACGATTTGGAAATAATTTCAAGTAAACATGAAATAACTGACGATGATTAAAACCGTATATAATGCTTTCATTAGCTTGAAAATATGTTAGTTAAATGTGAGCAGTGTATTTAATATTATTGACGTATAACATTGTATAATAAAAAAAGAATTATATCATGTTATATATTAATTATAATAATAAATAAGATGATAAGAAGTAGCTGTAGAAGAGCTGGGTCCTGAATGATCCCAAGTAATACACAGCTGGGAGTATGCGGTTACGGTGTTTGGCACTTTTTTTGATTGCTACTCCAAGTACATCGCAATTCTGGGTCATCAGTCAACAGCAAATATGTAACCCCACCGGAAATCAAACATGAGACTTATAGCACGTAAGAATAACGGGTAGTAAGGCCGTCTAGGTTGCCAAATAATAAGCAACAGTTGAAAATAATTGGATATTTATTTCTTCCATGAGATTCATTGCACAAGATCATATCGCACATCATATCACATACAGGATCGCTCCCTCAATGAACAGTCAGTAAATCATTGTAAGTATAAATGAGGGGGAGAAGCATGGATTTATTTTCAACTAACATTTCATGGAAAAAAAGGTGGTCAAAATATTTACGCCTCACAGACTTAGACGCTTCAATGTGATCGTCATTGGTAGAAAAACCTGGAGCCTTCCAGAATTTATATGTTTTATTATAAAACTTGGACTGAAACCATAGCGAAGTTTCATATCAATTTAAAAATTACAAAAAAACATTAGAATAGTATAAATGATGTGCAAAATGTATCATATGAATTTATAGAACAACAGCTAAAACTTTTCGCTCTTCATCATCGTTGTTTTTTATCTGACTCAATATTTTTATACAGCCTACCCCACAACAAAATAGACTGTCCCTCAATTTTAGAAAATATAAAACTCCGTGTACCATCCCATGTAACCAAAGGCCAAGACTTCGCTATACCTACTTCAAAAACTAATTACTCTTTTAATGCACCTCTCAATATCTTACATCGAGAAGCAAACAACTATCTTAAAAACATCGCCATCTTCCATTGTAGTTTACAAACTATTTAAATATAAGTCCCTTGAATGTTAGATATAAATTTCAAATATATTATTGAACACTTACTGTAAATAAATGTTAATTATACTGTGTTATTTCATGTGTATTTACATTTGATACCAGGAGTTTATATCATATTTGTTAAAATTTATTTGAGAATCAGTTTTTATTATTTTTCATACATAATTACTCTCTTTACAAATGCTGTACTTTATGTATTTACTCTTGTTTATTATTTGAAACATCCAATATGTAAATTTTATTATTTATAATAATGTTAGTGATATTAACGCTTAAAGTTGAATAATTTGTGTTACAATTTTCCATATTTGTGATATTTTATACTTATAAAATCGTATTGTTTGTTGTATTTTATACTTTTAAATTCTTCTATGTGATATTGCTGCTGTGGCATTTTTTATACCAAAAGGGTACATTCCCTTGAATAAATAAATAAGTAACATGTCGGAATCGGATTGACTGGTACCATACATAATACTTGATTCCGATGCTCGACTTTTTATGTCGACATAGATCGATAACTTGAACGAGATCGAATAATTCAGCTGGCCAACCTCAGAAATCTGTATCGGCTAGCAGTATCCACGCACCATATTTGGAGATAGCGAAAGGGAAAGGATCGAAACAAACTTTAGAAACTCCCCACGAATAATTATACATTGTGGGAATTTTATAAGCCTTCGCTTACTTTCTCGGGAATACACCCTCCTTCACTCGCGGCGAAGGAACGGAGAAAAACTTTTTTTACGGCATTCTAAAGCAACAAGAGGATAAACGAGGCCCACGAAAAAAACCAAGTCCGAGCGCAACCGGTAAAAAACAAGCGAGGTAAAAATCTCAAAGGGGGAGAGATAACACCGAGAATCTACGAGCCCATCACAATATACGTACAGAATGCAATATAGAGTGAAAGTGCGAGTGGATCCCAGGAGAGAAGGAATATAAAAAAGTATGAAAATTGGAGAGGAAGGAAAGTTATGCGATGGGGAAGATAAAACGGTGGCAAAGAGTCTCTCAGGGAACGTTCCTCCCTCCCTTACATGGACCGCGTCTTTCATAAGGATGCTGTTCCCACCGATCCAAGGGCTACACCTCGGGCATCCCTTCCTTACAGCAGAGGGAGAAGCAGGGTGACCAACTGAAAAAACGAGCAAAATGAATGGACCGAAAGGCATACCAATGGGGTATCTACAGTGGGATGAACTTTGTATTTGACTGTGACTAAATATCATAGATGCGTAGAATCCATTTTCCTATGAATGCTAATCTTCAAATCGAGAATCCATCCTCAGTCACTCCGAAAGGGATTTTAAAGCATTTATGCAGTGGGGTTCTTGGACACACTACAAAGATAAATTCGCTAATTATTATTATTATTTTATAGGACCTTGTATTTATCCATTGCAATCATTATAAATCCTCCGTACACTCAAATTTCCACAAATGGTAATTATTCAATAGAATATTCATCCTCAGTTACTCCGATTGGTATTTAAACTACCGTTTACGCAGTGAGGATTTTTTGACACAAAATAAACTGCTAATTATTTTTTCAACGATCTTATACTCATCTATTACAAGCATTGACTAGAATTCTTCTCACCTTTTTTGACATCCAGAGCACCAATTGATATTTAAGGTTTAACATGTTAGAAAATTAAAACAAATTACTTCAAAATCAGCTACTTCAATCCTAAAACTGACATTTATACATAGACATAAGTAAAGACATTTATACTAAAGAACAAAGGTTAATTATACTTTTTTCAGCATAAATACCTCGATATACTCTGAGGTTTAATTGGGGCGTTGATTCTTTCAGAGATTTTTATGATTATATCGATAAATAATTAATCTGCTTTGAATCTGAATCCCTCTTTAACGAATCCTCCGTCATATAATCGGAAGAACGGTAAAACAACATATAATATTCATGTTATTTCTCCCAGAAAACTGCAGACTCGTTTGAACGAATCAGAAATTATCAACTTCATATGTTTGCACGGGAATTTATAACGAGCTACAATAGGATAGTGATAAAGAATACACTAAAGAGAAAACGGAAGTACGCAAATCAATTATTTCTAAAATGTTAAAATTTATTCAAGATGCGAATGATTATAAAAAAGTTCCAAAGAGTTTTCATACGCGTATAAAAAATATATAAATAGGTATATTTCTTCGTAAGATTAAAAAAGATGCATTAGTATAATAAGAATAATAATCAAATGTTTGCGATGAGCCAATATCGCCAAAAATAAGAATTACAAGCTAAACCTCATTTCAAGTAAATCCTTAGCATCATATCGAAGTATTTAATTTTAAATTATGATTTTGTAGACTCTTTTAAAGCTTTACAGCTCAGCCGAAACCAGAGCAAAATTTCAATCAGGTCATGAAACTGCTTTGATAAAAATCATTCAAGCAAACTTTTCCGATAGTTTTTAATTTATTAGCGTCAACATCTGCTCGGCCAATTAAACTAAAATAAATCTAGTTCAACTATGGATCTCACGTGACTTGGAGGCATAAAAGTATCAAAGTATCGGTTGCAAAAACTTTCCTCGATCCTTAACTACTTTTATTTTTACCTTGGAACCTTTGCGTCTACTCCGCTTTCCCAAGAAATTGACGTTCGCCGATGACTCATGAATAAAAAATAGTCGTTTCCTAGACTCAGGCCGACGGTTTGGCTATGAAGGATTCCCGATCAAAGAGAGCAGACACGTGGCACTTGAGTGGTTAGATTTATAAGGGCCATAAAACGGGAAATGTTTAGAAAACTGTGGTCCACTCAAAAGAACGAAAGATGGGTTTTCTAGTTTAAGCATTCCTGCTCATAAATAAAGTTTCGCAGAAATAGAGAAGTAGGCAAATACAGATGCTTTAATCTCCGGTGTTATACAATTCTTGAAATTTCTTATTCGAGTAAGAAGTGAATCACTATGCATCTCGCCCTGTACAGAGACCGAAAGTCACTTTCATTCTTTCAGAGTGCGTGTCACGCATTGCTATTCCTGTCCCATTCTCCAAGTCCGTTTTAGGAGACGAAAAGGCATACGCGGCAGGCATATGTGCTCTAAGGCACGTCAATGAGTAGATAAGAGATATCTGATCATAGCCATATTTTACAACCCAGGCTATATTCTTACGCGATTTAACTTTAAACAACTTTTTAAGGTTTTTAAATTAATGTCGAAACTTCTTCATCGATATTAGTAAATCGTAAGCTTCCACAATCATGATACAGTTAAAGTTCACATGATTTTTTTTCTTTTGTACTCACGTTAATTTAAGAAGGCTAGCCAAAAAATGCATTAAGTATGTAGAGAAATGTCAGTCTTTAGCATTGTTAGCGATTTAACCACGTTTTAGTCATAAGAGCTGCCTCAGAAGATAGCAGCAACCCATAACTTTCTTAAGCATAATCTTGATTCTTAGTATAATTCTTTACTTTTATGAAATGCCAATCCATAAATACATTAAAATGCCATAAATACATTAAAAACGAAAATAATAATAATATCTTAAGGGAGACAGGCACTTTTCTTCATATTATACATACTTTATTCATATGTATCGATAATTAATAAGCCATGAAATATAATTGCATACTAAAAACATTCGATATAATTAACACAGTATGAAAAATGCTTCGTATGCATCACGGAGGTATTTTAAAGGGTTGATTGAGTATAATACGTATATACTTAAAGTCACAACTTATCATCATTAAAAATAAGATAATCTTTCATTCGATCCTAGAAGCCTAAAAGTTGCTAATTCCGTATAAAATACACACGATGATGGCATAACATGGCTAAAATTATTATTCCATCTCCATACTTTGGCGTTTGTGCGCATATTTCATATTAAATTCCTAATGGTATCAGTTCCAACAAGGTTCGCTAAATAAGTAACTCTTACAGCATTTTATCATGCATAGATCTGGTTGTAGAAACTGCAAGCAAGAGCATGGGAAGTCTCAGAGGCTGACCTGGAAACAAATCGCTGCAGGAGCAAGTTGCGGGCACCGAAATCCCCTGTACCAAATCACCGAAAGGGAGCGAGGGAAGGAAAAAGGCGAGGGTGGTCCATTTAGGGCCATCCCATTCATCCCCCGCCCTCGGCAATTCCTCCGTATCTCCGCATCTCTCCCCCGCGGCGACTTTCATTTCAAGAGAGAGAGGGCTTTTTCACGATGCTAAATGCCATGATGAGGACGGACTTGTTTGCTCTCTTCCACCCACAATAAGGAAGAGTTTCCCGCCGATGATAGACGCTTTCTTTCCGATACGCTTTTGTCTATTAGAGGATGAAAAATTTAGAGGTGCAGTCACCGCGGATAGAAACGTGGGAGCGGCTAATCCATCATCCGTACTTGCGGAAGGTGACGAGGCTTTCTTCTCTCAATGAAAGCAGATTGCAGGCTAACGAGGTACGAGAGAGATAAGCGGAAACATTACCGAAAAAGATCGACAGCATAAAGGAAGCATACACTATAAAAACGACCTTTTTTTGCACAACGAACATATCTTTCGGAAACCTGAACATTTGATCAGTTCTAAGATGTTTGAAAATGATACACGCACATAAAACATAATGAAGCAGTGTACATAATTTAAGAATGAATCACTAAATACAACGATGTACAATAGCGGATTCGATGATAACAAAAAATAACTTCTGCCGTTCCAGCCTGTTTTAGATGGTGCAATGAAAATAGTTCGCCGGAGAAGAATTAAAATTTTAGTGAAAAAATGAAGAAAAATTACAGGACGACAATTGGATAATTAGACCTTAATGAATATCAAAATCCTAATTTCTTCATTACACCACAGTATTATTCCTGCCCTAATTAATGTATTTTAATTGATTAAATTATTTCTGACCTAATAGCGATCTGGACAGTAGGAATTTTCACCGACACGGATCAAGTAATTGAAAGAATTAAGGATATCATAAATATAGAATTTCCTCACAAAACATTAACTTAAACATCCTTATCTCATTGTCAGTATCGAAAACATGATGTTTTAAAAGATCGTACAGTACTGATATTGACGCATTTGTAAAAACAATGAAAGATAAATCATAATAATACGATCGCTCAGATGCATTTTCTTTCCCTTCATACATATTTTCCACATTATTTTCCGATTTTCCTTTGTTTAGTTAAAGTTTAGTACAAATCATACTGCAGTGGATGTAGTGGTATTTCAATCATCTAACTTTTTCGCTCCTATAGAATTTCCTATCGAATAAACAACAGATCACTCAGATCCAATGCGAGATCCAATCTGCGAGCTCAATTATAGGGAACACGAACTGCAATAAAGCAACACTTAAGTGCTGCGAAGAGGAAAACTGGCAGCGGTGCCATATCTCAATAATTGGAAACTTAATTAAAGCTTGTTGATGTTTTCATTCAATTCAGTATAGGAAATAGCAAAACGTCGATGTAGATCGCTCTCCGTGTACAGCGATCGCTGTGCGTTGAATACTTTCGAACGGATATTCTCCAATACAGTAGACTCCCAATTATTTGAAGACGAATCATCCTTGTGACGTATAAAGCGGAATTTACATTTACGCTTGTCGGCGTGGTACTTAAATTCTCATTCGACGTAAGCATGCGAAACTTGATGGAACATACATCTGGTAGCTTTGTTAACAGCATAGTAACTACGCGAGTTTTGGTTTATTTTAAATTGCCAAATCCTTAACATTTTCGACTCATTATCTAGTAAATAGATACAAATTAATGAAGGTTCAATAGACTAAGTTATTCTGCTTAAACTATTAATCACTTCTATCCTTATTTGATGTCTTCGTGATTTATTAGCCTGTTAAGTTATAGTTTCGAAATTTTCTCTAATATTGAGGGGAACTTAAACACCCCGCCTGCCTTCGGAAAATTACTGAAATATCAAACGAGAGCTAAATATTATTCTATTAAGCGTTACATTTCTATTACGACTCCTAAATTTACATATACTTAAATTATGATTTTTTATGACGATCTCAATTTGAAGATGCTTTCATTATTACACACAAAAATATCTGTGTAATTCATGCATATATATTTATTTATTTAAAATATTCTTACACAGTGGTGCCACCGTTTTAAATTTGATAAAATAGCAATAAATTTATAATTGGTAACAACTGTATAGAAATGCGGAAATAAAATAAAATGATTATAACATTTAAAATAAATTGAAATACATGACATGAAATGATAAAAAAGTACCTGAAATGAAAAAAATCGTGGCCGGTGAATTGGTCCTGGGGAATTCGTACGCGGGGAATTAGTCTCCCGACAGATTGGTACACGGGGAATTGATCCCCCGCGCTGATGTTGTACTACTGTTATTCAGTCTTATGTTAATCTACAGGCCTTAATTATTGGTCAATCTTATAAATAAATTAACTGGGGGGATTGGGTTGGGTTGGCAGTAGAACATCAGCGCGGGGGATCAATTCCCCGCGTACGAATTCCCCCCGGACTAATTCACCGGGCGCCGAAAAATATACTTAAAAATAAAATAAATGAAATTTTTAAAATTAAAAATATTTACAGCCTACTTTTCAATGTAATTTAAAAACACGAGAGATTTTTACGTCGAAATTTTATTCTAACATTATTTTCAAATTGAGTCAAGTATCAGTCTCAGTTTCTTAAGCATGAAGTTCTTTTCAGCATAGTGAATGTCTGACGCGATCAAACGAGGACGCTGTAAAGACGTTCGGCGGCGTCTTGAATGGCACTGAGCGATCCTCAGACAAAATGCGGCAGAAACGCCGTAGATGTGAGGTGCAAGCTGAATTGGTTGCGAAGAGGTCTTAAAGGAGAAGGTTGCTGACCTCGGTGTGAAGAAACGTCGTCGAGAGGAACATCTTTAATGAGATCTGAGGAGAAAATGAGGAAGACTCGAGTGAGACGTCCTTTAACGGAAAAGTAACGACCGAAAAAACCTCGTTTGCGCGGACAAAAAGTGAGACGTGAGAGTGCGTGCGTATTAATCTCTTGGAGGTGGAATTTTCACTGCAGCGGAAAAACCGCAAGCAAAAAGAAGATTCTATTTTCTTTCCTTGAGATAGAATAACAAGTGAGCAAAAAGACTTGAACATCTTCACGGAAGAACCGTAAGGTATCTGTTTCCTCCGCAGTAAAACCGCGGCGGGAAGACCGTTGGGAATTCTTCTATCCAAACGTATACGCAGTGAATTGTTCCAATTACATGATATGCCAACGTGCTGAACGTACTTCGAGATGTATTCATGAAAGGATCGACTAAATACGGAAATTTATAATGCACATTCCGTCTCATCAAACCAATTCTATGTTTTCCTATGTGTTATATTTCCCACACTACACTCTGAGATGTCCTATGTATATGTTACATCCCAAACGTGTAATTGCCCATTTCATGAAATGGGCAACTTTTTTGCCCGATTCATGAAATGGGCAATTACACGTTTGGGATGAAAGGAACTCTACCTACCCTACTCAACCCATCGGCGCCTCGCATATTTAATTAATTAATTAATCTCTGCTACAAATCGTGAAATATGCGCGGTGCCGATGGGTTGAGTAGGGTAGGTAGGGCTCCTTTCACCCCAAACGTGTAATTGCCCAATTCATGAAATGGGCAATTACACGTTTGGGGTGTAACATATACAGTAAACTCCCGTTTATCCGAAATCCGCTTTATCCGAACAAACTTTTCCGGATTCCTCATCCACCGAATACCATCGCGACCCATTATTTATTTGCTCGTGGCACCTCTTCATATGTGTACATACTCTAAATGCTGTTCTTTCCTGCTGCCAAATAAGGCGGATTTTTTTCTGTAAGAACGCAAAATAAACGAGCTTTCTTATTCAGCATTTAAAAATTTTGTGTTTTCAATCATAATTTGGCCCCTTCTTAGCACGTTAACAAAAATTTTTCAGTCAAAAAAATGCAGACTTGTTCACAACCATATCAATAGCATTCTACGCACGCACGTTTTACGATCATATTTCGCGGTATTGACGCAATTCGGGGTGTTTCACGCGGGACTTCGGTTTATCCGAAATTTTCGTTATCCGAACCGGGCGCCGTCCCGATCATTTCGGATAAACGGATGTTTACTGTATATACACTACTCAGTTTAACTTAAAACTGTTATTGAAGTGAGGTTAACAGTTTGCTTACACATTTTCTTACAGTTCTACGAAAGCGTCTACAACATAAAGGATTACCTCGTTCCAAATCTGAAATATTCTCACAGGACTGACTGGGATTACTGTATGATATGATTACTGGGATGATTCCACCAGCACTATCAGAAGATCATTGGAATGATTCACAACAAGAATTTCAGGGAGCGGTTCTAAACGATTTGAGCTTAAGAACGAAAGAATGCCATGAGATAAAACATCTCTAGAACCGAAGAAATTAGTGATACTGGGAATATCTCACCTAAAAAATCTAATTAAATCAATATTAACAGAATGTTTCACTTTTACATAATTTTACTGTCATTCCAATTGCATCAAAGGTAAGTATTCGTACAATGCAAGTTCGCGCTATTGAAATATTATATATTTACGCGAAATACATGGGCAAATTGACAATAATCACAAATACGTGTCACAGCTTGATATCGCCTTGACCTTTCAGAAAAGGAACCTGGTTAAATGGTTAAATTCCCAAAAAAAACGGACTTGAAAGACACAAACAAAGAAAGAAAGCGCACAAAGTCCCCAAAACGGCTTGTTAAAATGTTCTGGCCTGGTAGTCTAGATGGTTAAGGCAGCCTCACAGATATAGGAATATCCTGTCAGACTTTTTTCAAGTGCAAGTTCAAGTTTTTCCTTGGGAATAAACTTCCACATAAGGGCGTGCACCCATGTTAAGTCGCCTCAACCCTTTCCTAAAATGGTTAAATATTCTGGATTCAGCCACCGAATCCGATACCATAGTTTGTAAGGTCAATTATTTAATAAGTCAAAATTTGATAGGAAAATTGACAACCATTACTCATTGGCCACTGTTGAGCAGTAGCACCATTTCACCTCAAAGAAACGGAAAGTAACATTGAGATTCATGTTCAATTACCCAAATGAAATCTTCTAAGGGAAACCTTTCGTATATCTATTTCAATAATACAATTTTCACTTCAAAACTACTTACTTTCCCCTATGGATCCCAATGCTACAATAACTAGCAACGAACGGTTCCGAGTTGGCAAAAATGAAATCTCGGCGCAGACCTAAATTGGGAAAAGAGAGCATTCTTCCGCTTTAAAAAGAGTCTCTTTTCGGAGCGCCATCTTTGAGCAGGTGAAACGAGGCGGGAGGGAATAAAGAGCGGGAAGGAGAGAAGGAGAGAGGAAGAAGGAAAGGGCGAGAGAGAAGGAGATAGGTGCGAAAGAAGAGACGGCCCTCTTAAGCACACAAAGCAGGAGTCACGTAATGAACTTAAATGGGATCGCGTAGATAACAGGAATCTTATTTACAGGAGAGGGAAGAGCATTGAGGATCGATGTGGAAAAGGGAGAGATATTAGGGAGAGACTCTCATTCAACATCCCCTGGAAAGTGTGTTCACCTTATGCGGGAAAGAATGACAAACAGACTTCGTTACAGCCAACTTGGAGTTGCCATTTCGCCTTCAGACCCTTTTCCCTTACCGCACCGGAAACTTGTACCACCTATCATTTCTTTGTCATTCACTGGGAGAGTTGGCTACAACGAGAAACATGGGGTTAAACGGGGAATGAAAATGTACTTCTATAAAGAATTTAAACTTCAAACGATTTTAACCGGTTATTGAAAAGAAGGAAAGGTAATCATGAAAGAAATGATTTCGCCATGATGGCAATATCTCTTCCGTAATATAAAATGCTAAACAAACAAGACGATAAAATTAATATGGTCAATCGTAACTTGCTGGAATTCCGTAATTTTTTCCTTAGATATCAACTTAGGTTTTTTTTGCTTCCACTCCTTCTAAAGTTTTCCTTTCTATTTCTATTCACCTACACACACGTTTTTATGTACACTCCTGGCCAAAATTAACGCAGCACCTCCCTAGCGATCCTTACGGCCGGTGCTGCGTTAATTTTGGCCAGGACTGTACATACGTAATACCATTGACGAAAGGTTAGATGGAAGAAGAGACTTTTCAGTCTCAATCTCACCTTTAATAAAGACCCTAATAATAACAATATTAAAAGAACATTCTTTGTAACTATCACGATATATATTTCAGTCGACCGGTTTCGTCAACGTATTGATATCTTCAGATGAAGTACTTAGGGATTTAAAGAGCCTTTTCCCTGCTATCTCATACATAAGTTCTAAATTTTTTGTAACTTACACCTGAAGATGTCGATTCCTTAACGAAACCGGTCGACTGAAGTATATATAGTTCGGAAATTACTAAGTGTTTTTCTTTTGATGTGGTTTTAACATGGCAGTACTTTCTCACATTCATACAGTTCTTCATTGGTTCCAATGGATTTAGATCAATTATTCGTTAAATTTTGCTGGAGGGATCAAAATATATTTTCACATAAAGAATACAAACAAATCGACAGTAAGGTCAAATATACGGTTTTCATTGGATTACTTGTAAATTTATGAGGAGAAACTGCATCTATTTGATTTTTTTTTTATTCTTTGGATTTTGAGCTGTGATGAGTTGTGTGCAAAATAAAAAGAACACAAGAAAGCAGAAAGATATTTTACAACTCAAATATTGGTGAATTTATGGAAAAATATCATTTTGTTTACCTGAGGGATATTAACATTTCTCTCTAGTTAGTTATTTTCGAAAGAATAGAGATAGCTCCTACCGAAAAATCGGAATAGATATAAACTGATTACGTGTACATTAGTGAGAGACATACACACAATCGATTTCAAAAATCGAGTGTAAACTGTAATTAAACACATAAAATTCATAAGAGTTCTATAAGAACGTGAAATGTAGCAAAGGTAGGCTCTAAAATCAATTTTTGCCAGCCTGATTTCCTGAAGAATGCAATCCTTACTGTACTGGTATAAACAAACACGGGAAAGTCTGTGTTACAAAGATCTGAAATATTGCGGAGACTGATATGCATTCATATGTGATGGAAAATTATTGTCAATGAATTATAAGCACTACTATCAACAAGTAAAGGTTATCTCCCAGTAGCATTATCGTTCAGAAAAATTATTCAACATCTGACGGATAAATGAGTGAGAAAAAACATTGGATGATGGACGCAACAAGTTTAGCAGTAAATAAATAACCCTTCGCCTTCTTTAATGAAAGTAATTAATAACTTTAGAAATAATGAGAAGTTGACTTACATGTAGAATGGTCTGCATGCCAATAGGATGCAGTAAGAGAAATCAAACTCACCTGTAAAAGAAGAAAAGACAAACTGTTAAAAACATTGATAAGAAGAAATCGAAAATAAAGAGTGAATTATTTATCTATAATAACATTTTTCCATATCGGTTTTTCCTTATAATCTAGAGCAGGGTTTCCAAAGTGCTGTGCTGTGTGCTCCGAAGATAGAAAGAATATTTATAAATTAATAAAAAAGCTTTTTAACTATAATAATTTTAAGAATGAATAATTCAAATAGGCCCCACAAAACGTACAAGCGCTTAGTAACCAATCACGAACAGGTGATTCTCACAATCAAGAGGTTGTCATTACCTACCCATCAAACTACACAAGATCTCCCGTCAAAATTCAAAGGCCATCAAAATGCTCCATCAAAGAAATAGTTTGGAAAACCCTGCTTTAAAGCAAAGATAACCGATGACATTTATACAATTCCTATTCTTTCTTGAACCTTCCGTTAAGATTTCTTAAGTAAATTCTGGTAAAATACAAATAATGAAAATCTAGTTTGATAAGAAAAGGGAAGAGACGTCTTTCGGAATCTCCTCCAATGTTCGTCTATTTTCACCAAAAACATTATTGTTACAGAAGAACAATCAAAAACAATCGATTTTATCGGATTTCAATAAAATATCAGATGCGGCCGACTGGCTGCCGAATCTTGGATATCTCTACTCTAGAATCCACCGCGATCGACTTATACCACAATGTGCTGATCGAAGTTCAAGTGCAAAATCAAGTTTCAAGTCCGACTTGTGAAACAACAACCATTTGTAAATTTCATACATGATTTCTAATCTAACTCTTTCACACGCTTCCTGAATCTTAATACTAAACAGAAAGAGTTTTTTATGAATGTTTCCATTGCACGGAAATTTTTAAAACTTATACAATATGAATGTCGTCAATCGATGAGAATATTTATGTAAATTAAACTTTTTAAATTGCGACTCTCGGTTACATTCATTTTATATTTTAGTCACTGAAGTATTATACATATAAATTTATTTTAATAACAAGTTAAATCATGAGACATTCATATCGGTGCAGCAGTTTTATCGCCTATAACACAGAATACTTGTTTTTGGAAGCCACACTTTGTTTTCTTATATCCGAAAGCTCGATAGCGTTCTAGCTTTGCATAATATTCAGCTAAAAATTTGATACCATATTCGATTTTCAAGGAGTTTTTCCTTCCCAGCCTACTTTGGTCTACCGAGAATCTTTTCCCAAATGGAAAGTAAATCTTGCGATTATCCTTGTTCATATACGGCTCTACTGGTAAACCGCAGAACACTCCAATGCACCAACATTTGGATAGAGTCTGACGATTCCGTATATCTAAAATTTCAACCACAGAGGAATACAAAACCTACCAACGAAAGAAAATAATAAAGCCACAGAAGAAATGTGTTTTCTTCCCTATCGCTCGATTCCTTCGGTGACTCATAATTTTTTCAAAGATTCTTTAACATTCATATGTCCTTATCCCAGCTCGAAATGGTAGGAATCCTGATTCTACCACCAGTGATATCTTTCTCACCTCGGTTCATTCTTAAAAATTGCCCTCATTCTCAAGGATTATCAATCCGAAGATCGGTTTACAGTAAATACCAAAGCCATTTAATTCCTTGCCAATTCATTTTCTCGTTATTCCTAGCTTTGATACTCTCCATTACCCATCTCTCGCAAATCAACCTTATTTCCTTTCTTTTGCTTTCAATACTGATAAGGAAGAGAGTTGTTAAATAAACGTCTAGCGTAAATTGGTGGAATTTCATATAAAAACTTTAGTGAAAAAGTCGAAAATAAATCACATGTACTAAATCCACAAATAGCAAATAAAATAAATAACAAATAATAAACTCCACCCTATTTGTGGAATTAGTACAATTTATTTATTTTGACTTTATCACTAATTTTTTTAGAGAATCGTTGTACTTTTTCCACAGTGTAGTGTATATTAAGAAAAAATAATAAAAAATACAAGACTAGTTTCAGCGACCGATCGCATTCATCAAGGACTTGATAAAAAGTATAAAATACTTGATGATGTCGATCAATCGCTGAAACCATTCGTGTATTTATTAAAATTTGTTTTTATTAAACACTATACTGTGGAAAAAGTACAAGGATTCTCTTCTTTATCATGAGGTATTTCCACGAGACCATCATAGCATACTGTGCGTCTGATTAAGTTTTCCTTTCTTTTGATAATTTTTTTCATAAACATCACTCCTCATTGGCTTTTTGAATGGATTACTTACTAGAACTCACATTTTATTTCCATTATGGTTCAGAAGCTCCGTTACTTTCAATCAATTACCCCCTCCCACAACTACAAGATATGTTCCAAAGCCATACGTGATTCCACTCCGAATCCAGCTTTAAAAAGCCGTTTCATAATACCTAAGCCCTATTACTTACTGTAATTATATTTCTCTGCTAAAATAATCACTTCGAAAGAGCTATTTTATTAGTATTTCTCCTTGCAACTTCCATAGCTGGTGATAAAAAGAATTTCACAATCCCCCGAAAGATATCCTGTAGTAGGACACAAGGACGTCTTTAGACGTAATTGAGACTTTTGAGTACCGTCTTCCATTTAATCTATACAAATATAACAAATAAAAATCTTGGAGGGATTAAAGAATGGGCGAACACATAAAACCATTCCCTGACCCCGAAAAACACAGTGAGCAGAGACTCGGACCTGGGTCATTGGCAAAGGTTCAACAACAAGGTTCCTTCCTACCTTCGCTTCATAAGTGTTCTACCTTTCGGTAGGTTCGGCACAATCAAAAATCCCTATTAATAGCCATCTCCTTCATATCCTTATGTTAACCTTTAACCCCACCCCTTATTTCATCCAACATCTTCTGTCTTTGTCTTCCTCTCTGCCTTTTCCCCATTTATCTTCATAGATATAATAATGAAACTGTGATGATTTCTAGTTTTACTACAATTTACCGGAAGGCTATACGAACCATTCATAATAACGCACTGAAATAAATTTCATGAGAGCAACGCATATATTAGCGTCCTGCACTCATTTTTTAATATCATTTAACTCAGATACAAGGTTTCATACGTCATTAATGATTCACGCAGTCAACAAGCTACTAAATCAAGAAACGCACGCGATAGGTAAACTGAGAAATTTTTACTTCGGTTACCGCTTACATGGGGGATCCCACCTGGAAGTTATGGAGTATGCTTTAAGGGATTAGGAGTGAGAGAGATGTGGGATTACGGAGGATGGGAGTGAGGGAGTGGCGAACATCTCGCGGGGGCGGAGTGAGGCAGGGGAGTGAACCCAACGAAAGAAAAGGCTCGGGCGTGGGCGATTCCGTTTTTTTGCCGTAATTCATTTGTTGAAGGCGCTTTCCGTCGCGACGATAACAGGAAAGAAAGCGAGCAGATGTCGTCGCAATCGCTCTCAGGCGTCGAGAAAAAAGCTCTCCTTGGGAATCCTCCGCACCTTGAGATTAGCTATCTTCTCTCCTCCGCCGCGGATCGAATGAGAGCCTTTTCATAAGGGGAGAGACGTGACGTCTGAATAAACACAATTTAATAATTTATGGTTTGAAAAATGAGGCGAACACATCCCTCGAGAGCGCTCTTATTTCACGCACGCAAATTGAAATTCTACGCTCGCTTTGATTGATAAATCCCGAGGAAAACATCGACTCGAACGGGTCGCATTTTTCGCTTGAAATAGTTCGCGGAGAGTTCTGTGAAGATGAATAGGGAATGATAAATTGAATCACTGCCACGAAATCATAAATATTTCTTTCGAGGGTAGATTCATAAAAAAAATCATAAAAACCATTGTCGAAAAATGCAAAAAAAATCAAAAATGAACTAAAAATTGCGTTCAAATGTTTTGTATTAAGTACTGTCATTCATAAATTCACACGTATGTTTAAATATATTTTGTTATTTTTTTCCTTGTAATTCTTTGTACGTTATTACGAATTACTCATTAAAATTTCATTGCATGTGCGTTCATTGTCGGTGTTGTAATAACTCAGTGTAATTATTAATGTGTCTCGATGTATTAAATCAATTTTATCATTGATTGTTGTTATGTACCGATAACAACGACTAAGGGAGGTTTTTGAAGGGGTTCCCGTCTTTGAGCGAACGCCGGACGGATTTCATCATAATGTACACATATTCACAAGATGGCATCTTTAATATCCTTCTTCGTCACAATATTTTATAATAGACAAAATCTAATCAAACTAATCTAATAAACAATATCTATCTTAAACATCAGAAACAATCCAATCATTTTGGTATTCCTTTTGACTCTTTACTTCCTCGCTATTGGTCATTACCAGAACGTTCCAATGATCACGTGACTATCCCTGCATTTTTTTAAATACCGTCCCTCAACCATCGCTCTCTTACAAAATTATACTTTTACGCTCGAGATCCCGAAAATAAATCTCTCTCTTATTTTTTCCTTCAAATTTTCATTCAAATTAGCGAAAACGGCCGCCTGCGAAAGCTTTCACTGAATAAATCACCAATGTTTTATCGTTTCGGAGGCCGATTCCCTTAATTAAGTTTCCTCCCATTTTAACCCCGGCATACGTATTACGAAACTTGTATCGATGTTAATATTAAGTATTACTGGGAGTGGAAGAAATCTTGCTTCACTGCCCTTCCAGCTGATGCTTCATTTCCAAAGCCATTTTTGCCATAAGGTTAATTATCAATGACCTTTTGCCCATGAAAAAGAATTTGAACGTTTTTAAGACCACTTTTTCTTCAGAGTTGGACAGCCGTTCTTACGTTGATGGGTTTTTGGCAAATAAATTAAGAGAACAAAGATTAAATGGGAGGAAAATAAATTAATGCTTGAGAGTTAACGGTTCAACAGTGGAATTGAGTTGGTAAGCTCTCCTGTCAACAACTGAATCCAGTATACTGAGTTTAATTGCGAAACACGATCGGAACCTTTCATTTTGTAGCCAGATTGCTTGTTATTAAACTTTAGGGTGATCGGAGGAGTGATGCAAAGAACAATTGTTTTCTAAATTACCCCTCGAGGACTCGCGTCTGGGTCGAATCGACCCATGTGAATTTTAAAATTCCATATCTTTTTATCGGTGCTTTTTTACATCTTCTTTCTCATAGTAGCTGAGTTTTAGAATGATCTGAACCAGTCATGCATTTTCGCCAGGTCGGAAATGGAGGTTTAATTATTTGAACAAATATTTTTTAGCGGTAGTGCCAGGTAGATGAAAGACCTTTACGTAAAATATTGCACCTTAATTAGTTAAACCTTAAGGTTTCCGCCTTAATTTTTAGAGATATTATATACATTTCATATAATTAATAATTATCATTAGTATATTAAATGTTATTTTATTTTTAAACAGTTTACTTTTTCACATTTACAATTTACAAATTCATCACCACTCGTCAGGGATATCGAATTTTTACTGAATACTATTAAAATTATTTGAAAATATTTATTTGATTTTATTTTAATAACCAGGTTAACCGTTAATTAATAAGACATCATCACTAATTAATTAAAAATTTATTCACTACATTTTGAGACAATTTTCCCCTTTGGAAGATGCCGATTTCAACCAACGCGAGTACTGACGTGACGATTTGGGACGCGAGTCCTCGAGGGTTAATGTCTATAAAGACGAAAAAATGATTTGCATCCATATCTACATATTTACCCTTAAAACCACTTTTCGGCATGTAGTAGCTGCTGGATTTACCTCGATTCTATTTCCCCAATCGATTACTTTAGCATATTGTTTGCGAAAAAAAATGAATTTTTGAAGCGCCTCGTTCTAGCATCTGTTTTCCTCGGTCAATCGGTCTATATAACATGAGAACACATAATTTTGGCTACATTCTCTGATAACCTTTTTTTCATTAATTTAGAAAGTATGTGAAGTCTTCGTTTACGTCTTCTATCTTCTCTATTTCCTATCCTGGAGCATCCGAGTAACGCTCACTCTTTTTTGGAGTAATTCTTAAGGAAACGTATAACCTTTCGTTGAACTTTATCCAATACATGAATACTACACTTTTCAACAGGATACCATCGTTTTACTATATAGTAAGCGATTCGGTTGACTTTATAGATTTTTCACCTGTTTATCGCGGACGGAATCAGTGAGGACATTTGTCATTTAAAATATTTTTTACATTTATTTTAAATATCTCTGATATCACTATAGTTTTATTTGCTAGAAATGCACACTTCGAGAGAGGAAACTTCTGTTTATTATTAGAGTATTTCATATTTATCGATGATTCAGGAAATATACACATTTAGTCCAAGAAATAATTCTCTATGACCTAAGATAAAGGTAAAATGAAGCAATTTTTATTTTCAGGTAATTAAAACACACATTAGCTGTAATCATACAAACGTTAGGGATTGCAAGAGTGGATTGTAGTTTAAAACAAAATTGAACCGACCGCATTTACAATATTACCAACGTAGAGAAAATACTTTCACGGGGTATTTCAAATAGTAGATAAGTAAAGTACGCTAATGACACATCTCACTTCTGTAGTCACAGCTTCCATTTTTAATTAAATCGTAACGTTTTCCGAGAATGCAAACGTCATTAAGCAGTGGAATCTAGTTCATTCATCAACATTCATTCATAATCTAGTAGTCAAATCAGCCACTGTTGCCTTTAAACAGGACAGCTTACGTTGACCACTATTTTCTCAATTGTGTGCCGAACAAACAGACGACGGCATATAGAGCACCAGTATTCCTCTTTCGTCCGCAAGTGTCAATATTGAGTCTATGCCATGGAAAACAAAGCAGCAGCGCACGGCGATGGTGAATCATCCGCTGTTCCATTTTTGAAAACGTTTAAAACCGTTTCAAAAACAAAACCTGCCTACCAGAGCCGCACACGTCTGTCGCTAGCTCCTTATTCGCTACCTCGCGAACCGCACGCGGAATATCGCCGTCGCGGGAGAATTATAAAATCCCACGCGTCCGTGCACTCACTCGCCACTTACTCAGTTGCCATTTCTGCGCCAATGGACGATAACACTGACGCACGAGTTAAAGATAGTCTGTGCTCTGGGAAAAAGTCTGCCCGTTGGACCGAAACAGCGAGCAATCGTTCGTTTTTAGCTCCGGCCGGAAAGATTATTTCGAGTGATATCGCGGAACGGAAACTTTCCCTCGCTCTTCTTCGCTCGCAACCCTTTCCTGCGATTTATCCAAAGCTGCCATTTATAAGCTAGATCTTTCTGATTTTTTTGTTGTCTAATGAAATATTGTCAGCTTAGTGGATGGTGACACATCATGCGTGACACAGTAACATTAATGTCAACGTGGGTAATCAATCAGGAGGTTTGTTAATAGCAGCTATCTAAACCATCCTATATCCCCTGCCAGTAGCTTTATTCGCTCATCAATTCAAGCACATAATCTAGGACAATATGCCGACATTGTTTCACCGCATTATGTATTGTCATTTTATCTATGAATACAGCCCCATACGGAAATTCTAAGAAAAAGGGACAATAAGTGCCTTCTGGTTAACAAAGAATTACCTTCCTCCGATTCAATCCAATCTTTTTTGAATAACGGATACTTCATTTACTAGGTAGGTGCACTTGAACGATTGTCTTTATAGAGGGTACCTGAAGCGGTCAACGACTCTTTGTTGAGCCAAAACTACTGGTTTCAAAAAATACGATAGGAAAACACAAATGCTTGATTCTGGTTCTTGAATTCCTGCTCTTTCGATTTTTGCACAAATGCTAAATTCTTAGAATGATAGCCATATGTGAACTACAGGTCACCTCTGGCTGAAATATGACCAGAAGGGGTTTGAAAGATTGGACTTCCTACACGCCATCTTCTCAAACAGAATGTGGTCACATATTTTACAAATCCTCCTCGCTTTCCAAACTACCAACAGACTTTATCTGAACTGGCAATTTAAGGGTAGGGTGACGAAAACTTGATTTAGCGTTGAAAGAAATTATAAACAACTTGTACACCTTATCACAGGATCCAATACAAACGACCTAAGTTTTGACTCATTATCACCCGATTGTGACGCTAAGCGGAGAAACCTAATAATTCATTTGTATTAAATCTTGTGGTAACGCGTACAAGTTGTTGTTATTCATTCATCATGAACTACTACAAAGTAGAAGCCGAAACAGGGGACTTAGTTGATTTCCGATTTAAAAAACTGTAAAAAATACATTTAAGCAAAACTTAATTCTATATCTCTGTTATTGTATGAACCTATAAAACTAGATTACGAACCAAAATCTTTCAGTGAAATTATGAAAATTCTATTGAATACGTGTTTTTCGACCGAGCTAATTAACAATATCAAATGAATACGTTCAAAAATAAAAATGAACACTAAAAATAAGTTCCGCATGCAGAAAATTTTCAAGCACGAGGAGAAGGAAGAGGAAAACCCTTTCGAAGAGGAGAATATGAAGTCGTGAAAGAAAAAAGCGGTTGGGATGGGAAGACGAGGCACTCTGGGACGCAAAAAAATCTTGCCGGTGTCAGTGTGAAGGCACCGAGGTCCTCCATCAAGATCATCCTCCCCCGCACTCCGAAAACACAAGAAGCGCTCATTCCAAGCAATGGAGAGGTGAGACGGGAAACGAGGGGTGAAAAGAACTGAGAGGAAGACGAATTGGGAGATCCTAGAATTGCCTATCCAAATCCAGGTGGAAAATCCGCCTGGATTTTCTGGGATCCCAGACAAGTAAGACTTTCGCATTGCCAATCCTGCATCCTACATCTGCAGTCTATTTTTACAAAAAAGTACACATACATTTAGGTCATGCGTATGAATGGAAACTTTAACGGATACAGGATAACCTAATGTTACGTTTTATCAATCCCTAGAGATACTACAGACAAAGAATTTAATTCGACGAAATTGAGACTGGAAGGATTTTCATCCATATTAATCGATAAGTTTATATAAAAAATGAGATAAAATATAATCAAATTATATGAAATAAATAAATTAAAGAAATAGAAAAAAGTAAGCTGTTAAAATATAAAAATTTAATTTGTTAATGTTTTGATTATAATTAGATAATTTATTGTTTATTTATTATTTGATAATGAAATTTATTGATAATTCTAATTAATAAATTTAACAGGAAAAATTGGACGGTGGTGGACAGAAATGACGAAGAGAAAATGGGTAAAAGAATAGCAGATCAGATAGGGTTAAGTACAATTTTGTTCCAGAAAGATTTCTTTGAAAAGTTGTAGATAAGGGGGGGTTTTGAACTAAAGGAGAGAGTTCATTCTAGTTTCTACTGGCAGGGACATGTAAATATTTCACTAACTTGGATATCTCTTTATTGATTTCTTATAGTAATCGATGATGGAGAAAATAAAATATCTTTAATATCTATCTTTACAGGGCTATATAACTTATTGCATTGGATTACAATGAAGAAACCCATAAAATACGAAGGACATGGAACGAAATAGAAATAGAAGGCAGTGCGGTCGAAATAAATTTATAAATGAGCAATTGAAATTCTAGGAATTTATTCTCAATTTGTCACATGCCAAGAACAAGGAGGGGTATTAGCAGATCACCTCAGTGGGTTTTATTTACTCGATTTATTTATAAAACGCTACAGAGTAAGAAAAAATATGACTACAGATGCGACAGATGGTTCCTAAATAAATTGAAAGACTTCAAGACAAGAGTTCCCGCTAAAAAGGCAATTATTTTAAGAGAGAGGAAAAATGGATTGAGTGGGATTAAAATATTTGCTAACACGAAAATTTCACAGCTGAAAAACACTCGATCTCTTTCAATCAGAGTAAACGCCTATAAAAATCAAAGGAGGAAAACAAGTAGATAATTTGTTTTAATAGCAAATTCCAACCTAATCCCATCCAGTTGCTGGGCTCAAGCTAAGAAGTCGTATAGTTAAAGCAAGTTAGAAAGCCCCTTTAATTGGACATATTTTAAAGTAGACTTTTATGTGTCACCATCCTGCTCACCAACAAAACTGACATTCAGAGGCAGTCTTCGGATCGTAAGACTAAATAACTCTCCGGTAAACAATAAATAATTGCCAACACCCTTGAGGAGATTGTACACAATGCTTTTATTTATTACTTTATTTACATTCCCTTTCATACACATAGATGAAGATACCCTTCTTTCCTTCGCACATGTTTGAGATGCCAGCCATACAGAATTCCACTATTTTATTCCTACGAAAAACTTGTAGAGTAAATGAAATCCACGAAAGATACAATAAAACTACAGAACTTAAATTTCTCACAGAGCTGCAAATTTACGCAATCTGAAGGAGCCTCCACAAGAATCATTGATTAACGCTAAAAATTAGCAGCATTAACGTAATAAATAACAGTAATTAAAAAGAAACGAGTCAAGATGCGTGAGAAAGATCTCCATTTTTCATACACGCGATATTAATATATTCGACAACTTGCCATGGGGAGAGAAAAGTGAGAAATAGTGGAGCCACTCTCGTACGAAATTGAGGCTAAGAGATAACAGTTAATAACGAGAGAGATGAGAAGTATTGAAGAGAATCAAAATAAGACGACGGTGTTGAAAAATGAAGATATATGATGTAAGACAGTGGAAGGTGTAAAGCAATAATATAAGGGTGTGAGGAATGAGTGAGACGAAGGATGAGTTAGGTGAGGAATTAAGGGCGCGATAAACGGAGTGAAAATGGCGAAACTCATCTTGTTTACGGAATATGACTGGAAATGGCGATTGCCTCTTGAGCAGAGAAGTGACGTTACGTAAGGAATGTGAATCGAATCGAGTGGTCCAGAAATAGACGCTCTTTGATGGATGTAACCGCACTGGATTCGCAGAAAGTGACTGACGATTGGAACAGAAATACGAGCCAATGGGAAGATTCGCTTCAAAATTTTAATACATGACAAAAGTTTCCTGGTGAAATTATTAGATTTGAAGTGACAGCGGCGTTATTACAGTGGAGAGTGAAACGCACAGTAAATCTGTGAATACGAAACTCTAACCAGCCATAGGCTTCGATAGTATTTTGTTAGTATATAAGAGGAAGGAAAACAAATATGATACATAAGATTATATTTCTATGTTTAACATAAAATTACGCACGCATATTGTAAAAGCTTTCCGCTATCTAGGTAAGCATCTCCGTTAAGTGCATTTACAATACTACTTTTAATCTTTATTTTTACTTTTCCTCCATCAAATTATTTTGGAGCGGATAATTAAGACTGGTAAATTAGCAAACAGTAAATGCGTATTGCTCATAAATTTATATTGAATAAGAAAATAAAGCGACTGTAATCGATAAAGTTTAAACAAAATAAAAACATTGAAACAATTCTAAGCACTTAGAATGTACAAAATGATAAAACTTAAAAGATAATTATAATTTAGATGATTTCAAGGATGAAAAGCGTTTAAATTAAGACGGTGTATTATTAATTCTTTCCTTTAATTAATCTCAAAAATACATTACATCAATAAACTCGATCGTACTTCGTGGAAGGACATTCTGAACTTAGAAGAAAGAATTCCGTAAACTTCCACAGTTAAAAAAATCACTATGGAAGTTTACGGAGTTTTTTCCCACTAAGTTTACATTACACCAAATTAAATGGGCTCAAGAGCGGTATACTACGCAATATCTCTTTAGTAAACAATTTTATATAATACTATTAGTAATAAAGTAGTACACAACTTGTAATTATTTACTTATACTTGGATCTAACCATCTCGCTGCTTAATAATCCTAAAATTGTTAGTTATTCATAAAGTAGCACTTAAATTTACACGTCTTTCGTAATGAAACTAGAATTACCCGAATAACTAGTCATTCTGAACCATATGGCTCTGGCATTAGCTGTCAATAGCTCCCTAAACGTTCTTTACCGCGCACGGTGAACCGCACATTCTTCAAAGTTTCAAATTATCGACTGACCTACATTTCCATGAAAAGCAATTACCTTCTCCACTATTTCCGCAATTCTGCACACCCAAAAAAAAACTCGCCCACGAAAAAAACATCCGAAAATTCCATATAAGACCGATTACATCACTATCCGTGATACCTATCCATTCCCGTTCATAATGATACATTTGATGTTAGGATGAATGGAAACTTTTACTCTCAACCGTTCACCTCTAAAACGCATATTTAACCATCCTATCTGCTGTCCCATTATTTTGCGATGTTAAAAGTTTCTTTACCAATAAATACGTACTTATGTTATTATTGGAGCACGTAATTAGTTATAATTAATTATAAATGAGACATTAATTCAAATTTACTCTCATTAATTAAGGAGTATTCCACGTCTAAACATAAAAAAAACAAAATTTCGTCGATATAGAAAACTCTTTTTTTAAATATCGAAAGGAAACTATCCCAACGATTAAACAAGATTAACTGAGATTTTCTTCAAACTCACAGGCTAATTTTCCTTAACCAAGAGTCAATTTCTTCACCCTATTTCTCCAGCAACTAACGAAAACCCTTTTAATTCACTCATTATTTTCCCATCCTCGAAATGATATTTTCTTTATCTATGATATCATCATTGTTAATTCTTGTGATTGCTCTTCTTTCCTCAACTAATCAAATTGAATCCGTTTTACTCTTAAACTGAAGTTATTTGAAAGAACTCCATTTTACATGGGCATAAAACTATAGAATAAAATTCCTTAAGGTGTGTGCAAAAATGAGCAGAGTTTCAAGAGAAATTTAACAGCAATGTCAGTAAGAAAATATTATTAGCTAGATGAGTTTCTACTGGATAAAGATATATCTAATTAGGTTTAATGAAAGATTGTCTTACACGATGTCAATTACTGTAAGGTTAATATTTTAGTGTCAAGTCACTTTTTAAATTTCCTACCATGTAAGCATGTACTATATGAAGATGAGTAATTTCATACTAAGTGATGTAGGTGAAGTAATTTATGTAATTTAATTTATGAAATTAAATTTATGCAATTTAAAAACTTGTTAAATGCTTTTTGACAGGTTTCCAATTCAATACAGAGTTTACTTTTGTGCAACTGAATGCAATGGTAACGAAATAAATTATTTCTAATAATCTTTGCTCATTTTCATTATATGATAATAATAATAATAAATCTTCCTTATTTGGGCGAGATTGAGACTTAAAAGTCTCTTCTTCCATCTAAACCATAAATATGATATGCGAGAAGAAAAAGACGTTGTATTCTTCAGTGTTTAGGTTAAATAATAAATAAATACATTCTCAAACGTCATTGAAACGTGTATTTCATTATCTCATTCCTCTACTCTTTAAAAAGCATCTTGTTTTGATATCGATAGTTGATCTCTGCTCACAATGACAGTCTTTTCCGCTTTAACCAAAAGCCACTGTTTGAAGGAATCGCCTCGGAGATGGACACATCCTGTAGGAGTCGGTTACTACGAAGGGGGGGAGAGATGAGGACCGCTCCGGAGGACATAATGGAAGCAACAAGAGTTAGAAGAATGGCCCTTTTGTACCAAACGTCCACAAGTGAAATGAATAAAGTGAAACTTGAAAAGCCCTGTTTCGTGAATGAGGAATCTTAACTACGCCAAAGGCTTACGAAAATGTGTGTGGGCTACCACTCCATTCCCGTTTGAAGAAATGTTTAAAGCAAGTGGACCTCCATGACTATTTAGCCAGCGGAAGATATATTTTGAGGGCCTCGTGCTTAAGCCTCTTATGAACTGGAGGGACTTCGACTAAAGTCACCGCAAATTGCTAGTAACTTCCTTTTAAATGTTTTAGATAATTAGATATGATATTTTGTTGGGTAAACACTTTAAAACATTTGAAGTGAAACCTTTGAAAGGAATACTATAGTACAAAAGAAGAAATGAGTGAAAAAGAATTTAATTACTCACACAAGTTTATGTGTTAATTTTCCCACTATAAATTTACCAATAAACTCTAGCCTTGCAATCAACAATCCTAAATCGCCAATCGCACTTGCATCTACTAATTAAATTAACTTAAAAAAAAACTATTGTATCCGTTGATGATGTACAACAAATTTTGTTATTATGATAATTACGACAGAACATTACGACGAAGGTTCTTAACTATTAAACAGGTTAAAAATCTACATCAAGTACATGTCGCATGCTTTTTGATAGTAAAAATAGCGTGGCTTTAGATCAATATAATATTTCTCTTACTAGACACATAAGATAGAATAAACTGTTACTAGTGATAGAATTAGAATTTTCCTCACTATTAAACAGCAATACTAATATTCTATCTTAATTCAAATGTTATGGAAAAAAACAAATGCCCACAGTCACGAACTGCGAAACGGCGGTCACCTCAGCATCCCATTTCAGTAGCAACCGCCAAAGAGAGCCGTCCAAAAAACCCAAATTTCACGCAAATGAAATTAACACACCGTCCTCCCGACAAGGAAGAATAACGAAATGGAGATTTGATGGCGAGAAGAAGCAAATCAAATTGTCATGAATTCGAAATTTTGTTTGAGGATGATAATCACAGGAGCCTCGTTCCGAAAATTCTAGAGGCTTTGCGAATTTCAAATTCTCCGAAAGTTTTTTGTACCTGAGGAATCCGGTTTCCGAAGAGGTTCTTATCGTGTCGAATCCACCATTTTCCACAAAGGATTTCCACGAAAGGCATTACAGATTTGAGTTCCTCGCTATCATCAAAAACGAATCAATTCCCGAAATGAGAAATTTAAAAACATAACATCACACAAGAATACATTCTTCGTGTTTTAAGGATGAATTTCGATATCAACATCAGTCATTGGGCAGAAAACTTCTCTTATTTCTTTTAACAAAGGTCTCACGACAGAGTCGGATTCTTCAAGTTCGCAAGACGAATTCAAAGCAAAACTCTTCCATTTATCTCCATTACAGTTCTTTCCAAGAAAAGGAACTTTGGACTTTGAATGCGAAACATATTCTCACACTGCGCATTAAAAGAGTTTGAAAATCCCCAAAGTAACACAACCAAAGCAGAACTCCTTCGTCGGTCTGCAATGCAGTTGTCGACACTCCACGCACCGAGTTAAGAATTGAAACTGTAAACTTTGAATGAAGTTGTATATTTAATTTCCAGGCTCACTTAAATCTCGATCTCACGCGTCCTTTCTTATTCAGTCTTTATTCGTTTGTAGGAAATGGGGAAAAAAATTGTTTCGTGTTCCTCTTCGAGCGAATTTCAATAGCACTGAGGACAAACCACTTATTTATTGAAGAAAGTACTGAATGATAGAAAAATGAAGTTTAAAGGCACGAAAAGGTAATGAGGGTATTTTTGGTTTAATTATTACCGACTTAATAACGACCTTTCAACAATAAAAGCAATCAAACCTGTACTTCATTTACTCTAACTAATTAAGGCAATATCTGTAGTAGTAGTGTTGTAAATGGAAATGAGTTTACAACAAAAATAGTTTTTTTTATTTAGCAAAATAATCCAAAGTTTTAACTTGCATCAATAAAATCGAAACAAAAGTCATGTGGAAGTTTTAAGGTAAATTTCTACATCCATCAATGTTACTTTTGAGTTCATTTCTTTTTCATCTACCATTCAAGGAACACTTAGTCGCATTTTCATCAATGAAATCTAATCTCTGATTACAATTGTGAGCTCATTTATGCTTATCAACTCTGCTTCGATTTTCTGACACGACCTTATAAACCTCATTAACCTAATCAACTCTATCATAATTCAATTAACTAATAAAACCCGTGTTTGTCAACGTGAGGTGCATATGTATAACCCACAGTTCGTGGGTTCATTCACAATGTGTTAATCCACAAGAGTATATTTGCTAACGGAACGAAACTTTGATTTCAAACCGCACTGGTTCAGTACAGTTACCAGTAGGCTCCGTCATGATAGGGCGAAGATCAAATGATGAGACATCTCCGTAATGCGATGTTACGGAAGCGGTTCACCATTTTGCGACCGATCCGTCGAAAAGGGCATCAGATCGAGAGTCGTTATAACCGATCCGAAAAATCGCAAAATGGCCGAATGTCTCGTTTAAATCGGAGGCTAATTCCCGACGGCGAATCAAACGGTCGATTAAATGGGCGGCGATTCCGCTCATGGAATTCGGAATTACATCCGTCGAATGACGCCATTTGGACCACCGCCGATTTTACGAATCCGGTATTGGGCGACGCAATGTTTGCGAAATGTCTCCGAAGCACGAACTGGGTGATAATGGCGGAAAATCGTATTGCCAAAAATGTGCGTTCCCCTTCGAATGTGTGTGCCAAAAAATGTGCTGCCTTCGCCCTACCACTATCCAATCGTAGATTCTAAATAATCACCCCAAACCAAAACCTGTAAAAATCGTATTCTGATGGAACTGAAGTCGGAGTTATTTGAATTAAATAGTAAGTACAAAATAGCACAAAAAACATTAAAAGCTTTAATTTAAGAGTAACCAATATTAGAAATGATAAACAAACTTTGTAATTTCCACAATATAAAATTTTTATTGTGGAAATTACAAAGTTTGTTTATCCTTTCTAATGTCGTTCCACGAAACACGGCCAGAGGACTTAGATTTCATTCGTAACCAATATTTATCAATGATTTTGGTGATATTATTTACTTATTTATAAAACCATCAGTTTATTATAACCAACATTTTATTATAAAGAATCACAGATGAAACCCCTCGTGAAATCAGTGATATATTCCTGCCATCTTGAGCAAAATATTTTCGATTTTTCTACACCCTTCATAGCAATTCATATGCTAAAGGCTTCCACAGGACAGTAGCGACAGTCTACTTAGGCGATAACTGTTCTTTATTTAAAGGTTTAATTACGTTTTTAAAAATTAATTTCATGTTTGTATTAAACCAGCAGATTCCTGATGCCATATATTCAGGGATGGAATACTTTTTCATTAGTCTTTTGATGAAGGATAGGGGAGAATATACCTTTTATAAACTTTTCTCTCAGTCATATTCATACGTACGATAACATGAAAGCTATTGAAGCGAGTGTGTTGTTGATTAATTCATTAGCATTCATCCCTACATTTGCTTTTCACCACGTCAAATTCATAAATGTGATAATATGAAAGCTACTCATGCGAATGTGATGTTGAATGGTATTCATGCTAGCCTCTTCTCACTGATTACCATGAAATGTGTTATTCATGGGAACATTGCACTGTTCCAAACTTCTGCTGCACTATAGCAGCAGACTGGCGCATTGAGGAAAACTTGAGTAAACCACAAAACTCCTCCTCTTGCCTTGAAAGCTTCATTCCGTCTCCAAAGGTTTTCGTTGCTAATATTCGAGGGAAGGTAATCCAGCCTTCGGCCTGCATGCAATACAAGCTGATGAAATGAAAGTAACGATAGATTTACTCCTAGATTTCAGGAAAATTAAAGGAAAAATATAACCAATCAATTTTAGGGATACTTGGTGGAACTTTCTAATGTCCTTATCGTTCAAATAAAACACAATCTGACAACGCCCACAAATATATTTGTGTAGGAATTGTGTTTTATGTGGAGGATTGTGTTTTATTTTCAATAATAATCTATAATTTTGGAATTTATATCATTGTAAAGAATAATAGTTTAAAACAGAGAACTAGTGAGAGAAAACACCTTTAAATCTCAACATAAACCTAATTTATAGTGATTCGAAATTTCGTCAATAAAATTTCGATGCATTAAAATTTGAAATTAATAAATCTGCGATACAGTTATTCACGTTGATATTATATAATTCTTCCTGCGGGGAAAAACGAAGTTTCGAAGCCACAACTCTTATAACATCAAGCTACAGAAATAAAACAACTGCGTCACGCTTGAAAAGACAATCGTGGGAGCGTAGAGACTAATAGCTTGAGCTTTCCCATCACCGAAACAACTGCTTCATATCCTTTTCCCTCTCTTCAACTCTCTTCCGCGCCGATTAACAGCTTTTAAAACAGCCATTACGTTTGGAAACGATTTTCATAACCAGAGCTGATGGCGATAAATTTCCCCAATTGATTTCGTGAGGCGAATCCGCGATAAAGCTTTTAAAGAGATCCGGCCTTTCCCACATGTCGTGCTTTACTCCTGTTCCCATCGCTGCTTCACATTCGGTTAACACCGCTCGGCAACACATATAATGCCACGGGAAAGAGAATACACGCATGAGTGTTATACCTTTCGGTAGGTTCATCTACACTCAAAACTGCTTGTTAAGCGACATCTCCTACATTTCCTTTGAGTTAACCCCACTCTTTATGTCATTCAACATATTTTATCATTGTCTTCCCCTCTGTTTTTTACCCTGAATTCTACAGTCTTCACCAATCCCTCTCCCCTCGATATTTGATCCACCCATTTCTTCTGTCGATGCTTAATAACATCAATTGAAACCCTCTCCTCCCCAACTATCCCCAGCACCTCCGTGTTGGTCTTCCTATCAACCCAACATACTGTTTCCATTCTACGCCATACCCACATTTCGAAGGCCACCAAGCGTTTCATTTCTTCCTTTCTTAAAGTCCACGTTTCGCACCCTTAAAGCAACACACTCCAAACCAAGGATTTCACCTATCTTTTCCTGATTCCTTCATCAAGACCTTTGTTCATCAATCCTTCGCTTTAAAAAGGCTTCCTTGGCCCAGGCTATTCCTTTTCGAATCTCATATTTGCGGGAAACAGAATTGAACACGCAAAACAGAATCACAAGCGAACGAATCAGGTGCACGTCTCCAATCAAACAATCTCCCGGATACTATATCGCCCCAGTATCTCGGGCAATACATCAAAGGCGGCGGCGACAGTTAACCCTGCTTATATCACCCACAAATGGGCAACTGACGGTAGCTTTTTTATTGACTCCCGTAATATGGACTGCCTTCCATAAAAAATCCAGCCGTTTGGACAACTTTCATCGTTTGGAGGACAAGGGAAATGGGATTTGAAAAGGGAGCAAAAGGAATGCGGGCATTATTCCGCACAAGAACACGGAGGTATCCCTTTCTTATGGCCAACGCGATAGAAAGAGGGGAGTGCGAAGAAAAACCGGTCCGGAGATTGAGACAGAAGGATAAAAGAAAAATAAATAAGGGGAATAAGGTATGCGGTAGGCTGAGAGCGATCTCCGTTGCAAGTCGAAAGTCATGGATACCTAGGACGATTTTTAAACGAGGTTAAGCCGCCCTTTTTTCCGTGTAAAAAGCTGGAATATACTGAACAAGTCACTCAGTGGGCTGAAATCGAAAATAGCCGGATATCTGGTCAAAAATGTTTTTTTGTTTTTTATTTTTGAGTGCGGAACTTGAATTTTCACATAGTTATTGCAAACAAATCGAATCTTATGTTTCAGTTTGTTATCTTTTAATATTCTCATGCGTCAAAAAGAGACATGGCGTCAAACCCTCGAAATCTTCACAGAAAATGAAAGTCTCGGATTTTTCGCAAAATCATTAGATTTTTAAACTCAAAATGGTGTCTTTCGTCTACTTATTACAAGATATCTCTTTCTTTAAAATTTATACGACGAAGGATTGGATGTAAGAAGAGACTTAAAAGCCTCGATCTCACCCTAATGAAAGACGATAATAATTATTATTATATCCTTGAGATCTAATAGTTGTTATGCTACTTCTTTCGATTCGGAAATTATCATAAAATATGAGAAAGATGCAATTATACATCCATTTCGAAATAATTTTTCTAACAATACTCGATTATTTTCTATGAAAGCTTGCAGCAATCGTGCACTGGATGAATTATAGTTGGGATGCGTCCACATTCTAAATACGGTTCCCGTTGGGGCTTGTGTCGCTACTGCATGGCGTCTTCCTTTGTTTCCCAAGACTCCGCTCAAATAACTCCCTTAGTAACCGCTTTCCCCATTGTATTACGCATAGGAATTCCATGTGCTTTCGCGGAAACAGGACTAAACGATATATAAACTAAATATTACATAGAATACATACAGAACTATACAAGGCTCCTTTCAATAAATTATACTATTGTGTCACAAGCACATGATAAAAACAAACTATGTCTTAACTATGTTACTGTAAGTATTAGGCCAGAAGGCCGGTTGGTAACTCACCCCCTCTGACATGAGCTGCTAAGAACTTAAGGGAATGAGGTTTACTAGACAGAATGAGGAGTGAGGTAGTTTGCCCTTGCTTTCCTGAGTAAGTCAGTATGCTACAAGCGGAACGGATGTCCTAGCAAGTAAAGCAAATTGACTCAACGAGTTACAGTTTTCTTGTCAGTCCATAAGGAGAGACCTTGATCAGCGCAAATATTCACTCCTGTACCATTAGCTTTGATTTCACCACAGCCATGATCAAGAATATGACAATTAGTGAATGAAAGATAATTATTTTCTATCCTGTACCAAATGACATACGAACACATTCCATTTGTCAGAATATGGTAGCAGAATCAAACTATCTTATTATCGCATTGCAAAATCTCGAGACAAATACAACGCGTGTTTCCAAATGATACAGATTGAGAATGGTTATAAAAGAAAACTACGCGAATTTAAAACTATTCATCTTTCATTCATTGAATTTGGATTGAAATCCCTCCTATATGAGAAAGAAACGTGAGAAGTTTGAAGAACTGTTTCCCAACAGAATTCTCCAGAAAACTGTTTGCAGTCATAACCACAAACTGACAGAGAAAGAAAAAGTAAATGAAGAGATTCCCACTGTGTAGACTATATAAATACGGTCATTCATTAAAAAACACGTTCACGCTTCACGGTGGAGAGTATTGTATCCAAATGGAAGCGACAAGAAAGGTCAAACAAGCAGCTTTAACACAGGAACTGGAGTGAAAGAGAAAAAGAGCGGAAAGTAAAAGCTTCGAATGAGGAGACGGATGGCGAGAATGTAACATAAAGAGGACATGGAAAAGTGAGAGCATCTGGAGAAAGGCCTTTGTGGACAGGCAATGCGGTGTGGAGAGAAGTCTATCTAGGAACGCACAGTCGTAAAAAGAGAAAGAAAAAAACAAATGCAACTTTGAATGCGTAATTTTTATACTTTAACATTTTCCGATTATTCTCCGAACTTTTATCCGATAAAAGAAGGAAAAACTGTCGTGGAAAATTTGCTCGTTTAATCATTTTCATAGAGGAATCCACGGTGTGGTATGATGAGATATAAATTAACACGAATACTAATATAAATGCAAGTCTTGATCTCATAGAAATATGAATAAATGAAATTGAGAATCAAGTGAAAAAACTGTAACTGAAATAGCACTAAAAGAGGTAAAGGCTTAAACGAAATTCGAACATTAAAAATAATAATATTTTCTGCATTTCCCTACCGCAGATACGAAATAAAATTTAAGCAAGATAATTATCTATAGGATTGATTATAATCAATTCTAAATAACCACTATCAACTGTTAATACATAAAATGTATGACTAAAAGTTTATAAATTTAACTTTTTTTACTTGTAAGATTCGAAGATAGCATTTGTCGATCTCAAATTAATTTCTGATGTATTTGAATATGAATGATTATATTAATATCACGCCAAAGATTTAAGGTTATAACAAAAATCTGCAGAGCACACCAATGATTTAAGGTAAAAACAAAAATCTATAGAGCGAAAATTGCATGGAAGGTTCCCTGTAAACCATGATGAGATGTCCATTACTCTCGGCCAATCCAACTTAAACTCTGATTTTTTTTTGTTTTCTTTTAGAAGATTTCCACAACAGTTTTCAGCTACCAAACTGGCCACAAAAACTATAACGCAAACATGGCTCAGTGTAACGCCAATTCGATTTCACTCATTTCGAGCCACTATATTTCACGGACAATCGTTCATTGACCGAAGTTTGAGTCTCTGTATCGACATTTATCGAAACGCGATCTACATTGATATATGTTTCAATTTCCAGATTCATCGAAGTGCGACAGCAACAGAACATCAACGTTGATGAAACTATTATATTCCTCGGTCGCTGGAAAAGTGCGCTTTCGGACTAGGCACTCGGTGAATTGGACAAGGGGGAATTCGTACGCTGGGAATTGATCCCCCGCGCTGATGTTGTACTATCAACCCAACCCAACCTCCCCGGTTAACTTATTTATAACAATAACCAATAATAAGGGCGTGTAGATTAACATAAGACTGAATAACAGTAGTACAACATCAGTGCGGGGAATCAATTCCCCGCGTACCACTCTGTCGGGAGATCAATTCCCCACGTACGAATTCCCCCCGGACCAATTCACCGGCCACGTTCGGACCATAAGCGAATGTCCGCGGACGGCGACATTTAGGCCCGTTTCACATGGACGCGGACTCTCCGCGCTCCGCTCTACGCGCGCGGGGCGCGGAGAGCGGTCGCCGCTTTTCACATGGACGCGGACGAAAACCGTCCGCGGCATTCTCCCGTAAGAAGGATGGCCCATGTTGCCATTTACAAATATTTACAAATCGGTAGATAATAAAATCATTTATGGTGTAAATATAAAGGATGAATACATGGTGTAAAAGGTTTTTTTCATATTAGTTAAAATAACATTAATAAAAAATATTTTCTTACATTTCCGCCTGGAAACGCTATTTTCCGACATTATCTTAATAACGCTGTTGTATACATGGCGTTGCTTTAATTGACACTAAATTTACACAGAAAGTATTCCGGAGTTAACTTTCCATAATGGTTAACATTAATTTACGGTATACCAAATCTGAATACTTTTATAACAAAAAAAGTACAGTTTGATCCTAAAATTTCGAATTATGCATTCAAAAAAGCGATCAGCGGCGAAGTCTCGTACCGTAAGAGATACCCCAATACATGATGCGTATGAAATTTAAAGAAATGTATGAGGTAGTTTTTGGTGAAGGACGGAATACTTTGTCTTATTTCTAAAGGGAATTATGAATTTTTTAATATGATGGTTTTTCCCGCGCGCCAGATTTCCGCTGTCTTACCCTTGATTGCGCTGGCTACGATGAGCGTATTGCAGAAGCAAATCGCTCCGCAAAGTATAGAATTATTGTGAAAGCACTGAACATTTACTTTTTACTGTTGAAATACGTTTGCACTAAAATTTGGATATCACGAATACTTATAGAAAATTAAACAGCACTTACACTAATTTAATCTCTTATCCACGAAGAAGCACTGTTTGGCCTCCGATTTCCTTCAAATGTTTCCCATCTTGCTGAGTGTTCCTCAGGGCCTGTTATTTTTCTGCTGCCTTTTTGATTGTTATTTTTCGACTAATGAATTCATCTAACGCTTTTTTAAAGCTATTTTCATCGTACCTTTCATATGATTTACGACGATTTCGTGCGGTCTGAAGTGAGAAGAAAAGTGCACCAGTTTTTTTTTCAGAAGGTTCCTCCAACTCTGAAAATAATATTAAATACTGTGAACATGGACAATGATTTGCCGAATTTTAAAAGAACTACTTTATACAACTACTTGCTAACAGACATCGGTTTTGTATATGAATGAAAGGGCTGGTATAGCTTATTAAATGAGAGAGTTAATGACATCATCCGTTGTCGCCATGACTTTCTGATGCAACCACAAAAAAATATAGAAGGGAGCAAAGAACAATTGTTTATACTGACAAGACTTGGGTAAATGTTGGTCAAACCTTAAGTAAGGCTTGGCGTGATAAACAAATTAAAACGCCACTCGACGCTTTTCTCTCTGGGTTAAGCACTGGATTAAAGGCCCCCACATCTCGAGGGGGTCGTTTGGCCATCATACACGCTGGTACGGAAAATGGTTTCATCGAGGGTGCCTTAAATTTTTTTTTGCAAGAAAAATACCATGGACGAACATGACGAAGTTGACGGGGATTGTTATGAAAACTGGTCCGAAAACTGCCTTCTCGCAAACATTCCTAGGGGCTCAGTAATTGTTTTGGACAATGCATCGTATCATTCCAGGAAATTAGAATATTTACCGACAGTCAGCTGGAAAAAAGATAATACAAAAGAGTGGCTGGCAAGTAAAAATATAAACTTTGACGCTGACAGTTTAAAAAAAGATTTACTATTTTCAGTCAATCAAATTCGGAAAGATTTTGAAAAGTTGAATGTAGATGAACCTGCGAAGTCGAAGGGATGCATTGCAATCAGCCTTATCATTGCGAGTTGAACCCGATTGAAAGAGTTTGGGCGCAAATCAAACATTATGTTGGGATGTAGAATACTTCATTCAAGAAGAAAGATGTGGAGCGGATCATTTCGGAGAGTTTCGGAAAGATCTCAGCTCAAAATTGGCAAAACCATGTAGAACATGTGATGAAAGTAGAAGAAGAAATATGGCACGCAGACAATTTGCAAGACGACGCACATGAATTAATTATTCGTCTCTCATCGTCGCGGTCAGCAATAGCATCGGAAGATGAGCCACAGCCAAGTACATCGGGTTTCATGGAAGGGTTTGAATTTTTTTTTTCATGCCTAGCTACTGTTGCCCTTTACCGGTGAAGTCCGCCTAAGCTCTGATGAACTTTTCAGGAGGTGCTTCACCGAGGCAACAGCAACAACGAACACACTTTCACAACGAATCACTTTCAGATTCTTGACTTAAAAGGTTAGAAACACATCTCCCTTCAACATATTACTCTATTACAGGATAGATAATTAGTTTTAATTTGATTCCTATTCTGATGTTAACCGAGTAAAATACGTCCAGAAAGAGAGAGCGCCAAATTTGCTTCATATTGTTTTTCACTCCAGAATCTAATGGTTTGTCTGATAGTATTGTAATACATTTCAAACTAAAAAATCAATGAAAGAACTAACTAACTATAAGAGATTCCAGATATCCGTATTTTAAACATCTTACGGTAGCCAATTCGAATTCGGCGCGTTAATCCGATTGGCAGGGAGAGGAGGGTCGACGAAGCGTACGCTTGACAACATTGTTCTACTTTGACAAATCTGCTTGGTCCGCGTCAGCCGTCCGCGTTCATGTGCAAGCACAAACCTGTCTCTGTGGCCCGTACGCGCGCGGACGATCCGCGGGGCGTAGGGGCCACGCGGATGGCTCCTCCGCGTGCGGACTGTCCGCACTCATGTGTAAGCTTCCATTAACGTCAATGGAACCTTATCCGCGCGCGTAGCGCGGAGCGCGGACCGTCCGCGTCCATGTGAAACGGGCCTTAAAACCGCGTTTTTCAATCCCTTTTCTCCGGAACCGAACCCAATAAGTTCCATTGATCATAAAGAGAGGAGCGGAATGGCAATGGAGGACACAGGTGGCGAAGACGAGAAGGGGGAATCTGCAGTTCGTGGGAAGAAAGAAAGCCTCGTATCTGTAAAAGGGAAAAAAGAGCGAAGGAACGCGGTCGAAGGTGGAAATATGACTGCGGTGTGCGGGAAAAAGGGCAAGAGAAGAGGAAATGGAAAAACAGGAATCGGGCGACGAGGAATTGCATTAAGGTCTGCTTAAAGCAGTGCGATCTCGAGTGATCCCGCTCAAAACTCTGACCCGTTTCACGTTTTCCGGTTGTAAAAGGGCAGGAGATGAATTGAATTTTTAATTAGGTTATTAGTATAATTAAAGCCAGGCGATTCGTGCATAAGTGTCCTCGCTTTGGCTTTGAGATTTCGGAGCGCGAATTTCGGAAATATTCGGATGAAAATATACTGCGCTAAATTTTAGCGTGCTGCAGAGAGGAGAATGAAGACAAGACCTTAAAGTAATTGAATACTTTAAAGTAGAAACGAAATGAAATATTCAACCGTTCATACAGGATATAGGGAAGAGAATGATCTAAAACGAGAAGATGAATTACTTCTGACCCCATTATCATTTCAGCTCTCAGTAACTTAGTGTTTAAATAATAACACTTATTCCTTAGTAATTTAGTTAATTGGCAAATGTATGGATTTTCACTGGAGATCGAAAATCCTTCGGAATGGAAGAATGATCGAGAGCCAATCACGCATTAGTATTACTTAGGCTATTGCGAAAAACCTCTTTCAAAATAATCGGAAGAATCTATATATTAATACGTGAAGAGAAAACTTTGGATCCCTTTTTAAGGATATTTCGCGAACGGAGGAGTTTGAGATTTGGCATAGTTAAAGTTTATATGGAGAAGGAATGCAGAAAGCTAAAATCTTTGTTCAAAGTATCCTTGGTTCGACTCTGGACGATTCGAATCGTCTTTCATAAGAAGTGCACGTAAATTTTGTTTTGATCGATTGCAGACATTTTTTCCTTTTGCAGAATTAAATCATAAATAATGGTCGTAGGAAATCGAGATAAATACCAAAAAAAAAGAAAATTGAATAGAGACTCTTATTTTGGTCGTAGATTATAGTATTCGTGTCGAAATTACGAGAACTCTGGCGAAATGAACGAAAATGTTGTTAAATTTCTTCGTAGTAAACAAACCAGTCCCCCTGGCGACCAAGGAGATTGTTGAATCCGAGCTTATGCGTTTCCTCATAAGAATACACGGGGATTTTATCTCGAAACCAAATTAACTGTAGAGACTCATGTCAGAAATTATGAAAAGAGGGAAACTAACCGAGATGCAAACAGTCGCTAACTGTTTAATAAATAACAGGGATATAATTACGGCGATTTTACGGAATTTTTTTAGGAAATCAATTTTTCAAATTAAAAATGACAATTAATTGCATCAAAATATAAATAAAGCTACAAGCTATAATTGTGTTTTATTTATTTTTCTAACATTAAAATTTTACATTTATTGAAGGGAATTAAGGCAAACAACACAACCTAATGACGTATTTGTAAACGCTCACAGCTGACGTACGTAAAAATTCAATGAATTATGGGCGAATTTCGATCACTGGGTGATCACTAGTGATCACTAGATCACTATTTAATTGTGACAAAAAAATGCTTCTCTCATTACTTGCAACTACCGATCGATTGCTTATTTTTCCATTTTTTAGATAATTTTGATATCTTGGTGCAAATGAATTCTTTGAATAAATGGATCACACTAGACTTGAATAAAACACTAAAGAAATCTAAGTACATCATAGCCCATTCTAAATATTAGAACTGCTCACAATGTTCTGATAAACAGAAATAATGGCATCAGCGGAGAGAAAAATGTGTAATCCGGTGTTTTAACACACAGCGGCAAGGTAGCAAAGGATTGTTTCTGACTGGAGTAAGAAAGTCGGTGACAATTCGCTTATCCGTAAACTGGAAGAAATGAGGATAAAAGAAACAGATTTCTAAAAAGAAGAGCGTGAATTAAGGTGGAACAAAGAAAGAAATGGAAAGCAGCCGCAAGGAAGCGGAAAAATACGATAAAGGATGCGGGCAAGAAAGCGAAGGATCTTCAGAATGACGAAGAACCAAGGGAGGTAATGTTAAAAAATGCAAATACAGGGACTAAAAGAGAAAACGCTCCGTAAGCAGTCTCAAAAGAGTACTTCGATTCATGAACAGAGAAGAAATTGCGACCATCTTAAGGGGGTAGAGTAGTATAGTAGTAGTAGGGTATTTCGTAAATTTGGGTTTTTATATGGAATTCAATAAATTCTATATTCTTGATATCAAAATCCATATTGAGAAAACTTTTACTAGACCACAGAGAAGGTACACAAGCGACCATGGTTTCGCAGCATGGCTGCATCTTCAGGCCTGATGATGCAGCCATGCTGCGAAACCATGGTCGCTTGTGTACCTTCTCTGTGGTCTAGTAAAAGTTTTCTCAATATGGATTTTGATATTATTAATAACTACCACAAAGTTACGCCTGATTCCGTTTCGTTTTTTCGTCTATATTCTTGATTCAAGATCAAACTTATAAGATAAAAACCCAAAGTTAAACAAGGAGTGAAAAATTGTGACATGAATTGGACTCGAACCCAGGTGTCCCACTTTCCGGGCAGGTGTTCTTACCACTAAACTACCATGCCACCACCATGTTAAAGGGATGCTTTATGAGCAGATAGTGGCGATCCATATGGATGGTGGGAGACCTGGGTTCGAGTCCCAGTCATGTCACAAATTTTCACTCCTTGTTTAACTTTAGGTTTAAAGCGCACGCTTCCTCGTAAGTTTCATCGTTAAGTTCTATCAAACCTCATCCTAAATATTGATACTTATATAGCTTCACTCAGAGCACATTAGCAAAATAAGCGCGATTTCAAAATACTGGAAAGATAACTACGTAAATTACTAAAGTAACTTATTCCAAATACTATTACAACAATACTCGGTAGTATCCTCATCAGCAAACAGCAAATATTTTCCTTCTTTTAATCGAATTACCTCCGGTACACCCTGAGTCTAATATGATGAACGATTCGTTCCCGTCTCGAGATTAGCAGCGAAGCAATCCCTCGAGAGGCGGATTCTCTTTCCGAAGCAAATGCTTACCCGAGTTTTACGTCTTCCCGAAATCCGCCTTTCGTGAAATACGAGTCTAATAGGCGTTTTACGTGCTCTGCTGCACTGATCTGGGTGCATACGGGTGCGGCGATTGTTTTAAGGCCGATAATGAAGGGAACTGCATGTCCATTTGAAGGATAAGACGGCGTAATTACGGCGATCTTTCATGGCTCCGTCTAAAAGGCAGTCGACGCCTGGAGATTATCGATGGGATAAGGCGAGCAGATTTAAGGGATTAATGCGATTCGCTTTGAAACAATCTGCGGCTAAGAAGATTGGAATGGGATCTGAGGGACCGCGCGCCAATGGAAGAATAGCTCCTTGTTCTCGCTGAAGGAGACTAATAAAATCCAATCTTAAGAAGAACAACTTTTCACTGATGGCACCCTTCTTCATTCAGATGAAGCTTCTTCGCCTACTCTAAGCGCTGAAACTTGCAAATAATGTCTGGAATAAGGATCGTCACTCAGAAATCGGATTATTTTACAGCAAAGGCTCTTCAAACATTTTGATAAGGAGATTTACATCACTATTGTGACCAGCAACTCTCGCTCTAACAGTTGATGCAAGACAATTTCACACACATGAGTGTTCTGTCTTTCGGAAGGTTCATGTTTCTAAATATTCCCTATTCAATATCATTTGTTTCCTTTCTTAATAAAAGCCAATTTTATTTAGACCATTTTTGACATTCGATTTCATCGGAGGGACATGCAGTTCTCTGTATTTTAGAGAAATTAAATAAAAATCTTAGCAACCGTGATGAAAATTTTTTAATGCCTACATATTTTTAATTAGATATTTTATAACACCAAATTGTTTCATTAAAAATCACGAATGATAAATATAATTTTGCAATTTCCATAGAAGTACAAGTACAAACTAATCCATAATCTAATGTATAAATATCACCTCGACACGAATAAGACTGAACCAATATTGGCGTTCGGATCGCAATTACAGATTTACCATAAGCAATTTTTCCAAGTTTCCAATAACTTTTGGTCAACATGTCAGCGATTACACAGACGTAAGTATTTATGAAAAAATTCCATTAATTTACGAATCATCCAGACAACATATCAGATTTTCCTTCACGCGTTACATATTCTCTATTAGTTATAAAAAAACCTTATCTTATCAATGGTGGATGAAGAATGGGAAACATGAAAAAGCGATTTAAAAAATCAGGACGAAAAAAAAGGATCCATACTTCCCCTATACAATTAAGGAAGATATTCACAAAAAAATACAACAATCCAATTTAAATCAAACAGGAAAATCGAAAAAATATCCCACAAATGTTCCTTCCTCTACAAGAAAAGACTTCCAGACGAAAATCTAGTCAACGATATTTAACATTCTTTTGATTAATTACATACAAAGTGAATAAAGCTTTAAGAGGAGACATTTTGGAAATTAATTGAAATTTAGCAAGATTTTTTTATTTAAAGGTCAAATCTGCTCGTAATTAATTCTCCCTTATAACTTTATACCTAGTTAACACATCTAAACCTTATAGTATTTGAAAAAATACCGAAAGAGAGATTTTCTGACAAAATCTGTAAGTGATTGGATGGATGCAATGAGATTTCCCATGCATCGCCTCCTACTTAGTATTCCAACGGCGAAAGATACTCTAGTTCCAAATTAACTGCAATAAACTAAGAACACTCGACTCGAGGAAACCGAACAAATGGCTTTCTCCTTCGAGAAGCGTCCCCTTTCCGCATTGGCGGATATAACACCGGAGAACGTCCCTCGACGAGATTCGAAGCACGAACCGCAGGATGAGGGAAGGAAGGCCTTGTATGGCCTCGCCGAGGTCAGAAAGGAAGAGAGCAGCCGGAGGAAGGAATATTAAACCGCTGGGGATGAAAAACATCGCTGCGGAATACAGTTGCGTGAAAAATGGCCGATCGGAGATTGAAGAGAGAGAGATGGGATGGAGGGATAGATTCGATAGCGTATGGCGAGTCTTACTATCGTAACTCTTATATTGCATCTAACCTATATTTTTTGCAATAATAATAATATCTCAGCTTCAGAATATGTTACGAATATATATATGTTAAATAATTCTTCCAGAACTATTTAATTTTTTGAACCAGATTTTGATTTTGCATAATTGACTTTTGAAACACGGAAAATATATTCTAAATAGGATTACGCGATATTTGATGGAATTTTATATTTAAAACGTTTTTATACTGATAAACTTGTACATAAACCAAAGTGCAAATGCACAACAGTTAGTTAACACAACACACTAGTTTCGCCGCTAATAATGCCTTCGTCAGAATTGTAAATAATTCTGTGGTTTATGCGCACGTTTTTCAGTAAAATTACTTTTTTATAGAAAAATATGCTAGCTAGGTTTCAAGTTAATAGAGCCAGATTTAACTCCAGATCGGTCAAAATGCCCTTAATGATAAATTGTTTTAAATTTCGTTCACATCTCTTGCTGTCTGTATTTCTGTTTTAATATTTATTATGAAATTGAGATAAGTATAATAGAAGGGGCATTCAATAATGATTCTTATTTAGCTGCAAAATGTTCCTTTTACTCAAAAGGTGGGAATTTTTAACAAAAGACAAAAATTTAGTCATTTATTTTTCAGTAACCGATCCCATTGTCGATCAACCCTATTGTTGAATCCGATTTTATGTATAACCAAAAAAGAATACGTAAGAAATTAATCGAATGAGCTGTTACTTTGTTGAGCTCCATAACTAAACACAAGGAATTAAATAAAACTTTGAACTTTGACAGAGTTATTTATTACCTTGTGTTTAGAATTGATATAAATGTTGGACCGTAAGGGTCCACACTGATTCAAGTAGCACTATATTAAATCAATCGAATGAGCTGTTACTTTGTGAAACAAAAGTTTTGGAACTTATAGAATGAAAATGAAAACGCAGAGTGAACGAAGCACCACAAACCATCAAAAGACTTAAATTATGGCGATATACATATTTCGCTCCTAATGGAAGCATCTTCAAAGCATGAATCCTTTGTGGAACTCAGACAAATTTATTTTATTTCTCTGTTTTTAGTTAAAACTATATTTTTTATGAGGAGATTATTAAGCAAACAGACACGAATCCACAATGTTCTAGCTGTTTCATGAGCAAACAGCATAAAAAGTCAATTATAGTATTTTGGGCGGATATACATAAGGGCAGGAAAACGAACAGGAATATTGTAACAGAACTAGGAAAATAATGTGATGACCCCGAAATGGAATAGAGTGGCTGATGTATATGCAACAGGGCAGACAGGAGCCGTTCTTTTTTCTTACTGTCGTTTTTCATAACAGATTGAATAGTTTTGTGACCTGTCAATGTGATTTTCAAAATGCGCCTATAAAACCACATTTCAACTGCCTCGAGTTTCTTCCGGGAGATTGCTGTCAGATTCCGAAATACGGGTTTGAGAAGCTGCGCCAGGAGAAAAGCATTCCAGAAGCCATTTTCACGGGTGAACACAAATCTTGACTTACAAAAACTTTTGACGTATAAAAGAATGCAGTCAATAACTTGCGGAGAAAATTACGGAAAACAACTGTAAAACGAATAATGTGAATAAGCTAAGAAGCCAGCAGATTTAAGGCGGGATTCCAAAGCCTCGGAGCTCTCTAAAGCCAGAAAAGAAATCAGAAGAAACAAACTAAGGGCTAAATAAATCAAAATCACAAAAACCTAATCACATCAATAGCATATGCAATGTAAGTAAAGAAGGGCAGGAGTCTACAGCACAAACACTAAGTTTTTCGAAATAGACGGGAGCACCTGAAAAGTTAAACAAAGAAAAACGGATAGCCACAAATATACACCGTAACCAATTTTGAAAATTTACTGGTTTACCAAGTATTATGAAGCAAACGGTAAAGTTACAGCACTTTCCGTATTTCATAACTTCATTTTCCGAATGCACCAGTCATTTTGGGACCTTGTAAAAGTGATCATGATAGAACCGATTTTCGTATTTCTTTTGGTAAAAGATATAGAAAGTTGTGCCTTTTATTTAATTTTGTCTTTTTGACTGTCATTTTTGTTCATAATACAAAAAAATATAACAAGAAACATGCAAATATAAAACATGTTTTCATAATACAAAAACTGCTGAGGTATGCTGAATAATTGAGGTCATGCTGGCCATTCTTTATTTTTGAAAACTGTCACTCATTAGGTCATTGTGCTGAATTTACTCGACGAATACCTTATATCATTGACCCATTGAGGAAGGCAAAGACTAATTGCTTAGCTGATCATCTTCACTAGCAAGCCTTACCATAACTTTAGGGAGCAGAAGGACTTTGGTTCAAACCGTCCTAAGGGGAGAATACTGCACAGGCAGATCTTCACCAGCAAGCAGATATAGCAGATAAGGAAAGAACACAAATTCAAGCAGATATTGCTGATAAGGAAAGAACAACAAATTCCCTGAGAAGAGGAAACTGAGGCAAATCGCTTTCCTTAAATTTGATAGACGCAGAATGGATAAAGGAAGATTTCGTTAAAGAGGAGACGAGAGAAGATTGGGAGAGAAAGAACGGATGGAGGTGGAAGGGGAGGAGGAATGAAAGAATGAAAGGGAGGGGCGGAGGTAATGAGGAATGGGGGGATCGTGGAGGGTGAGGGTCTGCTCGGAGACAATGGGTTGGAAAAGGAGGATTAAAAGCAAGGCGAGGCGATGTCTGGAATGAAAATGAGCCAAGGGTGCGGGGTTGCAGGGGAAGGGGGTGCAGGGGAAGGGGGTGCAGGAGAGGGGGGAGAGAGGGGAAGGGGGATTTGCGGATTAGGAGGGCAAAAAATTGAAGAGCGACATCTAGAAGGAAGAGAACCATGGGAAGCAGAGATGGGAAACATTGAAGAACGTAAGGATATAATGATATTCTATTGAGTGACTACCTCCGTAGGGAAGCACGCGTTCCCTTATCTTACTCATTCACGCACTCGAATCGAAACCATAATCAAATGCACGGGATGTATAAGGAGTACGAAAACGACAATGTTAAAGAGTGTTCTATGATAGGGTATAGATATATATTTTAGCAGCAACTTATACATAAATACAAATGTATTTCTCAAAAATATACAATTTTAAGTTTAGTAAACAATTGTAAGTTTTGTAAACAATTTTAAGCTTAGACATATATTTATAATATAGACTCCAATAGATACTCTAAAGGCCGTAAGGCAACTACGTGTTAAGACCAGCAGCCAATCGTAAGACACCATCAAAGGATTTGGAAATTCCTTTGCTTCACTTGCTATTTGTTTCCCCAATACGTATTAAGCAGAGTGGTTAACGTGCTAGCGCGTTAACGCTCCAACCTCACGGTCGCGGGTTCGAATCCCTAATCGGATTTTTCCGGTTAGGGAATGGTTGCCGTTGTGTGTGTGTGTGTGTGATATTAATAAAATAAAATGCAAAAAAGGAAAAACAATAAAAAAAGGGGTTAATGGAGGAATAGCCTTCTTAGGCTAAAATTCGCCAAAAAAATAAGACGGCATTATTATTTCGACAGCTAAGATGCCATCATCGGGGAATGAATGAAACTGAATAGGGCAATTAAAACGGTAAAATTACTAATGTTGAATCCAGTTTATAACTTGCGAGACAAACAATAATTTAGTCTAAGAATGTTCGAGACGGATACGGGCCGTTTTCAAATCTGATGCTGTTATCATTCGCATATTGTTATGAGTATAAACATGTCTCGTTACAAAGTAATATATCGTTTATATAATAATGATATGGCTAAGCGTGACTTAGTGCTATTTCACAGTGTACATTTTAAGAAAACACACAAGTAACTTCTGCAGCATTTTATTCTGCGACACGTTTCGTCAATGGTTGGATTTCACTGTTGTGCATATTCACATGGAGAGATCAACTCGTTCACAAAACCGGTCTTAGAAAAAGTCTGTGGTGAAAGCTACAAGTTTTTTTCCTTAAGATGTGTGCTTATAAAGTTACTTATCTACGTTTAAGGTAATTTTTTGAAAATGGAAAAATTAATCACCTTCGGCTTCGGTAAAAAATTGAGATTTTTTGTAACGGAGTATGCCCCACAATTAATGGGATAAAACATTGAGAAAAGAGGGTCCCGCATAATGTAGGATTTTTCAGGGGTGTTTCGCATTCTACGGGACATCTAGTGCATCTGACACAAGAGATTATACGACGAAGGTACACTTATTGTAGAAAAACTGGTTTATTTACAGCCTCGTCCAAAGATGATGTAAAATGGTTAAAAGAACGATAGAGAAATATAAATGAGAAGGGTGAAGTTGGACCAGTGCGTCTCACTATTCCTTCATCTATGGTAATACAATAACAACTCAAACTTAAACGGTGAACTTGCGTCTCACTCAACAAACAAACATAACACGTAACAAATATTCATTAGCTAACGCACGGTTCATAGAGAACATGACGCTATGAGTGGAGGGAAATTTAAACGGCTTTCGTAGCGAAATCTTGCTAAACGTGAAAAGGCGAGGGAAAATAAAGAGTTGAGATTCTGCAAAACTAGAAACTAGTGTTGAATACCACACGTCACAAAGGTTTGAAAGAACTGATATAATTTATGCATGATAAGTGTTCAAGCACTCGGAAAAAATTTCTACTACCTTTTTCGATTAACAAAATTATTTAAAACTTAATTATTCTATTGAGAACAGAATTCGAGTTAATAAATGATGTAATTTGTATCACTGATGCTATTTACAATTCAATACAATTTTTATTCAATACAATTTAAATACAATAACTAACAATGAAAAAATACAAAGAAAAGGTTATCATACACAGCTCAAACTTACATTAGAACTTACTTAGAAACAAAACACACATAAACGTTTAAATATAATAATGGTAATAATAATTTTAATAATAATAATATTTATTAATCCAGAGACATACATAGGCATGTATAGGACAAGTCAATCAACATATTCACAGACAGTCAATACATAATGAATAGAATACATAATGTACATAATAATTTTGGAATAATGAATAATAAAAATTCAATACATAATGAATTACAATAACATAACACACTCAAAATACATGATATTCAGTAGCAATATACAGTTTAATCACACTTTCTTTTCGATTATAAATTCTTCTACGCTGTAGTAAACTTTATCTGTTAAAAATATTTTCATTTTGTTTGAAAATGCATTGATATTACTCTCCTTTATTGCACATGGTAAGGCATTAAATATTCTAAGAGCCATTACCTGGAAGCTCCTTGCATATAGGCTAAGCCTGTGAGAAGGAGTTTTCAAAGACAACCTTCCTCTAGTGTCATGGGGATGTTCGATTCTGCCAAGTTCAAACTTACTTAAGTTCGATTTAACATACATAGCAGAAGCATAAATATAGGCTGAGGGCATTGTGAGTATCCCCAAGTGCTTAAAAAAGGGCCTACAAGATTGCCTTCTTCCAATCTTAGCAATTACTCTTATAACCCTTTTTTGCAGTATAAAGATGGTTTTCTAATTAACAGAATTACCCCATATTATAATACCATAAGTCATCACAGAATGAAAAGTGGCAAAATATGCAGTTCTCAGCACATTAATGTCTACTACTGAAGTTAATTTTCCTATCAGGTATGTTGCTTTGCTCAACTTTGTTCCAAGATATTTGATATGATAATAATCGTCTTTATTTGGGCGAGATTGAGACTAAAAGTCTCTTCTAATTAAATATATGATACATATAATAAGACGCGGAAAATAAAGAAAAAATGACAAGATGCAACTTCCTAAAAGATGCATTAAAATTCGAGTTTGTCGTTGAAGAATGATGGAATAAAAAATCATTGAAATATGCTATTAGAAATGTTTATACGAAGATTTTGGAAACAATTTTGTATAAAAAGAGACAAGGATACCGTAAACCTTTCAACAAGATACGAGGTGACGCAAGCGGCGTACCGATAGGCTCCAAAACCAGTGCAGTACAAGGACCCCAGAGATTTAGGACCTCTGGCTGTTATCTACCCACTTGGAACCACATTATTATTATCTGTTGGGGGAATCACCCGCATGTTCCGATGCTACGCTGGCTGGAGGGCTTACAAGAAAGTGCATTTCTAGTTGATAGAAGGTGATTTACTAATGTAGATGACTGAAGATACGAATTGGGTCCATCAAGGAAGAACTTAATATAAAATTGAGTTTACTCGCTAAACTCAACGGCTATTCACCTCTTAACACTAGAAAATACGGGAAATTCGCTCTATCTATCGGAGAATGACTGAAAGTGGTCATTTGAACACTTCGCTTCTCAATACCTATTTTTTCTTTATCTTGGAGGCATTTAATTGTTTATTTAAGGCATATATATATATTCTTATAGCAACATTAAATTACTGTTTTTCCTGCGATCGATAATTTATAAACAAATTTCTAGACACAGCGAATAGTTCATTATTTTCATTAGAAGGCTTTGAATAATAATCACGCTCTACTCAAGTTCCTTTGAAACATCATTTATATTGTTATTAACGTAATAAATTATTTAAACGTATAAATCTGCAGAAAATTATTTAAAACATTGGAGAAAACGGTAAATGATTGGCTTGAAAAGAGCTTGAGGTCAAATTACCACCAGCCGTCCTTCTCGGTATTAACATGATGAAAATATCACCAAACTATTAGAGCTTTAAATCTCCAATGGCCGTTTTTGTCGGAGTTATTCTTCACATTCCCCGGTATTCCGAGAAAAAAAGACAGAATACCGCAGTTTTTTAGGAAACACCGACAAAAACGGCAATAGGAGATTTTAAACCTCTCATTCCTTAACATCCGTGTCCCAACTTTCTTTTCTTTACATTACCACAGTAGGGTTAGCAAAATTTTAATTCGTCTGCATTAAATTTGGGTTGCTTTCCAACAAAGTCAAAGAGTTTTAAATAATCGAAAAATATTTAACTTAAAAAAATTGAAGTAAGACTCTCAAAAGTGGTCATATGACTGTATATGGGTACTAGGTCACTGTACACACATAGTGACCTAGTGTTTAAGTCCAAAATTATTTTTGCTTTCGATACCGTTGCACTCCGAAGGCAACTAACTAACTTCAACTAACACTTCCAGAAGCAACACAACATACCCTAACAGTCATTCTTCATGTTCATTATGGTTTCTTAGCGTCCCTTTCTTCCTTCTGCATGGAAGCAGAGAAACAAGAGAACAATCCGAAGCGGGAGAAAGAATCGGAAAGAGGGCGGGCCGAAAAGAGGAACCCGCGATGGAATGCGAAAGAAATACGGAGAACAAAGGAAGGCAGTGGACCGCCCTGGCATACTTGGGGGTGGGGCAAAAAACACTCGAGTTTAGCGTTTGTTTTACCATCTGCTCCCAACAGAATTGATTTTTCTAACAATAAGAGCTAATTAAGATAAAAAATGAACTGCTAAGGCAGCCTTTCTCTCAGAAATTCCCAATTGGCGGACTGCAGACAGGGCGAAAGAAGCGGAAGGAGAGGGACCAAATGCAGCATTTCCTCCATTAAGTTGTGGACGTTAGATTAGGCTAAAATAAGCCTAATTGTAACCACCAGGATTTTATCCTCGAGTTAAGCCAACGATTAAAATATTCATACATTCTCTTTATTTTGCAATGACACCTTCAAAATACTCTCTCTTTCCTTCTGAAGAATTCTACCTCAAGAAACATTTAAAAAGTATTAGGGTAACGTAAAAAATTAAATATATTGAGAACAGGCTCTACAAAGAGACAATAACTGCATCATATTTAAGAGCAACGAAATTTATTGCGTATCAATTGATTCCAATGCTGTTTATAGCACTTACTTATATTCAGCAAGCGATATATTTGAAGGCACTGTTTCGAGAAATTAAACCGATAACTCCATTTCTAAAGAGAATATCAACATAGGAACATAAATGAAAAGTGGATTTTCAAACATGAGAAACAAGGATCCAAAATCAGGTAATTATTATCCCTCATCGAAATAAATGTCACCTTAGTCATAAGAATTAAAAGCGAGGACTTTACCTCTATAGAAATCTTTACCTCAATGAAAGGATGCTTCGAGGCAATTAATAGAAGGAAAATCGAGTGCATACGTAAGGAGGTAAGATGGAAACGTACATATATAATTATTATTATTATTATAATCGTCTTTATTTGGGCGATATTTAGACTAAAAAGTCTCTTCTCCCATCCAATCCATCGTCATTAATTGTAAAATTATAATTAAATTAAAGAGAATGGTATACAAAAATTAAATTAATGCATCATCATAAAACCAATTTTTCATTGGACTGCGTAACTATATATACTGATATATAAAAACAAAAGTGAATATTTTGCGCTTTCTCAGATGAGTGTGTGCATGGAGTTAGCGTGATTTGCTCTCCGAACCAAGAGAGGAAAGCACCGAACCGTGACTAAAACACGATTCGTGAACGTCCGTTGATCCGGATCTTACCCCACAAATAAAGAAGCGTTCAATTAAAAAGGGGACAGACTCCTTATCCCATCAACGTGAAGAAAAATGTGCAGACGGAGTCTCTCATCTTTAACAGGATGAAATAAATACGGAGGAGAGAAAGTACCTGAGGAATTTTCCGATGACTAGCGGTGTTGAGAATCAGTAATTCAGTTGAGTGTGACGAGGTGTGATAGAAACTGCTCGAGTGGATGAAGCTTTGTGTTGCCATCATATTTAATTCGTATTGGAGTGCAAAAATTATTCATTCTGCTCCTTACGTTTTCAACTAGTAGTTCAATAGAACGGAAGACCATTCTGCAGACATATTCCAACATAAGAGAACACGAAACTCATTTGGAAAAATCAATGATTTTGGAAGTGCTAATAAAAATAAATAATCCCAAATTATTCTATTTTCACAGCTAATTTGTGTCGAGTACTACCTCGATTTTTTTAATTTTCCTCAAGATTTAAAAAAGCAAGTGAATTGAAAGTATCGCCATTTCATCTTTGTTTTACCAAGAATCTAGTTCAAAGGATTCCATACGAAATTTATGAAAAACTTTGATGGTAATACGATAGAATTTATGGAATAAAATTTATACGCTCAATCTTTATAGTTTTAAATTCCGCTTTTCAGAATTGACGTAAAATATATTAAAGATGGAAATTAATAAGATAATTGAACCAAATTAAGCAAATTCTTTTGGGATTACAGTTTTGTAGTATATAAATTAGAGAGCAGTCAACTACTGTTAGAAACTTTAAGAAGTAGATTGCGATGGAATTGATTTTATTTTTATACGCTTCTACTTTTAGAATGTTTTTTTTTTCTCCTTCTACTAAATTTCCCTATTATTGATGCACTTGATTTTAATTATCATTTTACTTATATACACTTATTGCCTGTTTTAACTACTTGAATGTTTATATGAATGTTATTATTGCAAGACTGTATTGTATATGAATAAACTTAAATATATATTATGTGTATGTAAGTACTTGTATATTGGCTTCAGGTAGTGATTAAGATTAAAGATGTATATTGGAATTGTTTTCGTATACATTGATTCCTTATATTGATTTTGTTGAATTTTTTTTCAATATAATGATCCTATATATCGATTTATTTTTGCAAATGTGATCTCAGTATACATTTATTGCTTTATATTATTTTATTTTCTTTCTTATTGATTTATTTGAATTTACTTGTATGTTTTGCTTTATTCTATATGTATTTTTATATTGATTGTGAATTATGTACATGGGTTTGATACCCGTAATAAATTCGTTATTATTATTATTATTACAGACTTAAATGGGCATTGCATTCTGAATTGAAGGATAGATTAAGAGGCTAATGATAGATTAATAGAGCAAAAAATATCGTTAGTAAAAGATTACCGACTTGAAGAATTATGATTACAAATGATTATATCACTACTGAATTATGACTATAAAACCAGATTATTCCTCACTTGTAAAAGATTGATAGCTTTTATCTCCACATTTGTATTTTATTTGCATTGGTATATTTGATACATTGTTATCTAGTCCGGCAAAAATGAAAATATCTGTTAAAACGAAGCAAATATAGTAAATGAAACGAAATCGTAAGACAACCTAGAAAATACTTACGGAAGAGTTGTAAAAATTTACATAAAACGAAATCACAACTTGACAGTAGAATAATATATTTACAATAGAAATAATAACATAAGCCTTCCTTTGAATTTCCTCTATGTTGCTCCACCCACGCTATCAATGCCAAAGCAGAACAGACGATCGCATTGAGTCGGAATTAGACTGCAGTTCTGAGAACGAAAATTCCTCGAGGTAAGCATTGGATGCATTGAAGAGCGGTTTCAGCGATGAGTAATGGCATTGTATGGACGATTGTGGGGGAAGAGATAAGCGATGCCCATTGCGGCCTTCGATGCCTTAGGAAAACAGCGGAGAGGAATGCAACTTCCTCTTGGGAAGGACAGCCATTGCGATATCACAATATACCGCTCACACATAAATGCAGTTCTCAATACGCCGTACGTTCTCTGGTAATAAGCCATAACGTCCGTTGTTAGAGGCAAATCTAACCTACAGAGTCTAAGGGATGCGCTGAATCTGGGGCTCAGCCCATTAAAACGACAACCCATTGCCTTAACATCTCAATAAATATCAGCTAGAAGATTCAAATTCGAGATTAGTTTCAAGGTGGGCATCCAAACTTTATACGAAGGGTCACAAGGTTAATGAAACATGTTTTTGTGGGACGGATCTCATCAAGCAGCTTTTTTTCCTAAACATGATACATAGCTTCCCTGAAAAGATACAAGTATAGAAAAGTTTTATGAGTAGAAATATTAGCATATAAATTTGACTCTAAATTATCAAGGGTGGTGAACCGAGGTCCGTAAAACATGTGTAGGTCTACTCTGAGTAATTACATAACGTTGTTGTAGGAATCTGGCCAGAGGAAATTCTCAATTTACTCATACGTATTTATTTTCATCATACTACCCGCTACGTACATACTCTGATAACAAATGCTCATTTAATATGATTTTCACGCATAATAAAATAACAGAAGTAAGTACTTTTTTCCACAGTTTATTTGAAACGACCGGTTTAAACGAAACATCGTCATCATCAGGTAAGGATACAAAACAGGAAGCATATTTATAAAGAGTCGGAAAGAAAGGGGAAAGGTTAAGGGGGAGGGTGTAGGTGAGGGAGGAACTCTGTTGCAAGTTACTTTACACTTTGCAGACAAAGGTACTCGCTTAAATTTCCTCGAGCAGCTCGAAATCCTCACCCACTCCAATTCCTCGAATTTTACTATTCTAAATGAACATCTTTTTCCTTCTCACTCCCCGCTGATCCATTCTCTCCTTCCCAACGACCAGTAACTTGCAACAGAGTTCCTCCCTCACCTACACCCTCCCCCTTAACCTTTCCCCTTTCTTTCCGACCCTTTATAAATATGCTTCCTGTTTTGTATCCTTACCTGATGATGACGATGTTTCGTTGAAACCGGTCGTTTCAAATAAACTGTGGAAAAAAGTACTTACTTCTGTTATTTTATTGTGATGGATTTCCACAAAACTACGCCTTCCTCCGTGGATTTTATTTCACGCATAATGTTGATTTTGCAAAATATCCAATCGGTTTAAATAATTATACACATGGATACATCTATTGCCTTTGATATTTAATTATCCAAAATATTATATTGTTATCGAATTTAGGTTTACTTTCCAGTTAATGCTATGATACAATTGCGCAGATAATTTAATTTCAAAAAGTGTTCAACATCTACTAAAATAGTTCTATACGAAATAAGAAAAGACTAATGAAACAAAACTATTCTGATGTATGCGAAACAACAATGAATTCATTTGTAAGATAGAATTATGACAATAAAGGCCTGGTTTATGAAGAATTACTGCTTGTAGAATTTAAATCGTTCCATGCTTAGATTGCCTAACTATTGAATAAGTACAGTGCTGGCCAAAATTAACGCAGCACCGGCCGTAAGGATCGCTAGGGAGGTGCTGCGTTAATTTTGGCCAGGAGTGTACCTAAGACCGACCCTTTGATTGAAAAGTGACGGCTGGTCAAATCGTGAGTCAAATATTGAAAGGAGGAATCGACGAAAATGGCAATTGACGGTAGAATGCTAGAGAAAAGATGGAGAGAAAGACCGAGACAAAAGTTGTTCGATGATATCCTCGCAAACATCTTCCTAAATTCCTTTCAGATCGTAGATTCGAGATTCTGGAACTCCCGTCTCTATTAGGAACTCTAGCTCGGAGAAATCATTTAGGAAGAGGCTGTTGAAAAACGTCCTGGGCCTAACTGGATTTTACTATTTACCAGTTTCATATATATTAACCATTATTGTTTTGTTCTGAATTATCATTATTGCATTGCTCTGTATTACCATTGTTGCGTTGATCTGTATTTTGTTCTGCATTTTTATATATCTGTTTCGGACCTGTATATTTTGTCTGGTGCTATGTTTTCTACGGAATCTTATTAAATTTATATTTCCCATACTCTGCCGTGTGGTAACTTACCAGAGAAAATAATTAATATTATTATTAGTATTGGTATTATTATAAAATTTATTTATTTGACCCTTTATTGGCGAGGTTAGGCCCAAGTGGGCCTCTCTTCCACCTAACCTCGTATGTCGTTAGAATATGAACAAGTATAAATTAAATTAATACAAAAAGCCAGAGTAGAGTGTGGGGAAAAATCTTTGCAACTGAAGGTTGCTAAAGAAAAACCCACGTTGCGGGAAAACACCCACAGAGAAGGGGGATGATAAAAAAAACCATAAAAAAGTGTAAAGAAACGAAATCGAGGGCATTGAATAGCGAATTCTTGAGTACACGGACCTAAGAACCTACGAACACGCCCTGGCTGCGGCAGACTTTTTCTCCTTCATTTCTTCCCTGACAATTTATGACGATGACCCGATTTCGGAAACCAGATATTCTTTCGTCAAAGCTAAATATCGCAGCAAAACATTTGGCATTCGCTAAATTTTAGGATTGGCGCCCTTTTATTAGTCAAAGTACGCTCAGCGAGCAGCGCTCGCGGACTCATTTCCGGATAACAGATAGAAACGGCAACTGCGGTCGGAAAAATATGACATCCGCGAGAGCGATTAGATAAGCGTCACAGATGTGCCGCCGAGTGAAGAGGCCCTCCGCGATAATCTCTTCAAAGCGCCGCTTCCCACCCACTTACCCACTTCGATCCATCCGTAAGAAATACGCCAACTTATATCTCGACGGATCTCCGGCCTCAGACGCAAATTAGAGGAGATTATCGTCGCAGAATATTTAAGATTCCATCACGATTTCAAGAACCTGCTCTGATTGTGAATCCTAATAGTTAATATTTTTTGCTCGAAATGTTATCTTTTTCAACAAAATAAATTTTTAACGAAAGAAAAGTTATCCAGTTTTGGTACTGATAAAGTGTCAAGAGATTATACGACTGTTATTTAATTCTTTTTTTTAATATCTGCTTCTACGCTTTGATAAGTAGAATAGTTACCGTATGTTACTGGAAAGAGAATAATATCTTAAAAAGTATCTTAGATGTCTTATAAAGTATCTTACACTTTTGTAGGAATCTTTTTAATTGTATTTTTGATTTGATTTTCATTGTAAAATTGAAAAACTTCCACAATTTACCGCTTCCCTAACGGATTTTTTCGAGTAAATCTTCAAAATCAAGACACATTTTTTTATTTGTTATTTTAAATTTACATATAAATTTGAGTAATTAAATTAAAGATAAACTTAGGAAGATTTCACAAAACCACCGAAAAGAGCGAATTTTTAAATGTTAACACATCTTCCATTTATCGTATGAAAATTCAAAAAATCAGTTTTTTGCAATCTACAAGGTATCACTAAAGCAAAAACGGGCGAAAACCGAAATTTATGAGCAAGAGACGGAAAAAGACGGGCATGATTCGTTCGTAGCAGAAATAAGAGAATCGAACGGATATATACGGGCATGCTTCGATTTTTGCGAACTCGGATTACGGATATATACGGGCGCGTCAGGGAAGCGGTTAATGAATAAAGACTTCCCACTTTTTAGCGAATACAGAATAAAATACTTTTTGATATAGAAATTATGCTTCTAATCCTCTTTTCCCTGGCTCATCACCAAGAGCAAGGGCTTCTTTCATCGTCTAACTATTTCATCCTTGTTGGTTAACTACTTTATTCATTGCCTCATATAGTGCGCCTTACTCTCTCTCCGAAGCTTTTGGTAAGTTATGCTGGATGGGATGAAGATATGGCCAGCTGTTAGATGATGACTTTTCAGAAAGATTTCTGCCTTTAAGATTCCAGGTATTTATGTCAGACGCTTAAGGAAAAAATACATCTTCTGAAGTAAAATGTTCACCACATAGAAGTGATTCCATGAGATTCACAGTAGAAACATTCAACTTTGAAATCTTAAGGATGAAATCTTTCTTAGGCTGAATAAGTGTATCATCTGAATTCATCTACATTAAAAGACGCAGAATCAGGTGTAAATTTGTGGTGCTTAAAAATGCAAAAATATTCTATACAGCTGATGATGTAGCGGCTCTAGGAAACCATGGTCGTGAATTATAATATTCTTATGGTTTAGTAAGCCTTCTCTGTCATGGAGTTGTTTGTATCTACATTAAATCATACTTACCCATGAATGCAGGCAGCAGTTACAGATAATTAGATACGAAAACTTTCACTTTACTTTTTGAAGGCATTAACCACTGAAATAATTTAAAAAAAGGAGAATACTTTTATCTTCGTCGTAAAGAAATTACGTCGATCACACACGCATGAGAGAAGCGCAAGGCATAAAAAAGTCCTTCGAAATATCGCTATTCCGTCACGTCCATTTCTGGAGATATTATTTTGGAGAAGGTGTGTGCCGAGGGAGAACGCGGAGATTCTTTGGGAAAAGCGCGCTCTCTCGGAGATAGGGGAAGTTCGGATTCCGCCGCCGCCATGATTGATGAGTGCGCGATCCGCTTGATCGGGACTCCGGTTCGATAAAAAGACTAACAACAGACGGAGAAAAGACCTCGACTTGCTGGCGAGAAAAAATCCCAAGGAAGGAACTTTAAGGCTTGAAAGATTCGGCAGCTGTTCCTAAAATAGAGCAGATGGAAAGTATACGAAGAGCTGCTAATTTTCTTCTCTTCAGTTCCTTGACATCTTACATTCCGGTAAAGTGGTTCCGATCCAATCGACTGGCAACAGATTTATAGATTAAAGTAAAGCCTGTATTCCTAAAACCTTATATGTTCAAAGAAATAGAAATGATATTGTTAATAAGAGAATAGCCTATCAAAATGTATTAATATACACCATTGGTCCATTCATAACGCAAAGAACTCCAAAATAGACGAAAAATGTATGAATATATTCTTTATAGATTTATTTTTTGTCAGGATCCAACGGACTTGATAGCGACTAGAAATAGGAAACCGACGAAAAAAGTGACACACGAAAAGATTGTACTCTACTAGATATAAACAATATCTCTATGCGAAACACAAAACATTTGTTTACCAACTGACAGTTAAGGAAATTTGAACTTCTCTCATGTTATGACGCTTGTCGTTTCAATCCACAGGAAGACTTGAGGATTATATCAAGCGCACAACTTTACGAAATGAAACTCAATTCGTACATAAAATTCAAATTTACTTCTAGATCTTATCACTTTGATAACAAAGTACACAGCACGTTTGTATTTAGAACATCAGAAGGCTACCAATTCTTAAAGTTAACACTTGGAAAACCAATAATATTCCAAAACCTCATACCATACAGCGTATTTAAAGAGAGTCACTAAGGAAAAGCAAGTTTTCCTAAGTGACTTTTCTAATAAATGGATTATTCATAATTTAATATAAAATTTAATTTCAATGCAATTTTTTTAACAATTATATCGTTTTGCAGATTATCAAGGAATTTTGCGGCCAAAGTGGACCCCAAATATACTTGTATAAATAATTGTGGAACTTGAGAAGGTGTTCTTCTTTCAAGATGTCTGTCTTCCGCGAAGTACATACAACTAGAGCGTATTGATTTCATTACAGAAATTCAACCATATTACCATCAAGGTTTTTCACGCATTTCGTATGGATCGTGTGTGGTTGAATAGAACCCTCTTGCCCCGGAAGCTCTCTCCTTACATAAAAGCAAAATTCTTACGATGATAAGCGAAAGGATGACAGCTTATAATTTCAACTACAACTCAAAAGAGTTGACATCTAGAACTAAAATAATAGTGGCTGAGAGTGACATCTATGAATATTAGAGTACCTATAAGGCACGGTAACATTCCTTGCTAAAATCAAACTCTACTATTCGATGAACTTTCTCGTATTACGAAATTTAGCCTCGAAAATGAGAGAGGAAGTGGGAGCAATAAAAGTCGGAAATATGGGTCACGTGCATGACATTGGCATCTCTCGGGTGACACGTCCACCGTGAGCGAAGAATGACAAAAAATACACTCGTGACTTTTTGCGAGGCAGACAAGAAATTACGCAAATTCCAAAGAGAAATAAAAGTCTCGGGTCGCAGAGTATACGACTCAGCAAAAAAAATCTGGCATAATATGCCATCCTTCCAGCTGATAGCGAGAGACGTCTCGCTTATTTTCCTGCATTAATTAAGGAAGACCTTAAAAATAGAAATAAAGACATTCCAATTCTGAAGGGAAAAATCGTTAAAAAACGCTCTAATTATGAACCTCCTTTTTTGAGACAATAGAAGCAAGGATAAATATATTACACAGTATTCTGAAATGCACACAATGACAAGGTCAACAGGCAGATGAGAAATAAGTTTAGTAACTAATTAAAGTGAATGGTAAACATGAGTTTACTTCTAATTACAGGTATTTTCAATGAAATACCAATATTTTTAGTATAGTATTTTGAGTCCGATTATTCCATTACGAGAAACAGCAATACTAACCGCTGAATAAACCCAAACAAGCTAAAACACACATAAACTGATCAGGAGCTTCACTATTCCATTATATTAATTTCCATTTGCATTATATTTAATAGCAATATTTGTATAAGATTGTACAGAATAAAATTATCGATATAATCTACGATTATATTACGATTATTTATATTAAGTATGAAGCTTACCCGGTTCCACCAAATTACCGCAAACGAAGTGTATTTTCCATTTGCTTACTTGCAAAATATGTATATAGAATGTGTACAGAATGCAGGCTATTTAAACACCGCTTATTAAAATGTTCTCATTTTGAATGAATAAATCTGTGATACACAAGGTTTTAAAAACGACATCTATTGAAAGTAGAATTTACGAAGTACTTTTACTTTTATCAGCTAACGAAAAACTTCGCTCTTTGAAAACAGAATGCTTGGTTGACAGCAACGTCTAATAGATCATCAATTATAATATGGAAACTTAGAAACTAACTACCTTAAAGGTTATTAAACTTAACTTATCTTAAACTTAGATAGAACTTACTCACATCGAACTATGGGATTTTACGGACGACTAACTTTGTTAGAAGCATCCCCTAGATCCTATTTGCACCTCTTATTAATGGCAACTCCTTACGTATGGTCAAGAGTAAAAATAGTCGAAGTGAAAGCACTATGTATCTTCCATGCGTTCATGCGGACCTACATACACGAAATTCAAAGACTGCGATACGTGTCTTTATAGCCGAATCCATTTTTCCAAAATATTTCCCTCGTCAGAAGCCGGAATTACTTGAGCATCTCACGATGCCATATTTCAATGCCAAGGGACTCACTTGTTACTTGAGGTAAGGAAGGGAGGATGAAGAGGAAGGATCTGCAATGTAGATGGGCAAACGAAGGAGAGGTGAAAGATGAATCCCTTAAGGACATGTGAAAGGCGGATAAAAAGGATCGATCGGAGAAGGGAAGGGCTGCGCCTAAACAAGTGAACTTCTTCCCAAGGTGAGGCAGCAGGTGCTTCCTAAACGCAAAATAAGAAATCCCGCTGTCTCATGCGTCACGAATTCGATACCAAAGACGAATATGCCCAACTTTCGAAATGGAAGTCGGATCTGGGAATTATAAAAGAGCGCGAAAAAAATACATATGACTTTTTTTAATGGTTCCACCCACATGCTTCAGCCACGCCTTTAAAATTTATGCAAGGAGATAGAAATTCCCTGAGGACGCAGAACTCTATGGCTATTAATATTAATGAATCCACCTTGAAGTTCTTCGCCACATTCCTTCGAATATCTTAACTCTTCCGTGATAAAATAAACAGTTTTCACACTCGTATTAAACGGTACCGTCTGCTGACTTATTAATAATGTACAGTGATATTCCGGTTACCGACGGTATTTCATTTCGGAATAAACTGAAGAGAAAAGGTCACTCATGGCTGAGATTGACACATCCTCCACAGATCCTCCACTTCTCAGGCAGATGCTAATACGCTGCACTACTCAAGCGGAACAGTACAGCTCCGCGAGAGATTTTATGTAATTCCATCTACGGAGTGCACTAAACCAGGGTTTCCCACCTCCTTGGTGAGATACCACTGCCCCCCAGCGATCTTCTTAGAATATTATATGATAGTAATAAAACGTTTTTATTCGGGCAATTTTCAAGCTAAAAGTCTCTTCTTCTATCTAACACATCGTCATGGTTATACAATAATCAAATCAAAGGGATAGCACGAGAAAAAATGTGAAAAACAGTGGATGTAAAAAACCTGAGAGATTCTTAGGAAAAAATTATCCACAGCAGGAAAACATCCACAAAGAAAGGGGGTTTGAAAAACCTGCGTAAACCTACCGATAGAAATACCTAAAAGATGAGAAAAAATGACAATATATATACATACACTATCAGTAAGTACTGTATAAATGCGATTTAGTATGTAAATGGGTATAACTGGAGATTTTTAAAAAGCAAAATAAAATCTGCCATGATAAAAATATCAACCTAATGCTGAATGGTAATGTTTTGACGCCTTAAAGCTGCTTAAATCCTAGCAAAACTAAACTGAGAAAGAAATATAATCGACTTAGGGATTATATTCTTTTGAATTTAGCGGCCCCTGAATTAGCACACCCTCCCTAAAGATTTTTTTTGCCTAATTTGTGAATCACTGCTCTAAAATGTCATTTAAGATCGTTGGTCTAATTACTCTTCGTTCTAAAGATTATTTCGGTGTTGCTCTAATGTTATAGATTTTGGGTGGATTCCAGGCAAAGTTTCTGCGTCTGTTTTTCGAACTTAAGTTGTCAAGCCTTAAGATGGAATCTTGAACGAAACTTTCCGTAAAGAATCTGCTTCTGTGCCGAAGGGAATTTGGTAAAAGGACGAATGCTGGCTGCAGATACGGTCTGCTCAAAAGCAAGCAGCTGCTAAAATAAATGGTATACGGACGAAGGTCACTATAAACGAACTTCAAACAATTCCTTGCATTCCCAAAACATACTTGAGCTTGAAAAATACTCAATTCGAGTTGTACATCAAAAGTCCAAGCTTTAAAAAAATAGCGATTTTAGTTTTTTTATGAAAATCACCGGAACGAAGTCGTGATCAGCGTGAAATAAATAAAGCGCGGAGATGAGAAAACACGAGCACTTTTCGATAAGAGGAAAAGTCACCGTTGAAAAACCAAGTTCATCCATAAGGTTTACTCGTCCGGAGAGAAGATGCATTAACGCAGAATACCAGCAGATCTCGGATATCCATTCAGGCTGCGTTTCCATTCTCCTTTACGACCGAACTTAATTAGCTGAGGATTGATCAATGCCCTCAATACAGCCCCTTACTCGCGACAAACCCGCTGTTTACATCTTCCGCTCGCTTTTCGACAATCATAAAGTCTCCCCTCGTCCCCGAATCGTAAAACAGCGAACGACGCCATCTTAAATGGGGGCGTACAAAAGGGAGAATTTCGGAAATGCGGGGAAACCATCTTTTTCGGAAGCCTGTTTTCCCATTCGTCCCTAATATAGTACTGCTTTTGTAATTTCCATGTTATGCACATTTTTTAAATTTCGTATCGCTTATACTTTCAGTAGATTTGTGCAGGTTTTTCACCCACAGCTTTATTATTAGCGCATCGGTAGATCTTTTCTTCTTAAGATAGTATCTTGGGTTTTCTCATTTACTTATTCTAAAGTGTTCATCTGAATCTCTATTCACTCATATATTATAAATGTACTCTATACATATCACTGAAGACAGGTAAGACGGAAGAAGAGACTTTTCAAGCTCTTCCTCTAAAATAAACACCCTACCATCTACGGCTGACTGACTATGTCGTGGATAGCTCTTGCTTCTTTTTTCTACTGGTATTCTAGCTTTCATTTATTTATTTATTAGTAAGTATCAACAAACAGCACGAGGCCAACTACAGTTGATGAAATAACAAGAAGCAATTATAAACTAACAATCAGAGAGAACAAAATAAAACAACAGATCAACAACATAGAATTAATTTAAATAATGAATAAAATTATAAAAAGTCAATCTCTTGCAACCATATTTGGATGGATTTTGTTCCCCTAACGATTCTGGAATCGTCCAATTTTATGTATTTGTATTCCATTTGTGTTTCCAACAATTTTTTTGCGCACAAATCTTTCCGCGGAGTGTAATAGTTGTTTTGTTTTCCTTTTATGTATCCCGATTCATTGAAAATATGCTACTTATAGACTAATTGACACTTTTCGGATTCTTATATTAACTTTGGCATGTGGATATTTATTTCTCCAAACTTTCTTGACTTCAGCTAAAGATGAAAATATCCACCGCTAGATAAAACTGCTTTTTATCCTTTCAACTTCATTAACTGATCCTATCTAGGTCGTGATTGACAGCAGATAGGTTCCTACTATGCTGCCATCGTTTTTATTTTATGGATGCGAGAATATCTCGAGTCACGAAAAAATGAAATCAGCGGCGTAATAGGAAAAACGGCACCCGTAGATGAAGGTGCATGGACGAGCACAACAGCAAAGCGTTCTCAAGAAGCAAATGTACAAAAAAATGAATTAAAAAAGCTTGATTATCGGAGCCGTGGCTCATTCTATAAGTGCCAACGGTTGTCGCAGCCCTCAACTGAGGAACAAGAGAAGAAATGTCTACCCATTGCTCTTCTTGAGGAGGTCCTCCGCTGCAGACAATGGGGTGAAGGAAGGTTGATAAACGCCTGCGAAATGGATTTCCAGGAATGGGAGGGGAAAGATAGAGCAGACAAGCAGATAAACAGTGAAGAAAATGACGCACAAACAGGGAAATATATGAAAGAATCTTAATTCAACTGACAAGTAAGGAAGGAGACTCTATCTCTCTGCTTTCGATTCTTTAAATTTACATTCATTCCTCTTCACGAAAAATCACCGTGTGAAAGCTTAAAATCAAAAGTTTGTCGAATCGAATTCTACAGCGAATATACGATAGCATAGATAAGGTGAAAAACATACATTAATTTAGGGATATAATATAGTTATTCGACCTAGTAATGTTCATTCTGATAGAGCTCCAACCAGTGCGACCTCTTAGTTCTGTCAACAAATAATGTTTCCATCCCAAAGAAAAATAATTCAGAAGAACGAGCAGAATAAACAAACAACCAATCAAATCATTAAACACACAAACTGACGTGCTATCAACCTCTTTCAAGAATAAACACGAGAAAGTTTCGTGTCGCTTGAAACTGAAATATTTCTTAGTAACGAAATATGCCATCAATTAAAATCCCATGGCCATAATCCAAAATCAAGATACTTTCATAAGTGATAAACAAAACTACAGCCGTTAGTGATTGTTGAACAATATCTCTACAGAATTAGAAAATCTAGATTTAAAAGCTGTTTTCAAACCTCTCACAAGGTTTTGTTTTGAAGTTTTCCGTGTCATTCAACACTTTTGTTAACACGTCAATAATAAATAATATATGATTCTTCGAATTCGCCGGTAAATGAATATAAATTTTCGTGACTGAGTTTTCAAAATAAATAATTCGCTCAAATTATCATGCTGTTCAGAAAAAAACTACTCATTACCGCTGATATTTGAACTAAATTTCCTAAATATAGGATTCGTGCGAATAGAATAAGATAGAAAAGTGTCATCATACTCACAGATAAGGCAGACGGAAACAAGATATGGAAACCAAACTCACCTGTAAAAGAGAAAGAATATAATTATTAGCAGGATATATTTAATGCTACATAGTTATGAAGGATGATCGATCAATAGTCTCAGTAAAACCTTTCCTAAATGGAATATCTTTGCATGAATACACAGATGCTCCACAATCAATATTACAAAAAAAGTCTCAAAAAGTAAGTCCACAAAAATATCACTATCGGATAAATAAATAATCACACCATGAATTGAATATCTTTATACAACAATTCGTATGTTTATTTGTGAATAATTTATCCCAGATGTGATGAATGCATCCTCAGAGTATGTCATAAGAAATATCTACGAAATTCAACTAAAAATCTAGAATTGGGGTTTAAATTTATTAACATCTAATCATTATGGATCAAATTTTATACGTAGTTTATGAAGTTATTCTTGCAGTACATACTCTCATACATCAAATAGTTGTATGCTATATTATGAGCAATTATTATTATTTTCAATTTTTTACGTGGTTAAATGTATTATACCCATAGATTAATGCAACTATTTATGCATGAATGTATAAATAATACATTCACCTATTATACCAAATATTTCTTATAATGGAAGCACAGAATTTTGGATGTATGGATCAAGTAATAAAATATTCGTATAGAACATCAATAAACTCTATTTATGAATAATAATATCAAAGTTAATAAAAACAGCTCGTTCCGCGCAACTCAATATTCAGAGCCATGGACAGTCATATCTCGAATTTAAATCACTCCGTCTTCCAATAAATTCACCCGTAATAACGCACATGAGAAATTGAAAAGGAGAATCCAGAAAGGGGGAGAAAGGTGGCTGGGAGGGAAAAAACAAGCAGAGGAAAGGGTTGCAGAGATGGAAATGAAGAGGGAAAGAAGAAAGAGGGCGGGCAGAGAGGAAAAAGTGAAAAATGTATGAATTTTGGGGGGTGTGGTGCGGAGGATGGGGGTCGACGTGGTGCGGGGGAAGCAAGGGAAGAAATAATCGCGCCTCGGGCGAACGTCGAGTATGTGCGGAGGGAGAATGAAAAAATGGAGGGGAGGGAATGCAAAATGGAGGGGAGGGAATGCAAAATGGAGGGGAGGGAATGAAAAATGTAGGGGAGGGAATGAAAAATAGGAAGGGGAGGGAATGATAAGAGTGGGTGGAGGGGGAGTGGAGGAGAAAGGAGGATGGGGAAGTGTCGAGATTGTGGCGGAGGCGAGGAATGAAAAATGGGGTGAAGGATTGATAAGACAACAGATAGAGCGATGCATGGAAATGAGGAGAAAGAAATGTGAAGAAAGGGAAATTGAAGAGAGAGGATAGGAGGTGTTCACGAAGAGGATACGAGATGGTAAAATGTACGAGTAAATGTACCTTCTATCCGTAAATGTACAGTAGAACTCCAATTATCCGAGCTCCGACTATCCGAATCGCTGATTATCCGAATCGCTTTAGGACACCATCTCATATAGCAGTTCTAAATTCGCTGACGTGGCAAGCATAACGGTAGAAACCGAATAGACATGCCAAAGTGTTACCATTATTTAAATTAATTACTACATAGCTCTTTTTATACTATGTATGCAGTTTTTCTCCCCTTTTCAATGTACAGTCCTGGCCAAAATTAACGCACCACCTCCCTAGCGATCCTAACGACCGGTGGTGCGATAATTTTGGCCAGGTGTGTACATACAGAAGTTAATTAATTATCCGAATTTTCAATTATCCGAATGGGGTCCAGTCCTAATTGATTCGGATAATTGAAGTTCTACTGTATATTAATTCATTGAATGATACTTTGTTTTAGGGTGTAGTACATACTTTGTCTCCTGCAACCATATGAGGGTGAATGTTTCAATTCTCAATTGGTACAGAATAGATGAAAATGTATCTTTCTTTTACTTTTGTATCAAGCTTAATCGTTGCTATAATAATAGGAAAGATGATGTTGTGAGAGATGTTGAATAATGGCATTCATGTTCGTCACTCTCCACTTAATGCAACGGAAAATGATATTGATTTTTCTCACTCTGCTTTACTTGCTCGTATGTTTGCCCCTCAAAGCATTCTGGCTAAGTGAAGCAGGTACAACCGCTAACTCCGAATTTATCTTGTCTACTGAGCTTTATTTTACACTCAAAAACCTTTCATTGCTAATAGTGAAGGAGTAATGAGTCTAACCAACAGACAAATAGAGACAGTTTCTGAAAGTTTTTTATTTCTAAACAGAGGACGTGGAGATATCTACTGTAGGATATTTTGAAAAGAAAATTCTGTTTTTTGTATGAAATGTAATTCACAAAAAATATTTCATAAAAGTTAAAATATTATATGATATTAACGAAAATTATACTGTTGCGTATCTCAATAAAGCTACGGGGACTTTCAAATCGGTCGTTGATATTCTGGAGGCTTGGGAGCAAACGAAGATAACAGTAAATAACCATTTACTCTGTTTACAACTATGAAGCCTAGCCTAAGGAAAACAAGGTAATATCTTGCTTGGTGAGCAGGACGCACGTAACCAAAGCTAGATTCGGAGTAAAGCGTTATATAGTCCTCCGGGAATAGGGGACATTCGGCCAACACAAGACAGGAAACACACAAACCTATTTCAGACTTTTACTTTCCCTCCTCCGAGAGAATACGGCAAGTCGTGAGGAAGGTCGATGCGTAGGCAAGAAATGCGAAACGGAGGGGACGAAATTACGATGGAGAGAGAGGAAACAGAAAGAAGGATAGGCCCGTAGTATCTCACACTAAGATGGAAAAGAGGGATGGAGAAGGAAGAAGAGGGACCAAGATAGAGAGAGGTTCAGAGAGGTGCCAATTTTTTTTTCTGCCCGAAATGAGATTTAAGAAGGGAGGCCTTCGGATATAATTTTCCGAGATATCCGAGCGGTGGGCAATGCTAGGATGGGTATCTCGCTCGGCCACAGGAAGTGCGGGTACAAAAAAAGTGGAATTCGAATTTATGGAGTGGATGGGTTGGGCGTGTAATCATCGCCCATAATAAAGGCCTTCCTCTGTTAATGCTACTTTCGGAGCTCGCTCCTCTGGTGACGACGAGGACAAACAACATGGTCTTCTCATAGTGACGGATTCCCAGCAGGAGACAACTACGAAAAGCTGAGAAGACATATGACACTTCATGATCAACTAATTTAAATGTATGCGTACGAATATTAAGGGTAAAATAGAATAAAACACAGCGCTAACTATAAATAATCATGTTCAGAAGGACAAGTTTAATATTTTTACCAACAATCATGTAGTGATATACATAAATAGGAGTAAAAACATAAACAGGATTAAGATCAAGAAATTACAGGTTCGAAGAGACTCCCATTTGATACATTTAATATTATTTTAAACTTTTGTACGAATGAATGGCAATCAATCAGTCTAAAAGGTCATAAATAGCTAATTAAAATACGTTCGATATTAAGCGATGTTATAAATAAATAACGCCAAAGCGTGACAATAACAGGAATAAAAAATATAATCTATCGATGCGGTGGAGATGTTGTGTAAAGACATAACTGAAGTATAAATCTGTGTTCAGGAATAAAAAATACAAAACTGAGTGAGACTGTCGTGGATTTCTCTGTCTAGTATAGGGAGACATGAGTATCATTGATTCAACTATACTTTTAAACGTGGGATACCTCTCCTAATGAAGAACTAATTTCTGGATAGTGTTCATAATCTGAAATATTCATTAGCCATTGTAATTTTCCAATGTATCCAATTCAAAACCATATAAGTATTTCCCATAAGTTGCTAAATCTTAAAATACATCAACACGGCCGAAACCTTTCTTTCTCTATTGACTAACAGGAAACAACCATTTTTATCTAATCATTTCTGTATAATCAGTTCCTAATTAAATGCACGAGCATCCTCCAGTATCCAATTACTTACACATATTTTCGAACAATGGGACAAGTGTTACAGGAAGAGAATGTAACAGAAGTTACGAAAAATTGTATTGAGATATAATACTGATCACCGAAATACAGACGAGTAAATAATAAACGACATTAACACGATCATCCCAAAGAGTATTCACAAAAGAAGATTCATTACTTGAAGATAGAAATGGATCCGACTTATTCTCGTACATGAGCTCACATTTTGCAGACCTTTTACGGGAGTGCGAGATTACCCGAGTCGAGGGGAGGATAAATGACTTTATGTAAATGACAACGTTGAGATTAATTCGAGTTCATTTTTTGATTCAACAGTCACACCTGTGCCCAAGTGACGATAGAATTATGCCGTCGTAACTTCATACGGAGCTGTGCGCTGTTTTCAAATCATATTCATTTATTTTTCCCAAGAGTAGAACTACCTTTCCGCATGAGTGATGTGACTATCATAATGTATGCTGTTTGCACACGCATGTCTTATAGAATTATACGATGATTCATTGATGGAATAGATCAGAAAGCCATTTTGAACTAAGTTTGACCTTTTTCGAATATCTTTTGCTGTTGACTCGGGTTTGTAAACTTATGAAAACATATGTTACAGTATGAAAAAGAATTTAAGGAATGAAAGTCACACTTTATACATTTCCACATATATCTGCAAGACGACCGGTTTCATAAAGGGACGATTTATCAGAAGATGGCCGACCTGTACCGAAACTGGTATTTCTTGCAAAAACAGATGCTTTTTTGTGGAAATAACTAGTGTGATTTTCATTCCTTCTGTTTCTAGTCATAGATTTCCGCTCTATAAAGCCTTCCACAATCGATTAAAATTCTGTTACTATGTTCCCCACATAAAGTGAAATTACGAGCGTTCGTTATATCAAAATTTGCAGGAACATAAAAAGTTTTTATAAAAGTGTTAAGCAGCATACAAACTTCACTTAATTGACTTTCCTTCTTATGCGGGGATAAAAATACAGTCACATATAAAAGGAGCATTATTTACTTTCAATCCAGAACTATCACTTTGTCCGTAATTTGTTTATGGTCAGAATATAAAGTCATATACTTCTTAGGGAGCAATATTTATGGAGTCCACTGAGGCAATACATTTCTGATACTAATCCTTGATACACAAGAGGGAAAGGATGACATTATATCCCAAAAACATCAAGAAAGGAGAACATTAATGCAAGTTGGTGATAAAGGAAAGAGGAAAATGATCTAACGGACGGGAAGCATGGATATAAAATGTTAGAACGCCATTAGGAAAGGCGACAGAGTAGACTAAGAGGAAAGAGCGATAAAGCACGCAGGCATAGAGGGCGCTAATATAGAGTAATGAGGGAAAAGGGTGGAAAAAGATAAATAGAGAGGATTTGCGGGCGATGAATTAAAGAAAGTAGAAAGAACGTAGGCAAAAGGAGATAACGCGAAGCACAAAAGAGATGAAATGAAAGGGAAGACTTTGCGGAGAGCTCTAGAAGATAGGATTAAGGCAGAGAATGGGGATAAGCGGGGAGAATTCAGGAGAGAAAGAAAAGAAAATGGGGGAGAATTTACAAATCCCTGGAATCTGGAGCGAGGAAAAAACGTAGTAGAAAATCGGATGGAACAAAAGAGGGCGGGACGGGAATGATTTAGGGAAAAAATGCGAGGATGAATACGCGATAAATAATGGTAACAAATCCCTGGAATTTGGCGTGACGAATGACGAACAAAAAGGGGAAAAGAAGAACAAAAAGATAATTAAAAGGGATAACGGAAAGATGCAACTTGACAACCCCCTCCAAACTTTAATAGGGAAAGTTTCTAGAGTAATGCACAAAAAATACCGGATATATACGAGTCTAATCCGAGTTTTCCAGCACAATTTTGGCTTATGCTTTATACTCGAGTGAGGGTTTCACTTATCTGTTCTCTGGTGGAAAAAGTTTTCCATAGCCGGAAATAAGCTTATAAATAGTAGGTTTTTGACTCTCTTTTCCACTCACAGAGCTAGTTCACTGTATTTCTTTGAAATATACTTAAAAAAACATACATTATACAAAAAAGTATACATTAAAAACATTTTAACCTACTGATGCTTATTGTATTTTAATATTATTGGCATTTATTTTTATTCTGAAATTACTAGTAGCTGATGCATTTTACACCTTAGGTTTATATTCTCGAGTCAATTAGATTTCCCAGTTTTTTATGATAAAATTAGGTACCTCGGCTAACATTCTAGTATATGCGGAATATAATAAATTACCTGGCCATTTGAAGTAAGTATAAAAATAACACACAGTATGCTATTAGATGCAAATCCATCAACTTTGTGAAAGACATTATAGTTTACATAAGGATTGGGGGACTATTAATGTTGATAAGCCACTTATACAACCACTCGGTACATTGGAGATCAATAGGCGCCATAATGAAGCATAAACCCTCTTCGGAATGACGTATTTACTAAGATCAAATTACTAACGATCGAAATTGTACTAACAAAAGAAAACGACCTTTATTGCTGAATAAACCTTTATTCAAACATCTAAATTGATTTCAATTCGACATAATAAGCAATATTGGGACAGAGAACATTGTGAAATGTGTATTAAACTCAGAAAGGAATAAAAAGTCCCCTTTTACGAGCAAAGATGTTGAATGTGTCCTAAAAGCTACAAGTTTCCTAGTGATAGTAGTAGTATTGTTAAAAGTGCTTCGACAGTTTAGGTCATTTCGCACATTGGCTAACACCGGGAATCGAACCCGGGACCGCTTTCGCCAAAGGCAAACGCGCTGTCCACATGACTATCCGGGAGCCTCCTAGTTATAGTTTAGATAAATCAATAACTAAAGATTTATAATATAAGTACAGGTGAGGATATTTAAATTGTGTCTGTAAGAAGGCAAGTAAATAAACAGCGTAAAGATTATGCTAGGATTGGAAAGAAAAAAAAGATACAAACATAGGCATGAAGAAAATACGATATAAATATATACGTCAAAATTTAAATTGGTATGTATATAAATATAGACATTGATACATGTAGGTAAGAAGAATAGATGCATGTTAACATATGTGTGGCAGATACTATACAAAATGTTTGAGCCTATAGACGGGTCACACTCATGTAAGGCTGAGCTGTATTTAATAAAGGATAGGAAGGTATTTTAAATATATTAACACACACGACTCCTATACAATATTCTATAGAGGCATAATTTTAAAAAAATTAATGTGTGGCACATATCTAAGATCTTGAATGAAAGTGGAGAGACGCGAAAATGCTGCAAGAAAGCGTAAAAAAACAAAACAAGCGAGGAAACAAGAAAATCACGTCTCCTCGGGTATTAATTACGTATCAAATCAAAGAATAGAGCTGGGAATTCCTTCCCAAAAAAGGTCGAAAGAGTACGGAGGTCGAAAATTCGCTAAAAGAAGCACTTCGCATAGAGAAAGGATACTCCAGACCCACTAAGAAATTAATTTATCTCGGAATGGCAACGGTAACCCAGAATAAACCGAGATTACAGCAATAAAAAGGCAGACAAAAGAGGGAGAAATTTTCAAAGAGAAGTTTTCGTAAGGGCTTTATCCTCCATTTCAACAGGGTCACGAAGTAATCCTAGATTTCTGCGTTTGTTTTCTTCAGCAGCGACACAAAGTTTGCCTCAAAGGCTGGTTCTTTCGAGCAAATAAAATTCTATGCAAGTCAACCAACCACGGAATATATAAATAATAAATAAATGCATGCGGCTTAGTGAATGCGCTTTGTTAAACGCTATTCAAAACTCTAGAAATGAATTCAATAGCGCATTCTGTGATAAGTTTTATATTTTGCTGCCGGAGAAAGCCGTGCAAACTTTATTGTCTGCGTCAAGACTTCTACATCACCAGGTCCAATAATTTGAGATAGACATCGATTCTAAATTCACTACCAACAAAATCATCATTTTCGTGATAGTTTATTCCATTTTCAAAATTTAGATCTAAAAATTAAATGGATTTTTCAGATATAGCGAAAGCTGTCACGTGTACGATTTCCCTGCCACAGATATTTCGAGCATCTTCCATCCAATAAGAAAATTAGGGTATAACAAATGGAAATTTTATAAATAAAATAGATAAAAAGAAATAAATTTTATAAATACTGAAATTATTTCTATTGAAATACTTCCATCATTTCAAGCAAATCTTTTGGATAATATTTTCGATAGAAACACATCCTAAGATCCAGAACATAAATATTTGAGATATACCCTTATAGGCATATATTTAACTAAAGCATTAATTGGTATTAGTGAAATTGAGGTTAATTTCAATTTGCTCCGTTATAGTTTAAACTTATAAGCTGAAAACGGAGTTCGTATTTGATAATTATTCGCTAACTAAACTACAACTTTGGATGGCACACTATCTGAAATTTATTTTGATTAGTTCAGCTTATGAAATAATCCTTCCTCGCCAACTAGCATCATTAGCATAGCACAACTGTTGTTATCGGTAACTTATGTGTTGAAAATTAAAATCACACTTAAAATAATTCTTTCTTTGCCACCGAATAACAAAAAGAAGAATAAAGTTAATAATTACTGTCTTCAAAAAGAAGGAGCCATAGCTTTACAAGCCGAATATGGAAGCTCTTCCTCATCCAATCCCCTATCTTCTGTCCAGCTCTTCCATTTCAATCTCAATATATTTCTCCCTTGTTTCCGGGGTCTTTCGAGGTTATTTATTTGGACAGAAGTCCAATTCCAATCCTTCAAAGCTATCCGTTCCGTCATTTAACTCAGCAGTCTATACTATTTTAATTATTTCCGTTCCCAGTAACAAAATCGTTTTCCCTGAGGTTATTCTTTTTACATGGTTTCCTAGGATTAATTCTGACATGAAATAGAAGGTTAGACAGCGCTGCCTAAAATATGACATTTTCGACAGAAATTTCTGAGACATGTTCCTCAATTACTCTCTCGAACGACACGATTCGATTAATGCACAAAATCGATACAAATCGATTATAATCAGGAGAAACAAGACGTTTAACCTAATCTTCCATCGAGCTTTAAGCAGGCCAAAATTATTTTCCTAACCACCAGCAAACACTTGCCAACTTAGATCGATTTTTAACGTCCCCTTTCTGCGGCATTGAATGCGTGGGCGATTCCCGTGGGCCACCCACGCATCCGTCAATGAAATAAGGGAACGGGAATTTCTTTGAGCGTGGGCTCCCGTTTCCGGGGGTAGATGGATAGCGAACGCTAATTGCTTTCGTTTAATCCGAAATGTTAAACGAATGATCGATCGGTCGTAAAGCGAGCTTACAAAAACTCGCCATTTCCTTTCACTCTCTCCCCTCCTCACGTGCACATTTCGCGTTCCTTTCACTTCCATTTCCTTACAATAAGCTCGATGTCCTCCAAACGAAAAGGAAAACACTCCAAAATCCAGGGAAATGAACGCCGTACTCCACCGCTTCACACCGTCCATACAACTAGTATCGTTGAAACTTTTTTCGTTGATAAAATTGATTAATTCTAGCATACGGCAATGGCGAAACTGGTTAGTACGAACGAAATCTTCACTTTTGTCACTATTTATTCCTGTAACCCTTACTTCATACATACATACATACAAAGGTCTTTATTATTGGGCGAAATTGAGACTGGACAGTCCCATCTTACATTTAACCCATTAGAAAAATATACAATAAGATTAAAAAAGAACAATTACAATTATGACAAGCATTAATTGAATGGTACAATTATGCATACATACAATGGTACAATTCATTGAAAATTAAAAGATCAATTACAATTTAAGAAACTTTAATTAAAAATGATTAATTGAAAGTTTTAAAGGAAATATTAATTAACTCAAATAATATGTTAATTTCAAATAAAAACAATTAACTTAAGAGATTAACTACAAATTTCAAAATAGATCATACAAAATATTAACAAATGCATATTTAAATATACACATGTACATATGTAGTATTGCTTTTATCGACGTTCTACTATTCAAACATTTATGTAGATTAATTTCAGTAAATATGTATTGTTTTGAAGAAGTAGTCCTCTCCCATCCATCTCTAATCATCTTTAGGACAAGATGGACTTGTCCTGAATTCAGAGACAGCAGCCGAAACGTCGACATCACTACGTAAATGCTTCTTCGGCTATCTATCTCCTACTCCATCAATCTATCCACCGGGAAAACCGGAAATCATATGAATTGTTTTTTTCCCCTTTCAGATCCATCTTAACTTGCTTTCTTAAAATTTTGCATAAGCATCCATAGATTTTACACGTTTTCACACCCTCTTCTTGTAAGTGTTTCCTGTTTCGATATATATTTGTTTTCCTACCTGAAACGCAAGGTAGTAGTATCTCCTGTATACTTTTTCAAGTTTTATCTTTCTTTTGAATACATACGACGAAGGGTTAGATATAAGAAGAGACTTATTGGTCTCAATATCGTCCTCATAATAAAATACGATTTATTATCGTTACATATTCGCATTGCGCCAAAATTACTACAAACATTTTGGGTGGCCGTTGCAAATACCTGTTTTCTTGGATAAAATAACAATAAAAATTGCAACGTCCCCGGATTCGATCAAAACGAGTTCATAATTCACGGAGGTATGCATAAGCAATTAACTTCGCTCTCCAATTTCATGATTTTAATTGAAAATGCGATACAGAGTTAGGTTCTTGGTGTTACCAAAATTAATGACTTGAAAGCAATTAAACTTTTTTCATCTCGGATGAGAGCATACTACGATGAACGAATAGATATGGACCAAACATTTTTGGATCAATTAGAACTGAGCCAAATATGCCACGATGTGGATTGGAAAGGTGCTTTTACTTTTCACATAAGTGTGGGCGCACCATGATGTAGTATGATGTACGAAGTTAGAAGAAAAGGAAATTATATCTTTGTTATGCTATATGTCCTCTCTGAAATGTTCCAAGATATGATATCATATGATATGATCAGTTACTGTGATTGATATTAGTAAAATAGCTGCTAAAACTATTCAATTCGTAAATTCTCTTTGATTCCCGCAAAGCACAACAATACCCAACTAGGAAGATAAACGGAATTCTGAATTCCAAACGCCAGTAGGTGTCTTGCAGAAGTAGATCAAATATATCTACATTTAACGGAATGAAATAAATCTACCTTAAAAAGCCATACTCCGAAGACGATATCTGCATTAACCTCGTCAAACCACCTTCAACTCAAATTGTAACATTTACAGAACATTAATACTCCCATCTTCTCCCCTTAATGCCTGACACTCCATAATTCTACAAAATGAAATCACGAAAACGAAAAAAATCGAATTAAGCGAGATATGGAGAATATGGTGGATAGAATCCTTACTTTATGATAATAAATAATAAAGGATTGAAATATAAGAAAAACAGAAAGAATGGGAAGGAGGAAGAAAATTATTTCATACTTCCGTCATTTTTTATATATTTGTAGGAACATTCTGGGTTTATGGAAGCTAGACCTCAATACCCTAGGTCGTGTTTTATAAGCGACTTTGATTCAAAGCTTACACTACAAATGTTTGGTCTCAATTTTATTTTCTTGCTTGAAAAAAGAAAATTTTACCGTAATTTAATAATTTATCAAGTTAAGTAAGTTTAATCATCGTTACTATAATATTTATTATATTTCAAAGGAAACAAGCTCATAAATGGATGTCTTATCGGACAAAAAGAGAGTGCAAACTACAAATACACAAAAACTAACTCGTGACCTAAAGCAGTGCCAATAAGCTTTCTCTCCTGTTACTGTAACTAATACAGTAAATAGTGACAAAGAGATTATTTACTTCCGGATGGCAACAAACTGGGTAAAGGCAGAAACATAAAAGTACAAAATTAACTTAGGCTTCACTGAATTTAATTATGCGACCGCTTTTGAATAAGAAAGCAGCAAAGCCGATTTATTATTATTATACGAAACCCATTTGGAAGAATTGACATTGCTTAGAGGCGTCTGTTGAACTTCTTTGTGCCCATGATTCTTTCTTGCGCTTGTTCTCAGTAACTTTTCTATTTTCAGACAAACTTTCTGTGTGTTCCCTTTCGTTTTTTTTGATCAACTCGACTCTAGTGAGTTTTGGATACGATTCTCCCTATTTTGGATAACTCTTTTGCGTATCTCTCAAAAATCTTTACAGTCTTCCTAGTTTTCCTCGATCCTCTTCACAGCGTATGCTTCTGTTCTTATTTTTATATAACTCTATTAGTTCTGCACTGGATTTTACTTTCGATGCTTCCGTTAAATATGATTTAACGTTTTCCAAATACTTTTTACAAGCATGTAAACATCAATATCTTAATTACATTTTAGTTTTCACAGATAATAAAGATATTCAAAGAATGAAAATAATGAATTCGCAAATTATGGAAAATTGTAATATTTTGAAATCCTATCTCTCGTTAGCGGTAAAGATTTAACATTACTAAGCTTCAAACAAGGACCTGCGGTTGACTTCATGAGTCGAAACCATGGTCTTATTCCAATAAAACTTTCTGCGGTATTGTATAAGTTAGTTTTCACTCTTGTTCCTGAAGGATCCATACCACGAAGTGTTTTAAATCTTCACATTGACCCCTTATTTCATAACACCAACATCCAGGTACTAACCGGGATTAGAAACCAAAACCTCTGTATCGCTATTCTACTACGCTAACTCCTACGTCACTGAAGCCGGCTGTACATTTAGATAAATTACATAACTTTTTTTGAAATTTCCAAATTATGTTCCACTTCTTATTTCTATACGCATAGAATTCATTCGGATGAAAAAATTGAAAAGCTGAAATCTAATGCGAAAAAACATTCGCGATAGCAGGGGGCTATCGAAAAATAAGCGAGTAGCCATTGAGCGCTTCGTACGCCATGGGAAACATCGTAAAACGAACATGAGTTCGACAAAGAGGAAACGGATATAATGCTCGGGCACAAAGGAGAGGAAATATTCAAACGTAAGCTCCGCCGGTTCAAAAGATCGCGGTGCTATCGGTCCAGCAGCTTCCGTTTACTTCGCGTAAACATCACGAATGTTTCATTCGAGTTTTGCAGCTAATCTCCGAAAACGCGGCCTCTGAGGTCAATGGATGCTTTCGTACGAAATAAAAAGGGCTCTGGGCGATGCGATGGCGTGAGAGAAGGCCACGGGTGAAATAGTAATGAGAGGGAAAAACGACCAAGTTTCGGGAGTTTTGACGAAAAGAATGAGCGAGGAAAGGGGAGATTAAAGTGGGAAAAAGAGGACGGAGGTCTAGGACAACGAATCCGGGCATTCGGAGACTTTTCACTTTTTCATGCCGTTCTTACTCTACAAACACTAATGAGCTCGAAACAGAAAGGGTTTTCGCCGGGCCTGGAGAGATCCTAACGCAATCCGGTGAAAGAGAGTCTAGAAGGACCTTCAGTGCATCAGTTATTTTTAACAGTCTAAAATGAAATAGCGAAAACAAAGTACACACCAGTAAAGATCAAAGCTCTTCTCAATGTTTGCAAGTTAGCGATGTTCTCCCCATAGTTAATTCATTTACAACTCCAAATATACGTCAGTCATTTCATTTGTTCGACAACAGTTTGGCAGGCAAAATTTTAATTTGTTTGACAACTACCTTTTATGCTGCAGCAACTGGACTGAATTACGATATTTTGTTTCTGATTTTTGCGACAGTATTAAAAAAGCTCCTGGTAGTGCTTCATCCACAATAGTTGTGAGAGAGGGTTTTCTATGTTTCCATGGTAATTCTAGTAAACATTTTCTTATCTCAGACATATTTAGTGAATTATCTGGAATGTAACGCTTGGATTTTTATATATTTATTTAAATTTTAGATTTTGATGGAACTGAAGCCGTCGGTGCCCAGTGACATTAAGAATTACACTAGCAACGAATATTGCTGTCAGATCCCAAGTAAACATAAAATACGACCAGAAGTCATGAATAAGAATTTCGGTATCCACCTGAAATAAATATTAGCTGAAAATAAACCATATGTTAAACATTAAATTCTGAGAAAAGATCGCGCACCAAAATATTTTTGCTGTCATTATCTTTTTCTGGTGGAATACGAATTTATAATCCTAACGTATGCTTTTATTTTATATTTACTTAGGGAGTGACAGCACCAATCGTTGCCAGCGTCATTCTAAAGGCTCAATGATACAGCCGGAATCGCCATGGGAACAGATGTTCTTTCAGACATTTCGTCTCTTTTAATTGATTAATGAAAGGCTGCGCTTGGTCACTTTGAATGATTTCATCACTTAAATCAGCCAAAAGAAGGCCGCTTTGTGAGCTTTTCAGGAACGCCTGATGGCTCCAAGAATAATGGTAAGTAATAAGAATACGAGAGCATTTGCGATGAGATTAAAAAATACCTAAAGATAAATGATGCGTTATTAGACAACACTGTACCAAACGATTACACCTGAAACCTTACTGAGAATTCAGTCACCTTATGCTATTAGAGATTTATCCACTGATATTGCAATGCTACAGGCAATGAATACTGATGTTTTTATAGAATATTGACGATAGTTATTGAAGGGGCACTAAAATATAAATGTGGGATTATAATCATATATAGAAGGAAAAGAGATGCAGTTATTGTGAATAGAGCACTGTACTTTGATCGATCAAGAACAAATATCCACGTAATGACAACGGTTCCCTGGTTTCACATTGTGGGTCGCACTATCTCTTGAGATGGTTTTGCGTGCCGCTGGTAAAACATGTAATCTACTCTCTTCTTCAATATTAATTCATCGAAAAGTCTAATTTTTTGTCACTGTGTTAGTAAAGTCGTTTCCACGCTAGGGTAGATTCTAACCAAGCATTATCCCTTCCATTATCAAACTTCAGGACAGGAAATTATAAGAAACCTTCCGGAAAATTAGCAAACGGCAGCGAAAAAGAAGAGCGGGCAGCATGCGAACGGAGTGCCGAGGAGAAGACAACTCTAAAATGAACAATTATCTACAAACAGCTATAAAGGTCCAGACTATCAAGGAAAGAGAAAGTAGACAGTACAGAAGATAAAAAGTATGCTTTGTTTGCAATGATAATACTAGCAACTAAAAAAAAGGATTACACAAGTATTAATGCGTTTCCGAGAGCTAAAAGAAAGCCCTAACTCGTACAAATCAGGACTTTCTGAAATGAAGCGGTCGTTTCTACTGAGCAAGATTTTTCAGAAATATATACTAAGAAATATAGTTATAAGTAGAGGTGTTTGATAATGTTTTTATTTTTTCTGAAATTTGTTGTTTTGAAAACCAAATTGTGGTGTTTTGTGTTTATATCATGTTTCCTGGGCTCCTAGATATTCATGTGGACAGCGCGTTTGCCTTTGGTGCAAGCGGTACCGGGTTCGAATCCCGGAGGGAGCCAATGTGCGAAATGACCTAAGCTGTCGAAGCGCTTTTAACAATACTACTATACTATTATGTTTCCTAAATTTTGTGTTACTGATTTTTACAGAGTCTTATGTAAGCAAAGGAATGATATTTGGCACATTTTAGCATAAACATAAAAAGCATTGGAAATATTATTAACTGTAAATTAAACAAAATAGTGTCAATCCGTTTTCCGGTAATCTGATAGCGGACTTTCCACAATGCAGCGCTCGCACATATATTGCTGTAAACGGGCGAGTAATCGTTAAAAACTGCCGATAGCCAGCGCATTGCTGAACATGTATTTTAGACAGTATTTAGTTTTGTGAATTTATTGCAAAAGATCAAAGCTGAATTCGCGTAAGCAAAGATGTCACGAGTGATCAAAAATATGACAATAGATGCTTAAATAATACAATTATATATTGTGAATTTATTTAAATAATACCAAAATTACATTCTCCTTTCTTACAAATGATGAACGAAGCAAAAATCATCAAAATCCGTGCTGGTTATTAAAACAGCCGAAATTAGTGTTATTTGTTGGTTTTATCGCTTATTGCGAAAAACAAACACCTCTAGTTATAAGATTTAACACCGGAAATTGAATTGAATTGAAATAAAATTTGTATACACCATAATAATAAACGGAATTACGATTATTATAACATGATATAATGATAGAAAGATGTTCATCATTCCATTGAAGGACATGTTGTACGACTCTCTCATCACGACCACTATTGACAGATATTTCCGCTGTAATTTTAAACGGAATCTAATGATAATGCCCAAAGATTAGGTGCCTTTTGCAGGAACACGTGTTTATTTCCTGGGGTAGAAAAAGTTTGAGCTAATCACTTCTCCGCAGCAACTTCCCTCGGTAACAAAGGTGGGTTCGAACTGCCAAGTGAAGCCGACACGAATCCCCGAAACTCATTTCGTTGATCGATTAACCGCAAGTGTCTGAAATGAGCAAGAAATCCGAAGCCCGAGGGCTCAGAACCTGGGGCTTTCGAGCCGCACGCGGCCTCTCGGGATGTTCCCTACGATAGTGTTTCCTACCCGGAGTGCCGCAGGGAGTTATACTGCATATAGGTGAGCCGCGAAATACCTGACGGTAATAACGCATCCAGAAGCCGACTTCTGACCATGCGCCTATGTCTGAATACAGTAAACTCTCGTTTATCCGAATCGCGTTTATCCGAAAACCGCTTTATCCGAACAAAATTTTCCGAATGCACCTACCCCACCCCCACCCACCGAATACCATCCCGACCCAATATTTATTAGCTAGTGCCACCTCTTTAAAACTCCTGTTCCTTCCCACTGTCAAATAAGGCGGATTTTTTCTGTAAGAACGCAAAATAAACGAACTTTGTTATTCAGTATTTAATTTAAACTAATATTTATTATTAATAAAAAAATTTGCGTTTTTAATCATACTTTGTTCTCCTATTAACACGTCAACACAAATTTTTCAGTCAAAAACGTGCAGGCTTATTCACAACAATATCAATAGGTATGTACGTACGCAGGTTTTACGATCATATTTCGCGGTATTGACGCAATTCGGGGTGTTTCACGTGGGACTTCGATTTATCCGAAATTTTCGTTATCCGAACCGGCCATCGTCCCTATGATTTCGGATAAACGGGAGTTTACTCTACTTTGTTTTTGAAGATATGCATGCTCTTCACCTACACTAAGGAAGATTTTCACTATTATAAAAGGTTTTATCAACTATTCTCAACATGAAAGTATATAACTTGTCTAAATAATCATAATAATTCGCTTTTATTGTAAGAGAACTGAAAATAATAGCTAATCTTTAACACCTTAAAAGGAGAAGTAAATCCCAAGGAAAAACGGACTTGAAAAAAGTCTGACTGGACCGGGAATCGAACCCGGGATATTCCTCTATCCGTGAGGTTGCCTTAACCACTGTTCTGTCTCGGTAGCCTAGTGGTTGAGGCAACCTCCCTGATAGAGGAAGATCCCGGGTTCGATTCCCGGTCCAGTCAGACTTTTTTCAAGTCCGTTTTCCCTTGGGATTTTTCCTGGGTAAATTGCACGCCCTTATGTGCAATTTACCCTTTACCCTTTCCTTAGGAGAAGTAAAGTCGAGACTTTCTTAATATAACCCTTTTGTTATTCCCAAAATACGCCTATTTCTCAATGTAATACTTCATTCAACTTTCACAATGCAAAAGTACTTAATTGTGCGAGTTAAACGTTATTTCCTGTCAGCAATCTTCTTCTTTCATCATTTGAATGCGGGAAAATATCTAGAAAGACGTGAGGTTCCGTTAGCTGGGAAATTTGACTTAATACGCGAGTGTGCAGTCATCACATTAAATAAAGAATCGTTTGTCAATAGACTCGAGCGTGCTTTCATGTACTTGCAATTTTGAATAAAAGTAGGAGATGATTTTTTCTACTTCACAAGTTAATACACATTTTCTTCAACATGTAATTTCCTTCTTTGGAAGATTATCTCACTACATTTCTGGAATCGCGCACTTCTTTCTGTTTCCTCAGACTATCATGGATAAAAGAATGTTCTGATATGACAATTATTTGCTTGCACGTCCAACGTTTGGTAACATGCATGATGAGACGAGACAAAGATGGAAAGAAATAGCTCAATTATTTAATGAAATCATAATCAATATGAAGATGTGACTTCCTGGAGAGCTGTAGTATCAAAGAAGAGGCTTGACAATTTTCAAAACAAAAATATTTTTCTGAAACTGAAGTTGCTTCCGCGGAAGCAAAACTAATCGGGCTAAGAATAAATATTGTGGAAAATTGCTAATCGTTTCTTTGACAAATTATTGAAGTTACAAAAACATTGAAGACTTACAAAATAGCCAGCCATTACTTGAGCCGAATAAAGACAACAAATCATAGACCTCGGAACATATACGTAAGATCTGAAATTAAAACCTTTATGTAATATTCATATAGTACCCAGAACAAAAAAGATGAATAGAAGAGTTATCCGGCCATTCGCATAACCAAGCGCAAGTTCCATACTAAAGGAGTCGGTTAATCGAAAATCTGTTCGATTTTTAAATGGCATCGGAGGCGTTTACGTCATGAAAAGAGGAGGGTCCACAAAGCGGCGGAAGTAGAGTTAGAATGGGTGAATGAGGAAGAAAGATGGCTTCTGGAGGAAAGAAGAAGGGCAAAAGTACAAGAGATAGAGGAGGGATAGGAAGAAGTGATAAAGGGAAGGGCTTCGTCAGGAATAGAGCTATAAATTGGGCCTACTTGAGACAGCGGTTAGAATTGTTTGCAGCACTAAGGAGAGATAGGAAGAGATTATGGGCTCTCCTTCCGGAGAAGCGGAAATCGTAAGGGCAGAGGAGTCTCCTTCGAGATAGTTCAGCCCACTGGTGAATCACTCTACCTTCCATTTACTCATCTAATTACCATGGGTCGCACAAAACGATAGGTACCTGTAACTGTAACATTCTGAAAACAGTACATTCTGTTTATTTTTTAATAGTACCAGTGACTTCTTGAATTATTTCTTCCGCAAGCGATAAGTGACAGTGCCGATTCGGAAAGAATCATGATACCACAGCCACAACCCATGTTGATAAAGATAAAAAATTAGAAAATGAGTAATTCCATCACATAAAGCTCCCATGTAACCTCAAATAATTCATCCAAAGTCTTTATATATATAGTCCAATGGCCAGCGCAAGCAAATTACTCTTTCTAAAGGCATTTTAAAAGACGAGTCCTTACTACGTACGAACATCGAATACATTTTTACTAATTTTCTTTGAAAAGGAGTGAAGGAGACACGGCTGTAAGTATAATATCAATAATCAATAAATTTGAGTATAATATCAATATCTGGATACAGGTGTTCCCCTGCGACGCTGGACTCACCACAGGCAGTAGGGGAACCACCCCGAGGTAAGTTTTCTGTGTTCAGTTTATTTATCTCGGTCAATTAATAATAATAATAATAATAATAATAATAATAAATCGTCTTTATTTGGGCGAGATTGAGACTTAAAAGTCTCTTCTTCCATCTAACCCATAGGTTAGATAGATACATAATTACGGCTTAGTTGAGTTTTAAATTCTATTACTTATACTAATTTTCATGTTAATAGACAACATATAGGTTACATATCTGATAGAAAATCATCCATAGCTATGATGCGTAGCTATTATAAAGACATGGCATGTATATTATGTACACAAGTTTAAAACTTACACCTTCTATGTAAAAACAAAACTTGACATCACTGTTATCGGGAATCGACCTAGTTTTGTGCCTATTATATATACTATCATATTGCCTTTATATATGTATAGGTTTATGTATGAGTGTTATGCTTTTAATTTGGCTTTCCAAAGAATAGAAGAGACTTTTCCTAGATAGAAAAAATCCAGATTATTTTCAAGTCCATGTTTTCCTGAGCACTAAAAATGGGAATATGTTAGAGCAGGAAGCCCTGTCGGTAAGGGACAACCCCAATGTTTATTGCAGGGGAGGGAAGCATCCTGCCAAGTCAGGAACTTCAGCGGTGGTGCCGAGAACATCCTCGGGAGTACTTTTCCTGCCTCCGCTTCTAACAGCAGTTCGATCTCACCACGAAACTCGCGCAGCGGGAGCGAGATTTGAGAACATTCTTCCCGACTTCAGAAGGAAGAGAAAAATGAAATTTCTATTAAGGCCGTGCATCCCGCTTGATCTTTACAGCGATACGGCGTAGGCGTTTTAATAATGAAGAAGGTGAAGGGAAGAAGAAGACGATGCGGTCCAGTTCGTGAGGTGGGAAGGGAGGAAAGGTAGGCGTTGCTAAGGAGAAAGGGGCATAAACACGCGCTGGGAAAGTTACGAGGAGAAAAAGAAACGAAGTGGAAGAGGAAGATGGAATTGAATGTGGGGAAACAGGAGGAAGGATTCTCCGAACGTCAGGAGAGCAATATGAATGAGAAATACATCAGGGTGTGTTTTGGGCCGATTCAATGCCCTCTCGCGGGAACTACGGAAGGTAAATGCCAAATAAATTATTTATACAAACACCAGCTCGTATGTACGCCACCCTTGCTTTTGGATATTTATGTTTAATTCATTTCCATTCTTCGCCGTTTGCTTTTTTATTATATTTACGACTTTCCTATGGAAATGCCACTTACGAAAAAAGTGAAGAATATATAAGTATACTCAGCAACCTAAACAATCACGCTACTTAATTTTTCATTCAAGAGTCAAATTAATACATCTGACACCTTAGCATAGGAATTTACATGAGGGTGATGTTAATTGTAGTCGCCTCTGAAGAAGAAAGGATGAACGAGAATGTCATTTCCGACAAAAAAGTGTATTACAACACCCAGGTGATGGAAGTTCCTGTTTGCTAATGCCAATTTACGTTACGAAAACGTTACGTTAATATTCGATCGGCAACTTTCAACGGTAAATATGCTTTTTTGGCAAACGAAAAAATTGGGTATCAAGGCAGTTCAGACCGAGTTCGATGAAAATTGCTTTACAATTCTTCATTTATATCCGATATAGATTTTTATACGGTGAAATTTGTTTGCTGTATATTCTACGTGAGAATGCAGAAATGCATAGGAATGTGTATTCATATTGCTCCAGAAATTAACTATACTATGCACAAAATTAATGAAGTATTTTGATGAGAAGAGAGAACTCTTGACGAGCCAAGGACGTGTTTTCTGGCATTAACCATGGAAATGGGTTCAATGAATTGTTAAAATAGTGGTAATTTGACAATTATATTCAATGCATTATTTCTAAGTATCTAATGAATATCTTCAACTGGGCGGATTGAAAAGTTACGAATATTGGGTGCTTACATGAGATTTAACATCACAATTCACAGGTTCAGAATTTCCCATGAGATTTCAAAAGCAATATCGTAATCAATCAATCATTGTGATCTCTCTTTGAGGTTAAAAATAAAAAATTAAGGGCTATTTTTCAATTTAGATTGCGTAGTAGACGAAAATGGTCGCCCAAATAAAATGTACAGTGGAAATTACTAATTACTGTTCATTTATGTATAAGGGCTTTCCACTTAATTAAGACCGAGCGTTAAAAATTCCAAACCTGAAAATCTTTAAGTATTTACACGGATGAAAAGTCGCGATATCTGAAGGAACTTGAGCATAAAGTAGTGAACTTCTAGAAAAATATTTCACTAATAAGCTCAAATAAAATAAAAGACCAGTTTGAAGGATACCATCTCACCATTAGGGTACCTAAATGAAATGATACAGCTTAATTGAATCAATTAGGACACATCCAAAATTATTAATGTTTCCGAAATTTTTAATCGATAGCAACGTTAAACATGCTGATAAAATATCAGAAGAAAGCGTTAATATAAAGGTAAACCGAAAAATTGAGAAGACTTCCATCGCAAACAGTATTCCGTTTGCATATGAATAATCGAAAGTTATTCGACACAAACATGAGAAAGTGCCCACGTAAAATGCTATCAAAGGGTAAAAGCACCTTTTTCGCGACGCATTTACGGATCGAATAAAAATGACGGATCTTAATTTATAGCGCGACCAATGGGAGCAGTAAACATGGAATCCCGACATAAAATTCCGTTGAGGTCGTCAAACAATTTGTTACGCCTCTTCACCAAAGTTCTTCCGCAGAAATTCTCCCAGGGACATCGGTCGAAACGGCGTTTCTCTCGCATCACGTGCACTCTCTTTACGCTCTCAGACGAAATAGGAAAAGAGCCTCGTGTTACCCAAACGAAAATATGGTTCGGAAGACGAAGATGACGTAATGGGGGCGGTCAAAGGGTGCAAAATGGGGAGAAAAGGGTGGAAAGATGACCAGGGTATCCTTGGGAAGGGTCGAGGACAGCAAAGGAAAAAGGACGGAACAGTAAAAGGGCCTCGGAAGACCCAAAAGAGTAAAACACCCAACGCGGTCAGCATACTGCATTTGCTCCTTACTTGAGCTGAACCTCTTGTTACCAGGCATGCCTTCACACCAACGACTGCCCGGAAGAAATGATTTCATTTTCTACATTATTCTGCGTCTTAATATTCACATAAACATTCAATTTAATATTAATTTCTTTAGCAACAGTTTTCAACATGGCGGACAATAATTGCTGAAAAATTGTATCACGATTTCATTTTATTTCCGAAAAAAAATATCTTCGATCGCCCCTGAGGTCATCCGCCCGGATGCCCGCCTTCACTTGCCATCCGTCTGAAGCAGTAATATCTAAGTGACAAGCCCTGCGTGAAAAGATATAGAACTTGTAGAAAATAACACGTAAATATTCAGCCCTACTTGTTACTTACGTATCCTAAGGCCTAAAGAAACGAATTTTTTTAATGAACTAAAATTTTTCTTCAATATACAAATACAATTCTGAAGCATGAAACATAGCTCCATAACCGTAGTATTTTGGAAGGCTTTTCTTAGTATGCAATACCTTCAATTGCGCCAATCCAATCCGATATAATTCCGCAAATAGCGGTACAGGGTGGTTCAATCAAGACCAGTCAATGTATATAAGAAACACAGTACGATATTTCCCGAATTTTAATTATATTTGCAGAATTCAGTAATACTTCCGATAAAAAGCGAACTGCGTCACGTTCGTTAAAGTGCAAATCTTAACATCACTTATTATGGACTTCTTAATAACAGAAAAGAATTTCACTAACTATATTCAGTTGATGGCGTAGTTCAAAATCCATCAAAATTCCTTATACTGCAGCATATAAATGTGACAGCGTAACTATCTAGGTTTAATTAATCCTTTAATAGTTTCGGTACAAAGGCAATATGAAAGGCATAGCGATAATGCCAGATACACTTCCTATGGAATGCTTAGTAAATTTTAACTCAAATGAATATGGATGAGCTGACAATCTAGCTAGACGTCTAAAGGAAGTGACTAATTGATTAAAATTTTCCATTAATTAAATTCATCCGCATTACCTTGGCAAAAATGATCATGGCTACAAAGTACGTGCATACACAGAAAGAAAAGATGTTGGAAAATTTTATTTCATGAATAGAGCGGAGTGGAATTTATTACCTGAAGAAGTTTTCAATCCCTTTCCTGATACTGAGAAAAAGTTTAAGAAAATCTTAAATAAAATTAGGCATTAAGACTTATATCGTTTGCTATATTTGCTATGGAAAAGTGAATTGTTGTTTTGTCATACATATTATGAATTTAGCTGTTCTTACATAGAGTTGTTATATATTATGTTTAACTCGGGTTGTGACTTTTCCTCTTTCTACTATCTTATGATTGTTTTATAATTTATTGTTGTTAATGTAAGTAGTCGGCATTATTGTATGGCAAGCGGTACTGCCACTTGGCTCTTTGCATACTTGCAGCGGTATTGTAATAATAATAATAATAATAATAAATAATAATAATAAATTATAATAATAAATAATAATAATTGTTATTATTATTACTTTTCAGTAAGAAAATAATTAATGCGAGATTTACTACGGGTTTTATTTCTCATATGCTAATGGGATAACCAAAAGAAAGTACTGCCGTCAGTGTTCCCGTCAATATTTTGGCTGCAGGCACTTTGTTATTTGACAATTCGTACGAGACAGTCATGTTTATGTTTACACTATTGACTTCCAAATAATCTGAAAGGTTGCTACACATGGGAAAGGGACGCTCGAATTTCCAACACAATTGGTACAATATGAAGCAATGCTCGTGTTCACACAACGGGGCGAAGTCTGGTCGAGCCTAAGTCACATTCCAGTCACGTTCCATCAAACAAGCGCAAAATAAGGAAAGAGCCGGACTCCCTCCCTCCCACTTCTTATTTTTTCAATTTAGGCTTTCTCGAAGAAAGTAGAGACATTTTTGCCAATATGCGGACTTGTAACAATTGGTGCATGGGTTGCATAGCAACTCAACTTCAAAAGGGCGCCACTTTTCCCGGAGTGGCCAATCCGAGAGGAGCTAAAGGGGATTCGGGAAGGAGCGCTGCAAATTGCTTCCTCAATATCTTCAAAGTGTGGCTGGAATCCCGCCTTCTGTCTACGAGTCGAGGAAACGTTAGAAATTACTGCTATGCATGTCTGCGTACCTAAGTGCGATGATACGGATATATTGCAGGTTCATTGTTTCCTTGATATGCATCACTTGGGGAGAATAAATATTCGCTCTAAAAGTGTAGACACCAGCACACGATGACAAAGCAATCTAGCAGAACCAATTTCAACGGGTGGTAAGAAGATATGTAAGCAGCAATATTTCTCCAGGTAATGAAGAAAAACACTGTAAATTTTCCACACTTTTATTTTGCCTACGACCGGTTTCGCTACCGGAGTAGCATCTTCTGGAAGACGTCGATAGTTTGGGCTTTCATTGGTGGTAAGGAATAGCAAAATAAATTATCAAAACTAACAGAATAACTTAAACAATACCACAAGAAATACACACGGCCATTCGGTGCATGGACTTAGTAATGAAGCTATACATTGAAGCCTGGGTCATGTGTGTGTATGTATTGTAGTATTATATTGTTAGCTTTACATTAAACTGTTAGTTTTGCTAATTTACTTTATTTATTGAAATAAATAATTTTTGTACTTCGTCAACTTCTAGCACAGCATTTCGCCTATGATAATTCTATTACTAAACATTTAATGAAAATGATCATTAATGGCTCCACGAAATTAATATATTAAAATTTTTCGGTATCATATCGAACAACTCCTAACTTTCTCTAATAACAGTTTTTTTCGAAATCGGTAAGAAAACTAACATAAAAACATTTAATTCCGAAAATGTACTCTTCTCGCATGAATATGAGTTTTTCCAGATTGTGGGGGAGGTAACATCGGTAAAGTAACGCTTTAAAAATATTTATTAAAAACACCACCTAAAGAGATTTTAATCTTTAAGGAATTCAATATTGAATACAGTATTTCAGTCATTATCAATTGAATTACACCGCAGGAAACCTATTTTACAAGAGACGAGTCAATCGAGATGATATCGAAGGTTGAGGAGGGTTTGATGGACCCTCAACGGGGGGTTCAGTTCCTGCACACCCCGAGTTTTAAGCAAGTTGTATCCTACCAATTAAGATCCTTATCCAATCAAGCTGAAGAGAGGAATTCTTGGGCTTACAACGCATAATCAGGCAGTTGTGACTGACGCGCTCTGCCAAGTTCGGAATAAGTTGCGAACACATCTAACTTCAGAATAGTTCTACAGCATTTTCCTTCAACTTCTCACCTATTTAAATTGATTGATCTCCTATTCAACGCGCCCCTTTCACAAGCTTACCCTGGCGGTCATGGGAATCCCAAGTCGAGAAATTGATGACCAGATGTATCATAGTGAACATTCCAACTGTATAGAATAAAATTAGCAGAAGGAGATGGATTTTTAATTCAGATGCTAATCAAACGTGAATCTATCAAGACAGGATCTCGGGACTACAAAGCAAGATCTATATACCCATATTTCTGAAAGTTTTGTTTTTCTGTGAGGCTTGGTCTTTGTTCCGAGATTGAGTAATCATGACAGAGTCGAAAATTTCCGCGAATTCACCTCGTTTTGATTTGTTTCACACCGAATCAGATTAAATGGGAGAACGATGCCTACTCTCCAGTATTTTAAAGGCAAAGAATCGCTCCTTAAAACGATGCTTAACGTGTTCCATTATAACCGCAAATCATAGCTGAGTAATGTCACAAAGTCCAGATCTATACTATGTTTGGTCCCACAAAAAGCCAATTGCACACACAAATCAGATTAGAAGTTAATAGCAACGAGGTATAGGTTGGACACAGTATGAGATGAATAATTCAATAATTCATTAATTAATTTATTATATAATATCGCAGAAGTTAGTCGCAAGGACGCTTATTTTTACAAATCCTATTCAAACAATAAGTGACAATTAATAATAATATTTATAAAAGTTAAAGGGTGAAAATTGGTAATTTCGTGGCATTGGTATGTTCGTGATAAATCTTCAAAGATCCGTTACATAATTTAACGTGGTTTCATTGGCTCAAAATTTGGCATAGATTTGGATTTGGCTCTTGCATTCACTTCTCTACGTAGAAAACGCCGCTTATACTATATCATTGCAAATTGCGTAACGGATGTTTGAAAATTAATCACGAATTACCAAGGTGACGAAATGACCAATTTTTACCACAGATGTTGTTCAAATACAAAATATCCGATTATATGATGGATGATGCGGTAAAAATACGAAATGAACGTCGACACTCAGTTTTAGTTTCTCTGAAAGAGATCCTAGCGCCGGTGGGACTCATCAGAACCGAAGGCGCGAAAGATTTTAACGAGAAAAACGTTTACTAATTTAAAAACTTACGCATTTTGGGGAAGAGCGCAAACGTATGGTCCCTGCGCAGTGGAGCCATCTGGGGGGAGGCTTCGCACCTTGACTTGCGATGGAGGCAGCGAAAAGGGAGAGCGAAGGGGAAGATTTAGCGGAAGAGAAAAGGGGTCGATGGGTGCTCAAAGAGAAAGGCCGAGTGGAAACGTAAAAAAGCGAAATTGAGATATGAAGGGTTGATGCGGGTTGGATTTATGGCAGGTCCTTCGCCCCGCGTCGATTTTTGTGGAGTCATGACGCACGCTGCAGAGGACTCTTTCGAAGTAATGCAATTTGCCGGACTGCTCTTTAAGAACAAAGGGGCGCCGGTCAACGATCCATTTGCCCCAACAAAGGCACGCCAACGAACCACGCTCTCCGAAGATGTTCGCCGAAAATGGTCTCAGGGGTGGAACAAGAAACATCTCGAAAAGAGGGTCGACGTAAAAATATCCCCATGTATGCTTATCAAAAGAGACTATACATCTCATAGGGGCATCCGTAAAGTTCCGGTATTAAACTTTAACACCCCTAGAAAAAGTACAAACTACAATGAATTCTAGAGATATTATAAATTAGAATTGTTGCAAGTAACTATCATGAATAATCCTTGCGCATAGCAATAAGACGGAAAAATAGCTTTAGGCAACCAACAATGAAGTTACAAAAAGTACAAACTACAATGAATTCAAGCGATATTACTAATTAGCATTGTTGCAAGTAACTATAATGAGTTTTGAATCATTCTTGCGCACGACAATAAGACGGAACAATAGCTTTAGGCAAACAACAATGAAGCTACAAAAAGGACAAACTACAATGAATTCAAGCGATATTGAATAGTACCAATTTTGCAAGTAATTATAATAAGTCTTGATTAATTCATGCACATAACCATGAGAGGTAACAACAGCTTAACACGAACGACAATGAATATCATCCAAGAACTTTTCTAACCTCCGAACGATAAAACTAGGTAAATATTTAGAGAAGCCATACATTATTGTAGTGCTTTCTTTGTAATAACAACAAGTATGGTGCATTTTGAACGTATAAACATACTAGCCTGACGATTAAAAGGTACTGTATCTGTATTCTGTATTTACAAAAGGTTAAACGCAGGAGTTTATGGCTAACATAAACCTAAAATTCAGCTTTATACAACCGAAATCGATGTAACAATACTAACTGCATTTCTTTGTTCTCGTAGAAACATTTAACATTCATAGGAAAAGTCTAGGAGAAGAGGCCGCTTTTACATTCACCACTACAAGAATTATCCTGATATAATCTTACATCGGATGGATCAGGGGTTCATAAAAAGACCCTTTGAGATAAATCCAGTCTTTTACCGCAGGGGTGGCGAATTTATCGATCTAATCGACTTTGTCACCATTCGCTCGACCGCCATCAACTTACGAAAGGAAATTTTTACATTTACTAAAACAAAAAAATATTAATAGCAGTTTTTTCGCATTCCTGAGCTTTATATCTTATTTTATCAAGCCGATGGAATTTTATCTACCATTTAGTTGCATTAGTTGGAAGTATTACCATCTATTCATAAATATTGAAAGACATTATAACAAGCTTTTATTGAACCATGTGACATTTTCGTATGAAACAGTAAAATATTATAATATAATAATATTGCTATAATGATAATGCTATAATGTCTTTCTGTGTCAGTCAATACCACAAAGATAAGCCTCATCTTGCGCCTCATAGTAATAAAATTTATTCGGAAGGTATGAAACTTCCCCAATTACCATCCGAAATCCATCAAATATCTCAAGACCGTCGACAGCTCGGTGCGGTTGGCCTGATGGGCACACTTGTTTTAGAGTAACACCGTCTCCAAGGTAACGAACGAAACGATAAACAGTAACAATCAAAAATTTACAGATACATTCTTGTTCGACCACATTCCCTTCCCTCACTCCCACAGTAAAGAGCAGCAGTTATCAAAAATTTCGCCTGTCTCAGCGCCCCTATATATTTTCTCAAAAATTACCGAGGAACCCTAACGATTTCCATCATGCGGGCACTTTATTTTGATCCTTCTTTCGTCGCAGTCAGGCATTCATCTTCCTTATAATACTTTGAAATATATTATATGCTGTAACGCGTAAAAATGCTACGTCACACGAGATTAATAACGAAATTATTAGAAGACAATGACAGTAAGTACATTATAAAAGCAACAAAGTATATTGTTTAGATTTTAGATTTAGATATATACCGCGCGAGCCGCCAGAGGTGTATGGCAGGGGGTGTAATACACCACCATTGTTGAAGTACTGCAGCAACTACGAATTTCGAAAGTTTGTAACTTGTATTCTTAATCAGGGATATGAACTTGCCGTACATAAATTTAAATTTTTATAGCTTTTTCTTGAAGGAAATGCACAGTAGAGAGTAGCAAAGACTATGGTATTACGACATCGATCAACTTAGGTGATTTATTAGAATGAAGTAAAATTATTGCAATATATATGTATCATTGAGTACTATGATCTATAATTCTGTATATTCTGAAAGGAAATGCAGCTTCTACTCGCGACATTAAAAACGACATTTCCAAATCGGCAAACTTGTTTCTAAAAATGGTGACTCTAAAAGGAGAGGGTAGGTAAGCCATCACAATGCTTCATTCGTTAATATATGAGAAAAGTAATAAAATCTGATTTGACAAGGAAAATGAGATTCGAAACTTTTCACTGAGAGAGAGAGACTTAAGGCGCTGTAACCAATATTTTTTTAGAACGAAGACAATCCATCATCCTAAGCTAGACGGCCCGCAATGCCTTCTGGGAAAGATGCTGAACCTGTATATCGGTGGAAAATTTCCTTGCAGTACCCTCTGAGACTAAGCTGTGTTCTATCAATCACGTGGAATTAACCTTCCCAGGATTACAATTAACCATATTAAATGTTGTCTACATACAAAAGTAAAGGCGAATCACTACGCGGAAGGCTTGCGACAAGATAAAAGTTTCAGATCGGAAATAAATAAAGCCAAAGAAGTCCAAGCGTCAAATTATTTTTTCAATTTAAAGAGAGCACAGAATACAAAACAATACAAGACATAGGTTTCGAGGCTTGGAATCATCATCTTGTATTGTTTTGTATCCAATGGTCTGTTTTAGTAAACAAATATTGTGTTACTTGAACTTTGGTATAAGTGATGGAATACCACCAAGTTAAAGCCGAGACGATTTCGAAATATAATCGAAAATAAATTTGTATTCCTCTTAAACTAAAACAACGTTTTCACACCAATGTTTTACAATATCGTAATATTTTAAATAGTTTTATAATGCAAAGTAACCAGGGTAACGCAAAAAACAACATTAAAGACATTTTCCATTGATAAAAACGTTCCTTAATTAGTATACCCACATGAATGGGAAATTAACGTGAAATAATCCCTTATCCAACCCGCATCGCGAAACTTGGATCTTCAAACTCCATCCACTGGAGTTTAAGTTCTTCAATCATAAATCATGAGGAAGTTCATGAAGGAAGGGCAAAATAGGGCGGAAGGAAATACGGTAAGCGTCCTTAATTGATGGTTCGGTTTCTGGTTGAACCATAAATTAAGAGGTCGAAAAACAGATGTGCGAGTTTGGGGAGTCGGCAGAGGTGATTCACAATTCCAGAGATCCTTACTAAGGTGACAATCCTCACTAAGCATGATTCAGACCATAAGAATAGATGCGAATCCGTTGATGATGTTATCGCCATGCATCATAGCAAATCCCCGTGACCGAGAAATTGTGAGCCCGAAAAATCAGATGTGGGCTCAGAAAGAATTCGTTTCGGCTAAATATCCATGTGTCATCGCCTATTTTTAGAGGGAGATAACACATTTTGTTGCGCTGGAGATCGTGATATACATCACTGATAGAGGATAGAGATACTTGTAGATGAGTTACTAGTTCCTGATCTCAGCAAGAACGAACCAAATATATTGCAGCGATTTATGATTCTTTTTGAAAATAAAAGACAAAGATCTGATTTAAAAGAAGATATAAATACAGAATACCACCCGGAAAGATATCCTTAATACAACAGAAATATTTACTACCGTTTTCAAAGGTCCACTATCACGTCAGAACTGGTGTTCAATGTATTGTCGAATCAGCTTTTCTTTAACCTTTATTAGTCAAGTAGTATAACCAAGACTCATTAGCCATAACTTGCTGTCTAGATATACATTACTTCAGTTTCATCCCCATATCCCCAAGTATACAGAAATTTTACAGCATCGAGTAAAGAAAGAGTTAATAAGAAGCATTTTCAACTCTGACCTAACGCAAGATGCCTATGAAATTTCTCATTTGGAATATATTGAAAATGAATAAATGTAGGTCAAATCAATACATGGACGTTACCTACAGCCTCTTGCGTTAGTTAATATAAAAATAAGACAATGGATTAGAGAAATTAATTAGATAAAACACTTTTACAAAGAAGGTACGTCAATATTTATATATAAAGAATGAGAAGATACGACGATAATAACAATATTTATTATAAAAATAAGAATATGGATTTGAGAAATTAATTAGATAAAACACTTTTATAAAGAAAGTACGTCAATATTTACACATCGAGAATGAGAAGATACGACGATAATATTCGTTCAAATCAGGCTTTAAACCGAAACAATATAACCGTAAACGAAAAAGCAACGATTCGGACTTGCAGAAGACAGCTAAAACGACATCAAACCTCTTGGTCTGCAAACAAACAAAAGTTAACCAAACTTGGCCGCGGAGTTGCTCCAAAAGGTTGACGGCGACGTTAAAGCTGCAAAACACGGGTGGTCGAACTTCTTTCGAAAAAATTTAAAAAAAACTTAGAGCGAAGTATTACGAGGTCTCAAAGACGTAGCGCATGACAGCAATATCTTCGCAAACGTCGCGGCATCGCTCGGCAAAGTTGGTCGAGATTCGGAAACTCGCTTCCCAGACCAAGTACCTCCGGCGTGAGGAATAAGACAGATCACCGCCGAAACTAAGTGAACTTTACAGTGCGCCGACCTGAGAGGAAGCGGAGAGCCGGGAACCGCTTCCTGTTGCAGCCATTCGATGACACGGGTCGACGTCAACAGCCCCCAGAGTAAACGGTCCAGATGAGATCAATAACTCGGAGGCCGCTAAGAAATTCGAACCGCTCTCCGCACGCACGCATGAATGGAGGCTCGGATGAGAAGCGCACGTACGCACGCTAATTAATTTATGCACCTCCTGGGTCACATTTTTTAGAACGGCGTCAGCGGAAAAAATGCCTTTCGCTCTCTTGTCGCAAGGTCGCGCGGATCGGAATGCTCCGAGAAAACTAGAGTTGTTCAGAGAAAATGGAGGGGCCTGATTCATTACTTTTTCCCATAAATTAACAAAGACACTTTAACAGCCAAAGTAAATACCTACAACTTCTTTCCTAGCTAATTTCCCAGCCTATTCAATACTGACTCTCAGATAGTATCTCATCTCATACGTAATTTTTCTAATTTAGACTTGGCTTACAGAATTGTGGGCGAATTCTCACTCTCATTGGATTCGCTTGTATTTATGGGGAATTCTGATATAATTTTACAAACAAAAATAAAGGGCATGTATTCGGAGAACAAAAGGACTAATTTTGATGCCCAGTTTACCCTGAAAAGTCGCTAAAGATAAACAAAAAATTAATAAAATATCATCAACTGAAATTGAAAGAACTCATGCGGTAAGGAAGTATTACTTTATTGGCAGTTTGTTTTATCATCCATAGAAGCAAATTAATTTGCAAAAATCCCTCTCTATGATGAGGAATGAAAATTAACAACCATATTGCAATTTAGCCGGTTTATCAACCCGCCTTCTTAAACCAAAATTTCCTGCTGCAATAACAGTTTCTTTGCACTTCACTTAGTTTCTGTTGCACCCAATAACTCTTCATGGTTTTCTTACTCCCTCACACAGGGATTTATTGTTTGGAAGTTACTAGCAATGAAGATGGTTTGAACAAATAAGGAAACTTTTTAACCCTAATTTTGAAACAAAAATCACGTAATCACTTAACAATCGAAGGCAGAAGGAAATATCCAAAGCATTATATCAAAATCTGCTAATTCCAACCCCGAAATCTCATTTTGATCAGTATTACTCATGTATCTCTGTATATAGAATCTGAAATGAGGAAACTTGAACCAGTATACTTACATGTAAGGTCTAGGGAAGTAATCAAAGAAACCACACTCACCTGTAAAAAAGAAGAGAACTTCATTAGTACAATTATAGAATTTTATCAATAAATAAAAGCATATTACCAATACCGTAGAGGCATGTAATACATCAAAGATATCAAAAGCAAACAGATTAGGAAAAATAGCCAGTAAGAATAACTTTAGATATCTGATGAGTTTAAAATATATATGCGTATAGGAAATAGAGTGGATTTTAATAATTGCCATGTACTTATTTTATTTTGAGACTATGCGTAATGCAATGTACACGTGTATTTGTATGATACTATACAAAGTGAATAGTTTCAAAAGGAATTAAGTTTTCATTAGGATTTGGCTTCCTCGCACGCTCTTAATGAAAATGGAAAAGAGTGAGGGAACCGTAGTACCAGCAGAAATGGTATATTTAACGATTTCCATGAACCACCAACTGATGGTATACAGACTGCATATCTATACAGTACATTTCCATCAGGTGGATTCCCTTCACAACCACATTCAATTACGCACCAACAGACACCTGCTGACGGGAACCCCACAACCATTTCGCAATCATCCGCAACACGGATTAACCGCCCCCGGCGTCCATCCACCCAACGACCTCATCTGCGACTCCACGAAGAGACCCAACAAGCGATTTGAAGTCGCATTGAAAATTACCGGACTCGGAATTGGCGATCTCCGGCTATTCCGCTCGATCACTAAGCATCGATGCCTTCGTCATCTGCTGCAATCCCCAGTCATAGCACCTCCTTCGTACGCCGTCTCGAATATTAATGAAGTCTCACGCCGAGTAACTATTCAAGGACGGCGTGAAAAATGGCAGCGGAAACAAAAATGAACAACGGGAAATTTTTAATATCTCGCGGAGGGAAAAAGTTGGATGGGCCATTTACAAGGATTAGCGCAGAATTTATCGCGATTATTACTCAAGGCACGTCGGGTTTACGGGGCGAGAGAAACGGCTTCATTGCGGCAAAAAGTGAGGCTAAAGAGTTGGCAGTCAAAATAAGTATAAACAAAGTAGTAAATCAAAAGGTGAGGTAAGGAAGAATGTGGGCAAATTATGCCTTCGCGGGTAAGAAATAATTAAATGAAACGGTAAATATGGAACGCAGGTGCAGTAAACATACTTATTAGTATAGATTTTAGATTTTTAGATTTAGATATATACCCCGCGAGCCGCCAAAGACGTATGGTTCTTCCCTATTAGCATCTCTAATGGCCTGGGGAAAAAACGACCAAAAGTAATTATCCGTCCTTGCGATTAATTCCCTATAACGCTTCGTCGATGCCTCTCGGAGATCGCTCCTAATTGGCACTAACATTTCACTTACTTCGTCTATAAATTCTGAACGAATGAACTTTTCGAAAAGTTTCCGACGATATTCAGATCTTCTCATCTGTAGTGAATTCCAACCGAGGGACTCTATCATTGCCGTAACGCTGCTATCAAACCTGAAATCCCCGCAAACGAATCTGGCTGCTCTACGCTGGACCATCTCTAAATCTGACACTAAACCTACTTCGTGTGGGTCCCAAACCGCACAGCAGTATTCTAGACTCGGCCGAATAAGAGAAAAGTAACCTATTTCTTTGACTCTCGATGAGCATCTTCTCAACGTTCTACCAGTTAATCTTTGCATTCTATTCGCTTTTCCTATCGCATCTCGAATATGTTCTTTAAAAGATAAGTTACTGCTAAACGTGACTCCAAGGTATTTGTTGTCGTGCATTAACTCTTAATGGATGCCCTGAGATTTGGTACTGCGCGGGAAATATGTCTGTGGAGCGCGTAAAACTCATGGCTACGCATTTATTTATATTTAAATCCAGCTGCCAATCTTTACACCATCCTGATATTTCGTCCAAGTCGTTTTGAAGTACATTAAAATCGTTTTCTGACAAAATCTCTCTGTATATCAGGGTATCATCGGCTATCAGCATCATATTACTACTATTAAGTATTTACTAGCATAACTAGTAAGTAGTTACTTACTAGTTATAGTAAGTAGTTACTTACTAGTAAGTACTACTAGTTAATACTAGTAAGTACTTACTAGTATAACTTCGTGGGATTCATTCGTAGCAAAATACAAAAGGAGATTTCTAAGAGAAAAACAACTATTGAATATATGGTACGGAATGATCATTTCGTTTGCATCAATAACCAAGTTCAAATTACCGGTTTACAGTATTGAAATGAATAGTGAAAGAAAGTAATTCTACAGTGAGATCCAGGTTGAATAAGAATAGAGAGGTGAGATTTAGTGCTAACGAAGGAATTATGCGACGATGAAGAGACTTGAAGAACTATTACGAGTCAATACTCCAATAACTGCTTGAGGATTAACTTTTACTATACCACTAGATTACATGAAAGAAACGACCATGGTAGAGAAAAAGCTGACCCCCGTGGAGTGTTTGGGCGTCGATAATTACCACAAAGTTACTCCTCTTGATTCTGTATCTTTCAATAATGCAATATTCAATAGTATATTAATGATATTATTGATACTATATTCTAAATATGTTTCTGAGTACAAAGGTTTTTCCAGTTTAACCATTTCTTATCACCCCATGTCCTCTCTATACATCGTTAGTAAAGAAAAACCCAATTATTTAAAACGAGCTTTTTTCTACATGCTTCTAAATCACAAAGAAATCGCTATATCAGTTCAAGATAACTTATATTCTTGACATTTTTGTATTAAGATAATAACGCGGCAAGGTAGTTTAGTTAGTTAGAGTACCTGCACGGAAAGTGGGAGACCTGGGTTCGATCCCAATCATGGCGCTGTATTTCATTTATTGAACAATTTTGTTTCATTAAGATAATTTGAAGTTTCTTAGCTAAAACTTTATTGAATCTTACATATTTTTCAGTACAGAAAATAATATTAGTCTAACTACCTTTCTCAGGTGAAAGATTAAGATTCATCATCAAGATTTAATACATGCAGATATAACGCTAGTTACGGTATTCTTGTAAACAAATTGCGAAAATCGTTTCCTAAGTATAGTCTATCCAGAATTTCGGAACATACATTACATGAACATTAAATAGATATATTACATTAACAAAATTACTTTCCATTTCAAGTAGAAAACCAACAGGGAGATAAAATATAACTCCTTTGAATATAACAAGCTCGAGATTGAAATCGGAGGCAAAGATGGGACAGGTCCTTGGGAAGGTGTCTCCATTTAGAAGAGGAGCCGAGGGCGTGGGTGCAGAACGGGAAGAGTGTGTAGCTGACATTTCGCCGGAGACCGACAGCTTTTTTAATTTCGCGCCTGATGGGGTTACATTCGCAACGCTCTGCAGAAGTCGTTGGAATATCCGAAGGCCGACTCTCCGAGGGCAAACGTGCGTCTTGGCACAAAGAGTAATTGAAATAGCGATGCGGAGAGGTCCGATCGATAGCGATGTTGAGGAGGCGCACGGAAAGATTGTCCCGTTGTCATGGGAACGGTTTATCCCCTTTCCAAGTGACGATTTAACTTATTAGAGATGGATGAGAATTCTCTGCGACGAATCGATCAAAAAAGACGGGCGCGAAGTAAACGGAGCGAGGGTTAGTGCGTTCATTCCGAACAAGCAAGGGTGTTTTCATATTTGGGTCACAGCGATGAATAGATGGAATACTACCGTCGTGTTTACGCGAAAGCCGTGAATTTACTTGCAATTCGCGCGACACGGCTGTTAGAAAAAGATCGGTTAAAATGTTCCTAAATTGTCAACGCATATTTTCCTTAGTACAGGAGGAGGTGATGTCGGGTTATAATCCATAAATAATTATTAGTGGATGTTAACAACGATGGAGAGCATTTATTTTCGATTTCCTCACTAAAACACTGTTCAGAGTCACGCCTGTGAACCCTTGGATTGATGAGGATTCTTGAGGATGATATAATGCACGTCACACCATGTTCAGTTGACACCCGGAAGAAAAGAGTAGTGAAACCTCATTCCCAAGATTCCACATAAACTGCAAAACAAATGACAATCAACTGCGCAGGAGTAACAACAGAAAGAATAGGTTAAAAAAATACTGTATGTGGCAGCTTTACTTTAGGAGTTTCACATTTACTGACAAAACAGAGCCCTCGAAGTTGTTTTAAAATAATGGCTAATAGAAGCGAGAAAACTATGAAAAATACCCGTTAGTCAACAATGACCAATAGAGGCAAAAAACTGTGAAAATACTAAAAATAAGACAAATGTTAAATTATTATAATAACGATAATAAAATGCATTAATTCCAACTAGATACCAGAGTCGAAAGCTTACAATGGGTAGCATAAACAAAAACATTTAGGTAAGAATTAAGTGGATTAACTTTTTTATATTTTTTATATTTATAATCAGATCAGACAATTTTAGAACAAGGAGAACTAAAAGAAAAACTCAGAGAAGAATCCAAGATTTGTTTCACAGGCGTACAACTGGTATTAGAAACAACTCTGGCACGCGTTACAGCTGTGAGAAAATAAACAAGTATGACGTAATATGCGAGTAAACGTATATACTTGTATAATGAAGAGCGGATAAACACAAATGATGCAACATAAACAAAAGCCAAAATAAGAGGATCGTACGAGGATATAAAAATAGAATCGAGCTGGATGCAGGAGAGAAAGGGATTTAAAAGGATACAATTTTCAGCAACATTAAAGAGATGCGGAATTCGTAAAAGGATTTGCCTTGAATGCGGTCGATAAGAGGTTATTAACGGTAGAATTTCGGGGAAAGGTCAGAGGGCATAGCAGAAAAGGGTTGATTCCGAGCAGAAAGAAATTAATTATCAAGGGCTGAGATGCCAATTTATTTTTAAACGAGACGATACAATTAGTCTGAAGTCGCTATTTATAGCCTGAGAGTTTGCCAAAAATACGTCGAACTTGAAAGCTGTCACTAAACAAGGTAGATTTAAAAGTACCTCAATTATTCAGATCAACGAATACACCCATTTTTTTGAGGGATAAGAAAAAATAAACAACTATATAAATAAATGAAATATTTTATGGAGTATCTTATAGATAGAACGTTATAGTGTATTTATAATAATAATAATAATAAAACGGCTTTATTCGGGCGAGATTGAGACTAAAAGTCTTCTCTTCCATCTAACCCATCGTCATACAATACATAAATAATTAATTTAAAGAGATAGTATGAAAATGATATGAGAAGAAATTGTGGATGTAAAAAACCTAAGAGATTCTTAGGAAAAAAACTTTTACCCACTGCAGGAAAACACCCACTAAGAAGGGGGTGTGAAAAACCTGCGCAAACCTACCGATAGTCATAACTAAGAAGATAGTAAGAAACATGATTACATTCTATACATGGGTGAAATATCTAAATAGTCTAAATGATTGAACTACACCTGGGGTGTCTAAGACTTTAACCCCAAAAGGGAAGTACAGGTGGGCTCCCATAAAGACTTCAAGGGTCGTAAACAATGTGTTTATGAAATTTTTTGAACATTTATTATTCATCAGAAACAGTTAATTGTTTACTACAATCCTATATCAAGTAATTATGACGTTTAACTACGTATTTACGATGTATTTCGATAAGTATTTATCTAACTTAAGCCATTCACGATTGCTATAGATTATTATACGAAAACCCTCACGAACTGAAAGTAAACTATTACGCAATAAATTGGTTAAAGGCACACGAGATGGTCAGCCCTACTCTACGTAGTTACTATGAAATAATGAAGGGAACATTCACTGTTATTTGGGATATTCAATCGAAGCACTAAGATGGGGAAATGTAACTAAACCAGAAAATAGTTGCTAAGGTTAGAGGAAAAATAAACTTAATTGACGAAAACAGTACAATTGAAACATACCTATTGACAGGAGAGAGCGATACGGGGACCCACACCGAGGAAACGTGCAAGTAGCGAGGATTGGAGTTAAGGAGTGAAAGAATGAGACGGATCAGATGCATTCATGAGAGGAGGAGCGGCTATCAAAGTGAGTTTGCGAAATCGTCCACGGGAAGGGCGCTACGCAATATAAAGATCAAAATTAGAAGCCAGGGGGGAAATCGATTCAAATTCTCATCGGACTGCGAGTCGTCCTTTGCGGTAAACGACAACTTCCAGAGGAAGGCGAGTTCCCTTTCGTCGACAGAAATAACGCGCACGTGGCTGCGATGCAAACACTGCGCTTTCGACAGAAAAGTCACTCTGCTTCTTGGCAGAGGATCAGAAATCCGCATCATCTTCGGCAGTATTGGCAAACGTCTCCAAACTCTTCGAAAGACTCTCTTTTATTTTACGGAAATATTTTTTGCAATTCCCGGCCAAAATAAAAACCTACATGGCTTAACTTTCAACGCTAAATCATTATCGGCCTCAAAAATATTAATTTTATAATCCAACTTGAGCGCAGATGAGCATAAAAAGAATGAATTGCTTTCATACATTTTTATAAAAGGTATATATAACGATAAACAGAAAGTTTAAGGTTATTGCTCCGTGTTTGTAATAATAACGAATCGGTTGAGCTCGCATTTATGGTGATTGCACTACAATTTTTGACACGAAACTATTTTTAGAATAATTATTTTTAAATACTTTTATGATTTACTCCTGCCCCTGACCCCCTGCCTTACGCCGAAACGTATTAATGTAGATGCAGATGAGTAAATAAATACGTAAAATTCTGTAGTAAGAAGCAGGGGTTGTTTTAAATTTTCCTGAATTTCACTGCAATTAGTTTCCTGCTAATTATTGCACACAGCTTTATCGTTCGGGCTTAAATTCGGTAAAAATTTAATTTTTCATTATTATATTAAAAATATATCGATCATTTTCCACATAATTCCGTAAAAATGTATTTAACTGCTACAAAGATGATTACCTCAATATCCATTGCTTAAAAAAAAACACTGAAAAACGCGTTTTCTTCAAAAGGACTAAAAATTTAAATGAGAGAAGAGACTAAACAGAATAATTAACGCACGTGTTGTGTCGATTCCTTATGAGAAAAATTCAGAGGAAATTAGTAGTAGTAGTATTGTTAAATGTGCTTCGACAGCTTAGGTCATTTCGCACATTGGCTCCCACCGGGATTCGAACCCGGGACCGCTTTCACCAAGGCAAACGCGCTGTCCACATGACTATCCGGGAGCCTTCAGAGGACATTCTTCATATGTTTCAGTATAATTCCGAATCGATCGTGCAGGCACGCAGAGGAAACTTACGAATTCCAAAAACAAACGAAAAGTGGGTCAGACTAGGAAGTAAAATGATTAGCTTCGATTAAACAACCACACGAAATCGAATGCTAAATTTTCGTTTCAGTAGTATTGACATTGCCCGCAAACAACGTTAAAGGATAGATTACAACGAGTGTATCCCAATTGAACAAATGGTCAGATAATTCTCATCCAACAGAACCCAACCCCAAAATCCGCAATGGGAGGGAGATGCAGAGCCAACTATTTGCCCATTCGGAATGCGCACTTTTCAACCTCGGTCAATTTTCTATTCCATCACTTCCACGATCTCAATTATTCAACTCCGGCTCGATTTTATTTACTCCGATCCAACGCGAATAATAACTGAATTATAAACAATCGCTGATGCAGTTCCGATCATAGGAGTAATTGGAGGGGCACTGGGAGTTAATGCTAAAAACACATCGACCTACGATAAATGGAAACAAAACAGTGGTGTAATATGGACGTTTAAATATTACGTCGATGGATGGAATTGGAGCGAACAGCTTAAAAATTGGGTTTCGGGATAATATGTGAAGATGGAATCGCGGAACGATTGAGTAAACACAACCGGTTGGACATATCGCACTATCAAACATAAATAACAGAAAATTAGAACATCACTCTGCAAATTTTTCGCAGAACCTCTAACACTTCGTAAATCAAATTTAGGAACTATAGGTAAAATTTTTAGCAAATCTAAATACAAAGATGTTATTTTTAACGCACTATCAAACACAAATAAGAGAAAATTAGAACATCAGTCCGCAAATTTTTCTTAGTATACCTTACAACTTTATAGAACACTTCGTTGAACAAATTTAGGAACTCTGAGTAAAACTTTCAGTAAACCTTATTAATGAAAATATTGTTTTGACGGCTATGTACACAAATAAAACTGTAAAAACATTTTGTGGATGTTTCCTTAGTTATTTACGATGCAAATTGAGAGTTTTCATTTATTAAAATTTCATTTTCGGCATTAACTGATTTAGTAGAGCTGACTTCATTATAGTATAATTAGAAAGGAAAACCTTTCATAACAAGATATTATAAGGTTACAAAAAGGGAAATTTTAGGACAACAATTCAGTGTAATGAATGTCATACCACATAATGGGTTACGTATTCCCGCCATTTATTGATGGAAAAATTTAATTAAAAATTACATCCCTTTCATATAGGATTAAACCTCATCTTTAAATTGCAAATAATTTCAAATACTTATAAAGAAACGAATAAATGATGCATGAGAACACAAGGATAAAATTCAACCGATACATTCCAAGATATCAATACTTCCAATAATTGGGAGAAAACGGTTTAAAAAGTTACTTAGGGAAAGAAATAACTTTCGAGATCTTATGTTAGCAGGAAGTTCTCCGCCGTCTAGATCCTAGTTAAAACTTTTCTGAGCTCCAAGGAGGTCAACAAGTAAGAAGACGTTTTTCAATTTCAAATTTATCACCTCATTAACGAAAAGATAAGAAAATATGAAAGGAAAGAAAGAAGAGACAGCGAAGATAACAAAATCTCTTTGGTTGCTCAACGTGCTTCCACTTCCTCGAAAACAGATTCACAAAGAATTCCCCAGAAAACTTGAGCCAGTTTCCACTTCCTTGGAAGCATATACAGAACCCTGTACCCTCGTACAATATCAAAACACGGCCTTGCGAAGTTTTTCAAAAAAGGAAACACGAAATAGAAGCAAAAATAACTCGATTCCGCAGTATAAATCTTTACGAGAGAGGCGCAGAGGGTCTGGATGTGTTTTCCAAAGCGTGAGATCTCGCCAATTTTCAAAAGATATTAATGAAATAGCAGAAGTGAATGAATATTTCATCTCATTCCCTACTCGAATTCATAAATGGAAAATTTTCGCGGAACGGACTTTGCGAAGGAATATTTTAATCGAAAGGAACGAATCAGTCCTCGGGAATTATTCATGTTGGTTTGTTTCGAATGAGAACTTTAAAGGAAAATGACGTAAATAAAACCGTGATACCTGTGTCGTCCGAACTCGGCGTGTTTATAAATCCATTAGCTCTCTAATCATACTTGATGAGCGCTCAATTATTCATAATCCTTCCTATTTTCGGAGTCAAAAAAGAACGAGGGAATGCGCGATGCCTCGCTGTCATCTATTATTCAGTTTAATCAAATCTCGGGGGCTCGTTCGAAAGTTGGAATAACGAAAATTCATTATAAGAAACTTTTCATTCGCAGATGCTCGACTCTGGTTCAGGTGGACGAGTGAATGTGCGCAGTCCATCTTCTATTTATGTCGTCCGGCATTAACTTGATGATGCCGCAGTCGCACGGTCCTCTCCATGGAGACCTAATGCAGCATTGGAACGAAATATTCCTTCATAAGCTGCAGGGATCATGAGGAACAGATTCTAATGAGAAAATGCTATCAACATTACAACCCGCTTTATATACACCATAATAGCTACTACTACCATAATAGTTGAATGGGAAGGAATTGGAGTAGGTCGAGAAATTTAAATATTTGGGAAGCACCATCACATCTAACGGCAGTTGTACAGAGGAAATAAGAAGTAGAATAGCTCAGGGAAAGGCAACGTTCCAGAAGATAAAAATTCTTTTGACAGCAAAGAACATCAAGATGGAGCTAAGGAAAAGATTTGCTAAGTGCTTTATCTGGAGTATTGTGTTATATGGATCCGAAACATGGACATTGAGAAGGAGAGAAGAAAAATACATAGAGAGCTTTGAAATGTGGCTATGGCGAAGGATGGAGAAAATAAGTTGGAAAGACAAGATAAAAAATGAAGAGGTACTGAGGAGGGTTGGAGAAGAACGAGTAATTTTGGGAAACATAAGGAAAAGGAAAGCAAGATGGATAGGCCATATACTAAGAGCAGAAAGCCTACAGAAGACGATTTTTGAAGGAAAGATCAAGGGGAAACGACGAAGAGGAAGAGGAAAATTCGGAATGCTGACTGATTTAAAACAAGGAAAAGAATATCAAGTTCTAAAAAGGGAGGCACAGGATAGAGAGGCCTGGAGGAGCAAGTTCCGTTGAGACCTGTCCGCGGACAGAAGCACAATGATGATGACCATAATAGCTACTACTATTATAGCTACTACTACCATATAGCGGCTACTACGGCTTTTGTTAAGTGTAATGACAAAATGAGACGTTCAATATTCTAGCCAATAACTTCCTCCTTCACTCTTTCAAAAAATACATTAGAATTCATTTAATTTAATAAATTAATCCGATTATCACCCTCACATATCTCGACATGAGAAAATAAAACTACTTTTAGTGTGAATATATGAAATACAAAATATTCGGCAATGGTTTCAAGCCAAAACAAGTATGGCATGAGAAAAATATCTCTGACGGGTTTTACTTTATAATCAAAACGTTCCCAGATTTTAATTATTTTAAATATACATTAAATTGCGTTGCAATATCAACGCAAACATAACTCAAACAAAATCCTGCATAAAATAATTATTCACCGGTTGGTTGCCGTATTTTATGACCAATAAAATGTATGTATGTATGTACATTTTTACTGGCTATTAAACGCCGATATGAGCACCAGGGGATACCAATAATCTCCTAGAACCCTAGCAGCACATATTTCACATAATTCATATCATATCTATACAGATAAAGGGTAAATAAAGTTCACCTAAGAGGATGTATAGTTTATGTAGTGTTTATGCTTGCCCCACTTGAGAAAACGTGTTAAACTTAAATCCAGTCAAGTATTTAAAGGCTACCCTCGGTCAGGTCCCATATGTTAGACGCGCACTTCAGAATAGAACGAAATCAGAAACACTACGGCCACAAATAACACAAGGAGAGATAGCGGGCCAAAATAGATAGTTGAGAAGGCGTTGTAAACAAGGGTGGTCGTTTTCCCACAAGTTGAGGCGATTGTTCATCAAAGCGGCGACCAATATTTGTGAGTGCACGGTCAGGTGGAGTCAAGGGGCCAGAGGTGCGAGAGCAGGTGCAGCAGGTATGCGAAGGGGAGGAATAATTTAGGGCCGAAGAAAGGGCCGGAGAAAAGAACGTGAGAGGAGAACGAAAGCGGAAAGGATGAGAAGAAGGACGGCAAAGGAGCCGAAAGAAATCGATCTGAGCAGTAACTTCGTTATTATTGTAGTGGTGGTACTGTTAAAAGTGTTTCGACAGCTTAGGCCATTCCGCACAATGGCTCTCACGGGAAATCGAACCCGGAACCGCTTTAGCCGAAGGCGAACCAGCTGCCCACATGGCTATTCGAGACCAATTTAGTTATTATTGTTCATTTCCTTAAATAATAACAAAATCAATCTAAATAAGGAATGCTTAATAGGCCCTGAGTAAATATATCTCCGAATATGTTATAGCAGGGGCTGAGTTAAGGCACACATAAACAAAGATTTGTATTCTATTCGACCACTTTTGAAAATTTAATCTAGGCGAATTTAATTCACAAATTATGAATATCTTCTGCCATTTTTACTTATTTTTCAGCCATTTATTCTAACCTCCGGTTTCGTTCTCTGAATTTATATTGACAAAAGTATTATTTTCTGCCCGTGCGATATGATTCATAAATAACCATAGCTTAATCCTTAGTTATTAACTTTCGATATTACACCATTTCACAAATTTATATAGGAACGCTAACGCCAACATTTTTATCAAATTGAAATAAAAAATCGACAAAATACTATTTGTCCACATGAATGTTTGAATAGATACACTATATCTGGTAGTAAAAATATGATCGCATACGTTTATCAAATCCTTACTAAAGCCACTGCCTGTTTATTTTACAGAGGAAATTGTCTACCTGTGACTAGAAAGAGAAGAAGGAATGAAGCAGAACACGAGAAAAGTCGAAATATAATACATGAAATGAGAAAGGAAACATTGTAGAGGAAAAAAGAGAAAAGCAGCAGGAAGGATAATATGGTTAGGTCGAGAAAATACGTAATAACAAATTTTATCATGGGTTAAATTGTATTCTCGGACCGAACAAAATTGAAAGTTACAAAAAAATTGCTTTATAAAACACCCGTGTATCCCCAGGAAATGAGACACCTATATATTTATCTATAACCACTAACAAACAGGATAAACAAGCAATATAAGTCTTGGCGTTCTCAGAGCAGACCTTTCTACAGAATTTCATACGTGTTTATTTACACTATTTCCAAATCCTAAAGAAAAAGATACGTAAAATGAAGGAAACAGAGGTGGTACTTTTTCCACAATTTTATTTAAATCACTACCGGTTTCGCCAAGTAATCATCATCTTCTGGAAAAAGATACGGTTTACCTCATGGAAACGCAACTGTTTTTCCCATAATTCTCCTCGTAGATAAAGCAAATGTTATGAAATTTTGACCGCATTTTTTGTCATTTGTATATCCTGGCTATAAAAATCGGCAACCTTCCATTGAGTGCTCCACCGAGATATTTTTCGATCAATTACGAGCTCATACCATATCCTCCCATTAAAAATTTTATACTTTGAATAATATAACAAAACAAATTCAAAAATTTTCTTATTTAACTGAAAGTCTAAGGATTATGAATAAAAGAAATCGACTCCAGTGTTACTTGGTGGAACTTCATTTTTAACTTACAAAAGTAAAAAAATCACACACACCATTGTACGAATTCCATAAATTTGTGGAATTCGTACAAGTGTATGTGTGTTTTTTTACTTTTGTAAGTTTATTAAGAATGACTTTAAAATACCAAAGAAGCAACGAAATGGGAAAAGTACTGTAACTTGCTTATGTTGTAACACTTATTATACGAGTATTGAGTTGAATTGAATTTATTGACGATGCTCAAGGTTGAAGCCCAAAAGAGCAAGAGAATAAATTAGACAACAGGAACGTATCTGCGCACGTGAAAATACCCAGGAAATATAGCTAAAAACGCAACAGGAGAATGAGAAAGCGATATCTATATTTATACTCTGATGTTTTTTTTCATAGTTCATAGTTCATTCCCATTAACACCAAAATATTCTTACTGAATATTCTTATCTTATGAATAAATTTACAAATATTCAGCAATTTTTTTTTAACTTTTGGTGGATGACTGTCATGAATTGAATAATTCAAACAGGAAATTGTGGTGACCACATAAAGGTATATATATCTCTGGGAAATACTGATCTGGGTCTCTGGGACTGATTGGTTTTCCTTCTTCACGCTGAAGGGTTTATGACAGAATACCGAGCAATTCTTAGCATCAATGACTCGCAATAGAAAGAAATCGGAAATCGATCAAAATACGAGTTACATCGCTTTTTTCATTCTTGTAGGAAATTTCTACGCCTCTACGATTTTTTCCTGGCGGAATTTCGGACTTTACTTAAATTAAAGTTCTGTCTCGAGCGGCACTGAGAAAATAGGCCATTTTTACTCCGGATACAGCAGTCTAATAATGAATGATACTAATTTCAAACAAAACTGCAATAGGGAATGGGATTACGGTGGAATAAGGAGAAGCATAGGAAGGGCATAAAAGGCCTTTGCTACTCTTCTTTCCATTGAGGAGATGAAGGAATGCATCCTACGCTTCAAGCGCACACCCTGGCGGTAAAAACGGGCATCAAAGAGATCCGACTAACAATAAGCGAAACTCTTTTTCATTTACTTTGATCATTTAATGTTGAAGCGAGCGAGCGGGGGAATTTCCTCCCATAATTTCCATTTTTGCCGACGCAAAGGCAGACGGGTCTGGGAGCGAAGAGAGGCGGCGGACCAGGGCCGACGGCACACAGGGGGCGGCGTCCTTTTCCAAATGGAGGCAAAGAGAGGAGTAAGGAAAGCGGGAAATGGACTGTGGTCATCCCGCCGTCTGCGAAAAGCGACCGCGGATTTGAAGCGAGCGGAAATCACGTTACTTGGCGATTAAACATGAGCTAAAAGCTTCTGCTTCAGAGAGTTCCCCCGTTAAAATCGCTGCAACGTGTACTTTGGTCACGAACGTGAGGTGAATGACGTAAGCGTACGTCGAGTTAAGTTTTTTTTAACGTAAAATTTCGTCGTAAATTCCGTACGGGAATTGATGAGCAAAGGGCCCGATAATGGAATCACGAAAAGATTGGTAATATTCTTAGTGTGGAGTGTTTTGCTATAAGGGTGTGAAACATGGACCTTGAGAAATGAGTGTTGGGTTAAAACATTTTAGAAACGATAAAACAAGGAAGTTTGGGATGAAAATTCACGCAAGAAATACTAAAGTAATGAAGTTTACTAAGGGAAAGAAAGCTAACTGAAAAGGGTAGATGGGGAAAAACTAGAGCAGACGGATTAAATTCTCTTACTTGGAAAGTACTTTTTCTTGGGACGGAAGTTGCAGAGATGGGGTTTGTAAAAGAATAGCCAAGGAAGCCTTTATGAAGCGAAATAAATTGATAGCCAAAGGTTTTGATAAAAGAACCAGGAAAAGATTGATGAATCCTAAGTGTGTAGTGTTTTTCTGTATAGGTGTGAAACGTGTACTTTAAGAAAAGAGCTAATTGAATGTTTGGAGGTCTTCGAGATGTAGACGTGGCGTAAAATGGAAAATTTTAGTTGTGTTTATAGGAAAACAAACACGGAGATGCTGGATTTAGTTAGGAAGGGAGAGGGCTTTAATTGAAGTAATTTAGCATTGGCAGAGGAAATTGGAGGGTCAAATATTGAGAGGATAGGGGCTATTGACGAAAGTAATTGAGAGTAAAATTCAAGGGGAAAACAGATGGGAAGACAGTGAAAAAAGATGCTGGATGACAGAAAGGGTGAACTAAGTTACTAATAAATGAAGGAAAATGCGTTGAATAGGGATTTATGACAAACACGAACCTACCAAAAGGTAAGAACACTCATGAATACATTCCAAACGAAACGAGATGTCTCTCAATCGAGACGGACTCGCAACGTCTTCATCGACTATTGAAGTGTGACGATCAATTTCCAATTGGGTGAGAGGTCGGGCGGAGGCGAGTTCAAAGATATCTCTAGCAACTGTCACTTCTTGAGGGATATAATCGCTATACCAACGTAGGTCAACATATTGGCTCATTAAGCGCGCATTTGATAATACCCGTAATTTGAAGCAAATAACCGGATTTAACATCCCATAGTTGTAATCAAGGTCACCACTATGATAACCCAAGTAAAATTATAGACATCAGATGTTATATTTATGGAATAGGGTCTGCTATGAAAATGTCTACGTCCGCATCTCTGCGCAGTTTTTATCAACAGTAAGCTTCAGGACCGCCAAATGAATATTGGTGCCCTTAGATATTTTTAAGGCAATACAATCCCACCCACACAATCAAAGTTAGAGAGATACAGTTGAAATACAACGCATAGCTTATATTTCCGAGAGATTACATTCACAATAAATTACATTTTATCTGAAAACTAATATTTACGCACAAAATGTAATTATTATTGCTCTAATTATCAATAAAATAATATCAAAATATAATAAGATTGATTTTTAACGGTACACCGTAAGAATCGGCTAGCATTAACTGTGTTGATATATTTCAAATTAATTCAAGAATTTTCCGAAGAAAATTGTTTCATTAGGCTTCTTAATATGCAACCTTTTTATTATTCCTTGAATGTTTTCACCAAACAAATATTAGCGTTTATGATAAGTCTTAACATGAGATACATTTATATAGAGTGGAACCCTTCAAACTGCTGTGAATCATTCCATGATTAATCCATGAAAAGATCATCCATAAAGGACTCACCTAACTGATTAACGTCCAAGGTCATGCTCCCCCAAACCTCGCTGCCCCGGGCAACCACACGGAGAACCAACGTCTCTGTTATACTTCGCTGAAGGAAAATCTCTAATTTGACAGCCTCGTAAAGTACACCACGGTAAATATCCTATGATCGAAAATGAATTTGCCTATCTCCTAGCGTACATATACCCAAAAATAATTCACTATAAGTTGAACCTATGATATGGATGGCATATCTTTCGTCGCGAGTAATTTATTTATTATTTGATATGCTGCAAGTAGAATTTCTTCTGGTGGCAGCCCCAACCATTATCTATGAACATAGTAAATCAAAATAATACTCCAAAAATGACATATATACATAGTCGGTATTCAAACGGACATCTCCCTGGTACCCCCACCAAAACATATCCTCTAAACACAACAACTACATTTCACAGTTTACAATCTTACTCTTTAGGCTAAAATGTCGCTTCATATATTTCACATCGTCGCGTATAAATTCTTCCAAATAATACTAAACGTAACAATATTCAATCCACGTAATTACATAAACTAAAGCACCTACTTTTATACTCATGTCTACTTTTTTGGTAAGGATTTGAAGAGCTCTTCAAGCAACTTTTTCCATTCTTTCGCCCCTCTTCACCCTCTTATAAATCTTTACGTTAAATATATATAGATAAATCTCAATATTAGTCAAATAAAAGACTTACGTGACAATGTGGTAGCACACCATAAGGTGAGATACTAAATTTGTCTACTTAAATGATCGCTTTAAATATAGTTATTAACGGAACACGCATTTATTGACTTTGGACTTTAAATGTTTTGACTGGAGCGAGTTATAAAATTGCTTCGTTGGAGCTCCTAGTGCCAAGAAGGTTGTCTATGGTTCAACTTTTGGTACGCATGCCATATTTTAACACCCCGCTCCATAATGCGAGCTTATCATCGAGTTGATGCAGAATATTCAATGATCCATCGCGGATCAGAGATTCCAAGCCGAGCTATCCCAAATTAACGTCACCGCCATCTCAAATACACTTCATTTGAACTCTTCGCGTGTTACGGCACGTCAGGAGCGTCGGAAGTCCTCATAAATATGAAAGACTCCGAAGCAAAGGTTAGCGAAAGAGACTCGAACACTGCGGAGACAGTTTGGCCGACAGATATCTAAAAGGAGAGGAACTCTTTGGTGGAAGACTTCCAGATTGGAGTTGGCCGAGGGAACGTGAGGATGTGAAAAGCATATCGCTAAAGGAAGCGCGACTCTATGAATCTCTCTCCGTTTCCTAGGCAACCGTCTCCTGCATCTGGACCATTTGCTTCATCTTTTTTCTCCACTGAGACGTTTCCTAACGCCCTCGGTTATTTCTTTCGCGAAAATGTTGCACTTGGATGCTGCGCCCATTTCCATATCTGTCTCCAGCAGATCGGGAAGTCCTTTCCAGGGGGAAGATGGAGTTCTAAAATCCATTCTAAGACGTCAAAAGTTAATGATATCTGGGTTTCGTGACTAAAATGAAGAAGAATCGACCCTTAAAATCAAATTTTACTCTTCTGAGTAATTGAATGCATGCAAAACGTAATTTTAAACAAAAGAATTTATTTTTATGATTCACCTTTTTATACATCCTTGTTCATTTATTTATATTTGAATATTGTGAAAATGAATCGTGTAAGTTTGATTGCGATACAAATTATTTTATGAGTTTTTTTCTTATTTCCAATATTTTAAAATCACGTTAATCTCTGTCGGGGCGATTATATCCCCATCCGCTTGCTTTATATACACTCAAAATGTTAAATTTATCAATAATACTTCGTCATATGCGTTATCGAAAAGTTACTATCGATAATTTCAATTTACTACTTTTAAACTTATCATTTTAATCTCTGAAACCTTAAATACAGAAAATTTTAAACGAAAAATAATGTTTCACTAAATTTTCCTTAGTAATGATTAATACTATTGCCTTAAACATTTTCGAATGAAGGTGAATTTTTAGGAGATATTACGGAAAATAACCTTTTTTTAATCACAACAAAGAATGACTATTTGCCTAAGCTTAACCCTCAGATTATTTAGAATACTCTATATTTTCCATGTTTAAGACGTATTTATTCACAAAAGATTGAAATTTCATATATAATTTAGATTACAAATCAGGGTTCCTTTAATAGATATATATAGATTTCTCATAGTATTCATTTTAATAGGTATACACATTTTAAAATATATTCCCGAAATCGAGATGCGTCTTATACGCCGGTGCGTTTTACACGAGGGTGCTTACGGTACTCGCTTAACATTTTCCCCCAAAAATACCACAAAGGAGGCACAGGTAGTGAGGAAAAAAAACAAGACTTCTCTCTGGCCCACATTCGCCTGGAAACTGTTGCCAGAAAACAACGAAGATAGAGCCATTGTAAGCCAAGATAACATTTAGTGCTCCGGGGAGAAAATAACGCTCATGCGCTGTCCACGTTCTCGAATGATAAAACGTCCGAACTTGGATCGCGTGGGTGCTATATTTTCCTTTTCCTGTACTTGGAAGAGCAATGGAGTACTGCTCCTCACTACGCCCGGAGAGGAAAGCAATTGCAGATATTCTCCCGAATTTTCGTCTTCTTTCGCGGAATCAACCGCAGCATCTCTGCGATAAGCATACTTCACTTCCAACTCCATATATTTTCCGGATTTTTTTCCGAAAAATGGGAATTTTAAAACCGCAGATCTCAGGAATTCCGAGACTTATGTTCCTCTATCAACTAAATGAAAAAGTTCCTAACTCTGGGCAATGACCCAAGAAATAAAAGGAGTATAAAACTTGTGCTCCAACTACCACCAGTTTTATAGCAAGTCTTTCAAGTTTATTATTTTCGTGATATACATTATTTTTTTTATTTTTCTCAAATAATTAAGACCTTCTCTTCCTAAATTTACTTTCTCAAGCATTCTAGTAAGTCATTCTACCTCTCCATCTAAATTTTAGTTTAAAAGATCGAGTACATTTCACTAGGGAAACGATTTACATCTATGATGCTCGTTATTTTGGAAATTAATATAATACAATTAATCCTTAAATTAAAATCCGTGCCCTAAAATATACTGATATTTTTGCTTCAGGAACTACAATATCGCATTCTTAAAAAGAAACTTTACAGTGAAAGTTTTAGAATAACTAGTTTTACAACGTATACAGTAACGAAGAATACTAGAACTTTATTAAAGAATAACAGTATAAAGGCAAAGTTGGAAAGGGTTTTAGCATTTCACTACAGAAAATTTTTCAGTTAATGAAATAAATAATTTAATTGATAACTTCTTTAGATAGATCGAAGCACTGCTATATAAAGGTCAAAAGAATCAAAAATAACTGTAACGCTGTAAATATTAGTTAAGCATGATAGGATGTGCATTAAGACTGCCTGCAGACGGTTCAGCAAGATTTTGCCCTCGTTGCAGGAAAAATTACGGGGAAAATAAGAAATTCCTTTTGTATCTGACCATAAAATTATGAAAGGGTAATACAATTGTCATGTATGAATGTAAATCCACAGCTCCTAATCCAATGCTCTTACAGCACCCACGTGTTGTAATTGAGATATTGAGGACACTACAACAAACCTGAGCATTTAAGCTATAAAGATGGGCACAGCTCAAAACGTCAATGTAGTTTAAGCCCCGGCGATTTTTCCATCTCCACGGCCCGCATACGTGACCGGCATTGAGCAATTTGTTTTATGGATGCGCCAAATCGTCGAGAGAGTAAACTCCTTATTTGAGATGGCCGACTCGTACCATAATGCCCGCTATTATGTAAATCTACTCGACCAACAATCTTGGAGAATCCCCACGCACACCCACTGGTTCAATTACAGCCGAAAGAAGTATCCTAACAGCCCGCAGTTGACGCTAGAATTCATCATTCCTCGCGTTGGTTCCATTGCTTGAGCAAATCCCGCCGATGGCCGCCATGTCAAATCCGCTCTCTTTTGTTTTCGCCATTACGGCGAGCGCGAGAAAAAGCTGCGAAACGACATCCGACGAATCGATAACGAATGCGAGAGGAATGAAAAACTTGGGCCCTCGATTTACATACAACGGTGCGGATCCAGATTTTACGGAAGAATTTATTACTGTCCTCTTTACAACGTGGTTGCCGTGTATCTGACCGAAGAGTTCGGCTCAATGCACTGCGAACGCGGGGGAATAAAACGTACTTCGTTAGCGAGCCATATCCATAGCAAGCGGTTTCAACTTTATAAACGAAGATCTATAGCGATATTTCACATTCTCCGCCTCCGCTGGGGGCCAATTACAAACGTTTTTGACATCGGCTTGTATTGCTGTTAACTTGTTACCGTTTGAATAGAATAATAGATCGAAAAATGATTCACGAAACCGGCATCGACCACTTGTCGCGTTCATTAGTCAGAAAAATGTGGAACTTCAAAACTGTGCCTTATTATTGGAAGTTTGAGCTGGTTTTGCAAAAGTTAATTTATGAATATGTGAAGTATGTACCTTCCATTTCAATGAAATAGAGTTCTACACCACCTCATCGTTTCTCAATAGATTCTGCCGCAGTTTATATTTTAAGCTGCCTTTTCCAACAAATTTTATACATCGTTGCTCAGCAAAATTGGTATTATATTCAAAATAAAAATTCTCATAAAAGGCTTCTCATATTAAACATTTTCGTAAGTACTTATACCCAATGAAATCGACTGTGGCAGTTTGTACTGAGGGAAAATCAATATGGATAGGATATGTAAGGAAAAAATTATTTTCAAGATTTTCCACGAATACATTCCTGCTGATCACCGGATGATAGTCGATCTGAGCCGAAACCGGTCGTACACTAAATACATACGTGGAAAATCGTAAATGCAATGTTATTCTTACATATTCTTTATCTTTATACCCGATAAGTTGTATTTATTCAGAAACCATAAAGAAAATAACTTTATATCTATGAATAAATACGTGAAACAATCGTCCAGTGAAACGATCATCAAGTATTGATCGCTATATCGAGAGAAGGCTGTAAAGATAACTATAGCACCTCTCCTTAAAAGATTTTGCACGCCCAGTGAAAATTTGAACTTTCCATTGGTTATATTACCAGTTAAACATGGAAGAATACTAGGAAAGCCAATCATATCTCCGATACGTTATTCTCTAGTGAGTAGTGAAATAAAATTTGAAGCCGTATTTCACTCATTAGATATTAAGTTTTTTTAATTTTTCACGGAAAACGCACGACAAGCAATCACTTACGCATAATTCAGAGATTTATTTGTGGTTGAAGCCAAGGAAAATTCATAAAGACATACATTACAGGTAAGGTTACTTCTCCTCCTCGTTTTCTGAAAAATTCATAACTGTTTTTATTTCATTTTATCTGGAAAACTCTAACCACAATAACACCGGTAACTATGTGAAAATCGATTCCGATATCAATGGAAAGGAAAACAAGATTTGACTGCTTCTCTATTTCGTAACTAAACAAGCACTACTTACACGTATGTAATGTTTAGGAATACGACGATTTTGTGAAATACCACATCCCGAAATTTAAGTTAGGGCGACTGGGATTGTGGGCGTTCCTCCCTCTTTACTGTATACTAGAGACCATTGTTACATATCCTCGACCTCTTCGTTAAAATTTATTGGACTCGCGGATTACAAACCGCAAGCATTTATCGAATGCATAAAAGCCAGCAGAAGCGTTCGAGGAGGAAATTCTGAAAAACAGAAATTGGCACACTGCTATCTGACAGCGCGAAATACGGTTGTACTCCAACTTCCTGCTTTTTATCGCCGATGGAATTCATCGTTTCGTGTCCATGAAGCGTTGTAAAAAGCGCGGAGAGATTGAGCACAGCGTTAAATATCGACGGATTCCGAATTTCTGAAAGAATCGACTCGTACGTGGAATGCGAGCATTACTTTTACCAAACGAGAAATCGGGTCTCCGGATATTACAAATCAATCACGTTTGATACTTACGGAGTATCAACGAAAACTTCCAGATTAATTAATCGCATTGAAAAACCAGGAGACTTTTCTTGCGATGGTTTTATTATAGTGCTCAAGCAGCATCGGCTTCAGCTCTTTTAATTTTAAAATATAAATTTGGGACTTATTCAATTGGAAAACGCAGAAGAATAACATTGTTTAGTTACACTTCGTTATATTCGTGCTGACAAACCATTACCGATGAATACATTATTAATGTCACTATACACTACTTAATTCAGCCTAAAAAATTGTTCAGTAGTAGAACAGAAACTGTGTTTCAAAAATCATTGCCAGAGGAATTCGTAATTCTTCCTGACATTCAATCACTGATACTCCATTGACTGCCAGCCAGCCCTAGCATTCGGGGGGATTTCGATTGTAGGAAATTAATGTTAAAATATTCTTATCTTCAACTTAGAAAATTAGTTGAATAATACTAAATTATACCATAGAGCAAAAAGTCCCCTGCGCCGTCTGTTTAAGTGAAGCTTCCAATCTCCTTGAACTTATCACACGGCGAATCAAGTACTCTGAAATAGCTTAGAAAATATTACCGATAAATCCATAAAGAAAAAATCATTAATTTCTCTTGCGAACGAGATCGTTTACTAGCTGCATTGTTATACTGCTATGAGGCATATTATTACCTAGCAAAATGAAAACAAACAAACTTTGCTGAATTCACTTAAACAGAGGTTGTACGAGAAGAGTGATTAATAAAAATAGTGACTTGGTTGGGACTCGAACCTATCCAAGTCACTATTTTTCTCTTCTCGTACAACCTTTGGGTAAATCGCACGCTTTCCTGTGCTAAGTCAAACTTCATTTACATCACTTAAACAGATTTAACAAGTGTTGTGACTGATTTCCGATAAGTCCACCAAAATCAGGTCAATAATAGATTAATAGCTATCAAACAAATATATAACGTACTGCATACATATAATATCGTATTTACAAAAATCTGAATATATACAAGAAAATACGACCTTCAGATAATCCCGGACTAAAGAGTGAGCGGGTTCCACGAACTAACCCAAATCTGAAAACAATACAATTCGAAAAGGATGAATTCGCGAAGAAAACGTTTAATCACGAATCAAAGAGGAATACTTTTTTAAAAACCACAATGAAACACCTCACATTGAAGACAGAAGACCTTTAGAATTCCGACACATTAAAGGTAACATTTCATCTTTGAAAAACCCTTCATCATTCCCCGACCGGAATTTCTCCCTCTTAATTCCACGCCATTCTTCTCTCGAGTCATCCGCGAAAAAGAATATTAACGGGAAAACACGGCATTAATCACGGACACATGACAGCGAACCCAGACTGCGCGACATCGCAACTGTTGAGGCTACCGCAGCGAGTAATTTCTGCTTTTTTGCGACCCGGAGCGGTTCCTTCAGCAATTGAAGCGAAATTTCGGGCGCCGGAATTTAGCGGAAAAAAATATTGGAAAGTCTCGCTTGTTGATGACGTATCCCTGGAAACCAGGGATCGGAGAAATGTTTTCGGCGATGACGAGTGATATCGAGAGAATAAAATCCGAAAAGGGAAGATACTATATATAAGGGCTTCCCTAAGTTAGAGACGAGTACAATGACCCTTGGGACAGAGGTTGAAAAACCGCGCACCGTTTGGTATTTTCTATGGACCGAATTGCATTGAAGTTTTTATAATTTCTATCGATTAAATATAATTTGATAACCTTTATTCGAATATGAGTTAACGCATTTAATCCTTAAAATAAACAATATATATGTTTCACCCCAAACGTGTAATTGCCCATTTCATGAAATGGGCAACTTTTTACCCAATTCATGAAATGGGCAACGCCCCTGCCCATTTCATGAAATACAATTTTAATTATAAATTAAACGAATAAGATGTATGACCAGAGTCAGCAAATGTGCAGCTATGGTCCAGCTTTACTCAATCAAACATTTAAAGCTAAGATACAAAAATGATCTTTATGATATAATTCTGTAAATAATCAAACATATAAAAAATATAAAATACGATTACTGAATTCTTCCTTTAAATAAACTGAAGAAATATTTATACAAAACTATAATTGTTTGTACTTCTCGACGTGATCAAAATAATTGTGTATAAATCCATCTGCTTTTATTAGTTCATATAGGTATAAGTAAGAAATACACTTTTTTACAAAATGTTTGCTAATATTGTAGTTTACTACGAAAAGAACGGCAGGATAGAAAAATGAGTTAAAAGAAATTAATGAAAACTGCGGTAATAAAATAATTGGTAAACACATGATTTGATGTGTACTCACACATCACATTAGGTTATCTAAGAGAATCGTTTAAACTTGGTGTACGGATTGAATGAAGAACATCTGTTTAAATTCCACGTAGGCTAAATAAAGACATTTGTGGCTGCTTGTGAATGAATGCGGACTGAAAGAAAGGTTACGTGAGCAAGATTAAATGGGAGCGGTCCGTGGGACAATGAGGCGAAGTTGGGTTATGATGAGATTATTGCTGATTGATAAGAGAGTGGCGGTCCAAGGAAAAGCTGCTTAAGTGTGGTGGATCGGTTCCTATAGATTAGAGACTAAGAGTAAAATGTTAAGCACGAAGTGACTTATGCATAACACAACATCGAAAGATGAGTACAAGAAAGATTGAAAAATACAGGTTCAACCACCGGAGGCAGCAATAGGTTCCCTAGGATTACATGAGATTTTTCATTTTCATGTTTATTCATTCATTAAATAGGATCAAATTTCCATTCACTTTGTTCCGTTGACGGCTAAAATTGCGAAATACCTTATTTTTGCGATGTTTTTATCGCTTACGGCCGATGATGAAACTGATATTATTTTTTCTTTCGAAATTTATCCAATATTTTTCCTCTCATCGGTAATTGCTGACGTTGCCATAATATTTGCCCCCAATTCTGCGACCGACGTAAATAAACTGGAAATTTGTAAGCGTCGGAGCAACTGTTGTAGCGAACGAAATTTTATTGACAGCAGGGTAAACACTCGCTACATTCACACGACAAAATCGATGCTTCGAATCAAAAACAATTTCCGATTATATAAATAATAAACTCTATTAAATTGCCATTTTCGTGGTTACCTTCCCAACTCCGTACGATTAAATTTTAGCGAAGATATTGGGTTTTCATTGAATCAAAGTGAACTTATTGGCATCAAAAATCCCCACATAAAAGCCTATGCAGTGGTAAATTCTTAAAAAATACAAGTCCAAGAACAAAAACTTGAGTTAGGGTCTAAGGGTCGTAGTTATTCGTTCGTGGTAGCACATCTCTTGTAATATTACGATGTATACGAACTCCGTAGTTGGAATTGAGTATACAAAATTACAAATTGGGGTAAAAGTTTGAATCATTAACCAAACTAGATATCGAATAATGTAAGCATATCTAATTACAATCGTCAGCATAAAATCTAGGAAATTTTCCAGCCAAAATTCGGTAAAAATTCATGATCCTGCTTCTCTTCGAGTAATTACGACAATTACAACTAAATTTACTAACATTTCAAGGATAAATACAACTATCCTAAATATAAATATAACATTCATAAAATTAAATGTAATTTTTTCACGTATATAACTTTCAGAAATATATGAACATAACTTCAATAATAAAACCTTATATGTATACAAGTAAAATGTTGCTTGCATACTGCAAGCATATTGATAATACAAATTTCAAGTCGGCATCATATCCTCAAAAGAAAAAAAAGGATTGAAAATATTCTTAAAATTCGCTGCAATGTATCCGTCCGGCATCGAATCCGGGTCTTCCTGGTGATACTTATTACGCAGCACAACAGAAGATCACCATCTCTAACTATGTGTGAAAACTCAAGCAATAATATTGGTTACAACTGCCTACAACGACGTCCTACTTTTCACATATATTCCTTATGTGAGAAATATTAATGTGCTCTGGCATCGAACCCAGGAACAGCATGGTCTTATCTAAATTTTTTTCTTAAGTCTAGTCTTAATATACAACTTCTAGCTAAGCAAGAACTTCCTATCATTTTGATATGTGCATCAAAAAAATAATGAAAAACTGCCCCAATGTATTTTAAATGAGAGATTTTTGTATCGTCCTAGCATCGAACCCACGGTATTTTCTGTGAAAGTTATTTATTTTTTCGATAGATAGACCATATCTGTAGGCTACTTGGTTTTGATTCTCTACCTATCCGGGAAGTAAATTTTAGAAATTCTCTAAAATCAAAGCAATACATTAAAATAGGAAAAATCGGGACTTTGGGGCCTTCTGGCATCGAACCCATGACACTGAAGTACACAATCGCTTTTTTCCTGAGGGTTTTACGTTAGGGCCTATACGCTGTAAAACTTTCAAGTCAATGACGCTTGTGGCTTAGCCTGTGAATTAGTATCCTATCTGGCTATTTATGTATATGAATGAATCCAGAGAAGTGTCTATATATAATAGATACAAGGTGATCATTGTCATAGATTTAAACTACAAGAGAAGAGAAATATCTATCGCAGTAAGTACAGAGTAAGGGACAATAGATTATCGCAAAGGATAGTCTACGGTCCACAAAAAGGTTAAACCCAGCCCCGTTTCCAAGTTCTGAATGCAGCATCCCCAGAGAGATTTATTTCCAGACACGCGATCTGAAACAACGCCTTTCGGAATCTCATTTCGACCTCCAAGATGGAGATCCTCGGACTGGAATCGAATTCTGCACACGGCAAAGGGTTCGCAACACGCGATCGGTCGGCCTTCGGGGAATCCGCAAGATCGACTACTGCAAGGATGCATCGAGAGGACCGGTTTCGGAAAGCGATCCTTCGAAGAACGAAAAGAGTTATGCAATCGGAGGAAGTCGTTTTAAAACACGAGCGTGGGTATTTCGGTTTTCCGTGGAAGAGAGACTATTTATTACACATTTCACACCGCAAGAATTTATTCATTGAACCATCACAGTGGGGAAGTAACAACGGAAGAACTCAGACGACCATTCTCTAACCAACTAAAACCTCAACTAGCAGAGAATCGAACCCAAGAGCATGAAAGGCTATCATGGTAGCCATTCCCCCACGTAGGTTAGGTTGGTCTGATATTTCTTCTATTTCGGTTCGTACTTGGGATTCAGCAAGTATACCATGCGTTAACCATCGCTGAATTAGATAATACTCAGTTCCTTGCTGAAGTTACCTGGATAGATAGTTACGCAACATATAAAGAAAACGTAGACTATAGATAAGAATCTACTATAAATCGTCTTCTTATCTAAACTACGCTCAATCTCGCACAGTCATTGTGACTTAGCAAAATCTGCAAAAAAACATCGCATGGAATCAAACCAAAACTTCACGTGCAGTTCTCAACAGTCTTCAACGTTTTTCGCCAGTAAATGATACTAAGCAATGACTGTGTTGTTTTAAAATCGTTTAAGAAATCTTCCACATATCACTTTAACATATTTTGCTAGAAATTACTGGAGAGTTTCCTGCAATAGATCAATAGTATTTTTCTGCCAAATTTTCCGATAAAAAAGCTTCCTGAATTCCGACTTCAGTTAAATGACAAAAAAGTTTTTATTTAGGAGATCGGATCGTAACCGAAGCTGCAGCTAACCATATATCTCGCCATGAATGAACCTTTTCTTGTTACGTGTAATACACTTCGTAAATTACAACCATATAAACAACTGTGTGATATAAAGATGTGACTCGTAATTTCATACAAAGTAATGTAGCTGAACGAATTTAAGTGATCTAATTTACAAAATGCGATTTATGCTTTATAAAAACTTATTATTCACTTTTTTGTCATGTTACCAATTCAATACAGACTTCGGCGCAACTGATTTTAATTCTAACGATGTATAATAAACGAGTGTTGTACCTTCCGGTAGGTCTATGTGCATCAAAAGTTCAATCATCTCTATTCAACGCCATCTTCTTCACTTCCTGATAGTTTACCCCATATCTTATGTCATCCAACATCCTCTGTCTTTGTCTTAAATTATGATTATTATTCCTCGAAGTATACGTTCAAGAGGCTTCATTCTCGCAGTCTCAGAGGCTGTCGTAACCGGGTGTCGAACCCGATCCCCCCACTTAGCGGGCGGATGCTGCGATATCGAGCAACCGCCATAACGGGAATCGATGGGCGTGAGCATAAAAGGATAGCTAACAAAAATGACAGCATCAAAGAGGAAGGAAGATAAAAGGGGTGACACGAAGAGAAAAGAGGTCCACAACAGAGGCAGAGCACGGAACGAAGATCAATAACTTGTTTACGATTCATCACTTCTATTAGCCGAGAGTTTCACTTTAGTATCCATTGTGGTAAACCCGGGATTACTACTACGAGGGGATCACGCGGTCACGTTTTGGAAACTTACTTAAAAGAATTACGTGACCGAAGCAGTTCGATGGAGTGATTCATCATAATTTACCACGTGACTCGTCGCCTACGACGCCCCGCTAGACGACCCACCCCAGTTTCCTGCAAATCAAAGTTCAACGACTTTCATTGTGGAGATTGTTTGCTCCGTGTTGACTCTCTAGCCGAGATGGCTGTTTTTTCTTCGTTTCTTCCGAAATGCTGTGAGAATGACTGAAGGGATCCTTCCTCTTGGACTAGGACTCGGAGGAGAGCGAAAAATAGGGCGCTTTCGTAGAAAGCAATAGGAGTTTGTGATAGCTCTGAAACAATCATCAGGAAACAAAACATGTTTTCCCCATTAATTTACTCCTTTCGTGCATTCGTTAATCTTGCTCTTTAGCTTACTTCGTTGTCTCCAGTTTCGTGATTTCATCTTTTTCCCTCATATTTTATTTTTTATTATATTTTCCACCATCATTATTGTTTTTTTCCTTACATCTCCTATTTTAACTTATTATTACTATTTTTTTAATTTATTTTATATATTGTCATTGTGTGTTTTTTTAACTTTAGGTTCAAGCTGTGCGTATTATTATTTATAAACGGAAAATGTTTAAATTTTTGATTTCAGACAATTAGAGCGACCTGTGTGTTGCACGGCGCGTTTCAAGGGAAGCAAATTCAACAAGCCATTACTCAACAAATTTTCAACATTTTCAATAAATAAATTTTTTCTGTTATATTCCAAATGGTATGTTATAACATAAAATGACTGGTTGCGCAGTGCAATCTATCCTCTCTTTAAAACAAATTCGAGAAAAAAAGGCCGTTTACTTGACCCTACCCCTTAATGAATCAACTTTAAATAAATAAATTAAATAAATAAATCAATAGTAGGTAAAAATTCGAAAAGAAAATGACAGGAAAAACAGCAATTGTGTTGACTCGCAGAGCTTGGAAATTCGAGTGATTCATAAAACACACAACACAGGACGCAGCACAGAAGAGTGTCAAAATGAATCTAATGTTATCAAAATTGCTGTAGATACTGAGGAAGGGCATTAAGTTATTCCTGAAGCTCCATTCATAGAGTAGTACCCGTTTTTACAGGACGAAATTCGTATTAATGCTTTTTACAACCATTATTATAGTAAAAATGATGAAAAGAAGGAATCTGCACATGAAAGTGTGCAGCTTAAACCAAAGTTATACAGAGGTCAAAAATAGTAACTTGGCTGGTTATTATATTAGTTACCTTCCCCCTCTCTCTCGATTCACCTTTTATTTACTCCGTGTTTCATTAATTAGATCGCATCTTACAGAGAGCTGAATATGTTTCAGTAGATAAGGCTAAACTACGGACTTACGTTAACATCCTAAAGAATTAAGACGATCAGAAGCTATTTAAACAGAAAAATGCTCAAGAATGGAATTTAAAATTTTATTTTAAACAATGAATTTAAGTTCACAGAAATCATGTATAGGATAGAAATAAAATAAACCGCAATCTAAAATAGCAAGGTAGCCCATTCCGTGAATATAAAATTCCTGAAGTATAAAATTATACAAAATAGTTATTACCGTCGTGAATAAACGATGAAATTCGGAACATTATAGAAAATCACATTAGTCCAGGGGATTCAGCGGCAGGAGAGGTAGATTAAATAGCAACGTTTTCGTTATTTACAGGGAGCACAAAAACCTAACCCCATTCCGAGGGCAATGAAGGCTAACTGAAATTGCTCCTCGATAAACTACAAATAAAGCAACGTTGCCGCCCCATTTCCCTAAAATTTCAACGCAATCAAATTCCGCACAATACGAGACCGAACGAGGGTCGTAGACAAAATTGATCGGAAATTTCCATCTGCTGGACCACTTGGACGATAATCTGCCTTCGGGCGCTCGTATTTAGCGCCCGGAAACATCCAAATCGCATAGAAGACATTAACCCGCGATCGATTGTCCCGAATCGATTATCGAAACTCGCGGAATTCCCTCATTTGGCAACTGCGAGATGAACCCTGCGATAAGCAAAAAAAAAATCGATAAAAACGGCTTCATCGCCGAAATGTGTGGCAGAAGTTACTTATACATATCTCCGCTGACAAACGGATAGATACTAAATATATTGGAGTATAAACCAACCAAAATACAACCCGAAGCATCTGATTTATCACAAAAAACTGAGAAAACTAATGGACTCTAATAAAAATAATACAAGAATAGTACCAAAATTTTAGAAGCCAATCTCGAAAAATTAAACGATAGTATAAACATATATGTATATTGATGCCTGTCTTTAAGTTCTGAATTCAATGTTTTACTTATGTTGTTTTTCCCTTTATTTTTAATTTCCACACTTATTTGTATTTCTCAGATCATTCCTTTGCTCTTTTGGTGTTACACATTTTTTGTACTTCTGTTGAGAGTTTTTTGAAATTTTTTGTTGTATTTCCACACATTTTTTTATTTTTCAGAGCATTTTTCGTTCTTTTGACTTTCCATACATTTAAGTATTTCTGTCGATATATTTTTTTATGTTTGTTTGTATTTTTCTATTTCCATACATTTTTGTCCTGAGCATTTCTTGTATTTTGTGTTACTCTATGGGAATCCACTCATAAAATAAGTATTTACTATACCACCAATAAATTATTATTTTTATAAATGATCCAAAAGTCGGTAATGTAATAAAGTGATATGAATACTGTATATGAAATAACACTGTACTACATGTGTAAAAATATATCTCAGTGATGGGAACATGACATCAGTACGTTTCCATCCCAATAATGCCATCACTTTGTGGTCAGAAAGAAAATAAATAAACACAATAATAATAGGTCTTTACTAGGTGGAGACTGAGATTAAAAATTTCCTCTTCCGTCTAACCTATCGTCATAGAATATACAATAATCAATTTAAAGATAGCAAAAGAAAAAATGAGAAGAATTGTGGATTGTGAAAAATTTTGGAGTAAAAGCCTAGGGTGGGAAATGCAGCAGTTACTGGTAAATTTTAAAATAAATATAGATACCGGCAACATTACTGTTTTTGAGGCATGAGTAGGTTAGAAGGAAAACATTGACAAAGAATTGATTGAAAAAGTAATGAATTTACAAGCCATTTTCCGGCTACGGCAGACTTTTCTCCCTGGAGAACAGGTAAGTTGGACCCTCACTCAAGTATAAGCCAATTCCAGCATATAAAACGTGCTGAAAAACGCGGCGTATACACGAGTATACACGGTTCGATAAAAAGCGAAACCGAACGGCGGATGCTGCAGAGGGAAGGCCAACGGCATTTCGGTTTGAAGAATCAGGAATCCGGAAAATCCGACGCTGTCAGACCGGCACTGGGCCATGGGAAACCCGGAGACTTGGCAACGGCGCAGAGACCCCGAGAGATGTGCGTGGGAGGAAGAGGTGTGGGGACAATTGGATTATCAGGGGAAAGGGGGGCAGAGCCCATTGCGTCCCGACAATTCACAGACACGTTCTGCTCTTAAGGTGCAATGCCAAGAATGTTACACGCGCCTTCTGATGCTCTTCAGGCTTCGATTTTCTCCCCCGAAATTTGTACTCTCATTTTCCCCTGAGGGCGAATGGGGGAGATACTTGGAAGGGTTGATCAAGTCCCGGATGCAAATTTGTGATCCCAAATTACTCCATTTTCGCTGCCCGGGTGTTCGAGTTCTCCGGGTAACAGAGTTTCCGTGTATTTCCCTACTTCATATTACCAAAAAAAGTTTTAGCAAAAGGAACCAAACTAAATTAAATTATATTATCAATCAACGAATATACACATTATAAATTACATAGCACGTTTAATTATGTATAGTATGTCATATATACTTGTTAGGTAAAAGATGTTGATAGCATAAAGCCTGGTGAAATTTAACAAGAAACGAAATATATGGCGATGAGTAAAGATAAAGTTGATCCTTTTTCCACAATTTTTTATACAAACAATTTTGGAAAAAGTACCAATTTTTCTCATCATGATGAATTTCCACCATACGCCAACGACTGTGAATTTTATTTTAGAAATATATGGCGTTAAATGGGGAATATTAAGGTAAATGAACCAACGAAAAGATGGAATACGTACGTACATTAATACTATTTATGCATGTATACTATATTTCCACTTCATTAATGCCAATACCAATGTCGAAGGTTTTCAAAAGGATAAAATGGGCATATCTTTCCTAGAAACGGGACATAGAGGATCGGTTCATCATGAGTCATTAGTATATAAATTCGGCGATTTAAGAATTTCAAAAATATATTCAAAAAAAACGAGAGCGCTCAATCAGTTATAGAGCTCCGAAATTTGTACTTGGGAAGTATCACCTGCTAGAATAGACACGCTCAGATTCCACACAATAGTTGGCTTAAATGTCACCTACGTTTGACACTGATTTTCCTGTTCGTTGGTACATTTTCATTTTAAATATCACAGAATCTAAACGAGTACCGACAAAGCCGCAGTAATTTTACTTTTCCCGCGTCTAAATAAAAAATCAATTCAATTTTCAGAAACTTTCTCCCATTTTCCTTCGTTTCGAAATTCTAAAAGTACGCTGCGGAAGATCATATTCGTGTAATTGCGGTAAAATGTTTGAAATAACACTTGAAAATTGGAGCAAAACGAACCGGGAACTAAAAACACTAAATAAGCGCTAATTACCATACCCTTTCAAATTGAAGACTGCAATGTCAACAACAACGATATTAATGTAAGCATTCCGTGAATTAGTACGTAGGATATTTTCTACAAAATAATGTAGAGCAATAAATGGACACATTTAATCAAAGTCTACTTTTTATACACGAAAAACTGCGAAGGTATCGCTCAAATGTATACATCCTAAAACTGACGAGACACTGAGTTTTCATTAGCGTTCTTAACCGTACATAATGAATCTGAATCTCCTAAGCAATTGATAAACAGCAAGCTTCTTAAAATTCGTAAGGATTCTTAAATAAAAAGGATTATATAAAATATGACTTCAGGGATGAAACGTGTTATAGAAGCTCTCAGAACCTGTAAGGGTGGACGTAAAATATAAAAAAATTAAAATTTCCGACCGAATTTTTACGAGCGAAAAATAAAACGTCCTTACCCTTAAAAGGGTTGATCTCGTCAAAGGGTTGCGGCATAAATCGATGACAGCGAAGCCTAAAATTGAATTAGACCCTTTAAATGGTAAATGGATGGAATTGGAGGCACGTGGAGAGTGCATAATTGCACGCTTCGGAGGGACCCCAAATCTGGTCGAACCCTTTCGAGTGGGGCACACATCATCGCACCACAGCAAACAGGTGAATGACTTAAAGGCGCCGATCTTATAATAACGCTACTTTACTCCCCTGCGTCCGTCCGTCCATTGATACCAATTTAGACGTCCTACAGAAAAAGTTGGCGTCGTTTAACACAGTATAACGAATCCCTATGATGTCAATATTTTCCTATAGGAAATTCCAGGTTTTCTGGTAAGTATATTTATTTATATTTTATACATATATGTATGTATTAATATAAACCGATAAAATGCACAAGGGCTTCACAATGAATTGGAAAAACAACACAATATGCAACAAAAAAGCCAGCAGCTTGTATGAAAAAATAAATACAAAAAATTATAAATAAATCATAAAACAAATTATAAAGGTTCATTTTTAGCTATCAGTACAGTTGAAAAATACATCAAAGATGATTTCCCATTATATAATTGGATCTGACGAAGAAGAATGTGATGCTATATTAGTATACTATTGTAGAGATGAGGAATGCGGTAAATAGAGGACCGTTTAGTGACGGAAAGTTGAGGTAAGGGGCAATGAAATAAAGAGTTATTGGGTAAGAGTTGTATTGGCTTACTTTGAAATTAGCGTAATATTTTTATTGAAATTACAATGTATTAATTGATATTAACTAAAATTATGGTAATTGAATTCATCCACGCAGCTGTAATTGGTTAATTAATTGCATTGTGGTAGTGTTGTTGTTGGTGGATGATATATGTACTGCTGTGGTCATTAACGATGGATTGTTGCAGTTAGAGTTGAATGCATTGTTGTGGGGGTGAGTAATATATTTAACATTGTACTAAGATCGTTACCATTGTAACATATGAATAATAATAAGTGTTATAACGTCCGGTACGTTCATTTGCTGTAACAATCGCTACTCAACGTTCTTTCTTACGTATCTTGCCAACTTATCGAATCCTCTGAGTCATCCAAGAGGCCTCGATCTTCCCCCTCTCTTCTCCTCTACTCTACCTCTATCTTTTAGCGATCCCTCTCCTCTCAATATTTGACCCACCCATTTCCTCCGTAGGCGCTTAATTACTTCAATTTAAACCCTCCCTTTCTCCTCCATCTCCATCACTTCCGCATTCCTTTTCTATCAACCAATCTTACATTCCCATTCTACGCCAAGGTCTCAACTCCAGAGATCTTTATACGAAATAGAGAAATCTTTATACGCGCTCCTTTCTTTGGGTCTACATTTCGCACCAATGCAGCAAAACACACAAAGGGTTTCGCCAACCTCTTCCGGAACCCTTATCACACCGTAGTAATGAAGAAAAACTTTGTAATTTTCCATACGATTTTTTATTGAAGACCGGTTTCGCTACCGGGGTAGCATCTCTCATCTAGAATTCTCATATTCTCACCTAGAAGATGCTCCTCCGGCAGTGAAACCGGTCGCTAATAAAAATTCGTGTAGAAAATTTCAAAGTTTTATTTCTTCATTACTTCTTTCCACGAAGTAACGTCAGAAAATTTAGATTTCATCCTTATCATAGTCTTAACAGGTGAGAAATAATTTTAACATTCTATAAGGGGATGGGTATATTAGCGATTTACTTACCCAAGGAAGAAGGTTAATATCTTTGAGCTCGTTCCCTGTCATTTCCAATAACCCGCCTTTAATTCCATCATTCTCCAGAGCAGGGTTTCCCAAACTATGCTCTGCGGAACACCGGTGTTCCGCGACAATTTGGAGTGTCAACGGAGAATTGGAGAGTAAAAGCCATTAAATGCTTTATTGATTCATATTTTAAGTTTTAATGACAATATTATAGTTTTGTATTTTAAAATAATTACCAAATAAAAAATAATTTGTTTTAATTAAATGATTTTTCAAATTTTACAATTAGAATTATCTAACCTTAAAATAAGCTTAGTGTTCCGTTAAACTTCCCAGGTTTGCGAAGTGTTGCATTGCAGAAAACGTTTGGGAAACCCTGCTCCAGAGGAATTCGATTATAGAACGAATTATCTCCGCTAGTGAAGGCATCACTGTTTAACCCACACCTTTCATCTATCCTCTTTCTACTCATTTCTTTGACTTGGAAGTTCGAGAGGGTGACGCCTAAACAGTCACCGTAGGGCGGAATTAGATTAAAAAAGGATTTTTTTGCGCGCTCCAGAATCAAGACAAAGGAATTTTTCGCCATTAAATTGCGCCGAATTCCAAATTAGACGGAAAAGAAACCTTGAAGAACTTCTATTAGCAGAGGTTCCCAATCGCGGCTGCCCCTTCCACTCACTCTGTTTTACGAACGAACTGCGCTCCGAGAAACTTTGGACCTAGATTCGCTCACTATAACTTAAAGTCGGTGCCTTTTCATCCAGTTTTAATTTAATCTGCGTACTTACACGATCATCTAAATGATTCGAAAGGAACTTACCCACGAGACAAATTAAATTGTAATTATTGTATATAGGCTTCTCAAGTTTTCCTCTCTATTTCTATTCACCACCACATTACTTTCGTTTTTAATGTGGGATTGGTGCGGCATGGTAGCTTAGTGGTTTGAACACCTGCCAGGAAAGTGGGAGACCTAGGTTCGAGTCCCAGCCATGTCGCTGTTTCTCTTTATCATTGACGAGTGATTAGATGAAATAAAAGACTTTTCAGTCTCAATCTTGTCTTAATAAAGCCTACATATAGTCAAGAATACACAAGTTCACGGTTATATAAACGTATGCATTATTTATTTGGGTGGGTGCCAGGGTATGTATGTATGTATGTATTTATACTGTATAAGCCTGTAAACTCTAAATCCGTACGAACCAATAAATTAATCAGATGTTAAAAAGGAAGAAGAAACCGTGAGTTGACAGGCAATGCAAAAGAGTATCGGTTTTAATCAGTGAATTTAATTAATTGCTCGATCGAGAAAATAGGAATTGGCGAACCAGGAAGTAGAGTCGAGCGATATTGTTTTCGAGGGAGACGAGAAAGTAATTTAATGTCGAAATGGAGCACATATAAAATTCATCGCATCTCGATGGAACCAAAAATTACAAACTTCTTCATTTTCTGGGCAAAGAGGGAAATAAAACGGGAAAAGTGATGCATGTTGTAATATCTCGATATTTGGGAGTGGAGTCGATTTTCCACTGAGATATTGAAACAGGATATCTGATTTTTCCTTTGAAAACGTCACTTCCGCCCGAAATGAATTTCATTCGTAAAACGTAGATTCCATTACAGTTTTCTGATGCAAAAGAAACTTCCTCCACCTCCACTCTTTTCATCTGATAGAGCGTACCTTTTCCATTATTGTAAACTAGAAAAAGATAAAGCACCCCGACACTCCAAAATATAATTACCAGAAACCCCTACGTAAGACCCCTACAACGACAATTAATTTGAGGCGACTTTTCGCCATCTTTTATTTTTCAGGTCCATTAGCTTTAATTAATGCTGTCGTATATTTAGCTTCTTCTTTGAGATAGTACAATGAGAAACTCGCTTGCTGCTGCAACACCATACATACACGAGTTATACTTAAAGCACTAAATATAGGCGCAAATAACCTAAGGGTTGAGGCGCCTTAATCTAATTCTACTACTAGCACTAAATATATCTATATTTATTCGGGAATTAGGTTGGGTTCTAATGGCCAATTTTAATATTCTAAACAGCTCTAAACTCCGAACTCTGACTTATCCCAAAAGAAACAATCATCCACAGAAAAAAATCTGAAATATTTCCAAAGTACTTGGTAAATAATCGACGTAAAGGAATCTTAAAAAATCCATGGTAAGGAAACTTTTACTAGACCACTATTTATTTCAGAAAAACACGACCCAGGTTTCGCAGCGTCGCTACATCTTCAGGTGACAAAATAAGAACACTTCCAAATATATATATATACTCATGAACGTCAGGAAATTAGCAAATAGCTAATATATTTTTCAATAGTTAACAACTGCCACAAAATTAACTCTGAATCTGTATCGTTTAATAGAACCTTCCAAAAAATTCTCTTGTTTTCACTTTTCTAACAAATGAAAACGAAATTGTAGTAAAATGAATAGGAAAACCATTATTAAGCTAGTTAGATAACTATTACTCTACTGAGTGTTCCCATCTGAATTTCCTTTGAGCGCAAAAATAAAAATTTTGAGTTTTAACAAAAAATTAACAGATAATTTCTCTCGCAAAGAAATTAATGCGATAAATTTTCCGCCGCCAATGAGCCGAATATCATTTAATTGACATCTGCTCACTGAGAGCATTTGCATTTATTATCGATGAATATGCAGCCTCACGCGTCATCCGAAATTAAACGGAGGATTTATATTCCGTCATTTTTCCCCGAGGAGAACACAGAGAAACCTGCTTAACGAGAAGAGTGAGCGTGAAATAAAATATGACGAAAGCTGCTCAAAAATGCGAATATGAAAGTGTAAGTGAAGAAATAAATTGAGGTATTCGAGATATTCTCATACGGAAACAGAGTTGGATAGTTAATGATCTTAAACATTTTTCAGTCGCCTGGGAACGACAAAAATACATCACGACTTCTTATGCTTTAGTAACAAAGAAATAAAAATTTTCAGTAAACAATCTACATCGCAAACCTCAAAGTTCATCTGTCCGTATTAATTATCAATTAATTTCACAGAGCTATGACACCACAATGTGCGGTGTAGAAGTAGAAATCGGTTTATAACACTTCGCTACTACATTTCATACGGCCGCAATGAACTGTCCTTCATTGAACCAAGAAAGCTAAATATGCCACCGACGAATTACCAGTCAAGTACAACTGAGTTAACTGAAAACGAGATAAAACGACACAACTTGTGATAAACAACAATTCCTTTCATGTGATGGTATCACTGCTCATTATGTCCATTAATTGACCTAACAAGTTATAATATGCAAAGCCTCTCCGGATGGTTCAGAGGGCCTTAAGGTTTTTTGTGATAACTGGATTAGGTATTTTTTGTTTGGGTGTTTACCAGTAAGCCTTAGATCATAAGGTCATTGATCTTTGATCAGGTCACTTCGAAAATAGACTTGACAAAGTCGTACATTTCCCTATATATCCAATAATCTTTTATCGTGGGCTTCACCAGGGGTTGGGAACTTTTATCTTAGGAGGGACCCATGTGAAACTGTCAGCACACATTTGACAAACGTGTCAGTTCAATTTAAAATCAATCATATCCATCGTAAAGACAAATATTCGTCTTGAGAGAGCATTATCCTTTTAATTTTCAATTAACCTTTCATCAGTCGCGCCTATGTTCATAACACTCGCGTTGTATTCCATACAACATATCGTTTTTCGGCCAAAATTGCAAAATTAATTGAACTAATTATTATTTCTGAGCACTAAAATTTAGGTAGTAATATAATTTAAGAGGAATAATTTTAAAAATACACAACTTTTAGTAAAAAGTATTATTATTCACCTTTATTTATTTACATGCGTTCAGAGAGTACCTAAAAAGCTAGATGTCTATTAGTTCCGAAATTGAAATGCGTTTAATAAAGTTTAAGATGAAATAAGTGAGAAACTTCAGGTAAACGTTATAATAAGCAAAAATAGAGTTCACCAACGAAAAACTTACCCAAGCGATAGCGCGTTGTATGCGTTACAACAGTCGTCACTCACCCAGGTAGAAACGGGACCCGAAAAACCATCTGTGTTGTACAGAATACAACAGCGCGACTTAAGGCCGCGAAAGTTAAAAAACGGATGAGTTTAGGAGATAAAAATATTACAACGACTAAAACGGTGAAAAGAGGGCAGAACCGACCGTCTACAGCTCGCAACTATCAGTGCTTCTGTTCCAACAAGAGTTGAAACTGCCAGGGAGACAAATGCCAAGAGGTTAAATTCCCGAGGCGAAGGAGAGATTAAAACAAAAACTGGAGTTTAGAAATGCAGAGAACATCTCGGTTTCGAATTTCCTTGATTTGTTTAAGGTATAAATCTCACGGACTTATCTCGAGAGGGAGTAAAAGAGAAAAGAATGAGTCTGAGAAGAAACGTGTAGGGAAAAATCCGGATTCCGATGTAGGGCAGTGGCACAAAGCGCAGATGCGCTCAATGCCGCACCACACTCAGATGTTTCGAATCCTGAAATACTCTTTTCCTCTGAATCCGTGGAAAAACCAACTTTTTCGCTCGCGTTGAAACGGAAGAAAAGTCCAAATGCAAGAAAGATGCAGAGGAGAATCCCATTCATGATATAATGCCACCGTAAATGTCACCGGCTGAAGGAAACCTTGTAAAATCGAAACAAAACTTAAAAAACACGACTACAGATGAGTTTGAACAGAAATAATTCGGAGTCGAATATAATAATCAGATTTTAATAGAAAAATTATGATAGAGAAGCTTTCGAAAGCATCGTATCAAAAGATCATGCAAAAAAGAGGGGAGAGCAATTTAATCCAACCTTATGCTGGAGATGAAGCTTACGAATCACGAAGAAAAATAAACTGAATTACATTCGAAAGAAATTACGACTATAAAACTTCAACCTTTTCCGTGGATTCGATTTGTAATGGTATAAGCCGGAGGCGTATTAAGTAATAAGATACTACTATTGAATCTTTCATACGGAGAAAATTTTCATTCATTTAACGCTAGTTGAGGTTATGAAGTACATTTGTGACAAATTCATGGAATAGCAAGACCATAAAACGTAACCTGAGCAAAAAGGATGAGAAAAATTAATTAAAATGTGAACCAAGAGCTTCATAGAAGTATACATATAAGAAAGAAATTGGAATATTTGAATACATAAAATCGGAAGATAGGTATGCACATAAGATCGAAATTGAAACAGAACTATATATAAAAGTTAAGAGCAACCTAACTCGCAAGAGTCATAACAATTATAATAAAAGTTCCAGAGTACTAATAGAGTTGGTATAGTCAACAAAACTAACAACAATTCCAACCATAGGCTTTTTATTTAATTTAATTTTAAGAAAATCTTGCTCTTCGGCAGAAATGGAGAAATTACGATGTTAAAATGCTTACTAAGGATCTGAACATCCTTGCATCTCAGAAATAATCTGAGATTTACTCTCATTTTAATAATTTAATAACTGCTAACCTACTTCTCCCAGGGGTCAACTTTTTAATTTGGGAGCCTAATATATTAATAAATATTACGATAAATTTTTGTTGTTTCATAGTTACGTTTTACAGAGAAAATAACTAAACAGGTACAAGAGTCCTTCACTCATTTTTCTCTATAGTAGCATACACTCAATCAGAGCATCAATTGTCATAATCACGAATTAATTAATGATTTGATATCGCATTACGATTTTTTATACTTAGTTCTTGCATAAAAAGAGCAAATAAAGTCTTTTAGGTCTTTATTAAAGGCGAGATTGAGACTGAAAAGTCTCTTCTTCCATCTAAACTTTCGTCAATGATATTATGTACATAAAAACTTGTGTATAGGTGAATAGAAATAGAGAGGAAAACTTTAGAAGGAGAGGAATTGAATAAAAACCTAAGGTGATATCTAAGGGAAAATATCCACAACAGGAAAATATCCAGATCAGGAAAATACCCACAGAGAAGGGGGAAGTGAAAAACCTGCGCAAACCTACTGATAGTACAAGTTAAAAGAAGTTAAAGAAAGCTGTGTATAACATGGAAATTACAAAAGCAATAGTACTATAACTAAATGACAAATTAATAATAAAATAAAATCAGAAACAGAAAAAACTGCAACAGTAAACCATGCGGGCAAATAGTAAGGGTTAAAACATTTTCTCTAAGAGAATCTGCAAACTCATTTCGTCAGTTGAAACCCCTAATAGCCGTGACATACGGAGTTAAACACACATGCGCCCGTTCTTTTCACGAACGAATTTCTCCCGTCACAACAAACGGCCTTCGAATCAGTGACGCACCTAGGATTATCACGATCCAGATCGGCGGACTGGGAAGCGAAATTGAAAAGCGAGCCAAGGTTTGCGACCCGCACAAAAGTTAATGCCATCAAAATGGCAGAGGATATATGCCTCGAAATGGGAAAAGGAATGGGTTTTGACAGAAAAGCGTGAAGAACTCGAATTGCCCTGTCTCCCTGGATTTGATCATTCGTTTTCCATTCAGACGTCAGAGAGGGAGATGAATAAATGGTCTGAAATACTACCTACAAAGCGGAAAGGTAAATGCAATTACCAGCAACTAATGAAAAGGGAAACGTAATAACAATAGAAGTATAAGTAATAATGTATTATCAAGAAGCGTAACAATGTAATAATTTGCGAAGAATGGATAATTAACTAAAAATTAAACTGGCAAGGATATTGGAACTAAACCGTACTCGATTGCAACCAAAGATTTTAAAACCTCGTTATTAAAGTTAATAAAAACACGACTAATTAATACTCAAAGATAATCCTACACACTTTAAAACCGTGTTTAAGTATTTAATCTTCGAGGAACAGTGGGATGCTAGTATATTTTCAAGTAGAATTAGGACTAATTATTCTTTACTGACGTAGATGTATACGTTGAGGTAGTTAATTAATGTAGTCTCTGTATTCATTTCAAAATATTGAGCTATTCATATCGTATTCTCGTATGATACTGACAACCCTCTATCACAAAACATACGTCACTAACCTATGGATTTCTTAATATTGGCTGGTTGAGCTAACTGTATTACAGGTTGGTTTTTATATGGAGTCATATGGATACTGTGGCCCAAAGCAGGATCATAAATATGAATATCATAATATTCATGAGGGACGCACTGAAAAAAATTTAGTCGGATGCGGTGAATCAGGTCCTGAACAGAGGAGACCTTCTAAGCTAAAGAATGAAAGGGAATGATGGGAAACTGTAGAGAAGAGAATTATAACATCCATAAAGAAGAAACTGAAAAATCTTAGGCTGAACATGGTGAATAATATCCAGTAGAGATGTATCGAGCTAAACAATGAAAGGGAATGATTGAAAAGCTGTAGAAATGGAGACATTCTTCACACAAAAAAGTACAGAAATCGCCGCATCACTGTAAATAATGTATATGAATTCCCGTTATACGCTCTAATATTTCGTTAGAATACTTCAATCCAAAATGCTCCGCGCAATGTAACGAGGACATCACATCTTAAGATGGGAAGTTTGGTCCATTTTGGGGAAAGACGCGCATTAAAAGAGGAGAAGTGGCCGCATGCAGCAAAGATAGCTGTGACCCCGAGGGTGACCCAGTCAAGCGGTTGAAAAAAGAGGGTTTTCAGTGGGGGCGGGGCTGGAGAACACCACCCACAGGTGCAGGGGAAGATGGGTGGACACCGAAAAAGACCATACCTGAAAGCGGGGGAGAGGTCAGAGTAAGCCCTCCCACGCACACCGACGCACGTACGGTCCGCCCGGGGCAAAACAAAACCACCGATTCATTGCCGAGCGCGAGAAAAATCACGAAAATTGCAGGTGTTGCCGGCGCGAAGGCCACGCTAGAAGTGTGGGCGAGGGAGCTACACCAGCCCAAAGTCACGTCACACTTCACTACATTCATCAGAGAGAAAGTCTACCCTGGCGAATCGATATGCATTTACAATTCCTCAATGAAACGAGAGCGTGCCGTGGGACGTAGCGGAGGCACAGGGATGGCTAGCGGTAGGATTAGGACCGGCGAAAAATCTCCCCCTGGTTAATGGATGGGCCGAATGGTGGACGGAAAGCCAAACCGCGGGATCCAAAACAGTCGTGTTGAGAGGATAAAGAGCGAGACGGTGGATTCCGCGACAGCTGGGCATCCGGGCTAGCGAAGCAGCTTCAGGTGGGAAGCTGGGGTGGTAGGGGAGAGACCCTGTGAAGGGCGTAGGGCTCGGAAATCACGGCAGAGATCTCCGTTGGGAAGCGAGAGAATGGAGGATAATCTTGCGACTCACCGTCGTCTGCGGGTTAAGCACTTTCCTCAGTCCATCGTCTTCATGGCAGTTTTAATCCCAAGCGGCCTTTTTCTCTAAGACTGGCACATACAAGCAAGACAAGACGGTCTTCCCTCACCCATGTCACGGGTACCACGGCATGACCCGAGCTGGGAGTGTTTTAGTGAGAACGAGGCGCTCTGCGCTGCCGTGGGAGGGGAGGGCGGCTGTTCCCGCAGCCAGGCGTGCCCCCCTCCGCCTAATGCTCGGGCCCTTCGTTTGTCGAGGATTTTTCGTGGGGCGAAAAAGGCGGGCCCGTGAGGTCTGTAGGATCGACTGCTCGTGCAGAATCACGGCTCTGAATGACAAACCCCCTGCCGGCTGACCCAAATATCTCGCATATTGCGATCGAGATGCATGACCGGGATGCTCGGAGGGAAAATACGGGGCAGCTAGAGGCATCTGACGGCTGCTTGCGGAACTGGGTTGGGATGACTTCGATCGTTGGAGGCTGCTGGTGCGAATTAATCTTTCTCCGAGGGCGAGAATTTTTGAGCCCTGCCCGCTGCGGTAATCGCTGATGCCTTAATGATTAGGGTGGCGAGATGTTTGAGCTCTAATCCCTCCAGAGCTCTTTTGTGGCGCATATTTTGGGAAAAATTACGACGGTGATGCTTCCGAGATATTCACACCTACTGATTCCTCGTTTATTATTGGCTTAAAAATATAAATGAAGCCTAAAACATAATTGAATAGAATGCAGGAAGGTGAAGCTCTTTTCTTTCACAAATAATTTATCCTACAACTGTCTGAAATTCATTAATTTTAATTAGTTAAGATGATTAAAATAATTAATCTTTATCTAAAAGTTGGCGTAATTTTCAGCTGCTTAATTAGGAGAACTAGTTAACCTTATTACGTTTTACGTATCGAAAAGTATCAGCTAGTTCCCTTCGCAGAAACAAAGGCAATGATTATGCTATACGACGTAAGTTGTAATCGCGCCTTTTATACTGTCTTTCCCGCTCATTCTACTCCAGCGGCAGGAGATGGAACCTTCTCCATTGAGAGCGCCAATTTCAAATCAGAAGAACTTTTACCTGTGAAATGAATACGGCCCATCAGACCGTAGGAAATTGAGATAAATAACAGACAATCGAGTATGAAACTTTTTATTTTCTTAAAAACTACTACAGGTGATGTTTGGGGTTTACAAATGAGTTTCTCGAAACACATGACAATGAAAAGTACAAGAATATAATTAATTCTGGAAAAATGTTAATCATTCTCATGATTGTTCGACATAGTATGAAACTTTTAATCAACCAAACAGAGATCATTTACTTGGATGGCATTCCAGAAGATGGCCATTAATGAATTAATGCAACGTTTGAATGGAGACAAACATAGCCCTAAATTAACTCCTACGTATTAAGCTTATGGATGTGATAATGAATCATTAAATTAGTTTATTGGATGATAATTTATATCATAATCCACAATAACCTATCTTACATACAAGTATTGAAATGCGATTTAAGTTTGTTCAAGTCTTTTACATCAATATTATTGAGAAGTGTTTAAAACTCTTGTACGCGAGAGCTTTTTGTGGAAGGCACTAGGTGGCAATAGGCGAATATACTGCTCTTCGCAAACGAGGAAATTTGTATTGTTCAGATGCAATTGCGTCAGTTACTGCGTCAGTTCCTTCTGAAGAAATATGAAATGCAAAATGCGTGACGTGGGCGTCGTCTGTTGTGTCATCGTAGCGATTAGACTGCCACCGTTCAGTCGTGAAATATCGTCAAGTCATTCAAGTTACTCAGTCGAAACTGTCATCTTGTTAAACCGTCCGCATGGCTAGCAAAAATAATGTCGCAAAAGAACTTACAATTTACAACTTACGAAGAAAATTAGCAGCTTAAAATCAAAGCATTAGTATGCAGCTATTTTTCGGATTTTTACTACTTGGCTGGAATTCGTTATCCATTTTGTTCCATCATCACTATTTTAAATCGCAATCAATACTCCAGTTTACAACCTAATTAACCCTTCAAATTCTAAAATTAAACAGATACACATTTCAAATGAAAAACCGCAATTCTACTTCGATTCACAGAATGAAAGATTTACTGCGTGGACTTAGGCATGACAGCTTTTTTATGAGTCTCATGGAAATATGTAGTCAACATCCGAGCACCCTGGTAATGGTTGTAAACAATGGCGAGGTTAAAAATAATTACAGGAAAATTATGTTACGAGCGAATTGTTGGAATTGAAAAGGGGTTATTTTATCATTAGTTCTTAGAGGGAGTCACTAACACAATCAAAATGAATGATGAAAGTGATGAATATGAATGTGAATGAAAAATGGAATGCAATGAAAAATTTTGAAACAGAGTTAGGGAGATATGATAATTAGATATTTTATGTACTGAAGAGGAAATCTGTAATTTTTGTTTATCATTTCCTAATTTTCCTACACTTTTTTTTTCATTTATACTGCTATGTTTAGACAGATGCACTAAATTAATTAACCATCATAAACTTTAGCCTGCTCCTAAGTCAATGATCAGTCTGACATAACATATTTTATATCACCGAGGAATGACTTACTCGAGGCTAAGTACTTTCCCTTTATCACCACTTCCATAAAAGGCAGTACTTATCGCATGGTCAATCAAGTGCAACGGGTTACTATATAGCAAGGATCAACTCGTCTTACGCTAGTGACAATCGAGGAAAATGTAGTAACTAATTTTGGTGACACTTTTGACGGTATGTTGACTGTTTACCAAACTCATTTCAGCATCGAATGTTGTACACGCTACATTCGGTTGCACATTCCCTTGAACTTGGGAGATCCTCAATTTGCGAGCGAAATTTATTATCATTAACTGTAATATTTGCTTCCTGAATTCATTTCTTATTTGTAACCAACCTCAACTAAAAGTAAACCAGAAATACGGTCAAAATTCCAACTTTCGAGAAGTTTTCCGGCAGAGGAAAAGTTTGCCCTGATGCCCATATTAAGTGGGGCTGAGGAACCAGTCCTTTCCACATTTTTGTACTGAACCTTGATAAAGTATCATCGGTTTAATTTCACCCGCAGTCTCGAGATATCCCGTAAAAAGCCTAGCGTCCTCTTTCCTTCACCCAGTGAATCGATCAGTCGAAATGCGTATCTGTTCCCGTCCATCGAGTCGATGGCTCGGGACGGAGTCGGAATTCATTAATTGTGAGTCTCGTCCTAATATTAACTCTCCTTTCACTCATTATCCTCTGGAATAACTAAGGCTGAGACCAATTTTCTCGCGGAATCCGGTAGATTCCGCCGGAGCGAGATTGCACCGGAAGAACTGTTGAAACATCGCTCATTATAACGGCATCTCAATTGGGGAGGAATGTCTTTTTTGATGAGGTGGGGGATCAATTCTTCTCCTTAGAAGGGGATGTCCCCGAAGAGATCTTCAGCTTCTCCAGTGCCGTAGAGGAAGTCGAACACGGAACCCTCGACGGAGGAAGTGTCTTGCTTCTCGTCCACAACGCGTCCGCGGCGTCCTCCAGATCGCTTCTTCGAGGCCATGGACCTCCTGAGGGTGTGCTCTGCCTCTTCCTCGGAGGAACTCTCTGCACTCTCCTCCTCGTCCTCCATTCCCCTTGCAGACGTGTACCTCTCGCGGACGTCCTTCATGATGCAAGCCTCGAGCTTCTTTTGCTGTTGCAAAGAGAAAAAGAGAAAGGATTGGTCAGACCGGTCGCATCAAAACAACGGTACACCTGTCCAAAATGGCACAGCGTCTACATTCGGGGGAAATTACGTCTGATGGGCGGCAGCCCTTCTGGAAATTACGGGTAAATGTAATCTGGATGATATTTACACTCGCAATCAAAGTTGAATGATTGAATACGAGTATTGATGATACCTATTTATACTCCATTTATACCTAGCACTATCGACAAGGGAAATTACCTTAATATTTTCAAGGATAAGTTTTATACGATATTTTTTTTACTACTGAAAGTCAAATTAATGCTGTTTATGTAGACTAATAAATAATATATATATAATAATAATAATTAATAAAAAAAGTTTGTTTTGCTATACATCAAAACCCAGCATAACGATAGTTTTTTAAATATATTTAAATTGCAATATCACCAAAAATCATCCGTAAAGTTTCAGTTGTAAACAAGCATATGTGAAAGTTTAAAATAAAGTATAAGGGAAGTGATTTTCAAGTTTTTCTCTTTTTTTCAAACACAAAGTGTTTTCTCTTTAATTTCAAACAATTATAATTCATATTAATTGCGAGGAATTTGCACAAGCTTTTTATAAATCCGATTTTCTTCATCATGGATATCAACGAGGCATGGCTGAAAAAGATTTATGTTAAAATACCAAAATTCATTCACAGGAAAATTCACCGCCACTTGAAAATTCAAGGGGGTCTTGAAAAAAAGAACCTTATGAAAAATACCATTATTAATATGCCGTTACTATAAAATATTGGAACCATATGTAAAAATAGCTAGGATGTTGATAACTGAAGATCTGAAGCATTAGGAATGAGTTGAGACTTTGAATTTTGCTAGTAATTATCCAGCAGAATAATACAAAAAGAAAAACGGCGACGGTTTGCTTACAAACAGAAGGAGCGCACGCGACCTCAGATCACTATTTGCTTTCTACATATGTTCTCTCCAAAATATTTTTCCACCACCTCGCTGCGAAAAAAGTGTTTTATGGGTTCGCGTCATTAAAAAAGATAATAAATAACGAGCAACATGCATGCAATAAAATCTTAATCTTAATTTTAACGACTTCCTCCCATTCAATTCTACCCTTTTGTGCCACCAACGTTAATGTTTGGGTGAACGGGAGGACCATGAATTTACTGTCAACACAATCCTTAGCAACGGGGTGACACGTAGTAAATAAAACAATCGTTTGCTTCTTGAGCGATGCCGCTCTTTCGTGCTGGGGACGGAGTTCGCATATCCACAATCCCTGCACGGTTTTTCGAGGACAGAGCTGGCGTCACGAAGCCGCACGAATCGGGTTTCCTCTGCACGAGAGTGATTCAGCCACTTTCTGAACGTGACCTCGACGCGACCCACAGAAATTAAGTCGCGTATCGCGGTATATCTCCATTATGTAAGGGAACCGCGAGCCTAAACCGGTTATCGTCTGGGGTTTTATGGGGAATCGTCAAGGTCGCCAAGTGCTCTACAGTCGTGAAACACAGTCGTATCAACGAATAGCCCTGCAGGAAAGGGTTCTTTGAATAACGCACATCTTTGAGCTCATGCGAAAGTACTTTGCTCGAGTTGAACTTGAAATTTGGGGCTTGATACCGCTACGATGTCCGCTTTCGGAATTTTTGTGATAAATGGAACCAGTTGGGTAGAAAAACGAGGAATTACCAACTGCATTAAACGCGATTTTTTTTTCACTCTACGCAGCTGTTAAATTTGCTTTCAGTCTGATCTGCAGGTTTATAGATCCAGTTATTTAATGAGATGTGACCCTCTGCAAATTAATTGTACGGAATATTATACGAAATAAGTATACGAAAATATACTAATATATATCGGAGTTATGTTATCGGCAAAATGTTTACGGCGATAACACTTAATATACTTTCGGGAAATTAGAAAATGTTCAGAACCGAGAACTATGAAATACTAAAATAGAACAAATAGACGGATAGAGGATCAGCCTTTCATTATTAACCCAAATATAATAAGAATGGACGATATCGGTGCGATTAAGCGGAGGTAATTGTAATTAATTTTGTTTCTAGTGAATATCAAACGAAAACTGTGACGAGGTACAGTATTTCCCTTACGATATAATCCTTACTGAATTGATATTTACAGTACTCAGCATATAGTGGTACTACATGAACTGATATTAGATTCTAAGAAAACAGAAAGATTAAGGAATCATTAATTACTGCTTTACTTTTACTTTATTTAATCGACTATGAAAACCTAGAAATAAAGTCCACTCTAAATAAATATGCCTTCAGTAACGTGATAGTTCCTTTGGATAAATAAAGTAAAATTTCCTACACTTTATCTTGGTGGAATATTTTTCATTAGTATTTTGTTTATTGAACTTTTTTTATCTTATAATGAATGCTTTTTATCCTACCAACAGTCGAAATTCCGACATCAAGATCAGTCCTCGGAATAATGCGGTGGCAAAGCAAACCCCTCGAGTACAAAGGAAAATTTATAATATTTCCTTTAAACTTCGCCAGAGGCCTCTACCGGGAAATCACAGAAACGCGTGTGTTTTCTGCTTTGGAACTCGTCCGGGAGACGTGGATGCGTTTCCAGCGAAGAAGATGCGGTGCCTTCAAAAGGTTAGCCATCCTGTTCCCCGGTCGTTAGCCCCTGTCACCAAGGCGATTGCAGAGAAAGGTACGAGAGATGAGGCGGGAGTTGAGGATGGAACTGCCGGGGAAAAATAGCGAGCGATGGAAAGGAAACAAATGAAGGATCGCAACCAAGGACACTCAACATTTGACCTGAAGTCATCGGGGTCTGGATCGAGCGAGGCTATCACAGCGTCGAGACATTTCTGTAAGAAGCAATGTTTTGGTGATGACTTATGAATGCCTGAGAGAGAATAAATATAGGACTCCATAAATAGGCAAGTTCAATGAAAGAATTTGAATAGTCCGTAAAATTAATGAGATTTTACGGACTATCCAAATGCTAAATTAACTTACGTATGCCCATTGCCTTTTTCCTAAGAGAAGTAAATAAATAGCCCACGAAAAAATCATTCCAAATTTGTTTAAGACCTTAATAATAGTTATACCATCTTATATTTGACTTATTTGAGCGCTTGATTCGTTGTATTTACCTGTGCTCCAATTTATTTTTTTTTATCTAATGCGAAAATTTTCTGTTTATGAGATGTCAAAAGCATGATATTTCCTGGACATTTTATCATATTATAATGAAACAATGCAATTTTATAAGCATTACAATGCATAATAGTGAATATGTATCTCTCTTTATTTTTTACCTTTAGTATGTTATCATTTTTTCCTTCGTTACATTTTACCTCCAACGCATATATTTTAACGCCCCTCTTCTCTATAGAAACTACGCATTGGTATTGTTCTTTCTTTCTTTGTCAACCCTATGCCACAATTATTCAACCTTCACGTTACTCTTTCCATTTCTTAATTAATGCTCCTACAATATACAGAGCCTAGGCAGAATGTAGGTCCTCTTTTTCCAACGAGAGGTCTATCTAATCTAATAAAAAATAATGTTAATCGAAGTGACAAAAATTAAAGCTCCTTAAGGATATCTTCCGAACATAAATTAAATATATGGGCCATATTAGGTCATGCTGATATCCAAATGGTATAATAAAATTTAAATGTTGATACGTCCACCATATGCCGCCCAATCACATGATAAAGCGAGAGGTTAAGAAGTTCAAGGACAAAAACTATTTTTTGAGTGTTTATAACTTCAGTTGAGAAACTTTTGCAAACATTTTCTGGAGTTTGTGTACCGAATTTGCTCACAACAAAAAATAAGCTCGTTTGAGACAATAAAAGCAATAATATTCCATTAAAATTTGTACGACACGTTTTTCATGAAAGGATAGCATTGGGAAGCAGAAGTCGGATATGTTTGCTACAGATCTTAGCGCTCTCAAAATAAAGTTTATTTTAAGTTTAAAAAATCTATCAAAATTAAGAAAAAACGTAGCCCAAATAATAGAGCTAATTGATAACAAACCTGCTGGAGAACTGAATGACAGATGAAACATGAAATGGATAGCGTAACGAGAATGGCACTAAAAACGAGAAACTTTTCCGTTCAATAGTCATTAATGTAATTATTATAATTTTAATGTTAATTACTGTATATTATATATCATATAAAATAATAATTATCATTAATTTTAAAAGTTGTTAGTGTTCTTAATAGCTGTTATCAATAGTTAGAACTTCCCTTGACTTGCTATTGCGCTAGGATATGTATCATAAAAAATATTGATACATAATATAATAATACATATTGATAAGTATTATTATGCCATGATGTTGAACCAAATTCATGCTCCTGGTATATTTTTTGCAAAAAGTTTCATATATCATTATGGATTAGTGTGCCTTCGTTTTTTCTTTTGCTAACTTACAAATTTTAGTATAAAATAAGTAAACAATTTTTTTCTACTTCCATTAATAGTTATGAGTTACTATTTAATTCCAATTCTGCATTCATAATTATGTTTTTCCCGATTAGATAGCAAGTAGAACGTACAAAATCGTTCGTGTTGATAGTACCGAGTTACATTGAAAACGGGGACGCAGATCTATTCTTGAGCACCGCCATTACAAAGGGTAATCTTTTTTATCTCCCACTTGCGCATCCGATCGGCTTAAATGGAAGCCATTGCCTTTCCGAGGATGCACTTCGAACACCCCTCAAGAGCCTTTCCAAACAGAGGCTGACATTTTCCGATCGAGTTCGCGATCTCCAAATTGCCACTAATTCTTTACAGAAAGAAAAGACGAAGAACAAAAGTTTTATTTTCGGCCGAACAGATTTTGGTTTTTAGCCGAATAAAATAAAAGAAGAGCTGAGGAAATGGTGCAAATTCGGAAAATTACCGTTGAAGAAATATGTAGGCGCTTTTATATGTAAGCACACATTCACACAGATATTAGAATTCAAAATCATTAAGCAGTACTCTCCAAGAACGTTCACGAATGCTCGATTCATATTATACTGGAACAATAATTTATATCGAAAATGAATTAATTATGCAATATTATAAATTACTATTCCTATTATTCTATTATAATTTAGTGCGAATTTTAAGTAACAAGTTATAAACCTTATAAATGATACTCAAAAATTGTTTCGAATAAACAGTACATCTAAATAGCAATACCTTATCTCAAGTAGTAGCATGCTAATTTATTGTTCGATCCAGTAATAATTTTTTTTCTAATCATCGTGGATAATTGGCGATTTATAAAATCTAATTCGTTTCATCTGCCTGTATTTTTTCTCTCGGCTGCCATCTCCTAATATCGTCTGCATTAAACTGTTTTAAGTAAGCAATACGGGATGTAAAATAGTATTAACAAATAGATTCCATCTACTTATGTGCCTTGAACTTTATATTAAAAATTATTATTCAAACTCCAAATACAATTAACTATAACTTAAAGTGTGGTTGATGGAGTGAATTATTATTTAATGCTGGTTTAGGTTTACTACGTTACTGAGCCTCGCTGAAATAATTTCATAATTATAACGATAAATAATAAAGTGAATTAAATTGCATAATACGTTTTAGCTTTGAAAATATTTCTGATTACATATTCGACGGATATATTTTCGAAAATTTAATTTCAATGTTAACCTCTTGCGCTCTCCATGATTATTTCATGATATGCAAATATTCAAGTTTTATGTATTAATTTCCATTTTGGAGATTGGTTGCTTTTTAATGGAACATCATTCAAAAAGCGGTATGAAATTATCTTCGGTGTCGCAGGAGATAGATATACTTAAAAATGAACTATTTAAGATTCATTATTCCATTTCAAAGGCATTAAAGAGTCATTGTATCTTATAGAAACATACATAAATGAGAATAATAATTTTTCGTTTGCTACTTGGGAATAAACACTTGCACTACATAAAAATTTATCCTTACAAAACCAATGAACCCTAATTTGATGATATTTACATAAAATATTTTCCTGTAATGGTGATGTGATATTTAGACTTCATCCTTAGCCATAACGATCTATCATTTCCATAAGTGATCTGGTTTTCAATAAAAGATATTCCATTCATTCCTGTCCTGACAAGATGAAATTGTTTCCTAAGTTACCATTCCTCATCGAATACTTTCTATAGTAAAGTAATCTCAATAAAAGTGTTCTTTTCATTTCCTTTTAATTTTTCCAATTTTAGAGAATTTCAAAGAATTTCCCATTCGTTCTAACTTCACTGGATCTCTTCCTCAGAGGAAAAGTAGCTGTATCGCAATTAATTTTAGCAAATCATAAATAATTTGTTTTAGATGCAGAAAATAAAATATTTTTTAAATGACAGCATACTCGCTACAGAGTAAAAAGTAAGCAACTGATAAATATTTGGTGCAAAAATTAAGGTTATTTGTATAAATAACAGATCTTATCACAAAAAGAACAGCGGATGAAAATATCAAGTACTATCTAACACCATGAACAAAAGTAGGAAATGTATCAAATTATAGTTGAGTATTCTCCTGACATGATAACAATCTCATACATGAAATCAGTATTAAGATATGTTGGTAAAACCCTTCGATTCATGATGGAATTATAATATTATATGCTTAAATAATACTTAAATTTTTTAAGACTTAAGAATGAGAGAAATAATTAATAAACAACTATAAGCGTCAAAGATTACAAGCGGATTAATAATTGACAGATTAAAGTTTGTTCGCATACCTATTTTATATCTATTCTGAAATTATGAAAAGCATGTTTCCAAAAATCATCAAAGTATCACGAAATTTGTTTCACGCAATGTTAAGTTGCCAATCTAAATTGAAAAATAAACTCAACTTTTCCCACATTCTACACCTGTGACTTGCATTAATATTTTACATATCGATGCGGGCGTTCTCCTGTGAAAAATGCACGTTTTTTGTCGAGATCATCTCACCACTGCCATCAAAGGAATTTCGTGCAGACCACATGAGGGATGCTTAAAACTGTTCTCAGGGAAGTCAATTCTCCTTTTGTGACGACTCTTACGTACCTTGTAACAGCGGAAGAAAGACATGGGCTTGGAGAAGTCGTGAGATAGCTGGAACTTGTCCTTCCTGGTCTCGGGCAAACACATCTGCAAGGAGAGAGAGAGTGAATCAGCGAAAGAATACAGGCGGAGACCGTTAGTCATTTTTTTTCGAATCCTGGCTATCCTCCGAAGAGATCCTGCCGATGAAAAGAAACTCTGTTGGTCATTTCTTAGTCAAATAGCCTCACAATCAGCTCCCTTTATGAGCTGTGATTGCATCTTCAGAAAAGGGAATGGAGTAGAATGAAGAATGGAGAAGGGTAAGGAAGAAAAGAAAGGCCAAGAGATGTTGAGATGAGAAAAGCATAGATTGGGAAGGAAGAGTAATGAGAATAGATACGGAATGACTGAGTAAATGTTCGGAAAGAAGTACTCGGGTTTAGAGATATGCGAGCCAAAGAGAAAAGCAAGATTAGGATTGTGGAAGCTCTGGGATAAATCAGAAAGACTAGAGAACGCTATGATAAGGAAAAGTACCCAGGACATGGATCATTTGAGAACGAATGGTCATAGATATGATCGAAGAAGCTAGAATGCAGTACTTGAAAAGGAGAGATAATGAATGAGCTTAGCTGAAATGAGGGTCATCTGGATATGAGGATCGCAGAAGAATAGCAAAGTGTTAGGAGATCTTCGTAGACAGTGGGAAGACATGTGATGAAGATAAAGGTAGAAAAGGCTGTGAAGCTCTATAGAAACGATTAGAGGTAAAGCTGAAAGGAATAAAAGTTTCATTACGAAAGAGAGAGAGAATAATTATTTCCAATCGAATTATTGCGTTCTTTAGGGTCAAAAAAGGTAATTTAAATAAGTAAAGAGCAAGTCTATCAATCTTTTCCAATCTTACCAGATCCAAATCTTACCAGGTCTTTCCAATCATAATTCAATTTAAAATGTTTGAATCCAAAATTCTAACTTTCAAAGTTTTTCAGAGTATAGAATATTCAGGATAGACATAGAAGAGTAATTAATTTTAGTAGCCGAAACGGAAAGAGACATAGTTATAAATAACATATGTTTCCTTGAATGGGAGCTACCAATTAGATGATGTGATGAAAAAACATTAAGACAAATTACCTAAGTTACTACACACATCTTATTGTTCATAAAAATATAATTAATTTTCATTTATAAACTTGAAAAAATCTTTCCACAAAATATTGTATTTTACATTCTATAATTTGTATTTATCAGATTAAGTATCAGGTTAACTGGGGGACTTGTAATTTATGCTGATAATTATAATTAAAGAGAGAATGTGGTTAAAAGAATATTACGAACATAAAATACAATGAAAAATACAATTTGTAAAAACGGAAGTCTTGATATCCAAGGTAACATTAAATGATAAATTTATCTAGAAATATGTTTATTAGACAATGATTACATTCCTGATGTCTTTGTAGGGGTTTATGACAACTTAATAAAGTAGTTGAGTCAAAAGAAGATACAAAAACTTCAGATTTCCGTAACCCGTTTTAGGAACAAAACACGTTCTCACGAAATGAGTGTAAAACGAGGTGAGGTGAGCGAGCTGCTCCTTGACAGAGGGCAGCGGTAAATTTTAACGAGGCGTAGCGCCGTTCGCGCCCTACTGCCGAGAGCGCATTATTCAAATAGAGAAGAAAACAAATCAAGAAATGCAACTTTCCGAACAACCAGTCAGTGGAAATGAAATTTTCCTCAATTATTTTCCTCATCTACATTAATTTATGAATTAGGTCTCCGACGAAAGCCAAACTTTGGTGACATTATTTAATTAAAACATCATTTGGTACAACGAATGTGACCTAATCTTCTAGCAATTTTTTAATTCAACAACTTTCCACCACAATATGCTGAAGCGTTATAATAATTCCTTAATTGAAATTATTAACTGGTTTAAAGTTTTATTTACTCTTTTGTATTGCTACGTATTATTCTTATTTGAGATTCTAGATAAAGTAAATTTTCTTACATAATATTTTTAAATAATGCCTTTATTATTCACGACTACCAGGTTGGATTAATGCGCTAATTTCATTATTTAAACATCATTATGCTGAATCAAAGTTCCAGATTTTCGTAGGATTGCACTCGTATTTCTTTTGAATTGAGCTGAATTCAGTTCCTCATAAAAATAGGAACCTTAAAATTTTATATAAATATTCATATAAATCAAAGATTATCGCGCGAAAGAAATAATGAAGTTATATTAAAACATTGAAAAATTTGGGGTACAATAAATCATTGTCTTCTTTATTTTTGTCGCATGATGATTACCTAGGTCATTTTTAGAAGATTTTTTAGATTTTTTACGATAACTGGTCTAACTGCGTACTCGGCATGAAAACATATAGTATTACTCATAAAGATACTATGGAAATAATTCATAAGTTGCATGGTGTAACAACCCTAATTGGGCAAGGGCCGAGTCAAGCGGCATGTTTAGCGAGTGATACATTACCATAAATAACTTAATTTTGCCAAACGTTTTAGACTTCAAAGAGATTTTTCCCATTTTTTTATTAAAATAAATCTAATAAACCTCCTAAATTTCCTTAAATCTATTAATTATCTATTAAACCTCCCTCCTTAAAAAGTTTGTAATGATTTTCGCGGATGGAGAAAACAAAAATGAATACCGTATAAACCCAAGTAATATACTATCTAGGGGAAAAGACAAACCACTAATTTGTGGACAAAAACCAAAATATTTCAAGTAACTCCAACAAAGGCGACCCATATTTTTATGTGAATCTAAATATATGTGCAGCGAAATATGATATCATTAACCAGAACAACTGAACTACAGTCCCTATTGACCCCTTGACTGTTTTTATGAATTTAATACGCAATTCACCATTAACCGGCGTAGTTTTGTTTTGTAACGCATTATTAATAAATTAAATATTTGATAATTAAAATTTCGACCAAGATTATCCATGAATTTCACCGCTGAAAAATTAGTATCCATATAATAGTCGACCAATTAAAATCTGATAAAACATGTTGAAAAAGTAGACTACTATTTAGGTAAATAATATATGGTTAATATATTTTAATGAACATAAAATTATTATATAAAAATGGAATAAATTGTACATCACTTTAATTCACATTTCCAAAATAATTATTAAGTCTAGTTTATATATTTAGGTATATTTATTTAGTATTCAGTTAATATAAGTATTACGTGAAAACGATCTATAATTATGCCATTTAATTCCATAATACTCATACATAATTATTTGAAACTGTAAAATTTTAAATAATTATTTCGTTTCTGTAACTATACGTTGTTTTGTACAAAATGGCGGAGGTATATCACATTCAACACTGACTTCTGCTCAGAAATAATTAAGCCGCAACCGTAGTGAAGAGCTCGGAAGTTCATCGCAATAGGCAAAAGTCGTAAATATTTGACGACGCTTTTCCCGAACGTGTTAGCAGTCGCTGGGATCGATAATCTTAAGATCTTCTCGCGGTTCTCTCTCAACATACCGATGTAGAAGTGAGATAATTCTCGCCGCTTCCTTCCCTTTTAAATTAAATCATTCGTTTGAATTTGACCTTAAAAACAGAATGGACGTAAAATTTGATGGAACCTATCCGGGTGGATAAAATCATGCTCACAGTTATGATAAGATTCTTGTCGTAAATCTTGTGTTCTGATTTTACAATCAACTCTGTCAGATGAGTTAATAAAAATGTCTAAATTAAATCATTTTATCGCTTGATCTCTTTAATATAATACTTAAGAATTAAAGTTAAATATTTTTATGATTGTAAAAATTATCTCAATATTCGCTTACATAATAACAAGAGAGACTGCATGATTTTCATTGTACACTCCTGGCCAAAATTAACGCATCACCTCCCTAGCGATCCTTACGGCCGGTGCTGCGTTAATTTTGGCCAGGACTGTACATAAGAGCAGTTCATCAACAAAACAGAAGGTGGTGCCAAATTTCATAGTTTTTCTGTTCATCTCTCCTGAAATTTTATTTCTAAAGCGACGTAATTTAGTTGAGCATTTTTTAACTGAGTTATCGCCCCTTGTTCTGCTCTTATACTTGATAGAAAACCGCAATTCTTCAAGCTAAAACTATGGATTTTCAAACAAGCCCGTTATGAATGCCTGATTTTGCCCAATAATTAAAAAAAGTTGAATCTTTTATCGGAAACGCTATTTCTCCTCCAACAGCTCGGGTTATCCTAAAAAAATATCATAAATTTTGTATTTCGTTTACGATCTCATTTAATTAAATCATATAATATTTTATTAAAAAGTTGTGGAACTGTAATTGTAAACTAATTTGCTACTTGTCAATTGTTTTCAATATAATTATAAAATTTATACTTATCGGAATTGCATACTTTGTATTAATATGGAGTCAGATTTTAGTTATTGGATTTTATGGTATTTAGATTTATACATACTATATGATCTCATTTATTAATTTGACAAACTACTTCTATGTTTGCTTTCGTTGTTTTTTTCACCCTCTATCTTATGAATGTTTCACGCACTAATCTATATTACTTTATACGCTATATATATTACTATATTATATCATATACCTCGCACTATATCATATTATTAATATTTCTTTTCTTTAGCCTTCAGTTTTGAATATTTTTTCCATAAACCGAAATCATTTTATTTTGTATTTTTCAAATTTTACCACTCAATTCTAATATGCATTTAGAATTGAGGTCAGGTAGGAGATGGGCCAACTTGGTCCTACAAATGAAATGAACTATAAATTGTTCATTCATCCATTCATTTGTCCTTTTTCTCATTCCAAATCACGCCACTGGATAATGCGAGCCCGCGGGCCTTTCCTCACCGATCGGATTAACAGAACTAGAATATCGATGAGCCTCCAAATTCGCTAAACAAAATCATCCCAATTCCACCGTTCACAATTCTCTCGCCAATCCACTCTCATGTTCAATTAATCGCGGGATCCTCATGAATAATGCAGAACAATGCCCAAGGCCTTCTTCATTTAGGCTCAAAGATACTATGTAAATCAGGATAATAAGCTCTGAAGCGTCGGGGAAAAGGAAGGGATGAAAAAATTACTCCGTAAATAAAAGACGAGTATCATTGTGTAGAACACTTGTAATGGCAGATTCGCGACCTTAAACGTGTGCAGAAAATCTCGCATTTATTTACTTAGAGAGTTTCCGCTCCGACTACATGCCTCCATTAACTCCTCCCGTTCTGCAAACATCGACTTTCGAATATTTAATTATCTTTGCTCTTCTCCCGAACAAAGTTCCCTAATTCCCTTTGACAGCAAAACTTGGCGAATCGCGTTTTCCTTACGTAGGCGTTTACGCGGTGAAATTGTTTTGTTATTACAGCCGTGGCTATTAATTTATTCGCGGAAGGACTTCCTCGAGTAATTATTCTTGTTTCGTTTAAGTAATCTTTCTCAAGCACGGTTGTTGTTACTGTTTGACTAATATATTACCACGATTTGTAAATAAACTTAATGATGTATATCATGAAGTTCATCAAGTTCATCATCAAGTTGACGTACATGTTAATGATTACATTCACGAGTAGTGAATATCTTCATGAACATTATATTGCAAGAATTTAAAACTATAAGAAATGATGAGCTAATCGGTGAGACATTTCATTCAACAATGAGCATTAAATACTAAGGCCTCGGGTTCGAGTCCCCTCTGATTGGGTTTTCCCGGACTTATGTTTTACGAGCTCACGTTCGTTCATAGTTATTTTGCGCTAAATTGGATGTTTATAGGGGAAATATGAAATGCATATTGAAATTATTAAAAAAATGTTGCATAGAGGGGTAAAATATATCAGAGTCACCTTAAGAGATAGAAAACAATTTCCACCACACTGACTTGATGGTTAAATAAATATAATGCATTAATTATCCTTAGCATATTGTGGATATTAATACATGAAGATGCATACTTTTGCGATATATTTTAAAGTGTGTCTCCAGATTTACCTACTTTGTGAACCATTCACCTTTTTTATGATATTCAAATTATTTCATTTTATTAAAAAAATACGTAGCTGCACTTTAGATACAGATGAGTTGAACCTGGGTAATCGTCAAGTGGCGTCTAATATTGGTCACTATCCTCGCTACATCTACAAAGTAGGAATTTAAATCTATGATGAATAGATAAATTGTAAAAAATAGCTCACGCAGATGTTCAACAGTCATTTTTCGTAGTGTTTGTATTCTAGATACACGTATGTAAAATAATTTTTCTTTCTTGCGGACACTAGTAATTTCATCATTCGTTTACGGAAAGTTAAGTTTAGAAGTTAGAAAGTTAATTTAAGAAAGTTAATTATACGAGAAGTTTATTCACGTAAAGCTAATAAGTTGCAAGATGGTGTCGCTAACGTTAGATAACTTAAAATAAACATTTCGTGGAAACTAATATGAGCCGAATCGTCATCGTAATTTTCCCACATGAACTGCAGAAAAAATTGGAGGTAATGTATGAGGTGCCAAAGCAGTCCTTTTCATTCATACTCTCTTGGGTTGGCCCTGCAGAGATGATACGTGTACCTGTCATTTGATTAATTCTTTCGGATGTCCGGAAGGGTCATAAATAAAAAGGAACATTTCTGGTGCTCCGCCTTTTCGTTTGATGTGTAGTTTCCGAGAACACACGTGAAGGAGACGCCCACGCGTGGTTGTGTAACAACGCAGTGGACATCGAGGGAAAAGGAAGAGGAAACGTCCTTCACATCCGCGCTTACCGAGAACTGTCTGCAGAAGTCCACTCCCTCGAGCATGTCGTTCTTCAGCTCCTCTGGAACCGGCAGCCTGCTGATGCGGCTCGCAATTCCGGCGTAGTTGGGCTCCAGCTTATCGTTGAGCTAGAAGAGAAAGAGGTCCATTATTAGCTATCGATCCGCATCCATCATCGAACGGTCTTGAATAATTCATGGCACGGTGGAGGGATCACAAAGGACCAATCAACGCTGGGTAAACTATCCTCTCCGCACAGCTCCGAATTACCGCGAATCTCTCCCCCGGGGACGTCCATATTTTTATTCGCCGGAAAAACGTCGCCATGAAGAACTTTCTGATCTCCGCGGGATTAGATCGCCACCTACAAACACACGCGTTTTCGATTCCGGAGTTGATTGACTGCTCCTTTTCGGGGGATTTATTAGGGAAAAGGGAAAGCGGGCGGTGAGCTCCCGTCGCATCGGCCGCGTGATAAATTGATTTTTACGCTCTTTTGCAATTTCAATTGGCGCTGTCGCTCTACGTCATTGAGCGGGAATTACCGGCGCTCTTTTATTTCCCGGTCGAACAATAGTTGTTTGCGTCCATAAAACGGAATGAAAAAATCATAAAATCAACGATGATGTTCATATCTTATTCTCGCGTCGGAATGAAAAATTGAGTATTGTTTTCGTTGTGTTTTATATGCAGGGAACAAGTTTAAACAGCAATACGTCATCCCCCGGCTAAATAGTGGAAAACAGGAAAATTGTACAGTGGCGGAAAAAATTATCGCAACACTTTGCGCGCGCACCAGTGGCTTTCACAGAAACTATTTGGAATTCTGCTTTCTGTGACTGACTGGCAACACCGAGGAAAGCCTCGAAAAGCGGTAATATTTGAGTCGGAGCCTAGAACTTACACAAATTTCCTCTCTTTCGAACTCTTCTTAGAGCCTTCGCGCGATCTCTCCCCGAGTTCGTCATGTTTATTTCGGCGTTTCTCTTTCACAGATAGTTATCGTATTTATAGAACGATAGGTTAAATATATATTTATTCCAATTTCAATCTTAAATGCAATAAAATACATGGACAATAATTGAAATTTAATTCTTAATAATATGAAGAATACTATTCGGTTTTCATAATGCGTAGCAATAAGGAATAAGTGGGATTGGAGTAGGAATACGCGATGTGGTGATTCTCACCTTTAGAGAACGAGAATCTTGGAGTCTAGAGGAAAATTATGTTCTGCGAGATTATAGCGAGAACAGATGGCCTATAATGGTCTCTTTTCCTGGATAATTTGTGCGCTAATAAGGTGTTATTTTGTTAGTTTGGTTTCTCACTCCAACATACGTCTTACGGCTGCCTGCTGGATATTAATGTAAATGTAATTCTTCAAACGTCCAGTTCACACATAGGATATTCATTATTTGTGATAAACATTCCGAGGAGGATTTTTGATTACAAGTCTTATGTTTTCAATTCAGCAATTAGAATTCGAGAAGTCGTTAGAGCGATTACTGAGTTGCTAACTATGACACAATGTAAAATTTGTATTTTGTCTACGGAACATAATTTTTCCCCAACTTAATCATGCAGACGAAGGAAATTCGTAATATAAATTTATATACACCATTTGTCACCTAGAATACATGAAATCATTGTCCGTCCGGAGTTAAAAGGAAAAATACCAATTCCAAAGTTAAAACAAACATGATTTCATAAAAACCGAACAATTTCTGCGCATATATCGGACTTGTCTTACATTTTGTAACAGGGAGTTCGGTGACCTTGGTCATTAGTCAATTGTGTTGCCTTCGCGCGGAGAAATTCACGTAGAAATGCATTAAGGCTTTGATAATTCGCGAGGAGAGTCTTTAACCACAAGTTGATCCCTTCAAAGTATTGCAGGCTCCAATACAAAACAAACGTTGAAATGCATTACCTCGCGCGGGAAAGCTTTAACCATATGTCGAGCACTTTCAAAGCAAGTATTGCAGGTGCAAGGTATATTTTTCCTTTTCAAGCCTATATCAGCTAGACTCAGGACCCTCATTTTAAAGTCGCCCAGTAGAAACAATCCTCTGGCTAATTCAAAGCTCCTTCCTCACCATGGTGCTAAGGAAATTAGATGCTATTGCACTTGTAAAAATATTACCAAATAATATTATTATATTAGCGTATTTTAGTAAACAAAGACTTCCTAATAAACAACCCAAGTTTTTAGTACTGATACGTATTTTATGAACGTCTGACTTTATAAAGTTAATTAACCAGGATTATGCTGCCATAATAAAATTATTAATAAGCTGCTAAAATGGACTTCTCAGTTTGTTGGGAAGTGTCATAAATATAACTAGTTGCTAATTAAGAGGTGATTTTGCAGCTGTCTGACACATGTTATTGGCATAGGAAGGGCACGAACTCGAATTCCGCTTAAGTTAAATGAGTTTTTATCTTAAACTTCTCTTGTTCGGGAAATGAACGAATGTAAGATATGATTTCCACATATATTTATACGCCCCTGTAATGAATATACATATTTGCCAGTGAGATGCAATTCATTATGGAAAAATAACCATTGGACATGAAAGATGCGGAACCGATTCATCACCAATTGTCGGTCAAGAAAATGTTTCGTGTGTCAGTGAAAATTCCTCTTCTACCAAGGATTCGAGGTCGTTCGCTGAAAGACAATTCTTTTACTCATTTTCCACAATTAGAGGTATTTGACAGGGCCTCCTGATTTCCCGAAGCACGATGAACCTTCGGCTTTCAGTGCAGAGGATTTTCGAAAGCCTATGCGTCACTCGCAACAACAAACCGGTCGTAAGGCAAGGAGCTCAGGCTTACTTACTCAGACTTATTGGCGACTATTTCTTCATTTAGGTCTTCACGTCGATAGACGGACAACCAGCAGACCGCGCAAGCGAATCTTTTTCATTTTTACGCTTAAAAAAAAGCCTTGAGAACTATTGACATTCTTATGCATATTATTATTCATTGTTCGTCTACAACCAGGACAATTTGCTGGTTCACAGTTTCCAATTTTCTCGGCGATAGTTCCAAACCAATTATATAGATTTAGATTGAGATATATACCCCGCGAGCTGCCAGATGGGTATGGCAGGGGTTGTAATAACACCATCATCAACTAATCTACTCTATCAGCCTCTCTAATTGTCCGGGAAAAAAGCGACCAAAAGTAATGTTTTGTGATTACTTCCCTGTAACGTTTTGTCGATGCTTCTCGGAGATCGCGATTAGGTCTTTAGTTGCACTAAAATTTCATTTACTTCGTCTTTAGGTTCTGAACCGATAAAGCTTTCGATGAGCTTCCGTCGGTCTCACCTGGAGCGAATTCCAATAAAGAAGTGGTTAACTCTGTGTCTCGGAGGCTGAATCATATGGAGGAGAATGAAGGAGAATGGATATATTATTAATCATCCTATATTTTTATTAATTCCATTGTAGTTCTCGATTAATAATCATAGTGTATAAGTGCACACTGTTACCGAGTCTGAGAGAAATACCAATACATATAAATATTTTCCACTTGCTCTAAATTATGTTAAATAGTCTCCTTCTATTAAAAACATGAAAATTGAGTAACATTACGGGGATGGAAGTCTATGGCGGAGCTGACATTTTTCATAATCATCTATGAGTAAGAATCTACGGATTCTATCGAATGTGGACATGAATATACAGATGATAATTAATGATTGCTTTGTCGCAGGGGCGCAGCCAGGATTTGTGTATGAGGGAGAGGGTTATAGACAGTAGAAAGAGTGAAAACATTTCTACATTTCAGGGCCGGTATATTCATGCACGCTACATGATAGAAGATATGTTAAATTCTTAAAAAACCTAAAATGCGTAGAAAACTAGGATATATTCACGGTTATGTGGCAAAATTAAAACCATTTTGAGATTTTAGTTTGTAAAATGAATAATTGAATAATAATGGTGAATAATTATCCTCAATGATATTTGGATTTCCAGTTTTGATAGGGCCAATTTCTCTTACATTATCATTATTTCTCAAGGTGTAAGGTTTTTATCATTGTAAATATTAATTTCGGGTGCCTTTGAGTGTTTTTTTTTAAATCAAAGGAAGGTTAATTAAAAATTCCTTTAACAGTTATTGAATGTGAGAAGAAATAAATTAGTAGTAGTGATTTAGGAGATGATATTGAAACGTAAGTATTTTGGAGGTAGCACTACAATTTGGACAACCCAGTTACTTTGATGGAAACCGAAGACCAATCGTAGCGGAGACGGATGAATTTTTCCTCTTAAATTATATGTTGTTTTATAAATACGATATATTCTGATTATTAAGTTAAAATGTCGACAGCACAGAAACACCATAAAAATATGTCTATGTAAGACCCCTTCAATCCGCCTTTCGGCGTGTGGCAGGGGAAACAGGCATCTTAACTCTATTTTCCTAATCAATTTCTTTTGCGTATCATGCGCGGAAAAAATGAATTCTTGATACGATTCCTTCTAGCATTTATTTCTCTAATCTTCCTCGCAGTATCAGAGCGGCCCACATCAACAGGAAGGTCGCATTATACCGATTGCATCATTTGAGAACCTAATTTTTCTGAATTTACTTAGTAAATTTATCCTTTGAATTAGTCTTCTATCTCTTAATGATTACCATCCCGCGTACTGCAACATCTGAGTAACACTCACCGTTTTATCATGGCAATTCTGTACAAATCGTATCGTGTACAACCAATCAAGCAAATGCCGTACACGAACTGTAATACAAAAGTTATATTCAGTGTAATCGCGAAACAGTATTTTCTCGTTTGGCTAGGTTGAATAAGAGGAATATGAGTTTTTTTCTTTGAAATACGATGAGCATCCCCTCAACGATCTACTAGTTAATCTTTGCATTCTATTCACTTTTCCTATCGCATCTCCAATATGTTCTTTCAAAGATAAACTACAGCTAAACGTGACACTTAGATATTTCGTGTAGCACACTAACACTAAGGGTTGTCGCGAAATTTGTTGCTACGTGGAAATAACGTTTTTGGATGATATCTAACATCCTTACGCTTTATATACATCATTCACAAAAAACTCTAGGTGCGTCTTACAAGATTTATCTTTATGGAATCCGCGTTGGATCCGAATGATTCCTATCTTTATGGTAAGAAACTGAATAATAGAGCTTGCTATAATATGCTCCATTATTTTGCAGAAATTCGGAGTTAACGAAAATTACCCATAATAATCTGATCATTCTTAGGCCCCGGAGTGACGTTTAATTTCTTCCACGACATTGGGACAGTACCCTCATTAATTGATTTCTGATAGAATTTCCTATCGGTGGGATCCAATGTGCGAAATGACCTAAGCTGTCGAAGCACTTTTAACAATACTACTACTACTACAATTTCCTATCAATCTGTTGCAGTGAATTTCCACTAGCATCAACTTATATCTCTATGGAAATCATCTCCGAATCAATGCGCGAAGTAAAATCGTTAACTCGACCATCATCTTATTAGAAACATTTCTGGAAGTACGGGTTAAGTAAGTTAGCTATTTCTGCCGATTTATTTAAGGCAATTCCCTCTTCGCTTATAAAGCTAGGCATAGAAAGCTGACCACCACGAGTCTCTCACACTTATGACCAAAATTCATTCTAATCGCCAACTAGTGATTTTAACAGGGTTCGAGATCTATATTCCTGGTATTCTTTTCGTGATCCTTCCTCAAATAGCTTTTGCACTTCTCTATAGTTTTGATCACCAAGCTCATGGATCTTACCGCACGGTTTAAGTTTTCTCAATCGCGAGTGAATGACTCCTATGCAACGATTCAAACTTCTTCCTCGTCTCACCTACTGTTTAGACGGAACATATTAAACTAAATCTACTTTGATTATCCGTAGAAACTCTACCAAACTATCGTTTACTGTATTTTCACCCGAAAAGCGTAAAAAATTATCCAAGCCTTCGTTCAAATAAAACCTTAAACTCAGAAATAATTGCTTTGCGAATTACATACACTTGCCTCACCGGCTTAAGAGATCTAACCGCTACTACTTTCATGCCTGCCATTATGACATCATGGTCTGACTGTACCGTCAACTACAGCGAGGCTAGTTATTATTTGTGGTTGGGAAGTGGCTAGTAAATCTAAATTGATACCTTGCCTCGCACGATTCGTTCGAGTTTTAGTCATATTTACCTTATCTAAAGCATGCAACGAAAAAGTAAGATGTATTTCGTGAATTTTTTTCCCACTGCTAGTGCTGGAGAATTTTAGATTATCCCAATGAATATTGGTTAGGTAAAAATCTCTTCCTACGGCGATGATTGGATCTTTTATTTTCTCGAAATTTTTATGTAAGGCCTCGGATAAATCAACAATACAACCTATTTTTTCATCGGGAGGACTACACAAAGAACAAACATTAATCTTACTTCCGTTTTGTCTTTGAATCGAGCACCAAATGATTTCGCTCCTGCTATTTTCTACTAATTCATCGCGCTTACTAATTAAATGAGTCCATGCTGCTATATAAAACTCTACCGCTAGATTTACATAGTCATATTTTCAGTATATCACATAATTGGGGGAAATATCTCACTTTGAGTAATATCTTCGCGTAACCAAATCTTTCTATAATGATTTCCGCGCAAGTTCTCATCGTAATGTTAAAGATTTCCACCTGTTTATTACGTAAGCTCTTGCAATTTACTATTATTATTTTTAGATCTCTCAGTTCGCACATTAAAACATGGTTTTCTTTTTCGAATAACCTTTATCTTTTTTTTAAGTGAATTTTTCTTTTTCACCATTGCAATTTTTCTATGTTTTGGGGCTAAGCTCATGCCCACCCTTTTGCTTATTTAAGTGGGCGTTAGTAACTATTTCTACTGCTAAATTAAAGAATAACTTTGTCTGCGTATATTCGCTCTATTCTCTATTCTATTCGCATCTAAACCGCAAAACAACGTAGCAAACGACATTTAAACTACGGTCTTCATGGAGGGAGAGGGGTTGGGAGTGTTTCGGAAGAGTCCGTAAAGTGCACACAAATTTTAGTAAAATCAGCGAACAATATGTCGAGTATGGCGTCTAATATATGGATCTAAGTAACCTTGAGAAGTATTTTAACATACGGAAATCAAGATGATCAAATTGGAAGCGGAAAATTTTATTCATCGCTACGGAGAAAGTAGAGAAGTGAATACCGGCCTCTTGGAAACTTAATACAAGTTTAGATTATACTGCCACAAGTATTTTCGTAAGTGTGGCCCGTTCTACATTGTAAAATCTGTGGGGCACCTGTAATTCGTCGAAAGTGTGTGATTATGTTTACACTACGAGGCGAGTACGGAACATCTAATGATTGATTATCGGACATTCGAATCATCATTTTTTATTTGCATTAAAGATTCCAATTGTTGGTATAATTTCGATTGCATTCTAGCTCATTAATCAAATATATTACAGCTCTGGATAAATTAAATTGAAATTAACTGTTGTAGAGTAATACACTCACTGAAGAGGAAAATCGTATTAGTGGTGTGATGAATGACTGTAACATCAATAGAGATGTGGTACCGTTGCAATTTATTATATTTTTTCAGTCAGTATGGTTCAAGTGCATTGATGTCTCATGAGAAACACCATTTGTTATTACACAAATATTACTCCCTATTACATATAGCCTGATAGAGCTGAAAGTTGTTTATTACCGATTCCACTATTTAAAAGTTAATAATAGTGATGACAATTCCTGTCAAAACGTTAATTGCCAAAAAGCTCTTGGAAAAGTTGAACTCCTTCAACACACGGATTAGATTGGATTCATCGAAGGGATATTTTTAATACCTTAAGCAGTGGAAAACTACACTGCTCGAGAGAAAATAGAAAGGTAAGAATAGGACGCATCTTAGTGGTTTCTAAATTCGAATTTTTAAGTGTTGAATTCTCTTTGCAAGAATTCAATTCCATCACAATTCTAGTATTTAGACCTTTAATTCTCGAAATAATACCTCAAAATGTTAATTTTAACGTCTGATATTTCGCTATCAAACAATCTTGTTTGTTACTATCTCCCAGTGTATTATATTGACATTCTACATAACTATTTTTATCACAACTGACTTTGAATAATAAATGGCAAAAAATGAAGACAATGAGGCAAAGGCACTACTTGGAAATCTCGCGAAGGTGAGTCTTAAATTTCTGCATATAAAAACGAAACTAAAAGTCTATTTTCCATTCGTATGGACTTTGAATATTCCCGGTTTTACTGCCTCTATACAGAGTTGCCGAATTGTCGGAGTTAGAGTGATTTCAGTTAGTTTCCACGTAATCCGCGCTCTGACGCCAACTGGTGTTGCGATAATTGTTTCCCCCACTGTACGTACTGTACACGTGAGAAACATGAAGTGATATATGAATTAAATATGAGGATGTGTTACTTTGTGTCCATAGCAAAAATGGCAATTACATACTTCCTACAATTCCACATTATCCTGCTTAATTGTACTGTTTTATTTATATTGTTAACCATTAACTTATTTTTTTTAATTCCTTGCGGAAAAACTAAAGATTTTTAAAACAGATCCAGCTCTAACTCTATAAATCATAGAAAAATCAAATATAAATTGATTGTATGTATACCAACCTTGAGAAAAACTATTAAGTAAATCAGCAGACTACAGTGACGTACGTGATAGCAGGGAACAAATTTAAACACAGCTACATTATCCTCCGGCCAACTGATAAAACTAGGAGGATAATTGTTCATACTCAGTAAGTAAAAAACGTGATTTACATGAATTCGATATGGGAAAACGTTGCTTAGTTGAAGACAAAAGGAAAAAACAAAATAATACAGATACTTTCAAATTACGCTAAATCTCCCAAAAAGTATTTATTTCTGCCATGAACCATTCATGTAATTTCGTGAATTCCTATTTCAGAACAATTAATTTAATTACCTGAAATATTAATTCATGTGATTGATATATACGTGAAAAAACTATTGGATGTTTAATATTTAACTAATAATGTTTGTTAAAACAAATCGAACTAATTTATAACTAGTAGTGATATTTAAGATATTCAAATTAATTTGATTGAATCAACCTTGTGAAAAACTAAAAGTTCAAGACCATAAAGGTTTTGAATAAAAAAAATAAAAACATAAAGTCTATAAGTAGACTATCGTAAAAGGAGGGAAAATAAGTAATCGACATGAAGATTTTGTGAAACCTTTTTTCGGAAATAGAATGCAGGATATGGGACGAGTTTTTCAGGAAAAGATTTATTTTTTCATCCCGGAAACTCAGCATAATAAACAACACTACTAAGTAAAGAGGAAGTTTCTAAAACTATCATGATTCTCTTTCTGTAGCCCAAGGAAGGAATTTTCACTACCGAACTCGCTTCGGTGAAACCGCATTGCAGGTGCAGCGAGATTTAGAAAGGAAACTAAACCGAAACGAAAAAAATGGCGGAAAAAGCACTTCATTATTCTAATAACCGAAACCGTAGAAACTGTATACTGAGCAATAAATTCCTTTTCATCTTTACGACCGCAGACGGAGCATCGGTGGAACACTTTTTCAGCAATTGCTCCAGGCAATGGAACGTACGGATAAATAGTCATTTCAGGCATTCGGAAAAAATAGGCACCAACATGTCGAGGTATGCATCCAGAAGAAGTTGAGTTTGAAAAGACTGCGAATGCAGAATTTTAATAAAAATGATGATTTCCATTGTCTTCGAGTGGAAGATTAAAATACGCTGAGTCGTAGCGGGATATTTCTTCCAGAATTGCTTCCTTGAGTATTCAATGAATAAGGAAGTAATGGCTTAGCAGCACATACTGCTTCTTACGTACGTTTCGATGACAACGAAACTTAGCTTTAAAGTCATGCACAGAGCAGTTGTCTGCCAAAGGAAATGCCATAACTGTTGAAGAGAGATTTGTGTTTGGAGTTTTAGGAAATTCAAATAGGACCACTCCTTGTTTTAACCTAGCAGATTAGTTTAATGAAATGTTTATTCTTCATTTACAATTATGCTGGGCTGGATACTAATTTATTCACGAGTTATCGAATGCGCTAAATTGTAGAGCTAATGACATTGTAATAGAAGTGTGCCATAAAATTTAAATAAGATAAATTCATTTATCCGCACAACTTATTGGTTTCTATTGAAGGCTTACCGAGATGATTTTTACGTTTTTCTATGTTACATAAAACACATTCACATTAGTATAGTTTAATAGTATACTTTAATCATGGGGAATTGAAGCAAAATTTGGAATAGTATGTAAAAATACACTAATATTTAATTTCAAGCATTCACAAAAAATGAATTCAATTAAGCATTTCTAACTTTGACCTCTTATTAATTTATAAGAATGGATATGAGAAATGGGAATACCTATGGTGTCCGGACTTAACTTAAAAACTATCAACTCTTATTTCGTAAGAGTTCGTTCGTATACCCAGGCATGTATGGTGCAAGAACTTTCAGCGGTAGAAAGTGTTTCTGAAATCAAAACAATTATGACTTGGAAAATTGTGTATATAATATCTCATTCAAAACTTAGTTTTCTTTTTGCTAGAGAAAGCCAGCATAATTTGTATTCCTTATATAGAGTGTATGATAGTTTGCTAATAATATTAGTTATGTCTAATTACCGAATGTATCGCAAATTTTGATGTAAGTCGATAAATAAAATTATGCTTGGCCATGAGGTAGAAACCTTCGCCGGATCTATGATAAAAAAGTCAAATTAGTATTACTATATTGGAATTCCTTACATCGAGCTTCAATTAACAAAGTATCTTTCGTAAGTTATTTTATTTTGATCTTCGCCAACTTGGGTGGCTATTAATCTCGTCTCGTCTTCAGTATAATGTTAAACTAAGCAACATGAAGTTATGTATCCTCAATCAAAAAGGAATTTATGGCAATCGAGATACTTGATCAATTAATTACTTAACGAGTCAATTAAAGTGGTATCGGTGCGACGGGGAGAGGAGATTTTTACAAGCTGTTGATAGCAATCGAGATAAAGATCGAAGTGCAAACTGATTTGTAGAGTGGGTCGCCGTCATTAAAAGGCAAAAAGCGATTAGTTGTTTCGAGGTGACCGATCTCTAGGAATGCCACCGCCATATTCCAGTCTTTGGACATTTCTTTTCCCGTTAACGCGTCTCTTCCGTCCGCGGTTGGGCGCCTTCCGACATCCACTCTCGTGTAGCGCAGCGGGTTCCCTTTGCATAATCGTCCCAGCTTAAAGATACATACGAGATGAATAAATGCCTGCATCTGATGGGACGAGTCATGAAGTATTTTTTCTGTCATCGCAGGAAACAGCTTTGAAATGAAATGCCGGAGTACGTTTCCAAAATCACACTGGAACCGCATGGAGACATCTTTCCATGATGTTAAATTATCTGCAGAGGGAAATGTCGACAGCTGTTTGTAAGTTATGTACACCGCAAATCAATTATATGCCAAGATACATATAAAGACGAATTCGAGACGAAAATTTTATTCAATCAAATCGATAATTTGTCTAAATAAATGTTATGATAAATTCAAGACGAATTTTCTAAAACACATAATGTATGGATGATATGGTATACTACCGTCTAACACTTTTCGATAGGATAATTTGCCCTTTTCCCTTGAACTAGCTCAGTAACGTCTTTTTTGACTATCCATCCATAATTTTCACAGATTTCTACCATTCACTAGTTTTTAGTAATCCATCTCCTCTCAATATTAGACTTCTCAATAATAGACTTCTCAATACTACACTTCGATTACATACTCATCTTTTTCTTTTACCTTATGCATTAAATTATTTTCTACCAGTGGAAAAACTGTTCGCACTTTTATTATTTGCTTACTTGGTAATTTTTAACTCGTTTTCACCATGATTTCTACTTCACTGGCGAGTATTAAATGATTACATATGTAGGTTAGAAATTACACTAAAACATGTGTTTGTCTATAAGTAAATATCATGGAAAATTCATTACCAAATAGAATTTAAACCCGATTCCATGATTTTCACATCTATAAACCAGTAGTCCGTTAGTTGCCTAGATAATTCTTGCAGGAGATTGCACGCAATAATAATACTTTAATTTTTGAGTTTCTTTGACCTGTTAATGTTTATACATAATAATATAAAAGATTGAGCATTAAAAGGTATATGAATATTTTTGATGACTGAATGTAATGTTAAAGGCGCCCGGTGAATTGGTCCGGGGGGAATTATTACGCGGGGAATTGATCCCCCGCGCTGATGTTGTACTACCAACCCAACCCAATCCCCCCAGTTAATTTATTTATAAGATTGACCAATAATTAAGGCCTGTAGATTAACATAAGACTGAATAACAGTAGTACAACATCAGTTCGGGGGATCAATTCCCCGCATACCAATCTGTCGGGAGATCAATTCCCCGCGTACGAATTCCCCCGGACCAATTCACCGGCCACGAATCCGGCGCCCGAATTCCCCGCGTACGAATTCCCCCCAGGACCAATTCACCGGCCACGAATCTTAAAAATACCAACAATAATAAATTGCATTTTCAGATACTATACTGGCAATGTAATTAGTATCATCAACCAAAATTTCTGTGTTCATGCGGAAATATACACCGACGCACGACCCCCTGATTGTCAATCTATCTGCAGCATAAAATGAATAAGAATATTCATTATTATTTTACAAAGAAGATCGTCTCGAGCTTTATTGCATAGAATCTCTGGTCCGGGCACTAGCAATTTATCCGCCCCTCAAACTGCTCCAAAATCCGCGTCTACCGACGGTCATTGAGTTTTTATTTTTCCGAAGCGAAACCGGTCATTTTGCGGTTTCCACCCCAACCCCCGCCCGCAACCCTTCGATGCCTTGGCCTCGATCCTTCGCTCGGTAAATCGCAATGGCCAAGGCCGGGAAGTGTCCCTGCTTATGTGTGCACCAATGAGTGGTCATTGAACCCTCCGCTGAAGTGTTATTTAATCCCAAGTGCGAGTAGCATCTGCTTCAAGGGGTCACAAGTGCGTAAGTTCATCCCACTGATTTAAATCCGGTTTATCTCTGTTTTGGCCCTTCTGTTTATGGTCCTTCACGTAACTCACGAGAGATGGCTAAAATTTAGCGGAAGACTCAGCCCATCTCTACGGCAGCGGGTTTTGAGATTTATTGCTGGACACGTATCCGGCTGAGAGTTACTCCCAAAGAAAGACTACGGTCCGAGGGAAATAAGTGTTAATATATTGTTGCTTATCGGGGAAATGAGATACCCTCTTATGGCCAACACCCGCTTCACCGAGGTTCTATTTTAAGGACCCGGATTCTAGTCTTCCGTCATGTGAATATTTCAATCCTTTGGAATTACACTTTGAAATATCTTTGATACTTACAAATCTCCTCCTATACTACATCTCCTTTATCTATATATTATTACTAATTTTGAATGATTATTTTGAAATTTTAAATTGGCACTTCCTGATAAGCCATAAGTTGACTTAGGGGGAACTTTCAGGATAAATTATTTACGCATTCAAACTAAGTCTCATGTATTTGTATTATTATCACGACTTTTTTATCGAATGTTTCTCGAACTTATCCACTAATTTATTTAATTATAAGGACTACAAGTAGGATCTAGGCCAGGTGGTAGTTTTCTTTTTATAGGGGAAGAAAATACATTACCCTGCCTGGTATTCACCCCAGTTGAGAGGAAAACCCCCAAAAACCTCCTAACGGTAATATTATGCTACCATCTTGTAATGTTCGATATTCAATGCACTATTAAAGCTTATGTCATTTAGATCTGCAATAGCTAACTTTGCTATATTCATCAATATTTTTTATTTTTGCTATAACAGCGTATAATGTAATATTTTTATGAATTATATAATTGGTTTCATCTTCGATATTCCGTTTTGTGTAGCATGCATTAAAATTGCTTGTACATGATAATGAGAAATGTAATTGCAGCAATAAATTTAAATAAAACAACAGAAAAAATAAGATGCTACGACCGCAATTGTCATCATTTTGAACACCAAAAAGCAAATAGTAAATACGAATCAGGTCATAGCTCTATAATCTCACACTGGGAGTTAAGTAACGAAAATAATAGTAGGGATAACGAAGACGAGATCCACGAAACATTAAGTAAAGAAGCGATCATTGACACCATTGCCAAATAATATCCAATTTATTTTGAAACCTCAACGTCACTTCTTCGAAAATTTTACTTTATTTCTTTTGCTGTTATGAAAGGTAGTACGTTTACGAAAAAGAGAAGAGCCTCTGTAGGTAAAAAATAAGAATTCCTTTGAGATTTTGTTGAATCGTCACCTTCAGTAAAGGTTAATCAAAATTGAAAGTACACTCAGACTTATCGCAAATCGATCATTTTCGATGACGAGTGAATCACGATAAAAATTGGTGATCTTTTTCTAAAATAATTTCGGCCCCTTGTTCATTCGGGGGAGTCAATTTTTTCCTACGCCAAAGCGCAGTGACTCGGCTCTTTATGTCGGGCGAAATCCATGACGGCGAAGGTTTTTTCATCAAATGCGGCGCTTAAAAAATGAAGGAATCCCTTTCTTGGGTCGTGCAAAAGAGGGAAAAACATCGGCGTGAGGAATAAATGGCAGCGGTCAAAGGACGGGCGATGACTGCGCACAGGACGGCCAAAGGAAAGGGTTTTTTTCATAAGAGGTTATTTGGAGGAAACAAAAGTTTGGGAGGAGAGAATAGATAGTGGAAGGATAAAGTGATGGGGCAAATAAAACGTCTTAGAATGACTAATGAAGATTGTTTCGTGAATACTTGACAGCCTACGTGTCTATGTACCGATCAGAGGACGACGCAACTTTTCCAGATGCTTCTACGATATGCTGTAAAAAAAGCACTCATTTTCAATAAATTATACAAAAGTATAGCGAATTTATTGAGAAATACTTTGAATATGTTTTAGTGAGTAAAACTAAGCAAATTTGGTTATAATTCTGATATATTTAAAGCGAAATATTTTGCGGGTATTGAAAAAATCGATATTTTATATTGAGGATCGCTAAGACTCATTTTTCTTCGGTCATACATCGCTTTAAATGAAATTTAGCGCGCGTTTCATTATTCTTTTTCGCGTTTAAAAAAAAAACATATTTAGTTCAATGAAGACCTGTATACATAACCTTGAACGTATTTTACAGAAAATAATTTCAAAGCAAAATGTGTCATGTTAAAGAGACGATAATGAATTAAGCTATCAATGAGTATGTTTTTTGAACTTTCATCTGGCATCAGCTTATTAATTAAGAATAGTTTAAGTAATATGAAGCTCGATAACTTTACTATTTTATATCCTGAAGTTTCCGGTGATGGCTGTGAATGAGGAAAGAGTCAAAAAATACTCCAAACACCATTAAAAATGAAAAGGACCATTTTTGATAGTGTTTGGAGTATTCTGTGACTCTTCCCTTACTAGTTTATGTTTCCGATAAGTTGCCATTTATTTCCGTGTTTCGAAGATGATCGAAATCTATAGAATTAATGGGTATGATTATCAAAGCCGAAAAATGTCTCTTTAGCATTAACTCTTCTGTTTCATGTGAAAGCATACTATAGACAAAACTTTGAAGTGGAATTAATATTACCAAACAATTAGTTTATAGTCATTCTTGAGAACTAGTCGAGGAAATATTACAGTATTGAAGGGTTTTATGCTACTTTTAAAGTTCTAAAGGTCACTCTTGCTTTCAACTACTGCGGGAAACGAAATAATCTTGCTCTCATAGTAAATGTGTATTGATTTGCTATTCAAATGTGCCAAAACCAACTAAAACTAAAAATAGGGAATGAACACATATAAGCGAATGCAAAGGAAGGAAAGAGGAAGATAAAAGAAAAGTAAGCGATAAAGGAAAGGCTCATTTGCGTCTCACTTGAGGTAGAGGAAGGAAGATGAAGTGGTTAAAGCTGAGAGAAGAAGCAATAAAAGCGTTAGTAAAGAGAATGAAAGAAAGATTTTTTTGAGTATCCGGTTAAGGAAGAGACTTCGGAGACTCAATGCGCATTCGGAGATGGAATCGAAAGCACTGCACATAAAGCCTCGCAATCTAAACTCAATTTTCTCTCTTTGCTACCTTTTATTTTCCTTCCTTTCTTCCCATCGAGATTGCGCTGCCACACACAGCGCGATGGAGCATTTTATTCTCGAGATTTAGCCCTTACCTTTCCGCGACAATAACCTCTTCTTCGTTCCATTCCTTGATTAGGATTCGGAATTATAGAGTTTTCGTCACGTTCCTTTTCTTACTTGGCCCATTAGCGGACCAAAAGTGAATGATGGAGTTCCAGCATCCTACAGACGAACATAAGAAACTCTCTCTGATTCACAGGAAGAACGGCAGTACGTAGCTATCCTTTGGAGGCGTAACTTTTAATTAAATCTAATACCTTTAAGATGATAACAGTTTCAAATCCCGAAAGTTAGCTTGGAATTTTTACTGGATTTTTAGAAGTTTGAGGAAAGTACTCTAAGCAGTTACGTTAAACATACAATAACGCTGCCGAGATCGTAATGTAATTTAATGGGAAAAATTAAAATGCCGTTCATTAAATTATTAATATGCAAGACAGTTAAAAAAATTTAAAAAATCACAAATCACCCAAGAATCCTCCACTGAATATTCATAACGTTAATTCTTTTCGTATACTACGGATATTCAAAATATAGATTTCCTTAAACGGAGTAATATGCAGAGAATAATATTTGTCAAATACGGGCTAAGTACCTGCTATAGATTCAGGATATACATAAACCTCATAATATGATCAATTAACAGTTTCTTTAAAGAGTATTATTAAATACATATCTAATGACTTTGGATAAGTATTCTTCAGTGAACACTGAGAAGCTACTCCATTTTTGTTACGATCAATATATCATTAAATGTTGAAACACGAAGGAGACCACGTTATGCCAAAACCGAAAACCCGTATGATCGGTGAGTGAATTCGAATTGTCAGGAAATGGATTAAAAAAATAAGAGTAACGTTTTTATCGGAATTGGTATACTTTTAGTCAACTTTATACTTATAGATAGAAATTTGCGATTTAGATAATTACCGTTAAGCTTGAAAAAAATCAGACTTTATTACGAGAAAAACATCGCTGAAGCATCCAACTGCGATGCAAAAATGCAGGAACCTCGAACAGCTGATTTTTACGGCTAATTTATGATGGCGATAAACCACTGAGATATTACGCATCCTCTGATGACCGCAGTAATGAGGAAGGACAGGGAGAGGAACGATAAAAACAGGAAGTAAAAACTAGAAGGCGAGGAATCGAACGAAGAATGCCGATTGCAGAGGGTAAAGCTTCTTTTCCATTAAATATCTCTGAAATCAGAAAGCAAAATCCTAATGCAGTGGATTCATCATCATAAGACTCCATCTTCCCACAGTGGGTAAATGTGCACCAATGATCCCACTTAGTTTACCCTACATATGTATATAATTTTTGCACGCTTTCCTATGTTAAGTTAAATTTCATTTCCAACATTTGTACATTTTTTTGGTTCTTAAATATCTGTATTTAGCTTTTGTATTTTTAATATCTGTATAGATAGTTCGCTATCATAATATTTGAATATTTTTTTAAATATATGTATAGATTAAGTGGAAGATGGGACTTAGAAGTCTCGATTTCGCCTAATGAAGTCCCTATCTATCTAGTTTCCTGGTTCAAGTATTAATATAAATTTTACTTCAATCATGGATAGATGGCGGGTCATTTTAAACTTAGAGTACACAAAATAAGAAAGACAAAGTGATACAAAGTCTAGCAAACAATTTACCTGAGCTGATACAATAATAAACATTAAGATTTTGATACAGAGGAGCTCGATAAGAATTAATGCATGTAATAAGGTTTCATAGCATTCGCAAATTAGTGTTTAACTGGGCGTCACTTGGAATAAATGTTAAACTGTATTTATTAATGGTTTATGGGCTTCGCTAATGACATTTATTCACCTTTAGCGGTAATTATTGTTTTGTGAGGCACGTTTGAAAACAATTCGAGGCGTCAGACTGTAGTCTATACCTCGAAAAGTTAGATCTAAACCATAGAGTAAGGATCCTTACTCTTATGTCTACACTTAACTCATGGTTGATCTCAGAAATGATGCTTTCCTTTCTAAAAACTGATTAGTTTTGAAAATTTATCCATAACTTTTCCGTTTCTCAATGATAATAAATTTCCCAAAATAAAATAAATGGCCTAAAGGAAAATTGCAAAAGGTACGGGATTTTCATTTTTGTGCTATTTGCTTTTTGTGATAAAAACGGAATCAGCCGGACAGCAAAATTTACCTTATGAATATTCCCTGTAAATGAAATAAATCAACGTATCTGAGGAGTAAAAGTGAAATCCTTATATAGCCGAAGAGCAGATCAAATTTGCATGGAAAGTGATTACGGGTTGAAGGAGAGAGAGAGGAGGTAAATGGAATCGCGTTTTTCCCTGGGTACTCTGGGGTTAAGGACAACTCGACTTGCTTACATATCCAAGCTCCTGCATAACGCATGTGATGTTCCTGATCTTCCTTCCTCCTTCCAGCCTCGACGCCATGGATTCCAGGTGCTTCTTCAAGTCCATATCCCTCTGCAAAAGAGCATAAGTGAAAACATTAACATAATGTAGACACATGCCATTCCTGAGTAACATGCTCCTATTTCGAGCTTCAAGTATTGCTTATTATTAAATAAACAGATACTGAATGTTAAACTATGTTTTTTTGATTAACTTGAATTTCATTGAGAGCATTTTGAATGAGGTATCGTCCAAAGCTAAAGTCTTTCAATTTCCAAATTTTGTAGTAATATCTACCATATGTATCTCATTAATATATCTATAAATATATGTATTCAATCTTTACTTAAAAAATGAACCTGAAAACCAGCATGTTTACTTAAAAATATAGACACCTGAAAGTTATCCGAATTCATGTTGTCCGAATTTTGTGAATATTTCTAAAAAAATCTACAACTAAATAAATTAGAGACAACAATTTTACAGGATTACAACTTCATCGATAAGGGTATCTCAAGGATGTAAATACACGTAAAGTTATTCAATATCTTAAAAATATAGAAGCATATAATAATATGTTCTACAGAACCTAGAACAAAGAGGAAGAATAAAAAACATTGAATAAAGTTTGCTTTATTTATTGCAATAGCTGCAACTATGGAACTATTATCTTTAAGTCATTAGAAAAGATTCAAGCAATTGGTTGGGGATTGAAAAACTACTATTTCATAAAATTGAATGATTTGGCAAAAATTTCATATGAAGGAATGTTGTAAGTATCAAAACATATTTATTTTATTCCCAATATTGAAATACTCAAAGGCGTTCGGTTTGAATGCACTCAATCAATTTCAGAAGTTCAATTTTTCGAGTGGTCAAACGATGACCTTTCCTCATGCCGACCTTGAGCGAATGAAATCAAGGGCCTGGAGGTCAAGAAGAAGAAGCTGGATAAAGCCACGAAAATAAAAAAATATGATCAGAAACGACAAGAGAACCAGAGACGAAGTTTGGATAATCTTCCGTTGGATAAACTGCTTTAATTTCTCAAAGTTTTCTAAGGAAATATTTGAAACTGATTGTGCTCCTCCGTCTTAGAGTGTCTTAAAGAAAAATTCCTCCGTGGAGGCGAAAGTTATAAACTTTTGAAGTGGCGAGATTAAAAATTTAAGCCCGGAAAAATTAACGTCTATGAAATAGTATGAGGTATCAAAAAGGAAGTAATTGTAAAACTTTCCCGTAACCTTTGACTCGCCATTTCCTGCCCTTTTAACCTTTGCCCCAATGACGTCAACTTTTATTACATAAATGTTTGTAGGCGTTAACCTTTAGGAGAGCAGAAATACGGAAATAATCGGGATTTCAGTGGGATTAACGCTTGAAAACTTTGCCAATGAATATTATACTCGGTTAAGAGCCTTTTAGGTAATCTAACTCCGCTGCATTTAAGAAACTTAAGTTTCTCAATAATTAATTTAAGAGACTTGGAATTTAAACACTCCATTGGAGCGAAACGGTCTTTTCTGAGGTTAAAAACTTTACAGGGGCGAAATAATCGTAGAGATTTCAACGTGAAAATCTAATTTAATAACGACTTTAAGATGACGGAATATACGAAATTAAACAAAAAATATATTCCTTGATCAAGATATAAATAATATGTAAGATTTTTCACATGTATGTAGATAAGACTTCCTACAGAGAATACATGTGCTCTAGGTGCTTCTCAGTTTTTCAAATTTTTCATGTGAATGTAAAAGTTGATTCTTTTTTAACCTTTGAAGCTTTTGAACTGAACCGTTTCAATATCTACGTAAATCAAATTTTTATTCGCGGTAAATGGATGATATATCGAAGCTTAGCGAGTTACATTTTTTACTACGGAAAATTTTATTTATAAATCAGTACTTTCTCGTTGCTAGCCAATAGCAATTTTGTTTGAGTCCCAATTAAAAAACTCTGAGCTAGCAAATATTAAGCATATTCATTCAATTTAAAGGCCAAACATTAATCTAAGTTAATTTCCATTTGAGAATTCCTTATAAACCTCACTCAAAAGAAGAGTGGACATTTCTCCCCTCTGGATATTTCATAATTTAAGCTGGAACTTTTAGATGACATTTAACTTGCACTCTACCTGCGTAGGTGGTATCCGCCCACTTAATACTCACAAATATATTTCATAAGCAAATAGATTTCCAGAGAAGTAAAAAAGATTCATTACAACCACAAAAGAAAATTTATAGCTTATAAAAATATATTCTATTATTGGAAATTTAGTGAATTTTCAGCACTTATCGATTAGAATACACTATTTACATGTATGGAGTTATAATATCATAAATTTTTGTTTTTGTTGCAACTCTATTCTATATAATGAAATTTTTTGTGGCAAACTTGTTATTTATGCATTTACGCTTTATAATTTAGAGAATATTTCGAGTGAAAGTTAAAACATTTTTTTTATTTCAGCTCTTATTTAAAGTCTATATTTACTTATACCCATAATTTGTATTTCTATATTTTGTAGGATATTAGATATACTTTCAACGAAATAAAATTGGACAGGATGAAAATTGAAACAAACTTTGTAAATTCCACTATAAATTGATAATGCGTAACCGGTTTTGACCATTAGACCATCCTCAGATACAATTTACAATAAGGTCAGTGAAGATGTTCATATCCGTAAAATTATAGAATTGATAATATATGCATTATAAATAAATAGTGGAAGTTATAAAGTTTGTTTTAATTTTCATCAATTCTTCCTTCCAAAAAGTGGAACCTTCAATATTTTATTATAAAAATAGGGCATTTATGAATTCATCACTAACGTAGCTGGACTACTGCCAGTATTTTAAGTTGTTATCATTAAGTTTCCCTTATTTCCCCTCTTATTCACTGAGAATTCATTTCAGTCATCGCGATACTCATCAGACATCTATCCTCTCCCTGGCTATTAATGTAAGCTAGCGATCCTTCATCCGAAGACGACATTATCAGCAGGAATTTCAAAATTCGGAGCCAATTAACTCCCCTTACCTAACCGTGGAGGAGATTTTAAAGGAGCATCGTTTGCTCAAAGTACAATTACCTAAATGAGATTCCGCGATCGAAGCTGTTGATTAGAGGTTCGCGGGGACAGCGCGATTAGGATATTTGAGTAATTGCGCCGCGGATTCCCAGTAATTGGTCATCCCACTCAGGTTCATCAGAAGAGTGACATTTGAAAGATCAAAAGTCTCAACGCCCTGATACGAGAGAGCTCCATCGATTCTTCCTTCCCGCTGCCTCTGTATCTTCTCGGAAGGAGGCGATACGTTTTTCTTCTCTTTTTAGCTTTTCATGCATTAAAGATTCTTAGTTTGCGAGATGTTCTCGGCACGTACAGCGAGAAACTTCTTCTTCCCGGTGATATTTAACAGATGGGATCCCTAGAATAAATATTCCCTCAGGGATTTCTAAATCCATTAGGAGGAGCCGACGGAACGGAGAGGACAACGTTTCTGTGTGTCTCCGCGAATTTTTCGGGTCTTAAATATTTATGCTCAAAAGATGGGAGGAGAGGGCATTAAAGGTAAAATTTCTCTCACGATAATTAACTTGGAGCTCGCGCGAGGGTTTAACCGATGGTATAACCCGATGATTTATTAATTTTCGGTTATAGCGTTACGTAAAGTTAATAACTTAAAATTGATAAACTATGTTAACGAGCATTGTAATCCATTTTCATTTTGTTATACTTATAATGTAGTACGCTTACTCATATATAGTAGATGATGAAAGTTCGAAGTTAAACTGGCTTACAATCTATTGAACTAGACCACTGATGTAGATTACAAAGACCTTCCAGACAAGCATTTAATGTTTAGCAGGATATATAAATACTATAATATATAAATGCTATAATATAATAAAAATGATATAATATATAGATGGTATTTATTGCGACGAGATAATGCCATAGCCAATTTAGGTACTCTTGCTTTCTTTTTCTATATGTTTACTATCGTATTTCACTTGATAGTAGTTCCGTGTTATAACTTGTCAAGGGAAACATTTTGAATAGTTTTTTCTTAAAAAATAATATAATAATTTCTTGGAAAAAGTGTTCAAAATTGTCTAACCAATTAATTTCATTATATCTCTTAAAGTAATTTGATTGTTCAAAAATATTATTCATTCTTCTTGCTTACTGGATTCAAAAAATATCATTAGATGTAATCAACTTCGTTTTACCTTGGTTCAATTTTATTTATATTTTTAGAAACGAAAGGTTTGTAGAAGTTAATTTTTTTAAGTTTATTTTCCTGTTTTCTCTACGATGTAAAGCAGTACAGTCAGTTCATAGTTGTTGTTTTTCTCTTTTCTCAGCAGTTTTGTTAGTTATACACATTTACTTATTAATACCGATTATTCATCTAAACGTTCGATGCATACGCCTATTATTTCTCAATACGTACAATCGTCCTTTGCTCTAATTTTAAGAATTCTTATCATTCTATCAGTTTTATCAGTTTTTCTGCGTTCTTTATAATACTTCGAACCGGTTTGAATTCTTTGAATTCGTCTGGTATTTTATTTCATTTTATACATCTCATCTCTATGGATAACAAAACACTACTCACTAGAGAAAACCTAATTTTCTTATTACCCTATTCATATTATCATTTATTCTAAAATCTTTTTATTTGAAGTACAAAATTTAATAAAACGTCATATAGCAAAACTTATTTACCCAAGAAAGCTATCCAAATGTCTCCTTGCAAAAAAGTGAAAATAAAATTTAAATTATCCAACTTCCTTGATCATCACTCAAAATTTATGAAGCTGAGTAGTATGACGTAGCGGTCATTTTTCCACTCCGCTAAGAGCTTCTACGTTGATGGACCCATTTCCATTAACCTTCACTCGGTCTTTGAAGGTTGCTACGTACAGCAGAAATGCAAAAGTTGCACATACTCATAATCATACTTCGTACTCTTAAGTTTTTAAACACTGTATTTACAGAATTTAACGGCGCAAAACTATGGATATTTTAAGAAATTTAATTTAACATTGCCACCTGGCCGGAAGACCAACTTGCAATGTAATCTAAATTAATAAATACAGCTTTCAAGTGGATCGATGTGAACGAACGAATATTATATGAATTTTTCTAAGAGGAGAAACGCTTCGCTCTTCTACATTTAAGAACTTGAGAAATTTCTAACGTTAAGAGTATTACTGAAAATATTCACTAAATAGTTTTCTTGTTTTTCAAACTGATTATTTTAACTGAATCTTGAAATCGCTTAGTCAAACCCTCAAGTTATTGTAGGATAAGTTTATTGTATTTTGAATAGCATCTTCAATTTATATGATATCGCTGAGAAATCTGGTAAACCAACATGCATAAAATAGCTTCAAAAATATTTTTGTCATTCAGAATTACGTATGAGCTTAATAATACAGAATTCTTATGTTTATAAATGCTCTACTTTCAATGAAGAAAAATTGAATTTCCATAATCTTCCCTGGAAGATTATGAAAAATCACCTCAACTTTAGTCAATGAAACTATGGAAAAGGAAAAGAAATATACTGGGGTGGCTTTGGAAATCAGTGCTAAATCGAACTACAAAAATATTTAACTCCTGGATCTATTTTTATAAAAAAATAAAGGACTTTTCGGTCTATACGGCGATTTTCCCACGTAAATATAATTAAATGCAAATATTTTGGTATAAATTCTACTTTTAATTTTATGTGATTTTATTAATTAATATGGCATTGATATTTTCTACACGCATAAGAAATGAGCTATAATTTATTCTTGTATTTTATTTAACACAGGAAACTTCTCTCAATACCCCCATGCAATTTTCATTTTCTTCTAACTCTCATTTTTTTATTCTCTTAACTTATTCACTTTACCTCATAACAGATAGAAAGAATTACAGAGATTGTTTCTGATATTTTAATCTACAAGTACATTCCCAAAGATCAGTAAATTTACTTTTACGGTAAGACAGCATTTCTCTAGTACAACTCAAAGCATGCATACGATTATATACATTTCTTTTCTAGCCTATTTCTTTCATCTCAGACACGTAATCATACGTCTTAGAGCATAAATTTTCTCCCTTAAGTTTACCGTATGTTTTCTCCATTTAATCTTGCCAATATCAATAACCCAGCATTTTTGCGTTCCATCCTTTCCTATTTGTTCTATCCTTGCGTTCCATTTTACACATTCTTTCATTTTATTCACACGATAAAACCACCTACGCGGAACGCTTTCGCATTTACTGCTGAGATAATCTCTCTATTAATTCACCTCACAAGCGTTACTGGCCGTTTTCTGCTATGATATACGTCTTCCAGATCGTTGCTCTCATATATCGTATATTCAGTTTACTCACGATTATTCTAAAGTCTCGTTACAGTACAGAAAATCAAGGATAAACTTAATAAAATACATAAAACAAATTCCGTTTTCCACTGCTCTGGTTCCTAATTTCTTCAGCTACTTGTAATGATTGAAGTCTTTAACATTTTTTCGCTCCCCTTTGCAAAATTATCGGATTCACAGTGATTAATGAAAACTAGGCGCCCTTTACTCAGTATCTATAAACCTAATATGTTTAGCAATAAAATGAAACGTTGAAGCCGTAACTTTGTGGAATTCCATTAAAGGAATGGAAAAAGATAACTTAAATAATTCGACGAAATATATATTTCAGCGACATATCTCGTAGATTCATCATCAGATATTCATATCGCTCAAATACATATTTCGCGTAACTTACTCTAAGCTATTATTCTTCGCTTCCTGTTTAGTAGTGGTTTTTTACTTTCTCCATATACGAAGTATAGAGAAAGTATTGTTTTCATGAAAAAATTCGACTTCGAGATTTCAACGGAAATACATGTTTTGGGGTCCCTAGAACACGTTTTGACCATTTTCGGAATGATGTCTGTGTGTGTGTGTGTGTGTGTGTGTGTGATAGTGGGCGCTCTAACATGAAAACTATTAGTCGTATCAATACCAAACTTCATATATAGTAGTGGTGTGTGTGCTGTCAGAGTTGATTAGTTTTTGGAGTAAATCGGTCAACCGGAAGTCGAGCTTTATTCATTAAAGCTCATTTCCTGTTTTCAAAATATCTCCATAAATATGATATATACGTATATTGTATTACTTATAAAAGTTTTAGATAATGTAATTTACTATAACTTTTGTATTTAATATATTTTTGTATCACCACTTTATTAGGAGTTATTCGTGTAATACCGATAAACCGGAAGTATCTGATTATGTACTTTGTGGGCGCTCTAACATGAAAATTGTTTGTCGGATCAACACCAAATTTTATATATAGTATTTTGGTTTGTGTGTTTAGAGTTGATTAGATTTTGGAGTAAATCGGTCAACCGGAAGTCGAGCTTCATTCTTCAAAGCTCATTTCCGGTTTTCAAAATATCTCCATAAATATGATATTTAGGTATATAGTATTAGAAATAAAAGTTTTAGAAAATATAATTTACTATGACTTTTGTATGAAACATATTTTTGTATCACGGATTGTTTAGGAGTTATTTGTGAAATACTGATAAACCGGAAGTTGCTGATTATGTACGTTGTGGGCGCTCTGGGCGCTGGGGCGAAAGGCCACTTCATCGTTTTTCATCGAACATGTCCTGAAAAACATTATTTATAATGTTTGTGACGTAAAAGATAATAATATATATAAATTAATCACTCATCTTCAAAGTTTAGATGGAATATAGAGTTCGAAATTACTGTCGTAGATAAATATTTACATCTTATATATGGAGAAAGTCATGTGCTGGCCACATCAGATTTTTTATGTTAACAAACATGACGTTGGGTATTAATATCTACGTATATATTCATTTTTAAATTACATAATTTCAGATTTTCTTTCACCGTCTCCGTAAAAAAATATTTTTACTTTCTCCCTATACGTAGTATAGAGAAAGTATTGCATTCGCAAAAAAGTTCGACCTCCAGATTTTGACGGAAATAGATGTTTTAGGACCCATAGAGCTCGTTTTCGTTATTTTCCCGAACATGTCTGTCTGTGGTAAAAACGTTTTTGGGCGCTCTATCTTAAAAAGTAATTATCCGATCATTTCCAAAATTCATATTTAGTATTTTCCTAACAATGCCAAGAGTTGATTATTTTTTTATGAATATCGCTTAACCAGAAGTTGCGGTTTATCCGGAATAAAATTTTTTTTCTTAAATATCTCTGTCAGAATGCAATGTAGGTATATACAATTATTTACAAAAGTTATAGATAATATACTTTACTACAATTTTTGTATGAAACATTTTTTCGTAACACTGATTGTTAAGGAGTTATTCTTCAATGATGGTTAACCGGAAGTTGTTGTTAATCCAGAAATGGAAGTTTTTATACATATCTCTGTCAAAATGCAATTTACATATATACATTTACGTACAAAAGTTATAGATAATGTATTTTACTACAACTTTTGTATGAAATATTTTCCTGTAATACTTATTGTTTGGGAGTTATTTATATATTACCGGCATATGCTTCTCTTTTCAACAAATATGGAGAAAGTCATGTGTTGGCCACATCAGATTTTTTAAAATGGGGATGCACATTCAAAATATTCTTCAACTCCATTAACATAGCTAGACATACTCGCGTAAGAACTCATTGTTTACTTTTCGTTTAAGTAACTCCGAAACAAAAGTTACATTTTAATCAAAACTTCTCGCACCGTCGGAAGAAATCTTCTTTTGCCCAAAGGGTTCGTGTATTCCATGATAATCTCCCCTGATTTAAACTCTCCCACGAGCGAAAACTCATCCCCGCAGGATATCTCATACCGTGGTAATTCCTCGTAAGCGGCTTCTTTATTACATTTAAATTAATGGAGAATGGGCTCAGATACCATGACAACGTGCAGGGATCTTTTTTTAGCGCGCTAAGCCAACTGGAAATCGAGAGAAAACGAAGTTTTTTTAATAGCTCATCAAAGGAATTACGTGCTGAGCGGAAGTATTTAATCCCCATTCTGAAAGAGAGACACGGTTGGGGGTTGCAGAGAGGGGAGCACGAGATCTCTTAATTTATTGGCCGCGATTAGAGTCGGAAATCTCATGTCTGGATCCCCCCGAGGGGAAAGTACATTGAAAATAGGTTGTGCGATAAATAAGATGTAACTCAGATTTCCCCATCGTGGAGGAATCTAGCACAAGGTCATTATCCACAAAAGAGTGGATTCGAACAAAGAGACGAGGGGTGCGGTAAAAAGCGTGGGGATTACTCGATGAGATCGTTGGCCCACGCGGATGCAGGGATAATGCCTCGGCGCTAATGGAGTAAAGGATGAAAAGGCGGATCCATTTTCTCACGATTATTCCGAGGTTTTTTCTCGAGAGGAAAAGTGGCTCCTTTTCGCTCTATCACTCTCTTTCCCTTTTCGCGAAGTATACCTCTCGCGGAGGACGGAGGAACTAAAAAATGCGAGGGAAAAAAGGAGGACGACTTATTCGAAAGGGAAATTAGAATCAACAACTTACTTCAACTTTTAAAGTATTTCGAGGAGAAGAAGGATGATCTACATTTATTACGTAAAGGCGAAAACAAATGATGATTCCTCGTTTTTATTCGTATTTGTTGGAGTGTAAATATTTTTCTTTCGTATTTGTTGGTGTGAACACTCTTTTCCCAAAGACGGGTTGTATCCTTTCCCTGCATCATTAGCCAAGGAAAGTCATGAAGATGGAATGAGACCTACTAGGTAAGATATGGACTGAGGTTTATTATCCCTGCCTCCCTCACTGAGCAATAAAGCTAAAAGGATAGAGTACCACTAAGTGTGGTACAATGACCTTGTGAAATGCATCATTCGGTGTCACACCTAACTTAATAATGTTCACATTATAGTAACAAGGAACAGGACTGCAACGAAAGAACATAAAATAAGTAAACACATTTATGAAAAAAGAGGCATTTCTCTCAATCCTAAAACAATAGATAGATACAAAATGTTTCACCCATCAAGGTATGGTAGCAAGGACGCATTTATTTGTGATTAATAAGTATTCACGACCATGAATTCGATGAGAAGAATGAAGAATGAAAAATACCCGACAGAACACGTGTAGTTGCAGTAATAACGGGGAGTAGATTTTAATTTTAATTAAGTTTCCAGGGTGCACTTTTAAGACGTATAGGAGATACTACACTCAAATAGACAGGTGTAATTTTCGTTGTATGACCGACAGTACCTTTTCTTCATGGTTGTATCTGTAGGTCTGCAGTTTACTTTGTTAGATTTTAACCAGATCGAAGTTTCGGAAAAACTATTCAAATCTTTGGAAACAGCTGGGTTTGAACCCAGAAGACAATAATATGTTTCTTCGACTTCCTATCCTTATTTTCTTCTTTAAATCATTACAAAAATAAAACATGAACTGATTAGTGTACATTTAATGTTCGACAGACAATATTTTAACACATACATTCCTTGTAATCCTATTTGTATCGTAGAACTGATTTTTTTCATCTATTTGTCATTTTTTCAAAATTCGTCGGATATTTTAGACTTCAAATATTTTAAAATCTTCTTTGACATTTTTAAGCATAGATATCTGCAAACAACATCAAATCCATAAAAACCACATTATTATATATCTTTCAAGTTTATGGCATGTATAAGCTTGAATACAGAAGGGTGTAAGTTATTCATTTTTAATGCTTTAAAGGCGGATCGTATTGGTGGCAAATCTACAGTATTGTATTGAATGGATACGAATTACTCCATGGTGTTTTCTTCATGAAAAGATATATTTTGAAAAAACTTAGTAGTTAAACCAGCGTATAGAATCTTACAGTGAGAGTTCGCGCTGTAAAATATGAAAACGAATCAAGGATGAATGGGGAAAGGAGAATGGAGTATATAAAACAGCAAGTAGCGCATCTGAGATGGGTCTTTGGATAGCGATACGACAATGTGGAGGCGTGAAAATAGGCGGCTGAGAGAGGGAAATGGAATCAGATTGAGAAGTGCCATCGGCGCCTTCCTTGTATCTGATTCTCCTATCGTCTCAATCACCGCTTTTCTCCCGACAGCCAATTTGTGTCCCTAATGACATAACCAGACGCAACCTCCGCTTCCTTACAACTCTCCAGCCTCTCCTATATAGGAGTGCATCCAAGGGGAGAAATCACCAGCACCAACCCCATCATTACCCGTCGCATCTTAACAGCATCATTACGCTCGTCTGATTATACGTGGCAACACCTGGCGAACATTACAATGGCATGAAACGAATTCCGATATTTAACTATGGAATGTTAAAATATTTGGCCGTAGAGGATGTCATTGTCCTCCAGTGGAATAAAGTTTGAAATTTCATAGGATAGGAATATATTTTCCTAACTCAGGAAGTAGTAATACCCAATACAGGGATGGATTTGAAATTCGCATCGTGGATAATGACTAGCGAAATGAACTTGTTGGCAATGACAATGCCAACTTCGGCTATCAGCTAATGACAATGGGAGATTCTAACTTGATATTTGAAAAAGTTTTTTTTTATTGATAAGATCTGAAAAGAGTGATTGTGAAAGATTGGCGTTTCCCCATTCTACAATAAATTAAGTTAAATGGCAAGATTTATTGAAATAACCTTTATGTGTTCCTAAACCGCAGTAAATACTACATATAATGCAGCTGTCCATCTTTATTTTTCTTTTATAACATGTTCTCTCATAAACCTCAAGACGCTAGAAAACACTGCGTAAAAACCGACGAGTTCAAGTTTTCCCCGGTAAAGACGTTTGTGTCTGTGCACTCATTTGCCAAACTAATGGGTTCCGAGCATAAAGCTCCAGGGTCTCCGAAAAGAGTGAAAAAATCTGTGTTTATAATTGCACCAAGTAAAGAATGTTGGATTTTCAAGAAACGGCTCACACAGAATTGTGGAAGCTATTTGTGTTCATCAACTGTATCTACAGTTGACGTTTATAACAACCTAAATATTAATTAATCTTTTTATTTTTTTAAATTACCACCAGCGCCATATACTTAGAGATCACGAGTTCTTTTGGAGAACTCTAGGCGAAAGGGTTTTAAGAGCTGCTTCATTCAATATATTCTTAGCTATGATTGGCGTTTGTTAAGCTCATCAAATTACTTATGTCATAAAAATATTTCTGTGTTCTTAAGTTGCAATAATTTATCTCAGAGATGTATTTTAACATTTCTCTCTTTCCTCTGTTACCGAAAAGAAATATTCACATGTGATTACAGAAAAAATATATATAGTATATTGTAGCGTTTGAACCCTTTTTGACGCAAAGAATGGTTAAAGACGACGAAAGGTCGCGGATCAAGATTTGTTTATTTACTCGTCGCACCGGACACATTGTAGCAACGAATAAACAGCATTGTTGAGAGAGAGTTTTACACAGAAAAGATTCTCTCATTTGAATTTCGCCATTTATTTTACGGATTGAAGTTATTTCTTGCTTCTAAATGAGTCTTTAATTTCTCGGTGATCCTCGCGAACCTTCGGAACACGCAGCAATATTAACAACTCTTTCCAATGAATTGCAACCAATGGCGGATTTTGAGGAATATGAAAGTAAACTGATCGAGTGAGATAGCGGAAATTCGGTGGTAAAGCAATGATGAGATGCATCCAAGTATGATTAGCAGGATTAAAATCCCTCCTTGCGATTTTTTATCGCGGAGTACAAAATGATAACATCAAGGAGACCCAATCTCAATTCGCGTCTCTCCCCCGTTCATTTCTCATTTCCCAGCATTCCTCGATCGAGCGAAAAACCCCTCAATCGGAAGAAGCCAGTTCTCGCCATTACGTGAATTTAATGAGAGCACTTATCGGAGGAGTACTACTTTTACGCGAGGATTGAGCATTTCATCTCTTCGGATGTCTAACTCACTCATGCGTGGAATATCTTTCCCGCCGAAGAAAACTTCAAAGGAACGCGAGATTTCATTTCGGAATTTTCCGAAAGGAAATGCAATCAAGCCGGCGATAAATCTGTGCTTCTGATCAGCCAACTGATGAGGAAATGGGCGTTAAAACTGTCTGAAGGACATGCTAATCCAAGCATGTAGAGTTCTGAATTGCTATGAAGGCTTCACTGAAGAGGAAATGATTGGAAATTTGAAAAAGGTGCATATTTTTCTGGCTTTGCTACCTTCGATATCAGAATTTGCATTGGAAGGAAACTGTTCAAGTTAGAAACCTTTTTGAAATCTTTTTGTTTGTGATTCGGTGGTTATATTTGTGTTAGTCTCAAACCTTAAATATATATAGTGCGTTCCAGTTCCCCTAATCCGTTTTGGTAGATTATAAGTGAATGGAATGTTAATTATTTTTCTCCGTACTATAAGAATAGCCTCACTCCATTTCATATGTATGCGGTGTTGCTCTTAGGATTGAAGTAGCGATTTATTTCTTATATTATAAATTTCAACTTCAGATTTCAGCTGTCAAACTAACACAAACACTAAAACGTAGTAAAGAGATTTCACGGTTTTAAAGTATATTCAAGTACATTATTACAAATCTTTTGATAACCAACGACAGCGTGCCCTTTATGTCTAATATCTGACACAAAGTCGTTCAGAAAGCCTCGAGGAATGCTCGTATACTTCATTTTTATCGCTCGCAGATGTCCTTAATATGCTAAATAAATCATAAATATGGACTCAAAAAGATTTAATGAGATTGATATGGATATATTTATAGAGATGTTTGCTAAGATTCTTATCCTCATTTGTCGAATATTGATTACGTCTTTAAACCGAGTCCAATTTTTTAGGTATCAACATCGTAGTCGAGTTTGTTAACTATCTCGATATCTTACATCGTAGGAAAAGTAACTTTAACTGACTACCTCGTTAGTCATTTTTATGGAGCGCAACTTAGGTATATTATACAGATGAAGTAAGTACTTCTATAATAATAAGACATTCTTCAATGATAACACTTACGGAATTCCTGATTCCGCTGGAGTAGAACGGGAAGTAGGGTGCCTGAGGATAGACTTGACCAGACTGCTGAGGGGAGAAGTACCCTCCAGCTCCGGAGAACCCCTGCATATACGGGGGCACTGCGTTGTTTCCTCCGACCACTCCTCCGAAGTAGGGGTTCCTGTTGAACATCGAAGGCGTCTGCTGCATTCCTCCGTATCCATTGTTGTTGTAGTCAAAGGCGCCGTTGCCTAGAGACTGGGCTAGGTTGTTGAGGAAGTACTGCCTCTGGTCCTGAGGGTAATTCTGCTGAGGATAGAAGGAAGGCCTGCTCGGATTTCCGGCCTGAAACATAAAAACAGGAGACATTGATAATCGCACTATATTATTTTCTGTGAAACAGTATTAAGTGACTTCTTAAGTAGTGAACCAAACTGATTATTACTAACCTTACCTTGTATTAAGTTATTAACCAACTGATTTCCAGCGAAAATATTCATCAAACTTTTTATTTACTGATTAAATTTGTTACCATTAGTAAAATATTGGACTTAGTCCAATGTTATTTTTGTCTTACGCCATTAATTTCTATAAGGATGTATCCCCCCTAATTTTGTTGATTCTCAGCGTAGGTTATATTATTTTCTTCCAATGGTACAGTTAATATTTCTATTGGTTGTATTTCTACCGTAATATCCAATATATTTCTAAATATATTATTCGCATTAGTTTAAAATTTTGTCTCAAAGATTAGTAATATTTTTTTAATCAGCCTTTTATTCCAATGGGTCTTTTTGCAGATCGTTAATATATTATTATCATTACTAAAAGAATTAGTAGTTCTCAACTTGAACGAATATTTATTTTACAATGTAAGACGCAGAATGAAATGTTTCTGAAAATCTGCGAGACAAGAAATTAGACGATGTTCAAAGCAAACCTTACCCATCAAAGAAAGATATGCTGTACCTCATATTATTCCTGTTTATGGAGTGTTTCCCAAGATTTTTCCTCGGATGAATTCTCTGATGATTTATCGGCTATGCTAAGTTCCTTCCATTGTATAAATGCTATGATATGTTTGTGAGGAAATCTAGAGAATAAATTTAAGTAATCTCCATTGATTCACCCCTTAAGGCATCATCAAGTATGAAAGAGAAATTCTCATGTACCTGATGATGCCCTTGACGGGGACTGAACCTTGACATTTCAAAAATTCATTTTTCTGTTTCATTAATGTGACATCATAAATATACTATTAATATTACTTATTTACATAGGTCATCAAGTTACATTTAACATGACAGAGGTACTCCTCAAGAAAAATTAAGTAATTTCTCGCGGTTAATTAAATTTGAAAAATCGACCCCTCTCGGCTTATCATTCGAATTCGGCTGATTTTCACCATCTTCAAGAGTCCTATCTCTAATTTATCGCCGTATGCTAATGTTTACATACATACGGGGTTATCCATTAAACAAGCGCTGGTGCGCACAAGACAGTTAACTGTAAACAACATCAACCACGACTTCCAACAGAACCTTCCAAGAATTCTAGTATCTGATGCTTTAAGCACCGTGTGTAAGATCCGCAAGGTTTAAATTACGTATTTGTCAAATAATCTAAAGTGTAATGCATAAATCTAGGAGACTGCAACAGGGAAAACGTTACAGAAACGCATTCACTCCCCCATTAATAGCCATGAATTTTGCAATCCCTAAACAAGACGTACTTGAGGCGTATTTTTCATAGACGTCGTGTAAGCGGCGCTTTCGTGGGATAACGATCGCAGTATTTCTCCCGCCAGAAGATATCTCCTCCGCCGAGCGAATATTTCACACGATAGGTGGCGTCTACCTGCAATGTCGCCGTGTGAATCACCTTTCTGCAAATACTCCTCGCAAATCGCTGTTTTGCCTCGAGCTGCTTTACAATTCAAATTCGCTACACACTCTTTTCGCCGGTTAATGCTTCGTTTCCTTTCCGAAGATAAGGATGCTTTGATAAAATGCCGATGGTTAAAGGTAATAAAGTTTTATACATCACCGGATCTCTCATAAAATATCGACTGCCAATTTGCGAGCCTTTGGGAAAGGAATATATAATCTTTCGGGACAGTTAAACCATGATTAGCACCATTCCACATACTTCCTCAGAACAGAGCATCTTTTGCTCAAAATGTAAACAACAAGCATTTTTTTACCGATTTCTCTATCGATGCATGAATGTTTCTGATGCTCATTATATTTCTCAATTCCCCATTATAAAATGATTACATAATGCCTCAACTAAAAACAACTGCTATGCGCATTTATGCTCTTTAAAATTTCTCCATTTGGTGCTCCAGCCCAATAAATCAGTTCTAACTATTATCTCCAGAGGACGTTTGCATTCGCTTAGTGATTGGTTAATATATTGTATTTTATTGCCGATAAGGAAGTGCATGTAGGTATGAACTTCAAATTCATTACACCAGTAACTCTCCAGAAGTCATTCTCTTCTAGCATTTTGTTACAACTAATTTTATTGGAAGTACGGAGTTTAATTTTTGAAGGTAGGTTTCAATAATAATGTTCTACGTTTAGATTTCAAGCAATCAAGGTTCATGGTAGAGATTTTGATGGTACCTCTGAGCTATAGCTTCTGAACAAGTTGAAATCAATGCACTTCACCCCACACTTCGAAACAACGGCTACTCTCTCATCGAAGAAGTAAAATTAAACGATAAAATACGATGAAGAATTCCTAAGAGGAAAAAAAGCTTCTTACATCCATTTAACATACTTAATTTTCGATTTTTATTAAACGCTTAACGATTAAAATTTATTAAATTTGATTTTTATTATTGAAAACCAATAAGGATAATGCAAATCAGTATGACCAGCGAAAAGTCCTTGATAAAGGAGATTAACCACAACTACACCGACAGACGGTTTCACAAGGCAATAAACAAGTGTTGGATTGAACAGGTTTTTCCAAGCTTCTCGAAAAAATGCGCATATAATTGAAAGAAAAGATTCCTATGTAACGTGAAAATAAATTCTTGCTAATCTTATAGCTATAAACTTGTCTCACTATCTGGATGAAGGAAGTAATTGCTGGGAATATGTACTAGAAATTCAAGTTGTAATAATGCTCTTAAAAAACCTCATTCACATGTAATCTAGACCGGAAAGAGGGAGAATGAATTCATGTTTTCATACTTTTAAATTTGCTATCATGTATGATCGTCGACCGAGAAAATGAAATTCTTTCCAAGGAATAAAGAGGAAATGAAGCTCACGTGAAGAAGTAAACACGATCAAGGACAATCTTCCGAGGAAAAGACGACGTTGATTCGATGGCTTGTGTTAAGTGGTAATTACAATGCGATATTCCATTGCTTTACGCTCCATCGCTTCTAATATTAGTTTTCAATCGTCACGTCGAAACGATTTAGAGCTCTGGAATTCAATAGTTAACTAACATCCGGACTGAAAAACCAATTGTTACAACTGATGAATTCAAGCTTAACTTTGTGGTTAAAGCTGTGATAATGAATTAGAAAAGTATTTCACAGGAATAGTAGAGAAAATATATATACCCATAAGGTAAAATAAACTTTTTTCTATTCCAAAAATACACAACATAAACATGCAAGTACTAGTGGAATAAAGTAAAGTTTATTTTATCTTGTATGTTTCAGATGAAGTTCCACCAAGAGAGGGCCTAAGTGATTGAGAATTGGGAGAAAATATATCTTTAAAATGAAAAGTAATAATTCCATCATTTGAAATCAAACTGAATATTCAGGATTTCAATTTGGTCAGAACAATTATCGAGTTTATAAACTTAGAACCCCTAGGAAGAAAAATTCAACAAAGAAATATCGATTTTGAGATTTGTGACACAGGGTGACAAAGCTTGCAAAGGTTGTCTTAAGTTACTCCTAGCATTCTTATCACATTCTGGTTATCCATAGGTATGTCTCTTTTGAACATGTTTTGAATACTTAAGAGAAATATGCCTCTGAGGAATCTTTCAAAATGTGAGAAAGTGGCCGATGCATCGTACCAAAGTCATCTATTATATCGCAATATTATATTTTACTTTCTTAAATGGTTGCATCTGAAATACGATTAATTATATTGAAGAATTAATATCGAAAAGGATAATTGAAAAAGGAAAATCATAAGGTATTGGGTTTTACTTTCTATGAAGTCAAAGTCAAGGTTTGACACTCAATTCGTGATATTGCACACAAAAAGATATTTACTAAGAGTGGCATATTATTTGTGGTATTAATTTTAAGTTAAATAGTAGCAAAAACAAATTCATGATAAAGAATTTAGCTACATTCGAGAAAATAGCGAGGTAACGTAAGAAATTTTCATAGAAAGAATTTCACATGGAGACGATTTGAATTAATGGACGAAGAGCAATCCAAAAAAGTTATGTGTTTCCAATACGTCCTTCTGAGATTTCTTGCATCTTTAAGATACGATTTTTTGCCGTAAAGACTTTTCTTTCAAAACATATAATCTAAGTGATCCATTTCCAAAGGAAGCTTGCTGAGGGCTGAATTTCACATAAGATCACGATAAGAAATAAAAACCACATATCTCATGACTTCTATGGCAACCAGTTTATAATCCCATGCAACGAATAACTGCAAGGAAAAAATTCAGTTCTATTGTCTATTTCATTCCCACGTGATGTTACTCCGGATGCGGCTTATTTGATGTCCCGCAGTTAACTTAGAGCGCAGTTGCGACTTGCCACCTTACCTAGCAATCAGCGCATCTTTCCCCGACAACGCTCTTTTATTGCCGCAATTATCTGAATCCGCGTATCCGAAAACAAACTATTACAGTAATTCAGAGGAACACTAGAGGCATAAAAACGCTGGGGAAGCTGCCAGTTTCCATGGGAATGCATAAGGAAAAAAATGATGGCTGTGGGATTGTGGCCTATAACAACTGATGTCTCATAACATATTTATTATGACAGAACTTCCCATAATTAATCTGATTCGTCGTAGCTACACCTTCATCCGGCCATAAATTCTTTATTCTGTCTCTTTTGTGGCAAAAGAACACTTGACCCGAAATTGTATTACGCTGTAAAATTAAATTAAAATAAAAACACAAGTACGGGATTTAAGGAAGACGTATGTATTGAAAAAAATTTTGTTTCTCATCGCAAACCTCAATTCATACACCTTGAGAATTCCGCCAGAAAATGTTCGGAAAAAAACAGCCGAAAGAATTTCGCCCTTTATGACCATTAAAGTTCCATTAAATCGAATTTCGTAAAGAATGCGGAAATGAGAATTTGAGGAAATATCTGTCGAATCGTTCAAGTATGCTCTTTTAAAATCCTTTCGTAATACTTACCGTAATAAGTAAGCATCGCCGTCGCATTTCCCGCTGTTTTTAGAAATGGATTAGAGTTAAAAAAATAAAGTGTAGATTCTAGCAAATAAATGAAATCCTCTTGTCACGAAGAATTTCCATTAGTTAATCACGTTCTTCAGGGTCTCGTTAGATTGACCTTTATTTTTCTCCGATTACAATCGGCAAAAACTAAAGGTTTCATAAATAATTATTTATTGACGATGCTACGATGGTATAAGTTCGAGGAGATCTTACAAACGAAGCCTGCATGACAACTTCATTTCTTCAAAAATATTCTTATTATTCAAAAAAGAAACGTATCTATGCGGGATTTAGTGTCGGTTTTTTCCTTTGGCCCCAGGAAGAAAAAACACGTAATAACGCCTGAAACCATACCTTTTTCTAAGAGAGTTGGTGAGGATTATATTTATGTTTCTTTTCTTTGCAATTCTCTCTTTACTAAACATAAACAGTAATACTCTTCATAACTTATGAATCATAAGTTACGAAGAAGTATATAAATATACATATAAATAGTTAAAAAAAATATTTTTATAGACTTACATTTTATTTTGTTATATGATTTGAATTTTTTATTATACTATGTCGTATGTATTGTAAATTTTTATGGTTAAATGGAAGATGGGACTAAAAAGTCCCAATTTCGCCTAATAAAGACCTTTGTATGTATGCATGTATAAGTTACGAAGATACGCCATTTCGTAGGATCGCTATTAATCCTCTTTTCTAATAATTAATTGTAATCATTGATTTTATTAGGTTCATTAGTTCTTCTGCTGTTTAGAAAAGTAGTTGCTTGAACGCAAAAGCTTAATTTTTTAGCCAACCAGTTATAAAAATAATTTCCAACCGTCTCCTGGCATTTCATCATTCTCAGAGCTTCAACGACTCAAATATAATACTTCACTATGTTTAAGATGGTACTTCACATATACCAAAACACTTGGTTTATTCTCAAGGTATTTATAGGCGACTTTCTTCTGTTATCATTTTACCGAGAGAAAGAAGTTACCCGCTCTTTTAAATTCATAGATTTCCTAGGAGGAAGATAAAAAAACGGCAGAGGGAGAAATGGCCCGAAGGGACTACTTGGCCTAATGACACCAACACGCTACTGTCTTCAGCCCTCCACAGGGTTGATTATATGAAATTCACTGATGAAAATATGAATAAGAATACAATGATTTTTAAAATGTTTTCCTTACCAGAGGTCTCATAGAAAGAATAGCCTGCAGCCTGTCGTTGTGCAGCATCTGGGCCACAGGGGGACTTCTGTTGACGGAATGCGCTGGTGTTACAGTGGGTGCCGGTGGGCTGGGGTGCTCTGGAGTGTGTGCTTCATCGGTGCTCGGTGCTGCCACTGGAGTGGGTGGTGCAGGCAGCATGTGCATCGGAGGCTGCTGGGGCATTGGGGGCGGAGGGGCCTCCATGCCTCCAGCACACTTCAAACACGCCTCCTTCATCTCCTTCTTCACCTCATCCACCACTTCCGGACCGAAGCAACTCTCGTACACCTATTGAGAAGGGAGAATTGGGTTAGCGCGCTAAACTGGATTTGGCCGCTTTGACATAATATGGAAATTTTCATCAAATGAGTTAACTTGCGTACATTACATTACGTTAAAACGCTGTTCAATTTTTTTGCGAAGTGTATGGGAAACAAACGCATCAAACCATTGCGTGCTATAAAAGCGCGCTTTTATCTTTACAATTTGAAAATATTGTTTGTGCAGAACGCATCTAACAAGCATGGAATATGAATCAGCTTCATCGGGAACCAAACACAGTGAAGACAGACACAGACACTATCACTCATTTTGATGAATACGTAAAAACCTTACCAATGTTACTTATTTCCCAAAACTCGTCATAATAATAGTTTGCAGCAATATTTCAAATTAATTAATGGTAAATTTTTCGAATAAATCCAAGTTTTTCCATTTAGTTAGTATTATTCATAAGATAGATTTCATACAACTCTGGTGTAGGATAAAAATATGCAATACGAGTAAGTTGACGCTTGCACGCTGCAAGATTACTAGAAAGGACCTTCAAACTAACAAGTATTTTCCAAAAAGCCTCTCAGCTCCGAAAAAGAATTTCCAAACATTTTTTAAGGTATTACTGAAATAGAGACTGAGAATCGAACCAAGGGTCGCTTTTGCATGAGTCCAATGTGTATATATTTATACGGAACGCTTTCTTTATCCAATGTTTAGAAATCACGCATGCATTGTAAAATGAATACAATCTAAGTAAGCTCACGAGATTCTTAGCCACAATAGCTTTTTACGTGGGAGCAGCTTATGACTACTAGTAATTTTTCAGTATCTTACAAATATATCCTCGGAGTTTTTAATTATATCCATAACTAATAAATAATACAACTCTAGAGAGTGAATTTGAGATACCATTCCGCTCAGTAAGTACTACCACTACTATTAGATAATGATTATTTACCTTCATCATAGCATATTTCCTAATTATGCGATCCTCAGAACCGCTGAAAGAGGCTGATACCACTGCTATCGACAGAAAAAGTAAGAAAAACTTCCCTTCCATGATGATTCTTGTTATTTATTTCTGAAAAGAGAAAGAAATCTTGATCAAATTCACAGATACACTGAAAATATTTTAAATGAATAATATTACAAACATTTTAACAGCCAAAAGCCATATTCAAAAGGATTTCACTATATTTATCTATATATATATATATATATTTTCATAATAAGATGGATAGCTTTTCCTTCCACTTTTGTTGCATTTCAGAATAAAAAACTTGAGTACAATATTAAAATGTTTAAAAAGAATATACAATAATCTTAATAAACCAATCAAAGGCCAAAACAGAATTGTCTAAAGTTTTGCCCTACTTGAAGGGAATATTTAATTAGCGGATATTGTAAAATGCACAATATTTCGATTACAAAGTACGGATTTATTCAGCAAATAAAATAAATTTCCAGATGATTTTTCGAGATTATTGCTCTCGGCAATATGTTTTCATTAAGTCAAAGATAATGAGATATTTTCAAACATCATCATTTCTTTCACAAAACGCTTTTTTATCCTTTTATGAATTCATGCTCTAAATAAGAGGATTAGATATAATAAAATGCCTTTCGGTCTAATTTTTGTTCAAATAGAAGATGTATTTATTTATTTATATATATTTTTTCTTCATTTTTTTATCGATGTATTTTTATAGATGTATTAGTTTGAATATTAGTATTCTGTCAGCAACGGTGTTAATGCCAGCTAATAACGTCTAATTATGAGAATTACGTATTTTATTTTTGTAGATCTTCACTCATCCATGTCGGCTCAAAACTGTATCTCCTAGAGCATACTTCGCAAAGTGTATAAAGATAGAGATTGTGTGACACTTGACACACTTCAATGATAAGCATAATTCCTGCTTATCGTATACATTGCGGTGGAATTTCTCAACAGCTGATAAACGGCATTAATATTCCTCTACGAAACTAAGCTGATACATCTAAGGATGAACCCCATACTCTCAATATATTTCGATCGGAACGAACTCCTATAAATGCTCTTGAATTATGGTTGATTAATGATCATGAAAGAGCTATCTATAACTCTTCACGCAATTGTGGTAATCATAGAATGAAGATATCCCATGAAAAATTTATTTCGACGTTCCTAGTGTGCTTTTGTGGTTAAAAGATCACGTGAGAATATTTGGAAGCTTTTTGACAATTATGAACCTAGTGTACGTGTTAGCTAATTACATTATTTAATTACCATAGTGATGAATAGAAAATATTAAACCAATCCTGGGTATGCTAAGTAGAAAATTCTAACACTAAAGGTTTTTTAATAGTTGTAAAATACTCGTAATGAGGTTCAACATTCTCAATACAAACTCTTATAAGGTATGCAATATAATGTTAACAAAATAATATTTTAAAATACTCAAAATCCATGTATTATTTCACCAATTGATGCAAGACTTGATTGTATGCAGCCTTGAGAAGTGTATTTTTCAGCTTCCAAGAAAAACTGAGTTAAAAAATAATCACTTTCCTCCGGAAAACGAATTCAGCCCGTTATCAATAGACCTGTATCTGTCAACCCATTACCTTTTCAATGAAAGAGTCCTGTAGTCGAAGTTAATATTATTTGCTTTATCGCTTAAATATACGTTTACTCAAACCAGCGGATGAGTTAACCCATTTTAGACTCCCGACACTTCTCATTGTTAGCGTGATGTGTGACGGAGTTCCACAGCAAGTTGTATGCACGGAAGATGGAAAGGAAGACAATTACTGCTCCCATTAAAGGCAGCTTGATATCCGCATCCTCAACTTTTTATGCTTCTTACACTGCTCGGGTAATTTCTTCCTCGGCCATTCTCATGCCGGAGGAATATCCACGGTTTTCCTCGAGAAATTCCTCGATCGCTGTTTGACATTCGCGGTCGTTCATGTCTCCCGATTGAGGGACCCCAACACGATAACCTTACGATGTACACACACACCATTTTCAGGCGTCTCTCCATCCCCTCGGAATGCAGTGTCATCGACCTCAATCACACACCGAATCCCAATCGCTCCGTTAGAGGTTAAAGGTTTGCTGCAGGGAAACTCTATAAAAAGGCTGGTCAGACGCACGCTCCGTGCCTTTCGTGCGATGCAAGGGGATGTGACCAAAGGACCGAGACCATGACTCAAGTCTTCAAGGAGAGTTTTCGTGCGATGCAATTCGCATCGAATGCATTACGTTTCTAGCCCATTGATACTGAGGCTTCAGGGAATTTGAATCCTTGCTAGAGATGATTTATTTCTAAATGCGATTTGAACTTTACATGTTAAAGTAGTACTTTATGAATCGACATCGCTAAATAAAATCTTGATCATTTTCTAGTATACATGGGTGAAATAAAGGGGTGCATTACATGTTTTGGTTCAGAGAAAATGTTAGCGCTATGACATGGTAAAAGTTAGTATTGTGGAATTTTGTACAAGTTTTGTTAATAAAGACTTTTTTTATTTTTTCCACCAAGTACCGCGGGATGCTATTCATTACAATGGAATGCATTGATCTTTGCATCCTGACAAGAACGACTTTGGCAAAACTTAGTATTTTACGAAAACAATGCGTGAATACACAGATATTTCGTGGGAAAACAATAAGCTCCTACAATGCAATACTCCTTTTAGTTACAACAACTTTTTTAAAGTCACTTCCAAAGCAATACAGTTGATTCATGCTCAAATGCCTTTTAGCCTCCAAAAAAAGGGAAATTTAATTCTCAATTGCAGAATTCAAACCTTAAAAGATGGCAACAATTTGATTGAACGTCGATTAATGTCTAAAACCTCAATATTACATTTGAAAGTCCTTTTGTGAAAGACCCGACAATTGGTTGCAAAGACCCTGACTCAGGTGTTATTGAAGTATTCCGCTAGTAGGATTTTTAATAAAACAATACTATCAAAATGATAAACATTTTGAAATTCGAAATAATACGGTTTTTAACTTTAATTAGAAACTATAACTTCCACTGACAATCGGTTATAAATACTATATATCAAATAATACTGAAATCAGAAAAGTAAGTTATTTAATCCGAAATCGGCCTAAACATCTTCCTCCAAATTTTTATACTATCTTATCTTTGCCATTTTCCGTCCGGTAGTTAGTTCTTTTAAAATCCTTAGGCGCTTTAAAAATTACTCTTTGAGAGTACATATATTTCAAAACTGTCCTGATATAAATAGTAACAATTAAGAATCCAACCATCGCTATATTCTGGTTTAGCCAAATAATAATTTTTTAATAAATTTGTATAAACTAATATTCATCATTTAATAAATATCAATTAATGAACCAAAAAAATTAAATACCCTGTCAAGAAAATCTTTTCGAATGAATAACTTGAGTTCGAGATTTCAAGAATTTTCTATCCTTCATTATTTATTTTTTTTCTGTACAACTGCCAGAATAAAAAACTGCCCCAGGACATGGTCGGAATGTAATTGCAGCATATAGTTCCTTAAGGAGTTGCCAATACACGCTATCACGCGTAGTTCGAGGACGTGGTATTCATTACGAGGAAGTTAAAAAATATGGATGCAGAGTTTTTAAAGGACATGAGTATTTTGAAGCTACCGGAAAAAATGGAATGAACACACTGAATCAATGATGAGTTGTGAGTGAAAGTATGGCCTTCGATATAAAGGTATCTATTTTCACGAAATAACGTGTCCTGTGATGCGTCTTGCATTTCCCAGGATGGATGAATGATGATTTGACAAGAAATTTTAGAGTGAAATATTATCTAAATAGAAACGAAGCCATGCCTATGTGGACTTATGGAATTTAAATGTAAAATAATTTATCTTTGAAGAAGATATTTAATAATTTTCAATATTTTTAGGGAAAGAGGTGAGTTTCAAAGTTAGCCATTTTTCTATTGTGACTTCCGAACCTAGATAAATTTATATCACTAATGTTATCTAATGTGTTACTAATTTTGTTATGCAAGTTAGGCATGTAAATGTACTCAACTTGGCCATACTCATATGCGTCAGGGTTAGCATAATAGAGCAAATATTCTGAGTAATAACTCATTAAAATTATTCTAAGACACAAAAACCAAAAAGAAACTTGAAATAATGTTTCAAGTGCCAAAGTCTGAGGGTGAGTAAAGAACATTCTTAGAAGTGAACATTATCTTTGATTAGGCTGACATTTTACCGAGGTAATCATAAATATGGAATGAGAACAATGTGTCGAGGTAAAATGTAGGTTTCTTATATCTAAATTTTTATGCTAAAATCAATTTTAACCTGGTAATAGCTAGACCAAAGTTTGTGGAAAGTGAAAAACCACGAAGTAGCTTTGTGAAATCATAATGGCACTAGCAGAAAAGAATTAAAACAGTGGCCTCAAAATAAATCGGTAAAATGTTTTAAAATTATGGAGTGCTTTTCAAATCTGAATGAATACATTTTTGGCCTAAAGAATACTATTGAATTGTAAAGCAAGATGACGGTTCTTGGGATGATTCATCAAAAATGTATTGCTACTGTACTTTGATGGATGTTTCATATAAAGCTTTCCAGATCATTTTATATAGCCTTCGCCCATTGTTAATGATACGCTCAACTATTGCATCCCGTTCGAATCTCTTTTCCGAATATGAAAGCGGAAATCCGTTCCGTCCTCTAAATTCCTCCCAATTCTCCACGGCTCATCGTAGCTCACGATTTCGACTCGTATAATTCTTATGCAACGTCATTTTCCCTTTCATATCAACGAGCCAAGGAATTTTCGTCGAACTAATTTTCTTTTCAAAATTCCCTTGACTAACAGTCTCATACGATTAAATTCAAAACAGCAATCTTATAGAGAATACCGGTTGGAAATAATGAAATTTCATTCTCTTCCGGATTCTGAAATCTAGCTAAAATCGTGATATTAACTCCTTGAGACTAAATTATTTCCTACCACATCTATTATTAATATTAACAAAAGGAGCTGAGCAGTGATTTGTTCGCAAGTCAACTAAATTGTTTATAAAAAGTAAAAATTGAGAAATATTTCTATTGAGTGTGAAAATAACACATGAGGGAGATACAGAGTAAATGAAGACCATAAAATAAAATTTACACCATACACCTCTATCTTTATTCCCTACATACCTATCTTTCCATCATAAGTAATAACTTCCATATTTGGTTTAATTAGACAGGAATTTGACAAGAACATTGCATTTTACACATCGCCATTGGAGTATTATTAAATTTATCTGATTTTTATCGTTTTAAAGAACAAATATAGAAAAATAAGATTTTAAATAATCAAATAATTATAAAATAATTCTCATTTGAAAATTAACAATCTGTAAAATCATCCGAAACTAACAAATAGAGACAATAATTTCGCCAAATTGGATTTTATAATAAGTATTTCAACGAGATTTACTTCGGCGTTGAGGCTTTAACAGAATTACGCTAACAAACCTCCTTATTCAGAGTTTTGAAGACGAAAAAATTATATCTTTCCCAGAGTCGTGGGTCTTCACTAATTCAGGCTTGGGACATTGGCCATCAACTTATTTTTCTATTTTGTAAAAGATGCATCAACCAGGAAGTAATTTTTCGGACGTACAGGCAGCAATTGCAGTTCAATAACTCTGAGTCAGTCATCACGAAGAAAGATATAAGAAGAAAAATAAAATTGATAATAAACACGGAAGCGAAGCAGTGGGAAGCAAAAAGAAAATAAATTTCGTTTTCCCGGCGAAAGGACAAAAAATTGGTGGAAAAACCCATCGCTGCAAAGGATGACGTGGAAATATAATAGGGAGAGATAAAGGGGAGAGATGATGAGTTTCTGTTCGGGAGAGATAAGGTATTAGGCCGGAGGGGAGGAAGCCCAATAAGAAGAAGATTATCTATTGGTTGAGTCTGAATGGGAGAGAATGGGAAGTAGGGGAACGGGTTCTGTAAACTATCACAAATCCAACTGTTTCCTACAATTATAAGTGGAAATTGGATGCGGCGATGCTAACTCTCCTCCTATATAATTAAAAATTAATTAAATGCTTGAAAGAGATATCTCTGGCCTATGAATGTATTTTACATTCTGATATATTTTAAGTATCTATTTTGTTAGCAATTACTCGATTCATGCATGATGTTTTCTCCCTTAATTCATTCGTTAATATGATTATTGAATACGTGATTAATTTCAGCACTAACTTAGTTTTGAATCTTTCTAAAATATTTTAATTCTACGGTTAAATTTTACTGCTTACAAGCACTGAAGCACTGCTGCGTACGTACAACTCTTATTTCAAGAAACAAGATATTACTTGATAAACAATGCAACCCAATAAATAATTGCTTCAATGAAAGCTTTTGACAAAAATGGCTATGAATAAGATTTTAAGTAACAGATTCATCCCAATAACATCCACAACCAAAGTTCTATTGTACTGATCAGCATATCTAAACTATTCCTCTTAAAGACGATAGAGTTATGACTGAACACTTTTTACGGGATAGTAATTTAGTAAAGGAAATCCTTAAGTACTCACGCAAAATTAACTTTTAAAAACAGATGATAATCTTCAAGTTTAATGCACAAGCAAGGAACTCCAGGGCTTGCAGCTCTTAAAAATAACGTATTTTTAATAATAATATAAATTGAAAGTCGACGCAGTGGTAGAGATCTACATTTTGGGATATAGAGGCCACCATAAAATGATAAAAAAGAATAAGTAAATTAATGAATTAGCTGATAAGTATTTACCCAGATTCCAAAAACCATCAAAAGTTTTGGAATCTGGGTAAATACTTATCATTTACAGCCATCAGCGGATTTATTCTCACAATGAATTAGCTGATTAGTGTTGAAGAAATTCTTCGATAAAATAAATGTATTGATACTACATGAGAGCACGAATATAAAATGCAATTTCTTTCCTAAATATTTACCGCTGATTCATATTCAATGAGTTGGTGGAGGAAGTGGAGGAGGAGGAGGTGACAAGTGACCTCTGAGGGGAGGCGTGGGAAAGTTGAAAAAAGAGGTAAGCGTGGCAGACGATTAACTCGGAAGCGCATTTAGGTCTGCCGCCTCTATCAGCAGTAGATTCCCTCGACCAAGATCACTCACGGAAAAAGCGGGACCAATTTTCCAATAGACGACTAAACTGAATTCGCTCAGATGAGCTGAGAGATGCATTATGCAGGAAAGCTAGTTGATCTAACCGACCTGATCTCTAAGGAGAGATGTTTCAAGAGAGCATACCTTTTACGGTTCACTCACGAACCTCTTATCCACCTTCAGGATCATCTATGACCCTCTGCGAGCAAGATCACGAAATAAGGCGATTAAAAGATTTACATTTTAGTGAATCGAAAATGGATCTTCCCCTTGCTTGGATGGTAACCTACAACTTACGTAAAAGAGAAAAGCTACAGGAATACTCCTACACCTTTTCTAGAAGAGAATACGATATTTGGAGAATACGATCTTGCGAGAAAATATTTATCATAAGAATAGAGCAGTAATGAAGTTACAAATGTCAGAGATTGCCGCAATGGGTTTGCTAGACATAAGGTTGATCTGTATTTACTCTTGAACTTTTTTCTTCCCGATTGTTACGCTATAAAATAACCATTATCTTTCAAGATTTGCTGCACACATTTTTTTATGATTCAACAGGTAATTCTTTCTTCTCCTCAAGCTTACTTAATACTTCCTCTCTTTTTTCTATACATTTAACTTTCTCTGATTCATGACAAATTCTCATCGGAGAATTTTCAAGCCATTTTTTTAGATCCATTTTTTACATCAGAACGGAGGATGCTCTCACAAAGATATCTTATCTAAACCTTCATTTTCATGTTCATGACACTAATAAAACCATGTTATGCAATATTTTTTCTTTCCTTATCATTCCGATGATCCTTTCCTGAGAAAATAATATTACTATATTTCTAAGAAGTATTCATCCAAATTAAAATTATATCTCGGTAGTGTATCAAGTTTTTCCTATGAAACAATTGTTTTTTAATAAAAATTGTATGTTTAAGCAGCAAATATTGATTTTCAAAATTAGTTCGCAATTTCTTAGCTGGGATAGAATTATTTTTTACAAAATACTATACGTCATGAGCCTCAAATACATGGAAAAAGTATATAATAAAAAAATAGTACGTATGCACTACTAAAGGATCAGGTATATTTTTTATATATTTAAAAATTAAGGGTCATGTTATTATTGTGATATATTTCTAAATAACCTAAAGGTCTTTATAATATATTTACTGTTTTAATATCATTTTGGTATATTACTGCGACCAGGCGTGCAGCCCTTCCCTTTATACCTAATAATTCTCATGTTTCTTTTTTCCTCTTCTTTACACGACATACTGTATGCATTATTTTGATACTTTTTTAATAATATTCTTTTATTTTTCCTCATAATGTACTTTATGGATGAAAATCCATATACGTTTTCCTTGTTTTTCTGTTTTGTTTTTTATGCTATTTTGTATATTGCTATCTCTTTTTTAAATGTGAACTGATTCTTATTTATGTATCGCATGAAAGTACTTATTTGTAGTATTTATTTATTTTTGAATGTTTTTCTCTTTTCTTATCCTTTAGCTATTACCATCGGTAGGTTTGCGCAGGTTTTTCACACCCCCCTTCCCTGTGGGTGTTTTCCTGCAGTGGATTCTTTTTCCTAAGAATCTCCTAGGTTTTTAACATCCACAATTCTTCTAATTATTTCTACTTCTTATCTACTTTTAAGTCTCTCTCTCGCCCAAAAAATACGATTTATTATTATTTAAGTTTAATAATAATAATCTGCATTTTTATGCTGGAAAATGGGACGTATAAGAGATAAACCTGCTAAATTATAACTAAGGCGTATCGTATCGTATGAACCACTGCTCATATGGCATTAGCAGACCAGGGATCGCGGAGACATCCCAAGAGTGCCTATCGACCTAAATAAGGAAACATCCCGCGTGATATAATGCAACAGCATCTTCAAGTTCGTGCGACAGAGGCGCTATAACTACTTCTCGGTTTCATCGCACAAATGGACACAGCTTCGGGTAGGAAACGGAGACCTGGGGCGACTAATTACCAGTTAATTACACTCGCACGCATTCCTTGCAGTAGTAGCGCAATAATCTCTAGCGTTGGCCGCCTTCCAGTTCCACCCTCGGACACGAGACTTCCTTTTAAAATAAACTCGGCAGCAATGGCCTTTTCCCACGTGTGATATTCGTCTCGATTTTAATCGTTCCCTCGGACCGTTACTCCGCGAGAAACAGTTGAGGGTGGGCGAGCGTCGCCTCGGGGATCGAATCGGTCTGCCGCAAATGGACCAGTATAACGGGGCTTCCCCGAAAGGGGAGCGAGTGGCGAAATCTTGGCAGGAGAAGATTAAACTTGTCTGTCTGTCCGGAGAGAAACCGGAAAGGGGTGGAATGAGAGGGGGTGGGGTGGATCGAATGGGGAGGATGGATAGCGCGCGACGAACGTCCGATCGGAAGATTTATGGTATCCTGGAGAGAGAGGAGATGTGAAGATGGCTTTTCCATTAGTTGCTGCGGTGGGCGATCAGCGGAGGCGAAAACAGAGGTTGCAGTCCCTCCTCAAGTGACAGTAACTTAGTACATTTGGGGATTGAACTCTTTGCGTTGCTTGCTGAAGGATTTGACGATGTGTGAATCCACTTTCATTATTTCTCCACGCTCTGGACTATATTTTATCTTTTCCTTAGTGTCCACTGAATAAATTGCTATTATTTATTTGATATTTCATCTTATAATTTCCTGAATTACTAGTAAAAATGTTAGTTATGCCTTAGAATTTCCATCCTCAAATAAGTAAAACGCCTAAACTATTTGAATATTAAATACGTTTTATAAAATGATACCTACAGTTCATTATCTAATCTTTTTTCTTTCTTTTTATTCGTGTTATGGAACCCTAGTAGGGATCAAAATTAGGCCAATGATTTCAACGCAAAATAATTGAAAATGGTAATTATCAAGCCGAGCTTAACGGTATACTTTATACAGTTTCCTCTGTAACTTATGTGTTAATTTAAGTAGAGCACATAGGTAGCCATACGTTTTGGCAAGGAATTACTCGATTAATCTAAAATCGGTGGTCATTAGAAGTAAATAATCAAAAAGACAAGTAATTCACTTAAATAATTCTTTTGCAGATTAAGATAATTTGCTCATAATTCTTGCAGAAGAAGAATTATGAGCTATCTTGTACAAACTTTTATTTAATTTCCAACGAAGCCCATTTATCGGCTCGAAATAAGTGAATGCTACAGAGAAAGTCCCCTGCCATAGGCCAAAAAATGGCTCCCAGAGTATTTCATTTATATTTAGCATTTTTGGCAAATCAATATGGCTCCGAGTGTAAATACTTCAAGCGCAGAATATCAACTAAAAGTAGGAAATTGCTAAGTACTCATATTCGTTATAATTTTCCAAAGTAATTAAAATAATGGAGAATATATTCGTTTATATATGTTACACCCCAAACGTGTAATTGCCCATTTCATGAAATGGGCAGGCGCGTTGCCCAATTCATGAAATGGGCAATTACACGTTTGCGGTGTAACATATATATAATATAGGGGAGAAATAGACAACCTTATCTCCAATTTGAATTCCGAGTGAATATAAGTGAATATTCAAGAAGTTTTACGCGCACAGTAAGCAAAGGACTCCTTTCTGTTGAGTTAAAATACTAGGAATACGAGAGTATACTTTCCAGCAGATATATGTATTCTCTTTAAAGGTACACGAAGCCCCTGCTGTCACTTGCTCCACGTTCCCTGATTCCTTCGGCAGGAGAGTTACTTCCGTATAAACTGAATTATTTAACGGCCTGTGATCACTGCTATTTACTAAACCGTAATTCATTTGAGATAACAACGCAGTGGGGAAATCTGAAGCTCTGATCCATCAAATTGTTTCCCATTCAAATGATTTTTTTTCCAATCTGTTAAGGAAATAGTGAACCGTTTCCAGCCATTAGTGTTGTAAAATCATTCAGTTAAATTGCTGGAAAAAGAATCTGCGAATTCTTCCTTGGATGACTCTACAAGCGCGGATTCGTCCCTAACGGTGGTTTAACATCCCATGTTATCGCTAAACCGCCTGAAAAAATAAATTAGGGCAAGGGGAACGAAGGAAAAATCGCTGTTATTTCCCTCTCAGCTATTATAAACCGTACGGAACCGTTTCGCTTTAATGTCCGTCGTCCGCTAAGTGAGTGTCGTATTTGCGATCAGCTGAAAGTCGTGAATGATGGCGAATGTTCCGTTCATCGGTGATATCGCGTGATCTGTCGCTGTTATTCGGGTGCCTTATCGTGAGCCCCTCGACATGCTCGAATATATTTGCATAATTTCGATTTCCTCAAGGCTGTTAAACTGAAGATGACTGTATTATCTCACTTTCGGTCTTTTCTCTCAAGGCCTAGCCATTTGAAGCAATAACTTTGTGTTATGACACGGAACGCCCAAGTTCAGCGGTGGAATGAATATTTGGTTTGATAAATTGAGTGTGTACAATTTAATTCCTTAATTACTTTTCTTCTGCTAATTGAGGATACATTGAATGAGCTTAGATTTCGCCGAAAGAGATATTTGATAAAAATTCTCTCGAGAGAGAAAAGAAGGCTTCGATCAGTTTTTATATCCATTTCAATATTTTCGACTATTTCTCATTATGCCTTGAAAAATTTAAACAAATACTAATCAAAGAACTAATCAAATAAATAATTAGATAAAAAATAAACAAGCAAATCAAATAATAAAATCAATACTGAGAAAAATTGTGGGACTTGAATTATATAAGGCTATCCACGAAGGTTGTGAAATAAAATTCTTTCCATTATAGAATCTACAAATCAGACGATGGAACATTTCTAAATCGTAACTCAACGTAACCGTAATCCTCAGCCTGAATTTTCTTACCAAGTTTAATTAAGTCTATATGCAATGGTGCATCTATCCGCAATCAGTATTTTTATAAGTTTACTGTTACATAATTGGAATTTTTAATTGAAGAGATCTAGCTTCTAAAATAACTAGAACTTAATCGCTTCTAAAAATATCCATAGCCGTTTCCATTATAACGGAAGATTGATTCGGACATTAATGATCGTCTGAGCAATTATTTCCTCCTCCTAAGGATCTAAGCAATCTCGAATCCAATGAAAATCCGGAATGGGCGTTCGCGGAGATTAATTGCAACAATGAACGTGCTACTCGGCTTCGATGACTATCGCAAGAACGGTTTTCTCGGCTCACTTGTTTCTATACGTAAGGCGGAAAGGGACTTAATTGGTTCGTGCCGCAGCATTTAAGACGGAGGAAGAGAGTGTCGGGAAGGCGAATTCTCCAAGTGGGGGAGTAAAGCCGGCTGATTGACAATATAGGAAGCCTATTTGATGTTTGAGAGATAAAATACGTACCTCCAGTATATCAAGAATGAAGTTCCTTAGGATAACACGCGAAACGTAGACAGAATATTTCAATAGACTTGGGATAGCAGCTCTAGAAGAGTGCTCTCACGGATACTTTTTTATGAAAGGTTACCGAAGTAATTATGGATATTGTATTTTAGATATCCTTCAGTTTTCCTCTGAGAGTGTGGTCTTTGAAGTTAACCTATTATTCGTAAAAAACAGGATTATATGTTTGAATTATGTATTGGCTGTGATATAATATACATCCATGTTCAGAAAAGGATCATGACCTGTAAAGCATGAAATCTGACTTATAGAATGACTTCGGGACGTACTTGACCCTAACTTTGTAAATGTCGGGTGAAGTCGATACGTCGATGTCGAAAAAATCCCTATCCGTAGGATGAAAATTCACCGTCTCCCAGTGTATTTCCCGATACTATGCCCAAACTAAAAATAAAAAGTTTATGGTACTATCAGTTATTATGCGGAGAATCCAAACCTCACTTAGGACACAACACGATTGGGAGATACTGATGTATAGGATTCAACATAAATATATAACCTTAAATGTGTATGTACTGAGAATAACGAGAGTAGTCTAAACGAATACTCTATATTAAGATTGTCATATTTACAATATTTTTCACGGTTGGCCAAAACATACAACCATAGGTTGGAAAATTGTGAAAATATTCTAATTCAATATATTGATAGCTAATCAGATTTATACAAATGAAATAAATGAAAAGATTTATACAAGTTAACGTTTATCCTTCACAGCTAGAATAGACGCTGTAAGTAGTGGGTCATTAGCTTTAGGACATTTACCATCAAGTTAAATATCTGTATGAGTTACCACATTTTCCCATTGAGATGGTTTGCGTTCGTCAGACTCACAGTTGCAGTGACGCTAATATCAACTACACAAGGCACTCCGGTAATTGTAAAAAAGAACAAGGGTAGACTCTGTCTGTGTGAAGTAAACTGAGATATTTGGCGAGCTATTTCGAAAAATATTGTAAAATTATCTCTATACATTTTAAGACAGATAATATTTGTTTTAGAACAAATACAAAGATCAACTCTCTATTTTTATATGAATGCTTAATATGACATGGGAATGCTAAATCAAGCATCTGATCTGATGAATGAAGTTGCAAATCGTAAAGAATGATGATGATGCCTAATTCGGTGGATTTTGGTCTAATTAAATCACTTTAGTAGTAAAAAATTTCAATATGAACCCAAACAATCCTGCGCTTATGAAAATTCGCACCCTAGGCCCTAGGTTTGCAGAACTACCGCGCTAACCCGCATGACACCGAGGCCGACAACTGACGAATCAGACTAATCTAAGCACGACACACAAAAATGATCGGGAAAATTACATTCAAAGTGTAAGATGAAGAGAAATATCTGTCGCGTCATTTCTTCAAATCAAACCAAAGTAGGAAATGTCGGAGACAAATGAAATGGACGTGAATTGCAAGCGCTACGCCACATGAGCGCGAAGATGATTTACGACTTCTTAGCCGAAGTAATTGTGTAATCGCGTGGATAATTTTATCAATTGCCTCTATTAGTACGGTACCGCTCAAGTTTGCACAAGGAGGTGTTCGAATCGGATGCAGGGGAAGGGAAATGGAAGGAAAATGTATTTGCAGACAGTTATGAATGCTGAGAGTAACCGTTGGTGGATAATGGAAACACTGAGGTATGGAAAGAAAACGAGAAACATTGAGGATACCGATAAGTGGGGATGAAAGCATCTTCCCTTCCTTATCCAAAACCCTTTTCCACGCAACTGTAAATCCATCCGGGAAACGATATCTTTCTCTCACGGGGAACACTCAAATTGATGCCACTCTCGCCCTCAGCCTGGAGATTGAGTCGGCGGGATGTGGGAGGCGTTGGGGAATGCGTGGGAATAAAAAAGAGTTTGAGAAAAGATAGACAAATGGGGAAGGGTTGAAAGAAAAAGTACCGGATTGAAACATTAACAAATAAGGCAACTGTCCGGGAACCATAGAGTTTTGCGGCTGAAGAGTTTTCTACTCCTTTTAAGTTGTCTATCGTTACATAAAGAAAAGATTAAAATTAATGTGGGTAATCCTTACACGGAGGAATTTCGAAGAAACCATCTTAAACCTGAGAATGTCAACAGATTAACAAAACTGGTCGACAGAGATATATTGTGGAAGTTAGGAAGAGTATTTTTTTTAAGACTGTTAGTTCAAAGATTAGATGGAGGATAGCAAAAATCCCATTTACTATGTTTGTATTTATTCAAATTTTGAAATTTGCGAAGTTCTCTCCTCTCATCAATGAAAGTACGTACTGTTAATGTATTTTCCACTTCAATGGGTAATACTCCAGCAAATATTATAATCGCGAGGTTTTATAAGTGATGATATCAAAACTTCTAAAAATACACAATTTATTTCTAAATTTCAGATGTTTTTTCAATCATTCCGACTGCAATCAACAAGACAGTCTTTACTGCGAGAAGGGAATAAAAATACAACTGTTACTCGTTGCCACGGAGTTTTAATCTTACTCGACATAAGTTTCGACACTATCATCATCTTCAGGTCATCTAAGCGTTGAAACCTTGGAAGATTAAAGTTCTGCGGTAACGACTAAAGTCGTTTTTATTCCTCTCTCATCACGGAGAACTACCACGGAGTTATGGCCGAAGCAGCGGATGGTGAGTCTACGCTGTATCTGATTAATCTTCGAAACCCGAGGAAGAATAAAGCTACCCATTTGTCAAAGGAACCGAAATTAATGCAAGCGAATGTGCACTTTGCAATTTTTACGACATAGAGGAGAATATTGCTGACTATTAGTAATAACCTAAAAGCATTCTTTTATAGACACGTAAAATAGAACACCAAATATATTTAGGATAGAATATTTTCGTTTTTCTTGTAATTTGAATTTATTTTAAGACAGCTGAAAATACTATTTTAAGGCAAACCTCATGCGTCCAAGCTCGAATTTGTGTAAGGGATCCATTATAGATCTCTTCAGCCATGAAGATATCTATTTGTAGACGATACTAGTCACCTTTATAAAAGATATATGTTCTGTGAAAATAACTAAATATTTTATTTCTTTAGCCTTCTTATCAGGACTTGTATATGTAAACTTATTTTCCGCCTTTTTATCACTGTAACTTTATTCGTTTATGTAATACATGTAAAATTAGTTATGAATTATTATTTTCACACAGGTTACTGCGTCGTTGAATGAGTATTTTTATCGAATAAAGGAATGGAAGGCTACGAAATTGCAGTCAAAGCAAGAGTGATTGTAACCATTACTATAGTAGCCTAAATAGAAAACACATTCTCAACAACTTTATATATATTTTACCTTCTCTTTCAAACTGCGGATCAAGGAAGTGTTAAACCATTCAAAGAGGTACAAAAATGCAGTGTCCAGGACCCACAGAATGGTCGATCTCGGAAAATGAAGGAGAGTGGGAAGGAGAAGAACAGGCGACATGGGGAACGTGCAGAATGGGTTGGGGAGAAGAGTCATCGCCCTGTTGAAGAACACGTTCCCTCTGCGGTCCATGAGGAGCACGGATAAACGCCGAGGACACACAACGACGAAGTCCGTCTTCCAATCGGCGCAATCGCGTTGAACAGAATTATGCAATCTGCGAGGAAATGCGTCGGCATCCACAAACGAATCTTCCGCTTTAATTAACTTTCGCACTCAAATGTCCGTTGATGCGATCTCTAGTTCGAATTTAACGCTTGAGATGGCTACTAAAAAACGGAAATATATCACTATTTCCTCGACTAGCAACCTTAGGAAGGAATGAGGAATAACTGTTAGAGGGATTAGCTAAATTTCCTCCGCCGTGGTAACATTTCAACCGGTTTTCCTTCAGGAGGATACAACGTTTGTCTGCGTTTCTTTCAGAGCCTTTCGTGGTGAAGAAAGAGTGACTGATGAAGATGGGCAAATTTAGCAACTTCACAGGAGTTATGCCTATTATTCGAAACCTCTACCGGAAAAAAATACGTATAGCAGTTAAAACATTCAATTGGTTATATTTTTATTGAGCAAGTTACAAATTTACATTTATAGAATTTTTTTATATCACTAGAACTAAACAATTAAATCGACGGAGGCGGCCGTGATATTGTGGAAATGTTGGGAACATCTGTTTGCCTTATTCTTAATCACTACTTTCTCTATTTGAGCAATAGTACTTGCATTAAAAAACATCAACATTTAGAAGGGCACAAACTCAGGTAATACCAGATTAAGTCGTGAAAATTTTAATTCGATGTAATTACGGCTTTATGGGAATTTCAGCGTATTATACAGTTAATTTGTAAGATACTCAAGTTCGTATCCAGGGTACCAACTTATGAAGAGTACCCTAACTGAATGGGGAAAATGTTGATTGAATTCGGTAAACGAATTTAGTTATTTTCCATTCTTCTAAGTCACATTTGGGACGACGAAATGAGCTAGATGATGACAATGATTGTAAAAAAATTCCTACCACCTTTCTGAAGCCTGAGCGTAGAAAAATATAGATAACTATGAACAACGAAAATAGAGCATTAAAAGGGACTTCATACTCCTAGATAAATGGTTCCCCTATGAAAAGTCTCTACCTGTGTTTTTCATACATAAAAATGTCCTCCCATTTCAAAGTTGGTAACGCATTATTTACAAATGTCTACAATAATGTCTCTCTAAGCAACGGAATAATATTTACCTCTTCAAATCGCTGAAAGATGATGAAAGTTTTTTTAAGTAAGACGCTGCAAAAAATTGCAACAGTGAACAACGACCCAAGAATTCTCAGAAAAAACTTACTGCGAATCACAAGGAAACAATGACCCCCGAAATCCATTTTCCACAACTGAAACGCGAAAACGCAGCGATAATTAGGATTTCGCGAAAATCTAATTGCCGCAAATGAGCTCCATTTTCCGCGGAAACAATTAGCGCAATCATTCACCTTCCGCTAAACAAAGGAACGCAACTCTTCCAGCGGCGGAACTAAGCAATGAAAACGATCGAATTAATAACTACTTCGAAATTTCAATCAGATCGCGCATGATATGCTCTTGAGCAAAACTCCCCTCTCTTCACCGACGAAAAAATCATCCAGTCATCCTCATAAATAACCCGCGTCGGCGAAAATGAAGATGAAACACGGAAATTTTTTCCGCGACGTGCTCGGGGGATTTTTTCGCTCCGGAGGAGTCTCTCGAAAAAGCGCCATCGATCAAAATTCTCGGAAAAAAAAATGCGAAATGCTCGCAAAAATGACGGAACGAATTTGAATCTGATGAGGCGGCCCCGAGCGGAAACACAAACGAATCCCCTTCTTTTTGGGCTCGTTTGCGAGTGAAAAGAGATGAAGAAGTAAACGTACTTAAGGAGATGCGCGATTCCAGCAGTCGTTGAAACCGAATTGCCACCGTTCCTAATAAAGGTCCGAAGAACGCCCTCTGGTGCGAAATTCCCCAAACACGCTATTTCGCGAACCACTTCGCTCCCGCACAACTTTCTTTTAAACTTCGTTATCGCGGTGATGTGAGCAGGTGTGTTCAGTGGCGATGCTAATGCTCCGCAGAATGTTAGGTTTTCGTTAAGACGAGAGTGAGAGGGAAAAGAAAGTGAAACAGAGTAAGAAATGGGGTAAAAATGCGCTGACAAATATGTAAAAAAAAAACTTGGTTAATGGTAACTGAGCGGGATTTCTACCGTTAATTTTTTTCAGGTATAAATTTCGAGGGTCGCCGTGCTAATCCGGACCCTTAGCTGGGCTTTCCAGCTCGGTAGCTCCCGACCTTCACATCAGGGGGGACCATAAAAAACTGACCGCGTGGAATACGATTTAAAAAGTTATAAACAATTTATTATCTTCGTCGTCTCACTCGTCCTAAGAGACATACAAGCAAGCGTCTTTTGATCAACGTTCTACGATGAAAATTAAGATTTTTCGTGATTTTGCAAGAAATTACCCGTTTACAAACGGCAACGTTGCTCAGGCAGATAGGCGGGTGTTTTAAATATCTCAACGGGGGTTGGGTTGGGTTGGGGGAAGGATTTCTAGATTTTTGATGGAAATCCCTCCCCCCTACCCCAACCCAACGGCAACGTTGCCGTTTGTAAGCGGGTAATTTCTTGCAAAATCACGAAAAATCTTAATTTTTATCGTAGAACGTCGATCAAAAGACGCTTGCTTGTATATCTCTTAGGAAGAGTGAGACGACGAAGATAATAAATTGTTGCTCATCTGAATTGTTTATAACTATTTAAATCGTATTCCACGAGGTCAGTTTTTTATGGTCCCCCCTACTGTAGCGGCCGGGCGCTCCCGCGGAGGTAAGGGTCCGGATTAGGATGGCGACCCTCGAAATTTCTACCTGAGAAAAACTAACGGCAAAAACCCCGCTCAGCTACCATTAACCAAAAACTTAAAGACTTTTCGATTTCTGTATCTCATAGTCATTGCTTACTCCGCTGAACCTCGTTTTACGAACAGAAGGAATCCCCCTGAAGGAAATTTAAAGTATTATCAAACTCTTTCCCGCTTGTCGAAGAATATAGCTTCAGTACAAACTCCAGCGCTTCTCTCCGTTCCAAGTCTAGTAAAACTGCAATTGTTTGCACTGTGTTGTATACATTAACCTAAACGTCGTCTTTATCATTGCTTTGCAGCCACCGCAGGTCTATGCTTAGGAGAAGAAAGCGATAATTGTCCTACCTCCAGAAAAGAAGGTAATAAAGTCGTAATTAAATTAGTAACTAAACAAGGAAAGGGTTAAGGTACTTTGCACATAAGGGCGTGCACCCAGGAAAAAATATTTAAAAAAACTTTAGAAACCAAATTTTATAGGTGTTTTGTCACGATGTTACGATGACAATAAGAAAGCGTTTTTATGCAAATCTGATCATTAATGATAATAATAATACGCGCCTTGATTTGGGCGAGATTGAGACTAGACGTATCTTCTTCCATCTCACCCCAGATGGTCTAAAATAAATGTACCACTTTCTATCGACTGCGGCTGTTTTTTGCAAATCTTGTAGATTGTGATAGCTTTACATGAATATTTTGCGGTGATTTCGCTAAGAATTACTCAAAAAAATAAACTACACAATAATTAAATAATTAATCTGGTGATTTATAATCAAAAGATTCGCGGAAGTTATTCCTTGCAGGAATGACCCGCGGTAATTTTCAGAAAAAACTATCAAGGAATACCCTGTTCAATAAGTTAAGACTTTATTTGGTGACATATACTGAAAAATATAGTGGAAAAAGTTTTTAAGGATTCCATAAATGTATTTATTTCAGGGTCAGTATTACTCCGCTTTGAGTCAATGCGACAACAGCTTCCTTCGTTTAATGCAAACACCTTTATATTTGTAAAACCTGCTGTTCAACCACATAAGCGATATCTACAGGTAACAGAAACCTTTCTCCCTACGTGCACCCGATATTAAGTATATCGCATGTGTAATTTCCTCCTCAGCTGAATAAATTGACTGACATATTCTATCATATTATCATTCCAATTACTTCTTGTTTATCCAGTTTAAAAGATTTGTACCTTTAAGTTTACTTTATGAAACAGTCCTAAATCTCTTCCAACGAATTATTTTATAATTAAACTGAAAGTAAACAAAGTAATGTTTCCAAAAGTGGAAGCAGTCTCAAAATTCGGCCCACTAAAGCAAATATTAATGATAAACCACCCACGCCTCTTAAACATGCACCAAGCCGCATTAATCACCACCATATGCTTCTGACCGGAAGCATATGTCACGCAGGAAATGCTTTCAGTGGAAGCATGCGATGTAAACCTTGAATATGACGATGCTGTTTGTCCTCCTGATGAAGAAGCCATTAAGGGGGGATCGTGCGGAGAAGATTTGCTCCGGGTTGTTTGATGGAGTCACCGGTGTCTGGTGGTCCATTGGCGGAATTCGCTGTCGGAATGTCACGATCGAGAGAGGGGAAATCGGTTATGAGTAACGGCACAGCGGGCACACCGTTTTTTCCTGCCGATGCATGCCCAAGCGAGAGCACGCACTGCGCGAATTATTCCCACGGGAATAGAGCCTCTCTATGCCGCGGGCCTTCCGCTAAGGTGACGGTCTCCCGGGGTCACCGCCGCCTTTCAGACACACTGGCGCCTGCACCCAGTTCGGTAGCTGTTTGTCGTGGTGTAGCAGCATTCCCATAAATATACACGTCTCCTGACTTGAAAGAGATATGGATTCAGACGTCTCCTGACTTGAAAGAGATTCGGCCTCGTAATTACTTAACCAGGCTCCTTGGTAATGAGTAAGAATGAACGTAGAGTCGCATCAATCAATGTTGGTGGGGTTCAGGAGGTCAAAAAGCACGTGTAACTCTTCGTACACATCAGCCAAAGCTAATTAACTTGAAATATCGCTAAATGCAAATCCAAATCTTTACGGGATCCTCCTCCATACTTCCTGCGAAGGAGTTTTACGAAGGAAGTGGAAACCTCGAACTATTACCATATTCATGATATTTAAACTAATGAAAAGGAAAATTCGATGTAATAATAAAAATTCACGTTATCAAGAAATGGTATATAATGTAATTTTGACTGTTGCGAATATTATTAAATTCATTCTCAACGATCTGCTTCATTTCGATAATTTAGGCAGTTGCAGAATCTTAAATTATCAAAAATATTTTGAAACTAAAAACTAACCGAAAAAAACTAAACGAAAACGATTTTTTATTACACTGGGGGAAATCTATATATCTGTCAATATTTAAATATAAAAAGAATAAAATCATATCTTAACAAAATATATCTCAGAATTGATAGTCTCGAGTGAATTTTAACACGTGGACAGCACATTCCAAGTTCTTACTGAATTTAAAGTGTTTCTCTTTATTATATTTCCACTGTGAGAAAAATTGTGTTACGTAATTATCTGTCTCTAGCTACCCCATTATGAAGCCTTAATTAGAGCAGTTTATCAGATGGAGAAATAAACTGACTGCTTTTCCACAATAATTTGCGGAAAATTCATGCCTTTGAGAACTGTAGATAGAGTCACTAAGAAATTCAACTGTTCCGTGGGAACATAGCTCTTTATCCGCATAATCTGGGTTCTACGAGAATTTGCTGGAATCTGCGGACGTTTGCGAACTGCCGAAAGAAGTTAAAAACGCAGAATAGCGGGAATCCATTCACCTGTTACTCTTTAAGCCTAGTTTCTGCAACTGTAGGGGCAGTGGGAATGAGATACCCTTGTTTCTGGTTCTCGTATATTGCGTGTTGGTTCTTTATTGGGACGAAAGCTAGTAATTTCAACCGCGAAAATTTAGACTTCGGTTAACGTCTCATAGGTATACAAAATCTGATTATTTTTGTAAGGATTACACAATTCATTCATTATAGACTTTTGCAGAAGAATAAATGTTTGAGGGTGCACTAAAGCTCTTACCCTACTGTATGCTATGCCCTAACCACAATTCGAACCCGGAGATAAGGGTTTGTATCCTGGTTGAGGCATTATTGTTTGTGTTCTGATAATTTTAAGAGTGGTCTCCTAAGATTATAACTCACCTAATAAAGTCATCACTATTTTGATTATTATTTATTTAATAAACAATGGCCAGTTCGTTCGGCTTTGGGAAAAGCGGTCCCAGGTTCGATTACCGGTGACCATATGCGAAATTTCCTAAGCTATCGAACCACTTTTAACCACACCCAACTTATGTTAAAACATCCACACAAAGAAGCAATTACATTTAGGGTTTCTTATAGCAGAGCAAAGATATCATAAATTTAGTCGTCTTACACTTCTTATGCTTATAAAAATTACATTACAAACATTCGCGCATTTGTCCACTGGAATTTCTTAAGCAAAGAGTTTTATTCTCGACTTAGTGGGCGTGAAATACTCTAATTCTCCATCTAATCACTTAACATTTTTTCCTCGTCATAATGCGAATTCAGGGAGCGATATTCATTAAAGGTGCATTGACGTGAGGCGTGCGTCACAGTCACGGTTCGCACATTCGTGAATCACCGTCCCCACTAAATTATTTTAGCAGCATATGGACGAGTTGTTTTAGCTCTTGAGCAAACACGCATTCATTTGAGGTGCGAGCGAACATGTCTTCGAATGAGGAGGAGTGATTCGCTACCGAAAAAGAATAGTTGATGACTGCTCAAAATTCGAGGCATTCCTGCGTGGATATGATGAAATTGATCCTGCATCAAATAAATACGTGATAAGCTGCTATTATGTGGGAAAAATGAATAAATGTTAGGTCTCAATTCTTTAGGAGCTAAATTTATGAGCACCAATGGTTAAAAGCATATCCAAGTTAAAAAGGGAAAAGAAAAAGACTGTCATCGCTCCAATATCATCTTCACAGTAATGCTTTTCACTGTTAGCTAAAAGTTTGAATTATAAAGCAAAGAAAATTTGGTGAATATACGGAAAATTGAACATTAGATGTGAACATTTAAAGGGATACTGTATGGATTACCACCAAGTATCGCTCTCCGAAATTCAATATAAGATAGGCGTTAAGAGACTTTAGATATTGAAGAAAAACTAGTAAATTACAACATACAATTGAATCTACACGAAATATTTGGTTACATACCACCAATTTTTCAAAATAAAACGTTAAGAATCATAATCTTCGATTTTTCTAACGGAGGAGATGGAATTGTTCACTCCGCAACATTTGTTAAAGTTCTGAGTTGGAGCTTTAATAATAACTCGTAAGCAAGTTTGAAGAATCGATCTGTATATTTAAAAAAAATATTAAGTAATAAACTCATAAGAATAAGAAGAACTCATACTTTTTTATGGTTAATTTCCCCAATCTTTTTGAAAGAGAATGAAAAAGACGATTGCAATAATGATGGAACTAATTTTTTTTACGACTATAGTCTACATCTTCTCTTTGAATATAAGACATAATCATGGGTTTATAATATAGGAAACGCTTCACTTACAATTTGTTCGATTCTAAAAACTTCCGGTTAGCCTTTAAGTAATTTGATTAATGATGGCGTTCCGTTATATCATTGACCATCTACTTTCATGTTTGTTTCTTTCTCCCCTTCTTTTTTGCATGAATTTCCATTTAATTTGGTGCAAATCGAACGCTACAAAACAAGACAGGTTCGCCAAAGGCAGATTCGCAAGAGAGCAAGAAGTCCTATCACAACATGCAGACTACTTCAAGAAACTGACATTTTTTCATCGCCAAGTCAACATTTCATGTTATTTTAGACTTAATTCACAGTCGTGGTGCAAGTTCCATGTGAACATAACCTTCAATTTTAACATAAAAGGATTCCCGGATACATCTACATCTACATCTACATTAATACCCTACAAGCCGCCTTTCGGCGTGTGGCAGGGGGCGTAAACACCAGTTGAATCTAAATTACTTCCTTATTCGATTATTGTCACGTATTGTTCGCGGAAAGAATGAATCTCTGAAACGATTCGTCCTAGCATCTATTTCTCTTAACTTACGGTCATTATCGGATCGACCGACGTAGCAGGGGGGTTGCATGATGCCGATTGTATCTTTGGAAAATGTAGTTTCCCTAAATTTATTAAGCAATCGCAGCCTAGCTTCCAATCTCCTTTCTTTCAAGGATTCCCAACCTACGACTGAGAGCATTTTTGTAACGCTTGCTTTTTTATCGTAGCATTTCTTAACAAAACGAACCGCTTTACGCTGCACTTTCTCGAGTTCGCGAGTACACGTTTCATCCGCCGGATCCCATATACTTGCCGCATATTCCAGAAGGGGTCTGACCAAGGTAAAATAACATCGCTCTCTCACCTTTTCGTCGCATTTACCGACAATACGCTTTACAAAGCCAAGCCTTTTACTTGCTTTGCCGCAGATTTTTCGAATATGCGTGCTCCAATTTAAGTTATTAGTAATGTTGATCCCGAGATATTTAACTGAATCTACTACTTTGATACTAATTCCATTAATTTTGTATGGGTGATTTGAACGCATTTTTTTCTTTTCGAAGAAATTAACTACGGAGCATTTACTTACGTTAATATCTAATTCCCATTTTTCGCACCACCTTTGGATGAGGACTAAATCGTTTGAGAGAGATGTCCGGTCTTCCTCGTTTGTTATTTCCCTATATATAACCGAGTCATCCGCAAATATCCTCACATTACTAACTATCTCGTCACTCAAGTCATTGATATAAATAAGGAAAAGAAGAGGTCCAATTACACTGCCTTGAGGTACGCCAGAGGTAACTTTGACTCTATTTGAGCTAACGCCATCCAGTACAACTTGTTGTTCCCTCTCGTAGAGAAAATCCTTAACCCAGTCGACTACTTCCTTGTTAATGCCCGCTAGTTTTAGTTTGTAAATTAGTTTGTAGTGGGGGACTCTATCGAATGCTTTTTTGAAATCTAGGAAAATAGCGTCCACTTGCTTTTTACTTTCGGCGGACTTTAAGATATCGTGTACAAATAGAGCAAGTTGGGTTTCACATGATCGGGACTTTCGAAAACGAGTGGATAGACAAGTGGTTAGCGCGTTCACCTTTGGTCCTGGACTTAATTAGCATAGGGAGCTCTTAAGTGCGAAATAACCTCATCTTTCGAAGAATTTTAAAAATAATAACAATATTAGCACAAAATATAAATTTCATTCTCAGACAGAAGGTGGATACAATATATTTGTGACAAAAAGGGGAAATGCAAAACCAAGGTAATGCAACGTATTTACAGCAAAGCAAATATGTCCGCGAATATCCTAACCATGTTTTCATCGCCTTTTCATTAACAGATATAACATAAAAAAGGTGGTATGTATAATCACTTGTGGAAATGTTCTACACTCCTTGTATATCAGAATTTACCTCTGGCATACTTAATCTGCTAATTTAGTTTGATCAACGATTATGATTAACGAATCGTTACCTTCTACATGTAAATGGTGAATGATGATTAACATCGTTATTTTTATGACTGGTCGATAAAATGTTGAATATATCTATTGCTACAAATCCGGAAATTAATCTACATACAAATCAGGGATGATTAAACTCAGCATTGCCCTATCTATGCATCAACTTTCAACAATTTAAGTATGTAACCAGACCGATGGTACTTAAACTAAAATCGTTAGTTTCCCCAATGCAACCTATAATAAAAAATAAAGGGGCATTGAGTGAAAAACTAGCTGTTCTAACTGTATAAGAAAAATTATGGAATAATGGGAGCAATGCCAAGGTGTGCCTTTGCGGTAGTACTATAATGATGTGATGTTCTGTTACGTGGTACAAATAAGATCTAAATCGACATCCATTACTTTAAATTTTAACTCTTTTTCTCAGGGGTATTACTGATCCACCAACGCTAAATCCATCACAAAAGTTTCTTACTTATATCGATTTCCTTTCATATAAACAAGACCAGAGTTTACCAGCAACAAACCTACCCAATGAAAATCCCTTTTTTTAATAAGCAATATTCTTAATGATTCTATTTATGCATTGCAGTAAAGAGGAAATAATATTAATTCCGTTTAAATTAATCATTTAATGAAATATTAACTCTCCTTCATCCTTAACTCAGTTTCGCTCCTTTAATTCTTGAATCTAACTTTAATTTTTATCAATTCAACGCAGAATAAAGATTTTATCAACTTTCACCCACAGAAGCATACCTATTTACGACGCTTAAGTATCTCCTTTCATTGCCACCTGAAAACACTATGATTAGCGTTAATTACTAAGCCGAATGCATCATCTCAGAAGGTAATAAAAACAAGATGCCGTTAAAACCCCCGTTGACTACACATCCTTCGAAAATTATGGGGCGTGACTTTCAAATGCCTTGACATTTTCCTTCGGGCCCTCAGTTCACAACACTTAATTGAGGGAAAAAATATTTTCACTTTCTTAAAGCTTTTTCTCATCAATTTTCCTTCGCCTTCCCGCTAATTTATCTTCTTTTTTTCGTCTTAATTTCCCTTTATGCCTCCCTCTTCGCTTTTTTGTCTCGAAGCTTCCCAGCCAAACAACATAATTTCGTCCGACCCAAACGGAAAAGAAGGATAGGTTAAAATTAATTTTTTTCGGGAGGCGGAAATTTTTCCAAGCGGTGTTTGAAGAGTATATTTATTTATAGGATTTATGTTTCCGTTTGAGTCGTTTAAAGACAGCGAAAAAAACGGCACCTACAGGAAAAGTTCTTCCTTAAGCGTGTGTTCTGATCTCACGTCAGTGATTACCAGATTTTCCATTGCAAATGTTATTTATGACTGAATGGCTGAAGCAAAGAGCCTTTCGGCAATACATCAACGTTTCCTTCTTGAATATATCTCAGATACTCAATCTATTTGTTTCTCCGTCCATTAATGACTGCAAGTGAAAAAAAAATGAAAAATATTATATTTTAGAGCACTGGGCGAATCACTTATTCTTCCGTGTTTTTCGAATAGAAACAATATGCAGCTAAAGTGAAACCTGTTGGTTTCATATATATGACTTTGAGCGTAGGTGAGGAACTTTATACCATTGCAAAGCCATCTTCATAGTTCTGTTGATTAAGAAAAGCCGCAATGGTAAATAAAATGGTTCAACATCAAAATTATGTATGAGAACCCTTCTCTCTTAAATTTCAGTCAGCGTTAATCAGCAAGATTAGAAAAAAAATATTTAAATATGAGTTTTTGTTAAGGAATTGGCTATAAGGCCGCAATGAACGCCCATAAAGACCATACGTGGCTTGAAGGCTGCTACACTTCTGGCCTAGAGCTACATTGGCTACCCGATTGAAAATGGTATCTCTCGCATCTCTCATCAAAGACGTGACTGTCCCAATATGGATCCCCGAAAACGTCACGGAAACATCGAGAAAAAAACTAGATGAAAAAAGGTTTTTTCTCCTACTACCCCTAAAGATAACAACTTTCCTATTGAAATGTATAATAGCTAATTTGGTAATCCGGGGCTACCCGTTGTTTTGGTGGCAGCGTACACATACGATATAAGTAACGCTGGCAAATACGGTTTTCAGAGAGTTTTAAACCTCCAGTATAAACCACTAAAAATTAAATATAAGTATTTTATTGCTTCAACGCTTATAAAATTGCATATCATATTTCTTCTGAACATCCCATTCTATTCGTAAATATCACAAAAATTGCTGTCTTTGAAAATATCTATTTGTTACTGAAATTCACAGTGGAAGTACTCTAAAAGTCAAACTACGCATCGGTGTTTACGGAAACGTCCAAGACCATTCTTCTCTCACATGTGCAGCTGTCGATAAGACTCAAGGAAGATGCCCTCCCGCAAACACGTCAATGGAGAAACTCGCTTCTTCAGAAATACTCGTATATCGGTGTCCACGGTTCTCCGAGAGTGCAATCACGAGGTTGTCCCGTTCGGAAATTGCACACTTCCCTCGAAAACATCTTTGCCCTTCTCTGCGCAGAAAGGATTCCGTCGGATAATCGACAAGAGATCGAAATCGTGTCTGAGGGCCGATAGCAACTCGTGCCTTCGCTTCGACCGCAGAAATAACCGTCGATTGGAAGTGATCGACCCGATTATGCCGATGCAAAGGGAAGATTTCCCATAGAAATTCCCCTCTTGACAACCTCTCGCAGACGCGCACAAACATTTCGGCGAGGAGTACGAACCGCTAGGAAATTGCGCTGAATTCGCCGTCAAAGTAATAACGCAGAAGACTGAGAGTAAGGATTTTCGACATTTGTATGGAAAAATGTCAACGTTTTACCGGAAGATCAAGAAAACCGCGAAGGTTGTAAAAATTCTCGTTTTTAAACACGAAGCCAACCCCTTGCTTTTTCGTTTCTATATAATTCAAGGATTTCTTTTATTAAAGGTGGGTACGGTGGGATAAAAAGGATTTTGATCGAAAAAACCGTAAGCGGTGGGCCAAATATTGAGAAGGGAGCGATTGCTGGAGAGATGACCTGAAAGTGCGAGGCAAGAGTAAAAAAGAAAGAAAACATAGTTGTTTGGAGGGCAGTTCTTTCTTTGTAAAAGACCTTACGTTTTGAAAAATAATGGAGGTCAAATTTGATATTAGTACAAAATAAATATATGTTTTGTTCTAAAAGCGTATATTTGAGTTTTTAAGAAAATTACAAAAAAACGAGAATTCAATTCAGTTTTATGCAGAGACATAAAATCAGAAAAAAATATGCTAAGAGCGAATATATCAAGTTTCGGTCATGATTCTTAGCCAGATTGGAAAGGAAAACTAAAGAAAACTCAAGAAGATAAAATTTAATCCTAGAATTTTAAATTATGATGATTTCTGAAGGTGACTTCACTGATGCGCTCAAAACAATTCAATTGAATATAGCGAACTCATAAACTTAAATTCCCAATATTATGAAATTATAATCAAGGATTTTGCTATATTTTGTAGCGAATCCCCATTTATTCTTAAGTCTGAAAGTGCAATTAAAATCGTGATAGAATCACGCAAATTGATTCATTCCTTTCCCGCACTGATTAAAAATACTAGCGCTGTAAAAGTGACACTTAAAACTTTTATTAGACACGTTGAACTTCGATCAAGCATTTCCTAATGCATTGATAAAAAGAAACATTTGAGTGCTTCAAAGTTAAATATTCGGCGTCTTGCGGTCTTGAGACCCTGACATTTTTTCCTCCATGTAATATCGGAGCTGGAAGCAAAAACGAGGAATGCGCTCGGATAACCTTTCAACTTTAGCGCCAGACAAAGAAAAGCCGGTCGAGAGCGCATTCGACGATTCTCGAGATGCAATTTTCGCCTCCGCGACTGTTTGTCTTTTATTCCGAGGCGAGTATTTCGTGGAAACGCTCTCAAGAAGCGACGGTGTTAAGGGCGATTGAATACAAAAGATACGCTCTTTTCGAAAGGAACGTCAAGAGAGAATAATGAATAGACTAACGTGCGAGGAAGAGGCTGTGGAGAGGCTATGGAGAGCGAATCACGAAATGATGGTCATTTAGTTGGGGTGGAATCTCGTCTCACAGCCCTCGATAAAGGAAGGGTGTCAGGAGGCCCAGGACCGCTCATCTGTGGAGCTAGATCTGGAGGAGGAGAACAGAAAAACTCGCGGAGAGACACCTCAAATACAGTTACCACTGTTTGTGTAGTTTGGGTTGGGACAAAAAGTCGATCATGCGGCTTCGGCTCCAAAAAAGTCGGCCATAAAGCGTCCCCGCAGTAAATGTCGACGCCGAACGCTGCAAAAAGGTGACCGATCTGTCGTCAGTCGATTGGAAAAGAAAGATGTTTTTCGCGCCCGTGATTTTACCTGTCATCGGATAAAGTACACTCGGATGCTAAAGTAACCCGAATTCCCCAAAGGTGCCACTTTCCCCGATTTCTGTTCTTTCTTGCGACTTTATTGGGTAATCTTAAGTGACAATCATGTGAATACATACAAAATAATTCAGGCAATAATTTATAATGTTGATTCCTCATTTTTGACGGAATACTGAATGAGTGGGAAGAAGAAAGGTAGATATCAGAAAGAGCCTGAAATGGGATAAAGAACGACTGGTCCTTGCGCTTTTGGTAGATAATGGGGGAAAATGGGTATAAATAACTGATTTTATCTCACTCAACTCTTTAAGCAATATCCAACTTTTCTATGATGATTAATTCGTGAGTAATTTGTCTACTATGAATAATGATAATCGGAAAAAAGGCACGGATGGGTACTGAACAGTAAATAAATATATAAATATATAAAACACATCCAAAACCATCAAAATTTTGATGTTTTGGGAGTGTTTTATACATTTATTTACTACTATGAATAATGATTAATCTATCTATAAGGATTATCCTCCTTTTTTCCAATATGGAGATTTTCTACTCGGTAAAACCTAGTACACAGTCATCAACTGCTTCTTTTTTGGAGGCAGTTCTCTGAAGTCTATAAACCTAAGAAACCGTTGAGGTTTTTCTACATTCTGTGGAAGAAGTGTTCCTGTGCAGGTTTTGATTATTTTCTATCCAAATCATCCTGATAACTCGTCTATTGATGGCTTTCATTAAAATTTAACGAGTTCAGCTGTTGTATCCACACCGAAATAGAGTATGAATGAAACAACTCTGGGTCCTGATGATTTTAGAGTCACAATTTTGAATCTCTCTTAGCTTGAATGAAGAGTCAAGTTATTTTGGTTTCCGCTGAATTTTCAAGGCTCAATTTGCATTTTCCATGATAATGCAATTAGAAGAATCCTCAATTTTAAGAACGTCTTCATTTTGAAAACTTCGATAGAAAATTCTTCAATATTTTCATTTGTCATTTCGTAAAACAAATCGGAGGAAGGGCACCAATTTGGTATTTTTTCTCTTGTGTAAGAATTTAAAAACAGAGGCTATCCTAATCACATTGACTTATCACCCCTTTATTCCTCAATAATTCTTCTCTTCCGTCATTCGAGGTCATCAAACGTTTCTGCCTCTCGTATAAGAGGATCAGCAAGTGGCTGTTTGTTCTCGGTGCCCTTCGTTAACATCGTTGTACTGAAACCGTACTATATTGATGACTGGTATTGGATGGCAAAGGTTATCAATTGATTTAAGTGGGTCAAGAAATGCAGTTCCTTGTTACGCGGAGCAGAGCGACTCCATTTATAGCGTTATGAAACTGATAAATTCCGTTTGGGGGAGATAGCATGCAGTTTAACCCCTATTTTGAATTTAACAAGAAATTTTGCAAGTAAGTAGCATAAAGTATGAAATTAGCATAATCGTATGATTGAATGAATGAATGGAAGGTATAAAATCAATATTTTGAATACACGATTGATAACATAAGAACATTAGTAATTAAGAAAGTGTGTTTGCTCAAAGTAAGAAATAATACATTTGAATTTGTGAGTTTTCAGGAATGAAAAAGTTGCATAATGAAGTTAACAAGAAATTGCGAGATGAAACGACCCTAGTTGCCACATACGAGTATTTCACCCATAAACAGATGATTATGCTCCTAACGATTGTTCAGTTAAGGGAATTTCCTTTGCTTCTTTATATCGCAACTAACTCTCACATTTAATCTATTTACCATTATTTCGTATAAGATTATTTGTCGTGTTAAAATGCCTCAGCACAATTCGCATAAGATGAAGTGAGTATTAAGACTTCATTATGCATGTTATCATAATTACTGAATCCCTGAATGATTTTATTTATTTACGAAATAAAGGTGAGCAAATTCTCCGACCGAAATAACAAACGAAAGATTTTCCACGCGTGTATTTCTGCATTTCTCTGAAGCTACCTCTAGTTCATCTACAACTTAAAAGGAAAATAAGGAGAGGAACTTACACAATTTAAAAGTTCCTCCTTCTAAGAATTTGGATCAAATACTTCCCCTGCAATTCTTCTTTCGCATTTCCCCTACATTATCGAGATGGAATGCCATATCTCCGAGTGAAGCTACGGAAAGAATCCAAGCCACTGAAGGGGAGCAAATTTGTCTTGGGCATGTGCGAGGATACGGAGATTCCCTAGAAACAGAAACCTCAATCATCGTGGAAGATGTGCTTGGTAACAAATTAGACGGAAGAGACGTCCTTGGAAGAAGGTCGAGTACGAATGGGACCAGCGTGCTCGGATGCGCATGGAAACCACGACATCCTTGACCAGAAGAAGTAAATTAGGGACATAGGATGTTCGATCGGGAACAGGTTGCACATAGACTAATATGTATAGGGAAAAACAGGGGAGCTCTACTTAACTACGGATAGTGAAGAATTAATTGAGCTCTGAATACGGTTTGCAGATGTATTCATAGATCTTCTAGTTAGCTTTACTGGGGATTTTCCCCCGTGATCAGGTCAACGCAGGGAGATGTGTGCTATTCAGATCCTGAAAATTTCCTATGTAGAATCAAAGTGTGAGAAGAACGGTAAGCCATTTGACCATAAAAAATAACAGTTGAGGGGCAAATCCTTTTGTTCACAATGCCAAACTTGTCTAAATGTGAATTACTTATTCATCAGAAAATAGTCATTTTGAAAACTATGAAGACGATAAATTTATTGTGCTGGAGAAACGCAATAGATATTAGTATAAAATTGGGTTAGATAGAGTAAAATAGTAAAAACACCGAATATGATGATAAATGCATGATAATTAAACAAAAAGGAGTTCAGTGAATAGCGAAATTGGATATTAATCAAAACTGTATTTTGTAACATTATTGAAAGGTCGTTATGAGATTGAATGTTCGATTCACATTCAGTGAGATTGTGTGTTTCAACGTGGACAGGAGTTTTGCCAACAGAAAACGAGAAATATTTTTATCTAACATATGTCCCATTAGTTAGAACTTTATTTCACTAACCCACCCACAAGTCAAACATATGTAAATACAAGGATTTTGACCGGCATGATGTTTAAAACTAAATTCAGGAATGTTAGGGAAATTTGGCAGTGTTTAAGAGAATACAGAGCTCTTAGATTCAAAGGATTAGAAAAATGAGATGAAATGAAACGCAGAGAGGTAATTGAAATAGGATGTTAGGCATGAAAAAGTACAGGAATTCTCTTGTGGAGCACAAATTAACTTGCTAGAAACATATTTTGTGTCAACCGATATTTTTATTTTTTTGAGGTAACTCTAATAAAAGTGAACTCCTTTATTCTAAATTAAAGTTGAAGCAAAAATGTCATTGTTAAATAACGAATATCTTCCAATGCAACTCAATGTAAGTAATGTACTCGTTTCTGACTAGACATTTCGTTACTATTATAAATTTCGTGTAGTTGTTCGGGACTGATATTTCCGAGTACTCCGAGAGTAGTGTTTCGGAAAATCAAAAGGTACAAACTATGAATAGTAAAGACCTTTGGGAAAAGGCTATGTTTGCAAACAAACCTCTAATAAACATCATTCGACCAAAGAATAATTACGAACGGTAGTTCTGTAGCAAAATACGGATTTCATACGAATTTTCCTCAATCCACGTTGAACAACAGAATTTTACACTCTTTCTTTATATCTCTACGTCTTTGACATAATCGCATCTTTAGCTTCCCATGCTAACTTTTCGCAACTGTATTCAAAAGATCACGATTTATTAGCCACTTGAAAAGTTGAGTCGAATTCCGAGGAGGCGATAAGGCGATGACCTGAGGAAAGGCTTCGAACAGCATCATCCGAGTGCTTCCGAACATTCTTTCGCCTAAGGATTCTTCCTCGTTTGCATTTCACTCCCCTCTTGCTTCCTCGTGCCCGCCAGCCATCTTCGTCTTTTCCGGAATCCCTCCATACCTGTTCACAGAGTTAGTTTATTCACCTGAGAGTTTCGACTTTAATTGCTGAAATTCTACTAAACAAAGGCATTTGCGCCTCAGGCCCTTTTTTAATCAATTAAAATTCCTCAAATACAATGAAATAAAACATAGGACGCCAAAGATTGCACTATGCGATCTGTAACGATTATTGTCTATAGGGATGGGCTACTAATCAGCAGACGTCACTGCTTCGGCTATTGAAAACTAGGGCGTCATAAATAATTGATTACCTCCTTTCATGACTTGTCTACCAATTAACGAATGAAAGGATGAAGCCGAGAGGCAATCAGATAGCGAGCATTTCTTTCATAAGGGGCGAAAATTTGAACAAGTTTTTGGTTATCATATTTTCTCATTAGATTTCTGCTCTAAGTTTAAAATAGTCAGTAATTTTTATTGATACATCAATTACGCCATTAATACATTTGCATGAACGATTGATGAAAGTAGCCGATTTTAATTTTTGTCTGAATGCTGGTTAATTCATTATCTATGGAGGAGGCTATATATTCTGACTATGGCGCAATATTCTTATTAAAGCATTTCAGCTGAGACAGATCTAGAAACTTGACGAGGGCGAATTAGGATAAATAATTACACATCTATTTTGAAGAAACAACAGTATTAGTGCCATGTCTCCAATCAGCTGTTAAAATTCCCTACTTGCGCGAAAAATCCGGCACTAAAGTCACCGTAAAAACACTGCTATTCGTTCTCATTTTGAACTCTTCGTTATCTCCTTAGCAAACCTTTTGCTAAGAAAAATCATGAAGAAGGTAGAAGACCTACTCTATCACCCCGAATGATTCCAACAATGTCCCTAAGTGGAAATATTCAAAAAGAACAAGAAATAATTCATTTTCGAAGACATCTACATATTCCGAGGACAAAGAATAAGGACTAGTTGTGGTTAGAGGATGAGTCAATGAACTTGGTAAATCCTGAGATACCTTTTGAGATATTGAACAATTTCCTTCATTCCCAATACCAATCGAATGTAATGGGTCACTGAAGACCCGAAGAGGATGGATTTTAAAGGAGAGATCGCCGAAGATTAAAACCCTTTCGTCCCGTTTCTTTTTCCTCTCCGAAGGGCTGATGAACCTCCTTTATCTCCCCATCTCCCTGTGGTTCCATTCGTTGGTTCCTTTTCGCCATACACTTCCTCGTTCACGGCACCCGGAATTTCGACGCACGCTCCGGTGCGTAGCAAGCATTCGAAAAAAAACGTGGCCCCGTATGGAAATTCCCGAAAATAAATAAAATATCGCCCCTTTTTATAAATCAACGGGCCCAGGATCTCCCTCACGGAAACAGCGGACAGCGGGGTCACCTCGCTCATTGAAATTACGGGCAAATTCCTTGGTTTGCTGCAACTCCAAACGATGCGAATTGTAAATGGATTTCGCAAAAATGCGGAAAGGCAGCGTGGGAAATAAGGAAATACAAAGAAGTGCCTCAATTAAGGGTTAACTGCTTGCTCGTTAATATTGTGAGATAGACGCATTTACGTGAATTAAAAACCAGTAAGCAACGTAAATACTACCAGATCACTGAACTGGAAATAGCGGGAATTCTTCATATACATTGAAATGGGGATAACCCGAACTTAACACTGATGGACTCCGAGAATATAAGAAATTTTCAAAAGCTGAATTGATCGTTAAGATAAATTTCTAATGTCTTCAGTAAGGTTTCTGAAGAATTGAGATCGTGACACCTCTTTAACTCTAACAAAGTCATTCGCTGTTAATTTCTTATTATTTCAAATTTTTATGGTAATTCGTACATTTTTACGAAAAATCTTAGTATTCAAATGGTATTATCTATGATAAAGTAACACATAAAACTTTTGAAATCTAAGTTCTCTGGCCGTACTTCGTAGAACGACATTAGAAATGATAAACAAACTTTGTAATTTCCACAATAAAACTTTAATGGACGACCTGTTTCAGCTGCAAGCAATCATCAGGTAAAACATTATCGGAAAGCAGTCACTTATCTACTCTAAATCTAATATTCTATCTCTAAGACGCCTTTTTCCCTTAAGGAGTGCTTGAGTTTTATAATAACTTCTATATGATTTAATAAATAAATATTATAACTTTTGACACGTTTCCATTTACGAAAAAATATAAAATAAACGTTAGACCCTTAAAAAATCGAGTGTGTAAGAAGGAGGAGTTTTAGTAATTGAACATATACTCAAAAAATATCTGATTAAAGTTCATCACCAGCCATCAGAAGATAACTTTTCCTATCAAATGTTTAAAAATAATTGATCATATTATAACAATAACCACATTTCCGTTACGATGCGATGTCTAATAAATAAAATGTCTAATAAAAGTTTGAACTTCGAGGAATGTACGGTTGGGCATGATTATAGGGGAGGAAAATTATTTCTAAGATGTAATTATATTTCACACCGTGGTAACGCAGGTACTTCAGCCGGTAACATTATGATTGATTGTTATGAAATTAAAATAAAAAGCCCAGGAAACTAATTCTGCTCTGCCCTTCCGTTCCTACCTCCTCCTCCCCACTCTAATTGGCGCACCACCGCAGCGGTGGCATCGTGCCGGTGGTTTTGAAAAAGTCATTTTAATCGTCGGAAGCGAGGATTACGTTCCGCTACGTCTTCTTTTTTACTTTGAAGATTACCACTGCTCCAGTGGACGACACAAAGGATGGCAATGAATGAATAAGAAACCGAAGAATGCGCGGCGGGGAATTCTTCTGGAAAAGATTAAGGGAATCTCGTGGCTCATCTCGTCTCTTACATCCTCTGGCTATCTTCAAAATCGGTTCCCACCGTAGCGCGAGGAAACTATTCAAATAGCGTGTTCCTGTCAAGATTATCTGGATTCCGGCACGAAATTTTCACCGAGACATGCTAGAGGAAGTTTTCTTCGCTATGAAAATTCGAGGAATTTCGTACACCTGCGCTTTCGTTCGCTCTTCTTTTTAAAATTTTCCACTTCACGACTACTCTGAATGCTGAGTTAATATTTCTGAGTGATGGCAAACTACAGAAGAAATGCTTGGTCATAAACATACCTTACTTAATAAATTTCGCAGTTCCACAGATTGTAGCAAACAGTGACCGCTTGCCTTGACGGATACCCGATGATGTATTGAAAAGTGGAATTGTTAAAGTCAATAACGTATTGATTTTGTTTGTTCAACAGTTTACATCTAATAAAGAGAAATCTTATACGTCTGCGATGCTAGCCGCGAAATATTTGAACTTTTCTCGTTTCAAGGCCAATTTTTCGCTACAGAAAATCAAAATGTGAAAAATTTTACATCGAGCTACTCGACTACCTATCGGTTGTATTGAGTAAGTCAACTGAAATGGTTATGAACTATGAACACCTTACTATTCGCCGAGTAAAAATTTCAATAGTATGAGGCATTGTATGCTGAGTATTTCCACATTACAAAAATTGAGGGAATATTTTAGGAATGATTATATATGACTATAATGATTTCGCTTTTATACAAAGTTAACCCAAGTATTATTCGAGGAAATTAAAGACATAGACAGATATAATTCGATGGAGAGAAATGAATACTGCTTCAAGAAAAACGCATGAAGACTATAGGTCTGAATGCCGCCATTAAGTTTAACATTATTATTGACTTATTAAAAATCCAGTTTTCAGGAATATCATAGTTTTTAGGTTCTGCTCCTTATTATTGGTTACAAAAGAACCATAAACATGAGATAATGAACTTATTGAGATTAATTTAAAGAAAATCCTCACTTAAGACAACACAAGAGGCGACGTCGATAGATTATCAACCACGATTCACCAAACACTCCCAACAAAAAGGTCTGTCAATATTTTTGAAGATTTCAATCGTTAGACAGGATGTTTACCTATACGTTAGCACATGAGCCTATTTCATAATATGAGGACGCGCCACTGATACGTTTTCGGAGATAATAACGCCTAACCGACCCTGCGCAAGCTTCCTAAGTACGTGACTGAAATAACTTGCACTAACGCCGGAACCTGGTGACAATATCTCCTTTTGGTTCTTTATGCTTGTAATCGCTACATACACCGATCAGATCATGGTCCTTTAAGAAAGGATATTTCCAACTCATTCCCATGTGAGGCCGGGTCGAGGTCGAACCTGCGATCACAACTTCCACAATGGAGCGAGCGCACGCAAAGATGAAGTAATTCTCGGAAGAAAAAGTCTTCCGGGATCCAAGCCATCAATTCACGCTTTTATAATAGCTCTTTTCGCTCGGAACATCTTCCTCTCAAAGTCACTGAACGCACAAAATATCTCTCTCCCTTTTCCTTCGGCCTCCGCGGCAAAGCTGCACTTAACACCTTTTCGTGGGGAATTCATTCGTACGAATAGATTCACGCAGAAACAATACTTTGCGTACGAGTAACAAAATAATTTATGAAAAGAAGCCATGTAAGGATTCTAAAGGGTGCGGCAGAACCGACTAAGCAGTTTCGAGTGCGGCAGAACCAATTAAGCAGTTTTGAGGAGTTATAAAAAAGAATTCTGGGCATATAAATAAAAAACGTTTTTATTTTCGAAAATAGTTGCTCATACCATTTATTTATATATATAAATAAATGGTATGAACAACTATTTTCAAAAATAAAAAGGTTTTTTCTTTATATCACACCCGCCGCACCCTGTATTACTATCGTTAGAAAGAGAATCAACAAAATAAAGGTTGAAACCTAGCTTCAATTCCATTACGAATCACTTACGAAGGAAAATAACATTAAAAAGAGTACAACTTCTCCACACAAACTAAATTAATCCCTAAAAACGCTCTGTACTTAGTTTCCGCTGACCAGCGTTTTATTACACCTTAGGACTCAGAATTATGAGATGGCTTTCAAGGAGCTCTATAATGTTATAAACAACTAAATATTTAAAACTGTCCACTGAAATCTCAAAAATATGAATACATATTTATTTTTAAGAATACATCTACAAATTTAGAATGGAATTCAAAACAACGCTCTGCCTCTTATCCGCGACACTCAGCGCCGGAAGAGAAACTTTTCAAAGTCAATGTCAACGGCAATCGCACGGCGAAAAGTAAATAAAATTAACCTTGAAGATATATCTCGTGAAGATTCTAATCTTCGATTGAGATACAATAAAGGGGCAGCATTATAACCAAAAAGATATAAATATATGGTTTTTTCACGGAAAATTCACATGATTAGTTGGACTTGCTTGAGGATACATCAAAATTTCCTAATTCTTGATGGGAATCTTTCTCAATAACATTAAACCACTATTTATGATTACTATAATCGCAAATAGAATTTTGAAAATTTTCTTTAATTTAGGCAATCTCACTAGTAATTCGAAGCTGAATAGATATATTATCTCGAGAATTTACACAAGTATATTTACATGTATAGAAGAACTTTAATAGAAACACAAAAAGGTGAAACCTCTGATTAATAAAACGTCGAACCTTAAAGATTTAAATGCTGCATTGACAATATATGAATTTAAAGCTTTATTCGCGAATGTTGGGCCGAGTTTTTCGAAATAATGTACATATTCAGCATGGTAAGCATAAAAACATATTAGCAATTGCTAATTTGTGACAATTTATCGCTAAAATATCTCTGTCACACCTCCATTTGCGACGGAATTTCGGATAAAAATTATTTCAAACAATCATTTTTTCTTCCTAATCAGGTTACTCCTTTCTTTTAAATAAAACTGGGAGAAACAAGAACACGAACAAAAAAAACACAAAAATCAACATCGTAAACAGGACTCGAACTCGGAACCTTCGAGAAACAAAATTAACTTCAACCCCTACACCAGTAATGCCGATTACGTAAATTACTCTTTCAAATAACCGAGGGATTTCCTTTGACGAGAACTCTAAGAAAACTTAAATACTGCCGGTTTTGTATCAAAAGATTCACTCCTTGCGATCAAATCTCAAAGGAACCATTGCAGGAAGTCTGAGAGCACAGGAAGAAGCGACGCGTGGAGGTAACTCACCGTTCGATGCGGAGAGCCTCGCTTGCCACCAGAGAGACCAACGACTGACCACGAGGGCTGTTCAGGTGTACGCATTTATACCCCGCCGTAGAGATCCTAGTAAAGCCGAATGGTGGTCGAGGATGGGGATGGGGGACCTCCAGAGGGGAACATGCCCCCGCGAGTCATTGCCTCCAGAGGAGGCGGTGGGGAGGGTCGAAGGGGGCAACGGTCTCGCTAAGGGGGCGGCGGAGGTGGGCTGCGCCACGGAGGAGCAAACGCTTTACAATCTCATGCTCTCCACCAATCATTCCCTAATCTCATTCCTTCGCCGCACCGTGCAATTAAAACATCTCGGAACGAGCTAAGTTCGTACCTTCGATCCACGAGTTGGTTTTCAGATCGGATGATTCCTTTAATTTCACGCCTGAATTCCTTCCTACGTTTGATACTGAAAAATGAGTCCCTGTCCTGCACTCCCTCGCATGTACCACTTTATGGTACGAAATGTAACGTATTCTCGTATGTCCTCTACCGTAGGATGTTCCCCCTAAGTCTCCTTGCTTGAATGCATTTCAGAAGAAGGAACTTTGAATCTTGAATTCTATAGAAATACATGCTACGGAACTTAGAAAGCGTCTTTCACGCTCCGTTTAGATCTTATGGAGACTGTGAAGCTAAATACACTAATGTCTATGTAATATATTAATATATCAAAGTAAATGCACATCTAAGATGTTCTAGCGACAGAAGCGATATTATGAAATCAATTCGTTGGGACTAAATACTTTTAAAAATAAAAAATTAAAAGCAGATATGTCCCTGTTTTGCACGATAGATACTAAGAAGGTTTTTTGAAGTGACAATAAGTTTTTTAAATCTTATAGGAGGTTTTATTTACTGCACTCACTAACGCAATCGCAATTAAAAACAATTGTATGATGTACTATGTATTTAAGGGTAATGAGGGTTCTCCTCTTAAGTAAATTTGGTATAATTAGTTGTCAGCGCGCAGTATAATATTCTATAGTAATTCATGCTTTAAAATTTACATAATATGTTATCTATATTCTACGAGATATTTCAAAGAAAGCTGGGATTTCATTGCAAAAATATAAATATTTTGCAATGTATGCATGGTGTTTCTTAAGCCCTAATTTTCACTGAAGTAGGAGAATCTACTGATTAGAATGCTAATTCTAATCAGTAATGCTAATTTACCGCGCGTTAGTAAGTGGACGTGTGTCAGAGAAAAAAAATGGGAAGACTGGTATAATCCACCACGTTGTATTATTCCTCTCATTATATGAATTTTATCTTATTTTTGCCTAGTTTTCTAGAGGTCTAGGTATCATTAATATAAGCGTAAACTCTACTATATAAGTTCCCGAAAGCTCAACGTTTATTAGGATCGAAAGTTAAAATTCTAGCATATCACCAAATTTTAAGTTCTTTAAAGTACATAATTTTATTGATGGACTGATTCTGATACATTGAGTAGAGATATCGCCAGCAATAGTGCACTAATATTATAAGTTGAAGTTACGTCATTTTTGATTTTCTATAATTTGATATTCTATGAAACTCGTACCAAGCCAGACGCTGCATCAATACTTTATTTTTCACAGTAAAAAAACTCAATTAATAATTAATCAACAATAAGATTTTTCAGTGTGATTAAAAATAAATTAACACGATTGCGAACTATTATTACATCTACCTTGAGATTTTTATAGTATTTTCATTCCATAACTTATTGGTAAAATCAGGTAAAAATTTAGAAAAGATTGCAGGCTAACGGAAGAAAGGGAGAAATTTGCAAATAAATCCCAGTTTTGATGATTTAAAAAATAAAAACAAAAAGACGAATAAAAAATTCCGAATGTATTGTATAAATATGCGTAAAAAAATTCACGAAAAATTTAATCATTTTGCCTGACAAGACGGATTTGAATTCGGAAGTGTGTGGCCGGTGTAACGGCGACACCAAACGTCATGCGACATTCTCTGTGGAACAGGTGATCTTACCAGTTCCTCTCCTTACTTCATTTTTCATCGCGGAATAGCTTAAATAATAAAGCTATAGAAGGAACTTCAAAGAATTCCAGCATTGGAGCCAGGAGTAAGTCCTGGGCGCCGATACACTAAGCATAATAAACTAGACACGGTAAACCTCAGCTGTCAAGGAGACCTCGCCAAGACTAGATCACCGATTGCGCCTAAATGCGATTACAAACTACACTGGTACAATGCACGCGTACCCCTGGTCTCCTGGGTGTGCCAACCCTCACGGAAATTCTGGAGTAGTAAGGCTAAATGTGTCATTCAAAGGGAGATGAGAATTCACAATAATCAACATCTCACGACGAATCTTTATTTACTTGCTGTTTGTACCGTTTAATTCTTCTTTTTGCATGTGATGCTTGAACCACTTTAACATGCAGTCTCAATTCTGCCTCAAAAGTAATCTCATTATTTTGTTGTTGAAACACGTAGAACAAATATTAATTAGAGTATCATAAGAAATGTTCACTAAGCGATTACATACTCCGCTATAATATATGAGGTTTTGATATCAATATCACTTGTTTGTTATTAAACGGAAAGAGATTTTATACATCGTGTTCTACCACTGTTATCAGTCTTAATACGTAAGATAAAAACTACGTTTTTAACTAAGAAATGTTTGAATGAAACGTTATAAATACAAACTAACCTCACAGGCGGAGGTTTGGAGATATACATTACATCAATAGACAATAAATTTCTGATAATTTTTATCAAATACGATTACTTTTATCAATATAATTGCTTGAATGAAAAGTTATAAATACAAACATCACAGGCGGAGGTTCGGAGATACACATTACATCAATAGACATTTAATAAAGTTCTGATAATAGTTTAGTTAATATGATTTCTTTTATCAATATAATTCCCACTGAAAACGGGAGTATCGTGCCAAATCAACCTATACCATTTTAATTAACAATAAACTCTGCAGAAATATCACTCAAGCTAAAAGAGAACGCACAAACTAGAGTACTGAAACGTATTTCTTGCTGCTAGTATTTCTAGCGTGCCATCATCATCAGGAGATGCGTAAATTACGTATCCAACATACTTGCTAGGTTTAAATTATACTCTCAAAGTGATACGAATCGATAAATTATGAACCAAATAAACCTATCATGAATCGTTGACAATCCACTCAAAAGTTAGCCAAAGAGTTTATCGACACGAGCAGTACTTTTGAGCCTCCCTTTCCCTTTCTGAGATTCATAGTGACGAAGTCTCAGCCAAGGACCTGAGACACGATTGGACTCGCTGTGGCGTTCGGAAGCTGAAAAGGGATTCTCATCTCCACGCTATTCTGCCATTCCTCACACAACTTGCTTTTCCTTCACACGGCCTCTCCCTTCTTTTTACGCTTCCCCTTGGTTGGCGACCTTGCGTCCCCCCTCACCCCAGTGCTCTTCAAGATTCCATTAATCATTACGAACGATCGTATCATCGCAGATTACTGCAGCTCAAGAAGTTTAAACTCAGCTCTGATAACAGGCTGCAGATATGAAATTGCTTATACCCACAACAAGATTGATTTGATGATTCGTGGGCGTAACACGAGGAAAAACACAAAAAGAACCAAACTTTGGATAGTTTACTAAAAGTTCGCAAGCGCACCGATCTCAGCTCCAAATTATCTGCTATTATGAATAACCCCTTGAATCAGGACGAAAATCAGTTTATATGATGCGGAAAGGAAATCTATAAAAGAAATCGGAGTTTAAAACATAAATTAAGACTGAAATCTCGATTTAAAACTCACAACGTATACATCTGGCAGCATATACTGATTAGCATGAAAGTTGTAAAGACTACAACAATGATAATACCTGTAAGTGGTAAAAATCGAATCTACCCCTACTTGGATCTACTGCAAACTACAGCTAAATACACGGAACCGGATTCGTAATACATTGTAGTTTCTTTGGTTTCGGTCATTCATAAGATTTGTTAAGAATATCATCATAATATATCGATTGAGAATCGATATTATTCCCATAAGAATTCGAGGTACTGAATTGAGGTTTAGAACCTAAGATGTGTGAAGTATATATGAATACATGCCCAAACGTATAAGCTAACATGAATAAATTATAGGTTTGAATGGAGAATTTGTATGATTAAAAATAATCCAAATCGCTGAATTTGTAAGAAAACTGAGAGAAATTCAAAATTTCCAACCATTGATAGTGAAAGACACTGATTCACGATTGACCTTGTGGTAATTATTAATGTTAATTATATGTAAATCTAACAAGTTTTTCAAACATGTAGGTATTTTCAGTATTAGTTAAAAATATATTAAATAATTAGGTATTATAGATTTTTTTAAGAAACAGAGCGCAACTAACAATTTATTGAAAAGGATCTTGTTTACGATGATTTTAACGAATTTTTAGTCACTTGTATACCCACGTTCCAGCAGTAAAACCGTCGTCAGTGAAACGTTACTGCCAGATTTTGTAAGAAAGTTAAAGTGGAATAGGGTTCCTAGCCTTTCAATTCACTAACGTTTTAACATTAGATGAAGATTTTTGCGCTACTGTAGAAGAAACCCTGCTTCCTCTAAGAATTACTTGTATAAAATTCACTCTTAAATCATTTCGCCTCGGGTGAATTAAATTAATTAATTACTGATTAAAGAGTGAATTAAGTGTCAAATCCTGTCTATGACCGTAAAAACAATGAATTTCTTAAAACGTTGAGCAACACAAAATTTCAACTCAGAGAGACTATCATTCTTTGCTGTCTTTTACCGTCCAGAAATTGCATTTCCTTTTTTCTAAATTATAAAAAGCTTTTATTTGGTAGAAAAAATTCGATAGGCAAATACTTCATCATAATTTCTCAAAATGCTCTAATGAAATATTTCAAACTCTTCGCAAGTATTGGTTTCACAAGAGAATGCAATTATGTAAAGATCATCAAAATGCTTTACAAATATCCGATAATAATTTTGATCAACCAATACGATGTTAACTGGGTTGGTGCATATAACTCTACGCAAAAAGCATCAAAACATAAAAACTTTTAAAGAAAACCTACATAAATTATTATCTAAAAAGTGTTACTACACAGTGGAGGAATTTTTAAATGACAATAGCTTGTGAGTGAATATGCTTCAAAGGTGTATGTAAATTGATAAAATATTTTTGCTGTTATATATATTTGTGTAATCGAGTTTTCATTTAAATGTAAGACATTGTTATTGTGATTATGGCAATCATGTTTATGTGCACATTTGTGAATTTCAATGAAAAAATTGTAAAATCTTCAAAGATGTTGTATGTTTAGATATGTTGAATCTTTGTTAAATTGAAAAAAAAAATATTTTATATCTTCTTAGGTGTAATTGTACTAGTTTAAGTTGACTACTGTATATTGACATGTCACCTATTCAGGGCAGAATTATTTTCTGTTTTTGTAATGAATGTTTTTGTGACGCAAATAAATTATTATTATTCTTCTTATAATGTAGTCTTAAACTCTAAATTGTTAAACGTTTCATTAAGACCAAAACTGAGATTAAATACATCCTTAATTACCTTGATAGATACACATAATTTCATGTTTGATGTGCAATTAAATATTTTAAATGCATTTTACTTTTTTCCTTAACCGCAGGAGTCCTTCCCGAACCTTTTAAACGGAAAATTATCGCGGAAATAATGTACTTAAATGGAGAATATATCGCTCGCCAACTTTGTTAGGCTTGATGAATTAAAGAAGGGAAATTTGGAAAGTGATAAATCATCCCATCCATTTGAAACGATTTTGAACTCATTCACGATTTCCACAGCACACATATTTGCCGAAATTATGTTAGTTGGGCGGAGGCAGCCTTATGAACTGGGTCGCAAGGCTAAATTTTTTGTAAAACGTAAAAAAAAAATATCCTCCCCCATCCCCTTGAAAATGGCATTAATCCCGCAAGTTCCAGTGGCGTTTTTTTCATCGTGGCACAACGCAAACGGCATCTTTAAATCCGGTCCTGAAACCTTATGTAACCGTTATGGTTGTCGAAACACGTAACATCTCATATGCAAGGACCGCCTCACGGAATATTTCAAGCGTGTATCTGGAGTCGGAGCAGTTTTATCGCAGGTTTACCTCGTTTCCTTTTGCCTTGAGCAACCTCATTTTCAGGTAAATGACAACTTGTCAGTGTGTCAAAGCGAAGCTTGGAATTATGAGCGATCTGATTATTTTCTAGAACTTACATTGATGTATGAAAACATCCTGGATACGTTCAAGTGTGAGCAATGGAGCGTAATTGCTCGAATATTCCCAATCTAAGGGAAATCTTACATATAAAAGTTCCATTTTTCTTCGATAAAGCGTTAATTACCTAAATGCATTATTTTACGACAAATATTTTAAGTTAATCGTGACAAGCATGTTATTATATCCATTAATTGAGTAGTATATAACCTATTTTATTGAATTAATAACCTACGTAGAACGCGCAAAATTTCCAATTTGTATTGTTTTAACCAAAGAGAATATAAACTAAAATGAAGCATTTTCAAACTAATATTCATTTCACTGTAATTAAAATATAAAATGCCGGTTTCAAAGCCCTCATTTATCAAAAATATTAACTTGTCAAGAAAACTTAATGTGTAATGCAAATGCCACACATATCTAAGGGTTTTTATTAAACATTACGAACTCATTCAAGAGCACCGATTTCAGTTTGCATTTTAAATATTAAAGTAAGATTAAATAATTAAAATTCATGCATTTAGCATGTTAAAGACGATATAGAAGAAAGTTCAATTAAATGTCACAAATTCGTCAGAATACGTATTTGAGGTTTATAACATATCATTTCACTTACAATAAAGTTAATCACGAAAGAAAAACCTTTTCCTCGATAGCAACTAATGCACGTATAGCCAGCCGTATGATAAATTTGCCCGACGAAATCATCTTCAATTGAACCAATGACGTAAACCTACGATTAAATACTGGAGAAATACGATTCTACCCCGTGACCTCGCAATGAGTGCATCATCAAAGATTATAAACATGGACTTTCATCATCAGTTTCCCTAATATTTGAATATCTAATTGACCTTGCTATGGTATTCGGCATCTATTAAATGTCAGAACCATTTGTGTGAATAATTCTAAAACTCGTACAATCGACCTACGCGAGGATCGAGTGAAAATTTCAGAATAGCTAATACCAAATATAAAGATGAAAAATGAGTACATAATGTTTACGCAATCATCTCATTTCCATTGGAATATACTTTTCTAATCACGTAACAACAGTGAAATCGTTCTCATAATTAAATTCCAATTGGTGCCCAAGTCACACATTTCCAAATATTTCCACCTCCAAAGCTTCCAAATTATTCACCGCTAAGACCACTCATTAAAGAAAAGCTCTGAATGAAACCCGGTTTTCTTGACACGCGCTAACATCTTGAGCAAATAGTTATTGCTTTCCGACATCAAGGGTTTCATCTGCGACGACATTCACAAGAGAATTACCCATCCTTTATATTTTTCCCTTGCCTGAGCTGAACAAACGAAAAAAGCTAGAAAGCCCGATAATGAAATAATTCTTAAAATAAACATCGCTCTGTGAAAAGAAAAATATTAGAAAGTCCTAAATCGGGAGTGATTTGAAAATCCATTGCAAGGAAAAAAAATAACTTCTCTTTAGAGCATTTCCAATTAGTCTTAAATCAACAGTTGTTTGTAAAACAAGATAGATTCACGAACAAGGAAAACACTGCTTTTGAGAAAGTAATTTAAAATTCTAAAATCTCAACGTAAAAGATTTTAGAGTTTTTAACTTTAAACCTCAACAGCAAGGTCAATTACTTCGACAAATCATTTAGTTGATGAGTGTCTACATCACTTCCTTTTTTATGTCAATTGGCGGGCGTTGAAGTCTTTCTCTCGGAAGTCTTGCATAATCGCTTCATAACTCGGATTTCGAGCATAAAAGGCTGATTCCGACTGATTTTGAACGATACATCTAGTTCCTCGTTTATAAAAACAGATAAAAAAGTGTTCCTATCGTCTCCATTTTCTTAACCTCTAAATCAGCGCTCCGCAGCCGGAGTGCCGTGGCACACTGGTGTGCCGTGAACCGGACACAAGTGTGCCGAAGAACTTCGGTTTGCGCTGTCAAAAATCGAGCCGAATATTTGTCTTCATTGAAGCAAGCGCAGGTATCACATTAATTTATAATAATTATTAACATTGCGTAAAAATTAATATGTTATAGTTTTATGTATGTATACTTTTCAAATAAAAATCAAAAATTTATCGTAAAATTTGTGTATAAATTTAATACATACATATTTTAGTTTTGGTGTGCCGAGGAATTCTAGGAAGAATTTTGGTGTGTCGTAGGTGAGAAAAGGTTGCGGAGCACTGCTCTAGATACATAAAGTTTCCATAGCTTTTACGAGCAACTGCGAAGGACTGTGACACTCAGATGCTCAGTACGGAGGAAGAGATTTTGGAAAGGGTTGGAAATGAAACCGAGAATCTGAAACTTAGTGTAGGCGTAACTTGAGTAATGTAATAGTTAAAACTCTGAGGAGAATCCTATTTGGGAAGAGGACTCAATACACGAATTCGTTCAATGCAGAAGTGCCGAAAGTTTTTATGGGCGCCATGCACCTCTTTTCCTTCGAATTATTTGAATTACACATAAGTGTAGCGCAAGGCGATGCATTTTGTAATGTTATGTTACAGATACTACGATAAAAGCAAGCGTTACAATGTGAATCTTTGAAAGAAAAGAGATTGAAAGCTACACTACGAATGCATGATTGAGGGATAATAAACTTCCAGAAGATATGACCGGTATCCCCCAGCTCAGGTACGGATCTAGAAAAATTTTTGGGGGGGGTACGATCGAAAAATTTCAAAATAGAAGATATTTCGGCTTTCACAAAACGTGACGTTATAATTGTGTTAGACAAACTCGAATTTTTTCGCTAGTGATTGCTTATTAAATTGTGTTTTTATTTGCGTTATTTGAGTTTCATTTTCGAAAAATAGGCACAAGTGATATTTCGGGGGGGGGTCCGGACCCCCAGGACCACCCCCCTGGATCCGTCCCTGCCCCAGCTACTTCGGCCGATCCTTAAATAGTCGTGAATAGATTAGGACAGGATAAATAGGTTCTATGACAAGTCGTTCTAAAATTCATTCTTTCTGCAAACAATACGCGATAATTACAAACTAGTTTCTAATGCTCGGTGTTTACTCCTCCAGTTTCATACCTAAAGGCTGCTTGTAGAGTAAATGATAACAATTTAGATATAGATTCTTATTCCTGCCTCTACACCACAGTCCATGATTATCTCAATGTAATACATCTCTAATCTTTTATCTTTCAGAATTTCTGGAAGCTGAATATATTGCTCGGGTAAAGCAATGATGGATGAACATTGAATATTGTACGAATCCTATGAAGTTCATTGTTATCTTTGTAATAGCCAATTCTAATCGAGATTCATCCATTGATATATATGCGTGTTAATGTTTCTTTCTACCAGATTCGTAAGAATTCGGCATCGCTTCCGAATCGCACAGCGGAAATATTTCGGTTAGCAAGTAAGTCGCTCTCTGAGGGAAAAGAAACTGGTCTCGGAATTTTAAGAGGGGTCAGCCAAGTTTCGCTTGGGATGGCGCCTTTGATTCGCGTTAACCTTTCCGTCCAGCTTAGGAGTGTGGGCGTAATTGGATAAGGCCGTGGACACTGAGGAACATGCAGAAGTTGAGGAAGAAGGTGGCCGTATATGGGAATATTGCACAAACAAGTCCCCCCGCTTCCCCGTGTTTCTCGGAACGGAATCATTAAACACCGGATAGAAAAACATCGTGAGACGGCAGATGTGACTAGAGCCTGTTGAATAACGGATGTTACCATGTTTGCTTTTTCGAGTCGTTGGAATTAACGCTAATCAGCGAGACTTTAGGCGATCAAGTAAGATGTGTGCTGTGTTCGTTGACCCCATCATAGCTCGTCTTTAAATTGCTTCTTGTCCCGAGAAGTTTTCACGCTTGAGAACCGAACAATTCTAAAATTATAAAAAATACATCCAGGCCACAGCAGATGGGTATCCAAGAAGAAAACTCGCCACCGAAATTCCTGAATATGTTCTTTGTTACGTCTACTGATATTAAGTCTAAATGTGAATAATTTTGAGTGTTTTGGGTACGCTGGTCTAGTACTAAAGAGCCACAAGTTGCTCTTTTTTAATTCCCGTCACATTAGTAAATGCAATCGTTCTTCTACACATCACGCTTCGACTTCTGCTGCTTCATTCTATCGCGGTTATTTCAAATATGCGTATTCCATTAAAAAATTTTCTATTTTTAAAATGTAATGTGTCTTATTTTCTCTTTTCTTGCGTAATATATCGGATTTAATGGTGACTAAGCTAATAAGGAAATGGTTAAGGTGACTTTGCACATAAGGGCGTGCACCCAGGAAAATTCCCAAGGAAAAACGGACTTGAAAAAAGTCTGACAGGGCCGGGAATCGAACCCGGGATCTTCCTCTAACCGGGAGGATGCCTTAACCATCTAGGCTACCCGACCAGAACATTTAGATCCCGGGTTCGATTCCCGTCCCTGTCAGACTTTTTTCAAGTCCGTTTTTCCTTGGGAAGGTGACTAAGCTGTTTAAATCATGTCTAGAGGCTCTAATTATGTACAAAACGTTTTTAGGTCGTATATAGGTTTCTTCTGCTCTAACTAAGAAATTATTCGATTCATAAATGATGAATCACACTTCGCGGAAATCCACACATCGCGGTAGAGTTTGGAACTCGTTAACAGCAATAAACGAGGGCCAACTGTATCTGTGATAAGCTTTCCATTTCAAAATCTTCCCAGGATCGAAGTCAGGCGGCCCAGAGAGAACACCGTAATAGATGCAACCTAGCATTTGTAAACACCCCACCGTTACTCCCGTCTCCACAATTTCTTTAGTGGGTGATAATACATTAAAAATAATTATCACACAAAATCGCGAAATTTATCATAAAAATTTCGCAAGGATTTCTACCGAGATGTCATATTCGATTCAGAATAACAAATTTTGTATGAAACGACTCCTCAACAATCAAAGCGACTGATTCAATTGCGGATGAAGTATGCTCCACACATGCCATAAACTACTGAAAATCAATACCACTATGTTTGATAGCCATCCAGAAATTTAAAACGCACACACATCTCACGGTTCACCGAAAATCAAGAGATTTGCCAGTTTTCATTTACATTAATATCCCGCGAGTCGCCATATGGCGTACGGCAGGGAATACGAAAACACCTCAATTACAGGTGTCTGATTTGCGCGCCTTAAACTAAATGGGAAAAGAAAACAACGATAGCTTTTCGTTCTCGCAATAATCTTGCAAAATATCTCTGAATTCAAAAATTGCGTTCCCTGACAACGAGAGCCCATCAGAGTTGCTCCGGCGATTAGAAAGAAAGGTTTTCTTTTATAGTGGTGGAGATAAAAATAAGAAGCCACTCATTTAACTATCGTTGTTATCTATACATTCATAAATCGATAAATAAATTCATCCGCTCTAAGTTAGATCCGTAAGTAATACACGTAATGGTGACTTTTTGACTCTTCGCGGACTTTTTTCTTTATCTAATTTTATATATGATTAATGGTCAAACGATATTGGGAGCTATTTTATTTATATCCGTCCGTATATCATTTTAATGGATAGAAGAAATCAATTTCATTACCCTCCCGATGGTAGCGTGGCTATTAATGTAGGTACAATCACTTGTCAAAGACCGTGGTCATATTCTGTCGCTGTTCTTGCGGCCAAACAGTACACTAAAAATTTCTATTGCTACTACTAGGATGGGAGACAGTGGTGGAGTTGTATGTTTTGGAACTTAAGGCGAATGAGAGGACACACGAAGTTTCAGGGGAATTTCTAAGAACCGGATTCGAATAGTGAAACGTCTCGCACCATCGGAATGGTTTGAATGTTATTTTGGTCTGCAACTGAGGAATTCAACTAAATTTAAGGTTTAGTAAACAAACGTGAGCTCGTGAAAAGAGAACGATTAGATTATATCTTGCGACACAGTGGTGATCAAAGTATTTAGAGACAATTTTTTGAACTTAAGCTGAACTAATAACTCAAATGTATCGTCTCCGATTGAAAACGGCCTGGCGAGCTGAAACAAACAATCCAATTTGATGGGAAGATTTACTCCTTCTCATTAGCAACGAAATCAAATAAATTTACGAAAATATGAGAACTATTAAAACGAAAACAAATGAATTTATTCGTATCGATCAAAAATTATTCAGTAGATTCGTTTTAGATGTCTTCCATTGACAATTATCAGCTTAAATGCGGCTTTATTTTTTTTTATTTAAATAGCAGTGATTCTCAACATAAATAATCTAAATTGTTTCATCCCGACTATTATTGAAGATGCATGTTAGCAGAAGTAGAGAATTCAATATCCACGGCAGTACGAAAAGAATATTTTTTGGGAATGGCAGCCGAATAGAATTTTATTCATCAACTCATTGCCACAAATCAACACACTCTTGAGTCAGTTTTTGGTAAATTTTAGTTTCCGAAGGAAGTTATGTGCGTATATTATATATATATATATATATATATATATATATATATATATATATATATATATATATATATATATATATATATATATTCCAAAAATATATTGCTATAAAAGGATGCTGAATATGAGTGAGAATACATGTGGTTCTCAACTAACGACCTTTAAGACGCACTTTCAATAAATGCAGCTAAAGCGATTTCAAATTTTTTCTGTAAAACCGAGTGTATGAGGGAATGTTCGATCACAACTGTAGCGGTCAAACAGTGCACAGTTAGCGTCTTCACTAATTTTTATCATGTGATTAGCGTGATAGAGGTCGCAATGTAAAGTGGAATTGGTTATAAGCCCGAGCGTTTTGAAGGGATCTTACGGTATCTTTATGCATACACAACATATAGAAGCTTCTAGGAAAATATTTTCACCAATATAGGATACAAAGTTACAGCCTAAACCAAAAGCGTCGTCAAACAAGCATTTGTTATTTTCGAATAGAGCACTAATATGAGACCCCAAGAGAGATGAAATATTGATCCTAGCAAGATAAGCTCTATTACGAAAGGCTTTAAATAAAATTTAAAAGGCAAAAATGGAATATCGGAAACTTTTGAGGCTGTTCTCTTAATGAATGAAAATTGAAAATCAATATATTGTTATAAATGGTGTATTTCTATTATATTCTGCAGAGTCATCTTCCAAATTTGGTGATAATGGAATTATTGCTTGTTTAGTGGCAGATTTTCTCATATGTTCAAAACTGTAAGGGTTGAATTATTAGTTCATGATATCCAATTATCTACCGAGGATAAAAGGCATGGCAATGCAATATTTTTATATTTTCGGAAAGCATTCGATACAGTCCATCATCATATATTATAACGACAACGAAGTTTCAATTAAAATTTCAAGATTGATTTTAAGGACTATCAGGATAAAATAGACGGTAGAAGATATATTGCGGTTAAATTTTCCGAAGAAGTAGTTTAAATACGCTATACGCTACCTGACTGTTACATCAAGAAAATCTAGTACAGTATTAGTCATTCCAAGAAACCGAATCTGAACGCGTGTGACTTTTATCGGCCCCCAAACTCTTCGCGTCAAGATTCGCGTAAGAAGTGAGTTTTAACTCGAGTAAAAAAAAAAATATTTTAATTTAATTGGAGGGGATTTTAATCTTCGAGATACCGATTCAAAAACCTCGTAGGTAAAAAAAGGTCGAGATAACGACTCTTGTTTAACTTAATAGAAAAACAGCTAAAATATCGAAACATATTTCAGTCATAGAGCCGTAATTATAGGTTTTGACAAGAACGTTATATTTGGTAAGTCAATGAGCAAAGTAGATAGGAAAATTGGAAATGTCACTCAAGTATTTAAATTTAGCTTAATATGTGACCCAGTTAATTACAGGTATATCTCTTTAATATCACTGAACAGTAAAAATATGGAATATATAATATCTAGTTCTTGAATTAATTTCTTTCAATTTTATTTCACAGTTACGAACCAACAAGGTTTATGCAAGACTCGTCCTTTTGAGTCTTAGATCACTATTATTAGTCCATATCCGGATATCTGTCAAACACATAAGAAAACAATTCGATGCAATTTTTTTTACTTTAGGATAGGTTTTGATGAAGGTTAATGTTCTCTATTAATCAAAATCAATCTGTCTATCCAATACTACTTACTATCAGAAAATTGCAATTTTTAAATTATTCTTGTAGTGACAAGATGCAGATAGTTAAGGCATTATATGGATAAACATCTTTAAATGATTAAAAAGATGTATTTTTGAAAGTCGAAACTGTTAATATAAAAACGATGTGATAGTTCAGAAGAAACTTACAGCTCCTGCTAGCTGAAAACGTTTAGATGAACCTTATACATGTGAATATTTCCCATAATTTTTTCTGCAGTTTCAAATGTACCAGTGTCATCATTATTATTGATATGATAAGCAATACCAGCACTTACTCCTGGATAAAATATCAACGTCTAGGTCATTTTCCTTATGTTCAGCTATTGATGAATGGAAGGGAGGGTTTGGAGGGATAACTAACGCCCTAAGAAGTGGACCCGGCCAGGTCTAGTGGCGTGCCATGAGGTTCACCCCATGCCTAGGGTCCCCTCTTTACCACTATAGCTGGTTAACCGCGAGCTCCGACCTCATAGACAAAAGGAACGAACAGGAGTTATTGAGGACAGAACTCAACTCCTGCATAAGAAGGTGAAAGAAAGGGCTCTGGAAGAGATGCCTGAATCTGTAGGCCTTTCGGCTAGGGTTGAGAAGAATAAGGCATTATTCCCTCTTCCCCTACAGACCAGGTGGTAAATACACAAAGATACTCTAAATACTCAACTACTGCCACCAACAACTGCATCCACCACAATAAAATCCAAACAAGCAGCAAAGCACTACTACTTTTTATGAGAAAACAGAAAAAATTGTACAGAAAAATTATTCTGCCATTTAAATGATTAATTGCTGGATTTTTAGAAGAACTTCATATCAGATTTAAATTACTTATTCAAGATATGTTTTGATATTAAATATTTCATTCCATTTAGTTTAAGATTAAGTAAATACTATTTAAGACAGAAATCATGCCTATCACCAGTGGAAATTAAATAAATTTTAAATTTTAAATTTAGAAAAAAAAACTGTAAGGTGGATCGGAGGTGGACTTGTAGTACTCACAATTCAGTGTCTTGGTCAGGAGCTGTAGATTCTGCACTCATCTGTAGAAAAAAGAAAATAACAATTAATATAATACACGGAATTTCTGTTGCAAAAAAATCAGCAACAAACAATAAACAGAAAGGTTCACAGCAATTTACATTTTCATTCTTGTAATTTGAAACATGTCAGAGAATTAAAAAATACTAAGTGTGGAGTATATTGCTAAGAATAATGCTAAGCGTGAAGTACAATATGACATTATATTTATGAAAGGCATTGCTTAATTAGAGCACTAAAAATATATACTTTGTTACTAATACATTCCCTGATTTACATAAATGTGAAAATAACAATTTACAACTCTAAAACAATATAAAATAGGGGTTCGATCTAAACGTCTTCGTGACATTTCATTCATTTCCTTACTTGCTTAATATTTTCTGAGTAAAATGCTTACGCATTTACATATGTATGACACATTTGGAATTGGATTGAAATTTTAAAACTTCTTCCCTGATAGTTAGTGACAGAAGAAAATGGCTGTAAAGTGCCAATATTTATCTAAAATTACCTTCCTGGTTATAATAATAATAATAATAAATCGTTTTTATTTGAGCGAGATTGAGACTTAAAAGTCTCTTCTTCCATCTAACCCATAATCACTTTACGCTAATAAATCTATATAATTTTAATTGTTTATTTCCAGTAATAACTAGCTGAGTTTGTCAGTCTTTTATTCTTATGATAAGAAAACGAATTTATGCTCAATTCTATCCAATTTGCTAGTTAGCTCAGAAAAATATGCACGAAGCCTGAAGTAACACTAACATCTAATATGCAAAAATAACTATTTATGATGAAGTTCAGCTAAGCGTCTACAGTAATGCGTACTTCCTTCGTTAAAATTGCAGGATCTAAGTAATGTTAGTGAGTGAGCGAGCTATATCATAACAGCTTCATGTAACTGCCACCATTCTATACTTTGTTTCAAAAGTTAAAACAGGATACGGCTATATATATATTTCGATGGATACCACTTGCTTGACCATTTCCCAAGGAAAAATCGAATTAAAACGGTAGATAAAAATACTTGAAATGTATATTAAAAATGATGCAAGTGAAATTTGGTATTGCAAATAAAATCAATAGCTAATAAGTAACATTCAAAAGAAGAATGTGTATCGGATGAAATAATCAGTTACAGAAAAGGGTAAACTAAAGTGAATCGACATCATGTATTTCAAAGTACGAGGGCTGCTCGGAAATTAATCGCCGTTAATGTATGATCCTAGTGTTTCCCAACCGCCGTTATTGTAAATTAAGTGCAATATGTGGTTCTTAAAGCGTCGAACACTACCAGTAGGGTATCGAATTGTCAAACGTTTGCTCACTATAGCCTAATAATTACTTTAATTGAAAATCCCGCTTAATGAGAAGTGCATGATGTAATATGATTCTTTGGGCAAAGCATCTGTGACTTTTAAAGCGAACAGCAGCGGACAGTCATTCTTAATGGTGTGCTGAACACTGGCCGAACATTATAAGAAAAGGTGATGTGCAAAAGTGGATCCGAGACTGTAAAGATTGAAGAAAAAATTTGAATTATGAACACAAGAGTGAAATGGATTGTTTTTATCAAACCCCTTATATCGCAGATTGGCACCATAAGACATCTGTCTATTCACTTGAAGAAGTAGCTTTGTTTGGCCAGCACTTCCTCGACGATGAAGATGTTCAAAGTGCTGAGACAGTTTGGCTACATTTCATAGAGATTAATCTTTATGTAGAAGAGATGTACAATGTTAGAACATTGATTAAAAATAGTAGTAAGGTAAAAGAAACTTCTTCAGGTTTGAAGCTGAGGAGTTATTCACTGGCTTTCCAGCACTGCGGGTTTTGCAATTCCTTTAAATAAGAAAGAATGTAATTTGAACATGAAGCAGTTATCAGTTGTAACCTGGTTGTAAAACTAAGAAGTCATATGAAATAAAACGATTGACAAGGAGTTCGTAAATATTAATTTAGGTTGCGATACAAATCACGAACATCAAGAGAAACGCCATGATAAATGCTTAAATTTAAACGGCGGTTAAACTGAAATAATGGTAAGCTGTAGTTTTAAAATTTACAAAATAAAATAAATTTATCAATGTGGGTATTTCAAGTTTAGCCAAATGGTGGTTATTCGAAATGAAGAAATGTATAATAGATACCAAACAAAAGTGTAACGCTAGTGCAATAATCTGCATGAAGCGCTAAAGAAAAAACGGAGGAAGATAATCTTTATAAATGATTACACAGGATTAACGTCTTTAAAACTGTATCACCATGTAAGAATTCGAATTACTTCTAGAATATTTAAATGTATCGACACAATGAAACGGCTCACAAGAGATAAAGAATTCAATTGAATTTCCGTTGATTGAGTCGAGTTTATAAAACTGTGTTCTCTCTCTATTCCGCACGCTAAAATAAAAGATCTTTATTTCATGAAGCTATGTTGGGGGTCATGATTATCCTTCAGGTTTAATTAGATAAATTCATATAAAACACAGTTAAATTGCTAATATCAAAGTGTCTTTAGTTTTGCTCTTAGAATTTATTAATTACAAGAAGAGATACTTTGAACGTATTCAAACATTAACAACGAAAAAATTGCAAAAACTTTCTGATTTCGTTTATGTCAAATAAAGATACGGAATCTCATATGTTCTACTTCTCTCGGGAAAACTCTTCTAAATGCGCGTGAAAATTTATGTAATAGCTAACATCTCTTCATTGAATGCCGTAGAGCATTTTACATAAAAAGGGATGATTGGTTTGAGACGAAATCAGTCAATAAAAAAGAACTATGTAAAAGCGATTCGAAGTTACGAATTGCGAGGCAGAAACATAAATTTCGTTAAAAAAAAGCCTATGAAAAATGCCAAAATATCCACTTTAGTCAAACCCATCCTTGATAACATCATGTAGAGGGACATTAGTTTCCAGTCCACGCCATGCGAAATCTTCGGCATATATTTGAAGAGCTGGTGGCATTTTGTTTAGAAAGTGCGGAATTCTGATGTCGAACAGTAATATATGACTCGAAATCAAACCAAAAATATGTTACCATATTTTGTCAACAAACGGAAGCAATAGAGGAACAGGATAAACCTATTTCTAGGGCTTGGTTTGTTCAAGGAAAGTGAAATTGCCTTGAGCAGTAAAAAGCGAGGCTAATATATTGAAGGTCTTTGGATTCCCATATCGGGTCAAACGGATATATTTACGAAATATTTCTGGCATATCTTGAAGAAAATTTCATCGTTAAAGCAACGGAAAGGGAAAGTAGAATAGCAAACAGCCTTGTAGATATCTAATGGTATGTATGAAAATACCTTTCACTTCTGCTCACAAAAATTTTGAGCGAGACGAGAAAGCGAAAGTGCAATTTTGTGACACCCGATGCACAAGAGCTAATAGATAGGGAACGAAAACGAAACTGATAAAGAACGAAAATAAACTGATTCAAGTGTAACTTTGGAATCGTAGTCTTATATGCTTGATAAACAGTAGTCAAAAACGGTAATTACGAATGCCTGATTTACTTAAAACGATAATGTTACAGTATTTAACCACGATATTCAGAAACGTGAAACGTCAACTAGAGATCCAGGAGTAAAATATGTTTCCCTAAATTATGCAATACTTTGGAATTTTTATTTTAAAATACAAAAAATGAACGTTGAAGTAAGTACTTATCTAGATGGAATGTTGGTAAAATAATTTTTCTCCACTAATGTGTAATAACGCTGTAATAACTCACGATCTAAACCATTTCCTGAAAAAGATACAAAATTATCCCGAATTCTCTGAAAATCATAATTAAATGCAGAGCAACACGACGCCAGTGATTAAGTAATTGAGTTATTATCAATAATTTTGTGATTAAAATCGGTTGAAGGTCGATATTAAGGCTGTCATCAGCTACAAATTGTACGAAAGGGGCAAGTAACTAAATTGATAATAATGTGTCAGTATGGCGAGAATTGAGCTTACGTAACCTCGTTTGGATAGGATAAAACACATTGAGAAATGGTTGTGTATTTTGGAAGATAAGCTACTTTTAAGTCTTCTAGAAGAAAATTCGAATGATAGGCATAGGCAACAACTCTTTATACTGAGTAAAGACATACGATACGTATCAGCCTTACATGAAAGAAAATACTTTAGAAAGGAAATCAAGATGAGAGGAAACGGCTTTGCTAAAATGAATCAATGTCAAGCATCATCGAGTTAAATTAAAATTAAAAGGAAAACTTTTATGCTGAGTGATCAACCCTTGCTTTGGCAATATCTAAAATCAAACCTCTTCTTGTAAGTAAGAGAGGACACCTATACGTAGGGAAAGGCGAAAATTTAAAAAACGAATGCAAGGAAAACTAAATTACATCCCAAGCATTGACTAAGGGCAGGAAATATATATGTTGAAAAAATCGTTCGTAGTGGTTCCCGACTGCAAGGAAGGGCTGAATGCATAACGGAATAAGATAAAACTGCCATATTCAACCACCTTAATAGCAGCAGATCGTGACTTAAGATTGCTGCGAAAATATTAGAAAAACGTGTGCCACGGTAACACAAATCTGAACCACATGGTATCTATACCGATCGTTATAATGTCTTTCTACATATTCTTAATCTCCTGATACAGGAACGGTCAAGTTTTCAAGTCCCTTATTTTACAATAATAATAAAGATTTTAATCGTAAAAAGAATCACTAAATGTTAAATTCCATGTTTTGGTATGCGAGACACAGTACGTCTTTTGAAACTAATAGCAAGTGAACGGTACTTAATGCACTTCTCAATTACTAGAACAACGGAAGCTACTTGGGAGATTTAATTGTGAATCTAAGTGTATTTAAAAATAGAGTGATTAACGAGGAGTCCGTTTTACTTCATTTCAACGGAGGATGGGTCAATGATTAGTAGAGTAGTCGTCAAAATAGTGATATGTTAGCATTAAAATCCACTCTCATGAACGACTGAGTATATCAGCAAGTGACTTTCTAAGTTTTCATTGCTGTATCCTTGCATAGGTTCAAATAGTCCCCTTATAATTCCGATTCTTATAAAAATAGGAAAATATCGAACCAGGAAGACATAATAGTGGAAGTTAGATATTAAATTACTCACTAAAGCTAATAATGTAATCTTAACGTATGAAATAAGAATGAAATGATCAATTATTAATAAGAAATAGCCATTTTTTAATTCCAAGTGGCGGAATACAAGCCATCGGTAATGCCCACCATTTATTTCTAAATTTAGATACAATATCTATGAATTATATATAAATGTATCGGATTTGAAGAAAAAGAGCCAACAAGTGAGTTCCAAAGTTAACTAAACTGTAGTATTTCGGATAACAACTAATATTAATTAAAAATATGATAACAATTCAATTACACAACTTTATGCTGTTGGACAGTCGAGATTACGGTAGGCAAGCCGTTAAGGGTGGATCGTGTACCTAACGGATGTGTCTCCATTCATACATCTACTTTTATTTAATTTAAGAAATTGAGAGGCAGCAAGTGATCTCCGAAGCATGGTTCAAAATAATAATAATAAAAAAATTTATATTTTTATAGAAAAACTGATGTAGATTCAAACAATATTATGTAGGTATTATCTTAATGATGTCGATACCCAAGATATTGACAGTTTTCTGCGAGTTACGCGTTCTTTTACAATATGCGGAAACTAACGCTATAGCCTCAAACATAAATGAAAAACAAGTGTTTATCACAATCCGGAATAAAAGGAGCTGTACACTCTAAAACTAATATATCGAAGCGGAAGGCCATTCGGATAAGAATGTTCTCATCATTATGTTTTAAATTGCATTTCATCCGTAATATTACCTCATATAAAAAAGAAAAAAAGCAACGTTAGTGGAACGTGTGGCTATTGTCGACTATTAATCAAATGTCATCTGATTTAGTAAATTATCAACATTTAATTTCGAACATCCCTCTACAACTTTCGAGTTTATGATATGATCGAAAGCAAGTTATCTTTCATTTGAAAAAAGGAATTCCAAAGATACCATTACCTGAGGAAAAATATGTTATGAAATACAATGGAAGATATAAATGTAAACTCTGCTTACCTTGACCTCGGTATCCAGATGACATTGTTCCCCGCGCCTCTTCCTCGACGTCATCCACTTTCCATTGAAACGAGTAACTCATACTCCAAAGTCTTCTCAAAATAAGAGGAAATTCCATCACTCGAAATCTGGAATAAATATAGAAACACAAATTAATAAAATAATAATTGAGTTAAATCATCGTACTGAATTCTATACTAATAGACAAGTATTAAATATAGACTAGCCTATATATAGACTATGTCTGTCAGTTTATTTCCGTTACTATTTAAAAAGTATACCCGCAATCCTATAAGTAGGATGCATGGTTGAAGTTATACAAAAACTAACCAGACAATTATTAAAGAAATCAAATTCTGGCAAAAATGAAATATATTGCAGCAAAAATGCATTCAATTTACTGAAATATGATAGCGACAATCCATTATGACCTCAAAACGGAGAACATGCTCTTCAATAATAATTTAAGCAATACTAGAACGATCAATTTGAATCAAAAGCACACGAAATAGAAATAAGCACAATTTTGATTTAAGAGAAGACAGAAAATCACATGAACACAAAATATGCCTTATAATGCGAGATTACCAACGATGTCAGTATAAAATCCGAAATAAATTAAAGTATGCCTGTTCAATGGCAAGACCAGCATTTAAAGTTAACAATGACCTTCAACTGTCAATTTCCGTTAATTTGAATCCAGAATCCGTTATCTCTACGATTACGAATCGATATACTTATGTTTATGACCCAAGTAAAACTTACATGAGAATATTTCGAAAATAATTTCAAGCCCTTAAGGTAAGCATAGAATTAAGGATTAACGTACAAGGCCGGAATTTCAATGCCGAACTTTAACATGTCGGAAGGATAAAGCTACCACCGGGCATGTAAGAGATCCGGGTTCGAGTACCGCGAACATCAAGCTAAAATTGAGTATTTAAGATGCTTTTACTCATTGATCATATACTCATACTTTCATGTATTTATTTACGGCATTATAACACGATCTATAAATGAAACTTACTTTTGAAATTCGCTTATCTCTAAACAAGTATATTCGCAAAAAAGATTGAGACTGAATTTAATACTAATACAAATTCAAAAAAAGAAAGGATGATTCTTGTTAAAGGGATGTGCGAAAACAATGCAGACGTTTTAATGATGCGAACGTCGTGAATAAATATTACGCAATGACAACTTTTAAAACATCGGAACTTTTAGTTCACAAAAGCAATAAGTTCCTGAACAAAATCGTTTATGATATTCTATGCAACTAACCTCAAAAAGGAAAACCTGTTTCTTTCTTTCTTTTTTAAGAAAAATCCATAAAAAACAGTAAATTTTAAAAACAGAAACAAGAAGAAACACTTGAAGAATAAGATTGATTCCAATTCACTTGTTTCAAAACATAACGTAAGTTACTAATTTCAAATTCCAACGGTTTTTTCAAAAAATATATTACCTCTACACTGGAAGAACACCTCACCAGGAGACGACTCTACAGCAACTGACGAAATCGCCATCGGTTGAAAACGTTAATTATGGCGCTGAAATTTGATTGGTCGAATTTGAACTATCCGTCGTTGACCACGGCCACTACTTAATTTTAAAATTTTCATCAATAATAATTATCAATAAATTAACATTGAGTTTTAAAAATTATGATCTTAATCGAAATTTAAAATTATTTGGAATATATTTATTTTTATTAAAACCTTTATTTATTTATTCTTCACGTTAAATCGTGTTTCGACTGTTTGCACGAAATATCGTTAATATTGAAGAATGTTGACTTTTCACAAATTCGCTTCGTATTATTCCTCGATTTTAGGATATTTTAGGAGAACTGCTTAGAAACACTTAAGGCTGCATTAAATATTTATCCTTTTTATCGCATTTAATAACTAGTCGTCGGACGAAACAATAGAATGGTCATCTGCTCGTATCATTGAATTATATAAGATAAGATTTAAAAAAAAAATATTAAAATGTATCAAAACCATTATATTTTTTACGGAAGTTCTTTTTATTGAGAATTACAAGTGATATAAATGATTTGGGAGAGTAAATATTATCACGCCGAAGTGGTAAGTCGATATATCGCCAAGGTTTCATATTAGAGAATGTTATTTGGTCACTTGAACTAATTAAATGCCTTGAAATCGGCATGAATATATTTAACATTAGAAAAAAATGTATTTCTTAAATGATATTCCTCGTCATCCATGTACAAAAGAATGAGATGTACAACAGCGAGAGTTATAGTACCAAGATTACCAAATGAATTATATATTTATGTCTGTTATAGAGTCACCTTAATATTATCAACGTTATAAGTTGATAGAGCTTATTATATTCTATAAATAGTGAAGTGCATTGAAAATTTGACCTAATCTTTAAAATATCATGACGAAACAAATGACAAAGAGGAACTGGTTCCGTTGGTCTTCTTGACTGACATACAGATATCACTACTGCTAAACTTCACTTAGCATTTCATTTATGCAAAAGCTCGTAACTGTTTTTTGATTAATTAATTAGTTGAATCGAGTTATCTTCAGGGAAAGACCTATTGACCATATCACGCTTTACAATACCAAGAATTTTAGAATATGAACAAATTACCACTGTGATACTCATCCTACCTTACCAATGTGAATATCTCATTAAAAACGTATGAAGTACATTTGGAAATCACGCAACCACACCTACATTTAAAGCGATACATCTATCACGCATATCGTACTTACGCTCGAATCTTGAATTGAAGAAACCGTATCTTAGTCGAAGGATTTGCAATTGTAAGAACTCCACATTTTCACTTTGAAGACGTCAGCTAATGCCTTGCCGAGTTCCAACAATCAACATGCTTTCTTCACTTGAATTTTCCACAGCTAGACTATTACGTCGCACGTTTTAGACAACCACATTAAATAAGTAATCCGGAAGGAAACTAGATCAAGAACACTTTGGACACATTCTATATTTTTGTAACATTTCGATCGACACAGCACTTCGATGCGACCACGAGGCCATTACATGCTCTTTTCCGCGCTTTTAGAGAATTTCGACTGTCTTCGTAAATATGACTTACGTAAGAGGCGTTCTAAAAGGTGAATAATGAAAAGCGACAGGTATTCCTCATAATGGCGGTCGTTATCTTCTTCTGAAATTCCTTAGTATATTTTCAATTCGAAATACTTTGAGAACCTTGGATGGATACGTTTACAAGAGACATGATTTAAGTGGAAGTTGCTGTGAGTAAATACCGAGCGTTCTTTCTTGTGAATTATTTTGAACGGTATCAAAAATTGTACGAATGTACACGGCAATAGTGTACCGAAGCAATGGTGTAAACAACCTTTATTTCTTATACAATTGCAAGTTGGTCTTCTAAAAGGAGTATATCCCGCATATTCTTCAAGTGGATCCATTAAGTTGAACGAGAGCATTGAAGAGAAAATGCCGAAAAGGTAAGAAAATCGGGTGGCATTTCCATTTCAGTGTCATATCTATTCATATTAATACCTGCCTATAAAATTACTGTTACCCATAAAATCAAGCCAACCTGTATATCTTAATTTTAGCTTTGAAAGAAAGGTGGATTATTCATTATTTTATGGACGAAAATACAGAATTGCTCGAGTGAAATGTATTTCCTCTTTCGTTTGGACTCCATCTCCAGCTATAGGTACAGAAGGATAACACTATTGCAAAACATTCACTTGTGATTATACAAAGCAAACCTCACAGCATAAGTAGATGATTTATGAGCTAGAGAATAATGTAATGATGTAGGGTAGAACTTGAGTTTTATACCATAATTAACATAACTTTTTAAGTGCATAAATTTTTAATTATATCCATGATATAAAATCAATAATAACACGGTGACACCATGGAAGACCCAATGCGCTCATCCCAGTCTTTTGTTTGTAGTTGACGAGTTTTAATGAATTCGTTTAAACGTGATACAATAGTATTAAATTTTTATACATCTTAAAATTACGATTATATGATAAATATTTGTAATAATATTAAATTAATAATTAAGTTATAAAAACTGTTATAACAGTTTTTGGGCGTGGTCAATAACGGTGAATCCGAAATCAACCAATCACATGACAGGAACATTGTTCATCGGTTGCGCAGATTGCAAATTTCTTAGTTGCTGCCGAACTTTCCACGGATGAGGTCCTGTTACCAACTGTTTTTTGAAAAAGCCGTTAAGATTTGAATTTACCGACTTGCGTTAATTCCTGGATCTAGTACACGGGAGGAAATTTTAAAATGCTACGTTCTCTTTTCTCAATAAGTATTATTCGCAAAGTGACTATTCGTTAAAAAAAAGTTCGGGATCTTTTTTTTTCAGGCGTACAGATGTCTACAGTCACCAACCAGGATATCCTGAGCATAGTAAGTATTGTAATTCGAATTTTAGTCTTTTGCTATATTTTCAATGAAAAAATTTAAATATCTGAAAATGATAATATTTAAATGTCCCTGTAACGAAATATTAGTGCATGACGTTTCCGTCTCTATGATTGGGAAATGAAGTAGTGCCATCTCTCAAATCGAAAGAATAATCATTTATTTTCACATCTACAATTTAAGTTAACCATGTACTCACGACCTTTGTTCGATTCAGTAAGACTCAGAGTTGATAAGTGTGTTTTCTGTTTCAAGTTCGTAATTAGTAGTCCTAAGCGAATCTATGAGAATTTTCTTAACCTGTCAATAAGCATTTAAAGCCGTACGTTTAACAGGCTTACTGTGAAAGTAAATTTGGCAGTAGAAAGTATGACGAAGCCGGGACTCGAATCCGGTTCCCACTTTGCCGTGCGGTCGTTCAAACCGCAGAGAAAAGGGAATCTTTGGGCCGCAGTCCATTCTACGTTAATTAATGCTCAGTTCAATATCTATATCATCTGATTATAATTTCCAATTAGTTCTTGCGTTAATTTTTATACTTGGATACGTGCATATAATCCATCTTCGAGGCATAACGGAAATCTTGATTTGAATTAACGGAAATCGGCTATCGAAGTAAACTCGTATCAGTTCATCATTGTCTAGGGTACAACATAAAGTACTGAATTATTTATTGGATTAAATACGTTTCTTTTAGTTTTAATTTGGATTTGAAATTCAACTTGCATTTATTTTAGGAATTTCATTCGATTTTCTACGAATTAATATTTGTAGTTCCGTTTGGTATTTGTCTCGTCCGAAATACTTATACCTTCGTTAACGAACCCCTGAGAATTGAATTAATGTTTTCCTCAATATTTACTTTCGCCATTGGAATTTAATTTATAAAATTATTCACTAGCAGGAGTTTTGCGTGATCTAACCAGATATCTAAAACCGTATTGGTAACGGGAATATTGACTGAAATCAAGGGAAATGCTAACTTGGCAAATTAGTAATTTTATGAAAACATGATAATGGTATCTGAATAGAATGCCTATGTGATTGTGATTATTTGATATTTTATTTATTCGGTATTTGTTTTTTTAGGGCTGGGTAGAGTGATGTTCCTTTGACTTCGACGTCGCCCTGGCGTCTGGGTCAGGCTTTTTTTCTAAAGCGAAGGACGTATAAGGGAACCGTCACGTAAGAGGCCCATGGACACTGGGGAATGGAGTTTAAATTTAGGTAAAGAAAATTCACTTTCCATCACAGTGATTTTTCATTTACAAATATCTTCTTTAATGGACTTAAAATTATTTTGCATGTGCCATAAAAAGCAATTCAGCGTTAATCATGCCTCATTATTGCAATATTCTAGATGCATTCCGCACTTTCCTTACATTCAAATGGCATTATAGTTCAATCACAGTTCGAATTTTTCGAGATTAAATTTAGCAGCTTTTTTCAGAATTTTCTCGTGTACCTACAGCGTAAACAGGTCACGTGAAAATTTTCTACTTCATTAGGTCGAAACCAACACAATTACTGGCGACACTTAGTCTGTACTGTATCTGTAACAATGAATATTTCGGATATCCAAGTCATGGATGCATATAACATGGATAACCAGGTTTTCTGCCAAAATGAAACAAAACACCTTTTGCTGACTAAAATTTTCTCGATTTGAAAAGGAGTTACAATGACTCGTACAAAATTTTCGAAATTTTGTGTCATTACGTTATCACGACCGGGGGATGAATATTCCTTATTTACATAAGATTACTTATCATGTCCAGCAATAACTTCTTAGGCCAATAGTTTCTCCCATTGCTGATCTTATCGAGAGACTATTTTACTTAAATCCGGATTTGAATATACTTCTCCTCGAATGAGGTGTGAAGCCGGATATCCGAATAAAATCTGAATTTAAGTGTCGTGTTTTTCTAAAGATTTGTACGCCACCGTCGACACAAGAGAATCGTTAACTTGAAATCGATACTGACTAAATTAGTTGGTATACTTTTCGATAAGCACTCAAACCACAATCAATAAAGATAAAATTTCTCAATTTGTTTTGATCAAGTTCTCTGTCCCTATTGCGACGATCAAGTACCCTTCCATTTACTTCAAGTTAAGTGCATGCAATGTGGTGCCTTCACAAGCAATAAGTTGGAACTATACCTCCGGTATTTCATTAAATTTTTTAATAATTTAAAAAAGCGGAATGGTGTAAAGTTGTGCATAAATTATTAAGAGGTACAAGTTTTTTGCTATCTTCAACAGCCTTTAAAGGAGAATTACTTTCCTATTCGGCAAGGTGGAACCAGACTGACAATCGGTTTATTTTTAAATTTACACTTCAAACGTTTGTTACGCATTAGCTATGAGGCCCAACTTATGACATTTTCTGCCATTACTACACGTTCCAGGATTAAGATAAAATAAAAACTCTAATTTAACTCGTTAAAATTCATTTCATAAAGTGCATGCTTTGATTATATACTCTCTGTCTCCAGACCATAGATTACCGGGATGTCTCAATGTATGACCATGAGTAGTAACTGCAAGCGTGGATACGAGGTGTGGTTTTTTATTTGAAATTTTCACGCGAAAAAGTTATATTTATGTCAATAAGAGGACTTAGATTGGCAAAAAATGTTTTAGTATCATTCTCATAAATATTCCGTTTTCATTTACCGTTTTTGTAATTATTGACAGTAAGTTAATCCGTTTAACATCGGTTTTTGGGAACTACAAGTGTAAGTCTTTTGGCTTTATAGATTGATGTCGATTCAAGGACTTTTTTTCTGTCCTTGCCAATTAGGGTTTGTGTATTACTTCCTCAGTCCCATACATACATCTTCCATTTCGCGTTATCTCTTACTTTCTAAGAAGGCGCAGAATTGTATTTTCTCATTTACGATGAGCTTTTTTCAATGCCGATTTATATTTCGCTTTCCTTTTCCGTTAGTTTTCACTTCAAAGTAATTAAAAACTCAGTAGGGCTCACGCAACAAGTGATTGGCTCCCAGTGACCTTCAATTCTTTGGGTCGGTCTTCTACAAGTACAAGACTGACTTTTCCTTGATTCCTAAGCAAACAATACATAAATTTTCTCTTTTATTTTTATCACTTCATGTAAATGACGTTGCATTTCACTTTCATTTAATATCGGTGATTGTTTTAGTTTTTCTAAAATTACGCCATTTTTTATTAAAATTTACAATTAATCGTAACTGAACTTCAGCCCGAAGGTTTTTAATGGTGCTTATAACAAAGATTACCTCCCCTACCGTACTTTCTTATCGAAAGGAAGTTTTTGATTTCAAAAAGCAAAGACGGAAATTCCGCAGCCAAGACGATTTCTTCGTAACTAGGTACAATATTAACTTCGTATTAGGCGACGGCTACCTACCATAGTGTAGTCGTTTGTTCAACATATGAATTCACCTGAATCGTTTTTGCTATTTTAATATTTAGATACGACCGTTACTATTTAACTATTTATGAGAAACTTTCATCCATGGTTTACTTGGCAGCGTCTGCCACTTTATATGAGTATAATAATTTATATTATGGGCAAAGAGAGAAAAAGGAAAAAACATAGTGGTCTGAACTATTATTGGGAAGACGTTCTCTAGACAATAATACATCTATATTATTTACATAACCAAAAACAAATTCGAAATTTTACCTTCGATTAAGTAAGATTATCCAGGGATTAGAGAAGCGGTTTGATTATTTTTGAGGTTCCTTTTCCTCTTTCTTCAACGACGAGAATTGAACTCTATCATTTTTGAATTGAAATTTTTGTATTTGCAGCGTTGATAGGTAATGCATGAGGCATAATGAATGACAAAAACTTAACAGAGACTTCTCCATAGCAAATACCAAAATAAAGGTTACTTGGTTTGATCATTTTTAACATTCGCTGAGGGAATAATTGTGTTACTCAGTCAAGATACACTTTTTATGATGCCCTTTTCTTCCAAAGTGTTTTCTACTGACTTGAAAAAAATAGATGTTTTGGGAAAATAAAAAGTACTCTATTGCACTATGTCCCTAGAACATCAATTTGTGTGCACTAAAAAGATACATGTTAATTTCGGTATAAAGATTTATCATAAAGATATTCAGATATATTCCACTAAGTAAATTATGATTCTGAATCCCTATTCCTAAAACACGGAAACAAAAGAAGACAGTGATTTTGTTGCGGTAGTTATTCTTTTTAAAAATTTACATTGGAAATACCGACCGAATAAATTGTGAAAAGTGCACAGGAACGAAATATTCAATATTTGAGTCAAATTTCGTGTCAAACTCGAAATCGGAATCGAAGTAAAGATTGATAGGATAAGAAAAAAGTTAAACTCAACCATTACGTACATATTTTGAGTGGCAGTAATAAAAACGACTTTATAGCATTTTATAATTTTTATTATATTCTTTATTCCACAGCTGAGCGCAGCACCTTAAACTCCAGACAGAGACATTACTGAGTGAGTATTCCAAGTCCACCATCGCTCCACCTTAAATTTTCATCATTCCTTTTAATTTTCAAAAGAATTAAATTACCACAGATGATAATGCAATTTTATCATTTTAAATTGTATTTTGAAGCTCAAGCTCTATGGCATGGAAACTTAACCAGTAGAAATTTCTCGAATTTAAATATATTCTGAAATTTGCCATATAAACAAGAAATTTATCATTTAAGGGACATAAATCAATTTCCTTTCAATATTTTTGGATTATCTTAAAAGGAAATATTCATTTGCTGCCTGATTGGATTTTATTGTGGTGGATGCAGTGGTTGGTGGCAGTAGTTTAGTATAAAGTGTGTCTATGTGTATTTATCACCTGGTCTGTAGGGGAAGAAGGAATAATGCCTTATTCCTCTCAACCCTAGCCGAAAGGCCTACATATTCAGGCATCTCTTCCAGGGCCCTTTCTTTCACCTTCTTATGCAGGAGTTGAGTTCTGTCCTCAATAACTCCTGTTCGTTCCTTTTGTCTATGAGGTCGGAGCTCGCGGTTAACCAGCAATAGTGGTAAAGAGGGGACCCTAGGCATGGGGTGAACCTCATGGCACGCCACTAGACCTGGCCGGGTCCACTTCTTAGGGCGTTAGTTATCCCTCCAAACCCCCCCTTCCCTTCATCAATAGCTGAACATAAGGAAAATGACCTAGACGTCGATATACGACTTCAGGAGTAAGTGCTGGTACTGATTATCGTTATCAATGGTAATACAGATTCAGGCAGATAACAAACTACAAAGAAAACTAGTGGAAACATTAACATACTTAGAGAAACTTACGTGTATCATTTTTTTTAGCCAGCAGCAATGTTTCATTTAAACCAATTGGGCAACCTAAAAACTATACCTCTCATCACTTACAGATTAATAATATACCGCTGAAAGATAGAAGCAGATAGATATCAATCGCAAAATTCGCAAAAGATTTGGTTTGATATTAGATCATATACCACTTTACGTTCCCCACTGTTAAATATTTTACTATCTTACTCGTACACTATTAATAATCACACTTGCTTAATGCAGACAGGATTACAATCAAATCGATTTAAATAATGGTCTCATCTATATCTTGGATTATCCCCATTAAAACTACGAGATTGCCAAATAAATTATATATTTCATTTAGGAACTAAGACTTAAGAAGGAACGACAAACCATGACAGATTTATTATATAGACGTTGAATTCCATCCAACGGATCATCCATAAATTTTTACTGCATTTTTCCTACACTTTTTTAAGATTAAATTACGATATCAACTCATCAATATTCAGCTGTTTAGTATTACATTGCATCACGACATGTTAAATTATCATTAATGTGAAATTTTTTGTGAGAATAATTTCTCAACTTCATTTTAGGATTTTTAATCTAAGTAATCAAATATATAGTCCATTCATATAACACATAAAAAAGGGCCCGACATTCCAAAAGGTCGGGATTGACATTTTCTTTTTTTAAGTTGTTAGTACCCATACCAGTAGTATGTAACTGATTTCGCTACTTCGAAAGACGGTGCGAGCTGAGCAATGCTAACAAACCAGTGAAATATGTCTACATTTTCAGATTTTGTTGAATATCTTCTAAAAGCTTTAGTGCGTTTGAATCAAGGAAAATAGTTTCTCAGTTCGGAAAAATTCGTCAAAATACGCAAAATACAGAAATATACAGGAATGTTACGGATGTTGGTTAGACAATGGGGTGGGCCGTTTTGTCTTTATTCCCGATAGAAATGTAACACCCGACAATAGAGGCACACCCACATTACAGACATAATTTTCTTTCCGAATCAAATACTATTTTTTGTGAGAATTTTTACCTCGAAGTTTCGAAATTCGGCAAGAAACGTTAAAATTGCAAAAAAAATTAAAAATTAAACAATAAAATTGTGGAAGTTACTAAGTGTTTGATTACGATGGTTTATACTGAATTCCACAAGGTGAGGATAGAAAATATTAATTATATTTTAAATGCCGTTAAAAAGTTCTTATAATAACCGTATTTTTATATAATTTCGCTGCTAAAGAGATAAATTATTTTACACAGCAAATTTGTCTGCTGCAACTGTCCAAACAATTTTCAGTCGAATAGGCTACATTTGAGCTATTAGTTAATCTGTTTACTAAACGTTTGTTCCCTTGGATTGCATCAGCTACAAACCAAAATCACATGAAAATCATTCAAACCAGTCTTTTACAAGTGTGAGTTTACATAGTGTTTCTCAGAATGCCAGTAATCCGTGCTTTCCCGTTACTTCCGGAATCGATAAAACGCAGTGCGTAAAGCTGATAAGAAAGGCTTCGGGAGAATTTTAAAACCTCTAATATAGCCTTATGTCACATATTAGTGCCATTTTCAACAACAAAATGCTGCAGCACTGCCATTTTCAACAGCAAAATATGACAGCACTGCCATTTAAAAAGTGAATGTCTAAATTGCCAAATTTATCACTCCCACACGGATGAAAATATATTGCCGAAGAAAATTTGGAAATACAGTGATTGGGCATAATCTTAGGGATGTTCATCAATGACGATACATACGATTTCTTAAAAATGACTTATGGAGTGTTCCAACTTAAATTTTCATACAATGTAAAAGTTTACAGAATTTCACTGATTGTGAATATTAGATATCAATTTTTCACTAAGTGTTCTTTGAAATTCAAAAAAAGCGTTCAATCAAATATTTTGAACCCACTTTTATTTAATCGTCACGTTAATGAATACTCGTCACAGAGTTGATGTAACGATAGATAAGCCAGTACTTATTAGGTGAAATTTGGAGAATCATTCCTCAGCAAAAATGGAAACTTTTTCGGAGATAAATATCGGGTTGAGGGGGGGGGTGAAAAACCACCATTGCCCAGATATTAAATTCGCAAGGAGTCCTTAAAATATAATAAGGCTGAGAAAAACCGCAGTAAATAATGTTATTGACTGATCGCAACATTCTCAATCCATGATATCCACGATCCAACGGAAGAGTTGACTTTTAAGCCTCAATCACGTCCATATAAAGACGTTACTTATTTATTCGATACTTTAAGTCTTAAAATAGGTGAATTACTTAATAAATGCGTGTATACGGTGGTGATAATTATGAAGTATGTCCTCAGATATTACGCACGTATCACTTGTAAAGCACAGTTCTAGATTAAGGTGTCGTTCTAGCTTCATATCATTGGAAAACAAATGAAAGATTATGAAATTAAAAGCTAGAATTTATGCTCCGTCGTAAAGAAGTCGAAATTATTATAGGCACGAGCTGTTAATGTCAGAAATGAACAGTTTAAATAAACGATGGCATACTATTGGCATAAATCCCAAAATTATTCTTTCGTTTCTGAATCAATAACCTGTAGCGATCAACCGGAAGTCTTCGTTAGATGGTCCTTCCTTACACACTGTTTGAGCATAACACGAGAGAGGTGCAGAAAATTTGCCGAGAGAATTCAATTTCAAAATCTGCAAAAAACAAAGAAGAACAAATATAATTAAGTTATAAGTTAAGTAGTATTTAAGGATGATAATCTATACAGGATACTATCATAGCGACCAGATGTGTGTACAAGAGATTCAAAATAGGATTTCCTAAACGTCCTTCGTTGACAGAATCTGACATCGAATCAAATTACGAATTAGCAAGAAATCATACCAGGGTTCAAATTGAGTAATTTTGTTTTACATCAACTAATTTAATTCATCGCGAAAATATAAAATGATAAAATAATATATATCTGATACACGGTCCTAATGTATATTTTTTAAATCAAATGGAAACTAGATTGGATACAAGATTTAGACTAGGGCGAAATAGATATTACTTAGTGATTAAATGAGAGGATGACAGTTTTTAATTTAAATTTCATATTTTTATCCGAATTATTCTCCGCAACATTTGACTTCATAGTATCTACTGAAATTATCAGGAAATGGTAACATATTTCTTCCGAAACTTAACCGCAGTTACTCAGTAAATACAAAAATAGTAATGGATAAATATTTGACTTTCATTGTGTTTCAAAATTAAAATTTACAAACTGGTTGACATCCCTTGACGTTCACTAGCGAAAACGAAAATTAAAATGCACTAACTCAGCCCAAATTAACATCAACATATAATTCAACAAACAGATGCTAAAGGGGTTTGAATAGAATGTTAAAAGCGGGATGGGACAATTGGCAACGGTGTTAAAATAATGGTAATAGGATGGAAATTGATTTAAAGGATGACTTATCGGAAATCAAATTTGAATTTCAAATATAAATTCCATAGATATGAATCGAGTTCGAAGTAAACTTTCTTTCGCCCGTTTACTTAAGGTTCCCGTAGTTTCTAAAGTAATGCACGGATAAGATATTCGTGTAAGACATTCTACAACATCTCACTCTACTTTTGCCGTCGCATTTGTCTCCTTCAACAAATCAAACTTCTCTGTATGCCCTCTAGATCCTAAATCAAACCCTTCTCGTCTGGATTCCACACCGTACAACAATACTCAAGCAACAGATAAACAAATGAAAAATATGCCACTTCTTCCATACTCGACTTCATGAGAACACGGTCACATAGCCTCAGACAACTATCAGCACACCCCAATGCATCTTAACAGAACATTTTCAACGTTAAATTACTATTGAAAAGGCACAGAAATATCTTTATTTACTTATTAATTCTAATACGGCACGATTTAGGAGCTAGGGAGTTCGACTTCAGTTTCTCTATTCGATGAGCGGGTCATGCTCATTGTCACTATTTTTATTACGTAAAAAATGAGCAGCTGAATTTCATAGCATTTAGAAATAACTAGCAGAAGTACCCGTTGATTCTTAATGGGATGAAAGTAAAATATTAGTAATATACAAAATCTTCAGTTTGTAAAAGAACAGAATCTTCAAGTGAAAACGTAAAAGCAACACAGGGAAATAGTTTCAAGGACGGATGGTTATTAGTGGTCGTTTTCCCACGAAGTAATACAGATGCTACAATATTTAATGAATTTCTCTCCATATCAGGCAAAAAGAATTACTCCAAAATGTCCTACCTTTGAAAGTAGACATTTTTCTTTAATCCTAAATGCATTAGTAATAATACTTCATTCATATGTTACTACATTGCAGAAAATACGTAACATAGTATAATAATGCTGGAGGTCACACAAAGGCTCCGTCATATGCTACTTACATAATAAACACTTATCTGAACAATTAAGTTCCTAGTAGAAGCGTTTCGGTTTATAGATTTCTATATTTTCACCCATGAAATGCAATTCCAATGTTTACGCTGCTATAAATAACGTTAGTTTGCTAATGACGCTTTAAAATACCGTACTGCCATCTATCCAATTGATCGGCACTATGTATTCTAACGGTGAAAACCATAAGTTTTTAATCAACATTCACTTTGGTTGCTAGGGGAATTCTATTTTTGTAAACAAAGAGAAGAAGAGATAGAAATCTACATTCAATTTCCTTCCTTTTGGTGCTCGTCTCGACTTTGTACGACTTTAGTTAGTAATTTTGCAAAATAAACACACTGCGTGCGATAAAAATGAGATTTACGCGCAAACCTTATGGAAATCTATCTTATTCATCCTGGTTCGAACCCAGAAGAATTGGCGAATAAATTTATCCTTAGCTTCGGGCCCTGAGGGACACGTATGCCAAATTTGGTTAAATTCGGACTAATGGTTTGGACGCCTATAGCTGTGACATACGGACGCATTGACAAAGGATTTTAGTATTGTAGATATCCAGGTCGCCCAATAACATAGATCTATATTCCGTTCTCTCAATTTTCCTACGTATAAGAAAGCATCTTGTATAGAGTAATCCCATGTTAATCGCGGTTAATCAGATCGGGACTCTACCACGATGGGCGAATTTCCGCGAAGTAGGATTTTTTATTTGCAAATTGAATATTTTGGTAGTTGGAGTAGTTTTGGAGTAAGGAAAACCTGTTTACGACCTAATTACGTCTTATAACATTTTTAGAGCCTCTAGAGATGGAATAACACCCTTACACTCGTATTACTCAATATATTAGACTAAATAACTAAAGTAAGACTTATTAGGCGTTACAAATACAACTTTTTTATGATATTCATATCTTAAAACCGCGATAGAGTGAAGCCGCGAAAGTCGAAGAGGGAAGTAGTGAGTGACGAGTATAAAATAAAACTAGCAGGCAACAAAATTGCTTCTTCAATAAAAATTATCCATTAATTAATTATAAAACACTGCCAATAACTTATATTAAAGCAAATTCAATATACAGATTAAAGACTTACTTATCTTTACACTCACTGCCGCAATAAGATGGACGGCCTTCCGCATTTGAACGTAGATGCAAAACTGACAAGAATCAGAGCATTTTGAACAGACGTAAGAACGAATTCGAGTCGTGAACTCTCTGGTCATTGGCTTCATCTACGTTTCCGCAGTGTAAACCATTGCCTCGGGGAATGCAGGAGACAAAGACGATTCGGAAACAAAAGAGGTACAGCGAAGTCGTCGCTTGCAAGCGCTTGCGTGTAAACAAAACGGAAGAAAAAATCTCACATGCGGAAGTCAAGCTTCAAAAGAACGGTCATTCAAACGTAATCTTTGCTTCTTTCTCACATACGTTCCTGTGCCAACGATTCTCTTCGGCTTTTCCTTACTATTCAAGTTTCAAAGGAAATAAATTATTTCGAGAATTTCCATCGAGTCTTCTTCAAAGACGGCGATTCGGGTGGCATTTTCCCGCATTGAAAAAAAGAAGGCCTGAAATTTCTTTGCGGAGAGTTTTCGGGGAACACAATGCAGCACGATAGAAACGTAATTTGGTGTCGAGTCATCGCTGTTAGAATAAGTAACGGTTCAAATAACTACTACAGCGAAAGAATTTACCAATATAACTCGTTTTATACGAGTAACCCTTCTAATGAACTTTCCAAGAACTGAATACGTTTCCATTAAATTAGATACAAAGAAAACGAATATAAAGTTCTCTTCTTGGGCGTTCTTGATCCTGTTTTATAGGAATTTCGGGCGTCTGAAATTGTTTTATATATTTAAAGATTGTCGATTAAAGACATAATGGGGACTGAGGTACAATCTATGGTTTACCGTATATGCAAGAATAGATTTACTAATACGATTATAACTTAATTTAGAGTTAAATGTTATGCTTTTAGAGCAGTGCGAAGTTATATGCATAACGAAATTAAATCAGAATAATGATTTACTTAGCTTTCTTCTCAGTCTTATTCTCATCACTCGTGGGATCTGTTAGTGATTTTTTATTATAGGTAGTAATAATGATGTAGAATTTTATTTAAACACTGAAATTTACGGCCAAATTCTCTTGCGACCTCCATACTTGACCGGGAAAAACAGGAAAATCCGATGAGCTTGGATTCGAAGTCAAGACCTTAATTTGTGGCAATAATAACCCGCTAATTGCTCCGCCAGGGAAAATAACGAATTTCTAATAGCCAATAAATAATAACATTTATGTAGTCTTCCTCTAAGGGCTCGAATTTAAGGGTAATTCATGTTTCTCGATAACCATTTATCAAACATAAAAACAAATAACTTCAGCGATTTCATAGTGATAATATTTTACGCTAGTCCATCCAATTTTTCAACTATAATAAAGTTTCAGTGTTAACTCAAGCCAAGCAAGCTTGCTCGCAGCAACGAGATGGTCGATTCCTAATAAATCATCTCCAGAGAGAAACTGTAATAGCGTAATTACTCCACTAAACCTCTTTATTTGGTAGATGGACTGTAATTGAAGAAATTTTAATAGCTTCTCTTTTTTGGTTTCATTCTTCGACATCTCTCCGTCCCAAGAAGAATGTTTTTCTAATATCTAAAATCGTTAGCGATAGATACGTTTATGCTTCCGAGTAATTACTAAATTTATAGGAAATCGAGACACAATGGTTTGAGTACACCGTTTTAATTTCATGTTCGTAAATACCGTACCTTACGAGGTTGGATGGAAAAGATTTGTTAAATATGGATTTAAATTTATGTATTAGTATAAAACATTTGAGCAAGAATACTTTGAAACATTGATAGAGACATATACCTAACATTACATTTCATGATAACAATAACAAATTGCTGATTTCAGTCATTAGAATTATTTTGCATAGCAATTTCAAAGATTATAAGATAAATTTGTGGACATTAGTGAGCATTTTACGTATTAATTGAAGCTATAGAAACTCTGCATTCTCGTTCTGCATTAATAATATACCTCCAATGCGAGACTAAAAATATAAAAGCTACATAAGGAGACTCTGCATATCCATAAAGTAATAAGAGTATGAAATCAAAACACAGAATTTAAGATAATAAATGACGACGTGAAAAATCGAAGGGGAAATACGCGATGAAATATAAGGGGAGCCAATTAAAAGATATCTCTCCATTTTGGTTTCATCCTTTTGTGTGACGTCATCGTCAAAAGATACAATAAACGAAGATCTGTTAATCCGGGAAAGCAATTTCCTCGCACCGATCGTTTCAAAATCGGATACGGATCGTCCCGTCTCTGGTGCGGTTTCATTCAACTTCTTCCCCGGGATTGCTGCCGTCACTCCGCCTTTCAAAGAACTCCTCCGCGATGAATTTCCTCGTCATTTCTTCCACTTTCCTCATCACGCACTGCTCTTCTCTTTCCCTATGTGACTCATCCTCGCGCTTTTCTAAGGAATCCGCGCTCTCGACGCTGGGCACGGAAACCGCAGAAAGTGAAGTCTCCGCCAGTTTGCTCGAAGGTGAGCATTCGACATCGGCGGTGGTCAGAACTTCCCTTTGTGTCTCCGAAGCCTTCCTCTCCGAGAACGCTTCCGGGTTGATAAGCTCCGCAGCGTCTCCTCGAAGACGCCTTCGAGACCCACGTTCCAGAAGATACCGATCTAATTCCCTCCGAAAATCTGCTCCTCTTACGACCTCTGCGGCAAACTTGATCGGATCGCTCGGGCGATGCAGAAGAATGGCTCTGAGAATAATGGACGATACGCCGTCGACCTACGAACAAGTATTTTCAATATCACGGTTACTTTTAGAATAAAGTACTACCAGCTGGGTGAGATTAGTAGATCTAAAAGGTCCCCAGGGAAGGGGACGATATCCTAATTTTTGAAGAAAAATATCTTGGTCCCTTCTCTACCGTTTTCCATTAAAAATATCATTACCTTGAGGTGAATTCAATAAATAAATAATAATCACACCAATACTTCGCAGAAAGTACAAATACAGCTCCTAGTAATACTTTAGGAAAAGTGGGTTTGTCGATTTCTCTAAGTGTATCTCATATAAAATCACTGAGATTAAGTTCTAGTATCAGAATTTAATCAAATACCTCCCCAGTACACTAAAATTTAAGAAACTTAGACTTCCGGCAGACATCCTGAGCGTGTATGAAAAGTTCTTAAATTATTAAAATTTAAGGATAAAATTTTCTCAGATCAGATTCTCTCTTTATGCCACTGAACGTTAATATTGCTTAGCTCTAGGCATTTTCTTTTCAATTCAGAAAAAATAACGAACTTACCATGACCCAACCATGAGATTTTCCGAATTCGAGATGCAACAATTTTTTGAAGCTGATCTTTTCACATCCCTCGTCAGATTAAGTCTTAAGTAAAATTTCAAACATAAATTCGACCATCCTAAAAATTGTTCTCAAATCCTTGTCACTCCCCAAGCCGTACGGGAGAAGTAATAAAAATCGACTACCCTGTTGTTTTAAGCACAGAATAGTACTAATTGTAAGACATAAAGAAGAAGCTATCAATTCTAAAAATATTGTAGGATCAATGTATGACGGAAAAGATAATGAGGATATTGATTATAGTTAATTGCTGAAATTGAGAACGGACCCTTACTGAATATATCCAACGAGAAATACTTTAATAGTGCGATTTAGCATTTCATTTTTACTTCATCTGTTATATATTTTTTCCACGTATTTAAATCTGAACTATTAGTATATTTCATAAACGTGAGATAGCTTCTTGAATTCATATTTTTTTCATAGAGACTCGGGCACCAGCACTGATGGAGAAATTTAGAACTGAGGAAACGTGGGATACGAATCTACTCATGCAGTGCTCCCTTAGCGCGAAGCATGCGACACATTGAAAGCTATTGGTAAAGAGTACAAACAAACTTATTTATTATATTTTGAAAACTCTTTAAAACTGTCGCGTTGGAAACAATAATTAACTGATTGTTGTATCTTGCTTAAGAAGAATATGTCGTGTCAGTTTTTTTCCGTCACTGACAACTCAATTTGGTACTTAACTTAAGAAAAAGAAGCAAAGTTTAAATTATAGCTAATAGATTAGAGGCCCAGGAAACATGTAGGACAAAAATTAGTTTGAACCGAACTTGCAATAAATTAAGTTATCAAAAAGTCATTAGCAAACCTCGCGGCTTAAGATAAATTTTGGATATCGCAATTACTATTGACGTAGTCTGACAACTTTTTATGTTGCTGAACTGTTCAAAAGTTGTGCATTCTATTTGATTTGTTATAATTAAAGTGGAGGATCGTTGATGATTTATTTCGACCACTTCCCTCGTCAACTAATTAACACTAATTCACTAACGCTAACACTAGCATTAACACTAATTCATTAACTCTAAGTCAACTAATTATATTAGACTACGGTGAATGTTTATGGGACCCTTATCAATTAGGAGTTAAAAAGGAATTGGAAAAGGTGCAAAAGGTCACCTAAGGTACGCTTGAGTGACCTAAACTGACAAATGATCTTTCTCAATGTTTCACTGTGCAATATCACATATTCATTATATCTATAACACTTATTCCTTTACCATAAAATACTTTTTATTACGCAGTAGTACATAATCTATGGCAAAGGTAGAAGATTTTTTCCATCATTCTATAGAATGTAGAACTACAACAAAGTCGAGGTCAAAGCTATATATTTTGTTGGGAGATATTTAAATGATAAGGGTAAGGAACCGATCTGGAAAAAACAAGTGACAGCGAAGAAGTAATTTCGAAGAACGACCTCCCGAAGCTCAATGGCAATAATTTCTTTGAATGTAAATTTAGATTTTGTGGCGTTTGCCTGAAAAATAATTGAATTGAGGCGGGATTTTAGGATGGTAAACCCAGCGATGCCGAGGAGATAAGGCGCAAAAGGGAGAATTTTAAGTGTCTTGGGCTATTAATATGTGTAGTCCTGCTAGCACGATCCAATACTAGATGATTTCGAAGATGCTAGAGAGACGTACTGAAAATCGAAGGCGGAATGCACAGAATTCGCTTTACATATAGTTCAATCTTTAGAAGACTTAATTGCTGTTGAAAAGGTAGACAACAATACCATGCAGGAATACGAAAGCCAAATGATTTAGCACTATAAGAAAGTGAAGGACTCAAAACTTACAATACTTACTGATTTAGCCTAAGTAAATAGAAGACATCGAAGCATTTATCCCTTCAATAGTTTAGGTGCATTTAGTAGTATTGTTAAAAGTGCTCCGACAGCTTAGGTCATTCCGCATATTGGCTCCCACCGGGAATCGAACCCGGGACCGCTTTCACCAAAGGCGAACGCGCTGTCCACATGGCTATTAGGGAGCCCTTTTGTATTAGAATGAGGACATAATCCATTATCAAATTCGCTCTCACACGAGGTCGTTTTCAGATTAAAGAGAATAGTAGTCAAATATAGTACGCATGGGGAGAGATTTTAATCCTGAGAAGATAAGGTCAAAGTTGATTCAGGAGGAACCGAGACAATAATCGGTGAGGAAGAAAGTAGAAAAAACCTAAGCTACTGCATTGAATGCTCAAGTAAAGAATAGATAATAGTAATGAAATTCTACAACAATTACAGCCAAAAGAAATCAACAGGGATCAACCTGGAAAGAAAAAATATTATTCCAATTTATTCATATTCCTGTGGTGTTACTATAAAAAATTGGAATGAAAATAGTCAGCATTAAGGGTGTGGAAGAAATCATGGATCAATGAGGAAAGGTGTTAAAAAATTCCCATGGGATTGGTACCCTATATTTTTTTATTCTATAGAAGGTAGCAAAAGTATTGCTCAGTTGAAAAGTACATAGTTTAAAAGCAAAGTGAAGAAAGCTAACTTTGTGTCAACCCAAACATGGCATGATCATCTGGGCCATTGTGAAGATTAGAAAATCCACCCAATTGCACAAGAGAAGAAGCATACCCTAGGATAAAGATCAATAGAAGTGATAGAAAATGAAATTATTTCTTACTCTGAAGGTGATTAAAATGAAGGCAAATTATCGGGGGTGGAAGAAGAGGAATCTAATCAGTAATCAGAAAGAAAGACAGATAAAGGAGTTTCTAGTACTAGTCAAGAAGGAGAATAAAAAGCTAAAGACCCTTCTGATCTGGGCCAAACTAATGAGGCCCCTGGTTATGTTGATATACAGCCAGTAAGATATGAACCCAGGAGATCAGTGCAAGAGAGACACGCCTGAGGGTTTTTTGCAAATTACCCTGTTGTGGTGTTGCACATATAACCATCCTTGTACCAAAGACAGTAAAAAATAGTAGAAATGTGGCAATGGAGGACTTTGGTAGTTATCACTTTTTGAACTTGTACAGATAATGTTCCTGAGGGGAGGAGTTGAAAACTATTGGTAAAGATTTCAAACAAACTAATTTTTTATATGTTGATAACTTTTTAAAAGTGGCATTGGAAACAAAAATGAATGACTGATTGTTGACGATTTAAAAAGAATGTGCCAGTCACTACCACCTCATATTGTAATTTTACAAATAGAATAAACGGAAATCATAGGTAATATTAATCATTACAGTAAACAAGCTCACACCCTGACGAAATCAGACCATTTTCATCCTTGGAAAGAAAGACTTGATTTTTCCTCAGAAAATAAAAGTTTTGATACTAATTTAGATTTCCAGCCCTACTAGGGTCTCATTTTGTTGAAGTTCAACTACGTAGCTAGATTACTTGTGCCATTAGTAACCCATTCAATTCCACTGAAACATAAATTGAAAACGTTAAGAATATATTTAGTTAATGGTAAATTTATTACCTCAGGATGTATCATCAGATACCGAACACTGCCATGGCGCAATTCCTCAGTCTTCAGGCTGTTCAAACATTTCTGCTGTAACGCTGATAGAGCTTTCTTATCAAACGGTAACATTCCCCAGGGAGCTGAGCAAGATTCTCTTCATCTTAACGTGCCTGAAAATTCTTTCCTGTCAACCATACTACGCAAATATAAGTTAATTTTCATGTGTTAAAAACCGGAAGAGAAATCGGAGACATTAATAGAACAACAATCCTTGGGAAAAATTAAATGACATTTATCAAGCGTAGAACTAACCAACGAGACGATAGCTGTTGTAGGATATGAAATGTAATTAAAAATTACCATTAAAGTCTATTGTATTTCTTGGGTGAATAATCATCACAATTATAACATTTTACTAGATACCTTAAAATTTTCTTTGGAGTCGATACTATTCAAGATCATGAAGCTGAATCGTGAATACAACCAAATTCCTAACACATGATCAACAATCGAAAATATTTCGCGGCAAAGAGTTCAAAGAAGAAATGTTTCATACCTTTCCCGGAAGATGGTGTTAGCTTAGCTATGTTCACAATCGTCTTCTGCATTTGAAGTTGCTCAATACGATAGTGTAATGTTAACTTCCTTATCGCTGCGGCCGATGTCGTAAAAAATAAAATGAATGGGTTAAGAATCAGTTGAAGCCACTCTTCCCTATGGAAGTTCAAATATGAAGCGAGTGTTCTTAATATATGTACGTCTTCTAGAGAATCATCCATGGAAAACACAAGCATTGCAAACAGGTTAGTAGTAAACATATTTAACGTCTAACAGTTTCGAAGGGCACAATATCTTATATTCTCATATTAAACAGGCATCTTAATGTCCTTGGGGGACGTTATTTCCCAGTCACTCGTCGAAAAGAAGAAATTCAAAGACATGGATCCTGTTAGAATTGCTAGGTTTGGAGCAGTCGGAGTAGTATTTTTGGTAAGAAACTAAGCATTTTTGTAATTTGTGCCTTACAAATTTCTTTCTATTAGTTCTATTATTTTGTTGGAAGGTGTTTTCCTTGACACACTCTTGTTCTCTTTTTGGATCAACATTTATCAAAATTATTTTATTGCCAAATGGAAGTAAATTACGTACTTTATAGCCCAGTAAATGATAGTTTAATCTTTAATACAATTATTGTATTTTGATCTTGCAGGGTCCAGCGCTCTGGACTTGGTACCAAACACTACATCGTTTTGTTGGCCCAGGAGGAAGGAATACTCGTGAACGTGTTGTTGTAGGGCTAAAAAAAATGTTTTGGGATCAGGTGGTGCTGGCGCCACCTTTTTATGCTGCATTCTTAGTGGTTAATGGAGCTGCTCAGCAGAAAAATTGGCCGGCGATTCGTCAGAGTATCGATCACAATTTTAAGGATATCATCATAAATAATTGGAAGGTAATAGATACGATCTTGTTCTTGTTATTTAATTTTAAATGTATAAAACAACATTCTATCATCTTCGTAAAGCAAGATCAATTGTTTGTAGTCATGTTGTTGATGTAGGTCATTCACTTGCCATTTAGCAATTATATGCAAAAATTGACAATCACATTATGGTTCAATTACTGCTATTTAGCCCTTAAAGGGCTAATTTTAAATTTAAAGCAATCAAATTCAGTTCTGGGCTTTGACAATTGTTTGATTTTTAGATTCATAATATATTATCTAGCAGAATAAGGCTAATGCCTCTGAATGAACTTTCTTTGAACACAATGCCTTAACCGGGGTATTATTCATAATCAATTAGTATATGGACAATTCCTAAGATATGCAAAATTATGACATTGATTTGAAATGCAGTGATGAAGATTAAACTTAATATCTGCATCTCTGGGTTTAAATGACTGAATTTCTTTTTCCCCTTGCTTTTCTTCAGCTTTGGCCAGCTGTGCAGTTTGTTAACTTTGGATTTATACCTCTGAAGTTCCAAGTATTGTTTGAACAAGCTTTCTGTCTTGTGTGGAATACTTATTTAGCATGGAAAACCAATCGTGGTGAAGATACAGAAGAAAGCGAAGAATCTTCTGAAAGTGTCAAAAGTGACGAGTCAAAAGAGTAGATAATTTCATGGTCATTTTCTATCATCCCACGTAGATATAGAATGAATGGCTGCCAATTTTGTCCAAGATAACATTTATGTACGTATCTCTGTCAGAGCATTTTCTCTTACCAAGTCGTTTTATGCCTCATGATCTATGAAAGTGATTTTCTGTTACTATGTTTGTATATTTAAATATATTCAGTCAGTAAGCGACACAATAATTACATTTTCTACAGTTTCTATATCCAAGCTGCCACTCAAAGATGAATATACGTAAAATTCAATTTTTTTAGCGTCAAGTCTTTCCATTACCATGGTTCATATAAACCTGCTATTAATAAAGTAAGCGTGTTATTAATTTAAACATGGGCATCACTAAATATTTTTGGAATTGTTATATTTTCAAATAATTATCTTTATTTATTTAATGCTTAAAATGTTGTTGATGTAGTCAAGTTGTTAATATATTTCAGAGATTTTATAAAATAAATTTGTTAAACTGATTTCAAAACATTATTTATCGCAATTTGATTATAGAAATAGTTGAATACCTCTCATAATAGAATAACGAATTTATTTTTATGAAAGAGTAAATATATTTATAACCATTATATAGACCCACAATCAGTTATGCTTATCCATTATCTTCCCTAGTTATGTCAATCTAGAGTGCAGAGAACCTAATGGAACAAGTAGAGAAAATTTTCATAGCAGGATTAAGTTTTCATTCTTTCTTTCCTGCAGTGTTTCTGGTTGAAACTAGTTGAAAATATTTTTTAGCTACACTGTTTAATTCGTTGTTTAACCTTGATAATTCAATAAGGGGAGATTTGAAGGATTATGCTGCAACAAAGTCAAAGCAACTATTTACGCTGGCACAATATTTTGTGCATAAGAATGGTATTACCTGAAAAAAATGACAATACACCTGCTATCTCAAACATAAACTTAAGAGTTTCAAAGAAATAAGATTGGATCGGAAAAACAGGAAATTTACAGAGAATGAGAATCAAATCAATGGTAGTAGGCTTGACTATGTTGAATTTCATGGATATAAATTGAAGAAATAAAATTTTCACTTGGACTATTTTCCACCGTATATTTTACACACGACCGGTTTCGTAAGATAACTTACAGCTTCAGGTTAAAAGAAGTTACAATGCAAGGGTATATAGAAGGAACCAAGAGGGGGATTGGGTTGTGTGGGGAAGTCCGGTGTGTGGGGGTAAAGCAAGAGGGTTGAAGGAGTAAAGGCTGTAAGGGATAGCAGGTGAAGTTAGGGACAAGGAAGCTCTCCAGGGTAGAGATTATCTGGGAAAGAGTTTTTCGGGAGGGTACAAAGAAACAAAGGGGAATGAGAGACAGGAATAATTTCATTGACAACATTCTCAAAAGCAATGTTAGCAGGGACGGATCCAGAGGGGTGGTCCTAGGGGTCCGGACCCCCCCCGAAATATCACTTGTGCCTATTTTTCGAAAATGAAACTCGAATAACGCAAATAAAACACAATTTAATAAGCAATCACTAGCGAAAAAATTCGAGTTTGTCTAACACAATTTTAACGTCACGTTTTGCGAAAGCCGAAATATCTTCTATTTTTAAATTTTTCGATCGGACCCCCCCCAAAAATTTTTTCTAGATCCGTACCTGAATGTTAGCAACCGAAATTTCCGTATGTTCTAAGATGTTCATTTTTGGACCTTTGGGAAGAATATGTAGGATCTCGTGAGTAAAGGAGGAAGAATGCTGGACAGCAATCTTCATTTCAAATTTAACTGACGTAAATTTCATAATATCGACATAATAAAACTTGATCGCATTTTTTGTAAATCTATAATGTTACCCTGCTACAATTTCTTAAGACCAATATGTTTTCTTGAGAGCAAAGTGTTAATTGGATAATTCTTATCATGTACAGGTGATGTTAGTTATTTCCGCTACACATGTAAAATCATAAACATAAAAGCAATTCACTTTCTCGACAACAATTATACATTATTTGCAGTCCCTATTCCTTAAATAATGAAGATTTTTAAAGAGTTAATTATACTAAATGTTTTATTGCTATTTCATATTTTGTGCTCATTTTTAAAGATAATAACATAAGTAAATAAAATAAATAGATTACCAACATTAATTTAAACCTTTTCTGAAATAAAATCTTCCAATGAAATATTTGGGAACAAATTAATCAAGCAGTCAATAGATTTCCGACTTAATAACAAGCAAAATATCATAATAAAAACCCATATTTTCCTGCTTTGGTTAGTTATAATACCTGGAAAGACTTCAATCAATGGTATATTTGAATGATTTAAGTATCAGAGCGATAATGCACTGCACAATACAGTAACACAATATCCAGCTTCCCCGAGTACCATATTATCAGGCAAAAACGTTTCTAAAAAGATGGCTTCCATTTTCAGCAAATGACTCAAACTCCCTTCTCCGGTAGAACCACCGTTAATCACAGATACCAAGCGTGAAAGAAGATCATCCGCACCTCTGAGGAAAGAAAAAGAAACACTTTTATTACATCTTTGAAGAGAAACACATGACTGTTTCAGTGATGTGTTTCTTAGTGTGCCATCACTTGAATGAATTAGGGATCAAATGGTATGAAGAAATTAAACCAAATAAAAAATATAAATAAATCTGATGTGGCCAGCACATGACTTTCTCCATATATATTATGTAAATACTTATCTACGACAGTATTTTCAAACTCTATATTCAATCTAAACTTGGAAGATGAGAGATTAATTTATATCATATTATCTTTTACGTCACAAACATTATAAATAATGTTTTTTGGGACATGCTTGATGAAAAACAAGGAAATTGACCTTTCGCCCAGAGCGCCTTCTAAGTACATAATCAGCAACTTCTGGTTTATCACTATTTCACGAATAACTCCTAAACAATCAGTGATACAAAAATACGTTTCATACAAAAGTTATAGTAAATTATATTTTCTAAAACTTTTATAAATAATAGTATATACCTACATATCATATTTATGGAGATATTTTGCAAAACCGGAAATTTGCTCCGAAGAATCCAACCAACTCTGACAGCACACACCACAGTGCTATACATGAAGTTTGGTGTTGATACAATGAATAGTTTTTACGTTAGAGCGCCCACAAGCACACAGACATCATTCCAAAAATGGTCAAAACATATTCTAGGGACCCTAAAGCATGCATTTCCGTTGAAATCTCGTCGATTTTTTTCATGAAAACAATACTTTCTCTATACTGCATATATGGAGAAAGTAAAAATCGGCATTACAAAAGCTGAAAACTACATCTAGTAAACTAACAAAAGGGCAAGTATACGCTCCCATTAAAATTAGAACTTACGGAATTTATAAAAAGCATAAAGATTCAATCAAAACATAAATACAGCTCATCAATATATATATTTGATAAGTATCATCCTTTTATATTTAGTTATTTACAAGTCTACTTTATAATAATGAGATTATTTTCTTCTTTGAAAATACTTGTGATAATGATTTCAGATCAATTTCCTACCACAACATCATTTTGCAATGTAAATCCAGCAGGCTTTGAAGACATTATAAAAGTAAGGTAATAAATGTACCTAGGGATATAATGGTATTCCTAATAATCATATTTCCTGCCAAAGAAACACCAAATCACCGTATATTTCAAATCCCACTTGCATAAAGTAGAGAAAATTTTTGATTGTTGCATAATTCTAGGTAAACCAGAAGATAAAAGTGCAAAAAATATTTTGATACATAAAAGAACATGTGAAGCAAGCTAAATGTCTGGAAAGTATTCAGCTCAAAGGACTGTTTGAATCTCAACCCCACCACTATTCACTATTGCAAGGGAATGAACCGAAAGATTGGATGTGAGGTAGTATACCCTTGCATCCTTCACTGAATCAGAATGCCATAAGTGAGACAACTTAATAAATAAAGCACAATGGTTCTATGATTAAAATTATTTATATAATTCAACAAGTAGTGAGAAAACAGCGCCGTTATTCAACATAACTCGTACATCAGAAGCTTTCATACTGCAACAACTACCAACAAGTCTGAGAAGAGTAATTGAGGGAAAAATTTAGCTCTATCTTGCACCAAAAGACAAAAATTACTCAATTCTTTATGATGTAGTAGAAGGAGGTTCACGTAGAGAGAAAAAATAATTGATGAAACCTAAGAACCTGTACAAAATAATAAATATCTGTATATAAAACTAATAAAGTTAAAAAAAATAGCTGGTACCCTTAGAGATGATAAAGGTTTGAAATTTAAATGGTCCTCTCAGACTCGGATCAGAGAGACATCTAAAGAAGAACCATGCAAGTAAATAACAGGTTATAAATGGAGACGGATCTTAACATGATGAAATATCAACAATATAAGCAAACTTAATAAAGAATGGCCAGCAAGGAAATTCCATAGTGGATATAGGAAAAATGCCACATCGTTGATGAAATTACTGATGTGGCAAAAAAAATTTAGAAAATTTGGAAAAATTATTTAGCATATGCATCTAGAATGTCAAAGGAATACTTTCACTTTACTGAGAGGGTAATTAGATGAATAGCTTGGTTCATACAGCCGTAGATGACATCAAAACCATCAGGGTCAAACTAGGGTATTGTTGAATTACCAAGGAGTCAATGCTAGTCCAATCATTCAGTCAAAATTTGACCATAATTACATACACTAATAGAGTAAATTAGACAAAACTGGATTTGGAGTTTTCTTCGTGAGAGGAAACAGCTAAGGAAATGTAAGATAATATTTCTTTACTTTGGGTGATGAATGTTCTACTTAAGAAGCTACTAGATTACGTCATTGAGTTAAAGCTAGGTATGATAAGTTTTGAATAAGAGTATGCTTAATTCTGTAGGCCTCAAAACAGCTGTTATATTTCTCATCATAAATAAAATGCAAGACAAGTGAATTTAATTTTGCAATATATATTGCCCGCTATAAACCTTGAAGTAATATAGGTGAAAAGTAAAATTTATTAAGGCAAATTACAACCATCTAATTACTATTTGGAGGGACTTAAAAAGTTGCTAATATATTGTTTATCTCATTTTGAGACAATGGATGAAATGAGGATTCATTACTGTCGGTAAATGAAACAGCAATCTAAATTATGAATAGGTGAAGTTAGCTGACTTTGAAAAGGAATGACAGAGAGCAGTCTCCACAAGTAAATAATCTTTATATGGATCCTAAAGAAATCCTCCTCATCAACTGCGTCAGAAATGTAAAACTATTACAAGAGAAGGGGACTATGTATCATTTTAGGAAAACTTGAAAGTAGCAAAAGAAAAATAACATCCTGGAATGTTGAAATAATAATTTTATCCCAAAACAGTATTCAGTGCATTCAGGCTTTCTTTTTTGAGCCAAATTAGTTGTATAAAGAAAAATATTTGTTTTTAATCCTTCATTTAAACCAAAAGTCCCAGAGATTCTATCCACTTCAAAAAAAAATTCCCCATAAGCAAAAGAAATCAGATATTTTAAAAGGTACTAGCCGTCACTATGTGGAATTCCATAATGGGTGAAATGAAAAAACACTTTGTAAAAATTCCACTGAGTATATTTGATGTACACGACCAGCTATCAGGTCCGATGATGACTATCAATAGTTGGAACCAGTTGTGTACATCAAATATACTCAGTGGAATTTTTACAAAGCTTTTTTCATTTCATCCAAAATAAATCAGGATCCAATTAATTGTTGAGGAGAGCACAAAAATGTCTTTCAAGAAATCTACTTCTACATTTATTCAACTGTAGGCAGTTGTGAAAAATATTTAGTAATTTTTCAACGAAATTTACATCTTCATATTTTTATTCTCAAAGTAAATTGGCATTGAGATTTGCTATTATGTTCAACTAAGATGCACCAACCAAATAACTTTTTTAAATAAAGCATCAAGTTTTATAAGAGGAAAAACTTTCAATTTTATTTACACCTCTGTTTGGTTGAAGATAAATAAATTATTATAAAACATATTATATATTTAATATAATTTTTCGAGACTAATTTAAATCTCAACCGGTTTTTCTACTCCAATAGGAGGCATACATACATAGGTTGTAAGTCTTCTTTCGCCTCAGCTTTTGAGCTGTCAAACTTCCAGCTGCAGAGAGACCTCATGACTTCAGTGAGGCAATCTAGCTTTTCATATGGACTAGATAAACTCTGAAGTGACATAAGGCGGAACCTTGCTTCCATTTCTGAGGCATTTTGAACACTGTTAAGCGATGCCATTTCATTGTCTTCAAGGCTGCTTTCAGAGCTTAGAGTCTTACACTCTACTTGCTGGTCCGCTTCTGATTTTTGGGAATTCACGCACAGCCTAGAAGGGTAGAAAGAAACTTAATATATACAATATGAAATATTTCATTTGTTTCTTGAATCTCTGCTAGGAAAAATATGGGAAGCATCAATAAAAGCAAGAATAAGCTGTAAAGTGTATCATATGGAACATATTCTGAATATCAGAGAACTGAAATTCGAAAAGGCTGACCTAGCCCTTGAACACAGGACCCCAACTTACTGGATGCTCTAATCAATTGCGCTGCCATAGCAGAGTAATCTCTCTTTTGAAAACTCCCACCTGGAATTTTTGATAGGTTATGATGGCGGAAACAATCTTGCACTCTTTACTCACAGACACAATTTACAGTCTTTGGTGGATCTATGGTAACACAACATATTCCATCAAAACAAAATGATTAGAGCACCCATCTAACAAGGGAGAGATCTGGGTTTGAGTCCCAGACACATCAGACTTCCTCTCTTGATTATTTCTCAGTAAGAAACTTTAGTTCCAGTGAACTGTTTTCACACAAGTTGAAATAAAAAATTACTGCCATATCATATTAAAAACTGTTATGGTTACATGTGATTTTCTCCAAGATAACACTATCATTTGACTCCTCATACCTCAACAATGCCTTGACTGACGGTGTTAATGCAGGAAAGTAAATCTTTTGAAGAGTTTTAGACAGCAATAGCTGGCCTTCTTCACAATTCAAAGGAGTGTATAAAGAAAGAAGAATAGTTTCCAGGTACTCCAAGTCCTTTTTCATTTCTAAAACGAAAACAAGAAATTCTCTGTGATACCAACTACCAACTTGAAATAACCAGTATGTTACAAAGCGCTAAAAGTGACCGAATAGTATGAATATGGCAAGAGTAAACCAATACAAACCTCAGAGAATGAGGATGAAACTTTACTTTACATGTGTAGTATATTCTAACTTAAATAGATCATTTTCTGCAGAAATAAGTAAAGATAGTTTCAATTTCTCAAATCAATACATATTTTAGTATTTACATACACCAAGAAACTTTCCACCATAAATTTACAATGCAGAAGAAACTAGATGCAAAAACTGCATAAAACTTAAAACAAAAAAATCAAAAAAGCTGCCTTACAAGCAAGATCTAGTATTAAAAACCTAAAGACAGGACACTTGACCAATTTGAATGAATATCATTCAATTTCAAATAAATGTGCGCAATATTTCATTTCAAATTAACTTTGAGGATTTTAACAGGGTAAATTAAAATAGCTTAATTAAATTTTTACTGTGTCCACTATAAAATTTCTATGAATGTAGATAAGTCAATATTGCTAATTTCAAGAAGATAGCAACAAAAGACCAATACAAAAATAAATAGAGGAAACTTACCATCGGCAATTTGGTAGAACAAGAGCAAAGGCCCTTTGTTTTCCTTGGCATTGCAGTCCATATTCATTTCCTTCACAGATGTTTGCAAGACCTGATTGGAACTGAGGATGCAACTAATTTGATTGTAGACCAACTGCTGTTTCTTGACCAAGAAGGACCCAAGAGGATGTCTACGAATGCTCCCCATCAGAGCTTTTACACCCAAATCCATGGATTTTTTCACTGCACGCCGGAATAATTCAGTATCAACTGTATCCAGTTGCAACGATTCCAATGTGCCATCAATAGTCCGGAGTTTATTTTCCCACTCAAATATATAACAGGAGTAGGTAACATCCTGAAGTTCAACTTCGATATTTTTATTATCTTCTCCTGTTTTCTGGGGCAGATTGCATTTCCTAAAAATATTGTAAAATTCTTGGTTATTTAAATCACCAAAGATACTAGAAAGGATATCTGAAGCGGTTTAATTGTAATTATTGAGCAAGATAAAATCTTCTTAAATGTTGTAAAATTAAGGTATGCTGAGGTGTCTCCTTCAGATTTGATGGATATGGCATCAAAAACTACATTTTCAACAGTACTATATTAGCTTAATATAATTATTCAATAAGTCTACATTTATAAAGGAATTAATGGAAAGAGAGTAATGATACTGCAAAATTATCAGTCTTCATTACATAATATATATCAGAGTTTCAGGACACAAGATTCAAAATCCTTGGAATATCAGAAGGATAAAATAGGACTAAAAGATAGTCCATGGCTTGGGTATAAGTGCAGTTTTGTCTCCTCCAAATCATTATAATTACCTTTCATCCAAGTATAAGTTATTTCTCTTTTCATAAACTATATAATGTAGTGCATTTATACATAGGACACCAAATTAATAAAAACTAGTTAGGGCAAAAGCAATACCTTAATTTAAGAAGTATATATATAATCTAGACCATTTAAATTTCCTGGCAATTAGAGACAAAACCAGTGTAAATAAAATTAATTAAGATGCGTCTTACTGTCGTGCAAGGTGTTGATAATATTGTGCAGCTTTCTCCCTCTCTGCCTTCCATAATAATTGTTTATTTTCAGCAATGGCCACATTCTCTGCTATGCGTCTTTCCAATTCCAGCCTTAGCTGAGGTTTCTGAGAGACTGGAGCATTAAGGATACGATGAGCATATTTTTTGGATAACTGAGAGTTCTCAATACGGGCTGTTTCCAAGGGTGATAGTGGACCATCATTTTCTGAAATAGTGGAATTGGAATTATTTCAATGAAGAGCAAGCGGAATACTTTTTCTTAACATAGCCAATACAGAGATAAGTGTTATGGGTCCTCAAGATATAAATGTTATACTATTGATACGACTCAGTCTACCTAAAATGCGAAACCAAAATACTCAAAAAGCCATGATTGATTCCAGTTCGATGCATGATACGTTTTATAATCGTTGACTGCAGGAGCTCTTACCTTCTTCTGCGCTGCAGTCACTTGAAAAGCTATAGTCTGTTATCACAGAAGTGTTCAAATGCGAGGATCCGATTTCATTTCGTTTAATTTGTTTTTGTTCGTTGTTAAAGTTGGTCGAATTGCATTCTTCGGATTTTACTAGAGTATCATTGTTTGGTGGGTCTATGACAGTTTTTGCCAATACATCTTGTTCCTTTTCTGATACTCTATCTGCAGGGAAATGGACGAATGGATGCAAAAGATGTTATACAACATTTCATGTTCTTAATAAAATATTTTGATGGATAAAATGTAATAAAACATTTAAAAGAACATCATTCCAAGAATGTTTAACAAGTTGCTGAATGCTTAAGATAATGGGAACCTGTTCAATCCAGTTTACATCCATTACAAAAAAATGGCTTATGGTAAAAACAAACCTTGTTTTTTTAGGAGAAGTATGATTCTGTCAACACTTTGTTTGGCAAAATTTACGAAAGATCTTCTTACTTTATCAGTGAACAGCCATTCGTCGCCATTTGTGGCGTCTTCCTGCAAAGCAGTTACTACGAGCGATAGACCCTCCAAATATTTTAGATATGCTTCCTATAATTCAGAAACAATGAATTATAAAGATGATGAAGGTATTTCGGAACAGGTAGAAATCGACCTTTGACAAACTGAAACTCACTAAATCTTGATTGTCATTCTCTAAATCAATGGCAGTCATTAAACTTTTAACAGCTTGTTGACGAAGATTACCTTCTGACATTATTTTTGCTGAATTGCCACTGCCTTATCAAAAGTTAAATATCTTTCGGTGTAACTAACGAAGAAACTTGCCCGAATCATTTCTTTCCCAAAACATATCACCAGCAACCACTAGGTGATTACCACACCACATATTACTAACACACGGTAGGGCTAGAATAGGTGGTAAGGTTAAGCACAGCTGTTAATAGTCGTCGATATTCGTCCAAGTAAAAGCAATGTTTTCCTTTACAATCAACTTTCACGTGACGCAGCTTGAAAACAAAAGAATGCCTAAAGTACGAAGAAAGCGAGGGATTTCAAAATTTTGTAAGATTATTGACCATCACTCAGTATTTTCTTCTTCGTGGAAATATATATATATATTAACACAAATTGATTGATTGCTAACTGTAAGGCTGAGAAGCTGTATACGAGGTAACATTGATAAAATATGAACAACATTCCTACTAAATGTGCGAAAATTCACCCTAACACCACAGGCAAGAAATGGTTGCTGCAACATGTAATCAACCAATGTTTAGGTACCATTGAGTTTCAATACACTTCAAAGATACATGGAAACTTTCGGAGCCTATCATAATTGTGACTTTCCTCTTCATTAAAAACATAGACAAATGTTTTACTACAGTTGGATAATAATTTTGTTAGAAGTATTATAATATTGAATACCACTTATTCTATGATAAAGCGCAAGATATTTTGCCATATCCAGCAGTTAAAAACTAAACATATCACTACTATCAATACTACTTATATTTTGTTAAATAGAGCCAAATTTTTATTCAAAATAATATACTGTCAAGGGATATAGACTCACATGGCAATGAAAAGTAAAGCTTATCGATAGTATGCTTTATCAGTAGTTCATTATAACCTATTCTAATAAAAATATATTTATATAAAAGTTATTATCCTATTAAAATATGTTCATATATGAACCACATATTTATTTTCTACCACATCAACCAATTTACTTGCTCCAAATAATATGCATCATCATAATTGACAACTTTATTTTCCTGGTACCACACTCTCTACCAATTGTTATTAGGACAGAAATATGAACTGTGTTGTTAATGAATTAGAGCAGTGGTTAACAGTTAGCAGCTAGCCTTTCTAATAGCCAGCAGCCACATGAATCAGAAAATAAGCCCTTGCACCCCTTTTAAAATGTGTTCCTATTTTATTACAATATATTGTATTTATTCCTATAGGAATTTATTGCAAGATAATTTATTGATTTTATAAGCAAATTAATGCATTTTCAATACATACGACATTATTACATATAAAATAGTATCTATATTTTAAATGACTATGATCTTTCTGATAAGACGTTAATCAGTGATTTTAATTAAATATTTTGAAACCTCTCCCACATCCCTAGAAATGTTTTCTCGCACCCACAGAGGTGCCAGAAACCTCTGTTAAGAACCAATGACTAGGAGGTTGGGTTGGGTTCCAAACCAGGAAACAATGAAAAGGCCTGGATTATTGGCCTTCAAAGATGCACCCAATGTATGTGTATTTCGGTAGCCAAGGTATGATCATTTATTAAGAAAACCTTTGTTATCAAAATAACACAATTCTATTCCTGTACATGGCATACTATTAAAAGATGACAATATCAGCCCTAATGTTGGTTACATTCAATTCCCTAAATAACAAAATTGTAAGAAAGTCATTGGTTGAACGATAGTAATGCTCCAGAATATAATAATGCCCTGTAAAATAATTAAAAGTTAAAAATATATCCCAGCAAGGCCTTGAGAAATTTTAATGGTCTCCTATGACTATTGCATTGCTTATGGCCTCAACATCTTGCTCCTGAAAGAATTTTCATCTATCCTTACTGCATTTAATAACCATCAGCTACTGCCTACAAGGCAAGAAACCATCCCTAATAAACAAATTTTATTTGAAGAAATTTACGTTGACTATTAAAAGGAACTAAACTAACAGTAATGTCATTTTTTATTTGTTTAATTATACATTTTTGTATTTTCTTTAATTATCGAATTTACAGTGACTAACAGATATTGTATATACATAAGAATTGAGAAAAGAGGAATTCAGAAAATATTTATTTGACTTTTATATAACTATCCAAGAAAAAATCTACTATCACCTTATTCCTTGTTAACTTTATAATTTCATTCATTCCTTACTTCCAGCTAAAGTCTTAATCAAAGACTGGTGAATTCTTTAACCATAGTTTCCATCAGCTAGCTCACATATAACTTTATCTTAAAATAAGGTAAAAGAATTTATTTGTAAACACAGTATGAGTGGATCCTATGTTCTAAAAAATCGGGTATCATTTGGCATAACCAACATTCACATAATCTTGGAGGGATGTATGTAGTATATATTTTTTCAAATCACTCAAAAGTTGATATTTTAGGTGCATTAATTTCAAATGTTCAAAGTTCACGTAGCAGACTTCTTTAAAGGTAAAGTGCCAGTAAGTGAAGACTCTACCAACCATGAAAGTGGAGTACACTTATCTTGGTATTGTTTATATTATATCCCTCATATCAATATTCAACTTATCCTTGGTTTTTTTCTTCAGTTTTAGGAGGGTTTTTTTTACCTGACTAGGTTTTAGTCCTTAGTCACTACAATTTTAGTCTAATTTTGAAAGTTTTAAAAAACAAGTTTTTATGTTTAAGGAAGTTATTGCAAACATTATGAGATGCAAATTACCAACAATGGCATCCATTGGTAAAACTAAAATAACTGGCAATATTGAGCGGTTTTGAGAGTATCTGCAAATTATAGTAATAAAATTGTTATTAATAACTGAAGCCTGAGAAAGCAGTTTATGAGAATCTGGTGCTTTAAATTCGAGTTCAAATACAGCACTCATTTCAATGCTATACTCCTACTTAATTGTCTATAAAGTCGTGGGTGCAGAGACTACACAGATCCTCAACTACTCCCCTATTAATAAATTTGAAAAGCTAAAGCTTATGTAGAGCTTTGAAGAGGAGTAAAAGCAACCAAGATGAAGAAAGAGGTAGTTTGATGTAGCTCTACGTACTGATGCAAGATGCTACTAGTGCAGTAGAATAACCACACGAAAATCACTTTTGCAAGGAAAATATTAAGCAGAAAAGAATGAAAATTAAGTAAATACTCTAAATAAACATAAAATCAATCGCACAAATAGGTACATAAATTTTTTGAGGGCACCTAATTTTTACCACTAAACTGCTGAGAGGAAAATACATATATTGAATAACTTTTGATGAATCACCATTGAGGATAACTGCTGATTTCAGTAACAAATTTTAGCTCCAATTATGGTTCCTTTGGGATGAAAATGCATACTGACTATATAGGACTATTATCACAGTTGGCACTCCAAGCTAGCTGTAATAATTAGGTTATCAAAGCCAAGAATATCTTATTGGAAGAATTGAGATCAAAGCTCCAGTCTTACAAGGCTTATTTATATATTTTATTATTATTTCAAAGCATTTTCCTAATGAAAGTTTCCTTATTGTGCTAAGTTATATGAAATGTTTCATTTAATCAAGATTTTACTGTGGCCATTATAAATAAGGACAACAATAATAAACATTGGCAAGTAAAATCAATTGAATTGAACAGCTTACACTTGAAACAATAAAAAATACATATAAAGCCGTTGGATTTTTAGGTGAAAGATAATGGAGTACGCTAGCATTTTGGAAGGGGCAAATGTTTACAAACTAGTAGACATTTTATCATACATTGCAACCAACTAAGCTCAGCAGGAGCATAGCAAATATTTAGATTACTCCCTCCTCAGAAAAAAACTCAATTTCGGCGATAATAACATAATTACAGCTATTTTAGAATTGATAAATATCCTTCAATCTGAGAGATAAAATACAGCATCAGGAGTGAATAATTATCTTAAAGAAATATTTTGAGACATTTTTATTTCTATTTGACATAATTCATTTATATGATTTAATAGTTGAAACTTCGATTGAGGAAGAGTTTAACCATGTACTACATACACAATGCTTAATTTAGAGGAAAATATTGGCAAAACATTTAGATGGCAGAAAATTGAAAATAACTAAATATAATGCAGGAAACTTTATGAAATATGAACACTTTTGTAGGAGATAATGTCAAATGAAGGATTACTTTCCATAAAATAAGAAACAACCTTTTTGCTGTAATAAAAACGCTTCTGCAACTCTTCACTTTAGCATTTATATGAAAAATTCAACTAACGATGGAACTTATAAATATCTATTAAGAAAAAGAAAGGATTAAGTAAAGAAATGACTGTGGTGATTTATTCTTATCTAAACCTAAATGTCCATCTCTTATTAATTAACACAAAGCAAAAGTTATCGATAGGATTTTTAATCAGTCTATTCTACATATTTACTCTTCAAATTTGAATTATTTGGAAACATTAAAATTGCTTAAAGAACAAATTAACTAAAAGAAACTAATATTTCTTAAATGCTTTCAATCCATTAATTTAATTTAGTAATAGCTGCAAGTAACATATACAAAGGATAACACAAAAACCATATATTTTTACTTTCTAATATTATTTGAATAAGTATTATCTTTACTTAGGATATGCTATAGATAAAAAGTTAAGGAAAGAGAAAATCTGAATTACACTGTACTCCTTACATTCGATTCTTTGTTATGTTCATGTATGTAGGTTTAATTAATATAAGTTTATCATCTATGTATTTGATTGTTTTAGTGTTAAATTTCTTAATTAGGTATCTCCACAATTTTTGGGAAATTAACTTTTTATAACTAAGCCAACGATGAAATAAAAATATATTTTCTACAGAAATAATTTTTCATGTTTGCACTAAGATCTCAAGTATATAAAGCCCCATGCGTTGATGGATTTAAACATGTTTATGCAGTGCTGAGGTAAGTGATAAATCATAGAATGCATGGCTTTCACTGCATTAAAAATAAGGTTATCAGATGCCAACAAAATAAATCCCAATCATGATATCTCTAAATATCAAAATATGTTCCAATGAAAAAGTAGTACACCGTTTACTTAGAAGCTAAATTATATCATTTTCTGAATAAAATTTGGAAAGACAACATAATGGAAGTATGATATTGAAATTCTTATATTAAATTCCTCTCAATCATCACAATAATCTTAAGTATCTCAAGTTACGAAGCAATACCTACCCTGCATATTTTTCGAGTTGAAGTTACGGAAACATTGACGTATTATCTTACAGACGTTAACAAGTTTAGGAACAAAGATATGGTGCAAATTTTTAAATAAAAGAGATGAATGCTTGATTGATTTAAATTGGGTTTCTCGTGCTTTCTTGTCATTCATATCACGGAACATGAATGATATCTAATTCAAAGGAAGTACCGTATGCGTAAGACGATTTCAAATTCTGTACGCCTTGCCAATTTTCGAAATCACAACTACTTACTTCAACTTCTGAAGGATTTTTACCCATTCAACAAAATTCTACACATGTAACACCCTTGACCCACTTTGAAGTGACCTCATATGCAGCTGTTATGTTCTTTCTGGTACGCGGTCAACGTATCATCTTTCTTTGTCTTCGCTTTCACCGAGTTTCTCCCCAAAGCAGATTTAACCAACTACATGTCCAATAAATTTCGTTGATTGTATTTCATTTAATAAAATATTAAACGCTAATTTTTAATTTAATTTCCGATAAAAACTGAATTCTCATCTCTTAAATAAAACGATAAAATCGAAAGACCAGGAAGTAGGTGAAATATTTCTGCGTAAGAGAAAGTACTGTTGATTCTTACGCGGAAAGGTCGTCACGATGGAAGGAGGGGTTGTGGCACCATTCTGACTCAAGAAAAATTGCCTTTGGGTTTTTAGGGAGGTAGTGGTGCTGGATATGTTTCTTTGGGACTAGGGAAAAAGAAATGGCTCTAAGTATTAATAGCAAGTGCTTGGCACTTGTGCGTGGATTCAATAATTGTTATTACAGAGTGTTTTTCAGTTCTAACAGTTCTTCGAACTTGATTCTTCGAAGTTCATTTGGTGCTAGTGATATTACTCAAAACTTCAGGAGACTTCATACTAGCGATGTGAGCTGCAGCGTTGGCAAATATGCTCAAAATCAGAAACCTGATTGGAATAGAGCTGTTTCTGAAGCAGAAAAAATAGTTGGGTATCCAACTTCATTTTTGAGTTTAAGATGGTTATTAAGTGATGAAATAGCAAATATTGCTCTTCATTTACGAAAGTTAATTGGATCCAACCACCCTCTCCTGAAGACAGCTAAGTACGTTCTGTATCTTGTAAAATAAGTTTATTTATTGTAACTTATCTACGTTAAGGCACCCAATAATTATATTATCGATATTTCAGGAGTTTGGTTTATAATGGAAGAAATAATATGCAAGCGTGGGGCCTTATTGTTCTGCTTCTCTCCAAAGCTGCTGGACATTTTAACGTTAATATACTCGAAGAAGACAAAGCAGCGGGTGTTTTACACAGGTAAGTTTTTGTCAGAAGATTTACTGTCCTTTCGTTCAGGTAGCCTTGGTATTGTCATCTTTTGATACCATCTGTTAAATTTCATGAAGTCTTAACGATACAAACCTAATCATATTTTTTGTAATGATTTCGCTGAGATCACTTCCTGCTTATAAATATTGTTATTATTCAAATTATTGCAAGCATGATGTATCTACTTTTTTAATATCTCATTTTAATGGAGTATTCTGAAATTTGGTACTATTTCAGTCAGAGAGCTTTGGCTGAAGTTACCGAGATGATCCGAACGAGCCATTTAGTGCACAAAGGTTTGGTGAACATCAGACCAGGCGAGTTCACTGGAGATACCAGAACGCTGAGTGATCTGATGTTTGGAAATAAGATAGCTCTTCTCGGTGGAGACTACTTGCTGGGAAATTCCTGTGCAGAGCTAGCATCATTACGAGATTCAGAGCTTGTAGAGCTCATGAGTAGTGCTGTGAGGGATCTTGCAGAAGGGGAATTTGTTGGAAGGAGAGACTCCCAAAATAATCCTCTCCCTGGTGGACCATTAGATGGCGATACTCAAGATACTCCCACCAACTCATTTCCTCCTTCTGCTGAAGAAGAATGGATTATGAGAAATGTTCTTTCGGCTGCCGGCCTTCTTGGAAAGTCATGTAGAGGTACTCTGAAATTAGCTGGGCATTCTGAGGAAGTGCAACAGCAGGGCTTCCTGTTTGGGAAACATCTGGCTCTTGCTTGGCAGGTAAAGTTACTTTTGCCAAATAGTATTACTTAACTTTTAGGTTAAGCAATTTCCACTCCTTGACAGTATTAAATTTGGCAGTAATGGCAGTCTCACTTGAGTAGTCATTGAATTTCACCAGTGCAAAATGTTTTAAAGATCTTGTGTTAAAATTATGCCATAATTCTATTGAAACTTGGAATTATTAGCAAGAAGCATTATTTGTGTTGAAATATAATATGTTCTATAGAATATAAACTAATATTTCTTCAATTAAGGGATGTTTATTATCTGGCTAGAAACTTGCCTTCAACTCTCCTGAAAGTTTTTCTGTACCCTGAGAAATTTTGAATCTTAGAACAGTTTCCTTGATAAGGTTTACATTTTTTATCCTAAAATTTTAAAAAATCTTTTTTCTAAAAAGGGTAAATATCACTCTTAAGAACATATGGACTTAGATTGTAAAATTTCTTTTGTTGTGACGTATTTGCTTTTCCTCAGTAGACTTTCTGTGAAGCAGTCTTTTTTTTAGTGCAACGTACTCTGGGAATAATTAAAGTTACTGTTCATGTTTCATGAAGATGCAGCATTAGATAGACTTTCTTAGTAGTAGATATTTTCAGTTTTCTTGATAGTTGCATCTAAATGATATTAAAGTAATCATCATGTTTCCATAGTTAATCCATCAAGTAGATTAACTATGGAAACATTCCATGGAATGAAGGATTTGTCCACCATATTTGTTTAAAGTTAAGAGATGCATGGATATGATTTTATGACCTACATATATGAAAGTATTTTTCCAAATGTGAGTGATTAACATTCTTGAAATTGAATGAAAAGCAAGAGTTACTGAATGATTGAAACCTTATCCTTGCAGGCTTGTTTTGATTTGGAGCCATTTACACTTGGATCGGGTTATGCTGTTGGATCTCCGTTCAATTTGACTTCAGCTCCAGTATTATTTCATCTTGAACATGACTCCTCATTGTATGAAGAAATAGACAAGGGACTTACCTCTGTAGAGGATGTAGATTATGCGAAGGTAATTTCAAAAGTTGGTTTTTCATGACTATTTCCATCTCAAGTACTGGAACAAGGTGTTTAATTTTTTGTATGAAGGATTTGAGTAGATAACTTAACCTTTTATAGACAGACATTTTAACATCTTCACAAACTTAGTGTACTGATGTTTACACATAATTTTCTAGTGAAAGGGGACCTTTTCTTTCCTTAAATTCCATATAAATCTGAAAAATACAATAAGTGACCCTTAAAGGTTCACTGATCCCCTCAAGACGTCAGATTTTATTGACTACCAAAGTAATCTGCTCTATGAAGGGTTAAGGATTGCCCAAAGCACTGCTTGGTTTGATTGCTCCATTAGTGTAACATTACTTTTTTAGTGGGAAAAATCCTGTCCATCTTTTACATATCCATTCCATTATTTCCATTCCAATTCCCTTCTTTCAGCACTTGCTTAGGAGAAGAGAGTGTAATCATTCTTCTCAAAGTAAAAATTATTCTGTAAGGAATTACACCATGTTTAATAAGCGCTGTTTCTTGGATGCTAATATTATAAAATTACATGCTCTTATACACAATTGGTAATTTTTACTTTCTCCATATACGAAGTATAGAGAAAGTATTGTTTTCATGAAAAAATTCGACTTCGAGATTTCAACGGAAATACATGTTTTGGGGTCCCTAGAACACGTTTTAACCATTTTCGGAATGATGTCTGTGTGTATGTGTGTGTGTGTGTGTGTGTGTGTATGTGTGTGTGTGATAGTGGGCGCTCTAACGTGAAAACTATTAGTCGTATCAATACCAAACTTCATATATAGTACTGTGGTGTGTGCTGTAAGAGTTGATTAGTTTTTGGAGTAAATCGGTTAACCGGAAGTCGAGCTTCATTCATCAAAGCTCATTTCCGGTTTTCAAAATATCTCCATAAATATGATATTTAGGTATATACTATTGAAAATAAACGTTTTAGAAAATTTAATTTACTATAATTTTTGTTTCAAAAATATTTTTTTATCACTGATTGTTTAGGAGTTATGCATGAAATACTGATAAACCGGAAGTTGCTGATTATGTACATTGTGGGCGCTCTGTGCGCTGGCCATTTCATGGTTTTTCATCGAACATGTCCTGAAAAACATTATTTATAATGTTTGTGACGTAAAAGATAGTATGATATAAATTAATCACTTATCATCCATGTTTAGGTTGAATATTGAGTTCGAAAATACTGTCGTAGATAAATATTTACATCTTATATATGGAGAAAGTCATGTGCTGGCCACATCAGATTTTTCACTTAAGTATTTCTTTAACTGTGAACCACCAATCATAAAAAAGCAGAAAAATATTAACTCTTCCATGTGACCCCTCTGTAGAGCTTGGATTCATTTATTATCCTTATGTTCACAACACTAATCTTTTATTACATCGAAAGTATTGTTTTTCTGTTAGTTAAATTTGCTGATGTACAATGTTTGTAATGCAATAAGATAATACTATGTCCATATCTTCCACTCAGAGAATTTTAAAGGTCCTTTTCTTATCTTGATTTAACTTTGTTCCTCCTTTTTTCAGGTGCATTCTATTGTTTCGAGTGGTCCGGGAGTAGCTCGTGCTAAAGATCTGCAAAGAACCCATTCCCAGAAAGCTCTTGAGGTGCTAGAAGGATTTAAGGAGAGTGATGCTCGAACTGCCCTGGCTAATATTATCTTTGCTATGGGTGGACTTTAAAAGTATTCTGTTGAAATGGCTGAAAGTATTTTCACAATATGTTGTACTTTATAATCTTATCCACTCTCATCCCAAAGATTTTTTTAACAGAGGCAATTATGTATTCCAGTGAAGGATGCAATTGCAAGTCATATTGTATTGCACATCTACCAAATCCATTACATACCCATTATGTACTTAAATCTTTATTTAATCAGTAATATCATTTTCAAACAAAGAAATACTTGTTATATTTGAAATGTAATTGGTGCTTGGTTAATTTTAATTTTGGGCTAACATCTTTTAAAGAATCATAAATATCAATGATTATGGTTAAAATTAGACATTTATTTAGGTTATACTATTATTTTTATGGTTTATCGCAAAAATAGATCTGAAATTTTAACTATCACGATTTATATAGTTTATCTAAAATATATATCAAAATTCACATTGGTTTAGGTATTGTGAAGGTATCTGCTTAAAGCAAAATATTAATTTGGTTAAACAAGGACTTGCTAAATATGTAGCATGGCGTTTGCATGCTATTCAACCATGAGGAGAAGCACATATTGAGATTGTTACTTTAATTTGGCAGGTTAAGGCAATTGAAAATGCCTTTGAAAATGTGATAAAACATCCTAATAAATGGAATACTCATGGCAACACTTATGCTCAATTTTTAAATATGTTTTTATTGCCAAGAATGTGAACAAATGTAGTAAGATATTTTTATTAAAACTAACCATAAAGCGTATTAGTGTACGGAAAGTGGTAAATTGTTTTATAGCTATTATTTTTATTAACAGTAAAATTGTCTGATAGATGACATTTTTTATGATGTTTAAATGCACGTTGTTGTATATTTGATTTTTACCTCGTTGGAATTGTTGTTAGAGAATATTTTTATACTTATATTTCTTGAATAAATTTTTATATTTATCTTTGTAAAAATTCTTAGTGTTTATTCCGCATTCCTTTATGTCGTTAATCTTTCACAGGTACAGATTTACAAATTTGGATTGTATCTACAAATAGTTCAATTTTTAAAATATTTAGTGACGAATTAGATAAATAGCGCTAATTTTGGATTTATACAGGAAAATGTATCTCTGCCATCTCATCTTCTCAAAGAAGTGAAAATTTTCGAAAACATAGTAGGCCTAAGGTCTTCATCTTCCTATTTTATAATCATCTTAATACACATGCTACTTAGGGTAAATAGGGAAACTAAAACTATTCACTTCACTGAATATAATATCAAACTATTAAGGTGAGGTAACGAAAGGAATAAAATAATAACGGATGTCACGAACCGATTTCTTTCAGAAAAGTTCGAGAAGTGTCTGGATATTTCTCCTTCAGAATTTTGGTTTCAGAGCTAGGCTGGTCTACAAACAACTCACGCATTAAGTCCTTTTTGATTGTTTTTCTTACACTCGATGAAGCATTCATTTTAGAGCTACTATTGCCTGTAGAATGTCTCCTCTCTTCAACCAGCAAGGGTTGATCTTCACCACAGTGTGAATTAAGGGGTGACTTAGGAGCAAAATTTGACTGGAAATACGAGGTGCTTGGAGAGAGATCAATCTCTTCTACTTCAGAATCTGACGATTCTTTAGCATCCATTTCCCTCAGAGCTCTCAGCAACTCGGCTCTTTTGCTTGAATCAATTCTCTTTTCTTTCTGATCAATTTCAGTCTCTCCTTTGCCTAATGGTTTTTCAGTCTCTTTTATTGTCGGACTCTCCCTTGATATCTTAATTGTATTCTCCCCCTCTTCAGATACGCTATTAACTTCTGCAACACTCTCCGTATTAATATCTTCATTGATTTGTTGTGTACTTTCATACTGAGATTCTGATCCATTCCATCCTCTGCTAACTCTTCTCTCAAAAGACATTTGATAATATTCCCTTGATATCACAGAATCATTATGCAGGGGTTTACTTTCATTTTTAGATTTGCATATCTCAGTTATGCTCATTTTTGATTTAGGATGACTCTGTTCTTCCTCCTCTGAACTTTTCATAGACAAGTCTATCCTCTTTTCTACAGCTTTCGTTGGTTTTGGGTTAACCTCACTCTCTTTCTTAGTGCTTTTATCAAGCTCACCACCTTGAAGATTCTGAATTATTGATGGTAACCTAAAGAGATTTTTGTTTGAGATAAATAGAGTGACCATAAAAATTATATTTAATAATAATAATTATCATCTTTATTAATGCTATTTTGTAGGATAGCATGGATTAATTTATGGATTTTATACAGTTACATTATTTATTTTCTTTTACTATCCATGATCCTAACTTTTACTTGGAATGGGATTAGAGAAAAAGAAGGAAATGTAAAAGAGTATGTATAACACATTGTAAGCATATACATTCCAAGCAAAATTATTCAATAAATCGTACTAGGATGGTCTATATGTATACAAAATATACAAGACAGAAATAGTTAAGAATCCAAATATTGCTTTTCTTTAGATCAATACAAACCTTTGCCCCAATGCTGCTGATGATACCTTCATCATTTTTGAAAAATCTCCGCTCATTTTTTCAGTAGTGATATTCTTTCCACAAAGCTGAAATAGCAAAATTTTCTAATTAAAATCATCTGACCTTATGAAAGCTACCTCCGTCAAGTAGAGGATAAGCATGTGATATTATTACTCAGTTACATATACAGGATGGACTGGAATGAATTGTAGTAAACAATTATTTTGTATCAAAATTATTCTGAATATAAATAATTATTTTCTAACTTAATTATCAGCTTCCAAAAGCATGTGGGAACATAAGGGCTATTTTGACTCTTTGTCTTAATTTAGATGTAAGTATATAGAAAATACACTTTTAGGGCTTTTGTAAATTTTAGGAATTATTAGAGTAATGTCAACTACAATGAATATTTGAAGTTAATATAAATCTTAAAAATCTGATGTGGCCAGCACATGACTTTCTCCATATATAAGATGTAAATATTTATCTTCGACAGTATTTTCGAACTCTGTATTCCATCTAAACTTTGAAGATGAGTGATTAATTTATATCATATTATATATTACGTCACAAACATTATAAATAATGTTTTTCGGGACATGCTCGATGAAATGGCTATTAGCCCACAGCGCCCAGAGCGCTCATGAAGTACATAATCGGCAACTTCCGGTTTATCAGTATTTCATGAATAACTCCTAAACAATCAGTGATACAAAAATATATTTCAGACAAAAGTTATAGCAAATTTTATTTTCTAAAACTATTATAAATAATAGTATATACCTAAATATCATATTTATATGAAATTTGGTGTTGATCCGACAATTAGTTTTCATGTTAGAGCGCCCACAAAGTACATAACAGCTACTTCCGGTTTATCAGTATTTCACGAATAACTCCTAATCAACTGCTGATACAAAAATATGTTAAATACAAAAGTTATAGTGAAACACATTATCTAAAACTTTTATAAGGTACACAATATACCTATACATCATATTTATGGAGATATTTTGAAAACCGGAAATGAGATTCGATCAAGAAAGCTCGACTTCCGGTCAACCGATTTACTCCAAAAACTAATCAACTCTGACAGCACACACTACAGTGCTATGTATGAAGTTTGGTATTGATACGACCAATAGTTTTCACGTTAGAGCGCCCACTATCACACACACACATACATACACACACACACACATACACACAGACATCATTCCGAAAATGGTCAAAACGTGTTCTAGGGACCCCAAAACATGTATTTCCGTTGAAATCTCGAAGTCGAATTTTTTCATGAAAACAATACTTTCTCTATACTTTGTACATGGAGAAAGTAAAAATCAAATGACTGAAGTGAAGTCGTAGAAGGATTTTTTATGAAACAGAATGCAGTGATAAAAGGTATGGTTGCCAGCAGGACAAGTAAATAATACAAGTTATTGTATGCTTTCCTAGATATAGTGAACATGATGAAAATATAGATGAAGACTTGAGAGAAAGAACTGCATTTAAGGACTATGAGGATTATGAAAATTAAGTTCTACAAAGTAATGTGAAACTGAGCTATAAATTAAAACCTTTATTAAAACAGAGGAATAAATCGTACAGAAGGAATGGAGATAAAAAGGATAGGTTAAGCTAAGTTTGGAAAGCTTCTTTGAAATTTTCATCAATAACACATGCTAACATGAACGTAGACATCATTTGGAGCTAGCTGTTCAATATTTTATGAGGATCAAGGCAATGTATGGAAGAAAAATATATGAGGAGCAGATAGCTAAGAAAAGAGACCTTAAAATCGATATTGATAAAAACAAAGCATCGCTCATGAGAGGAAAGTATTTTATTAGACCCACAACTCAAACCTAAGATCAATTACATATGTAGCACAGAACTGCATTATGGAAATGAGCTTTAGAATTGTCAAGGCAAAAGTGGCCTTCAATTGGAGGGGGATTATTTTAAAGAGTTAAATAAATAAGAACCTTGAGGAGAATGTTGTATGTTTGAAGTATTTCTTTACATGGAAGAGTAGCATAGAAAAGAAGGATATCCTATTTTGAGATAATGTCAGATAAATGAGGAATAAGAGAGCAAATTATTGAAGAGATTTTAACAAAATCAAATGAGATGAGGAAAGTAAACAGTAGTGGCCATCTGCTGGGAAGGTAGTACATAATCAACGAGGTGATTGAAGGTAAGTGGGAGAGTAGAAGAGCAATGAGTAGGCAAAGGTTTTGCTTGGTTTGGATTTTTAAAGAATAAAGAGATATATCAGGATCTCAATGGAGGATAATAAAGAGAAAAATAGGTATAATGTGTAGTCATAGGGAAAAGATTACAACGATGATAAGGTTCATAAGTTTTTTAACAAAATCTTGCATGTAAGACCAAAAAAAGTATGAAATGGATCATTCATAGTGACCAATCTCATAATTTAGTGCTACGATCCTCTCCTAATAATTCAATACTTGAAAATAATTCAGTCAAAAAACTTACGAGCAAGACTCTTTGCTTTTTCTAATCTATTTTTGGTGGAAGTTAGCTACATTATGGAAAGTATAAGATAATCTGCAATAGTATTATTGATCAATTCAATAAGATCTATTCTCATTTGATTATTAGTGAAGTGAGTAATAATATTTCATCTCATAATAAGGTAAAATCAAGGAAACCCTGCCCTGGATGACATAATTGCATCAAAATAAATAAAAAAACAACAATAGAATTTCTGCTGAGTTCATTAGATTCTGTTTTAATGAAGTGGTTGGGTGAAATCTGTAGTATAAAAGGGAAAACCCTACACATGGAAGTTTTTTGGGTCCTGTTCAGTGGCGGATCTAGGATCGAGCTGTGGGGGGGGCTTGAGAGTTGGGATTAAAGATTCATTTTCTATTTATCGACTTTTGTAAGAAATTTTATAAAATTAAACTCAGTATACATATTTGAATTATGCTTATAATTATCTATCGTTGTAGATAAACAATTTTTCTTTTTATGATAGATATGCCAATATCAATTGAGATAATTTTTACTGTAAATATCTAATATATTATTTCAATGTTTTGATGAGATATTTTGCTCATTTTTTACTTTCTCCATATACGAAGTATAGAGAAAGTATTGTTTTCATGAAAAAATTTGACTTCGAGATTTCAACGGAAATACATGTTTTGGGGTCCCTAGAACACGTTTTGACCATTTTCGGAATTATGTCTGTGTGTATGTGTGTGTGTGTGTGTGTGTGTGATAGTGGATGCTCTAACGTGAAAACTATTGGTCGTATCAACACCAAACTTCATATATAGTACTGCGATGTGTGCTGTCAGAGTTGATTAGTTTTTGGAGTAAATTGGTCAACCGGAAGTCGAGCTTTATTCATTAAAGCTCATTTCCGGTTTTCAAAATATCTCCATAAATATGATATATACGTATATTCTATTACTTATAAAAGTTTTAGATAATGTAATTTACTATAACTTTTGTATTTAACATATTTTTGTATCACCGGTTGATTAGGAGTTATTCGTGAAACACTGATAAACCGGAAGAAGATGATTATGTACTTTGTGGGCGCTCTAACATGAAAATTATTTGCCGGATCAACACCAAATTTCATATGTAGTACTTCTATTACAGTCTTTAGAGTTGATTAGTTTTTGGAGTAAATCGGTTAACCGGAAGTTGAGCTTCATTCTTCAAAGCTCATTTCCGGTTTTCAAAATATCTCCATAAATATGATATTTAGGTATATACTATTATTTATAAATTTTGTAGAAAATTAAATTTACTATAACTTTTGTATGAAACATATTTTCGTATCACTGATTGTTTAGGAGTTATTCCTGAAATACTGATAAACCGGAAGTTGCTGATTATGTACTTTGTGGGCGCTCTGGGCTCTATGGGCGAAAGGCCAGTTTCATCGTTTTTCATCCAGCATGTCCCGAACAACATTATTTATAATGTTTAGAGTTCGAAATTACTGTCGTAGATAAGTATTTACATCTTATATATGGAGAAAGTCATGTGCTGGCCACATCAGATTTTTTACTGTGACTTCTGGGGGGGGGGCTACAGCCCCATAGCCCCCCCATGGATCAACCACTGGTCCTGGCACTTCATCTTATATATGAATTCAAAATACGGACTGTAAAAATAGCAGAGAATAGAAGATTGCAAGCAATGAAGCAGTGTTATCAGGGATATGAATTAAGAAGTGCCAAAAAAGTCTATGGCCCCCTCCCAAATTTTCTCGAATCCTTCTATCTAAATACCATTATTCTATTTCCCTACTCACCGTGTTAAATTTTCTTTATCTGTAAAATGTAAGATAAATCTGTCTGATTCTATACATGGTAGACAATAAACAAACATAACTCAATTCACTCATTATGACAAGAAAGTTATTTCAGTGTTGCTTGATGATATATACCCTATTTGATATTAAAGTTTTATAAACAAAATGTTAAAATTAGAATATGTAAATACATGTATTACTTTAATGAATATTCCCATACTCTGTAGAGATATGTAGTAAGAGAATCTGCGGCTAATTTTCTTCAATCCCACCACTGACACCAACAGTAATCATTTAAAATGATTCTTTCTTTCATTGACTTACACAAGTTTTCTTTTTACAAAAGCCTTCATTATCTGATTACTTTCATTATTTGTTCTTGAAAATATAAAATATAGTGCTATGATTAAAAACAAATGTTTTTCTTAGTTAAAATAAAAAACTAATAGCAGCTATTACCACTGTAAGTTACAGATTTCTTGAATATTTTCAGGATTTCTTATATCTTTTGAAAGAATCTACGCCAGTACCTATTGAGAAATTCCCTTACCTTCAGCATTTCTTCAAGACGATGTATTTGTTTTTCAGCACAAAATAGTGCTTTCCTGCATTCCTTAGAGCGACTGATTTCTTGCTGTATTTGCTGTTGGTGGACTTTATTCTCAATAGCCCTCTTTCTGGACAATTCCTTAAAATTTAAATCCAACATCGTAGCTGAGCATTAAATTCATTGAGACAAAATCATTATCTTCTACATTACCATTTAATTTTATATAATTGATGTACAAACTCTAACATAATAACTACTTCGATAATAAGATGCTAATGCTAAGTAGTTACAAACAGATTTCAATTTATGATGATTTATTTAACTTAAAATTCTATTCAGTGAATTCCAAGAAGCTTCAGACTTATAATATAAATATTAATTTATCAAAAAATGTTAAAATATTTAAGATCTAAAAAAATATAAATTTATTTGACCTGTAATTGCACATCCATAGACTCCACAATTTTCTTAAAATATGTAACTTCCTCTTGAAGTTTCTCTCTTTCTCCTAAATTACGGTCCTTAGACAGTTTTAACAAATGTCTGTGTTGATCTTGAAGAGTTTGCAACTCAGCCTCTCGCTCTCGTAGTTTCTTTTCCAAATCTCTGTTTTGCGTACTCATCTCAATGAGCCAGTCAATACAAAAATTATTAATTAGACATTAACTGAGGTATTTTATAGCTTTAGAGAAATATTTGTAAAGAGAATGCAAAATCTTCTTCAATTAGTATATCTAGTAACCCTGAAGCACCATCAGTAGATAAAATTCTTTTATTCAGGTATGAAACTACAGTTTTCTAATGTTAATAGATTCAATAAAATACAAATGATAATGATTTATTATGAAAGTGGGAGCCCATGATCACAATGGAAGAGTATAATGCTGAAAAAAATTTTATCCGGATAAAAAATCTCTAAACAGAATTGATTCAAGTAGCTATGAAACAATGAAATATCTGAGTCAATATCCATGTAGAGCTAAATCAGAGAACAATCACACAGAATTCTAAATCATTCAATCATTCTAAACAATGATTATGTTGGAATCAATTTTTATTCCATCAAAATAGTATGTACTATAGTAGAGTAAAAATATTCCCTCAAAATAGAACAAATGGTAGAATTCTGCATATGTGTGTATGTATAAAAACAGTTTCTAGCAATTAAGAATACTACAAATCTATCATAAGCAGGGGCGGATCAAGGGGTGCGAGGGCCCACAGGCAAATAACTGGTGGAGGCCCACTTAAAGGCGGAGAAATCTAACATTTCCTATTTATTATAAATGGTCATGGAATTACATATAAACTCAGTATATACCGTATTTCCCGGCCTATAAGACGCAACAGCGCATAAGACGCTCTTTGATATTTTAGGTAAGAATTTAGAAAAAAAAACTCATACTTTGTTACATTAGGTTGAGTGCTGGTAAATTCTTTATTGGGAGAGATACAATGCATTAGGATTGGGATGACATCTCCGTTATCCCAATGTGTATAAGTTTTACTGCAGCACCACATGCTAGGTTAAACTAAACATGCTACATTGTATCCATTTCTGATTAACCTGGTAATTTTTTAAAGGAACTTCTGTCATCGAAATATTAAAGCAGTATTCCTTACTACTTAATCAAAGAAGTGTTATTATCAAAATTTGTAATTAACTGAACTATTTTCAATGCCTGATACAGTAAAAAATACCTAATAGTATGCATTTATCCCAGCAAATCGGCTTGCTTATTATGGGATGGAGTTATACCCGTATACCATCGGTGCATAAGACGCAGACTGATTTCAGAGCATATTATGGAGTAAAAAAAGTGCGTCTTATAGACCGGGAAATACGGTACATTTGATACACACGAAATTTGAAATGGCAATTACAGCCGCATTTTTTGCTATACTGGGGAAACTCTAGCTTGCGTTTTTATACATGAGAACAAATACGTATTATTAAAAATAATTCTCAAGTGGTGGAGGCCCCCAGATGGTGGAGGCCCCTAGGCAAGTGCCTCGATGCCTAGTGCCTGGATCCGCCCCTGATCATAAGAATAATTATGCCAGGAAATCCTTTATTGAATTTAATTTTAGGAAATATATTCATCATCACTTCATAGTCGGAAATAAATATAAATACATTCACCCAAACTTCTATCTCATAACTAAAGACATTTCAAAGAAATAGTGCACTAGTATGAAATGATCAATAAATAATTTTTCCCTTCATGCTCATACATGTATAGAAAAGGAATTTATTACCAAAAATACATAATATAGATTATCCATTTTTTAAAGAAATACATTGAAAAGGTATCTGTAAAATTAATAATTCAGTATGAGCATCTGCAATTCTATTCATTTCCACAAGAATTAAAGAACAGGTTAAATCATAAAAAAGCAGTGATTGATTTTTTTATCTGTACTGGTTAGGTATCATTTTAGAAGTGATAATGCAATATTTTCCAACTAACATTCCACATTCAATAGAAAAGAGAATACACAAAAGCTAAAATTGATTCATGAACAAAAAATGGCTATGGATTTGTAAACATTATCAGAAAAAAGGCTCAATAAAATCAATTATAAATTAAAACATATATTATTCACACATAATATATTAATGTGGCAGTTGTATCAGTGGTGTAGTGTAAAATTTTCCATTGTGGGAACGCTAAATATATTTGCCAAATTATAAGAAAAGTCATCATCAATCGAGCTTACATAGTTTGTAAAGTGTAATTTTGTTATTTACATAAATTATTTTATACCAAACCGATATTTAGCAATAAATTGGCGTTGGAAAACCAGTGTGTGAATGCCGTTCGCACGCGTTCCTGCTCCACTACACCACTGATTTGTATACATATGGTCAAAAAAATAAACAGGGACCTATGATATAAATGCAGACTATGTAAGCAAAGTGAAGGTTGAGGAAAGGAAAAAAAGTTATTTTTAGGCAGAACATTCTGCAATGGACATAAAGAATAGTTATAAAAGGATTATTTGGAACAATGATGCAGCTAAGTAGGACACATATAACCAAACAGAAAATTTCTTCAAATTCTGATTTGAAAATTATATTGAAAATTACAAAAAATAGGATAAATATATTTTTTAATCATCTAAAAGCAATGATAGCCAATATAAAAATTTTCTTCAACAAGTATATTCTGGCTGGTCTAAAGAATCCCAACCAAAACTTTCTTGCCCTAACTAATGAGAGGAAATAATATTGAATGCGGTTAATTATCTCTCTCCATAACTACTCCTACTCTGTTCTTAAAAATGAAGAAGTAAGTCAACTTATTATGAGACAATTCCCTGGATATTTAAATCTTATTTTGATATAACAAGCTAGTTTTACATAATTTTAAATTTATCTCAAATTTTAAGTCCAGAAAATGGTTTAATGATAATTTACCTTTTTACATTTGGATTTAAGGACTTTGATTTCTTCAGAATGTGATTGGATTAGTTGAGGTAATTGTTCTTTACTCTGTTCATAATTTTTCAGTGCATGTTCTTGTCTATGTTGCAATGCTTTCAGTACTCTATTCTCAGCAATAACTTCCTTCGGTAAATTAAAAAATATAGTGATTAATTTTCTGCTTACAGTAGATCAATTTATTGATAGAGCAAGTAAAATAATCTACAAATATCAAAATTGATTCAAATACAATTTTAAATTGTACTATTCCATTTTCTTCTCTAGTCATTCATTATAAAATTTGTTCCATAACATGATAAGCAAGACTATCATGTAAAGAAACATATTTGTACATACATGTAACTGATTCCTTCTTAGATTCAATTCACTTTCTAATTCCTTCATTTTAATTATTTTTGCTGACATTATTTTTTCACCAATTAACCCTGTATTGCATTTTGTAGGATTTTTTAGAGCATACAATCTGTTTGACAATGTTTGAGATGTGACATACGGGGATATTTCTTCTGAAAATTAAAACCATAAATATTAACATGTTTTAGTCAAAATCCAGATTTTATTGCTCAATTCTACGTTATCGCTCGATAGAGAAAAATCATTTTATTACATCAAGTTGATAAAACTAAACTCTCTTCATGGGTAAAATAGTTCTTCGTTAAATATATCACTTACCTGGAATAACTTGCTGCTGATGCTGATGCAAAATTATACTTCTTTTATGCGATGAAATTTTTACATCATTTAAACTAACTGAGGGTTCTCCCATGCTGCATTATTGGGAATTGAAAAATATTAATATCAGCTAATATGGAACACCTGAATGATAACAAAGCCAATAACTCACCAATTTATCTCATATTTTTGAGTATTTTGAAGGTATTCACTTCTACTAGCCATCTTTCTCTATCTGAGGCGAAATATTATGAAATAAAATGATATTCAAATTTAACGAACTAAAAATATATACAATTTCAACAGAACTTATGCTCATAGCGTGAAATTGACGTAAAGGCACTGTTCCTTCCTTAGAAAAAACTTAAAATCACTCATTCCGATTATAATGCTCAAGTTCTCTTCATAGACTCTTCAAATTTTCCTTCGTTGTTTACAAACAGAATAACAAGCGAAACCCGTTTTTCGATAGCGGCAACTTAAATTGAAAATTAAAGGAGACAAAAATTAAAAAAGGAATGGCACAAAACTTTATTGACATAAATGAATGTATTTCGACAAACTTTCATCAGCATAAAAGATGAAAACCGACGATGTTTTTATTAGTTTCATTCAAGGGATGAACTGTACAAGTGATGGTTGAACTTTCATGTAGTATATTTGTGTAAAACGCCGTTAAAATAAATGTCTTTCATTCGAAGAAGAATCGAAAATTATTTTCACTTCATTTAAACCAAACGAATTCGTATCCTTTCAAACCAAATTCCTTTTCCGTTTCCTCTTTAGGGGTTTCCGCGTCATTGAGCTGAACCTTGGTAATGTTAGGCTGGAACCCAAATTCGTTTGCTTCATAAACAACGCGCTGTCCTTCGCCGTTTCTGTAGTTAGCATAGTATCCACCTTCCTTAGATCCTCCCTTGTAACCTATTTCATGATGTCCATGGAATCCAACAGTGTAGTTAAACTTGTAGTTAGGTCCTCCTTGTTCACCTCTGACAACACCTGATTGTCCCAAACCCGCTTGCCCACCTCTTTGCTGATTGACACCACCAAGCCCTGGTCGATTTTGAGGAGTAGCATTAATGGAAGGCACGGGTCTGTTAGGAGATATAGGCTTCCCAGGATTAATTCGACCGGTACGCGAAGGATTGCTTGGATCAATGGGGGCACCTGGCCGAGGGAGACTTCCTGGTCGATTTACGTTCTGTCTAGCGGGAGATTTTGGAGGAAAACTTCCTGGTTGATTCACGTTCTGTCTAGCGGGAGCGTTTGGAGGGAAACTTCCTGGTCTTCCAGATGAGGGAACCTCCCTACCATTTCCCTGGCCGCGAACGGGGTTAACGCCTATGATTGGAAAATTGATCCTATCATCTTTGACATTAACGTTGGTCGGAGGTGTTTTTGTCGTCGTTGGCACGATGCAGCTGCTGCAACCATTCAAACCAGCAAATCCATTTGGCTTTTTAGTAGTTGGCGGTTCGGTTTGTGCTTTTATCTGTTGTGGAGGTGGTGCCACTGTTGTAAGTGTCCTTGCTCCAAAGTTTCTTGTCGGGGGTTTTTCTGTGGGTGGTCCTGAGGAAATTATACGGCGGTTTAGGAAATGTATTTTGAGATAGAGATGAAGTATATCTTAGATACATAAATATGAAAATACTATCATATTCGACGCATACTTCGGGAAATTATTCAAAAACTTGAGAAATTACTGTATGGTAAAAATTTTATCTCGCATTAATTTTCTATTACCAAGAGAAGGAACAGTTAGTGAGGTACGTTACTTACAGAAATAACGACCCCTTCAATTGAAATGAATTCGATTTGTTCCAAAAGTTATTATTATTCAAAATAGGCCTGACGACTATCGTATACTGAAATATAATTAAATCATCTTAGATGCATTTGCTATCCTTGCATAACTAATCTTAAAACTACATTTTTCAGAGCTATTCATGCAATTCCAATGGAATGGAATTCAATGGAAAAACAAATACGGTTAATAGAAATTGAAAACAGTATTACATACTGCCTTCGGGAGGTTTTGGGGGGTTTTCCTCCCGACTAGGGTGAATACCAGGCAGATTATGTAATTTCCTCCCCCCCCCCATGATATGACTACCACCTGGCCTTGTGCCTATTTGTAATTTTAATAAATAAATAAATAAAACAAATACTAAGTTGTTCGAATTGGTGAATTTACGTCCATGGCATCTTTTAAACCATTAAATGAAGACACTTTTGTATTATATATAAAACAATTTTAGACATTTTTTTCAATTTATAGTTTCTATTGGACTTTTAAAAAATATTTTAAGATTTGCACCTCGCTGCAACAAGTAAAATTTGAATGTTATATCCGTCCAGGAGAAAAAGGGCAACTAATATTACACGGTGAAAATTAATGAAAAATAATTACTCAGATTTCGTAACTATATTTACCCATAAGAACTATTAGGATGGGATAGTCAGTCCTGAGTTGTTAAATGTGTTTAATAAGTAACTGTACATAGATGCTGGCAATAGTGATATTGAAGTATTTTCCTTTACTTTGTACTTCAGCATAAGTAACCAGTATGCTTTCACTAAAAATCGTAAAGGTAGTGGACCCTTAGAATTAAACGGATTGAAGATGAATTTTTACCTATATATTTTCTGCTCCGTGAAAGGATATGGAATTTCCCTTCTTCGTCAGTCGCATAGACTGTAGTGAGGTAGAAGAAGTCCGCTGTTACGAATCCAAACTCTCCCATGACGATTCCCTTTTCATCTGAAATAAGAAAATAGTTGTCATTTGGTATTAAAAGAGGCATAAAAATGTTTACATCGTAATTTACACGCAGGAGTAAAAAAGATTTTAATTTACTCAATTGTCTGTTCACAGAGATATGGCAGTTCATTGAGAAATCATATTCCAGAACTAATTTCAGAAAATAAGTAGCTTCTCTTTCGATGCTGTATGATTAAAAAATTCCGATTATCTCTCAATTTGTACAATGAAGAGATTTATGTAATGTATTAAGTTTGGAAATTGAACAAGTTAAAACCTTGAAACTTAACTTTCAAACATCCTGCTTTCTTGCGACCAAAATTATCATGAAAATCTGCGAGAGAATTTGAAGTAATGGAGTGATACAACCAGATGCATAATATTACGTGATAAACAGTTTGGATAAGTTTCCATGTGTGAATATGTAAATTCAATCGCCCGTTATTTACTGAAATTTCATCCTGACCAAAATAGACAAAAGTTTGGAAAATATTTTCACAAAAATAGAGAATTTAATGACCAATTTCGCTCAGTTCCCATAATATTTAGGCCTAAGGAATCTTATAGGGGGAAAATTTATATGGAAAGGTTTTCATGGGGGTTCTCTATTGACTCCTCAATATATTTCTCACACCCAAAAACCGTAGTTCCAATTACATAATAGTTTTCTTTAAGCGTTCAGAAGTTTCCATCGCCTATAAATAATGGATAATTTCTATCCCATTCTAACCCTTCTTGATCACTTCGTAGAGGTAGCAGTTTGGATGTGAGGGTAGCCCGAACTAAAACCTGACTACAGCGAATTTCTACGATCAATTTATATTAATGGCATTCATTGCGTCATAGTGGTACATTCTATGATTAATAGAGGGATGTATGAATTCGGCCCTGAAATTACCGCTGCTTCATAACTACTGTTGAAGTAGAAAGTTCTAGATTACTTCTATTTTCAAGTCTTTAGACTTGACATTAACAATAATGCATATACAAATCATGGTTTGTTAGTTTCCTTATATCCGTGAGATTATATTCCCGAAATGACGGTAGAATAAAATCTGAATAGTAGGGAAGCAATGGTTATGATATGATAAATGTATGATATGGTCGCACAAGTTAATTGAGAGTATTACTTAAATATATATCTTCCGGTACGAGAATTTGCTGTAGATCGCTTTTTGGAATGCATAATTCTAAATCTTCGGTTCAAATTATTTTATTCATGCTATAAAAGCGTTGAAAGTAAATTGAATAGAAATTTTATATTACTTTCACGGAAAGTAATGCATGCAGTTTTTGTGTACATTTTGTGGCTAATATATGAACGCCCTTTTCACATGAGAACTACACACGCTACATTGTCAGCTAAATGTGAATTACTTTATAGTGGTATCAGCTCAGTCAAGAGGGAGAAAATTTAGAGTGGGGATGCGAATGATGCGAAGCGGCTGAAGGCAATGTCACGGTAAGCCTCTAAAAACTCTTCAAAAATTCGCATCCAGACTTTAATTTCCCCTCTCGGTAAAAGAGCTGCATTTCGGAGGCTACTTGTGTGCGCAAGTCACACAGCCCCGCAATTCGTATCTCCTTACGTGATCGATACTATTCTACGGCCCGTCTCCTCCAAGCCCGCTTTCGGCGAAATTTCTTTTCATGCTCTGAATGCAATGGCCGCAATGGCGATTGATCTGGCGTGCAATTGGCTTTCATCCTCGAAAATCGCGTCGATGAGAAAGGAACCAGACTTTGTGGACGCAGGACTCTATTCACACACAGCCACAATGAGGCTCAATTAACTCCACGATTAGAGGGGTCACGCCCAACGCCTTGGCAATGGAGGAAAAAATACTAAGATTCAAGAGTAGTTACACTTGAAAACTTTTCCTTCGAAGTAAGATGGGAGGATTTGTTTTCGATAGAAAAAACTTTGCAATAAATTCTTACATTTATGACTAAATTGTGAGGCTGAAGATAAACAGAATACAAGCCTCTTCAAGATTTGTCTAACGTTAGCCATAAATCCACCCAGAATTAAATTGGTAATTAGGTTTTATGTAACTGATTGTTAGCTATTAAAATAATTAAGTCAAAAAAGGCAGCTATCTACATGAAATATTAAATAGCGTGAGCATGAGAATAAATTCGGTTGACAGGCAATTAGTATTAATCGAAAAACGTTTAAATATTAACAATTACAATTAATTTTTGTAAATTTTATCGATTCTATTAATTGGTGACTAACTTCTAGCAGAGAGAGGTAAACGGAAAAGCCTGTTTTTTAGAATTTATTTATCTAAGGCTCATTTCTTATTATCATTTTTTCTTCATTTCGCTTCCTTGAATGATCATCGCCAACACTGAGGCGTCGGCACGTGGAAAATCACAATGTCATCAAAATCATTACAGAATATTTATAGATGGGCAGATAAATTGGCACGGATAGCATGCTTTGTGGAAGTGCAATGAAGATACCGAAAGACCAAAGTTATAGAGCAGCAGTGGGTGGTGAATGATTTTCACATACTTTTTTCCTCTTTCCTGTGGTGATGATCTTCTATATTGAACTGGAATTTGTAGGGCCTCTTTTCGTACTCCTCTTCCTTTGATTTCTGAGGTAACACCGAGCAAAACTGCTGCAGGAAAACAGTCAGAGACAGAAGCAGCACCACAGGAGTTATCACTCCCTGAAATATAAATAAAAAGGATTAGACGAACATGCACCGCTTATATATATTTTAGTTGATATGCTTGATGATTTATATTAACACATAAGAAAAAGTAGCTACGTAGATATTTGAGAAAGGAATAGAATTAAATCTAATGCCTGGAAACTTACTACTTATTAATATAAAGCAAATTAGTGGTAATAGATCAAAGTCAGTATTTACCACTTTAAAAGTTGTGAATTGGTTTCCATGAATAGTTGCAGTAAGGGGCATGATGTTGATTTAATTTGTTTTATTCGCTGTCTCAACAGGTTATTTGCGAACATCTTGGTATCAGTAGGTTATGCTAGAAGAGTATACTGGTTTTTGTATGAGAAATACTCAATATACCATCCAAAATGACCTAGGCTAAGAATCTTATGTTATGCTTCGATTTGTCAGCAGGCAATTGCGGGACGGATGAAGAAAAACTGGGTAATGTCCTCACAGTTTTTTAAGACGATTAATTTCGGCTACACAGTCACTACATGCACAAATATAACAAATGTAGTCAATTAAATACTCATTCTTATACTTGTACCTGATAATAGCCAAGCAGCTAAATCTGGTCGTCTTAATAAACTATGGATATTATCAAGTTTTTCTATATTCTTCATAATGAATTTCCACGAATTACGACCACATAATTTAAAATTAACCGACAATTCTTTTATCAAACAGAAGGTATGGAACGATATGAGAATACGCGAAAATAAGATTAGATCTTACTTGACAAGCCTACAATCCTTCATTAATTGTTATTTCAGTTTTTCAGATTCAACTGCACTCATATTTCTGATTTCAGAGTTCGGTGAGCATTTTAATAAAGTAGAATGAGATTTTTGACGAGCGCTGAAACCATCGGCTGCAGAATCAGTTTTTTAAAAGAATCAGCAGTGGATTCCAGAACTTAATAATCGAAACTGCGACACTGAGCTACGGGATCGGAAACTATATGATAAAAATAAGAACCATAAAAATGAATATACATCTAATGTGTTCAAGCTTGACTTTGTGGAAAGGTGCATTTCGTGATGCATCATAAATACCTAGGATTTACACTCAGTAGTAATTTTTCCTTCAAAGAGAATATTCGAAGCGTAATAGGAAAGGAGAACGTGATGCAAAGGTTATCCAGTAGAATTCTGAGGGGAAGTTCATCGAGAGTAAAAAAAATAGAATACTTTTCCCTGATTCGACCTCTACTTGAGTATTGCTGTGGGATCCCCACGAAGCGAAGTAGGATTGATTTCCGATCTTGAGATGGTTCGGAAGGAAATCTCTTAGGCCCAAGTGCACCAATCTCGGTTAAGGCTTAACCGCGGTTAAATTGTTAACTAACCGCGGTTAAGGCCATTTTCAAGTGCACCAACCTCGGTTAGCGTTAACCGGGCAGCTGACCGCGGTTAAGTTACTTAATCGGTGTAGCAATAAGAGTAGCAAACAATTATGGCGTTTCGATTTGATAGTTTTGAAGATGAACTCCTGTATTTAGAAAGCCACAATAATTTACAGCGTAGAAACCATGACGCTAGGGTGAATCCTTTCGATAATTTAAGTGAAAATAAATTGTACGAAAGATATACGCTGAGGAAAGTAACTTTCCCTCTTAAAAAATATTCGCCATCATCTTGAATATCCAAGCCAGAGAAACAATCCACTTTCGCCGATGGATAAACTTAAGTTTAAGTTAAATTTGGACTACGTTGAGATTTTACGCTACAGGTGCGTTTCACATGCTGATAGGAGATTCTTTCGGAATACACCGAACTACTGCTTCACATGCAATATATATATACTACTTCCACTTCGTGAATTTCTACTATAGGAGTCTCAGTAAATGATACTGATTCATTTTGTGCTGTATCTGAATTCTCCTACACATCCTATAAACATTGAATATTAGTAGTTTACTATTCTCATGATTTATACAAGGTGTAAACTTATGTTACCTGTAACCCTACCTCTGATGAATTTGATATATGTTGTGGTAGAATGATTATATGCTACTGAACTAAAAAAGTAACCAGACTTGATTAACTTTTTCATTTTATTTAGGTAACTGGTATGAATATTTTTATGCTAACCATTACTACGAAAAAAAGCATCCGAATCAAAGGGTCTTACAGTAGGACCCAAAATAAATGCTACCTTTTCGTTAATTCTAATTCTTTTTTTATTTGATGGCCCTCCTCTTATCCAGTCTTATACATTTCCATCTTCTCACCTGCTATATCTTTCCTTGTCTTTCTTTTCATGTTCTCATAGCATGTTTTCAATTGGCCATGTGATCTTTTAACAACACCATATAAATTTACTCATGTTATTTTAAAATTTAAGCAAGCTAAAGAAGTTATTTGGATAATATTAAAATTAGTGAGAAAATTAAGTTATAAGTGTTTCAACTGCACACTATAATTGCTGTTATGAATTTAATTCTCTTTATAATACTTGCGAATATAGAAGATTACTAAAATAACATTGTACTAATGACTAATACTATAAATACACATTCACTGCGTTTACCAAGCGATCTCAGATCGGTGCTGCCAAGTCAGTTCGAGTTGGTAAACAGAAACGCGCTGAGCAGCGCGGGCTAGAATGGCTAAAAGTGAGCTGAACTCAACCCGGCAAAAAAGGTGGACCAGGTTCAGCACGACATCGGTCGCCTCGGTGTTCTTGCGGACTGCGCTTCTCTTTTGTCAGCGGACGAAAACAAATACAATCGCAATAACTCCTGGCGCTATCATCAAAAGAAGGGAAATTGAATAAAGATTCTTATTTTGGTCGTTGAATATCGCTTGGGATTCGAAATTGCGAGAATATTGATAAAACATACTAAAATTTTGTCTAATTATCATGTGTAAAGAAACTCAATCCCTTGCAAAAATTGATTTATTCGTTGTTTTTAAGTGCTTCCACTTCATATTCATTTACTATCCTTCTATTATTGGTGTTGAATCTTTGTTTCTATTTTGATTGCTTTTGTGGTTCGTGTTTATGTTACATATTTTATGATTGAGATACCAGTCAGCTCCAAAATACATTTATTCCCGTATAGAATATTCATCTTTGTTTATTTGAGTGAAATGTAATTTATTTCTGTCATTTACGTTTAATGCTTGATTCATTTGTCCTCTTGTACCTGTATGAAGATGTAACTTTTAACGTGGTCCTGCTTATCCTAATGTGATCTTAGAATATATATTTATATCGTCTCAGTTGAAGATATTTTTCATTCAGAGTATATTGAATATTGAGTTGATGCGGCTTTGTAGACTTAATTGTAACTTATATTTCTTAGTATATTGAATTAGAATGTCTGGTATTTCCTATCTATCAACAATTATGAAGTATTTCTTATGATCAAGGTTGTTACACTGCTATTTATGAAATTTAACATCCCCGTTGAGAATCAACGGACACTTCTGCTTATTAAGTAAATAACACCACGAAGAAGCACAATGGCGGTCGTCAAATCTCGATGCGCCAAATTCTCGATGGTTTTCAGTCGATACGTGAATATCGCAAATATCGATATGTTAAGCTCGTGTTGATAAACTCGTCGGTCCTATGAGATCGGTCCTACATTGCCGGTACGAGCTGCCACCAGATCGAGCAGAGATCGCTTGGTAAACGCAGTGATTGATAAAATTCAAAAGCATGCGAAATGAAGAGCGACAGGTAATAAGTATTTCATTGTGTACGATAAAATTACAAGAAATATCGCTTAAACAAATTTAATTGTTATTTAATTTAATATCCCCTAAATCACCAGGAAGGGAATTGAATTCTAAGTCAATCTTTTGCCATGCCAACTCTTTCTCCTTCAATTATTTCCTATCTGTCTTCTTGTTCTCAATGATGTCTTTTCGTCTTATAGCCAAATCGATCAGAAGTTCAGCTTCATATTCATTAAAATTAGGGGTTCTCTGCCTTTTTTATCGTTTACGTCCATCTCTTATAGCGATTCTTTACTATTTGTTCCACTGACAAAGTGTACACACTTTTAAGTCCACTTATATCATTATTTACTAGTCGTCCAATATATCAACAACAAAGACAAATTAATTGCGATGTACGTTTAGGCGAGCACTAAGCGGTACTCAACGTATTCACAGGGACGTTAATCGGCCGTCAGCTAACCGCGGTTACGAAAACCTTGGTTACTGTTGGTGCACTCCAATCTTAAGTTGACCGCCGTTAATATTTAACCGCGGTCAGCTAACGGTGGATTTAACCGAGATTGGTGCACTCGGGTCTTAGTGATAGAAGACTTGAATATCGACGGAAGCTTTTCGATAAATTTATCACTACCGATTTCGGAGAGGAGATAACTGATATTCTGGTTCTCAGTTATAAACTTTCGCGATCTTCGGAAGGAAATAAGAAGCGATACAGGGAAGTAGTTGCCAGGATAGTTAGTTACTTTTGGTCGTTTTTAGTAAGTAGTTTAAGTATTAGAGAAGCTAATAGCTCTCCAGGTAAGATAGGGATGTCAGTGTTTTTACATCCCCAGCCACGCGTCACTGGCGGATTGCATTGTTTTAATGGAAATGTAAATACATGTAGACATCGTCAGGCTGATATTAATGTCTATATGTAGACAAAATTAGTCATGCCTAATGTATTCCTGAGAAAATTACTAAATTCTTTTATTCCTCAATTAGAACTGTTTATTTTAATTCAGCTTGGGCGAGGAGAATGGAAATTTGGATGGAATAGGACGATCAGAAACGATAATGAATCGAGGAAATGAGGAAAAACTTGCTTAACAAGGAAAAAAAGACACGGAGTTCCAAATCGCGCGACTTTGTCTGTTTCGTGACTTGAAACTTTAAACAGCGAGACCACAAGTAAATGAAATCGTTATAAAACATGTCGGAGTCGAAGGAGAAAGGGCGCCAAAATTCTCACCCGCCACCTGCCGCCTCCTACGCCAATTAGGGACGAGGAACAAGTATTTCGATACGTTTAGGGTGGGACGGCCTTCGGCTATAAATCCTCTCCTTCGAGGGAGTGTTCTTCCAGTAATTAAGCGCTTAATTCCCGCGTGTTTTGATGGAGAAACAGAGGGAAGATGCTCCGCTAAATGTGAAAGCGAACAGTATGACGCGACAATGAAGATGTGCTTCGGGCGATTGGCCCTTTGATCTCGGAACAAACATTCCCCGATGTCGTAATGAGGGACGAAGTATTTCGAAATCGGCGAAATGAACACATTGGGAATTGAAGATGGAAACTTTTGCTGGCAAATGTTTCCAATGAGTGCTAATGGGAAAGTCGCCGCCAAAGGGAGATTTCAGCCTCCGTAAATGTTCCTGATTAATTTGATGGACATTCGATCTAGTTTATAATTGAATAATCCTACTTTTAAAATTAAGATTGTTACAAGAGTCTCTCAAAACAATACATCCATATAAGTAATTCAATTTCAAGAAGTAAGTAATTATTATTATCACTCCAAGAAACGTCTTTATTTGAGATATATAAATAATGATAAGATTATTATCACATGTAATTGCCATACTAAATTGTTATGGAGCATTTTGGTAAAGAAATGCATCGCGATTGTGAATTGAAATAAAAAAGGAAGTTATTTCGCGAGAGTAAAGATATAAGATTTCACATTAGAATATAACAGCATAACAGAAAAAAAATACAAAAAAGGATTGTAGAAACATTTTTAAAGACGTGGAAAATTTAAATGAAAATATAAAAAAGTAGTATGCGTCTTACAGAAAGATTGAACAGCAAACACTGGCAATGTTGATGCACCTTCAATCACTCAATAAAATTTGAAGAATTGATGAGCTTGGCAAGATATAAAATAAAAGAAATAAACACTACCTCGATTAAGTGAATAGTCAAATGAATAAAACGAGGAAAAAATCACTTAAACAGACAGAAGTGATAAAAGTTACATGATCGAAAAATAATTAGACTCAGCTTCACCAAAAATGGAGTAAACATTTATTTCAATAATTAAGATTCATTTTTAAATCTGACTATTTTAGTAAAGGACAGACTTCTAGGAGTGTATTAAAAACTAGATTACTCCTAGTAGTTCCTCATTTGCACTGCACCAATAGTTAGGGAAATAGTAATAAAATAAATATCTCTGTATCACATAAAAGAAGAAATGTTACGACCGAAATTATTCAGAATCAATAAGTAAAGTAGAAAGTACGGAGATGGTTGAAAATTACTTAAATTGAATGCAGTAGAATTCTGGATGACTATTGCCGATAACAAGATACATTTTTTTAAATCAATAAGAGTAAATAGGAGGAGAAAATATAAAAACGAGTCAAAATGATTGGCCAATACCTAATTTTATAGAATATTTTGGAAAGAAAAGAGGAAAAACATTTTCATACTCATGTTTGACGGAGGATACTCTTTATAAACTTCGAAATTACTTCGAAAGGTTCTCATATTCCAAACAAACTGTGTTTCCTCAAATTGCGCCAAAAATTGAGATATTGGAGTATTTCTGAAAATACACACGTGGAATATATTCTATAAAACTTGATTATGTCGACAGACAACTTAATTGAAAGGAAGTTTATATACTATCGAGAACTAGACAGTATGTATATGATGCCTTTAAACTTCACCCAATTAAAGTGTAACACCATAGTGTAATAGCAAAAGTATAATTAAATATGAAATTTCTTTGATTAGCGTCAGGAGCATTTAGAGCATTATTGGCATACATTGTTTACGTTACGTTTACATTGTATAACCCGGAAGACATAGCGAGTCAGTTTTTATGTCAATTAAATGTTAAAGATGTCACTCACCGCATGAATAAAATGATTTCGTGGGGATTTTTACGGAACTCGAATAGCGGAAAGCAGTAATTTGTCCATATATTTTTAAGTAATCATATAAATTATAAATATTGGAGATTACCTAGTTTTCATTGCATATTTGTCAAGTAGGAAAAGAGACGGGTTATTGCATCGAGTATTCCTTCTCATTGCGTCGATTATGAAACTCCTCACGCACAATTAATGCCAAAGATTTATGGCTTTCAAAAGCGATGGAGAGCCTATTTTCATTCCAAACCGGTTTTCAATTCAATAGTTTCAGGAAAATGCTGATCGGAGACAGCTAAAAATAAACTTCTCTATCTCTCCAAGACAGAGGTCTTGTAATCAATCAATCAGGGAAACTTTCCTTGAATAATAAAAGCTATATTGGTCATCGAAGTTTCTAGTTTCTGCTGACTTGGTAGATTGGATTAAGTATGGTTAGGGATGGGAAAGCCGCTGTGTTTCTGATTCCATTAGATCTCGAGAAACCCTCATTACATTCTTGTGTTTTCACAAGTGCCATCTTAATTATTAATTCATTATTGACAATAAGAAAGGAATGAAACTAGCTAAGCACTTTAAGATTCTCACTTTAAAAACTAAAGGATGAAGGGAAGAGAAACAGTTTTACAAATCCAGGTCTCGAACCCATATCTCTAAACCCTTTGAAGATGCTCTAATCAACTAATCGATCTTTAATTCGGTTCGGGTCTTCGTTCGAGTCCCAATCTCATACAAAATTCTGACTGGTTTCTCTTAGCGTCTTCAGCAGCATAGTATAAGGTTTAGAGAGAAATTAAAGGGTACCATTGAAAAAAAATCACTCTGTTGTATTATAATGTGATTTTTAGTCTTTCAATACATCATAATTTCCGAGAGCAATACTAAGATATTAACATCTTACATAAAAAATTGGCGACATTCAACCATAAAAATTTTGCCTTAAGAAGGAGCTCCAAAACATACGCCCGTGGATTAAATGGAGTTAATATTCTAGACTATGATGATAGAACTTGTGAAATTCCTCTTTAGAAATCATAAATGTAATAGTGTAATTGAATTTTCCATTATTTTGATTATGAGACCTATTTTTATTATGCCTTTATAAATATTATATTAACAAACTGAATAAAAATGAATAAATGCTCGTTATATTCCTCTCCATGAGTAAGGCAACCCCTGATCTAAAGCATAGAATACAGTAGGAAAATGCCTTTGGTGAAAGCGGTCCCGGGCTCTATTCCCGGTGGGAGCCAATGTGCGAAATGGCCTAATCAGTCGAAGCACTTTTAATAATACTACTACTAGAACAGTAAGAAAAACTGTTTTAAAGTATAGAACATCTTATTTCAAGCTATCGCTTGAAGTATCAGAAAAGAAAAGTTGAGGAAAAAGTTAGGATATTCTTCTTAGTTTCAAAATTAAAATACGGAATCCCAGTTAATGGATAAAACAGATACATGCATCAGAGATAGGTTAAGCTATGCATTCTACGACATGTCGAATCGATTAAGTATCGATGGCATTTGAATTCCTAGATTCTACTAAGAGAATAATGATACGATACTTAATGAATAAGCCCGTGAAAGCTGCTTTATCGACATCATTAATGGAGATTGTAATCGTGAAGGAAAATCGCAAATGCAAGGACTTTATTCAGAGGCTTTGAAAAGAACGGGGATTTTTAAATTTGGTTCCTGATTACCTTTTATTTTTCAGCCGCATTATGCACCGACTTGCCAACTTCTTAGACTCTCTCCGACAGCACTCACTTGAAGGTGAATGGCTCTTTATACGATCACATAAAAAGCATTTATTACATCGGCTGCAGACTATAATTCATCACTCAGAGCCTTCCGACTTTTTCTACTTACTATCGCGTAACAGATGGTGTTTAATAGCCTCGTGATCTATGATACTTGGAAAAAGACGAATAGTGTAAGTTTGACGTTACGATCATGTTAGTAACACATGATACGTCTGACAGCCGACGAAGTGTTTGTTGCATTATAAGTAAAGTTAGAAAACATTCGAGAATATATTCATAAGGAGTGAGAGGGAGGATGGGGGAAAATTAATGAGAAGAAAACGTGAAATACTCCGAATCGAATATAGAATACTCTGCTTAAATTCGAAACAATTAGAACCGTACAAACTTGCTTAATCAAATTATGATCGAAGATAACGCATATCTGTTAGATGTTCTGCCAGAAAGCAGGCTTGAACCCCATTTGCTACCAATAGCCTCGGAGAGAAAGGCTCACCAGGGAAGATGAAAGGTAATTTGGATTTCCTCATTGAGACATGTTATTAGTCAAAATGTCTGTGTTAGTCCATCAAGAATGTCCAAATTAGAAACACTTTTCATAAGTTTTCAATAGGAGTGACAAAGATGAATGCCATTATTCAGTATCATTCATACCTCACTTGTTATCACAGCCATGAACTACACTGAAACTGAATTAAATAAAAGATACATCTTTCGATACCTAGCACCCAAATAAATAAAATATGATAAATTCACCAAGGTAAAGTAAACAAATTGAGCAATAAACATAAAAGTATAATAAGATAAAGATAATATCTTAATAAAATTAGAATCCTCTAATAATGATAACAAAATGTAGTAAATTGAAATAACTTGGTAATTTCCACATAAACCATTTCTAAACTTATGTACAGATTCGTTACGGAAACTGTTCAGAATTTTGTTTTTGTTCAGCCAATAGAGACTGAATTGTTGCAAAAGTCGTAGCTGCTTGTCAGAAAGAAAATTCCGAAATATTTTTACGAATTTTCAATAATTATAATAATTACATACATACAGGTTAGATGGAAGAGAAGACTTTTTAGTCTCAATCTCGCCTAATAAAGACCCTAATAATAATAATAATAATACACATACCACGAATATGGTATATTCTGCAAACTTTATTTATAGCAAACGTTATTGATGTTTGTCAATTCACACAAGACTCTCATAATCATTGTGCAACCAATTAGAACAGTTTACTGATTAGCCTGGCCAAAAAAGGCAACACTATTGTAAACTAGATCAGATTGATGCTTTCGTAACATCACTTAATGGATGAATCACAGCTTCCTATGGTCGCATGTATTTTAATAGCACAAGTTTGATTCCGTTTTTTGAAAAATTGAAACAAATGGAAAAAGGAAACATACTCTTTAATGAACTTTATTTTCTCTAAAAGATTTGTAGGATGCCATATATTACATGTATGTTTGGACGTTTACGTCGATGCATAGGATGTCAAACTGAATGAAGGTTGAGTAGCTTAGCAAGCAATGCGAACGGATTTTTAGACAGTCATTTTCTTTCACATAAGGCATCGTTAGTTGCACTGTCATTCATTTGGAAATCAAAGGAGCCAAAGGACTAATATCAGGTTGTCATTAAGCGGTGGCCGAGATGGAGAAGTAAATCATTGGGGAGATAATAAACACATCCGTAAGGCCGTCTATCTGAAGAAATCCTTGTGTTTTTATTTACGCTAAATAGAAAAATAAACTCAAGATGCACTCAACTAATTATTGAGGCAGCGTTATTGCAAAAGTTATTACTTTTTAATTCCAAAGTTGATTAAATTATCTTGGGCATTTTCAATGTTGACTACTAGTAGGTAATTTTGATCAGGTAACATGACTACTTCGCGAAAATTTAATATTATCGACATGAAGAGTAATGAAATAAATTTTCGAATTGAAATTTGCCATCACTTTTTATTCATAACGATAAAAATCCATAAAATAGCACATAAAACGATATTAGGTCTTAACTTTGTACGTAGTATAAGGTTTAACGTTCTCTCTCACTTCTTTAAGTACAAGGAGTGGCGAAGTTATATCGATACTATGAACGAAATGGTCTAATTTAAACGGTAGGAACTTTGTATCTATGTTTAATGTTTCCATCACCACGTGATTTTAACAATATTTTTGTCTCCGATTTGTTACTTTACCACGATTTAAAGAAGTCTTCCAGAAATTTACTATAAGTCTTGTAAGTTTAAAAAATGTTGATAAAAAATTACATCCCTTTATCTTAATATTTATTTCTACAAATTGAGAACAACATAAGGTTTAAATAAGTACGGTTTCTGGTATTTCATCGATCACATTTTCGAAAAAACTTACGATTTGATGGCATCAGAATCTTTTGTAGCAAACAATACCCTTTTATTTGGTACTTGATGTCTTTAAATACAAAGGAGAGAACAAAAATCGTCAGAATTGATTAAATAGCGGTTAGAAAGAATTAAGTTTTTTCCCGTCGGATTGTTTGTAGAAATTCTTCTCGGGTTCTCAGCCTAAAAATAAAGTATTTCTACAGAAAGAGGTTACATAAGCTACAGAGTAATTCGGAGGTAAAAATAAGTATCATCTATATAGTCGAAAGAAGGAATGAACGAACATTTAAAAGTGAACATATGCTGAAAAGTTATTTGAGCTAAAAAATAAGGATAACTCGAGTAACGTTGGCTGTTAAAAACTTTTCGTATAAATTTTCGACACACAGTAAAGGAAAACAATTTCAGTCAAGTTCTCTTACGAATTATGCCATAATCTTATTTAATAGCATACTATTAAGACTGGCTAAAGTTTAACTAGCACAAAAGTATTGACTTCTTTCGTACTGAATTATATCGAACTTTACATGTCATCGATGTCAATTTTAAACTTTTTACTTTGTGTAATAATAATAACTGTATATGTTCTATTACTTAAGGCATTTATCTTGACTGTGTGTTTTATTTACTGTGCTATATTATTTATTTGTGCTAATATTTTACCTACGTTTTTCTTAACATTTCTAGAGTTAAAATATTATTATTTATTATTTTTAATTACTTTTTATTCTTCCTTTTACTGAATCAAATATTGTTAACTATAAACGAAATGTGTGTTGTTGTATTTAAATGTTTATTTTCATACTTTTGATATCAATTTTATACTGTATCTAAAACTTTGTAAAGGGCTAGCTCCGTTAATAACCTCTATGCTATTTTTTCCTGAAAACTGGATTTCAATTGTAAGAAGTCTTGTAAGAATTAGGCACCTTCGGCATTCACATATTGATTGATCGTCACCCCGATTCGTTTGATTATCCTTTGAATCTATTTCCTGAGAATGAGAATTGCTTGCTCATGCGAGTGAAATATCTCGGAGGCATTTATCGCTTGCACGTGATAGCAATGTTCAATGAGAAAAGAAATTGCCGCTCTCCAGATGATGGGACTCTCTTGGGGACGCAAGAGTTATAGCATTCTTTTTTCTAAACAGAGGAGAGAAATTAACGCATGATTTTGCCGTTCACTTGAAACCGGTAAAGACTTTTCCGCAATAGTCTGACGGAGAAAGGAGGTATTAAAGCAGACCTTTGGTGCAGGAAGACGTCAAGACAGCCTACTTACCTATATATGATTGAATAATCCCGTAATTTCAAGCCAAATACTTTTTACACCAACTTGGAAGTGATCAGGTATCCAAAAATAATGACTTTCTTCGTAAAAAAAGCTTCTTTTTGTTACCTCATACCGAATATATACAGACAGTTCTAGGCAAAATCGAGAAAAATCATAAAGCTTCGACACCATTATGGGTTAAAATTGGTAATAAGTACGGTATCTTAAGCCAGACACGAGGACTAAGTTTTCGAGACTACTTCACTTGAAAGACCTAGAAAGATAAATTCGAATTTACATGATATTTTAACCATTTAAAATCGGTGAGAATATCAATTCTTACATGTTCATAGCTCCTCGGTTGATCATAACAGATTGGGGTGCTACTCGGTGGAAATCCTTCATAATCATAAAGAAAGTAAAACTCACTTAGCCCACAGAAAGAATTTTTTTTTCTATGTAAATCATCTTATGATGTTAAACGGTAACAAAAACTAGGTCGTTCTAATTAAAAAATTATTTTTGTGGACTCCAACTAAATGAGTTTTACTTTCTTTGTAATTACTCAGTTGAAATTAATATTCAACTAAATATCGATATAATTAAACAGCACAAGTAGAACCGTATTCTGGAGGCAAGGATTCAACTTACACTTCACAAAATCAACTTGAAAATACCTCAAAACCTACAATGAAAAATACAAAATACTGTCGTCCATCGCTGTATGCTGTCGTCCATCGCAAGATGTAAATATTTACTTATGAAGTTCGTCACAAGGAACATGACTTCGTCCGTCCTCACTCCAGAGCTCAGCAAACAAGTCAGTAACTTCAGAGAGGCCACTAATCGCGTCAATTGAAAATCTTGTGAGGCAACTAAAAGACAAAATTCTTCAATTTTTCATAGTTTTCATTTAAGACCTTCTTACCCGCTGAATACGCTATTATTTTATTTTAAATTTTCCAATTACAGCAATTTAGGTTCCGTCAGGAAGTGAGTGATCTCAAAAGTTGGATAAGACGAAAATATTGCCTTCGAAAAGGAAATATGAAAATATCGGCAATATATGATAAGCACATGATTTTCATAAACAGAGTATTTAGTGTTCTCTTCTTTTAGCCCCAAGGAAAAAGTGAAACATAAAAAAACGTAAGTTTAATAATAGCAATGATTATACATGGTTAATAATGGAGAGATAACATAGATAAAGGCTCCATAATGCTGTCAAGTCAGTAAAGAAAAGTTAATACTTAGTTTTCATAAGGAATGGCTAGCATGCACTTAATCACACTACTAAATTCAAGATTACAATCTTTTGATTGGCGAAAGGAATCCCTATCGCAATCGGCTCTTAAGGATACCATCTAAACTTTCATAGCAACTCAGCGTAATAAAACGTAGAGATAAGCCTAAGTGTCCTCATTTTATTACATCGGATTATACAGATTTATTCATTTTCCCATGCACATACTCTAGACATAGTTGCAAATAAACTTGATTTCCGTTTGAAATGTTTATTGTTGCCATTAGATACTTGACCAGTTTTATGCAGTTCTTCAGTCCATTCCGATGCAATTATAAAAAGGGAAACCAAATGTTAATATGTAATAAGCAGAAGAAGAAGCAGTTGATACTTAAAATATTTATTAGTAAGTAAAGATCGTCTCCGATATACTTATATACAAAGTAGTCAATAGATTAAAATACTAACTAGTAAGAAAGAAAACGAGGGGTGGTTGTTGAAAGATTTCTAAATCATATAATGTAATGATAATGTTGCTAAACTTTAAATTCTTTCTTATAAAGATGGTAGAAAAGAATAAAAAAGTGTGTTTCTGCAATTAGAAAGAGAACCAATTCGACAATCCTCTAAAACACGATTCAATGCGATAAAAGAGACTCAATTAAATTATATTTATTGATTCTGAATACCTATCACAAAATCAAATTTCAAAACTTCGCTAACCATGTATGGAATAAGAAAATTGAAACAAAGAGAACCAAAACTCGCCTAATATATCTTCTCGCGATCCATAATCCATATCCATCCATAATAATTAATAATATTTTTATTTTTTTTCTTTCTTCTGTAAATTAATTGTTTCATGTATATTCTGTATGTAATTTTATTATTGTCTGTATTTAATTGTTATTTTTACTGTGTTTTCGCGGGTTTTTTTCACCCCCCTTCTCTGAGGGTGTTTTCCCGCAACGTGGGTTTTTCTTTAGCAACCTTCAGTTGCAAAGATTTTTTCCCCACACTCTGCTCTGTCTTTTTGTTTTAATTTAATTTGTAATTATTCATCTTCTGACGACATACGAGGTTAGGTGGAAGAGAGGCCCACTTGGGCCTAACCTCGCCAATAAAGGGTCAAATAAATAAATAAATAAATAAATAATCTCTACTGATTCAAATAAAATCACGTGTAGCCTTTTTATAATCACTAACAAAAGCAAACTAATACAAACTCGGCCAAAAGCGGCTGACCTCCGTAGAGATTCAAAACGAAATTAGTTATTTCTTATTGTCAGATCGATTTCTTTCAGTTGCGAGTGTAAGAGTTTCGAAAACGGTCGATCGGTAGTCGAAAATAATGCAGAGAGAGCGTCTTCTTTAGAAAGATGTGTCCAGTAGGAATAGCGCCTTGGACGAGAGTCAAACCTCAGAGGTGGAGGTCAAAAAGTCACGAGTAAAAGGTGTTCGTTCGATCCTTTCATGGAAGATTGCCGTCCTTGCCGAGGCCGTAAAAAAACAACGGGAAGATCCTCCAACCATTGCGGGATCCCTTCACATTCTACGTTTCTGGTCTCCTTAATTATTTCGCCTTGTCAACTCATTTTTGACCGATTGGCAAACGTGCAGTTGGAAAAAAATGTAAACCGAAAACAGCAGCGGCGCTGCCAAAGAAAACCAAATTACAAAGAAAACCGGAAAATTACTACTTTGTCTCGTGTTAATGAGGTTCCATTCACACTTAGAATTATAGCTCGTAGAATATCTTAGACTTAGTTTAAAATGCAACAAGTGAAAGTTACGCCGAGGTGGAATATGAGGTAAATTACAATCATATTGTATAGCTTCATTAAAAAGCCAAAAACCGTCTCTAACCTCAAGACTATATAAAATATTTGCAAGCTTACATGGGGTGTGTACAAAGAAACATAATCACGCATGCATGGAAGAATAATGAATACATTTCATCAAAAAGATATTAAAAATTAATAAACGATTACATTTTCTTTGAGAGAGAATCAATTGTATAAACATAAAAGACAAATCTAAAAATTCATGCAAAACAGGAAAATAATGAATTTGTATATTTTATCGACACATGAAACTGGAATATTAATTATGTTTAATAATTTTTAAATAGTTTGAAATGTATACGATAGTATGATATCAAAACTTTACCGAATTTTCACCAAAATATTCTACGAGATGGATTTTATAAACCCGTGATCACATACAGATTACAAAATCATAAGCTTAAGTGGCTGAGTTTCAAAATTCTTAAGCATTTTTTAATTACATTCACCCAAATCACGCAAAGAGATGGAACTTTTCCTCGAAGCGTTAATACACGTTCGACATAAATATTTTCCTTTCACAAGAGATAATTAGGATTTAATACTTTCTAAAGAGGTATAAAATTATCACGTTTTATCCTTAAATTACATAATTTTCCTCTCATCAGCCGTTTATTTTCGTTTATTACCGATCGGAGAGCCTAATTTTTTTTCATTACGTACCTACCATTTTTCACCACGTGATAATTTTTGTCCCAAATCATACAATTTAGATTTTGAAGAAATTAATGTTTTTATATTGGCCATGCAAACGAATCACCTGTTATCTTAATTTTGACCAATTAACAGGTGATATACTTCTTTCTAACATTCAGTTTTAAGTAGAATATTTTTTCCTTATAACAGGAAATTTTTAAATTAATAAATTTTTATTTCACAAGAAAAGCAGGTTAATACTAAATTTTTACAACTACAAGATGAAGCAAATCGTATATGAAGAAAAAGAAGAAATGAAAAGGAAAGTTTCGCCTTAATTTTTATCCATATTAGTGGAATCTATCTACCTATTTATTCTTATTAGTTTCGATGTTTTATATTAGTGAATGCTATCCTTCCTTTCAAACTTCAAGTTTGAGCTTTATATAGTACTGGTACACCATAATCATAATTGAAGAATAAAATTTAATTTGTAAACAAGACTTATGAAAATATTGCATACATAAATTTATTAAAGGATTGGAGAGAGTCATCTGGACATTAGTTGAAGAACATATAAAGTCATTCGAAAAGATAAGTGATTAAGTGTGACAATACGCTGTTGGCACAACAAACATGGACCGTTTATTTTACCTTGGAAATCTAATTAAAAGGCAAATGAGTGATTCATCGCTTCTTAATTAAACTCACGATATAAAGGTGTAATCCTGAAACTGCATTTTGGAAGAGCTGCGATAATGAGTTAATAAGCAAACAAATGGTTTGAAAAAGCGAACGTTACGCTGCCAATGAAACTGTTAATGTAATTTCAGAACCTGTCTGAGTAATACAGCACCTTTTAAACAAATGACGATGGCACGACAATTGTAAACACAACAAGAGATCACCAGTCCGGAATCCAATTACTTACGCGAAATGAGGAAGAAAATAAAATACATACCCTCGATGGTAAAATATGGTCAATACTTGTAAATTGTTAGTAAAAGTGTTGATGATGCAGAATCAAATTTGTGCGTTGCTTGATTTTTTAATCCTCAACTACGAAAATTGAAATATCACGGTTGATACAATTATACACAATTCTATTTTCATTGTATTTCCTCATTCTGGGCATTTAGTCACACGATTTAGGACCCCCAATTTTTATAACAATCGAAGTTTTATCATAAATAAATGTAAATAGTTTTTGTATACATAATGTAAGCAAAATTTAACGCTTTCAATACTGAATGCATATCCAAAATTCTACTTATAAAAGTTCGTAAAGCGTAAAATTAAAAATAAATATATTAAATTCTGGTATTCTCCTAGTATTTAAAGAATTCTCATTATCATAAGGAGAAAGCATCAAATATCATTCCCATCAGTTCCTTCGGATACAATGTAACAGATCATCTTGAGAATACTTTGTGACCAATTTTTCAGTGATGAACAATGTTAACTTATTTTAAATTCTTCAGCGACAGTATTTACAGAATATTGTAATCTTAGAGCCCATAGTAATGTTAATTTTGCCCACAGTCAGCACATGTTAATATAGATTCCAGTTAGTGCCTGAGAGAACTTGATAGTATATTCACTCAATATGGGATAAAAAAGAATCTATTCTATCCATAGCGAACAATTCAGCTCTAATTGTAGTTATTCACTCGCGACGCCTGTAGGAATCCAAACGTCGCGCAAGGTTTTTGCGAAACAGCCATCCGAAACCGCTGGATAATCAACGTCGGAACAAAAGGACGAGTTGATTCCTCAGACTGAAGTGAGTCACCCCGTCCGTGCACCATAAGTCCCGGGCTGTGTGTTTTTTCAGACATTAGAACGCTTTGCTGTGGAAAGAGGTCGTCGAAAGATAAATGATCGGACGACGAGAAATTCGCGGGCGGAGAGGAAAGAAAGAGAGAAAAAGGAAAGAGGCGATTGTACGAGAAAGCAAAGCGACGCACACTTTCCCTTTCACACAGATTGTGTGTACTGAGGCCACCCAACGCCCCCTGCAGATAAACACGGTACACCGTAAACAGGATTGTTAAACGTGTACCTTTTGCGAGGCGCGTTTCTCGATGCCGGTTTATATTCAAATGACGTCTTCATTCCGCTCTTTGTGCGATACGGTTTTTGATACATGTTTTTCCCTTCTGAGGGAGTTCATTTTATTACTTGATCATACACTGTTATTCGCCAGTCATTCTCTTACTTTGCGGAGCAAGAAAGCTGGTTCTTTCTGATATTTGCTTTTCCTTACGACACATTCCCGTCTTTAAGCACTTCTTTGGCTTCGGATGAATCGTTAATTCATGTGACACATCGCCGTTTATTCCGCAATCTCCTTTGCTTTCATCTTTGCCGTATTTTGTCCTAGCATTCAGATCGATTTCGATTGGCTTTTGGCGAGCTGCTGAGGGCGAATGCTCCGTGCAAAGAAAAACACTAGCTTTTCAACATCCCGTGTTGTTTCTAAAATAATTATTACTGGAATACTAATAATACTAAAATAATTAATACTTGTCTTATCAATTGATTTTCAATATAATTCATATTTAGATTGACTTTAGTTAATTTTGCTCAATAAATTCAGAAAAATGGAAGTTCTTGTTTAGTTTGATTATATTTTATTAATCGTCCAAAGTAAAATCCTAGCTTATCAACACCCAGTGTCATTTGCAAAATAATTAATTCTGGGATCTACTTATCTTAGCAATTATTTTTCTATATAATTCACGTTTAGATTGACTTAGGTTAAAGTAGCTCAAAATTTCAGAAAAATAACGTCCTTTGTAGATTAGATAGTACATTGAGTGATCTTCCTGCGACACTGGGCGATCAGATATTGGAAAATAATCGTTACACTACGTTGGACATATATCCTCAGCCACTCACCAAAATGCAGTTAGCAATTTATATTGTTTTACATGCACCTGTATATGATTCTGCTCGCTTTTTTATTTCCGAATCAACGTCGTTCTTCATCTAAAGATCAAACTTTCCCTACTCCTCTGATTTCAGAAATACGATATTTTTAGTGTAATAGCATCCAACTTATTTCGTATAGTTCTCATCAATTATCCGAGTAAACGTAATATGTCAATTCGAAACCTTTCTGAAGGAGAAAGGAGGAAAAAATATATTAAGTAATACCATAGAGTAACTATATAGTTACTCTATGGTAATACTGTATAATATTTTCTATTGTGGAGTAGTCTGATTCATAATTTGATGCAAAAGAAATTCAACATATGAAACACGAAGTAAGGAATTTTCCCCATCTTTCTAATAGAGCATTCAACGAAAATGAATGAATCTTCAATAACTTTGGCTTAATCACAAAAAATGTTGATTATTTTAAATCAAAGGAATATTACTTTAGTCATACGTTTGGGAATCTATCATATTATACAAAAGAATTGAAATCTTTATCCCCTCTTGGATTTATTTTATTCAGAATAATCGGTTATATTAGAGGTTTAAGCTCCTTCTGAATCTACGTAACATTTATTTGAATTTCCTGAGTTAGTTTGTTTAGATAGCTACTGCTATTTTCTCTTCGTTTTTTTGGAGGTTTTCCTGTTCTTAAGCCACTTATGCTTCGCGGAAGAGATCACTAACTTTAACCATTCTATTTTTACATACTTTGGCAACAGTAAATTTAACAAAGTAATTTGTTCAGTATAAGTTTTCCGGAGAAGCTGAAGACCGGTTGAAAGCCGGTAAAGAGAGAAAAACATTTCATATCTACGATTAGTTTCCAAATTTTACATATATTTTTGGGTACTTTCCCTGACACCACATTCATTACTCTCTGTACCTTTGATTTTTTAAACATTATTTACTCCATAAAATGGCCTGGTTACACTGTTAAAGGAAACAGTCTTCGCCTTTGAGTAGGTTTGAACCCCTGACCTTGGAATAAAAGCCAGACACGCTGACCACTCCTCCGCCAATTTCCGACTTCCCAACAAGGAGAGGACAAAAGGATCGAAACGAAACTTGCTTCATTCAAAGCGACTTATGCGGGCGTATGAGCGAGCAAAGAGAAGGCGAAAAGTTATTGTAACTGAGGAAGAGAACTCGTACAAATCATATATCAAAGAGATTTTTGAGAGAGTATCCATAATATTTTGAAAGAAGGTAACAACAAGAAAAATCGACTAAATATATGAACTGTCATCGTCAGCTGTACTTCATAAAGATTTCCTGGTGGACCAAGCGTATTCTTCTGGAAGCAAGTACATTTCTCGCTAACTATTCCTGACTAACAAGGAGTGTACATGTAATACGACAAACCAATTTTAATGAAATTTGGAGAAGGCCTTATATTATAGGATCACGAGAAACCCAGCGATGACGCCCAGAATTCGAAGAATTGGATTTTTTTAAATTTTATATATCTTGACTGCCATGATTGCTACTGCCTGGGTATCGAAGTGGCTCGGTTGCACTGGTAAGGCGCTGGACTGCGAAGGCTATCAATGTGCTCTTTCATGCTATCACGGATTCGAACCCAAATGACGGAAATTTTATTTTAATTCTCATTTCATTGACACCCCTTGTAAGTAATGAGGATACACAACCTTAAGAGTAGAAGAGCTGAGGCAGCAAGGGCACGGATTACAAGGGACTTTGATACATAAAAATCCAGCAAAAACCGATAAAACTTTTTATTTGAACCTTTTCACTTAATATGATTAAAATTTCAAATATTAGAAAGGAGTTAATAAAAAAATAGAGGTCTTTGAGTTGCGGGTGTGACGTCGCCAGAAAAAAGGAAGTTGTGTTGACAGGAAAACTAACGGGAAGGTTTAGGAGAAGTGTGGGGAGAAAAAATATTTTGCTGACGAAATTAAACGACGGGAGAGGAAAGAATACTAAAAGGGAATTGATTGAAAAGGAAAGTAATTAGGGAAGAATGCTGAGGGAAAGGCGGAGGGTCTGGCGCAGAAAATGCTATTGGATAATATAGAAGGCGATTTGATAGGTAAAGGAAAGGCAGTTGGTAGAAAATATTGGTAGGAAATATTTGACGAGATAAATCTATTTTGTGGTGCAAGACGATTATACTGCGGTTACTTTAAGCCATTGTTTTGATTTATAAGTTTTGCAACTTTTATTCGATTATTAACGAATTTATAATACCGTATATATTCTAGTATAAGCCGATGCACCTACTTTTATCTCAAAAACTATGAAAACTAACTTAACTAACTCGAGTATAAGCCTAGGGTGGGAAATACAGCAGCTACTGGTAAAATTTAAAACAGAAATAGATCCCAATAAAATTACAGTATATGAGACATGAGTAGGTTAAATGTTTTTGAATATTTATTGCAAAGAAAAACCGTAACTAATTGACAAATCATTTTTACTGAGCAATTGAGGAATTTACAAGCTGGTTTCGGGCTACGGCTGACTTTTTCCACTGCAAAATAGGTAAGAGGGCCCTCACTCGAGTATAAGCCTAGGGGGGCTTTTTCAGAATAAAAAATGTCCTGAAAAACTTGGCTCGTACACGAGTGTATACAATAATTCCTTCTCGTATTCTTTTCTCGGGGCTGCTGTATTATTCTACAGAAGAGAAAAATTAGCAGCAATGGTTACATAGAATCATTTATAATTTACCTCAGAGCTTACAGTTATCTATACTTGTTTTAAGCCCGAATGATGCTACTAATATGATCGTGATAGAGTTACTTAATCTCTTTTCATTGCTATAAAAAGGTTGAGCTTAGCAGTAATGACTCCAGGAGAGGTAGGGGTTAATGTTAGCCCAAGGCTGTCAGTAATTCACCAACTCTGCGATAAATCCGGGCTGCAAAAAAGAAGCGATGGAGTTATTCTCGACAACAATGAAGGTCATTACGCAACAAAGTCCTCAGGCTGGGAAGCATTCCCGTTATTTTCGAAGCCGACTGATTGGACGAGCATGTTTTAAAGCATCTCCCTTTTTTCCTCAACTCAAAATCATGAACTTGTTGCTCCAAGGACGATCGCCGGAACTTTCCCTGATCCTCCAGATGTATTCTGCCTTCGGACTTAAATTTATATGCCATTAACTTCTCGCGGATACTCCCTCGTGATTTATGGATCCGGAATCGATTCTTGAGCTCGTCCAAACCCATCCTTTCGCCGATGAAAACCGAAATGCAATACCTCTCGCGTATGTGAATTGAGGGGAGAGAATCCAACGGGATAGCGCGAGACGGAAAAGTTTCTTTCGCGAGCCGGAATCAATGCGACGATAGAATCGAGTTCCTCCCAGAGCGAAGATAAAGAGATTTCCAAAGAAGCGTCTGCGTTCTTCGGCTCGCCTCTTCGTTTGGACACAGAGCACACATTCTTGGGCACAGACTGTCCTTAAAAGTCCATGGGAAGGAAACGGTTCTTCGGCACAGTATCTCCTGCCTTATTCAATAGCCTCCTTTCGGCGTAGAATGTCCCCAATGACGCCGGTCGGTCATCGCGCTTGACAAAAAATGCCAAGGATGGTAAACAATAACATTTAATGAGTATTTGAAGTGCATTGAATTTATACATTATTCCATAGATTATTAGGAAAATCCAAGATCGAGTTTGATATTATGATAGTCTGGTATCAGAATGTTAAGCCAATTAAAGTGCGAGACAATATGAAACATACATTTTAGTTATGCAGAACTTTTTCGTAAACATAAACTGAATGATCGTTCTTTAGAATTGATGCGAGTTCGTAATGCAAGTACAGCTCACACAACTAATTCCTTTTTTAATTGGAACTGACTTAATAATCATTTATTGTCAAAGTCATAGAGATCTGTAGAAATAAAACCTTAGAATTTGAAAAAAAATTAAAGAAAGTCCAAAAACAGTATTTATAACCATAAATTGAAATCGCGAAAGTTGTGACTGAATATTTTCCACCGATTTTGGTGGACGTTGGACGGAATGTTTTTCAGTAAAATGTATTCTAATGGTTATAACTCTACTATATAAAACTAGAATTTGTTGCTATAAATATTAATACTTTTCGAATTCTAAATATAAAATTTTCTCCTTAACGTTGGTTTTCCTTTTAATTTAGTAAGTTTGATATAACTCATCTTTTTTTCGAACTGTAAAGTGGATGGTCGCGTTTCCTACCTGATTAAAAAAAGACTAGTAGAAAAGCACTTCTACCTTCTACCGCAAAATTGTATTAAACGACCATGGTATCACAGAATTTCATTAAGGACATGGCGGCATCCGTAAGTTATCATTTACAATTAAACGATGAAGGCGTAACAATTTAGAGCTCTGGAGACGTTAATACGAAGCGTAATTTCCTTTTCGTTGCCATGATATTATAATGATACTTCTGGAGTCACTGGACGTTATCGGCGAACGTTTGAGAAAATTGCATCCTAAATTTCGCGGCAAATTCCGAGAAAAGAATGTATAAATTGAATTGCAGCCAAGCCCATTTTTAGTGATAGTTCAGAAAATTCAATTCAAGGAAATAGAGCGTTTCATTTTCAAAACTAATCAAGTCCTTGTCGACGTATAAAAGACTAATGTTAAAATGAGATGAGCTACTGTTAAAAAAGCCTGGGAAAAAGTACAGATCTATTGGTTGTTCATCGTTTTCGGAAACAGCTCCAGAAAAATGCATCGTCAAAAATTGAAACCGAGCATCTGTTGCCGATATCTTACGACAGAAAAGAGACAAAAAAAGCCTTTCTCCGCAGCGAAGCGAAACAGCTCAAGGAAAATTTTCGATCCGTGTCTGTGAGAATCGTCGATTTCCACTTTTCGCCACAACGCCCAAGTGGCGAAATGTTTGACGTATATACTTTTTGATTTCACGCCGAAAATTATTATGGTAAAGAGCGGGTAATAGCCTAAATTTTTCGTTGAGGTTTATTCACGAGACCACAATTCATCTGAGAGTGGGTGGTTGACGGACGGACCCCAAGCGGGAGCCACGGGCCGCCAGATGAGTTGATAATAACCGTGTCCGAGACGAAAATTGAGGGCTCTCCTCTCAAGTTCACTTCGCCGAATTGCTCATAATTTTCGGCGAATTTCACGCCCTCGACCTGAAAAAGCATAAATTACGGATTGACCCAACCGGAAAAACTGTGGCCCAGCGTATCTCCAACAAGATGTCTTCCTTTTGTAATTCGAGAATGGTTATTAAATCGGTCGTTTAACCGCCCCCTGATCTTCGACACCAGGGAAACAATCGCGATTGTGCTGTTGAAAATACCAAGGATCCATTATTTATAGGCAATAGATCCTTCCATGTTACGGTTGATTGAGTTATTTGGATTCAGCGGTCGGGAACAGTGGCAGCTGACCAGTTGTTGATCACTAAGGTAACAATGTGTGTTATCTGAGACTTAAAACTCGAAAATTTGATACAGAGGGCTTTCAAAATGGATATACATTCAATTCTCTGTAAGATTTCTTGAATCGAATATATGTTTGAGACGAAGTTCAGTATAAGCAGGTGGTTATTTCCCTAAGCGGTTTCTATTTTTCTCTACGTCCATTTGCGATGTCCATTTATTGATTTTATTTTATTTAACTTTTTTTATAGTATTGCTTTTGTGATTTTCATGTTTTATGCAGATTTCCTTTACATCTTTTGGCATGTACTATTGGTATAGGTTTGAGCATGTTTTCACACATCCCCTTTTAGTTTTCGTGCAGTGGATCTTTCTTCTAAGACCTTAGGTTAAACCTATAAACCTTAAGTTTTTTTACATTCAAAGTATTCCTAAATTTCTTTATCTCTATTTCTATTTGCCTATTAACCTAAATTAACAATGTCATTTATTAATATCATAGGTGATAGGTCAGATAGAAGAATAGACTTTTGTTAAGTCCAAGATATTAGTACATAAAGTTAATTTAGAGATCCTGAGTGTTGTGAAATATCATTTGTCTACACTTACAAATGTGCAGCTTAGATTAGGCTAAACTAATCTCAGAGACTATCAATTCTTCGAACAAGAAATGGCGCGTTTTTTGTCACTGACAGATGAAGGAGGAAAGTCGACTGCCCAACCAAAGCGTCACATGTTCATGAATTGTAGAATACACCCACACCGCCAACGAATTTTTATGGACGTAAGAAAAATAATTAGCGAAATTTGAAGACAGTGAAAGCTCTTAGTTATGGCTGTGTTTTGAAACTGAAAAATAAGTCGTGGATATTTAAGACGTAAACAGATGACGAGGAAGGTTTTTCGCTTCAAAAGGAAGAATCTCGCTAATACGTTTATAGTTGCGTTAAAACATGTTTTTTCCTTAAACACAAATGACAAGGAAATAGCGTGTCTGTTTTCATGAGGCGGAATAAATGAATTTAATATATAATCGGGCTTTCAGATATTTCCATAGATCTCTAGCACTTTACTCAGTTCAGGAAATGTTTGCTATAATGAAGGCCATGACTGTGCAGCATTACTTGTGGATACAGACTGATATAATTATATTAAATCACTATAGAGAAAATTGAAGTATAACGGAGAATTGGAATTTTTTCGACTTATTACGTCAATGACACATTACAATAAAACATTGAAAGTACAATTGAATTGAATTTGTAGAAGTCCTCGATATGCGAAAGTCTTACCTCGTGGAAGGCCATACCTAAACAATTGCAGACATACACTTGCGTAGATTTTGATTCTAAATTTAAGTAACTCAACAAGAACGTTGAAATAAAGAAAGATGACATAAAATATGTTGCATATTCTTTAAAGTTTTACGCCCGTGTATTAATTCAAAAAAAATAGAAACGATTACTCTGTTGAGATTAAAAGCTGTAATTATTCTAAATCGATGATTCCCTTCCGGAATTTTTATATTTCATAAATTTTCAAACATTTTAGTATACATAGTATCATTTTTCTAGTTTCTAAGTCCTGCGACTTCTTCGAAGGCGAAAACTAGAACAAAAATTCAAGGAAAATGGATTCATAGAGCATTTAATGATTATTTATCTAAGGGCTTAAAATTACGGATCACTATTAAAACTATCCCGATATCATCACAAAGTATAGGGAACAGTCAAAAAAAGAGTATCAATTCACTGTAATTAATAGTAAAAAAATACAATGATTCCTTTCCATTACACTTGAAAGTATACATGCGAAAAATGGCCTATATTGGTGAGTGGAAAAAATAACTATATATCAGTTCCACAATGAGCTCGTTACACGACCGGTCCAAGTGGAACTGGGACATAGTTATTCCTTTCTCCACACCTTCATGAAGTTCCCCTTAGTCACAGCTTCTTCAATTGATTACGTAAACACATATTTTTACACAAGTTTCTAATTACTCCGCACCACACTGAACTGGATGCAAATGTCGCGGTCTCTTTGGAAAAGCGGTGACATTCCGGGGAAAGGCACGGAATCTTTGATACCGCTCCTTGTGTGGTAACAGTGGCCGTTCAATCACAGACGGGCCTTTCACTTCGAGTCTTTATACACTCGCTCACCACTGGAGACGTAACTTCCGCCACAGAACAGCCTTTTGTGACTCCCCCGACTGGCATCGTGACTCCCTCTTTCTCTTCACGTGGAATCATTCATCGCCTCTTCATAAAAGACCCAAGCATGTACTGGAAGAGATTATTTTTTCTTCGGTACTTTCACCCTCTTTCGCCGATTACGTATAGCGATGAATGAACCTCGTGCAGTGTCATCGAGGAATATGGAGAAAGCCGTTGAGGCGCTCGCGGTGATTAATTATCTTTTGCAAATATGTCGATAAATTGTGAATGCACGCTCACTTCTTGCGATACATCGCAGTCCGGTCACATTTTTAAGAGATCCTATCCGAGTTGTAAAATAAGTTCCTCTCTAATCAAGGAGGTAATTAACATTTCGCTATGCAGATTAAGAGTGAAATGAAAGATTCTCTATCTGAGTGAGGAAAGGGATCAAGAATGAGCTCAGATGGTGTGCCGCGAATGAATTTTGCATTACAGCGAGAAATGTTTGAAATTTACAAAAATTCATATTTTAATTTTAATATTTGCTCAACCAAAAATAGATGCACTGCCATTCGATGAGAGTGATATGGATTTTTCATTGTGACATTTTGAGAGATAGATTAAGGACTACGTTGAGGGTTTTCAGGTTTTACCAGGAATATCAAAGATAAAGAAAGAAAGTCAGGAAAATTTTTCAATTAAGATTGAAAACGCAACGATTTTATTCAAAACTCCTATCTGAACTTATCAAGAGATTTGATACATAAATACGAATTTGAGCTGAAAATATCTGAGATACGATATAGTACTCTTTGAAATTAGCATATTACCGCGAACAGAAAAGACAATGATAGTAATTAACAAAGCGAATCATGAAGATTCTCTTTAGTCTTCAATTTTACATATTTTGAAATGTCTACTACCAAATGTCCCTTTAATTAAATTAATTAATGAATCGCCTACGAACTGATTTCCTTCTATGTATCGTACTCTCTTCATTTGAAGGTTTACATTTTGAAGCAAATGCAGTGAGATAGAAAAGAAACATTCCATTAAAACCTAAACGAGAACTAGAACCATGAAAGACCTAAATGTTTTCTATATAGGCGCCGAACAGAAATTACCTGTTTTTGAGGAACCGGAAACTAGGGCGGAGAAATCTTCGCCTTGATTAAAGCGGAAGATATTTCTTATTTGGTGTCATACACCTGTATATACGATTTCGTTTTCTGATGAGAATGATCCACTTAATTAAAAAGGAGTAAATTATTAAGTAATTAAACCTTTTTAAGATTTTTTGATCGAAGTAGTCAATGTGTTCAAGTTCCAGATTAGATAAGAAAACTTCCGGTGAAAAGTTTCACGCTTCAAAGTTTAAATTCTTTTCCAAAAATAATTTGTGAAAGTCAATAGGAGCGGTAAAAATATCTCTCTTACGTACGTAACGGAATTGACCTTCCCCTTGGGCGAAACGGAAGAGTGGAAATCTTCCTCAACTGATATAAATCACATCAAAATGTCTTTCGCACGCACGCAAATCTCAGAGGCGCTTGATTGATCTGACTGATTAATTTTCTCGCTGTTTATTTGAATAATATCTGACTATAAATCCACGGAGAAGGAAAGGGATTCCAAATCTGCAGAATTTGCTGCAAAATTTGTTCTGAACAAGAAAAGTATATTCTATTTCTCTCAACATTAATGTTTCTTCGAATTTCTGAGTATAGGATACAGAAATAATGACATAAAACGGAAAACAAGTGCCTCTTCGTCGTAATTTTAGAGGATATATGGGGGAAACGTATATACTACACAGATTTATTCCTTTAAAAATATTCTGTGAATGATACAGCAAGGCTGAAAAGGTTTAATGAAAATAATAAAATTTGTACTTTTTCCACATTATTTCCACAAGACGTCGCCTGAGACTGTTGATTTTATGAAAAGGTTTAGTTAAATATTTAGTTTATTTTAGCTAAAATATTAGTAAAGAAATTAAATACTGACGAAAAATTAAGAGACTAAATTAAATTAAGTTTTCTATTTTGTGGCTAAAATATTTTATAACTTCCCAAGGAAAATGGACTTGAAAAAAGTCTGACAGAGACAGGAAGTCCTTTTTTCAAGTCCGTTTTCCTTGGAAATTTTCCTGTGTGCACGCCATTATGTGCAAAGCCACCTCAACTCTTTCCATACATTTTATAACTATTATATTATTTGTACTTATGATAAATATAGCAAATAAAATTTTCTCATAAAAGAATCAGGGAAATATAAATACTTCCCATGTGTAGGTGTACACCTTTATACCCAAGGGCAAACGAAAGTAAAAAAAACGGCATGACTTGGGCTCGAACCCCGGTCATTTGTAGATGTTTATAAAATTCACCATGATTTTTTTCACCTTTACCTTGATACACAGTTTTGTAACTGGCAGACGAATGGAAAAAACTAAAATAATCAATTTTGTTTTGCTTATAATTTTTGTCAATTATCTTCGGCAATAAACTAACTCATCTGAAGGAAAATACCGAAGTTGATCAATTAATAATGTTGTACGACACGAGAAAAACAGAAGAAACAGAATAAAACCAGAGACATAAACAAAAGATGCATGGATTTTTTCTATAAGTAAACTGTCTTATTAATAGCCAACCGGTCGAGCGAGAAGGACGAATGGTTTCTATTTGCGGATTTCAGTTAAATATGCACGATAACGTGACCGTTGGGTGGGCGTAAGGTGGTACTGCAAGTATTCTCGTGTTTTACTGGCGTCCCGAGCTGGATCTCCTTGACAACCAGGATATTTGGGCCGTAACAGCACATGTATGGGAATGAGGATGGTGCGCGGGAGTGTCTTGCTTTCTTGAGCGTTTGATGGATTTGGTTGAGTAATAAATCAGGTGTGAGGTGTTGCCGTCCACTCCGAAGGCGATTTCAGTCGATGGAAAAGCCTTGGGAATACAATGGCTGGAATATATCGATGGAGAGCTTTCTAAAGGTAAGGGACTGTTACTTTTGGTAAAGCACCGTTGATAGAAATGAGAGTTGACCGATATCTACACATATTTAGGATAATAAAGTACATACAATATACTAAAACTTCTATATGATTGGTAGCAAAAATGAATGGTTCGGGAATAAGCCCAAATGCGATTTTCCAAGGTGACGCAAATCATTGATTTCTCCGAAACTTAGACTAAAAGCTACAATAATTTTAATTCTAATTTGTCTCTATGATTGATCCACATGTATGTGATATTTCATAGGTCGGAAAAGAAACAGGAATTTGCAAAGTTAAAATAAAATAGGATTTAGTTTCGTCCGAAAATATTTTTCTGTTTCTTTTTTCGACGTCATGAAATACAACAGATTTAATTGAATCGAAGAAGCTTTAACTTGGTGGAACTCCGTAATCGGAATCATATTAAATAAAAAATTTCAAAATTCCACAAAACAAAAGTAAAAAACAAAATGAAAATTTTTAAAGTTTTTGTTTTGTGGAATTTTGCTATTTTTATTTAATTTGACCCCGACAACAGATTTACTCGCCAGCTAGTTGATTTTATTTTTAGGAGTTGTTGATTGTAATATCTATTCTCGTTGCTGTGAATGTGAGGAACAAATAAACATCGACTGAATAAGAAGCTGACATCGAAGAAATACTTATAACATATCATTCTATTAAAGAAAATTTCAGTTGTAAACTTCATCTATTTATCTTGATGAATTATAGAACATTGATGAATATTGCTTACAAACCTTCCACAGATTTTCTGTATTTAAATATTTCATTAAATTAGAAAGTGGAAAATTATTTTCATATGCAAACACGAAATATAATCGCTTACACATAAGAGAACCTTTTTGAAAGTATTACAGTCCTCAAGTTTTCGTTATAAGGCTACCAACTGTCGGATATAAACATCTTCGCAGAATGCATAGTGTAAAATATTCCTATAAATATAGCGCACTAAAAATATGTAATCGAATGATTACGAGCCATATTTACGAGTACACGTACACGCAGCATTTTCGCACGGCGGTTAAGAATGTCAGATGTAAAAAATTATTCCAGTTAATCTCAACATGACGAAATTAAAAACTCTATGTATACTGAAAATACACGTTCAGTAGATTTTAAGCGCGTATTTGCTTTAAGGACATTGCGATAAGAGCTGACTTTGGGACGAGAAAGCCAAATGTGCCCGATTATAATACGGCTCTTCATTACCCATTTTAGTTCACCCTAAAATTACGAAGTCGCAATCGCCAGAGAGGGACAGATGAATACATTCACATCTAAAGAACGCTTCGTCGAAAGTATTTCCTTGCCTCGTAATTCCTAATGTAACCAGCTTCTCTCCGTGGGGATCGTTAACGACTGAGAGAAAGGAACATCTTCAAAAAACCCAACTCGATTTATCATAAGTTGTATCGCAAAATCATGGCTGTCCTTGCGTTTCCTGTGTGGGGCATTTTTTTAGAGAAAAATTGCAGCCTTAGCTGTCAGACGAGAGAAGTTCAGCCAAAATTAACAGGCGTCATAATTTGGCTTTTTGGTGAATTTCGCTAATGGAATTTTTGTGACTGCTGACCCCAGAGACCATGAACCCCACGACCAATATTTCGGACGGCAGCTTTTAAATCACCTTGATTCCACACGTACAATTTATTCTTAACATCATTGTTAGCCAATTCAAATCGCATTACGATTATCCCTCGAAAGACCCATAAACAAAATCTCCGCTAGATGACTCTCTCAAGAAATAAGGAAAATAAATCTTGGAAGGCATAAGGTAAATGTTGATTTCACGGCAGTGCAATCAAAATGTTTTCTTTTGACAAAGAGAATTCAAGTAGCTACAAGTTAGCCTATAATGGATGGTGTATTGAGAAGGAAGTTAACATAATCTTATCTTTTTAGTTTGGTGAACAATATCGATGAGACCCTAATGAACTTATTTATATGTAACAGCATGCGCACGTATTATAATTAACCTACATCAATGATAAATGGACCTGCAAGAGCTAAAACTCCCGCAACCCTACCTAACAAAAAAAACCTTCTCTTGCAAAGTGGCTAACTGCGTTAAACTGAACCCCCTAATACCCTAACCCTGCACCAGTGTACCACCTGTAAAGCAGCATGGCTGCGTACAGGCTCAACTTGCCAAGTGTAACGAATCCCGCGTATTATAATGTCGAAATGTTTCTAATATTCGCTCTTTTATTGGAGGTCTACGTACCAGAAATCGAAACTGATAAAAATCTGTGAAAATTCTTTGAAAAATCCAAAACTCGTGCAGTACGGAAAACATATTCAGCAGGAAATGTTCCTAATGTTGAGAAAGTTACAAACATTCGTATTATGAGAATTTTGGAAAAAAAAGAGATGTCACCCTCCTCGAACTCTTGATTGATTTTACACAGGAGTAAAGTTCCAGAATAGATTCAAGACGAATTTCTCTTCATGACGGACCATTAACCATAAAAAGGTTAGGTTGATGCCATCAAGACATATTATGAAGTATGCGGAAACAATGGTTAACAACGCTTGTATTTTTAATCACAGTAGCGTTGGTTGGTTCATGTGTAGAGCCCAGATGCAAAAGAAAAGTAAATTGTGATTAAAAGAGCTCTCGCTGTTTCTTCTAAGATAAATAGATCAACCAATCACAGGTTATCATTTTTGAAGCGTCAATTTTGCGCGATTTTCAGCAAGTACAATCTCCTCAAACTAATAGAAGTCGAATAGAAACTGGCTAGGTTACATAACATGCTGAGTTACTCTTGAAGAATTGACTCCTCTTAAAACCTTCGATACGTGAATAAAGGGAATGCTTGGATGAACAGAAGTTCGGCTTCGCTAATCCTCCACAGATGGTATCTTTCAACTGCTAGAGCGTCCTCCTTCCTAAATTGGAAACCCCGAAGCAATACCAATAAATTTCGAGTGTGTGCAGTGAAAGTAATTTAATGCTACGCCTTCGATGGGCGCGTGTCTAAAGGTTTAATCCGTGTCGTGTGTTGCCTAATTCCTCGTGCGTTTCCTCAAACTTTCAGAAGATCACAGTTAACCTATCGCTCGATACCTAAGCTAGCAAACATAGTCGATACCCGATCGATAAATTTATGGATTCTTCCTAAAATATCCCAATAAATCTTTAAATTGTGGAGAACTTTCCCACACAAATTTCTCCACATTTCTTGATAAATGCGGTCGCAAGAAATCTCGGGAATGAATGAATTGCTTTTAGACGCAGAATATACTTTCGGGTGAAAAAACGAATGCTATCGTGACAAACAACTTGATTTGGAAGATGAAGGCGACTAACAATCTTAACGACATTGTCATGTATTCAATTGCACTCAAACAATTGTGTTGGATTATTTTTGTCATTAATGCAATTATGGTGGCGTATTGAACATCTTGTTTCGTAGGGGCTCCCACCTAGCATACGATGGAACCACTTCTAGGTCCAATCCCTCTTTGATCCCCAATTTACCCGATAACGGTTGAAGTGAGCTCCCGGATAGCCATGTGGGCAGCGTATTTGACTTCTGCGAAAGCGGTCCTTGGTTCGATTCCTGGTAGGGTCCCACATGCGAAATAACCGAAGCTGTCAAAGCACTTTAAAAATAAAACAAACCAACCAACCCAACGATTGAAGGTAGGAAGAACACCCGCTGAGTGAATTAAGGCCAAAAGTAAATTTATCGCCAAAAATTACTAACATCTTCAACATAAGGATCAGCCGACCCCATAATTGATATCATTAATACGGCATAGAATCCTATTATTGAACATGAAGTTTCGTAAATGGAACTACTCTTGGAAAAGGAGAGGAAACATTATTGAAACTTATACGCTATAAACTTGCTCTAAACATTTAGCTTCTTTTTAAATTTAGCACGAACCTTAAAATATATTTATCAATGTCTGAGAATTAGTTAATTAAAATGATATCAGCTTGCTAGCACAAAAGACATATTTAATTTAAGAGGCAATCAGAGAAAATCCAATTAATTTTGTATTGAATTTTGAACAGTGACGGATTAAAGATGGACTAATTACATTATGAACCCCTAAAGATGAAAAATATCACAGAAATCAAATGAAATGTACAATCAGTATAGAATAATATGGAAAAATGTCTCTTCAATCTGCTATCATTAGTTTTACATAAATCATATGCTTATAGGTGGTCATCATTAAGACTTTTTTCCCGATTTACAGTAAATATTCGAGAAAAATTGTATGCATAAGAATTCACTCCTTTTAGCAGCTTTATCTGGATATTGACGGGCATTTTGGGCTATGGGCAAGCGGTTTAAAAGGTAATAGGAGAAATCAAACATCGTAAATATCTGATGTAATAAAATCCATTGTAGCATTATCAAAAATAAGGAATCTAGAGAAGTAAAACACTTCGTAATTGCCACCGAATGTATAATTTTATTAAGGCGACTAATTTCGTCTAGAAATAGACATCTACAAGACAATAGGTACTAGTCTTTATAAACAAATATATTCTGAGGAAATTAGGAAGTGTTTTACTTTTTTAGCAAGGCTCCCTTCCATAAATTCGAGCTCGGACATATCAGATTTAAATTAGAAATCTCTTTGATTATCTTCTGCAGAAGATAAAGAGGTTATTTGATAAAAATTCGAAATATCTCGGACATGTTTACTATCCCACGTTGAATTTAGTATTTAATGGGCTACTTTGCCACTAACGCAGCATCGAATGTGAAAGGTAGCAACTCGCTTGACAAACAGCTTCTCTGCCGGCTATCAAATTAAGTGATCAGCCGAAAAGACGTCCTAACACGATATTACTCTTATGAAAATTAACCTTCAGAGGAGCGCAGCAATTCTATTTCGATATCTATCACCTCTTCCCTCTCCACCCTCCCTGAACATGGTGTTTACCGTGATGTACGACTTTCGCTGTGGGTCACAAACAAAGACACGCCGAACGACACGGGCGTTGCTTTCCACAGAGCAAAGTAAGCCTCCGGTTGTTCAACCCTCTGGTTGATATCTCTCCGCGATCACGTCTTCACCGACGAAGCAGAAAGGATATTTCGACCCTAAGACCTTCTACGGATGGGGGGACAGGGAAACGAGGGGTAACTATGTGCGCTACTCAAACAGATTCCGTGTTTGGAGAAGAAGATGGCGTGAGATGCGAATGGAAATCAGTGACCATGAGGAAGAAAAACATGGAAAAGAAAGGAATTCTATCGCGGCAGAGAGATTGATATTCCAGAGCTAGCGACGGGTCAGAGTTCACCCTCTCGCTTTCTTACGCATTTTATTACGCTATTTGAAACGCCGCGAGTCGGATGTGACGATGAAAATAAATCGATCAAAGGACATGAAAGTATCCGACTTGCAGCTCCTCCTGTTTTTATGCCCATCTTCTCATTAAAATCGAGATCTATGAGCTGATTTGACATCTCATTTGCATATGAAACGGTCGCGAGATAGCATTGAGAATCCTCTCTGCCATTCTTTTCTATGTATTGCCGTTTGATTAGAAATCCATGAGGTTAATAAAAGAGATGTCTCAATTTATACCGTTAGGGATTCTGAAAATCCTACCAAGAAAGAATATATTCGTCTATTTCATGGTCTTCTTTTTCTAAAAGCGGAACTATATGACACATTGATGGTTTCCAAATAAAAATTTGTTACACGTTATCGAATCGCTGATCGATCTTTATAACTGTGCTAAATATTCGTAAGTTAGTTCTGCAGAATTTGTGAAAAAAAAATTCGAATCTCTCAATGAGCGACTAAACGACGAACGATTAAAAAAATCTCTAAACCTTTATTCGTCATTTTAAATTTGATTTTAAATTCCTACGGATGCTTGCTGAAAAATGAATGAACTACTAAATATTCTCATATTCTTCGATGATGAGATGAGATTTAGCTGGATTAAATTAACAATCAAGAGGAAACATTTCCTGAATTTAAATTGATATGGAATGATTCGTAATAACACAGGAGTATGAGCAACATCCACCTATAATCAGTGTTGTAGCTATACTTAGGACATGGTGATAGCCGTGAAATATTTGAGGAAAAGAAAGAACGGATTGTAATTACATTAGTCTTGACACTGAGCATGGCTAATTTTCACTCTGACTTCGTTGAAAAGAATACCGCATGAAATAGTTCCGCTCTTCGCCCACTTCGGCCTAATTCGATTCATATGTTCTTCATCTTCTGCGGCTGACTACGGAATTTTTCAGAACTTTTCAACATGTCTCAACGAATGAGATTACCGCAGCAATTTATCAATTTTTCATCGTACCCAACTTAAAAGTCATTACTAAGCAAATTACCTCTTTAATTGAATCGGAAGAGTATTCATTAAAAAGATACCGCTTTCATGAGCAAGAGCTTAATATTCCATCTAATTAATGCTAATTATCATAGTTCGAAATCCCCGTAAAGCAGGTTTCGCCAGACGCGCGGCTCGTTGCAAGGAAAGCAATCGTCGGAAGATTCTTTGAAATGGTAGAATGTTGTGAGGGCGGGAAACGAATAACCTATTTTCACCGAGATAAAGTACCCAGATGTAATGGGAACTTTTTTGCAGCAATCCTAGATCGATCGTGGACGAACATGATAGCACTTCAAACATGGCAGGGTATTTATTGAGATAACAATAGACCTCTGATGCTTCTACACAAAAATGATACTGTGTTAAACGCGATTCATAGATAGCTCAGAGTAAACGCAAAGTTTACCCATTCCCCTAGAAGATGTAACCATAAAACACTCCTGCAGGCAATCCAACGGAAAACCTCACCATTACACACCTTCCGGTGTTCTTCATAAAAAAGGTATGTTTCGATGATTAACCTCTTGCTCCAGGCTCATTTACCGCGAAAGATACGAGCAACAAGAAGGAAACACCTTTACTGCCATTTTATAAGCTTTCGCTTTCGTTACCGTATATACTCGAGTACAAGCAGTCCCGAATATAAGCCGAGGCACCTAATTTTATCACAAAAAACTAGAAAAACTAACTGACTCGATTATAAGCCAAAGCTAAGATATCCAGCTACTGGTGAGTTTTAAAATAAAAATGGATACCAATAAAATTACAACAATTGCAGACGGTACGTTATTGCAGAGAAAATTTGACGAAGAATTCTTAATTGAGTAAGTGAGGAATTTACAAGCCAATTTCTGGCTGACTTTTTCAACCGAAGAATTGGTATGTGGGACCCTCACTCTAGTATAAGCTAAGGAGGACTTCCTCGGAATAAAAATGAGCTGAAAAACTCCGCTTATACTCGATTTATACATTTATACGAAAACTGACTGGTGATCTTATATAGCAGTATAATATATTTAGTTTTTTATTTTTGTTGTTTCATAAAAGTGCTTCGACAGCTTCGCTCATGCGGCAAATTGGCTTCCACCGGAAATCAAACCTGGGTCTGCCTTCACGGAAGCCGAAATCGTTGCCCAATTGGCTAATCGGAACCTTAATTAGTTTTTGTCACACTCTTTTTGGCGCAGTTCCATCTAATATCGCTCGAAGTCCATGCTCCTATTTCCTTCACTGAATCGGAGAGACAATTGAACGCGTAAACTATTTCCAAGAACCCTTTCGTAAATGGCCAACATGGCGACAAAAGTGCTGTTTCATTGAATGACTCAAACGGGGGGTTGGGAAGCACTGACACACGTTCCAGGCGTCACACGCGAGCGCCGTGCTTCCGGCACGCAACCTCACCGTAAAAATAATTAAGGCGGTGAATCTTCTACGTTGGCTGAGGTGATTCTTCCGCTGATTCTCTTGTTTGTCTCAACTAGCGTGATTTCGCTGGCCGAAGTTGTCACAATGCTTGCTTAAGAGAAGCAATGGCGCCTATCTTGAATTTTCGACACAAAGGCGGGATCTGGATATTTTGGCACGCACTCTTAAGTGGTCCCCCCTGAATTAAGGATTCTAATGGTAATAGCTTCGTGTCTCGGAGGGGTTTGCACGCACGATCGAAAGCAAAAGACGTCGTAATCTCGGGCTGCTCGCAGCAATCCATGCCAAAAGGAACCGTTCAAATTCACATTGTGAACGTTCTACGTCGGTTCAGGCGAATGATATTCAGAGTTCTCTTTCTTCAGGAAAAGTGTTTGGAATGGGGAATGGAGGAATTAAAAGTGTAGCAAAAATAATAAGAACAGTCAGTTATTACTTAGTATGGCATTTCCGAAATAAGAGGCTTGCCTTCCTTTGGGAGTCCAACTCAGGTGAGGGGAACGATTGAGCTTCTCTTTGATCTGCAAAAACTCGCTAAATCGTACCAAAGCTTCATTCCATAATTGTTAATATTTCTGAAAGAAAACGATGAAGATTTTTTCAATGGGGAAAGGGAGTGAAGCATTTTCAACACTGCTTACGGCAGAGGATATAAAAATGAATCTATAATCCAGGAAAGTCCAATGTGTAATGGGTATTTAAAGTTAAATTAAAACCATGGAGAGAGGATGGATATGAGAATTAAGCAGATGACCCAAAGTAATTTAGCAAGGGTGGTACTCTAATGTCATAGTAGTATGAAGGATGATAATAGTAGAAGCGAATAACAAGTTGGAAGAAAGCAAGTAAACTTGTGAAACGATGTGATAGCGAAAATTTGCGGCCGAAGAGATTTGCGAAGGGAAGTATGGAATATAGTAAAAAGAGAAGTTATTAGGATATTTCATATGGAAACAGTTTATCTTAGGAATAGAATAGATACGAAATATTATTAAAGTAGAATGACAATGTCACAATTCATTTTAATAGGAAAACGATTCCCTATGGGAATAACTAATAAAGCAAGCCAGAATGGGCCAATTAAATCATTTGAAATCACTTGCAGAATACGGTAAGGTAAAATGATTTTATTTATTTATGTTTAAACACTATGTATCGAATTTAAACTAAAGTAATAACCAATTAGACTGAACATATCAAAAAGGGCTTCCGTCATCTACGTTGACTACAGACTCGCAGTGGCCATTGATGCTCTCGAATTTATCTTGATATTATGTGTTATTACTAAAAATATAATTATTAGCTACTAAAGTTGGCTGATAGTCCATCGGTGGTCTCATATTGATGAATTACGCTGCTTTATCAAACATTTTTTCCTTGTAAACCGTCTTCAAGCAGTATGTGCATCTTCCTTTTGTCAACGAATCAATGTATGTATGTACTTAAATAAGTATCATCTAAGTCCCCATAATACAGTTAATTTCATTCCTAAAATCGTAAGGAAAATCTTCGTATTACAAATTAACCTTACATATTTTCATATCTTGCATCTTGCTTGCATTGCTAACTGAAGTAATCAATAACAGAACTTGAGTACCTATTTTTACCACACCTTTTGAGCAACTTTCTCTTGTGAATCATTACAAACGTGTGAACGAATTTGGAGGTAGGAATCATTAAATAAGTCCAAATCTGGAGATACAATCAACCAGGAAATACCGCATGTATGTGCTTTCCCAGGTACGTCACGTTCAAGAGGTAATCATTAACTCCTTATAGAGGAAAATATCATTAAAGGCACCAAAAGTTTCTTTGTGCCAATCTAAAATGATTTAAAAAGGAGAATTTTCAACAGTTTCCTCAAAATACTTGTTTCTGATAAATGTTTAGCCATATACCTGAGAAAGATCGATTTCGAAGAATGTAATCAGAAAAACAAATTATATTTTGTGAGTGGAAACTTTTTAACTTTCCGTAAGTATGAATCCTGAGAATTTCCAGCAGGTTTAGTAGTTACGGATTTTCTTTCGCTGCGGCAATGAGTTTCTCACACTTTATGCTCTTTCATCAGATGTCCATTTATAAAATATAAAAGAAGATATATCACCTTTCAAATATTTACAAAATAATCTCCCCTACTTCTGTCATTAGCTTTATTTTCCACTGCAAATGTCCAGCTTAGTAGCGAAAATATTTTGGCGTCGCAGACTGCCCAGCATGGGCCCAACCTTATGCATATTTAAATCTCCCATTTTGGAAATAGTGATTCATCACTGACGAGCAAAATTACGTGTTATTTTGAATTTTGGAGAGTCAATATGTTCGCTATGTAAACTCGAGAGGAAATAATTCTTCCAACTATGCCAAATAGACATTCTGGCGAATGATGCAAACAAATTTCGCATAATGTGATTGAGTTATGAGAGTTTATGATGGAATGGCAGTCTATGAATGACCCAAGGAAACTTAGCAACTTCCAAGGATGATCGTGTTTGTCAATCCATCTTTTATTGGTTACATTTGAGTGACATCATTGAACGTAACGTCTTCATAAATACAACGGAGAAAGGATCTACATCGAATTAATAAATATATCTTGAAATTGTAATATAACATAGAAATCAAAAAAACTCAACCCTTGGCTTCATAAATACACTCTAATGCAGTGGAAAGAGTAATTCTAATCATTTATCAGTTTAAATATTTTTTATATCGTAATGGCACTACGCCAAGTAAAGTCCCACACGAATCCGTAAACGTATTTGTCTAATATCTGAATTTATGATGCCTAGGTTATTAAGTTTAAGCAAGAGTGCACAATTCATATTTTATTAATGAGCCACAAACATAGGCTACCATCGGAAGGAAAATAAGGTATAATAGAGTGTTATAATAAAAGTACTATAAAACATACAATCAACGATGTTAAGTAAAACAGTAGGTGAGTATGATGCATGTACATCATATATCTTGCATGAGTGACCTGCTATTTTTCATAATGTAAAATTAATATTTAAACGAGTATGGAAAATAAAGAGCTGTTAGGACTGACTGACTCTTTAAGGAGAGGAATTTCATGAAAACGACAAGTCATTTGTTGTTTAAACAAGTTGAGCTATCACTAGCCACATACCGACATCTGAGCAATTTCATGCTTATAAAAAAAGATTCAAGTATAGGAAATATATGCAAAATTATAATAGAAAAGGCTTTGATGAGATAATCTATATATATAAAAATGAATGTGTGTCTGTCTGTCTGTCTGTCTGTACTCGATAGATTCAAAAACCATACATCCAATCGTCGTGAAAATTTGGGAAATTATTAGGTACATCCCCGGGAAGGTTTTTGAAAATTTTTATTTTAATCGGAGTACTCAGTTCGACTCCAGAAGGAAAAACTGTTCCCATAAGAAATACATGTAAACTTCGATTTTATCACTTGCATGCTTCCTTTCTTTTGCAAAATTAAATTAGAAATAACCAACGTATGGATTTTAAAGTAGCACCAAAAGAAGGGAAATTGAATAAAGTTTCTTATTTTGGTCATGAAATATAGTTTACGATCAGAAATTACGAGACTTTGAATAATTAGATGATAATTTTGATGAATTTTGAGGCTATAAACAAACTATTTCTCAGTTACGACGAATGCGATTGTTGAATTTTCTCATAAGAACACATTGAGAATTTACTCCAGTATTCAAATGATGTTTGTTTATAGCAACGTAAATATTTACGTATATTATCGTGGAGTAAACAGTTTTTGATATTTAATGAAAAGCATATTTTGATAAATTCAAGAGATTGTATGTACTGGACAACTTGGTGAGTTGATGACGTTACCGACTTTGATTACAAATGTCATCTATTTTCAACATTTCAATTTATTTTATGCCTTTGATGAGACAATTTCATTTTTAGGTCTTCTTAAGTTGAATATGTGTTCTCTTTGAGATTTGCGAGATGCGAAGTGAAGAGTAGCACATAATTTAGCATATCTTACTCCGAACTGAATAGGTACTGTGATAATATATTTTCTTACATACCGAATGAAAGTAATGTAGATAGTATATATGATTTCATTATAATAGCCTTGCAACGCGAATAGCTGCCTGCCATTCAAATTGCGAATGGATTTTCTACGGGAAAAATAGAAGTACGATACATAAATTGATCCCATTTGGACAGAATTTATATTTCTTCAATTATTGTTTAAATATTAAAAATTATATTAAAATTTAAAATATTTTAAATACATAAATTATATTTCTTTTAAGATTTCAACAAATTATTTTAAATTACAATAAAGAACATTAATGCATTTGATTTTTCGCCAGCAAATTCTAATAAATACAAAAATGCAGTCAAAAAACTTTTGCAATTATTAATACGAGAATAAATTATTAATACGTGAATAAATAAAAATATTATTAATTTCCAGCTGAAGAAAATAATTGGAAATACGTTTTATTTAACCCTACAATTATGCCACCAAAGCGAAGTGCCATTGGTCTACAAATCAAGCAAAAAGGAGAAGAGAAGAATGATCATTAGAAACGAGTGAACAGAGGCAAGCAAGGCAAGAAAGAGATCACACTTCTCTAAACACAACAACGTGTGAACGGGTACAGCTAGTTAAAAATAAACTAAAGATTCAGATTTTCCAGGGAGGAGAAAAAACAGATATAAGTTATCCATTCTTAAACAGAGAGTGAATGTTTTCTGGGTTGGAGATAAAAGGAAAAACTATCCAGAGAAGAATCTAGTATTGTTTCTCTTTCTGAAATGCCATTTTAAGTTGAAAGAAAATGTCGAATATAATGCTAAAATTCATGTAATTGATTGAAGGTAAATATGTTAAGAATTGTCTGTACTGTGATCATTTTAAAAAGTAAATTACTTCAAGTGATACTTTACTGTACACTTTATTTTGAAATAGTTATTCCGCAGTAAAATTTTTCTCTTTTTTTATTGAATTTGTAATTGAATTGTACGAAATACTGTACTCAGGAGATCCAAGAGAGGTTTCTCTCCCGGTCAGAGCGAATATCAAGCAGGGTTTTTTTATCTTTTAATTTCCCCTTCGACAAAGAATACCATCTGGCCTGTTGCCAATTGGTGGTCACAATACATATATAGAATAAAAAATAAAGTCAAGAATAAAATCCGCTAAAATATTTCAGAACGTGAAATCAGCTTCTTTCGCTCGCATACTGTATTTAATCGAAAGAGTTCAAACGTTTTCCTCGATGTTTAATTTCGCAATCCCTGCGGCCGTGAACTTTACGTCCAAAAGAGGACTGAGAACGGCAGGACTACTGCCAAACAGTCGTTACGTCCTTTGTTATTAATCGTGTCAAGAGGCGACTGCCAAATGTTGGCCCATTCAAAATGACAAGAGTCTTTCAAGTGTCCAGCGTACTCTACGCTGATTTATTGCTCGCTGTCGAAAAGATCGTCTTCCAGCGAGATAACCATCTAGGCCACATTTCTTAACTCATAAATATGTGGAAACGTGTGGCCAAAGAAAATTTATAACTTTGACAGATTTGAAATATATTAACATCTTGGGAGGAATCTTACTTTTCTTGCCAATGATCATCCATGTTGCACGACTTTAAGTAATTGAAAAGTAGAGTAGGTCTCAATTACTTGAAAATTATCATTATATATAACAATAATAATGATAATTATTAATACAATAATAATATTCCTCTTAAGTTAATTATCTGGGAATTGGACGTCTCTGAAATATACTGAATATATTTAAGATGCTCGTTTGATGTTTTTTTATATCTTAAAATTTTTTTTAACACTGGTATAAGATGTTTCAAATGTAGGAACATTTACGCTTTTATTTTAACTTAGTGCATTATTTCTATCGAATATGATTACTCATTGAAGATAGTACTAAAAATATCTATTATGATCTTTGGCTGGAGACATTATCATACCTCATCCCCTCTGAATAAACCAAATATGCATGATTCATATTGGGAAGTCATAAAATAGGCAATGAAATAATAAAATCATATTCAAATTATTTTTCTCGTATCGCTAACATAGGGTCAATGCTATGATATAATATGTTATGCATCAGAGTGCGATTCAGGATTTTCATTTTTATACGTTATACATATTATAAAACAATCACAATATCCTGATTCTATTAGTGAAATCGATTCCTTTTTATTTAGCAAATTTATTCCTCCATGATTGTTTTACTTATTCCTTTGCTTAAAAAGTAACAAAAATCTAGTTCTCTATCTCGAAAAAGTTTAGGATAAATTCCAAATTTACATTTACTCAGGAAATCATTTCAATATTTTTATCTACGTCGGTGAGGCATGATCTTAAGAGAACATGCATTAGTTATCCATCATAAAATTTTTCCATTATCAAATGCACAATTTAAGAAACAATTCCGGCCATCACTATGAAAGTTATTTAATTAATTATTATACATTAAAGTATTATCACGAAAAAAAACTTTAACGTTGCATAGAATTATAACTGTTTGGCCGGAATCAGTTCCAATAACTCAACAGAAATTAAGACTGAAAATAAAAAACAACGCTAACAAAAACGCCGTGGACCAAAATAAATGAAACATTTGGACATATTTACAAACATTCATCCTTCTGCATTTTTAAGTACGATATATCTTCGATTTTAAACAACCAGAACCGAAAAACACGATCCCAGCTCTTCACAAATTTCATAAGATATTGTGTGTTGAAAAAAGTATATCACTGAGATATATTGCAACCAAGAATGATAAACAGAAGAAACAGCTTTCTATTTCATAAAGTTTTCTCTAGATATAAATAGACTGTGAGGAATGCCAGCCGTTTGTTTCTCAACGAAAGCTCACAGCGAATGCAGCTGTTATTTGTTTCTGATTCATAACGTAATTTACGCGAAGAAAGAATCCCTTGTTAGAATTCTTCTTGTCCACCGCGAAGAGCTAATCACTAAACTTATCATGAATTTATAAACCTTGCAATTAATTACCGAGACATAGTAGGGGAAGAGGAATGGCAGACGAAGAGAAGTAATGGTAGAAGGAAGAATTCCTTCCGATCAGATACGATAAACTATTTGATTGGCCGATTCCCATTATATTTACGACCTATTCAAATCAAAAACACTTAGGGTAAATGATATATTACCTAGTCATGTTCTTTGCGCTTGAAAATTTTTGTATCCTTCTCTCATATTCTCGGAATGTTTAACCAATAGTCCTATGAGTGGTTTCGTTGTTTGTCCGAGTAAAGAATTGCGTAGAACATTGATGATGAAGGATGCGAATTTAAAGAGGACTATAAGGAACAATCATGACCTTAAAAACAAACAGGAACTTTATCATGTGCTTAAGAAATTAAATCCTAACTCGGAAACCAAAAATTATAGATATTATGATACGAAAAAAATACAAAAGAGTGTTAAAAAGACAAAAAGCTCATATAATTTTTTTTTGATTTATGAATTATTATTGATTAATAGATCTCAAATATTTATCCAAAAGACATTTTACCCCGAGTTTTACGATCCATATATTCATGAATCGTTTTGACATTAATGAGAGGCACAATATTACCATCAAAAAGTTTAAATGTTTAAGTCACTCGCTGTCTACACGTTGATTTGGATAATTTCCTAATGTGATTATACATATCTTTAAATTTGGGAAGGAGTTAAATATTTCCTGAAGTAGAACATAATAAAATGTGCTACACTGAATCGAATTTTGGGGAAAACGCATCTCTGAGGGAAGAGAAAGTATAGTTTCGAGCGGAAGATGAGGTAAGTAAATACTGATTGTAGCAGAGGTTATCTCTTAACCTGGAGCGATATGCTATTCAAACAAAGAATGACCAGCTTCGACAAAGTAGCTTTAGAGAAGGATAGACTTTTAGAAAAGAGAATAGATACGAGATTTGTTCCTCTGTCGAAAAGAATCGCTTTGGACGTGTATCCCATCGCGGAAGCTGAAGTTAGTCTCATCAGCAGAAACAAGGCTTCCCTTAATCCCCTCCACCTAAAAAAAATCAAGGTTAAAGGTTGAGTTTCAACGTTCATCAGAGCCAATAAAAAAGGGGGAGCACGAGCGAGGATATTTTGGTGCGCACATAGCGAATGATACGACCTCGAGCGGGGGCACATCCTCTTCGAGGTCTCCCACAACCATTAACTCCCGTCTGTCGCATCCTCTCGCATCATCTCAGGGGAATATCCCCCTCCCGGATTCGTACTAGGTCTACCAAGGCACAAAGTTTATTGCTCTGTAGTTACACTGAACACAAGTACTTTATTTGAAGGGTTTTCCTCGCTTCAAAGTTTCTTCCTTTTGATTGTTCCATTCTTTGAGTCCGACACTCGAGTACGTTGACTGTTGGCACTCGATCAATTTTCCAATTGGTCTCGAACTTTTTTGAGATCAAAAGACCTCCCAACACAGGGAGTTAAGCTGTGACGGGATTCTATTTAGATTTTTCAATATTCCTTTGTAAAAAAAACTTGAGCAATGTTTCACCGCGGTTTAAGTTTGGGGCCAACAATAAAAGATGGCTAATAAAATCCTAAGTGAAGAGATTATATTTCCTAGGAGAACACTGGAAAGTTCTTTGGGTGAGATAATAAAGAACGAAGTGATAAGAAATCGCTTCAATAAGCAATGAATAGCAGAATAGCGGTGAATGAATAGCAGAATACGATTGTTAATGTTTATATCAAACGAAAAAGTCAATATAAGAATATAATTACAGATCTCCATTTAAAAGAAAGTAAGACAGGCCAATAAAATATTGTATAAAGATGAAACAGGCGCGATCTTATGCCGTGAGATGGAGAAGAAGTTCGTGAAAGTGGTATTGGATTCGATTCTTGGTTGGAGCCACTAATTAATACTACTAATCCATACCACTATTACAGGAGAAGAATTAGAAGACGATTTTATGGATATTTTCCATCTTCTTTTGAATTCACATTCGTAAACTTAAATGAACCAATAAATAGTGTGATATTAGTTATATATACCCTAGAAATGTATTGTCTAACTTCTCATTTGCCATTTTCACTAAGGAAATACAATCATTTTTCCAACTTTCCTACCGACGTACAATTCAATTATAAAATTCTCTACTATATACAACCTGTCTTTTACACTGAATCTTAAAGACCGAATGACGATGAGGATCCCCGGTATTACAAATTATTGGTGTACATAGTATTTTAAGAAATTGTCCAAATTCGAATAATTGACTTATACAGTGGAAATACAGAGGCGCCTTCTCCTAGATCAGGAACGTGGAACCTATTTTCGAGCGAGTGCCAACATTTTCAAAGTCTTAGAATTGTGTGCCAACTACGGCGTGGGACAATATTTTATTAGATCCACGAGGGGCAAAAGATGGCTTTCGCTTAAGACGAAACGAATTTATGCAAATAACCGGTGTAATTCATACTCATACTCATTCTGAGGCTTTGACGTTTCCTTTTAAGAATATGAAACATAGCTGGAGTCGTCACAGTTCTTAGTGCCAGCAAAATTTTCCAGCAAATCATTTCTGGCACGTGCGCCAAAAGTTCACCACCCTCGATCTAGATCGTATTCTCAAGAAACATGCATACAATCTTCTAATTAAACTATAACGTCGTTAAGAAGAAAATGATAATTATGTATACCTCACGATAACGCAATACCATCATTGGTATTGGAAAGCTAACAGATTCCAAGTTTCCGTATTACATTTAGGAAGGATAGAGTATGGGACAGTCCTTTACTTTCAATCAACGTAATTATAACTCCACCACTGTTTTCTGTCAACTGCTTTAGAAGGAAATCTTCCAATGTAGTTTGATTTCAGCCTTAGTACTCAGCCTCAGCCTTTACTAAAATTGAATATATCGTGTTGCTAAAATTTTGTTCCATCCTTCCAAATAAAACTTAAAACATCGCAACATTATAATCAGGATTCAAATTCTAATTTTAGGTATAACCATTATTCTTAAAGATAGATATTGGCTTCGGAGATAAATACACAAATACTCAAATGCGACAGTAAAACACCCATGTAAAGCAAGAAGAAATTGCAGTAGGATTCCATAATTGTTTTATATAGCCCTGACAAAAGTCGTTGCTGAAGGAATCTATGAGGTAGAAAGCTTAAATTTCCGGCAATCGATATTGCCTCAGAAGTAATTATAACTCGTGAAAACAATTAATGCTGTGAAAACATAACATTAAATGAAAGTTCAAGGTTCTGTAATTCGTGCTATCCAAAATTACGCGAAACAAGTACACCAATGAAACGCTTTTAGCACACAACCGTTAAGTATAAAATTCGCACATTTTAAGCTGAAAATACATTCCATAAGCAGCATTAAATTCACTCCATCGACCTTCTTTGAATAACGGTTTCCATAGTTGTTTAATATTCAAAACAATGGATGAGAATAAGTCGCAAATTCTTGGCATCGTTCCCATGTGCCGCAAATGCGTTTTTCGCCGAGTCACAATTTAGTCTTTACATTCCCACTAGGGAAGACGGAATGATTTTCTCCCCAAGCCTTATTTTCTAGAGCCCTTCCAAGTCCCTTAGCTGTCAAAACTCGCAAATAGTCTTTCCTCTATTGCACACAAGTCGAGAGATGAGTTGGGGGCGGAGTTGAGGTACGTCCGGGAAAGATAACGCGTCCGTATTCCTGCGAGGAAACGTCGGCCTTGCCGAAGGGACGAAACAGAGAGGAAAAAACAACGCTGACAGTCCACGTTTTATCGCTCAGCGGTCCACGTTACGAGTGAGCGTCATAAAAGCAAAAAAGGGCATATCGTTTAGATACGTTCCAAAAGCTTCCAGGAAAATTTACATTACCAAAACTTTTCGAAAATATTTTTTTCGGCGTTTATAAAATGATTTTTTGCTGAAATGGGCTGTCGAAATTCGATGAAAATTTTACGGCGAAATAAAAATGTTTGAGGAAAACATCCGAGAATAAACGCCGCGGAAACAACATTTACGAATTCCGAGCTAATGTTTTCCCCCACGAGAACCGGTGATGATTGGTTATTAAACGCGGAAAGCTTTAAGATTTTCCAGCGAGATGCAAATAAATAAAAGAGCTTTGAAATTTATCACTACTGCTGCATTTCGTTCCATACGGTAGGCAACATCGAAGGATATTAAATTCAGAGAATTTATGAAAAGGAAATGGTCAGGAATCATCATTGTTTTACGTTGTAATTAATTCAGCCTTACTTAATTAAGTACTTTACTGCCTTGCAGTTAATTTCAGGTGATACTAAGACATTTATTTGCTTCACAAAACTCACTTCTAACGAGGTAAAACTTTAGGAAGAGAGGTAGTAGACAAGCATTCATCTGAGAATTAAGCTGAACAGCGCTGTGAGAATTTCTTTCAAAATACTAATTTATGTTGATAGTTTCGAATGTACAATCTCTTAGAAGTGATTCGAATAGAATTCGAATGTGTTTTAATTTCAACTTTGTGGATGAAAGACAAATATAAAGAAACTGGATATAAAATATCTTCAACTCTAGCATAACTTCGTAGAATTATCAAATTTCAAGAATGCAAAAACTAAAATCGCTTCTTATTGCTCACACGATGATGATGATTACTTTTAGATAGATAGCGGATGGAGAGGATGCTAACAAAATAAATCTACGAGAGAAGATGGTATTAAATATTAAAGATACTAATAAAAAACATTTAAATTTCACTTCAAATCATCTAGACTTAGGATAATTTGAAATCTGATTCCAATTATATTGAAGATGAAATTGCCTTTGTCTAACTTTATTAAGCAATATTTTAGGTATTGCTGTACTAAAAATTATTTTCCAAAATAGCATCGGGTATGACAGAGAGTTTGTTTCTCCTTTACTTTTCAATCTAAAATTAAATATTTTAGTGATGTGGAGTCTTTTTCCTGATAGTATGAGGTCGGTAGAAGCTAACTCCTGAGGTAACTCCCGCGCTACTCTGACTTTTTCGATAAATGGAATTATCGATTGGAGACTATCTTAGGGAAGAGGTCACAGCACGTGACCGATCCATCAGTGACGTGAAACCAATGACACACTTAACGGAGGATTCTAAAACGTGTTCACGCCAGTCACCGTGGAAAGAGTCACCATCTGCATAATCATGACTGCCCTCAAATGAAGCTCTAACATCTCCTCGCTTTAATAAAATCTCATCTGGAAAATCAACAGGAAGTTATTTTTGATGTTTTAATTTATACTTAATTCCAACAGTACATTCCCTGAACAGGAAAAAGGTGTAGGCATTAGGAAATAAGAATTTATAACAGCAAAGAGCTGCGGAAAAGCTGAGAATTTCAGCTTCATTGCCATGGAAAATTACTCAGTCAATTCCAAAACCGTAATATATCTTTCCACGAAGTTACACCTTCAAGGATTGATTGTTTTGACATTGGATTGGATTGATTTTCATTGCTTGAAAATATAGAAGCTGTGCATAAAATAAAGAATCTCGATTCCCATGGAAGGCTTTAATTAGGAAAAAAGGTGACGAAGAAGAACAATTTGTACTTTTTCCACAGTACTATTTAATACTGTGGAAAAAGTACAAATTGCTCTTCTTCATCATGACGTATTTCCATCAGACATAGCCAGAGACTGTGAATTTTATTAGGAAAAAAGGGTTTAAAAATTTTACTAGAAGATAATTATCATGATCCGTATATCATAATTTTATCTATAACATCGGTAAAATATTTAGCATGGAAATATTCCTAATGAAAGCATCTGAGAAGAATAAAAATATTTTCCAAAACAGCCATTCTATACTTTTAAAGATTTTTAATGTAACATAGATTTCCCGGACGAAGATATCATTGCAAGATCTATATTATTGAAAAATACCTACATTAGGATAATCTTCCAACATAAAACTAGATCAAAACCACGTACGACTTCTGGCTATACAAACGTATACATTGCAAAGTGTGTAAGTGTACATTTACATCAACGATACATCCTAAACTATATTTTAAATGTATGCAGGTCAGTTATCAAACCCTGCGATTATTTGACGATCGAGGGATTGTCGTATCGATTCGCAATTTAATAAAATCGTAACTTTTATACGATATCGAGAAATGATTATTTTATTACTGTTTTTCGATAATATTTGGTTGCAATTCTCGTTTTACCTTTAATTTCTAAGTTCATATACCAATTAAAAATTGCATTTATCAGTGTGAAGTTTCTGACACCCATCGAGCGTAGGTTATGGAGATGAGCAAAACTATTGTCTCTTTAGCGGAATTTATTGCAAATACGAAGAGTATCGATCTAGAAGAATTAAATTGGTTGCATTAAATATTGTGATATATTACTATACGCAGATGACGTTATACTAATAGCCTCAAGTAAAGATATTGACGGAGCTATAGGTATTGCATATGCATCATGATTTAAATTATATATCTAAATGGGCCCATGATAAAGATCTAGTTATTAATTAAAAAATCTAAATGTATGCGTTTTTGGTACCTTGAGTGAATAAAAACATTAGACATTGGAGCTGCATAATCATGATTGCTTACATTGAAATATTAATGAACTTTATTGTAATTGACAGAATTTAGATCAAGTATCAGAGTATTATTATATAGGAGTAGTTATTGACCAAAATTTTAAGTTTAAGGCACTTATTGATAAAGTATATAATTATTTGAGAAAAGTTTCATATTAATTGTACCTTGTAATTAGGGGAACTACAAGGTTATTTTTCTCGCGGATTCAAACTGCCGAAGCTTATAGAATAACTCTAAAATAATATTGGTCATTCGCAAAATTCGTCGAATAATTTTGAGAGGACTTGGAGACTCGTTACGTGATCGCCTATTTGCTCTTCCTTGAAACGGCTATTTTAGCAAACCAATCCGAAGGCTTTCTCTAATGCACCCCAATCATTTCAAATTCGCCGAACAAAATTCTCCAATCTGAAGACGTAACCTTTCTCCTCATCATCTGCACACTGCGAGAGATCTTCTGGTAGAATTTAGACGCTTCCGTGTGAAAGTGATTCGAGGACTTCTTCAATGCACTTTAGTGGCAGAGAAAAGCTTTGTCCACAAAGGGTTACGTGATCATTCATCGGCTTATATTAGTTAATTTTTAATTATCTCCATATTTTCACTTGAGGGTTTTCCTAGAGCTAATGAAATTTCTGATAATGAACTTTCGGTGTTATCTGATTAGTGCCCTATAAGCCTTGCATGCCCTCTTAATTAGAGATAATACTTCAACAATGACTACCTATGCTTCCATAGTTGGAGGATGAAATATGATAATTAATTTATTATAGATAACAATAAAATTGATTACTCTTATAGCTGATGAATATTATGACGATGAAACTGAAATTAACGAATTTTAATAGCACTTTGTTTCCATTTCAACATTTTAAATGTATGAAACTAAAATATATGAAGAAAAATAAAAAATGAGTATGATTGTATTAGTGTGGTATCGAGATTATACGAAAGATATATTATCAGAGTAAATAAAAAATGAGAAATAAAGAGTAATAATAAACGATATTTCGCCGTTGATATTATCTTTGTAATTAGCCAAACAATGATGAAAACAGCGTAATTATATTAGTAACACCTCGAAAATAAACAAAATAGGACAGTGAACTGCGCATTTTCTGTTTATATATTGTCAGATAAATACAAACAAATTATGATAAACAAAGAAGTCATCCTTGTGTCATAACACAATATGATGAAAACAATATCGCAGTGAAGAATTGACTACCAATTTTCCGCTAAAGGAAATATTCCTCAGATGTTGAGTATCACTTCACCCGATCATTAAAAATCGATTGATGAGCTCCTCATAGCCAAGGTCTTCGCCTCGTATTCGAGTGCTCTTCATGTTAATATTATGTAAAGTAACGGGCCCGCTATTTGTTTAAGGCTTCGCTAAGTCTAAACCTTTGGCAATGACCTAATCGCGTTTCGCTTATTTTCCTTTCTCACCGGCTTAGGAGGACTCGAATTTCGCAAAGTAAACAGAATTCCGTCCTACTAATTAGAATACACTTTGGTCTATTCCAAACGGTGGCAGATGTTTGAGGAGTTGTTCTTATGGACGTAACAAAATTGGAGAAAATTAAGAAACTCTGATTGATTGAGCAAGAGAGAACGTTGAATGAGCTTTGGAGTTTGTATTCTTTTGTTTTCTTGACACCTCGGTGCCCTTTAAAGTCGAATTTAAATTACTGGCATCGAAATCCTTTGATGAATCGTAATTTTCTCCAATATAGGAATTCCAACCCAATTAATTAAAATAAACATAAACCTAGAGATTATCAATTTTTAAGGGTAGATATTCATTTAAATCACATTAAATAGCTCATCATTTTGTCATAAGTCGGTTGTATGCCTTAGGTGTATCCGTACGTAATAAATAATGAAAAAAAATATAAACATTGATGCGCATATTTTCAAATCGAGCTTAAATATTTTTAAACATAACTGTTAGATAAACTTCTTTGGGCTTAATGCTAGTTTTAGCGCAATATTTTCGAGAGTTATTCTGTTTACAACTTTATATTACGCAAACCTTTGACAAAACATTCGATTGTTAAAGGGAATTAAAATTCATTTACCCACAGCTTTCTTCTCGATATATTAAAATTTCTACTGAAACGAAAATAATCAACATTTTAAATTTACCGAAAAGTTTGGATAAAAATTTCGTGGTGTGCAATGGATTGTTTTTCCTGCAGTTAAACTATTACAAAGGAATTCCTTCGAATGTTGGTGAATAAGTATTAAGTTTAAATTAAATTTAAAAAATATAACATTTAATGAACATGTTTCATATTTTATATTATGTGAATCAAATCCAAGAGAATAAGAGCAGCTGTCATACATATTCTTTATATCATAGCCGCGATTTCGAATTTCGTGGAACTTAAACGAACGAATTTCGCATGTTTCAATAACTCTTCTTCTGCAGCTCAGGAGATGTCCTCAGAATATTTACAAAAAATTCGTGGTCAAACGATTAGGAACCCATTAAAATGATAGTGTAAAGATATTTCGTTTTGTAATCACTAATAAGAACACAATATATCGAGGTCTGCATGAGTCGGTCCCCAATTCAATAAAAAGGCGATTCAATAAATTTTAATTTATTTTTAATAAATTAAAATTTAATTTATTTTAATAAATTTTATTCACACAAAATAAAAAAATCAAGTAATAATTGTGGCAATATATGTATATTAATAAAATTGCTTCAAGCTCTCACACAGGGAATGCATTTTTAGGGCCAATTGAATCCATCTAAGAGCAGAATGATTATGAAAATTAATGTAAAACTAACATTTTGTATTCCAACTGTAATTCATCTACGTTATTCTTTAAAGGCGGTAAAGCTGGAAGTATTCAACAGAATCGGGTGGTAATCAAGTTCCATTGCATCAATTAATCTTACTCCGCATAAGATAAGTGGGAAAGATGAGAGAGTTTGGTTGGAAATGTAATTTTTGTATTATGAGAAGAAACTTTTAAAATATCTTCAACTGTAAATATTCAATTTTGATTTTATACGGTGCAACATGGAAATATTTATGAGATTGGATGAATTAATTTGGAACATCAATGGAATTGCAGGTATTCATCCTATCATTGATTCAAACAATTCTTCAAAGTTACTATTTATTAAATTTTTATCTACCAAAGAACCCTCTGAACCCTACGTAAAAGAGAAGTGCCTATGACTAAATCGGCTACGTTGAAGATAAATAGCCGTTTTCCTTCCTCTTCAGTATCGGAGAGATCGAGGTGCTCGTGGTAAATATTTCATCAAATATATCTGAGCCCCAAGGAAGAGTTCTGCGTGAAAATCAATGCGGTATCTCTCTCGTATGTTTTCGCATCCAGCACATTCACAGTGACGCTCACAAATCAAACTCTTAACCCATATTCCACTTGCCCCTCTGAAAAATGATTTCACATTTCTTACTTGTACGAAAACGGCTAACACTCTTCATATTACACACACAACCTTAGTGCGGTTAAATACCACACGCGGGCGTAATAAGATATCACATAACTTCAACATGAGATTTTTAACTTTTTCCAGAGAAACATTTCCTATTTCATAATCTTATTTATATGAGATGTGAGAATAAAATGCAGAAGTCCTTCGGAGAAATCCACATAAAAAACGAAGCTTTTCCTTCTTTTTGTCAACTCTTGAGGTTTGCAGCGTAAGTTTAAGAGGTGAAAGGACAGGAGAAAAATAATACGGAAGCCCACTGTACAGCCGTCAAACATGTGCGATAACATTCTCCACCGTAATATTGAAAATTTCTAGCAAAATTTTATTTTTGGTCATTTCATCAAAATATAATCGCGAATTGTGTTGAAAATTATAATTAATGGATAAGAAAAAGATAAGATTTTGCTTTAAAAATCAGAGAAGTTGTCCAGCGGTAAAATAATTATCATGTTTGGTGGAGAAAGCGTTTGAGGTGATCATAATGACATTTTCGGCTGTTATATTCACGCAGACAGGAAAAGAAATAAACCTGATTCCCAACATGTTCGCGCAATAGGATTCATGTTGTCATTCCATATTCAAGAAAAATAATATCGAATTTCACTCCATCTCGAAAAGAGTAGGATGAAGAAATTTCTAAGAAGTATTCTAATGAAAAGGATATCTAGAAAAATTTTCTATTGTTTTCATTAATTGCAGTATTAGAAAAGGCGAGTTGACCTACCTAATCTGAATCAATTAATGTAATCAAGTAGGCTAGAAGGCAAAGTTAAATATTCTTGGAGTATCAATTTTTACTCAGTAGAAATACTAAGGATAAATAGTATTATTCTTCCACTATTGTTTCCAGAATCAGTTATTTTATCTGAGACTGCGACTTCTGATATAGTAGAAACAACATTGTTACATTTGTTCTATTCTCTCAATTAATTCACAAGGAGCAGAATCTGATAAAAATTATTCACATACCGAGTAAAATCGGAATAAAAAAAATTCAACGTCCTATTCTTGCCATATTTAAAATGAATAGTAAATTCGTAAATCGGTTTAAGAGCTGTCAAATATCTCGTTTAAATTAGTAGAAGAACTATACAGAAACGGTTTCAAAGTCTCTCTAAGTCTTCTAAAACCTATCTGCTTTTCTCACTCCTTAAACTGATACTAAGCACTGTTTTCAATAAAATATTTTTACGTAAAATTTATTTCTAAATTAAGAAGGGCGTCACGTTGCAAAACAGCTGGAATCAGCGCAGCGTAAGAATAAGATCTCCAAGATAATTCAATTTTATTGTATCTCAAGAGCTGGGGTAAGCTTCTGGATGCCTGCGGAGGCAATGAAATCTCGCTTTTATAAGGGTCTTGTCTTTATTATACTCCACGCTTCTTATATACGGATCTGAGGATTTGTTAGAGTAACAGAGTAGTAAAAGTTAATAAATGTAATTGATAATCTATTGTGTATAGAATTGAATGCACAAGGAAGTTTAATGTTACTTTAGATTTTAATTTCATATTATATCTCCAAGATAAATATGAAATTAAATGCCTCATAAATCTGGCTCTCGATCAAAAACCTTGCTCGACACAGCCCTGATGGCTCCATCGGGAGTTACATGTGAAACAGGATTGGCATTACTATACTTGAGTTTGGTAATAAATCTACCCACTTTTGACTCAATCAATACAATTCAAAAATTCAATAGATCGATTAGCTCCGATGGACCCCGGATATCCGTTCTCCTGGAGACCAAGCAAATCGTTAGCTCCGCTGTCAACGAGCGTTGACATCTCTTGGAGACGAGGAGATTACATGTCAGTCCGTTACACATTGGAGTATAAAGATCCATATCGTGAAATAAGAGCGAATGATCTCGGTTGTCGGTCGTCATTTGTCTCAGTTATCCCAATACACTCACCGGCGCCGCACTCCCACTCATGTTGCGATGTCCGATTCTCACTTTAACACTTAACTGCAGAAGATCCCAACTGCCGATGGTGATCACCGCACACTCCTGGAGCTTTAAATACGAAGGGGTGGGAGTGAGGAGAGAGAGAGACCTTCCCTTTCTCCGCGGACACCCACTCTTCGCCTCGGGGGCAATACACCACCGCGGATCTTCCCTTGATATCGCCCTCAACTGATAAACATCGTCCCAAGGTGGATTCCGCGAGAATAAACAGCCGGACCCTATTTTATGTCTCCATAGAGAGTTGCGAAATAGACTCTGACGGGCCATTTTTCATTGAGATTCCCGCCTGTCCGAAAATTTTTCTTTGACTTGCTCAACCACTTTTGGTGGTCAACAGTTTCGGATTTCCATCATCGTGTCAAACAGAACACGACATGGATATTCTCGCTTAAAAACCAATTTGTATCCATAAAATATTACCTTTAAGCAAAATAATGCATATATATCCTATGACTAATTTACTTTTAAGTAGTAATTAGCTATTAATTGCAAATCAATCCCCCGTTTATTGATTCTAGGATTCTTGTGAAAGTATCTCTAATGTAACTCAATCAATTTAACTTCCATATGAAGATGCATTATTGGAAATATAAGAATAACAATCGATCTTACTAATTGTCTTTTGGAGATGATCATTTTAGCGAGAAATTCGATCACGGATGAAAATCAATATCAAAGAATTTCACTAAAGCTAATGATTTCATCAAGGTAGTATAATACAACTATAATGTTAACATGATAACTATATTTAAATTATAAATGTTTTTTATTAGTAGGGGAGATCGGGCTGGTTGGCCCAGTCGAGTTATTTAACACAATAAACGCTAGATCGTGCTAGGAATCAATCAGTAGGTTGTTAGTTCTGTCCCCCTTCATCAACAGGACCACTATTGCCGGCGGAGCATTTTTGGACAAGTTGTAGTTATTAATTGTTTTTGTGCGTGCTTCAGTAAAATTCTACTCGTCGGTTAAATGTGTTTTATTTAAATTTTGCTTACTTTAGGCGCAACAGGTGAATAGTATAATTAAAGGTCATAGTTTAAGGATTATTTCTGCATGGTATGCATTCGAAATAGCTTCAGCGGTTTTTGTCACTAATAGAATTTATTGTAAACATGGCGATGGGGCAGGTTGGCCCAGAAACGACGGGGTATGATGGCCACCCGGGCCAACCTGCCCCGTCCTATATATTTTTTTAAAACTCGATGAAAGGTTAATTATAATTATAATAATATGTATAATTCGTCCAGTTTTTTCAATGTTAATATAATTTTCAAAGTTAAACATATTTTGATTTGTTACAGAGGCCAAAAGATCGTCATAATCACGAGATATTAAAAGCATTTCAAAATAAAACACGAACCTGTAAAATTTGTTATAATATTAAATAAAAATTATTATTATTTATCCAACGACATACATATGCATGTATAAGACATGTCAATAATAAACAATCAATCAGATCAACACAACACAGTCAAACTTTACATTATAATCACATTATAAAAAACATTAGAGTAACGATACAGCAAAAAAATAGTTCTTAACCGTTTTCAATAGGTCGATGTTGCATCAAAGTCATAATCGATCGACAATTGGCCAAAACTGCCAACCATCAACGAAGGGCAGTCTTCCACGGTTAGTTGCTTTGAGTGATTGTAAATTATTTCCTTTCTGACGCATTATATTAATTTCCATATTTTTCTAGTTTATTTACTACATAGCTTATTGTTTATAGACACACACTGATATCTCCCTCCCAATTAACTTTCTAAGAGTCTCGATGGAGTAGTCCTTATGCCATAGGAGTATAATTTTGAAAGAAGTTTTTTATGGGAAACACTGTCGAATGCCTTACACAAGTCACTGAAGGAAACTAGAGTAGTTTCATTGCTTTCAAAGGAACAATGTATATTATTGATCGTTGACATGATACATTCTATGGCACCGCTGCCTTTCAGGAAACCAAATTGTGTGGGACTTATTAGATTGTTCTTTTCAAAGTAATTAAATATTCTTGAAAATAATGCTTTCTCTATTATTTTAGAAAAGACAGGAATTATTGAGGGGGGAATGTAGCTTGAAGGGTCATTTTTCTCACCTTTTTTGTGTATTGGGATAACTTTTGTGATTTTTAATTGTTCTGGATAATTACCAGATTCAAATATCTGATTAATAACTTTGGTTAGAGGATATGCTATAGCATGTGCTATGCCTTTTAACAGCTTTGAATTCATGCCATATATATCACAGCAGTTACTGGTTTTTAACGAGGCAATTATGTTGAATATTTCTTTTTCAGTTATAGGTGCTAACTTTAATGACTTTGAGTTGAATTAATTAAACTATTAGATATATTATACTATATTACATTGTGCTGTTTTATGTTAGAGCCTTCAATTAACTTTTCAATTAAATTGGTGAAGTAATCATTAAAGACATCAAGTGACATATTTGTTAAGCAGCTTTCAGACTTAAGTTGAGTCTCAACCTTGATTACTTTCCATAAAGCTTTTGATTTATTATTAGATGTGGCAATGTATTTATTGTTTGCTTCCACTTTTGGTTGCCTAATCCTGTAGCCTTTTAAGGTCTTTACTAATAACCATTAGTTTTATTTTGATTTCCTAAAGTTATACTAGTTTAACTTATCAAAAGATTGTATGGGTCAACGTGCTCCAGCCTCTGGGCCAACCTACCCCGATGTAGGGGCTGATTGGCCCACTCGACATACATCCAGTAATTATTATATTTTTTAATTTTTAACTCATATTTTCAAGTTTAATAATTGCCATCCAGATTTAGTAAGAATGCATCTAAAATTTAGCAATAATTTCATAAGTTTAAATACGTACAAAAAATTATATATAATAAATAAAAAATGGGCCAACCTGCCCCGGTCTCCCCTATTCTTTTAATACTTTTTCGTTCAACTCTGAAATCAATTTCGAAATAAACGCAATCTTATCGATGAATAAAAATTAAGCAGATTCAAGAGAACCCCAAATCAATGAAAGGCAGTAAGATGTTATTTTTAATTAGAGTTGTCCTCTTGTTTTGAAACGAACGCCGAGTTCTCCAGTAATTTGGTGAACGGCTAACGAGGCAGATGTGTTTACTTTCATCGCAAGGCATCGGTCGCCTCAATTTACGAGGACATTAAATCAACCTTCTCTGATTTTTCAGAAATCGGGAAATGACCACTTTGGAGGCCAACGGCATTCTTGTGAGGTGTCGGATTACCGAATAGCACAAACACAATTTCTTCTCCGATGAGATATGCAGTCGTCGAAAGTTTAGCCAAATGTCACGAATGGCAATCAATAACTCTCGAATCCATAGAATTCTGCCGAAACCTATTTCAGAAGAGAAATCCCGTTAGTATTTTGTAATTAAAAATCCGAAATATAAGAGATAAAACAGTCTTTCTCTACCTCGTTTTGAAGCGATAGACACAGTAGTAAAATCTAAAAGCTCAGACGTTACAGAATGTCATGTAGTATTTAACAAGGCTAAGTATACTTGAAGGAAGGAAGAAGAATGGAAAAATTATGCGTAACATTTTAGGGTCAAAATACAAAAATAGGAGACGAAAGATCAAGATTAATGGCTTCATAATTCATAGAAATAGAGAGAAAGACTGGATATACAAGGGTAAGTGAAGAGTATATCTCTGTAAATGATTTCCTGGCCGATAAAAATGTATGGATAAAGGCTGTGAAAAGAATACTTGAATCTTTAGACCTAAACACAAAACCTCAAAGTCGTGGATTACGAAAGGCCAGTACGAAATAAACGTGGCCAAGGAAAAAGAAAACAAACCTAAAGGGATTCGGGAGTAAAAAATTCGGAAAACTTCAAATTTCCTGGATTTTCAAGTAAAAAAGAAAATAAAATAGGGGTATAGATAGAAGAAAGGAAAAGTAACAAAGAACACGATCGAAACAGGATGTATGAGGAGGATGGATAGAAATTAGAAAGATCAATAATTTTGATAACTGCATATAAGGAAAGGGTTGGGGTGACTTTGCACATAAGGGCGTGCACCCAGGAAAATTCCCAAGGAAAAACGGACTTGAAAAAGGTCTGACAGGACCGGGAATCGAATCGAACTGCATTCTAGATGGTCCTTAGATATACAAAATGAGAGAAAGAAGGTGAAGAAAAATTGAGCTCATAAACCTCTGTTTTCTTCAGTTTACTTCGAAGACATCTCAAAAATAAGGCTTGTAACTAAAGTTGCAACGTATCTTGCTTTGTAGCTGCTGTACACACAGTGAATGAAATCGATGTATACAGAATGCAACCATTATATATAAGAGCGTGTTTTGCGAAGAAAATGATCTACTTTTCGATGAAGTTCAGCTTTTACGTATATTTCAATAGATGCGAGAAAAATTTGGTTTATGAGTAATTTAAGTAAAATTAAGTGCTTTATGGGATAAGATCAGATTATTCCCAAAGGAAAAACTTTAATATATTCATTGTGACTGCAACGGATAACAGAGAGAGTTATTGAGAAACATCATTGGGAATTCGTTATTTGAAAGTATTTTTCGCGTAATGATCACCTCATTTATCTTCAGCGTTGATGAAGGCTATCATTATAATTTAAAAGCCTTCAACTCTCGATTGATATTTCCAATGAGGATAAATCGATTTTATCAATTTTAATGATGAAAAAATCCTTCATTAAAATTTTATTAAAGATCTGTGAAAATATTAGGAATTATTTTTCGGAAATATTTCGCAAGCATTGCCTGACGATTTTTTATTTCGCATCCAACCCATGATATATCTTTCCTCTATTGTTTTAATTCATCCATGGGTCAATATCTGTATATTTTGGTATTTTCTGTCGATGCATCCTCTAAAATTTCAACCCACGATATCTTTTTCATTTCTTACAATTCTGAATTCTTTTCTGTGCTGATCTGTCAATTTTCATAGGGACTATGTTAATTTTTTAACCCATTTTAGTTTCTTCTCAAAAGAATTTTATAGTTACTTTTGTTCTGTTTTAATATGTTTCGGAGGCATTAATTCATGATTGTATTAATCAAGTAACATTCCTTTTAGAGTGCTCACGTACATGCACTAATACCAACAATAGGCCATCCTATTAATATTCGAAAAGCTACGCCTGCAGCACAGCAATCACGGGCCTCCCAATGAAAAATAATCGAAGGGAAGATGAGCAAAATTAAGACCAAACCTTTCGAAAACATTTGGAATGACCTCTGAAAGATATTATTTTACAGAAATTTACGACGAATACAAATTTTACGACGATTTTGCAGTTGGTAATTTGTTCACGGCAGAAAGATGTGCGAAAGGTTCCTTTCATTAAATGGGCTTAAATGGTTGTTAAAATTTGAAAGTTAGCTTCAAGTTTCCTCTTTGAAATGAGTTTTCTCCGAATTTGTTGAAATGCGATACAGTTGAGGTTGTGGAAACGAGACTTTACAATATTGAGTAATAAACGAGGATATAAATATCTACTACGTAATTCTTTGATGTCAGTAAGAAAAGGTTCTCAGTCTAAATAGTTTCGGCAATTACTTTATAATAATTCTTGCCATAAATAAAATAGTAGAAATTACGTGTTACTCTTCCACATATCGGGGAATAAGTTGACAATAACGGAAAAATTAGGTTAAGAAAAGTTTGATCGGAAGATAAAACAGTCGTGTAGTTATAAAATGCTTTTAAAACAGTTTCGTCGCTGCAGACTTCAACTCGCACAAAAAAAAGCTTTGTGGTCTACTTTATGATTACGAATAGCGATGGATAAGCCTCAGATTTTTCTAGAAGAACTTAAAATATCTTAATAAATCCGTGATTTTTCTGTACTTGTTTGTGATTAGTAAATAGGCACTGTTTGCGATATACTGCATTGGGGGCGTTTTCCAAGGAGATATTTTATTTCACACGAATTGCCTGCACTCCGAGGGTATTTATTAGGATTCGATGATAGATTGAGATGTAGCACAACATTTTTATGGCTTCGATCTGGAATAGCAAATGTGAACATACGTTGTCTTAACACCTACCTCTGACGTATAGTATATCGATTCAATAAAAGTTGCTGTTAGACAAAAATTGGCTCAAAGAACCCACGCGAACCCATTAAACGTGACTTACTCGTAAACTATCATCCGCTATTTTGAGCTCTTATTAAAAGCAAATTTCCCAAACTTTTAAAGCTCTCAGAGGCACACCATTAAAATCGGTTAAATGTCTTTTCATTTATTACTGCAAAACTTTTCTCTTTCTAGCACCAAGAAAATTCCCCAGCAGATTTCCTGTTTCACTTCCTTTAGCAGATACGACCCTTATCTAAACGTTTCTTCTTTTTCGACATAACCGTTTCCTTTTCCTCTATATTTCTTTTACTCGTTTATTTCTTTGCCGAGCTAAATTACATACAGCCAGGAGCATTGATTCAAAATTTAAGATATCCTCCTTGTTTTAGCTAGTAGGACACATTTTAAATGGGTATGTTGGGGTGATTCTAATTACTAGTAGGAATACCGCAAATTATCACGAGTAGAAACCATCTTGAGGAAAATTTGAATTACGCCACCAGAAATGATTCGAAATTCTTCTAAAGCTGAGAGAATTTCCTCTTGCTTGGACTTCTCCGTCATCGTAAATATACCTCTGCATCAGAGTATATCTCCGTCGAATTTGTAAAAAAGAACGTAAAAAACTCTTTTCTGTCTCTAGAATGCAAAAAAAACACAATCTTAACAATCTGTTCCCATAATGATTTATTTTGGTGAATTGTAGAGAGATAGACATCAACATTGTAATTTAATTAAAGCCTTGGTGCTGCTGTACTGTTGAGGGCGGAATTACTCAAAAAGAAAAGACTTCCGATTTCAAGTACTTCATTGAGAAAATTAAATGGAAACATACTCATAGTACTAAATAATAGATTTTAAATTAAAGGCTTTTTAGCAAACAACTATTGTAAGGAATCTCAGTCAGGCGAATGAAAAATGTTCGCATGATGATGTTCGCACTGGCTTTCGTAAAAGTATTTGAAGGAAATTAAAATGAAGTAGATTTTAGAGTAAAAGGCTCTTCTAGGAAGCTACTAAAAGATACTAGGGAATATATTAATTCATAATTACGAACGTATGAATCATCCAGTGTAACACCATCACTAATAAGAGCTTACAGGACATTTTAAGAACATCGATTTCTTGTATAATCCCACTTAAAATGAACCATGCTAATAAAAATATCACATGTATCACATAAGTAACGTTTTTATGATTCAATAAATACTCATGGTATGTACATTATGAGATAACCGTCTTCGAGATTTCTTATTAAAGGCCTGCGGTCATGTTCGGTAAAATCCACATTCTTGTTTTAAGCTGTGGAGCATTGATCTAAGTAAACGAGGTTTATCTCGAGAAGCAACTGTTTACTTTGAGATGCTCTCGAGTGAGGAGTGCACGACAGAATCAAGACGTAGTTGATCGGTGGCGTGAAAAATAGGAAGGTGGTGTAAAACAAGACCAAGGCTCAGAAAACATCCAAAAGGAATTGAAAGTCTCCCTCCTTTATGCAAGCTACTCAGCAGGAATTGATAAAACTATTAAAGTGGAGTATATAGTCATACATCGAATAAAATGAGCGAAGATTGTTTCATCTAACACGAATTCATAAATATATGGCAGAAGTTATGAACCGATTCAACCATAATTCAATAGTAGCTCCAGTGATATGTGAAATAGCCTTCATGTATCCGTTCAAATCAGGTGATCGGTAACTTCTAATAATTTAAAGAGGTAAGTTTCACTGCTCTCAAAAATTTCTGCCTATTACTAGAAGGAGCTAATATATTAAACACATAATTAAATCTAACTACAATATGTTAATAGACACAAACAACAAACCCCTTGAACTACCTTCACGGCAAGTTTTTATAGACTAAAAATAATCATTAATTGAGAGTTCGAGCCAATAATCGTTTGCCTGTTTCTCATTCCAATCCCAAAGAATCTCGTTGATGGTGAAACAATGCTGGAAACAAGATAATAATAATTTGTGAGCTATTTATTTCTAGTACATTTCGAACTCTTAATATTTATTTATAATTATGTATTATTTAATTCTCTATTTAAACACGATATTATTTTTTTCATTAAATTGAATTTTGACTAATGACTTAGTTACAGAACCAATTGAGTCAGGTTTTAAAGTTTTCATTTTTAGATAAAGAAAGTGCATTGCAATCTATTTTTCGTTCATTTATAAATAGTTCCACCATTTATAAAAATTCGTGAAGACATCGAGCAAAATCATCTTACAAGAGTATGGATCAAATTATTTATTGATCATAACGAAACCCGACTCAGCGAAATAATCGGAAAATTCCGTAAAAAAAAGTAAATGATGATCTTCGGCGATCTATCCGGAAATGGGTTCACTCACCTCTCAAAGTCATCCTAATCTCTATTTATCTTTATTTACCGTAATAAAATTAACACTTTTTCTTAAACATCCTATTAATTACAAGCACTCATGATTAAGCCTAGAATTAAATCTACATGATTCAATTAATAATTTTTACTAACAAAAATATTATGATAATTTCAGAAAATTTCGCGAAACACCTTAAATCTCAATCAAACGCACATTAATTATTTTCAAAACTCTTGATTACTCGTAACGTGGAACATAATGAATATTTCATTTAGTAACGCATATCAAATTAGGCTCCTCTCGAGTCCAAATCAAGCTGTTAGCGCCGCCTACGGACGTCGTCAAAACTACATCAAGAATTGCTGGGGATAGGCCCAGGGGTAACGGGGTTTACAGACCTTAAATAAAGGAAACGGAAATTCAGTCGCTAGAATCTATCGACCGGAAACACACACTCAATACTCGAATATCGAACGGGCCAAACCCACTCTCCCAGGAAAATAAGTATATAATCCGTAAACCAATCCGGGAGGTAGTGTCTCTGATTATTTATAGTTGTATCACAACCGTAAACATTGTCAAACGTTTTAAGAATGGTGGTCAAAGTATACATTTCTGGAATATCTGGAAACAAGGAGGTTAGTATTAATAGAGTAAATACCTCGCATCCCTGAGTGAACGGATTGTGAAGTAGAAGTTTACATTGTTTTTACTATTCCGGAGTGAAATATTATATCATACTACTGCTCTGAATGATTTTGTTGATTTCTCCTGAGATTTTCTTGTTCAAAGACCGAAAGAATATCGTCAATATCAAGATGAGTCATTCGCCTTACTCAAGTTCTATATTTTCGCTCATCTCAACTTTCCGATATTTGGGAAGTTCTTGTCATTGACCGATCTCTTTACTATCGTAATGACTTGCCTGGCATATCTTCATTACACACAATAATCATTTCCCCAACATCGTAGTTCTCATTTCATATCTAATTTAATATTTTAATCGTTTAATATATGAATTGTTTGGTAATTAAACCTAAATTTCGATCCCTGCTTATCTCTTTGATAGGTGAAGAAACGTCAACAAAGAGTGCTTATGATCTTGGACAGTAAACACGTTACTTACAATGTCGTAGATATTACTGAACCCGGTAAAGAGCATGAAAAAGAATTCATGCAACAGAATGGCAACGCTAAGGATACGAAGTATCCATTGCCACCCCAGATCTTCAATGAAGAAACATATTGTGGAGTAAGTACTTAATATTAATCTACACTCTCATTTTGGAAGTAAAATATTTCTGGTATGGCTATATGAGTTGAAGTATACTGCATTACCAAAATATTGAATCATAGATTTAGCTAATAATACGGAGATTTTCAATGAAGCCATTCGGCTTTTACCCTTTATCATCCGAATGGAATATTAAGGCAGCTGTTGACATAAAGCTTGAACTATATGTAATAATCATTAATTCTCGGACTCAAACTCGGATGTCAGAGTTTCATAGTGATAAAATTTTAAAGTAAATTACTTCATCTCCTTTAGTTGAGATGGAACCGTCGCGCTTTCTCTTAAGACCGTCAGGATATTAGAAAACTATTTTATGTCGGATCCAATATGGTAGCATTTTTCGAAAGATCCGGATAATCTGTCACTTTAGCTCATGTTCTATTCATGAATGATATTTCCACGGTGACAAATACAAATAAACAGTTAAAATATTTCCACTTATCACTTAGTATATTGACTCGATTAAACGATTGTTGTTTCTTGATGCTTTGTATAATATTTTTGGAATAACCTAATTGAATGGAAGTAATAAAAATTATAAAGAATCATGCGGTCTTTCTTGCGTGATCTACAATTGTTTCTGATGTCCTAAGGAGCTTGGGTAGTAAACAAAAGATAAACATGCCTTATGTACAGAAGCTACTAATACTACGGAATAATTGCACAAACTGATTTGAGGGTAGAGGGATTAAGATTGAATAAGTATCATGCTATTATCAAATTATGTTTTCGTTTTGAGCCTCTCAAACCAGTGAATGTAATTCGTAGAATTTAGTGTACAAATAAAAAAATGTTACTAATACCGGCTAATATATATATATATTTAACACTTCAAGGTTATACTAACTATATTACACTAAGTAGATAGCTTTTAAAAGTTTTATTGGCCTAAATTCAACTATTTAAAAGATTAGAGTTGTTCCCTCACCATTAACTGAAGTCATATTTCAGGCAATGAAGTGCTCGTATATTCGATGTTGACATATGTCAATAGTGCCCTTTATGTGTGCAGATTAAGTTTTGCATGTCCTTGAAAAAATAATTTTTCCTTGATAGCTCATATTGGTCAATCAATTGTTCTGTTAATTATCTTCCGATTCTGCAAAGATTAAAATATACCTTTCTTCGCCATTGAGTTAAGGCGGGGATTTTCAATATCGTTTCTTGATATCGATTATCGTCCATCAGCTACTCAAGTTATTATTAATTTACTATGATTAGTATATTCTTTCCTATTTTACTTTGTATTTTATTCTTTCTTTGGCATTATTTTTACTAAATTCTACTGTAGAGCGATAATACATGTTTTGAGCTCATATAACACGTCGAGGCTATTTTCGGATTGTCTCAGCGTGTGCGACAGTGGACGATCCACCTTCACACGAATAGCCACATCAATAGCAGATAAATCGAAAACACCTTTTCGAGATCAAGCAGATTCATTAGCTTTTTGGCCAAATCGGTGCCCCAGTAGGCATCTATGAATTCAGTAAGACTGTCAAGGGCGTCGCAAATATTGGTCATGGGTTGAAATTGGCGATGTTTCCCCTGTCTTAAATATTTTCCATTATAGACAAGTAGCGTCTTATCGACTTAAATACCTTAAAATTTGCTTGTTACACGCAACCTCTACCATCAACAATTTTCTTTTTATTCTGAAAATTATTCTTTAAATTCTCATTAATTATTTTTAGTTAACGACATTAATTCTTGATAAAGAAGGCTTAATCAATTTTGGAATACCACTCCCTTCGAGTTACACTCCTCCGCGAAACACGTCATTGCAATATTTGTCACGTTTGCGCCTATCGTGCGATGCCGTGACGAATGTGTCTACAGAACGTTTCGTCGGAACCACCCACCCTTAGCGATACGAGATTTGATCGTAGCACCCGTGCGGTATTTCCGAACGTCCAGCTTTCGCTGGGCAGCCTTCCCTGGCCAGTTGGTTATTTTTTTTTCTTTAACTCTGAAAATGTCTCCTGTATTTATTCGTTTATAATCGCTGTGGTTATCGCCAGGTTTTGGAAAAATCCATATCGGCATGCTAAAATGTTATACGGCAACACTTTAAATTTGTCTTTATAACTCCCGTCGGAATGTGGACCTGCTTCTCCTATACAAACTACTCATTTAAGTATCGATTTAGTGACAAGATTTGTTTTCTGTTTTGTCATCAAATAGGTATTTGAATATAAAACTGCACCAGATGTCGCTGTGAACCGTTCCTTTTATTAATTATATCTGGCTTGGATTGTTAGTTGTTCAGAAAAGAACTTGAGGTATGAAATCGGTTAACATCTTTCACTCGATTATATAAATCTATATCCAACTGGGTCATTTACCTTAATTTCCACCTTTACTTGGTATAGGATTTCGCATTGAATGTTGATCCCCTTAACAATTCTTTGAATCAATCTCTAATCTTTGTTTTGAAGCTGTGTCGTTTACCTTGGTATTACGAGGGTATTTGGTTTAACGCATATTTGCACCTTCCGCGTTTATCGCTGTATCATACGTAACCATCGCTTCAGTTTTATCTCGTCTTCACGGTGATATTGAGCGAAAATCTGCTTTATCTTTAATGCGGCCAGTTGTGACATAACGGGACGCTTCCGGGTAAACAGCTGCTGTAGCAAAAACTGCGATATCCGAGATAAAATGATGGTCGCGCTGCCCCTGAAAAAACAGAAGCATATTCATATGAAAATAATTTCCTTTCTTTTTTATCTCTATCAAGATTAAATTGTGCTTACTCGCAAGGTAAAGGGAAAGGAACATTAAAAAAAATTGCAATATCTTGTGATGACTCATTTCATTCACGTATTTTTACGATTAAGCTTCAATTTTTCCCTTGACGTTCGCATGTTGATCTAATCTAAAATGCTGCTGCAAAGGTTATGATCTAGATACTTAATTTTTCAATGCAAGATCTCTGAAATTTTGAACCTTTACGATTTAAGGCGTCGTATTTTGAACCAATTTCAATTCATGCCACTTATGAGGTGCTTTGCTGAGACCAAATGCGTTTTCCTGCTATTTAAACAAACCAAGGGCTAAGAATTATTTGAAAAAGAGATTGTCTTTATTTCTTTAGAATATGATGAGCATGTGATAGATTTTTTCCCATGTGACACAGAAATCAGATAGTAGAGTGAGATGATTCAAAAATTGACTTTATTTATTCTTTGCAGATATTAGAACTTTAAAAATGGGGAATGTCCTTTGAATAACTTGTGAAATATTTGCTTAGTATGTGCTGTTTTGTTTGGATATTCATACAACATATGTTATTAGTTTTTCATTTTATTATTAATTTTTTACAAGGCCATGATCCTCAGGTCTGTTACCATAAATAGAAATTAATAAGTAAGTAATTAGTCATTACTTTTGATTAAGGAAGATAAGAAAATGTGCAATACATACATGGGTAATTTAGTAAGCAAAGTAATTTTCCGAGAGATTTTATTTTATTTTGATTGTCCTGTTACGCTGAAATTTTTATCTTACTCATTATTATAATATTATGTTAGTGTAAATATTTTTCAATTATGTGTAATATTTTTATTGAAATTTTTATCTTTGTTATCAAATAACTTTTATCTATTACAATATATTTCAAATTAAAGTAATTTTTATTTTTATGGCAACTTTCATGGGGTATGAAATGAGTCAATGTATGGCTAAAAACAAGTAACACGATGAGCTAGTAAATACATCTGCAACTTATATCTTATTTAAAAAATATCTGTTTGAAGCATAATTAATGTAAATAAGGGATGGGAGAGTTGGAGAAATATCTGTCTCCTGTATTGAGAAATCTTATCAAGTTTAAGTATATGGAATTGATCTTCTTTTTCTCATGAGATTTATGCATGTATCCTAACACATCTCGTTTATTTACTGAAACTTATCTTACAGGATTACGAGGAATTCGATTTAGCCAATGAAATAGATGAATTAGACAAATTTCTAAAAGTGACCATCAATGACAAAACTAAACCACCTGAGGTCAAGGAAAACAGTGAAAGTGGACAGGTGAATGGCCATGCAACATCTAGTAGGGAGGTGAGAGTAGTGTAATTTCAATTCAGTTATCATGCATTGTGAACATCCAAAGCAATAATTGAAAGAAATTTGGATGTACTTGATATTTTTAATAGTTTGTTGGAACAATCAATGCTATAATCAAAGTAATCTCATGATTAAAGATTTTATTTATTGCTGTGTGCTTGACAACAGTAAGGTCATCCATAAATATTATTAATGAAAATGACCGTACACAAAACTAATTCCGTATTTGACAGCATATAAGACGCACCTTTTTTCCTAAATTATGTCTCGAAAAATTCCCCTGCGTATTATATGTGAAGGTTCAACCTCCACAGGTTAACTTTCAATACTGAATGCTATTTTTAGCCCAGATGGTCTATACAACCTATTTCATAATTGCATTCAATGATTGTGTTAATATTTGGCTTTTACCAAACGTGACAACTAAAAGAAACTACATTTTAAGTTATTGTGGTACCGCGCTTTTGCACGGACTATTAAAACTTTTTTTTTCCTTGTGAGTGGCCAAATTAATGAGGGTGCGTCTTATATGCAGTCAAATACGGTATATTTAAGTTGTTTTTGTAAAATTAAATATTTTCTCACGCGGTTCAGAATCTTGCTATCTTTTTCTGCTGAGTATTGAGATTAATTTTATTTAATTAATATAATAATCCCCTCTAAATAGGTATTGATTTATTTATGTATTAACTTTTTATTTACTTCATTTTGTTTGCAACCATTGAAGTTGTTCTAACAATCATTTTCATTTTACCCCATATATGTTGTCTTTTAAATTTTATATCATTAAACTTCAATGGTGCAATTATTACAGACAATTTATAGTTATCCCCAATTAGTAATATGTTATTATTCTGATTGGATTAAAGTTAATTAAATACCCCTTTTGTTTGGTAAAAACCCTTTATCCTTGAGTGAATTTTTACCCTTAAAAAATTTCATTTATTATAGGAATGCCCACAATTATTTATGATCAGAAAATAATTCAGAATTTACTTTTTCATTGATTTTATTTTTCTTTCTAACAGAAAATTCCATTTTACAGTATTTATGAGGTTGCCTGATGAAGCATTGTTCATTAAGCAGGGTTTCTTTTTATCATGATATGACAAATAGGTATTTCCATTTAGTAAACATTTCACCGTTCTGTAGCAAATATAATAGATGATGGAATTACCCTTTTAATTTAGATAATTTGAATTTCTTTATGTTTTCTTGGGAATTAAAATTTCTTTCTTTTCCTGATAACTAAGGATATGTTAAAATTCTTTCTTGAAAAACGTTTTAGGCTTCTGCTGAGAAGGAAGGAGCTACAGAGGCACCTGCTGTGGAAGAACCAAGGTAAATTATTTACTTCCATTTCCCCATAGAAATTGCCCTAGCTTGGGAATATTCCAATAGAAACAAACAACGAACTTTTGATCTGTCGTTCAATTTAAATTGCTGTGTCATCTTTCATTGCCAAACTCGGGAGTATTTTATATTATCCAAGGAGGTGGACATTTATTATATTTTGGAAAATTAAGATAGTCAGATTATGAGCTCTGTTTTCGACAGGGATTTTCTTGCAAAAAAGGCTTCAATTATTATGTAATTCATCAGTATGTACAAAGTAACATTGCAAAAATACTGACTCTCTTGCTCTTTATAAAATAAAATTTGGGCAGAATGTTTTTTCAGAATTTAAGTGTAGACATTGTATTGGATGGGTTTTTTATCCGTAATTATCGTTGTTTGTCAACTTTGATTGTCATATGGCTGGTTAATTATTTGCTTTCGAAGTCTTTCATATATGTTTATTTTTGTGAAGTTAAGAATCCTCTAAGTGTGTTGCATGCATCTTTTCCTTATTTAAGTCCTTCGTATTTCAGTTCTGTTCCTGAGGTAGTGGAGGAAGCAAAGGAGGAAACGAAAGAGGAAGAAGAAAAGTTAACTGAGAATGACGCTGTTGATAGCGTTAAGGAGATAGAAGTGGCAAGTACCCAGGCTGAGGTAAAAAGGCTTAGAGAAGACAAAAATCTTGAGTTTTTTGTTGTTAGTTGTTATTTTTAATTTTTTTGCTACATTTTTTATAGTTTTTGCAAAATAGTCAGATAAGTTTGAGATAAAAGTTTTATGTGGCAGCTTTACTTAACAAACCTGATGAAAAGTAACAGAGTTTGGCTTACTTTTATAATGCTTTCTGTCTTGTGCTTGACCTCTCTGCTTCTTGCTTTCTCTTTCGCTGTCATAACTACTGCTCAATAAAGCTTCTGATTGTCAATTTTTATTTTGTGCGTATTTTCTGAGCTTAGCCCTAGTTTCCTAATAGGTGTCCTGTACTCTTGTCATTAGGCTGCATGTGTAATCCAACATAACTCATTTTGGCAGGCTCTAATAGTGCTGATTAAAATTTTATATTCTCAAAGGTATGCTAGTGAAGGTTTTCCCTTAGGATGGATGATAAAATTTTGGATGAAAATATTCCTGCATCTTGTTAAAAATACATCTGGTATGTAGAGATTAAACATAGCAAATAGTGACCAACTAGCATCTAAATTTAATTTTTTATAAGAATATATTTTTATAATCTTTTTATTAGTGATATTTCCTGCACTATTCGTTTTATTTTGTAATTTTTCTTTCATGATTTTTAAGACTTAAATTTTCATGTGGAGAAATAGTCAAGTGGTACTTGATTTTTAGGAAAGGAGATAGAAAATACATTTTTCTGAAATATATACATTTTCATATAGTGTTATCCAAGTGTAAAGAATTTTAGGCAATAAAGTCTCAATTAAGGAATTGAACTTTCATTTTTATAAAGTATTATTCAGTCATTTTCTTTGTAATTTTTTCTTTTTTTTCAATTTAAGTTATGTCACTTTTGAAAGATTACATTTCAAGGTAGAACATGCATGAAGCTACTCTAAATAGAGAAATTACTAAAGGTATTTTTTTCTAAATTATAACAATTTCTAGAGGATATTATACACTTGATACGTGTTTTAATATCCATGGCTAACCTTTTGTCTTAGTTGAAAATTAATGATTCATAACTTGATGTAACAATAATCCATAAGTTGATTTTAATTTTTCAAGCTTGAAGCACACAATTGATAGAAATATTAGCAATTAACAGCAATTAATTAATGTTTTTTATTAAACTCTTTTCAGATAATGTAACATTTTTAAAATATTCTGGAAATTGTCCTTTAAATTTTCTATTTAAAACTATAATAAAATTTGATCTTAAATAAAATATGAAATTTTGATTCATTCCAAACCAAGGATTTATGAATTTGCATATAATATTTTGGTAGTTTAAATAGTATTTTAGTTTGCTAGTAATTTTTTTTATTTCAATTTCTTTAATAATTTATGAATTAAAAATAAAATTGTGGTTAGTTATTGGTCATCAAATGAAATAATAAGGTCCTTATAGGCCTATGAACACATTTTTATATTTATTTATGGTTACAAAATGACAAAAAATTAGTTTGGTTTACATTCATACTTAAAATATCTCATATTGAAGAACCAAATTACTTTTTAAATTAAAAATTGTTCTCAGAATTTATTTGCCTTTTGTAAGCCACTTGATTTAAGTTACTTATATTACCCAAAACATTGACACTTAAAGGGCAAATTTTTTAAAAGTTGACATTGACTACGAAGTTATTCATTCTTGGTCATAATGGTGGCTAGTGACATTCAATAATGTAAACAAATTGTCTGACACCCTTTCTTATCCTATCCTTTCCACAATACAAAAAAGGCTGAAGTTGAAAGAGAGTCGAGAGCAGAGGATGGTACCGAAGAAGAAGAGAAGGATGAATAATGTGCCAGGTAGGTTTCTACAACATTGAATGAAATTTACTTTTTTTATTTTTACACACTTCTGATTAAATTTCTTTTATTTCCAGGAAAACTATCTCCTTGTTAAAAGTACCATACAATTATCAAGGGCGCTTTACTGCCACCTATCCTCTGTCCCCATTTGGAAAGGTTTTGCATTGTGAAATATTTAAATATTAAATGGCATATTGTTTGTATTTTTGAAAGTTAAGAACGTTTTAAAAAGCACTGGTCACCTCACACTGTTGTGAACTGCTTGTATACAGTGATAATCCACATGTTCGCTCTCTTAATGTAATACGTAAAGGCCAGGTACATTGATTGATAAAATCAATTTTTAATATGCACTTGTATATGTGGATGGACTTGCTCTTCCAGTAGGATGTTTTATACTTTTATAGTGTGGGGTATTGAATATGCGAGGGAAAGAAAGATATTGCTGAAATATCAAAGTGAACAGAGCTTGTGTGAAGAAAAAACAGAACTTGTGTAAATATTAATTTGAAGAATTTTTATATTTTATGCTCAATAGCTTGGTTTGTGAAGTTTTCCCCTCTGCTTCACCTGAAGCGCGCAAAATATTGCACAATTTATACCTTGAATTAATTTCATTTTAATGACTGCAAAAGGAATTTTTGCTTAAATTCGTTTATGATATGACATTGGTGACAGGCTGTATAATGATTGTGGGGCACATTTCTGAGATTAACTTATACAAAAAAGAATCTTTCTTACATTTCGTTTACCTATATAATTGGCTTTAAATTTAAGCCCTTTGCTCATTGTTATTTGTATTAAAATTGTATTTTATAAAATATACTTTAAGGTATCAAATTGTATTTAAAAGACATTTGATAGCTCATATTTAGAATTTTGGATGCTTACATTTTCTTCCTAGTTAAACTACACAGTGTGTGGTAATCTGGAAGGGTAGATTGACCTATTTTATCCAAAGTGACAAATTAATATCATTAGGTCTTATTGTAAGTTTGAGTATGCCTGGTTAGTTCAGAGACATTTCTTACCTATGCCTCTACAATTAAGGATGTTTATTTGAAAAAGATTGAAATGTTTGTAAATAAATCATTTGTACAGAATACTTTTTGTTTCAAAAGTTTACTCTTTATTTTGATTTAGATGACAAAACTGTTACAACTGGTTAAATGCAACATGTTAAAAACAACTGCAAAACAACTTTGTAAAAGGAAGTTGTAAGTCATCCCTTCTTGGAGATTCATTAAATTACAAACCTATTCCATGTATAAATCTTTTGTATAATACTGTTACTTTACAAAAGGAAGTAAAACATTAATCTGTACCAAAATACCTTTGGCCAAAGTGATTCGGTGCTACTGCATGAATCTCAGACGTCAATATTTTCAGCTGAAAAAGGTAACCATGATTAGTATACTTAATTTACATTCCATGCAGCATGAAAATTATGCCAATGAAATACCTGAGGAAATGCTGAGATTATGGAATGTACAGCTGGTGGAGTACAAAATAAATTAGATAGGATTATGTTTTCTTCTGGTACATTATGTTCCTTTAAAACGGCTACTGCCTTTATTACAGTATTACCGGTACCTAGAGGTTGAGAAATGGTACCATCATTACTTTCGTAGATGCCATATTAATGTATAATCTCTAAATGAGACTCGTACACGTTCAGCCATAATGTACGCTTAACTTTATGAAAAACGTACTCATGATTGGATACATCAAAAGAACTCTTCGGGAAGATATATCTTCTGGAAAGCGAGCGTAGACCACTCTAGCTTCGTGAGTGTCTGCATCTTTTTCTACTAGAATTTTACCGATCCTAATTGAACGACAGCAGTCCCGAAGGCCCTGCAACGATTAAAAGCTTCATTTAAATGGAGATGTTGGACTGCATTGTTATGACAACAGACTTAAATACAGTAACATTGGACTTGCTCTTACATATCATATCGTTTCAGCTCTTATCAAAATCTGGTCGTAAGCTATCTCTGTTACTCGAAGAGAGCAATTTACACGGATAATTCATTACTCCAATATTGTGCGACAACATTAGCATTCATCAGAGGTTGATCTACGCTATTGCCAAGAACCGATTGAGAAAGTATTTCACAACAGTAATTATTCTTTACTAAAATTGTAAAACTTTACCTGTTCCATAGCTTCGCCACTTCTCACAATGCTTACGCCGCAGTTCCCTTTTTGATACTTTAACCCTTTGTATTCTTTTCCAGTTGGCGTAATTATCGCGCATTTAGTAAATGGCAGCTGGTTTAAACTCTCTTCGATAACTAATCTGATCTAGAGGTAGAGAAAAACTGCGTCAGTTATGTTTGTAAGTGCACCATAACGGCATGGTAGTAATTGGCAACATACCAAACGATCAGCATAAAACTTGAAGTCACTCCGCGTTGTGTTTCTGCAATAGTAAAGATGAAAAATCACAACAAATCCTTTTCGCAAATAAATACATACGTATTAACTTCGATTAACTACTTGTCTCTAATTATAGTCTGAAGTTCTTTGATTTGCTCATTCTCAGGTATGACTTTCATGTTTGGGCCAAATTCACTTTTTAATTCCACTTCACTCTTTTGATCTTGCGTCTTCACAATCATATTTAAATCCACAGCGGTACCCATCTCGGAAATATAAGAACTATAGGAAGAAACGGAAGAAATATGCCGGCCAACAGTCAAGACAGTTCCCGGAACTTACTAATATCGCAATTCTATTGTCGTATTGTGACGTCTTACGACTCTTACGATCTTGTGATTTTTCCATCGATATATCGATGTCCTAGTCTCGGGAATGGCCCCCGTACTCCTGGCAAGCAGACTGAATAAGATCGTTCTAGCAAACAGATTTGTGAGTAGAGGAGGTATAAATAACGTATTGTATTTGAAATGTGGGATTTTCGGTAAAGGGGAATGTAAAAACAAGCCTTCAACACCCGTCGGCAACAATGGTTCTTTGATTATCCCGAAGGTCTCTTCCCTCAACAGTGACAAGGTAATCGGTGCAGTGAGATTACATGTGAAAGTAGTTGCAACACCCTTAGTGATGTCCGTGGCTAAGATGCAATGATGCTAACTTTGTAGTTCCTTAATTCTCATTTCATCCATTCATCATCGTCTAAGTGATGAGTAATTGACGATAAACAATGATAGAAGCACTTCGACGAAAGGGCAGAACATCTAGAAGAAGATCTAGGCGAACTATTGAAACTAAATGCCAAAATCTTAGTAATGACCCCTCAGCTATATCATTGGGTCAGTGGATGTGCAGCAAAGGTTGGAAACCTACTTGTAAACTTAGACTTGTTTCTTTTGAGGAAACAGGTCGTGGGCTACAAGCTTTGAATAGAGTGAAAACCGGAGATTTACTTGTGAGCATTCCGGAAAAATTACTCATTACCATCGACACTGCTTTCTGTAGTTTTGGTGATGAAGTTTCACCATTTGTGATCAATGAACATCAGATACTCACTTTGTTTGTTGTCTTACATAGTCGATTAGGTTATTCCTCTGAGTGGTATCCTTATTTTCTTACTCTTCCAAAATCGTTTAGCACGCTTGTTTATTGTCATGATGACGAATTTGATTATTTGCCTTCATTTTTACAAGAAATAGCAAAGTCACAGAAAGTAAGCTTGTATGACACATTTGAGAAAAGTAATGAATATTGGGAAAACTTTGTACGAAAGAAAGGATCTTACAAACTTTCATCTCTAAATTTCCTAGAATTTCAAACTGCCTGGTTTTTAGTCAATACTAGAGCTGTTTACATGGCAAAGCGACCGAATGTTGGCCATGTATATAGTAGAGCAAGTAAAAGTATGGCACTGGCACCGTTTCTTGATATGTTCAATCACTCATTTTCAGCCAATGTTACAGCCGGATTTAATCATACTAATGCGTGTTATGAGATTCATTCTCTCACACCTTATTCTCCTCGTAGTCAAGTTTTTATTAATTATGGACCGCACGATAATTTGAAATTATATATTGAGTATGGTTTCTATTTACCAAGAAACCCTCACGACAAAGTAATTTTCGAATTAGATGACATTGTCTCATATATTGCCAGTTTATATCCTTATAAAGCTATTGAAGCACCCAAAATGGAATATTTAACTAAGCATCATTTGCTACAAAATCTTTCATGTGCACATGATGGATTATCTTGGAATATGTGCACTCTCATATATATTCTTGCTGTGCAAGATTTAAGCGGAACTTCTTTTTCATGTATTTTTAGAGGAGATTGGTCACCATTAACATCCAACCATGAAAAGAAAATGGCAATTCGAATTTTGAAATTTAGAAGACTAGAATTGACAGAGCATCAAAACCGTATGAAGTCAGTAATGCATTTCAGTGATAGTTTTCAGGTTGCTTTGAATATATTGCAAGAATATATAAATATTTTACTCAATGCGGAAACCAGCATAAAAATATAGGTTATCCGTTGTATCATATAAACGAAGTGATATTTGAATTAGCGTGAGGAAGAGTGTGCCTCAGCCGAAAGTTGTACAAGAAGTGAAAAATAGCGACATGACTGGGTCTTGAACCCACGTCTCTTTTATATACCGTATTTGACGGCATATAAGACGCACCGGCATATGAGACGCACCCTCATTAAGTTGGCCACTCACAAGGAAAAAAAAGTTTTAATAGTCCATGCGAAAGCGCGGTACCACAATAACTTAAAATGTTGTTTCTTTTAGTTGTCACGTTTCGTAAAAGCCAAATATTAACACAATCATTGAATGCAATTATGAAATAGGTAATATAGACTATCTGGGCTAAAAATAGCATTCAGTATTGAAAGATAACCTGTGGAGGTTGAACCTTCACATATAAGACGCAGGGAAATTTTTCGAGACATAATTTAGGAAAAAAGGTGCGTCTTATATGCCGTCAAATACAGTATATATTTGTATCATATAATGTTACAGTATTCTGTTTCTCTAAAAGAATTAAGCAATTATTGGTGAAAATCACAGAAATGTTAAGTAACTTAGTCTGTTATCTGTATAAAGTAGCATCAGCTTGTAGTGTATCTCCATTGTTACTTTCCGTAAATGCTATTTCATCATCGCATTACCTTGTCTTGTTGCTAAATGCTTGTGTTGGTACTTATCAAATATCAATATTTATATGTTTATGCTCTTGTATGTATTTTAAAAGTTATCAAAAATTCTTATCTTATGCTAGTACTGTAGTTTTTCATCAGTTTTTCGTATTTCACTGTAAATAAACATGCCTTTTTCACTTTGTGATACTTGTGTATGAAAATTCATCTTTTGTAATAGTTATTGAATTAAATTTTCTTTTTTTTAATGTTTGCAATTATTCTTTGTAGACACATTTTATAAAGGCAAGAAGTGCATTTTTAGAGTATGCTATTCTTGAATAACTTTATCCTTTGGTACACTTGTTTTTTGACTGTGTAAGTTTGAGCTTAGGGTGTTGAGATCCAGGGATATTAATAATAATAAATCATCTTTATTTGAGTGAGATTGAGACTATAAGTCTCTTCTTCCATCTAACCCATTATATTGAGGATACCCGTTACACTCTACCACCTAAAATTCTTGCCTCATTAATATTTCATCTTTGGGTGAGCTAGCATTTTTATTTATTTAGTAATTTTGAATATTGTAAAAACTTTAATTCATCAAATGAAAGAATAAAATATTAATCTTTTATTTAAATAATTTTGCTTAATAAACAACAAATAAATTCCATTAAAAGTGCATATCTTACTAAATTTGTGTATTGTTACTCTCTCATGGATAAGTAAATTTTGAAATTATAAATGCTAAAATTGAACATCCAAAAATCATTAAAACGCAAATTTTTCATTCTAATGACCATGCTACTGTTGAGAAAGGTTAGTGTTTTCAACTGTGAATGTATTTTTCCTATATGTCCGTATTATTAAATGACTGCAATTTTTCAAGGAGATGCCACATTTTATGACGTGGTTGCAATATCAGTAATCAATTTCATATGCTTTATCTTAAATCTTTGCATTTGCATCCTCTGAGATAATCTTCAAAAATATTTTTATCTATATTGCCTTCAAGATTTCATAAAATGTCAGGATGCTCTATTGACGCGTTATTTCTAATTGATTTTCTCTTGATCTGTAAAATTGTATAAGTGTTTTACAAATATCTTCTTTAAAAAAAGATTTTTGGCATAAAAAAGAAATTCACTTAGGTGATCCCATGCCATTAAGTTGCTTACATTTCCAAACTGAAAACAGAAGATATTTATACTTCTTTTATTTCTATCAGTTTCATTTACCATTCTTCTGAATACAAAGAGTGATCCCTTCAATTATTCCTCATTTCATTGGAGCTATTGAATTAACATAATGAACCATTGATCACTATAAAAGGAATTTTTCATTGCCTTCAGAATATCCATGAGAAATCACAAATTTTGGCTTATGAGAGCTGAAGTTTGTTCATGTTCCTAGGCCCATACTTATAATTTTGGGGGCCCTATAGACCCCAGTGCCAAGCTGCCCCTCTATAATAATTTAATAGAATACATATTAAATTCATTGTAAAAAGTTGATTCCCAAATCCCATTAAAAATTTTTAAATTAAATTTTAAATTAATTTTATAGCTCAAAAAAATGATTGCACCGTTCCAATGACAGTTGAATAACCACTTCGTTTCATGTGAGGCTAGCGAAATATAACATTAAAATATCATAATAAGGTACGGAAATTGAATTTATTATGCTTTTAATTTTATTTATTTAATAAAAATTTTAATAATTGAAATGTTTTATGTTCTTTTTGTGGATTGGTGGCAGGGCCCCTAAGTTGATGGGGCCCTACGCAACCGCGTAATCTGCATATGCCTAAAAACGGCCCTGCATGTTCTTCAGGATATACATCTCCACCCTCAGGTGTTCCTAAGTTTAGGTAGAATTGTTGATGCAGCAATGAGAGGCGTTCAGCATTATGAATCATCCAGTATGACTTGACTGATCTTATCCTATCTGATAGATCTGTACTTCAGTGATGTAATCACATATCATTATATCTATTGCATCAACCATTATACTTATTTGATATCTTCCTTTGATATTACCAGTTCCAATGCATTTAGGCTCCACACAATCTTAAATATGAAATGAATTTGTTAGTGTCCCTTTGATTAATGATTAACCCCTCAGGATTAGTTTCATTACGCCCTTAAATATGTATTTGTGTTTTCAAGCAGTTATTCAATTGTATGTCATTGAAATGCTTTAATAGCTTGTTTTTCATATCCTACCGTATATCACACTTGCTTTAGTCTTTGTCTTTATTAGCTAAGTCTTTTAAGCTCTATTAATAGTGCTGTGTTTAATATTTATCAGTTGAGATCAAAAGTAATTTTTATTTGTATTTACAGTTTTGTTTTGTAAATAATGTTTAGCCAAAATTTCCCTGTTGAGGTTGACCCAAGTTTTATTTGATTTGTGTTATTATTTTGACTAACTATTTTTATAAGTATTATTTATGCATAAAATGGAACAATTGCTATCATATTTCGAAAAAAAACTCTTGAATTCAATATCTGTGCAGCTCTTAATTGGTAAATCTGCTGTTAGTCATCCTCTTAACAATTGTTAGTAATCAATTTAAAGACAAAATATTTCACCCAAAATTAATTGTTTATTATGCTACAATTGTCAATACATTTATGAGCAAAAAAATAGTAATTTTAACTTAAAATTTTGCATTCAAATTAGTACATTAACTTTAATTTTCATCATTTACTATACTTAAGGAACAAATAATGCAACTAGGGAAAATAACATCCCTTTTATGAGAATAATCTCTGGAAAATATGATCTTTGTTTTCTTTATATATCATATCAGTTTATGAAGAAGATAAGTCTCAAATCCTATTATCTCTGGTATTTTAATATGAAGTTTAGCTTCAAGATCTTACTATTTCTCTTACGTAATATTAATTATAAAAAATAGAATACAATTTATAATTAAAGAAAATCTACTTGGCACACTATTAAATTATTTTCAAACGGCCCAAAGAGTTGTAAACAATGAGATTCGGTTGCAAAAAACTGGTTAAAGCGCAACATTTCTTATTTGCAAATCTTAATTGTTGCAGAACCAACTTTTTTGGAACTTATTTTGCAACAATTTACCCCTTGGAGCATGTATATACCATAAATATTAAAGGTATAGAATCCTAAGTGAATAGAGTGAATGACATAAAAGTTTTGGCTCTTAGACCAAGATAAATAAAAGATTGGATCTAAGGCCAAAGCTTTTATTTCACACAATGCATTGATTTATTCATTATGCTTACGCATATCAAATTGGTGATTGCATTCTTACAGAGCCACTTGCATATCAAACAACCATGGCACCACCATGATACGAACTTTCTGTTATGCAGACGGTTAGGTTCTTTGTGGTTCAGTGATCCCACTGGAAGAAGAAATGGTAATCTTCTGGAACCCAACTCCAGGGGTGGAGGTTTGGGCTCTGCCGGGTCTAACCGATGTCTTCGCCCATCAATACCAAACAGCTGTTTCCATCCTCATGTCCTGCATGTGTCTGGAAACGCCCCTGGGGTTGGCCTTCCAGATGAAAAGAAAGTTACCGGAGCGATGATGGTGAAAAGCATGCTGTCATACATCTGGCCTAAGGTAAAATAGTAATCCTTTCAATAATGAGACCAATATGACCTGTAAATGAGGCATTTATAATTAAAATATTTAGAAATTTTCCAGAAAGTGTGCTCTGCTAGGTGTTTATGACCTATTCTGATTTTATTATGTTAAACATATTCAGATATTTGCTATAAAAGTAAAATAACACAGTTAATTGAAAGAGCAAAGAGGGAGATTTCAGAGGGCTATAGGTAACAAATATCAGTTTTATACTTAAAAATTTCATCATGAATTATTCTAAGATTGAGTATTATTTAAAGTACCTAATATTTTTTATATTTGCTGAGCACCTCTCTCTTCTTAATTTTGATCAAAACTTGCATAACCTTTGGGTACAGTAAACAGTTAAACTTGCATGAAAGGATAAGTTTAGCTTCTCTGACTCAAGGGCTACATTGAATTGGTGGGCTTCCTGAGGCTTATGTGCTACAATTTGTGGATCTCTAGTTAAGATGGCTTTATGGGATGAATTTAGTAATGATAGCTGGACTATTGTAAGCTCTGAAAAATGTAAAACTAATTCTTTAGAATACTTTAGATTGCTAGGAAAATTGAATTGAATGTTAGAAAGTATCAATCAAAATTTAGGGATATCACGAACAACCATTTTCAGGATTGAAATGTAGTATTTTGTTGTAAATCTTATGATGGCATACTTTGACAAAGCAACTGTTAATTTCATTGTCAAAATTACCCCTTGGTATGCAGATTGATTTTGTGTTGAATCAAGTTATCATTGTCAGAAATTTTGCTGTTTATTTAATTCCATGCGATTCCTGTAAATAAAAAAGACAATTGTCACCATAGAAAGAAATCAGGTTTTTGGCCATAGTTGAAATAAGAGGATTGTGAAAAGAGGCCTCCAGATACCCAAGAGAGGAACATATTAAGTATTTAAATGATAATTATACATCTAATGCATTCGTTTTAGTAAGATGGTATTCTAAAAGTTAACTGAGGATGATTTCATAAAAAAATATTTGTCTGCTGTAGTAACAAATGTATTCTAGTAAGTGTGAAATATTGACTATTGTTTTTAATTTGATTTTCAGGATGATCAGTCAATAAAGAATCGAGTATTAATATCTTTGGGGCTGTTAGTGGGAGCAAAGGTTTTAAATGTTACAGTTCCATTCATCTTCAAATATTCAGTCGATGCTTTAAATTCTATCAGTTCTACACCAGGAGGGGAGCAGGCTCTTTCATTGGCAACTGCACCTGAAACAGTTCTTACTGTTGCCACATCACTTCTACTCGGATGTATGTATAAAGAATTGGTTTGTTACTTGCTCTTTTTAAAGTATTCCATCATAAAAAAATCCATGGTAAACAAACAAAAACTTTCCTCCTTTCATGAGAGTATATATTCGGAAGTGTGTTTTTATTTTGTCACCTGGTGATGTAGCGACGCTACGAAACCTGGGTCGTGTTATTCGGATAATAAATAAAGTGGTCTAGTTAAAGTTTGTTTACCATGGATTTTTTACAAGTTAATAAGTACCACAAAATTAACCCTGAATCGGTATCGATTTTTCCATCATATTTGTTTGAGGAAACTTTTTTCACAAGTCATAAAAGATACTTAGATATTACAATGGTATTTTGAAAGGCATCAAAGAATAATCATGACTTTTACTTATTATTTCTATTTACACAAATGCAACAAAATTACTTTATTGCTTTGTCCACTCTTGATTTAAAATTTTTGTGTACTGTAAAGCTTGGTTTTTAATTCAGCATAATATTTTATTTTGATTCCTTTCCATTATCTCAAAAGCCACTTATCAGATTTTGACGTTTTAAATAAATACCTAAGTATAATATTTTAATAGCCTACTTTCATAATCAGATGGTATTGCTAGGGCAAGTGCGGCTGGCTTCAACGAGCTGAGAAATGCAGTGTTTGCAAAAGTGGCGCAGCATTCCATAAGGAGGATAGCCCGAAATGTTTTCCTTCACCTTCATAACTTGGACCTTCAATTTCATCTTGGTCGACAAACTGGAGCTCTTTCCAAGGTAATCCTTGTTTTTCAGGGGATGGTTTATTATAATTCCATTAAAGAATCTCTAGATTTGTGCTGAATGTAAAATTTCAGCAGGTATACATTTATTTTTAATATATCTCTGTGGTATGAAAAGAAATTATTTTCAGGAAATACTACCGGTATGGTAAAAATAGTTGACTACGAGTAGGTTATCAAATTGTCTTCTTTGGCTAATGAATTTTTTAAGGGTTAGTAAACTAATTTTGATAATTATTTATTTTTGCTAGCAAAATATGGCAGGAAGGGTCCATCTTGGTACTACCTTTTGTGAAGTAATCACAAGTTAGCCGAACAAATCTACCATTTCTGGGAGATGAGCAGGAAAGCATCTTTTGAGTTAGATATCAAAACTGCCTCTTCCTTAATTAATATCATTCATAGACGTTGTAAACTATACATAATGATTTTAGGACATGGTTTAAATTAAAACCAATTGTGTTACTGAAATGATAATAGCACCCTATATATTTTTAAATTACTTCTTTTATATCTTTAATTTGTAAAAATAATAATAATAATTATTGATTATACTTGCTTATAAAATTGATTATAGCTTTGCAAGGTAGATATGAAATGTATGATTATTTTAGTCCAATTTGAGTACTCATGTTTGATTTTCCTTTAAAGACTATTGATCGTGGTAGTCGTGGGATTAACTTTGTGCTCTCAGCAATGCTGTTCAACGTTGTTCCGACCATTTTTGAGCTTACTCTAGTCAGTTCCATATTGGTGAGTATTAAGTCATATTTTAAAATTTAACATAGCCTTAAAATTTTGTTTCAAATGCATGCAAGATAAGTGTTTTTAGTAAGTAAAATTTCAGGTAAGTTTGGAAGTTGATATAGATAAGTAACCCTAGCTGGGACCCTCAAATTTTTACTTAGATGACAACAAATCTTAGAATTGAAATCATTAGATACAATTATCAATTGTTTTAAATTATAACATATAAAAAATAGTAATTTCCCATAATTCAAGTTTCTTCTTCACCTGATTTCAGTTAAAACCATTTTGCATTCAAATTTTGTTTTTGAAGTGTCTTTTCTTACTCTTTAATCATTATGTCCTTGAAGATGGCTCTCTACCAAATCTTGAAGTGAATCTATCTTCATTCAGTAGGTTTTAAAATTTCTTTTAATATGCATTCTTTAATTTTTAATCTCTTATATGTATTGCACATATTCACTGTTTAGGTACCTTAAAATAACATATTTAAAGTAAATTATAAGCTGTGAATTGGGTACATGAAACTCAAGCATTTTGGTGCACAAGCATGAAAATTTAATTTCTTCGTTCCAGGCTATCAAATGTGGAGGGGCATTTGCTGGAATAGCCTTAGGATGTGTGTGTATCTACTCAGCGTTCACTTTGGCTGTTACTCAGTGGAGAACTAAGTTTCGTATTTATATGAACCAGGCGGAGAATGAGGCAGGCAATAAGGCTATTGACTCCCTGATTAACTATGAGACTGTAAAGGTATGATTTGTATCATCGTTTGTTGACTCTCACACTGGCAATATGAAAGATAACTAAACTAAACAGTATCACTAATATTATAGTAATTCCCTGTCATCTCATAATATTAATCATAAATTTTCTATCATGAAAAGGAACAATATATTTTCTTATTCCAATTATTGTGCCAGTATTGTGCAGTTGTTGATGATGTTTAATTTTTTCAATTTGAAGAATGTATATCATGGAATGACCAAATTTTTCCTCCTTTAGAATTATCACTCTATTTATTATATCATTATATTTTTAGAATTGTCTTTCATGTATTTTTCTGAAATTTTTGCAGAAATTCTTTTTCTTTCATCCTTAGTATTTTAACAATGAAAAGTTTGAAGCTGATGGCTATGATAAAGCACTCAAGCGCTATGAAGATGCATCTCTGAAAACTAGCACAAGTTTAGCATTGCTCAATTTTGGGCAAAACGCAATTTTCAGTGTTGCTCTCAGTGCCATCATGGTGCTCGCAGCAAGGGAAATTGTCCATGGTGAGGATTTGACTTCTATCTTTCTCCTATGTTGTTTTGCTAATTTTAAACTTAAATTTAGATTTTATAACACATACATGAGATATATGATCTATTGTTTAGGGACTGGCTGAAAACTAATTGGCTTGGAGAAATGATGAATGTGGAAAATAAAGATTCAGCTATTTTAGATCATCAGATTTATAAAATAAAAACATGCGTGATTTATCTAAATGCATGAATATTTACGTAAAACTCAAACACTAAATTTTGTGTAGCATAAATGCATTAACTATATCAAATCGGTCAAAAATATGAAACATGTAAACATAATGTGAATGTGTAATTCAGTTCATTCGTCGACAACAAACAATCAAAATTATTTGATTGTGTTCATTAGAATTGTTCCTCACTCTTTTTGGGCAAAATACCTCAGTTCCGACTGAGGGTATGGTACCTAACAGTCTTATTCATGTAACCATAAGCTTTTGGATGATATAAAAGAACTGTTTGAATTTTTATCTGTAATAATATGGATGCATTTCAGTAAACTAAACTTACATAAGTTATAGGTGAATTTTCTAGAGCCAAAAGTACCTCTTTTGAATGTAAACAATTTCATTGTCAATTATATGGAGGAAATAGCAAGGTATTGTAAATAAAATATGCCTCTTATAAAGTATTTTAATTATAGCAGTGTAGTTTTAGCTAATATAATGGATTGTTTCAGCCTTCACTCCGTGGAGCTGGCTAATATAGCAATTGTAGTTTCCTTTATGCTAAGGAAGTATATTTTGGTGTAAAATATGTTGCTAGTGATTAAAGTGAATGGTAAAAATTGTGTGTTTTGATGATGTATTTTTTTTTATTTAGGTAATATGACAGTTGGTGATTTGGTAATGGTAAATGGACTTCTTTTCCAACTATCCGTCCCTCTCAATTTCTTGGGATCAGTGTATAGAGAAGTGAGACAAGCACTTATTGACATGCAGGCCATGTTCACTTTAATGGAAGTTGATACCAAAATAAAGGTTGGTCCCTCTTTTAAATTAAAACATTCATTATTTAAGGAAACCTTTGCTGATATGTAGCTATTCAGTCCTGATTTTATCAAATTTTTGGAAGTCTACTCCGTTTTATTTGTTAATACTATAATAGACTATTATACTATAAATGACACTATTGACTTCTGTAATTCTCTATTGCAGAATGCAGAGAAAGCAGTACCTCTTCAGCTCACTCCTTCAACTGCCAGCATTTCTTTTGAGAATATTTCATTTGAATATGTTCAGGGTAAACGCATTCTGGAAAACCTCTCGTTTAACATTCCTGCTGGAAAGAAAATTGCAATAGTTGGTGGATCAGGATCTGGGTAAGGAAATTATAAATATATTATACCATTTTTTGTATAAGGATTATTACCGTATTAACCCATATATAACGTGATATTTTTTGACCGTTTATTTTCCGCTAAAAAATCGACTCGCGCTAAATTTGGGGTTTAAGTAATGGAATGTAATATAAAGAAGGACATTTTCCCTTAGAAGTTGAAACCCGACTGAACGTCCGACCGAATGTTTTACATTACTTAATTTTATTGGCATGAATGTAACCTGTGTTATTAGCTATCATTACCTAAATAAATGCTTATCTGATTGAATTTTACATTATTCGAATTCTTTTATGAGTATTATTTTTTTCTAAATATCTTTATGAAAATTTCAGAGTCGAGTTAAATTCGGGGTTGCGTTATATTCGAGCTAGTTTGGTAGTTTAAATTATTTGTTGAGTATTTATTGGAAATTTTCCATTATCTAAACTGAAGTTTTAGTACTATTCTTAGCTTGATTCATTTTCATAAGTCAATCATGCTTTAGGTTCCTTTGATAATCATACTGGATAGTTTACCAAATATTTTAGAAATTCCTAAAATTAACAGTTAAATTACAAATTTCTTTTATGGCAGTTTAATATTAGTGCAAAGTAATAGTTAAAGTATTCATTAAAAGCGTTGGTGAAATAATAGCCATGATAGAGCAGGTGTATGCTATTTCTCTTGCATTACTGGCTGCAGTGGCGGAGTGGTTTGCATGCTAACTCTCCAATGCCAAGGTCCTAGGTTCAAATCCGGGCTGTTCGGATTTTTCTTTCTAGGGAATGGTTGTGTGTCTTTGTAAATAGAAGTAATTATTGAAATGGATGTAATTGGGGTCTTCCTGTTTCCATTAGAGAAGTTATTATTATTATTATAAAATTTTATACTTTATTTTCATTTAATACAAATTTAGTTTAAACATTTTTTTGGACATGGATATTTATAATTCCTTGAGGTTTTGATAATTCCTGTGGTTTTATTTATTTTTGTGCCTAACTAGAAATTATGCTGGAAGTTTAATCTTAATTTTTTTTATTCCTCGTCAACATTTCTCATTTCCTTACCACTGATATATATAACTATTTCAATGAATGTAATTTCTATTAATTTGATAGCTTGGTGACTATCATACTGTACTTTTACTGTAATATCATTCAACAGTGGTTCCAAGCTCATTGCATAAACAACATTTTGTTTTACAGAAAATCCACCATTATTCGTTTACTTTTCCGATTCTATGAGCCTCAATCTGGAGCAATAAAAATTGGAGGTCAGAATATAAAAGATGTGGATCTGGAGAGTCTCCGTCGTTCAATAGCTATTGTGCCACAAGTAAGTCTTGTTTTTGTAAAAGAATTTCATTTTCTAATTGAATGAAATTTGTATAATGCATTTTTAAAACTTTGCCTCTGAACTTCTAATTATAAAACTTAAAGATATGAATAAATGTGTATGTAAGAGTAAATAAAATGTCCTAATTAAACTGTCTTTCATAAAAAATTAAATTAACAATGATATTCAGGATTTTATGTGTTAGAAAAAGTCAGATTTATTTATTGTTAGTGTGAATACTTGAATGAAAGGGTGATGCATTTATGAAAGAGTAAAAAAAGCCATCAATTTGGTGTCTCCTTCTTCAGAATTCCATTTTTGTTTGCTTTTGCAGGATTCCGTTCTGTTTCACAACACGATATTTTATAACCTGCATTATGGAAACCTAGCCAAAGGAGATGAAGAAGTTTATAAAGCATCTAAAATGGCTGATATACATGATTCAATAACAATGTGGCCCAAAGGATATGAAACTCAGGTACATATTTCTAATTTATTATTATGCTACAGAATGTTTGTTCACACAAATTTTCATATTGTCTCATATTCCCATATTTTGTCATCCTTCCTCGAGTACATTTGAGCTACTGTATATGCCGGCGTATAAGTCGACCCTTGAAGCCTAAAAAAATCTCTCAAAAACTAGGGGTTAACTTACACACCTAACGTAAAATTTAACCCTTTACTACGGAGAGGTAAATAGGTGATACTGCCTACTTTACACTTGTATACAAACTCTCTCTCCACAATTATATCTTACTGAAACTAATTTTCGATAAGTGTAATTAACGTAGATATCATATAAAACTAATTTCATCACGAAATACAATTGTGGCGGAAAGTATGTTATGTCATGGCATGCTTTTACAATAAAATAGTTCCATTAATAAACCATTTTCATATCTTTAAATAAATTTGAGGCATATTTATTCTTCGCAAACTATATTAATTTCTTCACCTATTTTTTAATATTACTAAAATTTGATGTATATTTCGATGTTTTCTTTTTACTAATGAAGATCTATAAGCACTTGATGGTTTGTTTTTGTTTATATAATCATTATGATTCAACTTATGTTAGCGTTAGGAGTTAATGGAAGTGGTTTAAACAGTGTTGTGATTTGATATTACCACACTATTATACCATTATTTCTATGATAAATTTTTAATGCCATGGTGTTTCTGTTTCGTTAAGCATTTTTATTTCTGAAGCCTGAGTGATACTAATGAAAGAAACTTGCGTATCAGTTAAGCAGAGGTGAGAAGTTGACAGCTGAAAGAAACAATTCTAGTGCCTTAATCTTATGCGGTTAATATTCCTTAACCCATTCACTATGGCAGCCATATTGCCAATCTTTAGGCATTTATAATGATATAGCCCGCATGTATGAGAATGTATTCCTTCGTGGTTAACGGCAGACAAAAGAAAAACCTTTCCGAGTTTTGGGAGCGTTCCCCCACTCATTTAAAACTGAATGGGCCTGAGCGTCCCAGCACGCTCGCCGTAACAAGAGGGTTAAGCTATCATGCATTTATGGATACTCTAGTTATTCTTCCCACAAAATATAGCTGGGGAAGTGGTGTTACCTAATTTTTTGGGTCAACTTATACACTGATCATTGGCTAAAACCTGAAATTCACCTAAAATTAAAGGGGTCAACTTATACACCAACATATACGGTAATTATGCTGCCTCTGATAGGGTATTCAGGTTGCTTTACATAAATTGAACTTTAATTTTATTAAAATTTTGTTTCATGAGTTATTAGAGAGTAATTTTATTAAATTTTTCTTAATAAAAAGGACACCGAATGCTTTCAAGCAAGTAGTTTACCAGCTAATTTCAAAATTTATGAGACAGGTACATATAATGGTATACTCTGAGGATTCTGAAATTCAAGGTTACTCATGATTTAAATACTTTTTTACGTTTTCATCGGTTGATAAGTAAAATGTACTGTTTATTTATCATAAGTCAAACATCTGATTTTTTACTGTATTCCAAAAATGAAGCACCGTTAAAGTTCTTTCGTCTTGGAGTCTTTCTCTTTGATTGGCTGCCATGTTCCTGAAACGTTCCAGTTAAATTGTTGATTTGGTGTTATAAAGAAATACCCCTTTTGTTTTCAGTTATAAAAATTCCAAGTTTGAATGATATTGAAACATGTTCATAACTGTAGTATTGTTTCCTTTCTTGGACCTTTGTGTTGAATATAATACAAACTATTTTCAGTGAAGTAACTCTCCAAAAGTTGACTATTTTGAAGAACTATTTTGCTGCATATTTGGTAAATTGCATAAGTTGATGATTTTTTAATTTAATTTAACTTTTTTGTAATATAATTTCAGGTTGGAGAACGTGGCTTAAAGTTATCTGGAGGAGAGAAACAACGTGTTGCGATAGCACGTGCTATTCTCAAGAGCACTCCTATCCTCGTCTTTGATGAAGCTACATCATCCTTGGATTCAATAACAGAGACAGTAAGTGGAATTCTAAAGCTTCATCAATGACATGGCATCATTTGCATTATTATTGGAAATTCAATGTTTTGTTGAAGTACTATACCATTACTGGAAGTATGTCTCTTTATAGTATCCATTCTCATTAACCATTCATAAATGATCATGCATTCATACATCTCTATATCCATCCATCTTACTTACAATAATACATAGTCACCTAATGTTTTATCAATTTCTTCCTAGGAATGCAATAATCGTTTAATGATACTGATTCTTTTGATGTAATCTCTCTATAACCACAATCACACTCTCTAGTAACATTTGCAACCTATATGGCTTTCCTGCCACATGCTGAAAGGAGGCTTGTATAGTATTACAAGTAAAATCAATCTGCATACTGCAAGCAGATTGACAACAATAATTTAAAATCGGCATTATATCGGGACGGTCCACAAAAGAAAAAAAAAGAATTGAAAAAATTCTCAAAATTCGCTGAAATTTCATCGTCTGGCATCGAACCCGGGTCTTAGTGGTGAACTTACTATGCAGCACAATAGAAGATCGCCATCTCTATGTGTGAAAATTCAAGCAGAAATATTGGCTACAACTGCCTCAAAAGACGTTATAATTTTCACATATGTAAATGGCTCTCTGGATTCGAACCAAGGACGATCTTGGAAATCTAAAAGATGTTTCTGAATGTTATTTATGATCTCAATCTATATGCCGAATTTCAAATTTCTATATTATTGGGAAAGGTTTCAAAATAATTCCTAAAAATCGGATCAACTTCTGATTGCAGAGACACCTGGTGTCGAACCCAGGACATATTGTAAGCTGTGAATGCACAATTTGATTTTTAAAGACATGCTTTTTTATCATGCAAATTTTGAAGTCGATAGCATGCCGGGAAGTAAATAAATTTTGTTTCCGTTATATCAGTAAGAAATGCATTAAGAAGTGCAAATGGCCCTCTGGGATCGAACCAAGGACCATCAGCGAACATGTAAAATTTGATTATGAAATATGTTCATGATATCTATCGACGTGCCGAGTTTCAAGTATCCATGTTATTGGGAAAGGATCCAAAAAAAATCTTCAAAATCGCCACAATGCATTTTAAACGGCCGATTTTTGCCCCGACCTAGCATCGAACCATGGACCATATTCGGCGATGTCTTTCTGATTTACGTTGGAGTTGCACCGCTTCTAGCGATCCCTCGAATTTCAACTCTCTACTTTTCCGGGAAGTGCACCAAAAAATTTTCGAAAATCCCCGCCATGTATCCTTATGGAGAAAATCGTGACTTTGGAGCCTTCTGGATTCGAACCCATGACACCGAGGTTCAAAATCGCAATTTTTCTGGTGGTTACACGTTATGGCCAATGCATCCTAAAATTTTCAAGTTAATGACCCATGTAGTTTAGCCTGTGAATTAGTATCCTATCTATCTATATACATGAATGAATCCGGAGAAGCATCTATATATAATAGATGTGTATAATGTAGATTATGCTAAGCAAACTTCAATTATTATCCAATGTTTTTTCATTACAATTTAAAGTTTGTTTATAATATTTTTTAAATGTAAACAATAATAATAATATCTCTTTAAGTATGTATGTTTTTCTCATCATGGTTTAATTTGCATTTTATAAAAATGTGATTGTATTAATTTTCTTTGTAGAATATCCTTCAGGCCTTACGCAGAGCAACAGAAGGTAGAACTTCCATCTGCATTGCTCATCGCTTGTCAACTGTGATGGATGCTGATGAAATATTAGTTTTAGAGGGAGGAAAAGTTGTAGAAAGAGGTACACATGCAGAACTAATCGAAAACCCAGAGAGTTTATACACCAGACTATGGAATGCCCAGCATGGCTTTGATTTTTCAGATGATAAACAGACCAGTGGTGGATGATAAGGAAGAGGCTAGGCAAAGTGAATTGTTTTCTTGTTTTATTTTGAGCCTTTAAATTATTTTTGAATGCTCAAAAATTTGTTAATAATAAAATATTTCTGCCTTATTGTGTTTTTATTTTATCTTTCCTTAGCATTCTTGATATTTGTATTGTTTTTAGTGCAGCTAAGTTATTCATGTTTCTTGTTGTACTTATTTTACTTGTTTGAATAGTGTGCTAGCTTCTGACTAGTATTTTATTCCAATATTTACTTATTTGAACACTGTCCTATTTTTTATATGTATAGTAATTCAAGACAGTTCAATGTGTTCTATAGGTATACATTATTGCAGAGACTAAACTACTTAGTATTCTATTTTCCTCTAATTTTTTTCCACAAAAGAATGTCACATGTTAAAGAAAGCCATTGATTTAGATGTAAAACTGGTTAGGGAAACAACATTCAGCTTTAATCTCAAAAGTTGGGTCTGAGGTATACCCTTAGAGGAAGTTAGCCATTTCGCTGTTAGATGTTCTGTATAAAGAGATATTATATGTAAAATGATTTTACCCAGTAAAATCATTGCTGAATTAGGTCACCCTATGTCCAGTCATCAGCCTTCAAAGAAATTAAGTTAAAAACCATTCCTTGACGTTAAACTGATACTTCTATCAATATTGCTGGTGTTGGTTATTCAGGGTTTGTTGGATGATTGAGCTTGGGCCCAACATGAAATGCAAATTAAACTCATTATTCCCTGATTTCCAATATATGGTTTCGTTTGTGTCTTTATTTGTGCCATATTAACCCATTTTTCCAAGGCATGTGTTTTTATCTTAACAAAGAATGATCAATCAAGTAGAACCTTTATGCCTGTTTAGTCCTTATGCCAAGATATAATCATTGAAGTAGCCAATTACTTATCGTTGGTGAAACCGACAATAAATTGAAGGTTAATTCTTGATAATGATGTGTGTTTTTGAGACGTTTGATATTGTATATTTCTGTACTTGTATCATCTATTTGTGAAATAACATCTATTTATACTAAAGTTTTGGTATGGTGTATGTATCTTGAATGCAATACATTCCCGATATTATTTGCTTTCATTTTAACAGTTACGCTGTCAATCCGTAGAAAACTTGCTTGTGTATCTGCACCATCCGCACTTTCCATACACTTAATATATCTCGAACATTGTACTTGTAATTATAAATCATACTAGAGGTCAGCGTTCTTTGTCTCTCAAACAATCCATTTTTGCTACGAATGTAGAAGTGATACAAATAACTGAAATTTACAAACTCTTGCCGGGCCAAAAGAACGAGCCCGCATTAGGCTTTGGAAGGATTGCATGGATTCGGTTAAATCACAGGAGTGACTTCAAGCATCACAAAGACATTAATTGCTTTCAAATATAGCAGATTAGTGAGTCTTGAACTACTCAGATATTCATTTCATTTACGAAACACTTATGCTGAATTAAATAGAAAGTAAGTCCATAGAACAATACTCTTCTTAATACTTCGTACAAAATCATCTTGGCGCTGCGGTCGACAGCACGTGATCTGCGCATGTGTATCTCAGCCTCCCCTCCCTGTAAAGCTTACCCCCAACACCTTCGGCTGCTATATCGTCGCTTGCCAGTGACCTAACACAAAGTAAACTACGGGCTCGTAAGAGGGTGCAAGAGTTTTCTGGCTGTATTAGTGAATTATACTGTACCTAGGAATGATAAGGTGCTCCTACTAAATCCCTGAGTATCGATTTACATCAAGTATCCTCCAATTTCTAATGAGGATCCTTGAAACTAGAGGGTGGAAGAACTAAATACCCTGACAACTTCATTATTAATATTGTTTGAACCAAAGCCTATTGTATGCAATCAGATATATAATCAGCAGCTTATAAGAAAGGCACGAAGGTGCAAGAGTGTCTGTATGAAGGCCGGTATCAGTGGCATCGAGGAGTCTGTCTAAAGAACTGAGTTTTGATTTGAAAGATCTTGTCATAGTGAGAGTGTTAGTTCATCAACGCTTTTTTTAGTTTATCGATCGAGGTATATATTTGATAGTTAAGTTCTAAGTAAACAGAAAAGTTTCGCTGAATCTACGACTGCAATTGTTTTTCGGGGTTTGGAGCCAAATCGATCGCAGAAGTCAACGATTTGCTGCCGTGAGAGATTTCTTCAAGACATCCAAGTACTTCAACAGCCTTTGAGTGGAGAAAAAATCTTCGAAGTCTTAGGTAAGATAATTTTTGCCAAGACATTCATTTACCTTAAGCTGTTTCTTTTCTCTCAAATGTATCCTCATAGTCGAACTTATCATTAAACATTCAGTAGTAAATATTTTGATTGTGCAATTCAGATTTAGTTTCATTTTTTGAATCGACCAAGTAAGTTTACCTAAATTTGCTTAAAGAATCATTCTTGAATAAGATTTATCTAATTTCATTGTCTTAAATTGAAAAAAATTACTTTCTAGGCGCCCACTTCTAAATGTAACAATACGTTCTTTGTTTGAAATCGGTAACAAACAGGTGACCGCGATTGCAGCACGAAGTAGACTTCATCGGAAAAGTAGAAAATATATTGATTTACTCTCTAGGAAACTCGAGAGTTGATAGTTTTTTATTAAGATCTCAAAATCCATTCATATGTTGTATAGATGATTGTCTTTAATGAATATGAATGACTGTTTTTCAGCCGGTATCGCTGAATCGTTTTCGATGTCTATAAAATTAATTAGATACCTTGTTTAAATGAATGACCATTTAAGCATTCAATATGCTCTTATTTGTGTATATATATATATATATACTGTAAAATATTCAAAATATCTAAATTCTGAAAGTATTGTTTTCATAACGATTTGGTTTCCTCCTTTATCACTTAAATTTTTAAAAACTACCGGGGCATCGAAATCGTGATGACGTAAATACCAATGCTACTTGGTTGTAAAACGCCAGCAACCAGGTGAAAATGATTAATTTTCAGTTTAAATAGATTTTTAGGAGGTAATAAATGTTGTAGTTGAGATAGTTGCAATTTCACAGCCAGTAACATTCTGAAAGAAGTTTCAAATTGCGCGGTAATATTTATGGTGATTTTTTTCTAGGAAGAGTTGATAGCTTTTCTTTCATATTTTAATAATTTTTTAATGTGTTTAGGGAATATGTTAGATGATTAAAATACTTAAAAGTACATTAAACTGAACGCTATTTCATCAAAATATTTTATTTTTATGAAAATAATTGTGCGATTTTCTTTTGTTTTAAGATTCATAAACTTCTTACATGCATTTTCGCGCTCGACTACAATGGTAAAACTAAGAGTAACTACTAAAACCTTTCCGCTGTGGTTCCTTTCAACGTCCATCTATGTTTGCTTTAGTTGTCTAGAATGAAGTGTTTGGATGGACGTAAATTTTTAGTAATGCCGCAGGTCGAGTGCCTATTGCACTGGTTATAAACGGAGCTGCAGGGAAAACTCAGTGAACTCAGTTGCGTCATATCGTCTTCTGTTATGTTATCTCTTGCCGACAACCCGAGAGAATTCCTCCAGTCGTCTACCAGTTAATCAGCAGTTGTGAGGTCTCGCTGCGATGCCGAGGAAATTCCTGATAAAATAAAGCTGTCTACCGTTGTAAAATTCTGCGAAACGCCCATTGAGGAAACAATAGACTGATGAAGTAATTTAAACAATATGGCACTCATGGCAGAATATTTACTTGCTTGTGAAATCATTGCTTTAATTGTTATTTCTTGTCCTCAGTTTCATCTAATTACTCTTATTCCTTTTCGTTGGTTATTGGTCTTATGGCAGATGGTTTTCCTGGATTGTCTTTGTTGCATATCCATTTTTATTACATTACAAAATTGCTTTATCAGACCCCTGGTCCCAGCAATTGAGTTGTGTTTAAGTGCTATGGAATGGGTGATGGAATGACGAGAAGAATCAGGTTGTTCGGATTTTTTATTCCATATTCTCAACCGTTGCAAATTATGTTATCCTTTAAAACCCTTTTTCATTCAATCGGTGGAATGACAAAAACGCTCTTTCATGACTCTGGCCCTACATTCTGCCTTATCCAACTATTTTTTATGTGGATCACTTAAAACTGTTCATAAATATACTCCAGAACAAAGTCCGCTTATATTTTTTCCACACATCTCGCATCATCTAGCTTTCTAAGGAAAGTCCTATATGATTATCGATTTCTATCGGCTGCTGATACTTCTACCAATGTCTCATTCAGGGCCTTATTAACGTCGTGCGATTGTAATTAATTGCTACTTCGTTAAGTTCTATCAAGAATAAACGCCCAAAATACGGATTACTTTCGATCTTAATGAATCCTTCGTAAACATTGAGTAAAATTATCCAACTGTAGATTTGTAATAAGCAGAACTTAAGCAATTCCTAATGCCGTGCGATTATTTTCTTTGCCTATTTTGGTGGATGGACAATAATGTTAATGATGCTGTGTCGTTGAAACGTATCATGTTGTGTTCGTGGTTCTATTCTCTTGTAATTACTCCGATTTTATTAATCCAAAGTAGCAGAAAGGTTTGAAAATGTTAGGGGGTGTTAGGGACCCATTTCGTTGGTTCCTTTCTTTTCAAGGACTTCCCATGGGTCTTAATGGCACAGCGTTCTAAAAGAGGGTGAATTTAGATCTGGAGATCTAATGCAAGGAGGGATCGATATCCCCTATCCGCCTTCTCTTTTCAGCTACTTCCATAGATATACAAGGGTCCTAAAATGAGTTGGCTTGCTTCTAGGATAATGCCCATAAATATTAATGAGCGCTTCCGAAAATATAAGCGTAATAGTATCACTAACCGATAATCATGGATCACAATTTCTCCTCCAGCCTCAGGGGAAACATTCTGAGCGATGTGTAGGCGAAGTAGTTCCACCGGGAGGTTCCTCTTTGGATCGTAGCACATCTCTATCTGGAAGAAAACATGGCGGAAAGATTCCTTAGGGTTCGGGTGAAACCGAAACCCATAAAATACTTGACTTCACTGCCGGTTTCGAAGTTATAGCTTGTCTTTAAGTAAGTAAAACCAGAAATAACTAAATGAACGTAATATAAAATCTTGTTACGAGAAGGAAAAATAGCATCTTACAATTATATTTTTGAGTGTTTATCGCCTGATGAGCTTGCGATACGATGCGTTTAACTCATTATGGATTTCTACAAAGTAACGGGTATGTTTTAAAGATCCCGTAGTTGCTAGATTGTGTGCTTGAAGACCATGCTTAATTTGCAAGTTGCTCTTAATTGGGGAAGAAGATGTTGCTAATTGAGTAAGACAGTCACGGTCACCCTGAGTGACTGTACATCATTTTCCATTTACTGAGAGAGATGTGGTTAGAACTTAAATTGTATTCTTTCAATCTGTGAACGCCTTCTTTAGTCAGTTGCAACATTAAATTAGTCTTATTTTTTTCAAACTGAAACTTATGTCTCAAAATTTACCGAAATAAATTTTCTTTAAATCCGTGTTCTTTATTGCGTTATGGTTACAGATATGTTAATAGTAAACTATCCCAACTAATTCTATTTCTATATTTAAGATCATTATTTGGAGTCCTATTGTTTTCTCTGTACAAGTTGTTTCTTCATTTCCTTGTAGATTTTTGCCTTGTTTCCTTGTCGAAACAAAATTTTCCGCCCCTGAGGCAGGATGTTACCTCAAATGAGCCGATGTAACAGCACTTTTGATCTTAAAAATGTATTTATTTTAACTTATGCTAATATAATTTGTTTTTTTTTTTAAGGCGATCCTTAGTTTTTATGATTCTTTAGTTTTGGTCGTTCAATCCAAATGATAGGAGTTTTATCTATATTCTATATTTATGTTTTATCATTTTAAACAATAACAGATTTATTAATTGCGAAAATATTAGAATGTAACATCATGTTTATGATGTTTTCTTCATTCACTCATTTTTGTTGTTTTATTGAAGAAATGGCCACATTAAGCGCCTGTGATAAGCATATTTCATTGTTCTTAAAGAAATTCATGAAATGCAGAAAATAATCCTGTTTTTTCACGTATGAAAAATCTAGTCTTGCTGAACAGTCATCGTATTAATCACAAGAAGAATAAATCAAAGCGAGTCGCATTAGAATCTATATTTCTAGTGTGGCTCCTTTCATCAATGCAGAAAATATATTTCATATTATGTATTCCCCATTCCCTAGCCATGAAATCGTAGCTAATGTAATTATTTCTATAATACAACCTGAACTTCGGGTATTTATCTCATATTAGTTTACTGCGGGGATGCGTAGAGTATATATGGAGACAGAGGTTAAGTAAATACTCCTAAAAATAGTGAGAATGGAAATAAGTTATTGAAATATTGGCATCCGTATTGATCATTGCCTCAAGCACATTCATAATCCTACTTCGGAGTCTAATTAATGCTTCCGATGGTTATTTATTTGCTGCTCTACTGCTATCGACCTATCGTTTTCTTGCTGGCGATGTCGCATGGAATTACCTTTGCAAATGAGTCCCCGAGTGAACTTTAATCCTCTTAAATTACAAATCTCGGAAATTATGATGGAAAGAGGAACCTCCCTTTCATCTTACAGTTTCATTTTACGTCCATTCGTTTCTTATGAAAGTTTCGGATCGCTAGACAATGGATCCTCGCTAATAATCAAGTCTTTTGTAAAGCAAATGTAGCTTTTAGGCTCGGTTAATTACTGTCACAAAAGAATACCTTATTTATAAGGAAAATACCTTCGAATGAATTCTATAATGATAATGATTTATGCGTATTATCTTTGAGACTGCGATTAATTTGGCCCTTAAATTTTCTGAGCTCACTATTTACGATATTAGTTATATCGTAGTATATGTCGCCTTTGTCTCTCTATAAGGCTTTTGGTAGCTAACGATAGAGAACCATACAAGCTCTTAGGCTGATGACTTTACAGATTGATAGAAAAATCTGAAATACCTGTGTAAATAATAATTCTTTCGCGAACTACACATTATAATGTTTTTTCCCGTAAAACCATTCAAATATTTAGTTACTTAGGTTGTGCATTTATTTATTTATTAGAATTTTACCGCAGTTATGAATCTGTGCGGTGGCTCCGTAATTATGACATAACATTGTTACAGTTACAATCATTTCACATTTAAATGTAATGTACAATTTTTGTTATAATAATAATCGTCTTTATTTGGGCGAGATTGAGACTAAAAAGTCTCTTCTTCCATCCAACCCATCGTCATTAATTATAAAATTAGAAGTGGAAACAATGAAAAGAATCGTGGATATAAAAAACCTAAGAGATTCTTAGGAAAAAAATCCACTGCAGGAAAACACCCACAAGGAAGGTGATGTGAAAAACCTGCGCAAACCTACCAATATTAATAGCTAAAATATAAGAAAAATATTAAAAAATAAAGAAATACACTACCAATAAGTACTTACATGCATTACATACAGTGATGATAATACAAAAAAAAACACTTCTTTATCCATGCAAGATTTTCAGGGTTCTCATTTATAAGTTTTTATCAAAATTTGAATTATTGGGTGCATTACGAGAATGGTTGTGATCAGTGATTTACGTCAAATTTAATATCACGTATGATTTTCATGGTTCACCGACTCCCTTAAACGTTTCTTTTTCCAAAATTATCGAAACCAAAAGTCTTTCTGGAATTATTCGGATAACCCGTGGATATAAAATTCCGCGTAAGCTGTTTTGAAGTTGTAAAATGAATCTTACGGTTCATTGTTAAAATGAGACTTCATAAAAATCCTTCATTTGAACTTTAATTAGGTGTTTCACTTAGAGGTATCTCATCGACATTTTCCTTGAGCGTCATCGTAGCTTATTCATAGAAAATAATATCTTTCCTTCTGTTGCAAATGCTATATTTGTGACTGGATTAACTATAAACCACCTTAAAAGGAAATAAGAGATATTTTTCTGCGTTTGTCATATCTTTTTTTTCCTTGTTCCTGTTTTATCTCTATATTACACCGACGTATCGTCTCGGCAAATGGTCACGATGAAAATATAAAGATAAAAAATGTCTCCTAAATTTAGAGCAGTACCAACAATAATTCCCTCCATCATCGATGCAAAGCATAGTAATAAACCTCTATAAATAGCAAAATTCTCTTGGTATTCGGAACGAGTCGTCCTTGGACTTCAGGTATTACTTAATCGTAATATTCGAGCGAAATGTCCATGATCAAGATCTTCAGAAGTATGCTCCTGCTCTTGTGATATATCCATTGAGGCATTCTTGGCAAGTTTCCTGCGCCTTCCAGCCAAGGCATTTCTTCCTTTCCGAATAGAAGCATTTATCGCAAGCCCTATCTTTCCCGTCTTATTCTTGGAATCCGCCTAGTTCCCACTTCCTCTTCCCCATTGATGTTGCCTCACCAACCTCTTTTGCCGATATCGATAACGAAGAAAGGCTGGAGTAAACATTCTTCGTTTGGACTCTCGTATTTTCTATTTGCTTTTAATTATAAGTTCATGTCTGATTTAGAGGTCTGCATGGGCCGGGCTCGGGTCGGGTAAGCAGGCAGTCTATCGGTCTCGGGCCGGGCTTGGGCCCGTGGAAAATTCGGGAAGGAGAGAATTATTCGTTCTTAAAGAGCGTTAGTTTCTTGCATAGCGGTAAAAGCCTCTTAAAGTTGTACCGCAATGCTTAAACAAAATGCTCGGTCTTCGTGAAGGGTTTAAAAGAAAGTATTTGTTTACAATTCACAAAAATTATTACATGGCGATTTATGGAAAGTTCGAGCTCGGTTCGGGCTTGACAACGAAAATTAGTATCAACGTTCGGGCCGGCTCGGGCTCAACGACGAACGGGCCTGGCTCGGGCTGAAATTTTCGGCCCATGCATACCTCTAGTCTGATTCTCATCTCTACCGAGATTCTGGTGAGGTAATTCATATGGTTAAATATGAGGCACACGCAGAACCACAAAGTTAATTTGTCTCTCAACCTACTTCCTTTCTCTATTCACTTCTTATGAATACTCATGAGGTCATCGAACCAGAAACAAACAGAAGAAGAAAAAACTTTATTCTTGTCGGAGTTATAACCTAATAACCCGGAAAACTAAATTCTAGGACCCATCAATACTCGTTAAACTGAATTGAGTAATACAAGTTAGGTCTACATACATATGTGATCTACCTTTCGGTAGGTTCATTTGTATTAAAAATTCCTCTTCAACGCCACCTCCTTCTCTTCTAGGTAGCCTACCCCACCCTTAATGTCATCTAGCATCTTCCGTCTTTATCTTCTCCTCTGTTTTTACCCTTGCATTCTAAATTTAGTGTAAAACAGCATGCATGAAAAAAGCTAGAAATTATAAAACAAACTGTTAAAATGGTGTAATATTACTAAAACATTTTATACATAAAATAAAAGAAGAAATTAAATTTATATTGAAAATTGTTGATGCAAATGATGCAGTTAAATATTGCGCTGAGCTAACCTCTCGTTTTATCTACTGTTAAAGGCAAAAGAAGTCAGAAATTAGAAGATAGAATTATATAGTAAGGTTCGTTAAGAAGTTGCGCTGTTACAGGTGATTTTCTGTATTACCAAAATAACGATTTTATGTTTTACTCAATTGAAAGTTAATAAAATCAAGGCTACAGGCTTAAAAGATCTCTTAACTCTCACGAAATGCTCTGCTCGAGCATCGTATAGCAATAGAAATCCATAAAACAACTTAAATTTCTCTATAACTGAATTCAAATCGCATAAATAATGCAAAATCCACTCAATCATCGTCAGTTTGTTTATGTGTCTACACGCCGGTTGCTAAGATGAACGCCTTTCAGAAAACTGTTTTTACTACGTAAGTGTACTTTCTGTTTTATTAATTTAAATTGAAGGTTTTGATTGATCATGCAAAAGAAATCTAAAATATGAGCTATTGAAGGAAGCGAGGCCCAGACTTGTCATAAGTAAATCATTGATTTTCTTTCTTCTGATAAAGAAAAGCACAAGGCTTATATTAAATTTTGCCATTACCTATTTTCATTGAAACGCGATTTTGCTGAAACAACGGGTGCAACTAGTAAAGTGAAAACTCTTTAACTACGGAAAAAGAGTCGAAAACTGTTCTTTCTTACAAAGGGATACCTCAAGAAAGAATTTTCATTTAATGTTTCAAATTCTAAAATTAAAATTTGCTTTGATTTAACTCATATAGGTAATTTTCAGGAATCTTAATATTTTCACATAACGAATGATAAATCGATGGTGTAACATTGGTATCCATGTCATAATTAGAGACAAACTTTGAATTCCTCTCAATTTATCTGTTTGTCAAGATTGAGCATTAGTTTACTGAAACTTTAACTACACGCAACTATAACCCTCCAAGGCTGAAATTATATTTCTTGTAATTATTTTAAATTTCTTACGTATTTCGCTTTTTGATTCTCTGAAAGCAATACCCATAAAATACTATACATAAACGACACATAAAACCAGCCAAACAATTACAAAATTATCATCGAACTCTCCTATTCTGTGTTAAAAAGATGAAATAATAGTAGGTGTCGGTTGATGCCATATGGCATCCGTAGTCCGTCGAGGTATACATAGTATTTTCTTTTGACAGTTTTAGCATTGATAGTGTCATGACAAAATTTCCACTGGTTTAAGGATGCTTGCATAGATAATCTAACCTTAAATTTATCCCAAGGAAAAACGGACTTGAAAAAAGTCTGTCAAGGCCGGGAATCGAACCCAGGATCTTCCTCAATCCGGGAGGCTGCCTTAACCATCTAGGCTACCCGGCCAGAACATCTTAAAAAGCCGTTTTGGGGACCTTTTGCGCAAGGTGTGCAATTTATATATACATACAGTTATCGTAAAAATACTGAACTTTCAGATTCTTCTAAAGTTTGTCTATGTATACATACAGAGTCATAATAGTAATATATAATGGCGCACTGCTCCTGTTGCATCGGTATAATTTCCGAAGGTCGTCATGTTTTATGTTTCCATTCGGTTTGTCTCATTTCTGGCGGAGATCCACCGTTTTAAAGAATATTTATACTTATCGTTTGAAAATGTATGGAATGAAATAATTAAACCAGCCACCATTCAGTGTTCGTAGTTAAATACGGCAATTCATATGTCAGGGGAATATATCTTCCAGAGTGCACAACAATAGTTAATGCTTTTTAAGTTGCCCGAACTAAAGCGGGCTTCAGACCATGATCATAAGCAGAGCATTAATATGATCGATATGAGTCTCCATATCTAAATTTACTTTCGCCTCAAATGTTTTCAGATCAATATTTCTTTTCTTGACCCGCTATAGCAGCAGTTTGCGATTGTAAACGATGGATTCGGAGGAATTTTACGAGCATTCGGGTGAATTGTTTGAGAAAGGGAAAGGCATAACGGATACTTCAGACCCACCGGTGCCACATTCAACGTGGGATGAAGAAAGGGCGGGGAATAAAGGGAGGCTTATGGATGGCGAGGGAAGAGATAAACAAAAGAAGAATATCTTTCTTTGGGACCGGAAGGCATCTTAGCAATCAAAATTTGGGAAGCTACCAGTTTTGGGTATCCCTGGGAGGACTGCTCCAAGCCGAAATTATACTTTAGAAAGGCGATGCTTTACAGGGAAGTGTTCGATATTTTGTGACTTAAAATTAAAAGTCTCCGTATGGCTGATTAGGAAATAAAGATATGAAGACCTTACTTAAATCAATGCGTGTATTCTAGAATAAGCAATGATTTTTACATTGAAAGGATAACTTCCTCAATATTCATTGTATCAGTCTAGGAAGTCGAAGGAATCTATGGGAACTTGGGCATATCATTTTATCAAATAACTCCACAAAATGACCGTCGAGGTAATTTTTACTATATTTAACAATAACTAGGTGTTGTTTCGATTCCAAAAATTGCAAATTCACGAACACAGAATTATCCGACTGATTTGCATTTTGGGCATTTTATGCGATTCTGCATGGAAGCAAAATGTGGTGGCTTTATAATTTATTTTCATAATGTAAAACGATGTCGATATCTTAAGTATACCGTTTAGCTAAAGTTTTCGTGACTATGATGAGATGATTTTGTGTAAGAGAATGGGTAGAAATTGCTCTTCGGTGAATATTTAATACAAGAAAATATCATGTAAAAGTAGACGAGAAAGCGAGGAGCTGGAGTAGTTAGGAAGGGGGCGTAATTGGCAAGGTGATTAACGACCCCATGATTTTTAGGAAAAAGCTTTCAGAACCCTTCTCTTGACTAGTTTTCCTAAACTGTTGAATCTTATCATAGTTATCAGTAGTAAGTATCAATCAAGATAAAGTAATTTCACAAAGATATGAAAGACAAATCGAGGAATACTTGGTCATAATAACACATCGACTTACTGCAGTGAGTGAAACAAGCTTATTAACGTTGATAGAAAAGATTGAAGGTATCAGAAATTCTTGTGTATAGAGTAGTGTGTATAGAGTTTTTACAGGTCTTTTCTGCTAATCATTGATGTCCGATATCTATTCGGGAAGGCCTTGATTCAATTAAACCCATTTCCTCGAAAACTCATTATCGGAGACAGTTTGGCGTCTTCCATGTAATAGGCATGTGGAAGAACTGCTAATGAATAACGATCTAATTTTCAGGGTACTTTTAATTGCTCCTAGATTACCTCAATTTGCTTTGTGCGTATAAAGCCTGACCCAGTTTCGAGGCTAATTTTTGGAAATGAAGACTCATTGGTGGAGTAGAGGGAAGGCGAGTCGTAATTTAAATACCCTCCCTCCTCTTAAGGCCAAAATTAAGGAAAATTTCGATTGGATGATTGGATCCAATACATTGACCTCATTCTGTCCTTCAATCACCCTCTAACACGTTGCTTCCTGGATCACTCAATGTACTGTCCATTTACTTTGGAATCTTACCCGGATCAACGGAGAAGTAAATCTGGACCAAATCCAATATTTTCCGATGGAACAGATGAGAGCGAAGTCGACCTTCTCAACCCATATTCCCCATCTCTTTTAATTTCATGGAATTGAAGGCATAGTTCAGTCTTAAGGTCAATTGGTGCGCCGGATGTATATTCTATCTGGGCCCAATGTGCAGGAAACTTTGTATTCTGCTGCAAATCAAAGAAAGATTAAAATGAAAAGCGTAAACATGCGTTCTTAGATAATTCCGATTGGGTAGGTCAGTACTCTCGAAGTCGCGAGGAAATATAATACCAATCGGAAGAATGAAATTCGAATTGTTAGCATATAATGGAATTTATCTCGTGTTAATGACAAGGAGCGTGCAGAAAATTCAACAGTTATTACTGTGCTTTTAATTGTGAGCGACTTCGTTCTTTTTATAAAGATCCTAAGTTAAATTTCAGAGAGCTTAACCTCGTCTTCTAATCTCTGAAACAGTGATGAGTTTCGTACTCCTTAAAAGGAATAAAAGGATAGCTGTGAGGGTACAGTACACCCAACATAAAGAGAAAAATTTTACAATATTTTCGGGGAATATGGGTTCGTTAGGTAGACTTCGCTGTCATCTGTTTCATCGGAAAATATCGAATTTGGTCCAGCTTTATTTCTCAGTTAATCAGGAAATATTCCTAATTAAATGGGATTTTTGATTAACTTCTAATGTATAATAGATGTTATGGACCTTTTTTTTAATTAGCGATTACAAAGAGATTAGTTTCCTTGAATGCAGTTGCTGGTATTTTTAAGCATCCTGTTATTTTAGTCACAAATAAAACTCGAGCTCAAATTATAAAAAAATATTGCGTTTGTTTACTGTCTGATTATTCGTGAATTGTTTTGCTAGCAATATAAGATAGATTTATAATAGTGTTTCGTCTTACATCTAGTGACTTTCAAATAAGAAATTTAATTGAAATTATCATGGATATCACATGGGATGAGCTTACTATGAGTACTAGTAAGACAGATCTAGGTGACAGTGATTCTTGACATTAATGCCATTATAACCCGGACTATTAGTTTTAACGCAATACGGATAATAAAAATCTATTATTATAATTATATATTATTTATAATTATCCTCACGCGTAGAATTACTGTAGTTATTCCTGCCATCCTGTTCTCTACCAAACCTATTAGTCGCTCTTAACTATAAATCAATATTTATAGAGATATGTATGCAGTAAGTTGCTTTTTTTAGCGAAGTAAAACTCTCAACTATAGTTGGGAAAGAGTCTTATTAACTTATCCTAGAAGTTCAATTTGTGAGTGGACATATTCTTAGAAACGTATTCGTAAACTTACATGTTATTTAGCACATTTTATCAGTAGCCAATTCATTTACCGCAATTAATCATTTGTTCTTCCCATGGAAACTATAACTATTTCTATTTTCAACCAGTCACTTGCCTTTAGGCCTGATTTAAATGGGTACATTTCGGCGGCTTGTAATACAATTCATGAGTCCGTAAGTCGATCATCCTGGAATGTGCGTCGTTGGTGATCTGTTTATTGGCTGACAGTAGCAAAATATCAATAAGTATGTTGATTAGTCCCTATATCTCTCTCTGTGGGTAAATATGTGTCGCAATAGTGGATGGCGCAGACAGCTTCTTCTCTTGCACAATTCTCTGTCTCTTTATCCTCATCCAAAGTATTTTTCGAAAGCTGAATTGATGTGATTTCGATAAACAACTTCCAAATAAATATATTGTTACCATGTAACTTGTTTACTATTGTTCCACTTCAATTGTTAGCAAATTTTCCCGATTTCCAGTATAAGGTTGGCAGTTGGGTGGGCCCTTGGTTATACTTGTTTGTTTCAAAACTAATATCCATAGAATCCCTTACCATAAGCTGTTAGGTTAGAAACCATTTCTTGCAAATCATGTTTTTCGTCTTTCATTGTGTGGCTTTTGGTTGATTTAATATTCAACCATGATTAATATTCTTTCTTTTTCAACATTCTCAGAGAGGATGTATTTTTAGAGGTATTAAAAATGATCTGAGCATTTGCTTCCGTAATTTTTCGCACAACCATATTTCAAGCAGAATATTAAATAAATAAATATCTCTCCCGACTTATCTTTAAAACTCTTGAGATAACTCTCGGCGTAACCCAGAACCTTTCCCAATTCCAAAATTGAAAGCTTATCTACACCACTACACACTCGAGATGGGGTCACGTGGACGCAATTAACATGGTTGTTTTCATTTCAAATCCAGCCATCCGTAATCTGTTATTTTATTAGTCGACGTTGAAAAAATATTAAAACTTATTTCAACTTACGAAGCGTTTGCTATGAGATCACCAACCTCCAACGTAGAAGAGTTCCAAATATCGTAAAGGCGCCGTATACATGGGCTGTGAGAGCTTTTATCCTGCTGAGTGCTTATTTGACCTTGCTACCAACCGATAATGCACCCCGAAACGTAATAAAATAATTCAGTAATATCTTGCTAAGCGGAAAGAGAGTAATCGAGCTTCTTTCCGCAAAGAGGACTTCTTTGTTTCTCAGCCCAGCGATTTTTTGAAAGCTTTTTGAGCTTAATGGGATTAAAAACAACTTTCATGATGTAGAGCTACCACACATCTTATGTGAATATTTTTGTGAGCTAGTTTTTGTGTATATCCTTTTGGTGGTATACCGTGGATAAAAGAATTTGTTAAAAGTTTTTGAGGTATTATGGTAGGAATTTGAAGTCAGTGCTTCATTTTTAAAATTCGTTTTGAACCGTGATTGCGGGTGCTCATATCAGCACAACATCGGATATCCTTATTAAACCAGCCGATAGAGGGAGCTTTGATGAACAAAATATATGAAATGGAAGCCTAAGACGTGATGACGTAGTTGTTTGAGAGTTTTTGCATGAAGGGACTGGGTAATTAATTTGTATTTTTTACTGATTACGCAACGCCGCCGTAATTTGTAGCAAGGGCAGGTGGCGGCGCTAGCTTATACCACATTCAGTCATCAATTTAAACAATATTACAAAGCTCTATGCATACATGTACACAACACAATTTTGCTAACTACAATCATTTTCTATTTAGCTTCTGTTTACATGGGAATCTACAATCGCTACAAACAGTATTTATATGTAACAATCATTTTCAGAACTCTTAAAATTTTTAAAAGTAAAACCTATTTCAATTTTAATCTATTCAAGGTTTGCGTGTGTTAAATATAACTATACGAAAGGACTTTGGGACTAAAATCAACGTGGTATGTTAAGCAGAAAACTGCAGCTTCCAATTCACAAGGAGTATACAGCCCCTTTCTTGTGGTCCAATTTCATTTCCTTGTATAAAAAACGCGTTTTTTCAACTCGGATTCATTGAACTCGCTTATTTTTCAATGTTCCGCTCAAGAAGGCCAAGGCTAATTCATGGGAAGGGCGCTAATGCATGTGGGATGACGGCTCATTCATTAAACGCTACTCGACTCAAGGGTATCTTCGCTGCTCAAGTGATATCTCTCATTCTTCGAAGCGATTCGAAATTTCATTCGCTTCTGTCGCTATCCTTCAGTGTTTTTCCTATCTGATGTATTTCAGAGTAACTTGTGATTACTTCAGGTTTACTCTGTTTGGTTCTTAGTATTTTTGGATTCGAAATGATCATAAATCACGTCACCAGGAAACAGGAGGCTGAAATGAAAGGCACTTGTGAGTGTTCTTTGGCATAAATTCAACTCAGTTTTACGGCGAGTTTTCTAAAATTTGACGGAAGTTGGAGAGTTATCAACTTTTTTTCGGTATAAAGAAACTAAAGTTGGCGATTTTTTGCTACTATTTCCGCTAGGAGTTATGAAATCATGTGTGAATGGGTAAATTAAAAAAACCTTCACTTCAGGAGAGTCTATGAAATATAAACGTCTTATTCTTGTATGGTTCGGTACATATTTCAGTTATTATCACGTTCAGATGTATGATAGCCAACTGATAGCGAACAATGCATTAAAAAGTACTTCATATAAATTTAAACCCTTGGTAAAAGTAGGGTTTTGCTAGGTCGATTAAATATATTTTTCACGGAAAATATATTAAATTGCGTAATAACTATCTGTTCTCTTAACTTGATGCTTAAAAATGAGTTAATATTCAGTCGTGTATTAAGCATAGTAATGGATAATTATTAAAGCAGTATTTTGCAGTGATTGAATGAAATTTTGCTGTAAAATTGATATCTATTGGTAAAATTAATACATCGTTGATGCTTTCGTTGTTTCATCTTTTTGTTAGGTTAATATTCTAAATGTAAATCAATAAGCCAAAGCATGAGAATCTTAACGAGATAGGACACCCAGATGAATTTCTGAATTCTTATATTCTTCAAGCTGTATGCAAAATGAAGGATTTCGTACTGGAGCGAAGTCTCGATTCGAAGTGAAGATAAATTCAAATTAGAATAAAAGCACAAAAATTGAGATAAGAAAAGAGTAAAGATATTGTACTTTAGAAAATTAAATGAGTTTATTGAAATTTATCAATTTATATTAAATTCTATAGCTGGAAGCACCGAATTATAGAAGGCTGAGTAAAATTTTAGGAACGCACAAGAGGTATAGAAGAATATAACGTAATATCTAAAGCTGTTAATTACATATTTACCATTAAAATGAACATGGGAAACTGGGAGAGATTTCTCCCGTAACTAGTAATTTATTTACTGCTCGAAGAGCGAATTAATAAGAATTGTAACAATCTACTTTCCTGCATTAGCGCAATGTTACTTAATTGCGATCCTGTGGAGCAGGTCTCACTCTTCAATAACCCTCCTGGTGGTTCCCTGCTGGTCCCATTGAACGGATTAGATTATCCGAGCAAGAGATGGGATGCTTCGTCGACTCCGTGGACCTTAATGAACGCAATTTCCTGATAAATGCTCCAGTTTTATTATGCAACGAACATGATGAGTGATTTAGTCCTGAATTTATTTTACGTCTACCGATTCTTTGTGATTAGAAGAAATATTACGCTGGATAATGTATTGAATTCTTTTTCTCGATTCATTCTCTGTATTTGGAAATTATATTCATATATATCGCGGAAGAAACTAGATAAATTAATCCAGCGTTCTTAACGTTGTGAAATTATCAGTATATTAAGATCACCAGTCGCCGTTATAGGAGTACTTAATGAACCGAAAATAGCTCCCATCATGGTTCATTTATGACTGGTTCAAGGGCTGTGGTATCAAACGCTTTTGTAACGATTTTCATTCGTCCTTTGCGTGCGTTCGAGTTAATCAGGAAATGATTTAACGTTGTTGTCAAATCTGAATATGAATAATACTCTCGCATTCCATCGATATTTTTAGGTATTTTTCTGTGTGCATTACAATTTTGCTATTTCCATAAATATCCTTGCCTGAAAGTAGCCAAAATGATTCTTAGTTACTTGACTTTGTTCTTATTTATTTTACATGTGTTGTATTAGAATGATTCATTCTGTGATGATGTTGATAATCTTATAAGTCTTGACCAGTAAATTCTATTGTAGCCAATTAACTCCTAGTCAAAGGAACTTTTATCAATTAACTGGAATTGAAGCGAATAATGCTTTAATTACCTCATAAAAATATCTAGTCATAAAATCATGCCAGTATAAGTCATATTTATTTAGGTATTCAAAACAGCGTGATTGGTCAATTACGTTTAACCTGACAGCAAAGAGACAAATAATTATAATGGAAACGAAAGCAAATCAAAAGAATCATAAGTGATTGAAGATAACGAACGAAGAAAGTATACAAAAACAAGATAATTATGTAAGGAATACGAAAGAAGTCTCATTAGAAACTTGTTATGCATCATAATCTTAATGGAGGGGGAAGATTTCGAAAGAAAAGCGAGAGATAAATTCTTTGAATCAGCTTTCGGATAATGTATCAAGTAATGTACGATAATTTGTTCTTTCAATATGGGAAGACACTGAATTACGAACATTTAAAACGTAAACTCTAGTATGCGGACTTCGCAATAAACTTGGGTCCACGTGTGCTAGTGTGAATCTATTTTCGCATTCTTAAATAATCAAGTGTTCTTGTCATCTAAAACTAAATTGTCTACTCTTAGTAAAGTCATTACTCGAGTTGCTCTCCGTATGAAAGCGCTAAACCTCGATGTAGCTCGCAATCTGTTTGGTTTGCCCCAGAATCTAGTACGTATATAATTCCAGTGGCACGCTTTATCATTTAGGACGATTTTCGTGAGCAGGCAGAAACTAAAATTTGATTGCGTACTGGTGCTGCTTTCTCTGTTTCAATTTATAAATATAAAAATATTTACTATTACCATAACAATTTAATATGTAGTGTGTACACATAACTCCGCTTTTTGGGTTTATTTCAATAAAAATAACCTTTTTTCGACATCAAACGATAATTAGGAAGAAAGAGTAAATCGCAAGAAAAGCTATGATTTCTGAAAAGCAAGGGCAGCACAAAAACGATTAAAGATCCCATGTTACTTGGGGTTAAGGTAACCTGGTTTGTAATATTTCAACTTAGTCAAGTAAAAACGAGATCTGTACATCTTTGTTTTTTATTAACTCGTAGTAACTACTATTACGTCATATTCTCGGTTGCTTATTTTTCCGCTGAGTAAATAACCCGCGAAAACGTACATCCCAGCATCCACGGATGATCGAGAGATGCGAATAGTTGTTTTTCGGTTGAGTACGCATCAATCATTCCTAAAGCACGCGTCATCCGCAGAATCGCCCAAGGGACGAACGGCAGTTTGCTCTTCCCGCGGATGGCGCTCAGATGTTATCTGATCGCACTCACGTAGCGTAACATCGACGGAGTTTCAATGGAGTTGTAAGGAAAATTGCGAAGGTTATTTCACAAGGCCGGATGTCGTGGAGCGTCAGCAAGTCGGGTGGCGATTAAAAAGGGCGCGTAGTTTCCATCCGAAGCCCTAGCACAAGTCGCGGTTGAATTGGCAATAATTGTCGACGGCGGCCTACCGCGCGCTGCGGTAGAGAGCTGTGTGGTAAGCAATAGGGATGGATTGCGTAAGGAGCGCATCTTGAGCCATCTCGCAGCGCAATTCGTGCCTCTCGGCGGTCGTTACCACAGGCGCTTCATCGGCGGTGCTCGCAGACTCCGGAGGGTCGTAATTGAAGGGAGCGCCTTAAAACGGCCTTTTGGAAACGGTCTACATGCGCGAATGGGCAGGTCGGGGTCTTCTATAGAAGTGAGTCACTCCGGCGCTCTTCTGCAGACCAATTCGTTCCGCTATTTGAGAATCGCTTGACGAGGAATGCGGGGAACGTGACCAAGCACGGTGTAACGTGCAGCGTATTTGTCATCTCTCGGCTCCAGTCGCATGGGAAGGCAGCGCTTGCTTTTAAAAAGAACGTGTTTAATTGATAAAATAATATAAGAAGAGATCCCAGGGAAAAACTGACTTGAAACAGGAAACCTGACAGGGTCAGGAATGGGACCCGGAATCTACCTCTATCATTGGGATTTTTTTCTGTGAGCGCGCCCTTATGTACAAAGATACTTTAATCCTTTTCAAATAACGTAAGATGATCATCACAAGTATTCTGTATGTAGTCAGGTCCTTTAATTATCTTTTCCTCCATCTTTCCCTGTCTTCAGCCAATCTCTCCATTCTCACATATCCATCTTTTCCTTTCAGGTCATCTGTCATCTTTGTTCTTCTCCTTCATTTCATCTTTCTTCCAGCCACAAATCCTTCTATCACTGATGTCATTTTTCCATTCATCCTTAAATCGTGTCCTTGCCAATTCCTTTTTCCCTTTCTGATTATCTCCATGATTGACCTTTTTTATTTATCTTTAAAACCTTTTTTTTCCTTACCTTTCTGACCATTTTATTTCCTCCTCATCCACATTTCAGTATTATAATATAAGATGATATGTGTAATTACAAAAAATCACAATAAATCTAAGATATAACTATTAGTTGTACATATATTTATTGATATACTTGGAAATATTCTAAAAGTATACCTCAGGCTTCGTTTGGTACAGTTCTATATATAAACTAATAATCGGTATTGTTTACAAATATGTCTCCTAGTCACATGGTAGAAAAACACGCAACACTAGAGAATAATAGCTGTGATCATAATGCATCTAAAGATCTTCAAATGAGGCATTTAAATAAATTTACTCCATCCTTATTCCAGATTTGCAACAAGAACTAAAATTCAAATTCGCCGTTAGTAAAAATTTAAATTAATATTTAGATCTTTCATATTTCATGCATTTTCTGCTGTATAGTTATGAGAAGCACTCGGATTGCTAAAAGATCCGGAATTTCATTCGGACGAATTGCACTCGTAAACATATTTTTGAAAAAGGTACTTATAAAATCTCTCTCCAAGGTCTGCTCGTAATTGCCATTCTTCCATTAAATGATACTACTTTTCTATCTTTTTAAGGATTTTTTACTAATTTCCCGTGAAATGTATTTCCATATAATTATATTATTAATAAAATTATATTATTATACCAATAATCCTTTTTAATCGTAAGATATTAAGTTAAAATAGCAACTGTGTCAGTTTTACCATCGAGAGAAATAGATTTTGGAAACAGGAAATAGTCGTTTCATTCCAAGTTCTTATAAAAATCTATTTTTGCTGAGCTACCTCTTTTGTTAACATTGATCTTCTTAATATTTTCCTTAAGTGGTTGTTAACGAAAAAGTCAGTCGTACTATTATCCGTCTGCTGTAGACTGGTTGTATTGATTGTCGTTCGCACTTTTATTGTATTAATTGTATTTCATCAAAATTGGATTTCTGTCCTGTTATGACAATGGGTCTTTAGGGAAACAATGAATCCACAATCTCGTTTAGTTCGATTAAAACTGACTCTTCTCACTTTAACTTCGTGTAATTCTCTTAAATGCTGCCGTTAATTTTCGAAGGATCGAATTTGATTAATTAATATTATTCTGCATACTTATTTCTGAAGTCTTTCTAGGCGTGGAGGAGGAAATTGTGAGTGTAAATTCGCCTCCCAGGAAGTGAGCGTCAGGTAACATTACCCGACTCATTCTTTGCAAACTCTACCGTCTTCCGCCACATGCATTGCAGATGTTTGCTTAATGTGGAGACAACTTGCCAAAAAAATGAAAAGAAGAAGATCATAAGTCTTTCTAGATGTCATATTGCCTTGATGTGTTGCCTTTTTTTAGTCTTATTTTGGGGAATGCTCAATATTTCATAGCGACAACATGACAGAGAAATATATCTTTGTGGGATTTTAAGTATCTTCGAATGATAAAATTAATACGTATTATACCTAATATCACTTCTGCTTTCGAAAAATCGAAGTTATTAAATCCTAATAGTGTAAATGTCGCTAGATATTTCATTAAATATCTTGCGTTGTTTCGAATTTCTCTACTATTCCGCCGTATTTCAGCTCAATCTTCAAATTATTAAATCATATGGGTTTTGTTCGCTGTGTTTTAATTTTTCTAGACGGTGATATCTACCTAGACGGACATCTTTCTTTATTACTACTATGCAATATATTTAATTTGAAATTGGAAATGTAACATCTTTTAAAAGACATACTAATTCTCATAGTTTTGAATTGTTTGCATTTAGTCTTCTTTTTAGATGACAGTTTATCATTATTTTTTAAATTTCATTTTCTGCTTTGGATTCCTATTTTTTATTACTGTCTTTCGATTTTACATCGCGACCCTTTTATGCATTTCCATGATCATGTCCTTTACAAGAGTAATTCTGTGATATTGAATGTTATCTCATCTCCTCAACACATGTGGGGAAACATCGGGTAGATATGTTCTAAGAGCTATTTCCATTGCATGTTCAGGAAGGAACATCTTTTTGGTCATCACAGCGAATAGCCAAGTTTTTATAGCAAAATCACCGGATTGAATCCGCGAATCAACTGGAATTGCCATTCAGGAAGGTCGGGTAAATCAGACCCACTTGTTTGTGTTTTGGTAAAGTCAGCGGAAGAGGCTAATTCAATCCTTTCACAAGTCTTATCGGTGCATTCATCAAGCCATACTCAATACATCTGAATAGAGGAATCTCTTTCCTAGTTATGGCTCCTTTTGAAGCTTTCCAAACGCGCCAAATATACGATGGCCGTACTGGCTACATTGGAATTAGTGCTCGATTAAATTCGTGCTCAGTTATGCTTCTAATTGAGACCAACATTCATTTGTGACTTGACTCGTTAGTAATATTTATACAAGATCTGTTTTAGCTAGAGCCGCCAAGCGGAAAATTCCATCTCGAAACAGTAATTGGAGATATTTTATAGTTAAGCTCGGAAATAAATAAACTGCGGCTTTTTTGGACGTTAAGTTTGCCCTTTCCTGAAACAATTTCTTGTATTTTATATTTGTCTCCCAGCCTCATGTGTTACTTCATGCCGCAGTAAAACAAAATAGAAAAACAAACAGCGTTTGAAGTAATTTCTCATCGCATAATTTCGATGTTTGACCTGATCGTTTCGCATATGGAAATTATATTGAAAGATATGAGGATACATATTTTGATGCCGAACTTCGGTTTCATTTTCCCAAATTTTTCCTATTTCCAATGCTGTTCGCTATATTACTCTTCTTCTGTTTTCATTGCTGTTTTCTCCCTCTAGAAATGAAAAACTTTTCGTCGTAAAATAATGCCGCGGAAGTGCTTATCTGTGCACGTTATCTCTACTGCTGAGACCTACCTCAGTATTTCATATTTCTCACGTACAGGAAGTAAAGAGCGTCATGTTACAACGAGTTATCTTTAGCCTTATGTCGTATGTTTATCGACCTGCAAAGTTTTGCGCCTCCTTTCAATGGTCGATTTTACCTATTCAGTAAATCAAATATACCAATAGAGTTTAAAATGCCATATTTAGTTATATAAAATATATCGCATGGTATTTAATATAAGTTTATTAGTCTCACAACGGGGGCAAACAACTTTTTTCTGTGGCAAGGATTCTTAAGTACTCAACGCTTTATGGTGAGCTATAAAATGCAATTATTATAAAATTAATTAGATAGTTATCAACTTTGATATAAATATGAAGTGTTTATCAACGCAACGCATTTTTATACATGGAATTTTTCACGCGTTCGTGAAGATTTCCAAGTAGAAAAATTCCTATTACTTTAATAATTGATCATGCATGAATTAATTTATAACCAGAAATCTGCGGACATTCAGTTTCAAGAACTCTAAAATCTCTCTGCATAAAATTAATAATATTGTGCGTTACCGATTAAGCCGTCTTTTAATGCAAGTTTTAGTAATAATTAGATTTAAGATTTAGATACATACCCTGCGAGCCGCCAGAGACGTGTGGCAGGGGGTGTAATACACCACCATTATTCATTCCTCCTTATTAGCATCTCTAATAGCCTGCGGAAAAAACGACCAAAAATAATTATCCGTCCTTGCGATTACTTCCCTATAACGCTTCGTCGATGCCTCTCGGAGATAGCGTTCGCTCCTTACTGGCACTAACATTTCACTTACTTCGTCTATAAATAATATGAATCATAGTTTTCTAGCAATGGGAGATACCGATGAATATATCGAAATTCTTAGACTGGTGCTTAATCTGTCAGATTGTCGTACACATCCAGTCAAAGGTAATATGCTGCAATGATTATTTTGTGTTTAGCGATTCCTAAGGACAGGGGTGAGCCACACCCTTGGACCTGTTTTCTCAATCAGAGCTCTTCCGGTACGCGGGTGGTTGTGCCATGTGTTGAAAATCCCTAGAAAAGGGAATGCGGAAAACGTTGGTCCCTGGGATTTAAAGAAAACGTGGTGATTGGGTGAGGGAAACCCACGCTTAAGACGGTTTTCTGGTATTTCTGGTATAAACGGGCTTCTGGGCGTGAGGTGTGAGAAAACTTTGTGTAAAAGAGAGTTAAGAGATACAGCTTGACCAGAACGGTCCTCCAAACCCTGACCCGCTCCTGTCGTGTTTTAGTGTTCCCTCCTTTTTTGTGAATTCGTCCCCCAATTATCGTGTTTTGTGTGTGTTAAGTTATGTGTTATGTAAGCTAGGGTAGTATAGTGTAATGTAAGATATCTTGGTGGTCGTGTTTGTTTCGTTCATCTGTGTTCGGTTGGTGTTGGTTTCCTCGTGTAATATGTGTCTGTTGGGGGTATGGTTGTGATTATTTTATAGGTTTATTTGTCTTTTGAGGTTTATTTGTATTGTTTGAATTGATTAATATCAACTGATTAAGAGAAATTATGATTTTTATTTCCTTCGAGAACCTGAACGATACTGAGAACCATGTATTTCGCGATAGTTTTGATTAATTGGTTCTTTTAAATATTGGCGCCCAACTTTCTATCTTTTTGGATTTTTGAGTCATTATAATTTTTGCACCCCGCGCGGCATTTTTATCATTTTTATTGTAAATTTATCCCATTACAACTTGGCGCCCAACGTGGGGCCTTTTATTTTCCCATTTTCTTATTTAATAAAAAAGTTGCATTGCAATGCTTTAGTAAAGAATGTAGTTTATCCTAAACAACTCATTCTTTTAAATGAGTAATGTGTCACATATAATGTGGGGATTTTTCAACAATTAAAAAGCTTCAAATATACTTTCTTGACGAATTTTTTCGTATTTATAGCGTTTTATGTAGTTGATTGACTTTCATCCTTTAATAGTATTATTCTCTACAATTAATGTAGACCCAGATTTTTTTGATTAGCCAACTTTACTGTAACCCTTCTAAGCATGAATATGTTTTAAGGGTGAAAACTTGTTATAAACTTCTCGAACCCATTGCAGCATCAAAATATAATATGTTTGTGTATTTATCGAAAATTTATAAATAATTAAATCTATGTCATTTTAATAATATTTTATAAATGTATAATCTGAGCTCTTTATTTTGCGATTGCGACGATTTTTTTCTTTTATGTTTGAAAGTTGATGGTGATCGATTATCAGTCCAGTTTAATTGTAGATGTATAAAATTTTAGATGTATAAAATTGTAATGTTGAAGTTTGCAGACATCCTTTACTTCTTTTTGAATGAAAGACAATTTGAGGAAATGCTTCTCTTAAATTTTTCTTCTATTCAATATATAACCAAAACGCGCATTGAAGTACCACTTATTTAATTTAATTTTCTTATTATTGAAACAAGTATTAAAGTTTACGGAAACAAGTCAAGCTAGGATGAAGTTGTATGCTGAAGTCCAGTGTGCCCACAAATTTTTTTACGTTGGCTGGACGATTCTCTCTTACCCTTGAAAGAAGTTTCGGTTGCTTTCAAATGCTATGTAATAATAAGAATAAATCTTATAGTTAAAGTTAATTTATTTAAAAGGTTCACTTTGTGTTTGACTTTGTCATAATTTTTATTTTGTGCAAATGTACGAGATTATTTACCCACATTTTTATATAGAAATATCATTACTAAATAATTTCAATATTATTTAAATCCAGCAGTGAGATAGTTAAAGAGGTGAAAATATTCCCTCCTACTGCTACAACATTCAAACTTAATTTTTATTTTTTATCTGCACCTCTATCCGAGTAGTTTAACACTCCGCATATTCGTCAACTCTCCGCGCGGCATGCGGGAAAGTTTCAGCCGGTTAGAACTTTGCGTCAATGTTGCAGGAGCCTAAAAAAGCACAATTCACACGGAGCGTCTTTGCCGCGCATGAAAGCCGCAGACACCCGCTCTCAAGGTCACTAAAGTTGAGCCGCACAGTCGTTCAACACGTCGCAATACTCGAGTCGCGCGGCATTTCGGGCCGCGCTGCAAGAAAAGTCCCCTCGTGTGAACCTACCTTAAGGGAGGTATTTCTTTTGTGCACGATCTTCTTGGAACTTCCTTGATATAGTAAGACTGAAATTGTGTCTTGCCAGTAAAAGCTCACTATAGAAATTAAGCCATAAATCAGGCTTAGAAGATCTAACTTCTAAAAGAAAAACTTCGTTTCGAACAAGGATTTGATTTTTCCCTTTTACGGAAATCTTTTCGATTTCGGGAGAGAGGGTTTTGGAAAGTTGCCTTTTGTGTGTATACTGGACTATTCAGAAGGTTCTCTCTACCTGAAAAGGTTCGGAAAGAAATGGGATACGGCCAAAAGAGTGAGCAAGCAACCCTTACTATGAGAGGGTTCCTAACGTTCTCCAGATAAATTAAATCTTATCACTTTCAATTACTCTGTCTTCCTAACCAACTGAAAAAGTGGAATTATTCAATGGAATACAATGATATCGTTGATTTAGTTTTCAAAGCGTAGAGAAAAACAAGAATGATATGCATATGATTTCTTCGTTTCGGATGCTGACTCCTGGAAGGAACTGTTGGGATTTTTTAGATTTAGATACAAACCCTGCGAGCCGCCAGAGGCGTATGGCAGGGGGTGTAATACACCACCATTATTCATTCCTCCCTATTAGCATCTCTTATAGCCTGGGGAAAAAACGACCAAAATTAATTATCCGTTCTTGCGATTAATTCCCTGCAACGCTTCGTCGATGCCTCTCGGAGATCGCATTCGCTCCTTACTGACACTAATATTTCACTTACTTCATCTATTAATTCTGAACGAATGAAGTTTTTGAAAAGTTTCCGACGATATTCAGATCTTCTCATCTGTAGTGAATTCCATCCGAGGGACTCAATCATTGCCGTAACGTTGCTATCAAACCTGAAATCCCCCCAAACGAATCGGGCTGCTCTACGCTGAACCATATCTAAATCTGAGACGAAACCTACTTCGTTTGGGTCCCAAACCGCACAGCAGTATTCTAGGCTCTGCCGAATAAGAGAAAAATAAGCTATTTCTTTGACTCTCGGTGAGCATTCTCTCAACGTTCTACCAGTTAATCTTTGCATTCTATTTGATTTTCTTATCGCATCTCGAATATGTTCTTTAAAAGATAAGTTACGTGACTCCTAGGTATTTGTTGTCGTGCACTAACTCTAATGGATGCCCTCAAATTTGTTACTGCTCGGGAATTATGATTGTGGAGCACGTAAAACTTATGGCAACGCATTTATTTATTTTTAAACCCAGCTACATCTACATTAATACCCTACAAGCCACCTTTCGGCGAGTGGCAGGGGGTGTAAACACCACTTGAATCTAAACTACTTCCTTAATCGGTTATTGTCGCTTATCTTTGGCGGAAAGAATGAATTTTTAAAACGATTCGTCATAGCATCTATTTCTCTTAGCTTACGGTCATTATCGGATCAACCGAGGTAGCGGGGGGGTTGCATGATACCGATTGTATTTTTCCGAAAATGAAGCTACCAATCTTTACACCATCCTGATATTACGTCCTGATCGTTTTGAAGTATATTACAATCGTTTTCTGACGAAATCTCTCTGTATATCAGGTATCATTGGCAAATAATCTAACCTCACTCTTTACGTTATCTACGAGGTCGTTAACGTAAATTAGAAATAAAATCGGACCAAGAACACTTCTCTGTGGAACTCCTGATGAGATACTTATTTCGTCGAATGAAATTCCGTCTAATGCAATTCGCTGGGATCTGTTTTCTAGAAAATATTTGGTCCATCTGATAACTTTTTCGTCGATCGCGTAGGCACTCAGCTTTTAGATAAGCTTTCAGTGAGAAACTGTGTCGAAAGCTTTCCTGAAATCTAGGAAAACTGCGTCTGATCTAACATGAACAGTTAATTTGTAAATCAAAAATTCTCTTATTTTTGAAACTCGTCTTTTAAATTAGCTGTTGAAATTCACTGTGCAATGAACATTGGTTGTTAAATGCACATTGACTGACGGTTAACATTCCTTTGATCGTTTTGATGCATTATTTATAGCGAGCGTATACATAAGGTTTATAATCGCATCATGGCGTAACGCCCCATTACAATTATGAGCATCAGCTGTTATTTCTTAACCATTATCTTTTATGGAATGGTAAAGATATCGCGATCGCGTATTATGAGCTTATGTAATATTTACTTTGGAGAGACGCAAGGTCAAGAGACGAATGTTCTGAAGATTTATCAATGCATTCCTTTCTTACTCCCTCTTATCGTTCGAGGTGATAATAACTATTATTTCAGGATCATTAATAGTGGATTAATGCACAAAATACTACAAAATCTAAGCGTAGTGTTTTATAAAAAATAATTTGGTTTCTCAGCATTATATAAATAAAAAGACATGAAGCTAGAGTGATCTTTAACATCAAAATACACAAACGTAGGTAATATCTTTGTGATTTAAAAAGTATAATTTCTTTATTGCTAATTTTGATAATTAGACGCTTTTACGAATCAGTCAGTTTAGGATTCAACATATGGGAGATTTTTCTAGAAGATATACAATTTCGCTCCCACTAATAATGAAGCCTGATTATGCACCATTTTCTTGAGTAATTTTTATAAAACTCTCTCTTCTCTATTATATTTTTTATAAGATACTAGCCTCAAAATTTGTGAAAATATAAAACTGCTATTTTATGTTTTAAGAAATCCACGTTTAAAGATATCGTTTGAACGTAATTCGGGAGACTGCTAGTTTCAACGCTTACAGTGTCTTTATCAAATGCAAAACGATATCAGCCGTCTTCATGATTTATATAAGATACATTTAAATCTAACATAAATTGTGGTGATTTTGCTTGGTTGGTTGGTTCTACAATTTTCACTCACCTCAACTTACGAGGGATTGATTTAATGTTCATACTTCTGATGTATTCATTTCTATCGGTGTTGTCTGGAAATGTTTCTTCGCTTAAAGTTTAGAGAGGATGGAAAGATAGCTAATCTTAAGATAATTTTGATATTAACATTTAATGGTTCGAATGAAATGCTAAACTAAATGTAACCTCCAGGATTGATTGCGTTAGAGATTTTCTTGGCTACGCTGTTACATTTCTCTCGGCCCTCCTCGCAGACGAATGTGAATTAAGACTTTCCAAGAGAAGAGTAATTGCCAAACCATAAATTTTCCCTCGGCCAAGTAGAGGGAAACGTAATGAATAATATCCGAGCGGTTAATTGCCGCAGTTATGCGTTCTTTTGTTTCACATTGTTATTTTAGCGCCCCAAATGTATCGCCCAAACTTTTCAGCAGTCGAGGCGTATGGATTTTTTAAATTTAGAATTCCGAATTCCTGAGAAAAGAGACGCGGAAGGAACCCATCGACGACTCTTTCTTTTGAAGAAAAATCTAAAATTGGTTCAGATATACGTGACATAGGCTTCGGATTTTTTTGTTTCTATCCTGGAAACGAGCCATGGACCATCCTTCCGAACGATGGCCAATAATTTTTGGTTTTTATTCATCCAATTTATTTTATTTCTAATTCTAACAAATGAAATTTTATTTATATTTGAGTGCTCCAACTGTGAGTTGTTTATCCCTAAGGTTAACTTAGAAACTTGTTGCTAACTATGCTTACCCTTAGATACCATGTGAACCCTTGGATGACTATGTTATTTTAAGAGTTATGTACGGGTTCATCAGTGCGGGCTTAGACCAATCTAAATGCGTTACATTCTCCATCTATGCGCTGACAGTTTGTGAATCTCTTGCATTCTCACAAGTTTATGAGAATTTTTCAATCTTTACTCGATTTTGGCGTATTTCTACTGTAACTAGTATAGGGGAAAAATACATAAATATATCTTTCGAAGATGAAATTTCTTTTTTGTGGCTTGTTATTTCAGAGGGAGAAATCTTTTCATCTGATGAAAGAGCGACGTGGTTGACAGTTTGAATTTCGTAATTTTTTTACGAGAAACCGCACTCTTATTTTTTTTCTGTGATCTTCTTCCATAATTAACGTTAGTGAATGAGAGGTTTTAAAATTCATGAGCTCTCATTACCTTTGAATCTGCTTTCGTTCCGGTATTTAAGATAATGATGGATTTTTACTATCGACGCAATTCGAATTCTTTATGTTCTGCGAAGATGGTTGCAATATTTTTCTATTCAACTAATATTTTCTGTATTACTCATTTCTCCCATTCAAACTGGCTTATTCATATTTATTGTTTATTGTACATTACCGCCGCAGTTATTTACAGGACAGATGGCGACGTATCTTATAAAACAGCAAAATGTCAAATTCTATGCATCTATACAGTAAACCATTTGCATAAAATATAATAATATAAAAGTAGTAAAAAAGTATATAATAAGTATTAAAATATAATTATACAGTACACGAAATGGTTCATAAAAAGTTAAACATACATTTACTTCAAATTTATATTTATTTTTCAAATTTTATTTATGCTTCAAATACATGCGTAGTTGGTTACTAATACATAATTCATTTTTAATTAGTAGTGCAGTATATTACTCATCCAGATCCACGCATGATAACCGCAAAAAAGTAGCTATTAAGCAGAAATCCTTTTTAGAATTAATCATCACAGCACCATAGAATGCAACGTAGAGAATTTGCGATAGAGATTTCGAAATAAAACCGCTACGGTTAAGAAAAATGCTGTTTTTTTCTTTTCAAACTGTTTTATTGTTCTCTCTCCCCTTGTCTTTACCCGTTAAGCAATTTACTTTACTTTAGCTTTCTCAACGCATTGAACACAGGTAATCATGCGTAAAATTGCATTTCATCAAGGAAATCGGAAAGCACAAATACTATTACTGCATCGAGAAGCAGTAAAGTATCAAAGTAAATGAATTGAATTGCAAAAGTATTGAGTCAACCAATTCAAGGTCTCTTCTCTAGAAATCTGTGGGAAATACGCCCATTCTCCGTGAAATTGTTTGTTTAGTTATTGCGTGGAAGGGAACCTCCAGAAGAAATCGGTGAAAGTTTGGGTTTGGAAATACGTCTAGTGATAGATATCCATGGACCAAGGACATATGACGTCGGCTTTTAAATCTTCATGAGGAGGAATTACATGAGAAGGTGGAAATCCAAGAGGATAAATGAGTTCAGTAATTTCGTCTTAACTTGTCGTTTTCATCACTGGAGTAGGTGATGTATTCTCCCCAACAAATACTGTTGCTTACTCTTCGTTTTATTAATCACAATTGGATGCCCTGTGGCATTTTCGAAATAATGTGCTCTAAACGAGATGAATGGACCCTCTCTGATGTAATCGCTTGGCTTCACGGTGAAGGTGGTTTTGGCCAGTCTCTGAAGACCGTGGCGCTCTTTGTTGGCCACCGAGTTCAAGGTCGCGACTGTTGCGTCTTCCAGTGAAAGGGCGACAAACTTTCGAGAGTCCTTCGGTGACAGGATGAAATGGAAAGCGGTCCCAAACGTATGGGGCTCGGTGGAAAAGCACCCCGTTTCTCAATTATCTCTGAAATACATGGCAGTTATAGTTACAGGGGTTGTAGTTTTCCTCACTGTGATGCGGTGACAGCATTATCTAGTCTTTTCTGGACTCGTCAATTATTAATGTCTGTAAAGCGTTTAGTTCGAAGCCCGGTTTAGGCCTCAATCCTTGCATTATTAGATACAAAAGCTCTGGAGAGTCAATGATGCTTATAAGGCATGTGAGAAGCAGGGGGTGTTCCCTTGCTTTTATCACTGAGGTAAGGAAAAACGGAGTGATTGTAAAATGTCCTCGTACAATCAACACTTATGAGTAGTCCTATATAAGCAATTTAATAAACAGTTATCTAGATGACAATATTTAGCTGCGTTCATACTTCAGTACCTTTCATTTTATCACTGTCATTAGCAAGGCTGAGACAAAATTAAATACAAGTGACAACTCTATGGAAAATAACGATCCATAGATTAACAGTCAATCTACCATACAGGAGCTTAATGATTTCAAAACTACGAAGGTACTTTCAGAAGTAACTTAAAGATATTCAATATATAGGATAAAGATATTGAATAGCAGATATTTACTTTCACATATTGATTTGGGTATGTAATATGTGCTGCGAAATTCATTTAATTGAATCGATGTCTAACTGACAACCAGTAATTTTTCTGTAACCCACATTCATGATGACCAATGTGTTTGATAGAATTACGATAGATTGCGTCGATTTTGCCCTAAATTAAACTAGATTGCGTAGATGCACTGAAAGTGTTAGTCTGAAGCTAATAATGTTGTTAATTTTTCTCTTTTGTTCTATATTTAATGGTCTTTTATCATCATTATATTATCATCATTACAGAAGAAATGAGTAAATAATCTTCTCATCTCTCCACTGGCAGTTCTGCAATTTATTATGAAGACTGTCACGCCCTGTGACCTAATGCGTTTCTAATCAGTTTTCATCTAAAAATAATTCAGTCTAAATGAATTATGTGTTTTTGGGCTGCTTTATTCGGCATAATTTGTCATTGAAGTCTACTCGGTACTTGCAAAGTGCACTTGCTTCATCTTCCATGGTCGCGAATTGCTCAAAATACTCCGTTTGAGATTTTCGGTTGGAAGGAGAGAAATCAATGAACTGCCCTAAGAATAGAGTTACAGTCCCCATCTACAGTTGATAAGGGTTCCCAGAATAGCATGTCCTTGGATACTATTTTATTAATACGAAAATGGGATGTCGTGAATTGTGCATTTACGATGGTCACATTTCATGAAACCTATTCGAGCTGTAAAAGCCTACGGGGAAAATAAAAGTAGCTTTTTGGGATTTCTTTCGGATTGTAGCGAGGATTCAGTTTTATCGCACGCTTGCTTTTCCGTCGTAAAACAGTTTATATAACACCGCGAATAAGTCGAACTTTATGATGAAAGTGTTGTGTCAGTAGCATATGAAAAGTCAGATGGTTAGGGTCTTAAGGAGGATATATTTTCCTATAATTATGCTAAGCATTTGTAGAGTTGACGGAGTAATGATAGTAATTACGTACTCGTTCTCATATGAAAATAAACCTTCCAGTCCCACAAAACATTCGTTATTATTGTGTTTTATATTGTGGTCATATATATCCACAATATAATAAAGAAAGATCAACAATGAGTAATGTTTATCTTTAAAATTATAATCACGTTGTTATTTCATTAAATTAATATCATAAAATTAAATATTATTGATTGTATATCTTTTCGATATATTTGGTAATATTTATCACCCAACCAGCTACAAAGATACATTCTCCATGGTTAAGTGAATTGTTGAAATAATTAATCTATGTTGTCCTTTAATTGCTGTTACCTGTGAAGGGTACCCAAAACATTCGACTATCTGCATTTCTCGTCATCTAAACTAGGGGCTTAACATTTATCGTTCGAACTTCACTATTCATGTTCCAAGTAAACTAATCAGTTCTTCGTAACTTCCACCAAATATTTATTTAACGACCGGTGTCGCCAAAACTACGGCCATCCTCATCCTATTGATTATATTCACAATTCATTTTTATTGGATGCCTTAAATACGTCCTTTATATAGGCTTTGAAATGCTTTCATACATTCGCAAGCTATAATCGCACGTCTACGTCTTTTATTCGATAGATTTAGCACGCTCCTTTTCATCGGTATTAATCCTTATCTCGTTCAAATATTAAACCGCATTCTCCCTCTGGAATACCTCAGTGGGCGTTCACCTTACAAGTGTTGGCTTGGCTTCTTTTCAGCAAATAACTCGTTGAATTCGAGTGCGTATGTCGGCAACATCCCTTTGCAGACTCCTCTTGCCAGACGAATGTTCTCGGGAACTCTCTTCTTTACGAGCTTCGGAATGCTCGCTCATATTTTCTACGAAATTACTAGCTCAGGGTGGCCAGCAGTACCCCGAAATCCAGATATAACTGCGGATGTTGGCTCTGATCATAGCTATTTCATCGAATCAGGAAATGGCTGTCGTCTCCTTCAGCACTTAGAAAGTGCAAAATGCTGTTTTTTAAACGTTTCGCTTCCAAATCGTGGAATTGGAATTTTCGGCATGTTGGTATCTCAGGTTATGCAGAGTAAAGTTATGCTTGATTTGTGTAAGATTCTCATGACGGTCACATGGGTTGCTGCTTTAGAAAAACCTAATTCGTTATGCAGCGCGTCGTTTGCAACAGAAATAGCGTGTCATGAATATTTATGACCTTTTAATGGGATGTAACTATGTTTCGTGTTCTCTTGTCATGATTATCGAATAAAAGACCGTCTCTAGAAAATGGCTCTATAAAACAAAGAGCGATATCGAATAGCAATTCCTGGCTCTTTCCAAGTTTCATTATGCGTCCATTTATCGTAGACAATGGTGAGGATATCAGAAAGAGCTGGCTGAATGTCCTGAAATGGTTCTTTTCAGTGTGGTGCTTAGTATTTCAAGAGAATATATTCATTTTTAGATATGATACTACCGTACTTTACCGTTAATGTTCGAAATTAAAGATAAACATAAAATGTTGTCAACTTTAAGATCCCTCTAAATATAATCTGATGAAATGTTTGTATTAGCCGTAGCTTATTGACGAATCGCTCAAACTATATTTCTTTTTCCAATCAGTATATCTGCTTTCTTTGGTGTCGCTCGGGTGATGATCTACGTGTGAAGATGTTGCGTCTACCTAAACTGAGGTTCCGAGTTGGATCCTGGATAGAGTATTTATATTAATAGATTGCAGTGTTGGCATAGTGTAGATTTTACAAACCTATGACTGTTTTGGTCGTTACTTGAAGTCTTTTTACCACTTCCTTAAACAATTTCACATATTTAACTAATTACGTCCCTTAACCTTCTGTATTACATCAAGTGGGAATGAAATGGAATATATGGAGCCTTATTTACTTTTAATTCATTCGTCTTCCTCTATTCAGGTTAAAGATGTTAAGCTATTCAAATGCAGGAAATACTCGATTCAAGTGCTGCCAAGTGGATTCTTTTGCTCTCGCAGTGCAAATTTCTTCCTTCCCTCCTTTGAAAAATTGTTCCCAACTGAATTTCGTTTGAACTGAAATTCGTTCTTGTGGAATTTATGCTTATTCGTTATGATATTAATATTATTTTATTCTTTTCTTAGGAGAATCTTCGAGTCTCTGTGCCATGGCCCCGGCGCCCGATGGCAATAATGGCGCCAGAGGCCCGCTGGTCCCCCAAGAACCTTGGGCCCCACCCGCTAAAGACGGTCTTTACGACCCTCAGCAGGAGAGGGCCGCCTGCGGAGTTGGCTTTATTGTTTCCATCGATGGAGTAAGAAGCAATAAGGTAATGAATTAATCCTCTTTTTATGAAAGTTTTTCCAACAATCGCGACTAACTCATTTACATTCGGCTCGACAAGTTTGCCGAACTCTAGAGCAGGGGTACTCAACCTGGTGCCCGCGGGCACTAGAGGTCTGCATGGGCCGAAAATTTCAACCCAAGCCCGCCCGGCCCGTCCGTTGTTGAGCCCGAGCCCGGCCCGGCCCGAACGTAGAAACAGTACATTTATTTTACTTCTTCAGCAATTTCGCGAATCCCGGCTAATCGGATTTTTCCGGTTAGGGAATGGTCGTCTGTGTATGTAGTGCGTGTGTGTGAGAGAGAGAGTTATTAATAAAAATGCAAAAAGAGGAATAAAATGAATAAAAGGGGGTTAATTGGAGGAATAGCCTTCATAGGCTAAAATTCACCCATAAAAATACGGCATTATTATTATTATTACATTGTAGTAATTTACATTGCATGATAAGGCTGGCGGTCGCACAAAGGCTTCGTCATATTCTACTTATATAATAAACACTTATTTGAATAATTAAATGCTTAGTAGAAACGTTTCGGTTAATAGATTCTATGTTTCTACTTATCAAATAAAATTCCAATATTTGAAGTATACGTTGCTGTAACTAAAATTAGGTTGCTAATAACGCTTTAAAATATTGTTCTCACATCTATCGGGTTGATCTGCCCTATCTATTCTAACGGTGAAAACATTAACTAATGATTCAACAATCACTTTGGTTGTCCAGGAGAATTTTTTTTTACAACCTCAAACTTTCCCGAAATGTTTCGTTTATTTCATCGCTGTTCTCGCAATTCAAATAAAAAGCAATATTCTACGACTGAAATAAAATTATTCATTCAATTTCCTTTCATTTGGTACTTGTCGCGACTTCGCACGACTTCTTTTACTAGTTTAATTTTACAAAAGAAACACACCTGCATGCGATAAAAATGAGATTTACGTGCAAACCCTATGAAAATTTATTCATGGGCCCAGACCCGCCCCGAGCCCGATAGACTGCCAGCTTACCCGACCCATGCAGACCTCTAGCGGGCACCCAGGTGCCCGAAGCGACCTCGTACAGTGCCCGCCAAGCTTCGATAAAAAGATTTTTTTATTTGCTGCAACAATATTTCTTGGGATCGGGGATAGAGTGTAGGTTTGGCGTGGAAAGGGTCAGAAACTTGGTTGTCCTGGTCTTAGGTTTCGTAAACATTTTAACCCTCTTATCGCAAATGTCCAGATTAACAAGACGCGTATCTATGTGACATTTAGTTCATTATACGAATGCGAAGATTCAGCTCGTCTCAGATAATCAATGTATCAAACTCCTCGTAATCAAGGACTGCTGCTTTTCGGAACGCAGCGGTGCACATGCAACGAAAACCTTCATACCAGATGTATTCCCCGTTATCAAATCTTCTTCGGAGATAAAGACTTTCTCACATGAGAGGTTCTCACATATGAGATGTGAGGTTGTGATGGAAATATATAAGTTGTAATATTTTGGATCTTATTTACCATGGAACGTTTATTTTTCAAACAGCCAACGGTAAAGTGATAATAATCTGGTATCTAAAATAAACTGGTAAAGTGATAATACTGCCAAGGGATGGCCTGAATGTCACCATGGACGGAAATGTTATGCGGTGCCCGCTTCGCTTTCGGAAGCACCCTTTGGTGCCCGGGCGCCAAAAAAGGTTGAGTACCCCTGCTGTAGAGCAAGACTTCGAAGGCTTTCAGTAAAATAGAGCCTTTTTTTTGGGTTAATGAAAAAAAGTTCGTAAAATATAACTGGCACAAACAGTAAACTAAATCATACGAGCATAAAAAGTTTGCGGTATTCGAGTTACTTTTGTTTCTGAGTGCGCATCTACCTGGAAGCTCCCTAGAACGACCTCCGTAACAGTAAATTTCCCATGATTTTATTCCTATTATTTTTCTTTGCGTTATTTTCTGTTTCCTAAAATTTTTCTATTTACAGTTCTGATTCAATAACATCGTCATTTTGTAAACATAATTCTTTCGATAATTCATGCCTTACTGGAGCTCGTTTTGGTACTAGGTTGATAATTATTAAACAAGAATTTTTTCGGGAACTTTGCTTCTATTGACAGCAAGGCTTTATGCGTGAGGTGCTAACATTTTATATTAAGAATTCTGCTCAGAAGTTTCCGGGAGATTTTTTTTTTCTGGAGTATTTTGTGAGTTATTTGTGATTGGACTAGCTCTTCTCGTCCTTTGAGTTTGAATTAAGAGAAAAAATTTAAAATGTACAGTTTTTTGTAGGGCTGAAAAGCTCTATCGACAAATTAAGGCCGTTTCCGTTTGCTGAAGTGTGACATTCCCCACAAGTAGCAGCTCACGACACGCATATTGCTCTTCAGTAAGTTAATCTAGTTTCTTACCATTGACCCCAAAACCGCACATCCAGTAAGAGTCGATGCCCGTTGTCTAGGAAACAAGAAGTAACGAGTCTAATTAATATCCTTTCGTTGCAGGATTTTTGTTATGTCTGGGCCGTTCAATTTTCGCTCTCAATTACGCGGAAAAGCTCAAGTGGTCATTATGGACCCTACTGTTCTCAACGGCCATCTCCGAGTGAAAATTGTTTTATTTTACGACTGCTCTTTAAGGACGAATGGCCGTTGAGTGACCCACAGTTTTCTGTTACGGCGTTTTTATTTCGGGTGCCATAAATCGAGGCGAAGTTCACTGGGTACGAGGCGTTAGAATTGATGGGGCGATTTGGGCGAAATGGAGCCGCCAAAACCACATCTCTACATATATGGATGGAAATAATGAATATTGAATGAATATAGGTGACATTTTAATCGAATCCGAATTTGTCACTTGATATCGTACCGAATTTGCTTCATGTCAATCGAATTTTGCCATTAACGTCTCGCATTCTTGGATCAGATGAAGTGAAGTTGGTTAAAACTTTCGTAGTGCGAAAATTCACGTAGAATCTTTCACTACTTGAATATTACGAGTACACTATTTATCTTTAAGGGATCTTTACTGTAGTTGCAATTCTGGTTTTAATAACATAGATTAATTCTAAATGGATTGTCGTAATATTGTTCATATAGTCTTGTATACATTTTTTAAACACTCGTAACTTAAATATATAAATAAGTTAGTTCGTTGATGGTCATTGTTGATATCGACATGGTTGTCATGTTCTTGTTTAGATGGAATAATATTGAGATTCTTGCTGGTATATCGAAATAGAACGCAAATAAAAATCCATGCGGAGTGATTTAAAAACTAATTTAATCGCTGGGTGTATCAGGATTACATAATGGTAATAATAAACTAAATACCTTGAGTAATATTTCCTTGATGATTTAAATATCATGGGCTAGGCGCTAATTATATTTTTCGAAAGAACATCTTTAATTTTTCATATACGAATACTCGTGCCGTATTATTTGAAAAATGTTTTTATGAAAATTTATCTTTTATATAGTCGCATTAGATCTATGTGGTCCAAGTGGTATTTTAAACACTTTAATAATTTCATCAGTTTTTGAATTTCGTTAAGTATTTAAATTGAATATCATATTAAAATTTTTACAATAACCATGGCTAAATCCGCAATTTTAAGAATGGGTCATAATTTCGCGACGCGTGTAATCAAACAGCCACAACTTATGGGTTAGTCATCCTTTTCATTGGAGATCTAAGATGAATATAGGTACTGAATATTTCATGTTTTCATTCAGTCTATAGCGAACTAATAGCATTTAATGGCGATTTTCGATACAAGAAGAAAATCTTATGAACCAAGTAGTTCTATTATGGCTAACATGTAAATAAAGGCTCTCGAGTCTTGTTTATAATAATGATTGAATACGTTGTTATGAAAAACTAATTTTATCGTGCATATCCTGTTTTTAGGGAATAAAAAAGTTATACATCAACGGTAATCTTATTTGTGGAACGTATATATTCGTTGGGTAGGGTTTGAAAAAAGGAAACATTTATTAGAGTAATTAGTTCAGTTGAAAAATTAAGAAAAGCAAGAAAACTTGGTATTATCTTGTCGGCGTTTTTAAATCCCATTTATTAGACAAAAGCTGGACCATTTTGTTACCTAATGGGCATCAATAAATCTGCCATTTGGGTGTTTATTGTTCATTGTTTTGTTAGGGCTTCCAATATTGTTTCAAGGATGTGGGAATGGCCTCGTCGTTAGGCTCGAGGTATGTCACACCAATCGTTAGCTTTGTCTTTCGATTTACGGAGATCACCCCAATGTTAATGGGTCCATCGACTCTCTCTCCATACGTCATGTGCCTGCGAAATATTTGTTCCCGTTTAGTGATGCTTTGCGTGATGTACCGTCTACCGTATCTGGAAAAAGATATCCTTTCTAACTTTCTTACATTTGTACTGATTTTTCTACTGAATATGATTTTTTAACGTGAAATGTAATGTATGTGAATGTTGGCAATACGTGATAGTAATATTACAATCCACTGATAGAAAATGCCTTTATACTTATTTCACGTATTTTTCATTCGGCGTATTTATACTCAATTTATCGAATTATTTTTATATTAACTTTTTATGCATTTTAAGCAATAAATAATTGTTATACGTTGGCTGTAACTTGTTAGCAAATTTTCGAAGTTTACCTCTCATAATTACAAAATATTTACTTTTTTTCTGTTCTCGATAAAGGTGCGTATATGTACATACTAATAACGCATATGATTGTCCTTCTAATTTATTGGTATCTTTAAATAGTTGTTGCTAGTTGCCATTCATTCATTTCAGAATATTACGTAGAACAATGCTTTTCAACATGAATGCAATGAATAAGCCAAATCTGAGGGTGACATTCTTCTAGCCCCATGTTACACATACGGTAACATTTGCGATATATTAATTTCTCGTTTTTAAAGGAATTCGATTTGATAATAATAACATATTTAACTTCGCAGTCGGTGTTATCTTCTCTTCTGATTTTCCGAATGAATTTTGCCGAGAACTTATTCCTTCAGCTTCGTGTATCACGAAATTCGACCTGTTATATAACTTTGCCTTAAAAGAAAAAAGATCGGGAAGCGTTTTAGTATATAAATACATTTTTATGACGCAATTCGTATGACGTGACACCTTTTGAACTTGAGCTCAGACAGGACTGTTACGTTTTCTTTAGCGCGATTAGGAATTCGTATTGGAAAGCCTTTCGTTCCGGCGTCACACCTGTGTTCTCCGATCTGTACCCGTCTCATGTCCCGTGGGACAGCCAACTTTCGTTTGGCGTGGACGGCATTCGACGTATTTGCCAGCATACGCCCGCCGTATATCAACTTGTCATTGCTCTTGCTTCTCACGTATTAATATCGCCTTCGCTTATCTTTCGCCCTAAGGCGTGCAAATATTGCCTCCCACTCTTTCATGAGGAATTTATTGCATTTGGCCAAGAGAGCGACCTCTTTAAGAGGCGATCATCGGTCTAAATCGGTCAATTACGGGGAAAATAATGCTTTTTCTGCGCTGGATCGATTCTTCCTTTGCCGGAATGCGGTTCAGATTAAATATTCGTCGTTATTCTTCAAAAAGAACCATATTAAATCTATAGCTATTGCAATACTGAAAAAATTGAGGATATATTAATTGATATAAGTAAAAGTTAGTTATAATTTTTGCTCCAAATTAATCTATCTTTGTGACGTCAAACACCAGGATAGTCATTCTTAAATTAATTATGATATGAATACGTAATTAACCTTAATGACAATACGTATTGGTGTATTGACGTAGTGCATAGTGATTCAGGGCATTCTAATGTAAAAAGATTTTGCAATGATGAAAGTATGCATGGTATAATCATAAAATTATCTCTGTCAAATCGACTCAAAATTAATTACTATTCTTTACCCAAAATATTTTTGTTTACTTCTTCCCCCTCTACTTTTAAGTCTCTTTTTTGTCATCTTTCACCCTTAGGATGATAGTTTGGATATATAAATGTATGGCGTAGCATGAAAAGACATCCCCTCGATTTTGCAATGACGAAAAATAAAAATTAACACAAAACTATCGCTGTCCAATTGATTCATAGTTAATGCCTATTCTTTGCACTAAAAGATTCTGATTTATTCTACCCCTGAAGATGATATCTAGATAGAAAGATAATGACTGTTGAAATTTATATTGGGTGGTTCCTAGAAGGTCGTTAATCCGGGACTTCCCGTTGTTTCCAGTACAGGTGGTAATGCATATACGGAACGCTGGCAAAGACAGCCTTAGAACTTTTACAAACCTCTAGCTCATTTACAGCGTTGTTTCAATTCCTCAAAACTTTTCACTCCGAGAGACTGAGATAGCAGACTCGTGCGAGACTTCTCTTCACGTAACCAGTTGGTTGAAATGTTTAGTCTTGAACGTGATTGGCTCGAGGAAATTACTTGTCTCTCTCCCGAGTAGAAACAAGTGTAAAATTAGTCTTTGAGGTTTACCCTGAAAGCAAACGGTGGAGTTCGTGATTGGAACAGGAAATCGTGGCATCTGAACAGGAGTAAAAAGAATCCTTACATCCTTCGTGTTGGAGACAACTCACGTTAATTAGCTGTACCGTCGCGTGACACGAGGGAATGAACTTCGTGCTGAAGACATTTCGTGCGAGAAAACCTCTTAGTTTATGGAGAATTCAGTCGCTGTGAGATTACTTGTCGTTGGGACATCTGATACTGCTACTTCATTAACGTACCGATGACCACTTAGGACCAGAGGTCGGCTAACTCTGGAAACGAAATCCCCATTCTCTGCCCTCTCAGCTGCAATTCACGAATGAATCGAGAGCCATACATTTCCCTATTATTATAAGTAAAATTTACCATGTTTTGTTAAAATATGTGTATAATTTTACAAATAAAATCTACCACATATTGTAAAATTTTGGGTTAAATGTTTCTTTGTGAGGTGAAAAATCAAACCATAAAAATATGACACAAGTTGTTCACAAACGTTAGAATATGTCTGAACTAGGTAGAGTAAACTTCATTGAATCAGGTGAGGTGTTGAGGTAATCCATAATAAATTAGGTAGAGTCTTATTAAAACGTTTATCCGCCTCCGTATTGTAATTAGAGTTTTCTGAAATTTAAAATAGGTCACAAGAAAGAATATACTTGAAAAAAGTACGACGGGACTGGGAATCACCCACATTGTCTCCCGAATAGCTTGAGAGAATGTTCTGGCGTGATAGCTCAACGGACAGAGCACCTGACCGGCAATCGGGAGACCCGGGTTCGATTCCCGGTCCCGTCGGACTTTTTAAAAATATATTCTTTCTTGTGATTCATCCTGCTGACGCCATTTCGTGCAAATGACCTATACCCAATTTCCTTGTTTAAAATAGGTCTCCAAGTCCCCACGAGCGATTCGTCTCCTAAAGCTTTTTGTTTAAGCTATGAGGTCGTTCCTTAAGTTTAGTTTTGCCAAGATTAATGACTCGCGAAAGAAATGTGTGGCAAAAGAATTGTGGATTTTCAAAATTAGTCTCATTCGGTGAAAGTAATAGTCGCGGGAGAAAGTGCGAAATTTTAGCAGTCTTTCTAAAAGTTATACGAGATAGAAATTATCGGCAAGAATATGTCCTCCACTCTTTCAATTTTTATTTTATCTTTTCAAAGATCTCTTAAATATTGAACTACTTCATGAGAGTTTAGGCACATAAATTATGTATATCGTTTACTCTGAACGACTGAAATAAACTCTTTAAAAAACCTTGCAAACATTTACCCGTAGAAAATTTCGTTTTGAATGACTTCCCTTTCACCAATAAAATCGTAAGATTCAGGACATGTTATACTAACATTTTATACCGCAGTTAAAGCTGCATTATTTCTAGGCCAGTTATCGTGGTTCGTATATAAAGGCTAAGGAATTCCATAGCGTATTCTCTATAAATATAAACTTTATTCTCCAGCAAATTATTTCATGGTGTATTGGTTTGATTTTTATGTTCTTTATTGTTACGGAAGGATATTCATTTCACCTCTTAAACTGATACTTGAATTAACATAAGTAAATTCATGGGTTCTGATAAGATATTGTTCTCTGTATGTTAGGTTACACGTTTCTACTTATTTATTTAATGGTATTCAATAAAATATGGATTGAGATATCCATTCGATAGGCTTTAATAGGAAATTCGATAGTATTTATCTGTTTAGGAACAACAGAGAGTTATTTCAGGCTTGCCTTGAAGGAGTGACATTTATTTTTATTGGTACAGCGGGGGGTGATTCCATAGATGTCTCACCAAATGCTGTAACTATTCCTTTGGTCTTACGATCGCTGCAGTTTTCCTTATCTTTCCTTTAGTATTCCTCCAGCTCAAGGCGGAAAATCCAGTCCGTCGGTAGTTGTTTTCCTCATCCACCCTCATACTCACCCCTTTCACACCAATGGAATGTCTGCTAAGATCGATACGAAAACACTGAGGGGGAAAAGTGGCGCAATATAGGCCGTCGTAGATGATAAGCAGGAAATAATGTATGAGTGGGAGGTGCCCCTTCAGCATTGGGCCCCCAACACGCGGGGGCGGCGCGGGAGTCCCAACTTCATGTAATACAGATTGGGAACCTGTTCCTTTCTACCGTCTCTTCTCCTTTAATCTATCTCTATTGCTAAGGAAATTCACCCGAACTTGTTATTCATGTGAATTCAATTAAAAAGCTTTAAATTTAATTATTCTTAATGTTCCAAGGCATCAACTGGAACCATACGGATCATCATATACTTTTATATCTAAATTTAGATTTTAGATTTAGAAATATACCCCGCGAGCCGCCAGAGGCGTATGGCAGGGGGTGTAATACAACACCGTTATTTATTCATCCCTATTAGTATCTCTAATAGCCTGGGGAAGAAACGACCAAAAGTAATTATCCGTCCTTGCGATTACTTCTCTATAACGCTTCGTTGATGCCTCTCGGAGATCGCGTTCGCTCCTTACTGGCACTAACATTTCACTTACTTCGTCTATAAATTCTGAACGAATGAACTTTTCGAAAAGTTTCCGACGATATTCAGATCTTCTCATCTGTAGTGAATTCCAACCGAGGGACTCTATCATTGCCGTAACGCTGCTATCAAACCTGAAATCCCCGCAAATGAATCGGGCACCTCTACGCTGGACCATCTCTAAATCTGAGACTAAACCTACTTCGTGTGGGTCCCAAACCGCACTGCAGTATTCTAGACTCTGACGAATAAGAGAAAAATAAGCTATTTCTTTGACTCTCGATGAGCATCCTCTCAACGTTCTACCAGTTAATCTTTGTGCTTTTTACTGCAGCTGCTTTGCTACTTTTAAACCCTACTCATAGCGAAAAATCACAATTCATGCACCTAAATCCATATCGAATTCAGTTACCTATACTGCTTCAATTTACGGTTGCAAATAATGCCATTTTACATGAGTTTTATGAGGGAAGACGAACAACAAATTATTATAAAAGAAATGTAACAACGAATTGTTACTAGTTTAAATAACTGCTTTACTTTTTAAATTTCCGATTTATTATTTTGATGTTTCTTTCTTTGCCACAGCGATTTTTATTTTAAGTTGAATTTAATCTCGTGATTATTTACAATGCTACAAGTAGAAAAATAATTTTCGGAAGGATAAAATTTTTTAATGCTCGGAGTAAACCACTCCAAGCTGGTTTGACGTTGGTAGACTGAGTGAAATCGAAGCGAAAAATACAACGGTTCGATCCCTTGTGTTGAACATCCATTTATTTGGAAATTATATTATACTAAGATGGCTCCATCCATATTCGATGTGAGTATGAACCAGGGCCATTACAGGCGTTCATTTGTCATAGTTCTGTCCTCCGCAGCCTTTTCCCGCGCCGAGGGAAGGACGCCACTGGAGCCAATATTAGCAATGAAGAGGTGTTTAGGCCTCTCGAAAAATTTGAATTTTGAATTTCCACTGTGGATGATGTTCGTCTACGGTCGTTAGAACGTGGGTAAGTGATTTCAAATAGCAGCGTACATTTGTGAGACTGCGTTGAAATATTTTAGTTACCCTCTCTGTCAGTGAGTCTGAGAAATCTCCTTTTTTCTTATCGTATCATAAAATAATATCATCATTAACTTAATTTCGGGGATATATGATTAAAAAAATATAGTCGAGTATCATTCTTTTTGTATGGAGTTCCGCCCCAAAGTCACGGCCCAAGCAGTCGATTCTATTTTTGGTCAATCTTGAGAACATTTCTGAACATAGTGCTCAGTCCTGTCTTGTGATAAAGCCTTGATATAATATCGCGGACAGCTAACATTTAGAATGTTATACGGAAAAGACTTTTTATGCGTGATAGTAATGCAATTTATAGCAGTAGTTACTGACAAAATTTCCCGTCACCGTGAGATACTAAAGCATTGTCACTACTCTCCGCACCATTAATTTATTAATATTCGTCAAAATTAATGGTCTATCCGGATCCTACGAGAAGATTTAAGTTATTAAAACTGATTTATTTCCATTTAGAGTTATTGTCGAAGTTTATGGCCTAGGTTATCACAATGCCTAATAGCAGACTGTCGTATTATAATGAGATTTTCCTCAATTCTTATGTCATCAGATGTACACTCCTGGCCAAAATTAACGCAGCACCTCCCTAGCGATCCTTATGGCCGGTGCTGCGTTAATTTTGGCCAGGACTGTACAAGCAAGGGGTTTCTGGTGATAAAAATAACTTTATTATGTTTTGATAAATATCCTTAAAAGAAAATGATAGTTTAAAAAACCTTTGCACTAAAAAAACAGCATAAATTGAACGGAAGGAATTAAAAATAGAATAATAAGACTTGAAATTAATCTGGCAAATTGATTCATAAACTCCATGAATATCATTCCCATCTATCATCGGTGATAGAATGTAATGAGGTGCTATTCTAAATTCATCGCATAATGTATTCAAGTATATAATTATAAAAAGACATATGTTACTATTTATAAAGAGATTGCTCTTACTCTATATTTTCTCTATTTTCATTGCCGATCAGTTATTATTAGATTTGGTATTATTCTATAAAATTCAATTAAAATTTTAAAGGTAAACTTAAATAGCTAATTTCAAGAGCATAGGTGTACCTAGGTTATTGGCATAGGTATAATATATTATCACATTCGATGAAAATAATCTCGTTGAATTGCTATCTGAAGAGGTTCCGCTGTCTCTAGATTAGTGCATATGTTACACCCCAAACGTGTAATTGCCCATTTCATGAAATAGGCAACTTTTTTGCCCAATTCATGAAATGAGCAACTTTTGCCCATTTCATGAATTGGGCAATTACACGTTTGGGATGACAGGAACCCTACCTACCCTACTCAACCCATCCTCGCCGCGCCTATTTAATTAATTAATTAATCTCCGCTACAAATCGTGAAATATGCGCGGCGCCGATGGGTTGAGTAGGGTAGGTAGGGTTCCTGACACCCCAAACGTGTAATTGCCCAATTCATGAAATCGGCAATTTTTGCCCATGTAATAATATTGCGCCTGCCCATTTCATGAAATGGGCAATTACACGTTTGGGGTGTAACACATACATCGATCGATAACTTTTCGTGTTCTTGAATTTCCCTATTGCAATTGATTACCATTCAATAGAATTACCATTCAATTCAATGAAATGTAACAGGTGAATTTTAATGTACGTAAATCGCATTTCTCTTGATATATTATAGCGATTAAATTTTCCCTAGAACGGATTTATGGGTATGTTTCGTTTCTTGTGAATATGCAATGATTTCAAATCGGAGATTCGATCTGTTCTTAGCGACAAAAGAGGCTACTGAAAATACAAATTCGTCCCTTTAGGCAGCAGTTATTGGGTGTAGTAATTCATGTCTCAACGACATATGTTTGTTGCGGCGAGGTCCATAGGGAAGCGATAATCTCTCTCATTGAGTTCCATTTCTTCGGTGGGATATGATCCCAAATACCATCGAAACCCAGAGGTAGTGGGGGGATTTGCTCAGTTGCCTAGGGCACAGCTTTTCAGGAGAGCGTAAAATTAGCCAAGAGTCTACTAAAAAATAGCCAGACTGGAATTTAATTTCCTCTTTGCCCAGGGCAGCCTCGTTACGGCCACAGATAATGGCTCCGCCATTAAGTGTACTCCGAGGAGAGGAGCGTTTTCTCGACCCATTTCCATGAAAGGATCGACTATTTTACGAGAAATATCCCTATAAAAACGATACGCTTTTCGCGTTTCGCAAGACCCTAATTGCATGAGTTTGGCGGAAGTCCAGGATTTAAGAAAGAGCAGTAGCCATTTTATGTGTTTTTTTGCTATTTTACTCGAAAAAGAGTGGATCGTAAAATGCTCGTACGCTTGTTGGTTTCTGTCATCTCTCTCTCCAAGCCGAGCTGCGTTCCATCATCGTGAAATGCTGGATGATGACAATGCTCTTTAAACCTTAGTGAGTGGAACGGTTAATTTCGCGGAAAAGATAATTTTCTAGCACTTCCGTACGTTGCATTTTCTAAGGAACTATGGAACTATTTTGTAATTGGGCTAATATACCAGTGCAGATTTAAATGGAATTTCTTAACCCGAATGATTTTTGTTAAGCTGATTCGTCAGTCAGTCTGAGATTGCGTGCGTATGCTTCTAGCAATATATGCGTAAAGCGTGATATCTTCAATATAGTTACACATTGATTGTTTGGTTTGAATGTCGAAATTTATTAAATATCGCAGCATATTGAAGCGTGGGTGAAGGCTGTTGATCAAATCCGGGAGAAATGTTTATAGCCTGGATCGACGATAGTGTTTTTATGCAGTCGGTTGCTATTATAATTCTCCTTAACGATTAATCCTGACAGTCAGTTTAATTCAGAAAAGTCTATCTACCAGTATCAGTAGGTATATTTAAATTTCTCGTATATGAAAAAAGATTAATATTATTGAGTAATCTCCTAATTATTTATCTTTATGAGGCCGCCTCTTTCCAATTATTCTAAGATACTTCAATCACTATTATTTTTCATATATATTACAACTGAAACGAATAATGTGCCATTAATGTTACCATCGAAGTTTCGCATAAACGAAAATGCGGAAGATTTACTTCGATATAATTTATTATGAAGAACGAAGATTTAATGCTTTTAATGGATGTAGCAAAACATTTTCTATTAAATCAGGCATAGAATTGACGCTTCAAAGTATTCTAGAATAGGTAAATTTACATAGTGTACGTTTCAGTGAATATCAGGGAAATCGCCGATTTAATTATTGAAATCGAAAATTACAACCTATGTAATCAATATGTCCTAGCTGTATTTCGTGGAACGACATCTTAAGTTGAAAGAAAAGATGGATGTCAATGCCGAAACTGGTCGAATAAATTAAAATTTATTGTGGAAATTACGAAGTCTTTTCTTTCGACTTACAACCTATGCTTTTATTTCTATGTCTTACAATACTACTCCCAAAAAAGAAAAATAACTTAAATACTTATATGTAACCAATTTCGTGTTCAATCGGAAAGCGCTTAATCAAGCATCATTTTTGGAAATGTTAAAATGGTGAAAATATAGTCTTGTAATAATTTCATGTTCCAATGAAATTCACAGTCCCATTGACTGGTGTATTCCATCAGTGGTGATTACCCAGAAGTTACCTCGTAGCCTTTCAATTTTTCCTCGTGAGTAAGTCGTCAATACAGTTTCGTCCGTGTTTCATTTTCCGACCGCAATATAAGAATCGTTTCATAAGGTGAAGTTTATCTGCGGCATGCTAATGCTGCGTGACGTTGCGACAACAGAGACGTTGATCTCTCCTAATTTCACGGTCCGACTGTTTGGTATAATTCCATTATTTACGTTTGGGCGAATGAGAGATAGTGCTTTCATTATCATGGCCGATCAAAGGTTGCACCGAATCCACGGTGGAGATAAACAAGAGTTTAAGCGGCGGTGACCTCCGTGCGACCTTGCGTGCCCCTCAGTACACTTTATCGCTCCTTTCAGCCTTCTCTGAAAACCTGTTCGCGGCGAATTTATTCCCCCAAAAGGTATAAGTCGCGCAGTCGGCAAAGTGCCACGATTTCCCAGCGACCCTCTGCGTCAAACCAGATTTCTAGCTGCGGCCGAAGCTCGTTCATTTAGCCCTTTAAATTTATGGCACATTTATTACGAAAGCTCGCGAAGGTTTAACATCCGCTCGTTTGCTCGCCTTTTTTCGCTTCCTCTGTTCATTTTCAAGGGCAAAGTTGAGCTGCAGTAAGTTCACTTGAGCTTGCGAGAGCCTGCTTTGATTATTTTGCGAATTAGCGAGCCCATTGTCGGAACTTTCGCGGTCCGCCGCTTTGTGGAAGGATTTTCAAATAACGAGGCTTTGCTAACATTTTTGCGGTTCAGTTATGGGAAAGAATAAAGGCGGGGAATTTTGTCCAGAATTAAAAGTGTTCTTTTTCCGTTTCGCTATTTTCATTTTCCACGAAAATCAGTATGAGAGATATTTTTAAAGCTGAATTTCAATCATGAATACCTCGCTATATTTTATAGAAAATCATGGTCTTGTATGGCTTATTTACTTCCATTCGACATTGTTTCCATTTGTTTGTAATGTAATACTGTAATTACCTTTGTTGTAAGCGGTGACATTTTTTGTTTTCTAACAGTATCTTTGTTTCTTAGACGATTGAGAAGGACAATGTAGGTTGTTGGGCCAATTGTTTCTTGATCATGTTTTAACTACTGTATTTTAATTAGTTTTATAGTGGTTAGTATTTACTTTATCCCTTTATATACTCTACCGCTTTGTCACCGCCCCCATGGTGAACACCTTCATGTCAATAGATTGCGCCAATCTATCAAGTTTATCAATACGTAAACACAAATGATTTTCTCCGTTGGAAAACGAAATAAATTATCTATTTAAAATTATTATCTTGAAACTGTATAATCTTAAGTTTTTCAATTTCTTGGAATCTTGCTATTTTGTAGGGAACTTCATTTTTTATTGTGGTATCCACTGTGAAGTATTCTTCTCCGATAAAAGTTGTAGCAGAATATCTACTTTGGAAATTGAACTTTTTTCTGATTTCATATACTAGATTGGTTAAAAAAGCATGGAATACTTTTTTTATTTTTCAGGCAAACAAACATTGATCGTTCTGCAAAGTTATTTATATAATATTATATATAACTAGTAAATGGGTGCTTGCATAATGCAAGCAAAGAAAATTATTAAGGAATACTACCCTTAGTTGTGGGTCTATATGTTACATTTATGTTTCTTTTTAATTATACCACTGTCTATCGTATACCTATTTTTAAAATGTGAGATCTAGTTTCATTAAATAATATGATAATGGTAAAATTTTGGAAGAGGAATAAAATATCTCCTAAAATATGGCAATTAGGAGTGATTTCTCAACATGAAAAAAATGCGCAATCCCTTATCTTCAATGTGATATATAATTCATCTCAAAATATCAAGTAATAACGGAGATATAGGAAGAGAAAGTTCCGGTGTTCTTCAGAAATTTTACCATAATAATTATTTCGGAGGCCTTTCACGTTTATTTGGTACGGGAGTTTTGCAGTTGAGACCTTAATGAATACGCATACGTAAAATTAAATTAAGGAAATACGCCAAGCAAAGTAAAGTAAGAATAAAAATCTGCGTAAGACAAAAATGGGAGAAATCGATAGAGGATTCGTTACCTGTAGTACTCGGTTCAGTGCAAGGCATACTTCAATTGAATCCTATGTTCATTAAATTACGTCTGCAGTGGCACAATGAGCTCCGTTTCTAATTAAAGAAACAAATAGAAATTAGGCAACCCAATTAAATGATTTTGAACAATGTAGAAAAAGAAGTTTATTTTAAAGCCCGTATGAAGCTGTTGGGAAAATAATTAGCATACAATGATAAACGCTGATATTGTTTTTACTTACAAAAATTATCTAGCAAACTCGTAGAACAACATAATCCGAAGGTTGTTCAAAGTATTAGGATGTCCCCCTTTGGATTTCGAAGGCCTTCTACGCTTATTTGATACGGGAGATTTGGAGCTGATTCCTAATGAATATGCATTCGTAAAATTAAATTCAGGAAATACGCCAATCAAAGCAAAATTAGAATAAAAATCTGCATAAGATAAAAATGCGGCAAATAAATAGACGATTACCTGTGTAGTATTCGGTTCAGTGCAAGATATAATGCAATTGAATCCTATGCTCATTAAATGGCGTCTACCACGACAATGAGCTCCGTTTCTAATTATATAAACAAACAAATATGCAACAGGCAACGTATCTATGTAAATAATTTTGAAAAACGTAGAAAAAGAACTTAATGCTAAAGACCGTTTGCAGAATATGGAAAAATAATTTGAGGTGAATACAACAGAAAAGAGTAAACATAGTAAGCATACATTTTTAATCAGAGAAATTGTTTTACTTACGAAGAATCATCCAGCTAATACGTAGAAAAACGTTATCCAAAGGTCCTTCAAGGAAATCAACGTATTTTATGAGTAGATTTTTGTTGTTTGTTTTGATGAAAGTTAAATGTTCTTGATGTATATTAATATTACAAACAAAAGATACATGAAAAATATTTCAAAACCTTCACACTTTCATGACGGCGCATGTTATTCGAACTGCAAACAAATTTGTATTCCACGTAAATAATGGTCGTAGCCTGAGTTTTGATCTTGGGAAGGATTCAAATAAAAACAATATTAATTTGTGTTTAATTAAGATGTTGCCGACAGGGCGAAATTGGGTCCTGGAAAAATAAAAATTCCTCTTTGAGGTATAATTCAGTTAATTTCTCTCCACTGTAGGTACATTTTTCATGCTTATATGAATGAAAACAATTGCTTCTTCATGGTCATTTATCGTTTCCCCAGCTGTATCCCATATCATTATGTAAGGTACTACGTATTAATTAAAAAAACGAAAATTTAACATGATTTCAAATTCTGTATGGATAAGATGACAGAATAATTATATGTTATTAAAATAGAAAAGACGATACATAATAGGCATACAATAAAAAGCACAATTTTCACACACGAAAGGCAATCCACCATATACGTATAATCCTAACATCGTTCAAGGATATCATTTTATTTCCTGTGTAGATTTTGTTGTTAATTTAAATGAAAGTTACACTTTCTTGATATTCAATTATAATATGCTCCTTCTAGAAAGGCAGACAGCAAGGGGTTTGGTTGCCGGTATGAGCTTTTCGGTGACAATATATCACAATGTATATAGTTCGAAAGTGAAACATACATAGAACTTTTTTGTCTGAGTTCAGTATACGATAAATATATTTGGTTAAGTGAGCTATGAAATAAAATATATTACTAAACTATAGTGCTCGTTAAACTAATGATTTGTATTGCTTGCAGGTTATTTCTAAAGACTGTTGTTAAACCTTTTAATTTACAATAATATCCCTATTTATTAATTTATATTAATATCTATGTACTTCATTCTAGAATAATCTCACTACTTACATGACTTTTACGATTATCTTCGTTGTTAATGGTCTCGTATTCTCTACATAAACTTATGTTATCACAGCATGCATTCACGATTGATTCATTGACTGTGCAGATATCCACTGTCTATTTTGATGAAATTTACATTTTTCAGCATTCCTTTATAATATATATCGAAAGAAACATCTAAAATAATTAAAAATGCATCAAACCTTTATCATGGCGTATGAAAATAGGACCGTAAACAAACTTGTTTTCGATTCAAACAATGGTTGTTGCCATAGATTTAATTTTCGAAATGAGGAGAAAAAAACGTAAAAAATTGGCGTTCAAACTAAAATTTTGCAAATTTCGTGCAGGAATGTTAAAATCGGTCACAAGAAAAGTTAACTTTAATCTTTTAGACGTAATACAGACCAAGTCCTACTGCTTTACGATTACTTTTTCATATTTTAATTAACGAAAGAAATTTTCTCTGCATGGCCATTTTTCGTTTTCACCGTTTAAATACATTGAAAAATATAATCGTCTATGGGCTCAAACCTAGTTCAAAATCTGGAAATTTTCGATTTTTTCCCAACTCGACTGTCAATTATGAATCACTCCTGAAAATTTCAGCCTTCTAGCTCGTTGAAAAATGCCCAGGAATTTGTGTCAATGAGTCGGATTTGCAGCTTTATATATAGTAAAATAATAATTGGCTTAGTTAAGGTAGGAGAGATATTATTTACAAATCTTTTCTCGCCCCTTATTCATTGAAGAGGCTTATAGTGAAATAAAAAAAAATCCTATGAGACTATCTTTACGAAATGTAACGTTCTGGCTTATCTTTGGCCATTATATTCGCCTAGCTCGTCAAATGCTGTTTGGGTCGTATAATTTAATCGCTTCGAGTTATTATGCAAAAGACCCGTTTTCTCAAAGAAGTCCTTTGCTTGGATTATTCATATGCTATGAATAGGCTTTGGAGGAAAAGGGAATCTTTGTTACGAGTAGCTCAACCACGGAATGGGATTTCATTTGGGATCTCAAAGGCAGAATTTAATTGCTGTAGATTTTAGAGCAACAGTAAAGGATGCGCAAATGGGAAACTGAGTAGATTGTTTGAGTCATCTTCAATACGTCTTGACTAAATAACTACATTTCTAACCTATCTGAATAAACTTCTCCGATATAGAGATTATGTATACTTTTCATCTTTATGTTATGAATTTACACATGATGACGGCCGCCTCCGTAGATTTTTAATATTCTCAGAAATGTGTGGATTCAGTAGAATGAATATTTGCGGTGTGATCTTTATTGAGTAATATTTAATGTGATCTTCATTAATGATTTCACCGTTTTATATTCCCGAGGTATTCATGATGTAATACAAGAATAGTATTGGCCTTGAGAGTCCTTGTTGAGTTATTCAGCAGAGAACGCTGCTATGAAGTTTTAAGAATAGCAATAATGAATATGGAAGAAAATCGTGCCGCATTTCTTCAATAAATATGGCTTATAGGTTACCTATGTATCTGCAGCTGTAAATTAGTCGTCTTTACGTTAATTTATTATTTTATCACCTACTTGTGTTGATAGAGAAATTGATTGTCCACAAGACTTCGTAATAATCTAATTATTCTTTACGAAAATTAGTCATATTTTGACTTCAGTCTTTCTAATGTAATTATACAATGAGAAGAAATGAAGGAGAAAAAGTCTGCCGCAGCCAGGACACGAACCCGGATCTTCCACTTGCCGGACGGATGCTTAAGCCAATTAAGCTACCGCGACAGAACATTCTCACTTGGCTGCGGCAGACTTTTTCTCCTTCATTTCTTCTCAAAATTCAAGCATGTGTATCATGCGTATTTTCATCGCTTACATAATTATACAATGTTTAAGATCTAAAGATATCGGTTTGTTACAGTTTATTTCCAAATAAATATTAACGCAATTATCGATATTGATTCAAAATTGGGTACCTTGTTGGAATACAATACCAATGATGTCTTTTTGACATTGTTTGGTGTTGAATGTGCAGACTAAATGATGTCCGTTTGATTATAGCGAGAGATTCCAAAGGCTTCCTCGGAAAAGAAAAAAGCTCTTAAATTTTTTCATTACCAGTTAAGAAAATCGGTTTTAATATACTTCATTAGGAGAATGTTTTCTAAAATTGTTTTATCGAGGACTTTCGTGGTTCCTCACTTCTATGTTCTTTTGTGTATGAAGCATTAAATACTCAGAAAACACAACTTTTGAAACTATTAATACGTATAGCATGCCGTTTAGATATCTAATCTTAACTGCTTGTTTTCATCATATCTATTTTTCGTATGGTATTAATTTTAAGTCTTTCCGATTCTATATTTTATAATGGTAGTTATTCAACTGGACTGAAGTAAGTAGAATGTAGGAAATTTTAAATTATTACAAAAAATCCTTGCAGATAGGCCACAAGCCTGGTGTCAAGATCATTACACGTGAAATACATATATAGGGAATATCCATACATACAAAACACACAAAAATAGTTTCAAAACTCATTCAAACAATAAAATTTAAATTAATCAATACTTACATTGATTTCAATACAACTTCAAATTCTAATTTCTAGTCCATCACAGCACATGACATACATCGAATACTTCCTAATGAGAAAAATTAAATCGTTTTGTGTTGTGTGATTGTACTCATTTTAGTGTAGTACTTGTTTCTTCTTTTCCGTTTGCTTTACAGTTCAGTTGTAAGCTCGCGCTTTAAGTATTTCAATCCTTCGCCAGCTCCACTATTCACCCCGTGAATTCCGCATTCCTTTTTCTATTCAGCAAGTCTGATTCCGCTGCGCATGCAGAGATCAGCATGTTGACCTGTCAATGGATTGATTAGAGAAGGTCACGTTCTCCGCTTTGGAATTTCATTTTCCTCTCCAGCGGTAACACGTGGGCCTCTCCGTACCATCTGATGCCATTCGGAGATGATTCTGGAAAAATTCCACGCGATGTGTTGGAAGTGACGTGTATGATTGATAACGTTCATTCTCTATTATGCCAGCGTTGTGTTTCAAAAACATACGACGACCTATCCATTACGTGAAAAATGTACCATAGGAGATGATAGTGTTTCTAGTATTTTTTCCGAAAACAGGCTTGAATTTTACTCATTTCCACTTATTATTTCCGCTGATTGGTAGCTTACTTCAATTGATCAATTTTAAAATTTTATTTTTTTTTCTAAAGAATTTCTCTGAGGAATTTTCCATTGATCTCAAGTGATTCTTCAACACCAAGAAGAAAATATATCCTCCTAAAATTTCTCAACTGATCGTAAGAAATTCCGTTATGTGATTTTTTGAGTTATCTGCACTGAATAAGTTATTCTTTCGAGCACTTTCTTGTGATCACTTTTTTCAACTAGTGTCCACGAAGGACTATTCTTTTCTTACTTTCCGGATCTTATTATCATTTCCAATATAGGTGAGATTACTCTCCTTACATTTTGCTCAAGTAACTTTTTCTTCTCTGGCAAGTGTTAATGAGCCAGATTTGAAGTAGGGCACTGTAATAAGCATAAGAATACCCTTCATTATGTGGCAGTATATTTTATTTCAGTATATAGCTTACATGAAAATGGAGAATTTGGAGAAGTTGGAGAAGTATTTATTTATAAGTGCGAGAAAATAGTAGGCATGTAAGATATTAGATAAGACGATTGTAATAGCAAAGGTTACGTCCTTCGGGATAGTTATGTAAAAAATTTAATTTTATTTATAACTATTCAAGGGTTTTTTGTTCTATTTAAGCATACTAGCGAATCAATTTCGTCTTCCTTCTGGTAATACTCAATTTAAGCTCGTGAAATTTAGATCATAGGTGCTGCCAGTTTCATGTGAGGCCTTATTTTGTACCCATAATTGTATCCAGCATTCCGATCCATGTCAATCCCGATTCCCCACCCATGCCCTAGGACACGCATATACTCGTCGGCATCAGAAACGGGGTTAATATATTTTCCTTCCTGAATGACGGGGGGCCTTAAAGCCTTCATCGTGCGAAGGACGTGTCTGCGGGGAAGGATTCGGAGATGCGTTAATGTCGATTCAGCCGAACAGCTCTCTTCGAACGTCTCCAAGTTGCGCTTTGTTTGCTGAAGAGCCTTTGGCTGTCACGTTTCCACCGTGTGTGGGACGTGCGTGTTTGAAGAGAAAGCTCTTCTCCTCTCTGGATCCTTTGAAAAGTGGACCTTATAAAAATATGAGGCTATTCGCTCTTGGTGACCTTGTGGGCCTACGGCGCTTCAATCCGAATCGCCAGTTATAAAAGTAGCTTTTATTACGCATGTTTCAGATTCTCGCCACGTGCTCGCATCGTGGTCTATGGTTTGTTTTGTTGGCGCTCCGCCTCCCGTATTTATAGATCGTCAATTTGTCGAGTTCGTTTCCTCGTGACCTTAAACCGCGATAATGTTTCTGAGATAAAATCGCCGTTTCTTCAATGTTTCCCGTAAAAGATTGGATGTATTTTCTGCTCTTTGCAAGGAAATTTTCCCCATTTTTTCCACGGATATTAACATGTATTTTGATCTTCCTGAATCATTGTAGCCCTCAGGCTGATAGCGCCAATGGATCTGATCTAAAGAATGAAAATGTTCATAAAACGCATGTTAGTGTATTTATCATTATTATCGATTTGTAAGTTACAGATGCATTAATAGTCCGATGGCAACATTATACAATACTATTTTAGATTGACACATTTCCTCAATATACACTGATACAGTACTATATACTATATTAATTACAATCACACAACGTCATTTGCTATTACTGAACACTTATTATCAAGCCTCAATAATCTAGCTTCAATATTACCATAATGTATTTTTGTTAAAATCGATATGAACTGACTTTACTTGGTGGAACCCCATTTATGAAAATAAACCGCAGACTTTGTATTTTCCACAAACATTTTTTAATACACGACCGGTTCCGGCCTTACAGCCATCATCACACCTGATGTAAGGCCGAAACCGGTCGTGTAATATAAAATTTTGTGGAAAATACAAAGTCTGCGGTTTATTTTCATTTTTCGTATTTTTGTTACTTGGAGATATTGTTTTTTTTCCTGCATTAAAAATATATTTGTTGCTTATTCTAAATTGGAGCGACATCTTCTGCTGGGAATTATGTATTGGCTTGTTAGTTCATTAATTTTCAACTGGTCCCTTCCTATATAATGCAATCAATATAACTGTAATATCGACAATTCTTATCAGTAACGTGTTTTATATTTATTGCCAATTAAAGTATCTCCATATTTTTATGCCGAACTATTCACTAATTGCTTCGGTAAAATCCATGCGTTCCATGGGAAATGCGCTCAAAAATCATTAATTCATGATATTTCAAATTTATAACAAGGTTGAGGAAATGTTAAAACTACGTTTTTGTCTCGAAGAAGCTCAAAAATAATAGCGTTTATAGTAGTGTGGTTTTTCGCTCTATAATATATTGACTCAAGCTAAAGTTTTCAAACCTTTAGGACCCCATTAGCTCATACAATGGCTTCTTTGGTCATTTATATCATTTTTATTCATATTGTTAATCCTAAAACATTCCTGAGGATGACTCCATGAGCCGAAACCATGGTCGTATCCAAATAAAATATTCTGTGGTCTAGTAAAAGTTGGTTTTATTTTCGCTATCAGTATATGGTATAAATAATCTATCTATATAAAATGTATATCATCTAAAATATTCCCTTTATTGTTATTCTAATTCCGTTGAGTCTGTAATGGTGTTTGTTAATGATAAATTTCCAACTAAATTTGCTTTTATTTAACCCTGTTATGAATCTTTGTGAATGGAAACTGTGGAGAAGTTGGAGAAAGAATTGGTCAATGGGCCGCAAGATGTTGGTATAAGTCCCTCGGGTTGGACCCGCTGGCTATCTCTATAACTCTTGTTCCTAGTTACAGGAGGATCTTATTGATTCGTAGTCTCTTCTCAACTTCGTATCTTCTCCGTCGTCCGGAGATGAAAGTCAGCCAAAGTCGTATCTGTGGAATTTTTCGAAAGTACACGATGTTGAAATTTAGATCCTTCTTTACATCATCATCTTTAAGGTTTTACTAGTCATTGCTCTCAAATTTTCCAGAAAAATAAATAAAATTGGAGACGGAATTAATCGTTTGTATCGGGAAAACATCGGATGCTGTTCTTCAGAGACGGAGATCGACCGGATGATCAAACGTTGGCCGTCCTCTTTTATATAAAATAACGATTACTCGGTCTGTTGGTGACCTGAAGTGGAGTTTGGACTGTTGACATCGCCATTGACTATCAGTGACTCATTCTCGTGCATCGCATACTCACTTGCGTCAGACACGTGCACTATGCAAATAGTAATAATCGCATTCAATCAGCTCGGCCCTCATTTCGTCGAATTCCATAATAAATAAATAAAATAATAAATTAACTAAGGCTATGTTCCACAGTATTTAATACTGTGGAATATAAACTTATTTGATTTATTCTTTTATTTATTTACTAAGTAATAATCACAATCGGAATAGACGTCTCGTTTATTATCTTAGCGAACCTTTTTCTGGTGAATGCAGTGAACTGATTTGTGATTTCAAAACATCCTGTACTAGGTGCTATATCTCTATTTTAGAATGAAAGAAAACTCCTACTAACATTCGAATAATAGTAAAACATACGAAAGAGTCTATGTAAGAGCCCTGAAAGCCGTATTTCGGCGTGTGGCAGGGGGCGCAAGCACTTGGACTCTATTTTCCTAATCGATTGCTTTCGCGTATCCTTTGCGGAAAAAATGAATTCGTGAAACGATTCTTTCTAGCTTCTATTTCCCTAATTTCCAGCTGCTATCGACCTCAATCTACAAAATATATTTAATATTAAGAATTATTTTATTTTAAACTCATACTGTTGCTACTAGGTCTTTAGGAATGCATCACTTTTATTTTTCCCTTGGTATAGGACTGAGAACTGATGTGTATCCTATGTACATTTTTCCACCATTTTTTTCTGTTTTTTTCATGGCTGTGATGATATGAAAGCTTATGAAACGTAACAGCCAATGAATCTAGGAATTCATCTTGTTCTTTCCTTAACAAATAGTAGAAATTGTTTTTCATTGGGTCATTGAACTGCAAGTATTTGGACTTGCTTCAACGATAGCAGCGTGGTTCAGTAAAGAAGTAAATGCCCAACTGCCTCAGTCTTCATCTGACCTAGTAAACCTCATTCTTTCTCCCATGCTTCTGGCAGCTAATGGCAGAGTAGTCAAGGGTCTCGTTAGCTTTCCAGTTAATTATTTTCTCAAAGTAACCCATTTAATTTTTACTAAACCTAGGTAAATTCCCTTATCAAGCATATAACAAAATTATATTTTAAAGTGGCTTGAATGAAGTGTAATTATCTCAGTAGCTTACAAAAGAGACCAAGCACATCTCGTTCAACTCCTTTTCGCTAATCGCTAGCCGATAGCGAATGAAGTGGATCAAGAGTAATTCATACCTTTAATATGGTAAGATTCCTTCGATATAATTATTGAATTGAAAAGGTTTGGAATATTTACTATTATTCTCTCCGGATAAGCGTTTAGTTACTCTAATGAAGGAAAATTAGATTAATTTTAATCGATAATTATTGCTTTCAACCATAAAAATTAAAGTATTTTTGTATGCGACTTTTCGAAACAACGTCCAAGTAAATCAACTCCCTCACCGACCCAAAGAGAGGCTGTGATTGGTCGAAAACTGATTAGAAATCAATAGCTCCATCGTGATCGAACTCTGCGCTTGGGACGACTGAAAAGAATTAACGTACGATAATTACATCGTAAATATTTCTTCGTTTAATCTAAATAATTCTTCACGAAACGCATTAAAGGTTTTATCACTATATCAGTGAATCGTAAATAAATTAATAATATTGCTTCTGAGATTTAAACTCAACTGAATAAACGGATTTCGTTGTCATTTAATGCGAATCAATGATCTTTAAAATACTTCGGAAAAGCGGTTTGAGTAATTTCGTTGTTTACGTTGCGACACTGCGAAGATGCGATTCCTTATCGATAACACAGTTGCGAATCTATCGTACTTTTGTGTCGATACTGTGATAAGATAGCATTTTGCTGCCATTCATAACCGATTCGTAGTTGCGGCTTTCCTCTCGGCACATATATCAACAAAAGTTGGTTTGCGCACTTTGTAACTTCCGGAGTAGATAAGGAACTCTATTTTGTATCGATAGAAGTATGAAGTAGAAAGTCAGTAAATATTCAAACAGGAATAAATGCGTATTTAATTCATCGCTTGTTTTTATGTCTCTGGAATTGCGTGTAATTTTTAAAAACGCTCTTTTTAGCTTTCTGCGCATCTTACAAAAGAGACGAAAATAATTTCTTAAAATAAAATATAAAGAAAATTCTGTAGGCGCTTTTTATACCACGCACTAAACATGTACTTTCATGCAAAGATAATGCATCAAATGGAAATATTTTTCGTATGTTATTGGAGGAACTATTGTTTAGTAAAATCTGTAATAAATATTTGATATATATGAATGTATTTGATATATGTATGTAACTCATTATTGCATTTTTATCATTTATGAAATTAATGCAAGAATTTAATGTTAGAAAACGCCCATAAATTGGATTATTTTGAAATCTCACTGGTTTTGTGTGTTCAGTAGAAATTGCTCTTAAGCTAGAAAGATGGGGAGACTCAAATTATCATCCCCTTACTAAGAAAAAAGAAATGAAATGCAATATATTTATTGTGAATGTCTTGTTTTGCAGATCGTACGAGATGCGAAGGAATTGGCGCAAAGGATGAACCACCGAGGTGCCTGTGCGTGTGATAACGACACCGGCGATGGAGCAGGCGTCCTCACCGCCATTCCACACGCTTTCTACGCTAAGACACTCAGGTAATCCTCAAGTTTATCTCCTTACTTCCCCTAAGAGGGCTTGGGTACATATTGGATTAGTAACACACTGTAAGCCTTGTTTATTACTCCGCGTGTAGGATTTGCGCACTATATTTTAATTAAAGCTTCTATGTATTCTGTAATTATAATATAATCATAAGGGATTTATGTTGACCATTAACATCGTAATCGTTAATTATAACATTTAGGGCGTATGAATCAACTGAATGTCAAAATACCTTCCTACTAGTCATCATCATCATTGTATTTCTGTCCACGGACAGGTCTCAATGGAACTGCTTTCTCCAGGCATCTCTATCCTAAGCATCCTTTTTCAGAGCTTGATATTCCTTTCCTCTCTTCAAATCAGTTAGCATTCCAAATTTTCTTCTCCCTCGTTCCCATTGATCTTTCCTTCAGAAATCTTCTGCATGCATTCTGCTCTTAGTATATGGCCTATCCATCTTGCTTTTCTTTTCCTTATGTTTTTCAAAATTACTCGTTCTTCTCCAACCCTCCTCAGTACCTCTTCATTTTTGATCTTGTCTGTCCAACTTATTTTCTCTATTCTTCGCCATAGCCACATTTCAAAGCTCTCTTTGTATTTTTCTTCTCTCCTTCTCAATGTCCATGTTTCGGATCCATATAACACAATACTCCAGATAAAGCACTTCGCAAATCTTTTCCTTAACTCTATCTTGATGTTCTTTGCTGTCAAAAGTTCTTTTATCTTTTGGAACGGTGCCTTTTCCAGAGCTATTCTACTTCTTATTTCCTCTGTACAACTGCCATTAGATGTGATGGTGCTTCCGAAATATTTAAATTTCTCGACATGCTCAAATTCCTTCCAATTCAACTTAATTGGTTCTGGGTCAGCCTTCGTTGATAGCTTCATCACCTTCGACTTTTCAATGTTAACTTTCATTCCATATTCCTCTCCTTTCGTATTGATTTTCTCTACCATTTCTTGCAGCATTTCTTCACTCTCTGCTATCACAGGCTGATCGTTTGCATACATACTACTAGTATACATGCAAACATAATGCAGCCCTCTTTCTTTATTATCCCTAAGATATGGAAACTGATTGGAAAAAACGCTCTGATTAAATTTTAATCGGAAAGAAATTCGTTAAAGATAACCCGGTAGCAAGTTCGAGGAGTACAACATATGAGGTCAGAGAGTATTCTTATTCGTCCTGTATGGGAAAGGTTACATCGTCGTACATTTAAATACAGAAAAATTTTTGCAAAGAAAGAAAATTTGAAACACGGCTGTTTAAGAATTTGAGGTTTAAAATCTCTCCTATAGCCGTCTTCGTCGGCCATTCGAAATTTTAAACTTTAATACTAAAATCACATTTCTTGATATGCTTTGAAAATAAGACTTCATTTTATAGCATAATATTTTTCAAAAATATAGTTTTTTGTTGGGAACTGTAAATGCTAAGCGAGCGAATCCAGGACGAATGGTTAGAATTTGCTCTTAAAGAGATGTAATCTAAAATCAATATAATGTCGGAGGGTAAAGGTTTGCTGTCCGAATGACTTGGTTACGACGTTGAATAATGAATAACTTCTTGATTTACTATTGTCTTTGCTTATCTTGATCATCGCTTTGATAAAACCTCACAAGGCAGTCCTTTTTCCGAGAGTAAATTCGTTCCCTCCATCATGTATTTGGGTCTCCATTTGCATTAGGTAGGCGAAAGTTAAATGATCTGGGTCATTACGAAGAATTTGATACTATCGATTATCTCGTCGCTGCTTTCCTGTCTGTAGAGAAAGTTACGTTCTTTGCTAAAAATTATTGCTAACTTTTCGATCGCGCCCTAATTTCATAATAATAAGTTTTTCTCTGTGAATGAAGGCTTCTCCATAGAGTATTAAACATTAATTTAATTATTTTGCTTATAAAAATGCGATAAAGATTAATAATAACATTGTTTTTTTTAATCAAGGTATTGTTAACCGTAGTATATTTTTGTCGTAAACATCTGAGAATTTCTTATAGGTTAACTATATCGTGGATTTGTATTACATAAGCCACTGTTCCTAAATCGCTGTTTCTTGGAACGTTGCCTTAAATATGGGACTCTGTAATATAAGTCTGCTTCCAGGAGTGTCATTAATATGTGCTTTTCATATTTCATGAGCGATTTATGAAGGGTTTTTCTAATATTCACATAATGGTAGTTTTTTTTAATCCTAAAAACTGCCTTGACTTTTGTTTGCGAAAGAGTTTTGCAGGTATCCCTTTCGCAGTATTTTATAATTCCAAGACGTAGTTCGTTATTTGAGTTTTACCTGACATCTTTTCTAATTTTTCATCCGTCTTTCCTTGCATTCATGCATTTTTTTTAGTGTCCAAGAGATGAATAGAATGCTGTTATAAATGTAAAATTTGATTATCTCTTTCTGAAAAAAGATGATACAATATTACGATAAAGAAGGAAAAAGTCATGAAAATTTTACTTACTTACCAGCCATGGAAGTTATTTATTTCACGATCCTCGTAAAGTATCCCACAATATGTGTCCCTTATTCTGCAAAGTCTGGGTCTGTTTAAAAACCCACGAACTTCGGTAATACTGGGCAGTATAAATCCAATTTTAGGGCTCGGACCATGTGGGGCTTGCGTTAATTTACGCACCAGATGGGCCAAGCCTAAAAGTTTTACCAATGCAGGCCTCTAGAGATTTTGTCTCGTTTATTTTGGTGTCCCATGATACTTGAAAAACTTAAACACGCGTGGGATGATCCTAGAAATTCGTTCGAACTCCAGTTGTAATATCCATCCAATCCCTTATACCGGACTCACCAGAACGATGAGAATGAATAATTTAATTGTGTACGCTTAGCAAGTAACAGTAGCGAAACTATACCATAGATAAGGCGATGTCCATGTTTTATATTGAACGAAGACTAAGTACCAGAAAAAGGAAAAACAGGGAGATATGGGCCAGTAGTTAAGTGGAGCTTTAACCTTTGAAGATTTCATCAAATGCCAAGTACAGCGTTTTATTAAGTGTATTCCACGTCCTGGTACCAGTCCGGTGATATCAAGTCTTATATTGTCTGCAAAATGAGGTACAAAAGTCTTGCAATAAATTATAGCGCGCAATACATCAATAGGAAGCCTTATTGAAACGATTGTCAGATCATTCAGGTAATGGATTGTGATTATTTCCTATTGAAACAATACCCAAGCTTATCGCATTATCGACTAGCAAATGCTTTTTTAAATGCCCACCAATTGATTATTCGAGGGCCTTATATTCCTGGTATAATTATAAAGCTTTCGGCTCTTGTGCTCATAAATCCCCTTTGTAATATTTTTCTCTATTGATACTATGGACGTATTTTATGATTCTATCTGGCAATTTACTAGATAATAATTGAAAAATTGTAAGTCATTCTTTTCCTTAGTATTCGTGATTCAGCTCCGTAATTGAAGCTTCCATAGAAGTTTCCTTTGGAGCCAAAGATGAAGATAATTGGGCCGAATTAAGGTTCGAAATATTCACTTTTTATGCACTCACTTGGAATTAATTTCGTACCATGAAAATTTTAAGAGCAAAGTGGTTGTTGTTTGTGTTCATTATGTTAAATTTGATGAGCTTCATTGGGCAGGTGCTCACCATGCTATCGGTTTAAAACTTCTGATTAATTTCCCGTCTTTCTTTTATAATCTTTTAATAAAGTTAATATTTTTATAATTAAATATCATATTATAAATATAAATTATAACTCATAGAATTTTCACATTTTTTGCCTTAATTTTGTTAAATTATGGAGATTTTTCACCATATATCGCTGGATATATTTTGTTTTCCAATGGGTTAACTATATTCATGTGTATGCATAACATTACTATCCGCATAAATCATGAAACTCATTCTCGTGAATATTTTGGAGTCAACTCTAATATTAATTCTCCATCGAATATTAAATTGAATCACCCGAAAATGTGATTCGGTTACCTCAATTCACATTTGGTTTTAAATCTTTAATATTTTGTGTGGACGAATCAATGAATCCAAAGCGCTCTGTGGCAGCTCGCGAAAGGTACCGTGGATGGAATAGAATTGGCTTGAAAAACGTTTTGCGCACCGGATCAATACCAAAAGGATTTTATCTCTGGGGACACCATTTAATGGAGTTTTGTTCATTTTGCAGCGAACTAAATTGGATGTCCCGATAAAACCAGTTGTAACTGAGTGCCCTTCCTCTCCCACAACCCTCTCAGTCATCGTTGTGTTCCTCATTTTCCGTCGTTGCAATTGAAAGTTTTTAAGGTTCATTACTTCCGTCCAATTTAGTAAACGTATTAAAGAGTTATGCCGTATTTTCTTTGCCTGTATTCTTTCTTGAAAACAACACCAAGACCCGGGTTCGAATCCCGGCTAACCGGATTTTTCTGGTTAGGGAATGGTCGTCTGAGTTCATCTGTGTATGTCGTGTTTGTAACACATGTCCCTCTATATTGTTACTTCAGTTGTATGTGATAGATTGGTAAATAAATAAGTAAGTAATTCCGCCTATTTCAAAAACTCAACTTTTTCATATGACTCAAACATTTCTCATTGCTTTCTCTGTGAAGAACAACTTTCAATTGAAAGTTATCAGTTACCGTCGATCGCCTTCGAACGAATCCTGGAAGGTAGAGAAACAAATTCTGATTCACCTCTAATGGACATCTCATTAGTAGAGTTACGTGCATACGTCCATTCTTGTGAATCTGATGAGATTATAGTGATGCCTCGCTAAGCAAGGGTAATTCGTTCCAGATGTGCTTTCATTGCTCAATGTGCGATTTATCTCGCGGTTCTGAATTATAAATTGCTCACAGAAACTGCCAAAGCACTACCGCACCCTTTCTATGTAAGAACAAGCATAATCCAATATTCTTTGTTATTTCCAACGTTTTATTTCCCATAGGAAGCTAACTTATTCTTTATTTATTCGTAAGCTGAATTGGTAGTTTCATTTAGCTAATGAGACTAGGAGACAGAAAAATTATGTTTGCCGGATTACTCTCTTGCCAAACTGTTACTGACGTTTGACGCAGTCCTAGTTAAACCATTTATTACTTATATTCGCTGATTTACTTCTTAATTTGTCGTTTTGCATCTAACAGAAACATAAGCCCAGTGGTTAATACATTCGCCTTTACCGAAATATGTCCAGGGTTCCATTCCCGGTGAGGGCCCGCGTGGTAACTATTGGCTTTCGCATAGTTTTAAATTTGCGAAAATTTCTTGACACAGTTTTGTCGGAAAGCTTAATGACATAACTGTGATCAGTAATTGTTAAATTTATCATTCTAAAATATAGCCGGAAAAAAATTAGTTTCCGAATTTTGAAACCTTTGTCCATGGATGAAGAGCTAAATTTGGTACCTTGATACAATCGGAGGCAAAGGATGATAAATACGTGTTTCTAAGACACTAATTGGTCTGTTAAATGAGAGATTTACGCCTTAATATCCATCAAGCCTTTAATGTACACAGGGAGCATCGTAGCATTCTCTTGCCCGAAAAGCCTACGAATTTCTTCCGTAGTGTGATGTGAAGCTGGGAGTCGACGCATTCTCTCGACATCTTCATTAAAATTTCAGCGCACGAAATGAGAACCCGCTTTCCTCTGCAAACATCTCTTACGCAAATGCGACAGATTTCGTCCTCTTTATCCAACTACTCCTTTCACCTCTTCGCGGATATATTTTTAAATTTAATAATTGTAAATACCGTTCGCCCGTTTACTTTCCCATCTCTCGCCTTACTTGGAGTGCTTTTTTTCGGCTCGGAATATTTCCGTCCTTGGCTTGGCTCTTTGCCATTTCATTAATAAAGGGCCCGCTAAATGGCGCCGGGTCTTTTCAGATCCATTCGCATGTGATTTCCTCAACATTCCCTGCACTGCCAAGTAGGCTTAAATGTTCCTCTCTATTTTTAGAGCAAAGAGACTTTATAGTTGCTTCCTCTGACATTTCTCGTGGCGGACGACTTTATTCTGAGGAGTACACATTCATCTTTGTTGATTTCTCGGATGCCTTTCTTCAGCAAACTCGTCTCTTTTGCATTATGTGGTTATGTGTGCGCGTTTGCATTTACTGTTAACGTAATGCAGTTGAACGTGGATTGGCGAGTATTAAAAGAACCAACAATTAGTTCTTGCTCATAGAGGTTTCTCACTTATCCATTTTCTCCCTTTTTGAGGTTGAGGAGCGGAAATTTCTCTCGATATTAGAGGTTTCCATTAATCCAGGTGACGCAACTACTTTCCTCACGTTGAGAGGTATACACATACTGGGATACAGTATACAGACATGCGAGGGGAATCAAGAAATAATAATGTATGATGTAATCACCAATAATTTTAAGAGGTTTAAAATCTCCAATAGCCGTTTTTGTCGGCGTTCCTCACTTCCTTTACCTTAACCTTTCATCAGTCGCGCCTATTTTCATAACACGAGCAGCTACGCGTTGTGTTTCATACAACAGATCGTTTTTCGGCCAAAATCATAAAATTAATTGAACTAATTATTATTTCTGAGTACTAAACTTTAGGTAATAATATAATTTAACAGGAAAAATGTAAGAAGTAAACAACTTTTAGTAAAAAATATTATTATTCACCTTTATTTTATTTACATTAGTTCAGATATTACCTAAAAAGCCAGAAGTCTATTAGTTCCAAAATTGAAGTTCGTTTAATAAAGTTTAAGACGAAATAAGTGAAAAATTCCATTTAAATGTTATAATAAGCAAACATAGAGTTCACCAACGTAAGACTTATCCAAGCTGTCGCGCGTTGTATGTGTTACAACAGTCGTCACTTCACAGATTTACTCACTTTCGCAGTCGGTTTAAGACTAAAAAGGAGTTGTTGACGCCTTTCCAAGTTAAAGGAAAGTGCAATAAAGGAATACAATCGGGAATGAGGTTCAAGGGACCACCCAGGTAGAAACGGGACTCGAAAAACCGTCTGTGTTGTACAAAATACAACGGTGCGACTGACGGAGGGTTAAGAAAGCGGTGATCCTAGCCTTCCTGTTTCCTCCGAATATCGGTGAAGGAGGTGAGAAACGCCGACACAGACGACAATTGGGGAATTTACACCTCTAATTCATGAACGACCATGTTCCAAATTTTGTCTGTCTTTACATCAAAACTTAGTTATGTAACAATGTAAAACTTAACATGAAACAATTTTAACCTGAGGTAATCCGTCCGTTTCATTTGTTTTTCCACGTTGGTATTTTGAACGTGTTTTTCGAGATCGTAAATATTATCAAAAATTGACGGATCAATTTCCGTCTCCCGCTTCTGCAACCCCTCTCAGGAAAACAAAATACCCGAGTGTGACCTGTCAAAACACGGAAAATGAATCGTATTTTCTATCAGGTTCTCCTGTTTATAGAGGTATAAGGCGGTGTCCGCTATAGAAGCTAGGATATAAAAGAGGATCCTCTCTGGAGGTTTTTTCTTTTCTCTCTTGTAGAGATTTTTGGGGGTGAAAATGATGGGACCCGGGAGTAGTCCCTAAGTAGTAGACCCTAAGTGTCTCAGAGTTTACTCGCTTATAGACAATTTGAGGAGTGAGTTAGTTTACTAATTCAGGCTCCTTTGAGCGGAAACATCCACGTAAAGTGACTCAAGTGTAGCACAATCGTCATAGCGACGTTGTCGTTCACAGCATTCCATACTGAGGTCCAAAAATGAATATCATTACTCAGCGTGTTTCATACTACGGTAGCTTTCCTTTGATCGCATCCATGACTGGGAATGAGTTGTAGTAATTGAAAGCGTTTTTCTTTCCCTTGTACCAATAAGTGTCAATCCTTGTGAGTCAATGTGCGAATTCGATTCATTAAATGCTATTTAAACATTCAACCTATATTATGAGTTAAAATATTCTTCATACTGTCAATATCTAATTTCCTTATCAAAAAGCATTGCAAGAGTATTCGCAGCAAATAAATTTTTATAAAAGTTCTTCGTATTTTCCACAATATTCAGATATTTTAATATTTTCTAAATATTGTGGAAAATACGAAGAACTTTTTAAAAATTTATTTGCTATGGCGTTCCACAACGTTCGGCCTGAACATCTTGTTTTTATTCGCAGCAATTCCTTTACTTCTCATATCCTTTAGAATTATTTGCTGATTTCACTCTTTTTCTAGCTTAAGGCTCAGTATTCTTGAAGGAGATATCTGAAAATATTGATTTTTACACGTTTAATTCCGTTAATTTTAATTAACACCAAACATTTAATGAAGCTAATTTAATAAAATCCTTAGCCCGTAAGATTGAAATATGAAATGGAATCCTTCAATACCTAATATGTATAGTATACCTGTAGATGTAAACTTAATAAATGTCAAGTTTAGAGAAGTACTTTCCTTTTATACTTCTAAAGACTTTCGATTCGGAACTGAGTTTATTTGCGATGTTTTTAGACTAATTGTCGTTTCTGAATCTAAAGGTATTGACGTATGAATCTGTTTCATTATTGTCGTCGTGGTTTAAATTGAGACGAAACAGTTATTTGCTGGCAGCATGGTAGTGGCAGCTGTGAAAGAATGGCTCTGGTCTTTCTAGCACTCTACATCAAGGGGTAATTTCCTGCAGATAATCAATATATCCGTACAATATAGAGTAAATCAGCCACGAAACTATGCTACTGCGCAATATTGATCGGATGCTGTGAGGTTCCAGTTACACAATTTACAATATCGCTTTAATATACCAGTTAAATGCCCTACAATCCAATATTTTAATTATCATATCCTGCAAATTTTCTCTTATATTAAATAATGCTATATTGTATTGCTGTAGGATTCCATGCAATTACACTATTAAAATATCCTTAATTAATATTAATGTCCTACGTCTTCAGTTAAATACCATATTGTATTACTTAAATTTTTTCGACATCTCAGGTAATTCAGGCAATTTAGCACATGAGCTCCCACCTGAAATCGAACCCGGGACCGCTTTCACCGAAGCCGAATGCGTTGCCCACTTGGCTAATGTGGAGCCCTTGAATATATTTCATTGCAGTATTATTAATTAATATATTACTATTCATTGTTATGCAGTAAATTATCTTTCAATGCAACCTCGTACTATGAAATTTATCTTAGAATAATGAAGCATCTACTTTGAAGTATGATGATATCTATTCTCTATTTATTGCCTTCTACTTACGTACTTCTCATTGACAGTGAATTTACTTAATCTATAAATGCCTGTAATTGCCATTGCTTATCGCTTGATAAAAAATTTGACGAGTATATTATTAAAATATATCAGAAAATCGTTTTCCAATCACTGCGAGGTAATTTCCCAAGAACATCATTGCTATTTCCTCCCGACAAATGCTAAAACGACCGAGTCATCAAAACACTATTCCAATACATAATTCTGGATCTTTTTGTCTTTTGATTTTGATTGCGTGCCTACTTCTTATCTGCATGCTTGGGGCAATTTGCTGGCATGCGCGCTCCTCGTGACGTTCATCGCCGTAAGGTAATTCATCTTCCGCTCTTGACCGACCAATCATCTACATCTACATCTACATTAATACCCTACAAGCCGCCTTTCGGCGTGTGGCAGGGGGTGTAAACACCAGTTGAATCTAAATTACTTCCTTATTCGATTATTGTCACGTATTGTTCGCGGAAAGAATGAATATCTGAAACGATTCGTCCTAGCATCTATTTCTCTTAACTTACGGTCATTATCGGATCGACCGACGTAGCAGGGGGGTTGCAAGATACCGATTGTATCTTTGGAAAATGTAGTTTCCCTGAATTTATTAAGCAATCGCAGCCTAGCTTCCAATCTCCTTTCTTTCAAGGATTCCCAACCTACGTCTGAGAGCATTTTTGTAACGCTTGCTTTTTTATCGTAGCATTTCTTAACAAAACGAACCGCTTTACGCTGCACTTTCTCGAGTTCGCGAGTACACGTTTCATCCGCCGGATCCCATATACTTGCCGCATATTCCAGAAGGGGTCTGACCAAGGTAAAATAACATCGCTCTCTCACCTTTTCGTCGCATTTACCGACAATACGCTTTACAAAGCCAAGCCTTTTACTTGCTTTGCCGCAGATTTTTCGAATATGCGTGCTCCAATTTAAGTTATTAGTAATGTTGATCCCGAGATATTTAACTGAATCTACTACTTTGATACTAATTCCATTAATTTTGTATGGGTTATTTGGACGCATTTTTTTCTTTTCGAAGAAATTAACTACGGAGCATTTACTTACGTTAATATCTAATTCCCATCCCATTCCAATCGATTACGTAAGAGAAAGAATTGCTTCTTATGTGTCTGGCTGCTGCTCTTCTGAATCATCGGAGTGTAAATTTGACCCAGGGTCGTTCTTCGTAATCAAACTATATTAAGTAATGTGAAAAGTCAATTGGCTTCCTCCTGCAGAAATGGCGGAATCACGTATCGCAATTCGCCAATTTGTCCTAGGAATTGGAGTGACTGTTCGACTCTGTGCAGCTATGTTTGTAACTAAAGTCATTCGTTCAGTGCGTAGTACGTTTTTCTTTTCAGTAAGACGCACTCGTCCCCGCTTCTACTTATTGATGAATGGAATATTTTTCTTTGTCTTTGGTGCTGGATAAAGGATAATATCTCTTTAATTTTTTTGTTTTTTTTGTTCGTTACTATCTATAATATAAAATAGAGTGTGTATGTGTGTATGTTCGCTAAAAACTCGAGAACCGAGAGTCGCAAAACTTTGAAATTTTCTACATCATTAAAATTCGAGCCGGGGAGAGTAAAGGCTACTTTTTATTTACCTTAAGTCCATGGTTCGAACCCAGACGGGTCAAAACATTTCCTAGAAAGTCGAATCAAGCACCAAAAGAAGGAGAACATAATAAAAATTCTTATTTTGGTCGTGGAACATCGTTTCCGACTCGAAATTGCGAACAGTTTGATAAAATACGTGAATATTTTATCCGAATTCTGAGGTTGTAAACAACCCATTCCCTTGACGATCTAGGTGATTGTTGATTCTAGCTCATGAGTTTATACATAAGAAGACATTGAGAATTAATGAAATATTTAAGAAAGTTTTTCGAATTTTGTTTAAGCTTCTGTAGCAACCATGTTTTATTTCTATCAACGTAATTGTTTACCGTATAATTATAAGTTGAATCGTAGTTTCCATTTCGACTTTCATTTCCGTGATAGTTTTTGCGTTAATGATTGTGTTCAGTGCTTATGTGGTGTTTTAGTTACTTTCCGTAAAAATATTCATCGGTTGTTTTCATAGTAACATTTATTTCTATTATTTGCTTATGCGTTTCCGTATTACCTTTGTGCATTTCAGAAAATTAATTCTTAAAGGTGGTGATGTTTATCCTAATTTTATCTTTGATTATATTTTTATAATCTTTGAACGAATGCTGTCTTTATCGAAGAAATTGTTCATTTGAAAGATATGAGATTGAATATTTAGTCAAGGTGGTTTTGTAAACTTAAGTAGAATTTTCATTTCTTGGTTTATTAGTTTGAAAATATAAATCGAAATATCGTTCGCAGACTCTAATTCAATTGAAAAATCAAATTAAGAAGAATCATTGTTGTCAACCTGAAATGAGTTTGGTAGAAATATTATATGAAAATGTTTATTCAGATGACCAAACAAATGACTTATACCTCTGATAAAATAGTTTTCTAGTTGGGAGAAAATGTGGAATAGTAAGGCATAAAAAATTATCTTTTTATATATTGAAAATATGAAAAATTATTAGAATAATAATAATAACGATATATTCAGCAGCAATGAGTTATTTTATTTGTGTATCAGAAGTTCCAACTGCCAAATATTTTTTATATTATTTTTCAAATGACCTTTGATAGAAAATTTAAAATGAAATAATACTGTTGTAACTCTGTTGTTTAGAGATGATTTTCTCATCTCCGCTATAGGAAAAAAATACTATGATAAATAAATAAAAGCTTTTGATTGAAATGAAGATGAAAGGACCCCTGTCTTTGAGGAAGATTCTATTTTGGGGAAAAGATTGAATATCTCTTTTATATTCCTTCCACCTCCCCACCATCCACAGCTACGTTAATGAGGTAAAATATAATGGGACTTTTACAGTTAATAATTATTAATGAAGCCTTCTCTTAAGCTCACTTGGAATCATTAGGGTTATCTAATTAATGTGTTTTTATAATTAGTTTCGTTCTTAATGTTTCGCAGATATTTCTAAAAGCCTTCATTATCTAATATTTAGGGAATAATTTAAATAAATGGGATTTCAGTATTCACAAGTACTGATAAATCCTATCGTAACAAGACCTTGCAAACCTTGTAACCTTGCAAAACTTTGTAATTTATTATTAGTCAACCATTTATGTATGAATCGTATATATATTGCAGTAGCTGGAAGACAAGAAATTGATGAAAATGTCTCTTGCGTGCTTTTTAAGAGTGGCTTTTATTTACATTGCTATAAATAAACTCATTGAGATGAGGTTGCTATATTTTTAGCGATCAAGAAAAGTTCTTGAATTTATAATATGCGTTCATAGTTAATTCATGTAAACAATAGAGTATTTATGTTACGTCTCCTGAATGGTGGGTACCGCTTGCCTATTGTGAAGGTGGTCCCGGGTTCGATTACCGGTGAGAACTAATGTGTAAAAAATGGCCAAAGCACTTTTAAAAACCCTCTTACCAATGTTTACATTTATTTCCGTTGGATTGCAGAGAGACGCAAAACGTGGAGCTTCCACCGTTTGGCCGATACGCCACTGGGATTTTCTTCCTGGATAAGACCCACTATAAGGAGGGGGAAGACATGTTTGCTAAACTGGCGGCAGATTGCGATCTAAGGGTAAGTTGACACTTCTCCTTATTATTTATTACTTTTATATTTCTTATGGTTTGATTTTCCTTGAAATAACAGTATGCATTCGTTACATATTACACATTTTGGTGCTGATGAGAAGGTTTTGTGAAAGTCTTTGAGACCGCAAAATTTACATACTAATCTACTCCTACGTGTTCGGTTTAATTCTGTGTAAACTGAGCCCATGTGTGCTCCGGTATAGTGGTGCCCATTCGTGTTTGCTTTTCCCTCCTTAAATTGGTTGGGATCAGGGTTTTAACCACTACCGGAACTTCGGGAGAATCCCGGAGTCTGGACTATTTAGCCCGTTTCTCCATGCGAAAGATTAGAATCTTCCGGAATTTCATTTCTTCTTTCATTGTTCATCTAATGGAATTCAGAGCCATTAAAAATAATAGTGAAATTAATCTCTATGGCGTTTCATAGATGCTAATAAATACTCAAGGAGTTTGCAACACTTACATTGTAAATCTCCCCAAAAGAATATCTTAGTAATTCAGTTGGAAGGGTGAATTTATAGTTGGGAGATATTTTTTGGTAGATAGCGGAGTTTATTGTATCATTTTTACAAATCATATCATACAAGTAAATTTGTCATTTTCATTTCATCAGTCGATTGTTCCATAACCGTCGTTCCATCTACATCGACCGACAGTTGATGGTCGTCGCCATGAATATGAGTCGTTCTAACTCATTCGGAAGGTTGTCACGTGACCGATGTAAATATTAGATAATTCCACGTTTCTCGACCTATTTCTTTCAACATAAATACGAGAAGAAACGACGGGGGGCGTGGAATTCTTGGGAAGCCTACGTTTCCGAATCCTTAGAGGTCTGCCGTATATTCGGCCAAAGACAGTCGTCCATCACTTGATCTATCGACCTCTTTGTTTCCGACCACGTGCCTCTTCCATGGCCAAAAGCGCCTTCGCCCTACATTTGTATATTTCCTGGCAAAGCGCCTTCTCTTCCCGTTCTCAAGTGCGTAACCCCTCGATGTCGCCCTTGATGCTCCCACCCGCCTTTTTCTCGTTTGTTTTTCATTATCGCATCGGTGGCGCAATTTCTTTTCACAACCTGCCACCTGGTGGGCACTCTATCAAGCTGAAATTGTGCATCGCTTTATCCTTCGTGAGATAAATTATTCGTATGATTCATAACTGCGTCTGAATCTGATGCAAGTATTTTATTATCTTTCTCATCACGAAAGTACTTATATTTTTAACTGAAGCACCCTTTTTGTGGCAAAATGACGTTATTTTTTCATAATTTCAACGCTCAGTGGAAGATTTATGATATTGTTTATAGTTTATCCTATATTAACTGATATCGGTAGTTGCGTGACTTTTAATAAAGGGTTATAAAGAAAATTATTAATTACTCATGTTAATGAAGGTAAAGAAAATTTAAAAAATTGGATTAAATCAGTTAATACATACAATTTCTGATGAATTTTCAGCACAGCCTACGAAGCATTATATGAAATAAAATCTTAATTTGATTGCAGATATCAATAGGAAATCTTCTATTACGTCAGTGTAGAAATATGTATTAATTTGGTTCTAGCCTTTAAATTAATTTGCTGCTTTCTTGAGAATCTACTTATTTTTCGTTTTCCAGCTAGATATTTCATATTTTCGTTAATGAATTATTGTTAGAAAACTTTAAATGAGGAATAATAATAATGAATTTATTACGGATATCAAACCTATTTACATAATACATAATCAATATAAAAATACATATAGAATAAAGCAAAACATACAAGTAAATCTAATAAATCAATAACAAAGAAAAGAAAAGAATATAAAGCAATAAATGTATACTGATATCACATTTTCAAAACAATACAGATATTTATTTATTTATTTATTTATTGTGTTTTAAGTTCGCCCAACAAAAACAATTACAGGGCAAACACTGATACATACAATAAATTATAATACAATCTTATACATATAAGAGAAGAATTTTAAACTTAATTTACAAAACAATTTTGTTTAATTGCGAACAGAAATGGCTTCTCTTTTGAAACAAATCAAGTTCTTGACAATACATATTAATATATCTCAAACAAGATATCTTAATATATGTAAAATATATATATAAAAATAAAATATCTCAAATAATTACAAGATATATCAAATAATGATATCTCTCCATTTTTTATATTGATGTGAGTAAACGTAGATGTAATTATTTTTTGGCAGCGAATGAAATTTTCGACAAAAATCGCTTCGAAGAAATTGATCATTTTATTACAACCGTCAACTAATCATCATTTATAATCCTTATAATTTGGACTATCGATCGGTAATAATTTACTTATGTGTTTAAAGATCTGCCCTTTTTCCTAAAATGGATGCGATTCGCACCTTAGTGAACTCTAATGATGGAATTAAGAGAAAATCTGCACTCGCCTTTGAAACATGAAAATGATTTTTAGATGACTGAGAGTACGTCACCCAGCAAAGCCCTTATTCTCAGTGAAGGAAATACTGCTTTTCGAATGACGGGGTTTTCCCAATTTTGGTTGTTCATGACCAAGTATTCGTGCAATACCGAACCTGCTGCTTTCTGTCTAGAAATTCAGTCTCCGTTACATAAAGTAGTACATCTAATTCAATTTGTTTTTTTGTGTTTGATATATGCGAAACGTTTGTAGTAAACATTTTTATTTTTATCGCTGAATCGGTGTGTATTCCGTGCATTTTACGGACATGATTATTACTCTGGATTCGGATAGAAGAAAATCAATAGAGGCAGGAATATCCGTAAGCTGGGCGTAGGCGGTCGCGCTTCCAAATGCTACCCAACCTATTTATCGAGCGCACGGTAATTAGATGTCTGAGACCCTTCAGTCGAAGTTCACTAGAACGATTTCATGAAATTTATCATTATAGAATCATTTCAGTGATGAAAATCATAAATGTTTGCTCGAATTCTACTATGGCTGGCATGGCATAGTTCCGTAATGTCAGCGTCTGAAATGAAGTTATTTCCTTTCGAATGATGAAAAAGGTTGAGGAAATACTGGGTGGAGCTATACGTTCAATATGGAGCTTCTATTCCTTTATGCTTACATCCATCTCACCAACGTTTCTTGCTTTATGTTGTAGTTGTTGGTTAATTTTAGTATCGGATTATTAATATAAAGATTTAATACAAATAATGCTTCCCCTATAAGGGAGATATGTAATTTAGGATAGGTTTATTAATTATTTAATTGATAGTAAGTAAAGTTATTATGTAAATTAGATATGATTCTTCGACAAAATTCTCCTATGGGATAAGATTTTATTCCATATATTTGCTTTTCCATTAGGAAAACATTTTAGAATTCATTTTGATTCATTTTAAATATTGGCCTTCTTCGTCTACCTTGATGTTTTGTTTTAATTTAAATATTAAATATTCCTCACTACTAAAAATGTCTTCATTCACTTTATAGATTCATCGTCTACATTCTTTAGTTGTGAAAATTGATAACCCCATGCCTAAGCGCTATGAGAATTGTCTTTCGTCATAAACCTCTATGAACATGATATCAGAGTAATCCTATAAAAGTTTTTGTTTTATTTTAATGTATATCTTGGTATCTGAGACCATTGCTTCGATACGTTTCTTGAACGATTATTCAGTTTGGGTATTCCGTAACCTAAGTACCAGAATCTACAATTCGTAATGATCGTAATCTTAATCACAGGAAAGTATAAGTGTGGCGTCGAGTTAAGCATATCTATTACTGAGCAAGAAATATCGGCAATAAACAAGTTATAAAAATTTTAAAGGCTTTCTGTCATGTGATTATTTGATCTGCCCCTGGAAGGCTAGACAACCCACTTGGGAGTTTACGAATTGAGGTGTTGCATAATCATCAGGGTGGTCGTTCTTTCAGGCGCTATCGCGTTACTCTTCCAAGATGACATTTCCTCTCTCGCAAATGACTACCGACCTCACTGACGATCCAGGGAATGGCGAAAGATAAAAAACTAACCACCGACTGATGAAAGGCTATATGTACTCGCTATTTTTATTTCCTACTCTTCCAATAGTAGTTACGTAATCGATTTTTTTTAAGAATGCCATCAAAGATTCTTTTATCTGAATCGTCACGATTTTTTGCAAGCTCTAATATCTTAAGAATCCACGTTGGTGATTTCTTCACGCTTGCTAGAAAAAGATTGTGTCCCTATGCAGAAAAACATGCTCACGTGCTGCCATTTTAAAGTATTTTGGAAGACTTGTATTTAATGAAGGAAATAACCTGACTTTTGAGAAACTTGAGTGTATTCTCTCAGACGACCGCACGTTGAGACGTAAGATTAGTAGGACCTTGATATTAATGGGGGTCATGGGCTGTGTTCAAGGGCATACTCCCTAAATTAAGATCTTTTCAATGATAAACACTGCGTGTTTCTTTAATCGGTTTGCAAATCTCTCGCAAAAAGGAAATTTGGGAAAGTAAAAAAATCCATTAAGCGTGTCTCTTAGGAAAATATTGATTAAGCCAGAAAATGTTTAGATTAGGGAACAGCAACATATTCAAGTGAACAAAATTCTAATATTCAGATAAAACAGCTATTTATCATCTTTTACTTCCATGTTTCCGCGGTGATTCTTATTTATTTCTTACTTATTTCTCTTTTTCCATATCTGTCACTTGTACTTGATCATCTTCAAAATTATTCATTTTGCGATAACATTTCTTTATTATATGCTTCTACTGCAGCATAATATTTTGATAACGACGATTGGAAGGTACTCTGAAGTGATTAATCGGGCCAGATATTTCTGGCGCATTCCTTTCTACTGCCTTTTTGATCTCCGTGGTCCATTTCCATCAGCTTCTTTGACTCTCTGACGTCATCTGTCTCTGACTGCATCTATCTCTGTGCGTCAAGGATGAATGGCGGACGAATAAAAAGGGCTTATTGCTCCAAGTTTCATTTTCCACATAATGCCGAGAAGCCAAGGAAAGCTTTAATCAGCCAAGTACGTAATTCCCGGGTAATCTTATATGTTGGCAGCCGATAGGGATGCCCCCCAACGGTCATCACTGCACGTTCTCTGGATGCGTCGCAAAGTGGGGCAGGTCGATATTACATTATATGAACAACACGCCCACTTCTGGTTCCGCTATCAACCGTCTTAATTTATGTTTCACTGAGGACGACGGAACACTTGGCGATAGCGTAGTGGAGATTGAAGCCATATAAGAGCTGTAAGGTTTTGTTAAAAGCGTGAGGGCGTGCCCACGAAACGTTTTACTGCGATTCCTTAAAGCAATTTTTCCAATTCATGATGAGTCGTTAATTATTGTTATTAGTTAGCTCCCCTGACTGTTTAAGTCAATGCAATGTTTATGTTAGGGATTGTTAGATTTTACCTTGCCCAAAGTGTTAGAAAATTATTGTTATCTTTAGGAAGACCAGGGTTCGAATCCAGGAGTCAGTGTAAAGTTTTCGTTACATTATGGGTGATTTTACAAAGTTCGAGGCTTAATTTATTATCACTATTCAAAATAGATTTTCACATTTGATTGATTCGGTAACTAAAACTATCATATATCTTATTTCAGCCATATTTTTTGCGTTTTGGGGTAAAATAGTTTTAATTTGTCATTTATTCCAATATTTATCGAATATTTTTCCACCTTTGTTGCTGCGAATCTCGTGACTGGTGTAAATAAACTCTGGGATATAAAGATGACGGAGTAATTGTTGTTGCAACCAAATTTTATTGATAGCATCATAACTATACTACTATACTAAATTTGTTTCGTCAATTCAGCAACACATGATGTACACAATGACACCACACATTAATATACTATTACACTACGCAGAGCTCTGAAGTAGCTAAGTCCTTAGTTTAATCATCTCGAATACTTCATCATACTAATGCAGAATTTGAGTGCAATTCATGAAAGATGCTCTATTTAATGAAAAAGCTTTTAAAAAGTTCAGATTAATGATATATTTTCAAAATAATTATTATGATTAACTCCAGGTTATTACCCAAAGACCTTTCTCAGTTATCTCGTCTATCTCATTTAAAATTGAGGAAAGCCTTTGATGACGGTGGTAACTTTAATTACTCGAGTTTTCGCAGACTTAGGCAAAGAGCTGTTAATAACTTAATAGGCAATTAGGAGTCTCTCGCCTTTTGTTTTAATTAACGATATTAAGAGGGCTTACTTAAAAGATTTTACTTTCTTTGATTAAATTAAAATATAAATCTTTTTAGGAATTAAAAAATATTGAATTTCCCGTATGAGAAAATTCGAGGGACTTAAAAATTTCATCATTCATTTTTTCCATTATTTTCCAATTAATGCTCGCGGGATCTCCCTCTAAATATGATAGTGATGATGATTAATTACAGATGCGAAGAAGCAAATTTATTTAATTTTCTCATTATATAATCACTATGCTAATTAATATTCCATCACCGTAAAGTAAGAAATTATCAAACTACACTTAAAGAGATAATTTATCTTATATACAATCTTTTATAATTCTCTACAATACTAAATCCGTGAAAGGCATCAACTTCCATCCAGCCAAGTAATAAAATGTAACAACGAGGAATAGAAAAAACACTCAGACACTCTACTAAGCCTTCTACTAAATATGACCCTACAACAATAGTGCTAATGTAAATTTAAGTTTAAAATAATCTAAATGTAATCTGATCACCGTATCAACTTCTACTTTATTACATTATTCTCTTATAATTTGATCATAATTCTCTTAAATCAGTATCTATTAAATGAGAAAGGACTGAAGATTTAATTGCTTAATCCTGCGCTACTGTTAAAAGAATATTCACCCGTATAATTTCTGTGACCCGTAGTACTGATTTTGAATTTGTGGTAATTTTCTTCACATGTCAAGTAGTCAGTATTTATTTATTTATTGAACGGGATATGCCCATTTTGTCACAGACTAGAAAACATTTCATTGCTGTAAGTAATCACATCAAATCACATATAAAAAGATTGAAAAAGAATAAAATTTTACAAAGAATAGGACGCAAACACAAAAAGCACATAATATGCAGAATAATAAAATGAATAATTATAAGACAAGGCGTGTTGAACCTTTGTATTGTCACAGGTAGTATACTAGCTTGCAGATATGTTGTGGTTGAAGCTTTTGCCGCAACATGTAGTTCATTGACGTGATACTGCGGGCGTTGCAACAAATCTATTTGAATAGTATATGCGTGTGATTGATTTGAATGTTCTCTTATCGTAGAATCCACTGTTTGGGCCACACCTGATGTTCTTTTTATCGTTGCCTTAGGTGATCTGTTGGCGCACTGTTCCCACCGACGGCACCGGTATCGGCGAAGTGGCGCGCACCGGAGAGCCGTTCATGCGCCAGGTGTTCGTCACCGGAGATGAGCAGGACGAGGAGACCTTCCGTCAAAAAGTGAGTGCTATTCTTTCCGTCAAACTTCTCTCCGACGCTTCCTCTGGCGCTTTCCTTGTGATGAGCTTTGTTACGTACGACACAAGTACGTGCATCCTTATTTTGGATCAATGTGAGATTTTTTTGTTGGCATTAACTCCATATCATCGTGAACAACTCTGTGTATTATTTGTATTTCTTGTCGTAGAATTCGTAAAATGCTATTCGTTTTCTCTTAAAATGTTCCGCTGATCATCGACATTTTTATGTGAAATAAACTGACTTGATGATGGGATTAATCTGTGAAAAAGAGGAATTTCGGGTTTAAACTATTTAAAAAGGCCTAACTTAATTATTAGTCTGTTTTAAGTTTCTCTGAAAAGAATATTTAAATTGATTCTTAAACAATAGAGCTTTCGGCATACGTTGTATTCCTGAAAATCCTCTCTTCGGTTTGATCCTTGCACTCAACAATCTACCGCTATCGAAGACCTAGTAAATGGTCATCGATTAATACAGTTCCTTAAATTTATTTTTTTTAGTGTAAGAAAATGAATAAAATAAGCAGAACCTGAACTATATATTAGCTCTGCTGAGCGAGAAGAAAAATCTTGCATACTTACAGTAAAAGTCGTGTGCGAATATTTGAATGCTTTATAGCACTTTCAATGCTTATACTGTACCGGCTGTGTTTTATGTAATGCAATTTTTGCGGACGACTCACAACTTTCTGAAAACTATTCTGAACTACTATTCTAACTATTTATGAAGTTCTATTGATCAGAGACAACCTTGCAAGTCAACACTCTTTTGCCCACATCCTATTATGAATAGGTATATAGTGTACCTAAGGGCTCAGAGTAATTTATATGTAATTTTGAGAAATAAACTCTCGTTTAATTAAACTGCTGATTGCAAAATATTAGAACTCAACGTCTGAAAGAGGATATACAGTATCATATTAGAGTATCTGTAATACTTTCCTATCTGCGCAGTACGAATCCACTGCGTCTTATAATTTTTTCCATCTCTCAGATGGTCGCACCTCGTGCATCCCATTATCAGCGGAAGACGGTGGCATTTAGTCTGTTTAGAGCGACTGATTAGCACTGTTGGAAAGACACTTTAAAGTTCACATCAAGGAGAAACCGAAGCTTCTCTTTAGGACGAGGCTGAAATTTTAAAGAGCCTTAATATCCTGTCAAAGGAGCGAATGGCTCCGAGCATCTCGTAGCTTTTCATTAGATGGGAGATCTCTTGTGGTGAATAGCTCTCTAATGGAAAGCGAGGTGTAGCCTTCGAGTTGCTACATCTCTCTTGACGGGATGAAGTGTCTCCTCCAATGGAAATTGATTTTTGATTGAACTTCGATTATAACCCCGATAATGAACAGCTGTTAACCACCGCGAATATATCGCAAACTTAGACGTTATCTATTTAGTTGCTGAATTTCATCGCCTAATATTTTGATGATCCACTTTCTTTCCTTAATGTTGTTTGCTTAGGTCATTAGTCAAAGCTTGTTTACTTCTTAGCGCCTTAGCCGAGAAGATTTCTCGCATTTGGACAGCATCCAACTCAGCATCTTTTCGATTCTTCCTGAAACCAGAATTGATAGCGGTGATTTTCGTTCTCTTCCAGAAAGATTGCTGTTGGCTAGAAGCGAGAAATTTACTCTGTAGGTTGTGTGGTTGCTTAAGGGTACGGTCTTGTCGTGAGGATTATTTAATTTTACTTGCGTAAAATATAAACGTTTCTTGATTCCTGAACATTTTTTGTGGATTTCCTTCTCCATAAATTGTTACTTAGGGACCTTTCCGTTTAGTGATGAGTTGCTTATTCACAGTTAGTAGTTCTATTTTCCAATAAACCCCTATGAGCGACTGATATTAACAAAAATGCAGAAATAAATTAAGCGAAAGAAAATTTTGAAAGACAGGAGTGTATGTGGATTAAAATTCTGGAAATATAACAGAGGGAAATGTTCTCCCGCTTCAGAGAAAAGCCATCAAAGGAACATGACGATATGTCGACATGTGTGATATGTCGACATAGGTCTGTACTCATCCGCGATAAGCTGTGCTAATCAGTGAGCGTGAATCAATAATTTCTTTAAAAATTAGCATCGTTAATTACGACTAAGAAAACCATTTACCTCAGCTGTTATGTGAGGGATGACGAGTCTTTTGGTAGGAATAGCAATCAATAATATTGTCTCACAATGCGAAATTGAAACAATTTTCGCCAGAAAACATAACTAATATGGCTACTGAGAATACAAAAAGGAGTTTCATAGTTTCATTTTCGTTGATTTAAGAGCCTTATTACCGTATTCGTTTTCTTAATTAACTTCTTACTAATAGTTGGATAGCTTTAACTATCTTCAAATCTTTTGACGGGTTTTTAGAAATACCGAACATTCAATTTTGAAATAAGCGTTTCTGCTGGTCTCTGATGCTCGCGTTTGGTTCTCATCATGAGAGTCTCTCATATCTCTCACAACGATAGTTGCTTTAGAAACCGTAAAATCGAATATCGATTTACGATTAATCGATTACTTTGAAGTCCATTACTAACTAGCTAAATACTAAGATAACTGTTATGACCCGGTATAAGTTACTTAGGAGGATAATTGAAGGATGTATTTTTAATAAATATCGAAATTAAATAAAAGTATGTAAGCAATTTTTTTGGAGGTATTACGAATTGAGGTTGTAATGATTCAATCCACAGTTTTCAAAGGAATTACCAGGAATGTTTTTCACGTAGTATAGAAGAAGACTTAAGATTTATATTCGGTAACAAGAATAACGTTTTTGATCTCTCATATTTCGATTTTGTTCGATAGTTTTTATTTCAACACTAAAGATTAAATGAGGTGAAAGATTAAAATATGAGTTGAAGTTCAATATTACCTAGCTATTAAAATGTGCATAAGTCTTAAAAGAAAAGATAGGTCAGAGGTGATGGAAGCAATGATACATAAAATATGAAAGTACCAATAGGTTTAAGCAAGTATTAAGATAAATTACATATGCGCAGAACAAATGATACATTGTTTCAATAACTTGAGCCTGCAGAATGACAGGTTAGAAAAAAATTAGTGATACAAAAGTAGAAACGTAGACAATAGTGTTGACTATAATTTCTAATCAAAGCCTTCGTGAGGCGTACAATTTTATTATATTAGCAAATCAGAGTACAATAGGGATATAATTCGTATATAATAGTACTTGTTAGTTATGTTGGCTGCACTGTATTCCTCGCGAATCGCTCGCAGAATCCGCTCCAAATATCGACCACGCGGTTGTGCGGAGACATCGCGGAAGAACCGGTGCGACGCGATTGGCATGACCGCATTCACGTCTAGTCTTAAAAATAGCAGACTCACTCACTCCTCCTCAGAATAAGGTGGACGTCTGCCAAAGCGTGCCTCGCTTACGTAACTATTTTATGCCGCTCCTTCATCCGTTTTCGAACTCAAGGTGAAGGATTTTAACCTCTTAATCGATTTGAAAATATCGGAAGCTTTAAAAGCTGCCTTTATATACGCCCTTTGAAAATTTCGTGCGGTGCTTTAAACTGATAAAGAACGGCTTGGCGTCAAAAATGGAGCGGCATCATGAATATTTACGATTTGAATAAAATAGTGATAAAAAGTATGGAATACAATGTCTTTGGGTTTTGACGAAGAATGATTGCCCCATGCTCTAAATTTAGATTTCGTTCGCCAATTGTTTTCCTTTAATCCAAATGTATAAAATATGAATCCAATCGGGACTGTTCCGAAATCGAATTACGACAGGATCCGCTTTGCGTCAAATATAAAACCAATCAATCGAGGTCGATTTCTTTTGTGCTGCCGATTTGCTAAAGAAATACCTTGAAATACTCCTTGTATTTGACGGGTTATATTTCCAAATCACTGATTCTAGGAAATAGCAAAATTTATTTTTCCTAATATGGTACGTATGTAATTAATATGAAGTTTATTTAATAGAAAGTATTACAATTTCTAGTATGAAGTTTTCATATACATCCAAACAAGAGTTTTTTCCATTCCTCTCTTCCTAATCGGCAATATGCGATTTATTGTTTGTATAGTAATTGATTTTTTAATTCTCAATCGACCTTTGAATTATTTGAGCTCCCAGGAATTGGATGTGTGTGGATATGCCACCTATTTTCTCATCCGGAAATTATTTTGCTGAAAATGAAATTCCATGTTATGAATATTAACAAAAATAAATTGGCACTTTATTTTTTCATATTTGTGACGCGATTTTAACCAGTTTAATTTAGAATTCGGTTGGAATAATTTGGGAATGAAATATGATTTACAGAATGCTTTCACCTCTATTTTACCGAAAATGCTTTCTCCGTTGATTCAAGCACGTTTTATCTGACCTTATTTTTCTTCGATTTACATACAATGAAAATTTGTTGCATTAAGATGTTTTACGTTTTAAAATGGATATATTCTTGTACTTTTCTCGAAATCCAGCATAAATAGCTCGTATCGCGCTTGAATAATCATTTTATGTTTATTGCAAAATGTATATAATCACTTTACTAGTGAATTACAGTTAAGACTAGCGGCTTGGTTGCTCTCTGTTGACTGCTTGAAATTATCTCGTATTGTTTAAATATATACCGATGTCCTTGACAAAACTTATAACATTTATTATGATGGTAAGGTTACGATCTACGTTTTTAATTGACTTAATGAAGGAACGAACTGTTTGTACTAGAAATCTAGATCAGCATTAAGTAGGAAAAATACCCTTCTCTTAACAAAAAAACCTATAAAGTAGGGAACGTGTGCAAACTATGAAATCAGCCGTTAAATCTACGGAAAAAACTCCTTTTGCGTCATATCGCTGCTCTACATAAAATCCGTCATCAGCAAACAGTGATATATATGTGAGTAGAAACACTTCATATCTAAGTTGATTATCTGCATCTATTATCTAAATTACCTTCCATACAGTGATCCGTGGTGACCTATGCATGGTTTTAAATCGAGCGTTAAAGTGTACATAGAGCATTGAGTACAGTAGAAACGGTGGTTACGCCTCGGGTGTTCTCGTAATTGCGGGACATTCTTTCGATTTAATCGAGAACCGCAGTCTCGCGTGTGCATTAAAAGCAAGCTCCGCGTATTTAACGGGACTCCTTCATAACTTTCTCTTCGTCTAAACCAAACGATGGCGGCTCCGGTCTTATCCTCTCGGTTATTCAATAGTCCGCGGTCAGTGCTCCTAATTACCTACATTCGATCCATAGAAAAAATCTCTTCCCGCCGGAGGCCAACTTTCCCTTTCGGTTTTTAAGACTCATTTCCCGTTCCTTTTCGCCGCAGTTAATCTCTTTCCGACCTCCAGCAGTCACACGATCTCCTTTCCCGCAATCAGTTCGTTAAACAACTATCGTCGATTGATTGAACACTGCCAACGGAATGAGGATAGGTTGAAGGGGACCCATTTGAAGGGATTATTGGAAAGGATGCCCTCGTAAGAAGATGGAAACGATCCTCTTTATTGGAGATTAGATTGATTCTTCTTGGCTTTTTGTGGGGGTATCGCTTCCAGAGGTCCAGAAAAGTGTGGAGAATTCAAGGAAATTATTTTCTGGAAGGGAAACGTTTTTCTTTAAGATATGCCGAACCCTTATCGTAATATTGATACAATTTGGAAGACAGCGAAACGAAAATTACTTTTTTTTAGGCATGAGAAGTATTATAAATAATATTTACATATTACCGGCCAACACCTCGGTCTCGTAATAACCGGCAATAATATATATGCATATTACCGGCCGTGATGGCGGAGCGGTTAACGTGCTAACGTGTTACCGCTCCAACCTCACGGTCCCGCGTTCGAATCCCGGCTAATCGGATTTTTCTGGTTTGGGAATTGTTGTCTGTGTGTGATATTAATAAAATAAAATGCAAAAAAAAAGGAATAAGATTAAGAAAACGGGTTAATTGGAGAAATAGCCTTCCTTTTCCAAAAAAGAAAGACATATTATTATTATTATTATTTATATTATAAAGGTAAACGTAAATATTACCTACCCATTGAAGACACTGGAGAGTATTTTCTCGAGATAGTATAGCGCACTACTCCTATTATCCTGAAAGGTTACCAGAAGTCCCTCCAAGTCAGAATGTATCTCTATCAACATATAACTTAAATATTCTTTTTAAGGAAATCTTGCCCTAAGAAAAACTTTTGCAATGATACTGTCTCTTTAGAAACTCCACAAGTTTAGTAAATAAAGAGTTGCTCTCCTCGCTTGATTCGATATTAAAGTATTCTCTGGTTGGTTTACTTGATCTAAACGCTGTTTTCTTTTAAGTAGTGAATTTGCGAGTATCTCTTAATTTCTATATTATTATGTAGTTATAAATGTATTTGTTATTAAATATATCCTCATATATTCATAGTTATTTCATACAATGTTATTTTATGCTGCCATTCTTATTCATAATTCTGGTTGTTTTTCATTACACGGTAATTAATTTTATATTCTCGCATAGTCAAGTGTCTATAGTCCTTCAGATAGTACTTGTATTGTGGGAATAAAAATAAATCCGTAGCATCCATGTCGGATTTTTTTCAAATTGGCATTTCGATATCAATGAAAACACTTGAAATATCTTTCTTCTAACTAGCTAGCGGTAAATCTGTTTTTGAGAAAAGGTCTATCTTGTTTTAGACGAAAAATTATTTGATGTTACCAGAAGACGATGTTTTCGAAATATTATATCGATTTTGGGAATCATATTTGATTACTGACTTCGACTCACTTAAGAATGTAAGAATTCGTTTTTGATTTACACTCTATAAAAGTTATGAGAATTGTCTGGATATGGTTTTCTTCGCTTTATTTTCCTATCGTGCTTTCGGTAATTCTATCACTTTGGGTTGAAGAAGAAGCCATGTGTTAAACGAAATGAATTACTGAAGAAAATGGAAAAAGAGTTCTTAAAAAATGATAACGAAATAATATTTCAATCTCTCAAATTCTCACAATTTTATTAGATAACCTACAAAAAGCCGTAAAAAGTACAGTCCTGGCCAAAATTAACGCAGCACCTCCCTTGCGATCCCAACGACCGGTGGTGCCTTAATTTAGGCAGGACTGTACATAGATGGCTTTGTTTTCTTTTTGGCAACTTGTCGGTATTTATTTAGCTGTATCGCGGCTCGCGAATATATCTGACGGATTTTATCTAATCCCATTTAAGTGCCAATCGTAATAAAGGAATAATTTGCCTATATATCTCTATATCTCTTTGAAGATTAAGATATTACCTCACAAGCGTACAAGATAGAATTGCATGTCATAAAACGATGGTGAAAGATGTCGGTCTATGTTACTCATTTGCCAGTCTGCGGAGAGGCACTGTAAATAATTCGCAACTTTATCTCATTTTATTCGGAACCGCAGTGGCATTACGGCTGTCACTCGCCGTTTTTCTGATTAATGAATTACGACTTTTGAACATTGCTCTTACCTCTATCTCTCTGAAAATCTTTCTCTTTGCCGCGGGCTTTGAAAGGGAACTGCGGAATTCTATGCAGATGTTCCCTGCTGCGGGTCATGCGTAAAACGCACCTGTGCTCTTTGCACGTGAAAAATTAAGTGGTGAAAGAGAGAGAGAGCGGTGGCTAAAAGTTAACAGCGTTATCTTAGCTATAAGTGCAAAGGATCGGTGACACGACGCCCTTTCGGGTAGCCATGCACTTAAGGTTGGATTTCATGGTAAATATTGTCTTCTCCAAATTTATTCCACGGCTATCTCTATCCAAGAGGAATTATATCACCAATTTTATTCGGTAAGGATGATGAAAGGGATGGTTTGGAAAGATTGATAGAGGATTGCCTCAAGATCTAAATAATCTCTGTTTAGATGGGCTTTTTATGATTCTATTACTTAGTTCCAAAATGAATTCATATGTTATTGATGACATTAATTTATGGCACATTTTCCCACATATAGCTATGGTATTAAAGTTTTCGTGGTTAGCAAGTCACCCCCACGCTGCCTTTATTTGCTTTCCAATTTCTGTACCATTGTCCTGGAATTATTATCAGTTACCATTATTATTGTTATATACCACAACATTGTATCCATTATCTAATAATTCGGGTAGCTTTCTTATTGTTCATTATACCAGGCCAATAACATAGCTCCCTCCTTGGAATTCAGCCCAGGATCATGTGTCGTGATATGTATCTATATATGTACACGTGATATATATGTACACCATAAAAGATGAATCATATCATTATTATTTCCCCATTCCTTGCGGATGGACTTGCAGACCGGTAGTGATGCTGTCACAGTACTACCTTACTTACTAAAACAACGACACAATGCTACAATACGAATTACTTATAAAAACATTTTCGACTATTAGAGCCATATAACTAGCTACGGCAATGCACTTTGGCAATACATACTTCACCTACCTACAAAAGTGTACTACTACAATACAAATACATCCTACCTACAACAATGTTATACTGATATTTTTACAAATTATATGTATTCATATAAGGCTGACTTACTCAACACAAAGTTACTTATATCAACTATTGGTTCTTATTTTTACGTCAGTTATTCATCATAAAAGTTTTATCAGGGATCTTATAAATATACATTAAGGACAAGGGCTTTGATTTCGCAGCTCATTCGGGATTTGAGTATTTAGTATCTCCTGGAATAACTTACACAGATGCAATATATGTTTAGGGTACTATTAATGCCTAATTGGAGAATGTTTACCTTATTACCACATTCAGACACGTGTTTTGCAAGCAGTACGCGATAAAGATCGCAATTATTGCGTAGTTGAGAAGGGAACATTTGGAACCGTTTCTCTTACAGCGATTGCGATAATCGCACCAACGATGTGTTGATTCATGACAGGTTCGTTTCGGCACTGACAAGATAAGTTCCCCCCCGCGATGTTATTGAATTTTTTTGCAAACGATGCAGTTGGTAAATATGAACTGCCATTTGGGAAGTCTTTATGGAATTGGCGGGAGGGTATCGCAGTTACGACAGGTAGGCCTCCTGCTTTTTTTGCTCCTGATACGAACCAGGTGTTTCCGATGGAGATTAATGAGGGAATCGCACGCCCTTTGGGCAATTAATGACGCTCTGATGCAATCGCCAACACATCCACATCTCCCCGGACTTGTTTTTATCTGTCCAATCCGAGCGCTGACCCTCTCGTCTTTGCACAGAAGGCAAACCTGTTTTTGACAGTCCTCCGCTACCTGTTAGAAGATTGAGGCCGATGACTTAGATCTCAAGGCTCTACTGGTCTGAGTGATGGGGAACATTGTTGTTTGTCTCGGTGTGGATTCACGAGCTTTAAAAGGCCAGGAAATTAAGAAACGGAGGAACTTGCGTCAGTGAGCGATTTAAAACCGGTTTCCTAGTTATTTTAACCGGATTATCTCCTAGGATTTTTTCATAATCGAAGGCAAACGTATAACGTAACTTAGCTACGTTTCTCTTGGAAAAGCTGCTCATTCATCAATTCTGTGACTCAATGAAGTAAAAGTCAAATTTACATATTATTTGTGAGTTGTATATTTAATGATTTTTCGATTATAAACTGACTGTCGTTTTCCGCTGTTTCGGCAAGTAAAATATATTTGTATATTAGTAGCCATGGTGCTATTTATTTCAGTTCACTTCTTATGAACAAATCAAGGTTTTTAATTTTAGGTAATTAATCTTCATTTTAAATTTCTGCAACAAAGATGCTCTTATTAACTTCTCCAAAATAAGTTATTGCTGACTTATCAAAATGACTATTTCTGTATACTTAGATTGGATATAGTATTTCAGAGTACTAGTCTTTTTGGAAGGAAAACAGTAAGATCCTATTTAAACCTACATTTTTGTTATTTATTCAAAGACTCCTATTCTAATCCTACTTTAGGCGACAACCATGATCATGATAATATAATCAAATTACTAAAGGAATACAATCACAAAAGGTATTGTTGAGATAACTAATGCGATTATTAAATCATAGCAAGCATTTAACTGAGCAAGTATCTATTTATTCTTGATGAGGTAGTTTGTTGTATTGAAAAATCTTCGCTGAAACACAACATTAATATGATTGAATTTTCTTTTGAGAATAGTATCAAATTATCGATTACCCTTATAATTTTGGGTGATATATTGTACTTTGGGTATGAAATAGGTTTTCCTTGCCTCTTATATTTTCTCCCATTATGTATCCTTGACAAAGGTGTGGTTTTTTTCAACGTCTACGGAGAAAATCTTCGTTCGGAAGTTCATTGCACTTCTCTTAGTGTCCTTGTGCTAATTATTTGCAGGTCATTCTCAAATCCCCATTCCGAATCCCTTCTATTGACCACGTGATTCCAACGCGCAGTTCTCCAATAGAATTGACCCCTGTCCATAATGCTTTGCAAATTGGCCGACGACCTTAATCTTTTATTTCAGTTTAACAATGCGCTCCCTTTCGCCGATTCCAAACGCAATCTTCCACTTCTACGGCACTGTGGGGATGTTTATCTTCCGATGGTAACAGTTCCTGGTACATGGCCGAGGTTAGCTGATCAGGAGGCTAAGCTAGCGACAGCTTGCGAAGAATTGTTAGCTTTGCAAACAAGGAGAGCCTCTGGCGTAAATGGATTCGGCAAACATTATCCCTTTGACAAGACATTTGATCCTAAGAGTAAGGAAACTCGAATGAGGATTTAGAGAAATAAAATAAGCGTGTTGATGCATACTTAAAGCTACCTTCGAAGGATTGAGCATTGAATTCATTAAATTTCATAGAGGCGCCTACGTAAGCTATCGTAATCGCGTAAACTAATGAGAGTAGCTCACGCGATTTTCGTACGTCATATTAAAGAGGGTATAATAGCTAGTGTTTAGAGGTCTGCATGAGCTGGGCTTGGGCCGGGTAAGTATTTAGTCTATCGGGCTCGGGCCGGGCTTGGGCCCATGGAAAATTCGGGAAGGAGAGAATTATTCGTTCTTAAAGAGCGTTAGTTTCTTGCATAGCGGCAAAAGCCTCTTAAAGTTGTAACTCGATGCTTAAAGAAAATGATCGGTCTTCGTGAAGGGTTAAAAAAATGTATTTGTTTACAATTCACAACAATTATTACAGGGCGATTTATGGAAAGTTCGGGCTCGGGTCGGGCTTGAGAACGAAAATTAGTATCAACGTTCGGGCCGGCTCGGGCTCAACGACGAACGGGCCGGGCTCGGGCTGAAATTTTCGGCCCATGAAGACCTCTACTAGTATTACAGCGATTTTATTTAAGTTAACTTAATTTGAGTCATTCGCACTAAAAATTTGTCGGTATTCAGTCTCATCAATGAAGAAAGAGTGAATCCACTTTGGTTTAGTTTCAAGTGAACCTAGAGTGGACCATCTAGAGAGTTATACCACTGACGTATATTTTTTCATAATTTTTATTACTTTTGAAAAATTTCGGGGCCACCTTTTATGTGGAAAGCATTCCCTCAGAAATAAATTATTTTTATTCCAATCACTAAATTAATGATAAACCAGTAAATATCCCAAGGAAAAACCCTTTCCAGTAAATACCTCTAAAACTATCGCAGTCGAAATAATGTAAAAGAGTTGTAGGAGTGATCCGCCTAGAATACCACGTAGTGAGGATCTACTATGAACTGACAAGGTATAAGCCTTAGCTATAAACAAATTCAGTTTTATGCTTCAGTTAAAATGTTTGTTTTTCTCGTAATTACTCGTCGAAATGCTATTTTCAAAAGTTCAAGACCTTCAGTGATCAGTGATATCCGTTGTAATTTTTATTACTACCTCCTTTGAAGGAAGCTGCTTCACTGATAATCCTATAACTCGTAATAACTGTACAGAAATAAAGTTCAGGTAGATATACTGATACGTTAATGAACCTTCTAATTTTGGAAATCGGATATAATTAATTTACATCTTGATCTATTTCAATTTTTCTTCAAAAATATTATTGCAAATATTGTCGCTGATCCTTGCAGAATTCCTCGAGTGCTAAAATCCAGCGTCCCGGCTTGTAGTGTTCTTTAGACCGTTACCACGTGCACAGCGGCGCAATGGAGGTCATCGACTGTGCGCCGACCTTCCCTCAGAGTCTATTTTTGTCATGGCGCCAGATGGCGGTATAAACAGGAAATTTATGCGTTAAGCCCCAAGAAAAATTTGCGCTAGACGTAGCACAATTCTATCCGCCCTCTGATTGAAGTCGCGCGAAAACTGATTTGTTTCCAGCCCCTGCAAGGTTATGTAATGTCCGGTGGAAGTCCATTCCGAGAAAAATGCTACCCAACTGGTTTCCAGATCATCCGTTTGATGTTCTAAAGGTTGACTTGCGTATCACGGTGCCAATGGGTTATGAGCCTCGAGCACTCACGTTTGCGCGCGATTGAGTAATGGGCAAATATTGCGTTTTAAAGTTTTTGGGCTCTGGGAAGGTATTCTTTTTATCGTCAAAATCTACCCTCTGTCATATTTTTCATCTGGAAATACGAATTTCATTAGCGTTAAAATTTTGAAATATTTATACATAATTTATTAATAAATTATATCTGTATAGATAATTAATATCTGGACTTTTTACCTTTGTACTATAGATCCAAATATCCTCGAAGATGTATAAGATGCACTTCTTGAAAGTGTACTTTCTCTTCCTCTTAAGATTTATATTGACGGGATGGATTTTGTTGTGTTTGTCAATATTAATGAATGTGTTAGGCGAAGAAACCTAGCTTGTCGAAAACTAGTTTTAATTTATTATTCATATTTCATGATGGATTGTCTTGAATATTTCTATTCCAATTACTGCTAATCTAAATATTATAATTAATCGAAAAAAAGGAACCTGTCTAGTGATACTTGGTGGAATTTCATATTAAACACAGTTAAAACACAAAACTTGTACAATTCCACAAGGTAGTACCTAGTGGAATTGTACAAGTTTTGTGTTTTAACTGTGTATAATTAGTCGTGTAAATTCCATAGAAATCGAGTATTAGTAATGAAGCGAAGATTTAAACTCGTCAGTTACAGCGACAGTTAAGTTTAACGATAATTTCCATTGTTTCCCAATATTCTGAACATCGGATTCTGTTAGGAATTTCCTGTCTGAACTAGTGGTATAAGTTATGAAAGATTAAGAAAATTTTATCAATTAGAGCACACGATTTTATGTAGGAAATATGGTGAAATAAGACCTTCTTTAGAGGTTTAAAATCTGCAATAGCCGTTTTTGTCGGCGTTCCTCTTCTCATTCCCGGTATTCCTAGAAAACAAAACAGGACACCGCACTTTTTGAGAGCACTCAATACGTATTTCGAATGCTATGCATTCCTCGTCAGGAGTGAATAGATGGAATGCGTAGCATTCGAAATACGTATTTAGTGCTCTCAAAAAGTGCGGTGTCCTGTCTTGTTGTTCGGAATACCGGGGAATGAGAACAGGAACGCCGACAAAAACGGCTATTGCAGATTTTAAACCTCTAATTCCTTAACAGCCGTGTCCCGATTTTCCTTTCTTTACAAGACATTCTTTAATTATGCGTACATTTCACAGTAATGCCTTGAGGTATAACAACACCCAGGTTATCTATTATATATAGACGCTTCTCCGGATATACCTATATATAAGTTATATATATATATATATATATATAGGGGATCAAAAGTTTTACCATGTTCCACAAGTGCCAAAGACTTGAAATTTTTACGACGAATTGGCCATAACGTGTAACCTCCAGGAAAAAGCCGACATTGAACCTCGGTGTCATGGGTTCGATTCCAGAAGGCCCCAAAGTCCCGATTTTCTCCATAAGGATACATGGTGGCGATTTTCAAAATTTTTTAAATAATACTTCCCGGACAGGTAGAGATTCGAAATTCAAGGACCTTAGAGATATGGTCAAGAACTATTATAAACATTAATGATTACTGATGAGAACGTCCTGGGTTCGACGCTAGGACGATTCAAAAATCCCGCATTTAAAATGCATGGGGATAGTTTTTCATTAATTTTTTTGATGTACTTACCGGAATGTAAGGAACTTTTCGCTCTGCAAGAAGATATATATTGAGAAATGGTTTAAGAAAAAAAATTTCTTAAGCCTGTACTATTCCTGGGTTCGATGCCAGAGCACATTAACTTTTCTCTCATAAGGAATATAAGGGAAAAGTAAGTCGTCGTTTGAGGCAGTTGCAGCCAATATTTCTGCTCGAACTTTTACACATTGTTAGAGATAGTGATCTTCTATTATGTTGCATAGGAAGTATTACCAGAAAGATCCGGGTTCGACGCCGGGTGGCAAATATGTCTCCCGTATAAAATACATTGGTTTAGTATTTCATTATTTTTTTGATGCACTTATCGAAATGATAGGAAGTTCGTACTCGGCTGGAAGATGTTTGAAAAGAATTGGTTTTAGAAAAAAAATCAGATAACACCGTACTATTCCTGGGTTCGATGCCAGAGCACATTAGCATTTCTATCATAAGGAGTATAAGGGAAACGTAGGACGTCGTTTGAGGCAGTTGCAGTTAATATTTCTACTTGAATTTTCACACATAGTTACAGATGGTGATCTTCTATGGTTCTGCATAGTGAGTATGACCGGGAAGACCTGGGTTCGATGCCAGACGAATAAATTGCAGCGGAAATTAAGAATATTTTCTAACCATTTTTTTTTCTTTTGAGGACTCACTCTATGTGATGCCGACAAAAAACTTTTGTTATCGATGTGCTTGCAGTATGCAAGCTACATTTTACTCGTATCTTTAAAAGACACCTTTATCTACTCTTTATTAAGCTTAATTAACATTTCGGTGTTGAAGCTATTTCCAGAGCTTATACTAATCATCATCATTAGTACCTCAGCGGTTTCTTTCTAACAAATAAATTAAATGGGGGTTGTGGGATTCCCCTTCGCATGTTCATCCTCATTATGAAGTGAAAGATATTACGCCGTATTTTGCTCCGCCGTCCTTCACCTCTCTCGCGCGCTTATCCCTCTTCTTTTGCCTCTAATGTTATGCAAGAGGGAGACAGGAAAAGCAATCCATTGTTTACATGTTTACTCTTAACTGTCTTTTACCGCCGCCAGGAGTCGTTTATTCCTCGAACCTCGTTGAAATTTTTCGCTGTATCTCGGCTGCTTTCTGAATTAAGCATTAACATTGACGAAAAACAAATAAGCTGTCTTTTCCTCGTTACCTTTAATTTTCAACCGTCTTGAGTTGATGTGTTTGTCTAATAGATGCAATTCATGAAGGAAGTGATTTTGTCAGCCTGGTTCGTAGAATCTTGGGATTACCCGCGTTGCTGAGCTGAGAGTGAAATGTAAAGCAAAGGAATGAATTCATAATAGGAATCATTGCGAAATGTATTAATTCTTAAGTAATGATATTCTGATTTTTTACTGACCCATTACTAGTACATATTTTCCTCATCATCTTGTCTCCGAGTAGCTTGTACGTTGTGTAGTCTTCTTTCCTGTTAAAATATCGTAGGCTATTTTTTATGCTATGAATTTTAATAGGCAAAACATTTATTTTGCCATGCCTCACAAGATGGAATATTTTTCATTTTGCTTTCGGTTCAGGATGGAGAAAAATACTTACTCCATTTACTTTTCTCTTAGTCTTGTTCATGGCAGTGATGGTATTAAAGCTGTTGTGAGAAGATGGATGCTCATTAACACTTTTATCTTTATTTTTCCTTGGATGTTTTGTTTTTCCTCCAATTCTTTGTTATTCCTTGAATTGTTTGTCATTCTTTCAATACTTTGTTATCTAGAGGGCCGTTTCGCTGTGCTTTTGTGAACTTTTCTCTCTTAGCTTTCTGGCTTATTAGGACAAACAAGGAGAAGACATCTCACTCCTCATCTTGCCTAGTGTAGATAATTCCCTCTCCATGGCTTAATGCGGCTAATCGTATAGGAGTTGAGGCTCAACCGGCCTAAGGGCTGAATAATTAACAGATATAAATCCTCACCTACCTCAATTCTCTCTGCGAAGAGCATTAAAATAATGCGACAGTGAGGAAAATATAGCCTCTGATCCTCGGAAGAAAATTTTCATTTCAACTAAATCTTTTCCATCATTTTACATAATTTAATTGAGGTAAGCCAATGATGTTCTCAAGGCTAAACAGAAATAAAAAATTAGCGACATGATTTGTACTCATATCTAGGTCTACCACTTTCCGGGCTTATATTCTAACCAGTAAACATTCATGCCTTGTCAATTCCGCTATTGTTACATTGATTTCAAGGCGCATGTTTCTTCGTGCTATGTTAAATTAGTACCATCATCTTAATTTACGATCTGTGTGGAAAGAGTACAGTGCAGATTTTTGCCTCCGCTACGTTTAATATAATGGTTGATTCTTATACATAGGATATTATAAATAATACGATAGTTCTTTTTAATAATAAATTTATTATTTTAATGATAAATAATAACTTTTATAATAAATAATTCTTATTAAGACCCACATTCTATTCAAATAGGCTAACGACCGATTGCACTTGTATTCGAGAGGCTTCAGTTTCATTGACAAATCCCTCTTCTCATTAAGATGTAACAGTTTTAATTAACGGCAGTCATAGACTGGTCTAAATGAGTTTATCTGGTTTTGAATCCCTTTTCATCAATTCTCATTAATTTCTCTTTGATACTCGATTGTGAAAATGCCTTGGTGATTAATCCGTGCGTATCGTATTAGGAGAACTCTTAAGCATCCATTAATTACGAGTTTATCTCCTTCCCACACTCGAGTGACTAATTCTTCAAAGCCGAAAAGTCCTCCTTATCTTTTTTAAAAAGGCCTCCCATAAAAAGCTGCGAAACTGTCATTAATGCCTTATCTTTTCCGAAGCGGCGCAAGCCATCTATCGCCGCTGAACTGTACCCGCGTCGGCATTGCTTCCCCCGTCTTGTTTTCATTCGTGCCCATTTCTCACGTCTGCCGCGATGTTTTGGAACGCGTTTAAAGTACTCTCTGTGCGTTGCTTGTGTAATCCTTGCGTGCGTCCGTGAGTATGGCTCGAGGCAACGACCCCAAGTGCGTGGTGCATCCGTGCACAGTGCTGAAGAGAATGTCCGCTCTAAAGTGCGACATGGAGCCGAAACATGGCATGACAAAACCATACAAAGAGTCCCTTCAATTGCGTTGTTACTTAAGCCAAGGCCAAAAAATTTATATAAAAAATCGTATGAATACTTAATTTTGCAGACGAGCTGCTCCTGCCGTATATAATCACATCTATGTTTCCTGCGGAGAAAACTGCACTAAATGTATCCATTGTAGAAAGTCGCAGAAAAACTACTGCCGTTCTCAAGGAGACACTGGTTCGATCCCAGGAGTCAACTACAAGTTTCTGTTTGATTTAAGGCGAAGTTTCATTTTCCAAAGCGAATTGTTTTGTTCTTTCTTTCATTAAACTACGTAAATATGAACGAATTACCGTTGGATTTGGATTGTTCGACAGTTAGAACGAATGTATTTTATTTTTATGATGTGCATGCATTTTGCGGTTGAAAATGTCCAATATTTGTGATTTATTTCAAAATTTTTTGGAATGACTACCATCTGGCCTCGACTGTTTGTAGTGAAGACAAACAAATAAATATTATAAATAAAGGGAAGTACAAGCTGCTACTAATACAGCAATCATAATCTTACTAATAGCAACGTAAACATATTTTCTACATTTTCTAGGTAAATTTAAATTTTATAAAACCTTCCTATTTTTATCTTTCCTAACACAAGACCTTTAAATTAAGCTATGTTGTGTATATTTAGCTTCTATATTACCGGAGATATGGCCTCGAATGCCAAGGCACTTTTGTAAAATTTCAATTTTTAAACATTGCAATATTTCGTAAACAATTGCGTTAATTACAAAACGGCTTGGGGGTTTTCAGTTTGTTATCAAATCAAAGCGATCTGCCACATTTGGTCAAAATCGGTTACCTCAAGGGACATCACCTTGTCGAATTGGCATGGAATGACCCACGTAAGATTTGACCATCTAATCAGGTAGCCATGCCAATTGCAATTTATGTCTAATCAGCATTGTACTGTTGAAATACACACAATCATATCAACATATTTGTGTTCATTATAGGGATGCATGCTGCGCTGAAAGTTAGGGCATACATCCTCCCGCTTATTTTCGAATTTTGCATATGGGTGCAAGAAGTTTACTACCCCACAAAGAGGCAGGAGGTTATAAATCAATTCTGTTGATGAAACGGTAGGGCGGACGTCATCCGCACCGCGACTGCCCGCTGGTGACCCCATTGCCCCTCGCGGTAACTGGATAATGCCTTAATACATACTAGAACCACTTTCCCGAACGAAGGCCGATGATTTACTTTAAAAAAGCCACGGATTTGTGTTCCGCTTGAAATAGAAGCTGCGTTTCTTTTTCTCCATCCAGTCGTCGAATATCTTTCGTTCGGAACGAATCTTTATAGTGGGCACAGAGCCCTCGGATTTTTCACGCTTTTTCCCGAATGTGCCGCAGCTTTTTATCATGCCTATTGCACTCGTATTCCAATTTCAACATTTTCCCGAGGCCCATAAACAAAATTTCCCAAAAAAATAAACGGAAGTAAAAAATGTCAGAATGACTGAGACTCGAACACAGCCACTTCCTTCGAGAACTAACTTTACTTGTTCCTCCCGTAGTTTTTCCCACTTATTTTCAAGATCAATGTCCATCGATTTTTTTGCTTCGGTTTATACTTTAATTTTATGGCGTACCTACGCCAAATTGCGCTAAGTTATTTCCTCTCCATGATCCCTGTAATTCATAAAATGACGGGTAGTAGCAGGCATTCTAACAGTTAGAATACCTGGCCGTGAAGCGGGAGACCTGGGTTCGAATCCTAGCTCACTATTTTTCACTTCTGTACAACGTTGGGTTAAGACGCACTCTTTCTTGTGCAACTTACTTTCCATTGTTTTAATAAAATGTCGTTTTTCTCCCACTTGCGAAATATAAAATTTGGAATTAATTTCCAAGTATGATTTGTATTACCGAGATTTGTAGCTCCCAGAGCTAAATGTATGGAATCCATCTCTGAGGGTCATTTGTGAGTATTCATTTTTATGGAAGCGAAGCCAGGCATTAGCCTGTCTATGGTATACAAGGGAAATCTGGATATTTAATTTTACTAAGGAAAGGTAATGGTCAGATTGATAGATGGTGACACCAAATAAAAGGGGCTGAACCGGATTTGGGAGACCGCGTGGTGTTGTTTCGTTTGAATAAAAGGGTTTATGGTACAAATTTTGAGGCATTCAGAGATGTTTAATATTTGGTTGGAAAATTGAAAGCTGTAATGTTGCAGTAAGACAGTTATCCTCGTAACAAAGACACTGAATATTATATACGATAATGTGTGGAGATTAAGAAATTATAAGAAGATAGAGTAGCTTATCCATTATCGATTAAACTATTGAATGATAATAGAAGTAACCAAAACCACCTTAGGCATAAATATTCACTGATTCTGTTATTTTAATTAAAGAGAGATACTTAGAGCCAGTAGCTGTATTTTCAGAGGGAGCCATAAAGTCTCGATATAGTCCCCATTAAAGTAGGGTCTTTCTATTTATTTTTTATTACTTATCTGCTCCATTTTCCGAAGCAAGACAGTATTTTCAAATTTAAAATCATGGGTGTTGTTTCGATATTTTAGTATGGGTTTGGGGAGATATCGTTTCTCTAAAACCGAAGATGAATGCGACAGACTAAATGAAGGTAGGAGGCAGAAATGAAGCGATATTTCTCGCTTTTCGCTGCGGTGCTCCGTAATTGGAAACTTCGTTCACAAGAGCTATAAATTACTTAAGAGAGATAAGGATGCATTACGGGACTTCGGAAGCTTTTATACACAGCACTTCGTTAAACGAGTGGGCCGGGTTATGCATTGCACGTCTCCGGCAATGGCGCTATAATTCTTCTGTATGCACTCTTACGATAGTTATATCCCCTTACATTTTCACATATTTACTCTTAGCCCAAGAAAAATCCTTATAACCAAATTTTTAATAATTAAGCGTATATTAAAACAGTTTTTTTCTCCTAGAGAGTGCTTAGCTTGTAATTATTTTCAATGGGAAGAAACGCGAAAGTTTAAATCTTTTTAGATTTGAAACTTGGTGTCTGAAGCTTTGAATTTCTTCTTGGCTAATATTGTTCACATTTTACAGTTTTGCCATATTTTTCAATGACGTGATGAATCCTAATCCGGACAACGATCTTCCTAAAAACTCACAATTTTTTATGTGCATTAAGTTTTACAAAAAACACCCGATTTTTTATAAAGCGTATATTGAGGCGATGACTATCACATCATCATAATAACGCCCCCAGAAGGCTGAATTTTTAGAAGAGCGTCCGCCGTGGAAGTTAAAATCTATTTTTATTTTAATCTGGAATTTATTGAAGTTTTGCAGGTCATTTTATGTTAAAGGTCATTGGCTAAAGGGCATTCAATGTCAATCAGCGAATGAGCACAGTAAATTTCCTTCCCTAATAAAATGAGAGTAATGCTTGTCGGATGCAGTCGGCTCGTTCAATTTCTAAACATTTTAGTTCCATCCAAAAGTGACTATTTAAATAATAGTTAAATCTGTTAATAATATAAGTATATCAGACGTAGATTGGGAATCCCTGAAAGAAAGGAGGAAGCTAGGCTGCGATTGCTTAATAAATTCAGGGAAACTACATTTTCGGAAGATACAATCGGTATCATGCAACCCCCCTGCTACCTCGGTCGATCCGATAATGACCGTAAGTTAAGAGAAATAGATGCTAGGACGAATCGTTTTAAAAATTCACTCTTTCCGCGAACGATACGCGACAATAACCGAATAAGGAAGTAGTTTAGATTCAACTGGTGTTTACACCCCCTGCCATACGCCGAAAGGCGGCTTGTAGGGTATTAATGTAGATGTAAATGTGAAGTATCATATTTTGTATTAATTTAGGTATAATTACAAATTTCATATTATGATAATAAATATCTTAGATTAATTTTCGAATTGGAAAGTCGAAATTTCTTTCCAACAAAATATATTGAAAATCAACATAAAAACAATTATTTTTATTTTCCATGTATTAATTTTAAATAATTCATGGAAATACGTAGAAGAGGAATTTTATCATTTGGTTTGGATGGCGTTCCATCGGGCCACAACACCTGGATACATAGTTTGAAGCTTATCATAATTAGTAAGTTTAACCTAACTCTTCACTAATTCATTCTTAATCCGTGTTAATACCTGCGTAACCTCAACAGTGAACTTCGCCGTGCCTACGCTGCAGAATTTCCGATGGTTATTTTTCCGAGCCAATTAAGCCTCACGTCATTCCACTGCGTTAGGCCCGCCAATGAAGCTTACTCGGATTCTCAGCCAAGAGAGCGTAATCTTGTTTCTCTTTGAACCCTCTTGACACACTTGGCTGCAACGGCTTTGAATTTATGTATGCTTAGTGAAAAGTGAAATGAAGCTCTTTGGTCGGAAGAGAATGTCCCTGACCATCTTCAGGGACATTCTCTTTAGGAAAAGAATAAAAACGTGTGCGTAGTGTGGTTTTGGCTAATCTCCCTAAAATCAAGAATGAGACACTTTTCCGACATTTTAACTCCGGTCGCTCGAAAATGAATTTTTATTTTATAGATCATTCACTTTGTCAGTAGTTCGAGTTTGTTTTCTTCTACGCTCAATGAAATTGAAATTCGTCCGGATTTGGTCTTGTTAAGTGAGTGCCTTGAATTTGGTGATATTCAAGAAGAGAGCAGGACTGTGTTCACTTTTTTCTCTACGGAAGAAAGAGCCCAAAATTTGCTTGCTGCAGCTTTTCCTGCAGTGAAAACCATTTACATTTCTTTGTCTAGTATTTCTCGAGATTGCTTTGGAGCCAAGAGAAAGGAAAACTTGTTTAATATCAATTGAATCAGGCGTAACTTTGTGGTAGGAAGCCATTGAGAACGGTGAAAATAAAACAAAACTGAAGATGACGCTTCGAAACGCTGGTCGTGAATAAACCTTAATGTGGTACGGGTAGAAGTTTTGTTTTATTTTCACCGTTCTCTAAAACTTGTTTGTATTCTTTGAGCAACAGAATTAAAAACGGTACATAATAATTTCGTATCAACACTTAATTATAAACATTCTACTTTCTTGCTCACCTTATCATCCTATTTATGATTAGACGTAAGGTGAGACATGTAAGACTCAATCTCGCCCTCCAATTAAGTCGTTTATTATTATTATTTTACAAAATATTTGACGGCCTATATATTTATAGTTTCCATCTTTACTCCAGATAGTAAGTGTCTAACTTTTAAAGCCTTCTTCAGTGTCAACTTTCTTTCTCCCATGCACAAATTTTGTCACGGTGGAATAATAATTTGTCTTATTTTTAAAGGAATTGGTATGCATTTACTTTTAGGTATACTGAGGGTCGTCTTTTGTGGAATATCTTTTAAATTATTTTAGCGTATGAAACTCATGTTTTTGCTCATTTCTCGCATTAAACGTGAACTCTTACAGGTTAATGTTGTCTTAAACTTCCTGCTTTGTGTGTAAGAAGTATGAAAATTGGTTGCTGTACAAGATTTTGAAGCTATAACAGACCATTATTATACCGGAGGATAAGATAAATATGGTTCTTTACGTTGAACGAAGGTATTGAAGTGATATCCATAGGGTACCGTTTATTATAAGTATTTATGCAACTTAAATTCAACTTAGTGTTGATTCTCAAAATCTGTATCATTTGAAAATGTATTTAAATGTGTTCCCGAGGCGGTAACCAATGAGTAACTAGGGTGATGTTTTCAGTGAGTTACGTTTTGTTAATGGCGAGACGTGCTTATCAGGCATTATGACTGCGTATTTATTCATGTCCGGTCAAGGCTGCAGAGTGCGATCATCGTTCATCGCATTAGCGTCCACAGACTGATTGGACGCCAAGAGGAATTGACTTCAGCCCAAACATTTCGTGCCACTTAAAGAGCCTGCCAGTTGCTATTTTAGATGATCATTGTTTGTGTCTTTTGTCTAAGAGGCTTTTCCTGTTTAGATTCATAATTTTCTTCGCTTTGAAAAATAAAGACTCGAAGATGAACAGAACTTAGCCGTGTTAATACAATCCTTAAAGTTTGAAACAACTTTTTCCCGTTAACTTTAACATTCATTAATAGAAATATGTTCAACCGGCGTTGTAGTTTAGGGTAGTTTTATCCCAACTACTCCAATTTTTCCAAATTAACTCTTTACTCAAATCCTCGCTGATATCTAAAACCGAGGTCAAGAGATGGCAATATTTTGCACGATAAATTTTCCATTAAGCTTAAATGTAATTATATACTCGGACATTTCAGAGATTTTCCCATTGCCTCAACGATACTCTCATTCGTTGTGAATACAAATAAGAAAAACCAAAACTCATGTCTTGCCGTTTAACGTTGCCACTTGGCCAGAAGACCAATTTGCAGTGAAAATTTAAATAAGTAAATATATATTAGAGAGTTACCAGAATCAACACAGAAGTTTCTTATGACGGTAGGAATCCTCGATGGGAGGTTTGTCATCATACCGCTAGACCAGTACCAAATAGTGGAAAAGCTTTCAAATAATTCAAAGGTCATTGGTCTTTTTTTTTGGGAAGGATATGTTTTGAATCTCGACTGTTTTATTATCCTAAACAGCGCGTAAGAAATCAAAGTTAGAATAGACATCTCCAAAGAGCGCCAATGAAGGACAACGGGTTCGAAAGCCGTGCAGAAGATAGCAACGAAAGCCTCATTTCTCGAAACAGAAGACGCTCGGGATATTACTTTGAAGAAAAAAAACTCGAAAACTTTCCCGATCGGAAAAGCACTTTCCGCGCTAACTAGATTTCCGAGACACATCCTCCGAATACGTGATTTTCTCTCCACTTCCTTTCTTGTCTCTTCTCGGGAGATGGAAATTTTTTCTTGATGATTCTTTAACGACTTTGCTCGAAGAAAGATGATTTCTACCCGAAAGTGCTTCAGGCAACGTTCACTTGTTTTTATGAATAACAAAGAATCAATAGAAGTGTGGCTGTCGTTATGACATCACACTTACATCTGCAGGAATTCTCCTCTGGTGTCCTACCAGGTCATATGTTAGGATAAGACCGACGTTTCGGACGCTGTTTCCGAAACCAGTTATTGTCTTCGTCGGAAACGTCGGTCTTATCCGAACCTACGATCCAGTTTGAAACCCGTGAAGAATTTTTCAGCAGATACACCTGGAAAGCACGAGATTTTTTCCATACTTATTTAGACTGCATTTATCTCAGTGCCCATCTGTTACCGCATGTCATATGTTATTCCTTTTTATTAGCTCTTAATAAGAGATATTTTATATCAGAAACGATTTTCACGATACGCCCACGATTCATTAGTATAAATCTTTTGAAATTTGATAATCTCTGATGTCGTCATCTATTTAATCTTCTTTCTAAATTCTTAGGTTTTGGTGTAGTATAATTTTCGAGTAAGATCATTTTGTATCGGTAATTACTGTTAACATCATGTAAAGGGAGCGTGCATTTAACGTGCACAAAGGAGAGTGCATTTAAGGAAGTGAGATAATTTTGATTTCTCACTTAGAGACGAGGTGATTAATCCAAATAGTGAAGATTTGGCCAGAAGAGCGTTGTTTTTACTCTCCCACAAATGTAATCGTGCCCTGTTATATGAATTTACGCTATCACCATGTTGTTGTCGATCATTGATGGATTGATTGGTAATTTTCTGAAGATTTTCATGGTAATTTGTTGAAGCCGGTTGCAACATATATTTTTTGGATGAGTGGCAACACTTATTTTTAGTATCGCCATGGACTTCCGCAACATCTAGACCACTTCTGAGGTTTAAGGAATGAATTATTGAATACTTTCTATCTCCATTTCTCGATCTAAGGTCAATTGGTATCTTTTTGAATAATGCTGATAGAAAATGATGCTTGGTAGCGATTAATTTAAAGAATTTATATCACTTCGCATAAAAACTTTTTATTCTCGAGCCAGCGGCAAATAAATCTCAATCAACAATCACTTATTTATCAACAACCACATGACAACGACAGCAATAAAAAAACCAACGAACACATTCAAAATATAAAGTTTCGTGTGTTTTTAAATTAAAAGAAATACATCCACTATACTACACTATACTACATCAAAAATACGGGTTATGTTTCTTAATTTCACAAAATGATTTCAATAAATTTGAAAATGGGAAGCATATAGTTATGTAAGTATAAATAATAATTATAAAAACACAATGAATCAAATATTTTCACGTCTCTTAGTTTTATTAGCGACAGTGTGCCATTTTTTATGAAATTGCGTTCAAATTAGATTCGCTTCTCTAACTCACGTTTATTACAAAAGTTTCAATAAGAGATCGGCTTCACTTTTGCGATGGGGTGACTGATAAGAAAGAGAGACAATTTACGTTATCGATTGTTTGTTGAATGTTGGAATGAAACTCACGAATATCAATCATGAGTGTTTATGGACGAGAGGATAAAATAAAATTCACAGTCTCTGGCGATGCCTTGTGGAAATACGTGATGATGAAGAAGAAGAATTTTTACTTTTTCCAGAGTATTTAAATACTGTGGAAAAAGTACAAATTGTTCTCCTTCATCATGAGAGAATAAAATTTGTGTTTGAATCTCGTTGATATTCAATGGGCAAAAAACCACGTTCATGGCCCCGGCGTACACTAATATAGGTCGACGCCCTTCTTGGCCACGCCTGTGCCTAAGCAAAGGCTAATCAGGGATTTCAAGTCAGACGGTATGTTTAAAAATAGAGTGAGGAGGGACCACGGAGGTTTTTTCTCGTATGTAGAGCAATAAGTAAGTGAGAAGCGATTTTTTCGAAAGTACGTGCGCTAGATCATCGCGGAATCTCTGCTTTCTTTTAGTTTAAATCTTAATTAAATTAGGACTAACGTCACAATTATACATTTACTATTAAATATTTACATTATATTACATCTTGACCGATACTATGATATGAACGATTATTCCCATTATTTTTCTCCATGCCTTCAACTAAAACTTTCAACTTAAATTTATTGTTGCCTAGGGTTCGGGCAATTTGATCTGGAGATTAAATACTGCCTAAAAAATATTTAATGTTTTACGGTACTTTGTGAAAATCCTTCAGAAAGTGAAGTTCTTATGATCAGCTTCGCCTTCTTATAGTATTGCTATTCCACTATCAGCTAACTTATTTTTTCGCTGATATCCGGGTTTCAGATTGACCGCAGATCCATATAAGCTTGTACAATGCACATACGTTTATTTGTTTTAATGAAATATTCTTGACGCTATTCGGCATTAATTTACAGAGTACATATAAATTCTCTTGATGAAGACAGCTTTCGCATTCCATAAGTTACTATCTCCATCAATTTATTTTGTGAATTCATTTACTTTCCTGTTTAAATATACATAAGAGCAGCAATTTCAAGTTTTCTTCCCCATTTCTCGGATTATTCATGCTCTCATTCCGCCGGGGAATCAGTTCCCAACCTTCCCACGGATAATCGGTACGTTGGAGTACTTGAATTTCAGCCCCTTCCGGCTAAGCCGGCGGCCAACCCATTTCAGGAGAGCATTTCCGAAGGAATTCGGCCCTGCGTCGTCTACCTCTCGCTTCTGGAGTTATCAAATGTGTGGAGACCGTTCTCTCGCTATTTTTAGGGATCTTTAGGAGCGAGGGAATCCTGGCGGTAGATGAGCCTCGAGATCTTCGCTTGTCTTCCGGCTCTTCGGCCTCTTCGATCCGCGAACCCGAGCGCTGTGTCAACGCTCAGCTCTCGAGTGAATCTGGGCGAAGGAATAAATTGCGATCTCGAAGGCACGGCTTATTCCAGATTCTGTTTTTCTCTAGTCCATATGTAGAATCTCAGCTTTACGGGTTTCTTCCCTCTTACTTAAGCGTAGAATCTCAGTAAACCAAACTTTCTAAATCGTTGAAAACATAAAGTAATTATATTCTTATGGAATGTATGTATGTACTTAGAAATTTTCATTATCACATTGGTGTTGCGGTTTAGAAATTTTTTCACGGTTACTTCAACTTTACTTTGTATATTCACATCAATCACTTTCCCAGTTATCTCTTACATTCTACGTATCAATTGAAAATTACAAAAAGTCTGAATCATACATTTTTATTCGCGTTATCATTAACTCCTTACAGCTTACGTCAATCTAATCATAGGTAATGTTAAAAGCTTTGCGAATTCGATGTCATTTGTTAGTTAATAAAACTGTGACGTTGGAAACAATTAACATATAACTTATTATTGCATTTTGCTTTAGAAGAATATGTCGTGTCCGCCGTATCCAACTCATTTTAGCACTGTAATTTAAGAAATGTCAAATTGAAATTACAGATGAGAGGCAATTAATTAATACATTTAATGTGTCAATTTGCAATTAAAAAATATCAGTGAAGTAATATCTCCCGTCCAGCCCTCATGATACACATAATAAAGATCAGAAAATATGTAGAAGTCAATTACTATTAAAAATAAAAATAATTTTTCATCGCCCTCTATTATTTCATGGCGTTTTCTCTGCAGAGAAAATTTTTGTCGATATATTTGAGATTGAAAGCTTTTATTCACTAAAATTGGGCGGACCTAAGATGAATGGTACTGAGTGACGAAGTAACGGATTTACGGTTTTCGTTTTATGATGCGTAAGCTTAAAATTGCAATTTATAAAAATAAATGCCGTGGATACGATTCTAGAGATATTAATTTTAGTGTTAGTTGCAGTGAATACACGCTTCCTCATGTTGCATCTTAGAATATAGAATACTATTTTCATATTCCAATTAAACTTACCTTGATAAATTATCTTATGCGCCATTTATAAGCGAACTTACTGTTTTCCACTGCTCAATAAATGTTTGCTCTCCGAGTAGTAATCATTTCAAAATTTTTCTTTCACTCTTTTAGGGAAGAAAGCGAACTAGTAGAAAAGCAGTGACGTCAAGACCCCATTCATATCTTATGCACGCTCAGTTTGAAGAAATTAAGTTAGGTCCAATGCCCATGAATATCGCTTGACGTCATGCCTAAATGTTTGATTCTCTGAAGTCAGAGTCCAGATTCGGCAGTTTTCTTTCGGTATTTGATTAGAACTTAGAGCAACAACAGCGGTTAATCTGTTAAAAGTAGGATGCATTGATTTTTGGAGAGGAGAAAAGTATTCCATTTCGGGGCTTCAATTAAAAGCTAGTTCCGGAGGGAATTCACTCCACGCGCTTTAAGCCGCCTGCACTCGTTTGAATCAGGGTTTAAACGCACGGAGCGTCGTGTGCGACCTTTACCGTGGAGGTCATTCATTGCGGGCCTCCAATCGGTCGATGTTATGCGAGGTTAGGGGTTTACGGACGGGCGCTGCGTGGGAGGCGAAAAGGGGGAGGATGCGGATCCGTAACCTTTGTGCCCATGCAGCGGGATACGTCAGCACTCCACCAAAAATCGATAGCTCCCTCTCGAATCTTCCTCCCATTAACAACACCCACGTTCGCTTCTGTCCCTTTCAGCTGCTCCATGCCCTCTGTGGATACGCTATTGGTTCCTACCGAAGGATTCGCTTTGTTCCCTCGCCTTTGTTAACCGACTGTGACGTCAATCTTTTGGTCCGCAGCGACTTTCGAAATAGCAATCACAGGTGTGATCATCTCGTCTTCTTAGAGCAAAACGTATTTTGGATCCATTATATTACATGTGATGATATTATGATATTAATGATATTAACATCATACTTGAAGATACCTGGTATTCTATACATTTTTAAGGCAAGCGGTCTATTGCATGTTAAAGCATAGTAAAATACCAAGTATCGCTTTCCGTAAAGATCAATTTAGATGTGTAATGTTTCCCATTTTGACTATCCTTATTTATCGTCTTGAAGCCGAATCTATTCATTTCTGTTGTAAGTAATATAATATTGCCTCCCAACCGTTGTGTCATGTGAAATCCGATTATAACATGATGAGTATACTTGATATTTCGATCTATATTTTGTTTAATGAGCGAAATTAGAGCTTTAACAAACCCCATTCCAAACTTTTCATTTATTCTTATTCGATTTGAATTTTTGAATTGTGAATTACTATAAAGATGTGACTCAAATTGCCGCAAACCTTGAATCAACACAAAGTTTGAAAGCATTGTCAAATGCAATACAACGCATCAGCTTGAATGGAAAATATTCTCAGGATTTTAGGCGATTGGAAATCATTATTCTTTTGTATATACCAAGAAATGATATCTTTTTTCTGGCAAAGTATACTTAAGGTAAACTGTCTACGTGTAGGAAAAATTTTTTGTTGGTAATTCGTCTAATTTACTATAACTTTGGTGACAAGCATTACTGGCTTATGCTCTTCACACACTGTAAATTGAATTTTATAAATAATTATTCTATGATTTGAGACGGAAGTTTTGTTTTTCCCCTTGATCACTAGAAATTCGTACATTCCCTCATTGTTTAAATTTAATAACCTTATCTTAAAGACTAATAAATATTACCAACCACTTTTCATAAATTCATTGCTTTTGCCCTTCAATATCACAAAATAACACTTTCACTTAATCTTCCACCTCGTTACAAATTCCAAGGTATAATTTTCCAGAAATCATTACCACACTGTTTCCAAAAATATGTGGAAATAAAATATGAAATTCTTGTTGTCTTTTATTTTTCCATTTAACCCTAACATCATGAGTATTAAATTAAGAGTCGTGAATTTAGGGTACAGATCCATCTGTGCTTGGTACCCTGGTACAAGACGTGTGGAATCTTTTTATAAAAAAGTGGAATCTTTTTTATAAAAAAGCTCCACAAAGAGATGATTATTATTCTGAAATAGATTTTTGTGAATTTGACCATGATGATGATTCAGATATCATTAAAATATATATTAACTGTATGATTTTATCTGTAATTTTCATATCTCTCCATTACTTGACCATGATGATGCATCAGATATTATTAAAATATATATTAACAATATGATTTGATCTGTAAATTTCATATCTTTACTTTAATTTGGATTAAATATTGCACAATCATTTTCTAACAAATTATTGTTGATGATGCTGCTGAAATTTAATACTCCAGATGTATGAAAATATGGTCAATTACCCTAAATTCTCTTCAATGCTTAGAAATTTTCAATGAATGAATTATCTATCATATCTAATTAACAGTTTTAGGGTAGTATCTTTCCCTCCTTCATAGTGTTAGGAATTTTTCACCCATGCAATTCATTTTTCCACTCAGGATTTGTTTCTAAATTGCATTAACTTGATCAACTCCTCTGTGAGAGTGCTTCTTATTATAAAACCTTCATCAATCACATGTTTTGTAACATCTTCACATTGACATTTTTATACTTTTTACAATTATATATTCTTCAATTTCACCAATATGTTAATGTGAAAGCTTGATATAAAAATTTGGTTGAAGGTATTTACAAAGTTTATGTAGGCCAGGTATATTAAAATTCTAACCTTAATTTGCATAAACATTGGCAGCATCTCTTTGTGTTAGTTCTCTTAACCTATTGATGTTAGAGCATCAACACTTTGATGTCAGGTAACACGAATATGGTGTCGTGAATAAGTGGGCTTGAAATTTTACTGGATGGCAAAGTGTTAAAGAAGTATCTATTCTCAATGGAAGATATGATTTGCTCAAGTTAACATTTTTAGACCACATTTGTAAATATTAACTAAAAGATATTCCCTATCCCAAGGGAAAGTGAACTTGAGAAAAAGTCTGATGGGGCTGGGAATCAAACCCAGGATCATCCTCTACATGGGAGGCTGGAATAGCCAGCTAAGCTACCTGGCCAGAACCTCAGGTACCTGGGCTCCACATCTTGGGGCCAATCCCGATACTGTGTGACTTTTTTCAAGTCTAATTTTTCCTTGGGAAATTTTCTGGGTCCACACCCTTATATGTAAAGTAGTCAGCCTAACTCTTTTCCTCATTATCATTACCATCGTCTAATATTTTTGAACAGATAATTCTCTTGAATTAAAGCTCTGCATTGAAGAATTTTATACTTGAAGATGTGCGCTGCATAGTTTTCATATAAAATTTGTTGTACATACATTCCTTGCCATTGAAGTTTTTCCACATAGTCGTATGTACTGCTTTTTTAATAAAAATGAGGAAGTAGATGAAAGGAAATCAAGGAAGTAATATTGAAAATTACCGAAAATATTGTATATTGAAAAAAACCGAAACTACATTGAATTCTATAATAGATTTTGAAAGTAACTATGGAAAAATTGCACATGGTTTAAATCAAGTGGAGTTCTTGCATGGTTATTTTTAATCTAATAAATAAAAAGTCCTTAGGGAGAAAATATAGTCCCTTCTAATCTAATGAATATCAAATAAAATTTGAGAAAGGTTTAATATTTCCTTGCAAATCATGCTTAGATCAGAGCTACATTTCATCATAAAATTTAAGAAAAATGTACAAACATTTGAATAATCAACCTTATCATTAAATCTGTTCTTATTTTAATAACTGGCTAAGTGTGAAATTCATGCATATGCCTTTTTCTCTGAATGATTTTATTTGAGTTATCCCCATTGTTCTCCGTGTATTTTTGATTCCAAATTCACTTCACTTTGTGCAATAGGTTTAATGGAAAGGAAAGTACTCAACTTTTTTTTTTAATCCATTTATTAAAAGGTAATGTATTTTGACCTCAAAATATTTGTACATTTTTTAAAAGATAAACAAAGTTTCTTTTTTGATGACGTTAACATCTGCAATCAACTGCTATAGAGATGATTTGTCTACTTGTAAAGAAGAGTAACTGATGGAATATTTTTGTACTTTTATGTGTTAAAGCGATAATTTCTCTCATTATATAATCAAGGCTGATTTTCCTTTTATATGTAAGCTTTGAACTTAAATTATAACTTTCTGTTATGCACAAATTATAGTTTTATCCCATAAAGGATACAAATGACATATTTGAGCATAATTAAAAGTGAGTATTACTGAAATAAGTCATGATACCATACACCATGTGAAACATTGAAATGTTGAAAAGAGTGTTCAAATGATCGTCATGTTGTGATATCTTGATTTTATTGTTACAATCATTCCTTTAAAAACTGAAAATATTGCATGTGAAAAAGTTGGAAACTATGACCTTTCTCCTTTTTCTCATGGAAGCATGTCAGGCCTTTTTTATTGCACAGCTTTAATATAAATTCCTTTTGGAGTCTTATTTTTGTCAATAACTGTCTTTTGTTGGAAGAGGTGACGATACATGTATTTGAAGTGTGCCCATTCAATATTTTACAGTTTTACTTATCTTAAATATTCTTTAGTTTTCTCTGCTAGAAACTTTATCTGTAGATGATTCACTAGCAGTTACTTTGTACTACTCTCAAAAACTCTGAAACAGATCCATCTCCTTGTTTCAGAGGTATTTTTAAACATCCTAAATGATTTAATGAAGCTGATTTATTTGATGTTCTTTTGATGGTAATATTTGACCTCCTAATATTAAAAATAATTTTTAAACCATTTTGAAAATTTTATTTGGATAATATTTGAGTTTAAATTCTCATCTGATAGTGTGCTTTGTTTGTAGAATTTCCAATTTTAGTGAAATGTTCAAAGAATATTTTTTAGAAAATTAGATAGTAATTAAATAGGTTGCTTGATATTGCATTCATGATGAAACAGTTACTTTAAAGTGTCATTTATAAGTTTTGGCTGTTTCTTATCGTTATTTTTGTTTATTAATAATTTGTGGAACTTTTACTGCTGAGTTCTTTCACTTGGAGTGTGCATTGTCCAGCCAATTCTTACTGAATTTGGCTTCCTTAAAAAGGTTCCGAATCCTGACCTACCCCATGGACTGGACGTCCCTCATGCTTCCAGTGTTGCTGGAACACCAAAACATTCCACCTGGTAATAATAATACTCTCGATGATATTCTGAGAGAGTATTGTATCAAATGCATTTTTAATGCCTGTTTTGGAAGCAGAGTTACATTTTTTGTATAGAAGTTGTTTCAGATTTAAAAAAGAACACACTATACCAAGAAACAACACTTAAAGGAATCCTTAAGTTGGTGATTGACTATTTTACTTCAAACAGGGATTAGATTGTTTTCAGGGTATTTTCTCAAGTTTTTTTTATTGTTGTGTCTTAAGATTCTATAGGCTGTGGCATCATAGGATGATGATGTATCAATCTTCCCTATAAATAAATCTGCATTGATATATCTCAAACAGTATTCAAAAATGGTTATGTATATTCAATAAGTTTTAATGTCATGGAATAATTTAGAAATAACTCATTAGAATTTTTGTAAAGTCTACATTTTTATTTGTATTCTATTTAGTATTTCAGTTAATGCATGAGCTATACTAGAAGCAAATTATATTTGTATAATATTTTGTTGTCTTAGAAGAATAAGGACCTCTTAGCTATACTTCAGTGTTACTGTTATATTATGAATATATAGTTATTATCTAATAATATATTTATTTATTAATTTGAAGTGTAGTAAACCTTGGCTAATGATCTCTACCTCTATTTTCATAATTATTGAATTTCATCGAAGAAAATTAGCTTCTATTCAAATAAAATCTATTCAAACTGTTATTTTTCAAACTTCTGTTATTCTGAAAATTTGGTTATAGAATATGACTGGAAGCCTGGACTTAAAGCTTTATGTCTTAACAAACAAAACTCAAGCACAGTCGTGGGTTGACAGTTTGGAAAGAGAGGGTTTTAGTTGAAGTAATTAAGCTCCAATAGAGGAAATGTAGTTAAATATTGAGAGAAGAGAGAATGATAAAAAATTAAGTTTAGGGTAGGATGCAAGCGAAAAAAGAAGAAAAAATCAATACTAGATAATAGAAAGGATGGGTTAACTTTTCAAGAAATAAAATAATGGCTATTATTTAAGAATTTTTATGGCTCATGATACCAGCAAAACATAAAACTTTTTATGAGAGTAAGGAAATAAAATTTCTTAATGATGCTTCCAAATAAATATAATTGAATCAGTCACCAGGGAAAGAAATTTATCATTGTAATTATTTAAATGAAATAACTATGGTTTACTGTAACTATTATTGCTATAGTTAAAATGCATCATGTCTTAGGTAGAGAAAATAAATTCAAAGGTAGAGAAGATAATTCAATCCAGTTGCAGAGAGAGAAAATCTATTTTACAGTTTTCTGAATTCTCGTGAAATTAAGTCATTAACATCCAGTGATTTATGTCATGATTTTTTGTATGGTGAAGTAAATATATTACGCAGTCTTTCTTTTTCTTCTTGATCTTTCTTGTTGAAAGGTGCATCTGCATCTCAGCAATATTTTTCTCATTATATGTTCATGTACTTAATTGTAAATTTCTATAGGATTAAAACGCACATTGCACCAATAATGGAATAATTGCTAATCTTACTCATACTAGATTTCTTCAGAACTGATATTTCAGTATTTTTTCTTTCAGCTATCATAATTAGCTTGTTCTCTATTATTTTTAATGGGAACCTCTTAGACCTCAAAAGCCCAGAATGTCAAAATTTTTGCACTTACAAGGAGACTATATAGTGTCGGCAGCGATTTGTTTGATGAAAATCGGTTCGGTTGATAGATCTCAACTTAAGAATAAATAATTACCCCACAACTAGGCGTTTATGAGTCGTAGTTTCCCTGAAAATATACTTTGAAAAGCAATGGCTACGTTTTTATTATAAAATCCAAGATAACCGGAATTGACAGAATGAAGTTAATTGTAGTGGTTCTTTGTTCAATCCGCAATCGTTTGGACCGGATTCAATCTCGACAATGAGAAATTTTTTTTTTTTCATTTCTTCTCTGCTAATTTTCATCCTAATATTAATCCATCTCTCTTTAATTCTATTTGTGACTTTCTTACGCTTTTTTCAAAACTTTGGGAATTTTTATTTAAGCGATTTTTCTCCCCTGCAACGCTCTCGTTTCATCAGTTATGTGCAAATACTTCAGTCCTATGCTTATGGGCACTAAATTCAAAACGGTACAGCTACACCGAACTTCTTTCTGTCAATTGGGGTTATCTTGGACTTTATAATAAAAACATAACCATAGCTTAATTTTCAAAGTCTATTTTCAGGGAAACCATCACTCATAAACACCTAGTTGTGGGGTAATTATTTATTCTTAACTTGAGATCTATCAACCGAACCGATTTCCATCAAATAAATCGCTGCCAACACTATATAGTCTCCTTGTTAGTTATATTTTATGAAAAGTTGTTATTATATTATGCCCTTACCTTAGCACCTTATATGTTAAATAAGTTTATAAAGGTTTAAGTTAAATAAATTAACATCTTACTGTTGTCCCCAGCAAATCTTTGTTTAAGTGAATGTCAAATGCCAAAGTTTTTCTGTGGAAGTAATTGTATTAGAAATGAAACCAGATGCAGATTCAGATCCTTATTATATTTGCCAAAATATAGAATTGGTTGTGACCCAGAGGGTTAAGTTAGTATACATGTAATTTTCCATCATTCCATTTAATTTAATTTTCTTACATACTTTTAGGAAACCCAGTTTTTCACAATCCAATTCTTTTCATTCTTTATTAGAATTCTATTTATGTTGCTTTATTTATTTCAAAGAGACATCTCTTGACTATCATATGATCTCATGATTTCTTCTGCTATCTGTCTTTGATCAACATTATAAGAGAAATTTAGTCCTCACTTTTTTAATAAGGGTTGTTGAATTTTATCTATTCTCTCTGTGCACATGAAATTTTAGCTTATACTTAAAGCTATTATTGAAATATTTGTATGCCATCATGTCTATTTGAACTCTATTTAACAGTATCATTTTCTCATATGCTATTGAGTTTTTTACATCCTGCTTACTTTAGGAAAAAGCAGTACATTAATTAAAAGTATTTTAATGCTCTCATTTCTTTTATAAATCTGCTCAGCTCGGTATGTAATTCAAAATATTATAACTATCCTCTATCAAAAAATTATTCCATGATTTGGGGCAATTGTAATGTTCAACTTTCACATTTAAGTTAATAGTATGGACCACTAGAAATTTTCGATACGCAATTCCAACACATCATCCTATGATGGAACTCTTGATGATTTTTTTAAATCCTAAATGAATTGCAACATGGTGCTGTTGCTATTTTAAAGCAATTATTCAAGCCTGTTTTAATGCTCAATATATTAATATGTATTTAATAATTTTGCAGCTAACTTATTGTTAGTAAATGAAAACCTTAAAAACTGTAGGTAAAGGATACAAATTTATTAAAATAGTGACAAGGAACAATATACTTAATAATTTCTATTTTATCCTGTTATTTTAAGAGTTCAAATTAAACAATTTTCTAGCATAAGAAAAATTTAATTGATAAATTTAGCTGATGCTAATTTAGACTACACATTTTGTAACCAAGGCAGTTTTATAATTATTGTTGAATACTTTAAAGTTATTGAGTTTGGAGAGTAAGAGATTGTTGCGAAATGTGGTTAAAGATTTTGTGTTCATATCATATGTGGTTTACTGCATGATTTATGTGCTTGGTTATGTAACATTGAATTCCATCCTAACTCTCTAACATGTCTTACACATACAAATGTCCCATCAAGATTTAGTTTGTAAACTCTGCATTTATTTTCATCCAACAATGCCATTTGGGAGGGATCTACTACAGATTTGGAGAGATCTACTTTCAGATTTATTATTACCACATGTTCACACATCCTGAATAACAGAATTGTCTTACATATATTTCATTTAATATATAAGAATTGTAGAACATGCATTACACCAAAAGATCCTCATATACCTCTATGAATTAATGGAATGGCCGTCAAAAGTATGAAAAGAGTTTTAATGTTATAATGGAATTAGACTCATTAACTGAGTATGTTATAAATGTAATGCAAATTCATTCTGTGTATTGCTAAGATAGATTTTTCAAATATTCCATGGTTGTAATCTATTAATTCATAGGTCATTTTCAATTAGTCACATGTTTTAAGTTTGACAATAAATCAGATAGGGAGCAATGCATAAAGACCAAATCTCTTTTTCAATGATAAACATAAAAAGCAAGGATGCAAAATTGAACCTGTTAAAGCCTTGTGCTGAGAGATCAGTTTAGAATATAGATCTTGTAATTTGAGAAAGCAATTACTTGCTCAAGATATAAATCATTGACCATATAATATGAAGTTAAATCTAAATATGTATAATAAATACCTACAATCTCCTTTTTCAATTCAAATCGGATCTTGAAGAAATAAAGATTTTTTTGTATAATTTATAAGTCTTAGCTAACCCTTGTTATAGGTTTTATCACCATAGATAACAAAGCAATTACATATTCATTTTTAGAAAACTATTCCTGTGGTTTCTGGTCTCCTTGTCAAGGTTTATATCTTCTAAGTATTACTTAAAGCTATTTTTATTAAGTTACCATGGTTGAATTTTGATTTTTTAGTTAAAAAATGTCAGAACATAATTTAAATCCTTGTGGTAATTAGCACTGCTTAAGCTTATGCTTGATTTGTTATTTTACTCACATAATTACAGTGAATACTTTTTCAGTTTTAACTGTCTTTTCTTAAATTGTATTTCACCTTTTTGTTATTTCTAATGGATTATCGATGAGGACTTGTAGTTATGTTTATAGTAAACTTCACTATATGACAGTACATTGACACCAGGAAAAGCACTGCTTTTCAAAGTGTTATTTCTACATTGAAACCTCATCAGAATAATCTGTTTGTTGAGTGATATCTATGGTAGACTTCACATGAGATGGACACAAATGAAATCAACTTTATTTTGGATGAATAGATTGCTATGTCAATTTTCATAGCTTTTTATTGAAGAAACATTCATTATCATTATTACTATAGAAGCGTCAATTTTATTTTATTCTTCTGTTTTCATCTATCATAGTTTTTCATTATGAAAAGATTAAATGTTAATTATTTACTATTTCTAATACTTGAGTAATTGTGAAATCAAATTCCTCAAATAATTTTGACAGATTTTTTATTGAATGTTAATTAATAATTTGGTTATTGTCACCATCCTAGAAGTATTACCAAGTCTTGCTGTGATTTTTGTTTGATATCGACTTAACAATAGAAATGTAATCTTAAATTTTAAACATTTACTAACAGATGGGGGCTTCTATAAATTGTGTATTAATCTAGAATTCAAAATTTTATCTTACTATTAATCATAATTTTATGAAATCAATTCAATTTTGGTGACTTTCTCTTGAAATCGCTCTTTACTTTGGGTTGGTTTTGCTATTATTTTTCACATACGTTCATAAAACATTAGGTATAAATGTAGTCTGTTAACTCGTGGATTTCTATAAAAGAAGTCTAAAGCATAAGTATATTTAACTTCATGTCTTTTTTGTAGGATTAGCTTTAAATGGCCCTAGCAAATACAATTACAATGTTTTTATTTTTTGAAGGTATTTTTTCTGCGCAAGCAAGCTTCACATACTATTCCTAAGCCTGGTGCTCGTTTCTACATTTGCTCTCTATCACTCTACACTGTGGTATACAAAGGTCAGCTCACCTCAGATCAGTTGTGGACATATTTTCTTGATTTAAAGGTGAGTTTTGTATTTTATTAATACTTAAATTGTTACTCCTACATTGCAAAAATATCTGATTAACCTTTGAGCTTAATGCCATTTTTTATTTTTGTACTTTCAAATTTTGTTTGAAATTCTTCTGATTTGAAGAAATAAAGTTCAAACCAAGTTTTTTTATTGGGATTAATATGATAAAAGTTTAATGAAATTATATTATGTTTTGTATAAACACTATATGCTCCAACCTGGATTCTGTTAATGAAAAATACATTAATGTTACGTCTAATTTCTTCACCAAAAGAATAAATAAATAAAAATTTCTTTCATTTTGCATGACATAGATAATAAGAATTTATGAAAAATACCTTTACTTAATTTCTCAAAAATAAAGTTGTAATTATGAGAGGTAGCAAATTCTTTGAATAAATTGAATTACGAACTAAGTTCAATGTATAAGTTAAGAGTGAAATAGATTGAAAGTCTTTTATATTTTCTTCTATGTCCCTATGAATTATAATTGTACTATAATATAGTAACTAGACTACACTTAAGTAAGGAGATGATTTTGGAAGAAGTAGAGAGTACAATAACTCTAATTTAATTTATTCTGTTAGAAAAAATTGCTTTAGAGAATAGTATTTTTATTAAAAAGTGTATGAAGATCCTCACTTCTACTAGTAATACTATATAGTTTTTGAATTCATTTATATGATAAATTATGTTTCAGAGCCCCGAGTATGATACCTATTTGGCTCTGGTTCATACTAGATTTTCTACTAACACCTTTCCAAGCTGGGAAAGAGCTCATCCCTTAAGGTAAGGATTCTGTAATAATGATTATTTTTATTACTTATATATTACAGTTTTTGTAGCTTATTGTTAGATACCACAGAGATATTTCATTATTAAGGCGTTGTTAAATGAAAAAGTGTATTTCTGAGCTGTTCTCAATCTAAAAAATTGATGCTATAAATATGTCTTAAAAAATTGTAAAGCATCTAATGAGCATGGAAATGAACACAACATTGATGACAAGAGAAAGGAAATTATGTTGATTTGTAGGATTTCCTGAGTAATTTGAAGAGAGATGTCAATTATTCAGAAATTAAATACCAACCTACTACTACAACAATACCTATTTTGCCTAAATCTTGGGGATTCAGCTTTTGTTGCATTTCATAATGTTTTCATTGAAAAATTTATAGTTTTTTTTTCTTTTTCTGCTGTTTAGGGTTCTTGCTCACAATGGAGAGATCAACACACTTCGAGGAAATGTGAACTTGATGAAGGCAAGGGAAGGTCTGATGAAAAGCAAGAAGTATGGTGAAAAGCTCAAATGTCTTTACCCAGTTGTTGAGCCCAACCTTTCCGATTCCGGTGCTGTTGATTGTGTGCTTGAGTTCATTGTCATGGCAGGAGGAAGAACTCTACCCGAAGTAAGTGAATTAATTTTGAACTAGTGAAATAATCCTGAATTATCAGTGATACATATAAGCAATATATTGTTAACTCTTCCTTGCTTCTTGTTTTTATACAATTTATCATGACATTTTGAAATTAGTATTACAGAAATGTTTTTATTTCCATTTCCATATTTTACATTTTCCTTTAAGTATAGTTTTCCCCAATAACTTAAAATAAATATAACTACACATTTTACAAAATAACTCTGGGAATTTTTTTGTTTATTGGAAAGTTATTATGTATTTTAATGTAATTGTAATTCTGTAAGGAAACTGTATTTTGCATCTCATTACAAATGAACGTTCTATTACAATGTTAGTCTTTCAAAACTAGCTTAGTTCAGTTTTGGTACTGAAACAAAAATCTGAACTCTCTCTTCACAGTTAACAACTAAGCATATTTTTAATAATAACTCCAGTGGAAAATAGTTCTCTGTATTCTTTGTTGAGATTATTGCAGCAAAGTTAAATTGAATGGCAATGCTTTGATAATTGAACTATGATTTTGTTAATTGTTCATAGCATGTATGAATAATTTATGAGAATCATTAGAATGCCTAGGATTAAACTATATTCTCAATCTTCGGCATTACTTTTATTTCTATTATATTTATAGGCAGTAATGACTATGGTTCCTGAAGCATGGCAAAATGATCCTATCATGCCGAAAGAGAAACATGATTTCTACAAATGGTCATCCTGTGTAATGGAGCCATGGGATGGGCCAGCATTGTTAGCATTTACTGATGGACGCTACGTTGGTGCCATTTTAGACAGGTAATTATTTTCGTAAATAGTGAATGACTTATAGAAATATTATGAAGCGAATCCCTAACTATGAATTTACATTTAAAATCTTCGTATGATTTCAGGTTGCATTATCATTTTATCTTTTAGATCTTTATAGCTTCTTTAAATATTTTATTATAAAATGCAACATTATCAGTTTAATTTTAAATTTTTTAAGTATTTGCAAGTATAGGAGAATACGTCATATTCATGTATTGCAGATTTTATTTAACAAATCTTCTCTATGGTAGAAAAGATTGCTTCTGTCAAACTCTACCCTAGTTTTGGAAAATTTAATTTTGTTAGTAAATTATTGATTGTATAGTAAAAATTTTCTTCAACATACTCATGGTTATCTTTAAGGAATGGGTTGCGACCATCCCGCTTCTATGTGATGAAGGATAACATTATGGTCATGGCTTCAGAAGTTGGAGTCTATGATACACCACCAGAAAATGTGATTCTTAAGGTGACTATCCCTTTATTCCAACTTTAAATTGTTATCTTTGCTGTAAGTTAATCGCAAAGCTGATAATTTCTGTATTCTATTGCTATTTATGATTGCCGTATTTCCTATTATTTAAAATTTTTATATTCACTTACTTAGAAATAAAGCATTTCATTTCCTCTGAAAAAATTGCTTTTGTAGCTTAAGAAATAGTCAATATTTTTTATGTTTTATCTATTATTAAAAAAATCAACCAATGAAAATTCTAAATAGAATGATTTTTATAATTCATCGTTCATGTGGGAAAGTTTAAGTGATAAAAAATAAGAGATCTCTTTGATATTCACTATCTTCTCTGTGTTTTCAATTCAAAATTTGTGGGTATTCAGCAAGCAAAGGACCTAATTATAGTGGTATCCATACAACTCTTTTATAGAATAAATATGATTCTGAAATTTTATGGAAATATATATCAGTTTGATTTTGGTTTTATTTCATCGGCAATTGCTACAGACTTTTAGAAAATAAAATAATTGTTGTCCAGTATAGTAGAGATAATCTTTGTGTTCATTTTGCAGAGCCGATTGAAACCAGGAAGAATGTTGCTTGTGGATACCAAGGAAAAAACTATTATTCAAGATGTGCAGCTCAAACTTGAAATAGCAAGAAGCAGACCTCATCAGGAATGGTTGAAAGAGGAGGTGAGAATGGAATAACATTTATTTTTCTCAAAAATTAATTTATTAATTGAATTAAAATGCGAGTAATCATTTGAATAAAAATTATCCTAGTATTTCACAATTTTAAATAATGCTCTTAATTTATTTGAAAACATCTACAAAAATAAATGTGTTGTCTAAAAGAATTTTAACTCGTCCTTTCTCGTAGATGTATATTGTGAAATATTTTACTCGTAATATACATTCTAGAACTACAAATGTATTTGTTCTGTGATTATAATAATGATATACTTTATTGTTTAAGTAGAGAAGACATTCCTATCATTGTACATTTTCTAAAACGTGTACTATCAACGAAACCTTTTCCTCCCGAAGTAGCTTATGCATTCTTCGAGAGAGAGAATTTGAGCGTGTGAGATTTGTATAAACTATGAAGAAGAATCGTTCCACTAATCACATTGTAGCAATCAGCAAGAGATAATCTCCTTAGTGAATACCTGTCAGCTTTTTCAGCAGTACAAATTTCATTATTTAGTGTAAGAAAAATTAATATTCAGCTATCATCAAATTTATTTCTAGATTCATATCTATTTCATTTTGGGTGGTGGATGGGTTAGTGTTTTTTTGTCTTTGATATAAATTCTTAAAACAAATTTGTCAATAATAATAATATTTTCTATTCTATTTGCTACCTGCCTTCATTGAAATTTGGGTTGATAGATGGTGAGTAAACAGGGTGATATTATGAATGTTGCCACAATTGTGTATTTTCCAACACTAGGTGTTTTTTATAATGCATCAAAGCACGTTATCAGCATCAAGTATCCAAAATGAACCCTCCTTAAACCTGAAAAAACCCTTCCTGGTAGTATTGATTATCTTAGGAGTGATGCTCGTGATGTATTAGTAGATTTTATTCTTATGTAGCTGCAGTTTAGATTATTTTATTTTGTTGCAACTATTTACTAATATAATTTTTCATTTTATTTAACAGGCTATTTATTTTTATAGGTAGATACCAGTGTATTGCTTTCAATAATTTGTTTATATAGAATTACAAAAGCATCCTGTAGTCTTATTTCTTGTATTTTCTAACTTTATTATTTATAACAAATGTAGTTTAGCTCCCATTTACTAATTACATTGGTTTTCTTTAATTTGAGGAGAATTATGAATAATAAAATTTCACTAATTAGCTTACTTCTAAAGAATTTTCTGAATGAGTGATGGAAGAAATATATGAGTCATTTCATAAACTGCAATATCTGCTTCTTTCCAGTATTTAATTACATTCAAAGTCATTTTAGACTATTCTCAAAATCACTCAGTCATGATGTTTGCCAATACTTTAATGTTTTTAAATATTTTTCATACATTGCAATGAGCTTTCTATATGTTTGCTATTTTCATATAGATTTTAATGTCTGATCTCCGTGCTGAGTATGCAGAGAAAAAGAAAATACCTAAATCTGTGGTGACCAATGGCACAAATGGAGATGGCAATTTTTCAAGGGGCTCTTGTGAGCTTGGTAAAGAACCATTTCGAAGAATGTGGGAAGGTGATAAGAGATTGGCACTCTTCAGTTACAACATAGAGACAATAAACCTGCTGCTGTTACCCATGCTTCAGACCAAGTAAGGGATTTTCAAATGCAATTTTTTGTGTTGAGTATTAAATCACCACTTGATGTATTATTCTAGAACTTACCAATAACATATGAGCTCCTTGTAATTGTCTACTGCTAGCAACTAGCAACTTTGAAGCACATCGAAGAGTATAAATATTTTATCTCATTCTGTCATTTCCACCTTTATTCGACTATATGCTGGTTTTCACACTGTAGAAAATGTCTAAATTTTTATGTGCCAACAAATCCTGAAATTGTCACTACACCCAATTAGATGATAGGTACTTCTTTAACTGTACTGATTGGTTTTAATGGTAGCCTTAGAAACCTGTTCAGCCCCTTTGTTTGTTTTTTAATAGTTAGATTATTTCAAGATTCAAACATAATAATTCATATTTGCTATTTTTTCAAAGAAGTTTTATGAAATGAATCATGCCCAGTATTATTTACAGGACTTGAAATGCTGTATTTACTCAAAAATAATGTGCCATCAAATGTAAAGCGCACCCCAAAATTCGAGCACCACAATTTTGAAAAATCATTAACCCGTGAATTTAAAGACCTCTTAATCTAAGTGCACCTTAAGAAATGTAGCCATGCCATTTGCAGCTCCATATAAATGTTTACTATACATGTATAAGCTGCTATATACATATATTTATGCACACATACACTGTATATGAAATGCTGATAGTCTTCTATGCCAAAAGTCCTATGTAACTGCTCACATTAAATTCAAAATTGGTCATCTACACTACACCTTTTGAAGAAAATAGCAACACCCAGAGAAGCGCAAATTTTCTGTGTTGTAATCTCAGTGGTATTGACCCATTATTGCATTTTTATATTATTTTTTATTTATTATTCACGGTAGATTTTCTCTATTCTCCTGTAGTTTTTATAATTTCTCTCCTTCATGATTCCTCTTCTTTTCTACATCTTGGCATTGTTTATTGTCTGCATAATTTCTTTTCTTGATTTGCTTCAGTATACTGATTGTTTCTTAAAATGGCGCAAACCACATATGCAGATTTCCATTTTTTCTTAATAAGTCAGGTCTGCAACGTATTAATTGTACATAATGATGGTATAATTATCTTCTCTGAGAAAAGGGTGCATAAAGGTGAAGTTAGAAGAAGGTAATATTTTATTCAAAGTAAAATATTGCCTCTTGACTGGCAGAAAGTATACATCTACTGTTATAATATGTTTGTCACAAATATACATAATTAGATAAATAGCAATTATGGAATTTGCACCTGCAGGGCTTCTATATCCATTCAATTAAAAAAAATATTTAAAAGAAATTAAGGAGCCAGTTCCAAAATGTTTTCAAAATTTTACATTCATTTCAATTAATTAATTTAATTCTGCTTTTCAGGAAAGAAGCTCTTGGCTCTATGGGAAATGATGCTCCACTTGCATGCCTTTCTCAATTCCAACCCTTGATATATGAATATTTCAAGCAATTATTCGCTCAGGTTAGTTCTGTCATATTTTTATTTATTTAATATAGTGGATAATATAGCATTTTTTATGTCTTGATTTGCGCTACAGTTCTTCAAAAAATAGTCTCTTTGTGTTGAATTCCAACTTGAATATGCATAAAGTCATAATCAGGTGTTTTATTTATTTCATCCATATACGCATTCATAATATCTCTACATCTTTTATAAATGTCTGAAATGAATGCATATTTGAATATGTAAATGATATAAATATTTATTTCAATATAATCAATTTCTCCTTAAACGATGATTGTTATTGATTAAATTGAATTTTAAATACCACAGAAGTTATATCTGTTACATGAATTTGATAAAATCCCATAAGAGTAAATTGTAATTATTCTAAAGCTCTCATAATGAATTTAAGCCATCATGCTATAATCTAGGTCAGGGTTTCCCAAACTTTTTCTGTAATGAAACACTTTGCAGATCTGAGAAGTTTAACAGAACACTTTGCTTACTTTTAGGTTAGGTAATACTACTTGTAAAATTTTAAAAAATCATTTAATAAAAACAAATTATTTATTTAGTAATTATGTTTAAATATAAAACTATAGTATTATAATATAAACATATTGATTTAAATTATTACTTGAAGTAGATAGTAAAATATCTTTAAATGTATTGCAGTGTATAACACCTTTTCAAATTGTCGCGGAACATCTATTCAGGTTCAGTGGCACACCGGTGTTCCGCGGAACATAGTTTGGGAATCCCTTATCTAGGTAATACATTTTGTCTTAGTAATGAGACATTATTATTTCAGGTTACCAATCCACCAATTGACCCATTCAGAGAGAGGGTGGTTATGTCATTAGCCTGTCCGATTGGCCCTGAGCAGAACATCTTGGAGCCCAGCGCTAAGCAGTGCCATAGGATTTTCTTGGAAAATCCTATAATTTCTATTGAAGACCTTGAGGTTCTTAGAGAAAATACACACAGAGGATGGAAGGTAAAAGCTTTAACTATAAGCATATTAAGCATAAAAACTTTTTAGAAAAAGTTTAAATGTGATGATTTACATGTCAATTCCTCTAGAAAGATGCCATATTTTCTCAAAACCATAACTACTAGGTACTTTTGTAGCATTTATTAATTTAAGTGTGATTTATCACTTTGTTTGAAAAAGCTATCCATAGCATCGATTTTGCTTCCATGTAAAGAAACTTTTTTGAAAATAATGTTGTGATACTATTGGTACTTCGGAGAAGAAAAATTTCCATAAATATGCTTTGTGTATTTTTATTTAGACAAAGGTGATTGATATCACTTTCGACCGTGATGAAGGCCCAGGGGGGTTGGGGAAAGCATTAGACAGAATATGCGATGAAGCCTGCAAGGCTGCTCATGACAACTACCAACTCCTCATTCTTTCTGATCGGAGGGCTGGCTACAGCAGGTAAAGAATTCTATTTTATTTTATTCTTCAATCCTCTATTTCACAAGTATCAACAAAAGTTTGAAAAAGATATTCATTATAAAAATTTATTAATATGAAAATATGCTATTTTTTGTTCTTGGTCATCTAAAAAGTACAACCTATTTGAAATTCATTATAAATAGAGAATTTTAGTTTTCTAACAGAAGAACTGCTCACACTCAACAAAACTGCTAATTTATTTTCATAAATTATCCTTCTTATTTGAGGAAAATGCTAAAAAATTGTGAATATGATGGAATTGAATCATGAATATAATATTATTATGTACATGAATACATTTACCTGCATGTAAAGGAGGAGGATCTGATTAAATTTCCAGGGTTCCAGTCAGTACTTTACTAGTTCTCGGAGCTACCCATCATCATTTAATTGAAGAGAGACAGAGACAAAAACTAAGTCTTATTCTGGAAACAGCTGAAGCAAGGTTAGTCATTACATAATTGATGTGAGAAGGTGTAACTTTATGGAAATCCATAAATAAGATAACTATGTCCACACTAAATTTGTTAGGTACTACCGCTTTCACTTCCATGGAAGTATCTTCAGTTAAGGTAAAAAATTATTCTTTACTATGTATATGTGTGTATGTATGTATATGAAAAGTGAGATGTGGAAAGGAAGGAGGAAGGAAGTAGAAGGAGGTTAAGGAAGTTAAACTGGTAGTGCCTTAGAAATTTACTGTGAAAATAACGAATTGGCCTTATTTATTAGCATCCCAAATTGTCATGTCAGTACTCGAATTGGGTGGAATCAACCCGTCATCTTCCAAAGGGGAAAATTGTCTCAAAATATAGTGAATTAATTTTTAATTCATTAGTGGTGATGTCATATTAATGGTTAACCTGGTTATTAAAATAAAATCAAATAAATATTTTAAAGTTGCAGAGATATTCTATAAAAATTCGATATCTCTGATGCTGAGTATATGGCTGATGAATTTGGAATATTGCGTATAAAAAGTAAACTGTTTAAAAATAAAATAAAATTTAATGTATTAATAATAATTGTTAGTTATATGAAATTTATATAACAGCTCTAAAAATTAAGGTGGAAACAAGGTCAAAAATGCAATATTCTACGTAAAGGTCTTTCATCTACCTGGCTCTACTGGTTAGGTAAATTTGTTTGAATAATTAAAATTCCATTTCTGACCTGGGGAAAATGCATGACTGGTTCAGAACATTCTATAACTCAGCTACTATGAGAAAGAAGAAGTAAAAAAGCACTGATAAAAAGATATGGAATTTTAAAATTCACATGGGTCGATTCGACCCAGAAGCGAGTACTCGAGGGCTAATTATTGAAAAAATCACTTATATTACGATTGCAGCAATTTGTAAATAAGAGACAAAAAAGCTACTTATGATTCGTTTCTAGTTTTCAAATATCCCCCTGCCCTTATAGTTGAGCTGCATATTATGGTAGACCAGGGATCCCAACCTTTTAGCAACTGCATACCACTTGAAAGTTTTAGAAATTTTGGCATACCAACAGCCCTATTTTTTTAGAAACTTATATTTATTGTCGGAAAAGTTTCCAATGGCTTGTTTTATTTTAATTAAAATACTGAGAAAACTTCATATTTAATTATTAATGCATTTGTATTTACAACCCTTTATCAAGACAACAATAAATATGTGTAGATTTTTTTTACAATTTTTCCTTGCAAATTTTTATTTAAAAATATATATAGATATGTACTCACAGAGGCCCTTGCTAGCTTATCGCTCATATCACCCAGGCATACCCCCTGAAACTTTCCAGTGTACATACCATCAGTGGCATGTATACCACCGGTTGGGTACCCCTGTGGTAGACTAATGAAATCATGAACAGTGTGGTAGAATAGCATTCATTTACCAGTTTAAGAGAACAGTCAAAATCTATTTCAAATGAGCCTTATATTTTATAATATATTGTTTTTAGATAATGTTATGGATATTATGTAAATTCGTTCAAATTTTGATCATTGCAATATTGAATTTGTGGAAGTTGGTATTAATAAAAGTCTGCTGAAATGATTTTGTAGCAAATTTTTTTCTAATATTTAATGCATTTGTTCATTTTAATTTTTCTTTCAATTTACTTCAGGGAAGTTCATCATATTTGTGTTCTCTTGGGCTATGGCGCTGATGCTATCTGTCCATATTTGGTGTTTGAAACAGCTGCCAACCTTCGTGCTGAAGGAATTATAGATCAATCAAACACAGATGAAACTCTGTTTAAGGTAAGATCTCATCTTCATTTACACAGGATTTTTTGTGATTTATTAATATAATTCCATAATTTTGAATTAACGTAGAGTATATTTCAAGATAAAAAATATTAAATAATTAACATCATGCAGCATTAGCCGTTAGCAATTTTCAACAATTGGACTCTTTAATAATTGATAACCCTAATAAATGGAATTAAAGAGAACCCGTTAGAAGAAGATATGAAATAGTTATGTTTGGTAATTGTAAATACTTACTACAGATGTATAGAGCTAATGAGTTTGGGTTTATACAGATGAGTTAATAAAAAATGTTGATATGATTAAACTGAAAATTTAGGTGGATCATGATTCTGTTATGTCCTTCTTGTGATCAATTTAATTATATTATGAAATATCTCTATAATTGTTTGACTTTATATCTTCCAAAGAACTACTCTGATGCAATGGAGAGAGGTATTGCTAAAGTTATGGCAAAAATGGGAATATCAACTCTTCAGTCTTACAAAGGTGCGCAGATTTTCGAAGCTGTTGGCCTGTCCGAAGAGGTCGTTGACAGATGTTTTAGGGTAAGTTTATATCTTCAGAATAGCATTTGTAAATGTAATCTTGAACTCTCTTTTTTTTCTTTGATCATTGTATTTGCCATCATTGTTATGTGCTATAATTATTGAGTGAAAAAATCAGTGAATTTATCAATCAAAGATTAAATTACAATCAAAATTACATACATAGTACATGCTTATTCTAATTTATTCAAATTCTCTGTTTGTTAATGATTAATGTTTTATGAGAAGTATGGTATTAGCAGATTTACTGTTAATCAAAATTTTACTATGCAGGGAACTCCTTCAAGAATTGGAGGAGTTACATTTGAAATGCTTGCTCAAGATTCATACGAACGACATATGCTTGCATATGCTGAGCACTTCAAGGACACTTTGGTCCTTCGTAACCCTGGCTTTTTCCATTGGCGTGCTGGAGGAGAGAAGCATATTAATGAACCTCTTGGTATAGCAAATTTGCAGGTAAATATCTCACATCTCATTGTTGTATGATTTTTTTAGAGAGTAAATGGCAGTTAATAAATGCATTCAACTGGGAGAAACAGTCTTGTGTTGAATTCAGCTCAAAAAATTTCAGTAACTAGTAAAAATATAAACATTCATACCTTTCCCTTTATGGAATTTGTAGGAAATAAATATTCTTACGCATTTATTATCTCTGCAAAATTTATCTAGTTAAATCATTTTGATTTGATCACTATGTTTTGAAGAAAATTACGAAAATTTAAAAACTCTTTCCAGGAAGCTGCCGTGAATAAAAGTAAGAGTGCATATGATAAATTCCATGAATCCACCATGAGTAGCTTAAGGGCTTGCACATTAAGAGGACAGCTAGACATTGTTTCCTCAGACAAGCCGGTAGACTTGTCGGAAGTTGAGCCAGCATCTGAGATAGTAAAGCGCTTTGCCACAGGTATTTGAATCATCAGTGAAAAGAGATGGTAAAATTATTCTTTACATCCACTAATTGGTGTTGTAAAAATTTTACAGGTGCAATGAGCTTTGGCAGCATTTCCTTAGAAGCCCATCAAACCCTTGCTATTGCTATGAACAGAATTGGTGGCAAATCAAATACTGGAGAAGGAGGTATGAATAGTCATTCTATTTTATTTTTTCCAATTTTCTTAAAGTTGTGCAAGCTTATTCAGAATTAAATTTTTTCATCCCATTAAAAAGTACTGCAATGACTCAGAAGATTCAGTTTGATTTATGAGAATTTATACGAGTGATTTCATTTGTAAGTGTAAGTTTTTAATGATTGCTCCATTTTATGTTATTATGCCTTGGTAATAATTATGTAATCAGTCTAATTTCTCAACAGATTACCTTTGTATCAAATACTGTTGAGAATGTCTGGACAATTTATTTTTTTTTTGTACACATGTATTGAAGTTTTTTCTAACATCCGACTGTTTTCTAGAAGTACTAATAAAATGCTCTTCATTTAGATTTTCCAACTAACTGCAAATAGATTTATTTAGTTATTATGTTCTACTTTATATCCTTTACATGTTGCCTCACAAGAATTAAGTAATTAGAAATGTCTGATTGTAGAAACTACATTATTTTAGTATTTTTATCAACCCTCTTTGAAGATAAAGATGTTTTGAAAATCATTTCGTAATATAATAGGAGTGAAATTGAAATCAATCATAATAATTATAATTTAATACCAAAATCGCAGTACAGTATTTTAGATTTTGTCGGATATGAAATATTTGTGATAATGAAGGTATTCATGCATGCCATAGAGCATTTTATTAAATTAAAATTATTTCAACTTATATTTGAACAAGATGGCATAGCTGACGTTTACATTAACTTATTATATTAAAACAAGCACAAAATATGCTTCAGTCCAAGACACATGGTCCTAGTTCAAACATAAGGAACATATTATCTCAAAACTTAAGTTATAAAGATTATATAAGAATTATTACGCCATTAAACCAGGTGAGAATGAAGATAGATACCTGAATCAACAACCAGAGTTCAACAGACGTTCAGCCATAAAGCAGGTTGCCAGTGGACGATTTGGTGTCACCAGCTCTTATCTTGCTCATGCTGATGATTTGCAGATTAAAATGGCACAAGGAGCTAAGCCGGGAGAAGGGGGAGAGCTTCCTGGATATAAGGTAAGTTTCTGGATAAATTCAAATGTCAATCTTACAATATTGTTTTCATTAATTTAATTAACATTTGTTTTCTATTAATTAGGTGGGCATTTGGCTGGAGTAGTTCTTTTATTAATTTGAATGATACATTTCTGAGAAGCATTGCGATTTATACATTCAAATGCTGGGCATAAATTTCCTGAGAGATTATTTGATTTCTTCAAAACATTTTCAAGTTTATCATCCAAATCTCAGGTCCATTGAGTTTTCTGGGTTATGTCTATCTTCCATTTGAATGTTGTATCAAGTACATGTAATAAGAAGTAGAAAGCTTTTCTATATACTACAAGATGACAAAGTTTTGAAAATTTTCATTGAAATTTTTCATTGAATGTCATTCTTTCTAAGTATTTATTTTTTAAATGTACTAAACATTGCTACTTTTATTGTATTGCCTTATGATTGTAATGTTATTACTACCAATTCAATGTCTTAGGTATTTTATTAGAAAAATATATTGAAAGCACATGCTTCTTATCGCATAATGTAGCTATTTTTGCAGGGTAGAGGAAGAAGTGAAGTATAGAAAAATTAGTTTTGTTATAAATGTTTATTGAAAGACTTCAGGATGCCAATCTTCACATATATGTTGTCTCAGTTTGATTTTATAACATTGTATATATCTCTTTAATGTTTTTAATTCCTTATAATATTTTTCATGTTTGTATTTTGTACTATATATTGGTAATATAATCCTTAACTTTAATTTTAAGGTTTCCAAAGACATTGCAAAAACAAGGCACTCTGTTCCTGGAGTTGGTTTGATCTCCCCACCTCCTCATCATGACATTTACTCCATTGAAGATTTGGCCGAGCTCATATACGATCTGAAGTGTGCCAATCCAAATGCACGGATTTCAGTTAAACTCGTCTCTGAAGTTGGAGTTGGTGTTGTAGCCAGTGGAGTAGCTAAGGTATCCCAACAAAATTTAGTTTTACTACTAATTCTTATTCTGGTATAGATTGGGGAGAACAATGTTGTAATGGCTTGACAAATGAATTTGTTTGAAGCATATATGCCCAGTTAGACAGTTTTCAACTAATTGGTAGGATCAGAGCTTAATGTGCAAAATAATCTTTTTATCATTACGGTATTAAATGACATTTCGCACACAATGGGAATTAAAGGAGTAAATTATGTTAAGAGTAGTAAAGCTATTGGTTTTATATTTTATTCACATGAAAAATTTGAGACTTTTCCAATATGTGATCTATCAGTCAATGCGTAATTTATCACTATAATATTATACACTAGATCCTCAAAATCTGCGGCTAAAACTTACTTATATAAAGTTAAGCGGTAAACTTTTAAGTAGATAAAGCCAACACAACAATTCTCTAATAAAGAGTTAATGGAGATCGATTACATATTAGAAGAATGCTGAAGGTCTCCAAAACAATTTTGACCATAAGGTTAATTACTGATTAATGTTTTGCAAAATCATTTGTTCAAACTAAATGTTGTGTTTCAGGGTAAAGCAGAGCACATTGTAATCTCAGGACATGATGGAGGAACTGGTGCTAGCAGCTGGACTGGAATTAAAAATGCTGGGCTTCCCTGGGAATTGGGTGTTGCTGAAACTCACCAAGTTCTTGTTCTCAACAATCTACGATCCAGAGTCGTTGTCCAAGCTGATGGACAGATGAGAACAGGTATTTGTATTTCCCTGTACATTATGTGCTGATCATGCACACAGTGTTTTGTGGTAAATTCAGAAAATCTGCCCTTAATTTGCTATTTATACTGTAATTTTGTTTGTAATACTTAAAGATGATGCTTAATTTTTCTAGGATTTGATGTTACTGTGGCTGCTTTACTTGGAGCTGATGAATTTGGATTCAGCACTGCACCACTGATAGCAATGGGGTGCACAATGATGAGGAAATGCCATCTTAATACTTGTCCAGTTGGTATTGCCACCCAAGATCCTGTTTTGAGGAAGAAATTTGAAGGAAAACCCGAGCATGTTGTCAATTACTTGTTTATGATTGCAGAGGAGGTTAGTATTTCATTTTAGAAAAGTACTACTTGTAAGATGTAATATATTTTTCTCTAAAGAATTTTTTGGTTTACATATAAGTGGAATTTTAGCCATGTATTGCAAATATAATAGACTTAAAAGAGCTCCAAATAGCTGTTGTTTGCATACAACCTGTTTTGCAGGAGTACCCTAACCGTGGGGTTAAGGTTAAACATGACTGAGGTATTCAGGGTGTCCGCCAACCTGGAAATCCTGGAAAACAAGGGAATTTTCTTTCTTCTGGAATACTCAGGGAAATTTGCGGGTTACCTGGAAAAATATATATTTTACTCTCCTTACAAAAGATCTTTCCATGACTGTTTTTTTGCTTCGTGTTAGTTCAGTAAAATTCCCCTGAGAGGAGGAAATATTTCGGTGAATGTTGTCGTGACCAATTTGAAGCTTATAATATGTAACAGTACTCTTTCTTTCCATATACTAGATAAACGTTTTGGCAATATCGCAAATATGCAGAATGATACCATTCAGAGTCAGTTTCCTATTTTTGTTTAGGCATGAAAAACAGCAAATAGAGCATTTAGAGTTTGTTTTCAACTTATTAGGTGGTTTCAATCATTAGTTGGCGTCACAGTTTGTTGATGGACTTTCTCAGAGGATGTGAGGCATTTTCCTAATTGAACATGTAAGTTTTCAGTTTTCCTTTACAGAGACTACCCTCTCTATTCCCAGCTTAGTCCTCCGTGTATTCCAGGGATACAATTAGAAAATAGTTGAACCATTATCACATGGTCATTAAAAATTTTAAATCTCCTCTGAGATTAACAAAGTATTTCAAACAAAGTTTATGTTTCTGAAATGTAGAATATAGATGTGGGGATATAATTTATGTCAATTGAAATATGTAATTATAAACCACTCTTTTTACTGGCCAATTAAAACATATAGATACTTGCTTTGGAGTTGGAAAAAATACTGAACAAGGCATCCCACAGTAGAAAGAGTTACACTAAATTTTAGCATGTTTTATCCTGCCTACCATTAACCGATTTATTTTATACGAATTTATATTTTACATTGAATATGCACCCCGAAAGCATTGTCCTTGTTTAGGATCAGCTCTGATTCCAATAAAATATCATAATGAATCTATGAACTGTTTGTCACCCTTTTGTGGACTCTGTCTAATGATCTAATTATCGCTTCATGTCTAATATTTGGCTAAAATAATATTCCTGCGCAAATCTGGAACACTCTAGAAAAATGAAAATATTACTCTGTAAAACATGGATAACTCAGTTAATTTCTTAATCGCTGGATGGCGGACACCATGGGTATTGTAAGCATATTGAGAATAATATGTTTACTATACCTCTGTCTTGGTTAACCTTAACCCCCATGGCTAGGGTACTTCCACACGATGGGCTGTTTGCAAACAACAGCTATTTGGAGGTTTTTTAAAACTCTAGTGTAATGGCACAGCCATGTTTCTTTTTTCCTCTTAGTTTTTTCTTGCAAATGTTATAATTGTAATTATTCATACGTCTGATAAACGATTTTTTTACTATTTTTCTCACAGGTGAGACAGTATATGGCCTCAGCTGGTATTAGAAAGTTTCAAGATCTTATTGGCAGAACAGATCTCTTGTGTGTAAAGGAGACTGGAAATCAAAAGGCAAAAACTCTAAATTTTACTCCCATTTTGAAGAATGCTCTTCACATGAGACCTGGAGTCAACATCATTGGGGGATCTGCATCTCAGGTATTGCTCACATTGATTTACATTCTAATCCAAAATCTTTTTCTGATTCCAAAGATTTATTTTGTTTCTCTTACTCCTATCATTTCAGGATTTCCAATTAGAGAAACGTCTAGATCATAAGTTGTCTGAGTTGGCAGCTCCAGTGATTAATGGTGAACAGAAGTCAATAACCATTGAAATGAATATATCGAATGAGTGCCGAGCCTTTGCTTCTACTCTTAGCTATTCTATTTCATTGTAAGTCTTCTTCATAAATTCATCACTGGCTTGAATGTGTTATATGAAAATGTATGATACCTTTTAATCTTGAAGAATTATCGTAACGCTTGCTGATTTTCTTATCATTGATTTTACACACATAACAGGAAACATGCAGACAGAGGTCTGCCACCCCGCAGCATCATCATAAACATGAAAGGTTCAGCAGGTCAGAGTTTCTGTGCTTTTATGACCAAAGGAATTCATGTCACTCTTGAAGGAGACGCTAATGACTATGTTGGCAAGGTAGAGTATAACATTTTCAAATTTGCTGGCTTATCCACTCCATAGTCATTCTGTTCAGTCACTTACATCATTACTAAAGCTCAAAAAAATAACGACTGTTTACCAAAATAACAGCCAATAAACCTGTCGAATGTGACCCCCTCAAAGAGTTCACTGACAAGTGTCCATTACACCAATATTTTGTTTAAAGAAAATCTACTTAAACTATTCCAAATTCTCAAGAACTAATTTTTTTACCATATATTTTGTTGCAAGTCAATATTACGTAAACTTTCACATGAAGATAAAAATGTATCAAATACTATTAGATTTGAATAAAAGATTTTCTGAGAGGGAAAATGAAAACTATTCACAATAACAAGATAATTGGCATTAGGAAATAGGAAAAATTTCTAAAACATTTTTTCTTACACACCAGGGTCTTTCTGGAGGAGAGATTGTGATCTACCCACCAAAGAACTCCCCAATTGATGCTAAATCTGGGGATAATGTGATTGTTGGGAATGTTTGTCTTTATGGTGCAACTTGTGGCAGGGCCTTCTTCAGAGGAATTGCTGCAGAACGTTTCTGTGTCCGTAACTCTGGTGCCATTGCTGTGGTTGAGGTCAGTTTCATTTCATATTTCTGCGAGCCTTTGTGAGGAATTATGTTTAACCAAAGGTTATTCATAATAATTGCAAAATGTGAATGTAGAATTTCTAAATCCATTCAAAGGTTTAAATAATTCCAGCTTAATTCCTTGTATTTGGAATTTTGTTGCTTTTAAATGTTACTTGGCATGCACTAAGAATATGTTAGAGATTTATAAATGCTTCATAACCATCTTTGTTAACATTCTGTACCTGTGTTTCCTCCTGCAAGTCTCAGATTACTGACCTGCTAGGACTCACCCAATGTACATTTCAATATATGGGACAAAATGAAGCGAAAATAATTATTTTTATTGATATTTTGCAAAGGCTGACACCTTTCAACAATCATGGGACCTTTTTACCATGTGTCAAAATGAATTCAATCATTGTTGTTCCTTTATGTAGCTTGATAATTTTTTAAATGAAGCAATAGCAATAAAATACCAAATCATATTTTTAAGGTGGTTAACTTCTCATTCCCTTACCTTTTTTAATGATAATTTATGCTCAATCAACAGGGTGTGGGTGACCATGGCTGTGAATATATGACTGGTGGATGTGTATTGATTCTTGGATTAACTGGAAGAAACTTTGCTGCAGGAATGTCTGGTGGAATAGCTTACGTGTTGGATGAATCTGGTATCTTCCCACAGTAAGTGGATGATTATCATTAGTTTTTAACCCTTTGCAATCCAGTCACAGCCAAATGATGGGTTTGTAGATACCTGCCAAGTCTCAAATACTGCCAAGGCTATGGACTTGTGCTGGTTAAGATAATATTTGTAGTAATTGGAATCAGCTGTCTAGCACTTTAACATTAGTTAATTAATTACCACTGACACAACTCGTGGAACATTTTTAACAAGGCTGTCTTATCAATTTTGAAAGCTACAAGATTTTCTCAAAATTTGAATGCAATGAAACTCATTTTACTCAGCAAATAAAATCTGGGGAAGGTATGTTGTGACTTCATCTTGATCAGAAAATTTTGATTTATTAATCCCTTGATTTACTCCAGTTTATAAACCCATACTTATTATTTTGAATGCTTGCTATAAAGATTGTTTAAATTAATTGTATCATTTAATGCAATACTAATGTATATACAGTGAAATCTGAATCTAACATTTCTTACCGGACCAAGGAAAATCGACTCTAGATGCAGATAAACGTAAGATGCTTAAAACAAAGGGTGTATTTACTTTTGTTGGGACCTCAAAATGTCAACCTTAGAGCAAGGAAAACGTTAGAAACGAGAATATTAGATGGGGATATCACTGTATTTTGCAAGTTTAAATTTAAAAATAATTTGACCTATTCTTTCTACAGGTGTCATTTTAAGTCCAAAAATTAAACACATCATTGAATTATAATAAATTAATGATTTCTTGGTTTCAAATTTTATGTAAGCTCTCAAGGTTTTCTTCATAACAAGCTCTGCAATTTAATGTCAAAAGTACAGAAAGTATGTAGCTATATTAATTGAGATATTTAAATTTGATTTATACATTAATTTTTACATTCATATTTATGTTACATACTTACTAATGTGCTTTTAAACGATTATTTTTCTTATGCCATGTCTTCATTGTAATATATGTAATTTAATTCACAGAAAAGTAAATAAAGAAATGGTGGAACTCTTACCTCTGGAGAAAAAGGAAGATTTGGACCTTGTCCTCTCCCTTTTGAAAGAATTCCACGAAAAGACTGGCTCTATGATAGCTAAGAATTTGATTGATGAATGGCCTAAACCAGCATCTCGATTTACAAAGGTCAGTATATGACTGTGAGGCAGAATTCTCTGCTTTTGGTAGATATTTAAATGATAAGTTTACTTAATTATAACTTCATAATAATTTTCTTTCACCCATCACTCCCCTTGATTTGCGTTTTTCAAAATCTGCTTTGAGTGCTATCTGTACCATTATGCTAATTTATCCCACATATTCTAAACAAAACAGTTAAATCAGATATTGTTAGTTTTTGGAGTCCCTTCTATGAGAGTTTATTTTTTAATGTTCTAGAGCTATTATATCTTATTAAAGTCACAATTCATTTTCAGAACTCAACTTCAATCTTGTGATCTTGAGGAGAGAATAGCTACTGTTTTCTTAACTTTGATTTTTACTTAATTTGATTATTTACTTCAGGTGTTTCCTTATGAGTATCAAAGAGCTCTTAAACAAATGGCTGAAGAGGCAGCTGCTGAGAAGCTCAAGAAAGATAATGGAGTTGTTAATGGTGGAGGAGATACAACTGATGCTCCAGTTAAGATAGGAGCTGGTGAGCCTAATGTTCAGGATATAGAAGACACTATCAAGGATGGAGTGATGGAGAGGAAGAGGCTTGAGAAGATCCTTGATAAGACCAGGTTTGTTATCTTTAAGAATATCCCACTTTCTTATCCCCGATGCATTATAAACTATTTTTGAAGTCACTGTTAGTGTTACTCAAATTATACACTTACACTGGAATCATTCAAAAAGATAGTCCCTTCAATATTTTTCATTGACAAGGAATGTCTACATGTTCAAGCTAAAGGATTGTTCTAGTAGATCAAATTTAGGATTGCTTTGGAAATTTTCCAATTAAAATTGGGGAATATTAACATAAACTTATTTCAATCACACAAAAAGTTTGAATGATCCTTCTTGAAAGTATAAAACAAGGTTACCTAACCTCATGAATTAAAAATTACCAAGAGAAAAAATCTAATTAAAATATATTTGGTTCAAAGAAGTTAGTAGCAGTTTCATTAAAAGTGCTTTGAGAGCTTAGGTCATTTTGCACATTGGCTCCCACCAGGAATCAAACCCAGGACCACTTTCACCAAAGGCAAAGGAAATTCCCTCTTTTCTGTATATATTTTCAAAGTTGGATGATATGGAAATTATTTCTTCCAGAGGATTTGTGAAGTACAAGCGTGAAATGGCACCATACAGAGAAGCTGAAAGGCGTCTCAAGGATTGGGATGAGATCTATGATTCTGCACATGTGCGCAAAGGCCTTCGTGTGCAAGCAGCTCGTTGCATGGAGTGTGGAGTACCCTTCTGTCAGTCCTCTCATGGATGCCCACTAGGAAACATCATCCCTAAATGGAATGATCTCATTTTTCAGAACAACTGGAAGGAAGCACTCAGTCAGCTGTTGCAGACCAATAACTTCCCTGGTAAGAAATCTATTAGTCTCATTTTTAATATGATAATAAAGCCGATTTCAGTTGTATCATTCATTCTTTGTATGATTTACTTGTTACTAATGCATTTTAATTTAGTTTCAGTGGAAATTCGTTGTTGTCTTTCTTGACTGATATTGCTGGTAGAATCATTATAGTGCCCACACCAAAGTTATGGGTTACAGTCAATGTAGGTTTTTCCTGGCTAGGGTATGGTAGTTTGTGTTTCAAAAAGTTATTAAGGCAGGTTCAATTGAGGACACATCCTTTAAATAAGTAATTATTTTTATTGAGTGTCTTTCACTGTAGTCCCTCTGTATTGTTTAAATTTACACATTAAATAAAGCCAAGAGTCCACTGCAAAACCTCTACCAACATATTAATTAGTTTATCTATTTTCTGCATCTTCCATCTGCATATTTTATGGCTATTGTAGAATGAATTATGCATTTTTTATTTGTCTTTACCAAGAGCAATATGTTTCATTGCAGAGTTTACTGGTAGAGTGTGTCCAGCCCCATGTGAGGGAGCTTGCGTTCTTGGAATCTCAGAACCACCTGTTGCTATCAAGAGCATTGAGTGTGCCATAATTGACCATGCGTTTGAGCAAGGTTGGATACAGCCTATGTGTCCAAGCAATCGCACTGGGAAAAAGGTTGCTATTGTAGGTTCTGGCCCTGCTGGTCTTGCAGCTGCTCATCAGCTGAACAAGGTTGTTAACTGATATATTTATGGTTATATTTTTTAATATTTCCTTTTCATGAATGGGATTAGCTTTGTTGTATGCTTTCGAACATTCATCCCATATTCTTTGAACTCATTTTCCAACGCCTCTTTTCAGTCTGGCCACATAGTAACGGTCTATGAAAGGAATGATCGCGTTGGAGGTCTGCTGCAATATGGAATACCAACAATGAAATTGTCCAAGGAGGTTGTTCGTAGAAGAGTGAAGCTTCTTTCAGATGAAGGCATTGTATTCAAAACTGGAGTCAATGTCGGAAAAGACATTTCAGCCAAGGTTTGTTAAAATATGCAATAATTGAGAGAATTTTAAATAGGATTAAATCACAGTACATTCTTGTTGATGGAAAGCTTTTCCAGGATGTATTAGAACCTTGCCTCTTTCCTATAGTGGTAGAGATACCAAATTTTTCTTAGTGTATTAAAGTGATTTAAAATTTTAATTTTCAGGATCTGTATGAGGAGAATGATGCATTACTGCTAACAATAGGTGCCACTTGGCCTCGTGACCTTCCAATACCTGGTCGGCAGCTGGAGGGTATCTATTTTGCTATGGCTTTCTTGGAGACGTGGCAGAAGAAGCAGATGGGAAATGAAGTCATCCTTGGGCAACTCTCAGCAAAGGATAAGGATGTTGTTGTCATTGGAGGTGGTGATACAGGCTGTGACTGTATTGCAACTTCATTACGCCAGGTATTCAACCTGGCCGTTTAATTGCTGTTGTTTAATTGTCAGAAAATGTTTCAAAGAACAAGATCAATAGTCAAGTTTTGAGTTTTTTCTCATCTCAGAGAGAAAAAGTATCAAAATACCTGTGATAATTAGTTTGTATCACATTTACTCAATTTTTTTACGATAATGCTAAAAATCAATAGCATCACAATCCTTTGGAGTTTTCAGCGATTCTCATATTTTCCTTTAATTTCAGGGTGCCAAGTCAATCACAGCATTTGAGATTTTGCCTCAGCCACCTCCAAATCGTGGAAATGACAATCCCTGGCCTCAATGGCCACGTGTCTTCAAGGTTGACTATGGTCATGAAGAAGTTCGAGTTAAATTTGGGAAGGATCCTCGTCTATATAATACCATGAGCAAGGTAGTCAAATTTGTTTCATCTTTTTGCATAATTATAGTTAACTACTCAATTTTGTTGAAACTGTCTTTGAAATACATAGTTTTATATTATGCAATTAGGGATCAACCTAGAAACAATAGAATAATAACTCTTTTAATATTGTAAATGATTGAGAATATTACATAGTTCTGCAGGTTTAAAAACTTGGCTTTAGAGATCAGTAATTCTGCCTTTTGTTCGATATTAATAATCCCCTTTAGAAATAAGCTTTCTCACAACTATAGTGGGGGTGACATTTTTTATGGCTATCATATCAAGAGGCATATTTTTATATCTCCTCATTGTAAAATTTCCCTTACATTAAAAGAGTTTTAATCTATATATTTTGTGTTTAATTACTCACCAAGATGAGGTTCTTACAGTTAAATGGTCAAACAAGATGATTCTATTTCAAAACAGTGTTTTGCTTTTGATTAAGTGGAGGGCTTACAGTGAAAAGTAAAATAATTATGCTTAGTCATTAATTCTTTTATATTCTGATAATTTAGGAATTCATTGATGGAGGGAAGGGCCATGTGTCAGGAATTCGCACTGTCAAGGTTGAATGGACCAAAGATGATGTTACTGGCAGGTGGAAAATGAACGAAGTGGAGGGATCAGAGAAAGTAATTCCTTGTGACTTGGTTCTGCTTGCAATGGGATTTCTGGGACCAGAGCGGCACATTGCAAATGAGTTGGATTTGGCGCTAGATCCACGAAGCAATGTAGAAACTGCAGAAGGGCAATACACCACATCCATTCCACGCATTTTTGCTGCTGGGGGTAAGTGTGGCTTTTCATGTCATAGAAGGCATTGCAAAGTTTGAACTAATCACATATAAATAAAAGAGTTTGTTTTAAAATTATCCTTTAACATCAAAGTCTTTGTATTTTTAAGAGATAAAAAGAGTTTATTATATTTTGACATAAAAGTTTCATTTAGGGTTTCTAGTTTTAATGAAGGAGAACAATTTGTACTTTTTCCACAGTATTTTATTAAAAACAATAAATGGAAACAAAAACACGGCTTGTTTCAGAGATTGATCTTCATCATCAAGTGACCTAGCAAAAACATAAAGCATAATATATACAAGTAAGACTGATGGGAAAATAAGGAAATAGGGAAAGAGGGGCGTGGGGGAAGGGACAGAGAGGTGAGTCAGAGGGACGGAACTGGAGGTAGAGGAACATTTTCAGTGGGTGGTAAATGCATCAAATCAATGGGAAGGGAAGAAGTGCTTGTTAACCACACCTCAGGTGTTAATAAAATACTGAGGAAAAAGTACAAATTATTCTTCTTCATCATGACATATTTCCACAAGACATTGCCAGAGACTGTGAGTTTTTTTCTAGTTTTAAATCACAGTACTGTCATCAGACACTAGCTGGAATACAGTTAATACATGGAATGTTTTCTTTTGTACTTTGGTGCAGGATGGAGGAAAATATATTATTCGCTATTTTAGCTTAATTTCTCTTCTTAGCATGGAAGCTATTCTGGTGTGAGTGATTCTGGATGATGGTATTCATATTGGTCACTCCTGATTGAATGCTATGAAAATTTATTTCATATGTTCATTGTGTTACACTTTTATGCTCTTTTTGTTTATAATAGCATTCCGGGTCAGTAGGAAAAGGTAGAGAGAACTGCTTTCCTCAGTCATCTCATTCCCTCATCAAAACTGATTCTTGCTCATGGTGGAGGGAATGAGGATTTAACCAGCTTTTGAGATTATCATTAAAAATGGTCAATATATGTTATTGATACATTAAAATACTAATTTTTATGTCTACTTGCAAGTGGAGGAAATGGTAGCTGCACTTCAGATCTGGTTGAAATTTGGCAAGGAGATAGTTCTCAATATGACAATTACAAATTACCTCCCTTTTGGGGGTAGCAATTCTGCGGATTATCCAGAAAACTGCCTTTTATTTTGCATACTGCATATAATGTCTGTGTCGTGTATTTGTATTAGCCAACTTGTTAAGGTACTTTGTACTGGTGGAAATGCTCCCTTGTTCGATCCTTGCTCGTTGATTTTTTTGTGTCTCTGATTTAAATTTATTTCTTCAACAAATTTTCACGCAAACCGTTTGTAATGATTAATAGCTGATAACTGTCCCTGTAGGATTTAATGCAGATACACAAAACAAACAACAGTTTTCCAGATATACCGTAGATTTGCTAATCTCAAAAGGAGAATAATTTGTAAATTTCATATTAAGAACTATCTCTCTGCCAAATTTCAACTAGATCTGAGGTGCAGCTACTGTGTCCTCCCCTTGTTAGCTTATCATCTGACCATAAATCCACTGAGAGTAAAAACTATTAAAATCAAATGCAAGATTTTATAATCTTAATACAATTATTAGCAGTATTTTATTAGAAAGGAAACTCCCAGAATTATGACTCCCATTATTGATGTAATTGGAATTCTCTCTCCAATCAGATTGCCGACGAGGCCAGTCACTGGTCGTTTGGGCCATATCCGAAGGACGTCAAGCTGCTCGTGAAATTGATGCATTCCTCATGGGATCTTCAACTCTCCCTGGTCCTGGTGGTGTTATTCAGACCCTCATGACAAGTCAGAAAGGGTAAACTATTGATGGCTGGTCAAAAAGACAAATGTTCTGAGTAGGATACATGATGTTGTTGTAGAGCTTACGTAACGACAATTGTGATAGCACTTTATGTTTGTATGTGTGTGAGGGTAACAACGTAGAGTGTCTCTCAGTCAAGAGACTAGAAAAATTAAATCATCCTGAGCTCAATCAGCATTTCAAGTTAACATATAGTGATTGGAAATACAAGCTCACCTAAAGAAACTAGGTTAAATGCAGCAAAAAATGATCTCCCGTAAAACCTCCAGTAATTGGTTGTGTAATGTATAGTAAGAAAAGTAATGAAAAGAATGCTTAAATTAGGGGGAGTTCGTGGTTAATGAAAGCCAAAATAAGTAATATAGGAAATGTAAATTGTGTGTACTATTTTGTTGTAAGTTAGGAGATGAGAAAGTCGTGATTTGTCAAAACATTTATGTAAAAAGTGTGCATAGTTGTGATAATAAAGTTGCTATCTTGTTAGGGTATTCAGAGAATTTGGTTGAAAGACTTAGAGGGGAATTTTTCCATGCTGAAAGTCTCAAAAGATAAGTCAATTTAAGAAAGAAAAAGCTATATTCTGGTATGGCATACATTTCACTTTATGGTTCTATTTTTGAAGAAACTAGGCAAATGTTTTCTGCCTGGCAGCAGGAATTGGGGTATATCTCAGAAATGAAAGCCGTGCTTGTCAAGAGACAATATATTACAATGATACTGTGATAATGTGTTGTATTTTGGAAGCAATTTCTGATTTAAGTATTTGTTGTTTTGAAAATAGCAAAATATCGTAGAATTTTTAAAGTTGTTATATTTTATTCTTGATATGTGATTTATTTAATACATTGTAATTGTCTTCAGTAGTTTAAAGAACATTCTTATTACTCCATAATTTGTGTTCAGAAGCTAAATTTTGGTAACCTTGTCTTTTTTTAATAATTTGTCCAAATGCATATCAAGAAACCTATAGACTAGTCTCTAAAAGCTTCTCTGGTTAGTGTTCAATGAAAGTTGTCCTGCATTATATAAATGAAAAAAATTCAAACATACAAGATTTTATCCTTTTCCCTCAGGTGTTTTAGAAGATACCTTGGTGTATGTAAATAGTTGTAATTCAGTATTTAATGAAGTAAGAGAGAGGTGATTGATTGAGTCTTTCTCAACAACAAAGACAATACCTGAGTGCTTCCATTTACTGTAAATAGTGAAAAGTTTACTAACTTACACAAGTTAAAAATCCAAATATTCTTAACAGCATGTTCAGGAGAAACATTTCTTTGGTACATTTCAAAGATCTCTATACCGAGAATAATATTTAAGATTTCATTGCTTCCTCAACATCTGTAGTAATTTCTTCTATCATTGAAGTATGTCCATTAAAATGAAATGACTAAAAATATTGTAAATTTAACTTGTGTAATTGCATGCATTACTGAACTATTTACAATTATAAAATGAAGATTTAAATTGTTAAGGTGTGACTATTACATATAAAAGAGAAAATACATTCATGCTTAAATATGAGTCTCGCATTTCAATGATTATGATTGAATACTTCATTTTTAATTTAAATTTTAAGCTTGTTGAATTTATGCTATGGGTGATAGAATTATACAATACTCTTACAAATATTCAATAGGTTTTGCATAAGGAAGGCTTTTAATTAAAGTTGAATATTATGATACAAGGTATTTCTGCAGCTTTCTACAATGTTTATATATATTATATATTTTATTGCACATACCCAGAGTATGTGGGATAGAATTGTCCATTAGTCTTAAGAGTTGAGTTAATGTTGGCCAGAGTAGATATTGACCTAACATGTGATTACTACTCGTTAAAAATGGCATTAAGTTTACATGCTTGTTGAATAATCGGTTTAGATGCTTGGAAGAATATTTTAAAATTAGATGAAGCTATAGCTTATATTCTATCTAATCTATACTCCCCTTGTTCACTCAATTCTTCTCATCAATCCATATACATATTTTGTTTGTTGCAATTGCACTTTGAACCTTAAGGTTCTGCAAATATTGTTCAATCTGTTATGCATAAAGAATATTGTTACCTATGAAAAGTCTTTTCTCTCAGTGTTTGTTGAAATCACCCATGAAACATCATAGTTTCTACCCTGAAAATATATATCTATTTTTAGGATTGCTTCAATATGGTGCTTATATTGATCCGCATATTCCTCACTCTGTACATTATACTATTATTATTAAAATAGTTTATGTATTTAATTGAGATTTGGAGTATGGCAATTAATGTAATATTCCACCCAACAATGTTATATTTACAGCTGTTTTTTTAAATTTAGTATGCATCTAAGCTTTACATCTAATGCTATTCCTTTAATGTCTAGTACCTATAATCATAATGAAAAATTTACATCATAAGATATTTCTATCATGTTTCCACGAATTCGAGTGTACTTTAGATGTACCTACCTACCTATCACAATCAATCTCAATCATTAAAGTAACTGATTTTAATTAAATTTATACATTAAATTGCTTATCATTCTGAATGACCTGGTAACTTTTGAAGATATACCTTATCATATCAAAAGCACAAACAAGCTAAATTTGAGAGAATGGACTCCATGGGACAATAAAATAAGCTACCTTTCCTTTCTTCAAAACTGTCATAGATTTATAACAAAAGAAAATGTTACAAATACCTTGTATTTAATATGATTTATTTCCATTGCTCCCCTTTTCATACCTGTTGAAATTTTCTTCACAAAGTCCGTCATTCTAACTTTATATCATGCCAATTAATACATAATATTTAGGATGTAATGTTTACGAAAAATGAATGTAATATATTGCTATGTATCCTCATAGGATAATAAAGATGTTGGCAACTGAAAACTTACAATTTATTTGACACTTGTGAAAACATTACCATGAAAGTCTGCAAGATGTATCTAGGTAAATTTATCTGACATCAGTGTTTCAGTACGTGGCACATTTATCGTATTAGTGAGTCAAATAAGAAGGATTAAGTTTTATACGCTTTTCGTGAATATCAGTAACAAGAATGCGCTAGCTTAAAATTTCTTCTAGCATGGGTAGTCGCAGATGATGCTCTGATCTTTTGAAAATGTACAAGTTCACTAAGCTTAAACATTGAGAATTGTTACCAAACTAATTAAGGACAAAATAAATACTGGGAAATTACAGGGGATAATTCGGCAACTCGCACTAGTCGTATAATTTACCCTGAAGGCAATGCTTCAGTAGACACTGCAAGGGATGGTTTTAAATCTGACTCTGGTGCCGTATTCTCACCTCTCAAAATATCAATTGTGTCAATTGCGCAAACCGCATATCAAGTTGATTTCAAATATATTACCTGAATGCTCTAGAAAAGATATTTATCTTAATGTTCTCATTTTAGGAAATTAGTGGAAAAAATTAATGGTCCTGAATAGAATAAGGGCATCGAGTTTATTGCACAGAAATCCTCAATGTATGACATCCGTGTCGTCTGCATTCAGAATGTCGCTTTGTCCTCGAGAGTTTCGTAGCTCATTTATCTCACTCTAAAAACAAAACGTGCTGCTCTCTCTCGTCAGTGAAAGATTTTCTTCTGATACGATATAGGGATCGTCGGTCAGAAGATGTGTTGTTGGTGTGAATTACGCCGCAGCAATTTTGTCGAACTTCTAGTTGATGAATGGATAAAATGATAATTTGATTGTCTTCCAATCTACAGGTATGGCAATATGTAATTTCTAATCTTTTCTTTGAAAGCTTAAGACGTTTTGTTCTTTTCATTTTAGACTAGTTATGATGGTAGGAATGACATAGCATTGGTGTTGTTATCATGGACATATATCATATTTCATGTTTCATTAATGTAGACGAAATGTTTTAATAAATGTAGTATTTGCCTAGTATTGTATATGACCTTTCAGTTTCTCGTAAAAGCAGTTTCCTAATTAGAAGTCTGTAAGAAACCTTACTAGCGTAACAGGATTATTTATGACGTAAAATTCGAAAATCCAATTTAGTAGCATCGTAGTGTTATCGGGACGAACGCCTTTTCAGATGTATATTGTTCACGAGTGTATGAACAAATGTCTACCTCTGAAATAGTAAGTTAGATTCAGAGCTTCTCTGCTCTTCTTTTTACCAAATATTTCATTTCTCTTGATACAGGTGTAGCTAATATGTGTATAAATTAGTTATGAAGTTGCTGATTTAATGGAAAGTGAAAAATCTGAATTTTCTTCTTGTTACTTGCAAAACAATGATCTGTGGAAGGAAGTGGCACCAACTGAAGTAGGTGCTTCCTTTCTTGGGTGTTTTTTACGTAATTGCGGTTTAAAGGCTCCGAGAAATAGTTCATTCCCGCTTTGGATTAATCGTTGTCTTTACTGGGATCTCATAAGACAGACGTATTGTTGTTTCCTTCGTATTCGTCGCGCAAATGTATAGTACATATGGTTTTAAAAGATTCAATTTTCTCTACGCTAGTATGCTAAAGAGTTTTCTGCCTTCATGGTTGTGTGTATATGACTTCAGTTTTGAGTGTAATTTTACTCTGGCAAAATTTGTTTTCAACTTCTATGTACGAACTTTTTGCATACATTATGATAACTCGTACAAAAATTGTTTTATTTATGCTCTACTAAAGATAATTCTGTGCAGTTTTGATCACTCCCACGTAATTTTATACAAATTCTTCTAACTTTTTATAATTTTTTTGTGCTACTATTGTATTCTATCATTCTATTTCATTACTCATTCTTTATTTACCAGGTAGTCTCTTCCTATATCCATAGTCACTTTTATTTTAACCGAGATCATTAATATTATTTATATTTAAATCGCGTTATCATTTAAATATATGTCCTTCCTTTTTTAAACTATCTACTAGGAGTAAATTTTTAAGCCTACATTCTCCTAGATCAGCAATCCTTGAATCTCTCTATATGGTATTCTCTATAATCCAGTAGATTTCCTTTAGCATTTCAAATTCGTAAGTGAAATATTTTATCATTGTAAAATTTATGTGATATGTTGTTATAACACAAATAAACATCCTCATAGTAGTATTTGCATCCCTCAGATAAAAATAAAAAAGTAATGTCATCAATATTTTCTGAAACCTTATGAATGAAACCTTACATGTGAAGCTCTCTCTCAAAGATGCGTTCTCTGAACAATTTTCATAATTCCATTGTTTAGTAGCTTCATATGTAGAAAGCAGGCTTCATTATATGGTTTCCAAGTTAAATGAGATGTGGAATATGGTTGAATTTTGTGAAGCATTATAGCTTGTCACTTTAATCTCAATGATTTTTTATTCTTTGAAGCTCAACTTACAAAAGTTCTCTGTTAATGATCTTTAGTGCCGTGATTTTTAATTGAACGATAATATTATTTATATTTCTTTGTTTTGGTACTTAAATTTGGTAGTAATATAGTTATTTATTGTATTACTGTTAAAAGTGCTTGTACAGCTCAGTTTATTTTGCATGTGGGATCCCATCAGAATAGTTATTTATTATGCAAGTGTTATGGATAATAAAAAGTCTGCTGGGTGTACATATTTTATTTGTGGATCGATTTAAGCTCACAGATCAATTACGTATCCATTATAAAGTGATATTTTGAAAGTTATCAAGAAGGCACCCATGATAACTAAATTGGTAATGAATTTGCATCTGCTGAGAGCCATTCTGGTTTTAATGCCAGATGAGGCCATGATCTATCCTCAGTGACTATTAAAGTTGAGAGGCTTCCTGAATTAACTGGTTGCAGATCTAGTGTGGCTGAAGAAAGCAAACAAGGTCACAGTGGAGTGAACATGCAGACCATAGTTCATGCGCTATTTATGATGCTCTGCTCAGGCCATAGTTCTTTAATTAACTATTTTACAATGAATTTAGCTTTGTGTTAAGGAAAGTGGGAGTAAAATTAATATTATTTTCGTTTCTGGAATCAACAGTAAATACTGAAACCACTTCAACTAGTGGAATTTTGATTGGGACTGATAGTAAAATATTTTGCTAACCTTTGAGGCAGTTAAATCAAATTAAATTGACTGAAGTAAGGCTTTCTCTACCAACAAATCATATTTTGTAACAAATTAATGTTTTAAGTATTTCAGGAAACATCAGAGTAACTAGAAGAAAGAGCTATTTTACAACTAATCAGCTTCTTAATATAGCATAATAACAGCTAAAATTTCACTTTAATCCTCTCTCAATCTGTTAAACAGTCACTAATGAAATCTAGTTTTCCTATATTATGCTTTTAACTTTGCTTTTTATATTATAGAGCATCAATTTATCAAATTACGGACTTGGTTTCAATATGCCATTACTTGATAACCTAGTGACTATTAGTTAAACCTCAACAAAAGTGTTCTAGACTAGCATATTGTAAATCTTGTACAGGAGATGCAAATTTAAATACAGAGGCTCAATATCAAGATATAAAGGGCTTTTCATATTCTCATGATCTTTGATGAGCTTATCCTTATAAATGTTTGTATTGCAGTTTAAATTTTCCATAGTTCCAATGAAAATCATTGGTTGTGAATTTTCAAAATTAGTGATTTAAAGTTAATTCTTTTAAAATTTCAATTTGAAACTGCATAATGGATGTTCTGCAGTGTTCACCGAGAGTATACTTTTTTCAGATGTTATACATTTCAATCAGGAATTATGAATTCAGGATTGAAGAACAATTAATTATTTGAGATTTAATCATCTAAAATGATACTTCTACTTACACAATAGGGTGAAGTAAATAAATGAAACCCCTTATTTTATATTTCACTTATCTTTGAGTTTCAGCAGGCAGCCAAAACTTTGTTAACCCTCGACGGACTACGGATGCCATATGGCATAATGCGACGCCTACTATTATTTCATTTTGTACCACAAAATAGGAGAGCTCGATGACAATGCTGCAATTTTGCATTTGTTTGGCTGGTTTTATAAATATGTTTGGCATAATATTTTATGGGTATTGTTTTCAGACAATCTCAAAGCGAAATACGTAAGAAATATAAAATAGTTACAAAAAAATAATTCAGGTTTTGGAGGGTTAATATTTTAGGAATTGCAATAATTTTGTGTTTTCAAAGTGCACACTTTTGTGGTAAGTTAATTTTCATCTCCATCATCTTTGTTTACCAAAGTATGTTAATCTGCCTTTGTAGGTCTGAAGAGAAACTTTAGATGTTTTTATGAAGGAGGAAGAGTGTTCCCCATTTTGGTGGTTGCCCATCATGGGAAACACTATCAGCCACTTCTTCCAGTCGGGCAGTGCCCTGCTTTCAGCTGCTAGAGGCATTCATCCCAGAGGGGGTTCCGTCTCCGATGCCACTAGGGCTGGCGTGCAAGTTATATTTGATGCGTTGCGTGCCAATCCGTATGTGTCAACTCATCAGCTTGAAGGAGTTCTATCACAAATACCAAAGGTTTGTTTCTCTCTCATCTCATTCTTTTGAAGATCAAAGAGCTTGTTCTCAACTGAATGAAACCTTAACCTGCTGGAGAGGTTTCTTTTGCTTAACCCTTTAAGTGCCAACCCGTTAAAATGCCGGCATCGCCCTGAGTGACTCTTATCAAAAATTTTTGTTATTAAAATAATTTAATGTAATAACTTTTTTAATTAATTTCTGAAATAGAGATTGCATAATAAAAAAGTAAATGTTTTCTATAGCCAGTAAAATTTTAGCAAATTATTCAGAATATTATTGGTTTAATAGATATTTTTCATAAAGTCTGCAATACTCTTTAAAATAGCCTGGCAATTTTCGCATGATGTTAGGCAATTCTGCATGGCACTCAAAGGGTTAAAAACATGAAAGAGATCAATCAGAAGGATTTCGCTGCATAGCACCATATGGTGAGGCAATACCATATCTGGCCAGATAGCCTAGTACTATAGAATGATCGTTTAAATCTGTAAACACTGTTCAGTGCAAAGAAGCGAAATAAAGCTATTGTTAATTCTTGATTTTTATGAAGTCAAAGAAAGAGAAAATTTTGTATTAGCCTAAACAGGACAGAAGTGCTGTTATTCAAAGTTTGAGTGAGTGTTACTGCTTTTAATTCAGAACTTGTGTTCTTAATTTTAAAAAATCCAGAAAGGTTCAAAAGGAGATCAAATAAAGAAATATGATTGAAATGTAAGTATGCATTCCTCATTAAATAAGAGTATAAAAATACCTGTTTTTCGGAGAGTGATTGCTGATTGTGATTTAGAGAGAAATATATTTTTCTGTCTTATTTTTAATATGCTGGATTAAGACCAAATCTGTAGTTTTTAGAAGATATAAATAAGGACCTTTTCAGTTCTCTTATGCCAATGAAAGAATCATGTGGTTAAATTTTGAAACAGTTATTGTCGGAATATTTGCACTTGTACTGGAAAAATCTGTGAGTGGGTACCACTGGAGATTTCTACCAGTAAGTGGTGCAAGCTGTGTTTTGTGATATTTAGTTGATGAACATTTAATTTAATCAAAATAAATTCCAATGCAGTTAACTTAAACTGTGTTTTAGTTAATAATTATTTATTCACTGCCAAATAAGAAATTAGCATCTGAATAAATGCATCTGTTAACCCACTCAATGCTACTGTTTATTCAGCAAATGGATGCTGGATGTAGTATCTTTTTTTAAGTTAATTTATAATTTTCAGTTATTTTAACATTCTAAAAAAAAATTTGATTCATTTAAATGTAAAATAAAGATTTTATAGCAAATTTTAGTCAGGCCTTGAATTCAAGGCATCAGTGTCTGGAGGGAATTTGCTTATGCAACCCCACAATACACCAATTTGTTTTTGTACTATACAGTAGTAAATAAATATTTGCTATCTACGAAAAAATAAGAGGAGAATCAATTTTCAAAAATAATTAAATTGATCATGATTTGAAGAAATTAATGTACGAACGAACAAAGAAAGAACTTTTTGTTCAACTTTTGATCATGATTTAATTCCTATAAACTGTCAATGCATAATCCAGGACCATCCTTACAATCGAGACACATTTAAGCAATGAAATGCTTATATATGACAAAAATGCAAAAACCACAAACAAACCACTTTCATTGGTGCCTAGAAGGGTTCTAAGACGTTGAGCAAAAGAGAGAATCTATCCCACGAGGCAATCCCCCAATTGGCCAGCAAACATAACAGGACCCATGCCTTGAATTAAAGGCATCAACGCCTATGCCTAGGGAGCCATGCCTTGAATTCAAGGCATCCGCATTGAGTGGGTTAAGAGTTTAATTTACCAGTTGCAGTTTTCTTATCACTGGAATTTCATTCATCATTACCCTTTTTTCTGGTGCTTTGGTGCTATATTTTATATAGTGTATTTTGTTAGTATTTTTTGTTAGCTGAAGTTATCATACTTTAGAAGGTCACTTCTCTGTAAACCTTACTTTGTAATATGCCTGCCCTCTGCTTTGTTTTGATGTATGAGATTAGGAAGCTAGCTTGCGGTGTTAGGGTGAAGAATTGGGAAATGTTCCTGTAGGTTATAAAATCAATTGTAAACCTAAAACTGGCTTGGAAGCATGGATGTAGTCTCCAGATATCATTATCTTTTACAGATTTGCCTAACACCGTCAAACCTGGTCGATTTGCCCCCACTTAAGATGCTATCGTTACTAATTAATGCTTTTTCCCTTTTATACAAAACACTGCTAAGAGGATAAGCTAACCCGCTTTAGCTGATCATCTGCTTCATCCGAAGGACCAAAAATTATCTGTTTTTTCTGTTTTGCGATATTCCTCTTCTTACTTGTCTCTCAAGGATAATGATGCTATGTTCCTGCGATTGTACTTTCAGGAGCATACGGTCATAGCTTCCGGGTCCACGGCATTGCAACAAACTACGATAGATATACATTTGGTATGGATAAATATACAATACCTATTTAATAATAATAATTAACCAAATGATGGCACTAGGAGCATAAAATTTTCTCTCTTGTTTCCTTTTTGTGGCTTTAAAAACGTTAATTTTTTTCATTTTGCAAGGAAAATAAGTCATATTTGTAAATATATTGTATAATTGAGCACTATTATCTGGTAAAAGCAAACTTAAATAGATCCCTTATAATTTTAAGCAATTTTTCCTTCTTAATTTCGATTAATTAAATATCAAAGAGCTGTAAACTCTTCATTATTGTTCTTTTATCCGCAAGAAATGAAATGTTGTCATTTGCCCATTAAAATGCTCCTACTTACTTTGTGGTTTTGTTTTCGTCCCCTGATGAGCATCTTAAGCGGGTTTTACTGTATTTGCTTACCAAAGGATGTGCTGAAACCAGGTGTGAAGATTTTTTTAATGTGGAAATTTTCATTTCAGTTCAGTTGTGTTTATATTTGTTATTGGAATGCTCAAGTCACACCTAATTCAGAGGGTAGGTGTGAACATTGATGAAAGAATAACGTAGGATGTGAAATCAGAGTAAAGATAGAGTTTGTGAGGAGCATAATTGATGCAACCAAGAGAAGGGAGATTCAGATGGTGAGCCAACCTAGGCCCCAGAACTTTAAACTGATAGAAATATAAGATAGAAATGGTCAAATGTAGCACGGTCAAATGGGGCTTTGCTATTATTATTGAAACCAATAACTCGGACAACTACAAAATTTACTTTATATTTTTTTTCATGCGCATTATTTTTACAAGAGTAGTATGACGATATTTATTTATTTACATTTTTACATGGGTTACTTCCACCTCCTTCCGAGGCCAAAACCCTTTTTGCCATGGTGCTATTCGACTAGAAAAGACTGAATGACTGCAAAGGCCTAGTCTAGCGCGAAAGAGAAGGTTCTCTCTCTCACTCCCGCATAAGCGTCGAACCAATGTCGTGGTAGCGAGTGAGGGAATCAACTCGCAGGGGTTGAGGTAGTGGTAGGGGAGGTAATTTGCCCAGGCCGAGTCCCGTGGCATTCCGTGGCGCCACAGCCATGGTGGCAGTGTTTGTGCATGCCTGGTCTAGACTCATACTCAAGCTCGCAGTCACACCGTTGAGCGGAGAACAGCCGTTAATGGCTGACCGACAAGCCAATCAGCTGCAAAAGTGGTTGAGAATCCACGAGTTCAAAACGCTCTCAAAAATTTTTAGTATTCGTTCACCTTTTGTTATAAATAGGGAGGAAGAGTCGGAGCCACCCAAAGTCACCAAAAGTCTGCCACGGTCGGCGCAAGATTATCGAAAAATCGCCACAATGGAAAGACCAGAGCAGGTATCAGTCTTTGTTGCTCTTAGGTGGGAGGTTTCTGACAGTCGACCTTAGATTTAAATTTATGGTTCAGAAGAAATTTGATCTGGAAGTTACAGGCTGTGATTGATTTTGTTGGCATGTTAACTGATTACAATTTTGCTCTCAATTGCTGTTTGTGTTTTCATGTTATAGTATAATTACAGTTTTTAATGCTATGACTAATAGCTTTCTTCTTCCAAGTTTTCTTAGCTCCTATATTTTATGATAGAGGGTCTAATGGCATGGTTACTGTGGCTAATTTTAATTTTGGTTGAGATAGGTACTGTTCTTGTGGACAGGAGGAATCTAGTTTAATGGTTAATGGTAAGGCTCTGGGGGTTTTACAGTTAACCCCCAGAACCTTACCATTAACCAGTTTAAGACAGAAATTTTGACGTAAAAGATTAGTATTTGTAGTTCTAAATTATTTTTAAAAGTATTTATAAGTAATGGGAATATTCTGTGGAAAGTCAGGTTATAAATTGAAAGCTCCCTTTGAGATAGTAATGTTATGGAGGAATTCTTGATGATGGTAAGAAATCGTGCCTACTAATTTTTCATCAAAAGGTAAATAGAGGTGTTGTAGTGAATTGTAAGATGTCTTATAGTTGCATTTCAATTTACCTGTACATAAGTGGATCTAATTTACAATAATTACTTGAAGGAATTCTTTGATATGTATACTTCTGAATTTTTTGGAATATTTGAAACAGATTTGTAATTTTCCTGCATTGAGTATAAGGCTCCAATCCAGTTGTATTCATGGTGGTATAAAAATTTTCTTTTCTGAGTATTTTGTAACTTGATCTTAATTTACGCTCCAGCATGAAAACATACTCCTGGTGCACAATGAAGAGGGCTACAACCTGTTGCAGAAATGTGTCGGAATCCATAATCTTGAGATGGTTAGATGGATTCTGTCTAGACATGCTGACGTCAACAGAGGAGCATGCTCCTTACCTCTCCATATAGCATGCCTCAAAGGGTATGTTGGTCTCACTTTATCATATGGAATTAATGAAATTTGTCTGGGATTATCTGTAGAGAGATCTCAGTCAAATTTGCCTTAGAAAAATATTTACTTTAATTAGCAGTATAAGTGTATCTAAAGATATTACTTTTCCTTGTTAAAAGATTTTAAATATCTTTTTCCTATCATAGTGCCTCTAACAGTAACTATTCATCCAAGATTGATTTTTCATCAAGCCCTTTGTATTAGTCTTATTTTCAAGGGGAATTATGTTTTATCACATAGTTTGAAGTGTTGGGAGGGTTATACATTTTCGTATTACGTTTGCCCATATGCTTTCCTATTAATTTCTAAAGAAACATAAAGGAAAGAGATAAAATTAGAATATATATTGAATGTGTTAAACCTATATTTTTCTTTAAAAAATTGGAGATATTAGTCAACAAAATGAATTGGGTGATTAAAAACTAAAACTGATGTAGAACTTTCAGAGTTTGAATGTACAGTAGAACCCCGATCCATCGGTCCCGCATTTGTCGTTTTCCCGGATTTATCGTTTATTTTCTATAGTCCCGACTTAGGCCCATAAGGAGACATGTAAAGTAATACCGCATTTATCGTTCATCGAAATATGATTTTCCCGCATCAATCGTTCAGATGTTTGGCCCAATCGAGGAAGAAAGACAATGTATTAGGAATAGCGACGAAAATTTTCTTTGAGAGCTTGGCATGAACTTTTTTTAAGGCTGTCGTAACACTTGCTCAAGACGGCCGATTTTTTAAACACATCAGGGGCTGTTTTATTACATTGTATCCTATTGGAAAGCTTTCACATGGGTGTGCGTACGAGCCCTGTTTGTCCATCTCAGTTTACTGGTATATTTCACCCTGTTAGTACCATCTCTAGGAGTTCAGATCATTTTTTTAATTTTTAATCTTTAGGGGTTTTCTTTGGATAAACTTTCGTTATGTATTCAGTATCAACTGAGTCTACATTTCCCACTTTGATCGTTTTCCCGCATTCATCGTCTTTTTCTCTTGGTACCTTCAAAAACGATACATCGAGGTTCTACTGTAGATTCTTACAGAAAGTCATCGATTGATTATAAAGGGACTAAATTTTCTCTATCTAATGTCATGTGTTGAATTCTAGAAAAGATCAGTGAGAGCTTGTTTAAAAAAATGAAAACAATGGTGTTGTATATCAGATATATTCATAAACGATAATAATAAATGGATGGTAAGATCTTCTTCTGATGGCTACAATTTTGTAATATTCAATCTTTTTTTTGTCTCTTATAAAACTTTCCATTTGGTCTTAATCAGCAGCTTAAGGTCTCTCTGTTTACAGACTCAGATGTGCTTTGCTGCTGTAATCCAGCGATACCTGATCTTGTCTGCTAAATTCAATTCTTTACTTCCTATTCATAATCATTGGAATGAGATAATCTGTCGTTGCAAATATCAGACTTTTATCTCCATTTCATTTCTATTGATGGAACCTTTTAGTTTCAGAAAGCAATCTAATAAGTGAGGCCAAGATTACCAGTTTCTCTTGTCTGTACATCTTTTTCTCAGGGCTCCTCATAATTGTTGAAAAGTTAGAAATTTCAATTTTGGTATATACATTGGATATAGTTGGATTTAGCTTTTAAAGGAGTGCAAATGTAAATCAAGAAGTTATATCAAGCTATAATGCTAGCTAATGAGCTAGTCTAAGAGTAAAAAAACAAGATCTTTCTCTTTATGGATAAATACTCTTGCCAAATGGGATTTTATCTTTTTCAGTACATTTTTAAAGATTTTATTAAAATTTGTTTTTTTTTTGTTTGGTTTTAGAGTGAAAGAAAACGAAGTAATTTGAGAAATAGAAATAATTTTCATTTTCATTTGGTACAAGTTTACATATTTTGTATGAAAATCTTTAAAAAATCAGATGTGGAAACAAAATAAGAACTATACATAGTTTGAGAGGAATGAAGAGTAACTATTTTTACAATGCTGTAGTACTCTTGCTAATTTTTAAAACATTGGTTATGAAGCCACCCTTCATGGCTGCAGGTTCTTGACTTTTGATCCACTGTTATCAATTCAATTTGGAATACAAGGGCAATTGGAGCTCCTCATGCTATATAGTATGGAAGTGGCCCGATAAATTAATGATTTGGGCTACCAACTGACAATATAGAGGATTTTGTCTGTCCTTGCAGTTTTTTCTAGGTGCACTTCTGTGTGTGCAAAATCCATTTTCTTTCTTTACCTCTTTTATTAGATGATTGGCCATTTTCTATTTGACTAAGAATGTTTCGTTGTTTCATATTCAATACTTTGTTTCACTTATTTTGTTTAGTATTACATTACTATTAGATTATCAAAATCACTGTAATTTGTTTTGTTTGCTAATAATTTTACTTTGCTATTGTGTCTTAAATTTATTTTTTGTAGATACGTAGACATAGTGGAAGTCCTTCTAAAACATGGAGCAAGAATTGATGTGGAAGCCAGGATGTGCTGGCCTGGACCACACAACCAGAACTGTGAAGAGCGAGGAAAGTACTGCGGTATGTTTTGATGCTAAGAATATATTTTTAAAGAGTATTATGTATGTTTCATAGAAGTTTGTAAGGATAGACAAAATTTTTATTTTTCATTATCGTTCCCGTAAAGGCTTTTGAAGAAATTTTAGTTAAAGTTCTAGGTATGGAAGGTCTGGTATAGTAAGGTGTATTCCTAATCAATGATTGAATTTCATTTAGGAATCCATGATGAGCCAATTGCAGACAGGTCAAGTGAAAAACTGCAGAGTGCAGTATTTTATGCTATTGATGGAGATCAGGTAGGTTTTAAACATGGTATCTCTAGCTATAAGGTGTAACGTGATGCCTCCAACATACCTCATGAACCTTGGATCATTTTTGTATTTAAAAATTGTTATAAAGAATATCAGTATCATTTTAGGGAACACTATTCTTATAGAAAGTGAGATTTTTAAACTTTGTCAAATGTATATCATCAATTTCTGAAACCAACTGGATAATTTCAGGTGGATGTTCTGGAGATGTTGATCCAGCAACGTGAGGACCATTGGCATCCTTGGCAGCATAAAAGACCTCTTTTGTATATTGCATGTGAACGGGGTGCTTGGAAATGTGTGAAGTTTCTCGTTCAAGTTCGTTCAGAAGAAATCAATGTGTGTTATGATGAATATTACCCTATTCATCAAGCTGTTTTTCATGACCTCAAGTTCCTTCAACTTCTCATCAGTTCTGGTGCTGAAACTAGGGTAAGTAGTGTTCTTTCCCATAGTTTGAATACAGTTAAATTCTGTTCTAATGCATTTTAATAAATAAATAAATAAATTTCACTTTACTATGGCTTTAGATATACGGCAGATCTCGTATCTCTCAAAATGATTACTTAGACTATTTTCTTTGAATACAGTTTATAACTTAGTGATTAATTTTATCTGATGAGCCTACCGATGCATCTCAATGGTGATTACTACTCAAAGTGATTATATCTACCAGGTTGGATACATATGAAGTTTATAATGGGATAAAAAAGACAGGCACTATTACACCAAAGGAAAATATTGGATTATTCTCAGTGAAAATAAAATATAATTGTGTGATAAGTAGTGGAATCGATTAATTTTACCCTCAGTTTTTATTCCTAATTATTTTAGATTTGTGGTACAGTATTTCAGAATTAGCAAGATTGGATTTTCTCAGTTAAATATATATTTAATGGGAATTTGTTGTCACAGGTTGACCTTCATTCCATACCGCAAGTATTAGTAGCCTAAACCTGCTATCTCCCAAGAGTATTGATAATTAAGATTATAATCTTTGAATCAGAGACATTATTATATCATTAAATAGATTAGAATGAATGGAAATTATTATTATATGATTAAATAGGCCAACTGGATATGATAGAAAATGACTTCAACTACAGGTGAAAAAAATTTGGAATATTGAAAGTTATTTTTTATAATTCACAAAGAGTATATATTTAATTATAAAAACTGACAAAATTAAACGAATCCTGTTCTTTCTCAATTTTTTCATAATTTGGATATAAAGAAAGGGTAGATATTTTTATATCAAGAACCTTTTTTGTCGTCTGACATTAATTCTCTACTTTAAAGATTATCAATTTTCAAAAATATGACATCCAGAAGTTATTTTTGGCTGTAAGGTGAACCTTATCTGGCTACATGTGACCTGAGACCATGTGTTGTGTTAGTCTGATTTAAATCATGTATGAATAAGCCCTTTGAGCTGTTAAAAATTAATTAAAAACCAAAGGGAGAATTTAGTTCCCAATTTTCATATCAGGTACATATTATCATTTCTTAATTCCTTTATATTCTCAGTTGCCGGTCAGTATAGATATTTATAACCATTTTATTTTTAGAAAGTGTTATTTTAAGAACGTTTCACTTTTATTTAAAAGATGAAATATCTTGTTAATTTTTCAGGTAAGAACTGCCACAGAGCAGATGACGTTACTTCATCTTGTGTTTCTTCGTGGTCGGAAAAGTGCAGAAGGAACTCTTGCTACTGCTCGTCTGCTTTTGGAAAATGGTTTGCGTGATCTTATCAATGCTCCAGATTACCTGGGAAACACTCCCCTGCATGGACTGATTATCCGGTATGCGCTAGAGGAAGCCAGATTTGGTTATGATCATCAGGGTGACGGGGGAGGACCTCCTTGGACCAAATGGGATGCTTTGCATTTGGTGAGTCAGGGTTTCTGCCGAACCAGGAAAAATCAGGATATTTGGTAGGTGTTTTAGAAATATTTTTTCTTAGAGAAATCTTCTGAGTGCTATTTTGAAACCTCGCATTGTTTCCATGAAGCATTCAAAGAAGTCTTTGTGATAAGCTGTATGATAGTTAATTATCATCAATGCTCTTTTTTCATGTTCTAAAATATAGCAAAATCTCTGTAATAAGCAGTTTTTACTTGGGAGAGTTAAATTGTCTTCATTATACTGGTACAATATTAGCATGGAGTTATTGATAAACAATTGCTTGGGAAGTCATTTTTACCATCACCTTTTTTCAGGAACAAGCACTGCAGTAAATTAGTGAGCTTCCAATGATTACTCTTATAGAACATTAGAAAATAATCTGCTGACAGAATTTCTCATATAATGGTTGTATACAATTTGTTTATAATAAATTAATCAACTATATTCTTCATTAATAATGGCACATCTGAACATTGAAAATAGTTCTTTATTATTGGAAAAGTTAAGCTTGGAGTGAACATAGATCTAAACATCAGCTCACTGATAAATATGTCACATATCATTTAAGTGTCTTTTATTGTTCAGATTAAATAAATATGTAAAATATGTTGTCATGAGTGAGTTCAGAGGTAAATATTTTCCTTTGAAATTTTCTACTTTAGAGGTAAATCATAATTGTAGTAAAGAAATGGATTAAGTTGAGATGAAGGGCCTGCAGTTAGTAAAAAAGACTGCTGAGTAAGCATTTAAGTTTGTTTAAATTTACTTGAAGAAAAAGTTAATTAGTTTGATTCAAAATAAAGTAAGCCCTATGTGACGTCATAAGATTTGCCTCACAATTATTTTTATGTATTCATATTAGGTGTGAATTATTTAGTCGTTAGATGCCCCTGGTTTAGAAAATTTGTCATCTCTTGTTTTTCAGAAATAAGAGAAAGCATATTCTCAAAGTATCATTTTAGAAATCCAACCTAACCTAAGATGGTAGGTTTGTGAAAGATTACAAATATCATGAATGTTTTCTCAGTATAGCATAAAGTTATCTTTTAAGTATATAGTACGTTGCCAGATAACTGCTTCCCTCTACCTCTTGTTTCTCTGACAGTAATTACTAGTTATTTAAACATTAAAATTATCTAATTTGTACAATTGGAAAAAATGCGATGCTTCACTTGTGAAGATTATTGCACATGTGCCTGTTGATTGGCTGATGTCGTTTCAATTATATTTGAGGGTTACAGAATATATGACTGTAATATATACTCCTTGAAAAGTGCAAATTATTTCTAAGAATGTTTCAAAGATTCATAAGATGTTTAAATAAAATAAATTAGGTTTTCATGTGTTAGTTCAGCGTAAATTGATTTTTAGGTTTTTGTGTTCGTGGGCATTAATAAATAAATTTCATATGTTTGCAATATATTATTTTTAGAATAAATATATTTTTTAAACTTAAAGAAGAATATTGAAACATAACCCCCTTGCCACGCACCACTGGCAAATTGCTGGGTTTAAATGTAAATTACTATTTTGTTATCATTATAAATATGAAAACTTGTCATCTTTTTATTCTAATTGTTTTAGTAAAAAGCTTAAGTTCTCATCTCATCACCCAATCTTTTTATCAGTTGTGATTTTTTTACAGTTTTTATTCTTTTTTTATAAATAATTACACTGGTTGAGAAGTCATGCAGCTGTCGACTCTTAATTTAATTATCTGATAAATTTAATTTCCATTAACAGGTAAGGCACTTACTGCTGAATGGAGCTCGTCCTAGTATAAACAGGCCTGGAAATAGTGCTCTAGCGTGTGTCCTTCGCCATGTGAAAGACTGGGAGTTCAGGTTTGAGCTTTTGGACATGCTTCTCCAAGAGGGTGGGGATCCGGGAGTTGCAGGGAGGGATGGCTCTGTTCCTCTGATGGTCTGCCTCGTACCTCTTATCAACAAAGATCACTTGCATCACTTCACCCATAACATGGAGGTAAGCCAGCCTCAGAACGCCCCATTATTAATTGCATCATCACTTTTAACCCATTAACCTTCCATCAGTCGTGCCTATTTTCATAACATGAGCAGTCGCGCGTTATATTCCATACAATAGATCAGTTTTCGGCCAAAATTGTGAAATTTATTGAACTAATTATTATTTCTGAGTGCTAAACTTTAGGTAATAATATAATTTAAGAAGTAAACAACTTTTAATAGAAAATATTATTATTCACCTTTATTCATTTACATGCGTTCAGAGAGTACCTAAAAAGCCAGATGTCTATTAGTTCCGAAATTGAAATGCGCCTAATAAAGTTTAAGAGGAAATAAGTGAAAAACCATGTAAATGTTATAATAAGCAAAAATAGAGTTCACCAACGGAAAACTTCCCATTGCAGTCGCGCATTGTGTGTTACAACAGTCGTCTCTTCACAAATTTACTCGCTTTCGCAGTCGATTTAAGACTAAAAAGAAGCATTTGATGACTTTACAAGTTAATGGTAAGTGCGATAGAGGAATAGACCCAGACATGAGGTTCAAGAGACCACCCAAGTAGAAACGGGACCCGAAAAACCATCTGTGTTGTACAGAATACAAAAGTACGACTGACGGAGGGTTAAGTAGGGTTGTCAACTATGATCCATGGCCTATAAAAAATTTTTGATGATATGAATCATGCTGAAAATACATTCATCGCTGTAGGACAAACTTTTCCTTTCTTTTTAAAGAGATTTGGTTTAAGCATTTTGCTTAGCAACAATTTTAGGGGTGAAAATGTTATAGCACTGTTAACGTGATATAAATTAAATAAAGGCCCAATTTTCTAATAAACGGATAAAAGATGGAGTGCAGTTACTTTGAGAAGTTTTTCACACTAAATTCGACTGTGTGGTGACTCATTTTGCTTCATCATTAAGTCCACACTCCTTTAGATGTGCCACACAACAATTAGGGAAGCAGGTTGCATATGAACAAGGGGTAAATATCTATTAAAATTCAATTATAAATAACCTATCCGAGATAGTCTAAAAAGAAGAGGTTCCAGAGAATTCTAAAATAATTTGTAACAATCTATGAGCCTGATTGAAAGAATGAGTCGAGTATGAAATGTTGTATTCCTTTTTTAATATTTGAAGTGCTTGGTTGCATATCCAAAAGGAAAACATGCAAATTAATCTTTATCAAAAGTAAATTCTGAGCCAAATATGCTGAAAATATATGCAGGACTATCATAGTAAGAAGTAGTACGAATAAAAAAATTACCTTATTATTGAGTTTGATTTTTTCATAGATATTTGACATTTCAAGTGAAATCAAAAAAGTTTCCCTTGATGCACTAATGGGTTGATAAATAAATAATCCCAATCACTTTTGAAGTCCAAATATCACTCACAACACCAACTACCACTCATCACTTCTTTGCTAAAAGCTGTTTTCAGCATTAAAATATTTCTGTTATGGTTTTCCCATGTCTGAAACAGAATTTCATGCAACGATGCAGTTCCTCGAGTTTGCTTATTTTTTTAAAATTGTTTCAAGTAAAAAAAACTTTCAGACAAACTGCCATAACTAGAAACTAAAAATTTTATCAGCAGATAGAGGTTACTCAGGAGAGATGAAGGTTTTGAATGCTATCTACCAGAATTCATTTGCATTACAAATGACCTTGTAATTCAAAGTGTCCTTTAACTTTTTGAACTGGCCCCTTACATTGCTCAGTGGTGGATAATGGAACTAGGATGCTGTTCTCATAGATTTTGATGTTAACACAATGGAGCATAGAAACTGTATCTAAATCTAATCTCTAATGCTGAGACATTTCCGACTAGTCAATCGCTGATTAGCTGCTGCATGAAATGTGCGTAATGAGTATAAGTACCTGAGAAAAGGTTTGAGTTAACGCTTGCAGATGTTGCTTTATCCAATGCAATTATTCCCTTGGATTTTGTCATCAAAACAATGATCCTAGATGTGGTAAATAAGTAGGAAAACTCTACATTTAAAAGCATGTTTTTTTTCAAAATTTAAGGCAGCTCTAAGACAACACTTATAACTTTCATAGAGATCAAGTGATATCTAAAGCATGTTTTTTTTCAAAAGTTAAGGCAGCTCTAAGAAAACACTTATAACTTTCATAGAGATCAAGTAAAGTAAAGTAACCTCAACACAAAACAATCTTCTCTTGAAGCCATATCTCTAGTTTATTTCTCCTTGAATAAATGGGAAGAGTGAATTGAAGGGAAACTTTTGAAATCAAATTGTTTTCAATTATAATTTTTCTCATCCTCAGGTATGCTACAAGAATTGTGTTCGCATCCTGTGTGAGAACGGTGCCAATCCAAACTGCTCTTCCCGCTCCACGCTTACTCCACTGCATGTGCTAGCATTCGCTGCTGGAGAGAATATAGCGCTTTCAAGCCCAGAGGAGAAAAAACAAAAACAGAAAAAACAAAACTTTTTATTTGTTTGTCAGCTCCTGGAGCTTCTTCTGAGGCATGGTTTGGATCCGAATGTTAAGTTTGGACAGAGAACTCACCATGTCCTTCATTCTCTTGTAGATATGGTCCAGGTAAGAGTAACATTAAAAAAAAAAGAAATGGTTTTTTTATAACAAAAAAAATTTATTTACTATATTTAGCCATCTAAACATATTGTTGAATCAGGTAGAAAGTAATTTAGTAAGCTTCTTTTCTTGAATTCAAGAAGAAAGTTTTGAACCATTGCTTTCGTTCATAAACTTATTCTCCCTTTTGGAAATTATACATTGGTATGGGAGAATTAAAACCCTACTCTCCTCACCCTAAGATTATCCGTGTATATTTAAAGAAATAGAAACCAAAGAGACATTTTAAAAAAGGCTATCTTTTGCCATGGATTGTACTAATGTTGACTAGCATGTGTAAATGAAATAACAAGACAAGCCCTCAAAATCACATGATGGGCTAGTGGAAAAGTGGATTGATATAGAAAAACAATAACATGAATCAAATGATTTTAATAGTTTACTCCATATTTTCATCACCTGCTGTTAAGGACAGCATTTTTTCTTTTTTTCTAGTTTGATTATTGTTGTTATAGTTTTCCTCTCCATGAATGTTTTCAATCTCCATCGCAGATGACATTAAATATTAACAGAAGAGCTATTCAATGGATACGAACTCCAAACTACAATTTGTGCATTTTTAAGTTTTGTATATTATTTAATTTAATTGAAATTATATCTGCACAAAAATTTGTTGCCATTTGCTGACCATACCATACCAAAATCATACTAATCCAGTCCTGTATAAATTAATGTTAATGTGTATAAATTAATGTTTATGTGTATAAATTCTCTTAGGTAGATTATGAATGATATTCATCCACTGCCATGCAATAATGACTGGAAAAACTGTTATGATATAGTTTTCAATGTAGAAGACTTGATAAAACAGAAATAATTTGATTTTATTCTGAATCAACATATATCTTCACTATTAAACTGGAAGTCCATTATAATGAGTACGGCATATAGCAAGAGTTGTATTAGAGAGAGTGATTTTTTGGCTGTTGTCCATCTCATAGCAAAAAGAATGGGGAATTAAGTCTATTATAATGAGTGGTTATTTTTGAAGTATCAGTATAACAAATACCGTGTATAGAGAGTGATTTTTTTGGCTGTTGTCCATCTCATAGCAAAAAGAATAGGGAATTAAGTCTATCATAACGAGTGGTTATTCTTGAAGTATCAGTATAACAAATACCGTGTTTCTGTGTAGTTCTTGCAGGAGGCTTATCTTGGCATTGTCAATTGACGTTAGATACAAAGTCATACAAGCAAATGCTAATATGAGGCGCATTATCTCTTCAAATTATATAGCTTATTTATAACTTCAAATATCATTTAATGCTAGGATTATCGTCATCTAATTCATGCATTTCTTTTTCACAAGTTTTACTCTCCCTCTCCGTACACCCTATCACCTCATCTGTTTCTTTTCGGCAACGACTCCTCTAGTCTCCACCAGAATTTTTAATTGAGTTCCCATCATATTGGCATCCACCCATGGGATTTGTTTTCCTTTGAAACTTGGTGCCAAATTGTCTGATTCAGGATGGGAAAGTAGGAGATAAAAGCTGTGCTGATTTGGATGCCCTGGGCAGCCTCTCCCTCCCAACACAGTCATTGCTTATGAAGTGTTTGAATGAAAAATATCTTGAGAAATCAATTTGATATGAATTAGGGGTACCTTTTCCACTTGGTGGGGGGCCTTACACAAATTACATAATGCAATTTGGGGGAAGGGGGGTCAAGGTTTGCGTTACGTCATGGTTTTAGAACTGCAAATAATAGAAAAATTTCTGCATGTTTAAAGTTTGAATTTAAAACTCCTGTGTAGTATACCAGGGAAAATAGGCAGCTCTGATCCGAGTGAGCAAACAGAAGTAGTCGGAGTTCAAATGGAGTGTGGTAGGCCGCACAGGTATTCCCCTGTCTGTTTTGTGTGATGCTAATTATCAACAGGTCATGGCATCGAATCTAGGTGAAATGTATGAATGGCCTTTAAAATTGAAATTGTTTGTTAAAAAGTGAATTATTATTGGAAACTTGAAATCTTTCTTTCTTGAATATAAGCCCAAAACTTTTCACAAAGCATATAAACGAGTGGAGGTGGGGAAGGTCCCCTGTTACATGGGGGAATCAAAAATTGGAGAATTTTGCATTGCATAATATGTGTACGACCCCTAGTGGACATTGCTCTTTCATCAGTCGATCGTAAGATGTCTGTGCAGCACTCTAGTTATGGTTTTTGAATCTATGAAATAATATTTTTGAAGCAAATGCACTTTTTTTGATACATTCTGAAGCATTCGTGTAAGAATAAAAAACCCCTTCAGTTCCATTCCTCTACATTCGCCACCCTTGGATTCAAGAGTACAGAAATTTTGAATTAAAAATCGGCTGTAACAAGTACACTTTATAACGAGTACTTTTTAAAATTTTTGTCAGCTCTCGTTATAACTGGCTTCTACTGTAATATATTCAATCAGTATACTGAATGAATTAGCTTCATTATGTTACTTGTGTGAAGGGTAGCATTCAATTCTTTTCTGCCTTTTATGTGCTGATTCTATTTCTCTTTTTTGGACATGTGACTAGTTTCATAATATATCTCATAAAAAACGGAGAGAAATTTTCAAATAATAACCTTACTCAAAACATAATTGCAGATTTATTTCTGTCACATATATTTTTGTAACTGTGAAAAAAATGAAATCGTGAAGCTATTTCTCCTGTAATTGTAAAGTAATTAACAATTTATTTAATTTAAATTCCTCTCAGTATTATGAAGATAATATCTGTATTTATATATTTATTTATTTTATTATTATAGTATCTTTATTTAATTTATGCTTTTTGCAATAAGTTTTTATTATTGTCTTGTTCAGTTTAAATACCAACTTAATTTTACTGTTTTGAGATGAAATTTTGATTTCTATCAGTTTTCAGAATTTTTTCTGCTACAGTTAGTTACGTTTATCATTTTTATTCTGTAAGTGATTAATTTTGAATTAATATACTCTTGTTCAGAAGCTACTTGTGAGTTAGTGTGCCTATATGCTCACACGCTCTCAACAAATTTCCTCATCAGATATTTCTGAGGGGCATATTCATGTAAACTTCAGAAAACTAAAATTATTGAAACAAAAAAATGTATGCTTGAAAATTCTTCTGATAAGATTCTTCATTATTGTTTTTGCCAAATCGCATTGTAAATCCTAACACTTGTTTTTTTCTTCCAGAATGCTCGCGAGCCTACTGATCTTGATTACATATATGATCTGACGCTTACTCTGCTCAAGCATGGGGCAGATCCAAACGTTAACGTTACCTCAGCCCCCCCTACTCCCCCCTCATCAGCCAGCTCATCAGCGTTGAGGCGTGATGAAGACGTGATCTGTCACTCGCAGTCTTCCATGTTCCTCCGAAGAGGCAACGTCCAGCAGGGTTCAGCTGCTGCCTCTTCATCTCGTGGTGCCTACCCTAGTGACGCTAGGTCTTCGAGTGGACGTTATGGGTATGTGCAAAGCACCCACCAGAGAAACCCTGCGGAGCATGTTCTGTGTCAGTATGTGTTACTCCTTTGCCGAGGGAAAGAAGAGTTTCTTCTCGATCCTCAGATGCGCTTCGCAAACCTCATTTGGCTGTACTACCTCAGCATGGGACACCAAGAACTTTACTCTTGTCTCAAGGTGAGTGATTCAATCATGGATTTCAATTTTCTGTTTCCATCTCTTTCATTTTCGCTGATAGTGAGCTGTGAGTTTATTTTCTTTTGTGGAACATTACTATTATATGTGTTGGTGATTTGCATAAAGTAATGTTAAAAACTGTGTTTTATGGTCAAAAGTTTTAGATGAGAGTAAGTTCCTAGGGAGTTTAAATGGGGAGTTTGATTTTTGAGGAGGGATAGGAAAAAAGGAGTGACAAGGAAAGTAATCAGATAGTTATTGAAAGAACGTTGTACTTTAAAAATATTCTCAACCCTTGTCCCATTCTCTGGGAAAAATTAAAGTTTTGGCTTTTACATTCTATGTCAAATGTCTTCCAAGTCAGACTAGTTTTGAGAAATATTGAGTTAAACAAATGTAATGAAACATCATTACATCCTGAATTTTGAACCATAAATGTTCTCATTCCCGCAATTGCATTCCTTATTCGTTTCCCCCCTCTGACAACCAAATTGATCTTCTATTTATCCTTTCTCCTCTAGTCTTTCTGTTTAAAACACTTATGCCCCTTTCACACACTACGGTTTTGTCTGTACGGTCGGTCATAAAATGGTCACAAAACCATCTGATCAATGCTTTTACACACATGAGATTTTGCCTTTCAGAGATAGTACGGTCGAAATGAAACCGTGAGGAATATCTCTTTGTGAACTTAATTCCTTGCCTACTGTTTCGCTCTCTCCTCATTTTCAAGGTTTTACATTATGGATCGGAAGCAAATAGCAGTATTGTGTATGTTTTACCGTCATAGACTGAGTCGATATGCATAGGTTATTATACCTTTTATAAAATTATCTCGATTATGAAAAGAAATGCTAGGTAAAGGTAAGAATTTCTGGTTCAAATATCTGTAATTTTTTAAATTACTTGCAAACTTCATCTACATTTACTACATCTACAACTTGGGCTTATAACAAGGAATAATTGCCAGCTTGTCCATATTTAAAAGCAATAGAAGAGGAGAGGGTAATGGCAAGGGACCACATTGAAAAAGGACATTGGAGATAAGGATTGAGAATACTAGAAAAACTTATGCCTTTATTAATACCTTCTATTTTATGAAGCAGAAGAAATATGTTTCCTACAGGTGGCGAATTTGGTAGTTTTGTAGATGCAAATTTGTTTGCAAATCCTCCCTGCAGGTACACCACTATGGTGGACATGGAAGACCCCTCCGGAGACCAATTCTTTCTCTGTAAACGCGAGCGTGGGAATCGTGCGAGAGTTCACCTCAGTACTGTACTCTTTTCTGGAATTTTCTAATGGCATTTTAGTGTTGAATATTTTGAATCTCCTGCTTTGTACCTCGACAAGGTTTCCTCAACGAACATTTGTCTTCTAAAGAATATTGCTTAGTATGATAAAACAATATCTCAGCAAGTGATTGGTGTATTGCCGATAGTAGAAAATATATAATTAGAAGTACATTTAAATTAGAATTTGTCAACATCTTATTTAGAAATATTCAACATTGTAAATCCTGATAGGGCAAAAGTGAGGCATATAATGAAACCCCCCCCACCAACAACATCTTACAAACTTTCATAACAACAATTTTTGCCTGGCAGCGGTCGCGTGTCAAGAAGAAAGAATGATCCTTACTTATTATTAAATGATAAGTGATGTATTTTCACATTCATCAGATATGGATGAAAAAACAATTGATACAAATAGAGTTAAATAATCAAAAGAAGCAAGGAAACAGCAAAGGGTGGCAGACGGCACATGGCTGAAATCGTTCAATGTGAAAGCGTTCATTTAGCATTTAGCACTACTACCAAAATGAGATCGCAAGGGTCCTGTCCCAGTGCCGTCCTCTTCAGTCATTGGGTCGTATGTTACACGGCCACTTTCCGGTCTTTAATCCCTTTTTGGCTGGTGTGTAAGGATCCATTTACTTCTATTGTTTACTACACATGTGACACAGATTAAAACCATGCAGCCCATAGAGTCAAAACCGTCATGTGTGAAAGGGGCCTTAGGGTACATTTTCTGCATTCACTATGAAACTGTTTGTATGATTATCCCCACATTCTATGGCATTACTCTTTCTCTTTGATAGAATCAGAAATGCCTTAGTAAATTAATACTCACCTTCTATCATCATAAATGTTACTGTGCAGACCATTTTGTTTTCTGTTCCCTTTTGTTTTAAAAAGACTTAACCAGAATTTTGTCAACACCGTTTTATTCCCCATCAAATCATGCAGCTCTCTTTCAATTTTGCTGCCTGATATTCCAAATATTGTCGTCTTTCACTTCTTGCCCTCATTTCTATTGTTATATGTACTTGATTTTGAGATATGAGGACATCTGTTAATTCTCCAATAAAATTACTATTTTATGATGGCTTTTATTTTCATAAAATTGGTTCTTTTACTTTATAGTTATCTTCCACTTGAATTTTGTCAAAACTAGTCAGATTTAACTGGAAGATGATATTACACTCAAAACTGGTTTTGTCAATGTATAAATAAAGTTTTTGGATATTTTATATTATATAATTTCAATTTGGTAACTGCTGAATTAATGAATTTTTCTATAATTCATTATAATTATGCTTCATGCTACTCTTGGCTTAAATACAGTAAGCATGTAATTTGTGGAGAACATTTCAAAAGTTGTGATAGTAATCAGTTTAGTTATAACATTTTATTTGCTGTTTTCTTAAGATTGCTCAATAGCATGGAATAGCAAGAAATGTAGGTAATTAATATAAGTCGAATATGTTAATTGTCAACTTTGGAAAAATGTCCTTTTGTCACTATGAAATAAGGGTATTTCTTTAGAGCAGAATCTGTAGTGATATCTTTAGGTATCGCTATAGTTGTGTAGTGATTTCTCAGCTGGCAACTACCATAAATGTTTTTATCATATTCTATTTGAAGAAATAAAATGAAAACTATCAACACTTAGTTGCAGCCAACACTTCCTTGCTTTTAAGCATAGGAAATGGCAGTTCATGGTGCTTTGTGTATTTAAATTTTTTGAGGACCTTTGCAGTATCAAGTTTTGCTTAATTGAGTATTGTAATCATATTTGATTAATTTATCGAATAATTCCTATTTAGCTAAGGTATCGCTGTATGAAGTTATTTCAAACAAATTTCTCCACACAATCAACTGAGCAACTTTTGCAATAGTCTCAATTGGCTAACTCATTTATGTTAATATTTAGGTGCTATATACACATACTGGAGCTGCTGTAGCCGCTCCTGTTCGTGGGGTGTTGTTTAACTTGGTGCGTGAGCTGTACCTCCGCCCTAGAACTCTGAAGCAGATGTGTCGTGTAACTATTTACAATGCAATAGGGAGGTGCCCGGACATGCATGTGTCTAAGCTCCCGTTGCCTGCTTCCCTTAAGGATTACATACTCAACTTTGTGCCCTGATGCATCTTACTCCCAGCACTGTGACACTGATAATGTGCATACAAATGTGCTGGGGGCTACGTGATTGTGCCAAAAGATTGATAAAATGTGTTTGTGATACTGAAGCTGGAAGAAATATTATAGATGAAATATTTTAAATTGTTGATCTGATGATTTCCTTCCTGTGAGCATAGAGACCTATCTATTAGGCTGGTGAAGATTCAAAGAAGCTTATGTTTCGTTTAAAGTTGATTTGTGATGATTATTCTTTGATAGCGTTCCAGTGAGATTAAGTTTTTGGTACCAAATGTAATATTTTAAAAGAATGCTGTGAGTATTCCCTGATCTTCTGGTCTTGTTTTTGTGTTCATTTGTAGATGTTGTATTTTCTCATTTTAGATATTGTTCTTCAGTGTGCGGTTAACTGCCACGAATCTGAAAAGACAAACATGACACTTTAAATTATATATTACCGGTCAAATAAATTTTGTTTGATATGAAATGGCTAATGATTTTGTTGAAATGAGAGGCTGTTGAGATGACAATTTATCATTATTGATCATATTTTTGGCATCAATCTTTTTGCATCCCAGAGTAGTTCGAATCAATGAGTAGACGTTTCTAAGTCAGACATGACATTGTGTGAGGCCTAATTTTTCAAGCTGTGAATTCCTCTCTGATAACTGTGAGGTAGGTAGATGTTACGGATCTTAAGAAGAAGTTTCTAATAATGTTTATTAATATCTAGAAAAGATTTTCAAAAATTGTGTGTTTTGATGAGTGAGTTGTGTATATTTTTGATCATTTATCAACTATAAAAGTATGATTGTTGATCAAAAAGTGTTACTTTAAAATGATGAAGCAAAACCATGAAAAGATAACTCTCTTTTCTCTATGATTGTCTGTTGTTGCAATAGACTCTTGTAAAATGTTATATGCAAGAATTTATAAATATTTTAGTGTGACAGTCCTGTAATGTAATTACAAGGTTCAACTTTATAATTTGGTGCTATTCTTCCTTGTTACTTTCAAGCTCATCTTGTAGGAGCAATATCATTTTGTTTGCTATAAATTTTTTCATAGCATTGAGCTAGAAATGTTGTTAAAATTGAATTTCTTCATAAAGTTTATTCTAAAAATAAAGCATAAGATCTTTTCCAGGTAAATTTCAGTTTTTTTACTCAATATATTCTAGGTTTTTCATGTTTATTATTTATAAATTAAATAAAATTGAATTGAATTCACTATTAAATAAATTTTTAAATTTAAATTAAATTAACTTAAATTTTGTTCACCTTCATAAAATACATAGCATTGAAAAATTTGAAATCATTATGCTAAAAGGAGATCTTTTGGAGTTAACTTGTTGCAACAAATAAAAAAGTGGTAATGTATGTGTGGGCACTAGTGTGTTATTGTTGTTATTGGAGTTAGGACTTGCATCTATTCCTCTTCAGTTTTTTACATCTTTATATTATCCTCTGTAGCATATTTCCACCATTATATTTTGAGGCAATCCTGTAATACCCAGTATCAGGGCTAGGTAGGGACCCTTCCCAGGGGATTCAGACATAATCTCAAACATTTAGTCTGGACTTATTTCCCCATTCTTAGGAGTCATTGGATAGGTATTGTAAATCGATGAATTGATATGAGCTTCACTTTGGCAGACATTGGCCTAATTGTCCTATAGGTGCTGTCTCTTACTCTGCTCTCAGGCAAAAGCCATCATGTGCTTTGTGGCTCAATGGAAGGCATCAATTTCTGTTTGGGTCACTTTCTCTACCAAGAAAATCAAAAAGTTGTAGTTTCTGGTGAATTCTTCCCCTCTCACATCCTGTGCATTTCTTGACTAAAATCCCACTGCAATGTCTCATCCTCTTCATCTTTCTGGTGATGTTGTTCCATTGAAGCCTGTTAATGGGGCCCTTATGTGCCAGCTGCAAGGTGGTGCCTTTAACCCTCATATGGATTTACAAATTTAGTTACGTCGTTGGATTTTCGGCGCCGTAGAGGCGCTGCGGTATTTTTTGTCATTATCTTACAAATTTGGCTCTTCTTAGCAAGTTTTTTTATTGATAATGCTACTAACTTCTATATTCTTTATTTTTAACTGTGTTTTGTTCGATTGAACCCCTTATTACAGAAGTTATGAATAAAAACCTTTAACACTGCATTATTTTCCGTTTGCTGTCAAATAATGACAGAGGCAGTAGAAATAACGCCCTTAGGCTAGCCAGGAATTTCTAAAATCTATTATTGTATTTAGATGAAGTTTTGTAAAAGAACATTGTAAAAAAGAAAAATTTATGATACTTGGATAATAGATGAAAGAAATTTGGCATAGCAAACTGGGCCCTATGTTAAACAATTTTAAATGATTTAGAAAGCTTCATCGTTTAAATATTATGATTATAAATATAATATACCATTTCATGCGTAAAATAAGAATCATTATATGAGTATTGACAGACCGAAATAGCGAAGAGAAAACTCACGTAGCCGCAGCGGCGCTGTAAATCCAACGACGTAACTTTTTCCATTAGTGGCCTATAAAATGAAAACTATACGCACTATGCGGGCAAAATTAAACTTGTAGATTAGGAATGCAGAAAAAATAGACTACTGAAAGTTTCAGCAAGATCCATGGGATTGGGCAGTATTAAAAGCATTTTAAAAACCACGAGCGCCGCAAAGGCGCAGAGAATCCATATGAGGGTTAATTATCTTGTGCCAGGGATTGTACAATCCAGCCTTCTTCAGGTAAATGCAGGAGCTGTGAGCCAATCTCCACCCTCCACCCCCAATATATCCAAGGCTTCATTGGGCTGACTCCCCAGAATATCTTCTGGCTAGACCACTCATCACCGGTACATTTGAATCCAAACTTCTTGTGATGCTGTATTCAAACAATGTCTACCTGAGCCATTTACTGGGAAATTGAAAATGAGTTTTCCAGGTGTTGATTTGCCTGGCAGCAGTAGAAGGCCTTCCTTCCAGATGAACAAGTGGTGCAAAAGAAATCCCACCATCACTACTTCCCATGCGGTCTAAGATTGAATGTGCAAGCAACTTCCAATGCACAGTATCTTCCTCCTTGATTAGCCTCTAAGCAGTTCAATGTGTAATTACTGGTTTTCTTTATTGTTATGATAGTCTGTAAATTTTATTCTTTGCACTAATGCCAATGGGTGGTTAGTCCCCAGTGTTAATCTGAAATAAAACAAACCATAGATCTTTGCTCTGCAGTAATTTTGTTCCATAATTGCTTGATCGTTTTCTCTTATAGTACACTGCATTAACAACAATAGAGACTCCAACTTTTGTTAATCATAAGCTTTGCTATTATTTTTGATTGATGGTATGGGATCCTAATTCCCACTAATGATTTACAAAAGTTATTCTCTCTTGCTAAAAATGATGTTCACAAGTAAGGTGTCTGTGTTGGTAGGAAATAATTGTGAGGTATTTACTGTGCATACCTGCATGTACGTTTTCCAAAACATGTTTATCTTCTCATCTCTTCCTGTTTCCCAAAAAACAATTGTGAATAGAGGAATTAATGTGAGCTTTATGATTGAAGAGATGCCAAGTCACATGGGACTGCTGGCTTCTCATTTCAAGATTATATATTTTGGTTCCCTTTTAACAGTGGTAATTATGTTTTAACTGTTAAGAGTGAGAGATGATTTTAATTTCTTGTATTAAGATGTACCATTTCAAAATCTAATGAAGCTATTCGGCTGCCATAGGTTTAATCTGACCTTTTCATAGCTACTCTGCAATTGTCAGTTATGTAATTTTTGTCAACTGGTTTCGAAATCTTGAAATGTTTTATTCTAGCTGTTGAACTAAGTACCAAAAGGTTTCTTGCATGTTTAATTCTATTTCTTAATTATTTTAGTATCACTTTCTGTAAAATCTAGTCTGGATTTTCAAGTGGAATTTTATATAGCTTGAGGGTGTATTTGTTAAAATCAATTTGTTGTAATTGCCCTGATTGATTGTCAGGTATCTGCTAAGTTTTGGTGTTGTATTTCTTCAGCTTCGAAATTTGTATAATTTCATATGATGTTGATAGAAATCATGCAACGCAAAAATGTTTCTTTCAAATTCTTCCTATTTTGTCCTACTATCATGGAAGGAGCTTAATTCACAGGTTAATAAACTCCAGTAAATATATTTTCTACTCCTTTGATTAAGGTTAGGCTAGTAAAATATGCATTATTTGTGATTTTATTATCACTGAAAATGCAAACCACGTTTCTTTTAACAATTCTTTCTTCTTGCATGAATTTAAACTGTCTTTCTTATTGACTTATTTAGAAGCATGAAAATAAGTGACAATCCCTCAACTATGAGTTACTCCTTGTGGTATGCAATATTACAATCAATTTTAGCAATTTCTGATGTGAAATCTACCAAAGAGCTCTCTCTCAAGATGATTTCACTATTACAGTAACAGTGAAAGGACACAACAAAGAGACTGCTTTGATATTTCTTTTTTTGCCTTATGGTATTGTTCACTGTTTTTACATAACATTGTATGTTGTTGAAATAAATTCTGGATTGAAGCCATCATACAAATTTATTTCCACAATAACTTTAGTTGGTGACAATATAAATATGATATCAGGATAACAGACAGGAATTCACCCATTATCTTAATCAAAAATAATTTAAAGAAAGATCAAACTTTAACCTAATTAAGAAGCAGCTATATAAATCTGTACTTCTTGGAGAAAATAAAATGAACATTAGCTTGCCAAAATGAAAAAAATATTCTTAATAGTTTTCACAAACAATTCTTTAAAGAATAATGATTCTTAGAACAAAACATGGTACACAAAAGCAACATTTCCTCAACACCACATTCTTCATAGAAAATGCACTGAAGAAGTAGCTCTTCCACACAAATCCAATAAAATAAAGATAATTAAAAAATTGCACAGCCACTTCACTCTTCATAAAATTTATAAAAGGCCTGATACATATGATTAATCTCATCAATCTCCTGAGATTGCTCTTCCGTTAAGGCCATTGCTTCTGGTGCACATTGGTCTAAACCTTGATAGAATCGATGGAAGGCTAAGACTTCAGCAGATGCATCTTCCAGACTTCTTATTTGAGAGCTCTGCTTCTCCAAGAATTTTAAAGACAAATCTTCATAACTCCTTTGAATATTTCTCTTTTTATGATAGTGGTATTGATCAAGGTCACTAAGTGTTGCAGATATGGATGCCCTAAGAAAAATAAAGGATGCATATAATGACAAAGACAAAATATCTCATTATCATCGTAATAATTGTTAATGCCATAAAACTTTCTAATAATAATCATTAATGATTTGTGGAAGTTCACAGAACTAGATATACTGTTAACATTAAGATAAGAATGATTTATCAATTAAAAGTCTCAAATGCTGTGCTGAAATATAAAAAAATGATCAACAAGAATGAAGAAAATAGAATTGTAAAATTTATGCATTAAATAAGAATATTTCATTCTTGATCTAAAGTGACTGTTGTCAAAATAGAAGACATAAACAGAATAGATGTCACAGAGGAAACTGCATAATCTATGCCATACAAATAAAGAACTAACAAACAGTCATTTCTTACAGGGACATTAAATGTAATACTACAGTTGGCAGTCAAATAACAGCATCAGTAATAAGCATAAATTCCAGCAATAACATAAGATGTAATTCAATCTGAATGTTTCACTAGGCTTCCACTAACAACAGGATACTTAAGATAAACAGATGCTTGGAAATGATGATGAGCTTCAAGAAGGTTCAGGTAAATAAAGAAATGTAATACCTACAGATTTGAGTGAAGTTGTCATTAAAGGCTAAAGAAAGCTGTTTACCCAGTGTTTAAAGACCAAGTAGAAAGCGAACGCCTTTCCTGGATGTATTGGTCGTTCAATTCATCGAGAGCTCTCTGCTGTTCCTTATCTATTTTAAGGCATTCTTCACTGACATGTCTACGAAGAGCTTCGATCTTTTCGTCATACACGCGAGAGCAAGACACAGTCCTTACTCTTTTTTCTGAATTTTCACGCTGTCTTCCACGCCTTGGGCTATTGATTTCGCTAGAAGACAAGGTACGCTTTCTTCCTTTAAACTGGCTTTCATCTTCAGATTCACTCTTCTTCTGATTTTCTCCATTCTGAAACAGGATATAGCAACATATTAAAAAGGCAACGAATCGAACAGTTTTACGGATTAACTTTCAAGGGTGCAAAACGATACCGAATTTCAATTATTCAACACCTTAGAAATTAAACTAATATCAATACAGCAACTAATCACATATCAAACCTGAATGTTGGAAAATTTCTTCCGGCACCAAGCAAAGCATGTCAAATCTTTATTGGGCTCCGGTACAATCAAGTTTCTCCATCTTTCCCTCACTGCCTTATAGCGTTCCTCGTCAGTCTCGAGTTTTTGAAGTATAAGCCAATCCGGATTATTGTTGTCAGCGTTTTCCAAAGGATCTTTACTCACGTAATCTACATCCAATCCCCTTCTTTTTTCGACCTTTTGGGTCACTTCAACCTCTTTCAATTCAACCTCTTTCAATTCAACCTCTTTCACTTCATCCTCTTTCACTTCATCCTCTTTGTCTTCAATCTCTATCACTTCAACCTCTTTGGCTTCAATCTCTATCACTTCAACCTCTTGAACTGCTTCTTTCTTCACTGGTGTAGGAGAGGAAACATCCACGAACTCGTCTATAATTATGAAATCCTGCGAAAGAATTTCCTCTACGCTTAAATTCTCTGATGGATTTGTCGGATTAATGCGGGCAGAATTAGATTGTACTTCTGAATCACTTCTAACAGATTCACTTTTAGGTAGTTTATCATTGTCTGCTTTATCTTCTTGGAGTTTCTCCACCTCCTCGACGGTCTCATTTTCAATTTTATCCATGTGCAAATCTGACGCCTGCATATTCCGAGATAGCACTTTCTTCCTTAAATTCCTGCTGTTAATCTTAATAGGTGTCTGCAGCGCGTTGATTGATTTTAATAAATTTTCCTTCACGTCACAATCTTCTCTTTTCAAAGGCTGATCACTTTTACTCTCGGATATGTAATCATCTTCTTCTTCAAGAAGAGACAAAGAAGTTTCTAGCTGTAAAGATAAATCATCTTCATCAACTTGATCGCTCATTATATACCCAAGAGACAAATTGGAATGACTAGTTTGTAATTTACTAGGGTCCTTAACCCCTTCTCTAAACCCCCCAGTAACTTAACATTAAGAAAGCGTAAAGTTTACCGCCTCCCATCTATAACGATACTCATTTATAAGAAACACGCGAAGCGTAGTGACATATTTGAAATATCCGCGGGAATAATTTGGTAAGAAATTATTCTCAGAAATGTTATTTAGACGGTTTACCCTAACTAATAATGGTGTATAAATACTAACACGTCAATGTGTTGTATTTGGACACACACGGATGTTTAGGTTTGCCTTCATTGGGATTCTGCATTTTCAGACATTGCCTAAGTTATCGAGCTAGATAGCAATCTGTTAACCAGAATATCACTTCTAAATGCAATGGAAACATATTTTGCCAAGTAATCAATTTCTATTGAAGTATGATTAGTTAGTATAGTGAGAAATCACAGGTATAACAAATTTTGGTTTAAAATTCAACATTTAAAAAATTTGCTTTAAAAGTTTCCGTCTGGTGTTTATTCAAGTAGGAGATAATTTACGATTGTCAAACTTTTATTTCTTTAACTTCATCCTAAATCGTATTTTTGGATTCATTTTTACATCCATTAATACTTCCATTACATTTTGGCTGAGCTCTAAGTCAGCAGTCGTATTAAAAATTTTCAAAGCGGATATATCTTCCTTGAGCTCTAGATTGAATTTTAGTTTGTATGTTTGTTTTTCTTTAATTTTATTTAATTTTATTTTTTTTGTAACAACCTTTTCTTCCTGCTTTATTATTTTCTCTTTAAGAAAAAAAAATATTTCCCAAACAGTCCTAAACGGAAAATTTACCAGATACCCAAACCGATTGTCTCTGATTAGCTACTAATATGATGATAGGAATTTAACAGTAAAACAAAAGAATTTGCATTTAGAAATGACTGGGAAAAGTAATAAGGAAAGGATTTAAGTTAAGAGACATTCTGTCCCTATCAAGAAACTAATTTTAATTCGATACTCTTATATTATACATTATTACCATTCTACTAGCTGACACAATTTTTGCATTGAGTCAGGTGGTATTTAAAAGTCATTGATGATGAAGGCATGTTTTTGCCCTTAGTAGAAGCAGTTAGAGGTTCTTTCCTGCTGTTTACTAGGGATAGGATGATTTCTACTGAGGTAGGATTGATGCTGAATAATGGAATTCATCCTGGTCGCCCCTTTTGAATAACAAGAAAAATCTATCCATCTCTGCACTTAAATGAGCATTTTCTTTTCATAGTAATATATGGCTCAGGTAGAAAAGTAAGGGCAATCAACCTCATTTCTCATATTGCATTAATGTCTCATTCCCTCTCCAAAGCTGTTTGTAGCTGACGAAGGAAGGCTTTAGTTAATCCAAAATGCTTTTCAACTGCTCTTTCGTTTGGTGACTATGCAGACACTCTGAGAAGATTGTTTGGTAAAATGTCCATTTTTGGGATGAAATTATTAATTGAAAGTTATCATTAAATTATTTCAATATACCATGTAACATAATTAATTATATAAATTATTTTTGATCAATATTTACTATGATTAGCAATTGAAAGAGATGAAAGATGGCCAAAGCTCTTAAGCAATCCTCAATGTTCACTTATTCAAATTTCGTAGAAAAAAAATGTAGGTGATGTTAGAAAAATTTTACAATCTAGTTCTCTGTTGAAACTCTCTGGCTTATCCAGTGATTAGTTGCCTAAAATGAGAACCATGTTAATCAGTATCATTGTAAAATTAATTAAATATGATACGAAGTTGATGCAACAAGACAGGAAAAATATCTTGAAGATTTATCTGTGATATACCAAAGAGAGGCTTTCTTGATTAAATGCTCCAACTACAAGTTGCCAGAGCCCACCCAAATTCTTGCAGTTGCTGGGGTCATACCCATAAATGTACTAATTCAGGAATAATAGTTCATTCTCCAAAAAAAGTCCTTCCTGGAATAAATAGTGGCCAGGGAGGCTGCTAGAACCATCACAATATAGGCATGATGGAGATATGGTATCAGGTTTACTGAACATGGATCTTAAGGTCACCTCCCCAATGGCTTGATTGACAAGAGGAAAATTAGACCTCCTTCTATTCTATCTCTGCATATTTGCACAGAATGGGAATAAAATAGAATTCAGTCTGTTATCACGGTGATGGAATTAATAAGTTTTTGTTTGATCGAGTGATTTCTACAATATTAGAGTAAGTCATGTGTCACACTCCTCAGTGGATTTTCATTTGATTCCAAGCTGAATAAAGTCTTTTATAAAAAAATCTGCTTATGAAATTCCTGTGGCATTGACATGACAATCTTTGCTGAACATTATACATATCATAATATGTTGATCATAAAATGGATACGTTATTTAGATACTTAAAGGAAATAACATTTTTAATTTGGAGATTGAGACTAATAAGTCTGCTCTAATTTCATCAATGCGAATTGATTTATTTTCATTGGAGATATTGGCCGATTCATCAGGCTCATTGTATCATCTACCCTTCAGCTACTGGATATTATAGGAGACGGATAGGGATGCAGCTTTTTGGAAATGATGAAGGTAGTTTACCCTTGTTTCTCTGAATGCTGTTTGTGGAAAAGTGCAGCATGATTTCCCTTAGAATAGCATTTAGTAAGGAGTAACCAGGATGGAATATTACCCAGCATCATTCATACCTCTGTTGTTTCTTATTGTCACATCCTTGAACAAGGTTGAAATTAAGATAGATGTAATACATTTATCACTATCTACTATATCTATAGCGTATGTCACACTGAGGCGTTTTAAGTACTCACAAGCAGACCATAAAAATGCCTTAATATTGGTAGAAATTATGTTTAAAGTAGGCTGAAGTAAAATAAAATTAAAAAGTACACTTAATGTGTTTTAATTTCAAAGTGGTACTTAAAAAAACATGCCTCATATTATAGAGGAGACTGCTTTATCAACTTTTCTACCAATGTTAAAGCATTTCCTAAATAATCACTTTAAAAGTAAATTTTATCCTTTTGTATATACTTCTTGTAGTAATTAATATTTTGTAATTCAGCTCCTCTTTTTCAAGTATTAGCATTCAAGTCTCTCATGGACTATGCTTGTATTCTGTTAATTAGTACTTGGTGGGATAATTTTAATTTCGAATTTAAATAAATTAACCTACAAGAAGAATTGAAGGGAATCCACAAAAGCACACATATTCTAGTAAAAAAAACAAAAAATGATCCAAAGTAAAAATATTTTTCACCATTATCTATCTCATAATTTTAGTATTGAACATAATCACCTAACTCTATGTATTTTGGTATCTTGGTCAAATATCAAAGGAAATTCAAGTAATAAGGAATAGCTTTTCACTTATTAGATTATCAGTGAAGATTTCAAGTTAGACCTGTGTTTGTGCTATGATAAATTCAATTAGATGAGATTTGATACAAGTAATTGACACCTTGTGATTTGCTTCTGCGGTGATTTGATGACATGGTAATTAGGTTATTGGACTAATGTAAGAAAAGATTTATGATTTACTTATTATTTAATTTTCATTATCATTGCTGTAGAAAATGCAATTATTTTCGTAGTATTTTAATCTTTTTTACTCAAAAAGTTTTCCTGACGCCAATAAACTGCAAACTTATTACTTGCATTCGATTTCGAATCTATTGTATGCAGAAAATACGCATCGCGAGATAAGCGCGAAGTGTTTCAGAGATAAATATCGATAGGAGGAATCAAAATAAATATTTAAGTGATTGCGTAACTTAAAAGAGACTAAAAATAAGCGTAGAAATGCACCAATAATTAATTAACTATACTACAAGTAAATTGCTCATGTCGAAATCCTTGAGAGAAGAGGTAGAAGGAAGGTAGCTTCACGAAGGTGACTTGAGTTATGAATATCACTGTATTTACTTAAATGAAGATTACTTGACAAAACGAATAGTAATAGTTTGGGTTAATTTCCCGTTTCACTGTGTTTGGGAGAATTACCTTTTGTAGAGAGAATGGGGAGAAAGGAGTGAGATAGTTATTGGTAAAATTTACCGTTATTGGTAAATTTCTAGTTTCACACAGTCAGGGAGAAATTCTATATCTCCCTTAATACTGAAGATAATCATGTAATTTTTAAACCATTTCATAGAAGGAAGATTGCGGCTGGTATATATGATGAGAAAGAAATTGACCTTATTGGTAAATTTCTATTTACCTTAACTAGAAATTTACCGTATTATTTATACAAATATGCATTCATTATTCGATACCAACTTCTTACTTTGTAAAATATGAAAAGAAAATTAGGCTTTCACAAAGTTGCGGAGGCTTTAAGCCCAAGTTCATTTTCAAATATTAAGGTTTTTTTAATACTAATCAAAAATGTCACTACTGAATAAGGAAAGCACAATCATTTTAATTGCGCTTTCCTTCAAACCAAAGATATAATGAACGGCCTGGCGCCTATTTGTAGTTTTAATGAATAAATAAATTAAAATAATATGAAATTGATGGACGTACCTCAATTTCTACTCCTTCCATCCTTGTAAGAACGCTCAGCAGGGCTTTCTCTGACGAGTGGCTCTAATCCAGTTTTTAAGCTCCTCAGCCAACAGCGATGAACGACGCAAGATTAACGCGAATACTCTTTCGAACACTCCACTTGGAAGACACTGCCGTCGTGCTCCGCCAGGGTGACCATCCTTCGCTTCAAATATGTCCCCTTTTTCTTGGAATGGAACCCTTTCCTTTCTCCTGGTTTTTCCAGTCCATTCATTGACCCTTGTTCTTACAAATCCCACTGTACCGTTGCTGGAAATCCCATGCTTCTTGTTCTCCCTCCTTCCTGATCACTTAACCGCCTAAACTAGATGTGAATTACTTTGTGTGGGTACTGTATTTTGATAAAGAGCGTAGTTTACCTTGTGAAAATTTGGTTCATTGTTTCACTCATTTGGTATAGCGTGTATTGAAATATGTCTTGAGCGATTAATTTATAACTGATATAACTTCTCAACAACGTATTGACTTAGAATCTCCATGCATAAAACATAAAAATGGAGTCAATAATGAATCCGTTTTTTGTCATGAAATATTATTTTCGGTGCGAAATTCTGAGAATTATGATGAACGCGTGTTTGATAAAATTTTGCGGCTTTGAAAATCGTGATGGCCACAGGCATAGTTTAATTAGGCTCTCATATTAATGCATGGACAAGATCAATTAATGAGTTGAATAAATGAGTGATGGTTATTATGAATGGAAATTAAATTCATTGAAAACTTGGCTACAGACGAAAGCTATTCGAAAAATTTATCGATACAGATCGCTTCAAGGATATTGCTGATTTTGGTACTCCAGTTAACAGCGTTTGCGAGCTCAGAGAGAAAACGAAAAAGCGTCACAAGGAAATAATCGCAAGTACAGATTGCTACTACTGGTCGTTCTTCCGCAGAGAAGTATCGAAATTCATAAAAATTAGAATTTGGGATATGGGTATTTGTACTGATGGCTCGGAGGATCATTATGTAATTGTATTATAATATTCATACATCATGTTCATCTAACATTTCATATTCTTTGATTATTCCTTTATTACTGTACATTCAATAATGACGTTTGCGTCCATGCAGTTTTATAATTGGACCCAATAGTTCATAGGTTCTAACAGAAGTTGTTCATGATTTGCCGTAGAAGTAAATTATATTTTGTTTGAGTGCAAGCAGATTGCAAAGGCAATGATTCCACATATATCTGTTTGAAATGGAAGTTGTATAGTAATCTCTATGCTTTATTTTACCCTATTTCTGATTTTACAATAGATATTTTTCCTCGATGAGCCCTCGAAAAATTTAATGATATTGGCTAGTCTTCTGGTTTCAAAATTTCCAACCCTACAGTTCCCAAAGATGGCTTTCCTTAGGGTTCGTATATGATGGTGAAAGTTGAAATCACTCTCCTCCTTTGTTTGATTCGCAACTTGGGAATGGAGATGTATTTGTGTTATGAAGATCATAATGACGATGATCACAATGAATGACCTTGTGAAAGATGACGATGGAGGTGTAGATGAGCTGGGAGAAAGCTTCTTAAGTCATTGATAATCCTCCTAAAAATTCCCTTTGTAATTATAATAAAGAAAAAATAACTTGCAAGAAAAAATTTTATTGATTGAATAAGACAGGAAATAGATATATAATTATTATAATTTACAGAGGACTTTTCACGATTAAAATTAATTTTAATTCAAATAAAATATTTACTGTAAGATTGCTGTGTTATGAAGTGCTATGGGTATGTTTGAAATCTTTTATAAGAATTGATTATGATGAGACCAGGGAATCTGAGTTCATTCTCAGATTCGTTCCTTATTTACTATGGACGATTTTAACTAAAGATTAGCACATCCAATTAACTTATATACTGTTGGTTGCAGTAGATGGAGTTGTAGCTACTGCTCGTCCAGTTATAGCAACATCTCGTTGTGTATTGCTTCAGAGAAGTCTTCCACTAGAAGAGGAAGAACCTCCAAATATTCTACAAGCACCAAAACAACTAGTCCGTCAACCTCCAGTGGAAAAACTGACAATTCCAAGTTCTCCTAGAAAACATTCCGTTTATTCAAATGGAATAATCGGTCATCAGGCGAGTCAGCAAAAAACTAGTCAACTAATGTTATGATTCGTTCGTAAAAATCTACTTCTGTACCAAGAATGAACTCGATTAATTTATTAGAACTAGTGAACTTGAATTAAGCATTAATTGAGATAGAAACCTACGCTTCAATTGATAAATGAACAGGATTAATGGGGTGTCTATGCGTCCAAATTTAGTTTCCTATGATCAGTTTTACAATAATTGACTGTTGGAGTGAAGAAATGTGACTTCCTGGTATGGATCTCGGAGGTTTTGGGTGGGAGAACTATCTTATGGTTGGCCATAAATGTTACACACGTATATTTAACGGTAAGTCGTTGCTTGTGTTAGCTAAACAGGATCTGAATTGAAATAACACGCAATTATCAGCAGAATATTTTTTGATGATTCTTCTGTATAATTCGGAGATATCTAGGATTCCGAAGCCAGAATTCACTCACACACAAGGGAGAGGGAATGATGCTTTCTAAGAGAGATTAGAAGTGAGGAAATTCTTCATAGCTTTTCTCACTGAGCTACAATTACTTGAGTCGAAAACGTCCTCTAAGTGCAGACGCAGATGAGCACTATGTCTTCGTATATCCCCCACTGTAAACATACGTGGCAGTGGGTAATTTATTCTTGGTACTCCGCATGTTGGAATTAATTATAAACCTTTTTCACTGGTTCTTATTTACTTAGCACATTCAAGTATTCAGTTTAGCCGCCGATCGCCTCGTCTATTAAATGCGTTTAAATCAAGGCATCAGACCCAAAGCTGAAACCACGAATGCCACAGTGAATTTTATTGCCCCTCATTCATCTTTCTTAAGAGGAGATCCCGTATTAAAAAAAAAAACTAGAAGGATAGCTCAATGAAGAAAATGGGGCGAATCTTTGTTTTAGCTAAGAAAGGAATAAGCTCCAATAAAGCTTACCTGTTGTAACTATCACAAGGAGAGCTGGAGAATGCATCGGAATATTAGAACTATGTATAATACCCTTACATATAATCCTTTACGCCAGAACTAAAACATTATTAATATATTTTCAGAAGTTATCGGTGACTCAATATTATTCTACCGCATAGGTTTTGGACCATGAAAAGCTAAACATATGGTGTAAGTTTCAATTCCTCGTTATTTAAACATCAAAATAATTAAAAGAAGATTGAGAAACCTTGCAAAGGTAGGGAATTAGTTGTGCTGATCCAAGGTTTAGGTAGCGTATGAATTCGAATCGGATCCTAATTAAAACTTAAGAAGGCTTACGTTATTTTATCGCGGTAGCGGAGGACTTCAACCCGTCTGAACCGGATTCGAGCGGAATTTTTAAAACCCAAACGAAAGCCGAAGCTTAATGAATCCTGGTTTAAATCAACATGGATGCGATGAAAAAATAACGTGACCTTTTTGAAAGGAACTTCTAAACCACGCGACATGCGTAACCACGCTAGTCGTAAACAAAGAGCCGGGGAATGTGGGCTCTCCCTCCCGCCCAACGCGGCGCAGCTGCGGCCGCTCCCACTGAGTCACAAAGGATTAACTAGCTTACTGTGATGAACACCGCTTCGTCGAGGATTAACCCCAGAGGTTCGCTATACGACTGCCAGCGACCCCTCATTAACACCGAGGCCACACCTCCGGCCCCCTCCGTTGCTAAGTTCGCCTATGCCCGCTCGACCATGAATAAAGGTGTTACATTATCCCTTCGGCAATGCTATTTTTTTCGAAATTAATTCGTCTCATTCGCCTGCTCCTCGTGGGGATTCACGCCGCGGATGTCGCGTGTTAACACTCATTACCTTCGGAGGGAATGAGCGTGTATTCTTCGACGGGTGGAATGATCAGGAATGTGCGACGGACATTCGACGTAGGGAATTCAGCCAGGGATGTTACACTGAAGTACAGGGGGATGCTGTATTTATTGAATCGCCTCCAAGCCGTGAATACCCGACCTCTTTCGAGAAGATTCATAGATTCAGCATTGGTAGGTATTAGATCGTAAACACTTTTTAAGAACGAAAAGTTAAAGATTAAGGCTAGTAACGTTCAATTAGAATAAAAGTAAGAGAATAGTCTTCTACAATTCCTTAACTCCCAAAAAGTCATATACATGCAGAGGTAAGCTCCATCGTGGTACATTTCTTATCATCCTGTTTCCATAGTGATAAAATATGTCCAATTCATTAAGTTAAGCCCTGAAGTATAAAAAGATTTAGATACATACCCTGCGAGCCGACAGAGGCGTATGGCAGGGGGATAGTAAAATAGAAACCTTGTATGCTATGTTAATTGCGAAGGATTTCGTATAGTTAAGAAAGCAAATTCCACTGATAAATAAACTTAAACTCAATATTTGAACATTAGTATTAAAAACTATATGATAGAAAGAAGACATCTCCACGTATAGGGAACCATATCTTTGAAATCGTTAACTTATCATGTTCGTTTTGGCGGTTTTCATAGGCATGACATTATTTACATCTATCAGTCAGTTAGTAAATAATTTTTATTGTACAATATAGTTTAATTACTCTTCTTCATTAATCAAATTTTACCATGTAAAAATCTATAAATCAGCTTTTCGAGCAAATAAACATGAAAGTCTACGGAATGGCGGTACTCGACATCCTCTGAATTAGAATCGTAAATAAGTCGTGAATGTTTGTTGATAGGCAAAGGCGATCATACATATCATCAAACGTTTACTCAAGAAAATGTCTAGTTGATGATGAGCCAAGCCACGAGAAACGCATGATTACATAATATACACCCAAAAGCGCCATGACATATGATCTTACCCTTATTTTGAACCCTGAGGACAGACTGCAAAGCACTTCTAAAAAAATAATTTCAACCGTACGTATAAAAATAAATGGACACAGGTTTAGACAACAGAGAGAAACTCGGGCTTTAGGTTTCAAACAGAAATGTCCCTTTTTTCTGCCTCTCTTTCTGGGAAAGGTTTTGTTTTATATCGAAAATTTAATTTAAAATGTTGATATTTGTGAAATTTCATCTTATATTCTATTTAAATGCGCTTGATAACAATTACGCACCTGGTGAAAAAGTGCATTACTGATTAGAGGACTTACCATTTTTCCAGGGGACTATTTTAAGCGTCAAGACGTTCTATTTGAGAAGATGTAAGGGGGTAAACTATTCATCTGAAGTACATTTTTAATAAAAAAAGTCGTAATTTATCTAGGAGAAATTGACATTGTGTCTTTCTTTATGATAAGAACTATCAAGGATCGATTTTCACAGAATACAGAATCATTTCTCGTTGGAGAGTCAGCAACAGTTCACAAGTATATTATTTGTGTAAATTAAGCAAAGCTCTTTTTGTGGACGTCTAAAGATAAAATCACGTTTTATACAGGAAATCAGCGAGTTAGAAATTAAAGTAATTTGTAGATTCCTCTCCTAGTTTTTACTGCCAACTCTGGTGAGTCAAATACCCATGCGGAAATAATTGTAGGTTTCCAATATAATTTTCCAATACATACCAATAACATTTCCATTAGAAATTCTATTGGATTCCATTAGAGTTTTGGCCGTTGGTTTCCTATTGGTATTGGCTTTCTTTTGGTTTTCCGCTAATATTCCTATTGGTTTTAACCGAAATCCTATTGGTTTTCTAATGGTTTATCGCTGCTTCCTATTGGTATTCCGTAAATATTTCTGTTGGTTTTAACCAACAGAAATATTCCTCCTATTGGTTTTCTAATGGTATATCGCATAATTTATTTCCCGATTTTAAGGTATAATTTTCAGTAAAGAAATGCAAAATGCATTTAAATATTTATTACCACAAACAACAACACTACTTAATTTCCAAATTAGTTGATATTAATTGCTCTGATGTATATATATACAGTAGAACCCCGGTAATCCGGACGAATTCAGGCACATAGGCGTCCGGATTAGCGGGGTTTCCGGATTAGCGAGGTTTTAAAAAAATAACGTAAAAAACATTTTTTCTCAATAATTACATTGTGTAGATTGTGTAGATAATGCATGTATGTATTACATAAGGTATTACAACATATGAAGTGAATGAATATTATCAGCGAGCAAAAAAGTCAGTTTTTTCTTTTGCGCTACCGTTCTTATTTTTAAATCAAGTGCACGGTCTCTAAAACGTCTAAAGAGCATAATTTAATGTGCTTCAAAATTTTGCTCCACGGCCCACTTCAATGATGTATTGAGTGCCGCCAAAGCTTCAGAATGAGAAATTTTGACGGAGTCTACAGGGTGGTGGTGGTCGTCGTCGTCATCATTATCATCTTCTACCGTTACTGTTCTGATAATATCGTCATCTGTTGAAGCTTCGTTTCGAACAAAACTGTCGTCAGCCTCAGCAGCCCACCGGAGAGCTTCAGGGTTAGATATTGGGTTCGAATTTTGTAACTGATTAATTAGTGGCGCAAGCTGAATTTCTTCAGTTTGCACATTTTCTAAAACTTCAGAACCAATAAAATTTGGGAGTAAATTTTTCTATGACTTGCTGATCAATAATTTAGACACGGATGCCCAAGAGTTAGCTAGATTGAACACGACATCTTTTAAATTTACCTTTTTCAGTGCATTTTCCAAATTTTCATTGTGCACAGGATCATTCAGAATAATTGTAAGAAGCAACTTACGATATCCTAACTTAATGCTTTGAATAACATTCTGATCCATGGGTTAGATAAGCGCAGTCGTGTTAGGGGGTAAAAACATTGCGGAAATTTCACCGTCATCAGTGCACAATTCTTCTGCAGAAGGATGGCCAGGACAATTATCAAGCAACAATAAAGCACGTTGTGATAAATTGACGGATTTCATATGTTGTCGAACTGCTGGAACGAATTCTGTTTTAAACAGATCCAAAAATAATTTTCGTGTGACCCAAGAGTTTTTTTGCCCTCGATAGCACACAGGTAGTGTGGCTGACTTGAATGCACGGGGATTTTTGGCTGTTCCGACAACAAACAGAGGAAGCTTATGTTTGCCAGTCACATTTGCACACAACATAAATTTTATCCTCGCTTTAATTACTTTCTCATTGATTACACGCATTAACTTAAAATTGATTAGTTTTTCTCACTTATAAACACCAACTCTATAGCCCATGCATGGTCATCCTCATTGGACGTCTATCAAAGGGAAGGATTATTTCTTTCGGCTCTTCTCTCATAGCATTTTAATGAACGTGATGTTTTGAGAAGTGATACCCTGCTGCAACTGAAAATTTATTGTCTTTCGAAATTGTTTAGTCTTGCATATATTAAGCATTTCTCTAATGGAAAAATGCTGTCTCAGAAAAGTATCACAGCTTAGATGTATTATCACAATAAACGAAATACTTCGCTCTCCATCACATCATTGCAGCCAATGGAGAAATTTTTCAAATAGTATGTCCACCTCACGTTTCTTGTTACTAATATGTTCACAAGAAGAAGTTGCGGGTTTGCATAACTCCCAATGGACCGTCCGGATTACCGAGGGTTCCGGATTAGCGAGTGTCCGGATTACCGGGGTTCTACTGTATATATATACATCAGAGTCAACTGGTGGTATTTTTTCCTTCATCAGTGGCGTTCCACGAAGTCAGGCTGAATCGCATTGATTACAGAAAATCAGTCTTGGACAGCATCGGCCTTCTACTCAGTTTCGTTTAACATCATTAACGCCAAAGGAAGATACTTATGTAATCGAGATCGTAGTATATCTGTAACGATATAATCTACTACTCCAAAGAATATTTCATAGCTTAAGTTTCTTTAAACTAAGTAAACAAAATAACTCCATTTCTTGATTCAGTTGATTGGGATTGGACTCGTGTACAATTCATTTATGTTCCATCCACGTTTTGATGGGATATACTCATTTTTTAAGCCTCCATTCCACAACTATTTCAAGGTCCAGGTCGTCATTCTGTAACTTATACATCGGATGATTGTGATACTGCAATGTGGTCTTTTGTTTAAATCGATATTGTTGTTTCAGAAAAAAATCAAGGTACTTCGAGTTTGTTCCATCCTTGCTTTTCGTATTACCAAACCTGATTACAAAATGCAGCCGACATGTTCCAGGTAATTAGAATTTAATAGCTCTCCTTATGAGCGTTGTTCGTCTTTGTTTACATTGGTTGATGTTTAGCCAAATTATGCGCGGAATTCGGGTATATAAACACCGATAATCAGCTTGTTTTCAGTTCCTGAAAGCACTGAAAGCGCTTGTTTGTATATCTTATTAACATCTTAGGTACACATTTTGTTATTTTCATCATGACGTATTTCCACAAGACGTCGCCTGAAACAGTTGATTTTATTATATCATTAATAGTTTCTTAGGCGAGGGAAGTTTCCTCATTTGTGTTAATTATATTGGTCTTCCTTGAGTTGACTTAAGAAAAATGTGAATCTGCTGGAGAAAAATGTCAAACTGAGTATTCTTCCATCTAACTTCTAATATCTCTTATTTTTTTATTAATCAACATCTTGGCACGTATGAAAAACGAAAATATTAGCCTTAGCGTTCACCATTATAAAAATGGAATCGCATTTCAAGACAACTAGTTTGTCTATTCTAAATTATTGATTTCTAGACACGTTTATATTATTTTCGAGATTTAATTTTTGACACATCGATAGCCAAGCTGGTAACACCTTCTTCTTTGGTGAAAGCAGTCTCGGATTTGATTCTTAGTGGGGGCCCATATTAAAAAAGATTACCTCAGCTGTCCAAGAATTTTCATGAAAACTACTACTACGAGATTTATTTTTTTAAAGCTATTTAAATGGAAAGATTTGGTAGGACCAAAGCAAAACTTACACCTTCATCCAGGCTGAAGTGACTATAGTGATAGTATTTATTTATCACAAACAGGTACAAAATTACCCAATTACATGTCATATAATACCGAGAATAAATAAAATTAAACACAAAAAAGGAGACAAAGTGATTCAAAAAAGAAATACAAGAGAAAAAAGAAAGCACAAACATCAATAGGAAAGTAAAGAGTACAATTTACACTTTAACGAACACAAAGAATCATTAAATAAGTCAATGAAGTTATCTCTTTTCATACAATAGAAATATACCATTCATGTCGTCAATTTAAAAATAATGACGTGAAAGACTTCCTCTGCACACCATCATTCGCCTTGGACCTCAAAAATAATTCTTCCCCTGGTCCAATTTTCTAGTTGTAAGGCCGACCCCAAACGACATATCTGTAATAATCGTTTGTGCGCATTTAGAGTGCTTGACAGTTCAGAAGGAACTATCATTGATGTTCTTACTTCCCGATTCCATTGCAAAAAGCTAGATCGTCCGTATCGACATAGCCTCTTTCGACAATAATTAACTCCGCAGCGGAAATGGCTTTCAGAAATTACGTAAACTTCACCGTTCTGTGCCCAAATATCGAAGCGTTTGCGAGGGCCTTTTCCGAGATGACTATTGATGATGTTTACGGGAAAGGCGTCGAGTGAAAAGGGAATTAAAAAAGCGGAGTAAAAGTAAAACCGCGGAGAAGTGGCGGATCCAGGATTCGGAGGCGTCCGAAATCCAATCAATAGACTGTGTTTTGCCTCGTAGTACGGAATACGCCCACCTTTTATTTTGACAGCCAGTCGAGAGTGAACGGCGTGGCAAGCGAGAACTACAAACAAGCGGATTTGACCTGTTGGGGCAGAAATCCGCGAGCTGTGTTGTTATGATAAGCCGCGGGCAAGTGTCAACATTGAAAATTGGGTTGGACCCCTTGCTGCGATCGCTTTTTTCCCTATCCCTTCCGCCCGTTCCAAGTAGAGGCGAATCCGACCACAAAGGACTAGCGTCAAGGAGAGGAAATTCCTACCTTGTATTGAATTTCAGAATTTAATTCCTCTCGTACGTAGAGCGTCCACGCGTCCCGATTTTCCACTTAATCCCTCACATTAGCCGTTCTACATACATCCCGATTTTCGTTTCGGTTCCTATCTTTGGTATTTAAATCTGTTTCGGATCAGAGAAATGATTAAAATTTCGCTCTTCTAATAGATACACTGATGTTCAGTTGAGGTGAAGAGAAGAATAGCATTGGCTAAAGCAGCATTTATGGGCAACAAAATTCTACGAATGAGTAAATATATGGACTTAGCTGTAAGGAAAGAGTTTGCAAAATCATTCGTACGGAGCATTTTATTACATGATGTAAAGGAGTAAACATGGATCGAAGCAGCAGAAATGCGGGTTTGGAAGGAGATGACAGGAACAAATGCACAGAACAGAAGACAAATGTAGAGATATTAAAGGAAGTTAACGAAAAAAAAGAAATTACTGGATGAAACGAAAAGAAGGAAACTTAAATTTATAGGACACTGTATGAAGCACAGTGCCTTCCTATCCAACTTTATTTAAGGAAAGATCCTAGTAAAGAAAAGAAGGGGTAGGCAATGAAAGAATTATTTCAAGGATGTAGCAACAAGAATGGTTTGTTCCACTTACTACAGGATTAAAAGAGCAGCTGAAGTGAGATAGGAATGGTTGCATTGACATTGCCTTGCTTTTAGTTTGTGAATGAAAAGATATGCTCTCATGCAAGGATTTCAATAAATCAACGACTGAAAACATCGATTAGATGAATTCCGCATCATGTTTGGAAGAATGTTTTCTATCGAAAATTCACGATTTCATCATCTTCATTCAAGATTTCAAGATCTTTTTACAGACCCTTGAAATATTTCGCATCTTCTAGTTTGAGGCTTTTACTTTATGGACCAGATAAAACATAGACTACCGTAATGTCCAGATCAAATAAGTATAGTTAAAAAAAAACAGCTTACCAAAATTCCTTACTGAGGCGAATTAACATTCTCTGAGTTACGCCTGTAAACATTTCAAACTGAGATCTTACTTCCAAAAAAAAACAAAGAGAATAGAGAAAAGTTATAAACCTCACTTATAAATGTCTATTAAGGATATCTGCCTTTAATTATCGTGCTCATACGTCCCAAGATTCGTCCCGGCTTCTCATCATCTCTTCCAATGCCCCGTAAAGTATTTATCTGTTATTTTGAAATTTATCTGAGAGAAAGGTGAACCAATTTAAAAATGGTCTTGCAGCATCTACTCCGTAAAATATAATGTCGGACTAACAGAAAATTTGAAATAAGATATTCCTTTAATCGCATAGGAATTTAGTTTCATTTCAAGTGCATCAATACTTTCTAAAAGTCTTTCTATTATTTTACTGTAAATTCCAACACGTACTTTTTCAGTGATTCAGCGTTACTCCAAAATGTTTCTGCTTATCTTGGGATCGAAGTCTTCCTTCATTTCTTTTCTTTAGATGTTTGAAAGGTTTAGGATGTGGTACCAGAAGGTTTTAAATTCGTTATAGTTTTTTCTTAAACAATAATAATAACATCTCAAGTGAGAAAAAATACATTCGTGTCCCATGAGCCTAATCTGGCTCGTCAGAGAGTTTTTTTTTCTCTATTTGGACAAATGATTCCCTATTTAAGTGAACAATTTTTTTTTTCATTTTTTTTTAAACCTCAGACAAGGAATTGAGGCCATACATGTTGTCAGGCAGACTGTTAAACATTCTTAGAACCGAAAGATTTAATTTGTTAATACCGTACTGGCTGAAGAACCTAGGTACATCATAGTTACATTTTTTCCTTGTTCCCATATTATTTATTTATATAATAAATCTTACAAATAGAAAATAATTCAGGTGGTAAGATTTATCTGACACAACAACATTATAATACATTATAGTATGTTAAAACATATATGTCAACAATAATAATAAAACGTATTTTATTAGGGCGAGATTGAAGTTTTTTTTTGAGATATGGCATTGCCATACAAGATGATCTCCTGTCTCCGAAAAGATAATTGAAAAATTTTGTCTTCTCCCCGAGGAAACTTGGACGATAGGGATTCCCTTCGTCCTCGTGCAATATTGACGAGGGCCGTTGTCCTCCTTCGGTGCAATTCTCTGCAATGGAGACGTGAAACGGAAGGGAGTTTATGTAGATGGAGGAAGAGGCGTTGCAGCTGTTTTTCGGCCTTTGCGTGAGCCCCTCGTAATTAAGTTAGCCCTGGGGGAGAGTCTCGCAAGATGCGAGGTGTGACGACGAAGAAAATGGATTCCGTGATGCTGTGGGGAGGGGCAGCAAGCCACCTAGCGGCGAGAAGGGGCAGTTATGGGGCCGACCACGTGCGCCCGTTCTCAGCCATCACTCCTGCTTTCTTTTCCCAACGCCTTCCCAGCCTCTGGCTGCTTCTTGATGACCTTTTTCGCCTTTTCTCGCCCTCTGTCTCTGTCCCCTCACCGTCCTCTCTCCTAATAGCATATTTTCCCCTCCACTCCATTCTCCTTACGAAGGATGAATACTTCGATGTAGGAAGGTCATGAGTTAACTTTAGATATAAAGTAAGATTATATATTATATAAAGAGTTCTAGTGGAGACAATTTGATATGTATTTAATTGGAATATTTTACAGCGCCTTTTTAAATTTTCTCATGTTTTTATTATCCATGATTACGATAGCATTTCCGACGAGTAATGATGATTTTATCAAAGTTTACTAATGTAATACAGCAAGCTCTGAAACCTAGATGATCAGACGTTACTTTGTGGAAAGCCATTATAAAATTTGGGAAAAAAAACTTTGTAAATTTTCCGCACAATTTTTTATTTTACGACCGGTTTCACTACCGAAATTGCATCTTCTGATGGTGAATCAAAAACACAAACCATTAAGCGGAAAATTTTCCAAGTTTTTCCTCTATTAATCGATTTAAAATGCGAAATGAATTATTCACATTTTCATCGATCGATAATCCATTCCTAATTGATTCATTCATTCATAGCTTACGTTTTAGAGCATTGAATCTGTCTTACACGTATTTTTTAAGGAGTCGGCAAATATCGTATCCCTGTACACAAACGTTGCATGCATCCTTTAATTACAAAATATCTAGAAATGAGTTCCAAGCTATTAAAATTATTACATCTTTCAATATTTTGAATTTTATTCCATTATATTTTATTAAATACTAATTATATTGATATTAATCAGTAATTTAAAGAAAAAGAAAACATCCAGTTATTAGTGAAGAACGCAAAATCAAGGATATCAAAAACACGTCAACTATCAACGCAGGAATATTGCTTCATTTTCATGTAATAATATGCTCCTAAAATAGTTATCCAAGCTTTCCTTTAAAGTTACGTTTAATCATCCTGACTAGACCTAAAAGGATTTGCAGTGGAAATGTCGAAAATCTCTTCATAGGAGAAAAAAGGATGTATTTTCGTAATATAAACCGAAGCATATACACCTATAATACTACTTGTTTTGAATTCGTTGACAAGTTGGGAATCTAAGTTTAATTGAAACAATGTATTGTTGTGTTTTTCATAAAGTCTGACCATACTTTGATGCCCTCAAGTATCGCCAAATGCTCTTTATTGCAGAATCGTTTGCGATTATTTATGCTAGAGGTACTATAAACTTTTCACTTGTTGTCTGTTGTTCTTTGCGCAAAGCGATATTTTATAACGACCTGATCATAATTTCAAGAAAATGCGTGAAGTCGGTGAAGTGCTCTTCGTTGCGTGCTGCGCTCCAGACGATAGAGCGAGACGTCAATTTATTATCTCCTTCCTAGTAACGGGTGATTTATTTGTCCACGTTGCGTTTCTGATCACAGTTCCCAAGCTGTAAATCTATCATACTTTAAATATGCTCATCATGATTCTTGCTTAAATATCCATTTCAGAGTCACCTCAGGTTTATTCCGTAAGTTTAGGAGAATCAATTAAATTGTGTCATAAGTACGTATGTACTTCAATATATTTGAAAAACACGGTTTTTCGGTGAGTATAGATTTTCGGTTAATGGTAGCTAAGCGGGGTTTTTACCGCTACTTTTTTTTCAGGTAAAAATGTCGAGGGTCGCCATCCTAATCCGGACCCTTACCTCCGCTTGAAGCTCCGGAGCGCCCGGCCGTCACAGCATGGGGGACCATAAAAAAACTGACCGCGTGGAATACGATTTAAAAAGTTATAAACAATTTAAATGAGCAGCAAAAATATTATCTTCGTCGTCTCACTCGTCCTAAGAGATATACAAACGTCTTTTGATCGACGTTCTACGATGAAAATTAAGATATTTCGTGATTTTGCAAGAAATTACCCGTTTACACACGGGTTTACACGGGGGTTCAGATAGGCTGGTGTTTTAAATATCTCAACGGGGGTTGGGTTGGGTTGGGGGGAGGATTTATAGATGTTTGATAGAAATCCCTCCCCCCTACCCCAACCCAACGGCAACGTTGCCGTGTGTAAACGGGTTATTTCTTGCAAAATCACAAAAAATCTTAATTTTCATCGTAGAACGTCGATCAAAAGACGTTTGTATATCTTTTAGGACGAGTGAGACGACGAAGATCATAAATTGTTGCTAATTTGAATTGTTTATAACTTTTTAAATCATATTCCACGCGGTCATTTTTTTAATGGTCCTCCATGCTGTGACGGCCGGGCGCTCCGGAGCTTCAAGCCGAGCTAAGGGTCCGCACTAGGATGGCGACCCTCGGAATTTCTACCTGAAAAAAAGTAACGATAAAAACCCCGCTCAGCTACCATTAACCAGATTTTCCTCACGCATATATAACTTAGTATTCAAGTTAAATACTACTAAGCTAGAACGAGTTAAAATATAAGAAGCAATTTGAAGAAACTTAACATCCGATAATGAAACACACAATATCTAGGTCCTTATGTGTTACGATCTATATTTCATCGAAGAGTTCTATTTTACGCATGAGCAGGCGTAGCGGCTATCTCTCTTAGACAAATTGATTGGTTTCAGCTCATTTACTGAAGTGAATTAATTTGGTGCATTTTCTTAATTATGAACACGAGTGTGTGTAAACGGAAGTGCTTCGTGAAACCATATATGTCGGGAAGTCGCTGTGACTCACTCAAGTCTAAATTCAACCAAAGTAAGATTTTCGAGAAATTTATCAGTATAATCGACGAGTTAGTTGATTTTGTTATGTCAGTAAAATCTGTTCGAAAACTCCGTTGTAAAACAAAGAAACGTCACAAAAAAATAATCGATCGAACGGATAGTTCTTGTTTTCGTTTTTTCCGTAGCGCAGAGAAGCTTCATCTTCAAAAAAGGAACACTAATGTGATGTTCCTGAGGAAGCTAATTAGTGCGAATAAGAGGAGTCTGATATTTTGGTGTCACCCCAATCACAGACCCCTGATATATCGCAGGGTGAATATTTCTTCTTTAATTTATCTTTGTCTCTTTAATAACTAATGTATTGTTTTGTATTTTTATGTTTAAGATTTGTAAAGTTTTAAGCTGATAATTAATATTATTGTTATGATTTAATGTAATTGACCACGTATGGCTGTTTTTGAATCCCATTAACAAATAAGTTTACAAAATATAAATCTAATATGGAGGGAAAAGAAAAGTGAGAATAGAAATTTATTGGGAAGGGAGAAGGAATTTTTATTTACGATACATTTTTCTCTCTTTTCCTCTCTTACGGTGGTCAGGAGAACCGCTCAGCATCCAAAGTATGCCATCTTAGAAGTTGTCCTTTACAAACGCGATGAAGAAGCTCCTGGTGAGAGATAACAGGGCAGACCTTCCGGATCACAAGTCGCATAACACCACGCCATTCAGACTACCCTCCGCACAATCGAAAGCGTCATTTGACATAACGATTCGTAGTTCTCGGTGACCCCTGAGGATTAGGCGGAAGACAATGAGCGTTCCCGCACGCATCCCAACTTTTCCGGGCGAAAGGGCTGTTCCATTATTACCTGAGTCCAGCTCATGGAAAAGCCGTTTCCAATGGCGGATCCCACACTCCCATCTTCCGGATAACAAAGGACTTAGGGGCTTCCGTGTTCGCAGTCGTTGCGTGCTCCGAGGCGTGCCGGAATGAGTTATTCGAGCAGTGTCGTCTATCACGCGCCCATTCTCTGCGCGGCTTTTCCCTTTAAATTCTCAATCCCGCCGAATCTCTGAGATCAAAATACTGCGAGTTAACTACTTTCGCATTTCGTCGTAATATAATTTCAATGCGAGAGATTTTATTTCGAATGTCACGAAAGTTTTACTGCTCCTTCCATAGAGGGTGAATCGCATGATAAAGACGGTAAGTTTTGAATACTGATAACCTTGTCCATGCCTTCAAGTAATTCAGAATGCTACCCTGGTAATCGAGTCCTCTTTTATGAAATACCTTGGTACTCGTTTTCTTTGAGAAATACTTCATTAAATTCAACAGCCTCTTGCAGAATTTTTGCAATCATTTACATTCACAAAGAGGAAATAAATAATATGTCAGACAGTTACTGTTATTTATTTTCTCTGAATTTAAATTTCAATTTATTAAATGTATTTCAGTTATACCTTATATATAAAAATGAAATGATGTTCGTGACGTTGTCTAAAACTCGAAAACGGCTCGACCGATTTGAATAATGTTTTTGTTTTGTTTGCCTCGGTTCGGAGGTGGTTAAGGAAAAAAGAAAATTAGGAAAAACCCAAAAGGATTAGCCGAAAAGTCGAAATAGAATTTCCATAAGAAATGCTTGTAAAGTTCATTTTTCTCGCAGCAGACTTTCTTTCATTTGAAAATTTAAATTAGAAATTATAGTCGTACAAAGTCGAATCAAGCACCAAAAAAAGGGGAATAGAATAAACATTCTTATTTTGGTCGTGAATATCGTTTACGAATCGAAATTGCGAGAAGGTTGATAAAATGCGTGAATATTTAATCAAAATTTCGAGGTTGTAAACAACCCATCCCCCTTGAAAATGAAGGCAATTGTTGATTCCAAGTTCATGTATTTATCCCTCAAAGTGCATTAAGAATATAAGTCAAGTAAAAATTAATCCTGATAATAAATGATACACTTTATGAAGAAGAAAAAATTGCATGAAATTTTAACATTTGCTTCTACGAACAATATCCTGTGGAGAAGCGCAAGGAAAAAAGTACAAACATTTAAATTTAAATTTTTTACAATTTTTTTTAAACGTCAGTAGCAACCAAGTTTTATTTACAGCAACGTAATTGTTTACTGAATTGTTAGTTAGAGTTTTAAAACGGTTTTACTCTCTCTTTACTCAAGGACTTAGTGTGAGGATTTCAATATTGTAAACTTCTGAAGGTAAGTTCGACTTATTTGAGTGACTGTGAAAATAATTCCGTGTCGTTTACAATGCAAAGAATCTCAATGAATTGGAGTTGGAAAGTTGATTAGGATTGATAATCGCTTATGAAGTGTTACAATCAAAACAATTTTAGGTGTTACGAAGTTCACCGGGTCATCAAGTTATTAATAAACTTGCAATTATTAGAACAAACCATTTTTCGATTAAAATTATGACGCTCACAAATGAAATGTGCGATTTAAACTATTTAAAACTATTTATTAGTATTTAAAACTATTATCACTGATAACTTAAATTGGAGCACGATGGATGCAAAATATCTGTGGCAAAGCAATTGAAAGGCTTGGCTTTGTAAAGCGTATTGTCGGTAAATGCAATAAAAAGGTGAGTGAGCGATGTTATTTTACCTTGGTCAAACCCTTTATGGAATATTCGGAGAGTATATGGGACCCGGTGGATGAAACGTGTACCCGCGAATTCGAGAAAATGCAGCGTAAGGTGGTTCGTTTTGTTAGGAAATACTACGATAAAAGCAGGCGTTATAAAAATGCTCTCAGATGTAGGTTGGGAATCCTTGAAAGAAAGGAGATTGGAAGCTAGGCTGCGATTGCTTAATAAATTCAGGGAAACTACATTTTCGGAAGATACAACCGGTATCATGTAACCCCCCCTGCTACCTCGGTCGATTTGATAATGAGCGTAAGTCAAGAGAAATAGATGCTAGGACGAATTGTTTTAAAAATCCATTCTTTCCGCGAACGATACGCGACAATAACCGAGAAAAGAAGTAGTTGAGATTCAACTGGTGTTTACACCCCCTGCCACACGACGAAAGGCGGCTTGCAGGGTATTAATGTAGATGTAGATGTATATTTATGGTGAATATATTTTCTACCATAATTTTTTCTAGGAAACGTATTGTTTTTACATTTGAAACCTATACTAGTCTTTCCCTGATGAAGAGTAAAGTTTATTCCTCTTAATCTACAACGTAATATTCTTGTCAACTGCCGAATAGTAAACTAATTACAAACAAAGGTTTTCTACTAGAGGCATGAGGTAATCGCATCTTAAGCTGATCTTTGCCACCCAGTGTGCGAGGGAATTTTTAGTTCAGAATATACAGTTCGATTTTCATGACTCTGTACACAATAAGATAATAAGATCATGCTCTGTTAATCCAATTGATAAAATAATGCAGGTTGATGGACTTCATCTCTGTATATGAAGCAGGTAAATTTGATCATTTAAAGGTTGGATTCCATTGGACATTTTTTTCAATGAATGAATGAAATATTTGAACGTTTCATTTATCAATGTATTCGGCCAAAAGAATGTTCCAAAAATAACTTACATAAATTATGTAAAGATAAGCATTATTAAGTATCCTGTTTGTTATATGTTGACGGAGGAAACAGAAGCAAATAGTTTCCACCAGACTCAAATTTTCCACCCTAATAATTATACAGCGAAATCATCAATTTGTATTCAGTGAATTTCAAGGTGAGTTCAAAACATTTTCGTTATTTTTAAAAGAAATAAGTCCATGATAAATCCTGCAAAACCCTCCAAAGGCCAGTCCACCATTCCACGGTCTCAAATTTGTAAGCGCATCCTTGTCCACTTGAAATATCCCTCTCCTTGGCGTAACCCTCACGCCTCATGAGTCCGCTACACATTATAAATATGTGAACAATAAATCTCATCGATCCCAGGCGAAGGTGCGAAGGGCAATAATATCCAAACCGCCATTTCTCCTATATTTCCACCCCTCTTTTCTGTTGGACAGCTTCGGAAACAAAACGCTCCCCCAAGCTCTAATCCCCACTGCACCCTGGTGATGCCTTTTCTCACGATATATATGTATGGATGTATGCAACCAAACTGATGATCCTTAATGAGTGGATGGACAACATCTCAAATGTTCGCATATTATGTGAGTCCAGTGAAGAGTTTATTCTTTCTCGACTTTGTTACCAAAGACAGTAATAAGAAAGTGAAGGCGGTTTAAAATCTTCGCAGGTGGCCGTGATGTTGTAGAAATTTTTAATACAAAAATGATCTATTCTTTTTACGAATTTATTTTTGAATATTTCAGAATCCGAAATAAATTTGTGGAAGAGCATACGTCATCTTTATGTTATAAATTAAGTTTTTTTCACTAACATAATTATCATTGATTTTGAATTTTAATGCGAGTCACTCAGAGCAATTGTTTTGATATTTTAACTTTACATGTAAAGGTTAAAGGTATTGAGAATAATATATGTCTACAAACATACATGTACATAAATACATATATACTTATCATTGTACATAAAAATATTTTACATGAATTTCCTAATTTTTATAATTCAAAATATTATACAAAAAATATATTTACACATATGTGTACACATACATACATAAATGTTTCATTTCATTCATTTTTCATATTATTTAACTCAGTAACTAATTGTAAGTCAATTCTATCTTACTTTTTTTATTTAACAACCAATAAATAGTAATAATGATAACAAAAAACGAACAAAAACATAAATACAACAAAATAAGTGACGATAAGAGAATAACGAATACCTTCCTTCGTACCGTTAATTCATAATAATAATAAACATAACATAATAAAACATATATACATACTTATAAATAAACACACACACACACACACACACACACATATATATATATATATATTGTATTGAGGTAGAAATATATGTCTCTACGTATATGTGTGTAAATACATATATTGTTTATATGTGTTCATAAGATGATGTGTGAGAGTGCGTGCTACCCCCCGCTGTTGGCTGGTAATTCCCGTCTGACCCCTGGCGAATCCCCCATAGACGCGGCTTCTCACTGTGGCTCCTCCCCCACCCCCTCCTCCTTCCTTCCCTATTCTTCCCCCGCCCCCTGCCATTGAACAGTTGGGAAACTTCACAGGCTCGAGATGAAAGGTTATCCCTAGCACGGCCAGGGTTCGTGAAATGGACCGGAAAGCCTTTCTTGTGCGCCAGAATTTATGTGCAGATTCCGCGAGGGGAGGGGAGGAGGTGGGGGAGGGTGGAGGCAGGAAGTGGGTTCAGTTTCTTTTTTTACATTTGGTAAGGATATGGAAGTTTTCATCTCTCCTCGGTACGGCTTTATTTATACGTTCTCCGGAGTTGAAACGCAAGGGGAGGAATTTGGTCGGAGTGAGATTTTCTTGGCCATTAGTCGTAAGACCGGTTGCTCTTCGAAGATTATGCATAGTATCTCTGTGTAAAGGATTTTTGATTTTGTTCGGCAATTCGTATGTTTCCTTTAACATCGTAAGCTATTTATGCATCATTAAGTAAATCGTTCTTGACGTAAATACATCAAAATGAAGTTGAATTGATGTGAGAAAGATTTCACTTCGAAACTACAAAACGGACGTTAAAAATATATCGATAATGTCAACTGACTCTATCCTCAACTATTTACCTCTTTTATCTCTTTGTTTCGGTGGTATTCTTCCCCTTTCTTGTGTGGACAGTTTCCCGCATCGTGGGTTTTTTCGTAAACTTCCTGTTGAAGAGTTTTTCCCCACTACCATGTCTTTCTGGGTTTGTTTTCTCATTCTTTGTTATTGTTCTGCTAGACGAAAGCTGATTGTATTTAGTTGTTTTTGATATTACAATTATTCCATTGCATATCGACTTCAGATATCCGTATCTTCTCTAAAGTAGGATTAATATACGTACCTTTTCAACTAGAATTTCAAAGATGCTCCATTAACGCTGTTTTTCAATTTTATTATACTTATTCTATTGATAGTTTTACAATTGTCAGAAATTGAGTTTAATTACCCACTATAAATGATCTGCGGTCACCAAAGCCTTTAATGTATTGGATGGATCAAATCTAATTCTCAAGAGCAAAAGAATTATCAAGAAATTATTATTATTATTATTAATTGCTAAGAATTCTCTAGAACCCTCTTCAGTTATTTATTAAGTTCTGATAAATTTAATGCCAACTTATTTCAGAATTTCCGTCGAAATTTTATTCTTAATAAGTACCGAAGATATTGTAATCATTACCCCCTGCCACTCATTTCTCAGATCCAATTCATATCTTCATTTTTCAAGGACTGATTTCCTCTTATAAAAATCAGCTTTTCTTTTTTTATCACTCGGAAAATTTTATCTTCCGCTAAGCCATATAATAATGAAGCAAAACACAGCAATGATCATCGCAGAGGGAATATATATATTTTTTATTTATCTTCTTTGATATAGTAATGATAGTCATTCAGAAACGTTGCTATTTTAAATTAGGACAAGTTTTTCATGTATGTACTAAGGTTTATTTATTCTCAAGTTGACGATACGTAGTCATTTCATTTATCTTGTTCATTCATTTCCCTAAGTATCACGTACTACATCAGAAATCTCCAACTCTAAGGAAAGTAAAGAGGTCTAAGGAGAAAGGTTCATATAACTTACTGAATATATATGTAGAAGTTAAAGTGAAATATATGTGTAGATCAAACAATTAAAAACAAGAATTAAAAAAATTAAAAAACAAGAAAACTTAAAATAAGGGTTATTTGGATATAAGACATTTCCATGACTTTCGCGATGATTGAGCCTATTTCATTAATTGAAAAACACGGGAGTTAGATATTTTGTGTAAACATAAGCCTTGCCATATGATTCAGTCATTGCTTTAAGGGAATTATGTATTGATGCAGAGAAATGTTGGCTTCCAGGTATCGAGAAAGATATTCATAGACAATTTACGGTCGAAACAAAGGAAGTCCCAACTTCAAAATGGACGTCGAAATCTCTATTTGCGTCACTCCGGGAGAGATAAATATGCAAAGCGGGAAAAGAACGCGCTCCCGTTTTTTTTACAAGATCTCTCTCGGCATTACGCGTAATCCCAAATGGAAAAATGAAGACCGGGAAGCTTTTAAGCGACGCCGCTGTCATCTATCGGCGGAGAAGGAATCGTGGAAGAGAACACAGAGGAAGAGGGGATAATGGCGATGTCTTTTTGCGGGCTGCTGGAACATCATTAAAAGCAACGTTGTCTCTCTCCCCCAGGAACCCATTCAAAGGCAGGGAAGAAATATTTTGCTTCCAGGAAGATGTGACAAGTGGGCGAAGTGTGACAGATCTCCCCTTTCTCTCACCAATCTTAGGCCGTCACCTGGCAAATAATACTCCCGCCACTTAAGGCGTCGCCTGGTGCCTATTTGTGCCATTAAGAAATGAGGTTGGCGGTGGGGAAGCCGGGGCGGGGAGCGGCATTAATATGTTTGCATACGCTTCTTGATGGATGGTGCGCACACCGAGGTGGCTGCTCCTGGCGGAAAATAAGGTTGTCCGGGGGCGGGGCGAAGTGTCCCCGCCTTTTCTTCCTCTCGCAATATATGGGAGACGCTGAGATTGCGTATTATTTCCTGGATTTGCGTAGAGAGAGCACTCGGATGGCGTGTTTCTCAGTTGATGAAGCCTGCGATGTGACTGGTTCAATTTTGGAGGGTTCCAGGGTATTATAATGGTCACATCAAGGTGTAAATAACGTTTTATTTTACCTTTAACTTAATAGGAATAAAATACCGAGTATCTATCTTTATAAACTCATAATGGTCAAGAAAAACTGCCAAAGTTTATCCACAAAGTATTTTAACTTTTATCGTTTTTGTTTGCTTATTGAATCCCTTGAGTGATTGCATTATTACGTGGTGATATATTCATATTGTCTTTACTCAAATAAAATATCAAATCACTATCTAACATTAAATTCATTTGAGTCCCATATTTCTAAATTAAAATTGTGTTTCGAGAAAATATTGAATTGAATTCTATATATATATATATATATATATATATATATATCTGTGGAAGGTTAATGTCTACATTCTCATGTTTGGATGGAAATTTGGATGTTTTGTTTTTTTCAATTCTTGTTGAACATGGCTAGATATTTAATGTTTATTTTAAGAATTAAATAATGAAGGCCATGAGCAGAATTTCTCGTTAAAATTTTATTTATATACTTTCTGGCTTTTATTAACATGTAGGTACCCGCAGTCACTGGCAAGACTAGGCAATGAAATTTGACTTCCCCAATTATTATTGATGGAACATTTATTTATTGATTATTATATCATATTTATGAAAAAACCACCTTAAAAACAGTATAAATGACCCATATGTTCACACTATGAACGGAAACAACGTTATAAGAAACAATTGCAATAGACAACAGAAAAACAAACAAATACATGAATATTTTCAATTGATATAGTATGTATTAAGTTAAAGGCGGTAAATAATAAGTAATTCTCCTTAGATGTTTTAAAATAATCTACTTAGGTATCATTATTGTGCGTAGATTTTTCACAAAATTTACATTGTCTATTTAAGGAGAACTTCTTGTAAAAAAATTAGTCTCCATAGTTCGAGTCTGTTCCTTTTACGTTCGTGGGCGAGTGTGACATGCAAACTCGATGGTGGCGCTGTCTATCGGAGTGAACAGAAAGGGGATGCGGTCTCCAAGGAGGAAAGCCGACGTCCCCACTTTTTATCCCCAGAAAGAATGGAAGATCACAAGCCGAGCATCAACTCTCTGTCAATACATCTCTGATATTCAATAATGGAGCTAGGAGGCTCCGACACTGTAAATAACTCGGCATATCCATGACAACCCCCTCTTCCCCTTCCTCGACTCGTCTTTTTCCCTCTGAATAAAAGAAAACTTCCATCTGTCTATTCTGTTTTCCTGAAAGATGCTTCGCTCTTGGTCACGTATCAACGTTTCGCCACCGTCTTTTGTTTTTTAACTTGAAACGCTTCTTTGTTCGATTTGTAGCTTAAAGGCTAGTATATATCGTTAACAATTTCGTTAAGAAATCGGTTTAGGAATTCTCATATCTTTCATTACATATAGCATAAATCTGTATATTAATACGTGAAGAGAAAACTTTGGATCCCTTTTTAAGGATATTGCGCGAACGGAGGAGTTTGAGATTTGGCATAGTTAGACTTTATATGAAGAAGGAGTGCAGAAAGCTAAAATCTTTGTCCAAATATCCTTGGTTCTACTCTGGACCAGTATAATCGTCTCTAATAAGAAATGCTCGTAAATTTCGTTTTGATCGATTGCAGACATTTATTTCTTTTGCAGAATTAAATCAGAAATAATGATCGTAGGAAATCGAGATAAGTACCAAAAGAAAGGGAATTGAACAGAGATTCTTATTTTGGTAGTGGAATATAGTTTTCGTGTCGAAATTACGAGAGCTCTGGCAAAATGAACGAAAATGTTGTGAAATGTCTTCGTAGTAAACAAAACAGTCCCCCTGGCGACCAAAGCGATTGTTGAATCCGAGCTTATGCGTTTTCACATTAGAATACACGGGGATTTTATCTCCAAACCAAATTAACGGTAGGGACTATTATGATAAATTATGAAAAGAGGGCAATTAACCGAGATGCCAACAGTCACTAACTGATTGATAAATAACAAGGATATAATTACGGCGATTTTACGGAATTTTTTTGGAAATCAATCTTTAAATTAAAAATGACAGTGAATTGTATCAAAAAATAAATAAAGCTACAAGCTGTAATTGTGTTTTATTTATTTTTCTAACATTAAAATTTTACATTTATTGAAGGTAATGAAGGCAAACAACACACCCTAATGACGTATTTGTACCCGCTCACAGCTGACGTAATAGGAAAATAATGAAATAAATTACAAGCAATGATTATGTAGGTATACTCTTTGACAAAAGAACCTCAATAACGTTCAGACTTAAAAATTCAATGAATTGTGGTCGAATTTCGACCTCTGGGCGATCACTAGTACATTATAAATATTTTCACTATATTCTATACTCTGATATTCGAGTGCATAATAAATTGGTTTCGAATGATAATCAGTGATGTTATAAAAATGCTTAAGAATTAAGTTAATGAATGTTTTTTTGTTGTGGTCGAGACCGGCCATTTTGCCACCTATGGCGAGATTTTGTACACACCCTTTCAAATTATTCCCTAATTATTCTGTTCGATTTTGAGCGAAATTATTATAAATACAAAGGGAGTTAGTTAATTTATGTAAAGTGTTGTTTCGCAACATATTTTAAACTCGCTAATAATATTTTAGTGACCTTTTAATTAATATATTAAGTAATTGAAGCTGTTTATCTTTAAACAACATCTATAACTAAGAGAAGTGGAAATATTTCAAAATTCCTCCTGTAAAAGAGCCGGAGGGAGATATACCCCTGCCGTTCGCCGAAAGACGGCTGGTAGGGAAAATTCTACGAAATGTACATAAAACTTAACTATTGAAATTCGTGAGTGGGTGCCACAAGATCACGTGACTAAATAGTAATTACAGCGAGAACACTCCATCCCTTACTTCATCCAGTGTAATAATAAAATAATTTTGTTTCACAGAAACAGGTCCTCCCCGTTTACTTCCGTTTTGACAATCGTTACTTTCCGAAAACACAAATGGTATTCTGCCATGGTATTCTCCCAGTCATCCATATTCCCTTTTTCAGACTCTCTTTCCTCCATTTCTTCCATCTTTTTTTTACCTCTCCTTCAATGACAAGTTGCACTCATGAGATTTCCACTGCGAATCGCTTTCAAGATGGAGGGAAATGAATATCACTTAAAAAAATGGAGAAACTCCTGCTTCGACGAAAGCTTTTCTGCTTCTCCTTTTTCAAGTCTTTGAGCGACAGCTGATGTGTATATTAGGCACTCTTCTTTTCCCAAATCAACCAACGGAAGATATCTAAGTAAACAGAGAGATGAAATTCCGAGTGTCTACTTTATATTTTACTTATTTATTACGAACCCACAACGTCCTTAACTTGCTGTGATTTTATACTCCTAGTAATTGCAAGAGACAGATAAGGATGGCTTCCATATCTTCTCATACCTTTCAAATGGTTTTCTTGTGTTGATGCTATCAGTATATTTTTTCAACTTTATTCACGCCAAGAATTGCGTATGAGCATATTTTATTAAAAATTAATACTACAAATCAGTGTGCATTGTCCAGCTACCAGTGCGTTATCCAGATTAGTAATGGAGGTTGAGAATTTTTAGAAGAAAGAAGATTTAAATCAACGCTTAATTTGCTCAATAAATGTAGAAGAAGTAAGTTCGAGCTAAGAATTGCCTTAGGCACGGCTTTGTGGTCGGTTTAATTACGTAAATCATGTTTTAATTCAAACTTTTACCCGTACCGCATATAATCGTAAAGAGAAAGTACGTTCTTAGAAAGCGTTGCAAACGTTATACGGCCATCCTGGTACATGCTCTGATCTGATACGCCGTGAAAATCAGGGGAATAGATGCAAGGACGAGTTTCAAAAATGTATATTTCCCGCGAACGATAAGTGACAAATCACGACGATATAGTGTGTGCGGTGCTTTCAACCATTCAACCGTTAAAGAAGTATCTGAGATTGCTTATAGTTATAGATGTAATAATTCACCTCAAAGCAAATTCGTACCCAGTATTTCCAGCGCGTTGTTTTTCTTCTCTGTCCACGAGAGGTGTCTTTGGGACCAAGCATAAAGATCAAGTGCTCTCTTCTTACCAATTCAGTTTTCATTTATAAATGCTCGATCCCTCAATTTCGAATGGAGAAATACTCTACCGGAAAAGCAAGCATTAATACAACTCAAAAAACTTATCTTTCCAATGGTTGGAGACTAACTCTTGGTTCGTTAGGATTAAGAAGTACGGCTTCAAAATCGGTTTATTGTTTTGAATAATCCTGTTTTTTGTTCTTAAGCTATCCGAAACCATTAAGTCAATAAGATTATATTGAGGTCCAGTCAAAATGTTCTCATCATACATCTTCGTATCACCCGCTGTCTAGTTGTGGAAACATCTTGAAAACTGTCCGACTAGGATACTCGGAAACCAAAGAAATGGCGGAGTCTGCGAACTTTGCGAGAACTGCGAAAATAAGGGGGTATCCTGTAGCTTATGCAACCAGCCGCGCTTTAGTGTCGCGCGGCAAAGTTCAAAATCAGGGACACTCGCTGCCTTATCTCTTTTTATTTTCTCAGCAGGTGTGGAAACTTTTAAGAGGTTAATATATGTGTAATATATTTTTCCATTGCTTTGTAGCTATAACGCGTTCTTCGTTGGAATTTATATATGATATTTTAATCCTTTTTATTTGAGCTGAGAACGTGCAATTGCTCTTCTGGTGGAATCGGTACTCTGTACTTAAAAGTGTCCGTCTTCAGTGACCTTTTGCTCACAAATCCCTTCAATCAGCCCCTGACTATACGGGTACAATATCTCGTTGACCTCATCACCATCGACTCCCAGATCAAATGTCTGACGATACTGACAACGTTTTCTATCATATTAGCGACGTGATCAGTATCTGAATCTGACGTTGTTTCCGTCACGTTTATCATCAAGAAAGGAGTGTTTCTTCCGGGCTAGGAAAATCAAGAACCGCATAACAACAAGTTTGCATAAGTAGGGATAGCATAAGTCGGGGTATGACTGCGTTGTATGTTTCCATAACGATACACCTCCCTCTCTAATCGCACGGAGGCAAGGTTCCACAAAATATGCCGTTCGAATGTGAATCTTACAAGTGGTGACTAACAATTTCTAAGAACTAAGAGAATTATTTCTTGAAATTGTTAACAAGTAGGTGAATTTATTTTAATTTATCTTAAGATTTAATTCCTCGAGGTAGTGGGCAAGTGAAGTTATCAAACAGCATCATTAACGGAAAGGATGGTTACTGTTTACACACTAAGTTCATCGTTTGTTCATTTTTTCTTTCAATTAATTTAATCATTTGTTATTTAATCATCTATATTGTTATTGCAACTTCTTTCTTCGACTTAGGGAATTCTTTCAGATTCTTGATCTCCTGGTGCTACAAAGTGAGTAAGATGCAGTTTGTCTGATACAAAAAAATAACAACAACATATGCATTATACATTTTCACAGGTAATACCTATCTATGCATTCAACTGAATCGTACAAGTCAAAAGCTTGTCATCTTAAAATAATTTTTTTGCAATTCGTCGATCCAATTAAAACTAAATCAGACTAAGTGAGCATAGAAATCAAGGTTAAAGTGTATAGCATAGGTTCCCAAAGTGGTTCGTGGGGCCTCCAGGGTGCATGTAGATTTACAGTGGGTCCATATCAGAAAGATAAAATTGGGACTCTAAGATTTTTTCCAAATTTTGAGTGTGTTAGAGATTTTGGGATCCAAAAAGCCCATTTTAAAAGATAATATAATCAAATGGAAAACAAATATTGCTTTTTAACAGAAAAATTCAGTATTAGGAAGGCTGGGGCGGGGAGGCAAGGGAAATTAAAAGGGACCCAACGTAACAACGTTTGGGAACCCATGATATATAGGAATGTATTTAAGAAGTGGTATGGATTAATACACAATACGCCTTATCTTTCCGTACATGTGTCATGATTGGCCTTTCAACAATTGTGATATGCTTCCTTCGGTTTAAACGAATGATTCGTTATATATATATCGACAGGTAACAGTATTTTCACGGGTAATTACAGATGAATGTTTGTGCGAAAATGAAACTAAGTGATACGATTACTCTGTTAATAATTTTATATATGCGTCTTTGAATTAAAACTTGGCGAATCTCACTAATCTACTCAATGAGATTATGCTTCTATATCATTCGAGCATCATCGCTTGATTACATAAATAGATGAATATATGAGGTCGAAAAAGTCAAGCTATTTTCATTTAAGTTATTATAATAGCTCACTATGTAAGGTATGTGGTGTTGTTTAGGCTATTTACCTATCGAAAAGTACATCTTCATTCCAAATAAGAATATCCTGCCTCTGTACCAGTATTGCTAGATAGGCAACATGTTTGCTTCTTAACATTCTTCTATTTACCCCATTTTCTACTTACTTCCATCAGCTTCTACAGAGCACTCTTAGAGGGAGAGCTAACCCAATAAAAGTCAACTAAAATAAATATTAGAAATTTAATTATCTACCTATTTTATCAAAATAATAAAAATTAAATGTCCGACAGTATAACCTTACCCACGAAGGTGTCCACTAAAAGATGATAGGAAAATTACAGAGGAAAAAATGTAAATCGATACAATAACGAGAGTTAATAATTGAATTTTCTTCTTGAAAATAAAAGGTCGAACGGAATAAGCTTACATAATTTGGGGGAATAAAAATCTAAAAATCTGATGTGGCCAGCACATGACTTTCTCCATTTATAAGATGTAAATATTTATCTACGACACTATTTTCAAACTCTATATTCAATCTAAACTTGGAAGATAAGTGATTAATTTATATCATATTATCTTTTACGTCACAAACGTTATAAATAATGTTTTTCGGGACATGTTCGATGAAAAACGATGAAATTGGCCTTTCGCCCATAGAGCCCACAAAGTACATAATCAGCAACTTCTGGTTTATCAGTATTTCATGAATAACTCCTAAACAACAGTTATACAAAATATGTTTCATAAAAAAGTTATAGTAAATTATATTTTCTAAAACTTTTATAATTTATAATGTAAACCTTAATATCATATTTATGGAGATATTTTGCGAAAACGGAAACGAGCTTCGAAAAGTAAAGCTCAACTTCCGGTTAACCGATTTACTCCAAAAACTAATCAACTCTGACAGCACACACCACAGTACTATATATGAATTTTGGTATTGATACGATCTATATTTTTTACGTTACAGCGCCCACACACACACACACACATACACACAGATATCATTCCGAAAATGGTGAAACGTGTTCTAGGGACCCCAAAACATGTATTTCCGTTGAAATCTCGAATTCGATTTTTTTCATGAAAACAATACTTTTTCTATACTTCGTATATGGAGAAAGTAAAAACGGAAGCAAAATTAAGACTTTGTAATTATTAAATAAGACGAATGTTAAAATCCGCGGAGATAGAAACATAAACCAAAAATGAAAGCATTAAGCATGATCAAAGGTGAGGCATTGTGAGATAAGAAGAAAAGTGATGAATGGAAGGTAAAATTTAAGCGATTGAAGAATAGGTATTAAAAGGAAGAAGGGAATGGAATAAATATAAAGATAATAGATAGATAGATTGATTCTTAATTTGCGAGGTTAGGCCCAAGCAGGCTTCTCTTCCACCTAAGGTGACTGTTGCTGAGGTCGAGCCCGGTACTGTGACATACGCATTCAATTCTGGGGTCATGGATGAATTTCCTCACTTCATGTGAACAGGCCCTCAGTGGATTGCATCCGAAGCACGTCGCCTCCCGTTACGTATTATTCGCCTCCGAATCTCGTTCGGAAGCGAAAACATACTTGTATGTATAAGCTATATACTTATCGTCCCAGAGAGCCTTTTCCTCCATCTTGACCCCACCGTCTTATTTCGCTTAATCCTTCGATTCGCAGTCCGCCTCGTTCCCAGGGCCTCTTGCCACTGAGATTTTTCGACTAATTGAGATGAGGTGCACTTAGCTCCATGACGGCCCTTTATTTGTCCACCCCCTCTGGAGCGTGCGTGGAGCTAAGGGCGATCTCAAGAGGCTCCCCAACGGAGATTGGTTTTGCGAAGCTGGACGCCACTGGATAAACCGAGTCCGCCGCCCGCTGCAGATCAAACAATGGCTTTGGCACGTTCTCTCGTCGAGATTTAACTAGGAGGAGATTTGCCGCTCGGCCGACAGAGGGTGCGGGGGAGCAAGGGATTTGGAAACGGACCATGTTTTTACGCCTCGTACGGATGGGCACTCGAGCTGCGGAGATTACAATTTTAAGTTGCAGCCGCTCGTACAGTTTCCTTTGTTTCTTCAAGTATTTTGAAATCGGGTACACTGAGCAACTGCTCGAAGGTTATATCCGTTTTTTCACATTTCTTAGCGAAAATAATACGCAGTGACAATTTCCTCCCTTTGATGTGTGAATATATGGGTAAATCTTAAGAATCGAAGAAAGTAAAATTCACTTAATGGAGTCAACAAAAAGATTTTTTTAATAAGAACAACCTAGGTTTCGTTACCGTGTAACTTTATCGGGTGAAATTCATAGAAAAATTGGCCGTAATCCATAAGAGAGACAAAAATATATATGAGATATAACATACAATATTAGTATAACAAAATAAGAGGGGACAGGGAGAGGAAGCTCGGAAGTGGGAGTGATTAGGGAGGAGAAAGGAAGTTAGGATCGATGGGAATATGGGGAGGCAATTGTTACAGACAAATTGTACCCATTGACAAAACCAAGTAATAAAAAGGAACATCACTGAATTTCCACAAAAATTGCTTAATTGAAAAACATGAAGTTGTTTACAAAACTCATTTTACAATTAAGCTAACAAAGAGTAATTGGTGAAAGAAATAAAATAAAAAACACATGAAGAAATGCCTGAAAATAAAAAGACTTAAGAAGAAGGAAAAGAACACGAAAAAAGAAAGGTTAAACGACAATTAAACAGTTTTTAGGAAATCACCATTAACAAAAAAGCTGAGGAATGTCCAAAAAAGGGGAATTGGAAGGAAGGAGAAATTTGTTTGAAATTTCATATTGCCCAGATTTTAGGATACCAGATTCTTCGTTTCTTAGAGAAAGTTCGAGCAACGATAAGGTTTTATTAAAGATAACGCTTTCTCTTCCCCTACTTATATTGTAGGTACAACAAATCTGTAAAGGTTATATTTTCTTGATGATCGCTGCAGCTACGTAATAACGTTCTTCATACAACGCGAGAATGTAAAGAACACTAGCTGAACCAATTCTCAACGTATGCGCTAAAATAATAATTCGGTAATATTTCTTAAACTGAATTAAGTCGATTCTAATTTTGGAACACAATTGCGGCACATACCGATAAAAGACTGTACATAAGAAAAAGAGGTAGAGTTCATGGAAGTATAGCCTTCATTGCTATGGCTAATCACTGCTTTGTTCCTTGCATATCTTGCGAGACTCACAAAGTCTGTCGAGCTTAACTTCTTTATTTTTACTGACGTAAGATTCTTCGCTGGTGATGCCATTCCATTGTTTTCAAACGAAGGTGTTCGTGTTGATGCAAATATTAGATTAGAATATAATGTGGGGTGCTGTCATTACCTTCAAACTTCGTAATTTCGTAGAATTTGACAGCGTTTTGCGTCAATAGCATACATAGACTTATATATAAAAATGAAATGATGTTTGTGACGTCGTCTAAAACTAGAAAACGGCTCGACCGATTTGAATAATTATTTTTTTGTTTTGTTCGCCTCGGTACGGAGGTGGATTAGAAAAAACACAAAAGGAAAAGCCGAAAAATCTAAAAAGCATTGCCATAAGAAATGCACGTGAAGTTCATTTTTCTCGCAGCAGGCTTTCTTTCATTTGAAAATATAAATTAAATATAATAGTCGTACAAAGTAGAATCGTGAAATATCGTTTACGAATTGAAATTTCGAGAATTTTGATAAAATGCGTGAATATTTTATCAATATTTCGAGGTTGTAAACAACCCATCCCCCTTGACAATGAAGGCTATTGTTGATTCCAAGTTCATGTATTTATCCATCAAAATGCATTAAGAATATAAGTCAAGTTAAAATCAATCCTGCTAATAAGTGATACACTTTATGAAGAAGAAAAATTGCATGAGATTTTAACATTTGCTGTTATGAACAATATCCTGTGAAGAATCGCACGGAAAAAAGTACGAACATTTAAATTTAATATCAAAATCCATATTGAGAAAACTTTTACTAGACTTCTCAATATGGATTTTGATATTATTAATAACTACCACAAAGTTACGCCTGATTCCGTTTCGTTTATTTAAATTTAATTTTTTTACAATTTTGTTTAAACGTCAGTAGCAACCAAGTTTTATTTACAGCAACGTAATTGTTTACTGAATTTTTAGTAAGAGTCTTAAAACGGTTTTACTCTCTCTACTCGAGGACTTAGTATACTATAAAAATTCCCTCCAAAGAAGTATTGCTGGTATATGGTTTGCCTTTAGTCCAATATTAAACTCTGTAATTTTTTTAGATATGTTACTTTATACATGGGACCCACACAAAGTAGGTTTTGTCTCAGATTTAGAGATGGTCCAGCGTAGAGCAGCCCGATTCGTTTGCGGGGATTTCAGGTTTGATAGCAGAGTTACGGCAATGATAGAGTCCCTCGGTTGGAATTCACTACAGATGAGAAGATCTGAATATCGTCGGAAACGTTTCGAAAAGTTAATTCGTTCAGAATTTATAGACGAAGTAAGTGAAACGTTACTGCCAGTAAGGAGCGAACGCGGTCTCCGAGAGGCATCGACGAAGCGTTATAGGGAAGTAATCGCAAGGACGGATAATTACTTTTGGTCGTTTTTTCCCCAGGCTATTAGAGATGCTAATAGGGATGAATGAATAATGGTGATGCATTACACCCCCTGCCATACGCCTCTGGCGGCTCGCGGGTTATATATCTAAATCTAAATGAAAATATCATCTTCGAATATTTTAACTATAGGAATAATGTCCCTGAATTTCAATTATTTGCCGATATCACCGAAAACAATCGCAATGGATTAACAAAATTGACAAAAATTGAATCATTCCTATATTTATATTACAATTGGTTTTGCTCTTTTTGGTACATCTTCTTTATATTGGTGTTTGTTGCAGAGACAATATATGACATTTTTCCGTTGAGAATTGACGGGAACTCCGCTAGTATTTCATAAACCTCAATCTCCTAGACGAAACTTCGAAAAATTAAATCTAAATCTTTAATGTTACTCCTTTCTTTCATATTGGAAAACTTGACTTCAGACGGAAAAAAATGTTCATGCAGATCTCGTCGACGAGATTGTTGATTTTGATACTTCAGTTAACAGCGTTGTCGCGCTCCGAGAGAAAACTAGGAAGCGTTATAAGGAAATAATCGCCAAGTGCGGATAGTCAATTTGGATTAGATGGAAGAAGAGACTGTAAGTCTCAATCTCGCCCAAATAAAGACTATTATTGTTATTACATTAATTCTGGTCGTTCTTCCGGGGGAGCATTGAAGATATCAAAAACAATTAGAGGTAGGGATATCGGTGTTTTACACTCCCTGCCATACGCTACCTCTTGCTTGCACGGTCATCATGTGAATGTAAATAAATGTAAATTTTCTGTTGAAAATTCGAGAATAAAACACTTTCGTTCAGGATCCAACATTACTGAAATAGGAACTTTGATTATAGATGATCTCTATATTAGTGATTCGCCATCTTTATAATTTCAAATCCCGCTTTTCATCTCTTCAAAAAAAAGTCCCACCTCATTGCAAAAATCTTTTCTTCTAATTCACATAATTATTATTTTAAGAATATTGAATTCTAAAAATAATCACGATTTATTCGCGAGAAATCTACATATGAGATAACTAATAATTTAAAACGTATACAACAGAACTAAAGCAACTTAAACGGTTACAGTACATTCAGAAGTTCTACTGGTGGTGTAGGTTGGGAAATAGGAATTCAGATTTTTTCCTCATGTTCACCAATCCCATTGTGATTTTTGCTGAACTTGAATTTAAAATGCATACATCTGTAATTTCGATATTATATAGTTTCTTTTTGTTTATTAATATTTCTATACACCTCCTGGTGTGTTTAATAAGTATTTAATCATGCTTGCAATTTTCTTTTTTCCTATGCGTATGGTTGGATCGAGAGGAAGCTGCGGTAAAATAATAGATGAACAAGAAGTTTAGGACTGACCTGCTTTACATGAAATGCATAAAAGTTAATATTTGGTAATATACTTTTGCAATTTACCTCGTTATTCCAAAGCGTTATCGACACTTGTGAATGGGATGCGTGTAGATACAACATCGCTCCCCTTTTTGCATCATCATAATCTCTCAATCATGGATTCCGTCGTTAGTAAACTGTGAGTACAAATCTAAATTGTACGCATCTGATTTTTCTTCTCTCCGGTGTAAATAGAATTCCCGTGCAAGCCTTGTAGATGAGGGTTGCATTTACGATGATTGCAATTCTAAACTCAGGGAATGCTTTGATATCACAGGGATTCCGTTTGCATATCACGGTTTTAACATATAATAAGTGGATATTGGACGGTCGGATTCGCTCTATGCTACAACTCAAAGGTTTCCTACATGGTAGATGTAAATTCCATGACAGAAATAGCATTAGATTTTAAATTAATCAGTAAATAGTATAATATGAGCAACTGAGATGTGCCATTTGAAAGCTTTGAGTATATTCGTAATTATATCGCAGAGCATCCTGCAGATTCACCTTTTACGGATTCAAGTGATTGGAAGGGTTACATCCGCTTATCGCATTACGCGGAAAATTTTGTATATTAATGTGTAAACTGCATTTATACGCTGCAGACGGCCTATAGCTATTCCTGCGAGAGGCAGTTTCATCAACAGTCTCTATCGGCACGTGTAAACCTTAGGAGCGAAATGAAAAATATCATCAGCGTCATTGATACTGTCATATGTAGGCCCCTTAGCCTTAATCCAAATCTTAGGCCTTTTTTTTCCATCCTCACCTATTTATTCATTCATTAAGATAGGAGAATATTTAGAAAAGAATAGGATTATTTGGTAGTTATAATTTTCTAATTATAGGATGGTGTAGTTTACGACTTTACTGTTTCTTGTTTTTAGGCCCAAACAAAAAAGGTAAGGTATATCTTTTTATCGTAATTTGGAGCATCTGAAAAGGTAGAGTAAATCTGAGTAAAATCTCTGGATAATAACTAGATAACACGATTGGTGTAGCCTAAGCTACTTGTCTAGGCCTAGTCCGATCCAGAAATGACGTAAACCAGCTAGGATATTTTAGATTCGATATCAGTGTTATGGTTGTGGTAGAGTCCCTCGGGTGGGGTTCACTCGGCCATAGAACAGAAGACTTAAAACAAAAACAGGTAGACCGAGTTACTAATGAAAAAAGAGATTGGTCCCTTTTTCTGGATAGCATAAGATGCGCTAATATAGACAATACATAGGTAGTTTGGTGTTCCACACTCCATGCCCTACGTATTACGGTGGCTCGAGAGGTATTGATGCTATTGGAAAGAAGTCATCCAGAGAAAAAAAGGGGAGAAAAATCGGTGGAAAACATGGCAGAAAGACGAGGAAAATTTATTGGACACAATATGGTACGATAGTCTGCCGAAGAAAATATTGTAATCTCTAATACTTCACGAAAAAACTACTAGAAATTACATCTATCCTGGCGATCATTCCCCGGTAATGGTGTTTCGTTTATTTCTCGAAGCTAGTGAACATTTTTCGCTGGAATGAGAAAATAAGACATCTTTTGTCGAGACCTGCGCTAATAAACTTCTTTGCTGTCGTTCGTAATTAGGTTCCCCCTCATCTGAGAATGTCGTAAGGATAGAAGAACTGGGAGATTTTACTAAAACTGTAATATACACGAAAAATCACGCGAAGTAGTGATTCTGACTCTCAGCGGACGTGTCTTTTGCGAATAGAATGCAAAGATTAACTGGTAGAACGATGAGAAGATGCTCATCGAGAGTCAAAGAAATAGCTTACTTTTCTCTTATTCGTCCGAGTCTAGAATACTGCTGTGCAGTTTGGGACCCAAACGAAGTAGGTTTGGTCTCAGATTTAGAGATGGTCCAGCGTAGAGCAGCCCGATTCGTTTGCGGGGATTTCAGGTTTGATAGCAGCGTTACGGCAATGATAGAGTCACTCGGTTGGAATTCACTACAGATGAGAAGATCTGAATATCGTCGGAAACTTTTCGAAAAGTTCAATCGTTCAGAACTTATAGACGAAGTAAGTGAAATGTTAGTGCCAGTAAGGAGCGAACGCGATCTCCGAGAGGCATCGACGAAGCGTTACAGGGAAGTAATCGCAAGGACGGATAATTACTTTTGGTCGTTTTTTCCCCAGGCTATTAGAGATGCTTATAGGGATGAATGAATAATGGTGTTGTATTACACCCCCTGCCATACGCCTCTGGCGGCTCGCGGGGTATATATCTAAATCTAAATCTTTTTGCAGCCAGACATTTATTCTAGCCAGCCAGTAAAAGATTTCGCGAAATTATAACAACAACAGATGACCTGTATTAGCAACTTTGTTTTGATAGAACAAGTTGTGAAAATATGAGTTATATAGGTAGTTCGATGTCTTCACACCGCCAGTCATACGTTTAATTACGGATCTACAGAATTAATGTAAAAAATCTTAAATTTAAATTGAAGTGTCGTATCGGTTGAAGCAGGCATTGCAAGAAGTTCTATTTCAAGGCCCCTGCCATACGCCTCTGGCGACTCGCAGGGTATATATCTATATCTAAAAGGCCGAAACTGGTCGTATTGAAAATGTTGTGGAAAATACGTTGCCCCTCTTTCTATTTTATTAGCGTGTTTTAATTTCTTCCTTCTACCTCTCAGTTGTCAATAATGCAAAAGAAAGTTTAGTTTTCTGAAATGTTAGCGATGTATTATCTAGTTTCATGACGACGATCACGAAATCCGTGTTAGTCACCAGTTTCTTTGAGAATTATGAGTGTTCTCATGGGCTCATACAAGAGGGACTCATGGCGTAAAGAGCGTGTTCAGTCAGAGCTTTTGCAAAGTAAGGAAACAGGTCTTTTCACATCCACCGGATTCCTAACAGCCAATTATCTCTCGCAAGTCAAATCTCTATCTAGGAGTCGATTTTATCAGTGCATTTACCCTTCAGTCGGTACTTTTGATGTTCTGGATTTCCCCACAGACAATGACGTTTGGGAAGCCATCACAACTTTTCTTTTCATTCCAACTACGCAGAGGAATTTTGTCAATACCTTATTTGTAAACGCTAATGCCACACGTTCCCAACAAGTGCACTACTGTCAAAAGTGCCGCGGGTATTGTCCACCAGAGCTTTCCAACGACCTTCGTGTCCCTCGCCGTTGGGGGTCAGGTCCCTGTCTCCAGAAACCCTTTCTGCCTTTCATATTTCCATTGAAAAGGACAGCCTCTATCCTTAAGAGTCACTTCTGAATGCACACATCGTTCTAATCGCCTCCCAGAATCACAATAGCAACTCCGCGCGGTGTTTCCGCGTCAAAGAAACAATAAGTTACAGTTGTAAAATATCACAATAACTTACAACGGCAGAAAATCACACCGCAATCAACACCACCAACCTCCGATGCTTTGAAATTTCACTTCTTCCTTCCAGATTGCCTAGAAAGTTAGTTCCAACGCGTTAACGAGTCAACATGATTATAAATAGATATGCTCCTGTAGTTGCTTTTATCCATTTGCTTGTGTGTTAGTCGAGACACAGAGAACGGGATTCATATTTTACACAGGTTTCAATAGAGCGCCCGAGTTCGCTCAGCCCACAAATCATGTGAAGTTCGCCATGGTTAATTATAGGGAGAACAGATTTATTATCCCCTTATTATCATATCCCCTATTTATTATTGGTCCCTTTTTTCGGATGGTATAAGGTGCGCTAATTTGAAAATTATTTAGGTAGTTTGGTGTGGTACCTTAGTGCGGCTCGCGGGGTACTAATGTAAATATATATTGGCCCAAACTGGTCGCTCTACTAGTTCGTTCCTTTTTTAATTATTGGATAGTTATCAAGGAAGCTCGATCGACTAAGATTGACTGTAATTATTTGCAAAGTGAATTACTTTTCTATCATTAAACACATGTTCAAAATAAAAATAATCACATTTTTCTATTAACTTTTCACAATATCCTTCCAAGAAGTTTTGTCTAACATATTGGTTAAGTTCGTATGATCAATATAATTTCCAAGCCAGTAAATTTATCAATTTCTTCCTCCACCACTAAAGAAGGTTTTTTAACGACCCAACTGTATATTTTCCATTCAGTTACACAGCCATTGTATTTTCAATATTATAAAATAAATAATGCGACGTTAAATGCGATTTCCATCATATTTGTAATACTCAATATACTTGCAAGTTTGCCTGCCTTTTCAAGAGATCACTATGTTACCTCGGAACTGAAGTAGCTCGATTTCAAAGACGATGCAAGAATGCATGAAAGAAATAATAACTTTCAACTGTTATGGAACGCTGTTTTCAATATTTCCAATGCTTGTGAAACCTCAGCTAAAGAATAAAAATTATCGTTTCTAGTGAAACTTCAGTTGGAGAAACAAGTGCATTGTTTTGACGAAATTGTGCCTTACGTTTATGCGATGAATACATTTTGCTTACTTTCAAAACGGAATCTCTCCATAATGAAATACGCATTTTTCCTTTTTCGACTACTTCGCAGCTTAGATTATCATCTCCTATTGCGTCAAAGGATAGCACACGTCACGTCACGCGAAATGTGGGAGGACTTCGGGACACGGAACGACCCAAGTCGCACAATTGACGCCAAAATATGTGCTGTGTCGTCAGATTTTGCATTTTCTTTACCTTCGTGATCCTCTCTTATATTTTTTAGAATTAGATATATACCATTATTCATCCATATGATGTTGCTATGCTTGAAATCTCAGAAGTCAAGTATATCTTCCTAAGAAAAAATTTATTGGCTCAGTCCCCGCTCAAGATTTAAGACTCCATTATTAATCATATAGAAACCAGATACATAGGAAATTCCCGCATGAATTAATTCGGTTAGAATCGGATGCTTGATTCAAAACCAAAAAATAGCAACTTATGATTTGATGTCTGGCAGCATTACTGCATGTCAATGGTTCCTTGCAGGTTAAAAGTAGAAATGTGAAGTTCATTTCACAGGTATATATAATTCGTCAAAATAATAAATATAGGAATATATACTGTTAACGAGTATTTAATAAATATCGAAAACAGTTTCCTTTGACACCGTTTATGTGGTTAATGAGCGCGTATGTTTTAAAAAGGCTGGTCATTGGAATCGCTTTAATGATCCCGTATTCTCTCTCCTGCTAACGGCACGTTTTCCATTCTTGACAACGTGACTTTTTACTCAGAAATTACGTAATGCTTCACGCTTTTGATGTCTCTTTGACGTGGGATGAATCAATTCCCGTACAGCAATTTAGATATATACCCTGCGAGCCGCCAGAGGCGTATGGCAGGGGCAATTAAGCAATGCAATTAAGCATGCATAAACCTGATCTTTGTGGCTTCAAAGTTATGAGTATCAACCTTCTCTTCTTCCCTCTACTTAACTTTAAAAATCAGGAAGGGTTTTAGCTTATATTTTTCATTCTCACCACCGTAAGATATGTGATTAACACGTAAACTAACCGGTGTAATGTAACGATATCGTTTCTGTATAGTTGCTAGGGTTGTTTCAACGTACCTTAAGGCCTAACAAATATATAAAACTATCATTTGATTTAGTCGATTTGTATTATTTACATTTACATTTGCACCCCGCGAGCCGCACCAAGGCGTACGGCATGGGGTATGAAACACCAAACTACCTAAATAATTTTCAAATTAGCGTACCTTATACTATCCGAAAAAGGGACCAATAAAGGCCGTCTGTTCTCGCTATAATTATATATTAGCTCGACCTCCACTATGCATACCATTATTTTTTTACATATTAAATATTCCCTAACGGCAGAGCTACAACATTCTCAGGCAGTCAAGCAAGCAATTTCTGAATAAATATTAATTACAGAAATGTTCCATACGAAAAATTTTCATTACGATTAGAATTCTCAAAGATTCGCATCATTTCTTTCCTATAATCCCACTAACTATGTCTCAAGTAAACGTTGACTAGCACGGGATTGCATATACTATAAATAAATTTACATGTATTCAAAATACGTGAATGAAGTCCTTCTGGTGAGGAAAATGATGCATCGAGTAATCTGGTTTCACCTTCATTATACCATTCTTTTCCAAAACTCGTCTCCGATGAAATAATAGTTTGATATCTGTCTTGTAAAGTATTGAAATTATTATTGATGTAGACTGTCATCGGATCTTCTCTTGAAGCGTCTGAACAGTACTACGGGGAAGAGCCATCTTTCTATGACCAATCGCAAATAACGAAGAAAACAATTCTGTATTAATTAACCCTTATTCGCAACCATCTGTGCAAATTTTCATTCTCTTACATTATCGTAATTCATCTAAACCCTGCGAGCCGGCTTGCTATATGACAGGAAACGTGATCACCCAAGTTTCCGTAATTACCGCACGTCTTATAAGCATTCCTAATTTGGAAAATCGATCTGAGATAACTGAACGTCGTGGTAACACCAACCTGGTACAGCGAGTCGCATGCATGCCTGCAGTTCCCTGCCTTGCCCCAGCGGCCGAACGAAAATCGCATTTTTTGGCTTCGAGTCGATAGGGAAGATCGACGGAAGGGCAATTTCCCCGCGCAGAAGACGTGGAATGAGCGCGGAGGGCTGGTGGGAGGCGCGCTGATAAGAAGGCAATCCCCCTTTCCATGATGGCGTCGGAGGTGGGGCCGGCGACCTCCGGAGGTCCCTCCCCACACCTCCGCCGCACCCGCGGTTACCACACCCGCACTCACCTTTAAACTCCCCCATCCCTCCCCCTCCGTCACTTTTGGTCTCCAACACCTGCTGTCATTCCCACACTTGGAGGCACGGCTAAGGGGGGTGGGGTGATGACAGAGAGCCGCGCGTATAAGCCGTGGCCGCGGGGGGCGGTGGACTCTTCCCTTCCACCGTTCGGGTCTCTCGATGCGCAGGCTCCTCCCCGGAAGGCCGCTTCTGGAAGGATTGGGGACGCGGTGGAGGGGAGAGTGGACCCTATCCTGTTTGTAGGGGGCGATAAGTGTTTCTCTCCTCACTTCCACCTCGCGTGCCTCCAAGTTGAGACGTCTGGTCTCTTGCGTTGATTCGTCGCTTCCGAGAACGAGGACACTTCCGCGAAGGGTGACATTCATCTGGACTCTTCCGGTGTTCCTCGACGTCCGAAGTGGTCTGCAGGACGTCGCGAGGATTCTGTTTGCGGGAAGGCGGCCGCCTAAGCCCGCCTTTCGGACAAGTTTAGGATGGGTACTGGTGAGTGCAGCGAATTTTGTTTTGTTTATTAGCGACGGTGGTTAGTGTCGAACGAGTGATTTTTTACGCTGTTGACGCAGAGATTAATAGTTACAAACGGTGAATATTTTCAGCTACCGACTATTTCATGTATTTAATATTGGAAGACATATCGCCGATTTCCTACTCGCGCTTATAACCGACTTACGTATAGCATACCGAGACGTGTTTTACTGACCATCATAATCATCGCATTATTTTCTATACGCTAGCGGAATGCCTTAGTTTATCTTCATGAAAAATTGTCTTGCTTTTAATTGACCTGTCTGTAAAATATAACGGTATAATATTGCGTTTAAGATCTGTATTCACCGACTTGTTTGTGTTTTGATTAACTTCAGTCAATAAATTTATATTTCGATATTGAAGAGAGAGTATAAAAATATTTGTTTTGTAACCGTAAATCTAATCATTGCAGTTGTCTTCTGTAGTAATAATCGTCTGATTGAATGACATGCGTTCAGAGGAACTGGAGAGGTTTAGGAGACGGAAAGCAGCTTAGAACCTCATTAGTATTTTAGCCGACTGTGATGTGTTTTATTAATTTATCTCTTCTCGTATATTTATGGTTTATAATTATATTCTCTTTCCTAAATTTTATTATCAAATATTTATTTATTTATTTTCATAATTCGCATCAACGGGGTTTGCTATTCAATGAAACATATAGGAGAATTTTTCTAAAGCTACGGACTTACTTCTCTTAACGCATGAATTCCTGTGCTGGCATTGCCTTGATTTTGAAATTTGATTCTAATAAACTTAGTTAATTAAAAGACGTTACGTGTTCACGTTTGAATTTTCATCGTCTACGAAAGCGCTAAAACATAATTGCTTACATGCGGCAAATTTGATGAATGTATATAGTAAAGATTCGTTTCTCTTTTAATTTTTTTCAGTAATAATGAACTGTTTAGAGGATACCTTGATAGTTGTTATGAAGCTTTGATTACGAGTGAAAGAAATTATACTTGATTTTACCCAGTTTTGAATGTTGTAATTATCTTTAGATCTTTTGTATCTTTGGGACGTTTTTGGATCACTGTGGGTTCCATTGGGGAATAGGATATGGTCTATGAGTCGCAAAAAGTTTATAGTATTTTAAATGCAATGTTATTTTCGCTGCACCTTTTTCCCGGAGGCTTCACACTGTAATTGACAAATACAGGGTCCGTGCAACACCCCGAGCTAGCAATCAACTCACGTTTACGCTAGTGGAGATCACATCGCCGATGGCAAATCGCTCACAATCTGAAAACAACGTCACCCGCAGATAAAACAATACGTTGGAACTCCTTACGCTGTCACAGAAGAGTAGAAATCACTTCGTTACTAACAGTAATTATGACTTCGTTGCTAGCGATGTGAGTTGACTTACCTCTGTTGAATGCCTATGTGAGAAGTTTGAAATGAATATCACTGTAATAGGACGTTATTAATACCATTAGCTTTATGCTATTGAGAGGAGAGTAAAATTAGAACATTTTAGATCTTACGATCGTAGTAAAACAGCGTGGTTCCACAACATTAGTCTTTTCCCGATATTGTTGTGAGTTCTATCTCTCAGGGTATATGCGTGTTTGTGGTAGATTAAAAAGATAAATCAAGTTTCAGGCTGTATGCACCTAATTAGCATTGTGTAAATTCTGCCATTATATTTTCAAAATAACTTCGCATAAGTCATTTTAATTCGCCATTGAAAGCCAATAATTATTGCAAAAAAATGAAAATTATAATCATTGTACAAATTATTTTCTTTAAAAATTTCGCTTAGGTTCTAAAATAGTAGGCTTTGATTCCCTCATGGAACAAGAGTCATTAATTTATGCAACAATGCCAAGATTGAAGCATACAAACACTAAATTTCCCCCAACCTTGCGCTTAGCAAATCCTGTGGTATCATTTTGTTGGTTCTCAAATGATTTCTAAGAATTCCTGAATTTTCGCAGTATCATCGTCCGGGAATGTTCTCAGAAAGAATCACTAATCCAAGACGCCCCAACAGACGAAATTTAGCTTTACAACATACATATTCTAAGTATACCGAAGATTGTGATCAATCAGCAAGATCGAAGAACGTAGTTGTGACATAACTTTTCTATGTGACAGAAAATCGCTTTCTCATGAATTCGTGACTCCTTCCCTTTTTCGTCACCCTTATTCCATACAAGCTCAACTAAACCTTCACTGAAATACCAATTCATAGGAATTTGTAAGATATTTAATATTTCTTTTCTATGAGATTTTGCCCTTCCCGGGAAAATTTAGCAATGAACGATAGTGAGCCGGAGATAATTGCGAACTGAATTTTTTTTGATTAGATACCATAGATAATACGTGCTGAGAAATATTGGTAGAAAATGAAAAATGTCATAAGTACTACGAGTAGTAATAATTGCACGAAGAATTTAAAACTGAATAGGTCTGCATAACTAGTATATTTTATGAATGCTAACTCGAGGTATGTGAGATACGATGGGCTATATTTACGCACTGTTGGAATTGGAATACAATTGTAGAAACAACGTACGCATAAATAAAACGCAGAAGAAAAATGTAGCAATTGCTAATCGCAGAGAGAACAAAGATAATTGACCACCCTAGGTAGCAGGCCCTGCGATTTATGAATTAATATATGACTTAGCGATTCGTTTTGCATTGAGGAATTCTTCTCTACCATTAAAATACGTCATTTAAAATTCATTGGCTATTCAAGTGTTTGGGGAATCAAGAATTTATTGGAGAGGATCGTTATTGTCTTGTTTAGAAAAAAATATTTAGATACAAAACGGCAAATACGATGTTTACGGCGGGCCGTATGCGACGCCCTTACATCGTTGTCCCTCAAAAGTAAACACTAGTCATTCCCTGTAAATCTCCTGCTGGTTTCTACCATAACACAAAGTATCATATAAATATGCAATTATCTTCTTATCGGTAGGTATGTATGCATATGCCCAATAACGCCAAGCCATAATTAATAAATAACTAACGCTATCTCCGGGAGTCGTCGACAAAACTATGCAAGGAAGTAATCGTAAAAACAGATACTTATCTGTATTAGCTTCTCCTTTTTTAGGGAAAGATATAACAAAAGTAAGTAATTACTTTTGGTCTTTCTTTTCCTAGTAGAGGACAATACATCTAGATCACTATAAATATAAGTGTGGCATGACTGATTAAATTAACGATATGAGATGGTTCCTTGTTCAGAATAACTAACTAGTGTTCTCTTAGAGAACGATTATTCCGTCTGCAGACTAAAGCATGAAAACTATCTTAAGCATTCGTCCTAAACAGTTTAACCAAGAGTCTTCTTACCATTTTTTTAGAATGGGTAATTAATACTTAATTAAGCGAATATCGATCTTCAGAGTTGACACAATTAACTTTTTCAGGTCACGAACACTAGAAACCATAACCTAACCAGGATTCGAATCCATATTCCTGGTGTTGCTACACTAGCAAACAGAATGCCGTCTGTTTATTTCTGTATGGCTTGGTGATGTATTTTATCGTAACCTTCTTATCCGAGAATGAATGTGCCTAATGATAAGTGTTCACTTTTTGGAATGTTTATTTGGACAAAGCTCACTTAAAAAAATCATTTTAATTCATCCGTGAAAAGAGAATCAGTGATCCAAAAAAAATTGCATGCGGTATTTCTGATGAAACATAAGTTTTTATGTCTACTGAATCATTTACCGGGCGAGTGGTTAGCGTGCACGCACGTTATCGCTCCAACTCCACAGTCCCGTTCGAATCCTGGCTAGTCGGATTTTTCTGGCTAGGGAATGGTTGCGTATCTTTGTAAATGGTAATAATTATTGAAATGGATGTCATTGGGGTCTTCCTGTTTCCAATAGAGAAGTTAATATTGTTATTATTATTGTTTACTGTTTGCGATCAGAAATTTGAGAATTCTCCGTAAATTAAGGAAATTAAATGTGATAATCACCAATAGGTATGCGTGTCCTTAATTCGCAATGATTATCGATTCAAGCACTATTATTCCAAATAGAGCAAACATTATTTCGACCTCCCCTTCCGAATGAAGGGGTATAATTGCCGTCCGTTAGCTTTGTGAAACGGCATTCCATAGAATTCTGTTTGCTTATAGACAGATCCACGAATATTCTCTTTACGCGAAACATCGGCGTATTTGTTGACGTCAGTATAAAGTCCTCGACAACAGTGGTTCTTTGGGCAGTTCCGATTGGCTAATTAGTAAATATGGCGACATACAAAGAGTCAAAGCGGAAGTGTCCTTTCTTCTCCTCTCTTCATCTATTTATCTTTCCATTGCCCTCTCTCTGCCTCTCCAAATTGCAGCTCTGAGATTTTGATTTCTCAGAGACAGCATCCGCATGTTTTCCATTACATTCAACGACACGAAGCCATTTGATCAATGTTAATGTTTCTTTGACAAAGGCCTCTGTTAATCAGATCATGTATTCTCTCTGACTACCATGGGAGACTTAACATTGTGAAGTGTCAAATTCACAGTATTTAAAACTGCAGGATGGCCATTTTTCCTCAGTTTATCCTCTAAGGACTTTTTAGGCACACTGTGGTTGGAAGGATTTTTAATAATCTATTATGACTGCAAAGATGTTATTTTTCGTATATTTGCACGTTAATGCCATCACCTGGATTGTCATTCGTGATTACCTTGTCGCGAAATTTGTTTGTATTTCAAGGTTGATTCCGTTACTTCTCTCAATAAGAAATATCTCAGCTGAGGTTTATCTTCAAAGAACTATCCACCTTTAATCGTGAGATTATATGCGCGTACATCATAAGAACGTACACTCCTGGCCAGAATTAACGCAGCACCTCCCTAGCGATTCTTATGGCTGGTGCTGCGTTAATTTTGGCCAGGACTGTACATACTTATAAAACTAAAAACTGCCGAATTTAAATCTTAATTAGACTATAAAAATGTTAGTTGAAAAAGATGGCATGTAATCTTCAGGAGCTACAACTATATATTTTCACTAGCATTTTTTCTATTGCATCTTTTCTGTTGACTTTCTTCAGAGGAAATAATTATTGGGGTATAATCTTTTAAGATACGAGAGTAAACTTATGTCATCGTGATATTACTCTTCTCCTTTGACTATACTCGCTGTAAAAAGCCTCGCGGTCATCGAATACATGGAACATTTTCGCTTAAATTATTCGTTTTTTGTTAAATTTGTGTTCATCCTTTTTTCGAACTGGAGAGAAATTATAAGCAAGAATGGTTACTAAGTACAATTGCGTCAGCCGCATAAATTGTACCATAAATTCCCCCTGTCATACACCTCTGGCGGCTCGCAGGGTATAGGCATATCTAAATCTAAACTTAACTTAAAAATAAAGAGAATTAAATGCAACGACAAGTCGTTTTAAAACTCCATTCTTTGCTCGAACGGTACGCGATAATAACAGACTTAAAATAGTCGTGGTGGCTGAACTAAACTACTGGTGATTTCATTCCCTGCCACAGGCCGAAAGGCAGCATTAATGCAGATGTAGAAATGAAGTCAGCACTCCCGCAAGCCGCACACTCATTGAAAAGTCGTTTACATGACACGCAACGTTTTTTGGAGATTGCGACTTTTTAATCATCTGCTCACCTTTCGAAGATCCAATTTGAAATAAAGAGGTAATTACGCGGCGAAGAGAGACGTTTTGTTCCAAAATTCTACTCATGACAAACGAAAAACACTTCATTTCGATAATTGCCCTCTGAATACCGCTCAACGATAATTATTTTGGCAATAAAATGCGGTCTAGCCCGCGATAAGCAACGGAAGTTCATTTGTTGGCTGCTGTTTATTGTCAATTAGATTATGCAGATAGGGAAATCTTCAGCCGCTACGGAATTAACTTTTTCAATTAATGAGACATATTGGCCGAGAAATTAATTTACAATTTCCTTTCGACGCGCCATTCCCAATAACAGATGAAAAAGAGCAAAAGTCAATGCAATGGATCGTGGCACGCCTACATAGAGCATAATTTAAATGATGTCTTAATTTATATCGCTCGTAAATTGCTGTGGATCCAGACAAATGGGAAAATCAAGAATTTAACTGCAAATTGTCGGCGATATGAAAGCTCAGAAAGCCTCATAGTACATTTAATTAATTTGACGGGAAATTTAGCCTTTACTTATAATATCTACACAGGAAGTAATTTCTCAACGAGTAGAGGTTCTGAATCAATTAATTTAAATTTATCACTCCATTAATCACCCCTTAATTGTAGCTGCATTACTAACCTCTGGTATTTCAAGTCATTGAAATAAATGATTATTATTTTTATCGCTTCTTTTTTGGATCTACTTTAATAATACGCGAAACATCATGTGCGTTTCAGTATAATAATTAATTAGTTTCTATATGCATGTTGTATTAGAAATTACAGCAGAATTGTATCTACAGTATCATAAGGATAGGACTGAATGGATAGGTTGATGGCCTGTTTTAAAGTAACTGCTGACAATGTTTAATGTGAGTTCTAATCAATTGCTTAGAATAGACTTCGATCTGGTATTGCTACAGCAAATTCTTTCTTTTACTATATCTAGTAGTAATTTTTATTTAAATCGGCATGGAAAGTACTTCGTTATAATTTTCTTCCAACGCCAAAATATATGTAACTTCAGTATTTTTTCATGTAGTAAAAAATACCAATACAAGACAAGATAAGAGTATTACCGTCTATCATCTGCCGTACACAGTAATACTTACACCACAGATACAAATCAAAAGGGACATATTTTTTCTAGATATCATGCGAATCGTTCCGCAGGACGAATTCAGATTCTCAAATGCCACAACAGTCAATGACTGTATTCGCGTATCCTCTTTCGTCTAATCTGTTTTTACTACACTTCAGAACATTCCTTAACGACTATCAATCGTAAGCCAGACTTCCGTTTCCCACAGTCAGCGTTTCTTTCCCATACTGGAGTCCTCTCCTTGTAACTCATTTTCAATTAATTACCTATTTAATTCGACGTAATGACAAGCGAGGACAAGGGAGAGGAAAAAGGGTGCGAAGGGGTCATTCCAGCTACAGAGAGTTAATCAACAAGGGCGTCCTGGTCAATATCGATTATCTATTTACGCCTGTCAGTAAGCGATCAAGCGAGGCGGAGGGCAGCTGACGCTCTCGGACCGCTTTCCTCGGCCCCCCATCGCCATCCCCTCTGTGTGAGAGAATCGTATTTATAACACTTGAAATTTTCATTGCGCTTATCTCGTCGGAATAATCGGGGGCGAATGCCGTTGATCCCTCGTCGGAATATTCAATTGATTCTTACGAATTTCGCAGTTTTTTCTCAGCGATCTTTTACTCGAATTTCTGATTTCGCTACCCCTTTCAAACTCGTCAAAACAGTCAGTTTTTGCCTTGATTGTTGGCCATCTTTTAATATTTAACTTTGCCTGTTGTATCAAAAGTGATGTCTATGTCTACGAAAGGCTCCTGCAAGCTGCTTTTCGGCGTGCGGCAGGGGGTGCAGGTACCTTGACTCTATTTTCCTAAACGGTTGCTTTCTCGTATATTTCGCGGAAAATATAAAATTTTGAAGAGATTTCTTCAGGCATCTACTTCCCTAATTTTCCTCGCAGTATCAGAACGGCCTATACAACAGCGAGGTCGCATTATGTAGGTTACATCATCTGAAAACGTAATTTCTCTGGACTTATTTAGTAAATTTATCTTTTATCTTCTAATGATACCCATCCCGCGTCCTGTATCATCTGAGTAACACTCACTACCCTATCGCAGCAATTCTTTACAAATCTTATCACTTTTCGTTGTACCTTGGTGTAAATGGTACCTATCATTTTAATTGAGTATCTACAGTGGTGCATTGAAAAGCTTGGACCACAATCAATAAAATGGTGTTGCAATATTAATCAAGTAAAGCGTTTCAACTCACGACAATTAGGAGTACCGAAAATCTGTTTCGGAATGTTATGTACGGGATGGAAAAAAAAATAGCGTCTGGACTCCCTAGTTATTGGCAGTTTGTTTAGTTGGATAATAATTCTGTCGTAATAATGAGCTTAAATAAATGTAGAATGAGACTACTTGGGAACTATTCTAATCAGTCTGTTTCGTACTTAGACTCAGAGAGTGGGCAAGATGGAAGCACTTTTGATCGGAAATATGCGAGCAGTTAGCAGCGGAAGCTGTGGGCCCCGACACGGGTGGAAAGGGGCGAATTACGCGGGTATGTTGGACTGGATGAGAAATGGGTCATAGGAGGGTGTATGTAATATAGCTTTGTATTGAGGATACAGGTTGTTTGGGGATAGCAAATCTGGGTGTGAAATGGTGGAACTAATGCACTGCTTTGGATATGCGTAACAGAATAATTGAATCAAATACTTGAATCATTTCTAGCAAGGGTGAGGACAGCGGTATGTTTGGCAACTTTCCGAAAGAATATTTGGGAATCAATTCATAGCAAAGTGCAAGGAAGGGCTAGTGATTAATACCAGTAACGGATTTTTTAAGTTGACGTTGACGTTGTTATATCTGGTCTTTGCTATCAAACACGAATTCTATCAACTACTGTTTCCGGTGGCAGATAGCGCACGAGCGTGACCAAAATTGAATTGAAATGGCTTTCTGAAATTTATTGTTGTAAATGTTTGCTTTGGAGTTTGTAACTTTCTCGCATTCACAATCATCATCATACAATTATATATTCCTATAAAGGCATAATTTGCTATTTCATTTCAATCCACGATCTGGCTTCACCACTGCGTGTTAAAAGAAAACATGAGATAAATATGTACAAGGTATAATCACCAATTAATTACAATTTCAAAAAATTGCAATATTGCAAGAAGAATTGATTATTTTTGAGAGCATATTTATTTAATTTCTCGCCATTTTATTACCTAAGGGTAAGAAAGTATTCCTTTGAGACTAGCAATGCGATTAATCATAGTTTAGTTCCTCGAGGGCATATTACTATGGCTGAGAATAGGTGACCTTATTCATCAAGTTTCAAAGTAATTGCAATCAACGTAATATATGTACCAACACCATCTCCTTTCTGCCATCTCTCAAAAGATACCGAAAAGCAAATCATTGTATTTATTTGTCCCAACATCCATCTTTCCTGATTTATGCGCTTTATTTTATTGTTTCTCACGAAAATCATGATTGGAAAATTTATTTATGACACTCATTTATGTGACAATGTGACGTGAGTGATGAATCGAATCGAAAAATATCGAATTCAGTCTCTCGGAATCGATTCGTTTGGAAGTAGGGGTTAAAGAGATCGCTGCTTAACCTTAATGTAGGTTTCCTCCTCTTGTCCCGCCGTTCCTTATGTTGTTGGAGTCAAGAGGAGTGGAAGGAGATTGGAGTCGACTGGGAAACTAGCTCGTGTGACAATGAACACCTGATATGGGAGTGGGGGTGCAGAGAAGGGGTGCAGAGAGGGGGCTGCGGGTGGGAAGCAGCCGAGGGATTACTGTAATGATAACGTGACGCCAAGAGATATGGCGGCTCCTCCTCAGATGCTGCGTTCCCTTCCCTCCGTTGCCTTGGTGACCGAAGATGCGCGACCTTTAAAAAAGACTGCCGTCTCTCTCCCAAGGCGCTCATGCTTTATGGCGGATTGTTCGCAATGATAACATTTAACGCTTTATTTATTATGAACTATTCTAATATCTTTCGCAATGTTATAACACGAACACCGACCGATATCTCTATAAAGAATGAGGATGCATCTTTATGTTAAATTTCTTGGGTAATTGATATCAAGAAAGCCATACCTTCCTCTGTGAATTATACGGATAGGATGCTGTGACGAGAGAACTTTTATAGTTGATTCTTTACAATTCCAACTACTTTCGTTTCAATCAAGTAAGTGATAAGTTTGCGAGGAAGTCTTTACGCAAAAATTAATCCATCAGCCTCTGTAAGTTTTAATACGGCATCGAGACAACTACCTGAATTATTCAGGATTCAAAATCTAAAATTAATATTGGGAAAAGCAAAAAAAAATTAAATAGTTTTTCCTTGCATTTACCTTGAAGTTAAATGCTTCGTCGTTGCTTTACACATATATATTATTATAGATTATCACAGAATATAACACACAAAATTCTGTTTAATTTTTGGTACTTCATTTAATTTTTCTGTGAGTCAAGTAGACAGAGTAACTTTTCCAAAATATAGCTAGTTGTAGTATATTAAAAATTTAATTCGATAGCTCATTCTATAACTTATTGTTTACATTTTAAAATATATCTCTCTTACATCAATTCCTATTCTTTTCGATTTCACCCGAGAATCCTCATTATTTAATTAGCCTAAATAGCAATTTAGGCTAATATACTACAAGCGCTTCGCATTTCCTTTTTGCAATTTGTGATGCTGTGACGTTGCCTATCATCGGCGAATTTGCTGCTCTTCTCACGTCGCTAAACATGGACTTTCTTAATTCTAAATTATTTTAATCCTCAAGTTCTCATGCATAAATGGAATAAACACTATTATTCACATAGCAAAAGTATCACAAGAGTTGCGAAATTGGTCGTCACACGAAGAAAATGACCGAAAAATTCATCTGCAGAATCAAACGCCAAGCACAGAATTGGGTCGATTGCAATGATGGAATAGAAGGGCATAGAGCGGGCAAATATGAGGGGTGAGGAAGGAAGCGGCGGTTTCTGAGGTGACGGGGTCACGGGGGAGAAGAGGGGAATTAGGAAAGAGAAGATTTGGGAAAGTGTGCGCGTTTTAGAAGAGGCAGAGCTGTTGGGGGTGGCGGGCGGAGAGGCCAAAAATTCGAAAGCCCCTGCCACTACAACTTCTCAACTTGTGTCTTACCCCTTGCTCTCTCCCCTCTTTTCTCTCAGCCTTTTCTTACTCTCTCGTTTGCCTACACTTTTCCCTCACAATTTCCATCTTCTCTTCCGTCTCGTTCTGCACAAGAGATGTTCAGGTTCCTTCCGTACATTTCCAATGATCAGAATTACTCTAGTATCCGTCAGATGTATTAACCATTAGAGGTGCTCATGTCACCTGAAGGTGATTAAATCCGATCGTAAAAGCACATGTATGTAGAGTTATTCTTTATGTCCTTTTTCCGATTTCTTTATATGAATAATCTTCTTCAGCTAATTGTATAATTATGTTGTCACAAACAATATAGCATCTATGCCAGAATGTTTAAGCGATTTTGTTAGAGCTAAAGAATCGATTGAATTTTACTCAATTTTGATACAATGCCCACGTGGTGACAGCTTTAAATGCTCCGTCAATATTAAATTGTTCTTGGAAACTGGCAACGTCGAAGTACTCCGATTAACGTCAAAGAAGAGTCGCATTATCTGCCAGTTGGTGTCATAGTTGCGGAGGTGTTTAAATGATTGTATCTTTATATTCAGTGTCTCCTGCAGAAAACCAAATCGAGAATAATACTCCCGGTGGAGCATTAATAACTCATAAAGGTTAACTAAAGTGATTAGGGTGCGTGAAGTGAACTTTCATTAAATTTGGCCCTGTGAATCGCTTGGAATACCACTAGAGAACTTGCTATTGATTGTCGAATTTGAAAATCTGATCAAGTCTGAGTAGTTTCACCCTTTTTGCGAAGTATTTCCTGATATTATTGGAGAAATACGCTTAGAGACGTAAGGAACATAACAATAACAAACTTCAACAAAGTTCAAATATACTTTCGTAGTACTCGTCTAATTTCTATTACAGTTCTCTTAGAATGGCTAAGCGAATATCAGAGGAATGTGGTCAATATGAGGATTTGCAATAGTTTGAGAGATAGGGAGTTCTCGACACAAAGGAACCTCCTGACGGTAGATGTTTGCAGCAATGGACAGAATTTCCTCATTTTCATTACACTATGTTTTCCTCTGCATAAACACTTGCTCTCCATCCCTTGCCAGTCCCTCATCCTCTTTCGTCAACTTCTCCCCATACCCTGACCACACCTCGTTCCCTGACACCCTTAGGGCACTCCCAAAACCCTGCATCTCCTCTGTCCCTCCGAATGGAGGGTAGCCTAGCGGTCGTTGGGGGTTATTTAACACAGCATCTCGCTTTTTAGCGCGTTCCAATTTCAATGGACCTGAGGTATAACGGATTGCTCTCTATCTCAGAGATGCTGAGAATACATCAGTTAATAGATGGGATTTTTGGCAATTTTGCGATATTTACTGCCAGGTACAAGCTCTTTTTTATTGAGTTGTATGGAAGCCAAATTTGGTGGTTTTAGGACATTTTATATTTAAAGAAGTATTCAGATATATGTATATAAGCCGCATCTAATCTAACCTTTATCTCCATTAAATGCCTGTTGAGTACGTGATCTAGGTCAAAAAAGAATTATAAAAAAATAATTTCAGTGCATTGGAGATTTGCCTTAAAAATAACCAAAGATACATTCAAATGTTATGCATGTGCCAAATAGATGCAGTAAATTGCTTTTCACTCAACTTTTCGGATACTTAGTGACCCTCGCTATCTGTATATTCTATCTCAGAGGTGGGAAACCTGCCACATGTGGCTTCAGGCAACATGCGGCTCACTGCATCTTCTCTTCATTTCCTGAACCTACTTAGCCCTTTAGATTTTTTTCGTTAAAAAGACCCACCCCTCATTTTGCATTTTCGTATCTTTCATAGATCGTTTTTATGGCGGTCACCGTTCTTCGTTTACACTAAAAATGCTAATTATGAACGTTCACGATGCGGCGTTGTTCTTTTGAATGAGTCCCAGAATAATAGCTGATTGGACGAAACTAGTAAGTATTTTGTCAAACGGAGGAGTGAGCGCGGAACTAAAACATCGTTACGTGGTATGACTGTATCAGAATCGCATCAAGTGAGAGATGGTAGAAAAGAGGAATTGAATCGCTCTGCGTAAGTTTACAAATACTTGGGAACTGGCATAAATTTGCTATACTATAGAAGTATAGCAAATCCATAAGCAAAATTCCATATTCAGGATCGTAGTCACAAGACGACTTTATCTGCCACTTCTACAATATAATTAGTCGAAAATCAGAATGATTACTTGTTATGATTTTTAATAACTCATTAATTCACACAGTTTTATTCCAATTATCACATTTTTCTTTGATTATTGAGAATTACGATTTTTTTAGAATAGCTGAAATGTCTGGTGTTGTCCAGGTTCAAAATATATCTATTTTATTTGCTGGGTTCATTTATTTTCAATTGTTTGAGCTCTTTTATAATTTATTATTTCTTGATGGTGTATGTATTTATTAGGACTCAACTGAATCTTTATAATCTATTTATGCGATAAAATAAACACCGTTGACGATAAATCGATCTTTGCACGCATTTCTTATGGTCTAGCATAAAATCCGCGACTATTTGCCCATTATACACAGGGTGTTGACAGTTAATGCCAATTGCCAAATTTTAGAGTGAAGCAATGTCTAACTCACGAGGGTGGGTATACATATGTCTTTTTCCTCATACAAATGCAACATTAACAAGATTTGAATCTCTTAGTGACCTCGGGATAAACTTGGGACCTACAGAATTTATTCCGCAATTAAAGGAGTCATGAATGTAGAGAGGTCTCGATTGAAGACCCGAAGGCGCACGGAATATGACGTAAGTCATTCATTCCATCGGCTTTCAAGAAAAAACACGCGTACTTTCACACGGAAGCGACCCGGCGGATCAAATGGCGAGTTATTCATCCAAAATATTCCAAAAAATCTCATCTTGCGCCGGAAACACAAAAGAACGATGATGGATCGTCATTTTTCCCTTAATGAAAGCCTTTGAAAAGAAAAATCTTCTGCGTGATCGGGCGAAATCTTTCCTCGGAGTCGAAATGCGCTTTGGACCATCTGTCGACTGCTGTTGCCACTTCATCAGCGGGGAGGGGATGAGCACCCCGTAAGCGATTCGGGATCAATGGGAGGGCTGGGGGAGGATTTTTATATGGGGCAGGGGTCACGGGGGGGAGCGGTGGGAATAAGTGCCTGGGAGGGCACAATGGAGGAAAGGGTAAAGGGTGGGTGGCGGAACTCGAGTTTAGCTTTATTCCGCGTGGGATGCCTCTAGCCCCTCTCCTTACATCGCACGCCCCATCGCCTTTTTTTGTTTTTATCATCTGTTGTCTCACACGCTCCGACGCCCTTCCCCTTCGCCGATCATCCATCCACTTTTTGTTTTCAAATCCCCGTCTGATTGGTTTCCTAATTTTGTTTCCTCGCCTTCGCTTTCGATCCCTTTTTGCCGCGTCCTAAGGTTTTTTAAGGATCCGTTTTCTCGTTAAGTGATTGTTTGTACTGACTTGATGCCCTCCTTTTTTCTCTGCGAGTAGAAATTCTGTTTTCGTTGGTTAAAAAAAATCTGCGAGGGTAATGGATATTCGGGTGCTTATTCTTCTAAGGTAGCGGACTGAAGGGGGAAGATTTTAATCGATTTGGCCGTAATTTTTCCTGCCCCAGGGTTCGAAAGCGGGTTTGGGAGGTAAGGAATGGAAATTTTTTCTCAGACGTTTGTTGAGGCTTCATTAAGTTATTCCGCCGAGCACATTTTATCTTTTCAAAACGTTGGAGAAATTTGATTACCTTTCGTTATCAAAAACAGAGGGGGCATATATGACCAAAAAGCTGATATTAATTACGTATATTACGGAATTTTTATAATAACCTTCTGTCGTTCAGCTTCACCGCCTTGTTTACCGAACTTATCTAACCTTTTCTTTAACACAGAATTTGTTTTCCTATGTCTAATGTTCCACCCGAAATATGCTTTAGACTATACAAATGTCAGCCAATCATAATATCCACATATCCCTAGGAGGCAAAAGATTATTTTATGATAGGATGAATTAATGATAATTTTTGTTTGTAGTATTGCCATTATATTGCTGAAGCAGCTCGTAGTTTCTCAATAAATATATTGATTCTTAAATTGTTGTGCTGAAGCGTGACTTCTTGGAATGGACTAGACATTTCGGAAAATGAGAAAACTTAGTATCTTCCACAGAAAATGTATTTAATCACGACCGTTTTGGTAACCGAGATGACATCTTCTGGTGAAGAAAGTTAAGTGTTTCTTCACTAGAAGATGTCATCATGGTGATGAAACCGGTCGCGATTAAATAAATTTTCTGCGGAAGATACTAAGTTTTCATTTTCATTTTCCACAATATATTGATTCTACTTACAAATGTCTATTATTACGAATTAATTTAGCCCGACATACCAAAAGAGCGGTCTATTGGATACTCTCTCCTACAACAGCCTATCTGTCGTTGACATAAGACCTAACACTGTTAACTTTCCGAACTAATTTAAATCTAGACGTATTGAGGATATATCCTGATAGAGGCTTGAGTTTTCAGACAGATTACTCTAAAAAGCCTTGGTAAGGTTTTGGAATGATAGCTTAACATACTGTCCTTCAGTTCTTACGAAATTCTTAGAAGGTGTGCACGGAAATCTGATAATGCATAGTATTTCTAAACAATATCAAATGTTTGCTTCACTCAGCCAAATTCAAATGAAAAGCATTCAATTTAATTTTTCGATAAAATTCATCTTTTGGGGCTTAATGAACAGCTTAGATTGTTTAAGTTCAGAGAACTTTCCCGTTTAGAGAGCTTTCTAATTTCTGGCTGAGCAAGCCAGAATATACGCATTATTATTAGGTGCGCAACTAAGTTCTCGCTGTTTGTCAGTAGATGGCTCTAGCAGTAAAAGTTGGTCGATTTTGACATATCCAAAACGTCACGAACCAAGCTTAGACATATGGTAAACAAACTGCTGCGACACATGAGTGATTTCGTTTTCACATTATATACTTCTAGTTAAGTAAAAATGTCTAATTTTGTGCCAAACAATCGTCATTTGCGGGAAGTGTTGATTTTCTTCTTCCATTCCAAAAAAACGGCAGCTCAAGCGCATCGAGAGCTCCAAAAAGTGTACGGAAATGCTGCTCTTAGCGAAACAACATGCCGTGATTGGTTTCGTCGCTTCAAAGACGGTGATTTTGATGTTGACGACCGTCCTCGTGAAGGAAGGCCCAAAACCTTCGAAGACGCTAAATTGGAGGCCTTGCTCGAAGAGGATTCGTACCAAACTCATGAGGAGCTTGCTTCAGAATTAGGAGTTACCCGTCAAGACGTTTCCAAGCGATTGCATGCGTTGGGGATGATTCAGAAGCAGGGAACTTGGGTTCCTTATGAGTTGAAGCCAAGAGACGTTGAGCGTCGTTTTTTCGCCTGTCAACAACTGCTCCAGCGGCAAGAAAAAAGGGTTTTCTTCATCGCATCGTGACAGGTGATGAAAAATGGATACATTACAGCAATCCAAAGAGGAGAATATCTTGGGGACTACCCGGTCATGCTTCTACGTCGTCGGCTGTTGAAACCGAGCGAAACCATCACTGGGGAACGGTATCGAACTCAATTGATGCGATTGAGCCGAGCACTGCGCAAAAAACGGCCACAGTACGAGCAGAGGCACGAAAAAGTGATTTTACTGTATGACAACGCTCAGCCTCACGTTGCCAAGCATGTTAAAACCTACTTGGGCACGCTCAAATGGCAAGTCCTACCCCACCCGCCATATTCCCCAGATATTGCGCCGTCCGATTTTTACTTGTTCCGTTCGATGGCACATGGCCTGGCTGATCAGCAGTTCAACTCATATGAAGACATCAGAAAATGGCTTGATTCGTGGATAGCCTCAAAAGACGAACACTTCTGGCGTCAAGGTATTCGAGCTCTGCCAGAAAGATGGGAAAAAGTTGTGTCTAGCGATGGGCAATACTTTGAATGATTCAGATGTAAGAGTTTTTTTATAATAAAGTTACATTTTTATCGAAAAAACAGCGAGAACTTAGTTGCGCACCTAATATTATTATTTATTATAAATGTTACAAGTGGACAGTCGTCGGGTGGCAACGTCAAATATATATAAAAACAAAAAAGAAAAAATATAATATAAAGACACATCATATCTACATCTACATTAATACCCTACAAACCGCCTTTCAGCGTGTGGCAGGGTAGTATAGTGTAGTATAGATTCAACTGGTAATATAAGGAGTCTAGATATCATTTCGAGATATCTCCACATATCTCCGTCGACAAAGAGACTGCCTTCTCCGAATTAAGGGCTGACATATCATAGGAAAGCTAGACAAATGTTATTGGTGCGTGGATTTTAAGGAGCTGTCAGGTCCTTCTTAGCTCAGTTCCGTTGACGTATAATGAATATAAAGATGTGTTATGTTATCTGTCCTTCCAAGTAGGTCTTCCCCAGTCTTCCCGTGATAGTCCTCTTCGTTTCCTGTCCTCATACAATACATTCTTCTATATTTTCTATCTTCAAGATGTCGACTGCCATCTGGCAAATGAGAGATGAGTGTCCTGCGCTCCTTTTTATTTGACCACTAGCAGAAGTGCCCGTTGATTCTCAACGGGGAAATCCAAATTGATAATTACTCTTGGTACAGTTGCCTCATAATTTTTGGTAGATAGCTAATTCCAGGCTATATTTTTTTCCAAACCAATGAACAAAGTAAATAAAATTATTATTAATACTACAAGGTCACCTAAAGATTCAATCTCATATCCTTTGAATGAACACTTTCTTCGATGAAAACAAAAATTATTAAAAGATTATAAAAAAATATATTCTACATCTACATTAATACCCTACAAGCCGCCTTTCGGCGTGTGGCAGGGGGTGTAAACACCAGTTGAATCTATACTACTTCCTTATTTGGTTATTGTCGCGTATCGTTCGCGGAAAGAATGAATTTTTAAAACTATTCGTCCTAGCATCTATTTCTCTTAACTTACGGTCATTATCGGATCGACCAACGTAGCAGGGGGGTTGCATGATACCGATTGTATCTTCGGAAAATGTAGTTTCCCTGAATTTATTAAGCAATCGCAGCCTAGCATCCAATCTCCTTTCTTTCAAGGATTCCCAACCTACACGTTCCCAAAGTACACGTTTCATCCGCCGGATCCCATATACTTGCCGCATCTTACAGAAGGGGTCTGACCAAGGTAAAATAACATCGCTCTCTCACCTTTTCATCTCTTTTACCGACAATACGCTTTACAAAACCAAGCCTTTTACTTGTTTTGCCGCAGATTTTTCGAATATGAGTGCTCCAATTTAAATTATTAGTAATGTTGATCCCGAGATATTCAACTCTATCTACTACTTTGATATTGATTCCATTAATTTTTTACGGGTGATTTGGACGCAATTTTTTCTTTTCGAAGAAATTAACTACGGAGTATTTACCTACGTTTATATCTAATTCCCATTTTTCGCACCACCTTTGGAAGAGGACTAAATCGTTTGAGAGAGATTTTCGATCTTCCTCGTTTGTTATTTCCCTACATATAGCCGAGTCATCTGCAAATATCCTCACATTGCTAACTATCTCGTCACTCAAGTCATTGATATAAATCAGGAAAAGAAGAGGTCCAATTAAACGACCTTGAGGTACGCCAGAGGTAACTTTGACTCTTATTGAGCTAACGTCATCCAGTACAACTTATTGTTCCCTCTCGTAGAAAAAATCCTTAACCTAGTCGACTACTTCCTTTTTTATGCCGGTTAGTTTTAGTTTGTAAATTAGTTTGTAGTGGGGGACTCTATCGAATGCTTTTTTTGAAATCGAGGAAAATTGCACCCACTTGCTTTTTACTCTCGGCAGAGATCATATATATATACAAAGACAAAAGGATGAAGATTATAAAACATATAGCATTCCTCTGCTGTACCTTATGTTAACAACCAATTAGTTATACATTTAGTAATTATCTTGAGTGAATATATTGTTGACAACTTGAAGATTATTTAGGCTCGTCCTTCGATTTTTCGTCGAAATGTTTTATTAGTACTTGGGAAGGGGTTAAGAATATCTTCAGGTAAATCAATCCCTTCTTTTGCAGTTCTGTTTACAAATGAGTATTTCCCAAAGTTCTCATTAGATATTCGTTAGAAAGAAGAGGTGATAAAAGTACTCTTTTAAAGGCTATAAAAGTAATTGGAAACATGAAGTTTAAGGTTCAATAATTTCAACACAATAACGGGTTCAGATTAATAGAGTTTTGTACAAAATAAAAACAAACATACGAATTCAAAAGGAGGTCAAATAATGAATCGGTCCTGTCGATAAAAACAGTCAAGTAGGAAGCGATGAATATTACATGGTTCCTAATTTCGCCCTTGAAGCAAGTCTCCCCCGGTCGCGTCAAATTGTTACAAGAGATAAGAGAAGAGGGTGCGACGAGAGGGGGATTTGGGCCTATCTGTGCGGATGAAGAAACGGATCTTAATCCCCGGAGAAGGGTTCAAAGGGGGAGAGGGGATTAGGGAAGTGCGGCCGAAGTAGTGGTTTCACAGGGTTCCCCTCACACGTATCGCGAGCAAAGAGCCGCTAAACTGATGGGGAAGTCACGCAGTCACCCGTTCCATACTTCCGCTATCCACGAGGAGCCTTTTTCATAAGTGAGATCGAACATTAATCTCGTCATGTTGAGAAGTGACTATTTTTATATCTTAGCTGTATCTATGCGAAGGAGTTTGCGCAGCTTTGCAGTGTTTTTCTGTCGAGAATGCTTTTTCATTCCCTCAGCTCGTGTTTTTTCTTCTATTAATGCCCATAATATTCTATTCAGTTTTGACATATTGTCGCCAATATTTAATTAAAAAATATTTAATATTTTAGGAAAATCTCAATGCTCTTATTAACGATAAATATTGAATGCCAGGGCCCTCCAATCTCAATACTGATTATAAATTCAATAATATATTTACTAAATATTTCTTGTTTAATTACGATATCATAAAACAAAATGTTTAATGATTGATTTAGCTATAGAAAAGTTACTGAGTGAAATGACTCCCGGATTTTTATGGGAATCTCTTAAAGATTCTAGATGTAATAATTTCCCTAAGAAGTCCTAGACAAAGCTTTAAGATGATGAAAATGATCGCGAAGTCGTCTTAATAAATAATTAACATCATTTTTCCCTTAGAAATACGTTAGTTTACTATAAGCTCCGAATCTGCTAGAGATGCAAAGGGAGTTTTTTGTTTCGTAAAACGTCCGACAATACCTTAGCTGCTGGGAAATATTGAAAGTATTTGTTTTCCGTCTGATAGAAGTCCTTATGAAAACCATATCAGTGAAATATAAACCAGATATGAATTTAGTGTTTCAAGTTTTTATTTAAAAACCTATGGTTATGTAATGATAACGATAAAGTTATTTATTTTTAGATATACACTCACATTGACTTCAATACAAGGTGATCCTGTTCTTAGTAGTATTTAAAAAAATTGTAAAGTTGCGATGTTTTAGAATGTATTGCAAGCCCTATGCTGCGCAACTCTTACAGATGATTCATAACTCATATACATTTTTTTTTCTTGACTTGTAATAAGTTTACATTGCTCCAATTAAAGTCTTACATTGGTTTCATATAATAGAACTTAGTAATAATTAGGAAGTTGTAACTGCTCTTCTCCACTTTGAATAAATAACGTGCGTTCCTGGTTGTTCTATACTTCAATAATCTTTCACCAATCTTACTAGTACCCTTTTCATATATTTTAAATTTCATCTCCAGAAACAAAGTAAAAGTTTCCAACAACTTTTAATTTATTTGAACTGAATTCCGCAAATACGCTTCGCAGTTCTTCGAGGCTTCAAACCAAAGCAGGCGACCATTTCTGATACAATTAACGAATGGAATTATGAAAAAAGAGAGGATTTTTTAATCCTCGTATTTCTGAAGACAACGACTTTGCCCAGATTACGTCACGCAAGAATCCAAGTGTCCAAGATTTCCAAGCAAGTGTCGTAGCTTAAGGCATCCATCTATATCATCACGAGAGCTATAGCCAACTGATATCTTTCTTTTCCCCTCTTTTGTAATGCGATTATCGATCGTGAAGTTTCTTTCGCGCCTTTTCAAGTGGCAGGGAAGTAAAGACCTTCTTAGAAAAAATCCGATTAGGGAAGCCTCGAAAAGAACAATTGCTGAGAAATGGATAAAAAAGGGAGAAGGCGAGAAAAAAATAATTTGAGGGAGGCTGAAACGAAAGAAAGGGGGAATAAAGAAGGCAAAGAAAACAACCTCATCGCAGGAGAATATAAATATGGACATTTTATTCACCGGAGAATTCTCTTTCACGGATATCCTTCAAAATTTTTCTTGAATTGTGCGTGAGAAATTTTATTTTCAGATAATTAAAAATTATACCGTCACTTTTTTGAAACCTGATTTTTAGAAGAGAATGCGCTTTTTTAATTCTTAGAGTATAATATTTCATTTTGAATATTTTCTAAAGATAAACCGTAATCATATAATACGTCATATTGAACTTTTCTTACACAGTCAATCGTTTCTGACAGGATCGGGAGAAGAAAAACCTACTTATTTCATAAAATGTGAAATTTCTTCTGTCATATTCGTATAGTTTGTTCTTTGCTACAAAACTCATTCTCAACCGAATATTCAGTGCACTGCGAAGTGTTGGGTTCTGAACTCTACATTTTCCTATCGTAAGTATTGACCTGCAGGATTTCTAAAATTTTATGTCTACGTACAAATCAGACCGATATTGTGCCTTATGACTTGGGTTACTACATACGAGGTATTTAGTAAGACAGAAAATGAAATAGGACACGACTTATTTAATAGATGGATAAGATGTAAGATAAGATAGACGTAGGAGGAGATTGTATGGTATGCGCTTACCTTAACATCCAATTCTCTTATATATACTAACCACAACCTTCGTTAGAAACCAATCTAACCTTTTTTAACCTAACAGTAATTTCAGTAACTTAGAAATTTTCAAAGTAAATATCGGTTGATTCATCAGTCCGTCATCCGTTTGACCAGCCCACTAGCAGCTAAATCAGTCGCATTTATCGGCCTAGCTATTTATTTCCCTCAGGTCAATTTTAATGACGTAATTGAGTTTACGTACATTTTGCGTTTAGTAATCATAAAATTGATGAGGTTGTGAATCATATGCCAGGAATAACAAATGAGCCACATGGAGAAAAATACGGCAAAACAGTTTTCCTTCTACTACACCTACATATCAATCATCTGAAGTTTATTAACTAAATTGTAACTTTCAATTAAATTCAATCAACTTAATATTCCTCATTATTATGAATGTTTTTTTTTATTTTGGCTCTCATTATCTTCACGCTTGAAATTAATTATGGATTATACATATATGCTAAGCCAATGAATTAATTTCAAAGAGAAATTACCTTCCTCATTCATAACAATTTTCTCTCAATATTTTATTGGATTCTCATCTCGTCATGGAAAAAAATGACGCAAAAGGCGCAAATATGCAGTCGTTAATTTTCCATTACGGCTTGAAATACGTAGATGTGACTTACATTCTTCACTTATTCAGCAGCTATAAACGTAAAGATTGCAATTTGTTTACATTTTAAGAACGCCAAAAATATTTTTCAATACAAAATAGAAACCAAATCAAATTCAATCGAATTCGAAGAATATATTTCCATACGTGGTAAGACTTTAAATGAAAGAAAATTTAAATAAAATAGGCAATGGACGAATTTTATTCAATGAAAATTGGGACAGAAAGTGAGCTTTATTTTATAAATGACTTACGCATGAATACGCATACCTGAGAATGGGGAGAGATACGTAAATGAGCTACATCTTTATTGTTCATTAGCTTCTGTATTGCGATATTGGGACCCTACGTATTTATATAATGTCTTCACTAATTATTATGAAATACGTACATTGCGATATATAGTCCTAAATTTTCTTAAATGTGTAAGTTTCCGTAATTCCCCGATAAACTTAACGCATTTATTTATAAGCATTTTTGTATTTCCTAGACCAATCAAAGAGAAGGAAATTCATATATATATATATATATATATATATATATATATATATATATATATATATATATATATATATATATATATATATGTATATATATATATATATATATATATATATATTCTTTATTGTTAATTTCTAAATAATATTCCTTGAGCAGCAGAGGCGGCCATGAAAAATGTGTTACTTCAGCCAACTCATGTTCAATATCCTATTCCGTCGCAAGTAGACACAGGTCAAGTCACCGAATATTCCCAGGCAAATGAGGATTTTCCGCTTGCAACTTTCTTTATTAGAATAATAGATTCGGCAAACTTCAAAGGTAGTCGTCATCCACTAAGTGGGAGAGTGAATTCTATGGCGAGCGTCGTCGAGCCCGGCACCCTGGCGTGCGTGTCCTTTCCTTTTACATTTAAACAATGAACGCAGGATTCTTTCAGAAGGGTATCGACATTAGCGGCGAAGTGAAATGCATTCTTCAGGTGTGGTCAGACCTGTTCTGTTCTAAGGCTCATCGGGAAGTCCTCCGTTCTCTGCATATATTCACTGGTGTCACGGGATTTCCCAATGCCTCTCCTAATTTTCGAAATTCCCTTTTGTGTTTCAGGACACCATTGTGAAAGGACTCCAATGCCAGGAATTTGAGTTTTCCATAGAATTTTCTGGAACTAGTAAGGGATTAACGGACGCTGGCTCTACCCAAGCGCGATTCTGAGATTATACCAACTCCTTTTTTCAATGTTCCTATTTCTTTATGAGATATTTTTTTAGTTCGTGGAAGTGAAAACGCAAACTTATATTCTCCTCACGAGTCATTGATCATCACCATATTGTTGGAATAAAATATTATTATGCACTACAACTGTAATCCTTGAACGAATATAAAATATATAAATTTAAAATAGACTACGGTATATGAGAAATATGCCACTGAAGTATTCCATCGTAAGAATTGTGTCAATCAACAACTTAGAACGATAAAATTAGCTCCGTAACTTACGCAATACCACTTACTTTAATGAAGAGCATAGGTAAAAAGTATTTTTCGTCTGACCAACGATTACAGAACATAATTTAGTTCCTTGTTGCGAATCAAATTTGTTTTTTTTTGTGAAATCTCCAATCCAAAAATCACTGTAATAGTGATTTTAAAGAGTAAAACTAAGTGTACAAAATCAGCAATATTTCATCGTAAAACATTTTGCTTGTTTATCTAAAATACCACCTGATTCACCATTAACCACGCGAAAATCGGATAACAGTTTCCAGTACCGGGAAAACATTTGTCGCAATACATATCAGGGGCAAAAGAAAAATAGTTTGCAAGGTAAAGGTTGAAAATAGCAATTTAAATTTAAAATAATTTCCCACGGTCAGAGGAAGAAAACATTTGAACGAAAGATAAATACTGATTATTATTTCTCTTATTAGTTGTTGATGTTCCATCGAATGTACACATTATGCCGTGAAATTTCTCTTTTCTGGATGCTTCAGTTGTTTAAAATCATTATTTAGTCCGTAAATCCTCTCATATTTTTGATTCGAAACTCAATCTATATATATGCTACTTCGTGATATATGACTGATTTTAGTTTATCTAAATATTTCCACGATTCGCATAGTCTTACTTATAAAAACCAAATATTTGTTGCAATATTAAATATTATTTCGGCGTTAATAGTATCAATTTTCAGTGATTCACTAAAACAGGAGCGCGAGATTATTTCAAGATATTTTCATACAGTTGTAGTCATGTGTTCCATGAAGTGTGATTGATTGATATAATATCATAATCCGCTGTTTCAATGAATGTAATTTAAATTGTATCTTACTTTTTATAGTTTATGATTTACTTCCTTTTGTCTATTTTATTATTTAGACCGTTTTTGATTAATTGTTTACCTACTAGTATATTTATCAGTCTATTTTTTACCTACTTACATGCAAATGAGTAAGTTTTTTCTTGTATGATTCGCATGTCTTCTTGACATTTAAATTTCATTAAATCGGATATCATCATTGAAATTAGTTTTCCTATGTTTGAGTTTCGCAGGTTTTTCACACTCCCTTTCTTGAGAGTGTTTTTCTGCAGTGGAAATTTTTCTTAATTTTCTACAGGAAGCTTAGGTTTTTTTTAAACCACAGAGTAAATTTCTTCTTTGTACTTTTTTCAAGCTATCTCTATTTTAAATTTATAACATGTCTGTCTGTGAGGTATTCAGCCCAAAGGCCGGTTAGTACATCATTCCCTCTTGCATAAGCTGCTAAGAGCTAACAGAGAGATATGAGGTTCACTCGGCAGGATGAGGAGTGAGGAATTTTTCCAGTGCTTTCCTCACTGAACTCATACCTCGGTAGTTATTTCATCACAGCCATAATCAAGACTGGGACAAAGTAAAATGAAAGATAAATTTTTCTCTATCCTATAGCACATGACAAATGAAAACAGTCCATTCATCAGAGTATGGCAGCAGGAACGTTTTGACATGACGAAGGGTTAAATGTAAGAAGAGGCTCTATAGTCTCCATCTCACCCTATTTAATCCTATTATTATTATTGCAATAATGGTGAGAAATAAATTTTTCTATTGGCTTTGCCAAGGTAGGAACATTATTTTATACATTAGCTTATAAAAGTTACTTTTGGTTCTCACGATTTTGTCCAAATGTTGCCAGTTTTATTCGCTGCGTCAATATGAATATGTTATTAGAATCTGGCTACGTCTGAATTGTCAGAGTAGCGTCTACGAAGAATCTTATTATCTGCCAGTAAGTGTCGTAGTTGCGGAAATGGGTACATTATTGTACCATTAAAATAATTCTTATAAAGACAGGGATGCTGAAACAGTTCTTTTTCGTATCGATGCTGAAAATGAAAATAAGATGATGACAAATATAATTGTTCTTTCCGGCTTACACTTCTACGTTTCATAGTTAGAATAATTTGGTCAAGTGAAGATAAAATACGTAAAATTGAGATGGCATTCACCATCGGATGAGCAATTTCATGTAAGATGTAGAAACAAGAAATACTCCATCAATGGAATATTAAGATACTGAAATTATATAATGATATTTAAATTATATAATGATTTCGAATTTATATAATGATAGCGAAATTCAACCAAATCGGTCCGAAATCCCTATTAATTCCCTTTTATCCAAACCCAACTTTTTTGATGATTTTAGTACCAGCTTGATTAATTGGTGAATAAAATTTGATCACTATACTTTTAGCCTTACTATGTGAACGTTTATCATCACATCTACTAAATTTGTTGATATTGATTCTATGAACGTTGGAATAAAAACATAATATATCGACGTATGAATGAAAATGGGAAGAGCCTCCTCCTCCTTTCCTACATTCCATTAACTTTCCGCAATTAAAATTAACTACTGTTTTGAAGTTGTAGTCTTTAGCATATAAATGCTACGTGATCATGAAATATTCATGGATGCAACATGAAAATTTAATCTAAGGTATATCTGCACAAACATTAATTTGGAATTTTAAATACCCTACATGCATTGACCTAATTCCGCATCATCGAGCCTATCTACTTGGACAAATAAAATATATTGCTTCGCTTTAAACGATTTTAGCCGAATCACCCAAGGGATATTCATTTAACCACGGGATATCGGTTCATATATCACAAGAAAAACTGACATTTAGCGATTCGCCTGAGACAGGCAAAAATATTCTCAGATTACTGAACAAGTTACTGTCCTCATTTATTGAATGTATGTACAAGAAAGTAAATTTCTCCCAATAGAATGAACTTCCCTCTGATTTTCAGATGTATAAAATTTAAGAACTACTAATATTTTAACAATGACTAGCCGTATTGATTTGAACACGTGGAGAAAATTCTGTCCTTAAAATGCCAATGTAGTCGAAAGAAAGCTGATGCAAACACTTGTGATTAATTAATAAGGTACTTGTCACGGGATATTTGGTATATTTGATCCGAAATGGCTCGTTTGAGTGGACTTGACATTAAAAAGGAGTTGTGGAAACTACGAAATATATTTAATTGTATTTAATAATCTGCAGTGTTAGACCTTAGTGAAATAGTTTCACAATGTGTATTTACTGATCCGTCAATTATGTGTTATTTCCTGAAATGACTAAGTGACAATTTTCTATTTATCCTCTATTGTAAAACCGCATGCCGTGCCCTTTTAAAGGATTTGTAATGCATCCATTATTAGTGATAAATTTCCCTTAAAATTTGATTGTCAAAATAACAATAAGCATTGAAATCAACAGACGCCAATCCTTACCGAAAGAATATTTCGGAATGAATGGAAACTTTTCATCTCCATCGTGCGTGAACTAATTACTATTCAAAGCTTAAATAATTCCCCGAATGGGTAAAAAATAAAAAAGTTAACTCTTTCGCCGATATCGACACAACCGGAATCAGTTAACTTTGGAACCAAGCAGTCCACCAGTCGTCCACCAAGCTACCGCCAGATGTCAGCAGGGGTTATAAACGTTGGGAGGTCGAGGGTGCCGGGGTCAGGAGAGGGACAGCGAGGGAACACAGTCCAGTCTGCCCTGCAGCATATTGGACACATGTTCTGCGGAAGGTAATCCCCGGGAGCCGACATCCGACGCTTTTTCCATCCCCCCTAGCGGTCAAGCGGAGATGTGGAGGGGGCGTGTCCATTCGCCATGTTCGTTCCCCCCCTGTCCCCGCCCCACGAGCGCGGAAGTGGCGCGAGCTAATTGGTTGACGGCCCGAGCCATGGCTATCGATTGGCTGCTGAGATGCGATGACTGCGGGGGGGGGGGGGGGGGAAGAGAGGATGCTTTTCACGTAGCGAAAAGTCCTGTAAAGCACGAGGGAGAGAGAGCGATGTCAGGAGTGGGATGACGAGGGTCTGGATTAGTACAGTGCTGTGTGCCTGCGGCCGAGAGAGGTTCTGCTCTTTAAAGGCGGAGGATTTTTAGAGGCGCCCGTGAAATTTGGTGAAACGAGCCAAAAGCGATGCCACTGTATTGCCTCAAATGTATTAACTTATCCGTAAAATTCGGATCTTCCTCCGCTCTAGTAACAGTTAGGCATTACATGCACGAGTATACAAAGCATGGAATTTCTAGTCTATTTAGTGTTTGAAATTATTGATTATACCTTTACGAGTAGATATGAAAGGAATGTAGGTATCTTACATGTATCATTCTTTAAATATAAAAGAATTTCTGCATTTAACCAAGAAACATGATTATTTCAATGCCTTTTTCATTACTTTAGAAAATGTCATTCTTATTTTTTCAGCTCTGTCGGTGTAGATTTTGCTTGTAGGTGGCTCTCTATCTCTTGAAAGCAATATCAACTTATCCTGTATCTCTTGTGGCCAAATTTCAAACAAAATATTGCCCCCTAGTCATCTAATACTAGCAACACTGAGGAAATCTTACATTGAAAATCCCTTTTATGGATTTAAAATATATTTCTGGTTTACCTATAGATTTCAGTTGCTGCAGTTTTCAGCATTATACAAAATCAGAGTTCTTTTGTAGGTGTAAAGCGTTGATAAAAGCACTAATGCTTGTTTCTGTCATAATTTTATAGAAATGTTCCTCAAATTTATCAGTAAGTATTTATCCCGAAGGTTGATCGAAATTTCATCCCCTCTGTCAATAACTAGGAGAGAGGAATCAGGCTTACTAGGTTAAATGAAAACTAGTTTTCTTCATCAAGCGAGAATCTTATGAGTGGAAACACTTCTCGTAAGTCAATGACTCTGCGGGTAATATTTTTGTACCATTCAACCAGGAAACAAAATAATCGGTGTAATTATTCCGCATTATTCATATATTGGTAATTTTAATGTCATCTCGGCTGTAAGGAAGACATAAACAAAAGAAGTTGAAATGCTCTATATCCGTAAAAGTATAGTGAAAAATTATCTATTCATCAAAATATGGTGGCAGAAAATGCAGTACATGCATCAGTGAATTTTCTTCTCAGTTCAATTGTCTCTTGATAATTCATGACGGCAAACAGAAATTAGGTGCTTCTAGGTATACCCTCTCACTATAAATTTCTTCAGTTAGTGTATTTTAATGTGTTTAAGAAATACTATGGCCATTATGTGCATCATACTGCACTCTTTACGGAACAGAGGGAGGAAGATTGCATCGCGATCGGCGATTGGTCGCAGTGTAGTCTGGGCGTCCTTAATGCAGGGGCATTGATCCATCTGACGAATGGGTTTCAGACAAAATCAATGTTTACATTTGACGCCGGGATTGATGGCAAACCGCATTGACAGACGCATTTTTTAGCGCCGCTCGCATCGTTATTAGTCGAAGGCGCGACTTCACTTTTGTCACGTCTGGATTCATAAATCATTCATTTTGTTAACCTTTGTATTTATATTATTCTCAATAAATTTAGTTCTTCCATTGCAACACTTGTGATTTTTAAATATAGTTTTTCGACAGCAATGAAGTTTCTTCTCTTTCATGAGTTTAGTAATAATCGAAATAAATTTTGTAATATTAGTAGCCTAGAAATTCTGATGGTAGCAAATCTGACCACTTTAGGAGGTTAGAATCATAAGTAGGTCGATAAGATTCAATAAATAAATTCCAATTTAGTACCATCAGGTATTAATAAAATTCAGTAATGGAACCATCCAAAGCTTATTTGACTAGTCAAAAAATAACGATATGTGGTATAATAAATATTTTTCGTATACTCGAAACATTCAGTCATATACATTAATATTCGCTAGAATTATTAACCATTTAAATTGTATATACCTACTTCTTAATTTATTTATTATGTATTAATTTCCGAGAGATTTCCCTGGGCATAATCACTATTTTCCAAGAATTTCCATTCAGCTTTAAATATTCCGCTGGCTTATAGTATAAGCAAATATAATGTATTTGTTTCAGCTTTTTCTAATCATTATTTCTAACATGCTCTGTGTCTATTTCTCGGTTGGACCCTCTGCTCCTTAAGGGGATCGACTGCTCGACATCCCCTGCAAAGTTTGCGGAGACCGAAGTTCAGGAAAACATTACGGTATCTACAGCTGTGACGGTGAGTAATTTTGATCGCAAAATAAATAACATTTTTAGCAATCTGTGTATTCGAAATGGAGATTTCATTGCGTGAGTGCGCGAAGTTATAGACAAACATTGAATATGAATGGTTCCAATGGGTCTAGATATATTTTATGCCGCAGAAGTTAGTTTTTAACTGGATACTTGAAAGGCTATGTCTGTTTGAGAGATACAGCATGATCTGAACCGATTAGAAACCTTAAGGAGAAATTTCCGGATGTCGATTTTTCCCTTATCGTACTGTACTAACAAATACGAGTACTTATTTGGCTAATGGATACTCCTTCCGGTGAAGAATTTGGTGGATAGACGTGCCCGAAGTATCAAATACTGATCTTTCTTCCTTATGTATAAAAGAGCTCACTAGTAATTATGGCAGTGTTAACCCGTGTTTTACTAATTTGTAATTTATCAGAAATCATATTCGATGTCTGTACTTCAAGCCAAGATAAAAATGTAACTTTTTGCTGCGAAAAATCTGTTAAGAATATACAATGAGATGAACTCTACCATGCTAATGTTTACTAGCTTGCTTTACAAAATCTGCCAAATGCAATATGGAAAGAGAGCAATTTAAGTTTGCTGTACTTTTGGAGTAACAACGCTCACGAAGATTACTTAATGCACAATATAGGTCATATGGAAGGCGAGGTCTAATACCTGCTGCGGGATTTTAAATTAATGCGAAAGGTTGCCATTTTATACCTATACTATTTATCATCTTTGAATGTATGTAAACATTTTAAAGAAGCATCATTTTAGTTTTTTGCTAGTGAAATAATACAGCAGTTGGAGAATGAAAAAATCTATAATGAGTCATAAATCTGAATACCGAATTTTAAAAAATCTTCTTAAATATAGAACGAACTTTTTCTGTCGTAGAGGTAATGAAGAAAATCTATGGGTTAAGGCAGCCTCCCGGATAGAGGAAGATCCCGGGTTCGATTCCCGGCCCAGTCAGATTTTTTTCAAGTCCGTTTTTCTTTGGCAAAGAAAATCTATGACAAATCCCAAATATATTCTAATTTCTCGATATATATTGTTATGACATTTCAAAAGGAATGTTTTTAATAACAGTTAACTTTAAAACTAACTAACAAACTTCTAATTTAACTTAAATAGATGGATTATACTTCATCGCATAAATATATCGATGTCGTTAAACACAATCAAAATTATTTCTCATTACGTAAGAAGTGACGACATCCTCAATTTATACCAATCTAATTTGTCGATATTAACGTTCCAAAGTTAAATTATTTTCCCCTCAGTAATTAAAAGTTTTATAGGTGTACTATAATTTAAAGCAATTGGTTATACTATGATCGAATTTAAATATTTACTATGCTATTCACCTTGAGTCCAACTCGTAATATTTCTAGGTAACTCACTGATTCAGTTCCTAGAAATTCCGTATTACTTCATACGTAAAAATGATTTTTGAAATATCTTAGTCAATTTTTAGCAACATATTCCGTACATTCTTCAGATTTCTCAGAAATTTTCGGCAATTTCGCGCAAGAATCGATCCTGGTTTCGCATCCGTTGATCCGCAAATTTATTTGCGCAGTTGCTACCGGTCTGTGGTCATGCTTCGACCTCTGAAATTTCTTCGCCAATCCGGATTACATTATACTCCAATCGATGCTAAATAAACATGTACTCTGGCGATCCAATTTCGTGACGTACCCACGAGCCAATGAATAGAAGCGCAGTTCATTTGTTTCCCTTGCGTGGAGCAGATGTTACGTTTAATCCAGACTCAGCGATGCGATGCCCTCGTGCACATGGCGTCGTTAATTGCAAAACACGACTGGAATCCTACCGGCAATAACGTAATGCTACAAATAACCACGTTAAACAAGTTGAGCCGAAGATTCCGCCGCGGTATTATTTACTCCCTTTTACTCGTGAGCGACAAACATTCGACTAACAAGATTCCTTTCTTGCTCACGTGGAATATCATTGTACGTGGTCAGTAACGGCTGTTTTCCTGTACACTCTCGTAAGATTATATTTACGGTTTGGCTCTGTTTTTTTCTCATTTGCCGTAATTCGCTGTGTAAATTCCATTATTGGATGCACCGAGGTCCGTCCGCTGTTTGATAACCATTACATTTCAGGGGACTGTCTGCATGTCAGACGTCCTCTACTACATTGGGTATTTTAGCAGGAATGAGGTGCAAAAACTCACGTTTATGGTTAAGCAGTGTTTGAATTGTTGTTATTTAGCAATTGAAATATGTAAAATTTGTCGGTGGCTATTTTTTTCGGGGTGAGATGATTGTGCTAAAATGCATCTTAACTTGGAGAGAAATATCTGCGTTTCTCATCTGATTACTTCGACCGGCAGTAGGAAATTCCTGAAAAATTTTGCAAGTGTAAATTGTATTATATTTTACTTTAAAATATTGGCATTTTTTCCATTATCGGAAATAAGTATTGATACAAAATGTTATACGGCTTACATCGTGGTTCAATCCTCTGAAAAGGTATTGAATCGGAGGGGTGGAGGAAGGAATTACGGCGTGAGACAGGTCAAATCGGCAACAAATCAATCTTCCTTTTTCAAATGGCCTAGATGGTGAATCTGAAATTAAAAAAAAAAAGATTAAACATCTTAAGTAGATTGCGTTAAGGAATAAATATAGTTTTTCTCTCCTATAAATATAGTTTTCATTTTCTGAGTATTAATGGTTTTATCTTACATTCTCGTAGAGCCAGAGAATATGAATGAGTTAGATGGAAGAAGAGACTTTTAGTCTCAATCTCGCAAAAATAAAGACGATTATTATTGTAATTTTAAATCTAAGACAACCCATTTCCTTGCAGTGCATGACGATCTACTACAGACTTTTACCACTGTTCTGTTTACTTTGCATGAATTCAGTCGTATCGGAAACGTCGGTGGATTGTATATTCCTCGCCGCATAACTAATCCCCGCCTATCGATTACTTTTAGGCTGTTCGGGCTTCTTCAAGAGGAGCATCCACCGCAGCCGCGTGTACACGTGCAAGGCCGCTGGTGACCTCAAAGGCCGTTGTCCAATAGACAAGACCCACCGCAACCAGTGCCGCGCGTGCAGACTGAAGAAGTGCTTCGAGGCGGCCATGAACAAGGACGGTAAGTACACACACTAAAAGCATTCGTTACATTTCTGACGTCGATATATTTATACCACTATCTACTGACTTGGATAAAAATTCAAATCAGATGTGTTTTCCGTGAATGGGTGAAAATAAATTATATGCGTCGCACAATTTTTCTCCACATGCTCGATTGCCGGTGGGTTTGGATATTTTTGTGCTCTCTCTATCATCTTCTTAACTACTCAGTATGTTCTACGTATCTTACTGAAGTGAATTTGGTTTATCGGTATCGGTAATTGTCAGTTTTTCTTTCTAAACATTTTTAATCGATGTATGGGGTATCTACTGATGACTAACTGGAAATACTTTGATTTTCGTTGCACTATTTATTTTATGTATCCCTGATATGCATCTGATTCAAAGTCGTAATTCAGAGGTGGAATTGGATGTTGATTGGCGTTGCAGAAAGACATGGAAGAAATTGTTGGAAAATATGTATGTTAAAGCATAGTAAGTTGCGATACTCCCAGTTCTATAACAAGTTGTATTCCATATGTTTATGTATCCATAAGCTCAATCACTGCATCCTCTTCGTTTAAAAGTTTTTTAATTTTCTCACTTTCGTGAGAATTCTTACGCATTAAAATATGTCGCTAGACCGTATGTTGACATTACTTCTACTGGGAAGATACATCTGTTGGAATGAAAATGCAGGCTTTTAATATGCAAAGCGGCCCACATGCGTTTATCCTTGAGGAATGAAGGGCACGGAAAACAATAGTTATTGAATAAATTTCAACTTTAGACTAACTAAAGATACACCTTCATTTCCATGTCATCATGATCTTAAGAGGCTGGAAACTTTCTATTCAACCTTTCCACCTACCATTTTTCGTACAACTTCTTTATTTAATGGAAATGCAGCACTGAAAGTTTCAATATTTGGTTTCTTTTCATCCAAGCATATCATCTTGTTTTTCCTATTGTTTCCTGAATCCGTAAAGACAATTTTCGCATCCCATCGCAGAAGTGGGAAAAAATATTCGATTCACCTGCTTAGGCGTCGGAAGAAAGCTCTGCGAGATTAGAGGCATTCTTTAATGTCTTTCCGAAAGCAATTATCTTTCTTTGTATAAGCTGCGTAGAATGTCCCACCATCGACAGAAAAAATTAAGTTTCGTCGCGTAACAAAAAACGGAAGCAATAAATTTCGCAGGAGGGGCATTTTTAATAACCACCAAAGGCTATCGTACACACAGCGGGAAATACAAAGCTCGAAAAATTTATTTCCCTACGGCGGAGGGCTTTTCACGTAGCGAACCCAATTTCCCCCGGAACAGATATTTCACGTATCGGCACATTAAAGCAGAATCCCCGCCATCTTTGGACCACCTTCATCACCCGGGAAGCAATGTGCGAGCTTCGATGTGGATTTCGATGACAAAAGCATAGCGGCATCCGTCAAAAGATATAGCGCCGCGAGATTTATGTTTATATTCCGGAGGAGCGATGCTGGGGCATAAATAACAGGGGATTCCGTTGACCCCTGAGGGTGTTTGGGAAGGGGGAGAGGTGTGAAAGGTGAGCAACGCTTCCGGCGAAGTGTTTTTGCTCGTGGAAACAGAGGGCTAGAGCACAGCGGAAATGCGTAAATCATTTGGAAATCCGATCTTTCTAGATTTTTCCTATATTGGGGATATGAGTGAATATTTATTTATTTTACAACCGCCGCATTTAGTCACTGAGACAGGTGACGACCTTATGTTACACTACATTATAATACACTATTGAACAATACTCGTGAATTAAAACAACTATCCTTAACCATATTTCAGTAAACAAATACAGAATGTTAGTATATAACAATCTCGTTCTTTGACTTTTGGAAAAATTCTTCGCGTAATTAATATCTTTGTGCCAGTTCTCAATGACAATCGTTTTTTGAGGTAATTAGTCGAAATCGTAATTAAGTATTTCTAGGTAGTGTACGTTATTGAAAATCACAAATTGGCTAACTTAGATTCTAAATGACGATTTTTGTTTAGCGTAGATGATATTTAAGTCATGCATCCATCAATAACGTCTTTCGTGCATCGATATGCAGATCGTGTAGGAAGCAAGATGGAGATTTGTTTCCCATCACATACAATCTGGATTATCTCCACCGGAAAGAAGGTACATATGTAGTACAAAGTTCATACCTAAGCAGAGTCAACCGACGTATTTATTAAATAAGAGTATGAAATAAGCAAGCGAAAAATAGTCACACAGTTGAAGTTGGCTCCTCGACATATATAAATACTTATTATCCGAAAATGAATAAAAATCAAAAAGTTGTTTACGATGATGCTTTTTTTACTTTTTTAACCTCTGGAAAAAATGCAATTAAAATACATTATTCATACTTTGAGTGGTAGTATTACAATTAAATCCTGTATTTCCACCCCTCAATTTGTCTTTCGTTTGATTTTAAATTTATTTAATCGAGAGTAAAATTACATTTAACATTCTTATTAACTTATGGGAGACGCTTTAAGTGTATAATAACTCTACAGAGTTAAATTGATTACACCTTTCTTGGAATACTCATTTTACTTATCTAAATTTCAATGGAATATCGCTTGATCATCCTGTTCATTCAATTTCATCATCATAGAATTGAAGTCTCTTCAAGTTTCATTTCCTACAGTTTAAACAGGCGTAAGAAAATCAAAAGCCGGTACGGCGGCATTCTCTCTAAGTCCAGTATGAATTTGAAAATAAGGTCAATTAGATGCCCCCCGAAGTTTGTTGGAGATTTTGCTTCTCCGCAACTTCTCTTTTCGCTGTTTTCGGCTCACTTTTCTTCCACGAGCCGCGCTCTAAGGGCGGGAAGCCCTTTCTTCTCGCTCCATTCGTCATTTGCTTCCTTTCCCACGGCCGAAGTCCCATTGCTGCTGACTGCCTCTTTACTTACGCGATTACCGAGGCAAACAACCGTTCTTAGAAATTAACTCGGCCATTTCGGGCGTCTCAATCTGAGTGCGGAAGGAAGGGAGGAAAAGGGGAATGCTTTTGATTCTGCGGCACGACATACGCTAAGTTTCTACGTTCATCCTCGCCCTTAAGAACTCTAAAGTGAATCGTACGTTATTCTGAGGCTTAAATGTGGCACAATTATCCTACCTATCATTTGGTTTAAAATGGTATAATGCATGATACGATTTTTTCTACTCGTTCCGACATCTGCGTGGTATCTTAATCAATTCGTAGAATCCTTATCGGTTGGATGTTGTTTCGTTCTTGATACATTGCTGAAGTGCATATACTCTTTAGACAGCTATGGAATAAAAAAACGACACTGCTTCCGTAAAACATAAACATGATGTATACATGGTAACCTACTAAGAGTCCTAGCTTTCTGAAATGAAGAAAATGACAGCTACCAACTTACGTCTTACGTTTTACGAAGTATAATTAAACTTTTTGTGTAAATTAAGGTACTAATATTGCATGATAGTACTTTCATCACATCTTACCTTTGTCTTTATAAATTTAAGGATTGAGCTTTTTCAACTACCGTTTTCAGTTTTCTCTGCGATAAAGAATTAGATTAAATATATTTGCGAACTTTAGTGATATTTGTTTCACTTATAGGAATATGTCTATTGAGGAGTTTTCGTAAGTTATAGCTTCCTGCGTACATTTTTCTCTTGCAGTTAAACCTTACAGTGAAATAAATCCTTACTCCTTTGCGTTTTGTATTAATTTCTTCGAAATAACCTTAAAGTTAATATTATACTAAGAATATTCAACTTGTTTACATTTTTAACTCTATAATATTTACTTTTTAACCAAAGGCTTTTCATAAAGTTAAGGCATCTTACATTTATATGCACGTCCCCTTTCGTCGAACGCCTCTTTATATTTCCCTTCTTTCCTTTTTGGCTGTGCCGCCCGCCATTCATCAAATCCCCTCTGCAAGAGTTTTCCTCTTAGAATTTCAAATAGACCGTTTGCTCGTCTGTAATCCGCTCAGGGCCTCTCGCGGCTCACGAGTGAAATACAATTGCGATGATGTGATTTGGCTTTGAATCGATGCTCTCCTTTGATTTCCGAAGGTGTCATTCGGCTCACATCAAAAACGGACATTCATAATTATACGTGAGTTACCACGGAGAAATTTCCTCTTCAGAATCGGAGCGATGGATTATATCAGAGGTTTCCACGCTAAGAGCTACCCTACTGCCATATGTTATACTTTCCGGTTGGATGGATATGAAATAGAAGATTTCAGATGCTTGCATACGTATATTTCTACCTTGTAATATATAGTTACTACAAATATCCGAATGTCTGACTAAAACTTTGTTTGGTTGATTTTTGAATTGATGTTGAATGGTGGTTTGGTTGAATGATTGTTTGCAGCTGAAACCCAGCGCAAAACTAAATCTATGTGACTGATATATAACGTTGCGTCTATAATTAAGACGTTCCGCGAAGTCTGGTTGTCTTGTATCGATTCAATTTCTTCAACATCTTCTATATAATGATATATGCTTGCCTATCCCTCATTTTTCTATTTACGTATCTTGGACGATGGTAATTTTTCTGGTGGATATTTATATTGTCGCTTATAATTATTACCGGACTTAAACTCCTGTGGCTACATATGTTTTCGAATGACATTGACGCTTAACGTAAAATATAATTTTCATTTAAATAGAAATTATTTTGCTGTTTTGATTGTTCTGTTAAAAAAACAGCGGCAATTTTTAGACAAAATACCCTGAGACTGTCGAGAAAATAATATCCACTTTAACGAACAATGCGTATTAAGTCTCATTGTCAGAGATATTTTCTTTAATAATAATACGTATCCTCGCACGAGTATCAATAAATACTTTCCGATTTGTGGGTAATTTCTTTGAGTTCTCACCAGGTTTTAAATTCCTTAATCAAAATTCAATCACCGATAATAAATTAGTGATTCACTTCAGTCAATCTCGTGAAGAATATATTTATTTCATTTCAATTTCATGGTATAACGCGAAAGAATTCTAGGATCTGATATAATATTGTCTTTTTTAAGAAACACGAGCGTAATTAAGTGTAAGTTCTGTTAGGCTAAATTCACTTACTGCTCGATGATAAAACTACAAATTCTAGAATAGTAGAGAATTTGTGCTTTCCATCTTGGAAAATTTAGCTCTTATGCGAAAAGCTGCGAATATATTCTATCTATAGATATCGAGTTATTAAACTGCAGATTCATATCATATGTAAAATATTCGTTGAAAAAACTAAAACTAACTTTATTTTCTCTCAAATGTCTTCTCATAGTGAAATGATGAGCGTGGAATACTTGCAAGAGTTACTTGTTAGAGATAGTGATGAAAAGATTTGAAGAGTCTACAACGAGTAATTCAGTCTCAACTGACCTCACTGTAGGACCACTTCAGTTTATGTATAGTTGTCAATATCTTTTAGTTTTTCTCTCGGCAAGATATTTCCCCGTACATCTATTATTGTACATTAATTGCGATAAAAAGTTATATGATTTTATTCCTGTTTTTGCGAAAGGCTTAATGCTCGGGCGGCAGATGTTCGCGATTTTTACGTTCGATTTTTCTAAGCTAATCTTCTTTTCGTGTCTTCGTGCCGCTGCACCAATATCCCCAAGGGACTTGGATGTCCTGTGTATTCCAGTGGCTCGTGCTCAAGGTGCCCTTATTTTCATCTCCACAGATTTCTTTTCGCTTTTCTCGATGTATTTGTTGTGATGACGCAACTGACAACCAGTTTAGGAAAAAAAAAGCCATTCATACTGTGCAGCTAAATTATTACGTAATTTCATCATACGCATTGAAGGAATAATATACATTGCAAAAACCGAGATGAAGTTTATATACTACTACGCAACTTGTGTGTAATTTTATAGATAATAAAATTGAACTGCTTCAATGATACTGGTTGGAATTCCCTAAATTGTTTTCGATTTATATATAATTATAAAATCATTTCGAGGATTGCTCTGGAACATGCTTTCAGTTGATTCGCTTACCTTTCTTAACAATAGCATTTTATGCGCGTGAATTCTAATAACATAACTACATACATTACATTCATTCAATACAATGTGTTTAATTTATTTCCATAATATCATAGATCAAATCACCATGACTCTATTTTCTCAATCGATTACTTTCGTATATCGTTCGGTTAAAAAATGCAATCTTGAAACGATTCGTTCTAGCATCTGTTTCCCTGATCTTACTCGCAGTATCAGAACTGTAACAGGGAGGTTGCATTATTTCAGTTACATCTTCTAAGAAGTCTGAACTTCTTTAGTAAATTTATCTTTGTATCGATCTTTTATTTTCTAAAGATGCCCATCTTCCGCCTAGAATTATCTAGTAACACTAATTGCCTTATCTTAGCAAGTATCAAGTGATAAGCTGTCTTACTTTAGTTCAATAAGATAGTTTTTATTTAAATATTCATTTATGATTAGCTTTAAGCGCTTTCTTCCACGATTCTCATCATAGTGTCCTCATTCAGACGGACAAAAGAGTCGCAGGGAATGTATACAAAGTTGAATCCGGAAAACGGTCCATGCAAAGACAAGTTACACCCGGAGAAGTTGGCAACATCGCTGGGAAACGGCGCACTCTGCTAGCGCTATTTTCTTTTTGCCCGCGATAGCAGCTCGTTTGCCTCTCCTAAGCCCCTTCCAATCATGCAAGTCAAACACGGACGGAGTCGAATCTCTTTCTACAACCCTTTTTACCCTTTCTTACCCCCTCCTCAGCTACGCGGATTGTTTGCCCGGACTTCTTGTCTTTCATGTCCCGGTCTTCTCCTTGCCTCGCCTTCCTTATAGCGGTGCCTTAGGATGCGGGCCCTCACGTCGCCTGACTCCAGACTTGTTTGCCTTCGACGCCTGTACGGGACACACTCCGTGCACTCTTCCGTGTATCTTTGCCCCCTTTGCTCCAAGGGCTTACCCGAACCCTTGGATTTCAACTCGTACTAGTATCTTTGTTGGAATTATTTTAAACTCTAAAATCTGAAACTTTTGGATGATGGAACAATCAATCGCATAAGCTTCCCAGTTGCTCCCAAGTAATCCAGTTCCTTTGCAGTTAATCCGGTACTCTTTTATAGAATTAACTCAATTGCGTAAGTAGAGATTAAGAGTAATATGGCTGTGAAGTCTCATATTATTTTTATTTCTGAGCTATGTGGCAAAGTTTCTCATTCTTTTTAGCGTGAATATTATTAGGTATGGCGAATAGTTTCCATCCATATAGTTTCAAAATTAGGTCTCTATTATAAATGCAAAAACAAAGTTTGTTCATTGAAAATTTGTTCATTGAAAATTTGTTCATTGAAAGTTTGATCCATCGGTAGGCACTTATTCACAACTATATATTACTAATATTACCATCTCCTATGTTCCAAGTAGTAAAAGGTTTCCCTCAAATATTTTTTTATAGAAAATTAATTCACCAAGCCAAATTTGCATGCTTTCACAAGCAGTGAATTGCTCTTAAGAGAGGACCGACTACATGGACTGATAAACTTCTGAAGAACCAATTTCCGGTGAATACAACGGGTGAGGTGGAATTTACCACTTCTTTTCCAGTATTTCTTGACATACGTAGAGGAAAAACTTATCGAAACTACACCACCAACTTGATAGGTTTTGTAACAGGTGTAGAATTGGGTTTTGATGAAGCTGGATCATTTTATCGACCTATTTTCCGATTTCGACAGTTTCTTCTAATAAATCTATGTTCGAATAATTTCGGTTAATGACAGCCTCAGCAGCAGATGACATATACGACATCCATTTGATCCCACTAAATATACAACAAAACCATGATGATGATGAAATGTACAACAGAACTATCAAAGTCGTTAATATTTCGTTTTGACGGCGATTTAACAGATACAAAAAGCATCGCTTAGGATATTTCATCTTTTGGGTTATTTTAACAGAGCCATGTTTCGTCGACTGATATCATGTTGCTTAAAAGAAGTTGGTTATCAAAGTAGTCTAGAAGTTCTCTTCTTTCTCAAATTGAATTGGTTAAACACTCCAAGAAGTCCGATTTAACCCGTAAGTGAATCGCTGAAGATATATAGAAGTGTAGAAATAATGTTTTTGTGGTTCGTTATAAGATGAATTCCTTCATTAAGATTTCCAACGTAAAATCGAATTTCAGGCACAAGTATTAGTATTTTTCCCTTTAATATCGGATTTTAGCTGGTAATCATTTTATTCAATATGCTTACAGCCATGAGATAACTTTTTAGTATATAAAGAAACGCATCCTTACTTAATGATATAGCAAGTGGAGAGAATATCACATAGCTCGCGAATTTCCTTTGACCAAAATTAAAGTAAAGATGCTGCAAAATTCAAGTTTCCGATTGAGGTATAGTGTCCATAAAACTATTCTACGTATAAGTAATGCAATGTATAGTGTTTTTTAAGTAGAAAAGGATTGATAAGCCCTCATCGCTGTAATTCTGAGCGTTGTGTACGAATGAAGATAGCAGATGATGCAGCAAAAGGAAAGAGCAAGCCGATTTCCTACACGATGCTGACGGAAAATTCCTAAATCATAGCTTTCATTCTCAGCGAGGCTTTTTCCCAAAAATGTCGACTCATCCGACGTCGACGTTTCGCTTTCCCAACCTGGGAACGAGCGCGTCTTCATTCCATGGATCGAGTCATTCCTTCTTTCTTCAATAAATGGGGTGACGCACTCTGCCCTCCTGCTGCGGAATGGCTGTTGCCGAGTGGTGCAAATAACGAAAGGGATGTAGTGTGTAGATTGATAGCGGAAAACTAATGAACGAGAAAGTACTGTTCGATATCTACTTAGTAATATCCTGTGAATTAAAATACTTAACTTTCTTCGACGCGATAGTACTTGCATTACTATTTCATACAGCCCATTTGCCTCTAACCATTCATGAAAAAGAGCATCTCTGGAAAAAAAACATTGTAATACATAAAAGAACTCGGAAATAATGAGAGATAATTGAAGTATACCGCTTAGGCTAATTGATGGTGTGTCTCCCTTGGATGCGAGTAGTCCCGGCTTCGATCTCAGTGGCAATCCAATTTTCGTGGTACGGTTTGGCCATTAAATTAACGCATAGGCGTAATTCCTTCATCGTCACATAGCATCGCCATCATAGACATCGGCCTCTTTCCACGAAATATGAGAATATGATAACGGTGTATTAATTAGAGAATGATGTATTTCAGGGTTTGATATTAATGATAGATAATTTATAGCTTATAATATTGCGCAAGCTTGGATATTAGAAATTTGATATTCCTGCCCGTGGAGATGGGGCAACCAGCAAGACAGTCGTGTTTTGGTAATTTGCATAACCGTAAGGATATATTTATTATGGTAAAAACTTCTCACCTTTAAATTTCAAATGTATTTCTGAACCCCGTTTCAAGAATCTATATCAGCGTGGTGCAAATCTTGAATCGTCCTGTCTGGGAACGGACATTTTCTAATTCACCTATCTTCAACCGTAGTATTTAAGCCTCATCTTTTTCCAATTCACTCTTAAAATTTATTTTTTCATCTAATTGCTATAAAATAATTGCGGAAACAATTTTTCATGCACTAAGTACCTGCAACCCCTGACGCATTAACGAATACAGCGTCATCTACGGAGTTTTACAGATCATATACAGTTCAATTTTCAATTGTTTTATACGACCTCAAGTTTAATTCCTGGGAAACTATAGGACGAAAAAGAAGAGCGGTGATAATTAACCTCGTCCCTCAACGAAATCGATTTACAATCCGTGGGTCACAAATAAACCAAAGGAAAATTTCCATGTTTGCATGGTGGTTATTTTCTTCCATCATGTCTGTCACACCTCTTCCCAATGAATACAGGAGACATTAATTTGTGGGTCACTTTCCGATTAGTAGCCTCCGGGAAACGAAATACGCCTTGTTTTGCATATGCATGGGATAGGGATTAGAACGAGCTAGGCAATTTCAAAGCTAGTCAGTTGTTGATTGCATCGCCTGTTGCAATCCAAATTCTAGATGAGATGCAGTAATTCGAAATTACAACGGGAAATGGAGCACCTTCGTACGGATCAAGGATGAACTAAAAAATTGCTATTGCCTCACATCTTCACTGCGGTAAATTGAAATTAGCTTAAATGTCACATTTCTACTTTGCAGTTCTGAGGAAATTATCATGAATATGTTCCGTTTCCTTATATATGCCTTTTATACGAATTATTAATCCCACATCTTTTATTTAATTCTATTCGCGGAGTTTGATGCATCAAGAAGAGATATATAGAGAGATAGAGAAGAGATAAATATATATTTGAACGTGTCACCTGAAATGTACCTGTAAAGTAGCCATAAAGTCGCTAAAGTCAAACTTTATCATAAACATCTTGGCTAAACCTTTCCATAAAAACGTAAATAAAAAAGTTTACTATTTATACTTCTGTAGTTTGAATAATGGATTCACAACTGCTCATATTATAACCCAGCCTTGTCGACATTTTTCAATTTCGTTGATCTGTTTATGTTTATTTATGGTTCTTTATGTACCAATTCGTGAAGTATTAGATGATAGATACACTTGAGACGTGCTAGCTAACAAGATGGTAGCTAAGATGGAAGAAGATAAAAAGTTTTGGTAAAATTAGGTACTATATTGCGATAGCATAGTCCCTTTGGCAACAATATGTGTATTTTTTTGTGTGCAGCCGTAGTAACTTTGCTGTTTTGGCTTCGATCCTGGATAGTCTATCAATTTTTTTGTTCTAAAGATATGTATTTCAATAAAATTTTTATTGCTTCTATCCTTACTAAAATTCTCCGTACAGATTCCCTTAAATTACCAATTCTTTCGTAAATATTCAAAATTTTAAATGCCTATCTTTATAGAGTAACAATCTAGTTTCGACTTGTTTCTTCTGGTGAAATTAATTCCCCAAATCATCGAACTGAATTCGTACTTTAGTTGAATTTAAAAAGACCCGGATTCGAATTAAACTCAAGAAAAATCGAAGTTCGCAATAGCCCATATAGATCTGGAAATGCATTCAAAACACAACGCGGATAAAGTTTTGATACGAAATGTACGAGTTCAGTCCTTTCGTCCAGTTCTCATTTTAAATTAACGTATGCGAAAATAATATCGGCGGACCAATTTCCATAGGCACACAATGTTGCGAAGCTATGTGTAATCGAACGTGTTTACGTGCTTTTTCACAACATGTTTGCTTTAAATTGAACGCGAATGATAAATTACTGCAAGCTTAAATATGCGTCTTTTCTGTTGTTCGATATGTCGTTCGTTTAATTTCCATAATTGAATTTCTCGAATGATTGCTCGCTGGCGGTTCCATTCTCCTTTTTGAAATAGTGTTTACTTTGAAGCGTCACTTTTAAAAAGCATTTTCAATCAAAAGCTATTTCGGAGCATATCATATTTGCATATTTTCTGGAGAGAACGCTGCTCACGAGTCATGCTTTCCCGTAATTGCTGCATATCTTGGTATAACCCTCGACAAGCTGACGTATAACAGTAAATATTTTAAGAATAAATACTAATACGAATACAGGAAATTAATTTGTTATGCATATACCTACCGTATATGCTTGAGCATAAGCCGACTCGAATGCAAACCGAGGAACCTGATTTTATCACAAAAAACTGGGAAAACAAATAGACTCGAGTATGAGCCTAAGGTGGTAAATGAAGTAGCTACTGGCTACTAAATTACAATAATTAATACATTAGTAGCTGAAATGTTTTTGAATATTTATTTCAAAGAAAAACAGTAACTAATTGACAAAGAGTTTTTAATGGAGCAAGTGAGAAATTGACAAGCCGATTTCCAGTTTCGGTAGACTTTTTCCACCGGAGAACAGGTAAGTTAGACCATCACTCGAGTTTAAGCCGAGGGGGTCTTTTTCAGCTTTAAAAATGTGCTGAAACATTCGTCTTAAACACAAGTATATACGGTAATTTCGTTCTAGAATAGTTTTTCTTGAGACCGATTTATTTTTATTGTAATTTAGATTGTTGATTATTGTATAACCTTGTCACTTCAGATCCAGAATTATTTTTTCGTACTCGAGGTTTTCCCAATCGCTTTCAAATCATCAGAGAAAAACGTGCATCGCATTTGCAACATGATCCGCTATGAGTTTAACCGCTTCTGTAAAGCACTCAATCGAAGGGATAAATACCTTTCAAAGAGAGGTGCGCCAAAATGAAAACTCAAAGTTCAATTCCAATAGCATGTTTTCCTAAAATCGTTGATTATCATCTCCGATCTCATCCAATTACGCGGCCGAATAAGAATGGGCGCATAACTTGTTTCGCCCGACATTTCCATTTGTTTCGTAATTTGACTCTTTTCTGAGGTATGTTGACCCATGTAAAACCGCCGGTGAAAAATCTCCCGGATGAAAGATCCCCTTGCGTTTAATGATGCTGCAAGAGAGAGATCGAAGTTAAGGTCCGTTTGTCATGAATAGTGACAGAAAAAATATCACTGTTGTTGTTTGGAATGAAGGTGAGACTTCTTAGCCTAAACGCCGCCCAAATGAAGACTTTTTATTCGCCATCTGCTCTTGTTGTTTCGAAAAAGGAAATTAAGTAACTTCGATAAACGATTCTGGTTTTATATTGCGTGACAAGATAGAACCTTGCATGAAATCTGTTAAATTTTGAAAAATTACATCTGAATTTTCCGGATTGTTTTTTTAATGTCTAGACCAGGTTTGCTAAAACGGTTTGGTGCTTTATTAGAACGACCACAATAGTATCTTTTTGGTGTTGCATCAAGATACAGATAACCTGAAAATAGTTCTATTTCAATAATAGCTTAATAATTGCTAATAAATTAATAGCTTACAATTAGGTGGGTGATAACACACTAACACAGTGATACTACATACATACTATAAACTTATATTGGGATTCAATAACTTATTTGTTAAATTCTGTGAAAATGGATAATTATCAACAGCAGAATTGTTTTTCGATTTTAGTATCCCTGTCATAATTCTAAATTAAAGAGTGAAATAAATCTCATCGAAGGAATTTTTTCTCAAGTAGTAATGTAAGACAAGGTCCGCATGGTCGCAAGGTCTAATGAGGATATTTATCAATAGCACGAGATATTGTGCACCTAAACCTAAACAAAAAAATGGTAGCACAAGAAGTGAATCATAGCGACATATAAGGGACTCGAATCTAGATCACCCACTTTCCGGGCAGGTATTCCAACAATTATAGGTATAATTAATATATTTTTCCTTTTTGTAAACAGAAGCTTATAAGGACGCGACATGGTAATTTACTAGGTTAGAATGACTGATCCGAAAGTGGGAGACCTGGTCGCTATTTTTCACTCCTGATGCTCAGTTGAAGTGCTTTCCTTAGGTGACGCTCCATTTCTGCCTCGCGGAAGAGTACTACATCATATAAAATTAACGAATGTTTAATTTAGCAAACTTGAAATAATATCAAAAATGTATAAAACAACCTACACCATCCTTCATGATTTCCTTTCTTCTATCACGCTGATAATTTTTATGTACCTACGAAGGATGTATTCGAATGTAAAATCCATTTCTATGCGGATTAAAATATAGAGAAAAACCGAACGGGGAGAGGGGAGGTGTTTCTGGAGCGTGGAAAAAGCAAAGATGTTGAGAACTTTTACTCCGCTTAAGTCACGTTCCGTGCTTCCGCTATTTTTCCGCCCACGACCCGCACCCCTCCAATGAGTTTCTTCTCCTCTTCATTTCAATTGACGTGATGGCGGCCCATGATCGATGTGCAGATACAGCGAGTCAATAGAGCAGGGGACCGGAAGGTGAAGCGGGGATATGCGGGGAAGGATCGCGGGGGTTTGTTAAGGTGTGTGCCCTTTCTCCATATCGGAAAAATCCGTAGAAGCTGCTTAACCTCCTCCGCAAACCCTCCATCCCTCTCCCCCATCCAAATCTCCCCTCGGAACCGATAAAACCTGGAGACCCTGGTTTCTGCTCAGTCAACCACAATTGAAGATGCGAAAAAGGGGAAGAGGAGTCGTGGTTTCTCATTGGTTGAAGTTTATTTATGCCTTCGCGTCCTTGGTGATGAGCGCGCCATTCTAAATACGAGGGATAGCGAGAAGAAAAGGGCGAAATCAGTCCGTTGTAATCAAACATGTCTGTGATGTCGATAATAGGCGTTAATCCATGAGGATGATAACGGAAGTTAATTTTAGGATAAAACGAAGTCTAGTTAGATCGTTTCCTCCGCTTATTGGTATAGAATAGAGTCCAGCTTTAGTTTGAGGAATTTTCTGATATTCTTGCAGTTCATTACGAGTTTTAAGATCTAATCATCAAAGTAAGCATAGGTAAGAGTGGATATCAGAATATATTACTTTTAATACGAAAATTTATAATGGGGAAGAAAATCATTTACCTAAATCTCTCAAACGCAATTTTATTATTATTGCTTTTAATGTATTTATATATAAGATAAATTTGTATATTTTGAATAGATGTATATATTTAAGATGAGATAGGTAATTTTTTTTAAAATTTACCCCGATTTTGTAAGCAAAACTGGCACAGACGAGTCCTCTTCTGGACTCTGTAAGACCATATTGGTTTCATGTAAAAAATTGAAGAATCTATGTAATTTTCTCTGTAAGTTTTTCTTTTTTGCATAGCATCCTCTTTAATAGATTTTAATATTTCTTATAAATTATCGTATTTTGAATTTTCTGAATCTCTGAATAAATTATAGTTTAAGGGCGAGGTTAGAGCAAAATGTCATCCTTTCCACCTAACCTCTGGAATAGGACACAAATTGTTTTCATTATCTGTAGTGCCCTCCTCTTTCATGCTCTGCCTTGTCCCTATTGAATCAACCTTAATTCTCTTTTTTGCACTGAGTAATTTTGTTAGAGAAAATGAAAATGCCCAAGGAAAAACGGACTTGAAAAAAGTCTGACAGGGCCGGGAATCGAACCCGGGATCTTCCTCTAGCCGGGAGGCTGCCTTAACCATCTAGGCTACCCGACCAGAACATTTTGTGCGCAAGGGTAAGTGTAGTAACGTCGGACGAAGCGCACAAAGTCCCCAAAACGGCTTGTTAAAATGTTCTGGTCGAGTAGACTAGATGGTTAAGACAGCCTCCTGGTTAGAGGTAGATCCCGGCTTCGATTCCCGGCCCTGTCAGACTTTTTTCAAGTCCGTTTTTTCTTGGGAATTTTCCTGGGTGCACGCCCTTATGTGCAAAGTCACCTTAACCCTTTCCTTATTTAAAATGAAGATGGTTCAATATAGAACAATAAAGGCCTGTTGTTGTTGGATCCGATTCTAGCTCTAACGTTTAACATAGAGTGAGTACTTCTCATCAATTTATCTCATGGCATAAAATGCATAAAAGATTTGATCGGCAGTGGTTTCTTTCGTTGTAAACTCTAGGGCTAGTGATAAATCATTAGTTTACAAAAAGTTATTTGTTTATTAAATCTAGGCAGCAATGCGTTTGAGTCGTGCCGTGATTTCGTTTGAGATTGTTTGACTCGATAGTGGCAATATATTATATACTCCGACAAGAGTCGTAGATTTCAGAAGTATACAATTTCTAGACTTTAAAACTGTGTCTGGAATTCAGGAGGCTATCTTGTTGGAAGTAGATTTTGCAAATCTAAATCCGCGCATACTTAATTCATTTTCGGATCGCAAGGGTGCAAACATTACGAGTCTACCGCATACCAAGATCCACCCTTTTACTAAAATAGTGATTCAGATGGTATCCAAGCTGATTTTCAACTGTTTTAAGTACGGCAAATCACCAAGTATGGGGTTTCGATAGAGAAGCAGTTTCATTTTTTAGATGAGGTCCAGAGCGGAATCACAGAGCGTCTGTTGGTACTAAATGTGAAATGAATGGAATTTTCGGAAAGTGGAAATTTGTTGATATTATTATGTAGTTTGCATTCCCTGTTAAATTAACTAGAAATTTAGCGAATGAGAAAGCTAACGATTAATTACCAATGGCGAGATAAAATTTTATGCCGTCTGAAAAATTTGAATTCAAAATTGTGTGAAAATTAACATTAAATTTAAGCCAAGATAATCAAGCGGAGGCTGAGTAAATATGTATAATGGAAGGCTTCAAATGAAAAGTTCAAATTATGCTAAATTCATTTACATCGGTGATAAGTTATGTGAAGTGAACCGGAAAGAGAGAATAAACGAGGACTTTGGGGGATTAATTCTGCTATCAGTTGTTTTCTATGGAAACTCAAATAATTCGCATACGGAATCGGCATAATCCGGATTCGAATGGTGTGTAAATAAACAGCTGCACGCATTGCTACTGAGTCAAAAGTCTCTCTCCAAGCTGCATTGTTATACGTCCGATTTGTATTAGTTTAACCGAATGTCATCCTGAACATAGAGTTTTCGAGCTCTCATTTTCCAATAGTTTTTCTCATACAGCATTCAGCAAAATTTGTCGATTAAAAAGTAAATTCCAGTGAATTGAAAGTAGCTTTCGCTTAGCAACAGCAATCATCGCTTTTCGTCTGGCAAATATATGTTGGAATCGGGGATGCGAAAACAGTTCTGTGATACTTTTTGTGTGTGACTATGAAGCTCAACACTAGGAAATTATGATAACAATAACAAAAATATGTTAAATACAAAAGTTATAGTATAACTCATTATCTAAAACTTTTATATGTAATAGAATACACGTATATATGATATTTATGGAGATATTTTGAAAACCGGAAATGAGCTTTGATGAATGTAGCTCGACTTCCGGTAAACCGATTTACTCCAAAAACTAATCAACTCTGACAGCACACACCACAGTACTATATATGAAGTTTGTTATTGATACGACTAATAGTTTTTACGTTAGAGCGTCCACAAGCACACACACATACAGACACACACACACACACACAAAGACATCATTACGAAAATAGTCAAAACGTATTTTAGGGACCCCAAAACATGTATTTCCGTTGAAATCTCGAAGTCGAATTTTTTCATGAAAATAATACTTTCTCTATACTTCGTATATGGAGAAAGTAAAAATGTACGTGAAGAAATGAATATTACATAAAATAATACATCACATGGTATTGAAAACTTATTGAAACGATGGGAATTTTAGATGAAAGTTTAGTACTATTTGGTAGTAGTATCAACGTGATGATGTATATGAAAATCTTAAAAGAGTCACATATGTAATGTATGTACGATGCCTAATGTTCATGCATTCGCTTGGAATGAATTCCTCACTCTTTCGTTGGTATTTATGTGTTGTACTTTTACATTAGATTTATTTATACTTAGATTTACTTTCGAAGTACAGAGGTTCTACACATCTATATACTATGAACCTAATATAAACTATAAAAATACTTTTAACTAATAACCTAAAGTTATTTTTGCCTAAATTAAAACTGAAAACAGTTTCTTAATTTTTTCCCATCATTTCTAGTGGAAGCTGAGGAAATTTTGTTGAATATTGATGAATGCAACTTTCAATTAACACAAGTAAAATAATCGTTATGCATTTACATTTATTCTCTCTTATATTTTGGTCATTATTTCTTTCTCCTCGGCATTTTTGTGCTAAAATTTATTAACGCGATTAAGCAGAAAAATTATATTTTATAAATTAGGAAAATATCCATCGGTCGGAGCGAAAAACTACTTTTAACCGATTTGGCAATGAAGTGACATTATCACTGAACTGGAACTCGTTTATTTCGTAGAACCGTAAAGAAAACTGGATAAATGTCTATAATTAAGGTACAGTATAAGGTATTTAAGGCAAGATTAACTGAAAAGCCTCTTCCGTATAACCTTCCTCAGTGATGTTAATGATATAAGTAATGCGTAGGTGAATAGATACGGTGGGGAAAACTTTAGAAGGTGTGGAGTGAGTGTAAAAGAAACCAAAGGTAGTAACTTGGTAACCAAGAGGAAGATGCAAGGAAACAGACACGAAGAAGAGGTGTGTGTAATACTTGCGCAAACCTACTGATATTACAAGCTAATATATGTAAAGAAAAACTGTGTATATGAATTGTGGAAGCAGTGCCATAGCAAAATGACATAAAATGAAATCAATATCTGTAAACATTACAATCATTCACTTTGACAAAATGTTAAATATCAGGAATATACATAGAATAATTACGATTCGATCATCTGCAGTGAAGGTGGAAAGATAGATGAAGGAGTACCGCCCTAAGCTTCCCGACCGATCTAATCCATCGACAGCAACAGTATTTAAATGCTCTTTTAGAACGTGGGGAAATTTGCTTCGGAGGGGAAGCATTGGGGGGTGATTGGGATTATCTAGGGGCAGCTAACATTCGGGAAAAAAGTGCTCCTCTTTCAAAATTCCGAGAGGGAGAATAATTCTGGGATGCCACTGACACGGCGATAGAAAGGAGATGCTGGCGAAGTACCGTTTGATTAATGGGGCATTTAATCCGATGCCGATGGGATGAATGGAGGCGCGTGGGGCGGAGGGATTTCTTTTTCGGGAGAGGTCGGTTTGTGTGGGTATTTAATGGAGTCTCTCCCTTCGCTAAGGCGATTTGAGAGCAGGAATAAAGTCTCGGGTCAAAGCCACGGGCTCCTATCGACCTGATGGCCTGTGGTCATCTTGACGCTCCAACACATGTCGGAGGGCGTCTTTGTCCGACGCCGCTACCAAATGCGTCTTAACTTCTTTCCTGAGTTTCCTTACCGTCTTACTCATAAAATGATAAACTGGTGGAGGCTAAAGATCTTCATTTATTTATTTTGAAATGTCTACTGCATCCTCATAGAACGAAAATCGGTCAATAATCTTGTATGATCAAGTTGGTGGGTAAGAATAATCAATAATAACGAAAATCAACGCCTCAACCAGAATGCAAACCTGGGACCTTCAAGTTAGTACTTTAGCACGCTAACTCAGTCGCTGGATTTGGCATCTTCTGCTGCATTTAGTTATAATTCAGTTTAGCTCAAGCATTTTAACTAATGGTTGTATTTAATTGAGTTTTGGGCATGTTGTAATTTTTCTATTCTGGTACATTTAACCGTTCAACGATACTGAAAATAGGTTTTAAATATCGTCAGTCTTTCAGGATGGTTTCCTCGTCTTTTTTTGTAGTTTAAGCAACAAATATTTCACTTGTTTCTTATTTATTTATTTATCACGTACCAGAAATCTTTTATTATTTTAGATTCACTTTTAGAAGATTTCAAAAATTCCTTACCTTTAACCGCGTTTTGCCGTATCCTGATGTTTTTAAGTTCACTTTTTTACGTTAAATCTCATGATCTTTCCTTTTTGGGGTCTATTTCAAAGAAAGATTAACTTACTTATTAATCTTCTTACTTCCGAAACCTTCTTTTACAGTATGTTGTTATGAATAGTACTTATTTATGGAGGTACCTTAACAACTGACTTTTCGTACCTTTTTAAAAATATGGGAACCCACTGGAGCCGAACTGGAAACCACTAACAGGTGATCGCGTCCCCCACTTAGCTCTTGGTAGGCCATTTTTATATCTTTCAGAACAAATATTAAAATACTAAATCTTTAACGGTTCATAATCAATAGTTATTTAAGAATAATTTAAAGAGAAAATGATTAAAATGCCAGGGCTCATTAATAATAAATATGAGCCACTTTTTGTAACCTTACATATACTAAGATTCTCTCAAACATAAATCCCTTTACATTTAATGCGCTAAGGAGGCTTTGCATTCATTGACCCAACGCCCGGAATATGTAATTTCCGTCGTATCCTCTCCACGAGCGAAAATTGATGTGCATAAACATTTTGTGTTTGTCCAATCCTCAATCGAGTTGCACATAACTTAAACTTTGACTTCTAATCCTCGCATCCGAATACAGCACCGCCCTGAAAAGGTAATGAACCGAAGGGGATTAGGCCCATTTTTCCCCGTAAACTCGGAGGACGAGGAGATGGGAAAAAATCCCTTAAGCGCCCGTCTGCGATCTAGTCGGACGACTTTGCATTCCTCACTCCCCATGTGAGAACCGTAGGCACCTGAAAGGTATTTCGCCCATAGAGGAAAAAAATCGAGGGAAGATTACGGATGAACTCTTTTATCGGTGGAAAAGGGGGAGGCGATCAAAAGCTGTCGGCAGCGAAAAGATGAAGGGAAGGGCTAAATTAGCGCGCTTTCAAATGGGATCAGGGCAAAGGGCTTTTTTCCCTCTTCCGAATCGGTGCCAAATGGAGTGGAATCACGGCGTTTTGTGGGAATGAGAGGCGATGGCTTGCGAGGGATTTCTCCGGGGAAAGACTAAGCCTCGAGAAAAAAAGGGGAGTCGGTCGGAGGGGGCGTTACACTCCTCCTTCAAGTCTCCACTAATCGATACGGCGTTACGCCCTCCACTTACTCCTGAACTCCGAGGCTATGCAGTCATAGTCGAGGGGGGCAACGCCATCACGGTTGTCGCCGAGGCTTGAAGGACGGCCTCCGGAAGGGAAGGCCACTGACCCGTGGTGATAAGGGTCTGACGCGGGGATGGTGGAAATCCGGGAAGGTGAAAGGCTAGAAAAAAATAGATTCTCGCATTAGAACGTTTACCGAAGATGTTCTGCAACCTGGAAATTTAGCCACTGAGTTAAATTTTTAAGTGCGAGAGAGGAGAAGTTTTTAAATCAGCAGGAAATGATTAATCGAAAAAATTAATGACTTCGGCAGTTTCATTCGATAATATTTATTCGACTGCAAAATAATTCGAACGGGAAGTATTGATACCTTAGTCAATAAAGTTGAACTTCGACTAAGAATTTTAATTGTACAGCAATGTATTTCATTATTCAGTTAGAACTATTTCAAAAGAGCAATATTTGAAACAAACTTTTAATTGATACCCAGATGTAATCTTACATGTTCACCTTTTGTATTTACTTGTATGACCATATGGCCACGGACTAAAAATTGTGCGTAGTTAATTATCTCTCGTCATGGGATTTCGTTATATTTAGAAATTAACTTCGGCCAATCCTTTTTCCAATGCAATTTACATATTCTACGATTTATCTAGATGTTTCCTGTATATTCTTTCTATAGATTTGATCTTTTCTCATTTGCTTGTAACCTGAGATCCTCACTGGTCTATCTCAGTGATTGTTTTATATCGGCTACTTTTTCAATCTCCTTCCATATGATTCCATAGTTTGATAAGTAATTTGCACGGATTTCTGCGTGGAAAGCACCAATAATTGAGGAAACCAGTCTGATAATTATTTTTCTTCAGTATTACAAAAACTTTGGCAGTGTATCATAAAAATCTATATTCTCTTCTTTAAACTGATTCGGTAAATTATGGGCGAATTTTCCATAGATCCTGGAAAATACATTCCTTGCACGCATAAAAAAAGTTTGTGAGAATTCTCGAAAATGAATTATGAACAACAGCCATAAATGTGTGCCCCCGAGGTTTATTTTTCATAATAGAATTTCTGTCGCACCAGTAAATTGTAATCGTTAATATTAACATAATTAGCGTTCGTATTTGAATATTTAGGGTCTTAAAACAACACGAACGATTGAAACTCATAATTATGGCAAATAATCAAAGAAATTAAAGTAGCTTTTCGAAATGAAATCATATTAGCGGCAATTTACGATCACTCGATATTCAGCATTCATCATATTCTTATGTAAATTCGATATTATGCGTTTTTATTCGTGTGCCCTAGTTTGTATGAAAATCGCCGATTTACATGCAAAACACCCACTTATCATAAAATTAATTTAATAAAGCAGTCATTTGTGTTAAAGGAAGAAAATTATTGGAGATAAAAACGGAATTAAAGCATTAATTTATTCCTTCGCTCCTTTCCTTTGGACTGGGTAAGGTCGAATAATTGATGCGCCTTTATAATTGGAGTGTAAATTTTCATAATTTTATGGATATTTACTATGAATTTATTCTAGTCAATCCTATAAATCTGTTTCTTTTCTGCTTTACTCTTATATTTATTTATTAAACATTTATGTCAAAAAACGAAAATCATATTTCGATGCGGTAAAAAGAAAATCAGCTGAGTAAATAGCTTTTGAATTACTTCTGCTTCCATCGCATTCTTTTAAAAATTTCTTCTTCCCATACGCTTCCTATTCTTTTCAAGGATTTTGTAAAAAACGCTTGGTGTAAAGTATAAAAACCATCAATTTTAACTTTATCCATTTTTGGTCTAATGGTCCAAGGGCATCTTAAAAAAGTTTGAAAAAAATAGGACAGAAAATTCTTTCCTATGGAATTTCGTATTATATCTAATTCATGGGAGTATTGGTGGCATTTCTCGCCTAGGCATTTAGATTTTCCACCTAAATCGTCTTCCTCAAGGAAAACTGCTATACAGATATTTTGTAGATTATTAGAATATTCTGACGTAGATAATTTAGTAATTAAGTGTTTTTACTAGAATTCACTAGCCAGATCGGCCTTTTATACGCCAGCCCTTTTTTTCGCGTTTAATTTTAATTTGAGTGAATGTTGTTATTAATATTTATAATGAAATATACTGGGGATCTTCCGCTTGTTTCGTAGATTTATTTGCTTTCTTTCATAGTAGAAAACCTAGCCCAAGTAAGTACAAGTTACCTTTATAGCTAATGGAATAAGTCGACGGCTGCTGGCTTTCGGCAGTTTCCGAGTAAAGAAACTCCGCCTTGATAACATCTTCCTTCCGTTCCCCAAACTACATTTATCCTTTTCCTCTCTTAATTATTTGTCGGAGGCACTCCATTTTCCTGGACAGGCGTCCATCTTAATTCCACCTACCCCATCACTCACTCCTTCCCCTTCGCCTCCTCCAAATCAATACTCAACTCTTCAGAAGCTTTTCCGTTGGCCGTGCACTGGAAGGGGAAATGAAGAGTCCTAAAAAGGATTCCGCTATCGCCGCAGGCCGAGCTTATATTTCTCCTTGGCCTCGACTAATGCGCCTCAGCCGCAGACAGGATTTGGGGTGCGGCGCTACGAGGAGCAGCTCCACGCCGACTCTCTTTCCAACAATTAAGATCTTCTTAAACATCCATCGCCGAACAAAAGCTTTAGGTAAACTATAGTGACTGTTTTTCGATTGGATACGCCATTTAATTTTTGAAAGTCGAAGTTATCCATCTGTAACTACATCTTCTTAGTTTTCAAGGCAGTTTTCCGTTAATTAAACAATTAAGTAGCAAAAAATTAAGGATAAAAATTATTTTAGTGAGGATTTAATTACGCAGAACACAGAGACTTCTAGAAAGAATGACCTTCCACAAAAAAGCAGGATCGGAAACATCTCAATTCTAAAGTATCAATACTTAAAAAAATATGAAACCATTAAATTATCCACTAAGATGAACGAGAGGTGAACTTAAATTAAGATAACATACTTTAATGTTTTTAATAAGTCAAAGTATTCTCATGTAGATGTTGGATAGAACGACCACGAACGATTTCAAATAGAAGCTAGTGAGGATTAGTATTGGAGAAATACAGGTGGTTTTGATAGTAGTACAATATTTTTTATTAATGTTTTAGGCCATTAAAAAATAAAGCGAAATTTAATCTTTAGCAATCCTCCATTTTAAAATGAGCTTAAGAGCCTAAAACGAGTTACCTCTAGTTGTCACATAGTATTTTCGAAAAATGTGATGTTATTTCTCTGTTCCTGGTACTAAAATTGAATCATAAGCTGCTGCAACATATTTCTTGTTTTAATTCTGATAATTTAAAGTTTGATTAGAAAATTTCTTCGCGTTTCAAATAAATTTCTCCTCGGCATAAAACAATTAATGTTGAGACAGATCTCTGAAATAAGTACCACATCAAATTTTACAACACCTTTTTCAACGAATATCCTTTTAGGATATGTATATAAATATAATTGAGTACTTTGCATCTTTATGGCATTATTCTATGGTTTTGATGCCGGTAACGTTATGTTACAATGCATGCCGTACTTCTTGGCTTGGCTACCCTTTCTTCGGAATAGGAGAAATCTTATAGATAAAATAGTTTATAATGTAAGATTTTTCTCAATTTAAAGAAATCTGTAAAAATAAAGAAAAATTTAAAGGCTGGTGCGTGTAGATAGTTTGTTACCTATGTTCGTGCGACTCATGATCATGAAATAACGACATTTGTTTCAAAACGGAATTCGAAACGAATCGAACGAATTCGAACGGAAAGGTTCGCCACAACTGAATTATCATAGACGTGGAAGACAAACAGAAACCTTATGATAATATGGAATATTCACGTAATATATGTTTTTATTAAAATTGCATTTGGCCTAGGTCGTTCTTAATTGTAAAAGAGAGAACCAATCGTATTCGGTAAAATATCCGGTGTTGTGAGAAATTGGATCGGCCAAAGAATTCTGTTTATGTTTATCTTTCCATTTTTTACGGTATATGCGCATTGGTATTTATGTGTTAAGAAGGCATAAAACAAATATCTACCTACCTTCTCGCGAATATACCAAGTTCTGTAGCTCATGTTTGTAAATATTTCCATAACTGTTGGGCATGTAATAGATACGACACAGCATCTGTACTGGGTCAGGTATATTAGTTATACGGAAACAAATTTATTACCAGAATTTTCATTTCAATTCACAATTCTGTTTCTAGTGTCAGTATTGTAGTTCTCTCTTTGCATAAATGTAAATGATACACACGTTTATTTAATCCATCTGTAACATGGAAAATAATTTTACAATGCTCATTATAATTCGTAATGAATCGTGAATACTAAATACATTTATAGAATAAATCTATATTCAAAATAAAACCATATCCTGAGCTCTTTCATATATTTATGATTTCAAACATTTTCCTGGAATATTTATCGTTTCTTTATTTGATCAGTTATTCGATCTACCTAAATCTATTACTTTGGGCAGTAAAACGTGACAGCGGAAAATTATATTACTCCACCGCCCGCTCTTTCTAAGGATCAAATTCGAATACACACAAATTCGACTCCCACATGAGTTTTCGGCATCAGAAAAGAAGGTTGCAAAAATAATGACAGAACTAGGCGGCTACAAAAAAGAAGAGTATATCTAGAGAAACTATTCGGGGAAGCGTAGTCTTAAAGCGGTGACGAGGGCTTAAATACTTAAATAAAAACAAATATAAGTTGCAGAACTCAGTGCAAAAGCAAAACAGTGCCCGGTTCGCAAACAGGAAGAGTTGGGAAAGATAAACCTCCAAATTCGCATTCCACGTTTTTTCGCTCCGCCGAACTTATTTATAGTCACCGAGCGATCGAAAATACGAAATTTTTCGAGTAAATAAGATAATAAAATGCGATCCTACGAGATCCCTGGCCGTGGGTGGGGGATAGAGGTGTTTCCTCGTGCGGTCGCCTGGCTAAGGTGCTGCCACCTTGCGACACCTGCTCGTTCTCACACATCGCCTCCAACTTTGGGGCCGGCGGGGGCAGGAGTTAGGGGGGGCGGAAGTGCAGGCTATTGTCGGGGAGGGCAGGTCAAGCTTTTATTTTTGGCCTTGTTTCTCTACCGATTCGCTCGAAACACCTTGTAAAACGCCCTCTGTCGAAATGGACGTGTTCTTCTCACGTGGGCAAATAAGGCGTGCATTTGTTCGATATTTTTACTTGCATGACTTTTTCCAGCTTCTTTAATGGAATACTAAGCCGATGAAATTTTGAAGTATTCCTAATCGGTTAAATATTTAGTGAGATAATTTTGGAGCTCATACAGTCATATTTAGCTCTTACAAATACTATAAATTGACATATTAATTTATTTTGCTAACACTTTGTATTAAGTACGGATATCCGTATTATTAAGCTCAGATTTCCTTTTTCTATTTATCTTACTAAACACGTCGCAACATTACTCCCGCATTTCAGTTCTAATGCAAAATGTTCGAAGTAAGTCTTCTCCGCTTAGCATTTTCTATGAAGAATTGTCCTAAAATTAAATTCGAATTCAGAAACTAATCATTTATTGAAATCGTGTAATGCTCCCCTCACCAACAGAAAGCAGAATATGTCTGGCAGAACCTAATGAAGACGGCAGAAAATTGAAGACGCAATTTTTGCGAAACTTAGAGTAAAATTTCTCGTCCTGAGAAATTATAATGCTCAGAATATACGTATATGACTTCATAACCGTATACAGAATTAAATGCGATGCTTCAAAATACATAGTTTTGGTATATTTGGCAATTTTTTCGGTTTCATTCCTCTGTACATCGTCATCTCGCTCCATTTCGCATTAGGTTGCAAATTATTTTTATTTCCTTATCTAAATCTACGATAAATCAAAGCCTGGTTTCCATCTTAGGCCCTGAAAGGAGAAGGATGTATTCCCGGGACATTCTATTTGATATTATAAGTGCTGCAAGAAAAATATGAAAAATTTTTAAGATTCAAAAATTTTGAATCTTATGAATTTTATTCAAATAACAAAGAAGCTTTCCCTGCGATAGGTAGGCTTCCTACGGAACGCAATTGAATGAACTAAAAAGCAGCTCCGGGAAAATAAAGCCAAAGCATAAGCACTATCATTCCTATGAGCGAGATGATACATTTCTAAACATTTTTCTTCCCCCCCGTGTAGCAGTCCAGCATGAGAGGGGTCCCCGGAAGCCCAAGCCCAAAGACGGGTCCCACACAGGGGCCCCATCTTCTTCCTCTGGAATGTCCGGACCTGACCACCAGACTGGATTGGGAGGTGGCGGCGGGGGCACAGGGAAATTAATGCCCCCTCTGATGTTCCCGGGGCCCCCACACGCCATGGGCCTCACGCATCCACACCACCACCACGGGCCCCGGCCCCATCACGCCCACCATCCTCACCATCCTGCCGTGCCCCTCGCTCCCGTTCCCCTTCCGCCCCACGCACATCCTGCGCCTCCTCAACTTCTCCCAGGAGGTGTCGGGGGCAGTCCAGGACTCGCCATGGCCTCCGCGGCGTCGGGAAGGCTACAAAATCAGCCCCCTGGAGTGGTGGAGCTGCGGGGGGTGGAAGAGGCGGAGGCAGCAGGAACTGGAGGAGGAGTGTTCGGTGGTGCGGCAGTGGCGGCCGCGGCGGCAGCTGCAGCGGCTGCAGCAGGCACCGGAGGAATGGCACCGCTCTTCGTGGGCCAGCCACCGCACCCAGAGCTGCTGCACCTTCTCATGTCTGCAGAAAAGTGCCAGGTGAGTTGTTAAATCCCCCTTTTGGTATTACGCATTCAAAGAGTGTGATAGGAATGATTCTGAGGAAATAATTCGATTTGTGATATAATTTGTACAGAAGTAAGCGATATTTCATTTGAGTTTCTAAATAACAAATATAAAATCCTCCAGTTGGTTTACTGCATAATTTCTCCTTGAATTCTCTATATTGATTGATAGCGACAATTCGCCGACACAGAAACTATAACATGAAAATCGACAGTTCGATCTTGGTGGATAATGAAATCAATATTAGCAGGCGTGACTTCGTGGAAAGCCATAGTAAAATGAAAGAATTTACAAAGTTTTTCATTTTATATTGGTGGATAATTATTAGACAAAATTAATGAACAAAATTATACTTAGCTACGCAGTTTATACGAATCGCCTTACCTGCCTCAACCTGCACATGCAATCTTCAAGTTTCACCCCTGAGGCGTTCAACTGAAATCGTATTTCTTGAATCGGAATATTTATAATTTTCCGTGGAAATAACCAATGAGTAGGGCTATAAAATTCGCAGAGGATTACGATTATTGACTTTCCGCACAAATTAATTTACAGTATGTTGTTCAAATTTATACAAACACTTTTTACGGTAATAAAAATATTAAAGGGTAACTGAACTAAGTGTTAGCAGCAAATTTTCATAATTCATTACCCGTTTACACAAAGCTCATTAGTTTATCTAGAGGAGTTATCTCTCCTGAAACATTTGTGGTTTTTCTTATTCCGAATTCATGAAATGGAGGAAAAGCCTTTCATTGGCATTACCCGTAAAAACGTTAGCTTCCCGAAAGAGACAGAAACTGAAATGCGTTCGGAGAGTGTGTTTTGCTGCACATCTCATTGGCATTCCATCGAGAAGTGCAGAGAATCGTTCTGTCGCACTCCAGGGACACTGGAGAATGATACTGAGCAACCGTCCTCTCCAGGATTACGCGTGGAGCGGAAAGATCGGCGATGCAGACAGAATCCCCAGCGCCCATTCCCATCTGCAGCACCGGCAGGAGCTGTCGCCGCCACTGCAGCAGGCGGCCAACCTTCCTCCGCCACTGCACCTCGCGCTGTCGCCCACTTGGGAGATATTACAGGTAAGTGATGCTTCATCACCAAGGAAACTAAATACATAAATGTAAGCCTCGGAATTTTCAGCCAGTTCCGCTTGAGGAAATAATTAAATTGGTAATGTTATTTGTTGTGGCAAAAACTGCATCCTCGTACTTCGATGTGAACTTTCGTACTTTATTGGAATACCAAAATAATCATATCATCAATCATTTATTATACTCGGATTACGAATCTTCTGGACAATAAAATATATCTACACTGCGTTTAACTGTTGTTCTCCTGAAATATCTCCAGTATCATTTGTTTCATTACATCTTATAAGAGGCAATGAAATGAGGTATACCTAATGGTGATGCAAAATAGAAAACATTCTCTGAATTTTCTCCCCAGATTCATTCCTATGTCAATATAGTGCAGTTATCTCGACCGAGGAAAAACATATTTCAATTGCCTGAAGTTTAATTTCCTTGATTAGAACTAAAATTAAAATTATGTCTGACGCGATTAAACTTATGAAGTATCTCTAGATATGGGGCTTCGTGCTTCGAATCGCAGATCTTTGCGGTGGTGCTTCTCTCACTGGATGCTGTGTACGATAGGGTATCCCTGACAGACTTCTCGGTACGTTCGCATAAAATTATTTTAGCATCACTCCAATGGAACGACGCCATCTCCGCAAAGGCGTTTGTCACCGTCTCCTTGACTGGTTGGAAGACTTTCCCAGATTATTTTCCTATCAAATGTAGGCGTGGCTTTTTCAACCCTAAATCCCTGGTGCCACGCGCAGCATTGTCCACCTCTGGTGTGGGTTGGTGCACGGCTTCCTCCCTCGATGGTTGGTCGCCTTTGACGAATTGACTTCCCTCGTCCCCCACCCCTTTTGCTGCCACGCGCACCACGCCCTGACTTCATGCGCGACTTCCTATTGGCCGACACAACCCCCCATCTCTCCCCCACCCGAAGAAGTCAAGATCGGCGCCTGGTCATACGGCTGCCCCTTTATCGAAGACCGGAGGCCCAACCATGCGCCTTGGCAAGCGTCGGATTGGGTATCGATCACCCCTGAATGTGCGGCTAAGTTGTAATTAATTCACTTGATACATTATCCGGTGATATATTTTCCATTCACCCTCGTAAGTGCTGTGTTCGTTACTAAAGCGACGAAAAAGTCAAGTAGAAGCTCGTATGCTTTAGCCGAAATAAAAAATGATGCAATAACTCAAGCAGAAACATGTGTAGACAAACTGTTAACTTTTGGTAGCCAAATTGCTTAGCATTTTGCGTGGTAATATCGGAGAATATCTGGAGGCAAGGCTCTTATAAAATCTTCTAAAGGCAAAAACCCAAATAACTTCAGCAGTCGTAAATTCGCTAAAGTTCTCGCTAATTTTAGTAATCATTGATAAAAATACCTCAAGAAATATATTATCAAAATTGATTTAGAGTTCGCTGTATTTTAATCGATCGAGAAAAATTTGGTGGCAGCAAAATCGATTAAATAGTTTCATCTGTTTGCAGCAATGGAATAACTTGAATCTGTACGCGGCATCGAATAGCAGCATTAAAAGGGTCATGTGAGAGAATTCAAAGAGAAAATACGTTGCCTTATCAACGGACAAATAAAAACATCAGTAAATCTTAGGCAAGTTGAAAAATTTGGTTAGTTAGGGTAGTTAGGTAAATAATACTTCCATAAAATAACGAGTAGTCCGAGAAGAGCAATATTTGAAAATATTTATGTAAAAATGTTTATCTTATAAGTATAAACGTACATTAAATGAAATCATGCTGTATTTGCGGTTTTATGTATTCATATTTGTTTGTGAGTGAATCAGGTTTATTAGCTTCCTCATTTAATTTGCAAAATTCTACCTAAAAGAATAATCTCCGAAAAATAAGAATTGCAAGACCTTCATAATTTCTCTTTTTCGCAGGAGACAACGGCTAGGCTCCTGTTCATGGCTGTCAGATGGGTGCGCTGTCTTGCGCCTTTTCAGACGCTGTCCAAGAGAGACCAAGTAAGTATCCCAAGTAATATTTGTTGCTCGTTTCATCAGTTGATAAATTCCATCGGAAAGGGATTCTAAAGCCTCCATACAATTCTCAAACTGAATGTGAATTAAAAAGTAAATGATACCGAAAGAGTGGATATTTTTTGTTATGAGTGCGTTTCTGGAATTAAAATTTCTAAGAATATAATCTTATCAAAGATGTTCTAGTAAGAAACTAATGTTGGCTAATTAAGAGATTAAATATTGCATTATTTCTGCTCCTAAAAAGGCATTTTCGCCATGGCTGTAGATTGCTCTAACTTATAGCTGTAGCTTATTGCTGTAGATAAACCAAGTGCTAAGGGAATCCTTCTAAATTTTCAGCTTTTGCTGCTACAAGAATCATGGAAGGAGTTATTTCTGCTGCATCTTGCGCAATGGTCTATTCCTTGGGACCTCTCGGAACTGTTGGGAGGCGTCGAGGCCCGTGGTCGCCTTCCCCGTGATCACCCCACGGACATAGAAGTCAATACTATTCAGGTAAGTTCGCCAGCAGTACCCAGTACTTTCTTAATCTCATTTCTTTGTTGTATAACAAAGTATTTTGATAAATAATAACTTAATAGTATTTCTATACTATTTAATTTTTTTGAATGGCAAAAATTTTGATCTTTTCCTATAATAGCAGTTGTATTAAAAAAATATCAAGATTAGCAATTAACCCAAGGGTTATAATTTTTGCGATACTTTCGCGCATGTCCGTGACATTTAAGATGAATATTCCTACGCTCTGTTTCTGCATGTGCTTTTACGTAAATTTACTTCCGATGAAAAGTTGAAAGAAAACTTGACACGTTTATAGCGTAGTATTCCTATTTTATAATTCTATAATAAAAGCCCATCACAATTTCACACCTCAAGCAATACATAGTAGGAAATGTAATTATTATTATGACGAGATAAATAAAGGTAGCGAGGCAGGAGGGAAAAAAGTCGAAATAATCCACCGATAGCAGAAAGATACCTTTAATAATAGCTCACTCTCCATCAAAACCAAAATCTGAAATTATACTACGGATATAAAGGTGGCTACAGGATGGAAGAAATGCATCTTATGCCTATGTTGTACGTTATAATAGAGAAAAGAGAGAAACGAAGTAAGAGAATAGAATACTTTTGAAATTGGCAGATGTAGGATTCAAGTATTACTCATTATATGATATGTTGATATCGAACTTCTTCAGCCGCTTCTTTGAACTTGCTTTGGGTTATGATATTTTAAGAAAAATCAGTAGAGATTTATATACCGAGCCGCACACGTCCATCTCTGATCTACAGCGCCTTTGACTTCGTTGAATGCATGCTGAATAGAATTACCATACAGTCGAAACATCCCACATAATTAGAAAAAAATAATACAACCGAGTTTTTCATTGCGGAAAAAGAGGCCGTATTAAAATTCTAAATTCTGAGAAGTTCTACGAGGAAATTCATCTCAAAAATTGTGATGAATTTAAAAACTAAATAACGTTGCAGAGTCAAAAATTATGGTGGAATAAAAGGTCCTCTTTCAAAGAGCGATCGTCGACCGAAGCTGCTAAACCTTAATTAATGGTTTCAAATATAGAAAAAGCTTATGAAATATTTAGACTAAATTTTTATCATGCTAATCTCTGCATTTTCAATTTGCTGTTTCAGGAAATAATGGGAAGATTCCGTCAGCTCTCTCCGGACGGAAGTGAATGCGGGTGCATGAAAGCCGTCGTCTTATTCTCACCAGGTAAGTGTATACATGGTTATAAAATACGGCCTACGGAGCAGAGAGGTTTTATTTTTAAATCGGGGCTACAAAATAATTTACCCATTTACAAGTAAACGAAAATTAACTAAGATCGAAAAGAGTCGAGCCTTACATCCTTTCAGACTAAGTTATATCTTATATAAATCGTTTACAGTCACAGCTAGCAACCTCTGGAACACTCTTCCCCAATAAATAAAAAATCTATCTTCCGTCTTCAGCTTCAAGAGTAAATGCCACAATCATCTGTTAACCATACAAAGCAGAACTTAATCGCACTGAAACGCACAACTCCATCAACTCATTGAGATCACAATATTTCTTGGCCTTCCTACCTCAATTTCAGAACATCTCTCCTCCTTGTCTTATCCACCGTCCAAACGAATGTTTTTTATTGGAATATGTTCTTATATACTCTATAATTCTCATTGTGTTATAATTTAACATGTAATTGTTAGTTGTGTAATTGTTAAAAGGGTTAGGTGTAAGAAGAGACTTAATAGTCTCAATTTCGCCTTGAATAAAGTCCTTTATTATTATTATTATATAAAACAGCCATTATTTTGCCAAGCATTCATCTATATTTACGGTTAAACCTAAGATAATTGTATTCTTTAATTACTATAGAAGAGTGATTAGCTACTTAAAGTACATCTTGACAAGTTTCCGGGAAATAATTAATTATTCCGTTGTTTAAAAAACAGGTTCTAGAATATCGGTGAAGTTTGTTTTGTAACATTTTTTGTTTTTGTGAACATTGTTTTCTTTCTTTTGTGATTTCAATAAATATTTTGCTTTCGCAGCAATGGAATAAAGACGTGAAAGACTGTAATGATTTTGATTAACGAATACTCTTCTGTTTATCACGGCCCTATTTATTTAATTAACTATCGATCAGACTAGGACTCATCGTTTTGAAAATGTTGCTCTAAGGCCGGGCGCCCACAGAGGCGGCGAGACGGAGGCGCGACGTCCCCTTGAAATACAACATTAGTTACTAAGTAGATCGACGCCAAAAGACGAGACGCGGAGAGGACGCTCTTCGCTTCCGCCGTCTCTTTGACTCCCGATTAGAACGTGTTCTAATTTCGCCTCGTGCGCTCCGCTTCCTGTACTGCGTTCTAGGAGTAATTTGTATAACAGGCCAGGATTTTAACTTAACAAATAAATAGAATGAGCTTAAATAATCATAGCGTTTACTCATGTGTGACGGTCATGATTTTAATATAATTTTGTGCAACTCTTTGGACCAGATCAGTGCTTATATGACCGCAGCTCGCTGGATTATCACCGTAAAAGAGTTGAAGAACATGGTTAAAAGTATAAAATAGTTAAAAATGCTGGATATCTGATTTCTAAACCACTTTGATTTTACAGCATATACATGCGCTTATTCTAGTTTTATGCTTTTTGTGTTTGTAATGCAGAGCTATCATCCATAGATTACTACAAAATGTACTCGCATAATAATAATTTATTTAGGATAGATAAAACTCCCCAATTATGTACGCTATAATCAATGAAATACATCGCCAAAGAAATTTAGTGGAGTGAACAGGTAAACATATAAACAACTAAAATGATATGCATTAATAAAACGAATATTTTATGAGCTTTCTTTCTAATTTTTACAACAATATTGAATAAATATTGCTAACCCAAAATGATAGCTTAAAGAAGTTAAATCGGAAAAAGGTCGCAAATAATAATACATATGAACGATGATTTATTGCACAAAATTAATTATAATTGTAATAATATATTATTATTTAACCCTCCGACAGTCGCGCTGTTGTATTTTGTACAACACAGACGGTTTTTCGGGTTCCGTTTCTACCTGGGTGGTCCCTTGAACCTCATACCCGGGTCTATTCTTTATCGCACTTACTATTAACTTTTAAAGTCGTGAAATGCTCCTTTTTAGTCTTACACCGACTGCAAAAGCGAGTAAATCTGTGAATTGACGACTGTTGTAATACACACCACGAGTGCGATGGCCACCTTTTAGCGTTAGTTAGGCCTCACCTTGAGTATGCATGTAGTGTATGGGACCCCGCCGAGAAATGTCATATTCGGGATTTAGAAAAAGTACAACGAAAGGCGATACGATTTGTAAAGAATTGCTGCGATAAAACAGCGAGTGTCACTCAGATGTTACAGGACGCGGAATGGGAATCATTAGAAGATAGAAGAAAAATTCAAAGGATAAATTTATTAAATAAGTTCAGAGAAATTACGTTTTCAAGAGATGTAACCGATATAATGCGACCCCCCTGTTATATGGGCCGTGCTGATACTGCCCGAAAGATTAGGGAAATAGATGCTTGATCGAATCGTTTCAAAAATTCATTTTTTTCCGCGAAGTATACGCGAATGCAACCGTTTAGGTAAATAGAGTCAAGGTGCTTGCACCCCCTGCCACACGCCGAAAGGCGGCTTGCAGGGTTCTTACATAGACATATACACCACGAGGGACCGTTTGGGTAAGTTTTTCGTCGGTGAACTCTATTTTTGCATATTATAACATTTACATGGAGTTTTTCACTTATTTTGTCTTAAACTTTATTTGACGCATTTCAATTTCGGAACAAATAGACATCTAGCTTTTTAGGTACTCTCTGAATCCATGTAAATAAATAATGGTGAATAATAATATTTTTACTATAAGTTGTTTAGTTCTTAAATTATCCTCTTAAATTATGTTATTGCCTAAAGTTTAGTGCTCAGAAATAATAATTAGTTCAATTAATTTTACAATTTTGGCCGAAAAACGATCTATTGTATGGAATACAACGCGCGACTGCTCGAGTTATGAAAATAACACTGAAAAAGGTTAATCCCATTCATGAAACCAGAAAAAATATTCTTTGTTGTCAAACGCTCAACTGTTTATCAAAGGTCCGATCGGGTGGTTGCTCGCTGTAACTTACGAGTACAATAGCATAGAACAAGAAATCAGGAAGTTAAGCAGGAAAGTTTTATTTAACGTTTATATTTCATTGAATCTAGAAAGACTACATTATACCGAAAATAAAATTTGCATTAGAGTTATTTTTAAATTCGACTGATGATTTGTTTTAAGAAACTAAATTTCCACCGTATTCAGTAAATAAAACAGAATACTACACTCCTCGGATTATTTTAAAACCTCCCAAATTGCTGAAAAATAACCCAAAGGTTTATAAAAATAATGAAGCTATGCGTTGTTGTTGACTCAAGTGAGGCTGAAGAAAATTAAGGAATGATCTATTCAGTTAACCACAATATAGTCAGACCTTTTAAGCTAAATAATGGCTTTTCTTACGTAAAACGCGATGCAAGTGTTCTCGGACATGTATGTATATTGATGTTGACTAGAACTCTTTTGTTTCTCGCTTGGTTTTAGTTCACAAAGAGCTAAATTAATTTCATTGATTATCTATACACTGCAGTTTATTGGCGAATGTTGTCATTGAAATTTCGAAGTAATCATGCTAAGGTTAATCGAATGTTTTCTCTTCAAAGCCGGTTACTACGTATTCCCATCTTGTAATTGGGATTTATTTTAGGGTCGGGTTTACTTTTATATCGAAATACCGAATGTTCCCCTAAGCATTATATAAAAGGATTTGAACATTCTCTCCATGCAGGTTCAATTCTTTAAACAAGTTGTAGAGCAAATAAATCATTCATATATAGTAAATATAACTGAATCCAAAAATGAATACTTTTATGACCAGATTTGTTTTTATCCTTGTCAAGTTAAATTCGAGCAAATTGAACGTACCGCAAATCTTTATTTTTCAATTTGTTTAAAATATTGACAATAACCAAATGCGCTAGCGCAAACACATTCTCATCATCGGTGGGCGACTGATGCGACGGCCGCCTTCTCTTTTGGCGTTACGACTCCTCACCGCTGCCTCGCATCGAAATTTTAGTCTCTTTATCCGGCGCTTCCTGCTTGCGCTTTGATTTTGCTTCTTCTGTGGGCGCCTGGCCCAAGATGTCTATACATCTAGAATGATAATACTCTCTTTATGAAGGGTTTCGATCGATCGAATAAAGAGTTCGTAAGGCTTAGAACTGACTTCCTTCAATGACTTTGAATTTTTACTCTTTCAGAAACCCCAGGACTGGCAGATGTACAGCCTGTTGAGATGTTGCAGGACCAAGCGCAGTGCATCCTGGGAGATTACGTCCGAAGCAGATTTCCGAGGCAGCCCACAAGATTCGGGCGCCTTCTGCTCCTCGTGCCCATTCTCAGGTCCGTCCGAAGGGATACAGTCGAGCGACTCTTTTTCAAGGATACCATCGGAGACATCCCAATCCAGAGGCTGTTGGGAGACATGTACTCCATGGAGAAGGCCTACGCCGTCGCATGAGAAGGCCATCCGTGCAATAGTTTGTGGTTCCTTCGAGATTTGGCAAATATGAAGCGGGATTAAGCTGAAGATGTGTCGGGAGAAGATGCAATATTAAGTGTGTATCACCGAGGTTTCCATTGAAGAATGACCAAATGATCTTCCTCGAGGTTACTTCAGTTGGAAATGATTTACACGTGTTCATTCTATAGTACTTCTATGGCGGGGAAAGACCGCTACACTTCATTGGTGAATCGATTCAGAGATTAAGTAGGAAAATGAAAATTTCTTTCGGGGGTTCGGTAGAGTCCAACAATTAGTCAAACTGGTTCAAAGATTTCACCACTCTGTTGAAAGTGACTGAAAACTTACTTACACCTCCAAAAATTCTAGACAATGATTGGAATGATTCTTGAACTTCTTTTTTCGAGTGTTAAATTAGCACGAAAATTTGCAGCCTCGCTGCTGACCAATATGTATAGTTCCAAAAGCCCATTTTTTGCAAGCCATTCCTAAATATCTTTTTATGTCACTTTATTTATGCCTCTGTAACTGTTTCCGGGTTTCTGGGTACTTCACTCACCTCAAAAAATCCAAAATTCGTTAGATTTCCGCATTCTTCCCTTGTTGTTCCTGTATTTTCGTGTGTTTTCTTCAGCAAGGGTTTGCGTCGAATCTCTCGCGTACAAAACGCACGAAACCTTTGAGAGACGAAGTTTGCACAGGCGTATGAAATTTTTCTGCTGCTGAAAAGACATTATCTGAGAAAGCGATTCGTTCACCGCAAAACAAGAACGCTGCCGCGAATCTTATTACTTTCGGATTGTTTTGTTAAGTGTATCGGTTCTTCCTCCGCCCGCCTTTTTTCTATTCGCTCCAGCTTCCTTATTATCTCAGCGAATCGTCAACTAATGAGGTCGTAACTCAAAGAAAACACGTTCCCCGAAAACGTCTGCCATCGCCAAAGGGATGCATCCTACGACATCGCCCTTCAGCACTTCATTTGCATGGCAAAGAGAAAACAAACACGCCTCTGCTGCTTCTATTTTTTTAAGGACTCCGCTTTTTCGCCCTTCGTTTCCCTCACTCGCGTCTTCGCCGTCACAGAGAAATGCTTTTGCTCCGTTTCAGATTATCGAGTGATTTTTGATTCTCGATTGTTTGGCTGGGGTGAGGATACGAAGGCAATCTTAGCACTGACTGAAGGTCCCCGGGCTGAGAGGAAATAAACCAAAGACTTTGAAGGAAATTGATCGATTGCTTTTGAATTTCGAACATTTCCTCAATCGTCGTCGAAAAAGATGCGGACGGGGACGGGGTTGTGCTGTTGTAAAGCCGCAATCGGTGATTTGAATTACACAAACTCTACCCATTACTAGAGGAAACATAGATCATACCCTGCTTTCATGTCTTTGTGTGATCGCTGGAACACCGACTGCCTAAACACAATTGTTCGGCGGTACCATTAATTCTGCTCTGTTTCAACACAGAAGGCGGCTACAGATATATCTCTTGGGAAACAGTGTAAAGGATTACGTGTTTTCTTCTAACACAAATTGAACTTCGAATTATAGAGAGACTTTCCTCGTGAATGCTACTTTGAAGTGAGTTGTTCTTAGAAGAAAAATCCTTTCTCGGCAGCCATTCAAAATATAATTGCTAAGAAAGTGCTAAAAATTGATTGTTTTCAGATGTCGGTGCAAATAAGTGATATGGTTTTAAGTCGCTCGTGAATTTTACGTACGTAAGTGAGATGAAGCTTTCTTCTTGGAGCGCTCCACTAATTCAGTGGTTTTTGGTTCAGAAATTATAATTTACAGTGGAGAAACCATGAATTTGGACGAAAAATTAAGACATGTCGCAACATCTTTCGAATAACTTAATGATAAGCAATCCCTGGTTCGGTATAAGTGGTATTTTAAGGCAGATATGCCTTGTGGATTATGTTAAATATTCCTGACAGGAGTATAAATTTTATCCAATATCAATATAATATATATCATGTAAGTATTAACTTGTAAAAATATTTGATGAACGGAAATTCTACTTGTTATAAATTATAAATTTATCCTGATGATATTGTCTAATATAAGGTCCCGAGCAGATCGAACTGTGATATTATTATCATCAATGAAATAAGTGAATTCTACGATGCCAAAGATGTAAAAAGTAATTAAGGTAAATACGATGTAGTACTTTTGTGGAAAAGTCGCAATTACTGTATGAGTGGTGCTTCTTCACTAATCTTGGGATATTTATACGATTCCTGTTGTTTTAATAATTTGATGAAAATGAGGCATTCTTCGACGAGTGAAAATTATTACGTGCATTCGCTACTGTAAGCAGTAAATATGCTGTTCAAGCACGACTTTTGGAAGGAAGTTCTTCTGAAGTAAATGAATTATATGGAGTATATTTAAAAACGTTATATATCTTGTCACAAACTGCTCGACAGACTGAAATTAAGTAGAATTAGTCCGATGACATTTTCTTATTCAATTTTCATTGATACTGTAAATTGTAGACATTTGGTGATGAATAGAGTGTCCGATTGGTTGGTGGCTTGATACCGCAATCACGAAAATAAAACTGAATTCTGTAAGGTTTTGTGTAATTCATAAATTTATGTTAATCATTAAATTGTAAAAGTCCATGTAAAATATTATAGATCACTTTTTAATATAAGAAACTAATTCTGTTACCTTTTTCGATTTATTTCTACTGAGTCGACCCTGCCAAAAGTCATATCCACCCTCGATGGATTTATTGGAATTGTATAAATATGTGAATGTAGTCAGCAAACTTAAGAATCTCATAATTTTTCAATTTCAAAACCTTGTCTTATCATGACCGTACCTTTGTTGATATAAAAAGGTTCATCCAAGTGGAAATAAGAACTGGTAAAGATCCTAGCTGACTTAACAGAACTGTCACAAAACTTATATTATTCCTACAGCCAGGTAAAAAGTTATTTTTGGTAGAGCAGCAAATTTTTCACTTTCATTTCATCGAATTGAAGAAAATACGAAGTAACTTACTTGTAAATATCATGGACTGATATTTCAAAAATAATTTTGTGCTATCTGAAAATGTTTTCCTTACTATTTTCTCTTTTTCGTGGATATCAGATGTATCCATGCATTCGAAACCAATATCTTTATAAATATAATTATATGAGAATGATGTATGAGTAGTCTGAAAGGTTTTAGCGCAAGAGATTGAAGGTAAGATTTCAAGTGCACAAGTAATGAGTAGTGCTTGAGTGAACCAAAAGCTAGATTCAAATCCCCAGGAAGACGTAAAAGACTAAAAATATATATTATTTTTATTAAGATAATCATTAAGGTACTTCATAAGATACACCATGATCCTAAGCTACGCTTCCTTGGTAAGATCCATGAATCGAACCCAAAATTTCCGTGAAACTTTAATAAAAATAAGCAGTACAGCTGTGAAAGTGCTCTCTGAACCCCATAATATTAATATCATATAACGGAGGGGACTAACTTATCCCTTGTGATCATCTTCGTCACGTTTATTTTCTCTCTATGATCGACGTATGGATCGGAATCGCTCTAGGAACGAAAAGAAGAGTTACTACAATTATTCACCTTGCCCATTTTTGCTACGGAAATTATGAGACTGAATTATTCATCTAATTGTAGCCTCCTTAAATTAAAGACTTATGAAAATGAATGGTTCCGATTGATCGTCGAAGTTTCCCGATTCCCAGTTGTTATTCTTTAGATACCTATAGATCGATCGCGGTGCTTTAGTTAGTCATGTTGTTGTTCGAATATTAAAATAACATAGAAGCTGATTGTAACAGAATATTTACGAACGCTCTCTCTCTCTCTGTGTGTTTGCGTCTTGCACGTCCTGCAATGAGACCTCTTTCTGTGGCTCTAAAGCGGCCCAAACCTCGTGTAAAGATGATCACGAGAAAGCCGCGATCACAGGAATCTCTGAGCGAGAGTGCAATCAAATGGGCCTCGCTGAAACCAAGGACATCGCCTCATTGATAACCCAGGAGTCATTCGACTGCAATTAGACTTCGCACATTACCACACATGAGGACAAAGACGCGGTACTCGAGCTAACCAAAGAGTGCTAATTACGACCGTCTAATGAAGAATAGCAGCATCGATGCATTGCCTTAGCTAAACAAGCGGTGAAAAGGGAATGTAGGCGGACACTGACGCCAGAGTGACCTCTTTGCAGTCGCCAAGGCCGGGAGTCTAGGATTTGGAAAATGCAAGCAGCCTTCCAAACAACTTACAAGAACATCGAGCAGGAATTCAGGCAACTGGCAACTAATGGACGAAAATGGTAAGAGGAGACGTCTGCCTACCCTTTCCTTCGTTCTTCTCGGAAAGATTTAGCGCAATTGCACCACAGGAAGAATAGTCGGAAGAGTTAGAACGAATTAAAGCCAATAATTCACCAATTAAACAGAATTTTATTGATCTATTATTGGCTTCCATTCGTTTTGAAAAAATACCTCCCTTTTTATTAGCTTATAGTAATAATTGGTTTGGAAAGTTCAAAATAATCAGGAACGCATGTGAATTTCAAACATTTGCTCAACTCTCTGTCCAAATATTGGTGGAGTGATGCCAAACAACTAGAGAGTTTGCCAACGCCAAATATGCACTAACCAACAACCAAATCAAATTTTTCGCGAATCGTCTTCGAACAAAAAAGGACACATGCCATGCAATATAGAGCCTAGATACTAGAATATTTATCTGTTGACGGAATAGCTGAATCTCTTGAAGAAGACGCAGTCTCATTAACTAAGATCCTGTAACTCCGTACATGATGTCCAAGATCATCGCACATGAAACAAGGGATCACTTCAATCTCTCCACCCCATCCATTGTCGCTGTTCCTAATTTTACTGTAATCAATATCTCCACGGTAAGTTTTTGAATCTCTTCAGAACGTCCTCTTCTTCAACTATTTTTCTAAGAAGATGACCAAAATATTTTATTTTCCTGATTTCAATTCTACTTAACAGGTTTCTCTTCTCATTTACTTCATTTAGAACTTCCTCATTTGTTTTTCTTTGGACCCAACTTATCTTCAACATCCTTCTCCAGATCCACATCTCTATTTCTTCCAATTGTTCTTTATCCCTCTTCCAAAGGGTCCAACTCTCACTTCCGTTGAGAAAGCCACTCCAGATGAAGGATCTTGCAAATTATTTCTGAACATCAGAACGTATGCAACATGAAAGTATCAATTAAAAAATCCAACATCCACAATGATAATGAAATCGATATGGTACTACTTGATATTATAGATGGAGAAGCAACTGGTGTTGAAGATATCTCAGATGAGCTACTTAAGAACCTGGGGGGCAAAGATAGTAAATGTTTTTTTATTTATTCAGAAAATTTATAATGAGGTAAAGTAGCCAGAGGAATTTAACTAAAACTATCCTGATTCCCTCATATAAAAAGAAAAATAATATTAAATATTGAACTCATCATGCAATTTGTCTAATATCTCATGGAGAAAGATTAATTCTGAGAAATCCTAATCCTGAATGTGATTGAAAGAAATATTAAGTGGAAAATTGAAAAAGAGTGGTTTGGTTTTTAATAGGAAATGGAATGATGGATGCAATTGGGGTTATGAGGGTTATTGCAGAACAATACCTGGAATTCAAGAAGGATTTGTGTATGTTTTTACAATTTCGAAAATGCTTCTGATAGAGTCCAACGGCCAACACTGATAGGGATGCAATAAGGAAGTGAAGGAGAAAAAGTCTGCCGTATCCGGGGATCGAACCCGGGTCTCCCAATTGCCGGTCGGTTGCTCTAACCACTAAGCTACCACGGCAGAACAATCTCCCCTTCACTTCCGAGGGTTATGATGGAGCAGGAATGGAGGAGGGTCCATCAAAGACAAATGGCATTGCCCACCAGCCACGAACGGACATCGCGAGATGTACCAAGCCATCAAAGCACTCCGGAAAGCCCCGGAAAAGGCAAAGGTTGAATTAGGTGAAAGAAGTCACATGAAACACATGTTTAGGGTATTTGCAATAAGGAAGTGAAGGAGAAAATGAGTTTTGCCGTGGTAGCTTAGTGGTTAGAGCAACCGACCGGCAATAGGGAGACCCGGGTTCGATCCCCGGCTACGGCAGACTTTTTCTCCTTCACTTCCTTATTGCAAATACCCTAAACATGTGTTTCATGTGACTTCTTTCACCTAATTCAACTGATAGGGATGTTAAAGAAAATTGGATTGTACTGGAAAGATATGATATTGGTGCAAAGTCTGTATTTAAATCAAGCACTACCAGTTAGAGTAGCTGTAGAGGAATCAAAATGGGCAGAATTATTCAGGGGATTAAGACAAGGATGTCCTTTGTCACCATCACTTTATAATATGTATGCAGAGGGAAGAAATAGATAAGGGAATTAAAGTTGTTGGGGAAATAGAAAATTCAGTAGGATATGCAGAAGATAAAAAAATCTGAAAATATTTTATAAATTCCAATATCCTATCAACCTCCAAATGATTCCAAATCAAACTAAATAAAATAAAGTGATGAGGTATACTAAGGGAACGAAAGCCAAGCTAATGATAGGGATGAAGAGTGGATAGGGAAAACTAGAGCAGTTGAATATATTCCCTTTCTTAGATAGTGTTCTCTCTTTGGATCAAAGCTACACAGAAGAGTTTCAAATCCTATCTTCAGAAGCTTTTAAGGTTCAAAAGCAAAACCATCAAGGAGATTTTTATACAAGGAGAATATCTCTAATCACACTACATAGAATAACATCATAAAATAACAACTCTCTCCACAATCTTAAATAAAGTAACCATAAGATTCAACATAAAAATAATGAACATTTTAAAAAGCTTATTTGCAACAATCTGTGATTAAGACCTGAAAACAGCAACAATTAATAAGCACCACTACCCAAGAGCTGTGCTGAATGAATAAACCTTTACAAAAAACCATGGATTAAACAATGTGTCAGGAGCCATTAACATAAGTTCATTGTCAGGAATAGAATAAGTAAAGCATGAGTTTAAAGGAAGCTTGATCCTCTAAGAATCAAAGCACTTCATCCCTTTCAGTATAAATGTATGTACTAACAATCATCCTAAGATTCTCAAAGCAGGTCTATTTGTTTGACTTTCATATTATGGAGAACCCTGCTGGCAGGAATCATTGCATCTATGGCTATTGGCAGGCTCTACCACCAATGCCTTTTAATTTTGCATAATTATAATGAATTTTAACTAATTTCAGTATACATATATGCCTTACATCAAGAATGTGCTTAATTTTCAACAACTGTCAACCTTGCATTACAATAAACTTTCTAATATTCAATGAACCAATAGACTATGACTGCTTTTATGATAATTTTATTATTAATATAATTTTTAAGAATTCCAAATACAGATATAACAACCTGGATATATGTGGAGTAGGGTGGACTATACTTGAACAAGCAGTAGTGGGAATATTCATTTCCATTCTTGAATTAGTAATATTAAGAGATCATGTTAATTTTTTGTTGAGAATTAAGGTTTATAAATATAAACATATATATTTAAATTTAGGACAATGCAGTATGTATAGAATACTTAATAGGCATTGAAATCTTATTCAATAATAAAAGAAAAAACTTTAATTTTACCAAGAATTCTAAAATGATAGAGTTTTGAGGTCTGAATTGAAACTAAAAAACAAAGAAAATCATGAGCCAAATAATCCTTGGGTGGATTTGGAATGTTTCTGAAGCTTCATAAGATTCTTTGTGATTTAAAATATTTGTCAAAACATCCAATCTGAGATTAAAATCAAATTTTTAATAGTATGGTCAAACAGTCCAGAGTTATCCATTCATAATATGTGAGTCAAACAAACAGAGCTGATTTGGGAATCCTAGGATGCTTGTTAGTACACTGCTACTGAAAGTGGTAAGGTCTATTGATTCTTAAAGGCTTAAGATGCATATTAAGTCATGCTTGATATATTTTCATCAAACTTTGATGATTGCATTTTCTGATACATTTACTACAATGTAGAGGATGGTACAAATTCCTATTTTTACTTTAAATGCTATTCCATTTTTTTATTTTTGAATTTTTCTTTAAAATACGCACAAATTAAGTAAAAAAATAGGCGCAAGTTTCCTGAAAGTGAAAAAAGAAATCAATGTAAGACTGAAAGATTAAGAACTGTATACTCAAACCTTTGAAAGAATGTTAATGAAATTTTTCTGGTTAATTTGATAACTTTGTTTACTTCAAAGTAAACAAGGCTATATATGCTGCACTGAGTCAAATCTATGGATGACACATTTGAATTTGCAGAAAAAGGAGATACTCAGTTAATTGAACAATTGGATGTTACTTATATTTGTCTTTTCCCAAAATTATATTAAACAGATTTACTTATCAATTATAATTCTAAGATATTTAAAATATATATGTAATATTAATACTCTGTAAAAACTAGACAAGAATTCAAATTTATATAAAAACTACCAAAAATACTATTAAGTGATTGATAAAATACAGTAGACTATATCAGCATGCAAGGAAACAAACTGTTTAAAATTGTATGAAGAAACTATAACAATTCTTACTAGTACTTTCTTATTTTCACAAGTACCTATATTGAATTTAGTAAATATTTATCCTCTAGAGGCTACATATTCACTCCTTCCAATGGCAAAAAGTTGTCAAGTATTTAACTTCTGCAAGGAAAAATATTTAAATTTCATAATCATCTTTAAATCAACCATCAACACTGTTTACCAAATGGTCTCTTTTGTCAATGAAAGTTGAAATTTTGACTCCCATCTGTAAGGTCAAGAATGACAGGTTCAGGGCCTTAGTATAGGTCTAGCTATGTTCAATGAAATAAAAAAGAAAGAAAGTATGTATTTGTGAGGGTAGAGATGGATGTATCTCAATGAATCTATATAATTAAATTGACAGTGAACCAAAAACCACTGCTGGAAACCACTACCACTTGTAAAATAACTAATAATATTCATATTGAGGATCAGTCTGTTTAAGAGAGATTCTTAACAGATAAATAAAATAAGATTGGTAACCAGATAGTAACTATCCCAAAAGGAGCTCTTTTAATGGAAGAATAGGGAAAAGAAAATATGGTAATGAAATTTAACAGTACTGTGTGAAGATAGTTGGTGATTTGAGTTTAAATTAATGGAGCTGTGTTTACAATTCTCACCAGGTATCATGTGGTGTTCATATCTACTTAAGAATATACAAAAATGTAAAACAAATAATACTGATTGTATTCACTCCCTAATCAAAATTGTGATGTATGATATATGTAAGTCATAATTTCTGTAGCTCTTTGTAATGTTACTACCTTAATCTAGCAATTTTGGGTGGTTTTTATTTTTTTGTTTCCAACTCCATTTCCAGATTTGGAAATTACATTTGAATTTGTACCAAAATCAATTGACTCTCTATAATACAAATGAATCTGAAAGACACAAGCAAACTATAAAGAATGCAGATTCATTTCCATCCATCAATATAAAATGATTGACTTTATTCCCAAAGTTTATGATCTTTATATCTTTACATTTATATTATTCATTAACTTATACTTGAGAGCCTCTTTTAGAACAGAACTTGTGACAAGTGAAGCAGTGACATCATTTGAAAATTCTGTTACTAGAAAATAATAGCAAATCATACATACCTCAGTCTTGCTATGGTTGTGGCATTATGTAAGCTTCTGAGTACTATCTCAATCCTCATCATGCTTTTTTTAACTTATCTCCCAAAATCTTTTAGTAAATAATTGTGAAGAGGTGAACACAATCAGTCTGCAGACTCATGACTTGTCATGTGAATAGGGTACTTAATAACTGTATGCCTAAATTTTTTTCTTACATTTATACATCTAACAGTATTCTTCTTGCAATGATGGAGGTTTTTCAACAGATTATTTAAAACTTTATGTATTAAATCTAAATGCTCAAGCTTGACTTTTTGGAAGGTAGCCACATTAAATAAAAAATCAAACACTCAGTAACTTCCACAGATATATTTTCCAAAAGGCAACTAGTTACATGCAAAAATTAAACATCATCAGGCACATTAGAGACTATAGCAAGTTAACATATATAAAATAGTGGAAAATAGCAACATAACTGTAACTCGAACCCAGGTATCCCACTTTCCAGGCAGATATTTTAAGCACTAAACTACCATACTGTCTGAATTCCATTTTTGTTATAGGGATGCTTAATGAGAAATGCAGTGGTGCTCCAATTAATGGCACAAACCTTCACTGGAGGTGCTTTTTGAGCCCACCAACTCTTTGTGATATGATGAAGAATTAACCTTTAATAGGAAACATAATGAAGATGGAATGAAATCATTTGAACCCAATACCAAACAGAAGAGACATAAACAACAAGACTTGCACTTAAACCCAATTCTCTCAGTTTCTGGGGAGTTATTCTAACCACTAAAATACCATGAACTTCATAAGAGCTTATTCAATTGATGCTATTGATGTATTAGTCCTATCAAGAGAATACAGTTCAGAAAAGTATTACTCTATCAATAGTCACCTATCTCTTAAATCACAATCCCCATAAATCATATTAGTAAAAGGAGTAACAAGGACAATTGATTTAATGTTGTTCTCTTTCATCATCTATATTTCACAACCATACAGAGATGACTCTATACTGGTGATTTGACAATATATACAAAATTAAAGATCATTCATCTTCAGTTCCCATTACTTCACTAACGTGTTCTTGCCTGCTGAAACACTTTCTCTTGGTTTCATTTCCATCCTCTCACCTCACCAGGAAACCAGCCAATAAGGGGAATTGGACTCTGTGTATTAGTATCAATATTCTTTCTTGATTGGCAACTTATACTTCCTACCCAGCAAATCTCGTAACATTACTTTGCTGATCCTTTTTGTTATGTAAATATTATTTAAATAATGTTATTTGAAACTTCATTAAAATTATTTCATTCCCCCACCGATGTATAACTAGGGTCACCAGATTCATAAGGTCAGGAAGGGGAACATTGAGTTCTAAAATACCAAGAGAGGCCAGATAACTGTTGAGAGCCACAAACCTGAAGGGCCCCGCTACAATTTAATCCAACAGAGAAATTAGGTCAGTAGTATATAAAGTTTAAATACGTATACTGCCAACTAGGGCCTTATTTTAGAGAAAAGTTGTGAGTATTTAAACCGCATAAAACGAGCTCGTTCTGTGCTCTTTAAATTCCGCGAAAAGGAAATCAATATGAGTCGATATCCCGTTTGGTCGGCTCCTCGTGTTCAACGATCGAAATAACTATCGAAGTCATTGATGGTTTCAATTCAAGTTGTGGTAGGTTTGTGCCGTGTTGTTTGTTTTGAATGTGAAGAATCATGAAGAAGCATCTCGGAGTTTATACTAAGAAGAGATAGAATGTTAAGTTCACTACACGGTGTTAATTCTGATCGGGAGAAGGAAAAAGAATTATGTAGAATTTGTTTCTCGAGAAAACCTACCTTTCTAAATATATTCGAAACTTCTGTAACACACAATATGACGATAGCAGATATGTTTATTCAATGCTTAGGGGATAATGTGAGTAAGAAAACTTTTTTATTTCCTAATGTGTGTGCTTTGGATTGAATCCTCTCATTATCTTTAGCGTGTGGAGTACCGGTAACCACTTGATTCCATGGGATTGAATTCTTAGTTTCAATTTGAAAGCATTCATTTATAGAGAAAATTGAAACTTAGAATTATCAGTTCGAGCTGCTTTAGAACGATTAGAATCAAAATAAGGTAAAATTCTAGTTTCCTTCAGTAGTAAAGGAGGTATAGATTTTCTTCCAAACTGTGTGAAACTAGAATTTTACCCATAATTATTTAATTTTCGCTGCATTAGCTTCAGATTGATAATAGTCTCTTGAAACAATACCCTACTTTGTATTTCATACCTCCTGATTTCCGCGATATTGAAATGGGTAAAATTGTCGAAGAGGACTGTTTGGAAAAAAATTTGTTTTTAATATTAAGAATTGCCCTATTTCGATGTTTTTTTCAGGGAAGACGCTTGAAATATTGCGGCTTATTACGCAAGTGATAACAACAAAGTACCTTGTGTAATTACTGAGATATATCGTTTATAGTGACCGAGGTACCGGAATGGCCTCCATAGGCCATCTTTGAAATGTTAGTTATGGCGTTTGGACGCCAGATGTCGCAGTGATCGACGAGTTTCACTTCTTGGAAGTAGAAAAAAATCACGAACATTAGCTCTCATACGGGCGCTAACTTTTAAAGAAAATGATGAAATAATAACCTGAAAAGATGAAATGAAGCCAAAAAATGAGGTATATTATCCAGAAAATACAGTAAATAATCAGGGATTATGTTAATCATTAACAGTATCCACGTAAACAAACGTTGTGGTTGAAGTGGATGGGTTGAGTTGGGTGGGCGGTATTCCTTCATTTACATCGTAGTAATGAGGAATAAATAATCCACTTTACCCATAATTTATCGAAAATAAATTGTAAAATCTAGGCTTTAACCCAAAAAGTAATCAATTTAAGTTTTTAACGGAAGACATTGTTTTTGGCGTTAATGTTGCTTTGTGTTAAGAAAAAGAAAGTCGCCCTCACGTTCGGATCGCAAGCTATAGTTGGTTTGCAAGCTTAGTTGGCTTCCAAGGTCTTTTAAGAGATAAATAAATTTTTATCGTATGGTATATACATATTATATTAAAGGAATGGTAAAATTATTGCTAAAATTGCTAATTATTCTAAACGAAGAGAAGAACAAGTACAACAGCGAAAAAAACGCAGGATTGAAGTATGTTAATAGATTAGCAGCAATCTTCTTATTGATATAATTGTTAGTTCTGAAAAGAACCGTTTGGTTATAAATCGGACGGGGTAAATATGTCGATGAGGACTGTTTTGAAAAAAAAATTTAAATTAAAAATAGCCCTATTTCGATGATTTTTTCAGAGAAGACACGTTAAATTTTAGGTAAAATATGCCCGTTTTTAGCAATTGAAGGAGCAGTAATGCGCAATAATTATGGATATTTGTTCGTTTTTACGTAAAATTTTGACTCAAAAATACCCGTAACCGAGTAGGAAATTGGGAAAAAACAGGTAAATCAGTCGATTATTACACCCACCCAGCACCCCTTTTCACTCAAGGAGGCCCGTAAGCGAGTAGGAAATGGGTGTCTGTTAGAGTTGAAATAAGTCAAAATCGCCCTACCGGGGAACCGAGAAAACGTCAAAAATGGCGCGAAATGAGTCAAAAAACGACGAAAAAAGGTCATTTTTGAAAGGAAATATCTCGGAAATGAAGCAATTTAGGAGGGTTTCAAATACATATATGTATGCCGCCATCCTTTATCTTCAAAATGATGTTAGTTTTGTTGATGTATATCCATTATTAAGGGAGATACAGAATTTCTCCCAAACAGTCCTCTTCGACAATTTTACCTTGAAATGATTTATTTCTGGATTATTTTCTGCTTAGCTTGGGGTATCTAAGGAGAAATACACTAAATAAATTGCCCCTGTTTTTGTGGTTGCGTAAAAGGTTAGCCGAAAATAATATGAAATAATATACCCAATAAAGCATGTTTTTTCAATACCTCGTTACTATCATACGTTCTCATTACTTTTTATGATTTATGGTAATTTTTTACAATAGAGGTACTGATTCTATAATGGATATCCAAAGTTCAAGATTGAGATCATCATTAACTGGGAAATCGCATTTTAAAAATTGGCTCTTTGAACGTGCATTTTAATTAAATTCGCTCTTTACTGAACAGATTTATCCAGATGATGATCTCCCAGAATTAATTTGCTGTGATTGTATTGAAGAAATATTGGAAACGGAAAATGTCAATGAAGATTTTAAGATGGCTGTAAGACATTCAGTTTGGCGGACGAAGCTACTCAAGGTATGTAAACTCGGTTAAGAAGTATATCACACATTCCATAATATTATAGTTTTGAGTGCACAGATTGTCAGGTGGAGTATTAGTTTGTTATTGGTAAGAGAGGCCATAAGTTCAAGTATAGGTGAGAGCATTAATATCTAATTAGCATCTTAAAATGTTAGGAAGTTACCGGATATCCAAAGTTGATGGTGAATGAATGTGCATGGATTTGCTAGCCTCATAATACCCTTTTTGCTAAACCTTCGCATTCAATAGAATTTTCCATGAAATTAATTATAAAATTTTCTGTTACTTCATTTAATAATGTGAAAGGACACAGGGAAGAGTTAAGATGGAACTTTGCAACTGAGTCTCACATGATTTTTAACTCTGTAGAATAATGGGTTGCATTATATTTCACCTATTTTCTTATATCAGCACAAAATTAAAAAAATACAAAGATATTGGATTATCATAAAGTAGATTTGATCGAGTGTAACTCATAAAAATTGTTAATTTTGATCCCTTTCCAAAAATTACTCTTGAAAAATCAGGAATTCACAAATATGACATCTTTGGAATATTTGAAACAATTCCTACTGTGGAAATAATTTATTTTAGGAGATGGAACCGATTGAGGAAAAGAAAGGCTTCATTGAGACAGTTTGATCAGTAGCCCTCCTGAATCTCCTCTCCAAAAATAATGAATATTCTGGGAAGAAAATAAGGGAAGCATGCAAAAATTATTCTTACAATTTATATCCTAAATATAAGATAAATGGGGCTCACGAATAGTCATTTGGACAGCGTGTTTGCCTTTGGTGAAAGCGGTCCCAGGTTTGATTCCTGGTGGGAGCCAATCAGTGAAATGAACTAAGCTTTCAAAGCACTTTTAATAATAATAATAATAAATCGTCTTTATAATAATACTACTATGAGAAAAATATTCCCATCCATCCAATAACTATAAAAGTAAATTAGAATGTTTGGTGAAATGAATCAGAAAAATTGTCCAAAATCTCGTTTTCATGAATGTAGTATTTGCATAGGATTCTTTTTTAATGCAGAAGACTTGAGTAATCATAAAAATTTCTTTAACCAAGTTTGCAGGGGTTTTCCTCATTGAAAATGTCATAAGAACTTAAAAAAATGAAGAGGTTGGAAAGACATGTAGAAAAGTGTAGTATCAAGTGTAAATCTCAAGGTGGTGTAAAAGCTGAAGTAAATATTGATAATTATTCAACAAATTCCTGCATTCTATCCCCATCAGCATCCATATTTCGTGAGATTGATGAAACAAGTCACAAAAAAATGAATTATTTTTTTTTTAAGATAGTAAGATTTTCCTGTGATAAATGTGCTTGCACCTTTAAATTAAAGAAGGCCATGAGAGCTCATTTGCGAGATATCCATTCCTCAGAATTCCCATTTGTATGCAGGTTTTGTGGGATCGGATTCACATCGAGAATAGAGTTGGAATTGCATAAATACATTCACCCCAAAGAATTATCATGTGATGCGTGTGGGGCAAAGTTTTTCTTTTCTATAATACAGAATACAATACAAAATACAGAATTTTCTACCTGATGAGATATTTTAGGCATAAAATATAAAGAGAAACCAAAATTCATATTTTCCCTTAATAAAAAATCGTTTCAATTAATTTATGCTTATACCAAGAGCATTTTTTTTGTTTTTCAATAAATGTGGGATGGATTCCAATGAAATTTGTAGAATCTGTATGCATTTTGATCCATTCTGTCTTGGCTATTCGGTATGAAGTGAAACTTCAAGTAAGAATGTTATTGTGGAGGAGAGGCTTCAAGATAGCTTTTCTTTGTTTTTCTATTATGTTACTCATGGTTATTTTTGTTTCTATTTTTGTTAATTGGGACGATTATCAAAATTGGCTTTGCCTGACTCAACTCAGGTGGGAGGTTAGTTTTCTAAATTTGCCTTCGTAACATTAAGAGAATCAAGTTCAAAAAACTAGTGCTGTAACAAAATTAGTCATAATCACATCTCATAGTTATCATAAGTATGATCCCAAGGTAACAACTACAACAAATAGGCTCTTATTCTCAAGGTGAAATTTGAAAAATGGGATGCTTATTTTTATATTCAATTATATATGTTGTGTGATTTATATGTATATCCAAGAACTAGAATCTGCATGGATAAGTATACTGTCTTTGTTATTCTGCCTGTATTCTGTTGTACCGTCTCAACAGCTGTTGTCAGTTAATGATGTCAAATCGGCATCTTAAAATATTAGGAAGCTAACAGATATTCAAAGTTGTGATGTGATTTACTTAACTCATATCACCTTATGTGTAAGCTAGACCTTGGCTTTTCATAGACTTTTGTTTTATGAAAATTTTTCAAGCTTTCTTTTATCTCATTCAATAATGTGAAAGCATATTATTAAGTTAAACATTTCTGAATTAATTTTATTAAATTCAGAAATGCATACATTATTAGATAATGTAAAAGGTAAGGTATTACCTGGTAGATCAAGCCATGTTTTGCCAAGTGTTTAATGTAGTTAACCTACTGTTTCACTCTGATGTATATATTGGATGGTTAAAATGTTGATTTCGTTATGTCTAACTCTTAAGAGTAGATCAAATTTGCATTTATTTATGAATCAGGAGTAATATATTATAGTATCTCTTGGAATAAATTATCTACTTCTTACTGGGGAAATATTTTCTTGTAGGAGATGGAGGCTATTGAGGAAAATAAAGACTTAACAAGGACAGCTTCTACTGTAGCCATTCTGAATTTTCTCTACAAAGATATGGAGTATTCCGAGAACAAAATAAGAGAGGGATGCAAAAATTTCTCTTCCTGTATATCACCAAGTTATGAGAGTAAATCCTCCAATCCTTCCAACATTTATGAAAATAATCTAGAGACTCAAGTTACTGGTGAAATCAATCTGAGAAACTGTCCAGAATCTTGTTTACATGAATGCAGTATTTGCAGAGGACTCTTTTTTAATACAGAAGACTTGAGTGATCATAAAAATTTGTTTCATGGAGCTTGTAGTGGCTTTCCTTGTGGGAAGTGTCATAAGAACTTCAAAACATTGAGGAGGTTGGAAAGACATGTAGAAAAGTATAGTTTTATGTGTAAATCCAAAAGTGGTGTAAAAGTTGAAGAAAATGCTGATAAATCTTCCATAAAGTCCTGTATTCAGTACCCATCAGCACCCTTAGTTAGTGAGATTGATGAAAACAGTGATGAAAATTTTAAGGGTTTTCAAAAGAAGATAGAGATATATTCCTATGCCAAATGTGATTGTACGTATGAATCAGATAAGGTACTGAGAGCTCATTTGCGAGAAATCCATTCCTCAGCATTGCCATGTGTGTGCAAGATTTGTGGGATTGGATTGATGTCTTGATTAGATTTGGAATTGCATAATAACATTCACCCCAAAAGGTTATCATGTGATGCATGTGGACAAAAGTTCTTCTTCATTGAGTATTATAGAAGGCACATTAAATTCTGTCAAGAAAAAATTGTTGACCACAAATGCAAAATTTGTTGCAGAAATTTTAGTACTAGGAATAACATGCAGTCACACTTGATCAGGCATAGTATTATGAGAAAATTTGAGTGCCTTATTTGTAAATCTAGACACTTTCTTCTTTTCTTCGGTCTTATTGGCGCACTTGCTTCCCCTGATGAAATTCCTGACATTGCAAAGGAACATGAGGGAGGTGGCTCTATTATTATTATTATTAGGGGTCTTTATTAGGCGAGATTCAGGATTGAGACTAAAAAGTCTCCTCTTCCATCTAACCTGTAAAGTAAAGCTCTATCTATAATAAGATTCCAATAATTTCTAATACAAGTCTTTGAATTTACTCCTTCCGGCTGAGTTTACGCCCAGTGGTTTCTTTGAATAGAAACCTGCTATTTATTGAGGCCAGGTCCAATATGTTAAAACATACATGCACTGGCCATCTCCTTGCAGCCGAATGAGTTGAATATTTCCGGCACATGCTATCCATTATATCTACTCCTACTTTGTTGCAGTTGTAAAACAAAACTGTATCTGGTTTCTTTGCTGAGTCAGAAATCATCACGTCCTGATGCATTGTACTGATTAAAAGCAAGTTTTTATATTTTTTGCTTGGTAATTTTTCAAGCTATGGCCTAGTCTATTTTTATAAACTCTAGTTGAGTACATTTCATCGCTGTGATGAACCCAAGGAGGTAATTCTCTTCTATTTTTTCTTATCGTTCCAACCAGTGAGATTTTGTTTTTTTTTTTAGTTTTTCAGCGAGGCTGATTGAAGAGAAGTAATTGTTGCAAGTTATGTTGATACCAGAGATTTTGAACGGCTCTGCCAACCATAGCACAACATATTCTCCAAGAGACTGCCTTGATCCCCTAGCATCATCTTTTCCACAATAAGGAAATGCATTTAGGCAATATTTAGGCTTCACGTCTGTTAATACACAGTACTTGATCCCAAACTTACCTGGCTTATTCGGCATGTATTGGATGAATGGGCATCGGCACTTCGAAGGATATAATTGTTCATCGGCCGTAACACTCTCGTCATGGTTGTAGCAGGCTCGGGAGTTATAAATGTATTCCAAGGCTCATAACCCAAAGCAAATTTTTCTTCTCTCAGAGCTTGACTCCGAGTTTCTCTGTGATCAAACCGTAAATGTTTCATTATGCTTACGAATCGATCCTTATTCTTAGTGCTAGAGAATATTTTAGATCCCTATGAGTAGATACAAAAAGTCTATCCTAGCGCTTTTCAAGGTCATTCTACTAAAAACAATGTTTAAAAGCAATTCCCGCGCTCCCACGCGCGTCACCGCTTGCCCCGCCGCTTACCCCTGCCCGCTCGTACTTTCCCCGCCGCATTTTAGAGAGAATTATGAAAATGTTCACACTTCTTTATAAATTAATTATCAATTGATTAACTTAAATGATAGAATAGATTAGACTAGAATAGATAGATTATTTAAGAATTGCATGTTTCCAAAATATTCTTTTTTATTTCCTTGTCGTAATCTTTAATTTTCCTTCTTATAAAATTTCATCAAAAGTTTTCCATAAATTTATTCCTATCAGCTTGAAAATATTATTTACTAGGGCAAGTAATGCTTACATAGGTTTTAACGGACACTTTTTATTTATTTGAAAATATTTTCAATACTAGTTTTTGCATCCTCCAACTCACCACTTTCAGATTCACAAAAATTGTCAATTTATCTACTCTGTTTAAAATATGTTTTGCTTTTTCACAAGAGTACGCGGACTTATTGGTATGAATTTTAGAATACTTGAAAGTAATTTTGCATTTTATCAATCAGCAAGGTTATGAAAAACGAGAAAAAATTCTGAATTACTAGAGATAGTTCGCTCATTTTATGTTGATAATTTGTGAACAGTTCTTCTTAATTATTAAACTCATTTTTTAAAATTCACGCAAGTGCAAAGATGATGGATCTTGGGCTCTAATAGATAAACTTATTCATCGATAGGAATGATTAAGTGGAATAAGGGATTCTCTTTTGAAATAATCTTTCAACACGCACGCGCTCCTAGAATCAGCTGATTATGCAGTACTTGTAACTTCTGCTGACCAAAGACGATATCAAATGCTCTCCTCGAAACAAAATCTCATGAAAATGATGTAAAAGAATATCATATAATGAGTTGGTGAGAAAATTTACCTAGGGGATGAGTTAGAGTAAGGAAACTTGGGGTAGCCTTTATACTCCCCCTAACGTGTTGAAATTATGCCTGAATGGGAAGAAACGTTTGTAATGAAGCGGTAGTGGGGGTAAATAATTTAAATGGAACTAAATGAGGGGAACTTTATCATATACTCCTACGCTCCGTCATTGAAGACTTCTCTCATTTGACTACATAAAGCTGACATCATTGACTTTGCTTTATTCTTCTGTTTCAAGGTTTTGGAGTTATTCTTCCTGTTTGGAATTATTTCCTCTAAGAAGAAATACAGTAAAGTATTAACAGTTTAAACAGAAATCTGAGTAAGTATCAGTTTATATACTTTTAAATTATTCCCTAGTATTATCTTTTAACAATTTTTTCAAAAATTTTAGGATGGAGTACAGTCAGTTGAACCCTCAAGTAGGCGGTGACCATTCGATCATTTAGATTGATAGGGCTATAAAGGGTCGACTGAAATCCTACTGGGTGGTGAGTGAAGCGCATAAAGACCTTATATAATTTCTAAATTATACTTCCGATCTTTTAATTCCAAGGATAAGGGATAAGCTAAGTAATTATGCCCTTAAAATTAATATTGTGGTTAAGGCAAACTTTGAGAGGGGTGAGGAGACAATAGAACAAGCATTTAAAACGAGAAACGTTAGGATTTTGCTAGCCGATGACGTTGGGGAAATTTTAGAAAGTTTATTTGGAAAATTACTTACGGAAAAATCCGAGATGCAGGTGAAGGGATCAGGGTAGGCACTGAGTAAAATCTTGGGTTAAGAACTCCAAATTAATCGTTACACTCCGTTACGCGGATCAACCTTTATTGAGTTACCACCCAAGATCGCAAGCAGAAAATCCGTTGAAAATGTTAGGAATGACGATCAGTTTTGTTTTAAATACGCGGTTTGGGGAAAGAACATACATAAAGACCCTCAACGAATCTAGAAATATAATACGCATGAATTCGACAATGGGTATGATTGAGATTGTATTGAATATCCAGTCAAACTCTCCAATATTCCTAAATTCGAGCGAACAAATAAAATTTCTATTAACGTTTTCGGGCTAGACGAAAAAAACAATGTCTATCCAATAAAAATTGTAGATACCGAGCTCGCAGATCATCGTGACCTATTATATATTACAAATGACAACACGGCTCATTATTGCTGGATTAAAAACTTTGAGAGTCTAATCCATCTTCAGATAACAAAAAAATGTCGTAGAATTTACATTTGCAAACGAGGCTTCATGCATTATCATGACGAAAAAAATTAAAAACGCATACAGCAAACTGTAATAGTAAAAAACCCACGAGAATTGAGCTTGCTATCGAGGGGGATAAGATATTAAAATTTACCAAACTCGGGCTTTCATTTCCAGTTCCATATGTAATATATGCATACTTTGAATGTATTCTCCAAGGTATCAGCACTTGTGAATCTTTACCTAACGCATCCTACACGCACGCTATTCAGAAACACGAACCAATTAGCTTTTCCTATGTTCTCATAACGCCTAATGGATGTGAGACACCACAGCTTTACCGAGGTCCCAATACCGCACAGGTCTTTATGCAGAAAATGAAAGAGGAAGCAGAGAGAGTATTCAAGTTGTATAAAAACGTTGTGCCAATAGAATCGCTTAGCAGGGAAGAAGAGGCAAATTTTAAGAATGCGTTGTCTTGTCATATTTGTGATAAAGAGTCGAAGTCAGTTGCCGTTAGAGATCACGATCACTTGACTGGTAAGTATCGAGGGCCGGCACATTCTTTTTGCAACCTGCAGTACAAAAAGCCAAATTTTCTACCTGTGTTTATTCATAATCTTTCATCTTATGACGGTCATTTCTTGGTTAGGGAGTTAGACTATGATGATAAAAAAATTAATGTGATTCCGAACACCGAGGAAAAGTATATTTCATTCGCAAAGTCAATCGAAAATAATTTCACCATTAGATTTCTCGACACATGTCACTTCGTGCCAGCGTCATTAGCTTCACTTGTAACAAATTTAAAAACGTTTAAATATACTAGCGAGGTATTAGGTGAGAAAATGAACCTAGTCAAAGGTTAGGGGGTCTACCCATATGATTACACAAACTCAATCGAGAAACTTGAGGAAACACATTTTTTGATTGATTGTAGTCTTTCTCAGACACATGCTCATCCACTAATCTGTTGTAAATCAAATCTGTGATCGCATATTTCCAATATCGTAACAAAGAGCAACTAAATAAATATATTTGAATAATTTTCTTTTTGAATTTGGTAACCCTGCTTAATGAAGTTTTTAGGCTGGATGTAGGTTAAGAATGATTCATTAATAACAAAAAGTTATAATATCATTTGTAGGACCCAAGTTTAACCCGATTCAAAAACATAATTTTAAATTATACTTTTACAGGTTGGTGACAATGGAAGGATTAATTTTACAATAATGCAAAAATATTACTGATCGTATGTCATAGTCGAAAACTGCTAAACGGGAAGTTTCATAAAAAAATCGAAAAATTAAGTATGCGCTATATTTTGACTTTTTTTTCGAAAGGACTTAAATTAATTTTCATTATTTTCCTACGGCATTTGAAACATAGAGTGACTTCGTTATTAAAAATCAATATAATAAACCCTTTTTACATACTCGAAAAGTTTGAAACTGTTAGGTTACTTATAAATAGGAAAAATATCAAAGTTAATGCAATATTGGTACATAAATGTTTAAACATTTTTTAATTATTATAAATAGAAAAAGATATTTGGTTAAAAATGTTAAAATTTATTTTTTTAACCCGCCTTCCTAGGTAAAGTAGACTATTGCTAAATAAAGTGTAAGTATGATACTGAATTGTATCTCAACTTATGGTAATGTTACAATTTACTTACAGATATTTTTATTTTTCAGTTAAAAAAGGTCACATTTTTCTGGAGATGAGGCATTAATGTCAATGTTTAATAACGAAAGTACCAATTTACCTCGAGAGATGGCATTAGCGGCGAAGATTGTATAAACAAAAGATCAAATTTCCCTCAAGAGATGGCATTAGTGGCGAAGTTTATAAACAAAAGTTCCAATTTCCCTCAAGAGATGGCATTAGTGGCGAAGATTATAACCAAAAGTTCCAATTTTCCTCAAGAGATAGCATTAGTGGCGAAGTTTATAAACTAGAGTTCCAATTTCCCTCAAGAGATCGCACTAGTGGCGAAGTTTATAAACAAAAGTTCAAATTTCCCTCAAGAGATGGCATTAGTGGCAAAGTTTATAAACAGAAGTTCCAATTTCCCTCAAGAGATGGCATTAGTGGCGAAGATTATAACCAAAAGTTCCAATTTTTCTCGTAAGTTTTAAAATATAGCGTTAATGTAAAAGTCTAATTTAAAAAGTTCGATCGGTAAATAGACCTTTGCCATTTTCGATGTATTCATGGGAATCGAATCTTTATCGAGACGTTTAATTCTAAAATATATCATTAATTAATACAATATCAATAAACAATATAACAATTAATTGATAAAAGTAAATAATTTAATACAAATAACTTTTTTATTAAAAAAAAGGAAACGTATGAATTATTTCGATGTTATCAAATTCGTACTTCAGCCATGGAGAACTATAATAATTTTTTTCTTCGTAACTTTGCTACGTAGAAACATGCTTTTTAACACAGTTTGTAGTAAATTTTATGCACTAACTTCCTATTTATTTATTTCTTCCAAGTATTTTCAATTGCACATACAGCAATGCAAAACGAAAATTGAGTACGCAACCAGCAGAATGGTGACATCACATTATATTTAATCATCTAATTTCTCCAGTACATTGCAACTTGTGGCAATGATATTTACATCAAATTGTATCATAATCTACCCTTTATACATGAGTAATTTATTCCAGCAATGCGCAATTTTTTTGGTGATCATTTTTACATTTAATGTATCGGCTTTATAATCCGGAAGTGGTGTGTAAAAAAGAACACACCGACATCCCTCATTCCCTTTATCGTCTCTGATGCTCCCACTAAGTCATACGCCATTGCCAGAAAAGAAACAATTATTAACAAATTATAATTATTACATCTCCTCTTTGTATCGAAGGAATCTTTATACCTCTTTTCTCTCTTGTCAAATCTCAAATAAAGTCAAATTGTCACGAGCTCCGTGTATTGTCCATACCGAGATCGATAGCCATAATTGAATTGACATTCGATACATTAATAATTATCCTCGCCTTTGCGATTATTATCCTCGTTTCAACGTGATTATATCGTATTTGGAAATGAAAAAGGGTAATTTTAGCTAAAATTCAATAATTAAACTCTATTCTGCCTTTATAATCCAATTGTCGAACGATAATATTATTGAAAAATCTGATGTGGCCAGCACATGACTTTCTCCATATATAAGACGTAAATATTTATCTAACACTGTAATTTCGAACTCTATATTCCATCTAAACTTGGAAGATGAGAGATTAATTTATATATTATTATCTTTGACGTCACAAACATTATAAATAATGTTTTTCGGGAAATGATCGATGAAAAACGATGAAATTGGCTCTTCGCCCATAGAGCCCAGAGCGCCCACAAAGTACATAATCAGCAACTTCCGGTTTATCAGTATTTCATGAATAACTCCTAAACAATCAGTGATACAAAAATATGTTTCAAACAAAAGTTATAGTAAATTTCATTTTCTAAAACATTTATAAATAATAGTACATACCTAAGTATCATATTTATGGAGATATTTTGAAAACCGGAAATGAGCTTTGAAGAATGAAGCTCAACTTCCGGTAAACCGATTTACTCCAAAAACTAATCAACTCTTAGAAAACCAGCCAAGTTACTATATATGAAATTTAGTATTGATACAACAAATAAATTTCATGTAAGAACGCCCACAAAGTACATAACAGCTACTTCCGGTTTATCGGTATTTCACAAATAACTCCTAATCAACCGGCGATACGAAAATATGTTAAATTCAAAAGTTATATTAAATTACATTATCTAAAACTTTTATAAGTAATACAATATACGTATCTATTATATATAGATGCTTCTCCGGATTCACTCATGATATACCCAGATACCCTGATAGGATACTAATTCACAGGCTAAACTACTGGCGTCATTGACTCGAAATTTTTACCACGTATTGGCCATAACGTGAAATCCCCAGGAAAAAATCTGATGTGGCCAGCACATGACTTTCTCCATACATATAAGATGTAAATATTTATCTACCGCAGTAATTTCGAACTCTATATTCCATCTAAACTTGGAAGATGGGTGATTAATTTATATATTATTATCTTTTACGTCTCAAACATTATAAATAATGTTTTTCGGGAACTGATCGATGAAAAAAGATGAAATTGGCCTTTCGCTAATAGAGCCCAGAGCGCCCACAAAGTACATAATCAACAACTTCCGGTTTATCAGTATTTTATGAATAACTCCTAAACAATCAGTGATACGAAAATATGTTTCACACAAAAGTTATAGTAAATTAAATTTTCTAAAACATTTGTAAATAATAGTATATACCTAAATATCATATTTATGGAGATATTTTGAAAACCGGAAATGAGCTTTGAAGAATGAAGCTCAACTTCCGGTTGCCGGATTTACTCCAAAAACTAATCAACTCTACCGACTATAATAAAAGTACTATATATGAAATTTGATGTTGATCCAACAAATAGTTTTCATGTTAGAGCGCCCACAAAGTATATAATCATCTTCTTCCAGTTTATCAGTATTTCACGAATAACTCCTAATCGAACGGTGATACAAAAATATGTTAAATACAAAAGTTATAGTAAATTACATTATCAAAAACTCTTATAAGGAATACAATATACGTATATATCATATTTATGGAGATATTTTGAAAACCGGAAATGAGCTTTAATGAATAAAGCTCGACTTCCGGTTGACCGATGTACTCCAAAAACTAATCAACTCTGACAGCACACACCACAGTACTATATATGAAGTTTGGTATTGATACGACTAATAGTTTTCACGTTAGAGCGCCCACTATCACACACACACACACACACACACACACACACACACACATACACACAGACATCATTCCGAAAATGGTCAAAACGTGTTCTAGGGACCACAAAACATGTATTTCCGTTGAAATCTCGAAGTCGAATTTTTTCATGAAAACAATACTTTCTCTATACTTCGTATATGGAGAAAGTAAAAAGCGACTTTGATCCTCAGTGTCATAGGTTCGATTCCAGAGGGGCCCAAAGTCCCGATTTTTCCCGTTTAAATGCATTACCGTGATTTTCGGGAATAAAAAAAAATACTTTCCGGATAGGTAGAGAAATAAAACTCAAGGAGCCTATATATATGGTAATGATCTATCGAAATCATAAATGAGTTTTACGGAAAATATCCTAAGTTCGATGCTAGGTCGAGGCAAAAATCGGCCGTTTAAAAAGCATTGTGGCGATTTTTATGATTTTTTTTGGACCCTTTCCCGATGGCATGGATACTTGAAATTCGGCATGAGGTTGGAGATCATAAATTTATTTCATAATCAAATTTTTTGTATTCGCTGATGGTCCTTGGTTCGATCCCAGAGGGCCATTTACATTCCTCAATGCATTTCTTATGGAGATAACGGAGACAAATTTTAGGTACTTCCCGGCATGATATCGATTTCAAACTTTGCACAAAATAAGATCAAGTCCTTTAAAATCATACTGTGCATTCACAGCGTAAATATATTTCCTGGGTTCGACACCAGGCGTCTCTTATATCAGTAGTTGATCCGATTTTTAATAATTATTTTGAGCCCTATCCCAATAATATAGAAACTTGAAATTCGGCAAATAGATAGAGATCATAATTAACTTTCATGAACATGTTTTAGATTTCCAAGATCGTCCTTGGTTCGAATCCAGAGCGCCATTTACATTCCTGAAAAGTAGAACGTCGTTTGAGGCAGTTGTAGCCAATATTTCTGCTTGAATTTTCACACATAGTAAGAGATGGTGATTTTCTGTTGTGCTACATAGTAAGCTTACCAGGAAGACCCGGGTTCGATGCCAGACAATTAAATTGCAGCGAATTTTAAGAATATTTTCAATACCTTTTTTTTTTTCTTTTGAGGGCCGTCCCGATATGATGCCGACATGAAATTATTGTTGTCGATCTGCTTGCAGTATGCAAGCTACATTTTACTCGTATATAATATTTATAGAGATATTTTGAAAACCGGAAATGAGCTTTGATGAATGAAGCTCGACTTCCGGTTAACCGATTTACTCCAAAAACTAATCAACTCTGACAGCACACACCACTGTACTATATATGAAGTTTGGTATTGATACGATTAATAGTTTTCACGTTAGAGCGCCCACTATCACACACACACATACAGACACACACACACATGCACACAGACATCATTCCGAAAATGGTCAAAACGTGTTCTAGGGACCCAAAAACATGTATTTCCGTTGAAATCTCGAAGTCGAATTTTTTCATGAAAACAATACTTTCTCTATACTTCATATATGGAGAAAGTAAAAAATGCAACGAAAAGGGAAAAATTTAGCGAAATTTCAATAATTATCCTCAATTTTGCATTTATTATCCTAGTTTGAACAAGATAATATTGATATAGTGCAACAAAAATGTATAATAGTAGCTAAATTTCAATACTTATCCTCTATATTGCCTTGATTTTATTCGTATGAACGAGAAAATATTGTAAATAGCAACGAATAGGGATAAGATTAGCGAAATTTCATTAATTATCCTCTATTTTGAATTATCATCCTTGTTCAAGCAAGATAATATTGAAAAAATGCAACGAAACGGGATAATTTAAGCGAAATTTAAAAATTATCCTCTATTTTGCCTTTTTTATCCTCTTTTGAACGAGATATTATCCTAAATAGCAGCGAAAAGGGATCGTTTAAGTAAATTGTCAATTATTATCCTCTATTTTGCCTTTAATATTCTCGTTTGAACGAAATAATATGGTAAAAAGCAACAAAAAGGACGAATTTTAGAGAAATTTCAATAATAATCCTCTATTTTGCCATTTTTATCCTTGTTCAAACGAGATAATATTTAAAAAATTCTACGAAAAGGGGTAATTTTTGCAAAATTTCTATAGTTATCCTCTTTTTTGCATTTTTATCCTCTTTCTAACGAGATAATATTGAAAAATATGCAACGAAGAGGGATAATTTAAGCGAATTCTCAATTATTATCCTTTATTTTGCCTTTATTATTCTTGTTTGATCGTGTTAATATTGAAAAAATGCAACGAAACGGGATAATTTAAGCGAAATTTAAAAATTATCTACTATTTTGCCTTTTTTATCCTCCTTTGAACGAGGTATTATCCTAAATATATCATACTCATTCAAAGTATCATCTGAGGCGCATACATCAAGTGTTTTGCTCAACGAGTAAATGAAAGTTTAGGAAGGAACTACTTAAAGTCTTAGTCTGATTTTTGTGTTTACATATTCATAAGTACCTATTCTATTCGAGTGATTGAGAGAAACCTGCAGAACTCACTAGTTTTGAACAAATTACAAACATTTTAAACGGATTGTCTTGTTGGATGTGAGGCTTGTACCTGTTGCCCCGTATGTTGAAAGTGATTGTTGCTGAGTTGCAGTTTTCAGTGCTTGTGACGTGCCATACAATTTATAGTATTTTGGCGTTATACTCCACCTCTTTACTTCACTCGTTTTCTTTTTATTTGCTTTTTTGTCTTTCCCTAAAAACGTGGTTCCCTACCAGAAGTGACGTGCCGTCGTTTGTCGGTTCATTAGTTGCGCTGTTTACTGGAAGGTGGAATTAATTTCTGTTATGTCGTGTACAAAATGTGTAGATAACCTACCCAAGGATGGATATTATGTACTCTGTTACGGATGTAATGGAGGTCTTCATTTTAAATGTGCGGGAGTTTCCGAATCTACCTGGAAGGCCAAATCCCAGAAGAAAAAGGAAGAATGGCGGTGCATCGCTTGCAGGAAGATGGACGTGCAAGATGGTGGAGCGCATTTGGAGGACCAAAGTAAACAGGATTTGATCCTAAGTGAACGAAGGGATCTAAAAAGGTCAGTTATGTTCCTGAGCACAGCCTATGACGACGTTAGCAAAAATATGAAGGTTACTCAAGAAGTTTATAAAGAGCTAAGAGACACGATCTTAGAATTAAAAAATGAACTATTAAAAAAAGATAAAGTCATAGAGGACTTAACTGTGAGGGTGAATCACTTGGAACAAAATGACCTTTCTGCAAACCTCGAAATAGTTGGTTTGGTTAATGAAAAGTCCCCCTCGATCAGTTTAAAAAAAGAAGTAATGAAATTAGGAAATGTCCTAAGTATAACTAACTTGAACAAAAATGACGTTGATGACATTTATTCTGTTGAGACAAAAGGAGAGATTAAAAAAACGAAGGTGATTGTGAAGTTCAAAAACAAGGCAACGAAACTAAAATTCACTGAAAAAAGGCAAATGCTAAAAAGCCAAGAAGTCAAAAATGCATACAAAAATAATATATTTCTGAATGAATGCCTGACTCCCTATTTTAAGAAATTGTTTTGGATGAGTAAAAGTAAAGCAGGGGAACTAGGTTACAAGTTTGTGTGGGTAAAAGATGGCAATATTTTGGTGAAGAAGGATGAAAACTCATCAATCAAAAAGATTTTTAATGAAAGAGACCTTGCTAAAATTGACTAAAGATTATTCAGATTATCCAAATTTTTCGATTTTCTTTTCAACTATTAACGATGGATTTAACTGACAGATTAGATGTAGATAAGATTAAATGTTGTGTATATGATAGTTTAAGTTCCTTCTGTAACACTAGTGTTACTTGTACCTATTCATCTTCCTTGTATATCTTCAGTCTAAACATTCGATCCCTGAAAAAGAATTGGGAATCATTTAATCTGTTATTTAACCTTACCTCTAAGAAATTTTATACTGTATCTTTTGTACTAACTGAGGTTAACTTGAATCCTAAAAATGTTCATCTGTACAAAATCAAAGGGTACCATATGTATTAAGGGTAAATAGAAGAGGTGGTGGAGTAGTTGTGTATGTAAGGGACGACTGTGAATTGAAAAAACTGGATAACTGTGTTCTGGAGAGTTTTGAATTATTGAGTGGCACAATTAATATAAGAAATAGACTAATAAATATTTTATGTGTCTACAGGCCACCAAACAGTAATGTAAATAAATTTCTAGAGGAATTAGAATCAAAAATAATCTCCAACTCCCATGAAATTCTGCTAATAGGAGATGTAAATATAAATGTTAAGAAATGTAAAAATATTACCACAGTGAAGTACAAGAATTTACTTGCTTCCAATGGTTTTAATAGGGTTATAAATGAATATACCAGAGAGGAAGTTGTCAATAATGAGTTGGTGAGATCCTGCATAGATCATATATACTACAAGGGAAGTTGCAAGAAATTAAATGGAATTATTATCCAAACAAAAATCTCAGATCACTACGTAGTAGGTCTACCCTCCTAGAAAAACCTGCTGATGATAAAAATATTTCAGATAAAAATCCAAAGGTTACCTATCTTAATGCTAAGATTATAAACAATTGTATACAAACCTATGATTGGACAACTGTCTTGAATGAACCTAATCCTAACTTAGGCTATAACATATTGAAAACTCGGGTCAATAAAATATATGAAAAGGCAACAATTTGTAGAGAAAATACTGGTAGAAAAGAAGATTGTGGTTGGATGAATGATGATCTCTATAAATTACTACATGATAGACATATCTTATTCAGAAAATGGAAAAATAACCATAGTAATATTAAGTGCAAAAGTCAATATCAGTCCATGAGAAATAAATGTGTAGCAGAAATTAGAAAAGCCAAAAGGAAATATTGGAATATGAAGTTAAGTGAGTCAAAAAATTTTAAGACTTTGTGGAAAGACATTAATACTCTAGTTGGAAGGAAAGCAATGAAAACAAATGATGATATAATTTTGAAATATTTTCCTGAATATGACAATACTGAGAAACTATGTGAAAAGTTTCAAGACTTTCTTATTTCTGAAGTTGAAAAACTGAAGTTAAATTGTAATATAAGACTTGGTAATCAGGATGGTAACCAATTTTGTAAGAGTATTGTAATTACTCCTGCTTCCCTCCTAGATGTAACCAGCATTGTAAATTCTCTTAAGAACAAAAGTTCTGGCCACGATAACATTAGAGTAAACGACATCAAACAAAATATAATTTTAATAGAAGTAGTCAAGGATATCCTAAATAAAAGTCTAGCATCAGGCATTGTCCCTGATGAATTGAAAATTGCAGAAGTTAAGCCAATATATAAGGGAGGTAAACATAATGATATAAATAACTACAGACCAATATCTATCCTACCCTCAGTCAGCAAAGTTATCGAGAGATATATATCAAACTCCCTTGTAGACTATTTAAATAAGTTTAATCTCATCCATAAGGACCAATATGGGTTTCAAAAGAACAAGGGAACCAAAAATGCCCTAGAAACCCTTTTTAATAACTTAAATGAAAACCTGGATAAGGGTAATCTTGTTATCCTATCTTTCATTGACTTTAAAAAGGCTTTTGATACTATAAATCATGAAATACTCCTCGCAATTCTCAACGAAATTGGTATTAGGGGTTCGATTTTGGATTGGTTTAGAAGCTACCTTAGTAATAGGCAAATAAAAATAAAGATCAATAACAAATGTAGCAACTCTAAGGTCATTAAATATGGAGTACCCCAGGGCTCAATTTTAGGTCCTACTTATCCTAATATATATTAATAAGATAATTCCTTCTATTAAAAACACAAAAATCTTACTTTATGCAGATGACATACTCCTGATAGCTGCTCATCAACAACTCAAGGTCTGTGTAAAACTAATGCAGGAGGACCTAAATAATGTAACAAAATGGTGTCATGATTATGACATGACAATTAATGAAAATAAAACCAAAGTTATGCATGTAGCTAGTAATGCATTAAGATGGAAATCTCTTACTTTATGTGTACATAACCATGATTGTTTACACAATGATATTAATGAATCTCTCTGTCGCTGTATGCCCTTCGAACAAGTTGAGAACTATAAGTATCTGGGAGTTATTATTGATAAAAACTTAAAATTTGATGTCCATATAAAGAGAATCACCTCAAACTTAAGGAAAGTGTGCTATCAGTTCTATCACATTAAATAAATAATTTCAGCAAAGGTTTTGATGCTGATGTACCATGCTCTGGTAGAATCTATTTTAAGATACGGTATTACCTTATGGGGTTTCACCAGCAATGTTCATAAAAAAGAACTTGTTGCCTTGCAAAATAAAATAATTAAAATTATACATAGCTCCAGCACTTCAAATAAGAGCATAAAAATTGAAGAAATGTACAAATCCTTAGGCATACTACCTCTGGGCAAACTCCTTACCTACATAATTATACAGGATAATTATTTTAAGGACACTTACAAAATACTGAGGACAAAAAAACATGTTATGGAAGGTAGAAAACAAGATATGTATCATGTGCCATCTTTTATAAATCATTTTGGTAGAAACAAACTTGAAGTTGTGGTACCAAAAATCTTTAATAAATTACCAAAAAATCTTTGGACTTTGACAAGTATGTCCCAAGTGAAAATAAAAATAAAAGAGTATCTTGAGAATATTGTCTAGAATTGAGTACAGAGCGTGGACCCCAATTATAACATTTGGACAGTACAATTTTGAAAATGCAAAAAGCTTCAATTACCTAGGTACTAATTTAAATTGTAAGAACTCAATGACAGAGGAGATCCACAAGAGGATAATGTATGGAAATAGGGCATATTTTGCTAATATTAAGCTCCTGAAGTCCACCCTGTTAACCAGGGACATGAAAATCAAGATGTATAAGACACTCTATATCAGACCAGTTGTGACATATGGAGCAGAAGTGTGGACCATGTCTGCTGCTAATGAAGAGGCTTTGCGGATATTTGAACGGAAGGTTCTGCGAAAGATATATGGTCCTGTCAACGATGGTGGAACTTGGAGGATAAGAACAAATAGGGAAATAAAAAATAGTATAAGAGGCGAGGACATAGTGAGATTTGTGAAGGCTCAGAGACTAGCTTGGCTGGGTCATGTGGAAAGAATGAGTGAAGAAAGGCTGCCCAAGAAATTACTACATGGAGAGATGGATGGAAAAAGAAGAAGACCGAGGAAAAGATGGATGCAGGATTTGGAAGAAGACATAAAGGCTATGAGGATTGAAAAATGGTGAGAGGAAGTGCAGGACAGGGGAGAATGGACAGGCATCTTGAGGGAGGCCAAGGCCCACACTGGGCTGTAGTGCCAGGGAAGAAGAAGAAGAATCTTGAGAATATTATGGTATAAAAATATGTACAATTAGCTTTTTTGTTAATACCAATGTGCCTATTTCTGTAAATAACCATGTAAAAACCAAATCTTTCTTAAAACTCGGGAACCACCTGAAGAGCCAATGATTGGCTCAGGTGGACCTTAAAGTATATCCAGAAAATAAAACTCCTGTATATTACTGTATTATTATATGTTCTTTATTCTTGTATTTTTATGTATATTACTGAATGAATTTAATGTAAATGTACTTAATAAATGATATATAATTAGAATTAGATTAATTAGAAAAGGGTTGGCTTTATTAAATTGCCAATTATTATCCTCTATTTTGCCTTTAACATCTTCGTTCGAAGGAGTTAATATTGAAAAAACCAACGAAAAGGGATAGTTTTAGCGAATTTTTAAAAATTATCCTCGCCTTTGCTATTATATCCTCGTTTGAACGTGATTATATCGTAAAAAGTAACGAAAATGGGTAATTTTTGCTAAATTTCAATAATTACACTCTATGCTGTGTTTATAATCCAATTTTGAACGAATTAATATTGAAAAAAGAACGAGAAGCGATAAATTTAGCGAAATATCAATAATTAACCTCTATTTTGCATTTATTATCCTCGTTTGAACTAGATAAAATAGTAAAAAGGAATAATTTTAGCGAAATATCAATAAATACCCTCTTATTTCCCTTTATTATTCTCGTTTTAACGACATCATTTCGTAAATAGAAACAAAAATGCATAATATTAGCTAAATTCAGTAATTATATTCTATTTTGCCTTTATTAACGTCGATCGGACGAGATAATATTGAAAAAAGGAACGAAAATGGATAATTTAGTGAAATTTCAATAATTATTATCTATTTGGCCTTTATTATCCTCGTTTGCACGAATTGAAATCGTAAAAAGCAACGAAAAGGGATAAATTTCGAAAATTTCAATAATTATTCTCTATTTTCATTTATTATCCTTATTCGATTGAGATTATATCGTAAAAAGAAACGAACAGGGATAATTTTGGCGAAATTTTAATCATTATCTTCTATTTTCCCTTCCTCGTTTGAACATCTTTATATCGTAAAAATAATCGTAAGGGATTAATTTTAGCTATATATCAATAATTATATTCCATTTTTTCTTTATTATCCACGTTTGAACGGTTTTATATTTTTAAAATGCATCGAAAAACGGAAAATTTTGCGTAATTTCAATAATGAATATCTATTTTGCGTTAATTATCCTTGTTTGAACAAGATAATATTGAAAAAATTCAACGATAATGGATTGTTTTAGCGAAATATCAATAATTATCCTCTATTTTGCCTTTATATTTCTCGTTTGAACGAAATAATATCGTAAAAAGAAACGAAAAGGCATAATTATCGCGAAATTTCAATCATTATCCTCTATTTTGCCTTTATCATCCCCGTTCGAACGAGTTAATATTGAGAAAACCGACGAAAAGTGTAAATTTTTAATAATTATCCTCTCCTTTGCCATTATTATCCTCGTTTGAACGTGATTATATCATAAAAAGAAACGATAACAGGGTAACTTTAGCTAAATTTCAATAATTATCCTCTATTCTACATTTATAATTCACCTTTTAACGAGATAATATCATAAAATGAAACGATAAGGGAAAATTTTCGCGAAATTTCAATAATTATCCTCTATTTCTTTTTTTACACAGTATTAGGTGTTCCTTCCTTAACATATTGCAAACGATTTCTTCCTTTGCACATTATAAACTTTTTCTTCCTCTACACATTATGAAATATTTCTCCCTTTATACATAACAAATTTTTTCTTCCTTTACACATTACAAACTTTATCTTCCTTTAAACATTACAAACTCTTTTTTCCTTAACACATTACGAACTGTTTCTTCCTTTACACATTAGAAACTTCTTCTTCCTTTACACATAAGAAACTTTGTCTTCCTTTAAACAATACATACTATTTCTTCCTTTAAACATTTCAAACACTTTCTTCCTTTACAGATTAAAATAAATGATATTTATCTTTAATTTTACTCATTTTCTAAAGATAATATCGAAAATAAAGAAACAAATGAAAATTTCGAAATTTATATTTTTTACCTATATTGCGTCATTTATGTATTGTATTCTAGATCATATAGTGAAAAGACACAAAAATAGGAATTTAAGCGATGTTTAAATTTTTAGCTCTATTTTGCCTTTATTTTCCTCAGTCATTCAAGATAATATCTAAAAATATACGAATACGAATAAATGATACGAAAAGGTTTAATTTTAGCGATGTTTATATTTTTTTCCTCTATATTGCGTTTATTTTCGTAATTTATTCGAAATTATCTCAAAAAAACACCGAAAACGGAAACTAAAGCGAAATATCACTTTGATTATCGTTTTTGCCTTTATATCATTAGATTGCAGAGATAATATCGAAACAAAAAAACGAAATGGGTTTCATTATAGCGAAATTTCAATTTTGTTCCTCTAGTATAGCTTTAATTGCCTCATTTTGTGTGAGAATATTGTAAAAAGCAACGAATTGGGGTAATTTTAGCGAAATTTCAATAATTATTCTCTATTATGCATTTAATATCCTCGTCTGGTTGAGATTCTATCGTAAAAAGAAACGAAAAGGGATAATTATATCGAAATTGTTATCATTATCTTCTCTTTTGCCTTTATTTTCCTCGTTTGAACGAGTTAATAAGGAAAAAATTAAATATGAAAGCGAAATATGAATAATTTCCCTCTATTTTGCCTGTATTATCCTCGTTTGAACTACATTATATCGTAAAAAATCGAAAAGGGATATTTTAGCTAAATTTCAATAATCATATTCTATTTTGCCTTTATTATCCTCGTTTTAACGAGATTATATTTAAAAAATAATCGAAAAAGGTTTATTTTTGGGAAATTTCAATAATTAATATCTATTTTGCCATTATTATCCTGGTTTGAACGAGATAAAACTGAAAACAATGAAGCGATAGGGATAATATTTGCGAAATCTCAATAATTACCATCTATTTTGCCTTTAATTTCCTCCTTTCGTGTGATAATATCGTAAAAAGCTACGAAAAGCGATAATTTAATAGAAATTTAAGTAATTATCCTCTATTTGGCCTTTATTGTTCTCGTTTGAACAAAATAATATAGTAATAAAGAAACGAAAAGGGATAATTTTAGATAAATTTCAATAATTATTATATCTATCTTTCCTTTATTATCCTCGTTCGCCCGAGATAATGTAGTAAAAAGAAAAGAAAAGATATAATTTAGGAGAAATTACAATCATTATCCTCTATTTTGCCTTTAACATCCTCGTTTGAACTAGTTAAAATTGAAAAAACAAACGAAAAGGGATAGTTTAAGCGAATGTACTATATAATAATTTTTGACACTTATGCCATCTCTGGAGGAAAATTGGAACTATGGTTTATAAACTTCACCACTACTGCCATCTCTTGATGAAAATTGGTACTTTCGTTATTAAACATTGACATTAATGCTGCATCTCCAGAAAAATGTGAACTTATTTTACTTAAACATAAAAATATCCCTAACTAAACTGTAACATTACCATAAGTTGACATATAATTCAGTATCATACTTATACTATATTTGGCAAAAGTCTACTTTACCTAGGAAGGCGGGTTAAAGAAATATATGTTAACATTTTAACCGTATATGTTTTTCTATTTATAATAATTAAAACATTGTTTAAACATTTATGTACCAATATTGCATTAACTTTGATATTTTCCTATTTATAAGTATGCTAACAGTTTAAAGTATGAAAACAGTTTTGGAGTATGTAAAAAGGGTTTATTATATTGATTTTTAATAAGGAAGTCACTCTATGTTTCAAATTCCGTATGAAAATAATGAAAATTAATTAAATAGCAACGAAAACGGATTGTTTTATTAAATTGTCAATTATTATCCTCTATTTTGCCTTAAACATCTTTGTTCGAACGAGTTAATATTGAAAAACCCAGCGAAAAGGGATACTTTTAGCGAATTTTTAATAATTATCCTCGTCTTTGCCATTATATCCTCGTTTGAACGTGATTATATCGTAAAAAGTAACGAAATAGGGCAATTTTTGCTAAATTTCAATAAATTCACTCTATTCTGTCTTTATAATACAATTTTGACCGAGTTAATATTGAAAAAGAACGAGAAGCGATAAATTTAGGGAAATTACAATCATTATACTCTATTTTGCCTTTAACATCCTTGTTTGAACGAGTTAAAATTGAAAAAAACAAACGTAAAGGGATTGTTTTAGCGAATGTACTATATAATGAACTTCGACACTAATGCCATCTCTTGAATGAAATGCGAACTTTTGGTTACAAACTTCGACACTAATGCCATCTCTTGAATGAAATACGAACTTTTGGTTACAAACTTCGCCACCAATGCCATCTATTGATGGAAATTTGAACTTTTGGTTATAAACTTCGCCACTAATGCCGTCTATTGAGGGAAATTTGAACTTTTGTTTATAAACTTTGCCACTTATGCCATCTCTTGTGGAAAATTGGAACTTTGGTTTATAGACTTCGCCACTAATGCCATCTCTCGAGGAAAATTGGTACTTTCGTTATTAAACATTGAGATTAATGCTGCATCTCCAGAAAAATGTGAACTTTTTTTAAGTAAAAAATAAATATATCCCTACTTAAACTGTAGCAAATTAATTATTATTATATATATATATATATATATATTATATAATATTAAATTATTTAGCAAAAGTCTACTTTACCTAGGAAGGCGGGTTAAAAAAATTAATGTTAACTTTTCTAACCTAATATCTTTTTCTAATTATAATAATTAAATAAATGTTTAAACATTTATATACCAATAATTCATTAACTTTGATATTTTTCCTATTTATAAGTAACCTAACAGATTCAAACTTTTGGAGTATGAAAAAAGGGTTTATTATATTTATTTTTAATAACGAAGTTATTCTATGTTTCAAATGCCGTAGGAAAATAATGAAAATTAATTTAAGTCCTTTCGAAAAAAAGTCAAAATATAGCGCATAAATAATTTTTCGATTTATTTATGAAACTTCCCGTTTAGCAGTTTTCGACTATGACACACGATTAGTAATATTTGCATTATTGTAAAATTAATCCTTATCACTGTCACCAACCTGTAAAAGTATAATTTAAAATTATTTTTTTGAATCGTGTTAAACTTGGGTCCTACAAATGATATAATAACTTTTTGTTATTAATAAACCATTCTTAACCAATATCTAGCCTAACAACTTCACGAAGCAGGGTTACTAAATTCAAAAAGAATATTATTTAAATATATTTATTGAGTTGCTCTTTGTTACGATATTTTAAATATGCGAACACAGATTTTATTTACAACCGATTAGCGGACGAGCATGTGTCTGAAAAAGACTACAAACACGCAAAAAATGTGTGGGAATCTTTTGTAGAAATTTCCCTTCTCCGGAAGTGATGTTTCCTCAAGTTTCTCGATTGAGTATGTGTAATCATATGGGTAGACTCCTTACGTGTGACTAGGTTCGTTTTCTCACCGAATACCTTTATAACTAACTCCCGAGCCTGCTACAACCATGACGAGAGTGTTACGGACGATGAGCAATTATATCCTACGAAGTGCCGATGCCCATTCATCCTATACATGCCGAATAAGCCAGATAAGTTTGGGATCAAGTACTGTGTATTAACAGACGTGAAGCCTAAATATTGCCTAAATGCATTTCCTTATTGTGGAAAAGATGATGCTAGGGTATCAAGGCAGTCTCTTGGAGAATATGTTGTGCTATGGTTGGCAGAGCCGTTCAAAAACTCCGGTACCAACACAACTTGCAACAATTACTTCTCTTCAATCAGCCTCGCTGAAAAACTTAAAAAAAAAACAAAATCTCATTGGTTGGAACGATAAGAAAAAATAGAAGAGAATAACCTCCTTCGGTTCATCACAGCGATGAAATATACTCAACTAGAGTTTATAAAAATAGACTAGGCCATAGCTTGAAAAATTACCAAGCAAAAAATATAAAAATTTGCTTTTAATCAGTACAATGCATCAGGACGTGATGATTTCTGACTCAGAAAAAGAAACCGGATACAGTTTTGTTTTACAACTACAACAAAGTAGGAGTAGATATAATGGATAGCATGTGCCGGAAATATTCAACTCATTTGGCCGCAAGGAGATGGCCAGTGCAAGTATTTTTTAACAGATTGGACCTGGCCTCAATAAATAGCTGGGTTCTATTCAAAGAAACCACTGGGCGTAAACTCAGCCGGAAGGAGTATATTCAAAGACTTGTATTAGAAATTGTTGGAACCTCATTATAGATAGAGCTTTACTTTACAGGTTAGATAGAAGAGGAGACTTTTTAGTCTCAATCCTCAATCTCGCCTAATAAAGACCTCTAATAATAATAATTATTATTATTATTATAATAGAGCCACCTCCCAAATTTATTAATAATAATTGTGCAACAATTTGCCAGTTAACTGGGAAACTGTTGCACAAATACATTGTAATCTAAAGTTCGTGTATGTAGGCCTGAATATCAATTTGTAAATTTCACGTACACATACATATGTATTATTCGCGTAAGGCTACTCAATTTTACAATTCGTAATACGCGCGTATACATACAACCGATGGAACTTTTGAGCCGCTTTTACGTCAAATATACGTACGTATTACGCGCGTATTCCAACTTATACATATGTATCTCGTGACGTATTTCCTGCGTACTCTTCATGTAATACAGATGTATTACATATCCTGTTTTGTCTGGGATATTTCATTCTTATCATATTTATAATTCATATCAAAACCTCAGGGAAACTGCATGCTGCTGCATCTAGCGGCCGCCGCTAAAACTAAATGCGTGTCTTCCATCGTGTTTCGCGCTATAATATGGATGTACATCTTCAAAACAAAACAAAATATCGGCACAGATTTGGTGTTGATAAGCCTCAGAGGAACGGCATGCTACTGCATTTATCGGCGAATTCTGGAAATATAGATTTCTCTTTCTTATTAAATCTTCGCCCCCGCTGAAGATTAGGGTTACGTGTAAGGAAGGGTTAGCTGTAAGAAGAGACTTGATAGCCTCAATCTCGCCCTGAATAAAGTCCATTATTATTATTATTATTAACCTAATTGTCTCAACCTAAGCTGTTTATTTCAAACTCATTATGTATTAACCTTTGGAACCCTTAATTGTATTTTAACATGCATTGTGTGTTTGTTTAAATATTGATATGTAGTTGTATTTAACTGTAATTTTAATATTTTTTGGTACTCTACATCTATTAAACTCTTCTTTTGCATTCCTATAATTTTACTGTAGATTATCCAAATGGAACCTGCTGACAAGTATTTTGCTTAGCAGGACCAGACTGTTCTGTTCCAATGTAAGTTTGAGCTGTGTATAATAACCTATTCTTTGTATTTTATAGATATATATATTTTTTTCTTTCATTGTTAGTTATTGTACTATTGTATTTTTAAAAATTGTATTGAATTATTATTATTATTATTTGAGTTTTTGCACTTTCTCAGCGTTTCCGCTGGAAAATATTCACCTGTCCATAGATGGTTAGGACTAGGCTCAGTCGACACGGAGAGAGAATTCACTCTAACCCATGTGATCTTATTATTAATTGCTGAGGAACTTGCGCACAATGTGACATGTTTGCAGTAATACTGCTTTCTGTGCTGCATCGATGGTATATTCCTCTGAACCAATTTTCTCCATATTTTTACCAAAATTGTTGGTCATCAATCCTTCAACAGATATCACAAATGGGACAACCTGGACCTCTACCAACTTCCAGATATCCTTTAATTGCCACGCAAGCTCTTCGTATTTGTCCCTCTTTTCCATCTCCGTTCTTCGTATGTTATGAGACAGTGGCATAGCTATATCAATGATTATTGCGGTTTTGTTCGCATTATTAATTAGCAAAATATCTGGTCTGTTGTAATTAATCGTTTTATCTGTTAAAACTGGTCGATCCCAATAAAGGATGATCTTGTTCCTCTCTAAAACAGGAGCAGGCTGATATTTATAATATGGAACGATATCCTCATCCAGGAGTTCATATTTCATACCCAGTTGTTGATGTATGAGCTTCGCCACCTGGTTGTGCCTTCCTAGGTATGCTGTGTCTGCTAGATTTGGACAACCAGCCATTATGTGTTCGATAGACTCCCCTGTTTTTCCACATTTTCGACATCTATCTTCCACATTCAGCTTCAGGATATGTTTTTGGTAATTTAACGTTTTCATTACTCTGTCTTGGATTGCAAAAAGGAATCCCTCGGTTTCAGGATACAAGTATCCTTTGTGTATCCATTGTAATGAGGCCTTTTTGTCGATATAAGGTTCGTCTAGTAATCTTGGGAACTTTCCATGTATATCCATACTTTCCCATACTTTTTTATCCTCTTGAGTATTTAGTTCTTTACTGGTTCCTTCCTGTTGGAGATTGAGGGGAGTGTATCCCTCATCAGCTTCTACCGCCATCTTCATAAGTTCGTCAGAAGATGTTCTTAGTTTCTCTTTCATTTGAGAAACATGGACATTACACATATTCTTGATGTTCAGCAGGCCTCTTCCACCTTCCTTGCGAGGTAAATATAATCTCTTGACAGATGAGTTTGGATGAAGGAATCTAAACTTCGTCAGGAGAGTTCTTGTTTTCCTGTCTATTTCATCTAAGTCACTCTCAGACCATTTTACTACCCCAAAGGAGTAAATAAGGATTGGAACTGCCCAGCTGTTGATTCCTTCAACTATCCTCTTCCCTGATAGCTTTGTATTACATAATTTTGCAATTCTCCTTATGTATTTTTCCTTGAACTCCCTTTTCAATTGGGTGTGGTCTATTCTACCGTTTTGGAGAGATCCTAGATATTTATAGATCTCATCCTGTCTTAAATTTTTTATTCCGAGGAAATCCTCTTCGTGTTTTTTTATAGTTCCTCGTATAATGCTGACAGTCGCACATTTTTCCAATCCAAAGGACATGCAGATGTCTCTGCTAAACAGGGCTACAGTTTTTATTAATGATTTTAGTTTTTCAGGTGTTTCTGCATAGAGCTTTACGTCGTCCATGAACAGCAGATGGTTTAGTCTTCTCTTTCCATTTCTGATTAGTTTATAGCCGATGTTAGTGTCCTTCAAAAGAGTAGATAGGGGATTGATGGCAAGACAAAACCATAAGGGTGACAGCGAGTCCCCTTGGAAAATGCCCCTTCTTATATTAATTTCACCTATGGAATAATTACCTCTCATCAGTCTGGTCTTCCACATTGACATGATACTACTTAGAGTATTTCTAATTTTAGGGCAGATCTTATAAATTTCCAAAACCTTGATTAACCAGGAGTGGGGAACCGAATCAAAGGCTTTAGAGTAGTCAATGTACGCCATCTCTAAATTTCTTTGTTTAACTTGTGCCTGCTTCAAAATCACCGCATCAACCGTTAATTGGTGTTTACAACCTAAAGCTTTTCTGATACACCCTTTTTGCTCTTCTGAAATCAGACGGTTGATCTCGCAGTGTTGGTAAATTTTGTCACATAGTATGGCAGTGAATAACTTGTAAATGACAGACAGACAGGTTATTGGTCTGTAGTTTGTAGGATTTGATGGATTTCCCTTCTTATATATTAAATAAGTTGTTCCTTCCGTAAGATGTTGTGGTAGTTGATCAGGATTCTCCAATATGTCTGTAAAACTTAGAGCAAGCGGTTTATGAGAGGCTGTGAAATATTTTAACCAGTAATTTTGAAGATGGTCAGGACCTGGTGCCTTCCAATTGCTAGTTCTTTTTACTGCTTTTAATATGTCATATTCATTCAATTCTATTGATGGCATTGGAATCAGATTTTGTTGTTTATTTTGGATATCCTTAACCCACTCTGCATCATGATTGTAGTGTTTTGGTATTGACCAGAGGTTCCTCCAGTTCTCAACAACTTCTTCCGCATCAGGTTCTTTGAATTCCTATGAATCTGTGTTATTCATTTCTAGTTGTCTAAAAAATTATTATTATTATTATTATTATTATTATTATTATTATTAAGATTGGCTACGGGTTTGCCATCCTTAAAGTTTTCCTAATCCATACTCGAAAATTTGAGGCTAAAGTTGGAGTTGTTTATCTTTTCCAAAGTTTTCCGATATTAAATTTTATCAACATTTTAAGTATAGAGTTTTATGTTCTGATGAAAAATTATATCAACTTCGATGTTTCAGTAAATAAGGATAACTAATTACCACAGGAAAATTTCAAAATACATAAGGGTTACCAATACTTCCACCGCTTGTTAAATAAAATATAGATAAGATACATCATGTTGTTTAAATTATTTCGCGTTACTATAAAATATACCACAAAAATTTCAGTTCTACAAAAAGAAGAAAATCGGATGCCCTCAATCCGACGTTCAATTATCAAAGACAAGGAGTATTTTATTTCAGTTTCTTTATGCAATTGGGTAACTTTCGAGTGACTTTAAATCCGGGCGTCTGAGTTCCTACAGTTGCCGATGATAGGTGTAGTAAAACCATTTATATGTCCTAAAAATATGTATAATTTTTATCGAGAACCATTGTATATCACAAATGCCACGATATAAAACTAGATATAGCATCATCGTCGTGCTTTGACGAAGACGTTTTAAAGCTCCGTCCATCATTTTCACTCTGCAGATGAAATCGCCACTTCCCTTTGCGCATCTCACCTTCCATTGAAAGCCGCGGGTCGTTCCACATTCACGAAACCGGTAAAGCAGCGCACTTTACGTTCCATATTTCGAGGTCAACGGCTCGCATTGAAAAAAACGAGCCCCCGTCGAAACAACTGAAATTCCTCGATAGAAGAAGATGCCTTTTCACTATCGCAAGCATTTCCGCGAATCTATTGAAATCATATCGATAAGGAGTCTAGATATCATTTCGAGATATCTCCACATATCTCCGTCGACAAAGAGACTGCCTTCTCTGAATTAAGGGCTGACATATCATAGGAAAGCTAGACAAATGTTATTGGTGCGTGGATTTTAAGGAGCTGTCAGGTCCTTCTTAGCTCAGTTCCGTTGACGTATAATGAATATAAAGATGTGTAATGTTATCCGTCCTTCCAAGTAGGTCTTCCCCAGTCTTCCCGTGATAGTCCTCTTCGTTTCCTGTCCTCATACAATACATTCTTCTATATTTTCTATCTTCAAGATGTCGACTGCCATCTGGCAAATGAGAGATGAGTGTCCTGCGCTCCTTTTTATTTGACCACTAGCAGAAGTGCCCGTTGATTCTCAACGGGGAAATCCAAATTGATAATTACTCTTGGTACAGTTGCCTCATAATATTTGGTAGATAGTTAATTCCAGGCTATAATTTTTTTGCAAACCAATGAACAAAGTAAATAAAATTATTAATAATACTACAAGGTCACCTAAAGATTCAATCTCATATCCTTTGAATGAACACTTTCTTCGATGAAAACAAAAATAATTTAAAGATTATAAAAAAATATATTCGATGATCACATTAGGATAAGCAGCACCACCTTTTAGGAGACATTTTCTGAAAGGGAAAAATGGTTCTTGGAAACGATGATTAAACACAAATAACAGAAATATATATTCTATATATATCACTCAAAATCAACGAAGAATATTCTTTGCAGAAAGTAAGTGTATTACGGAGCTAACTTGTACCCCAACACTAAAATGCCTAACATAAAGATAGAGCTCTACAAATAACACAAATGCAACCACAGTGCCTAAAGAGAACCAAAGATTAAACAACGATAGCAGAAAGATAGTAAATGTGTAAGAATTGGAAGCACTTGAAAAAACCCCAATGCATAACTTTTTTAATCTGCGTATAACAAAACATAAACTTGCTTTACCTTTTTAGCGAACATACACACACACACACACACTCTATTTTTACTTTCTCCATATACGAAGTATAAAGAAAGTATTGTTTTCATGAAAAAATTCGACTTCGAGATTTCAACGGAAATACATGTTTTGGGGTCCCTAGAACACGTTTTGACCATTTTCGGAATGATGTCTGTGTGTATGTTTATGTGTGTGTGTGTGTGTGTGTGTGTGTGTGTGTGTGTGTGTGTGTGTGTGTGTGTGTATGTGTGTGTATGATAGTGGGCGCTCTAACGTAAAAACTATAAGTCGTATCAATACCAAACTTCATATATAGTACTTTGGTGTGTGCTGTCAGAGTTGATTAGTTTTTGGAGTAAATCGGTCAACCGGAAGTCGAGCTTTATTCATTCAAGCTCTTTTCCGGTTTTCATAATATCTCCATAAATATGATATTTAGGTGTATACTATTATTTATAAATGTTTTAAAAATGTAATTTACTATAACTTTTGTATGAAACATATTTTTGTATCACTGATTATTTAGGAGTTATTCATGAAATACTGATAAACCGGAAGTTGCTCATTATGCACTTTGTGGGCGCTCTGGGCTCTATGGGCGTAAGGCCAATTTCATCGTTTTTCATCGATCATGTCCATAAAAACATTATTTATAATGTTTTTGACGTCAAAGATGATAATATATAAATTAATCACTCTTCTTCCAAGTTTAGATGGAATATTGAGTTCGAAATTACTGTCGTAGATAAATATTTACATCTTATATATATGGAGAAAGTCATGTGCTGGCCACATCAGATTTTTTTATTCTGCGTATAACAAAACATAAACTTGCTTTACCTTTTTAGCGAACATGCATACACACATACACACACCCACACTCTATTTTATTTTATAGATTCCTTCATTTGCATCCATCAGCAACCCCTCTCCTTACCTTATGTCTTCTTCAGTCCCTTTCCTCTTTTTCTCATTCTTTAAAATTACCGCTAATATTCTTAAAAGCATCTCATTGCCCACTCGCGGGGCTCCCGAATTGCCAAGTTGGCTGGTCTTGAGTTCGATTCCCGGTATGATCTCATGTATGAAATGAAGCTATAGAAGCACTTTTGACAATACTACTGACATTACTCACTCTTCACCCAATTAATCTTTCCCATCATTGTTCATGTCCACTTTTCAAACTCTTCCAACTTTAATTTCATGCCTTCGTTCTACACTCCAGACCAGAAATACTCTTCCTAATATACTCCTCTCCTTTTTTATGATGGCCCGCAAAATAGTCCTATGTTACACATCTCCTTGGATAAACCTCCTGTCTTTATAATCTCTACTCCACAACTCCTATCTTTCTTTATACATCCCAAAACAAAAATCCATGTAATGGAACTGTATGGATTCGAGGATATATTCGTAATAAATTATTAAAAGATTTTAAAATTTTAGAAAGGAATGTTTAAAAAAGGAGTTATATTTTCTGAGTTGAGTTGAATTTTAAGATTAAAGTTATTAGTTTTATTGGTACTTGATTCTTTTAGGTTTCTTCTAGGAAATCTAGGAAATTTTCACCTGAAGATGGCCGATCTGTGCCGAAACCGGTCGTTTTGCAAATAAATCTGTGGAAAAAAGTATTTGTTAAACCTTATTCTTAACATCCTCTGTTATGGATTTCCACACGGTTAAGCCTGCCACAATCGATTTTATTCCCTATTTTACTTCCCTGTTGTCCTAAAAGGGGGCACATGGAATGGTAACGTTGAATAATGATCTTTGAGTACTATTCCGTGAAATTAATATGTAAATGAACTGAACGTCAAGCGCTACGAAAGAGCAAACCATGCCGCATGTATGATTATTAATACTTGGCTTATTAATTCACAATATATAAATAAAAGAATAGGAAGTATCGGAAGCTACCAAGATAAAACTATCAAGCTATCGAGGGCAGGAAAGGCAGGTAGTCCGATAATTGCAGTCGTCTACGGTCGTGCTTCGCAGATTAACCGCGGACAGACCATCAATCTGTCTGAATTCAAAATAACGAGAATGTGGAACAAATTTCTAATAGGCCGACCAACCTATACTTCGATTGCATCTCTGTCACTCACCTGAAAGAAAAAACGTGCAACAGGGATGGCTCTCCTTTCAGTTGCATATTTAAACACTGCCTTTAAGGTAATTTTTGTTAATAGCGAGGTATATTTAGAGAGTTGCGTATATATAAAAAGTGATAAATGATACGTGCTTTAATAATTGAGGAGATCTCGGATAGCCAATTGGGTAGCGAGTCCGTCTTTGGTAAAAGTGGTCGGGGTTTGATTCCCGGCGCGAGCCCGTATGTGTGGAATAGCCTTAACTGTTGAAAAGCTTTTCACAATGGTGCCAATAATATTAATAATTGGAAAATTATTTAATAAAGCAATATATTAATTGGGATTTGAGCCACTATTACTATCATTCCACTTTAAGTAACTTAAGAAAACTCTGGATTTTAGGTCTATAAAAGAAGTCAATTGCATGTAATTATAATGATCTGTGACTAATATCTTCACAATAATGCTAAAACGTAAAATATTCTCAATATTTGGTAATTAGGTACGATTTATGCATTGGGTCAAGAGAAAACATTCGAGAGAGTCTAATTTCATTAGCTATATGTGACTGTGCTTAGTATTTGCATAAAGACATGAGGGAAAACATCTTCCTTCCAAACATTAAAGAATAGCATTCTTTATACAATATAGCAATACAGGGTATTCAAAAGGTTCTGCAGAAGGATAGCAACCAACCAAATACCCAACTTATGCGTAAATAAAAAATCTGATGTGACCAGCACATGACTTTCTCCATATATAAGATGTAAATATTTATCCTCGACAGTATTTTCGAACTCTATATTCCATCTAAACTTGGAAGATGAGTGATTAATTTATAAATTATTATCTAATACGTCACAAACATTATGAAAAATGTTTTTCGGGACATGTTCGAAGAAAGACGATGAAATTGGCCTTTTGCTCAAAGCTCCCACAGCCCACGAGCGCCCACTGAGTACATAACCAGAAACTTCCGGTTTATCAGGATTTCATGAATAACTCCTAAACAATCAGTTATACAAAAATATGTTTCATACAAAACTAATAGCAACTATAATTTTCTAAAACTTTTATAAATAATAGTATATACCTAAATATAATATTTATGGAGATATTTTGCAAAAACGGAAACGAGCTTCGAAAAGTAAAGCTCAACTTCCGGTTCACCGATTTACTCTTAAAACTAATCAACTCTAACGACATCAACCAAAATACTATATATGAAATTTGGTGTTGATACAACGAATAGTTTTAATGTTAGAGCGCCCACAAAGTACATAATCAGCTACTTCCGGTTTTTCAGTATTTCACGAATAACCCCTAAACAATTAGTGATACAAAAATATATTAAATACAAAATTTATAGTTAAATACATTTTCTAAAACTTTTATGGGTAATACAATATGCCTAAATATCATATTTATGGAGATATTTTGAAAACCGGAAATGAGCTTTGATGGATGAAGCTCAACTTCCGGTACACCGATTTACTCCAAAAACTAATCAACGCTGACAGCACACACCACAGTACTATATATGAATTTTGGTATTGATACGACTAATAGTTTTTACGTTAGAGCGCCCACTATCACACACACACACATACACACAGACATCATTCCGAAAATAGTTAAAACGTGTTCTAGGGACCCCAAAACATGTATTTCCGTTGAAATCTCGAAGTCGATTTTTTTCATGAAAACAATACTTTCTCTATACTTCGTATATGGAGAAATATAAAACGTACTTTTCGCCCCCGGGTTGGCTCGAACTACCAACCTTTCGGTTAACAGCCGATTGCCCCACGGAAGCCCAACATTGAAGTATTATGTGTCAAAAATTAAAAATCTTATGTTAGGAAATTGAATGTTAGAAATTACTTCCTAAAAATACATTTAATACTCCAATCCTTTTTTTCACGTCTCTAGTTTAATTAATAGGTTTAATAAATATCTTACTTGGTTTGCATATTATATCCAAAGCATCTTGTTGATTTCTTTACCAATTTACTGAAATTTAGAAACTGCGGGGAAATCAACGTCTTACATATCGACCTATCTGTTTCGGATGGCGTTTTTTGAAAACAGAATTTCCTCGCATCTGTTCAGCTCTCCGTTTGGTTAATTATGTTATTTGAGAGATCGCAAACGTTTTGCTCTCCTAAACAGTTCAATAGGCTCCAATAATTGTTTTCCGCGACAGAAAAGCAACCAGTAATACGAAAAACCGTTAAGTGATTATAACGTAATTTGATAAGGATGCATAATTAGATTAGAATCAGGAAATGGTAAACCAGCAAAAATATTTTTAGGATGTTAAAGAGAAAATGGGATGAAAAAGAATGCGTAGCTGTTTTTATGGCTTAAAATCAGTGACTTGATGGATAAGAATCTGAAAATAACGCCGTAAAGTCAATAAATGTGTCATAAATTCGAATATGAGATGCATGACCAAAGCGAAGAAAATTCTTAAATATTACGCTGCGATTCTAGTGAAACTATTCAAGCGGAGAGTGAAATCAAACCTGGTGGGCGTTTGAACGAATTGGAAAGCCAAAGAAAAGAGAAAAACAAACCGGAAAAATCATGTGTGGAGAAAGGAACATATGGGAATCATCGAATGAAAGTTGGAGTACAACAGAGCGGCGGATATAAAAAAATCGTATAATCTGTCAGATCTATCAGTTGCGTTAATTTAATGTGATGACGAATATGACTCAAGAAGTGTAAAAATTACTCTTTAAGAGCATTCACAGAATCTAAAAGAATAGATAAACGCATACGATGCTTAAATGACCGCGAAAAAACTGTGGGCTGTAAAGAAATGCTCCTAAACAGCTTTCTCTCTTTATATCGGATTCAATCTCACAGCACCACAGCCTCTGTAGGGGTTTTCAGTAATTTCTAGGAATTAATTGGGAGTATGGAATTCATGAAATCAGAAGCTAATTTGAAAATGCTCCTTATTAAAAATACTAGGGAGAGTTGGTTAACTGTAAGTTATTATTTTAAAGTATTATCAAGGGCTGTTTTACGCAAAAGTCTAGGTTTCCTTGTAAGTACTTTGTTTGGTAACGGTCTCTGTACAGTGATAGGAAACAGTTGGATTTGGACGGAAAATTGTAGAAAATATTTCGTAATTACTTACCCGAGGTATCTGCGTATCTAATGTATATATAATGAATTTAGTTAATTTATATTGAAGATTTGAATTTCATTTTCATTGTGATACAGGACAGAGGTTTCATGTCTTATTTTGCCTCATTCCTCTTCAGGCTTTGATAAAATTAAAGCTTCCGAGCGGTGGCATTCAACCTCGTCACTTTTAATTTAATTATGACGTCATTACGCTGCTCTTACAATTGCAACGCACTCTTTCCACTCAGAGTATTCCAGCAAAGAAATACAAAGATATAAATCTCATTCCATCTCCAAAGCATTTGGTCGCTAATTTTGATGGGTTTGAGATTCAAACCAGCCTTCGTGATGTTGACATCCAGCTTTCGATCCTCGCTGTTTTCATTCTTACTCCTCCGTGGTGTAACTGGGTAATCGTTATTTGACAAACAAGACCAAAAACATTACAAAGCGAACCTCTTCGCCAGCCCAATTACTCCCATAAGCTGTTTAAAATGGGGCCGATACCGCTAATCACTGTTGCCCACGGCGGAAAGGGGCCTTCCATGCAGAGAGCATTCTTAGATAAGCGTGGTAGAGAGGGGAAAGGGGGAGTGGCGAGCGGTCGCGCCAGCAGTTCTCAGTCCCAACGCAGTGGCTCTGGAAGGAGGTCGTCGAGGCTCTTTCGAATTCTTTCGAAGAATGTGAAAGATGCTGTGAAACCCACAAGTGCTCTCGCCTTGCGCTGCCTTCAACACGGGAAACTGTGATAGACTTTCTGTCGGATTTAATTCTCGAGTGACATTGTGCGACAAGCGATTTTGTTTGTATCCCGTTCCTCTATTTGTGTTTACCATCGGATGGTTTCCCGGGCAGCAGAGATAGCGATGAGAGAGTGAGCACTGGAGATTTGTTACCAAAAGACACCCCGGCGAACGAGTTTCAAAGCGTAAGTACTTCGTTTCATGCTGCTGATGTCAATGCGCGAAACACTTCGTTTTTTTCCGGTTTTAATCTCGCACGGTATCTTATCGGCAGAACAGCACACCCTATGGATTCTCGTTTACCGATAACAGAGACTTTTTTATTGAAACTTCGCTCATTTTTCTTTCTCTACCTTATCTTCGAAGGGAGGAAAATCCAGGAGATGATTGTATCGGCTTGCCTCACTCCCAAAGCGACTGCGAAACAAACCAAGTTGTTTTCCCCGCGATACGTGTTCCTGTCTTGCGCATTCTCGCGCCGGGTCCAAGATGGGGCAAATGAAACCGTTTTAACAACTGCAGTAATGGTTAAAACATTTTAATTGATAGTTAATCGAACAAATTTTGGTTCTCAATCAGTCAAATTTTCTGCCGAAAGAAACAAATGGAATTATTTTGTTTTCACGTTCGCTCATGGTAATGCCTTGTCCTAAGAACAATCAATGTCAATCAATCAATATCAATGAGTTATTGCCCCGGTTTATGGGGTTAATAATAAAGCTTACATATAAAATAATATAAGGGACATTTATATAATAAACAGAGGACAAATTTAATGCTTGAGGAAAAGGATTCGTAAGGATTTAAATTATTGTGATCATCTAATTTACTGATATTTCGTAGACTACCTTTAAAACTCATTTTTATTATATTTTTGAAAAATTTGCCCCCGATGTGTCGTAGGCGCAGCCTCTTGTTTGTTCTCAGAGAGGATCCATCCATCAACTCTATCTAAATAGGAAATTAATGATTGATTGAAAATTTCGATGTAAAAACTTCCTATGAATGTTTTCCAACGGAAATAACGGATTTTCCTCAAATTTTATATTACTCTTTATAATTTATTTGAGTTTTATCATTATTCAGTTGACGACTGTGAAATTGAGAGAGAATTGAGATCTGGATATAAGAGAGAAAAATGATTCATTTTGATAGCATCATGGAAAACTTTAACCACCGATCAAAATGCACCTTAACCGCATTAAAAAAATCTCATCACAAAAACATAGAACATAAACGAGATTGATACTTCGCCGTTCTCCTTTTCCTAGCTGTCAAAGTTACCGCGAATGTGATCATCGTCTGGTATTGGATCGCGCAGTATTGCTCGAACGTAGCAATGCTTGTATCTCTGTTTATACGTTATTCTATAAGAGTCCAATCTAATCGTAAACCAACGTTTGGTAGTCTTTGGGAAAAATTACCCGTCTATAAATGTGTCAAAATAATAGATGAATGCTACTCATACGGATTTTAAAAATTAGATTAGCGCTTTCAAATATTTTGCTCCCTAATTTCTTGCAATTAGTCAAATTTGTTTTTATCATCGCGTAAAATAAAGGCGCAGGAAAATTTTTATTTTTAAAGTTTTTTGGTGGTTCAGGTGATTTCTTACATTTATATTACAGTGCCACCAGTGGTCTGTGTATATCTCATACTTCGTATAGGAAGAAGTATCATTACATTCGGTTAGAAAATACAAGATACATAGGTTACAACAAGATACGTAGCAAAATATGTATAACAGCTTCTTCAAACATAAAAACAGGGGAATGCACTCCAGTTAAAGTTTAGTATTACAATTAAATTTTAATCTTTCGCTGATTTAATTGCTTTGTAATTATGTACATGCCAATAAATGTAATAATTAACACAATATTGTTTATAATAGTTGTCCCAGTCATGTCGCAATTTTTCACTTCTTGTTTTAAGGTAATTTTTAACATTTAACATTTCTCGGTCGAGTATGTCTGTCGAAAAAGTTTATTGCATATACGACAAGATGTTGCTGGTTTGTTGCCGGTTTCGAGGTTCAGGAAATGATAAGCAGAAGGCAGGAAAGCCGTGGAGTTTGGTTTCCTTTCTTAATTTCCTTTTCTAGGTTGAACACTCGAAAAAATAGATCTTAGCATACAATATTTATCATTAATTTAAAACTTAAGGTGTCAGCCCAAAAAATGATTAATTATAATTCAGATTGAGGATTCTTTCAGATTGTCAAATTTCATTCGAAAGTCTCACAGTTTAGAAAGATTGATTGATCAAATGAATTTATTATTCAAGGTTAATATAATAGCTAGTGAAAAGTTTGTATTTAACTGATTCCAAAATTTTATCAATTCTAACATCACATTTTCCCCTTTTTAAGTCAATGGTTTAGTAACGATTATCATTAGAAATTACTTTCATTGCAAACACGATTCGACAACCATTTTACTTAATTTTCCTGTCTTTCTAATTAGTTTCTTTTGTTACAAGAATGTTTTATACCATATTCATAAATGTCGCACAAATTTTCTGCATCTATATAACACACCGATTTCTCAGAGACAATCTTGTTTCAGATTTAATTAATATATCATTTATTTCATTGCTTTTGAATTCACTTAATATATTCGTTTAGGAAAGAAAACTGTGCCGAATACGGCGCAGAACATATTGACATCTCTTTACTTAATGTCCGCTACGGATTTAAAATAAATTCAGGCTACAGAATAAGCGACTAAAATTGTTTCAGCGTTAAAAATCGAGTTATTCCGAAATTGGAAAAGCTTATTAGACATAAATATCAATAAGAGAAAACATTGAGTAAATGCTTGCAAGAGATTTGCATAATTTGAGCATCACGTAACTGCGCCCTAAATAGTTCAGTAATTTTCTTTCCTTGACTTTCCTCGACATAATCAATTGGCAATTTTGTTCTCAGCATTGCAAATACGAAGAAGCAGCTATATCTAATGACGATTTCATATTTCATTCGAAGCGTACACTTTTAGGAATACAATAAATCTCCGAGTTGTTAAACGATGACATCAATCGCTATAAAGGGACGAGCTCTGTTGAAAAATGATATTATTTTTCTTTCAATTAATTTGGACCAGGTCAAAAAACAGGAATTTTCTCCTCCATTTCTCCATCTCGCCACGTGTTGAGATAACATCTACCTCAGATGGTTTTATCGCAGCTGATAGACGAATCTTTTCCTTAAAATTGGTCTGTTATGAAATAGAATCTGTTCGAAAGAAGGAACCAAGAATGTGATTATGAACCTTCAATGTCTTATTTCAATTTCCAAATTATTGGAATTTCCTGTAATCGTATCGGAATCCAATATTTGAAACGTTTCAAGAAGGTGATATATTTACGATTATCAATCAACCGATAGCTGTTGTATACATAGAATATGCTTAATTCATTTGTGCGGTATTATTTTTGAATCAATGAAGTCTCATAGTCTGAAATACTTCAGATTGACTTTAAATTCGGCTAAGGCTGCGGAGATAACGACAGTTATAGCGTCTGAAATTGCCAGAATGCATTCTTTTGTGGAAAGAGGTGAAGACGGAAAGCTGTAGACAATAAGAATAAGAGTTTGTTTGCCTCGTCCTGCGGAAGTTCTCTCTGGAGATAAAGCCTCTCTTAATCAGCGGACATTTCTTTTCCCATCCAAATCTCTCGTCTTCCATGAGTATATAAGAATTATATGGAACGTTATCCCTAAGGAAGTGAGTCATATAATCATTTCCTACTGAAGCGCGGAGACTTTTTCCTGAGGATGATCCCCTCATGGACCAATTGTTTTCTTGGCCCTTGTTCCCATGTGCCTAAATTCTCTCTGATTGATTCAAATTGCAACCAGTTATTCGTTTCCATCTGTTCCTTGATGCGAAGCCCATTTTGAATTCTTGGGTAATTGCGAAGCCAGACGAGAGGGTTTTTTTTCGAAAGCATTTAAAAATTCCGTTTTCTGAGGAAGACGAATCACCACTGTAAAATAACAAGCTCAAGAGTTTAGAATACGTAGAAAAATCAAAATAAACATATAAATATAAATTAATTTATTATAATTGGACTTCATTTCTCGATTTGATTTTATCTCTATTCACTCTATGGATTGAAATTATTCAGTCCGAAGATTGATTAGAGCATCCTTCCACCATAAGCGACCAAAATACCTTTGGAGGGATTTATTAAGTGACTATAAAGAGCAGTAGTTTGCCCTTCATTTCCACTTTGAGCCAGAATACTATGAGTGGAAAATGTTCACGTAAAAGTAGTACAATTATTCAATGAATAACATTGTCATAGCGTAAATAAAAAATCTACAGAGACGACCGAGATGTGGAAACCCATAGCAACAAATACAAAATTATAAATACTGATATGATAATGTTTTGAACGTATCCCTCATTTCCAAGGGAAAAAATAACCGAAATAAATGCAATAAATGAATTCAGTATCACTCGTACCTCATAAGCTTCAATATTATCATAGCCATGAACATGACTGGGACATAAGTAGAAGGAAGATACATTTTCCTCTATCGTGTACTAAAATATAAATGAAAATATTTTAACAAGAATATTTATACGGTATTTTAATCGATTTATACTTTCCGAAAGTGAATTTTTCATGTAATTCAATTCGGATATACAGATATTAGTATTTTTCTCTTTGGTTTTCTGTGAAATATATTACTTTCTAACTTTCTGTAAGTTATCGCAGATTATTAAACTCATCAATTTAATTCGAAGTGAAATATTTGTTGCTACAGTATGTTTGAGTTTCTTTATATCGTCCTTTCACTGGATAGCTCTTTCCATCCGGTCAGTGGACCAGCTTCAGATCCCTCCACTGATAATTCCAAACCCGAGTACGTCAAAGGACAGCGTTAGAATGATGAATGAAATGACTGATATTTGGCTTTATCGCTGGATTCCCCACACAGTGACTCCATTGTGCTTGTGCTCTGGGCATGAATGAATACAATGGCTGAGTCAGTCGTTCAAGTCCTTCGGATGCCGATGGTTCCATAAGTGTCGGAAATGTTGTCTCCGTGAATCATGCAGGGGGCGACTTCTGAATCTCGTCACAACTCTTCGTATTACGGGTAACAACAGTAACATGAGTTTATTCTGGGAATCGATCGGGGAAAAATGCATTTGCTATCGAGGAAAAGCCTTTCGGATTTAATCGAAAGCGGATGGAATCGCATTTACACGCCCAGTACGGATCATTCCCAAATCAGAGTAGTTCAAAGGAATAACACTTAGAAATTACTAAGATCAGAACATAATCTGTGGAACAAGACCCAGTGCTTCTTAACCATTAAAAAATATTGTTTTTAAACTTCAGCTGATTTTTCGACCAAAACATTATGAACGTTGTATTATTATTACATATGTTAAAAATAGATAAATGCTTCGGTGGCAATGTTGCCATACAATATAACAATCCTAAACAATGATACAATTGTGTAATAATGCAGTACTATACACAATTCTAATAACCAATCACAGTAATCCAAAATTTGTATTCATTACATCTCAGATCATTTCTAACTATATCGTAGTGGTAGTATTGTTAAAAGTGCTTCGACAGTTTAAGTCATTTCGCACATTTACTCCCACCAGGAATCAAACCCGGGACCGTTTTCACCAAAGGCAAACGCGTTGTCCACATGACTATCCGGGAGCCGCTCTAACTATATCAATACATCATTTCAGAATAGACATTCCTTATAAATAACACATTTTGACGTAAATATTTAATTACAACCTGCATTTTTACTAATATCAACTATCGACCCATACTAATCTCGTCCCTTATTAATCATAGTATTTTTATTAGTCTGACTTGAGAATACCGTGACTTTCATTAAAAATTGAAAACTTAATTCACTCGAAGTATAGAATTATAAATTTGACCTTATATCTAATTATGAAATAAGTGATGGGTTTCAATTCTCATGTATCATGAGTTAAAGTTTATTAACCTTTAATTTATACGCAGAAGTTTTTTCACGATAAAAATTAAACAAATGCTAAAAATAATCGGTTCTTCATCAAAGCTTAAAGAAGAATAAAAGCTTCAAGTGAAGATATGTTTGGTATTATATCATTTCTCATCACCACTCTCTTAATTAAACGTGTATTTTAAATGCATTTAAATCAGTTTCAATATCAGTCTGGCGTATTAATCGTAAAACGTAGCCACTGATCAGAGTTTTGTTTTCATTCCAGAGTCAGTGATAAATTAAGAGTTATCGTGGTTTATCAATTAATATTCGCTGCAAAAATAGAAGTAGCTCATGAAGTGTACAGCTGACTTACAAATTCCTTCTAAAGCCTTTTTTAGCCTTCGGCTAAAGATATCCTTTCTTCAACGATCAATTATGCGAATCTTCTTGAAAAAAGGGCTATAAATAGCTAACGGCTCCTTCTTTGAATTCCATTTCCTCAAGGGGATACGAGAATGAAGGACACGTGGTCATAAAATTCACTTTTCTTTGGCGTTCGTCTCCACGACAGCAGAGTGTAAACCACTGTGGTGATGTTTTCCGTCTATGGATGAGGAAATAAAAATATATGCTTTGCTATTCATTCACAGGTGCTTTCTCTTTTCGGCAGGTTCGTATTTACTCGTACCAGCGGATTCTCTTCCTTCATTTCCATTCGTACCTTATCAACAGCTTTATTGTTTAAAATTCATTTATTTGCTGAAATATTATCTCAATGATTGATTCACTCATAACCTCCGTCAAATCAACCATTTACTTCGCTTCTCTCTTTCGTATAATTCGCTTTACTTCCAATGCTTCAAATTTCCAATATTCTCTTGCGATATTATTTTCTGAATATTCTCCATGCCAATATATCGAAATAAAAAATATTCTACTCTCTTCCTATCCTCTTCCGTATGAGGTAACATCATAAATACAAGTGATCATAAATGAATCACAATGAAATCAAAATTACGTGTGCTCTTTTTCATTTGATGTAATATAGGTACATATTTTTACATATTAGCCATATTTTCTTGTTCTCGTATACTTCCTTTGGTTTACGTAAATCATGTTTATATTTTCATAAACTCCTTTTTATTTTAAAACCTACAGGACGACCGTGATGCTGTGGAAATTCATAATATAAAGATGATACATACTTTTCCACAAAATTGTACATCATCTTTACATCCTTTTTATTTCTAAAATTTCAATAATTCCTCTTCGTGAGGATCTCACGAAGTAGTTGCACATTTATTAGTTGTCGCAGGAGACCTTTTTAGGATGCATGTATATCCTGGATATAGACCGAGAAATGTATATATAAAGACATTAAAATATTTCGTTAAGTTTTTGTGCATGAAACTCAGAAAACTGTATTGAATAATTGTATTGCAATTGTATACTTGTACGCGTTGGAGAGAACAGAATTAATATACCTTTTCTTATAACTTGAAAGTAAACGTAAAGGCTCTTCGATGTTTTTTAAAGAGGGCACGTACCCCTTTTGCTTTCCCTGAATACGCCCATGTTACTTAACACTCTCAACCGATATTTTTTTCTCTGCAATTATCAATTGTGGATCGCGCACAATTACATTCATTCACATTCTTAGCACTCGCATCTCTGTCATTCTGCTTCCGACAATCCTTTCCTTGCGTCCAAACACAGCTAGCCTAATGTTTTTACACAACAGAATTTCGTGAGCTATAGACATAGAGTGGATGAAACAGGCCCATTTCCAAGAAGCATGTGTTCGAATGCGGCACGTGCTGTACCCTCTTAAGCATTCGAATCTCGTTTGGGCTGTGAGAGCCTGACAATGCAGCGGAAGGACGATAAGCCGATCCTTCCTCCCCTCCCACACCACGGTTTTCCCTTGCCCTGCTGTTTTTATGCTTCGCCTTTGGTCAGCGCTAGGTTTCTTGTTTCCTCTGCGTTGGTAATGATTCGCGCAATACATGTCACATCTACTCGAGGCATTATGCCTGAGCCCTGTTCTACAACTCTATTCTGTTCTCCGTATATACTTAGAAAATATGATTATATCTCCCATTCAAAACGTATCAACGCATTTCTGAGTTAGCAGGTTAAGGCTGCTATTAACCTAACGGTGAGAAGTGAAAGTTTTAGCACCACACTACTGCCTCCTACTATATGGAGTATCATTTAGTGGGCATTGCTATGAAGCTCCTTACATCATCGTTTTCCTTGGCTGTAGAGACCCTATTACTTTAGATAGGTATTATCGTAGAATAAAAGCTTATTCCCTGGACGAGAATATTTCGAAATTCAACGAGATGACAGATAATCACTTTATTTCCCTAATACTCCTATATATCCCTCTATTTACCTCTTTATTAGTGCCACAGGGCGCACGCTCCATCCATTCTGTTTTCCATTAAGATTTTTAATATCTGTTAATTTGAGGAAACATATTTGGAAGACCCTAGTCCAAGCATCTATTTCCATGATTTTTCTGACAGCATCTGATCGGCCGATTGACTTTCAATCCCATTTTTCCAATATTTTCATAGACGATTTTCGAAAGAACAATTAAGCGACATCAAATAAGAAGTAAAAGCCTGAATTTGAACATCCCTTTTCGTTCATAACGATTGAAGTAGGATACTCAATTGACTCTGGTTTCTTCCTTCGATCGTACAATTCATAAACTCATAAATGAGCAAGAAACTGCAATTGATTCCTCTGAATGGCGAGATGAAATACATTTTTGTCAAACATTCCTTAGCTACCATTCCTTCCAATCCCAATTTATATCTTACTTGACCATGTACAATTGTATGTATAATATGGTGTGTATAACCACTGCAACCAGACTTGTAATCTACTTGAAGTGTTTGTGTAATAATAATAAACAATGAGAATAAATCTCTAATATCTAATGTTCCCGTTAATCAGTATTCAGAAAGGGGGAAAACAAAGGAAGAAGACATCCCTATATTCGCTTTATTGGTTTTATAACGGACTCGAAGAACAGACAACCATTCAACCTTGGCCTACATCAGATGCTCACACAATCACAAGCAAAGCGGCCCTTTCTTGAACTTAGACAACTATCGCCAATTCCCTACAAGAGATTAATGATAGAGAATTAAATTTTAAAAGCAGGTATTAAGACGTTTACTTTCCATTTAAAAAAATGGTTTTTATCTACTCTATTAAATTGAAATTGGATTCGCTACATAGATGATTTCAATGGAAAAACGGACTTGAAAATAGTCTGACAGGGCCGGGAATCGAACCCGGGATCTTCCTCTATCCGGGAGAGGAATATACCGGATAGAGGAAGATCCCGGGTTCGATTCCCGGCCCTGTCAGTCTTTTTTCAAGTCTGTTTTTCCTTGGGATTTTTCCTGGGTGCACGCCCTTATGTGCAAAGTACCTTAAAATCCTCGATGATTTCAATGTTTTAGATCCATAACAGCAATACTGGCCATAACGCATTTCTTATTGTTCCAAATTGCTCATAAATAACTTGAGACAGCTTTCAAAATGAAGTCGACCATTTAGTTTTTATAGATGCAGTTTCAAAATCCCTGCCAAATTATGATGTTGAAATTGAAATTAACAAAAGATTGAAAACACAAAGGAGAACTTTGGAAAAAATCTAGATTGATGTAAAAACTTCAAAATCGATTTTTAAATAGAGAAAAATTGAGATAAAATGTGATCAATAACCATTAAGAATGTAGAAGCGGGCGAAGCGAAGGAACCTTGGGTTAATTCAGGCGTAAGTCGAAAATAAGCAGTCATCTAATGGCATGATAAGCCACTTGAAAGATAAAAAAATGCATACGCCGGGATAAAAATAACGAACCAACACACTCTTCGAGGAATATTTCAAAGTTTAGACGGGCGCAGTATACTATATTCTCTTACTAAGAACGTTCTCAATAAAAAAAAAACAATTCTCCATTGAATAAACCCGTTATGCAAAAGTGCATACATTTTTTTCCATGCGAATAAGGTCATCCTCCGCTTTTGTGTTTTCCATAGTCTTTCAGCGGAAATGATTCGAAGCCTAACATTTTCGTTCGAGTTAAAAATATTGAATTTTTTTAGTAATTTGGAAAAGCTTAGTGTCGAGTACGGTTTAAAAATGGTATAAAAAATTATAAGTTTCATTAAAAATTGTTAAGAACGCCGACAAGAGATTTTAGTTGCAGAAAGGTAGTACGAAATCGTAAATTACCTGTTAGGAGGTTTAAAAGAATACACCTTTAATAACGCAAAAATACTCCTAATGCTGTTATCTGCTATCCCATTTAGAAAACCAGTACGTAGTTAATATTTTCCGTAGTTTTAGCATCCCCAAAAAGGGAATGAAGTTAAAACCCAAGGAGGTTGTATGTTTATACCATCAAGTAATTACATTACATTTACAATCGCGGAGGAATAAATGAGCTAAACTTCTGGGAATATTCAAGTACAGTCCTGGCCAAAATTAACGCAGCAACTGCCGTAAGGATCGCTAGGGAGGTGCTGCGTTAATTTTGGCCAGGAGTGTACTTCCAAAAAAAATTCAATAAAATGATAAATAATGACTGAAATAGAAAAATTTCAAGACAATACATAATAACGATATATTTCAGCGGAGGGCAGTCCTTCCATATTTGTTTTAATGTTTCCATCAGATCCCGAAGAATGCCAACATTCTGGGCATGGTTATACTCATTTAGCTCAAAATCAGCGAATGCTATTTCTTTTCTGAAGAATTATTTTCCTAAAGGCTGATTCCTATTTACTGTGATCATCGGTTACACAAAATATGATTACTCAATATACGCAAGATACCGATTTGAGTAATCTTTTGTTGGCTGTCAGAAAGACAGCGCATGGGCGAGAATGAATTCAAGCAAGTCTTTCTGCCTGAAAGAAATGCCAGAGAATAACTTTCACATTCAATAGCACTGAGTTCAGCGATCCCTCTCTGAGCTTGAATTTCACGCCTCAGCGTGGTTCAGATTAAGTTCTTTGTTAAATTTGGCTTCGCCTGAATGGTTTGTAACTGTTTAAATTTCTCCGGTACAGTAAATTCCTAATAACCTTTAACGCCTTGATTGCAATGGCAAAAATTTAATCCAAAACATTTTGAGGTAATTATATAAATGCAGTCGAACTTATTAAGAAACTTACTTCGCTTCAAACCTATTTTAGCCTAATGACAGAGGGAGACGTTATTCCTTTATGGCAATCATGAATTTGACCTTAATTTATACAAAAGTTGTGCAACTATCAAACAGATCAATGTGGTAAATTCCATATTCCCACAAAAGTCATTTTGTTACTTTTTAATTAATTAATACCAAAAAGATGGAGTCTATAAGAGTAAAGTACTTTTAAATTAAATTGGTATATATATTCATCTTCGCCAAAAGAAAAATATATCGCCTATAATAAGAAAAAATTGAGGCTCTGATGCTCGTAATAAAAAAAAGTGACGATGGAGAAAATCGTAATATACTACATTGTAACTACTACAATATCACAACGGATTATTAATTATCTAATGTTCTTAAACATAGTGATATAAGCTAGAATAATAATCTCTTTAATTTAGCTTTGAGCACCTATTTGTGTAGATTGGATCGGATGCCGTTTCCTTACTACTCAACTAGTTACTTTTGAAATATAAGTTTCTTAGAACGACATCAGAAATGATTAACAAACTAGGAAATTACGATTTTTTATAATTTTTAATTACTTTTAGCAGATAAAATACCTCTCAGTTAATCAATATGCATCAAAAATGCGTTTTACTACTTGATATCACTTAAAATATAACAACCAAAACTTATATCAGCATGTCATCTTTTTAGACTTCGTGAATTAAATATTTGTATGAAGCGTATGGAGGAATGATGCTCCTGTCCAGAATACATTCCAAACTTGCGACTCATTCTCTTCTTAATTGCATCTTTAAGAACGTTAATGGTTTGAGAACGTCTCCTTTCTTTGTTTATCGGAAATAACTGTAATTTCCTGGCCATCGACGAGTGAAGAAGTCTCGACAAAACCCGCTCTTTCACCGAAAACAAAAACGATACTCTGACACAGTTTCTCCAAAAATGATAATAAGTGGAACAAACACGCGCTGTCTTCTTCGCAAATGAAGACTATGGGAATTAAACGAGTGAGAACGGCCCTTAAAAGAGCTTCTTGAATCTCGCTGCAGCCAGTTCCAGACGAATGGTTCCTTAATTCGTGACTTAGATCTCCGTGCCGTGTCATGGCTGACAGCTCAAGAGCTAATTCTGCCACTGGGCAGCGAAATAAATTACAAGTGGCATTAGGAGTGGATGAAATCCTGGGAAGTAGTCCTTCAGAATTGCCACGGCAACAAAAATACACCGTGCCATACTCCTTCATAACCACAAATATACTCTCCTGCTTTGGGTGTGGGATGTACAAAGTGCGACCATTTGACTCGTACGCCCATTAAAATTTTTTGGGCAATCTTTCGCGACTTAATGTTTTTTTTTAGAAAAATAAAACCTTGAGCTAACTTCTCGTAGGTGTAGCCCATATTTATAGGGTATATTTATTCCACATGAATATGATTTTACAATCCAATATTATATTAATAATACAATTTTACCATCCAATACCATTTTCCTCATCCTTCTGAGTCCATTTTTTTCGTATAACACTTAGTGAAGCATTCGCCATTTTTTATATTCTTTGACAACGTCTTCGACTAAATTAGTCTTCTCTTAGATTTATTTATTTTTGCATTATTTTATTTATAACGGCAAATTCTTGAAAGTAAATTTGCTTCAATTGATAGAATTCACTTGAATCAGTGTTTTACAATTGATGCCCACTGTAATATGCACTCTGATTTTTTTCTCGGTCAGAGAGCACAATTTCCATACTCTTCATTAGTTAAAGCGGTTTATTTCTAAGTTGAAATTTTCTATCGGTATGTGTTTATCATGATCAATGTATGCAGCTAAATTTTCTACACTCTCTCCTGAAGAATTGCAGTATTATTCCCAAACAATGGCAAATAAAGTTTTGACAATTTCTTTTAACTCTTTCTACAGACACTTTGCTACCCAGTGATATCTCGCATTCGCGTGTGGTCCCTTTGCTTATGCAGCTACACCTTGTATCCCATCTCTACATAAATAATATCTCTCTTATTCTTTTGCAGTCCTTGAAATAATGTATCTGTAATAAAAACCAGGATTATTATATGTTTGGGAGCATGTTATCTTTAATTTCCCCGTTTTCCGCCAATTAGTCAGTTTAAATATAATATCTTGGTTTCTGGAGTTTTATTTTTAGAACTTGTTTGGTAAATCTTACTAGCTTAAATAAAAAACTATGACTAGCATTAAAATGTGAAAACTCTTTGAATTTGTTCACCAAATAAACACGATATAATTTATTGATTTTTGTAATAAATGTCATTTAATTTTCAATGGGTTGGATGTATATATATATTCCAAATATGAATTGACAAAATTATCTCCGTCAAAAACCACAGATAACCTCTTTATTACTGAGGATTATCTTGTCTACTATACCACTAATAAAACTTGTCCCATATGGTTTAGCACATCAATCGTAAGTAGTATAGATCTTATGGATCTGACTGATATTTTCTGCGCGAAATACATACGTACTCTGTCATTGGAAGCTCTTTAGACGTCTCGCACCAAATATTTCATCCGATACAAACAAGCCAACAGGCAGAAAAACGAGAGCTGTACATAAAGATCATGCTTCAACATATGCAACCAGGAAAATATTAACAGCGAGTGACTTTTACTGCAGAAGTAGCGAAGTGGTGGAGACCAAGCCTTCAAATAATACGAAGTATTTTCACCAACACCGCAAACAGCAAACTTCTGACTGACCTACTGCTTATCGAATATTATCACGGGGTATTCGAGATAGGGGAAGGGTTTCTATGAATCTAGTGCCAATGAAGTTGAAGTATAGGAGCAACCATGAGTATCTAAGGTGTTTTATTGGTTCATACAAAAAGTTTTAAAAGTCACGGGGATGAATAATAATTAAATTTAGTAAATACTGAAATATTAAGTCTGAGTTATAGACTGCCCTCTTACATTACCTGTAATGTCTGAACCCTCAAACTGAAAAAAAGTATCCATTAGTTAACATAACAGCATCTCATAGTTCGTTACCCTTAAATACTTGTTCGTACTCTTTTAATAGCTTGTTTGTAGCTTTCTAAGTCTTCTAAAACGTTTATTTCCTTGTTCATTTTCTTATTTTATCATAATTATTTGCAATATTTCTGAATTCACAATTTTTTAATCTAGACATGAGCACCGAAGTATACTTTTCTATGAAAAATGAAAAAAATCTCGGCTGTAACGCTTTTTAAAATAGCCGAACGTGTTTTCTATGTTCCCTAACTAAAATAAATATCAAGACTGAAATAATATCATTTTTGAAAACTATTTTATTGCTAGGAAAGGGTTAAAGGTACTTTGCACATAAGGGCGTGCATCCAGGAAAAATTCCAAGGAAAAATCCGGCCCTGTCAGATTTTTTTCAAGTCTGTTTTTCCTTGGGATTTACTCTACTGCTGTTTCACGAGGTAATTGTTTCTTCATTTGATTTACCTTCACCCTTTATTTTCCATGCATTCTGAAGGCCATAGTTTCCCTCATTTTATATTCCCGCCAATTAAATCTAAAGACATTAATTAGAACTTTCTCAGGAACCACCTGACTTGCAAACCTTCTCTACATAAGTCAAGCAACGAAATCTTAGATCCAGATGTCCAAATAATAAAATGTCGAATGATTCTCTCGGATTTATTTTACCTGTTAGATACCTTCCATCCGTTAATTGCTGAAGCTTGAATAATTACTACTGGAAAAGGCCTTCTCGCTCCCATTCTGTAAAGAGCCCTTCTGATAAATTAGCCGAGTTGTAATTCCACTTATATACTGAATCATTTCAACAGTGCAACTTGATAAAAGTATCACATCACCAATCAAACTGCTCTTCCTTTTGGGTGTATCTCTCTCTAGGCTATTTTACACAGCCGGAAGAAAAAGATTGCGATATTTTCTTATGTGAGCAAATAAATACACAACACCGCGTCACGTAAACAGATTAAAAAACGCTGCGTGATATCGCGATTTCGTTGGAAGTAGCTGCAAAATTCTGCTGCTGATAAATCCCAGAGAATCACATTTGGTGAGCAGATTGAAAGCAAAAAAGGTTTCCTTAAAGAATATCACTACAAAGATGAAAATCCTCGGAAAGACGAATGACGATGGTAATTTTCCACTAAATGGAAGTGAACGTTGTGTTTGGATTCAGACTTTTCATTGTATTCTCAAGCTAAAACGGACTTGAAAAAGGTCTGACAGGGCCGGGAAACGAATCCGGGATCTTCCTCTATCGGAGAGGCTGCCTTAACCCTCTACCTTTCCCTCATATAGCTTTTCATAATACTCGTCCCCAAGTTTTTTGAAGTTATGAAAATGACAAATTTTACGAAAAATTAGTGTAATATTCTATAATTGCAAAAATTTTTCCGTCTTATTGATACTAAATTTCCAACTCCTACATTATAGAATGAAATCCAAGTATATCCGAGATATTTTTCTGTCGCATCACTTTGTCTGAGATTGCTCAGGTTTTCTCACGCACAAATTAAAAACAACACATCAGGGAACACTAGTGATGAATATATACTTTTGGATTTTTAAGTGAGACGAGGGAGCAGATGCTAATCCAAAGCATACCTTCGAAATATTCCGTCTTTCTTGAGAACATCTCTCAGGAATACTAGCGACAATTTCTATGCCAGAGAATTTTGAACTAAGAGTGTTATTTCCCCAAAAATGCTTGACTTCAGAGTTCTCCTTGCATCTTCGATTATTTAAGTGAGCAATATAATACTGCGCGTTTCAATTGGAGGAGATTAGACATTCGAAAACAATGCCGATTTGAATATACTGGTCCTCGATCTCAGAAAGAATCCCAAAGAAAAGGAAAATGAATAACGAGGTCTCAATCTAGCATTTAAAGAACCTGGAAACTGAATTTCCAAGAATCCTCTATGGTCGAGAAGAGGTCACATTAAAAAAAGAACGGGACTTACGCACTTCAGCTCATAATTTTTTGTTCAGTTTTTTTCCCGCAGAAGTCTTATATCGGTGCAGCATGGCCGGTTTTACATTTTGGCGAACATAGACATTAGTCTAAAGCAGGGTTTCCCAAACTTTTTTTGCAATGGAACACTTCGCAAACCTGGGAAGTTTAACGGAACACTAAGCTTATATTCAGGTTAGATAATCCTAATTGTAAAATTTAAAAAATCATTTAATTACAACAAATTATTTATTTGGTAATTATTTTTCAACATAAAACTATAAAATTGTAATAAAAACTTAAAATATGAATCAGTAAAGCATTTAATGTCTTTTATTCTCCAATTCTACATTGACACTCCAAATTGTCGCGGAACACCTATTCAGGTTCAGCGGAACACCGCCGAGGAACATAGTTTGGGAAACTCTGGTCTAAAGGGCGGTAATTTTGATTACTTCTCAAGGAGTTAAATCTGCAGACCATAAAATTGCATCTATGCGTGTCTCTGACTGCACTAGTTACTCATACTGCGATCAAGTTGCAAGCAACCTCAAGAGTAACAATTAATACAAAATGGCCCATAATTTAGAGCGTTTTCCATGCAAGAAAAAATCGCATTGCCATTTCATCCGTATCGAGGATAGGAAATTCGAAATAATTGGTGATGCGTGAGGTCATTGCTCGGTTACTGGGTTCATAATACTCTCGCATCTGACTTTTAGAAGGAAATTCGTGGTCCAGTTCGTGCAGCTGCTCAGTTCCATTATGACTTCCCGTGGTAAGAAACATATTCATGAATCGACTAGCCCTCGATACAATTTCTCCCATTCGTCGCATTTGCAATGACTAACAACAGTTATATAAGACGCAGAGGAACGTCAGTTACATTTCTAATTAACCTTGATCTTGCTTCAAAACTCATCTCATGACTCACAGCAATAGCCACTTATTCTTACATCGCAATATGTCATGCCATATCGAGCATTTTAGTACTTCTTCAAGGGCCTATCAAGCCTGAATATTTCTCGGTATGCCAGGATGTCTGAAACCCAACCCACCGCGTCTCCCTTCCTCATTACCTAGTTCAGATCGACGTTAATCAATTGCTCGCGATATTCGACCTTCGTTTATTGCTGCTCATTTGTTCAGGCGAAGGAATGCAATAAAAAGATCGAACGCCTTTATTCGATGAGTTCATCGAGTGTTTCGGCCGTGGATGAGCTTTATCGTGTCTGAAGGAAACGGAATGATTAGATACGAGTCCCGTTTCCTGTTCTCGACGGAATCGCAGATTACAACACCAACACTCTTCCTCACAGCTACGAAAAATAATAATCTTCCTTTAATAATTATTCCCTGCACCCATCCTTTAAAGCGTACCAACGTTATTGATTGAGGTGTTTGAAAATGTTTTTATTTTTTCTGAAACTTGTTGATTTGAAAACCAAATTGTGGTGTTTTGTGTTTTTATTATGTTTCCTAAATTTGGTAATACTAATTTTCACAGAGTCTCATTTAAGCAAAGGAATAATATTAGGCTCACTTTAGCATAAACATTAAAAGCATTGAAAATATTATTTACTGTAAATTTTACAAAATATTAAATTAAGTTTTTTTTAAACTGTGCTGTTTACACCTAAGGAAAATGCTTTCACAGCTGTAGATCAACAAAACATGATATTTTCATTAAAAACATATTGACACGGTAGATGTTAGGAAAAACAAAACATATTTCTTCGTGGAATTAGGCGAGATTTTGTGATAATCCATAATGGAAAGAAAGTTTTGTGAATTTATTGCAAAAGATCAAAGTTGAATTCGCGTAAACAAAGAAGTCACGAGTGATCAAATATTTGACAATAAATTCGCGATTATATATTGTATATTTATTTAAATCATACCAAAATTACATTTCCCTCTCTTACAAATGATGAATGAAGCGAAAATCACCAAAATCCGTGCTGCTTATTAAAACTGTCTAAATTAGCGTTATTTCGCTAAATCGGCCAAAATTCGCGTTATTTGTTGGTTTTATCGCTTATTGCGAAAAACAAACACCTTCAGTTATTGTATAGCACTTGGAGTGAATACGGTAGCGTTGAACAAAAGGGCAGATAAATTTAACGCAACAGTCTTACCTTTAAAAGTGAACTTCGATATTTTCTGTTTCAAAGGCTATTGTTAACTTTCGCCGTTCAAAACTATTTTGATCAGTGGTAAATTATCCGTACAATCTAAACAAAAGGAACGAGAAACTAAGAGAATGAGCTATGGATTAGTGTTCTTTCTAGGAATGAGGGATTTATTCATTAATAAGTAGTACTCAGTAAGGAGATCTACACATGTGTACAATTAAATACATATTCATTTTTAGTTCATGTTAATATGTATTTGGTGCTCATATTGCCTTAATTTGAGATTCACCTACTAACTTAACTAGGACGAGTGATTTAGATTTCCTCTTTGCTCTTACAATAATAAAAATAAGCTTCTTAATAGTTTTTAATTTAAGACCGTTCTTCCAGAATAAATTAAATAATGCTGCCGTAGAATCTCTTACAAGCAAAATTAGTTCAAAAATCTGATAGTTTCCAAAAAAGCTTGTTTAATATTAGTTTATAAGGTGAGGAAGACACTCCCGGGCTGTGATTAAAGAGCCTAAAAACAAAAGTTTTCTTTTCGGGCTTAAAAACTGCGTGTGGCCATTCACCAATAAATTCTGCGTATCGTTTAAGTTAAGTTAGGCTTATTAAATTTGCTCTTACTAGTGTTGTCCAAGGTGAGGAAACTTAGCACCTTGCTAGTCTTCATTCTCCGAAAAGCTTTATATACAATCCAACACCAAATCTATTAATGAAAATGCATAAGGAAACAATATGGAGTAATATTATAAGCTTGTCTTTAATGAACATTCCTCCTTTTAATGATCTAATATGAGTATCTGAATGTTTTATATCACAAATGGCTAACTCTCATTTTAAAGCCAACATTTCCTCAGAGAAAAAATTACTGTACCTGTATGTGTATTGTTATATTAGCATCATAAAATTCTTTGACGCCTTTGTAAGAAAAAAAAGTCGCGGCAATAGCAAAAACGAATTTTTGACAACATGCCAAATAGACTTGTCGGAGATCTCAAGGCGTTAAGAGTGGCCTGCTTTGCGAAGGTATTACGGACGATATACTTCCCAAAGGTGAGTTTCTACGATTATATATACAAGTACATACGTCGAAAACTGTAAATATTTGCCTTGGTTTATTATTTGCAATATTGGGACTAAATTGGAGAAATAATTCGTTATTCAAAATCGCCAATTCTTATAGGCATCCTAATTTATTCGGCAAATGTAAACTTTAAAAGCAATGATAATCAGTAAAATTTTAAAAGAACCTCTAATCAAAAAGTAAAAAATTGATAAAAAATATATTGCGCGTAAATTATTGAGGAGTTGACAAAGAATACGTTTAATGAATCTTAAGTGATAATAATTCCCAGCCAAAAAACATAATACCAAACATTTCAATCGTATGACTTTCATTGGAGATTATCTCCGGTTCGTTGCCTGCTTCCAATTTATCCACGACAGACGTAAGAAGGTATAATCACGAAATCCAGGAAATTTGTGAAATATTTTGAGACGATGACTCTAATTTCTCATGCAAAGCCAACTCATAACCAGGTTTCGTATTCATCTCTCTCACTTCTAGGGAAAAACAGGCCCATTGTCGTAACGTCTTTTTCATTTTAAAAGGGCGTCATTAGGTCTCTGTTATCGGTAGGACGAGGAGCGGTAAAAGGAAATACGTGGCTTCACTTGACTTGCAGAAATTATTTCGCGTTTTATGGTCTACGCTAGAATTACTAACATACTACAGTTAATGGCTGACTGCGAATGAGTGATAACCTATGTATAGAAAGATTCTACTGCAAACGTAAATGATAGTGACATTAAAGGCTGATCGACGAAGAGTGTGTTCCATTATAAGGTAACTTGCATCTCCGTAGCTTACTATGATGAAACGAGCAATGCTTTTGGAACTTTTCTGCATCCGTGGTTTCTTCGCCAAAAGTAGACCCTCCGAACGAGTTCGCCAGCAGATGAAGTGAAAAGAATCGAGAAGGGCGTGTCTTCGCTGATGCTTTCATATTACGGGTAAAAATTACCGGAAAAAATGAGGGCAGAGCGAATTTGACTTTCCCCTTGATGGCGGGAGCACTAAGTTGTTCATATGCTGCTTTGGCGCTGTCCTGGAAAAGGCAGAATAAGGCCGGTCTTCCTTTGGAAGCGACTACGAGCGACCGAGCGACCAGCGTATTCGGGCGACGTCAGTTTGGGCGACCTACAGGCGATGGGGGTCTTCCACTGTAAGCGACTACCCGCTTCTCGGTCGCTGTAACGGTATTCTAGCTCCAGCGCTCGATTTCGGGACGCTTTCCGCAACGATAAATATTAATTCGTATAAAAAAAATCGCTGAGTTGTAGATATCGTTGATGATACCATTTGAAAACTATTTGCGAGAGCTTTATAACAACACCAATTTTACACTTTTACGTCCACCCATTACTGAAAAAAAGTTTTTTTATAATATCGATAACAACTTTTTATCTAACGATAAGAAGGCACTGAAAATTTTTATTTTAGTTTATAATATGTTTCTTAATATCATCTAAAGTTTTTATTTTGATTGAAGGGATGCTTTATGAGAAACAAAAGCTCAAAGTGAGCAATTAGTGAAAGAGCGCGAAAAAACAGGCACATTTTTCGTTCGTCCTTCAATTAGTACCAAAAGTAATAGTAATAAAAATTTTTGGACAGTGTAGAACAACGCAAAATAAAACACGCAAAATTTTGGTGTATTTGGTTTTCCTGTGGGATCTCTACTTAAGTTTTTATTCAACTCCAAATTCGGGTATCCATAATAGAAAATCTGAGTATTGTATAGCAAACTAGCAGAAGCGCCCGATAATTCTCAACAAGGTGAAACTAGAGAATGAATAAAAACAGTGTAATTTTGTAAAGTAACGCCTGATCATCTAGATTTCATACGTGAAACTAGAGGTTTAAACGCAATAATTTCATAGCAATTTAAAATAGTAGGCAACGTCACGTGTATTATTTTTCTTTACGCAAGTGAAATATAATCGAAGTAATCGAATAGGAAATTAGATTAGCTGGAAATGCACCCCCTGCTATACGCCAACAGATACTCTGTAGAATACATATAATGCAGATATACTCAGCAAAAAGAAAATCAAGTATTTTCTGTAATTTGGTCCATCAGAGACCATTTTCAACATGGTAGGTCATACAGTTGCTTAAATCTTTGGTTAGGAATTTCTCAATTTTCTCCGAGTTCTGAGAGGGAGAGCAATGATAGGAAAGAGTGCAGTAGAACATCAGAGATACTTCGGGGTGGGAAATTCCACCTCGGCCTTCGTTAATCACCCCATGGACGAGGAGGATTTTAACCCTTCGCAGCAAGACTCCGCAAGGGGTCCAAATGAAGAAAGGTGGAACTCTTGGAGACAATGGGGTTTCCTTTAACCCCAGGGCTAACCAAGGAGTTCACACAATTTTTGCGGGAACGCTTGGGAAACTAAAACGTTTTAAGAAGAAGAAATTCCAACACTCAATTCAGTAGCAAACCTTCTACTAATAGCACTTTGTACGCAGTGTCGTGGAGCTCCTCTATTGCTTCCCTTCAAACAAGTTTCTATTTCCTAGAAACTGAACCCTTGCTTTCACCTGGATTTCTCAGTCTATTCATATGGTTCTTACTAGAGACATCCCTTCTCTTGAACCTCGAAATTGGGAGAATTTCTAGTATGAAAATAACGAAGGATTTTGGAATGGCAAAAGAAAGAAACAATTTCATCAAGATTTAACTATAAGATCAATATCTAAGATACAACATTTATGAATGAGTTAAGTTTTCATTTCTTTTTACGATTATATTCATATCGACGATTAATTTTCATACGAGTTCAGTCTTGATTTATTGATAAAAACACAGTTCTACTTATATTCTCGCCCAATTTAGCAGTTGTATCAATGTGATTACTGTCCTCCTACCATTACTATAAAATTGCAATAGGTGGGGAAGTAATATTGTTTATTTTCCTGTTTCAACAAATTTCTTAATTTTACAAAGTCATTGATAACGTTATCGATAGAGCATTACGAAAGTTCGTTTACTTGTAGCCCTCAAAAGATACTTTATATTTTCTTCTAATGCTCCGTTAATGCTCATAATTGTCCTTCGTTTATTTAAAAATGTTTCGTAAACCTTAGGTTTCAATATATTTTTTTCCGTTCAATTCTATTCATATTTCAATCAGTGCCAAAAGTATAACTTTTTGACAGTGATGTATGCAGTAGATATTTGAAATGACTGTAATTTGTCAATGAAACACTCAAAATAAGAGTTATTAATACTTAAAAATACAATTTGTGTAATATTTTGTACTGTTTAAAAATTTCAGTGAGCATATCTTTCCTAGCCATTCACTACGCAACTCTGCTTACGAGCGACTGATTCCAATTCTGTATCAAAGTAATTAAATCTTTGAGGAATTTGTCTATAATATTCTCAAGAGAAGATAATTGAAAATTCATAACACATTTGCAATGGTATTTTGTTCGTGAAATACTCCTCAGTGCGTATACATCATTTTAAGTCATGCACTGCGTAGCGGCGACTACGAGCGACGGATCACATTTCTGTATCAAAGTAATTAAATATTTGAGGAATTTGTCTAAAATATCCTCGAAATAAGAGAATTGAATACTCATAACACATTTGGCATGTTATTTTTTTCTTGAAATACTCCTCAGTGCGTATATATCATTTTAAGTCATGCACTGCATAGCGGCGACTACGAGCGACGGATCCCATTTCAATGGGATCAGTCGCCGGTCGCCGGTGTACGCTCGAATCAAGTCGCCCATAGTCGCCTGCAGTGGACGACGCTCCGTTACTTTCTGTGTATTGGGATTAGTCGCCCGTATACGGCCGTATACGCGTCGCTCGTAGTCGCTTCCAAAGGAAGACCGGCCTAAAGCGCCGTCGACTAGGCCAAGGACGTACGGTTCCGCCCGGAAAAACTCTACCCGAGGTCAATGCCAATGTCTGCAGCCACGTAAAAGCACATTTCGTTGTCGGCACGTTCGGTTAAGGAAACGCGACTGGTTTTACTTTTGTCGTTTATTGAATTGCGTGATTACAGAGGTCTGTGACCCCTCGAGGGGAAAGCGAGTCTATTGATTAATGATTTAGATACGGGCTTTTACAAGCGTCGTCATACAGTGGTTTTTGACCTGCCTCATAAGAAATAGACCATTTAATGAACCATTTACGAAATAGATTCCCAAAAAACTTGGATATCTTCATCTAGGATAACAATTTTATAAAACAATGATACATTCTGAGCATCCTGCATAGGATTAAAATTTACCGCTCGAAATTAAAAGTTCAACGCTCACTTAAATAAGAAATAAAATCATTTCTAGGGCGTTTAGGCTTTAAAAATTTCCTCCCCACGTTAAAATGTTTCATCAATTTATTATTGGTAAGATTAATTCATTTTTGGGGGTTGTGGGTGGTTTAAAAGCAGTGATTAATGAGATTTCAATCTAAAATAATCACTGCCTTCACTTCATGATACGACTATTTCAATATTATACGCTGGAAGAGTTTATTTTTATGAGTTCGGGTTTGTTTAGAGAAGTTAATTTCATGTAAAACTTAGATGAATGTACTTCATCATAATCGGTTACCTTTTCTAATCTGGCCTACAATTCTATGTAAGAACCCTGAAAGCCGCCTTTCGGGGTGTGGCAGGGGGTGTAGGCACCAAATTAATTCAAATTTAAATTTAATATAAAATGTAATTTTATTTTGCAAAGAGTTTGGTCGAGAAGAATGTGACTTATGTCTCGATAAAGGTATAATATAATACAGTCTAACAGTGAATCAATCAAATAGAGAATTATTTTTTCTGCAGTCATTGCTGTTGTATTATTAAAAGAACTTAAATGACTGTCAATAGTATCAAAAAGCGATATCAAGCGATACAGCAAACGATTTTTCAAATATTAGTTAAGTTAAATGTAGAGTTTCTCTTTAAAAACAAGTTGGGATTAGGTTACTGACCGCTGAAAATTATCTGTTTACTCTCAGAGTTAACTTTACCGTAAGCACACGTTGATTAACACTATCAGGAAACAGTTATCATCTTATAAACCTGCTCTTGATGCATCAGAGACTTTCATTTCCCATGAAAACCAGCTCAGGAAATTTCCCTACTTTTCAAAAACCTGAGAAAATGATTTACATATTGAACATTTTGTCCGAAATCAAAGCTGTGGAAGACCAGCAATGAATTCTTCTCCCGTTCCGAATATATGCATTCTCCCTGCAGCAGGCCAAATTAGAGGATATGCTCACTTATTAGGCTCAAAAATACCAGAAAAAGTGAAAGGTCCAACACCCTCTGAGATTCGCGAAGAGATTGAAAGAGAGAGATTGAGTCGAAAAGAGAAAACTGGACCCAGAAGCTGGAGCATCTGAGGATGCTCTGCGACTCTGGGAAACCACAAGAAGCATTCTGAGAAAACATACTAAAGTCTAATTTTGGCCAATGGCAACATTAACCATTAGTGGAGACAGTTTATGTTGCGGGAACCATATGCTCATATGATGGCCCCGATGTGGATTTTAGGTCAACGCTAGTGAAAAGAACATAAAAGAGCCCTCATTTGGAAGAATACTTTGACCCCATTGTTGTCCTTCGGGGAAAGTTAGTTTTTTATATGAGATCCCCAATTCGGGACGTTGACCAACAGAAAGCTGCATTTCTTGAGAAAATATCAAACAAGGGGTTGTGATTCTTTTGCTTCCTTCCCACGTTACAATATAAAAAGAACTTGTTGGAATGATCTTCAATGGAAAAGCTGTGGAGCAGGTTTAACGAGCTTCATCGTTTATTTCATTGGTATTTCCAGAATTTGAATCAGCTAAAGTATTCCCTTGTTAAAGAAAATTTACACGAGGAAATTACAAATATTTTAGGAAATATACACAAGAAAAAGTATTAATACGTGGTATAAATGAGGGTGACCAAATTTAAAGCGAGTATAATAAGGTATTATAATGCTATCTGCACTAGAATGAAATAAGAATTGTATTTACTCCTGCAGGGAGCATTATAAAGCCTTATTATACATGTTTCGCTGTAAATATAAGATAAATTGGTTATATAGATTTTTTTAAGCCTTCATATTTCAATAATAAGGGATTTTCGGTCAACTGTAAGTTACGAAGCTTGCGATGTATTTTACTAAATAATATTTATGACTCAAGACGCTTTTACAAGAAATAATTTTTCCATGCATGGTTTATGGTTGATAGAAGAGATGATCTAGTTAACATCGCGAAATTAATGGAGTCTGCATTTTAGATGTGAAGACGTGTTGCATTACGTTGCTCTGATAGAAAGAACTAATACCTTCGCACACTAAAATATGAAATTATGTAGAAATTCATATATGTGTTAGCAATTATGACTTCAAAACTGAAATGGTATTCCTTACTTAACATTTTAATCTCCCTATAAGTAAGATTTACTAATATCACTTCGACAAAATCCATGTATCTCTGAATTAACTAAAATCTCCATTGGAAAATTGTCGATGCTTACTTATTTATGCTGCACTCTTTCGCTATAGAGCACGAAATAAACTCATGCACGAGCACTAATTTCGTCCTGGTCACTCGCGTGCTCAAACTGAGCATATTAGATTACTTTGAGCATTTTTGAAACAGCACACAAGAATAATTATATCTATTAAGGTCATACAACATATTTAATATAATACACTCTTATATTATAAAATTAAATTAATGAAAACAAATCTTTTCTATCATATATGAGTGTTCGTTTATGAATACAAAAGTAAATTTGAAACTCATGATGAGACACTTCGTTTAGAAGTTATAATAAGTATCATTAAGGAAATCCTTACCATTCTCTAACCTCGGGAAAATGCTTCGTCTGCATTCGAGCAAATGTGATCGGAGAATGAAAAAAATGAAGTCTCCATAGCATAGAGAATTCTCGTGACAACGGAATTTTCCGTTGCATCACTTTTTCGCTCCGTTCTATCGATTCCAATTCTCGCTACTTTGCCGTCACTAGGAGAGTAAATTTAGGATGAAATCGGCTGTACCATATGAGGAGAAATTCGCCGAAAACACCTTCAAATGTACATCTTTATACTCCTCTAGGCGCCCTTTTGAAGTGGCAGTATGCCGGATCTTTAACAGGGGTTATGTGAATCGTTAAACTTCTTTTCCTAGTCAATTACTGTCTTCTTTCGTTTGCGTAAATCACACATATTTGAGACCTCTCTTCCTCAAATACATTTTCAATCTTTCTCGCAGCATAAGATTCTAAAACTTAAATTGGGAGACATACCATGGCTCGTACAGCTTCTTCCAAGAATGTACAGCAGGTTTACCTCGATTATTTACCTAATATTATATAACTAAGTAGTAACCATATTTTTCGTAACCTATCGCGGAAATAGTTCCTCGTAAAGTGTGTTAGTGTACGTAGATCCCTATGTATTAAATGTAACTATGACCCCATCTAATCATCAATAAAAACTCATTTAAAGAAAGAAAAATAAAAGAAGGCTAAAGTATCCAATTTTGTTATAAAAGGATATCATTAATCATCATTGAAAACGAAGTAAGTGCATAATGGCTTTTATTCTTCTGATGAACAAATTAAGAAATGGGATTAAAGTCATTATCCTTGTTAGAGAAATTGCCAGTGATAATTGTGAGGAAGATGAGTGAGAAATTTCACGATGGGAATTCTACTCATCTTAACAATGGAGTCCCTTATCCCACCGTGTTCCTCAAGTATCACTACGTCTATGACGACATAGCACGCGTGCTTGGGGATTTCTGCTTGGCCTTTGAGTGGAAATGAAAAGCAAATTTAAACGATCGGACGATTTCGATAGTTTCGATAATCTAAATATTAAACTTAACCTTCAAATACAATCTCATTCCACTTCGACGTTTTACTTCATTTATTAGAGCACATTGAGTCTAAAGACAGTTATCATTTTACATTTTTTTTAGATTTTTCAAAGAACTAACCTGTCATTCCGAGGTTTCGTTAAGCAGGAGTTCGTGAAGCTATACCCATAACTTAAATTCCCTGATCAACTTTAGTTTCGATCTCCTTTTCTGAAACGAAGCAATGCGTTGGAGATGCTGTCCTTTTTGATAGTGTACACATAGGTAATATCGTAACTACATTGGAAAGTTCGTAATAAATTTTCAAACATCTGTTACGCAATTTATAGTGAAATAAATTTACAAGGCATTTTCTATGTAAATAAGTGAATGCAAGAGCCTATGCCAAAATCTGAGCAATTATACAATATAAATTGGGTAACTGATGTTTGAAAATTTATCACGAACTTACCAATGTCACGAAATTACCGATGTTTACCATGACTTGCTAAAAATGAGGAACTGTGATAGATGAAATCTTTCGGGTAATTTCAAACTTCAAACTGCGGAGGCGTGCACATCGTATATAGTTCGCGTGATGGCATGAGCCGTAATAATCGCTGCCTGAGATAATTAAAGCTTTCCGCAAGAGCGTACGACCTTGTTACACGCCCGCTGCAATCCTTCCGATGTACTTAAACCGCACTTTGAGTCTTTATCGCCCTCTTTCTCAAGTGGCGCATTCCTTCGCTTAAACACGGACAAATTTCCTCTAATTTCTTATTAAACCCCCTCTAATAGCTTGCGAACACATCTTCCTTATCGCTGTAACAATAGCGGCTCAAACGGCCTCGATGATGTTTGTGTAGTTCCACAATCTGTGTAATACCCTTCCGCCGATAGCTCTTCATCCCAAACTTCCGGTCATCGGACCTTTCGAATTTGTACCACAAGTTTAACCCATCCATCCTTAAATGGCAGCTCTCAGTGGTTATATAAATTCGCTCGCCCGCAGTTGCCAATTCTTCGGCTCTATACCTTCGTTGTCTTAAGTTTAGAATCTTTTTGAAATCTATTGCTCCTCTCAGAAACACAACTTGGTGTTTTCCTTCTAGTCTAGATGTTTCTGTTTCTTGTATTAGGTCTTAAAAGGTGGCATTTATTGAATCCATGTGTTATTTAACTCCTCGCTCTATTCTAGTCATCAAAACTTGGAGCTTTTCCATTGGAGAGGATCATTTTAGAATGTTAATGAGTTTACTGTATTTTTTAAAGATATTCCTTGACAAATATCTCACATTTTCTGCTCTCGCAGCTTTCCTGATAAGCAAATTCTCGATAAGTACGAAAGATTCAGTTCACAGATCTAAATTATTCAAAGATTTTATGATGGATTGAAAGAAATGAAATGCTCTAACGTTGATTGAAACAGAGTAGGACCAGGGCCGAGTACAGCATTTGTTAACAACAATGTTTATGCCCCAGAATGTTAAATATATCTTAAAATACCCGCATTTCATTTACGCAATGAATTTCAATGATAGAAAATATTTCTAATGACTAATAGAATTAAATAAAGCAAATCTAGTAGGGCCAAGTCCAAAGTTACTGTTGTGAAAACCGGTCGTTTCAATGATAGATAGTATTTCTAATGAATAATAGAATTAAATAAAGCAATTCTAGTAGGGCCAAGTCCAAAGTTACGGTTGCGAAAACGGGTCGTAACCAAAAAACTTATCGAGGAAACAATAAAGTCCTTTAATTCGGTAAGGCGTTCCACGATAAAATGCTGGTTAATATATACTAATAACGTGTATTATGGTGCAATAAATATATATTTGTGATATTGCATAGTAAAAGTTAGACGATTAACTTTATAATAAGTTAAATACATTACGCAAGGATTCTAGAAATTGTTTTTGTCTACGATTAACCGTTCCAGTTATATGAAAGAAGATACCACAAGATATTTGACGGAAAGCAAAGCGGCTATGAAAATTTGATCAGAAAAAAATATTTAGAAACCACAGTGATAATGAAAAAAGTATTTTGAGGAAGCAAACATATTATTTCTCGCAGCGCAGATAAAGACAACTAAGAGAATGAAGGAAGGAAAGAAACAATTCTTAACTCAGAAATCTTACTGATAATATGTTAAACAGTAACAGCTCGATTGAGTAGCTCATTGGCAATCGATTCATGAGAGTCAACATTCCTTCAATAATTTTATTTACAAAGGGAATGAAAACAAGTCCAGCAAAACATTCAAAAGGATTAGAAATATGCTTTTTAAAAGGTGCGTAATATTTTGACTCGAATTTTTACAACCAAATTATTATATATATATATATAATAATTTGATAGCAAGTTGATATCACGTCAGTAGAGGATATTCCCAAAGAAAATTCCAGAGACGCAAATTTGCGAAATCTCGCCACAAACCTCACTTCCGTTTCCTTTCCTGACGTTACAGACACTCCAATTCGTTGTCGACATAAATTGAAAAGAGATATTATGAATCCAAAGAGTTTCTCTTGAATCTTAAATCCGAAATTTGCGAAAGAAATTGCATTTTCTAAAATACTGGCGAAGAGATAGTAATCCAACAGTTTGAACGATAACTCTAAAATCAAACGTTTGCATTCGTTCAGAGTTTGTAGCGATGTGAACTATCGTATGCATTCGGGAGACGAAATAAACATGTAATTTTATGAGCTAGCACATCCGAAAAACAGACGTTACCAACTTTTTTCTAAAAACCGAAACTTATGGCTTGAAATATAAGTTAGCATTTAAAATTCGGGAAACCGTGTATCTGTGAAATCTTTCCTCTACGTATAGCAATTATTGAAATCAGCTAATCGAAAACTTTGCAAGATGAACCGACTTCGGCAGCATTATAGATTATCCTGGTTCTGGGAAGGGACTATTTTTCAGTTCCTCTAATTAGATTTATATCATGAAAAATGAGTGAAAGGTTTTTAATATATCTCTTTTTTCCCATGGATGTCAAAGCAAGTGAAATTCAACGGTGGGATTGGTTACTTTTCAGGTTTTAGGAGAGTAAACATAACAGTTTTTAACAGAAAAATATGGCGCAGTCTTAAGATATATTAGCCATATTTTAGCAGCGTCAGTAACATCGAAAATATTTTCGATTTCCTTGCCGCTCATGGTCATACTTTGCTCTTAATCACATCAGAATTACCTATTGAGGTATAAGAAATTACTTACACACCTCCATCCCAATCCCTCACTTTTGACACTTGCCGCTACGAGCGAACATTCGAATTTCCTTGAGATCTCTTTGAATGCAAAATCATCAACGCGTACGCTCATATTTCCTGGCATCTAGATAAATTATAATTAAATTCGGATAGCTGCGTCGAGGAAAATGTGTTTCTCAAACATCTCTGAATGAAATTTCGATAAAGTATGGAATGAAGCATTTCCTCGTATTTGAAGTTTCTCAACTCACGTACTACGACGCAGGTGTATGAAATGCTGGAGATAAAACCTCATCCCAGAATTCGAGAAGGTGAAACATAAGACAGAAACGACTGCTAATGACTGCTATGATAGATACTCGTTGTTATGACGATCGTTGAAGCAGGTTGGGCATCCTAGGCGGAAAGGAGGTTAGAAGCTGCGATGCGGTTGTTAAAAAATTCAAAGAAATTACTTTTACGGAAGACGTAATAAGTATTATGTGACCTCCCTGCCATCTCGTCCGATCCGAGAAGAACGTTTAATGCGAGAGATATTGGTTGATGGCATGGTGTACACGCCAAGTCGATAGGCGGTTTGCTGAGCATGAAATATATGTATGTATGTATGTATGTATGTATGTATGTATGTATGTACATGTAACTCAGTTCTAATAGGGAATGACTTAACTTTTTTGATCTCCAGCTCTGGTTTTTTATGATATTAGTATATTATAGCATAGTATATTATATCTGTAGTCATCTCATCTTCTGGTATACTGCCTGTTGGCAGGTCACATACACGACAACTGTTTCCACTTAATCCTGTCCCGGGCCTCTTCTTTGGTCTTCTTGTATAATCCTCTCTTCACCTCATCTATTAACTTTAGCTTTCTTCTTCCTCTTCTCTTTTCTCCTTCCACCGTTCCTTCAATGGCTGTAGTTAGAATCCCCTTCCCTCTTACAATATGTTCGATCCAGCTTCATTTTCTTTTCTGTATTGTGCGGAGTAAAGTTTTTTCCTCCCTAACTCTTCTTATCACTTCATCATTACTTATTCTATCCACCCATCTTATTCTCTCCATCTTCCTCCACACTCACAATTCAAAAGCATCAATCCTATCCTTTTCTTTCCTCCCCAAGGTCCATGTTTCGCACCCATATAACATAACGCTCCATACATAACATTTCACCAATCTCTTCCTCAGTTCTAGATTAATACTACTGCAAAGCACATTTCTCGTCTTATAAAAGGCTAGTAGACTTCTGTAGTAGACCTCTCATATTTAATGTCGCTATCTTTTTCTGGTGCAGTATAAGAAAGAGACGCATGTCTGCCATTGCAATAGTTTGAATCGGAATTCAAATAAGATGATTTTCTAATGTACCGTTTGAGTTGGTGATGTAATATTTAGTACGTTATGGAGGCCGCAATGAGCACGCCTTGGCGCAAGACTTCTATTGCATCATTTTATTGTGGAAGCGACAGATAATGGAAAACGAGGTGACGTAGCTGAAGTTGATCATCACTCGATGTTCGAAATTGCGTTATGTGCTGGGAGAAAAGAAATTGCATTTCATGTAAGAATCAAACGACCGAGTATAATTTTATGCTAGGAAGATAGAAATGCATGTCATAGATGACCCACAGAGAAAAACCCTATGATGAAAGCAAGTATTTTTCAAATTATTAACATGATTGAAGAAAATGTAATCCCTGGAAAATAAGCTAACTGAAATTTTAAATCCGATACTCTATATGGTTGTAAATACATAAAGTGGTTAACGACGGCCTTAGTTAACGATGGACTTGGTTAACGACGAGTTGCTGTAACCAAAATATATCTTGGGTAACGACGTAGGATTTGGCTTACGACGCCTCGTCGATTGATCTTTCCGGAGTTTCACGTGTTTCCGCACGTCTATTTATAATCACTATATTATAAACTAATATTTGGTGTACGTTACGATGTTACATCATAAAAACATACTGAATAGCAGCTAGCGGAGAGTATTAAAAATAGTTCAATGCTAAATTGTAGCTAATTCACATAGGCGCATGTTGTCTTACCGGAGTTAAATCGGTAAATATTATAAGTTTTGCTTCCAATAACTGGGGTGCGTCCTCGACGCCGGGAAATACGGTAATCCATTACCATAATTATACCTGTGGAAAATCGCGCCTTGGATAACGACGGTTTTGGTTAACGACGATTATCCTGGAACGGATTAGCGTCGTTAACCAAGGTACCACTGTATTTATAGATAAGACTTCACTGGTTCATACATATTCATGAAAATTTCGCAGAAATTTGACGAATGAAATCCAGATATTAAATAAGTATTTTACGCATCTTCAGATGTTAGATAGTAAAATCTTGGAAAATTTTGCGTAAACGTAGTTAAAATTGAGAATTTTCTCCGTGTGAGATGGAATATTATATCCACGAGGTGGTATTGATTGCGTATGGATATTGATGGAGATTTTAATCAGAACATGTAACTAGATCATTGTGAAAATCAATTGAATTATAGAGGGATAAAGCAAACCATTAAGGTATGGAATGTAATATATTTTCACTGTCATCTCTAGTTCATAAAAGTAATAAACAAATAACATCGTAAGTTGGGAGAAATACTCAAACAGAAATAGCTTTGAGTAAAGGCCGGAATAAAAAATGACGGTAAATGCATATATTAGAAGAAAATGCTAGCAAAAGTGTCGCCACCATGGAAACTGATATCTGAAAAACACCGGAAATCAATTTAATTGGAGATAAAACATCCGAAGAGGAAACGAGGAAGAGAAAAAGGCTGTGCAATTATGGAAAAAATGAGTAAATTTAGGAAGTAATGGCCTTCTGGAAGAGAAATAATGGAGAGAATATATTCAAATGGAAATTATATAAATGTATTTCAAAAGCAAATAGCTTCTGTGGGGAAATTTTGAGTTGAATATCATTCTAAAAAAATACAAAATGAATTATCCTCAGGATGATGTCAGAGGAGTTTTCCACCGCATGTCAGTGGAGATATAACCAAGGCTTATCGTAAATTTCCGTTTTCGGGACGTTTTGTGTTTGGGAATTGCCACTACACTTACACAATACATTCAATGAACTGGTCTTTCGGAAAGAAGACCTCCTTGCGAAAAATATCTACCATATACATATTTATTCTAATTTTAGCAAGTAGCTAATACAAAGAGACATATAAATGCCTTAACAGAACATTTAAAATATGTAATCTCGTGCAATCAGCTCATCCACACCTGCCGTCCATCAAATACCTTTTCACTTTATCAACAAACATATATACATCGGGAGCCTCCCTGATACATTTTGGCAAAGCATTGTACAATTCTACTCCTTTTACAAATCCACTTCTTCTAGTACTCCTTTTGTGTGTACTCCTGATATGCAAGTTGTCCTTTGTACGAGTATTATGGTAGTGAACATCACAGTTCTTGACAAGATAGCTGTCAAAATATTTGGGCAAATCGTTTTTTTTATTTATATAGAAATGTATATGTTGACAATAAAATATACTCTGTACAACTAAGTAACCCTAAAACTGTTAACATATTTTTAACACTAGTATATCTATCACAGTTCATAACAGCTCTCATTGCCATATACTCTGCACCACTTGTATCCTACCTATATCACTTTGGTTAGCTAAAAATAATTCTGTTGAACAATATACTAAATGTGGACGAATAATACAAACAATTATTTTTGAGCTATCAGCAACGACTAATGACAAACTAGTAGATACACCGACATTTAGTATTAGATCTAACCTAAGTATTTGATTTAAGTCAGATAGAGAAAGATTAGATTATATTTAGGTATTAAACTAGATTAGATTTAAACTCACTGAGAGGAATAACTGAAATTTATCTAATACCACAAATATATAAAGAATTTTTAACTCAAAGATTGAGGAGAAGAACTAGCAAAGGTTAAGGTCAGCGAGAGGGAACCCAATGGCAACAAATAGCATCTTTCGCATGACCTCGAAAAAAGTTCTTTCGATTGCTTCCTCGTATTCCTGGTGCGTAGATTCAATTTGAGAACAAAAATTTCTGATGCTTCAATTTGAAACACCCCTAAGTGTGGCTATTTAATTAATCTCCTCTGAAAACATTCTCCGAAATTCTTCCATTTATGCGTACAAAACCATGAAGGTTGTTAACACCATTTCTAGCTCAAGTTCTCTTCCTAATTGGAAGTCAATTGATTGCGTAAAAAACTTTGATTTAAACCTATAAAGAATTTTGCTATGCTCAGAAGTGAAATTGAACTTTTATAATAATTTAATTACTTGATATGTGTCAAGCCATATGCTAAATAAATAATTTTTCCAAATTCAAAAATCGTTTTGACGAAAGGATACATACTCGTGAATTACTTCACACGAAATAATAGCAGGGAAAGCAGTAGAAACCCAAGCGTTTTGACCGTACGTAAGATTCACATATGAGCTAACACTTATTGGAAGCTAGTCTGAGAAATGCTGAATACGGTCTTTAAAATTTCCGTCGGCTAAAGTCAAAGAAAACAAAGACATGGATGACGCAAGGAGTGTTTTCAAACCCCTTGCCACACTAGCACCACTGCCATCACAATTAGCTGAAAAGTGTAACTTAATAACACTAGTAATAGGACTGTTAGATTGTTTCTTGAAGCGCAACGAAGACTTTTTCTCTTTGAAGATTCTGCCCATCCGTTGAGCCTTCACACTCACGTAAAACAAGCCGCTTCGCTTCAGCTTCCCCTTCCGTGCTAACGTGTGTGTACTAACAACGTCATCTGTATTTTGTTTGGCGTGCATAAATATTTGGAATATTTTCATTTCCTTGTTTTCTTTCCTGCCTTTCCCGCAATATTTCCATGTATTCATTTGTTTTAAACGCAGTTAGGAGTTGGGATGCTACCAATTGTTTTAAACCTGAGAATTTATAATCGATATGTCCTGACTGTACTTCGTGGAACGACATCTTAGGTTTAAAGAGAAAACTTCGTAATTTCCACAATAAAATAAAAATTTATTGTGGAAATTACGAAGTTTATTCTTTCAACCTGAGAATCTCTTATAAAATTTGGCTATTCTTCGTGAAAAATGTCCCGCACAAATGTAGCCTCTTTCCCCAACAATCTCTATTTATTTTAATACGATTTGCTCAAATTTAAAACAAGATATTCGTGTCATAATTTGCATTTCCGTTTCTGGGACAGGAAAGGAAGAAGTACAAATTTTAGTGTAAATACCTGCTCAGAAAAGTAACACAGTAGAAGGGGAAAAAAGTTGGGTTTTGAGGAAAAAAGAGGTGGAAAATTGTGAGAATAAATGATTATTGTGAAACAGAGGAAATGAAGCCTTTGAATTTCCTATGGGCACACATCGCTGCCTTGTATCCTGCAGAAGAAGTGGAATCGTTCTCTCAGAAATGGAAAACCTTTTGTCACCATAATTGCTAAATTGCTCATCTTAATGATCAAGTTCCCATTACTATGGGAGTAGTAAAAGATGCATCAAAATAGACAAAATTTCGAAATCAAAGTTTGGAAAGATGCTAGAGGACTCCCGTTAGTAGCAATCTCCGACACCGTTCTGTAACAGCTGTAACAGATTATCACTTCCAGACCATGAAGCATTAGCAATTCTAATTGGCCATCAATGGACTTCAGAAGATCAGTCCCATTACCTCCATATCCCAGGCTATAAGCAGTTAGCAGGGAAACATTTTAAATTGACTTCGGAAGAGAAAGATGAAAAAACAATCCCAAAAACCGTCGAAATATTTCCATTCGTATTCAACAGCACACCTTTTCAGTCAAAATTCAACCATTTCGCCATATCTAATTCGCCAATAGAAGATTTAAATCAGCGTTCGTCACGCAGAATTTGATTATTTTTGCATTTAAAGTAATCGAATTTACGGTTAAAAATATAGTCTTGTCTAAAAAAAGACTTGTCTTGCCGTAATTTATTCAAAGTTTGGCTCTAGACCTGATATCTGAGCTTGAATAACAAGATTGCTTGAATAACAAGATTTATTCACAATAATCAATTCCACTTTACATCTGTTTATACGCTGAATTTTAGCCTATATTAATATAAATAATATATATACCGTACATCGTGAAAGGAAGAAACAAGGCCGAAAGTGAGCACTTGAATGTTCTCCCTTTGTGTCTGACTGATTCTCGAAGTCCTTAAGGACATTTCAGACTAAATACAGCCCAAAATTACAGCCGTTTCATTCACGATTTATATTTACTCTCTATTTAAATTCAAAGAATAAGTGTCTGTAAATGTTAATCATACATTCGTTTCACTGAGTTTCATGTGCCCCAAAACTTAAATTCTGGGACTACCCTGTTAAGTCAAGCTATCATAAAAATTATTAGTCAGCATAATACCATAATTGGTATAAGGAAGTTCTGTAAAATATTTTTATTATATATATGAGCTAAAAACATGTTTGGGAATGGCAAAAATCTAACTAACTATTCTTCCTTTCTGTGATGCCATTTCTAAATTCTACATTTTACTTTGAATAGAGAAAACTTTCCACATCAAGACACCCATTTATAACATTAGCAACCTTCATTGCTTTTTAGTAAACATATAACTAAAAGGCCAAATTTTGGCTAGAAAATAACCTCTTTTTTAAAAAAGGTTCCTGTAATTGATTTTGAGTCAGTGACTGCGGATGAACCTTATGTATCATTCATCGCCATTGAGGAATGAGGAGATAAAAACTTTCTTCTCACTGTAAATATTACATCAAAGTATTTATCATTTGCCTGCTTTTGCATTCGCACTCGATACGCCCGGGATGTCCTCCGGCGAAGTCGCAACGAAGCAAATTCAGCAAAGTCGCTTCTCGTCTTAAAGCCTGCGAGGCGAAATCTGAGCAATGATGTAGCAATAGCAGCAATGCTGTCATATGCACCTTATGTATGTCGCATCTGCATTTATGATTCCACTTGTGCCAAATGTTTGGATTAAAATGAGGATTATGCGAAGAATTGCTGGACTAAATCTTGACAATGATGCAAGAAGTCGGTCTTTTGCTGTGCTAATTATTCCGCTTTTCGCGTTTTAATTCTGTGCCATTAAATATTACTAGAATTATTTATGTATACATTTTCACGCGTTGGAAAACAAATATGAAACAAGTATAAATATAACGCAATAAGTAAAATATGAATTCAATAAGATTAGCTGTACTTGTACCTGGATTGATTCGAATAATATTAAACTTTTAGTGATTTTCATGGACTACTTTTATAGCCATAGTGGCAAATATCATTTTAATTATTACACCTCGTTTTACTAAGATGAATACAAATAAAAGTATTACGATGGTTGGCGATTTGCCTCTAAACAACCGTAATGCGGCTATTTTATTCAAGAACACGGATTATTATGATCTTTCTCTTCAAATACACATAAAAACTATGACATTACGGAAATGCAGCATAAGGAATGCCTGCAAAAAATTAGACTGATCAGGAGGATTTTATTATAAACAGTAAAATCTTCAAGGTTAAGTTTTTCTAATCATTTATTGGCGGTAAGAATTGATGTCCATAATTTTAGGAAATGGAACCTAAATATGGTTCGGAAAAGATAGGCCGATAAAACTGCGTAAAAGCAGCAGATCTATGATGCAGTGAATATAGTTTGTTGTTTATGTTTCTATAGCAAAGATACGTGAATACGGTGTTGCTTCAAACGAAAATAACTCGGACGGATCGTTTGCCAAATGATTTTTTCCACTGGTTTTGAAATTACAAAATACATATGAACACATCCAAATACCTACAGCAACGTTAAGAAGTAAGCAAGGATTGGCAGCAACTATGTTTTGTCACCTTTAATTTTTTTGCATACGCGCACAAGTGCTTTCCCCCAGGTCGGACTTCATGGAGTAAACGACGGAAGAGACCGCATACAACGCGCATCAATGACGGAGAGGCCGTTTAATTTATTCATTTACCGGTGCCCTCATAAACATCTATTTGTGGGACAGTTGGAGGAGGAGTTACTTAAAAAGTAACATTGGAAAAACGCAGCCATGCCCTAATCGGGAAAAATATACCTTTGCGTCTGGACTCGATACTAACTAACCATTCTGCAATCGAGGTCGGCTGATTAATATTTATTTATTAATATTTGAAGCTGATTCTCCAAATTCCGTTCATTAATTGCCTGGAAGTAATTAAATAGATCAGAAAAACACTAAGAAATACCATGTACGCTCATGTGTAAGTCGACCTTGAATTACAAAATGTCTACGTAAAAAACGTACGTACAATTTCTCTTACAGAAACGTACAATTTCCGTTGTAGATGATAATGATCGATTTATTGAAATAAATGGCCCATTGCTTCAAAACCACCCTAGGTTTTATAAGAAGGTAAAAGCAGTTATTTGAAGCCATAATTCGGGGCCGAATTTATTACCGAGATCGACCTAGACAGGGTAATACATAATTACTAAGGATTATTTTACAAGTCCTCTGTATGCTTACCGGATTAGGAAAAGAATCCTCGTGGGTTAAGAGCCTAAGAGCGTATTTTCTTCCCTAATCGTGCAGGAAAAGGGTTTTCTTTGTGTGATTTGCTCCTTGATACGACTAAGAGCTTCTGCGTTATTTATTAATTATAGGTACATATAAATTCAGCTTACATTCAAATCAGCCAAAAGAAAAATTTATCCCGGAAAATAATCATGAACGGAATCTGTGTTTCACGGATATCTCTGAAGCCAATCGTACGCGCATCCACCAAAACATCGTTGGCCAAAACGGAGAACAGCAAAAAAAACTTTCTTGTCCGATATATCTTTGAGCAGGGCAATTCGTTAGATCAGGTATCGCTGTTTAATTATAACATGGAGGTAGTACGTGAATACCATTCGCCCTTTACAAGGGAGTCGCCTATTTAATCACAAAGAACTGGATACTAATTGACTCGAGCATAAGCCTAGAGTGGGAAATGCAACAGCTACTGGTAAATTTCAAGATAGATCCCAATAAAGCTACAGTTATTGAGACGTCAGTAGGTTAAAATATTTTTAATATTTCAAAGAGAAACGGTAGCTAATTGACAAGAAATTGCTTGAGTAATTGAGAAACTAACTAGTCGACTTTTGGCTATGGCAGACTTTTTCCACCGGAGAACAGGTAAGTGGGACCCTCACTCGAGTATAAGCCGAGGGGAACAATTCAGCATAAAAATTGTGCTGAAAAACTCGGCTTATACACGAGTATATACTGCAGATAAATGCTTCAGTTGGATAGACTTACAACTCCTCCACTCTCGCTGCAAGCGATCCCGTCCTCATCAAGCGAGTTCTAATTAACCTGCGCTTACGCAAAAATCGTCCGCAGGCGGTTCATTTCCAACATCGACGGCAGCAGCCTTGTTTTTCGGATCGCTCGAGTCGCTGTCGTAATCGTGGTCATTCTCCACTTGAACAGAGCTTCCTCTCGCGGTTTGCTGACGTCACATCCGTATTCTCCCACTTCCTCTCTTGCCCCTCGCTGTGAATCGCGCCATGGCCGCCATCCTGCTAATTGACACACAGACGGCACTCTCAAGGAACACCACTGCTGACATCCTCCACTTCTTTCGGTGACGCCCTCCTACGCTCTCGACCCCTTCTTCATTTGACTCGTCATTAAAGGGATTGCGGAGGGAGCATTATCGTCTTTCCAGGCACCTCCCGCTTTGTGCCACAATCACCCCATCCATCCTGCTATTCTTTCTATATTAGCTGGTTCCCTAACCGGTATACCAAGGACACGATTCATCAAGAGGCTAATGAAGGGCATCTTGAAATGTTCTCGCTAAGATGGGAAAGTATGTACGACATGCTTAGCATTTGAGTATATTGAACGAATCATTGTTAAAAATTTTGTTAAAGTTATTATACTGTCGTTAAAGTATTAATGTATTTAAAAGGGTATCGAAAAGTCTTTGAATATATTACGATTGTTTAATTAGAGGTTTAAAATCTCCAACAGCCGTCTTTATCGGCGTTACTAGTCTCACTGACCGTTATTCTGAGAAAACAAGAAAGGACAACGCACTTTTACCTAATCACTCCTGAAGATGACAGCATCGCTTTCGAAATACGTATTGGGTGTACTTAAAAAGAGCTGTGTCCTATTCTGTTTTCTCGCAAAACCGGTGAATGAGACGAGGAACGCCGACAAAGACGGCTGTTGGAGATTTTAAACCAAATTTCCGAATTCCAAGATTCAAATTTTCGACAAGCGTTGCAGTGTCGCCTCTTACCTACTTTAGCCAAGTAATTAAGTGTAATAAAGTTAATTTGTTAAAGATATTATGATTATTGTTAAAATAGATCCAGAATTGATCTGTGATCCAGAATTCAATTGGTCCAGATGTAAATTGCGAATAATTTTTATCCAAGCAAAGAAGTACTATTTCACTGGTCTGAGAACAAAATATCTTCGTTGTTGCATAGCTTCTACAAATAAAATTCTAACTGATCCCCAAAAAATTAATTTCCTAAGAAAAGAGAAGGAAATTAATTTGAACATAATAGTGTGATGTGTTTTTTTTCCTTGGATAAAAATTAATTTTACTAGAGCGTAAGAAATAACCGTCGCGTTCTTGGAAGGGAAAACTCACAGGAAATCGTCATTATTTTTCTTAATGTCACTTCTGCGAGGAAGGAACTAAGTTTGCTCAAGGAAGGAAGAAGGAGAGCATGTTGTTCGTCGATCAAACTAATATAAATGAGTTTCTTGGGATCGTAATACGCGTTAACTTGGTTGCAATTGTTCGTATAAAATTTATTTAAAATAAAGAGAAATTATTTTGTAAAATACTGTATCCCTCTTTCCATTATAATCTACTGTTGTAGACTACAAACAAGCTGCTGACTTCATGCGACTGGAATATTGAAAATATTTTTTAGGCTTGGGCAATCGAGAACCTATAATACCTATAGTATATACCTATATATTAGTATTAGTGAAAAGGAGAGTTCAATAGATGCCTTTCTAAATATTTTTTCTCGCAAACAAAATTCGAAGGCAAATGATGAAATGAAGGTTTACTGTTTCCATTTGCCAAAAAAGGATTGCCTGAATTTGTGCTTGCGCATTAAAATATATTAACGCGGATGAATATTTCACTATTAAAAAGGCCATGTAGATACATAGACATCAGGCTAACTGTAAGAACCCAATTTTATAGGAATCCATAAAATCAAAGAAATAGGGAGGAATAGTTTCAAGCGACCTTCTTGTATGAGATCAAGCGATAAAGCAGGGAAAATTATTTTTGATGGAATATTTCAAACATAAAGACCGGAAATGTAAAAAAACAACCCTTATAATAATTAAGGCATCTTAACGCGAATTGGAATACTTCGTAAAACCTTTCCTTAACTCTCTATTTAAACTTCTACGTGTTCTTCAGTGGCACTTTTCGTTCACGATTTAGAGCTATTAGAAAGAATACATTGTAAGATCGGAGTGCGTAAAAAAATACTGGAAATATTATGCAATCGTAGCGACGAATTTTGCTGGAAACGCGGACTAAATTACAATGATATTCGACTTCAATACTCCCAAATTCGAATGAATCATTTAGTTTAACACTTCTCAGTGATTCTCCTTCCTCTTTTGAGTGGACATGCTTATAAAAATTATCATAATTTTTGCCGAAAAGGGCCTGAATTTTATTTTATCGTTAGCAGAGCTTATAAAAGTAAATTACCAAATGGACGTCAATAATGAGAAATAATTCAACAGACAAGGGAAAATCCAGGACATATCATCATCAAATACAGTAAACCTACTGTGATTACTAATAAAACAGGCTCAAATTTTTAATGAATGTTTGGATGTATACAATCAATAAGTGCAAGTTATGAGCTCTTACAGCGGGACTTAATCCGAGAGTAAAATTAAAAAATAAAGCTTCATAAGCTGAATAACTACGAACAAACCAATAAGTGGTGTTATTATACAAACAGTGAAAAGAAAACTTCTGAATGGACTTAATAATAATAGTCTTGTGGGTATTTTTCGCCTCTTACGATTGACAGCAGTTGATCGAAAACGTGGATTGTTTATCTGATCCCAGGATATTTACTTAGTTCCAAATTTCCTCTTTCATTATCTTAAGTTGGGTTTCCTCGTCGCTGAGGAATTCGTCGTCCCCAAAAACATCCGATAGCAAGTGTAAGCAAGGGGATACACGATAGAATATCGTGAAAGAGGCCAAATCGCACGAAATGTACTCTTCTCCACTACGAGAAAAGAGCCGCTGATACTCCTTAAACACGTTTTTTCTTCCACCTGTGGAATGATCTTGGAAGAATTCACGTCTTTTGAGTTTCAAAGAATTTTGAAATTTTATTGCATACTTTATATATGCAGTTGTATTTCGTATCTTTTGAATGTCTAGGAATGGATCGATTTAAAGTCGACGAATTTCAGGATTTCCCTCCAAATTATTATTTTGAACGATAAGGTAATACGTAAGTATGAACTGCTTGGGCCGCGACTTTGTGGTATGGATCCATCAGATGCGAAAGTGAAAACAAACTTTTACTATACCAGGTTACCTGAGGATGACTCCATGAGTCGAAACCATGGTCGTTACCAAATAAAATATTCTGTGGTAAAGTAAAAGTTTGTTTTCACTTTCGCTCCGTAATACGTAAGTACAGTCCTGGCCAAAATTAACGCAGCACCGGCCGTAAGGATCGCTAGGGAGGTGCTGCGTTAATTTTGGCCAGGAGTGTACATACAAAGAACAAAAAGTATGATCAATCTGTGGGAAATAAATATTTTCTTAAAACCGTAAAATAGATGGAGTATAGAGAGTTTAGAATTTCGGAATAACGACTTACAAATTTCGTAAGGGTAGGAAATGTCTAAATACAAAGAGGATTAAGTAGCTGGCATATCAGGAGAGAACGGGAGGCCATAAATAAAAATAGATAACAGTTGACGATGTTAAAATTCAGCAAAGGTCTGATTATTTGGATTTACATAAATACCCCTATCGCCATTGATTATGCGATAAGGAAAAACTTCTGTTACGAGAAAAGTATTACATCATCGAGATGAAATTGCAAATAGTAGTTCTCATTGAAGACTTCTCTTTCTCAAACCAGGTTATTCGGATAGCCTTAAAAATTCCATACTGAAAACCCCAAGGGCATCAACAGTTTTTCTTCCTTCTCCCTAACAGTAAATCGCGGGAATGAAGAAGATATGGCATAAAAACTCAACAACACGTCACCCACCATCTCAAATCAAAATAATTTCTTAGATTTTATACAAATAATTGTAGCATTTCAATTTTAACTGAACTCTGGAAGTATACTTTGTGTAAACTAATCAACAAACATACCTTACATATGCTGAATAGTTCAAAAAGATGGAATTTTGGTTTTATGAAAAATAATGTAGTTAAAAAATATAGGGGAACTGAATATCACTAATTCCATATATAATAGTACTATCAATAGGCATAAAAACTACGTAAGCCTAAATTTCTTAGATTATCCAATTTGCCTCTAATGGAATGCTACGGTACGAAAGTTAAAATCTTACGGATGTCAGTAAAAACTGCCCTTTAAATCTCGTACTGGGTGTCTCAGGTTCTTTCTTGGATACAGTAAAAAGGGAAATGTACAAAAAGTAGTGAATGTATATGCATGTAGGAGCATTACTGCGAGTTGTGGTTCAAACTTCTATGCTTGATATGCTGATCATTGACATTTCCCAATTTGTCAAATTCGTAATTATTTATAGGCTATTATTAAGCTTTCATAGTATCTAATCGAACTGATTGAGTTAATTATGTATCCATAATCGTATAGTAACGATTCTATCTTAATTTGATTATAGCTTTATGGCTAGCGATATAGCAACATGAATGAATGTACAGCTACTACATCCGTGGCTAGCAAATAAAAGAAATTCAGGAAACAAGGAATTACATATACTCCGGATAAAACCCAACGGAGAACTGCGGAAATGGTTAAGGAATACTTCTAGGAACTGATTAACACACCCAAAAATGGTGGTCAATGCGAATTTTCACACTCATATTTCTTCGATATTTTGTAAATCTGTAAGACTTCCCTAGTGGTTTTACTCTTGGCAAATGTTGTCTAGGGTTATGCAGTCATACATTATGTATCAAATCGTAAGTATGATATGAATGTATATATTTCACCTCATTTCAGTTTAAATATATTCCATCTTAATCTACCATGATCAGCCTTCCATGATAACTCCTTTTGCCATAATCTCAGTAATTTTAATATCATCGTCATATTTTCTTCCATTTCTCCAAAGACCTTCAAAATGCTATTTTTATTCACTTTAATTATTTCTATTTCTCAAACATTTCTCCAAGAACATGATCAGACAGTAACACTGGTGTAGGACACTAAGTAATTCCGTTTTGCGACTATGTTGGCTCAAGCTAAGGTAACCCAAGGTGCGTTTATTTAAAATTTACTCCTACTTTGATCTCATCTTATGAGTTTTCTTCGTTGTCCTACAGTAGAGGGAATACTGAAATGGCGGAACGAATTACTTTTTATTCCTGTCGAGTAAAGTTTAAAGGAAATTCCCTTCAAATAATATTAAAGAAAAAATTACTAGAAGATATAGTCCATCAGCATCTCCCAAATAAAATTTTATGGTGACATCAGCTATATTAACATATTTTCATAGCGACTACGGTGTGACCTTCCTTGATTTTTCCCTAGGAAGTGGCCCACAAAGAAATAATACCCACCATATCCACTCGACCTATCATGTGTCTTTCTGAACGCATTAGCCCTAATGAAACTTGTACCTCTATAAAAAGTGCTGTTTTTTGTAAGTTATTTTTACGACGATTTTCCTTTGGGCAGGTGCAGAAGATGAGCCAGAAGAACGGCACGGGAGTAAACGGAGGGAGGCTGAGGCCCATCAAGATCACGGCCGTGGGCGACGGGATGGTCGGGAAGACCTGTCTGCTCATCACGTACACCACCAAGCTCTTCCCCACGGAATACGTGCCCACTGTGTGAGTATCATTGTGATCCAGTATTCTTCCCTTGGGCCATCACGACAACACAAAACGGAGGACGCATTTTTGTCATACCAACTGGCCACTCTAACATTTCTCTATGAATTGAAGAATGGGAAAATGCGCTTTCTGTGGCCCACGAAGAGTTATATAGAGCTAAATACACCACGAAGTGGAAATCTCTGAGGGGAACTGAGTATCTTATTCTTTATTATATTTTTTTCGATACTACTTACTTCCATCATATCTGAAACTAGTTTTGCGAATAGAATGTTTCTCATCGCACTTCAAATTTTAAGAAAAGCTTTCAGCAAACCCTTTCAGAACACCATAGCCCGTCCACAAACCATATACATCTCATCTTCTTCAGAAAATCATCATCAAAAACTATTTCTCTTTTAAAAGAGACAAATTAATTAACCGTTTTATTAATATAATGTTAGCAGTTAATGCCTCAGCATATAACTCCAGAAGTCATTTCCTACGAATGTATTTTTATTTGGAAAATATTTCAAATCAATTATTAAATTTGGCCAATTTAATTTCCGATAAATATTTTACGATGGAAAGAAATGCCACCAATTGCATTTTGAAAAGAATAAGCTACAAGCTTTCAATTGCGATAAATGTTTGAATAAAAACATTTCGTTGATAAATAATAACTGATACGGTGTTCAAACAGCTTTTTTCGGACTTATTCAATCAGAGTAGGCCGAGGATTGCTCTCGGCCCGTTCTTTGTAAGCGCTGCGCGTTCCACAAATAAATGTGTTAATGAGGAAGGAAAGTGTGATCTAACCAGTTGAGAAGAGGGCGTCCATGCAGTTCTGTCCCTGTTAAGTGAATGAACTTAACGAAGTTAATTGCAAGATTTAAGCCGATTTCATTCTCGTGGTCTCTATGCCCTTCTCTTGTCACAAGATATCTCATTGTTAGAGCCGCGTTCCGATTTCAAGTTAGCAGATTCATGATGTGGTACCAGTCAGGAGCGGATCTAGAAACTTGCCAAGGTGAGGAGGTAATCTAGAGTCGTACTATACTCTTGAGAAACAATGATTTCCTACCATTAATAAATAGGATTCGTCGTAGTAATTTCAACGATAGAAGAGACCAAAGGAATAATTTCTTACATATATTTTGCTTTAGCAATTCATTACATTCAATTTAAATCTTATACCCTAAAAGTTAACCAAGTTAATCATAAATAAATGATACAAAAATTAAATAACAAGTATTGCTGTATCAGGAATGCTCTATTTAGTCGTACCATCGATGTTGAAATATTAAAGTTGCGATCGAGATCCAGTTCCAACCGAAAATTTGAATGATCAACGAGATAACTGTCTCCTTTATGTTTTCGTGCTACAGCATGTGAAGGGTCTGATCTAATTGTACACAGGTTAGTTTACGAGAAAGTGAAGCGCTTGTTGATGATATCCTATCTTATTAATAAATCTAATAAAAGGCGGTAGTATATTTATAAGAGAACAATATGCTTAGGATGGACTACTTCACAAAATTTCGTAAACCACTTGTGTCGGTAACCTGTGAGGAATGCCGCACAAATTTAATTTCGCAAGCGAACTTTTCATGGCTTTCGTCTAAAGCAATATGCTTTCGTTTTTATTTTAAATTCTAATTTTGCCTAAATATTCTGATTTTGAGGGATATGCTGAATAATATTTGAATTTTGATCTTTCTCTCTTTCAAATTAACCTAATCTTACTATCTTAGAATGTTTATGGCCCTCTGTAAGCGGTCGTTACCGTGGAAAGACTTTCTAACACTTATATCAAATTAAATAAAAGCCACCAGAATATACCAGACATTCAAACGGAGTTGGGAATAGACTTCCGTGTGAAGAAGCGCTTTTATCATAAATGCACGATCCATGGAGTGCTAATAAATCCCCATGTGCGCATTACGCTCCAATTTAATTGGTTTACTCGGCAGAGAGTACTGTAACTACGACGGTATCTCTGCGAGAACTGCTCTGAAAAAAAAACAAACGGCGGAATTAGAGTCGGAAAAATGCGTCGCATGAAAAAAACACTTCCGCCGTCGCGGAAGTTGCATGTTCCGCAAAAAAATCAGTTGGGCGCTCCGCTAACTCAAAATAACCTCAACCGTTCCGTGAACATGCCCACGGTGCCTACGGAACTTCCAGTTCACACTTAAAATGCATAAACTAAACATGTAGATAATAAATTAAACGTAGTGTGGTATGATGCCCTTAGAAATTTAAACATAATACACGAGGAATGAGTAATAACGGATTGAATATTGTCTTCACCTTTCCTCTTCCATACCCATTCTGGTATTGGCTGACCAAACCAGAAGCTATTATTTATAAATTAATTTCGAGACGATGGCGGCACATTCGTTCTTTACGGGAGAGCTAACGTGTAATAACATAAAAACTGGGTAAGGCTAGCTGAATCTTATCGTTCTAGGCTGCAATTGCGAGATAACGCCTTTCATGAGCTTGTTCAGGTATCGTCATAAAGAAGGTATGAGAACTAGGTTTTTGAAAATTCTCTTCACGGGATGCACCAAGGAAACCATTCTTAAATCAAATCAAACTATCGAACGTGTTCCTCATCTATGGAGTAATTCCTCAATAGTATCAAAAAAGTCAGCCATTCAGTTTATAAAATTGGCATCCACCCATCGAGCGAGGGATCAAGTTCGATCCCCACTGTAATCAGACTTTTCCTGATTTAGCTATTGCCGAGAAGCACGCCTTTCAGGAAAATTTAATCTTTCCTCATTTTAAAAGGAAAACTAGGTAGATTTAATGGATACCTTGTACATCATCAAAAGTAGTACATAAAACAGAAATCGATGGTTGTCTAATTTCAAGGAGAGTATTTGTAGCAGAATTCACAATTGTTATCCCCGACATTCTTAACAGTTCAATTGCTAAAAAAGTCCAAGGATAAACGTAACTGATGCGTGAATACAGATTAAATAATATCCTCGGGGAGCTTTTTCAATAGCCGCAATGTGCTTAAATTTAGCGACTCATCACTTCCATAAACAGTTGATCGCCCTTTTGAGCAGAGGAAACGTGAAAAACATAATATAATGACCTTGTGAATGAAAGGAATCCGCCTCGTGGGCGGAGAAACTTAATAGGCGTTAGAGACATTAATTTGCGCGCGATTGCGCCGTATTTTCATTCTTTCTGATATAAGATTTTCAGCGATTATGTTTTTTATGCACGCGTACCAACTCAGGGTAATTTTTCTATTAGCGAAATAGGCGTATAAAAATCTGCAGAATTATCGGAATTAATTTCCGCTGATGACATTGGACATCAATGCTGATGCGACTGTTTCCTAAGGTCAACCGCCACAGAAATAGATGACTGCCATTCACTGCTTTATTCCTCCCTAACGGAAAACCCTATTCAGATGACATTTTCTTTTAGCTCTCCACTTCCTTTCTCTAAATCATCTCACAATAGCTTCCAAGCTGCGTGAAAGGAGATTCTACTGCAAACGAAACGAGAAAGGAGGTGTACATTCATCATTCTTGTTGACGAGACAGTTCAAATCCCTACAATGGGAATCAAAATGACATTCAAATGAATTATATGAAGAGACCCATATAGGATGGGGCAAATAATACTTGTTTTATGGAATTCGAATTCGAGATAATTTCAAATTCTGTTCTAATTTAATTTCTATGAAATTTTCGTCGCTGTAGTTAAAAAAACATACCTTTAATTTGAAGAAATATTTCGATTAAAGTAGCTATTTACTTTTTTTTAGCTAACAATAAGATAACCTGAGATCGCAACTTTGCAGATGACCAATATTCGATTTAATTTCAAAGATATAGTGTATTGCAAGGTGAAGCAGTTTAATCTCCAGCTGCATTTATAAAGTTTTAATAAGTGAAGTTTTCAAATGGCCAAAGAAAAATTTACTACACGTAAACACTTTGTGCTTAAATACATGGGATATTTAAAATTAAAATCAAAATGAATTACCAAATTTTGTATAAGGAATGTAGCAATTCAGAAAATTATGGCTAAATCTCATATGATTTCTAAGATTACCATCACATTATGCCATAGCTGTGTGCTAAAATAAACTCATATTATTATTAGTTTAAAAAATATAATTAAAAAAATACTATAGAAGTGGAAATTTTATTTTTTATCTCCTTTTATTCGCAATAGTTTTTAAGAATTGTGATAGTTGAAATATTATTCCAAAATCAGTTGGCCTTTAGAAATTAATATTTAAAACAGGCACATAAGGCCTTTGCTTTAAATCAATTGCTACAAATCGCTTGCATAGCTTCGGATAGTGACTATTCTAGTAAATACTTTTCTATTTTTATTGTTTCTATTTCAGTACCTGAAGTAGTAAGATAACTGTAACTATAGCATACCAAACATTTTATTGGAACAAGTAAATTATAATAAATTTCAAAGGATGGATTTAAAAGATGCAAACAAATTTATATAAGTATGTTTTGAATATTTTACTCATCTTTTATAGTTTTGACAACTATGCTGATAATATCACAGTAGATGGACAAGATTTCAACATGATATTATGGGATACAGCTGGGCAAGAGGATTATGAGAGGTTGAGACCTCTCTCCTATCCAAACGTGAGTGCTTTTATCGATAATTTTTACAAAGAGAGAAATACTGCATTATAATGCTAGAGTGACTATGTGTGCAGGGTGTCCGGACGAGAGGTATCCAAAATAAAATACTTATATCTTGGAAAGTATTTATTGTACACATGTCCAGTATGCACCATTTGAAAGGGAATATCTAAAGTTTTTTATATATTTATTCTGCCCCAACAATGAAGAGATTTCAGCGCATGCGTTGTTGGGATGTAAAGTAACAATGGCGACACTGCAGGAGAAGGTTGTAAGCATGTTGAAGCTTGTCGAATTAAAGTATTTGATGGCTGTTCAGCATCGTTTTAGAACTCAATATGAATGTGAACCTCGAAAAAGCAAAACCATCCGGTTTTGGGACAACAAACTGAGAACTACGAGATGCCTGGGAGGTGGATCGGCCTAAGCAGGCCATTTGCCATTAGATTTTTTCCTAGGTTATGAAAATAGAAGGCTATGTTAAGAACTTTGTGTTTCAGATGAAAATTAACAACATTGAGCACCTGAAAACCCATATAATGAACACTGTGGCTACGGTAACACCCGACATGCCTCTAGAGAGGTGGTATGAGGTCATATATCGCCTGGATGTTTGTCATGCCAACAAGGTTGCCCACACTGAAATAAATTAAGTGAAAAACAAAACTTTCAGAGTTTTTCACTGTAATGCTGAAAACCGGAAATGTTTATTATAAATACTTTCCAAGATATAAATATTTTATTTTGGGTACCTTTCATCCAGACACTCTATAACTATCCACGCAATTCAAGTTATATAGTTATCACCATTAATGTATAGAAATATATATATAATGTATAGAAATCACCATTAATGAGATTATTTTAAAATATAAGATTTTTAGTTTAGGTAATATGTTTCAGTTTATTGTTTTCTTGTTAAAGGATGACATTTTACAGCTGCCATATTCTAGGTAATCAGTAGAGTTAGTATTCAACAAAGATAAAATAATAATAAGATTTTATTTTCTGCCATAGCACTACTCTTTATTTATGCAGGCCTATTTACTTATTTAAAATCAGTCTCAAATTCAACAGTCTTAATTAAAAATGACTGAAGCCAATAAATAACCTATTGTTGAGTAATTTTTTGGGATCAAATTGATCAATTTCTAATTCTTTGAAAGTCAAAGTTGAAATTAATGTAAGAAATGATAGGACTGTTGCTGTCCAATTCTAATTTTTTTCCTGAAATGATCTTAATAAAGTTATTCTTCCTATTTACTACACTATCTGAAGTTCTGCATCTAAATAAAAATAAACTGTATTAAGTCTTAACTAAGAAGAGGTAATTGGAAGTTACTTAGTAATGAATGCAAGAGAGACGTTCCATTTGCAGCCTGTTGCTCACAACTGGACTGACTGTTCTCTTTTAAATATTTAGAAGAGCTGGTATAAGATAACAATGTTATTCTCATTTTGAATAATTGAAGTTTGCCAAAGGTATTTCAGCCTGCAACCTATCTGTAATCAACAAATTTCATATTGTATCTAATAAATAATCATTTACTTCCATGGCTTTTATTACCAATGGCAGACGGACTGTTTCCTCCTGTGCTTCTCAATTAGCAACAGAAGTTCATTTGAAAACATTCTCACCAAGTGGACACCAGAGATTAGACACCACTGTCCACATGTACCCATAGTTCTTGTTGGTAAGTAAAATACTAAATGTACATGATTTTGAAGTAAAATGTCTTATTAAGCATATGTATTGCTGAAGAATGTTTGAAAAGTATTTTTGAGATATACTGGAGGAGTTTCTTTTCGATTAAAAAATTCATGAGACAAAACAAAGAAAAACATTTTTTAAACATCTTTATAAAAATCAACTTTAAAATTATTATTTATAGTCTCCTTCCTATTTGCCATTCGTTCTATTAAGTTAATTTACCAAGCATTTCTTGTTACACTTAGTTACAGAGAATACTTATATAACCACTCAAAAGTAGAAAACATAAAGTGAAATTGGAATAGAAAATCTCTTATTATGAAATATAACAAAGGGACATGCAAGGCATCTATGTCACATTTAAAGGTGGCTAATTAGAGCAGGGTGGTGAACCTATGGCACGCGAGAGAATTTTTTCAGCATGCAACATTTTTTTTTGCATTATTCACTTAAGAAATGAAGCTCCACCGTAAATAAATGTGGATTCTGTTTATTAGCAGTGACAACGAATTACAATTTAAGTCTCATACAAGATCTTAATTGAATTTTTGACATTAAAAGTTAATAATAACACCAACTAACTGTACAGTTCGGCCCCACATTGCTACTCAAGCCCTTTATATTCATCAAATAAGGCACTCTTGCCACTAAAGGTTTGCCAACCCTGAATTAGAGATTTAATGCATGTTATATCTACAAACGTTATTATATCTTCATATGTTAAAAAATGCAGCTATGATATCAATAAAAGTAAAGGAAAAAAATAATGAAAATGAAATTGAAAACTGTCATTGAAATAAAAAATAAAGCACCTAAACAAGTTAAAAAATGAAGCACTAATATATAGATACCATATAAGAAAATTGCGGTGATGAACAGCTAACATTTAACCTTACAAATTGACCAACCATGAACTATCTCAATTTATTTTCATACTTTAGTAACAAATGTATCATTGGATGCTTTCCCATATATGTATATATGAATTTAACTGACTTTGAAACAATGGGATCAGCCCGTTTTTGCTTACATACATATAAATGAGTATGGCAGCTTTTTGGTGGAAGGTATGTATTTCTAAAGAAAGAAAATTTGGAACCAAGCTGGTAATGAATTAGATTTTTAAATTTCCAATAGCTGGCTTTGTCGGAGTTCCTTGTCCCATTCTCCGGAATATGGAGAAAACAAGAAAGGAATACTTAAATAACCCAAAGCGAAAAGTGAAGGCGAAGTCCTCCACATCAAGGGTCATACCTATCCATTGAGTGCTTGGGGTTCTTAAAAAGTGCAGTTTCCCTTTCTTATTTACTCCGAATACCGGGGAATGAGATGAGGAGCTCTGACAAAGGCTATTGGAGTTTTTAAACCTCTCATGTATGCATTTATTTCAGCACTTGGGAAATTGGGATTTATTCTAGTTTATTGTTTTGGCTAGTAAACATGATTCTGGAACAAAACATCTTCATTGGCAAAAGTATCAATGAACACAGTATTTTTCTAACCATAGTATTAACAAACATTTGGGTTCCTTGGATTATCAGAAATTACATGTGTATCTTATTTTGCACATACTTTGAAAGAGCTTTTTTATGTTTATATGAGAAAGTTAGATGAAATATAAAAATATTCCACAGCCACCAAAATAGACCTGCGTGAAAACCCAGGAGGAGACGACGACAACAAAGCAGTGAATATCGAGGACCTGATCACGACAGTGGAGGGGAAGAAACTACGTGCTCGTATTAAGGCAGCTCGCTATGTGGAGTGCTCTGCAAAGAGTGGTGAAGGCCTGAGAGAAGTTTTCGAAGAAGCAGTCCGTTGTGTCCTCAAGAGGCCTCCGTCAAAGAGAAGAGTCTGCAAAGTCCTCTGATGTGCCTTCTGATCTAAAAGACTATGGGTGTAGAAAGCCAGGGATGTGCATTTAAACTTGTGGAACTTTTAGCTGATTTGCTGCCAATCACCACAGATTGATTATGTTGATTAAACATTATTTCCTTTTCTCTTCTATCAGAGAAATTTCACTCCTCCTGAATTTGCATCAGTTCTAAGTTATTTGAAAGTGCTTTCAATGAAGATAAATCACAGTGACCTTTTGTATAAAAATTACCCCAACAGCTATGTGTTACAATTCATATTAGATTATCATTTTTTGTTTTCTAGTTGTTATATAATTATGTTTGAATATTAATGTTTATTTCATCAACTGAAAATACAAAGAAGCACTGCCGAAAAGTAATAGTGATGAATGAAAGAAAGAAACTAATTCAATGATGTATAACTATAGTAAACTATGCTTACTATCAGAGGTCATTATGCTAAAACTTCAGCATTATGCTAATCTAACATGGAGATGAAGTATGATTTATTTGCTTTAAGTTTTGAATATTTTCAGCAGATTTGAAGAAATGTGATAATATTATGCAATCATGACCTAATTTTAATACCTAGATGGGAAGCAGATCATGATGGTTTTATAAAAACTGTAAATATTTTAGGAAACATTTTCAAAAGGAAATTTATAAATTGATGTATAAGATATACAAGAAATAAACTATATATCCCATCATACAATTTGATAAAATATTCAATAATAGTCATGATTTCATTTTAAATATGCCATCAAAAGAATTCATTACATCTTATCCCTATAAGTATAACTTGTAATGCTGCTGCTTCTTGAAATGCTCTTAAATTATTTTACCAATCTTATTACCAGAGAGACAATAAGTAAAATATTTTAATTTTAGAAACGCTTTTCATTATGAATTTCAACTTATAAACACAGTGCTTCACTTATAGTATAGTAATTGAAATTAATATCATGATATTGATATTTACATCATGATGTAAGACCTAGTCTCACTTTCTGGGAAACAAGGTAATTACTGCTTATGAGTAGCAGTTGAATGATTGGGCAATACAGTCAACTCTTAATTCATCACCTCCTAAGCTGAATGCCGTTAAAATATCATTAACTCGTGAAAAATGAGTCAAAAATTTTGAATAATTGAGAATTTATTGAGACATCTTTTAAGCTTTGAAAGCTTCATCAATTCATGTGATGTATTTGTTCTGATTTTTGTGTGAGTCATAGTTTCCATTCCATTTACCTTTTGCTTTGATAAATTAACCCATTTATCATTATTTTATCCTCAAGAATGAAAGTATAATTATTTTTCATTACTTTAACTATGATCAAATAACAAGCTGTAATTACTTTCATCATGCTTTTAGAGGGAAAGCAACACTAAATTATAATAATATATAGTAGTAGCAATGATCTCATAAACATATTACCCCAGTAGGAAAAACTGCTGGTTTTCTGTACTAATTAATCATTACTTGGAATAATTTTAACATGTATCTGGACAATTATTAGCAATCAGAAATAAAATTTTTAATGATCATATAATTTTCCTATTAAAGTCTTTGCAACAGATAGTTGAGATTTAACAATTAACCTTCATGTGTAAGGTGACCATACATACCGGTTTGGCCGGGACAGTACCGGTTTTGGGGTGTTTGTCCCTGTGTCCCAAAAGACTAAACAAAAATTCTAATTTGTACCGGTCTTTGGATTTATGCTATTGTAGTGGGGATGCTTTGAACTTGGACGCTCGCAGGGCTGGATGAGGGCCATGAGGCTTGCCAAAGAAAGCTTTTTTCTGTTAAAGTGCGAAAACACATTATAAAAGAAAGCATCCTCACTCCTTCCCAGCGGCAAGTGCAATTGGAGGTGAAGCGGCAGGCAAAAAGGGACCGTGACCCTCCCGTGCTCTTGCAGCAGTGGGGCCTAACCCCACTGAAGGCGTCTTGCCGACCCTTGATTTCCCTTATAAGAGAAGCGTACAGAGGGCTCGGGGCAGCCTCTTACTTTCGGGCTGGCACGGGGGAACCTAACCTCGGCCATTGAGGCGTCTCCTAACCCTCACCGAAGAGCGACGACTGCCCCGCGAAACCCTGGACCACCAGTAACTTGCGTTTGTGGAACCCTCGCAAGACACTCCGCAGCCCGGGTCTTAGCCGCCGTGACTTCCCGAAAACACGGTCCCGTCCCATCGCGAGTATCGAGCAGCCATGTAGAATTCTAAAGGTAATAAATGCCACTTTTAACAAAACCTTTCGCCTTTTCACTTTCGTCCCCCAATGTCTCGACGACATTATCAAAATAATTTGTTTTTTTTAATGTTGGTCTTTTTTTAAACACTTTTAAAAATAATGGTTCTTACATGAAAAATCCATAAATATTTTTGAAACAGTAATTGCAAAAACAAAAAGAATAAAATTGTTTAGTTAAAGACAATATATTCCTATATTTATAATATACTAAGCTCTTACATATGTAGCAGCAGGAAGTTGCATCAATTCGAGTGCTGGAAAAGTGAGTTGTGCAGTGACAACTTTCCTAACGCTTCACTTGACTAAAGAAACATGTATACATGCATACATGTAATATTGCCTATGCTTCAGGAGAAGTGACAGTTTGTCCCGGTTTAGCAGATCAGAAATCTGGTCACCTTATTCAAGTGCCACATGTAACTGCTGCCTGTGTCAGGGGGCTTCAGCCATTTAGAATACATAATTAACCTACCAGCGCTCTCCAAATTAATAAACATTTTTGGATATCTCATTACACATTTTCCTGTGGCCATTGCATTATGTTTTTAAACTACAAATTTTACACAAAATTCAAATTCAATAGCAGCGAAAGAGAGAGGTTTAACTAAGTTATAACTTGGATATCCTGAAAAACATTTTTGGTCAAGATTAGATGACACCCAAATAACCATAATTTAACATATCCTTTGTTTGTATCATTTACAAAAATAAGCATTCAACCTATAGCCTGGTAGGAGGGGAAATTCCACAAGGGGAGGCATTATATTGTGAAAGACAATCAAAACTGTGGGTTCACTTCCTCAGGCTAATTTTGCAGTCATTCGTGGTCTCATTATCAGGCTTAATGATGTTATTTTGTTATGGAAACATGTTACATAAAAATCAATTAGTAGAAATAAACTAAGTGCTCTGACTTCCATTATTATTGGAGTAAATGAGTCCTTAAACAATGTCTGCTAAATTATATTTGTGAAATCTTAGAACAGATATTCACAGACTATATCACTTGTACAGTAACAGTCTTGATCACAACCTCCATCATTTAGCACGTAAAAGAACGACACAGAAACCATTGGTGGGGTGTTAAACTAATTTCAAGTTCACGAAGTGATTCTACGAGCTTTATTCACTAGCTTTTCTAATTTAGGAAATACTCCTTCATAAGTTTCTGAGCTATTTCTTCTGAAATTTTCAAGTAAATTTAAAGCCATTCTATCCATGCTGGGAACGATCGATCGCAAATAGTACAAAGGCTGACAATTTTGTTTCAGGAAAAAGAAGAAATACCAATGCTAATTATTTCCCAGCAGGGATCCTCACTTTAGGCATTATTCTGGCTGAAAGATAGCTGCTAGGCTGGAATATGGCTGAGGGACTTACGAGCAAGGGGCACCTATGTATCATTTTCTTCAAATAAGAACCACAGATGCTACTCTATAATTATCAGATTTTAAGTTTTATTCTAATTTTTATCTTTTATTTGATTTTATCACACACATTAAGATTTTCTATAATCCATGGCTATAGGGGTTTTCAAGACCAAAATGAAAATAATAATATTAATATCTAGAAATAATTGTCCATTGTCTCCATTTCAAACTTTGTGCAAGACATCTTCTTTTGTCATCCAAAGTAGTGATCGATCCAAGAGGAAAGTTTCGTTGGTAGGTATCAAACTTACCTTGTGAATTTATGTTTTATTTTTTACCTCTTTTAATGTTAGATAACATTTTTCTAACTTTGAATAAAACAAAGGATAACCAGAATAATGGAATGAATTAAGGAATGAAGAGAACTCAAGGGAATGAGAGGATTGGAACGAAGACCAAGGTTCCAAGGGGAACGGGAAATGGAAAATTGTGTGGAAAGCCAATTCGCTTAATCACTGGACACTGCATTGGATACGATGGGGTATTTTTACTATCCACTGCTTAGATGTTAACCACTGCTATGATCCCCCATTCACACCCATAACACAAGACACTCCACACCAAGGATTTTACCAATCTTTTTCCGATTTCTTTGTCAAGACCTCAAGTCGACAATTCCCTTCACCTCATGAATGCTTCATTGGTCATAGCTATTCTTTTAAGAGCCTCATCTTTGCATCTCCCATCCCATGAAAAGGTACTTCCTAAGTAATAAAATTTATTCCCATCCTTGCTCATCATTAACTTAGCTTTCTTTCCCTTAATGAACCCAATTATGGTAGTTTTACTTACATTAATTATCCTCCCAAACTCCCTTGCTTTATTTAATCGCTAAGTGCCTTTTCCAAAGTTAACGTTAAAGTGCTTTTCTTATATTTAATTTACAGAATCACATACTATGCTTTGCCGTCTGCATACCTTACTGACCTAACTACTTCCCCACTAACCTTTACTCGCTTATCTATTTCTTCCCAGGCTTCTTTCACCATTTCCTCTGCATATATATTAAAAGTGTTGGTAACATAGTGACCGTCATCTTACCCCACTTCCCAACTCGGCCCAATCAAATTATTTTATCAAAAAGTTATCCTTGTACAGGATGTTTGCTTTCGATACAAATTTTACACTTATCTCCTAAATACATGATTTGGATACAAATTTTGCACTCAGTCCTAACCCAATTTTCTTTAATATCTACATTAGTTTTGGCCACTGGACTTTATTGAAATTTTTTTTCAAAATCTAAAAGACATACATATGAGGCCCTTTTAAATTCCAGGCTTCGTTCTGTAAGTACTCTCTTAACCCCAATTGCATCTCTCGTTGAGAAGCAAACAGGTCTTCTTCAATTTGTCCTTTAATTTTTCCCTTTCCCTCAGGATCCTAAAGAAGTTCTTTTGCTGTGTGAGAGATTAAGGCTAATTGTATACTACTTCCGTTCGACACTCGTGCTCGCTCAGATCAGAGCTGCCAATTTTCCCCTGTAAATTGTGCGTGAGTTTGAAATTCAAACTTGAAATATGCAGAAATTTTGCTATTTTTTGCAGTTCAAAAACCATGACGTAATGCAAACCTTGATCCCCCTCCCCCTATGATGGAAGAAGAGACTTTTAAGTCTCAATCTTGCCCAAATAAAGACAATTTATTATTATTATGAACCAGGACCGTAATGCCTGGCCGGACCCCTCCCCCCCTAATTGCATTACGTAATTTGTGTAAGGCCCCTTAGTGGAAGGAAGATACCATGAAAATTAAAATAAATTTTTCAACTGCCAGTATTTATTGACAATGCACAAAATTGAATGTGTACAAAGTTTGTTTCAATTTTCAAATGAATCTGTCTTTCTGAGCAGTTGAAACACAAAGCAGAAGGAAAATCGATAAAATCAAATGTTGGAAGAACAAGAAAACTCAAAGAATAATTTCAAAAACGTTATAAATTTATTCTATACCATCCACACTTTACACACACAAACAATACGGTTTTCTTCCCATAACTTCGCTATGGAAACTCTATAATGATAAATATACAAAGCATGATGAAACCCTTACTATTAACAAAAATGTAAATGCAGCATTAACTTCATAGATGCTATGAATTCCAGCTTACATGAAACATTCATCAACTCAGTGAAAGAGCACAGACAAACCTGGAAATGATTTCTCTGGTATCACGGCCAATACAAATAGGAAACAACTTATCCACATCTTGGGAAATTTTTCCTCAAGTCTATCTTTCAAAGAGTGGATGGGCTGCAAATGACCTCCATGTCAAATATAAAAATATCCTGTACTTGTAAGGGCTCTGGATGAAAAACAGTGAATTTTCATAAACAAAAACTATGTTTATGCCATTCCAGGAAGAGAGGCAACAGCTGGTACCGTAGTCTTTTGCTGCATGATCTTTCCATAGCCCCCTCTGCCGCCATCAAAGTCCGTGCGGTACTCATCCCTGACCTGAAATGAATAATCACCTCACTTTCAGATTATGCACATACGCAGCTTAAAAATGATCCTACAGAAGTAGAATATATTTGTTGAACAGTAAAAACATTCATTTCAGATCAGATACCCTTTAACAGTGGCTCATATCCTCTATAGCTGTTGCCAGTTATCGATCTCTAAGAAAGTTATTGTATTCATTTGAAATCAATCATTGTCTACTAGTTAGCCTCCTACATTTTTATAAACTTCACTATCTTATAAAGAGTATCAAACCAGCAGTTTATGAGCTGGATGTGGCCATTCAACTCGTATTGCAAGGTTCATGATGTTAAGGGGAGTGACACTTCTATGTTGCAACAAATAAGATTCACCTTTAAATTCTCCTTCAAGCAAACAAAAGAAATAGCCTGAGATCAAAAAGTCTACCTCACAATTTCTGTGAATCTAAACCATATGAACCAAGTTCGCAGAAAATGATTTAACTACATAGAGTAAATATAACATAGAACAAAGATAATGACTACCTAAAGCACTTACGAATCAATTACAAACAAATTCATTCATTTATGTTTAACATAAACGTTTGAAATACTGACTGCACCAGGGCACAAATGGTAGGTAACCTATTAAGCTTTTTTGTTATTTAATATCTAGATTTAGGACATTTATTACAGATAATCAGAGGATATTAATTAAAAAGGTTATTCAAGGAATTACAGAGAATTATTGCGAAACAGGATTTCCCATCCCTGATTTCCGTCAGATGAATACTATTGGGAATTAGGAAACCTTATGTCAGGTTGTGCTTCAACTTCCTATGATGAGTCAACAAAAACTAGCTTCTACTCATCTACTTTGATGGACCCTAAATTTCAGTATCCTGGAATGTCAATGAACCTGCACAACATAAACACTTTTTTGTTCGTAACTGTACATACCTAGGCATAGCAATCATTTTCTTACAAAAAAGAGCTCACAGTTCTAGATTAACTGTGAAAAATCTTTCTGTCATTTGGGACACACAATTATTATCTGTAAATCTTGAGAAGCTAGTAGCTAGTGTTTTCCAAAGAAAGTTCAATAGACCATTCATTAATAGAATTAATTAGTGCTTCAAAAGCATAACCATACATTTTGTGAATCAATTAACAAAATATATCAATGATTGTAAGCAATATTATTTGGTGCTATTCCTTTGAAAACTTTATCAATCATACATTTTTATTGGAAAAAACATTAGGTATAAATTTAAGCTTTTCCATAAATTTTATCTAAGTGTGGGTCACGTGAATTCAAATTAATAGGAAATGGCCTGAAGCAGTGATGATTTTGACACCACTGCTGTAAAATGTATAAAACCCTTAAAAGACTCATATGTTGATGTATATTAATTATTATAAGGTTGATGCATATCGATGCACTATGCAATATTCATTATTTTATAAATAGAATCATTTAAAAAGCTGTGATAAATAACTGTTCCTTAGATAAACTGTTTTAACTGTCATCGTTTAATAACAGCACAATATTTACAATAGTTAGAGAATATCTTCAATAACATGTTGATTATGATTAATTCTCAACCAGAGAAAGAAATACAGAACTTCCACAAAATAAATATATAAACGGGACCTCATATTTGAAAAATGGAAATATGCTCAGACAAGATCTGAAGAAATACTAGATACCACAATTATGCATTCGATAGATTTTAACTGAGAAACGCACCTGTCCTCCAGTTTTACCCCTACCATACTGCCTTCCTTCAACAAATCCTGCATCCCAGTCTGTCCTCACAGTACGATCATCCAATCTTGTTCCATTTATATAGCGCATACAGTGTTCAGCATCTGAACGTTGATAATATCTGCGGAATAGTTAAGGAACTCCAACATATTTGGATGGTAAGTCGACAGCCACTTTCTCTTGAGTGCATGTATTGAAAAGATACTCAAAAGAAACTGCAATTTACATCTACAACAAGTATTGTACAAATACATAAGGCAAATGGAATATTATCTCCAAAATAATTTTCAAACTTCCAATTTCTAATTTAGGTTAATGAAATTAACGTAGCAGTGCAAATTCGTTATCAAATGGAGGGCATCCACTAACTCTCGAATACAACTTAATAACAGGCATCTGTACAACGAAGTTAATTCAAAACAATGCCATAAGAATTTATTTTGATGTGAAGTACATAATATTAAAATCATTTCCGAGTTTTAGAAGAAAGAATAGCCATTAATTACATAATTATTAACAGAATTCGAATACTTAGTTGCACATAAACAGTAAGGATATAAACATAAACAGACGAGCAAACTAAAGGATACTCCACAAAACAAAATCCACATGGCGTTTTCTTGTACTTGTCAAGGCCCATTATAATCCTTTTCACATCTCCACACTTTGAAAAAAGTTCATAAATTTGTTCCTCGGTTGTATAAAATGATAAATTTCCAACATATAGCGTAGTTGATTGCCTAAGTAATCGTTCTTGATCACTGCGTGAGCCCTGCGAATCGAAACGTATGATTAGATCTGTCATTGCAGCCATGTTTACAAAATTAAAATTCAACGAAACTGATAGAACTAACCTTAAAATGCTGATCACGATAGGAACTCAATTCGATGGACGAAGCCTGAGCCCCCATTTTATAGTACGGTCCGACTGAAATTAAAAAATTACATCAAAATATTCCACGCTTAAAAAATTAGGACATTATGTCAATACTAATTTAATGATATAACCACTTACAAGTTTCGAGACCGTAGCCTCCATCTCCAACGGTGGGGTCAGCCCCGTAAACTGGTCTTGCAGCCATTATCTTTCCACAAACACAAATTAACACCGAAAACCTGACGACTGCTGGCAGTCAGCTTCCTCTGCTTTCTTGCGTTCTTTACTTACCTTAGCTATGGGAACTATGGGAGCTTGCGGTGCTTGCGTAGTGGAGGAACCAGTAGCTGACTTTCGAAATTCATCTGTTATATTTTGTCAGCAAAACAAAAATGGCGCCCTCCTTGCGGCACCGTAATCAAGCAAATAGCAGAAAAGAATTAAAGAAAATGAACTCTAAAAAATCCTCAAAATCGGGAAGGTTGTGAATAAATTTGTCTTTATTGCTGCTTAGAGTGTAACTTAATGTATGTAACCTGTCGCATTAGTGACTGTCTGTATTGAAGTTGATGATAAATTTCTTACAGGCCAGAAGAGGTCCCTGTTAATCCAAGCCCCTCAGAAATTGATATTGTATACCCAAGTGGAGAAACAGCCTTTAAAGCTCTTCTCTCTGCCAGATTTTGTGCCGCTATATGGAGTAATATATCAGATTGTGATGAGACATACAACTACTGGGAGCCGGTTCAGTATTAAATTCTGCTTAAATACATAACCAGTTGATGCCACATTCTCTGTCTTTACCCTTTATTTCTTTTAAATTAGAGTCACTACTTGCTCTTCGGAAAAGGATTTGAGACGTGGGAATATAGTCCGCAATATGCACTTCGGTCGTACACTTACCTACTGCTTCACGTCATTCCTGCATGGTTCTATCACCGACTTTTACAGCCAAATAGGCTGTTGATATTTTATTTCTCTCGATGTTTGCTCGGTCTTCTTTGTGCTGCTTGTGAGGTATATTTTTATCGGTGAGAAACTAGTATTTTTTCAATTTTTTCCCCTTCATTGTACCATGAATTCTAATCAATTCTTGAAATCTTTATTTTTTGTATCAGTGAAAGTAAAATCCAAGATATTTATGTGTAAAGTTATGATAATGTAAATTCACAACAACTATGCACTTCAGTATTCCCTGATCAATTTTCTTCTTTTGTCTTACAGGAGTGTTTGTCGGGAATTTGGGGTACATGTTGGTCGTCTGACATTGGCTTTTATGGTATTTGGGGCAGGAATGTTTGTCGCAAGCACGGCATACCTACCTTCAAGTTTTTCGATGTGAGTTCATCCCAGACCTTTTGACCTTTGCTTTGTTTGTGATTTAGTTGTGTTGACGAATGACACATGTATTTTATATATTTTGACGCCTGTGAATGTTATGTTTACTTATGAAACCCTGTATTATTCAAGGTATATGGCTATGTTATCCCTTGGTGCCTGGTATCAAAGGAAATATGAATTTGCTATTTTCACCACTGCTCTGTCAACCTTCCTGAGTTGGCCCTTTGCAGGTCTGCTTGGGTGAGTTTCATTTTGTTAATTTAATTCGGTAATTGTTTTATCCTTGAATACTTAGAATATGCATTATCTAAACAAAAATCTCAATCTGAAAATCAGAAAATTGGTAATATGAATGTATTTCTATTTTATACTTTCATAAATATTAAAAGTATTGTTATACCAGCCGTTCTCTTTCTCATGTCAACTGCCGGATTATCTACTTTTAGTAATAAATTATAAGGAATTGAAGAATTTATTCAAGAGCTTTGTTGAAATTTTTTCTTAAAATAAATGCTTATTGACTTCTACCTTTTTAATTTTTCTATTTAAAACACATAATTTCTGGATTTATAATTTTATTTTGAGAACTTTAATTTTCAGATTTTGATTCTTAAGCATTGCAATCACAATCTCTTCTTGAAATCTGACGAGCTGTTTTAGACAAACCCTTAATTTTGAAGTATATATATATAAGATATATTCTATCAAGTCATAAATGCATCACACAATAGCAATTTTTCTTGAATTCAGTTAAGAATGATGAGATGTGCCTTATGCATATAAAAAATCCTGGCTATTAGCAACATTTGAATTTTGTTGTGAATAACGTATGTATAGATGGGGTATTGGCTAATAGTTATTCAGTCATGAGTCCCCAAGTTGCTACATTTTTCTACTCTGTTGAAATTGTCTTATTTTACTCTATAATAAATGATCCATATATCAGCTTTTTGTTACTTTGTAATAGATGTTTGTATAGAGTTCATTTCTATGTGAGATTATTTGCTGTTGACTGTTTTTTCAGAGCTCCAATTGCTGTGGACATGCTCCTCCGAAGGAAAGAGATTTTCAAATTCTGTGAATGGTGCATTATATCAGTTGTAGCTATACTGGTAAGCAGTCTCACTTATGCTTAATAACAAAATCATATGGGTGAAAATATTTTTTAAATTAATCAACATACCGTATTTGACGGCATATAAGATGCACCTTTTTTCCTAAATTATGTCTCGAAAAATTTCCCTGCGTCTTATATGAGAAGGTTCAACCTCCACAGGTTAACTTTCAATACTGAATGCTATTTTTAGCCCAGATGGTCTATACTGCCTATCTCATAATTGTATTCAATGATTGTGTTAATATTTGGCTTTTACGAAACCTGACAACTAAAAGACTCTACATTTTAAGTTATTGTGGTACTGCACTTTCGCACGGACTATTAAAACTTTTTTTCCTTGTGAGTGGCCAACTTAATGAGGGTGCGTCTTATATGCGTCGGTATGCTTTTCATTACAATTAACCATCAGATAGTATGGATTTTCCTATATTTTTCCCCGCTCTAATATTAAGATTATATGAACAACGATTCTCTTCTGGTAACATTTCATCAAGAATCATATGTCTTCACAAAGAATAAAAAACAATTATTTTTACATAATTTTGTGTGCTCAAAAATTATCTTGGGCCAAAATCATATCAGCTGTAATTTCTCTTTAGGACCTTGCTCTTTTCTTAATTTTAATCTGTATTTTTTCTGTTATTCTGTAACTTCTACTAAATTGGTGGAAGTTACTGAACAAATTTAGTTTTATTTCAAAGCTTCGCCTATTCACTCATCAAAATGTGCAACTGACTGTGATTTGCTTTCTTACAAAGTCATGTATGATAATCCAAACTCATCAAAATGCTGAAAATAACTCAGAATTTAAAAAATGTTTTTCTGCCCAGACTTGAATGGAAACTCAGAATTTTTCACAGTTTGAATAGAATATGTTAGTTATACTAGAATGACCTAGATACCAGCCTTGGTGGCCGAGTGATTAGCATGCAGAGCGCTATCGCTCCAACCCCAAGGCCCTGGGTTTGAATCTCGGCTGATCGGGATTTTTCTATTCAGGGAATGGTTGTGTGTGTTTGTCTGTCTTTCCCATTCAGTGTTGGCGGCAGGAAGGGCATCCGGCTGTAAAAATTAAGAACCATCGCCAAAACCAACTTCATCCTCATCATCACCCGCACCATCACTCATCAGCCCATCAAAAATATGGGAATAAGGCTCAGAGGAAAAAAAAAACTAGAATGACCTAGATAAATGAGATATGTTTAAGAGATAATTATAAACCTAAAAGCTTATTCAAACCCAAAAGCTTATTCAAACCAAAAAGAGAAAATTATAAACCCAAAAGCTTACTCAGTTCATATCGATTTTAACCTAAAAGCTTCTCAATTCTTCTCTTACAGTTGCCGATGGTTAAAATAGACTCCCAGTACTTTGGCCGGCTTGTGATTGCTCCATATAATATCGTCATGTACAATGTATTTGGCAAGGGAGGACCAAATCTCTATGGAACTGAACCATGGCACTTTTACTTCATCAATGGCCTTCTCAACTTCAACTTAGTGTTTGTTTGTGCCCTGGTTGTTGGCCCTGCACTACTGATTGCCCATTATGTATTGCCTTGTAGACCCAGGCACCCCCACTGCCTCCCATATGCCCTCTCTTTGGCTCCGTTTTATCTCTGGATATTGGTATTCGTCTTTCAGCCTCACAAGGTTTGTAATACTTTCACTGCAATTATCAAGTAGTTATTTTACTAGCTGACACTGAGTGGTTTACCTGTTTTCATATAATTAACCATTATCGTTGTCAATATAACATTTTCACTTTGCTTGGTCACTGGTTATACCTTATCTAAATAGTTTTGAATTTCCAATCATTCTATTTTATAGTTTTAATTGGCTGAAAATGTTTCAATTTTTCTTATTCAGTTTTCTGTTAAAATACTCATGTCCAAGTCTTGTTCTTTTAGCATTATAAAACTTTTTGTTTTTTATATACTGTAAAACTAAATTTATTATCAAGCTATGCAGCAAAGTGTTCATGTACACTAATCCCAGTATGTGACGAATAAACAAGAATAAAATCTTGAATTTTCAAAAGATAACTTTTGTTAAATTTTAAATATTACACTATAAAGTAATGCATTCAGTGATGACCTAGGAAATAATTAGGAATAATTTATTTTCATCATTACTTACATAATAATACACTGGCCGTGGTGGCGGAGTGGTTAGAGTGCTAGCACATTTACGCTCCAACCTCTCGGCCCCGGGTTCGAATCCCGGCTAATTGGATTTTATTGTTAGGGAATAGTTGTCTGTGTATGTTGTGTGTGTGTGTTTTGTAATAAAGAGGAAAATAAAAAAGGTTAATTGGAAGAATGCCCTTCAAATGCTAAAATACGTCCGTAAAAAAGACGAAATTATTTTCATTGTTATTATAATGAAGAAAATAAATTATTCCCTAATGATTGCTCTAGTGCTGACCAAAGGCGCAACTTTCCTAACCCCTTTCAAAATCTGAGGCATTTAATATCTATTTTGTTATTATGAAGGATTATTTATTACAAAGAATTACTTTTTGTCAAGAGTTTTGTGTCATTGATTGACCTCTCACTCGATTGTCTTTAATTTGTGGTGTTACAGTTTCATAAACAAGTTTTCTTTTCAATACACCTGAACGATATCTACTAATTGAAATTAAAAATAATTGCTGTTTTTATAAGATGGTTGTGTATCCTAGATTATGAAATTTACTTATTTATAGAATAAAAAAATGACTGCAATACTTTTCAAGTAAAATGGCGGGACATTGAATTGATTACTCTGACATGTTTTTCAGGAGGAGAGGTTTCTTTTCCCAATATACCCATTGATCTGTCTTTGTGGGGCATTAACGGTTGATGTGGGTCAGAAGCTGTGGTTCCGATATGTTGTAGGGGCCAGTAGTAAAAGTGCTAAGTCAGTAAAGCCGCCAAGTACTCCTGCACCTGAGAAGACTCCATCTTCTGGGACTCCTCAGCCTCCTGCTCATTATCTTAGACATACCATTTGGATCACGTTGCCAACAGTCGCCATCTGTTCCTTGCTTGGCGCTTCAAGGATTCTTGCTCTTTACAAAGGTTAACCATTTTCTTTGTTCCTATATTTTGACCATTATGTTTCTCTGAATTATTTGTATGAAAACTTAAGGGACTAGGAAATATCCAGCAGTATAAACTTATCTGGAAGGGGTCAATTTCCTTATATGCTTCACCTTGAAGTAGCAGTAATCTTAATGCCTTTATTCTCTACCACTATCCATGGAAACTTGCGTGTTTTCAGGTGAATATATTAGACCCACTTAAATTTCTCCCTTCTTGGAATGCTATCCTACCTAAAATGCTGTTGTCCTTCAAGCCGTTAACTTCCTTTTAAAACATCGTAAAGACATGTTTTTTACCCCTTAAAAAGTTTATTTTTCATTTCCTTTGATGAAATTCAATCTGCATAAATCATTTTGTGCCTTATTTAATGAAGCAAATTTCTTTACACTATCCATATTATCATGCTCTTTCCTCTCCAGCCTTGCAGTTTCTCACAGAAGTTAAGTAAAGACACTTTCATTAAATATTCGTGGCAGATATTGGTCAGTATTAAAGTTGAACATTTTAAGAAAATGAAATAAGCTGAGAACAGATTGGCTTGGATAGATGCAATATACCAATTCGTCATCAACCATTGATAAAAATCCTTTCTTTGAGCTTTACTTTGTGCTTTTTAACACACTTAAACACCTATTCTTCATAACGATATCTTTGTTAAATTAAGGTATTTTTAATATTAATGGTGGATAATATTTGAAAGGTTTCCTAGCCTTCATCTCTTCAGAGTTAAAATTGAAAATTTATTTCTATAAAAACTCTTTTAGCATCATCTTAAGAACAACAAATGATGCCATTCATTTCACAAAGTCATCTAATCTTCAATCACATTAACATTTTGTCTTCACCAAAAGTCTAAAGATCTTTCAGGCACTTTCAGATGCTTTCAGGCACTTTCTGATGCTTTCAGGCACTTTCTGATGCTTTCAGGCACAACGTAGGTATTGCTGGATCTCAATAGATTCACATATTCATTAAAAAAGTGTTCATCAAGCATAATTTAAGTATAGAAAGTATTACCTATAAATTTCTCATCTCAGGTTATCATGCCCCTTTTGACGTATTCATGGAATTCAGCAAGATGGCTGCTGAAGGGCACATCCCAACCGGAGGACGACCTATAAATGTGTGTATGGGAAAAGAATGGTATCGCTTCCCTTCCAGTTTCTTCCTACCAGATTCCAAGTGAGTTTCGGTTTAAATCTAATTATGGAGCAAGCAAGACCACATCATATCTTTTCCTGTTCTTTATCTGTAAATTATTCCTGACTTATAATTGAATATTAAGTCTTGCTCAGTGACTTGAAGAAAGCATTATAGAACCTTTCCAGCTCAGAAACCTGAAGTTGAGTAGCAGAACTGAGAAAATACCATATAGAATGTGTCCTAAATTAATTCTGCTTGCAAATAGTATATGTTTAATGCCTTTATTTGTCATACAAGTCTGAGCATTCTCTTGCGAATAAATCCTATTAAAATATAATATTATTCGTGAAAACAATCCCATATTTTATTACTGTAGCTTAATCCTGGATCTTATGAGTAATTGGCCATTCTCTACCTAATTGAGCGATATATTCATTGTGATATGTTTGAAGTTTTCACAACTAGTGTGAGCCTATTGCTATGAATGCATTTGGGTTACTCCCCTGTTTTAATGGAATAGCTAGCTTGCCTATCAAGTCTTTCTTAGAGAAGGGAATATTTTTAATAATTCAGTTGAAGAATTTAAAAATAATGGAGTTACCTTACTATGGCATACACAACCAAAGAGGCCCAAAAGTATCATAAGGTAGAAGGAAGCAATTTTAATAATATCTACCTTTCAAAATACACCTAATTTTAGGTTATGGTAACAAATCATACTCATCCAAGATTTTATTAGTTGAATGCATTTTTCCTGCTGGAAATAAAAGTTGGGAATATTTTGCTTTGATTAAACAGCAAGGTTTTACTATAGAAGTAGCATATAATGAGAGTTGTATTATAGATAGTGATTTTTTGGCCATTGTCCATCAAGGCAAAAAGGATAGGGAGTTACATCCATAATAGCAAGTGGTTATTTCTGAAGTGTCTATATAAGGAGTGCCAGGTCTCTATATTTGTCTTGCAGGAGGCATATCTTAGAATTGTCTATTGATGTGAGAGACATGGTATGACAAGCAACTGGTAATCTTAGGTGCATTATCTCTTCAAAGAAAAGAAAACATTAAATGCAAAAATTATCATCACCAAATCATGGATTTCTTTCCCACAACTTGCCTCATCCTTTGTTGGCAAAAATGCTTCGGGGAGCTTTGATTAGAGATTTTCATGAGTTTCAGTCTCCTCTTTGTCTCTTCATACATCCTATCCCCTTCTCTCTCGTTTCTTGTGGTGACGACCCCTCTAGCCAGCGCTGTAATTTTTAATTGAGTTGTAATGTCCGCCCCGTATGATTGACAGGTGAGGGAACAATTACGTTAATTTATCAGGTCCTTGCCAGGTGTCAGAGTTGCAGGAGAAATAAATGATACTTCAAATCTTTTTTAAATTAAATGAAAAATTGTATTTCTTACTTTTGCGTGGTCGTCAGCGCGAGAGGTTATCCCCGGAGTAGAGAAAGTAGGGCTGGAGGTAGTCCTTTGGCACTATAATCCTTTTTCGAGCGCAATGTGTCTTGCGACGTTGACGAGGGAGAGACTGCTTACTAGTAGGAGACTTTTCGGGAGACTGATTTTAGGTGGTCGGAGCAAGTTCTTTTATACTTAATTGTTCGAATAATATTTATCACGTTATTCGAATTTAAGATGCTATGACATTTAAAGGTTAGCTTGTTTTTGATCATTGCTATCAAGGTGACTTTCCTTGTCTTTAAGAGACATAGTCAAAAACACTTTGACTATTTCGGAATGACCTTTCCTACGAAAACCAAAAACAAAAGGGAAAGCGCCTCGCGGCGGCTCGCGGTTATTCGCGTCTCTTGTCCGTTTAACCTCTCCACGACGATATGACAAATAACATTTTATACATCAGACAGTTTAAGACATAAGAAATATACGAAGGAACCCTAATAAACATACAAAAACCCTTATCCCTTCCCGGACACTACAGAGTTGATATCATGTTGACATCCACCTGTGGGATTTGTTTTCATACAAAGCTTGGCACCAAACTGCCTAATGGGTGGGATATAGGATATAAAAGCTGTATTAATTTGGATTCTGAGGGTAACTTCTCTGTCCCCCCCACAGAGTCATTGTGTATGAAGTGTATGAATGAAAAATATCTCAAGAAAGCAATGTGATATGAATTAGGGTTATCTAATGCTATACCATTACTTTCAATAGTTGTCGAGCAATAATTTTCCATATTTAAATTATAGGATGCACTTTCATGATGGTGTATGAATCAATGGGGTAATAATTTTTACGCATTCCGAAGAATTTGCGTAATGATTAAAAACCCTACATTTCCATACTGCCTCACTCTTTCCCCTTGGATTCAACAGGATGGACATTTCGTATTATAAATTGGCTATCGCGAGTACTTTTCCAGCTCTCAGTTATCTCTCGCCAGCTCTCGTTATAATGGAATTCACTGTACTTATTAATATCCTGGGATATTCTGTGCTTGGAGAAGATTATTTTCAGAATATACATTTCTATCTCTTTTAGCTGGAATCTGAGATTCATCCAATCAGAGTTCAGAGGTCAACTGCCTAAAGAATACAGCGATCAACCAAATGCAACTATGATGATACCTGAAGATATGAATGACATGAACCTTGAGGAGAAGAAACGTTATGTAAGTGTGATTCTCACACCAACCATTTCAGTTTTCTTTTTATCTTTCAAAAGCAAGAATCATTTTTCCCAATTTGTTTTAAGTTTACATTTATTGGCTGGGATATTTTTTTTGCACCATGTTATTGTCTTGGCAGTGATAGCAATGTTTCATGGATTTTGTAGTATTTAAATTTCAAATGACATTCCTTACACTCTATACTTAATTTAATCAAAACTGTATATTTAATTATCTAATTAATGGTAATTGTTGATTCAACTGTATTATTTTTTTCTGAATCATTCTTGGTCATTCAGTAATATCAAGATATTTAGTATAAATTGCTTTTTGTCCAACTATACCTTTTTCTCTACCATTCATTTATGTAATTTTCTTTAAAAAGTAATTGCATAGTCATCAATTTATCTCCTTTACTTTAAGGCTTTCTTGAATTTATATTTGGACCTATAAATCATTCCAAAGATTTTCATAGATAACTTTAATCTAAATTTTTAAGTGAAGTTATCCTTGTCATAGTTGTTTGTTTTTGGCTTTGCAGGTTTCCTTGAAGGATTGCCATTTCTTGGTTGACTTGGATGTAGACAGGGAAACATTGTTAGAGCCGCGATACTCCCAACATACCGATAATTGGACAATAGTTGCATCAATCCCCTTCCTAGATGCTGAAAAGTAAGCATTATTTCATCATTTAATCTTTGTATATTTTAGTTTTTTAGCAGATTTATATTTACTTTAATTTGTGAGAAAGTTGTGATTGACCTTTCTCTTCCTTGTAAAGAAAACATGGGTTATACAAGTTAACTGTGAAATAGTAAATGTATGAAAGCACCTTCCAATTTTGTATATGCTTTCATAAAATTTATAATTATTATTACTTCTGATTTTATGAAAATGGCAGCAAGGAGGCTGAAAGATTATCAATGAAAGGTAGAGAAATGGTTCTAAACCAAAGAATGATGCTGGTAATTCTTAAAAGCTCTCTTGCTGCACCAGTTAAATATCGTATTTACTTTAAAACAACGCGCCGTTGAATATAATTCCCACCGCAAAATTCGAGTGTGGGAAGTTGAAAAATCATTTGCCCGCGATTGTAATGCTCACCCTGAGATATGCGATCACGCATTCACAGCATCATATACATGTTTACTATATATGTTTATGCTGCTGTATGCATATTTATATACGCTTATTCACTGTATATGAAATGCCGATAATTGTCTATGACAAAAGTCCAGCATAATGAAAAATGTTAACAAATTCTAAAATCAGTCATTTAAAATGTTTAATGTGCTTGCCAATTCCTTTTCAATTAAAAACTATCCACTGACTGCTTATTCTGTTGTCATCGGGGGCTATTACAGTGAAAACACCAATAATGTATTGGTGGATTGGTTGAAAAGTTACATCAGGGTGAACCGAGGATGTGGCCAGTCCTGTGCTATGAGACATGTGCATGAGTAATATTGTGCCAAAATTTTATGCACAATAGATTCTAATGCGTATCCCTATTTCTGAGCCAAAAAGACCCACAAGTGCACATTATTTTGGAGTAAATATGGTATTGTGGACTCTATAACTTATAATGTTAGAACTCATTTCTATTCGGAGATCATCCTTCTTTATAGATAATTAATGTTGCCATGGATTAAGTTCCATTGTGTGTATCACTAAATTTATTCTTTGCATTTCTTTTTCATTTAGATCTCATCGACTGCTGAGGGCCTTCTACATTCCAGGTCTTTCTGAGAGTTATTGCACTTATGCTTCTTATAACCTCTTGCAGTCCACAAGATTTAGTCTCAAAGGAAGAGCACACTGGGCTAGTGGATAGATTACAAATAATAAAGTCACTATTATTTGGCAATAATTTGCGATAAAATGTGAGGTACTTCAAGGTGGGAATTTCAGATATCATTTTAAGGTTGAGTTATATATGTAAGGTAGAATTGTATAACCCTTAAATGCCTTAATTTCTTTCACCTAAGAACTAAAGTTATAAACTTGACTTTAACTTTCTATTTGGTTCAATATAGCTCACTTTTAATGTCCAGAATCTGAAAAAGGTGCAGAGATCTTGTAGCTCTAAACAAAATGTTGTTTTTCTTGTTGTTTTATTGATTTTTTTAAAAATTTGTTATATTTCAGATATCAGCTTTTATAAGTGCTGTTAATTAATTGTTTAATAAATGGTCCATTAATTGAAGAATATGTACTAATGAGTACAATGAATAATTCTATTCCTTAATGCATTTTAACATATTCTGATGCCAAAGCAAAAATCTAGTTTAAGCATGTTGGAGAAATCCTGATAATGTTATGACTCAGCTGAAATTATGTCACTTTGTTTAATAAACATAAATATGATTCCAATCCATTTCAATGGTGGTTCAGTGTATGTGAAATGAAGAGTATTGATTATATCTCTCTCATATTTATTGGTATAAGTGTAAGAATGTCTCAGTAATTTGTAAAAATCTATTACCAAGGGAAATTAGCTATTGATAGAAATATGGATAAAAGTACTAATTAATGTGTGCTTGTGTGACTCATTTTTTATATGTATGTATGGGTATGTGCAATTGTTTTTCTGAGAGCATACATATGTAATTGTGCTGTGAATGTTTATATTGTCATATGCATGCAAAAAGCTGGGGTTCTTTGGCACATGCAAGTGCAAAATTGTGTTTTGTACTTAGAATTGATCTCAGTCCCATCAATCAACTCATGACAAACTCTACATTGTCATTCTAATTCCTTTGCTGTGTTTAATATTAGAAGTAAAGTGCATTGTAACATTTATAATGTTATTTTACATGCAAAGTTGGCCTGTAATCAAAATTTTTATATGAGGAAAGTGGACCATGTATCCAATAAGCTGATGAATCAAAAATATCTCCACTTTACAGTATAAAATATTTAATGAAAAGCTAATCCTACATGTATAGGAGGTGTGAGAATGGATTATAATTACTATCCTCGTCAATAAAGGACAATTATTATTGATGTTTTATTCATTTCCTGTGTGTTTCTGTGTATACTTAACCATAGAAAGAGGGGTTGCATGTTTGTTTTCGTGGAAAGTGGTCTTAGCTTAATTACCCATGAGGTTCACCAAGAATCTTGAAAAATTGGGAAGCTATAGTCCATCTGTGATCCTGAGTCTAAGGATGTCACACTATAGAGGAAAAAAGAGGTTTTGAGGAACTTTTATAGTTAGGGGTAACTGTCTGCCTATAGGCAGACACTATAGTGTCCTGCACTAACCAATTTTGGTTCAGAGCTGTAGGTTATTTGCGCCTGGCTCCCCTCTCGGTAAGTATGTCTCTCGTACTTTCTGAGTTGGACTAGGTCTGCCTCCGCAATAGAGTTCAGAATGTCAGTCTCAAGATCCCAAATGGGATCTATATCTGATCTAAAAGGTAATGGATGTGTTGTAATATAGGAAAGCCAATTAGGCAGAATGAAACCTGATATTCTGACCACATGTCTCATTTATTATTGCCAAATGGCCAGGCCCTCACAAAGCTGTGCCTCCAAGGATTTCATCCTGTTTGTGTTTATGATAGTATGGAATTGGGGATGATTGATGAAGAAGTGAACTAGGAAACCTGTTTTGTTCTTATGGGTTGTGACTGCAGTGGATGAGGAATGATTTAATCAAGAGTGATGAAATATTTGAAATAAACTAAGTCTTCCGTTCCATGGCTATTGTGATGTCTATGAAGTTATATAACAGTAGTTTGTAAGCTAAGCATGGGGTGCATTGGGTACATCAGTCCACTTCTCTGTTATTGATGTGGAAAGATAGAGAAGCAGACCATTGAATGAGTTTGCATAAATACCTTAAAATAAATTCAATGTGCGAAGGCGTTACCTCGTGGTAACGCCTTCGCGTTTTTAAATTTATTATGACCTTAAAATAAGCTTAAGGATATTAATTCTGAAATCATAAATTCAGCGGCACCTATTACATAAAATAAATGGTTTGACATAATGAAGAATTCCATCTATTATTACTTCACTTTAGATAATCTTAATTTTTATTTACCTCAATGAAAGGGGGAGGATATTTCCTGTGGTAAATGAGTAAAATTAAGCATATTCTTTGAATTAAATTATATTATTCAATCCCAGTAAAATGAAGCATATCCATTGAATTAAATTATATTATTCAATCTTATATATTATACTGTTGAACCATTATGAGAAAAATCACACTTCTCAGCTAGCTAATTAAAAATGTGCTCCCAATATATTTTGATAATCTGCATTAGTAATTGTTAGGTGCAGGATAGTCTGTATTTCTGAACAAAATAATTTCCTGGACCTACCAGATAGTGCAAGCATGTATATATAAGCTTTTGTTTATTTGAACAAATGGTTTAATTCATTGTGTGGTTCCACACAGTTTCACCTTTAGGAATACTTTTCTAGTGCAAATACTATTAAGAAAGAAAACAAAGTCTAGAAAATAATAGCAAGTTAAATTGTGTTTGATCATTGAGTAACTTGGGCATAATTTTTCATTCGCAAAATATCTGATATACTCCATAATGAATCTTCAGGGGGATTGGCATCCTATGGTATGTGTACCCAAAGTGGCATTCAAAACTCCTACGACATCTTTTTCTGCATTATTAATTTAAGAAATGAAGCTCCATATTAAATAAATGCGGATTCTGTTTAATAGTAGTGATAATTAATGACCATTTAAGTCTTATAAAAGATCTTAATTGCATAGTTGATGTTAAAAAATTAATAATATCACAATCTCACTGTATGGTTCGGCACCACATTGCCACGCAAGCCCTTTATGTTCATCCAATATGGAACTCTTGCTGCTAAGGGTTCACCAACCCTGCTCTAGGGCAAGTGAAGAAAGTTTAGGAAAATTTTACAAGTACAAGCTCACTCCCACAGCTTCATTCAATTTCCATTTTTCAAATGATAAAGTTGTGCCTAATATTCTGTTGTTGTGGTTCATTAAAAGTTCTTCAACAGCTTAGGTCATTTCGCACATTGGCTTCCACCAGGAATCAAACCCAGGTCCATTTCACTGTAGCCAAAAGCATTGGCCATCTGGGAGCCCGCCTAGTATTCTTTTATTGCATACTGAGTATTTCTGAAATACCTTTACAGATATGTGGCGCCCCCTTCGCTTAGCGCCCGGGGTGCAATCAGCGTTTAATCCTGCGGGAGGTCTTCTGAGAGATCCCCCGTGTGGACACGCCCATTCATTCAGTGCGCGCCAGTGGTTCTGTTAGGGTGTGTACGTCTTGTGCTCCGGTTTTCCACCAAAACTGATTTCCCTTCAAGTGATAACAAATTTTTGTGTACAACTTTAAATTTCATTTGCAATAAAGCCTGTGGTAATTACAAACTCCAAAGATACATAAGAGAATTTCGATAGATTTAGTAAAATGATAAATGTTGTCAGTGCCAGCCTATGAAATTTGTCTCTTACTGTAAAATAATCTTATTCCTGAATGAAATTCTGCCTAATATTTAACACCTTCAGTGTGGGTGTCACTCATTAGTGATGCTGTGAGTGGGGTATGACCATCATCAGTGATTTTCCTCTGTATCTATGAAAGCTGGAAATGATAAGGAAGCCACTGTGGCCATTCTTGTTTTGTCAGTGTATCACTCACTGTTCACTTAATGATTTAGTTAGAAAATGTAACCGTATTTAGACATGTACCGTAGAATGGGGTGAATAGCAACAGAACTTTGTCATTTCAATTTCCTAGAAAAAATTTGGAAAGTACTGGAGAATTAAGGAATTTTAAGTGATTTCCTTATATTGGCAGATACATTTCTACTGAATTTGTTTGTTTTTCCAAGCATTTGCTCAGGAAGTTTTTCTTTTTTTTCTTTGATTTTTTTTCTCTTAGATTCTTTTTCATATGCCTTTTGTGTGGTTAGAAAAACATATTGTTTTGTATGCCACAAAGCTAATCAGTTTTAGCAAAGAAGGTGATTATATCTATTACAAATTTCCACATAAATATACCGAAAAGTTATTAAGAAGCATTTATTTACAACTAACTTTTCGAAATCCAACAAATTTGTGGATATAGGAAATTAATCTTAAGCAATTACATTTTTTGTGAAGAGGAGTGAATAGCAACAGAGATGTCAGGTCTCTACAAGCCTGATCCACATGGGAAAATTTACAAGTAAGTTGATGTAGTTTTAATGGAAGAAGTCAAACAGGCAGTGAAAGCCTAAGGGAAGTAGAGAAAAAGTATGATATCCATCAATTGACTATGCACGTGAAAGTGTGCAGCTTGACTTAAAATTATACAAGAAGGACATGGCTTGGTAGTTCAGCGGTTAGAATACCTGCCTGGAAAGTGGTAGACCCGGGTTCGAGTCCCAGCCGTTTTTCACCTCTATATAACAGTTTAAGCAGCACACTTTCATGCACAAATTCAATTCTTTCCTTCCATCATTTTTTCTTAATGCCATACTATGGTGAAATTGTTTGATTGGTGAATTATTTACAGTTAGATTATTTTGGATTTTTTATATGTTAATTAATGTGCCTATATTCCTTTTGATATTTTCATTTCCTTTACATTACAATTTTCATACCCTCCAAAAAAAAATTGTAATTTGTTTCCCAGTGTTATTTTTGTTTCCCACTAGAGGAACAATATAAAAACATATCATTTAAGAAATGAATATTGAGGAAGTGCAAACATTTGCTGTTTATTTTCTTATTATCCATCCTCTGAATGGTTGCTATTCACCCCAACCAGCGGGTGAATATGAACATCATATAAAATTAGCATTGTTGGTGTTAAATTTCATATCACAAAATGCCATTTGGAGGTCAGGAAATACGCATCTAGACACATATTTTAAAAATTAAAGATTTTTTTTTTTTGAGATGCAGTAGACGGTACAAAATTGAAAAGTGTTGCCATTCAACTCATTGTACGGTAGCGAATGTTTTAAGTAGCATTCGTGAATACATTTCTGAAATTCAATATAGTATCATGATTATTAAAGTATCTTAAATTTAAAACCACTATACCAGCACCTGAAGGTGCTACATTTTCGTCTATGAGAAAGAAACTATACCTTTCAAGGTACTTCATATAGTTAATTATATTAAACTTGGAATATAAAAGGAATACATGTATTTATTTCTCTAAAACATTAAATACATATGATTTTCTATTATATTATAAAATGTTGAATCTATATCATGTTACAGTGCTGTATCCCATTTTATTCTGACTCATGAAGATTAACATAGCATTATGGAATCCGTATAATAAACTAAAAAAACAGCTTGTTAGAACTTATATGCGACTTAAATTTCTTCCAATTTTTCTGGTATGGAAGTATACTTGTTATTTTTGGTATGACTGATCGTTGTTTTCAAATACGTAGTATGTTTTATATTCAGCAATGCCATCTAGCGGTAGCCATGGTAACTTACAGCGGAAGCCGAGTTATAGTAGTGACATCTGCCAACAGATGTCACTACCGTCAGCCCATACAGCACAGTCCATGGAACATCGGTTTAATTAACATATAATGTACGTATAACAGATCGTATAAAAGTTGGAACCGGGGGTATAACTTACGTACAACTAGGGTATAATTTGGGGTGTCGTGTCCACGTTGTGGCGTATAAAATGCGTATCAGGAGTGCTGATGGTAGTGACATCTGTTGGCAGATGTCACTACTATAACTCGGCTTCCGCTGTAAGTTACCATGGCTACTGCTAGATGGCATTGCTGAATAATATTTCTATCGCTTGGCGGTATTTCGTATTAGCTATTATAGATACTAGCTTTGTATTACTCTTAATCAGTTATACATTATAATTACATTCATTATTATTAAGAAATGACGGAACGTAAACGAATAATTGAGATATGGATGGGAAAATTAATGCATGAGAAACATTGACTAAATTTTCAATAAATTTATTTATTGAATAACATTAACAGAACATAATATGCACAGCATCACAGTTGCATAAGATGGGCAGCAATTCCTCTGCTCTAGAAACAAGAAAACTTCATGATAATCTTAAATCAAAGCAATTAATCAAGGAGAAACTACAACTTCCCTACTCGACTTCATTATCCATAGTGTTTCGTTCAAATAAATATAGAGTACACATGGAACATGAATTAAAGAAACAGGAAAATTCATGAAAATCTTAAATCTAAGCAAATAATAAAGGAGAAATCACTGTAATCCTACCTTGCAAGATGATAGAGAGGTTTCGACCAACACTTAATTCCTGCTAGCACTAACAGTTCTTAATGGCCTGGAAACACGATCAAAGAAAACTAAATCAATGAAAGAAAGCATTAACTATTATGCATCAATGTGAAGATTGATACAAACCACCGATAGAATAAATGTAAATGATATATAAAGATGAAGTATGATGCAAACCTGCAACGTGAAATCTACGGCACCGTCCAAGATCACCAACAGAATGCTAATGGCTGGCAACTATTAAATTAGTGCCGTTTGGGCCCAATCTCAAATTTGCTTTACGCACTGCGCTGCAATGCGGAGACTTAGCTAATTAACTTTGGGAAAAGGGGAATGGTGGTTATATGTATTGCAAACTGAAATTATACCCCGACTTCTGACGGCTTACGGGTTCCCCTAATTATACCCTTTCCATACGTATAATTTTGGTACCGTGTTGTATGGGTGGGTACCATGTCCCATCAATTTTCTTCTGTCATAAGAATGCTAATTGTGTAAGGCAGTAGTACCAGAATTAAGTTATTGATAAGTTAATATCCTTCATCAGTTAAGATAATTTTCCATTTGAAGAATGTATAATTTCCCAATGAAATATAACATTCTGAGTTAGCAGTTTGATTCATCCTTGCAATTTCATAAATATACATATTTTCTCATAGTTGGAGCAGTATTGTTAAAAGTACTTTGACAGCCTAGGTCATTTTGCATATTAGATCCTACCAGGAATCATACCCAGGACCACTGAAGCTAAACGCCCTGCCCATATGGCTATTTGGAAGCATATTTTCTCATGTAATATAATGTATAGTAGTAGTATTGTTAAAAGTGCTCCGACAGCTTAGGTCATTTCGTACATTGGCTCCCACCGGGATTCGAACCCGGGACCACTTTCACCAAAGGCAAACTCGCTGTCCACATGACTATCCGGGAGCCTCTGTAATATAATATTCACTCCTTTTAGGTGACAACAAATATTAGTATTTAAGTTCAGAAATAATTTTGACCATCTGCCAATCATAGTTTTTGAATCAACAGAAATAACCTGAGGAATTCTTTAGAATGATATGCGGAATTGTTTTTGTAATTAAAATTTGTTTTGAATTAAAGCTTAATTCTTATGATAGTAGCTGACATTTTACTTATCTGTAGAATCTATGTACAAAATAGTTCCAAACTTGCCTAAAAATTCAGTAATTACTTTAATAAATTATGTGCTGAATTTACACTTCCAATGTGTTTTATGAAAACAGAATTTCTCAAATTTGATAGGAGTGGAAGAAGAGCAAATTCTTCTGTATTGGACGTATTTAATACTGAATCTTGAAGCAGATCTGAGAATCAGAATCCTAATTAAATCGTTATAATAATAGAAGATTTAGAAGATGGACCTGATGTCCTGTCTCTCTGAGTTTGTTAACTAGCCTTAAGGTACTCATCACAACAAATGAGAAGGATATTTAAAAAAAATTTATTTGCCAATTTATCATGTACAGTTAAAGAAGCCAATTTAGAGTGACAATTTTAAGATCAGTAACAAACATAACATAAACAGATGAACACAGAAGACCATGTATTCTCTGAACGGAAATATCCTGATCAGCCATAATTTGAACTTGGGGCTTAGGTGTTGGAGCACTAACATTGTTTCATGCTAACCACTTTGCCACTGCGGCCAGTCATTATACTTCTATTGAATTTTGTTTTAACCTGGCTGGTTTTGGTGATTGATTGTCATCATCAGGTACATAATATATAATACAAAATAAATTTTTAAAAGTATATTTAAGTAGTGAGATAAGGGTAGAGAATATGACAATTTGATTGAGGAAAGGTAATGGCCAAGAATGAGGAAAAGGTGTCTAGCAGGAGGTTGTAAGAAGATGAGAAAAGGAAGAAAGTTGGTAGAAGAGAAAAGAAAATAAGAGGTGATTGCAAGAGGGCATGTGATACGTTTGGTTGTTGAAACCAAGACTGAAGTTACTGGGAGTACAATGAGAAGAGACGTCCGTTAGCAATGGAAAAGTTTAGGGCAGTTTGGTGATGAACAATTTCATATTAGCTTGGGTCTTTGTCTTTAACCATGAATATCTAAAACTTAGGGGATAAAATCAGAAGAGTGAGTATGAGGTGGTGAGTAAAATAAAAGGCGGAAAATGATTATTAAAGCAGATTTCCTTTTCTTTTGCCCTTGTTTGAAAGTACTCTCCAGTTGGCATCAGGTAGACTGAGATGCTATTGTTGCAGCAAAGGTGTTAACACACACAAAGAGCTGACAAGATTCCTTTTTTCAGTGAATATCCGACTTGGATATTGTGTGGATGGCAACTGGCGGCAACTTCGGATATTGTATAGATATCCATACCAATCCATACAATATATTTGAATGAAATTTGGATATTGTATGGATGTTATGGTTGGATATTGTACAGATGTTGTATGGATATTATTTGCTATTATTAGGGTCCTTATTACCCATCATTATTTTCTCAGGGATGGTATATTTAGCCATGACATGTATCAAGTATACAAGTCAAGTATACAAGTCAAGTATACAAGTAAACAAGTTTATTGCAAAGAAAATACTTCTTGAATAGGAATCCTATGGAAATTAATAAAAATAATGTGACTTCTTTGCCACTATTTCATAATATAACACACTTTTTCTTCATGAAATGGGTTTGTGGTTGCAATTTATCTCTATATAATTTGCAAATTGTATTCTATTTCAATCTTTGAACTAAACTAGCATCATTGGGCAACTATTCACATTCCACTTACTCCTTTACTTAGTACTTTACTATATGTACCACTGGTGGATGTCTCACTACTCATTGAGATCCCATTCTCACTTAGTATGTAATGAAATTCATTATATTCAAGCATTCTTTATGACATGTTTTACACCTATCTTGAGGTATAATATAGAAAAAATGCATATTCCGTTTACTTTAGTCACATTTTTTATAATATTAGTCTATTGAGGAAAGTAAGGGTGAACTCCCCCTCTTCTACTTAAAGCTTTTTTTCATCAAATAGAGTTAGGAGATCAAAGAATGGGCTCTGAGGGCTATTGACTTAACATATTGAATGTACTTAAGCATGTGTTGAGGTAATTGTTTGTGAAATAAAGAACATTTGGGTCAAAAAACTATTAGTTCCATCAAAACACACATGCTACTAATGTCTGCAGGTATGACAGCACAGAAATGCATTTGATCCTAATTATTAATTATTTATAAAATTGAAAAAGACATGTAACGTTAGTATTACATATAGTTTATTAAGCACTATATCCACTCTTAGTTTATGAGCATAATAACAGGTAAAATCATTTGATCCTAATAATGAAATATTTATAGATTTAAAAAAGACATATAACATGAGAATGACACATATTTTATTAAATACCATATTACCCTTATTTTATAAGGGAAATAATTATGAGTTGCCAAAATTCTAAATGTGGAAATACAGCAAGTGCTTCTGTTATTAATAATTATTAGTAACAGAAGCACTTGCTGTATTACTACACCTAAAGGCTAGATTGTCGTCTCTAAGCTGGATGCGCTGGATGTAAAATGGCGATCAAAATGTGTGTCGGTTTCGTCGTCTGCTAGTTCAGTCCGACGAAGCTCCGTTGGGAGCAGCACTGGAGCTTTCGCACGGGTCTGCTGGAGTAGGCGGTCCTTTCGTTCAGAAACTGCTTGGACGCAGACCGTGAATGTGTCAATACCGATGAGTTCCATCCGGTCCTTGTTGCGCGTGAGGACTCCTTTGTCTAACTTAGAAAGTGTTTGTTTTCATAGTATCAGCACTTGTTTCCCATAGTAAGTGTTTCTCTCCAGGCTCACGGCTTGCATTCAAGATTCGCCTTTCACAGGGCAAGTAAAGACTTTAAACGGATCTGTCACCATGCAATCATCAACGGAGAGGAAGTCGCGGATTATGAAGGTGTCAACTGTATTTATTCTCCTATTTATCATCGTAATTGAGTCGGCGAACGGGGTGATCGATTACTGCGATGAGCATACGTTCCAGACGAATACTTCGCATCTCCAATTCACCAAAGAAATCAGCGACAGGGAATATGCCATGGCGAATAACTTCAAAGGACTACACTGCTGTGCCAAGGGTTACCGAAGCATTGAATGGTAAGTTTTACTTATAATACTATTTCCTCTATTAAAACCAGAGAGGAAAAATGATTTTCTCTCTCTGGTTTGCATCCGTCTAGCTAGTCAGTTATGTTTATGCTGTCACTTCCGTTGACCTCGCGAGTATCTTTCGCTCATTCATGGTGCAAGCACCACGAGCGGTGTTATTTTCTGCCCGCAATTCCTCCAACTTCTGGAAAAACCGACGCGAGCGTCAAAATAAAGGTATACCGGACCCAAAAAGCTAAGTTTTAATGATCTAGGACGTTGGGTATTTCTCGGAATTTGCCGCGGGGAGCCCCGGGCGTTATATTCTGCGCGCTGACAACCGAATCTTTCCCATGCGTCACCATTACGGCCCTACGAAGGGCGCGAATCTCTCGATATCTGGATATTAGTTTTAATGGACAGAAATGCGGTCGCTAGGTGGGTGGTGTGAAGTCGGCTGAGCCCGTTTATCGTTCGGTAGCAGCCCACTTCAAAGCCCCTGGAAATTACGTCAGGTTGCGTTCCTAGAAAAGTTGCCGTAAGTTGAAACGGCCCGAGTGATTTCACCTTATATTACGATGCTATAACGGACGCTTGCGCTCCTCCGAACGTGAGGAAAAAATCTAGATCTTTATGAAGGCGTAAATAACGTATGGATAAAACACAAAGGTATTGACCCGAAGAAATGGCAGCTGTGAAAAAAAGGGAATAAAAGCCGATATTCCGCCAGGGGACGGAAATGCGCGATTGTCCGCCAATAACTTTTATTATTTAAATGTCTTCTCTTACTTTTAAAATGCTTCCTCTTTTCTTAGTTATTTTGAGATATTTGAATGGAAAAAATTCTTATGGCTAATCGAACGATTGATTTAAAAATTCAGTTTAAGTTATGAAAGTATGCTATATCCGGATCCTCTCAAGCTTTCATTGGGTCCTACGTGCAATCCGTGCCCCGCAAACCATTTTTATCTTTTTCCTCTTCTCTGCTTTTATTTTCAGAAGATTATTATCTAATGTTCTCAATATCGTATTTGTACTATCTTATCGAATCACCGAATATTGTTTTTAATTTTAGATTTATTCGTATATTCAACGGAGTTGGCATATTTTCTTTCGTAAAAATCATCATCGTTATTTTACATTAATTATTACTTTTTGCCTTACTCCATCTCCCTCTACTAGTTCTATGATTTATTCCAGAGATTGTATACATCGGATTCATCAAATTCATGGCCTTCAAATTTGTCTATACCGTATCCGGTCCTGGAAATTACCTCAATTATCAATATGGCGAGTGGCAAATTCTTGACGTTTACCTTGTCTTTGACCTCCGTTTCCACGTGCTTACTGGCTTTTTAATATAAAGCGATGAGTCACCTTGGTGGTTGGACTTTCTGAAAGAGCGTTTTCTGACATCAGCTTCATTTGCCGCACCCTTTTGCTGCGCGGACCAATTCCCAAAATTCTTGCGTTGATCGTATTTCCGCTCAGAGCCGAAGAAACACATTTCCACGGAAATCGAGGAATACCCCGCAACCTATGAGAGCATCGCTTTGTTGGTCTCTTAGTTAAAACGACGTCACATTAATGACGCAACTTCGGGTGGGACTCCCTTCGGCTCGGACTTTCATTTCCAACCGAATGAAAGAGAAATGGTTCCGGCCATGATTCCCCCAACTTTGACATACTTGAATGTTCGATTCGTTACGACAACAATTCTTGCGATCCGCGGCGCTGATTGGAAATCATGTTTTATCGGCGATGGATTGCAAATTCAAGCATGGTAGTAATTCTTATCTGTTTACGTCATTTCTGGATTTGGTCCTACCGTAATCTCCGACAGATTCACTTTTGCGTTCGTTTCGATCGATTAATGAAAATTCTAAGAATTGAGTGAGAACTTTTCGAAGTTAATGGGGAATTCACCGCTGTGGGTGCGTTTTCTCCCCGTTTCTTTCTCTTCTTTCCACCTGCTTTTGGGAAGGTTTTACGCGTTAGCTACGAATTTAGAATAAGTTGAACGCAAAGGGGCATAAAATTCAGAATGAGGAAGCAGCTATTTCGGGAATCCTCTCCTCCGACAATATTTTATTCTAATTTAGAGTTAATTTCCTTTCTCTCGAAATCGATTTCTGGGAGTTAAGAGAGTGGGCGTTCTTTTTGATGAAAGGTCGCTGTGTTCACTCCCGGATATTTCGTAATCTCCATATATGTATGGGAAAGAGCTTTCTCCATTATCTTTTCATGTATACATAGTCCCATGAATTTTAATTGTAAACCCGCTCTAATCAACCAAAGGTGATGGCAGATTCAAACCAATTCATAACGCCGCCGGTCTCTGATTTTTCACATTTGCCCCATTTCTAATATGCCATTTCAGAATTGATGGTAGTCGATATACTAGTGATGATTTTAAGCATGTATTGACGTGGTAGCTCTCGAATTTTATTATCTCTTTATGCTTCTCGAGTTTATTGCTGAACTAAGACCGTTTTGCCAGTTTCTGCCTCCCTCGTTTAAAGACGAAGCTTTTTGTTGCTGATATTTCTGTGAAAATGTATGATTCCTACTTAAGTTTAAAACTAATTTAATACAACGCACGTTTTCAATCCGTTCTACCGTAATTGTTCAATAAAATGTACACTTTTTATATCGGCTTATCCTGTCGTTAAAGGATTTACCATCATTACAATTCTTACCAACAAAGTACTGTTTCTCGAGTTATGCAGCATTCGAAAAGTAAAAATATTGGGAGTAAATAATTGTGCTTCCAGTTTCGCTGTTTCTATTTGGGGCGGTATTTTTTTACTTATTTTCAAATCCTTTTTTCGACCCTTTATGGTCTTTCGCCGAGTATTTTATTCAATCATATTCAATCTCCTATAAAGCAAAACAGTAATGTGAGAGCGCAGTTCTATCAGAGACGGAGATGTTTGTTGTTTTAATAATATGAGAAATAAGGGCTCTATTGCTATAAAATACATTTGCAGACTGATTTCCCTTTACATTTATGGGCTTCTCTCAGTGGAGAATCAATGCCATCCCGAGGTAGGTTTTTAGAGGAATGCTGTCGCCTCTCTATCTTACTCTGTGATCGCATATAGCTACAGAGGGGTAAAGGCAGACATTTACTACGTAGTGCCGTAGTAATTAAATAAATATGCATAGATGAGTGATGAGTCATGGATCCCCATTTCCATGGCGCTCGTGCGTTTCAACCTGCACGAATTCGTCTCAACACGTCGGTCGAGATGAACTCCCAGGCAATTTTAATGCGAGGCTGAGTGGTTTTCTGGTTTATGGAGTATTCTCGGAGTCATGGAGGTACTCAAAGATGCAAAGGCTGAGGTCGCTTACCGCAAAGTTTGTCCTGGGAAATTTATATTTCTATGAACGGCAGTAAAGCGAGAGTCTGCGGCCGGAAGGAGGTCTTAATAATTATCGGCGTGGGAGAAGGTCTGTGGCAGACCCGTTCGGACAAGGTTTGGGTGGCTCGCGGCTTGGGTCGCCTCGGTTTGCACGAACAAACATGTCGCCTGGGACAAAAGCGGGAGGTGTCTCTTCCGTGAAAGGCGGTCTTTTGGTTTTTCTGAAAGAGGGTCCTCCAGACTCGGGTCGCATTCCACCCTTATTAACAATGGGTTCCACTTCGGGGGAAGGACACTGGACAAACTTTCCTTCAGGGTCGTGTTTGAAGTTCCCATTGTGATTTATCCACTTATTTCCACGTTACATATGCTCGGTAAATCCTTGTTCTAACGTTGGTTACGTTTCTAAATTCGGGGTCGGGTAATTTTTGGAAAGTTCGCAAGTTACGCGGCGTAAGGACCTACAGGTGGGTGGGGAAGATTCGGACTCGGAGCAGCATTTCCTTGCCGGAAGCATTTTCGCGGTTGAAATTCGCATTGCTTTTAGAAATTCTGGTACTTGGGGTTCATGGTTTTCTTCTTGGTCAAAGTAACGCATTAATTCCAAAAATTATGATTAGTACTACATCGAACTAGCTTCTTTACGTCTGCTTATTTCCGATTCGTCAAGTGAAGTCCTTTAATTATAAAATCAGTGGGGTCGGTGGGGTCAATTGGTTACTACAAACGCTTCCATAAAATTCAAAATCTTTCTTAGATACTGGTATTCGTATGTTTGTACGCTCAATTCTTCACAGTATATCATTCATAGCTGCAGTTACTAATATCTGCTTAAATATCTCCCTCTTCGTATAATCTATCATTTATTCTTTACATTAATTTGAAGTAGGCATATTTTCTCAATGTTTTCTTACGGATAAATACATGAGCTGGGAACTCAACAATCGCCTTTATCGTCGATGGGATGGGTTGTTTACGAACTGAAAATTTCGATAAAATATTCGCGTACTTTATCAAAATGTGCTCAAAATCGGATCGCAAATGATATTCCACGACCAAAATCAGAATCCGTATTCTATTCTCTTTATTTTGTACTGAATTCGACTTCCTACGACTATTATTTCTAAAGAAATGAACCCTGCAACGGAAAAAAATGACCTATACGTGTATGTCTTATGAAACAGTTTTGACCCGTCTGGGTTTGTGGACCGTGGCCTGAAAGTAGCCTAAACTCTGCGCGAGGTCGACTTTTAATAATGTAGAAAATTTCAAAGTTTTGCGACTCTCGCTTCTCGGGTTTTCAGCAAACATACACACTCACCCACACTATATTTGATTTTTATTGATTAATGGAAATTTAGTTGAGAATTATTTTTGATTATTTAGGGATATGTTTATCTTTTTAACTCACTTTATTCTCCTCGCACCTGTGGGATTTGGCGTTAGAATGAATCCGCCACAGGTGGGGAGGATAGGAGCGTCCGGTGTAGAACCTCAAAGTTTATTTCATAGGCCTTAGGTTACATTTTGTCTTTTTTCTTTCAGATTTTATTTCATCCAGTTCCTTTAATTTTTAAAAATACATTTTTTCACTGTCTTTTTGTATTGGAAAGGGAATAATATGCCATTTACGCTATGATGTTATATAAAAAGTCAATTATTTTTTATTGTAAAAATTTATCCGCTGTTTATTTAATTTATAATGCTATGTTTATATATATTTATAATTTATAATCTTATATTTGTATTTCTTTTTGTATGTTCTCAAGTGGACAAAGAAATCCAAGAACAAAAATCTATTTTTCTATTCCTAATTTGATATTGCGCCAAGTTTTATTTGTTTTAAATTTTTATAAAAGAATTTAGCTCTATTCCTCTGAATTGCTTTAAAAGGTGAAAAAACCGCGGATATGCTATGTTTCTGAGGAGGTATTGAGGGAATATTGATTCCGCACTTGTTTAGATCAATTTTTACAATTGGTACGAAAAAGTATATTTGAAGCTTAGTTCATGAATAAACCAGAAGTTGCACGGGCGCTGTTCACGGCGCAAAATGATGGATTTCGCATGGGGATGTGGTTTCTATCCTGCCTTAGGACCGGATGTTGACGGAAGGGTTGTAAACCATTCCTAGAAACCATTTATGAAACTGCGCTTGTCACACCGTGACCCTCGTAAATCTTTTCAGGTAGACGACATAACCAGGCAAACCCCAAAAGTCGATAGTTTTAATTGCAGAAGGTTGCGAGCTTCTCGGTTTCTCAATTAACCTTTTAGAGGATTGATTACCTTGCCACCTGTGTTATCAGTCTGAAACCGTTTTCAGCTGATTAAGGATGTTCTGGCTCCACGACAATCTTATTTATTCTGCATCGATCTATATTCTAATTTCGCCTCATTTAATTCAGTTCAATTACCTTCATTATATACATTTAGAGTGATCTTGGTATGAAAAACGACATTCGGGGATACATGGAGGACCTTTGATGACTTTGTCATACTATTAATTTCCCTAGATGGTGGTGAGAAGCTTGAACTATGTGTACGGATTGTGCCTTTTTATTGATCGCGTCAGAGATCGCATCTTAAAATTAAATTTATGACGAGTTTGGTTCATTGAGATTTTAGAGGACATTCTCTGAAATCTACCACCCTTTGGAAGTTTTTAAGTCCAACCCTGTGAACGACTTAATTAGATAAATTGGATATGTCCGAGATCAAATTCGGAGAATTAAGGTAACCATACTAAAGTAATAAAACTTCCTTGGTAATTCGCGCGGAAAATATTTTTTAAGAGGCAGACTATTTTTTACTGCATAAGTATGAGCCTTAAGATGTCTTTTGTAGACTTATTTGTAGAGGAAGCGTATAAAGAAAATATTATCTGTGGAAATTACTAAGGTAGTTTTACTTCTATGAAATGACTAAGAATCAATATTCTGTGATAGAGCATCATTTTATGCTATCGCCAGTGACGGTCTCTACGATATAAAATAGGATCCAATATTGTTTCATCAATATTCTCGCCCTTCTTTGAGATGATTAAAAAGCTGTTTCCGGGAATAATAGGTTGCGTTATCATGGAATGGGGCGTGGAGTGCAAGGGAAGGAGAATTATCCGCAGTTCTACGAATTTGTATCACAGAAATGCCATTGTCGAGCAGGCTTCGATCATACAGCTATCTCATACAATAGCACGAAACTGAATACATTGTTTCTGTTGTGCCTCGTCAAGCAATTAAAGGGCACGTTCTGCTATCACAAGCATCTCATTCCTCGTACGCTCTTTGTGATTTGCTGAAAGCGAGATTTTCGGAATTCCACCCGAGGATCTGAAATTATTTCCACGTTTCTGATTCCTTTTACTTTCACTTCTCCGTTACTCCGATTGATTTTTACCTCTCGTTTAACTTCCTGCTTAATTTCTACTGGCATTTTATCGTTTTCCTATTTTGGTATTTGCTTTCCTTTTTGCTATACAATCGTGCTTTAGATATCCCCTTCAATACTCGCAAGGTTACCGTCCGACTGAATGTTACAATTTTTTACTGTTTCGTTTTCATTTAATTGATAAATCTGCTGCCTGTTCGATGTTGAACTAATTGAAAATGGAGTGGCGATTTGGCGATTCTCGAGCTCTTTTATGCTACTTATAAATAGAGTGACAAAATTATCCCATTATTTGGCATATGATTGTATTTAACCGTTCTATATATATTTAAATAGAATCTGTATACATTTACATAGGCATCTTTAACCCATAAGCCGCCTTTCGAAGTGTGGCAAGATATTTTATGTGATTTCGGAATTGGAGATGTTTCATAGTATGATTGCTGTGGAGTTATTGCAATTTGCGGAGGAGAGACCCTTATTTCAAATTTTCCATACGTGTTCTATGTTTAGCGTATCTTGCTCACCCACACGCCGAAAGGTGGCTTTAAGGGAATCACTGTAGGGGTAGATTACTGTAGATGCCCAGTTAGTAATAGGGTGAGTTGGGGAATGAATCTGGACCCTTACGAAAACAGAATTTTTATATTGATGTCGTCTATCATAAATTACTCATTCTCGTCGTAGTTGTTTTTCTAATTCCTCATATCGCATATTCATTGCATAATGGTAGTAAACTTGTGCATGTATATTAATAGTAGTTAGAAGCAGGCACCTCCGTCTTCCGATGTTATCGTACCTGTTATATCAGAGAACGGTGCTTGTTTTTCTTAATTTACTCCGCTATTAATATTCTAACCCAGACCTAGACGTATATTACGATGGAGTGTTAATTAAACGCCTCTTGCTAGGATAAGTCGCGGTGCTCGATTTATCTGGAATTTATGGTGCGTACTGCCACATCATTTCGACTTTGAAAAGCATTCCGTGCAGCGCTGTTCTGTTCTTTCGGGATCTCATCTTATCCACGAACGCAATCAATATGAGTCGACCTGACTTCGTGGAACTCCACTTAATAAATAAAAGTCCTATTTCTCGAAATTTCGTGGCGAATACGAACCGTTTTTATTCTTCGTCCTCGGACGTTCGCTCCTTCGGTCGATATTCGACTAGTTTCCTCGTTAGGTTTTGTTACCACCTTCTTTGAATACCATCCGCGCTCTTTTGCATTATCTCCTTAAGGAGGTATTTTGCTAACGCGCTGCGGTTCTCTTTCATCGAAAGGGCTTTTTGACGTGTTCTGCGGTCGGGAGGCGGAAGTGTGCGTTTCTCCTGGAATCCTCTCTCTCTCTGTTGAGGGACTCCTTCCCTTCTTCCTCCAAATTGTACCAGGAACTCCTTGGAGGAAAAGAGCGCCTCCAACCGGGGATTCCGTGAATTCCTGCAAGAGTCCCGAGGCGTCCCAATTTTTCCCAATTATCGCGTGTGCTGTACTCAATCTCGATGTCCTGCATAGATCGATCGCCCCCTTCTTTATTCAAGATTTCGTTTCCCTATTTCGCTCTTTTTTCCCGAAGCCTTCGCCGCAGGGCTTTATCGGAACCGCAATTAGTTTTCACCGCAATTTTTCCTAGAAATCTGGAGATAAGAAGCATCCGAGATAATGTTCGCAGCACGTGAGTTCTTCTGAAGCTTTTTTCGGAATCCGAGATAATGAAGGGACGCCGAGGCGGAGGGCCGTCGCGAAGCCGTAAAGTTTTTGATGAATTCGCGGAATTGGTATTTGCGTTGACGTACGTTTCGTCGTTGTTCCTGTAAAACGAACGGTGGGCGTCGCTCGATGGTGCATTGCCGGAAGTCTGTATGAGTTGCAGGGGATATTCAGTTGGTGCAGACGGAGCGAACTTATGTCATCTGTTTTCATATTGCACTCTCTTTCCCCTTATTCGCGTTGTACGTATTACATTCTGTCTAATCTTTTCTTATTCTTTTTTTGCTCGTATTTCTTTTGCGCTAGAGTTCCGTGTACGGAAAGGGATGATTTTTTTAATTGTATGAGTTTTGAATTCAAGAATTAGAACACGAATAAGGATCTTCTATTTCTAAAGTCGTTCAGGACCCGGTCCTGGTATTTAAGATATGAAATGATACATCAATAAAAAATATTTGTGAATAATTTCATAATAGCAATATTTTATTAACCTGAGAATTGATTTTGCCCCTGAAAATTACTTCCTTCAGGCTGGGACGAGGAGCATCTTTTCCATGGACCCTGCCGTGTAAGTCCAAAGTGTTACATGCATGAATTATCATAGATTAATTATATCTAACCCTTCCTAGTGGATCGCGTGGGATTAATTTTGTTTATTTGAGATAGTTGATATTGTCCTTTTTCGGTACGAAAATGGAATGTGGTCACATTACGTTCACAATGACAGTAGCTGAATAATTTTTGTTTTCTTCATTCGAGTTTCATTTCATTTTTTCATTCATTTAATTTCACATCCGTAGGTTTTGAAGTTTGGGCTACGATATTAATTGGATGGCAAATAAGCCAATGGTAAATATACTGACATGAATATGACTTGTTGTTAATATCATTGCGGTGTTACGAATAAAAACTTGAAAACAGCAATTCAATAGAAGTTAGGTATCTGAGAGGTTGTTTTATACCATGTGTAATTGTGTAATGAATGAAATAGGATTGTGCTCCTTTCTGAATTTTATCTCCCCTGTTTCTTGTCTTTTTGTCCAAATCCATTGTTCTTTGTGTTATTGGAAACATGTAGTTTCCTGTCTGTCAATCTATCCTCTGGGAACTCCATTCGTTCCTTCTTTGTGGGTTTTTACCTGGAATTTTTCTTTACGTATAGATCTAGAATGTTTCTCTTTTCTTCCTAGTTGGTTGTTTCGGGTTAGGCCTTGCTTATGGCAGTTGATATGCTGAATGTAGTATTGATTAATGATAGAGATCAGGAGGTTCTACTGTTCTGTTATAATATCTCACCGCATAGTGCAAGGTTGGTTTTGGAGCCTTTTTTAGCTGTGTATTCTTCGTGTCATTTGTCAAGCGAAGGTCCCTGTGCCCTTTAATCACGAAGTCCGTGTTTCTGCGCGACAAAGGTCTCCCTGTTCATGCAAGCGGAAGTGGCAATGGGGTGCGTGATCCTCACGGGTCGTTGTAATGAAAAGAGTACCTCTGAATCAATCGTAGGAATGGAATATGGAATATTTTTCCTCTCATAGAAACCCGGGACTGCTGATGCATTTCGCTGGAAGTGAATCGTTCCCTCTACTCCAGGAATTCCCTTGATAAGATCGCGTGTCGCTTTCCGCGTAAGCCTGAGTTTACATACATCGCGCAATTGTTCAGGTGTTGGCTTTAAGATGGCGTATTCAGGATGCAATTGGTCACGTGCAGGTTTATCTTCCAACAATGAAGGTAGTCTTACGAATGAGAGCGCAGTTGTAAATGCCTGAAAGGATGTTAATAATACTTCAAAGTCAGATGTAATGAGGGTAGACTCCTGTAGGAGTTTAGTTTTGAACAAATTTCTGAACCTGTCGTGATGTAGTTCTAGCACCTGAGTGAACGATTTGATATTTCTTAGTTTTTGTTAGACTAAAATTTACATCTGCACCGCTTTTATTCTCATATATTGAAATTTTTACTGCCTTAGTTCATGATCATGATTTTTATAATGCAACATTTTCGTTTTTTATGATTCAAACGCCCTTGTCCCTTTGGTGTCATTCTGACGTGAATATATTTTATGTAATGCGCTTTGCAGTTATACTATTTCAATTTCTTGTCTTTCATTTTTTAAAGTGACCATTTTCCCGCTGTTAGTAGCAGCTACATTTTCTTCTCTCCTGGTTATGATGTGCATTTTTTTTGTTTCCGCAGATGTTCTCCACATCTGCTCTAAAATACGAGGGCGTTTCCTTGTAGTCTGTTATTATTTAATCGTATCTCTGAATTGACAGAAGTTTCGCAATGACGTCAAGGAGTATGCTACTTCAGATTCTTTTATTATCTTTGATTCGCTGTACTGTAATCTAAGGAATAGTTTATCCTGTAGTTCGTTTGTTGCGTATGCAAACATTACGTCATCAGGATTCCCAGTATTTAAGATATCTCTTTTATATTGTAAATAGCTGTCGGGTGTTTGCACTGCATTAGCATTTCATGATATTCTTATGGTACATCGTAAGTGTTTCGTCTGAGTTTTCTCATTACCTTGGGACCCTTGAATGTAAACATTGCTTTTTTCAGAATTTTTTTGGGACGCTGGAAGATAGATTGCAACAAAAAGAGTATCGTCTCGAACGATTGTTCCATGAATAATAATTCTAACTAGATATGAGCAATCTTTGAACGCTGCGTTTTAAGTGACCCGAAGATTTAGTGCGCCCATAACGTTGTCTAGTAACTTTTGAAAGTATCTCCCTTCACTTTATTTTCCCCGTCTAAAACTCGCGAAGATGGGACTCCCTTTCTTTGCGGAACAGAAAGTTCTTCGTTGAATATCTTAAAGTGGAAGGTTTCCTTTCAAGGGGAAATATTTCGCAGGAAACTGTAGAAAGTTTGGTAATGGATGATATCAAAAGTATGAAAGGAGTGTTTGACACATTAGTAGAGGAGGTAATGATCAATGCAATCACGAGTCATTTTCATTTTGTTGACATTGTTGAAGTCGTCATGGGTTGTATATTTACCATTTTCCCCTTTTTCTTCTACGCTAAATTTTAGTTTCTCTCTACTCCAATCGATTCTATTTAAACCAAGTGGTAGAACGGTGAGTACCGCTTTTTAGTTTCGTCAAAATCGATATCTGTACAAATTATTTTCTCGTCTGCTTGCTTCAGGCCACGCCTGCCTTATTTGTTCCTGCTTTTCTCCTTAAACTTTAATACCTCAACTAACATTTGCACCGGATTTTCCTGAAATGGCTGCGATAAGCATCTTCCTAATCGAGGGTGCTTTATGATCCTCTCGCCGTCGATTCCACATCCGGAGTAAGCGTGGATTACTGACGCAATCTCTCTTCCATTCATCTCAACTCATGTTGAAGAACTTTCGTTTTAACCTTCTTCGGCGAGAATAGAAGGCTCGTGCCTGTGAATTGCCTCCCATATTTTAAGCTTGAGGGAATCCCCAACATTTGTGGGCTTATTGAACTCTGCTTGCAGCTGCGGATCTGTTTACTCGTCTGTTTATGAGGAAACTACGGGTATTGCCTAAGCGTGATATTTAGATCGATCTGTTTCGGCCGGATTCAATGTAAAATTGTCTGTGCGCAATATGCATTGACTTCGCTGGAGATCATGAGTAAACTTAATGCTATTTTGATTTATACATAAGTAAACTTAAACGTTACATGTATGTATTATTTACGAAATCCGATATATGATTTGTTGTACTACCAGAACGTGAAGGAACTTGTTCTTTAGAAATCTACAAGGATACAGGTCTCTATATCTGTATCTTTGCAGATATATATGATCCGTATACGATGCTTATCCGTAATTTGTCGTGAATCATCTGGCATCCGCAAGAACATATCCGACTCAAACCGCAACTTTTCTTGCAGATACCCGAGGGTGGGGTCGGAAAATTGCAGGTTTGCTGCTCTCTACAGAGTATAGCTGCAGCACATGCTCGTTCACTCAGTTAATTGATAATTAAATCTGTACCCTGAAATAGAAAAGGTCACAAACCGAGTTATATATAGGAAGGAACATATTATAGATATAAAGGAAAAAGTCGTTAGATATAGCGACCTGTTTGCTGAATTAGCAACTATGATTTCCTCTTACATCTTACAAGAGATTAACTATCGTATCATACTTATCACCTTGCGCCACTAATATTTTTATGGATGAATTTTATATGTTTATGACACTGATGTCGGATTAACTCTATAGTATAGGTAATCGGTATCGTTGTAATGGTCTGATCCTTTATTAGCCGTATGTGTAACAGCGATAATTTATTCGATCCAGCAATTCATTTCGGAGGGTTTTTCGTGTGCAAATTTTATCTCATTATCGTATCGTGCTCGCAGCTGCTTTTTTGACCTGGAAACAGTTATACGCTTCTGAAACGATGATTTAAATGCGATTCATTAAGTGTTCGTCCATGATTTTGGGAACCAGCTCATTAGGTTGTAACTGTAATATTTTTTTTCATTTCCATGGTATTGCAATCATGCCTGTTATAGTGACTTAACTACGGCAATACGTTGACTCATAGCAACATTTCTATATATTTCCAAATTATATAAAAACTTTATTTTCTGTGTATGACACACAGTATTTATTTTCAGTAAGTATTAGATTAATTATAATTCCGTCTACGGCAATTAGCACTAGGGGATATTTCGGACAAATTTTCTATCTCCATCCTTGCCTCGTCCCGAAGTACAGGAATTTCTTGATTGAGGAAAAGCGTTTAATCTTTGCTCGCCCAGCCTTCCTGCAGTAATATAATTTCCTCGTTGACATTGGCCTCCTTCGAGACTGATGTAAAGAAACCGAGGTAGCTTTCGCCATCTACGATTCGAACTCCCGAGACGCCGATCGATTTCGCTGTGAACGATGATTTAATTTTATAAGGAAGTAATTCATAATTGTATGGTATTCGTTGTATAGCTGCGGGGTGGTGTCTTCACAGCTATCCCTGAGTAGATGTTCTTTTTCGTTTTTCTTCCGAAGCATTATTTTTATTTTTTGAGCTTTTACCAAATCATACCGAGATGACGCATCTGTCTTATAACTGCTGCAATCGGTATTTGTGTCCCTGTTACATACGAGAACTGGAAAGCTCCGTCGTATATCTGTGTCTTCTGTGAGGGATTGCAAGTTCGATTACCAATCGATAAGCTCGTTTCCTAGAACTTATTAGTTGTTGTGATTTAAAGCAGACACACCTAGAACTGTGCTTTCTATCTGGCTATATCTTTCTATCAGCGCCGTTGTGGGTGTCGGTCTTTCTTTCATAAGTCTGAGACGGATGAAGAAGGCAGATTATGGCATTATTAAGAAATCACTACGATCTACTTACTGCAGAAAATTAATTTTAATTTTCTATAATTGATAAATATGTGTACTTTTCTCGGTAATATATCATTATTATACTGTGGCGAAGTATATGTCCTTATTATATTATGGACTTCCACAATATCTCTCGGCCGTCTACGTAGATTTTTCTCTAAGTAATCGTCAATCTCGAAGTATTTATCTAAGTAATCTATCGGTATCAGATTCAACGTTACAAGTAATTTAAGTGCATTTAACCTTTTCTAACACCAGTAATGTAAGAAAATCAAAAAAGAATAAACCATTCGTAGAAGTTGTGATGTCTCATTTAGTCGTAATTATTTGTTTATGATCCTAATAAACCATATGGAAAAATATTTGGGGTGCGGGTTTGAAAATGCTGTTTTGCATAGGAAGATACTGAGGGTTGATATGCTGCAGCTGACCTAGGCTCAAACATCATTCATCCGAACAAAGCAGCTGTGCGGGAGAAAGATTCTTCGAATCCACCGGTATCTCCAGGTTTTATCGTAGTGTTTCGCGCCCGTTGCGATTTAGTCCGATATGTAATTGGATGGCTTTCCTCGTGGCGCGCCCCGGAACATGCTTCCGTAAGCGCTTTTTGATGCGTCGTTTTGTGGAAGCGATAAATCATTGTCGTTTCGGGGAACGGCATTTGCGTGGACGGGCGTTGTTCACGGCTTAATTGCGGTGTTCTCGTGACTCTGGGATGGGAGAATCGATCCTCGCTTCGGAATGGCCGACACTTTGTCATCGCCGATTTCGATTCGTATTTCGATAGAATCGGGGAGTTGCGCTTTTGTCATAGAATGCGCTAGGGATTTTAGTTAGGGTAGCGACCGCTGTTTATTGCCCAGGAGATTTTTGGCGCGTTTTTTTGTTGCAGCACGCAATCTTTTTTTTAAGTATAGGTTAAGAAGTAAATTGTTTGATTCAACCAACCATCATGAATTTATATGTTCCTCTCGCTTTTAATGGATATTAAGGAATATGTATTGCTAATTATTTATACGATATATCGTATATCAAGGATTTTGTGGTGAGAGTAAGTTCTTATGCTTCCCAAGTTATTGTTGTTACTGCTGGAAATCACTATTTGACGTTAAGTTTATTACCGGCTGTTAGGTGAATTAATACATCTATTTTATTATAATAGTAATACAGTCTTTTTTACTTTTTAGTAACTTTTTCCTACGCTGGTGAACCAGATTTCTACGTAGGAATTTACTTTATTTAAATCGATGACCTGTGTAGCCTGTATTATCTCAAGCTGTGTGGTGATTCGTTGTGATATTGACAATTTTTAAAATAATCTGCTTTATCCTTGCTTCTTGTAACGCCTCGATAAATGTATACTTATGTTAAAATACTCCAGTTTTCAATGTTAATTGTACTCTCGTCCACTTTCGGCTCTGCCAACTCATCTTTTCCTAAAGATGTTTGTACTGTGTGTTTTAGCTTTTGTCCTCATATAGTTAATTGGCTTAAAAAATGGAATTTTAATAATTGTGGTCGTGCGATAAATCTTCACTATATCCCTTTAATATATGTCCAGTTTCATTTATATGTGGCCAGTGAACCGCTCAGGTGGCAAATCACTGCAAAAGTAATCACTTTTATTCGTGTTCTGGCTCGGAGATACGGAAGTCGAGTTCGAACAGCTCAATGGGATCCCAATTCGGAGATTGGGACGTCTTTCCACCGGTTGATTAACGCTCGTGACGTGTTCGGAAGGGAGAGACTTCGCTAAACAGAATTAGAACTGACGAATCCACTCCCAAAGAGATTCTCCTCAATCGATACGGCTTATCAAGGCCGAGGCTCTTCTGTTTGTGTCCACATATCATCCATAGAGGGGTTTTTTCCTCTTTTATCTAGCACTAGTATCTTCTACCGTCAAAATGGAAGGGGTTTCAATCGATTTGAAGCAACAATAAATCTCTTAACTGAATCGCACTCGTTCACTTTTAAACACATAACTCAAGCTGGAACTAAAAGCTAAAACTGTTAGCAGTGTCTATAAGATAGCTTAATTAAATTTCATTGAGTGTTATGGATCACGTGGACCCGTATTGTTGCAAAACTTCCTTTTGCTCCTTATTTTACCTAATATTGGTTCATCGAATAGCAGAAATCTATCCTAATATATCTAGAACTTCAGCCAGTATCACGAAATAGATCGTGACGATGTAACTTTCAACTGCCCATGAGCGAATATATTCTGCTCGAGAAACGCTTGTGCAGGATCGTAAGTTAGTCTCTACGGATTGTGTATCATAAACGCTAATTTTCAAATCGCAGGAAATATCTTCCTTTTCATAAGGACTAATATCTTCTTACCTTTACTTTGAAATGAGCCTAAATAGTGCCCTTGCCATACTCTAGTAGCGGCTTGGGGGGTATGTGGCTAAAGTCACAATTCCCAATGTAATCATAAAACGTATCCTTTAAGCTCTCCTTTAAAAATCGCCTTGATCTTAATTATCGCGAAAGTCTACAGATTATTCGTTTTTTTCCGGATTCTCGCAATTTAAAATCTACAACTGTATTTCATGACAGAAGGAGGGACCTTAATTCGATTTCCCTTCTTTTGGTAATTGACTAGGCTCCTTCGGATCATTAATTCCAATTTACTTTGGCATAATGAATTAATCCTGCACTCAGTGACAGAGAAGTTTACTTGTATTTTTTATTGTAATAATATCGTCTCCTTCAGTCGAACCAAGGATACCTTTGGTGAAAACATCGAGGTGTAACCATCTGGTGTTCTGGAATGGATTCCTAAATTTCGTTTTTCTATCTCATCGGGATGTGCGTGAAATTAATTGCTTTTAATTCTGTTTTCTGTAGCTGCATTTTCATGGTGAGATAGACGTACGGGGATGATTGTTCAAGATGTTATCCCTGTGATGGCGATTCCGATAATTCTTACTGCTATACGGGAATTCAACTTTTCAAGCTTTTCTTACACGGACTTTTTTCTTGAAAAAGTGGTGGATATAATGCATTTAATCTGCGTCATTTTGTGATTGTGGGCTGAAGGGTTTACCTGAGAATTGGCGAAGGGGAAATTGCTTGCTTTCCGCTTCATGTTCCTCTCCTTGTCCCTTCCCTCTATCTCCTGTGGACCAAATTTCCTCCTGTGACTCCAATGGCATTTCCGTTTTCGGCTAGTAAACGTAAAGAATTCTGCTGTACTTTCAGTAATTATTAGCAGCTGTAGTGTATATAAGTTTATCGTTCATTTTCATTCGGCCATTACGCTTTTATTCTCCAAGACATCGACGATGAGATAGACTATTGAACAATGGTTCTCTTCATCCGATGGTTTCGAGGAGGTGTAATATATATCTAGATTCCACAAGCAATCGTAATTCATGCGTTATCTCTTAGTAACAGGCGTGGTCATTACTCAGCACTCGTTTCTGCGAGCGTTTTCTGATAGCGGATGAAGGAAAATGGATTCCTTGTGGCGTGTTTCGTCTGGGCTTACGATGTCTGGCATTGCCATCATCAACAACGAGTGTGCATTTTGTTCGGGGCTTCGTAAGCAGAATATCCTATCTTTTTCTCGTGTCATCGTGTTCTAATCTGAAGCCGTAGCTATTTTTGTTTCGTGGCTTGTATTAGTCATTGAGCAGAAAGCTTTGATAAAATAAATTGTCACGTAAAACCATAACCATCAATGAGTGAATTACACTCATTGATGGTTTTGGTACTTCGCGACAATTTATTCTATTACTTTACCATCAGCGGTAGGTATACTTTTATTATTAGAAAGCTTTGATATTGAATGTTAATTGGTAGCGGTAACGCATTGACAAGGTAATTTTACTATAATATTATACGTATCTATAGTAATACATAATTGTATCATGTCTTTATAATTATCTGAACATCAATACGCTGTTATATCATATAAAACGTTCTAGATTACAAAATACATACAAATATAAATACATATTTTACGTTACATAAGTCTTTAATATCAAAATACATCATTCTTCTATTAATTAATTGAACAATAGCAATTTTCAATGAGCGACTTTTTCATTTCTCCCAAAAAAAACTTTGAAAATTCGCTTTAGTTATTATTATAGTGTTTAGTTAGTTATAATTCGAGGTGTTGGTATTTTAAATCGAACCGTATTACATTAATATTTCTCTATTGTCCTACTTATTTCGTGGCTTAGTTTTAATACTATAGTAGAATAGGCATCTTATCAAATCTTTTATGAACCAAAAATAGGGGTTGCGGCTCACCTCATGGAGCCTGTTGTCAGGCTCTACGTCTCTTTCGCCGTACTGAATTTTGACGCTTGATTTAAGGGGGTCTGTTTCGTAGGAAGTTATGGAAATTCCGCCCTTTAGAGAGGGTTGGGTATAGCAAGTCTCCCGATTGTGTACGCCAAAATGGGTTTCGGAGAATCGATGTAAAACAGATTAAATATTTCCTGTTGTCAGAGGAGAAAATTGGGAGGAACGAGAGATAGGCATCGTTTTTCGGGGAACAGAAAGGGTCGCCGCTGGTAATTAGCACGGCCCCAACCGTCGCCCTTTTCCATCGAAACTGCCTTCTGATAATCCTTTCAAAGAAGAGACTCCCGCTGAGAAATGCCTGTCCTCTCCTCTGTCATTATTTCACAATTTCGCTGGAAGTTGCTTCCACAAACTTGTAGCGCAGAATACCTTTTGAATAATATCTCCAGTGAGATGCAACGGAAACGTACACTGCTTGTTACGTACCAATGGTTCCTTCGTTTTTTTATGAAATTGGAATCATGTATTTTGATGAGCATTTCCCGTACCTTTGAATCAGTAATTAGAGGTATTCGAGGCTTCTTTATGTTCACATAATAGTTTTACTGTAGGTGTAACAGCTTGAATTAATGCCTCGGGGCGGAGTTTTCATTTCCGTTGGTAATGGGGGCGGAAGTTGGTGTTCCACTGCATTCTGGGAACGCGGTCTTGATTAGCATCAAATGAGGGCTGTTTATTCGCGCGTTTGATACCGTTTGATGCTTCAGGTTGATCTATCCACATCTTCAGCCGAGTGTCCCTACCTTCCGCATCTAGACAGGTGTTATTCGCATTATTTATATATTTATTTACAGCCCCCGAAGACCCTTTGATGTAATATTTCAGATCTGTAGCAGACTTCATTATTCATTCATTGGTTAGGCGTGAGTATTTCGCGATGGAGGAAGATTTAACATCGAAACACTGGATTAACTCCATTATTGCATCAGTTACATGCGCTATTTATGCTATAGAATGCCATTTTATTTATTTTTAATGTTATCTTGCAACCAAGCGTAAGGAACGACAGTTTCTCGGAATCATTTTCTGTATTACATCGAGCAGTCGATTTACTCATACCAATAAAAGCATGTAATTAAGTACAAAGGTTCTTAGTTGATATCAATTCTTCTTTCATGAATTGGTCATTCCATTAATGATTTAAAATCATAATGAAGCTCAGAGGAAGAATGTAAGGACGGATACGACATTCAAAATATGTTATTTCTAATTTTCCGATATGAGGGTGGCATTTCCAAATGGAGAATCACGTGAATTTCTTACGGTAGATATCTTATTAATCTAAAGTGGACTTCTTCTTAGGTGAAAATCTCGGGGTATCTTTGGTATAAATAATGATATCGTTTACTAGCTTCAGGGATTGTTTTGTTACCGGCTGAGTTTTTTATCACTGTCACATTGAGAAGAGGATTACATCGATTTTTCTGATAGTTTCTCATTGCATTCTTACCTAAAAACTTGGCCGCTTTGTGATGTTTTGGAATCAGACCACGGAAACCTAGAGGTCAGTTTTTTCTATCGGTTTTACCGTCAGATCTGCAATATGCTTACGGTGGTATGTTTCTTGCTTTTCAAATATATGTGAACATAGTCTATTGCAAACTCACAGAAATGCACTCCACACTGAAAAAACTCTTTACACGAATTGACCAAAAAATTAGTAGAATCAACCATAGGAATAGGTTGGTATAGCTCCAGCCAAAGAAAATGATTGAATTTACTATTTCAAACTGTTGATTCAACCGTTTTTATTTGCTAAATCAACCTACTGAATTGTTAATATTGCAAATGTAGCTGTTAAATATACTCCCCTAAGTTAATATCATTATTAAAAGATAATGTATCTTAGACTTTAGCAGCGCCACTATTCAGAGAATTACGTGCAGCAAAATATTACCTAATGATTATTTTATTTTATTATTCGTTCATCTGAATCATCTTGATTCCTCGTCGCTGTGAATGAATATCTTGTATCGGTCTCCTTTTAATTAAAGTATTGTATCACTCATTATATATCTATATCGGTAGGCAGTTAATATTTACTACGCATTTCGTGCGTAGTATTTCTCGATTGTTAGGCGCGTCTCGCTGCATCTTGTTGACATTAAAATGAGTTCTCCGTCGTGGATAAACGTTTCATTCCCTTGGCAATTCTGTTATACGAACGCCTTTATCTCTCGGATGGATCAATGGTTGTCGCATTTGGGCGATCAGTCAACACGGCGACGGATTTCGCATTCATAATCCGCCCCACGTGACGACCGTCTTCCGCTCCGGAAATCCTCGGCCACGCTGCGGCGGATACCTCCTACCGATTTTCCTGTTTATCACCACGAAATTAATAACAATTTAGGTTAGCGTTCTGGTCGTCCTGACACGGATTATTTCGTAGGCACTCGTAACGGTTCGTACTGTCTGACGTGAGTAATCCAGGCCTCGCGGCACTGTGAGTGCTTTTGCAATCCCGATTCCGAGAAAAGTTTTATTTCCTCTCGCTTTGGCTCCTGATGAAATGCTTGCGAGGGAAGGGGTGTCTGCCCTCCCACATCGCAAAAGAGTGTCGCTTACGAGCGTTACTTCTTTTATAATTCCTATCAACGGTCGGATATATTTGTTTAATTGCTCGGCTCTGACGAGACATTCCTCGCTTGTGAGAAATTTCATATATTATTCGTGTGAGAAACGTTATTTTTATATTCAATACTTTATCTACGGCAGCACCGAATCGGCTACGGTATCATATTCGTAGATTATGATTTTCGTTAGAATTAGCGTCCAAACTAACAGGTTGGGTACTTTAGCGCAATCACAGTCACATTTATCTTCCATTTACGCAATAATTGTTTTTAGATATTTATCACATATGTTACTGTTATTTCGAGATAAGCCATTTTCGCGATCTCGGTATCGTAATGTTAGCTTTATGAGATGATATTGATGCATTAAATCTTCAGTTTAATTACCATGTGTATATGATTAACTTTTTGGAGTTAAACTACGTATGTATTTGCTTCAGCTTGCCCTTTAATAATTACAAAGAAGTAGACGGGATAAATGCCGAGGAGGACAGTAGGGCGGCATTTCTAAGAACTATTTCTAAGCTCTAACTGATTCTCGGTATCATTTTCGTATTTTCGTCTTCACCACTTCGTGGACGAACGTCTTTCCTAATTTTCGTAGCGACCACTAGTGGAGAGTAGGCCAAGTATCACTGAATACGTGACTAAGTAGTTATGCTACTTCGCGTATAAAGAAATTACTAAAGTCATTTCAATGGGAATCATTTTTATATTACGTCCTAGATTATAGATTTTCATAAACCTAATTTATTTATCTGAATGGACAGAGGGAAGAACTCTTAACATTTCCAGCTGTACATAGATTCTTGTAAATACTTTCCTGCTTCGATCGTATTTTGTGTAAATTTATCCGTGACACTTTTGTTGATTTGCTTTTTTCGTGCATGTGTATATATTTTAAATTTTTTATATTCTTTGAATGTTGTTTGTAATCACTATAAAATGGCGACAACACCCAAATTGAAACTGTATATAAATAAATAAAAGGCTCAGCCATGCCAATTCGCTGTTTTACTTCGTGCGTTCGTCAGGAATCGGAAAATCTTATCATGTGACGAACAACATTGCAAAAACATTTTTTTATAATGCTAGTTAGAAGTTCATATTTAAGGTGCCAGCTACCTTGTTCAGACATTCCTCATCGGATACTTTCTTAGCGGTGCCGTTTTGTTTTTGATAGTCTTATCTAATAATTCGGAATTTTGATTTTGTTTTCCTGTTTCTTACATAAAATACGTGTTAGTCATTAAGATTTCCGTCGCCACATGAGAAGTGTAAATTAGTTGTTGAGGTTTTTGAGTCCCATGAACCGCTTAAAGAAGAACTTCGTGTCCCGTGATTCCGGCTGTAATATCGCTGCTTTTTTTGTAAGTTCATTTGGAACGGGCCGACGCCTCCGATTCACAGATCAGTGCGTCGTTCGAGTGAACGAGAAGTCACCACTGTCAGCCGTCGACAAATGCACTTCAGTGCTTCACTTACTGCTTGTTCCACCGATGACAATCCTTTCGGAAGTAAATCCTTTCTACGTCAAATGTCAATTAAATACTTACAATTGGCACGCACAATTGTAACTGCGGGTTTGTATTTCTAGTTTTGGGAATGTTGTTTTTTCAAAATTGGCAGAGTGCGAACTACGCTAAAAAAACTCACTGTTTTCTGGAGATACTTACGGAAGTGTTTGTGGTTGAACTTGCCTTGTGGATTTTTAAATTTTAGTTGGAAGAAGTTATAGACTACAATTCTGCGAAATGTCGTCACCGAATTCAATGGAAGAGTTTTAATTGTAAGCACTTAATCATTTACGTGTTTATAAAGTTCGGTTAGTAGTTTCTTCTGACAATCATACTTCCTACTTTTATTACGCCCTACAGATGTCACTGCTCAATCTTCTTGTGTATTTTATCATTGTATATTAACGGTTTTCTTCGTATTACTTTATATATCAGTAATGAATAGGGGATAAGGTCCTAAGTCAAGTATGTATGTTTCTCAATCGTCCTTCCTAGACTTATTTTGAGTAATTAAAATGAGGAATAAAGTCAACTTCATACTGTTATTTTATCGAACGGTTATTGATCTCGACTCTGTTAGATTCCAGGTCTGATAGATTAATTTCTTGCATGCCAATATCATCTCATTAAGGGCATCTGTAATTTTGTATCCATTTACCTTTATTTAGATTGCATATTTTCTCCAACTTTAGGTTAGAGATGTGGTGGCTATCGAGATGCCTTTTTTAGTGTTTATTTAAGTAATGAATTTAAATCAAATATTTCTTCGTATTAAACAGAAAGATAAATATCACACGGATGTTCATCAATATGTTTGTTCGATAATTCGTAGAATTTTGTTCGGTTTGTGGAATTACTACCATTTTAGTTTACGCAACAGGACGCTGCAAATCTGCTAATTATGTAACTTTAATGATCAACTCATTTCAATTCATCTGGTGTTCGTTTCTTTGGTTTCTCTCTATAAAATACGATCTCAAGGGATGCGTGAATGGTCGCCATATGTCAACCTTTTTCACGCGGATCTCCTCGATTATGTCATGGCGATTGCCATAAATTCTGCAGCCCCGAGATTAATTCAGGCTCCAGTTGAGCGCTTTTCAAACCGCTGATATCCTGCGCGTCCGTCCATGATGAATCGAGGTTTGAGGGACGGAGATTGTTTCTGCGAAACCGCTTCGCTTTGAAAGCCGTCAGAAAAGTGGCAATTGGTGGGCGAGTATTAGTCGTTGACAGAACTTGACTATCCGCTTTTGAAAAGATAGGACGTCGACACCAGCGGGAATAACCTTGAATGAGGTGTGCGTCGCCGGTAGCCTAGTGGAACGGAAGGCATGCCTGCAGTCGCATTTCCTTTTTCGACGACGGCTGACCACTTGATGACTTCCACTTGACGATTACTTCCCGAATGGAAGACGGATCGCTCGCTTTCGATCCTCTAGACATCCGTTAATGTGCGCGCTCGCTTTATACATTTGCACACGCTCTTCCTCATAGTGGCCATTGTTGCTTCCTTGTTCATTATAAATTACCATTTTGAGTTATTCTGTGATACGTCTGATTATTTTTAATTATTCTTTTGCGCCTTGTAGTAATTATTAATTAACTACATCTACATCTGCCCTCGCCCTTCCTTATGTTGGCCATTATAGTTTCTTTGTCCATTATAGATAACCATTTTGAGTTATTCCATGAAGCGACTCTTAATTTTTAATTCAATCTTTTGCGCCTTTTAGTACTTATTAACTAATTCTACATCTGCGCACACTCTTCCTCATTTTGGCCAATAGCCACCTTATCATTTATAGAATTCATTGTGTGGCATTCTGTGAGGTGTCTGTTTATCTTTTCATTTTTTTGCGTCTCATAGTTATTATTAATTAACTATTTTTTCAATTCCGTGGACAATTCCGTATTGCTCTTTCTCAGAAGCAGCATAAGATACGTATGAATGATTCACAAGATTCCAAACCCATCTAACGTTCTCGGTTTAATATGATGATGTTGCTGATTACCATGTAAATAATGCCTACATGGTTAATTATAATTCAACGATATTCAGAACTAAATCCAGTGCCCAGTCGATGAGTGTTTCTGTTAAATCACGTTCACGGTATAATTATAATTATGACGTATAATTTATTACGTTCACAGTGTGCTATGATGCTGCTGATTGTCGTTTTAGCGATGCTCACTATATTGATAGTGAAATAATTGTAAATTTGAGTTTACTACGACACATGGCATTTAGCGATAGACTTTACGGATGTGTTTATCATTACTTTATGAGATGCAACATTTTTCAGACCAGGTTGATGGCAGTAGTTTACAATGCATTGAAATAATTCTCTCCCCCAGCAATCAATAAAAGTGAAAAGACATTGACAGTAGTATTCTCCTTAAAGTTGCATACAAGGTTGATATGTGTAGAGGTATCAGCTTATTCCTTCATAGCTATCGCTTTTTAATATAGTTATAAGAAATTAATTAGTATTATTTGTTTGTATAAGTGTCATATTAAAGAAATTGGGGAGAGTTCTTGACTAACTATCAACGTAGTATAATGGAGTGCCCCTCATTTATTTCTCGTGCTGAAATTCTTTTATTGATCATCAGAAGCCTATTTCCAATCAATAGGACGTAGTTAATCACGTTCTATTAATAGTCTTGCCATTCCGAGGATCGACGTTTCACCGTTATCTTCCATTTATTAGCGTGTCCTTTACGAGTACCACGTGGGTATTTGATGTTTCCTTATGCTACTTATTCAGAACACTAAAAACACCTAGCTAAATTTGCTAGGTTTTTTTTACATCAAGATTGAAATGTCCTTATTTTGTCATTTATTTCGCGTGAGTTCTGCTTGTTGTTTTTCTGGCCCATCGGCACTTCCAGGAAGTTAATTTGACTCAATTAGCGTCATTAACGGAAGTATTCCTTTTTCGGAAAAAGTTTGCTGGAAAAGTCCCGTCCTTGATAAGTAATCTTCCACCATTCTCTGCCCTAACGTCAGGGGATTCATCTTCGATGTTTGTCATTGCAGTTATTTATTCTAGTCCATACATTATCCTATTTTAGTTTTTTCCTTTCGCACGAATTTCAGTTCGATACATTGCTCATTTACAGCATGCGACATATGCCCGCCATAGCTGAAGGAAATGATGCCTTTCTTTCCTAATCTATTGATGTATATATCTCTCATCGATTGGGAATCTATTGATTTTCCTTCACGTCCCGAATTGCGTTATTCGTTATCGTGAACCTCATTTCGTGGTGTCTATATCGCAAGGTTTTCCTCTATATTTTCTACATCTACGTCTTGTCGTCTGCTGTAGGAAGTTGACAGCATCTCTTTTCTCCGTATTTTATATAACTTTCAGAATTGCCGTAATGTTCTTATTCAAGGATGCTTTATAGTCAGCGCGTGCACAATGTTCCGGAAAGTTATGATTACTTATTTGAAGGGTATACGCGTAAATTCGTTGTCGCCATTACAATGATTGTGTTACATACTTGTATTATTAACTTACGCCCCATTATCGTTACAGGATCGAGATTCTCGCACGAAATTATTATTACTTTTCAGTCTTGTTTTTTGTCAAATAAAATTTTCTAAGTTTAGGAATCCGTTTTTCCTGATATTTTTTTTAGTCGCTTGAGATCTGATGAAATAATTGTGGATGTATACGTATCCTTTTGTCCACTTTGCTTTGACGAGCAGTCGTATTTTTCATATTTACCGCTTGCATTTGTATGTATACCTATACTTAAAATAACTTCTAATTTAAAATGATTTTTTTATTTGTAGTAATAACTTTCTTGCGATTGATTGTCTCGTGTATTATTTATTGTCTTTAAAACGTTTCCTTTAGACAGAATATTCGATAGCTGTCCGAAGGATTGTCTTCAACGTTTTCAAGTTAATTAATTTTAGGAAAGCGTAGGTCGTAGTCTAGCAAAATGGAAATGAAGAAGTCTCGTATATCCATTAAAAAACGGTTGAGTGTGTAACCAGTATAACATTTTCTTTAATATTACAGCTTTGAAGGCCAGTATGAATTCTGAGTGTTGATGAAATTTGTTAGCTTCCAATATTTGTGCTTTTGGTGGAATTGATCCATTTAATGTAGTTCAGAAGCTTCTTTTGCTAAATTGAAGTACTCCCTGTGAGCTGCTTTTTTTCTTTTTCTAACGGAACTCTAAAAAGCTTTTAATTAAGAGCAATCTTCCCAATTACTCATTCCGAGAACTTTCGGTGTTCGGTGCTCTACATGGGTACCTTCAAAGGAGATTTCGACCCATTAATTTTGAAGGCTTTTTGAGCAGTTTTCTTTCTTTCATGTGTATAGAACATAGTTGCCGGTCTTTATGCAGAGCTCACTATTTTAAAATTACAAGTTTATCGACTACTGTGGTATTATGTATCACTAGATGTGAAAAATTCCCAATTGTCTCATCATTGTATTTTAAATCGTGAAAAAATATGTGCAGTGTAGATTTATTTTACGAGAGGAGAACAAGGATGATGGGTGTGTTTAAATCTTAGAGGAATTATTTTTCACTTGTGTTTATATTTCTTTTTTTGGTTCGCTAATTCCAATGGAATGTATACAAAATTACTCAAATTATTCGTAGAAAGCAGTAAGTTGTAACAATATATGTTTAAATACCTTGTTCAACATGATATATGTTCTATAACCACACATCATATTATTCTCTATTAATCACCACTCACTTAGAAACTGTGTAGCACATGCGTCTGCCTTCCCTCCTTGATTAAAATGTCTAAGACAATATTTGGCCGAATGCCATCTACTATTTGCCTTTTGGTGGGAAGTCTGCTTGAGCTCTTGAAAAAAAGCAAATAGGTAGCGGTATAAACAAATAGTTTGACGTAAGAAACTACTTTTTCGTTTTTCGAAATATTTCGATAATTACATAGTATGTGCGTTTACCATTACGACCCCTCGTTTCTAAGAGTCGTCATTACTGCTAGTATTCATGTTGGCGAGTATCGCATGCCTCCGATTCTCGGAAGCTTCAATGTGCCTGTCGAGGAGAGAGCAAACAAATTTGGTAATTCCTCGAATTGGGCTACGAACTTATTTTCATCTCTTCAGGCGCCGTAAGCTCCTGCTTGGTGTTTATTAGGAACTTCTTGCTGCCTAAAAGTTGGGATTGGCCGCCGTTCTCTTTCCTTCAGCGTAATTAATGATAACTATTTTCCATATCCAATTCTAGAGCCTAACTTACGTCCGTGCTTGACATTGACGTACTGTTTGTTGTTCAAATTCCGTTTTAGTTTTGCAAAAAAAGAGCGGCCATGACATCGAAAATTCCGCCTGAGTTATAATAGTAGTTTCACTTATGTTCTCGCGAATGTCTGTATGCTCATTACTTAGGTTTACAATAAGTTAATAAACAACGTATAAAATTTTAATTACGATTAAGAACTGTATAAATAAAATTAAAACCAGTCAGTATTAAATGACAAAGCACCTTATTATACTACAAATAGCAACTAGATATATTTAAAGAATTTATTTATCGTTTGCTGACGACTCGATAATATTTAGAAACCTCAAATTTTATCTTACGGTTCAAAAATATCTAGGTCTATCGGTATCCATAATGCTACCGCCTCGGGGAACAGTTATTAAGCGTAAATACTTGAATATCAAAATGTGGTGATCAAGATAATAGATACGTATATACACACACAAGTGAGACTGGCAATTGTCTTCGAAGAAATAACGTAAATCTAAGGGAGCATAATAACCGTAACTGAAGAAGTACTGAGTGCAGGCAAACATTATTCGAGAAATTTTTAATCAGTGATTTACGCGACGAGATACACGTCGCGTCGTCGTGATTCCAACTCTCAGCGAACGCGATTTTCGCAATCATACGACGATAAGATTTCTCTAAATTATAACGAGTACAAATGGCCTTTATTGGTATCTTTTTCCGGATAGTTTAAGGTGCGCTAATATAAAAATTATTTAGGGTATTAGGTTGTTATTTAGTAAATGTAGATTTAGACATGTACCCAGCGAGCCGCCAGAGGCATATGGCAGGGGGTGTAATACACCACCATTATTCATTCATCCCTATTGCAAATGTAAATGTATCTAAATATCAGTTATTAGATTACTTTGGGAGTATCAACTATCAGTTACTGCTTCTTCGTACCGGCAATTTGTGAAAAATTGGCACTTACTTAATATTTATACCGGAGTAACTTTCCACCTAGTATTACCGAGGCATATACGCGTTGTCAGGAATACAATATAAGCTGTAATCAACCCAAATCGCATGAACCATAATGATAGAGGACTTAAATCTCTGAATGCCACTATAATTTCAAGAGTTCCCCTAAATTGCAGGAAATTCTTCATCCTCCGTTCTTAAAGCGTTCTACCATTTTCATTTCCTTAGCAGAGACACACGTGCTTCTTTTTGAGCCGTTGGAAAAATTCGTCGTTTCTATCCGAACTTGTCTCATCGTGTTTTGTGATTGCTAAAACATGCCATTTTCTGGAATTTCTCCTTTCACTACAGAAATAGAAGTCTTTGGTATTCATTTTCCATTCATGTCATTCTCTATTGAGTGCATTACTCTGCCAAGGATTTTAGAAACAATGGTTCAAAGAAACCGCTGATTGATGCATTAGTTGGTCATCTCCTCTTCCTGGAATTCGTATCTGCGTCCTGAACCCTTGGCACAAGTCGGCAGATAACGTCACACAGGACAACCTTTCCCTTAGAAAATGGTCACTCACTCGTAGGGATCCCTCTCTATTGTCATCTTGAGCGACGTTAGCACCCTGTGGTGCTATGGTTCGGAGTGGGACCAACGGCCTCAATGCCATGGAAATCCCAATGACACCGGTTTAGGGACACCTTTTGAGGCCGTGAAATCTTCGACAATCCGAAAAAAGCTTTTGGAGTACAACTAAATTTAGGTTGCTCTATTGGGAAACGAAGGGATTTTGCCTTTTTTGCCTTACGTTTGTGAGTCTGTTAACCTACGGCGTGTGCCAGAAGGCGTGAAAATCGTTCGTGCCTTATCTTACTTAATTCAGGTAAGATACGGAGGAACTTACGGAAGAAGAGGAAAAAGTTCGCTTTAGTGTAGTCTGTTCTCTCCGATAATGTCACGAGTTGGTGTTGTTGAAGAAAAAATATTTTAGTTTGAAGTTTGTAGTATTACGTATACTACAGTTTTTATTATTGTATTATATTATTGATTATATTAATTGTATTATTATATTATTGATTACGTATGCACGAGTTTTATTTATTTTTGCCTTGTTTGTCTCACTTATTGATCGATTTTCGTTAACTATTTCCCCCTTCCATTCCCTTTAGATATATACCCTACGAGCTGCCACAAACGCAAGCTTTTGGCAGCTCTCTGGGTATCTAAATCGAAAATCTATTCTATACTACATCATACATAGTGATATCATTTGCATTTACATCAATTTCCCGCTAGACAACATGCCAAACTCTAAATAGCTGTGAGATTTGCTCACCTTATACTATCCAGAAAAACAGACAAATAAAAGCTATCTGATCTCGTTAGTATCTCATGAAATATCTTTATCTGGCTTTGGAAGTTGTTTACTGAGAGTGGGAATCACGATGGCGACTATTCATTACTTAAAAGTTGATCGAATTGTCTGCTCCTTTACTCGTATTCTCAGTGGAGTTTGGTAATCTCTGATATATTGACAGTTAAGTATATATATCAGGATGGTGTAAAGATTGGCTGCTGGATTTAAATATAAATAAATGCGTTGCCATGAGTTTTACGCGCTCCACAAACATAATTCCCGCTCAGTAACAAATCTCAGGGCATTCATTAGAGTTAGTGCACGACAACAAATACCTAGGAGTCACGTTTAGCAGTAACTTATCTTTTAAAGAACATATTCGAGATGCGATATGAAAAGCGAATAGAATGCAAAGATTAACTGGTAGAACGTTGAGAGGATGCTCATCGAGAGTCAAAGAAATAGCTTACTTTTCTCTTATTTGTCCGACTCTAGAATATTGCTGTGTGGTTTGGGACCCACACGAAGTAGGTTTTGTCTCCGATTTAGAGATGGTCCAGCGTAGAGCAGCCCGATTCGTCTGCGGGGACTTCAGGTTTGATAGCAGCGTTACGGCAATGATAGAGTCCCTCGGTTGGAATTCACTACAGATGAGAAGATCTGAATATCGTCGGAAACTTTTCGAAAAGTTCATTCGTTCAGAATTTATAGACGAAGTAAGTGAAATATTAGTGCCAGTAAGGAGCGAACGCGATCTCCGAGAGGCATCGACGAAGCGTTATAGGGAAGTAATCGCAAGGACGGATGATTACTTTTGGTCGTTTTTTCCCCAGGCTATTAGAGATGCCAATAGGGATGAATGAATATTGGTGGTGTATTACATCCCCTGCCATTCGCCTCTGGCGGCTCGCGGGGAAGTGTGTCTAGTTATTTATTAATACTGAAGATAAACAACTGGATGTGTCATCTCGTCAGCATTTCATCCATTTCCTTCAACGTTTGTTTCCCTTTCGGATTTTCTGTCGAAAGAGAATCTTCCCTCTGCAGCTCGCACTCTGCCTCCGAAAGCATCCTCGGTTTGAAATCGTGACCACGAAAAAAGGAAATAGATTCAATAAGGAAAGGTAGTGCTACCAACTGCTCAGAAGTCTTTTCGGAAGGATTTGTGTTGGAGTAGACTTTGATACTCCATGTGCTAGAGAAGTTGAGAACTTAATTGGTTCGCTCCTTATTATTATTATTTTATGAACACTACAAGTAGATTATAAATCTTGTGGCAGTAGTTGGACATTACCTAAAATACAAACATACATTCTACAGTCGTACTTGGTCAAGTAATAAAAATTATATTTCTAGCACCTACGTTATTTTAGCACCCCTACACTTGTATTACTTTACGCTTTCTCTTTATAATATCTCTTTACCTTCTTGTAAGTAGGTAATATTTTACGATTTAATACCGATTTTACTTCGTATAATTTGATTAATTTTCCGAAGGATTTCAAGAATTTTTCAGGGAGAACATTATTCTTTAATTATATGGCGCTGATTTCACTTATTCCCTTATGTTTATCTATATCTATAATGCGAATAATAATACATAAAATAAATATTGCTCATTATAAAGTAGTACGTAGATTAATGCTTTTGCGTAGATATTGTGTACGATTGCTCGAAGTCGGCTTTTCCAAATTAATGGATTTGTTGAACTCATTCATGAAATACCTGTTACCTTAAGCGTTCAACGTATGAATCAAGAGTTGAATTATTTTATCGAAAGAGAATTCGTCTCGTTATCTTCAAGTGTCGTCTTCCGTTCGCGGTAATCTCGGGTGGAAGATCTCTTGCGATACGGGCAGAATCAATTAATGTATTATATGTTATTAAGATGTTACTTAGTAGGTATATAATTCCGTGCATTGACAGTTTCACTCGGATAGTAGGAAAATGGAGCCACCAAAGTCACTTTGGGTTAAATCTTGTATTCTTTTTCAGAGAGGCCTTCTTCCTGTCTTATCTTGTGGTTTCTCATGACTCATGAAAGTTTGATGTCGAGATTTCATTGAAATGGACTTGAATCAGAAATTCACTTTTGCTGAAACCAAGAATTCTATAGATTCATAATTACGTTTGTCGAAGTTCCATTATAAAAATATCACTACCATTCCAGTAATAATCTCTGTAATGACAACGTGTCATTCGATAAAAATCCATATTTTATTGCGTGTTTCGTTTACCAATGCAGTATTTTGATAATGTAGTAAATGGCGAAGAATCCACTTCAAAATCTCCGATTCTTCTTTCCACAGTTTCAATATTTCTACGGTGTTTTTATAGTATTCTTATAGTGGAGGTAGAAACTGTCGTTGAACGTCATTTTATTATTCTTAAATATCCAACTATTTGTAAGTGTGGATTTTCATAAGATAATCGTGGAAAACATTATCCTAATTAAACTTACCTCAAGCATTGATTCATCTTCCCTTCTTGCACGCATTGTTACAGGAAACCCTCGGAAGTTCTTTTAATTTAGAATCGTTTTAGTTTCGTGGAAACATCACAAAAGAGCGCTTTAGGAAGGTATAACATTTCGGATAATGAGATTTTGAATGGCGACTGGGCTGTCAGGGTCGTATTTCTTCCAAGGGGAACACAATGAAAGAAGCCTACCTCTCTATTACGGGGAAGTCCTCGCCTCGGGACCCCTGAATTTCAGACTATTACGTTGTCTTAGATGACTCTAGGAATACTAATTTATTCCTTGGGTCCTCGATTTTTTTCACACCCTCATCCAGACATCTCCGACCGCTTATAAATGTTGAGAATGATTTTAAGTAGCGGTAAATGTTTCTCCGTTTAGCCTATTATCCTTTCCAAGAAATTTTAGTCGATTCACGCCTTCATTCGTATCAGTCTTGTTTAGGATCAAGCTGACGTCGATTGATTGATTGAAGTTAATAGATCGGAAAGGAAGGGCACTGATAGCTTTTAAGATTTTGAACTGCATAATTAAGGAGCGAAAATCATGTCTGTATTTTCAAATTACGCTCAGAAAATAAATTTACGTAAATGATATTTCATTAATAATTCCTCTTATTATATTGGTTCTATACTATTGACGAAATCACATTCTATCAAATATTTATTTAGTTTTCTTTATCGTTCATTTAGCTATCAATTCGTGGCAATGAGAAAATTCTGAAATTAGATTAGGATTCTTGTGTCAATAAATCATTCTTTACACTACAGATGCAGCTATCAGTCAATGACATATTTGTCATCCTGCGGTAAAATATTTTTTATCGAAGAAAAATGTTTTACACAATTTTCATTATTCTTTTAGAGTGCGTTTATATTTAATTGTGATTTTTTACGCATTAACAGTAATATTTTACGGGAAAGTGTGTACTCTTCGTTCACATTAACTCTTGAATTATGCATTTGTCATTTCCTCCGATATTTCGATAAAGCCAGCTGCCATCTATCTCTAATGGCTCGGTTCATCAGTATTCCGCTTCTATAGGAGAGCTATGGAAATTCCATTTACGAAAGGCCGTGCGATGATGTGTTTCAGATAACGACCACTTCCTCGCTCAAGCATTTCCTCCCAGAGAGGCTGGGATCCTTCTCTTGGGAGGGATACCGGGGAGGTGCATCGTTTGCCGACGCCGGTAATCCCGGCGCATGATCTGCCGAATTTGAGTGGTCGCAAACCGGTTCTGGATATTTTTATTGCTTTTTCATTCTCTTCCTCTGACCGATTTTCGAGGAAGGACACTGCTTCGTTACCTCTGAAGACAAGGGGAATACAATAGGGAATGCTGTGGGGTGTTTATCGATCCTGTATTCCGGGATGACGTGCGCGGATTTGTTAAACCACAGACGTTAAAGTATATATATACATGGAGGCTTTTCATTGGGTACTTCCAGTGGCGCGTATTCAATGATGGAAGCCAAAGAACCACCTGTATCCTCTGAATAGGGCCTTTATGTCTCCCTCAATGCTTTCAAATTATATTCATGCAATTCTTTTCGGATAAGAGTTAACGCAGCACAATTTACTCGTAAAATCAATCGAACGACTTTATGCTCGAATGCCCCTTGGATATTTCTCCTGACAATTATTCGCAATAATGTTTTATCATACTTGAAAACGCAACTGGGTCTTGGAAGTCTTTTTTGTACACTATCAATCAATGCAGTCGTTTTAGCTATTCAAAGGTATCCTTGGGTGAAAATCTCCAATATTGTTGACTTCTTCAACATTGGCAGTTTTTATTGTCGCAATCTCTAATCCATCTTATCCTAATAAAAAGTTCGTGTGATCATGAATGCGTAGCTAATATAAACGTAGGTACACTATTGATTCTGTCTGATTGAAAACTGCAGAATGATTTGAAATAAAACGAGAAATCTGATGCTAATGAAATAATCTTTAACAATCGCCTCACCTTTCTTCTCTAAGTCATGCCCAAATTATTTATTTGAAGCCCTGATTTTTCATATTTTTGCTGTTTTTTTTAATATTATGGATATGGACACCTCTTACGGAAATTTTAACTTGACTATGATAATTGAACTACCACAAACTTGTACTTATTGATTGTTATTATTGCTGATTATCCACACATTCCTCTTGAATGTTTCCCTGCTATGGATATTTTATTCCAAAGAATCTCATAAAATAATAGTTTCGATTTAGATATATACCTTGCGAGCCGCCAGAGGCGTATGGCAGGGGGTGTAATACATCACCATTATTCATTCCTCCCAATTAGCATTTCTAATAAAAAACGACCAAAAATAATTATCCGTCCTTGCGATTACTTCCCTATAACGCTTCGTCGATGCTTCTCAGAGATCGCGTGCGTTCCTTACTGGCACTAATATTTCACTTACTTCGTCTGTAAATGCTGAACGAATGAACATTTCGAAACGTTTCCGACGAAATTCAGATGTTCTCATCTGTAGTGAATTCCAACCGAGGGACTCTATCATTGCCGTAACGCTGCTATCAAACCTGAAATCTCCGCAAACGAATCGGGCTGCTCTACGCTGGACCATCTCTAGATCTAAATAGTTTTGCAATTTATGACGATTGGTTAGATGGAAGTGAAGACTTTGTCCCAACATCGCTCGAATAAATACGTATTATTATCGTTATTATACTTTCTCTTTTGTGATCTGAGGAAGGTGGAATAGTATTCCATGGACACTTAGCATAATTACGCGTAGTTCAAAATAATGAATATCACGCGGCTATAATTTTCCATTTAATGTTAACTGCCGGGTACATAATTCCTCGTGATGGATTCTAACGAAACAAGTCGAATCAATGAAAGGGAAAAGGTTGAGGGGAGGGCAGGTAGATGTCTCAAACGACCGAATCCAATTCATTGTGTCGTATTCTGTGAAGGGTTTGAAGAGAGAATCATTAGCCACTTGATCGGTTTCAGAGAAATTCGGGATGGTGCTCCATCTACATAATACTATGCAATTCATCCCTCAGATGAGTCGGTTTTCATTTTTTGTTACTTCTTTGAGGCATTCTCCATTGTCCAATTTCCTACGGAAGGCCCATAATACCGCACTTGATTAGCCGTGAAGGTCCCTGTCCTCAGCCATTAAGTTTTCAAAAAATTGTCTGCTTACGTTTTTCTGGTATGTCTACGTCTTACATCTCATAGTTCAAGTTTATTATGCCCCTAAGAAATTTATAATTCTTACCATTAATCATGTTTAACCCATCACTATTAACAAGTCATATTGGTATGTATCTCAATCTAAATCCTTCGAAAGTGGTGGTGGATAAATTAATTAACATCCTCTTTTTACCTACCGAATATCTTGGTTGATAAGCACCAAAGTTCTCAAAGTTCCAAATCTTCCTCCTGTCAGGTATGGACTTTTGCATTTACATTTGCAGCTACTACATACATAAAAATGATTTGTTTTAGGTATGTAAAATACAACGCCGTTGGATTTAGATTTAGATATATACCCTGCGAGCCGCCAGAGGCGTATTTCAGGGGGTGTGATACACCACCATGGATATGACTACATAAAATATTTACATTAAAATATTAAAACCGAAATCTCTTGATCGATGATTTTCGTATGGAAAATAACAGTTTTACAGGTTCTACATCTCATAGATGAAGTATGCCGTGCCGCTAAGGAATTTATAATTCTTACGATTAATCATGTTTAGCGCTCCGAAAGTGGTGGATAAATTAATAAACTTACTAATCTTACCAACCGAATTACCTGAGTAAACAATTATATACATCCTCCTCCGGATACGGATGTTACTTCACATTACATATTAATTACATTGTACTATTTTTTTCATGTAAACTTTTTTTTCATGTTTACTTATTAAATCCGAAACCCTTAGTCAATTTTGCAAGTTTCTGTGCCGATGTTGGTAAACAATAACCGGCCGTCTAATAACGGTTATGCATATCAGAAAATATCTGGCTCGGCTTAAATTTACTGCTGCTCATCCACGTTGAAGAAAGATCTCGTTCCTTTCCGGCACATGATGTACGTGAAATCATCTCGGGATTTCCCCAGGTCACTTGAGACACTCCGTGGCCGTTTCGTTGGATGACTCTTCCATATTCCTTAGTGGGTACCGTAGGTGGATCATTACTCATAAATTTATCTCCCACTTTTTTGAAGTACGGTGATAGTTTCGAAATGTTAGCAACCACACGTAACCATTCTACGAAATTAATAATTTCGTTATAATTGCATACGTGACCTTTCTACGAAATTAATAATTTCGTTATAATTGCATACGTGACCTTTCTACGAAATTAATAATTTCTCAATGATTGCATACGTTCCTCTGAAAGTGAGAGCTCTGTTACTCTCAAATTGACTTTCTTTCCCTTCTCCCATTTTCGCTCGAAGTAAACTTTTTAGCTGTCCATCCGCTTTCTATTTCTCCGCTCTCGTTCTGAAATCCCATTATCACAAACGCCCTGCGTGATCGGGGATTCTTGGCATTTCCAGGATGAGGAAATCTCAATTTGAGAGGACGTCGTCTTTTATTTCATTTCGGAAGATGGAATGTTCCTTTCACTCGAAAATTGTGGAAATAATCATTTTGAGATGAGAAACCGAGTCTTCTCTTCCTCTAAATTTATTTTAGTCCTGAAAGGAAGACAAAAGATCAAATAGACCGCCGCGTAAGAATTTCTCTGCTAATCGCTGGTAATCCCCTCTTTGCCCCTGTGTGATGGGCTCTTCTTGGAATCCAATATCCCTCGTTAAACCTTTGGTGGAAGTCGGCAGATAATGTCACACAAGACAAGCCCTTCACTCGGGGTTAAAGGGTTCCTTTCACCCGCACCCCACGGTGACACATCCCTGGTAAAATTTCCCATGCTGCAGGCTGAAACAGGAAGTGTTCCCTACCTACCTGCTCGCTTTCAATGGAATTCTCACAATCTCTGAACAACTAGTGTTTCGGATGTTGAACGAAAGATAAAGATAGGGAAGAAAGCAATGTGGACAAGTCCTTTTGTTAGACGTTCCTATTAGTCGATCTCTGTGGTTTGGGTGTGATTTTCACGGAAAAACAAACCAGTTCCAACGGGCTGAGTCTTGGTATATTTTGGCCGTTTCTCATCCATCGTATACCTACTATTTTTATCAGAAATGAACGAAAAGCTTTTTTTATTATTCGAATGATTCGTATGGTTTTAGTAAACGATAAAGATGTACGCCATACGCCTCTGTCGGCTCGCAGGGTATATATCTAAAATCTGAATCTACCGTCGTCTTACGCTTTTTGTTTAAGTGATGTTAGCAGATTCCCACCTCTATATCCAGATTTATATCTTCATATTAACTTTCAAGAATGATTGGAGTGATGGACCCATATCCTGTTACTTTTGTTTACAGTTCGCAATAAAAATGAATTTTGGATCGGCTCATATTTGATTTCTGATAGTTTCTAGCTCAACTTCGTGGAAGGAAGCCATAATAAATGAAACAATAGACACGTGATAACTTAAGTGTTTATTGCTTCATTTATTTATCTTTGAATTATCCGATTTTCTTCGTAGTATCTGACCGGCTTACGTAGCAGGATGGAACCATAATACTGTATAGCTCTTTTTAAAAGAATACCCTATTCTTTTGAGTAGTTTAGCTAATCAGTGTAGGTTTAGCTCATGTTTTAAATCTTTTCCTTCCTTCCTATTTATTCCTACTTTATATTTTTGACTGGCATTTGATGAACAATGGCGGAACGGATATGCTAAAAAACTAAAAATTCGAGGGAGTTCCAGTCCCAACTGGCCCTTCGAGGCTCAGTGGCCGGTAAGATAGGATCTGCCCACTTTGGTGAATTGCACTTTTCGATATCCCTGCTGAAGGTGACTTGCACTATATTTTTTAGACGTTGACGTAACTTCCAAGAAGAGGAAGTCGTTAAAGAAAAGAATAGTCTTCGATGTAATTTATGTACCTATAATGGTCGTTGTAAGGAAAATTCGCTCGGAACAAATTTCGGATCACGGGTCATGCGGATATTGTGGCCAATAAGTTTCTCGCTCTTTTCGTGTAAACATAATTCGGCATCTTGGGCCTCAACTGAGTTACCTATTTTAAGGAATTCATAAAGCCAATCAAAGGAGTCCAATGTATACTGCCGCGTACGCCATACGGCTTGCTGGATACAAATGTAAATATACGTAACTGTCTTCAGAAAAGTGGACTATTATTGAAACATTTTCATCAAACTTTTCCGAGATTTTTTTCCAGTAGTTCCCTTATCTTAATGTATTTGAGTTTGCTTATCTGTGGAGATTATTAATATATTTTATGCTAGCAAATCAACTTATATTTGCCTTCGACCGTTGCTTTCACCATCGACAAGTTAATGACACGATATTCTGTTTTCCTCCACAATTATCACCACACGGTGAATGTAAATATAGACAGTAAATAGATCGCAGACAAAGTATTCATTTCCGTATGATACTCTTTGCATTTTGATTCGCCACTGGAATTCGTCCAGAAATAGATTGATATATTTAATGTAGATATTTTATGTCAATATTTCCAAACTAAATACACCTGTGTTCTTCAGGAAGCAGAAGAAGTTTAATCAAATCACTTTAGTTTACCCAATCAACGGCCGCGGTGGCCGAGTGGTTAGCGTGCTCGCACGAACAACCCCACGGTCCCGGGTTCGAATCCTGGGTAGTTGTTTGCGTGATTGTGGGGTGTGCGAAATAAATAAAATTCCATACCCTTCTGGCGGCTCGCGGAGTATATCTAAATCTTAAATCTAAATATAAACGGCATCGTAATGTAATTTTACAACCTGTCATTCTAACAATGAAATTTTATTAAATTGGTTTGCATACTGATTGGTCCCAATGTTTGTAGGTCTGCTATCTTCACTCTTCAAGGCATTAGTTAAATGCAGACATTTATGACTCTAGATTCTGTCTGCATCTCTACTACTTCGCGGAAAACAACGGCCTGGAGTAGGTATCAATCCTGACGATTATTTCCTAGAAACGCTATGTCGTATTCTATCATCCTATTTGGAATTTTTAAATCTACCTATTCAAGAATAACTTCTGGGCTGATCAACTGTTTCCACCGTATCGATCCCCAATTCTAGTAGTGAGTTCTTAATTGCCGACGAAAATTAGTGAAACCAAATTTAAAAAACGATCCTGGGTGGGAATGGCTACTTGTCCCGGAGGACATCATTTACGGTCGTTAAATGGGTTCTGTCGGTCTCATTGGCCGTCGTTGTTCGAAGAGTGCAGTTAGCGCCCAGATACGGGTGCGTCTTCACCATCTTGGGCTTCAAATCCTTCTTTTTCCCTCGCCACTCCTCTTCGCGGTGCTCTCTCGAACCTCTTCATGTCGAGGCGCGCAACTTCCTTCATTTTTACTGCGACGTTAACGGCACCTGCCGTCGTTGAATGCTTTTTAAATTGCAGGCGGCCCTTCGCCTTCTTTTTTCTCTCGTTATGGCCTCCAGCTCCATCACTAACTCGAGATGGTTCGGGGAAAATTTTTCCTTTCTACTTAGGTGGTAATTTTTTCGACGTCCATCGAGATGCCCGCGCAGATTTCGATGTTTCAGAACTGGGAGCTGACCGCCGATGAAGCAGTTTACTAGAAAATTATCCGCAATCCTTACCCTGACGAAGATTCGTTCCCGATAACCGATGGAAGGAGTCACCCCGTAGGTTGTAGAAAAAGCATTATGGCTGCATTCTTCAAAAGGTTTTCATTCCAGCATTCGCACTATGTTGCCAATTCGAGATTTTCTCTGAAAACTTGGCATCCGTGAAGATTCGGCTGTTTTTACTCCATGGCTGCACATTTTTGGTTCTCTCGGGTGGCTACAGTATCATCGTAAAATGGGAGAATGGAGAAGGTTGATGGCCTGTGTCGTAAAGGATGGCACCCCAAACGAAAAAAAGAATCAGACAAAATTTTGGAGGTATAATTTTCTGAACATTAATTCCGGCTGCAGTATTTCCCACTTTCTTTCCTCCGTAATTAAAGTGGTCCGTTTCCATCAGAGTTTTACGTTCCACTCCTCTCTCATTATCCGCTAACGCGGACCATCGATTACCGACCACGAGGCTATTGATCCGAAATACCGCTGAAATCATTTCCTAATAAGTTTTTTTGGACTTTGCTTAGTGAGAACAATGCCTGTTTATAATCAGAATTATTTCACTTCATCTAATTTAAGTCGGTTAAAAAACTTACGCATTCCAAATAACATACATATCAAACAAATATAAAACTAAGAAGGATTAGCAAAAATATCCCTATCCTTAAGTATAGCCTCTCACATTAAAATATCGAAAGCATTTGACAATGGAAAAATTAAATTCGTAGTCGAAAATTACTTTGTCCTTTTTTTCTACAAAATGGGAAACATACTTTTCTTTATTCACAGATGTAATATATTTCAATAATAATCTCTATCTATATTCAATAGGGTTATAGTAGCCTCGTCTACTTTTATTTAATTAAAGACCTTTCAAATTTCTTTCGTCAGTCCCGTCAAATTGATTGGAATATTAATCGTTTATTAACCAGCAACGAAATAGACATTTTTAGCAGAGAGGATGTAGCGAAGAAAACTTCTCATATAAAGAAACCTTTGCAACTTATCCGAAATATTGCTTCTGCCCGTTCCCGAGGTTCTCAGTTTCATGGAAGTTATTGCTTCTTAGTTCTCGTACCTAAAATGTGATCAGAATGTAATCCTTAAGAATAGATTAAATTATGTATAAGAAAACTCTCCTCCATTGCGTAAGATTGTCATTTATTATTTCAGTTTCTTGTCTTTGAAGTTTTTCTCCGGGAAAATCTTCGACCAAATAGCTTTCTCTGCTCGTCATTCTACATCTCTGAATGGGTTGATGGTGGATAACTCGAAAATTCAAATCGATGCGATTTTACTTAGACTTCCACTTATATTTAGAATAAATGTTTATAAAGCAAAGAGCATTCGATGCTTCTCCACGTCCGAAACTTTTTTTTTCCGGATGGTTGTTTTGATTATCTTTTGGGCGGTGTTTAAGAATGACTGGCCGATATCTGTTGGACAGCTCAACGCCAAAGAATGCTCGGAAAGTGCAAATCTCTTCAAAAACGTGTCTGGATCAGAAACAGCAAGCTTGCGACTTCCTCTTCTAAGTGATAGATTCATCGCTTTAAAAAATGTATGCGTATCGCTAGCCTATTTCCAGAATTATCTCTGTTTGTCGGTTCAAAACTACGCTAGCCGTATTTCTTCTCAGCATAATTATCTCGTTCGTCTCCATTGCTTTTAGGACATGCGTCGTTGCAGCTTTATAAGAGCAACTAATAACCGTGAAATAACTCGGATATCGCTTGCTGCGGAATACATCGAAACAGTTTCTGTTCTGTTCAGCCTTTCGTTGAAATCCATTCGCAGTTATTTCTGTGACAGCTCTGGGTGTTGTTCTTCAGATGTTTCATTCGCATGAGTTTTTTTATTTTATCGCCGATTGCTCCTTTTTGGTTGTTTTAGTCGTCCCTTCCATTTTTTGTTGCTAACTGTTACAACCTATTTCATAATGTCAAAATCGTAAAATTCAGATGCGAATAATATTTCAAATTTCCGTGGTATGTAACTGCTGATTTTCGTGGATTATCAATGTCATTAAAGTAATTTATCTTTGAAAACAATACAACATTACTCCTGAGTATTGATTAAGGAACATTTTGGTAGCTTAATGATAGGAAGCTAATTTGTATGACACAAGTTTTTGAAAGACTTAATTAAAATTTTTTAATTAAAATCGGATTTCGCTAACTTTGGGAACGTAGGAACCAAATCATATAACTTAGCTTAACTTTTCTTTTACTAACCAACTACATTTTTAATCCTTCTTGTAATCCCACATATTACTCGTGGATTAATATAATTTCATTGGAAAATTATAAAACTTTTTAAATTGAATGTAGAAATTAATAACGCCTTTACTATTCATTACTTCCGCCATCTATTTGTGAAACTTTACAATATCCTTATAAATTTTACTGCAACACGGTTTCATCGAAAATTTTTCTATGTATAATGATGATGTTCTAAATTTTTAACTTGCGGTGAATTAAAGAATTTAGAAACCATAATATGTGCTATGATAATTATTAATCGATGGATATTTATATTTTCGTTATGTTTTCTTTGTTCTTCATTGAAACCAGGCGTTGGAAAGTGTCATGGCACGGTTAAAATTGTATATAATGTGAAAGTGTGAATGCTCCCAACAATACACTGTTGCTTACTAAGGATCTTGAGATTGAAACAAATAAAGGTCCCTTTTAACAATGGTGCTTATGCATGGTAAATGGCTGGGATATGATCCACGATCATATGTCGTGTGCTGAGATTGCACTTGAGTCTGAAACAGGATTAGGTATTTAACACATCTGCTTCCTCATGAAGATGTCACTGCACCATAGAATATACGATTCGAAAGTAAATATATGCATTGAGTTCTATGTCTAACCTGTTGCTCCTCTTTAACGCGGGTGGCTTGAGAAGTGATGCACCAAATATGATTTCCTATCAGACGCCAATGTTTCTCTATAATTTCGTTTGGTATTTGCGCGTAAAATATATCTCATGCTTGTGATCTGATCTCATTCTATTTCGGCTTTTTAAAGAAAAAGAGTCAAATATGAATTTTTACGTAATGACGCGCACGTAGAAAATTTTCCAAGGCGGGCGACCTTGGTAATTGCCACAATAGTTGCTCGTGATATTTTGCATGCAATGAATTTTTCTTCCTAATTTTATTGCTCCGTAGATTAAAAAGAAATGTTTGGAGAAAATGCGATCACTGATGTCATTACTTTATTTCTTGCAGGTATAAGGATGGGATGGCATATCCTTGGCCCAGCGGAGTATCTAACCTGATACTTTACCCAGAGTCAGCGAACCAGACCGTTTATGCGCGGACAGTTTCTACTGAAGATTCCGGGAACTACACTTGTACAGTGAGGAATGACTCCCATGTCATCAGCCATTCTGTAATTCTTACAGTACTTGGTGAGTTATTTCTTAAAATGTTGTCACTTTTTGTAGTAGCAGGCTAAAAAATATAATTATGTTGATGGTTTCTGTGTTTATTTAATTTTCCACTATGCTATTTCTCCTTTCTTTATAATTCCGTGAGTTAATATTGGCCCAACAATAGAAAATACAGCATTTTGCCCATCTTAACTGCACTCCATGTTTATTTTTAATCCAAAGAAAAACTTTCCACATCCGCCTTTCAATAATTTTCTTTAGATATTTTTTATATTTCTTCATTTCTCATATTAATAACCCATCCCTTCTTGTAGTTACATGAAAGTTATCGATCTCACATTGTCAGCAGTCCACACACTTGATATTTTTTTCTTGTCGTTCACTTACTTTCTTTAATGATCATCCATTAAAGCTATCAAGCGAATCATTCCTGCGTATTATTTTATTTACAAAGCATCGAAATTCCACTTCATTCCATCAGTTAATGAGCAAGCCGTATTTAAATATAAGTGCAAACTGTATTTTCTTTTCAAATCGTTGGACCATTTTAATTGAAACGAAGTGTCACCGACGCCGACATCGGCGAAGTGTCATAGAGAGATGTTTGCCTAACATTTGTCTCATCTTAGCCTTCCTAAAGTTATAAAATACCAGAAAAACTAAAGCTCTAGAATGATATTGGAGGAAGCATATCGTAATGTAATTTTAAATTTTCAACAACTTTGTATCGCAACTTTATATATGTTTACGGAATAGATAATGTTTGTGAGGTCATTTCCTCCAGAAAAATCTGTTATCCGTCACAGTGAGTCAACGTTTTCTTGGCGTCCGCGACAGTTATTAACACGTAATTAGAATAATGTTCCGTTCTGTAAACCGTGTCAGAGTGGGTGTAGCACTGATGTGATAACATTTGCAGTTGTTACTATGTACACAAATCGTAAGAATGTTTGAAAGATACTTTGAAACGTCTTCCTAAATGTTAAAAATGCTTAATGCGATAGTTTCTTACTCAAAGACCAATCGTCTATGGAAAAAAAATTAATATTGGTTTGATTCACGCTTTCTTCTTCTGACGTTAAGATACTAAGGAATTTGCAATTTGGCACTTTTTCCCCCAATTTCATTTTCTAAACACATTTGTTTTACTGTACCTTGAAATTCATTCTTTTGTTTAATCGTATCACCATTTATCACTTCTCATATTAGCGTCATTAATAACTTAAGAAGTTCCCGCTAATCCCAACGGCTTGCTTTCTCATTTTCGATTAGTTTAAAATATTACTCCTTCGCTATTTTTAATAACATGTAGATGTAGATGAACATGTTAATGTGGCGAAGAAAAGGGATCGAAATTTTCTTCTCCAAGCTTCTTTGTGGTGTAAAGTAGCAGATGGGCATGTTTTATACTCGACATTCGCAATGGGTGATTAAGTAGAAAAGTCGGTTAGTTAATAACAACTTCGGAAATAATTGTTATATAAAATATAGTAAATTAATTTATGTTACTTTCGTGGTAATTGCATATTGTTTACAACAATATGGCAGGGCTTAATATTTCGGGTATCAGCCCTAATAGTATAGGGCTCCGATGTTAAGTTCAGGCTTGAATCATTGTTTCAGAATTCCGCTAAAATTATGGATCGTGAATCTTCACTAAACTTGGATAGGGCCGTTTGCGGTAGCACAGTTCGCACCATTTACTTTGAATTAACGGGATTTACTCAGTCGTCGCTAATCGAATTAAGGATCAAATTGGGTGTAGTTTGATCATATCGGTGGTGCTGTTTCATAGACTCTGTGAACTCCGACGATTTCGAACTTTCATAATAGGAAACAAAATTATGTTCAGAAAGCCTTGAAATTGCATTTACGGATTCTCAGTCTTAATCATATTAATAATCAGATTAACTTTGAACAGTATGAAAATATTTTTTTTTTAGAATAGTCCCTTATCGTATAGATTTTCAGGTAAAGGTCAGGTCAGCTTGGTGAATCATTACTGCTTGTAGAATTCGTGTTGTAGAATTTCATTATTCTTGACTTACCTGACCTGATCGAATATCAACAAACCACATTCCCTCGGTGCTCTCGAATCGTGCAGACAGCAATCGATAACAAAATGGATGTGGGGCTCATTTTATCATCCACAGTAGATGTAATCACCCTCTCTCCACACTTATTATTCTAGTGGCGTAATTTTGTTAGGTATTGCAGACAATTTATTTCTCGTTCATTAAAATCTCATGTGATTTTATATGACGGAATCAAAAAATTTTGTTTCCTTGGCAATATATAGTCCAAGCCCTGTCCATCTTGTTAGTAGATTTTTAATATTTTAAACATAAACATATTTTAATGTTTCTTTTGCAGAATCGGAGGTGGAAAAAGTTGGATACACAGGGTCTCCTCTTCCAACATACGAGCCCCGGGACCAGTATGCAAGCAGAGGCGAGACCATTCGGTTCTTCTGTGAAGCATTCGTCGGTAAGAATTTAAAGGAGTATTCTCTATGACATATATTATTCTAGTTTTCATTTTAAAGACGGATGATGTGCATCATTGGATTATGATTTTAAAAATGATCGGCATCACTCATTCTTCAACATGACCCCGCAAATACGCTATTACGCATTCCCCGGATTTCTAGTCCGATCGACGAAACAACTCGGAACGGTTCGAGCAATTTATATTCAAGAATCATCATTTTGGTGAAACCGCTTCATTAGTATGCATAGATTCACTAACTGTACGACGATGAATTGCGATTTTTCCAGGGCACATCGATCTTCCTGATGCGAAAAGCGAAGTGAGGTGGTGGCGGGGAATTCCATCTGGAGCAGAAGAGGGTACAGATGCTGAACTCAAGATGGACAATGTACAAGAATTCCTTAACTCTCCGAACGTAGTCAATCCATCTAAGTATCACCATCTCCACAGGAAGTCCCATACTAAACTAAAGCAACGTCTACATCAAGAGACAGTCCCACGGTGAGTTTTGCTCAAATCTTGTTGCGGTGATTTAAATTTTAGAATGTACGTACATTTGTTACAAATAATGTGAAAATATTATAAATAAATGTTCACATATCATAAATATATATCACTAACAAATGTTAACAATAAAAATACCCCAATCGATTTGTTTTCAATCCAGTCATAGATTTCGAAGCTCAATTTGCTATCTCTGTTTTTAAAGTTGTTATTTCTTTGAATTTCTAAAGATTCTCCTCTGAAAAGATATTATATATATATATATATATATCTTTAAAAAATAATTTTTATTTTATGTATCCAAAGTTAAAAAGTTATTTGTAAAATGCTATATTTTTCTTAGTAGGCAATCGATAAATAAATATTATACTTTTTAAATTCTATATGCTCGAACACTGCGTCCTTGAAGCCACCGTAAAATTAAATTAGTCATTACTTTCACAAAATGATGTTCTATTCACAGCTCATCATGTTGATTAATGAGATTGTTGACCTTAATAAAAAAATTTGTTTTCTTTCTGATTTTACAGAGATGAAAGTCAAGTTTTGGGAGCATATCTTCTAATCCATGACATCCAGACTGATGACTTTGGAGAGTACAGGTGTGCTGTGAAAAATGCAGCTGGAGAACACACTCTTCAGATGTCATCTTGGCTCAGAGAAGAAGGTAAGCCGCCAATGACATTTGAGAAATAATTAGGGAATGAATAGCAATTGAAGGATGGGATTCAAAGAAACTGGATGATATTATTAGCTGATGGTTATTAATGTTAGCAATTATTACAGATAAATATACACAATCAGAGTGGATGCTATGTAGCTTCTTATATGATCTCTCCTTCTAACTGTTATACTTAGGTAAAGATTATATAGGGGTTTTAACCCTCAGCTGTAATTCACTCCAGGTGAGAAGATCTGATTATCAGCAGAAACTTTTCGAAAAGTTCAATAGTTCAGAATTTATAGATGAAGTAAATGAAATATTAGTGCCAGTAAAGAACAAACGTGATCTCTGAGAGGCATCGGCAAAACATTATACGGAAGTGATCGCAAAAACAATTATTTTTGGTCGTTTTTCCCCTCGGCGATTAGAAATGCTAATTGAGTATTGGTTGTGATATTACACCCCCTGCCATACGCCTCTGGCGGTCGCAGGGTATATATCAAAATCTAAGATTCATCTTTGCTAAATATCATTTTGTTCCCAAAAATATGGATATGAAGCAATTCTTTTCTTATTTTTTAAAATCCGAGACAGCCTAATATTCCCCATTCAAATATTAGGTTTAACAACTGTAGAATCGTTCTACAATTATAAGCAATGTGAAGGATTCATAATTTATTAATTAAATTCATGTGTTGATCAATCATTAGTGCTACGTTTTTAGTTGCCTAGGATGAGCCAAAAGTAATTCATTCTTTCATAGTAGATATCATAAAATGTTAGCCAATATTGCTTACATAGTAATGATTAGCTAAAACATGCTTATTTACCTTCTTATTACATATGAAGGTTTGCATAGATTCTAATAAAATTCAGTATTACATCACAGTATTCCTGTTAGTTTGATTGTAAGACTTTTTTATAACTTATCACTATTCTGATTAAGAATGAAAGATACCTTATCATATAAAAAAATATCAAAAAAATATGCTTAATATTGCTGGAAATTGTAGTTCTAATTTTTTTATATTTCATTTAAATTGCTCCTGTTGACTTTCTATTTAATATGTAACATATCTAATGTCTGCTTTTTTCAGATGACAGAATCAGAAGTGATGAAGTAGAAAATGTGACATTCCTGGCCCATGATAACTCCATGATCATTCATATAATTCTTGTATTCATAACTGTGATACTTTTCACACTTCTCCTTATGCTTGTTCTCAACTGGAAGTTTGATGTTTTACATGTCTGGAAAAATCGTTGCAGAAGAAAACCTGATTTAGGTAAGATTGAGATGAGGTTTTATTTTCATTTTACTAATTCTCCATTTACTAACATATGTTGTCTTCCAATAAAGTTTATTTTTATGAGCAACAAATCTAGAATAAATAAAATGGTGTTTTGTATCAATTCTGAACTAACATATACCTATGGTTACAAGTTTTAATTATGATTCAAACCGATAATCATTCTAAAACTGATTTATCTTGTCAGTTGGATCACTTAATTTTAGCTTTCCAAGTTCTATTGCATAGATGCATATACATTATAGATGAAAAGATTTTCTTTAAAATGAATTTCTCTTTTGTTGGAATGTTGAATTGGCAGTAAACTTCTCAGAAAAGTGCAAAATATAACTTTCTTAAGTTTACGAGGATTAATTTATAATTAATTTTTTTAGTTTCATTCTTTTAGTTAAATGCTGCTTTTCTCTTTGCTTTTAACACTCTGGGATCTACTCGAATGCTAATTATGTGTTTCTTATTTAACTTTATAAATATCAAACAATTCTATACATTTCCAGCCATAGTTACTCCATAAAAACATCCATGTCCTCTGATAGAAAAAGAAATTGTGCCTCGTAATAGAAATTTATCAGATCATCTCAGTATTTAAATCCTTCATAGCTGGTTGCTGAATGACTATGTCTTTCAATTTTTTCTTATCTATTATTTATCTCTTGTTTGCAAACTATAAAAAAAATTATAAAGTATGCCATCACAATGGAGAATGTTCTTATGTTAAAGAAACTCAATCAGATTGCTGCTAATGTATGTTTCCAAGAATGTACTACTGTTTCAGAAAGTGATTATTTGCTGAAAAAGAGCAAGCACTAAATCTCAATTTTGAAGAATTACATCAGCCCTAACTAACAATACAATACTTTACCTTTTTTGAACAATAACTGAATAAGTGTTACTTTTACTTAATTTGTGCGGCTGAGAAACTAATTAATGGTAACTTTTAGGAAATTAATTCTTGACTTTAGTTGGAGACTCACTACAGTAAATTATATTTTTTATACTTATGAATTCCAGATGGAAAATATGATTTTTGCATCGTCTATGAAAGCAAGAAAAACACAGCAACTCACTCTATAACTGCTAAAGACTCTTCCTTGTCTCACATACTGCCCACTTCACACTGTGGCTATCATTGTTTCACACAACCAATGCCTTCTGGCGACTCACCATCTGAGAAAGGTAATCATGCCACTAGATGATAACTACTCAAATTCAGTGTTACTCTTATGAAAAAATAGCTAAATTTGTTTTTAATTTCCAAGTTCAGAAATTCATCTGTTATCTAACTTGCAATTTGCTGGAATCTCTTTGTGTATATTTATTCATCTTCCGAAGCATATCATATTATAAGAATTCCATCCGACATACATATTCATGCATGCTTAAGGTATACTTGCAAAGTGTTAACATATTTCTTTCCTTGCTTAATCAAGTCATAACATTTCTAAGTTGCTTGTCTTGAATTAACATGCGCTAATAAGGCTCACACTCAATTGCTGGTTTCCAATAATATCTTCATATCATTGGTCTGGTATAAGTTTTGAAAATCCAAGGCATATACATTTGCCATTCTTAGCATCAGATGATTTGGAAAATCTCAATCTTTTGTAAAACAAATGGTGAAAGTAAGAAAAAGTATTTTATGAGATAATATGAAAAGTTTATTGTCTAAACCTCCTTCTCTTATAAGTGGAAAAACATAAGAGCTGCTTCTAATATTCAGCAATACTTTTAATTGTCTGGCTTCAATTGGTATAGAATCGCTAGAAAACTGCATGCATGTGTATTTGAAATAATAGATTATTAATTTAATTTCTCATGATTATTGTGGAATCTTTTCCTGTAATTATACTATAAAAATGATTTTAACATCTAAATTTCTTTTTCCAGTATTTGTTGACGTCAAAGCATAGACTGAGCTTCTCCAGTGATACAACGTAGACTAGACAACTAGACTATACCATGGAAGTGATTTTTCAGCTGTAACTATGTGACAGCCTAAGAGAGATTGTGTAAATAATTTATTGGTGATATATTGGTCAGGTTTTCTTCGAGTTACTTTGGTTGATTGTGTTAACCTGTTTGCAATTCCTCCAAAGAAACTAGGACGTGAAAGAAACATCTTAACAGTTCCTATAAGGCACTACATTTCTCATAAATCGGTGCACATTGCTTGCGAGTCTCTTCAAAAATGAGTGTTTCAAGTGATCTCTGGAAATAAACATGGAAGAAATTAATCTGCTAAATTTATGTTATCAGAGAACATTTATTTGGCAAGTTTGAAAATCAAATCTAGATTTCCTCTAATAAGGAGAATTTCCTGACTTTTAAATGATCAGTGTGCATGGAAAGTATGTTTTATACTAGTGTATTATACTTTTGGAGTGAGATAAAGAAGATATAAGGAAACTTTAGACATTTTCCCAATTGTAAATAACTGAACATGTTCATTTTTTACTGAAATAGCATAAATGATTGGATTCTGAAATAGTGCTATTAGCATTTCAGTGGAAATGAAGTAGTCAAGTTTAAAGTATTCTTTTTTCTAACTTTGACTGAAATGTCTTTTAAATATGTATGAATGGAAATTTATGATTTTGTATCATTGTGTTCACTTTTGTTTTGTACAGTTAGTGGTCATGAAAAATGAATTTCAATTATAGCATTGAATAAGGAAGGGAGCCATTTGCCATATTGAGCAGTTAAGTTATGAATGTAAATGGCCGAATGAAGGTACTGATTGACATTGTAAAAAGTGTGTATTTTTGTAAAACTCAAATTATGAAAGATTTTTGCACATAATGAATTATATTGTATGATGATGGTTTTTCTCATTATTGCCCTTTATTTATTTTAATTCATGAGTAACACATCATTCTCTGTATGTGTATTTGGTAGTTGAACCTCATACTTTTTGTGTTGTTTAAAAATTTAATACTAAATTCATTTTTGTTATATCTCAGAATTTGTAGATCTCCAATGGGATTACATCCAAATAAATATGAAAAACTTTTCTGAATGTTTGTTGTAATTTATTTCACATATTGGAATTAACCTACATTCTTATCTGGTCTAGTGTATTTATTTGATCAGGTTTTTTAATTAGATTTAACTTTTCATTGAACAATCAAATGCCTGTCACTGATCAAAAAATTGTATCATCATATGAATATGAGAAGCTACATAAAATTCTGTATAGTTATCAGTAAACCTCATATTTATTTGCAATTTATTACGAGTAAAATGTAGCTTGCATACTGCAAGCAGATCAACAACACTAATTTCATATCGGCATCATATAAGGACGGTCCTCAAAAGTAGAAAAAGTATTGAAAATATTCTTTAAAATTCGCTGCAATTTCTCCGTCCGGCATCGAACCCAGGTCTTCCTGGAGATAATTACTAAACAGAACAACAGAATATCACAGTCTCTAACTATGTGTGAAAACTCAAGCAGAAATATTGGGTGCAACTGCCTAAAACGACGTCCTGATTTTCACATATATTCCTTATATGAGATTTTATAATGTGCTCTGGCATCGAACCCAGGAACAGCATTGTCTTAATTAAATTTTTTTCTTAAGCCGAGTCTTAATATACATCTTCTATCTTAGAAGAACTTCCTATAATTTCAATAAGTGCATCAAAAAAATATAGTAAAACTAACCCAATGTATTTTAAAAGGACGACATATTTACCGCCCTGCATCGAACCCAGGTCTTTCTGGTGATACTTGCTATGCAACACAATAGAAGATCATCATCTCTAACTATGTGTGAAAAGTCAAGCAGAAATATTGGCCTCAAACAACGTCGTATTTTTCCCTTATATTCCTTATGAGAGATATGTTAATGTGCTCTGGCATTGAACTCAGGAATAGTACTGTCTTATCTAATTTTTTTTCAAAATTCTAGGCTTAGTATACAACTTCCATATAAGAAAGAACTTCGTATCACTTCGATGACTGCATCAAAAAAATTAATGAAAAACTACCTCAATGTATTTTAAAGGGCAGATCTTTGCATCTTCCTAGCATCGAACCCAGGATATTTTCCTTGAAAGTCATTTATGTTTTCGATAGAACTTGACCATATATATAGGCTCGGAGAGTTTTGATTCTCTACCTATCTGGTAAGTATTTTTTAAAAATTCCATAAAATCGAAGTAATGCATTTAAATGGAAAAAATCTGGACTTTGGGGCCCTCTGGAATCGAACCCATGACACTGAGGTTCAAAATCGCAATTTTTCTGGCGGTTACACGTTATGGCCAATATGTCGTAAACATTTCAAGTCAATGACGCTTGTGGTTTAGCCTGTGAATTAGTATCCTATCTATCTATTTATCTATATCCCTATATATATGAATGAATCCGGAGAAGCATCTATATAAAATAGATATTATCAGTCTATAATTCACAAAGTTAATTGTACCTATGGAAAAGTTGGAAAAAAACACTTATAACAAGTGTTTGGAAGAATTTGCCAAGTCTTTTTCTTCTGTAGATCCTATTAAATAAAATATTTCACAACAAGTCTATTTGTAGAAAAATTGAATGATTCCCTTGTTTACTTCACATAGTATTCTATTGTTTATTTCAGCTACTATTCCTAGTATAGTAATATAGATAAGTACAAATTTTTTACTGCAAAATACCCCATTTTATTAGTAATTTTACTAATACACTACAATAGTCAGAGATATGACTTTCTGTATACATAATCAAACTTTTGTTTAACATTAACAACTGGTTGCCATATTTGCTTATTCATTCTTCAATTCAAACCTGATTCATTTGGATGAGAAGAAACAGATTCCAGAATTGCACTCTCATTTGGGTCAAGATCATTGATGAATGTATTAGTTCTAGCCAAGGAAGACACTGTTTCATTATTTTTGTTGGGTATGTCTGTAGCTGCTCCTTTTTCCATCAGAATTTGTATAACTGGGAAATTCCAATGAATAATTGCTGAATGTAATAAGGTGTTGTCATCATATTCTTTAAACCTGTAATCTAAATTTTTAACCTTTTCCAATCGCTGCTCAAATTTTTCAAGATCCTTTCTTTTCATATGAATTGCAGTTTGCTTTAGTAGCCATCTCAAATCTTTTGGTGCTCTCTCCTTAGATTTGCAACAGCAACAAGCCATTGATGTTTTTACCTTTTAAAACTAATCAAGAAGTAATAGGCAAAACTTTTTAAATAACTTGGTAATTGTCAACATGAGAAATAAATTCTAAGTCAAGTATTTCGAATTTACATACCAATGAAATGGGTTTATTTTAAAGGGATAGAAACTGATCGTATTCATAAATATTTCTGTAACTCGTTTTAATTAAACAACTTTTATCACCACGATAACGTATATATTTTACCGAATCCTCTCGGATTCCATTTCCATTTTTCCATCCATTGAAGCGTCGCTGATGAAATTGGTAACCCGACTTTCGTTATTTATCAGTAAATCACCATGGAAGTTACGGTCCTTGAGTTTAATTCTCAAACAGATGTAACTTTTTCATTGTAATAATCCCAAGTTCGATAACTGTCGTCGTGTAAAGAATTAATATTAAAAAATTATGCATATTCAAAGAGGTCGCAAAATGAAAATTTATTTCTTAATTTTTGTTTTTCATTGGTATAGAATACCTACTAAAGGAGTCAACCTTGAAAAATTTGCGTTTAGATAAAAATAAATCTGAATCAATAATTCAAGCTAACTAAATAGAGAGTGGGTGTAATATACGAAATTATAAAAGAAATAGTTGTTGAAGAAATCGTAGAACACAAATATTTCAGATTTCGGTATTTTTCAGAGAAAAGGGAATATCAGGATGAAATAATGTATCCAAATAATATCCAAACTATCACTTTTTTAAAAGCTATACGATCCTATGAAACACCAACCATAGAAGAAGGAACTCCTCCTTCATCCTTGCATCGACTATTAAAATTTACTAGTCATTCAAACTAAATAAGATTTTGAAGTGTTTAAAACATGCAAAACGAATTACTGCAAGGAACATTTGATTAAAATAATTTTTGTCCCGTTCACTTTTTGCAAGTCGATGTTCAGTCTCAATCACTACGTGATGATTTTCCTTCAATTAACACTACTTTTATGGAAACTGAATGGAAGTATTTAATAATTTTTCTTTGACAGAAGAATAATTATGTCTTTCCCTTTACTTATAAATGTCATGTTCGTTCTATTTGCTCAAAATACAAAAAATCCAGCAAATAACCTCTATAGAACAAAGGATCGTAAGTTTTGAAATTCCAGCGCGATCAGCCATCCCCACGTCTCAAATCTCGAACAATTGACTTACAAAATTAGTTTTTTACCGCATGGCAGTCGTTCAATGAGGGTACGGGTTTGTTTCTGCACCGGATTGAATTTGGTTCCTATTTTTCAGTGAGCATGTTTACGAGTTTCACCTGATATATCCAAATTTTTCGGATTCTCTGAACTTCAATTTTGCTCTTGTGACTCATATGTGTTTTCCTAACATCCAAATAATTGTCGATTAATAGAGACCTTTCCTCTTAAAATTAATTTTTCCTTGCAATTTAAGATCAGATATTTGATTCGTTAACCCAATGTGCTGTTACACAAAATTTCGAGTTTAGAACCTAAGTTGCTTAATTTTATCTTACAGACATTGACAATGCAAAAAGTTCCAGAAACAATTAATTTTCCGGAAGAGGAAGAGAAAATCCTAGAGTTCTGGAAGAAAATTGATGCATTTAATACATGTTTAAAGCAGTCGAAGGGCAAGCCAAGGTAGGAATAATGGAAGAAATATAGTCTTATTATATTCTTACACGTTTAAATCTTCATCCTGTTTACCTGTGGAAGAAACTGAGAAGCAGGCAATAAAAAGGATGATGTAACATTTGTTTACTGGTGTTTCAATTGCTCAGAAAGATTTTGTTATGTATGATAGTAACCTAAGGTACTTGATGAACTTTTAATTTCCTAATGGAGTTTCCATGTAATTGTATGGAAATTATTCCTTAGTCTTCAATGTCATACCCAAGCAACCAAATACCAAGATAATTGTTTTGAATGCTTACGTTAGGCTTCGTTTTCGATGTAATAAAAAGCAGGTGGTGTTTATCATTGGTGAAAGTGATCTGTTTCATATTTGTTTCAACTTGGCGTGCATTTTGTCTGGGCTTAATTTTTAGTTCAAATATATTCCTCAGATTTTTCTCTTCCTAGGTATTCTTTCTACGATGGCCCACCGTTTGCTACTGGGCTACCTCATTACGGTCATCTCTTAGCCGGTACTATTAAGGATGTAGTTACGAGGTATGCCCATCAAAGAGGATTCTATGTTGAAAGACGATTCGGATGGGATTGCCACGGACTGCCTGTGGTTAGTACAGGTTAAATATTATTTATGTTTGTCAAAGGTAATATTTTTTTAATACACTTGTACTTTCCAGGAGTATGAAATCGACAGAAAATTAAAAATTACCGGACCTGACGATGTTGCAAAAATGGGTATCAAGGCATACAATGATGAATGCCGTAAAATAGTAACGAGATATGCCAATGAGTGGGAAACTATCGTTGGAAGGCTTGGAAGATGGATAGGTAAATGGAATTGTAAATTATATGTTTGTGTTCATGCTCAAGGATGTACATTGCTATGAATGTCTAAACTTAACCACTTTAGTTACATTCTATGTTGAGTGAAAAATGCAATATTTTCTGAAAAATAATTTGATCCGTTTAGATTTCAAGAACGATTACAAGACGTTGTATCCATGGTTTATGGAGAGTGTGTGGTGGGTATTTAAGGAGTTGTACAATAAAGGCCTGGTCTATCGAGGTGTGAAGGTGATGCCATATTCAACTGCCTGTAACACTCCCTTGTCAAACTTTGAGTCTGGACAAAATTACAAGGAGGTTGTAGATCCTGCAGGTAAATAATTAATTGAATTTAATCTTTTTTAGGAATAATCTACTTTAAGAATCATTTGTTAAGGCTAATTTATATTCTTAGTTCTGTAGATGGTCTTGTATTTTTATGCCATTTCAGTAAAACATCAATATTGTAGACATATTTCGAAAATCTGGAGAGCAGGATAAACAATTTAATTTTTATAGCTCTGTTTATCACGTAGGAATTTTTTTCTGATTTAAAGATATTCTTCCAGTGTTAGTAAGAGATATTCATATCTATAAAAAACAATCTCTAGTGAGATTAGAATATTGTACTTGAGTTGAGGAAAGTAGGCTCCTTTAAATTTGTATATGTAGGGAAGTAACTTCAATCAATCGTTCCATTTGTTGTTGCTCAGTAAAATATGTTAATAATAAAGTATCTATGTGAGAGAGATTCTATTAAATCCTACCCAAAATACATTAAACTCATCATAGTACAGCCTTTCACACTTGCTGAGTGACTCCTCTATTAAATATGAATGATTGGAACATCAGGGAATATAAGCGGATATAATTTTATTTTATTGTTCCATACTTTCTTAGAAATTACATGTTTTATTTACCATTCTATCGCATCTTGAGGGAGGCTAATAAATACTGTAATAGAATTCACTTTCTTAATATTTCATTCTGTATGTTCAGGAGTTAAGTTATGTCCAATGTAGTTTAGTTTCCGTAATAATTTTAACCTCATTGTATCTCTTATTTGCTTTCTTTCTTTTAATTGGGTTTACAAATGTTTATACCTTTATTTTTTTATATATTTCTTTTCATTTTTGTGAATATGTCTTGTATTGTTTAATATTCAAAGATCATTTATTTCATATTCTACCGCATTCTGTTGACAAATACAGCATTTGAGTAGACTTTGTAACACTTCAAATTGTAAGTTCAGGAGTTTTATTATGTTACATTGTTTAGTTTCTGTAATGATTATAACCCTTGTTGTAACCATGATGTGCAATAGGGCTCTGCCCGTAAATAAATAAATAAGGAAATCACATAGCTATTTCTTGTGTTAAAAAGTTTTAGGGACTGAAGGAATTACAATTATTTTGTAGAATAGACTTGGGCTGTAGATTGTGTGTTGCGTTAATGTATGAAATATTTTATCAGATCAGGCTAAATTTCTTTGTTCGACTTTTTTGCTGTTAGCATTATATGTATATGGCATTCCCATAAATTTTCTTGGAAATCCTATCCATTTCTATTCTTTCCTTTGTTAACCAAGAATAGTTTGATAAAATTTATGCCTAGAGATGCTTATTATTCTAAAGTTTATTTTTTAATAAATTTTCTGAGATGTTGTTTTGAATGTGTAACACTAATCATTATCATCAAGTTGAAAATAATTTTTCTCTCTCGTGTATACTGCATTTGTGCTTAAATAAATCATTGTTTTCTTCAGTAATCATGATTTTGTAAATCGATGTTCTTTTATCATTCACTATTTAATTACAGTAATTGTCAGCTTTCCTTTGGATGATGAGCCTGAAGTTTCCATGATAGCTTGGACGACTACCCCTTGGACACTGCCCAGTAACTTGTCTTTGTGTGTGAATCCTAATTTAGATTATATTAAAGTAAAAGGTGAGTTTATATCCTCAGGCTGAGTTACAGATACTCATCTTGCAATCATTTTGTTTTGATTGTTAATCTTCTCTCAGCAAAACTATATTTTTGTTGTTCATTTTTCCATAGACAATAATTCTGGCCAAATTTACATAATGATGGAAGCAAGACTTGAAAGCTTATTTAAAAGTGAAGATCAGTATACCATCCTTGACAGATTCAAAGGGTCAGCTTTGAATGGAAGGAAATATGAACCCTTATTTCCTTACTTTGCCCATGTAAGTACCAAAAATAACAACCAAGCTTTTCTTTGCTGCATTTTTTTCAGTCTATTATGAAATACTGAGAAAATGTCATTCTCTAATAATGTGTTACTTCAGATTCATTTTGGATTCAACTTTATTAGCTGAAATATTTTTAACCATAATTTGATCTTCCATTGGGGCCAAGTTGTTAATTATAAGAAAAACTATGACAATTCCAAATTCTTTTACAAACAAATAAGACTGATTCTATATGTATTTGGATAATTATTAATTTTTATGTGCATACATTTATGCACTTCCTCCACCAAATTTCATCTTTATTACATGTGTCAATTAATAATATTCTTATCCAAAGAATTCATTATCAAGACTACTTGTTAGTCATGGTATTTTTTAACTGGAATGATTCTTTCCTTTGATACTGATTTAGGAAAAAAGGAAATATCCCAATTTAGCTCAATTTCTCAACTTATCTCTCAGATTTAATTTCAGTGTTTGGTTTGCAGAAATATCCAATCTCAAATAGGAATCTTTGAGTTGAAAACTCTCATTTTCACTTGTTTCACATTTTCCATGGTTGGATTCAGAAAAAACTGTTTTATAAATTACTGTATTTGAACTTTGAGTATCGTAATGTTTTATGCATACTGAAACTTCCTTCTTTTTATTTAAGTGAATAGAGCAAATTTTAGGACACTCTTTAATCATGTATCTAGATAAAATCTTTTGATAGCTTTTAAAATTTCAAGGATTTTGGACTTAGCTGGATTATCTGTTAATTCCTTGTAATACTCTTGATACTGTTCCTTTGCTTCCATTCTGTACTCAACTCATATATTTATGGTAACATTAATGTGGTGTCATGAACTGATGGACTTTGAATTTTAGTGGATGCATAGATTTTAATGAATTCATACCAATTGAAGCTCTCCTCAGTTAATAAGTATTTACCTTACCTAAGATATCTCCTCCTTGAAGGTCTACCTCATACTCTCCACTTTATTTCTTACTCCCTCCCTGCTTACTTTTCTATTTCTATCTATTATGCTCTCAATCACCTGCAAAACAGCTAATTAAAGTATGAGTAGCCATTATAGTGTAATCAAAAGTAACTAGGGATGTGGTTGTATGATCCTAGGGAATTTTTATTTCTAATGTACATTTTTTATTAAGATTGTAATTCATAATTACTCCATGTTCTTTATCATCATTAGCTCAAGTCCAAGGGAGCTTTTAGTATTCTTAATGATGGTTATGTGACAGAAGAGTCTGGTACCGGTGTTGTTCACCAAGCTCCTTACTTTGGTGAAGACGATTACAGGGTTTGTTTGAATGCTGGCATCATCACGAGGGATCAAGATATCATATGTCCAGTTGATGCAAGTGGAAAATTCACTGAGCCGGTTGCAGATTTTCTTGGACAATATGTTAAGGTAATTATGACTACAGTAATGAGTGGCTATACACAAATTACATAACGCAATTTGGGGGTTGGGGGGGTCAGTCCCCACGTACCAGGCGTTACAGTCCTGGTACATGGGGAAGGGGGGTCAAGGTCTGCGTTACGTCACAGTTTTTGAACTGAAAAAAATAGCAAAATTTCTGCATGTTTAAAGTTTGAATTTAAAACTCCTGTGCAGTATACTGTGGAAAATTGGCAGTTCTGATCCGAGCGAGCACTATTGTTGAATGAAAGTAGTCAGAGTCCAAGTGGAGTGTGGTAGGCTGCACGGGTAGTCCCCTGTTTGTGTTTTGCATGATACTAATTTTCAACAGGTCATGGAATCGAATCTTAAGTGAAATGTATGAATGGCCTTCAAAATTGAAATTGTTTATTAAAAAGTGAATTATTATTGGGAACTAAAAATCTTTCTTTTTTGAATATAAGCCCAAAAATGTTCACAAAGCACTCATTATGTAACAGAGTGGGGGGAAGGGGTCCTGTCTGGTGTTACAGTCCTGCCACATGGGGGAGGGAGGGGGTCGAAAATTGGAGAATTTTGCATTACGTAATTTGTGTATGACCCCTTAGTAAGATGCTGCTGAGGGAAATTAAGTACATCCAGGCAATGAAAATTACCTGAATTTCCTACTACTACTCAAGGAATTCTTGAGAGGTACTGAGCATCTCTGAGTTAACATATCATTTGTTTTGTTCACTCACCTTTAATTCATCACTCTTCCTGTTCCTTAAAATACTTAATTTTTCTTGACCTGCCTTCTCAGCTTTGATGGCAAATTTAATGAGATGAGTGGTCGGGAAACATTAAGCTAGAGGCAGCAGTAATTAATTATTTCCTACAAACTGATATTTTTGGTTTTTATAATGTTTCCTGTTTCAATATTTTGAAATTTTTGTGAATGTGTTTCATTATGGGTAAACAAATTTATTCTGCTTTTTCATTATTTTTTCATGCTACAAATAAATTTTTCCAGCCTTTATTTTTTCATATTATTGAGAACTCTTACTTAAACCTAACTCTTTGAGAACTTAACTTTTTGATTTCCAAGGATCTGTGAGAACAGCAATGTAGCTTGGTGTGAGATAGCTTCGTAGTATGTATAAATATGGCTTTGCTCACTTTTTTTGTCATTAGTTAAGATGAACATATTTAAATGTTACAATTGTCCATCCGTAGCCATATAACTGGTATGCTCCATAGCCTATTATGCGACTGGTTCATTTCATTGAAAATGGTCCTGTGTTCATTTCCCAGTGGATACCTTCATTCAAAGAGCTATGAAATGAGTAAGCTGCCTAGAAACCATTGTAAAAAACTATATAAATACTATATAATAAATATTCTTTAATATTCATTACAAGATTCTCAAAATACTTAAGGACTCTGTTTTGTATTTTTCTTCTTGTAGCATCACAAATAACTGGTATCTGATGGTGATCTAGATTATTCAGTTGATGTGTCTAAGATTTTTGCCATTTTAGCATGTCTGACTAAATGGGCAGTGGTCATTAGAATTCATGCTGGTCATTCCTTTCCTTTGTCAACTGTGATGAATTCTTTTTTTATAGGATGCTGACAAGAATATCATTAAGTTGCTGAAGAATAAAAATCGATTGGTGAATGCAAGCACTACAAAGCATAATTATCCATTTTGCTGGAGGTCTGACACTCCACTCATCTATAAAGCCGTTCCTTCGTGGTTCATTCGGGTGGAAACAATGGTAAAAGACTTGCTCAATACAAACCAACAGACTTACTGGTGCGTAATTTATGCTTACATTCTTTTTGAGAGTTAACTAATTTAGCTTTGTTCTGAGATGATCTAAATATTATTTTTAATACACTGAGGTTGAGAAATTATAATTTCTAGCAAATTATATTAAAACCTTATAACTTCTCTCAGATTTTTCTCTTATTTCTAACTAGAGCATAAATTGAAATCTTGATTAAAGGGTTAATTATCTAATGCACATTTATTGTTCAATGTTTTGTAATTTAAATTGTAATGAAATAGTCTTTGACTAGAAAGAGAGAGAATCAAATACATCTTATGTGAAAGTTTCTTTAAAGAGAATGATTATCAAGAAGAATGAACAAAAAGTCAAAATAATATTATTTCCGTAGTATTTTAGATTTGTATTAATGTAAGCTTATAAAGCAGCAAGGTAACATTTCATATAACTATACTTGCATGTGATAAATGTGCTCCAAAATACTTGATTTGTATTATTGAATTCAACTCTTTTGGCTTGATCCATTTTTGGTGATGGTTATGTATATGAAATAACCTGAATCTATGTAGACAAGGTAGATATTGATAAAACAGGTGAAATGAAAAAAAGAGGGGAAAGTGGCGAAGCCATAGCCAAATCTTCTGGTTGGTTGTTACAAAAATCATTAAAAAGAAAATAATTTTGTGAAATACATAGTTCAGTTAATGTTAATAATTCAGAAACCACAGTATCATAAAACACCTTGATGAAAATCATTCATCAGATTTTTCTGTTCAGCTGCTTCATTGTGCACAAAAAGGTTCCAAAATGAACAATTTAGGATAATTAGAAATAATCCATCGCAAAAGAAGTAACTACAATTTAACTAAGATACACCAATTTATGATTACCTCACCCTCTTTGTCGGTGGTTGGCTCTCTTCCTCCCCTTCCCCCACCGGCCACAATTTCTTCCTAACCCCCAACTTAATCACCTGTTTTGCTTTCTGTGTTCTTGCTACTTCCCCTTCCTTCTCCAACCCCCCTTTTTCCCCTTCCCTCTTCCTAACCTCAAGTATATATGTTACACCCCAAACGTGTAATTGCCCATTTCATGAAATGGTCAGGCGAGTTGCCCATTTCATGAAATGGGCAACAACACATTTGGGGTGAAAGGAACCCTACCTACCCTACTCAACCCATCGGCGCCGCGTATATTTCACGATTTGTAGCGGAGATTAATTAATTAATTAAATATGTGCGGCGCCGATGGGTTGAGTAGGGTAGATAGGGTTCCTTTCACCCCAAACGTGTAATTGCTCATTTCATGAATTGGGCAAAATTGCCCATTTCATGAAAGGGGCAATGCGCCTGCCCATTTCATGAAATGGGCAATTACACGTTTGGGGTGTAACATATATACTCATTCTTACATTTTACGGTACCTGATGATGACTATCAATAGTTGAAACTGGTTGAACATCTAATATACTCAGTGGTATTATTACTAAGTGTTTTTTCATTTCATCCATTATGGAATTCCACATAGTGACGGATAGCATGTTAAAAATATTGGTTAAACAGTCTCATGAACCCAAAAATATCACAAACTAGAAAGAATGTAAGGTAATCCATGTCCAAGTTCTTCATTGCTTGATGTTAGGAATTACTTCTCATTAATAGCAAATATAAAATAAGAACTCCATAGGAAAAAGTTTTACGGAACCACACAGTATACTGGTGTTCTTCTACATAAATAATTACCACAAAGTTTACCTGATTCTGTACAGTTTAAATATAAAATAATTCCACATTGGCAAATCTTGTCCAGATTTGCCTAGATTTCAAAAAGTATTATTTTACAGTAACCCTTCCTTGATAAATATTTTATTCAAATTATTTGAAATTACTTTCCAACTCTTTAGGGTGCCTGACTTTGTGAAGGAAAAGCGTTTTGGAAACTGGCTGAAGGACGCAAGAGATTGGGCAGTGAGTCGGAATAGATACTGGGGAACTCCTATTCCACTGTGGATTTCTGAGGATGGGATAGAAGTCGTTTGCATTGGAAGTATTAAAGAATTGGAAGAGCTAACTGGTACAAAAATTACTGATCTTCACAGAGACAAGTGAGTATAAATGTTTGAACTTGAGTTAATTTATGCTACCTATCATTAAACCCCTAGATGTGTGGTTGTGGTACAAAGAATGGCAATTAGAACTTATTGTAATTAAATGCTCCATATTTCATTTCTTTGTAAGGAAACCATTTCATTGCAATTTCCAGTGTCAAATTAAGGGAATAAATATAAAAGTAATAAATAGAGTTGAATATCTCAAAACCACTCTTACTAATTACTTAAAATGTAGCATGCATAAATTAGCATAGCATTTAAAAATCTGTAAAGCAATTAAGAATATCAGATTTATAATGTGCATTTTCGTTGAAAAGGTGAGACAGCTATGCTATTTCACTTAATTCATGCCCCATCTAGAATATGTGGCAAGCATATGGGATTTGGCAGATTAAACGTGAAAACTTAATTTGAACACAATTACTACGTGATTTTAAAATTAAATATTCGTTGAGAAAATAGTTCTATTGGAAAGAATAAGGAATCTTTTTGTTGTTTATGGTATCAAATTTTGCCTTGCTTGTTAAATACATCCTTTCATGGAAAAGGGTTGTCGTAACTTTGCACATAAGGGTCTGCATCCAGGAAAATTCCCAAGGAAAAAAGGACTTGAATGATGGGGCCAGGAATCGAACCCAGGATTTTACTCTATCCGGGAGGCTACTTCAAACATCTTAGCTAACCAGCCAGAACATTTTAATTAGTCGTTTCGGGGACTGTCGTTCTGGATGGGTAACTAAGATGGTTAAAACATCATCACGGATAGAGGAAAATCTCGGGTTCGATTCCCGGCCCCGGTCAGTCTTTTTTCAAGTCCATTTTTCCTAGAGAAACATCCTTTCATATTTCATATCATTATTACTAGTCTAATATATAAAAATTAAATGATGTTCGTGATGTCATCTAAAACTTGAAAACGGCTCGACCAATTTGAATATTTTTTTGTTCGCCAAGGTACAGAGGTGGTTAGGGAAAAAGAAAATTAGGAAAAACTCATAAGAAATAGCCGAAAAAGCATTTCCATAAGAAATGCACGTAAAGTTCATTTTTCTCGCTGCAGGCTTCATTCCCTTTGAAAATTTTAATTAGAAATAATAGTCCTACAAAGTCGAATCAAGCACTGGGAAAGGGGAATAGAATAAAGATTCTTATTTTGTTCGTGAAATATCGTTTACGAATCAAAATTTCGAGAATTTTGATAAAATGCGTGAATATTTTATCAAAATTTTCAGGTTGTAAACAACCCATTCCCTTTGACAATGAAGGCGATTGTTGATTCCAAGTTCATGTATTTATCCATCAAAATGCATTAAGAACGTAAGTCAAGTTAAAAATAATCCTGATAATATGTGATACACTTTATGAAGAAGAAAAAATTACATGAGATTTTAACATTTGCTGTTACAAACAATATTCTGTGAAGAATCGCATGGAAAAAAGTATGAACATTTAAATTTTAATTTTTTACATTTTTGTTTAAATGCCAATAGCAACCAAGTTTTATTTACAGCAACGTCATTGTTTAGTGAATTTTTAGTTGGAGTTTTAAAATGGTTTTACTCTCTCTCTACTCGAGGACTTAATGTGAGGATTTCAATACTGTAAACTTCTGAATGTAAGTTCGACATATATAACAAAAATATGAGAAATAAATATAGTTACACTGGATAGAACTGGGTGGTGCAAGTTCACCAAGTCATCTAGTAATAGATATTGTTCAAATATGCACCATATATCATTCCGCATATTCATTTTTAACCTCTTCAGAAGTGTTTTCTGGTAATGAGATCCTTTGGTAATAAGGCTGTTTAGTTAAATTCATTGGTGATTTCCCCTGAATTATTTTATCTTTCTTTAATAGTGTGGATCATCTGACTATTCCCTCCAAGAGACCAGGAATGCCTCCTCTGAAACGTGTGAATGAAGTGTTTGATTGTTGGTTTGAATCAGGGTCTATGCCTTACGCCCAGCAGCATTATCCATTTGAGAACAAGAAGGAGTTTGAGGAATCATTCCCTGCAGATTTTATTGCTGAAGGGATTGATCAGACTAGAGGATGGTAAGCATATCAATTCCACTGTAGTTGTAAGTAAATTCCAGAAATAATAATGTTTAAGGTCAATAACAAAGATGGTTATAATTCACAATATTGGTTGGTATAAGTTTTTACTGGACATCCATTCAAATATTGAAAATAATTGTATCCATTTCTGAAAATGTTGTTAATGGTTAAACGGATAAACGATTCCTCAATATCTTTAATGGACTTTCTGGCCCTTTTGGGATAGTAAGAAGTAACTCCCTTGTGCCTAGTTTTGTTTTACTGCCTGACAATTTTGAATGGCTTCAATCACTCAGTGCATAAATAAAGAAAAGTAGTAATGGAAATACTATAATTTTATTCAAATCTTCAGAGAATTTAAGCTTTATTTTCATGATTGTAATATCAGGTACATGACTTTTAAATTTTATGTTCCTGTTTATACCAATTTACATGAATTTCTTGATATCAAAGTTGCGGAGTTATCAAATAATCCAAACAATTAAATTAAATGTACAATTTGTTGTACATAATTACTTTAATAGATTCTAGTAATTACAGTTATAGATTTTCTGCTGTAATGCTTAAATATATTCATTACTGATTATTCAGAGTCTAAAAAAATTATAAATTGAAAGTACTGTATTTCCCAGCCTATAAGACGCACCGGCGCATAAGACGCACCTTGATTTTTCAGGTGAAAATTTACAAAAAAACTCATACTTTGTTATATAAGGTTGAGTGCCAGTAAACTCTTTATCGCGAGAGATACAATGTATTAGCTTAGAGATGACATCTCCATTGGCCCATGTGTATAAGTTTTGCAGCAGCACCACATGCGAGATTAAACTAAAGGTGCTACATTGTATGCATTTCCGATTTAACTGGGAATTTTTTTAAAGGAAGTTCTCTCAATTAAATATTAAAACTGTATTCCTTACTACTTAATCAAAAAATGTTATTATTGAAATTTGTAATTAACTGGAATACTTTCAATGCCTGATACAGTAACAAATACTTAATGGTATGCATTTATCCCTGCGAATCTACTTGCTTATTATAGGACTGAGTTATATCAGTTATACCCGTATACCATCAGCGCATAAGATGCAGACTGATTTTAGAGCATATTTTGGAGTAAAAAAAGTGCATCTTATAGGCTGGGAAATACAGTAATCGAATGTACTTATGTAATTCAGTACTATTCAAAAATAAATTTTAAACATTTATTACATTGCGATAGTTGCAATAAAGGGAATTTAATTATGACTCACTTTTTATTTTTCAGGTTTTATACAATCCTTGTGATATCAACAGCTCTCTTTAATAAGCCGCCCTTTAAGAATCTTATTGCTAATGGGTTAGTTTTGGCAAATGATGGTCAGAAGATGTCAAAGAGAAAGAAGAACTATCCTGATCCAATGGAGGTAAGGATTTTGATGAGATTTTAATAAGACCATTGTTCGTCGTGTAAATTTACTTTGTAAGTTAGTCCGATAAAATTATTTATATAGCAATTAGCTGTGGACTATTTGCTACCATGCGGTAATTTTATTTTTAGATTGTCAACAAATTTGGAAGTGATGCACTTCGTCTGTACCTGATAAATTCACCTGTCGTCAGAGCTGACAACTTGAAGTTCAAGGAAGAAGGTGTGAGGGATGTGTTGAAAGATGTATTTCTTCCTTGGTTCAATGCATACAGGTTCCTCATCCAAAATGTGGAAAGGTTTTGCAAGGTAAGTAGTTTTTAGTGCTATACCGTATCTATCTGTTTAACATACCGTATTTGACGGCATATAAGACGCACCCTCATTAAGTTGGCCACTCACAATGGAAAAAGTTTTAATAGTTCATGCAAAAGCACGGTACTACAATAACTTAAAATGTAGTTTCTTTTAGTTGTCACGTTTCGTAAAAGCCAAATATTAACACAATCATTGAATGCAATTATGAAATAGGTAGTATAGACCATCTGGGCTAAAAATAGCATTCAGTATTGAAAGTTAACCTGTGGAGGTTGAACCTTCACATATAAGATGCAGGGAAATTTTTCAAGACATAATTTGTAATTAATATGCTGTCAAATACGGTATATTTTCATTGATATTAAGGCTTGTAAAGCTAAATGGAATGTGATCACTTGCTCTTGGAGTTTGTATCTGACATAGATGTTCTATTTAATTGAAATCGAAGTATCTCAAAATGAAAAATTCAAGTAGATGTCAGTTATAACGAGAGCTGACAAAAATCAAAAAAGTTCTCGTTTTAAAGCGTACTCGTTATAGCCGATTTCTAATTCTAAATGTCTGTCCTCTTGAATTCAAGAACAGGGAGGGCAGTAGAATGGAACTGTAGGGTTTTTAATCCTTATGCTAATGCTTCAGAATGCGTAAAAATAGTATGTTAATATCAAAAATACCATATTTTCTCGAAAATAACGCTCACCCTTTTGGGCCTTTTTTCAGCAAAAAATATGGTGCAAGTTAGAATGAATAGTGCACTGTAAGAGGCACAATATATACTAAACTGTAGGCCAACAGTTTTTAATTAAAAGGGAATTGGCTAGCCCATCAAACTTTTTAAATGAATGATTTTGAATTGGCATAAGTAGGACTTTCAGCATAGATGACTACCAGCATTTTGTATACAATGTATATGCGTATATTTTGCATATATTAGTTGATGCCTGTATAGTACAGGTGAGTCATTCCATGTCAAATCAACACAGCTGCCAACCCGACCATCTCTGATTTTCATCAAATTTGGTGTGCTTATTGCACATGATGAGAGAAAGAAAAATGCCAAATTACAGAATTTTAGTACTAGTACGGAGAAAGTTATGCCCCCCCAAAGTTCTGAAAATGTGTAGAAAATTCGACAAACACTGCTGACAAAAACCAATGTAACTTCTGTTATAATAGAGATAGAACTGTGAAACAGGCAAATTAGGAAAGTGCTAAGAACAAGCTTTCAAATGATATGCAACTTGAACATATTCCAGCAATTTTAATTATTAAGGTCAGTGACCTTAACCTTTGACCTTGAATATCTCAAAACACCACACCTTCGATTTTTTTGGAAAAAATATATTTGCTTCTTCATCTTATATTACACAACATAGTAAAAAATCAAGTTGGGATGACAATGGGATTAGGAGATATAAATTAATAAGTATAGCCATGTGATACGATAAATCAATTCAAATTGTATGCAGAATGCAACAAAATGATATAAGGTAATGAAAAACATGTTAAATGTTGAAAAGGTGGAGTGAAAGAAACTCACAGTAAGATAGTAATATTGACAGACCAATAGCAAGCATTTGTATCATGTAAGGTAACAGATTATGACGTCTAGCCTTCATTGATGCAAAACATGGTATGACTTTTCTAGCCAAACGCGTGTGGAAGGCATGGAAAACAGGTTCAAACTGAGACAAACAAACATAATGAAAAATTTATCATCAGAACTTACCATGCCTCAATTCTGGGTAGTAAATAATAACACTGTTTGTGCATCTTTTGGTGGAAGGACATATGTTTGGCCTGTCGCTGTTCTCACATCAACCTTTGTAAGAATGTCTGTCTTGTCCACAGTAAAGATGTCAGGTTTCTCAGGGTGTACAAATGAAGGTGAAGGGCCTTGAGGATGTAAGAAACTAATTGTTACCCCACTGGTATCCTCATTAATATCTAAAACACATCCAATCCACCAGTGACCTTTGTACATGCATGCCACAAATCCTGTGATATCACCATGGTATGGGTCTTTTTGGTTCTGTGTTAGACATTCATTTTTAAAGTCTGCTGAATTGGAGTAAACCTTTGAATTTTGTTATGGCCATTGGGAATAACACAGTGTAACTTGTGAGTACCTGCAATTGTGCAAATCTGTGCGAATCGCTCTTGGAGGAAAGATTCCTCTTCATCATAGTCACAGTTCTTTGTATAACAAAAGTGCCACACTGAAATGTTCTTGGAACACCATTCAAACAAGTTTCTGGGTTTCATTATCTGAGAGTTGTAGATACACTGCAGACTGGCACGGGCAGTAAGTCTCTTTATGATAACAGTGATACCATCACATGGTCCTTTGCCATGTGAAGTGGCAAAAAAATGCCACTCTGCGCTGACATTGAAATCACTTAGATGAAAGGAGATGTTTGCAAAGTTCTTATGGTTTTTATATTGGGCTACAGCACCATCGGAGAATTAATAAATGTACTTGGGTTTCCTTTGCATATGGGATATCAAGAAGTTAATTAAATGACGTTGTAAAAGATGAACACTCACAATGTCATGTTTAAGGCATTCTGATATGATAACAAATGAAACATAAATGCATAATTCTCTACAAAATCACTTAAAGCAATGTATTCATTGTCATAAAGTATCTCTTTCGGATGTTGCAGAAATTCAGATTGTTGAGCGGCTATGAAGGAGTGCAGCAGGAGCTTTTTTAATTTTCCATCGAAGTTTTCTACAAAAGATAGACATATCTGGAGAGTTGTTCTATCAGTGGTTATCCACAGTTTGTATGCTATTTCGTCAATTCCATTTTCATCAAACAACTTTCTTAAGTACATTATGAATGAATGTGAACCTGGGTAGTTCTCACAGATTGACATATAACATTTTGGCTGTGGGGGATTACAAATGATCTGAGCCAGACAGTCTTTGTAAGTGTTAAATTGACAGTCGGGATCACAAGTCAACTCTTTCAATGAGGCACCTTCCAACATGAGCTTCACATTTTGGTGAATGCAACAAACACACACACAGTATGGGTACCAGTTGCACCAGCCAGAACACAGTTTTTGGGACGTAGTTGACAAAATTTTGATAATCCTATTTTCTGTTCTGGATGTTTATCCTTGAATTCTTGGTACAACTCATTCAGGTTTCCCAACACCAGTCGTTTTTGTTTGTCTACCCTGGAAGCATTTTCCTTGACAAAAACAAAATCCTTCTTTCCAGGCATACGGCAGCTTATATCGTCTCTATGGTAAAATTCTATTACACAGTTCACAATGTGTTCATTAAAGACACGTCTAGGTCTCGGATTAGGAGTTGCTAATATACCACTTTCTTTCACCAATTGTTTTGATTTTCTTACTAAATAATTTGAGGCTCCAAATTCACTTTCAATCCTTCTAATGCTCCAACTTTTTGGAAGAAGTGTCAATATTTGGATCTTCTCACTGCTTTTCGTGCTTGTACTAAATTTCTCTTTTAACTGCGTTATAAGTTCAGATTCTCCATTTGTTTCCTTCTGCCTTTTCTCCCACAGATGGTACGTAATTACTTTGGAAAACCTCTGACACATTTTCAAACTTTTTCTGTGCATATCTTTTCTCCGTCAGACTCTTCCTTTTCACCGGGGATTCCCCAAGATATATCAGACTGTCATTTAATGCAACTAAAGCAATATTTGGGGCTACAGATGCGTCTGACTCGTCTGAGAAGCTATGCTGGTTAGTGATTCCTAACTGTTTCGATGTTGTTGGTTCTGCCATAGGCCCTTGTTTCTCTGCTAATTCTTTCCTACATCCATCACATATTTTGTGGTCTGGTGTTATACCACTGATCATATCAACCATCCAAATTTGCACTTTATGTAGGCTTTTATTGTATGTGTAGTGTCCATCTTCCCTGAAGGGTTTACAACAATACGTGGTCCTCCTTTTCCTCTCAATCTCCATCTTCATAGATAAGTACAGTTACAACCTATATACAGTTACAACATTCTTGCTCTTGAGCAAGAATTCCTACATACAAAGATACATATTGCATAAATTCTTGTATAGTAGTACATTCATGCAGTTGAGCTCTGTGAAGCTATGCAACGGATCTCAAGAATATTTGCATTCAGTTTTACCCATGAAAATTTTTTATTGTATTATATATATTTATATTGTATATAGTTGAAATTTTAATTTAATTTGGAAAAATGTATTGAGAATAATGAAGATTAGAAAAAAATATGTTATTTAAAGTTTCTATTTATAACTTAAAGAATTAGAGAACAAATGTAAATAAATATATAAATAGTTTATGAGATATTAACTATTTATTAAATAAAGACTTTTGTTGAAATAAATCATATTAGATGCATCTGTAAGTCTAAAAAATATCATATAGGTTAACATTTAACATGTTTTTCATTACCTTATATCATTTTGTTGCATTCTGCATACAATTTGAATTGATTTATCGTATCACATGGCTATACTTATTAATTTATATCTCCTAATCCCATTGTCATCCCAACTTGATTTTTTACTATGTTGTGTAATATAAGACGAAGAAGCAAATATATTTTTTCCAAAAAAATCGAAGGTGTGGTGTTTTGAGATATTCAAGGTCAAAGGTTAAGGTCACTGACCTTAATAATTAAAATTGCTGGAATATGTTCAAGTTGCATATCATTTGAAAGCTTGTTCTTAGCACTTTCCTAATTTGCCTGTTTTATAGTTCTATCTTTATTAGAACAGAAGTTACGTTGATTTTTGTCAGCAGTGTTTGTCGAATTTTCTACACATTTTCAGAACTTTGGGGGGGCATAACTTTCTTCATACTAGTACTAAAATTCTATAATTTGGCATTTTTCTTTCTCTCATCATGTGCAATAAGCACACCAAATTTGATGAAAATCAGAGATGGTCAGGTTGAAAATTGTACTTTTCTGTGTTGATTTGACATGGAATGACCCAGGTGTATACGGTGCAGCAAATGGTGTAACCGCATATCTTAAGTAGTGCATTGTATTTGCGGGCAAATGATTTTTCAAGATGAAGCTCAGATTTTGGGGTGCCCATTACTTGGTTCATTACTATCCTTTTTGCAGTGAGAAGGGCAAGGGTCAAAAAATCATTCGTTATAATGAAACTCTCGTTACATGCCATACTTGTTATTACCGAGTTCTACTGTAGTTGTAGGCCATCCCTTGTATTTATGAGAACTTGGCTAGTCATTCTATCAAATAATGTCAATATGCATGGATATGAATTTCAGTGTGATTACTATGAATTCAACAATTATGAGAAAAAGCTATGAAAACACTAATTAGAGGAATAACTGCTAAATGTATCTCTGATCAAAAAAGTTCTTTCATAATTACTATTTTGAGCTGTTATTCTACAAGATGAAAGATTAATTCATCACAATTGTTGAAAATAATTGAAAATCCTGTATCATTTCCTTATATATCGTTGCCAAATTTAACTTTCTCTGTATATTTACTGTTTAGTTTTATTTACAAATAAAAAAATTTTATTAAAAACATTAAAATTTTTTAATGGCTAAGGATTTGCAATTTCAGAACTTCTTTTTTAATTGGACAAGGAATAGTGTTCCTTTGGGAAAAATAATTCATTGTTTAAAATTATCTATACATAAGCTTGTATATGTTTGTTTTCTAATGAAAAATATGCATTGTTTGGTGAAAAATGGTTTTGATTTTCAGGAAGAAAATGTCGAGTTCCAATTTGACGAGTCATCAGTGAAGGTTTCCAGTAATACAATGGACAAGTGGATCTTATCATTCACTCAAACACTCCTTCAGTTTGTGAAGCAGGAGATGTTGGCATATCGCCTGTACACTGTCATTCCACGGCTGGTGAGATTCATTGATCACCTTACCAACTGGTACGTCAGGATGAACAGGAAGAGGATCAAGGTGTGCATTTAATTTGATGCTTCTTTTTCTTAGATTAATTTATATCTTATTTATAAATCCAAATGAACCTGTTGATCTATAGATGTTGCATTTATTGTAATAATTCATTAACATAGAGAGTTAGAACCTCAGGTGTCCAAAGGCTTAAGAAACACATTTATGAAAAAAATCTTAATACCTTGCGTTGATATTGATTACTTGGTTCTTTCTAGGGAATTAAATTTGGATTAAAAATCAACATCAATTACCATGTATGCCGGCGTATAAGTTGATCCCTAAAATTTTGAGGCGAATTCAGGTTTTAGCCTATGTTTGGCATATAAGTCGACCCAAAAAATAAGGCAACACCACTTCCCCGGCTCTATTTTATAGGGAGAAAAACTATGGTATCCATAAATATATTATAGCTGAAGGAATATTTACTGCATAAGATTAAGATGCTAGAATCTTTTTCATTCAGCTGCCATGTCAACTTTTCGCCTATGCTTAACTATTACACAAGTTTCTTTCATTGGTATCACTATTGAAAACATCGAAATATATATATTAAATTTTTGTAAAATAAAAATACAAGTGAAGAAATAAGTATAATTTGCAATGAATAAATATGCGTCAAATTTATTTTAAAGGCATTAAAATGGTTATTAATTTAACTCTTTTACTATGAAAACATGTCATAAGATAACATACTTTTGGCAAAGATTGTATTTTGTGATGAAGTTTCTTTTATATTATATCTACATTAATTAGACTTGCCAAAAATTAGTTTCAGTAAGAAATAATTGTGGTGAGTTGCGAGAGTTAATGTACAATAAGTGTTTAGCAGGCAGTATCACTTATTTACTTGTCGGTGGTAAAGAGTTAAATTTTATGTTCGGCATATAAGTCGACCCCTGGTTTTTGAGAGATTTTTTTAGGCTTCAGAGGTCAACGTACATGCCGGCATATGCTGTATTTTTTTAAATCTACAATGATTTAAGTTGTAGAAGACATAGAAATGTATGGAATCATGGGTCTTTAAGTATCACACTCCTTATGCTACTTTGTATGATTGAATTACTGTTGTGAAGTGCTTGTTGTATTTCCGAGTCAGATGAATAAAACTAAATTAAAAGGGACCTAATAAAACTAACAAGTTTATTTTGAAAGGCTACTTTTTGTGTTATATGAACATTATCTTCATAAAAACGAAAATATCTGTATCCAAGTGCTGAATTTCTCTCAAGGAATTCATACTATTTTTGTTAAATCATTTTCTTTATCAATTCTCATTCATTCTTGTTATTAAATAGTGTTGCTAGAAACCTCTTTAAGGTCTGAGTCCATCAGGACCCAGATCTATACTACTGTGAAATAATTTAGGTTCACATTCTTGAGTGTTAATCATTAAAGAGCCATAATCATATCAACTTATATTTAATTTCAACAGTAAGAGAGGTGAATGAAATGATTAATATTCTGGATAACTTCATTTTTTGCGTTTACCTTTGATAACAACAAATATCTACAGTTGTGTGATTTAGCTGTAATTCTGTTGAATTAGTGTAGTTATAAGGCTTGAAATAAGCTAATATTTCTTCAACAATTGCATCTTGGAATATGATGGGCAAAATGCTTCTTTTAGGGAGAAGGAGGGTTGGAAGATTGTCTTGCTGCGCTGGAGACATTGACTTGTGTGCTGTACTCTATGATCAGGACTATGGCTCCATTCACTCCTTTCCTTACGGAGTACATGTTCCAGAATTTACGCCACCTAGTGGTAGGAGAGAAGAATGAGTCAGTGCACTATGTCATGCTCCCAGATCCAAGGTACTTGTAGCTCTATTTTCCACTGAAATAGAATCATCTTTTATCTTTTGTTATTATTATTTTAAATTTATCTTTTTTTAGGAATGAACTCCTTAATACAGAAATAGAAAGGTCTGTGTCAAGAATGCAGTCAGTTGTGGAACTTGGAAGAGTTATAAGAGACCGCAAGACCTTACCGGTCAAGGTAAGAAGTACTTCTTTACTGTCTTTATTTACCTAGTATTTAGGGTTTAGTAATTGAGTGTATACAAAAATGAATTGGATTAATAAATCACTATATTTTGCAATTTTGTTTGTTCTATTTGCTGTTATAACAGGAGCAGGTCTAAAAAACACCCCAACAGGATGAAGGCAATTTAAGAGTTTCCTTGTGTAAAAATCCCAAGGAAAAACAGACTTGAAAAAAGTCTGACTGGGCCGGGAATCGGCCCGGTGATCTTCCTCTATCCGGGGCGCTGCCTTAACCACTAGGCTACCAAGACAGAACATTTCTAGCCTAGTGGTTAAGGCAGCCTTCCGGATAGAGGAAGATCCGGGATTCGATTCCTGGCCCAGTCAGACTTTTTTCAATTCCGTTTTTCCTTGGGATTTTTCCTGGGTGCACGCCCTTACGTGCAATTTACCCTTTCCCTTAGTTTCCTTGTGTTTTTGTCTTAGGGTAAAAGTGACCTTCATGTCATAATGCTGTTTAACGGAAGGAAGGAAATGCCATAAATGCCAAATCTCAATTTCTTCTAGAAAATTGCAATGATTTTTGTTGATTATTTTTCCTTTTCAATGAAAAAAATTTACATATTTTACCTTATAATTTCCTACTTTCATCAAGAATGGCTTTATATCAAACAAAAAATCTGAACTTATTAACAAGAAAATTTATTTCTTTGTACATACAATATTTATTTGATCTTAAGAAATGATCCAACGAAATCTTACTTTAAAATAAGTTACTTCGAAAATCTATTCAATTTTTAAGGCAAATATAGTTCTAATTCCTGCTAAAAGTATTGATTTCAGCAAAATAGTACCTAGGTGTCATTGTGAGGTGAAAACCTATGATTTCTCTCAAAATATTTAATTTGTTGATTGAAATATGCTTCATAAGAAAAGTCTCAATTTTTACTAGGGAAATGGAATGATTTTTTTTCCTCTTCAATGCAAAAATTCTGCATATTTTACCGGGGGTGTGGTGGAACATTCTCATGGTAATATTATAAAGCAAACTAAAATTTACAATAAATGTATGTATTAATCAAGTTACTCAAAATAATAAACATTAGGTTGAAATAAAATGAATAGTAATAAAGGAAAATTTAAAAATATGCTTAATTACCATTAGGAAACAATTCACCGAAAAAAATATATTGGTTGCACAGGGAAACTGCCAGAGGTAGTAACGCAAAAGAGCCTTACCAATAACTGGAAAGGGTAATGGAAGTGCAAGGGGGTGGCACTGCCTTCGAAAGCAAACTGAACTTCGACAACGATCGTCATCAGCCGTCACTGGATAAGCACCCAGTGGACGAAGATCGTCGACAGTCATTGCTGAACGTATTAATGAAATAATATTTTTGATGCAATCATACTTTTTTTACCCATTCTGAAGCCTTTGCGTAAAGATTAAAAAAAACAATATACAGTTCGAATCTGTCTCACTCGCTGCCTTTGGATTCAAGAGGACGGACATTTAGTATTAGAGATCTGCTATTTCGAGTACGGTTTATAACGAGTACATTCCAATTTTTGTCAGCTCTCATTGTAACAGACTTCTACTGTGCATATCAATGATTTTCACATTTCTACTTCGGCTATACTTATATATGTATACTTTCTTTACAGTATCCTCTGCCAGAAGTTGTGGTTATTCACAAAAGTGAGGAGTATCTGAAGGATGTAAAATCCTTGGAATCATACATACTAGAGGAGCTAAATGTCAGGACCCTAACAGTGACTTCTGACAAGCATAAGTATGGTGTTTCGCTGCGTGCAGAACCGGATCACAAAACATTGGGTTTCAGGCTGAAGGGAGAGTTCAAAGCTGTTACTGCTGCTGTCAAGGTAAATTTAAAACCATGTAATGGAAAGACCCTGAGGATGATCTGACCAGCCTGATCAGTTAGTCATTTCCCGCTAATATTTTATGTGGGCAGAATGTTTCTGTAGATAGTTAATTATGTCCACTGAAAAGGAATTTAAATACCTTTTAATTTGAAAGATTCTGGCCTGGAATTTGATAGAATGTCTTAGTCTTTCTGTAACAATCATTCTTTTTATGCTACTAGCACAGGGAAAGAGAATTGGCTGTTGGTATAGAATGGTCTCATGGATGTGGAATTTGTTCTAAAATCCATCCTTGATATATCCCCTTGTAGTATAGAAGTCTCAAAACTGCATTTGAGTAAAACTTCTGTATATTTGTAGTTTATTTTTTCCTAATTGAAATTTGAGTAAATTACAAAGCCATATAAATACATATTGTTACGAGCCGTGGGGCTCGGGATAATTTACTCAACTCTCGTAATCCGAAAAATAACACTTTATTCCCGATCGTAATCAATACAGAAACTTTACTTCATCAACACGCTCAACACCAAACACAACTCAAAACTGTTTATTTATTGTTCTCTCGCGACCATTGTTGTCCTTAGTAACTGCCGCGTCGCGTATTTATAATACATCGCGGCATTTCCATGAAATAACGTTGGGCGCAGCAATATATACTCCTTGTAAGATCTCTTATATTCAAGTAGTTCTGTATTTTTCATTAATTTCCAATGTAGTATTAACACAAAACTATGTATGTGCATCTTCAGCTCCAATCATCAAGTTTTTAAGGTCTCCACTGAAAAACCATACATTTTGCTTCTGATGACATTTTTCATCTTGATATTTCTATATTCACAAAGCACTTGAATGGATATTTATGTTTTCTGCCCCTCAAGGAATCATGCTATACATTGCATTTGGCTAACATTAAACTTGCATCGCAATATTTAGTCTAGCATTTGAAAACATGATTTCAAGGTACCACTCTTTCCATTTTTAACATTAGCTAATCCTTGTTTTATAATTTAGTATGTGTGATTTAATTATCTCAGTGCAAACATGTTAGCTGTGATAAAAAACCAGTTGATCTATTGCTTATGTTCAAGGTACTTTAAATTTTTTATCATTTACTGTAATTTATAAACATGATTACACCAATATATCTGTATTACTTTTTGTATTTTTGAAAAATGCAGAGTTTCATAAAATCTCATATTGATTTCTTTTGCAGGAGCTGACAGATTCCCAGCTCCATCAATTTTTGGCAGAAGGAAGCATAGAAGTCCTTGGACACAAACTTGAGGGAAGTGACCTTCGTATAATGTTCAACTTCACAGGGGAGGCAGCAAAGGAACTTGGAGAAAAGTATGAAGCTCATTCAGAGGGAGAAGTGAGTATCATTTTATGTTTTCTCATGCTTGCATTAGAGTCATCCTTTCTTTTATTTCCAGTGGGCTGCATTAACTCCTTCACAGGCAAACTTTCTTTCTTATTAAGTCATAAATAATAATAAATTCACTCAAGGGGCAAACTGTGAAAGTGTAAATTGACATTAAATTATTTTTATAGCATGGCATTAATTTAATTTGTTCAATTTATCAGCAGTTATTGACATTTAAAGTGTGTCTAGTGCAGGCATGTCCAAAGAAAATGCCACAGTGGCAGCCGCCTGCCACTGCTCTCATTGCCGCGGCAAACTCTGTTGTGCGGTAGTGCAGAGGGGGAATTTGAGTCGTGGCGCAGCTGAGGAAGACGAAGGTGTTGTGGTAGTGGTAGAGCAGCAGAAGGTTCAGAGACAGAAATTGTCAAACACAGCCTGGTCAAATGGGGCTTTGCTATTAGTATTGAAACCAATAACTCGGACAACTACAAAATTTACTTAATATTTGTTTTCATGCATATGAGATAATTATACTCCTAGGAAGGGTTACTTCCACCTCCTTCTGAGGCCAAAACCCTTTTTGCCATGGTGCCATTTGACTAGAAAAGACTGAATGACTGGAATGGCCTAGTTTAGAGCGAAAGAGAAGTAGGTTTTCTCTCTCACTCCCGCATAAGCATCGCGTCGTGCCCAACCAAAGTCGTGATAGCAAGTGGGGGAATCAACTCGCAGGTGTTGTGGTAGTGGTAGAGAAGGTAGATTGCCACAGGCCGAGTCCCGTGGCATTCCATGGCGCCACAGTCACTATGGCAGCGTTTGGACATTCCTGGTCTAGTGCATTACATTTTAGAGTAAATTCCTTCCAAATTCTTTTCCACCCAGTTAACCCTCCAAGGACGAGAATTATTTTTTCTTAAAAATTACCCTAATTTTAGTATATTGGTATTCAGATGACCTAAATTAACAACAGAAAATTGTTTAAAAAAATTTAACAATAATAGGTTCGTTGCAAATGCCCGTTCCCATATGGGCACGTCAGTCCTTCCCACTACTACTATTACGATTTGTATATCTAGTACAATAATCATTTGCTAATATATGTTGTTGCCGCTTCTACTACATAAATTTAGGTTTTCCGAGTTTTAGTTCATAAGTATGCATAATAATTGCCATAGTCTTCTTGTCACAACTTAAAACTAAAATAATTCTTAACTTAATTGCACCAAAAATAATGTATTATGTCGCAAAATATTCTTTTATATCTATTATATATAGATGCTTCTCCGGATTCATTCATGGATATACCTATATAGATAGATAGATAGATAGATAGATAGATAGGATACTAATTCACAGCCTAAACCACAAGCGTCATTTACTTGAAATTTTTATGACGTATTGGCCATAACGTGTAACCGCCAGAAAAATTGCGATTTTGATCTTCAGTGTCATAGGTTCGATTCCAGAGGGCCCCAAAGTCGCGATTTTCACCATAAGAATACATGGCGGGGATTTTCGAAAATTTTTTTGAGGCACTTCCCGGAAAAGTAGAGAGTTGAAATTCAAGGGATCGCTAGAAGCCGTGCAAATCCAACGTAAATCAGAAAGACATCGCCGAATATGGTCCATGGTTCGATGCTAGGTCGGGGCAAAAATCGGCCGTTTAAAATGCATTGCGGCGATTTTGAAAAATTTTTTAGGTTCTTTCCCGATAACATGGATAATTGAAACTCGGCACGTCGATAGATATCATAAATATATTTCGTAATCAAATTTTTCATGTTCGCTGATGGTCCTTGGTTCGATCCCAGAGGACCATTTGCACTTCTCAATGCATTCCTTACGGAGATAACGGAAACAAAATTAAGGTACTTCCCGGCATGCTATCGACTTCAAACTTTGCAAGATACAAGAAAAAGTCTTTACAAATCAAACTTTGCATGCACAGCTTATAATATGTCCTGGGTTCGACACCAGGTGTCTCTGAAATCAGAAGTTGATCCGATTTTTAGGAATGATTTTAAAACCTTTCAGAATAAAATAGAAACTTGAAATTCGGCATATAGATAGTAATCATAAATAACTTTCAGAAACATGTTTTTTATTTCCACGATCGTCCTTGGTTCGAGTCCCGAAAGGCATTAACATTCGTGAAAATTAGAACGTTTTTTGAGGCAGTTATAGCCAATATTTCTGCTTGAATTTTCACACATAGTTAGATATGGTGATCTTCTATTGTGTTTCATATTAGGTTTACCAGTAAGACCCGGGTTCGATGCTAGACGATGAAATTTCAGCGAATTTTAAGAAAAATTTAAATCCTTTTTTTTTCTTTTGAGGACCGTCCCGATATGATGCCGAAAAGAAATTAGTATGGCCGATCTGCTTGCAGTATGCAAGCAACATTTTACTCGTACTATATATAGCTTTCCTTGACAGCCATCGGCAAGGAAATCGCGTAGTAGTGGGAAGGCCTGACGTGCCCATATGGGAACGCAGCAATAAACAACGTTATAACAACAACAAATAACCTCAAACTCTGCTCTATTTAATTTCTTTCGATGATTAGAACATTATACTAAAGGTATACAAGCAAAAGACTACTTTAAATTAAAAACAGTAAGACTTATAAAAATTAGTTGCCAGAAGGATCCATCTCAAAATTTCCCTGTTTTTCGAAAAATCACAAGAAATATTTCCCTTGACTTAAATGCACCAAAACTCATATGAAACTAAGCTTTGAACCCTCTTAGCTCACAAAATATCGTTTAGTGAACATTTTATGACACTCAAGATATTGTTTAGCTACCTAGAGAACCCAGCTGCAGTCCGTTCCCATATGGGAACGTCAGTCCTTTAAGGGTTAAACTGGGCCATGGCTGATTCTCTCCTGCTTTTGGTCAATTATTTTATTTTGCAATTATTCTGCAGAATTGGTAAAGGGCTGCATGTCCAAAGAAAATGCAACGAAAATGACACTTGGACTGTAGCTTTCTCACTCCTGTTTAGTGTTAAAGTGGAAACTTCATTTCATGCTTTCTTTTTCTCTTTTTTTGTAGCTATTAGTTCTTGTAGATGTAACTCCTGACCAAGCAATGTTAGATGAGGGAATTGCCCGTGAAGTTATCAACAGAATTCAGAAGCTCAGGAAGAAGGCTCACTTGGTACCTTTAGATGAAGTGGATGTGTTCTACCAAGTGACTCCAGAGGATAGTAATTTGCAGAGCATCACTGTTTCTCACAAGGAGTTCATTGAAAGTACCACCAAGACTCCAATGCACCCATTGAAGGAGTATAAGTCTCAGCAAGTTATAATTGAAGAGAATGCTGCGGTGAGGCCCCTTTGTTATTTAGTTAGATTTTCTCAATTTTTTTCATATCTAAACATAGCTATGGATTATTCAGGTTATTTTGTGACTTTTTTTCATTACTACGCATGTATTTTTCATGTCTCTAATTTTACCTTTTTCTATTGATAGATAAAAGGTGTTAACATATTATTGAAGCTAACTAAAAGTTCTTCCGCCGGAGATTCATCTGTAGGTGCAGCTACTAGTATGGGTGAGAAACCATGTGTGAGGTAAATCTTATTCAGAGTCATTAAGACAAGGATTTTTCTAATATTTCTGTTAATTTCTGAAAATATATATTTTTGTTTGTGAGAGGGAAGCAGCTCAATTTATATATGTTCTGATTCCACGATAATTGTTTTGTTTTCATTTGAAATATTTTTCTTGAATTCAAGTGTTTAAGAAATTTAAACTCTAACTTTCAGTGGAACCTTGATCAAATCAAAATTAATCATTTCGTGAGTAAATTAATTATTGTTGAGTGTAATTCTCTTTCTCCCTTGAACTTTGATAGTCTTCTTTGCTCTGTAGCGTTATGAGCTACGTCTCCTTTACTTATTATTCTTACATATTTTTATTAATAATTTATTTTATTTTAAGTAGCTATAATTTTATTCCAATTCTTCCATTTCAGTTATATCAATGTTAAACTTTGTGATATATCTCCAAGGCTTGGAGTTAATGGAACCTACGGCACCATATTGCTTGAAAATCCGGTAGGAAAATACCCATTAACTGTGACTCAATTGAAGAAAGAGGTAAGAGTTAATTCTTTAACATCATCGTTATTTAAGTTACTTGGTTGTCTTGACTTTGATGTTTAGAGGTAAAGGCAGGGCAGTTGTTAGGCATATGCAGAATACGCGATTGAGTAAGGCGGCGTCAATGTAGGGGCCCAGCCGCCAAGCCACGAAAAGGACATGAAACATTTCAATAATTAAAATTTTCATTAAATAAAATTGAAAGCATAATAAATTCAATTTCCGTACCATATTATGATATTTTAACCTTATATTTCGCTAGCCTAACATGTAACGAATTTAAAACGAAGTGCTTTTTCAACTGTCATTGGAACGGTGCAATCATTTTTTGAGCTATAAAATTAATTTTTTTTATGGGATTTAAAAACCAACTTTTTACAATGAATGTAATATGTATTCTATTAAATTATCATAGAGGGGCAGCCTGGCACTGGGGTCTATAGGGCCCCATAAAATAATGTTGTGTAGGGCTCCCAAAATTATAAGAACGGGCCTGGGTAAAGGTGTCAATTACTTCACAAGCCTGTCTTTCCAATTTCTTCAAAATATATGAGCTAGTTTCCTTTGTAGAAAATAATATTTGTTCTTTTGCACTCAAATCCATTTTTCATATAGAATAATGTTTTAACTAGAGAATTTCTTGTAAATGATGTACATAAGTTATTATTGATTGATAAATGAATTTTTAATTTAATTTTAATTGATATTCTCAGGTTATACTCAGGTTAAATAAATTTTCATTATTTAATATATTCAATATTCTTCTGGGATGTCTTTTAAATGTTCCACCTTAAATAATAAAAACAAGTTTTTTCTGTTTTCAAAAGTCAACTCACTTCCACTTAGTATAATAGTTTATGCAAGGTATTAATTTAAATAAGGAAAGGGTTAAGGTGACTTTGCACATAAGGGCGTGCACCCAGGAAAATTCCTATTCCGATTCCCGTCCCTGTCAGACTTTTTTCAAGTCCGTTTTTCCTGGGGTATTAATTTAAAATTGGGAAATGTATTCTATAAAGTGTTGCATTTACAATTTATCAAGCCCCAAAGTTCTTTTTATTTTATCTTAAGTTATTTTCTTAAATATTGATGGAAAAACTAGTTGTAATATAATCATAGAACATTAATAGTGAAAAAAGTTTGTATGAAAGAATATCCTTTCAAGAAGTATTTTAAATGGGGTAAATGAAGTCTCTGTATTGACTCCTGAAATATCTCAATGGCTCCTCTCTTCATTGGGATTTAAGCTGAACTATTTCCTATTTTTTTAAACTAAAAGAAAGAAGAATAAAGAAAAGCGGCTGCTGATGGTTATGTTATGTATAAAAAACAACTCCAAAACCATCAAAAAACTTTTGATGGTTTTGGAGTTGTTTTTACATATTAAAGAAAGGACTCTTAATTTTGTGAATGATTTTGTATTTCTTTTCAATCCATCCAAAAGTGTAGTTATATTTGGAAATACTCCTGATTGATCTATTTTAATTTCTTTGAACATTGAAAAGTCTCTTCAATATGTGATATAATTCACCTTATTGACCAGAAATATCTTATGCCTTATTCAGCTATTTGATTAAGGGTGTTAGCTACCTTACAGAAAAAGCCGTTTTCAGACTATGCTTTTTCATTGTCATGATGACCTACTATTAGATAGAAGAATTCTGTTTTCTACAATCAGTGCTTGAAAGATGTAGTTAAAGAGCAAGTTACATGTTACAAGTTAAGACATGTTTACATATAGCTTGCCACATTTGAGAAAAAAATAGTAAACATACCGAAAATAGATGATTTACATCGGACTTGGCTATAAGATGCAATAGCGAAATCAACTTTCATTTGTTATGTAGCTGTATACTTTATCTTTGAATTCAGTTACTACTTTGATACAACATACTCATAAATTATGAGAAATCTTGAAAATAGCAGAGTATGTCCAGAGCTTTTCTAATTAAGTCAGTGGTGTTGCCAGAGGCATTGAAAATGGACCATCATTCCACCTTGCCTCACCTCCAACCACCACGCTCAGAAATCGGGGCAATGCAAAAATGTAAGAGGACACCCAAATAATTGATAGGGGCCGTACCCTAATTATGTAACGCACTTTGGAGGGAGAGGGGGTCAAGGTTTGCATTATGTCACACTTTTAGAATTGCAAAAAATAGCAAAATTTCTGCTTGTTTAAAGTTTGAATTTAAAACTCTGCAGAGGCAGGAAAAGATTATAACCCTGTCTCATACAGAGCTGCTGATAATGTAATCCCATACCACAGGGCCCAACGATTAGCTTGGAAGGATGGTATGAGGAAACAAATTATTACAAAGTAATATTTTCGTATTTACAATTTACCATAATGCATTCAAAGGATGGCAGAACCAACAGGTTATTATTTTTTTCAGTGTCCTTTCATAGTGAAAAAACGCTCGGCAAAAAATACAGCTCACAATTAGGCTGAGCTTCCAAACAATTAAAATATAAACACCATCATTATAATAAACATTATGCATCATGAAAAGTATAAAAATTGAGGATAAATAAGGAAAAAATGTTTGAAATATGCAGATTATTTTATATGGCAAAAAATACAATATCAAAGATTAAAGTAATTGGTAATAGCGATTATAACGATAATCTACTTAAGAGAAGAAATAGTAGCAAATTTGTATCGGTTGATGATGTTCTATCATTCCAATGAGTAATTTCATTCAATATCTCTGTAGTTACTGCTAAGTGTTCATCAAATATTGAGCTAGTATCATGCCTTTCTATCCAGCGTATCTCTCACAAATTACCTGACTTTGCTCATTAATCCAAAAAAATCCTAAATACCATTATTTCACAGGATTTCGACAATTTAAACTGAGTGAATACGTCAGGGAATTCAGCTGTGTATACAGAAGTCTTACGGATTTAAAGAACAGTATGCTAATCAAAAGCAGTGATGCTGCAATTATTGATATATTTACCAACATAACTTTGAATATCAACTTTAAATTTCTGAGTAACTTAACAACTGCTTTTCAACTACATCCCCTCCAAATTTCGGTCATTCTCTAGTATCTAATGCAAATTTTTCATCATGTAAGGCTACGAAACCAGGATATCTTCTTTTACTTTAATTTGGTACTTATATCTAATCAAAAAGCTCAAATCTGATAGCACACTAATATTTGTTTTTCAAATGATATGGAAGTATATTTTCATCTTTTTAAAAATTCCTTAGCAATGCAGCAATCACTGCTCTCCAAGTTTAAATTAGATATAAAGCAGTAAAATCCAGTGGCATTGTTTCACGAACAAACATGAAGCAATCAGATCTTTATGAGAAGGTAAAAAATCCTTTTTATCTATGCTAGAATTTTAAATTACTTGCCTCCGAGGTCCCGCGCCTTAATTGCTTTCAATGAGACCTTTCACATGTGCTATGTTCTTTGGCGTCGCTCTTTGGGAGGGAAAACGGAAGATCTTGGTTTTGTGGCAGGTTCATTTGAGAGTTTTCCATATTTGGTAGAAAAAACACAACCAAATATAGAATAACACAATATTTGTAGTGTTATTCTTAAAATATTATCTAAATATTCTTTAAACTTAATAAATGTATTCACTTTTGAGGTTAGTTGGAAGAGAGTCCAACTTGGTTTTAGCCTTGCCATAATAGAGAGTAAATTCATTCGCTCATTTGAATATTTCCAAAAATTTGCACAAGTTCACATTCGTCTAACAGCAGCGGTACAGTATAATAAATAAGTAAATAATATTACAAATTCTAATATGCTCACTTATATTGCATCTCGAGCACCTAAATTATTCCTGCTTTCCTTCTGAAGCAAACACCACATCTCGCTTTCGTTCCTCTCGTCCTCAATGCCAGTCATTCTATACCTCAATAACTGAAGTATGGGAGATTTTATTGTCGCATAGAAAACCCAAGCGTGGGATTCTTGGTTGAAACCACCCCTTTTTACTATGTTTTCCCATTCCACCTTTTGCAAGGGAAGTCTCTCCTCCTCATCGGTGGCAAACAGTCGAAATAAAACCTATAGGCAGCAATTTTTCTCGAGGTATCCAATCCTGAACATTGAGATATTTCTTCTGATTATATGATGTTCTTCTCATACAATGTTATTGTAACTCTTCTTTGCTTGTTAAACAATATATCTTTTTTACTGTGAGTCTAGAATAACATCAATATTTCTTCTCACGTGTTAAAATTGTTAAAAAAATAAGTTTGCCTAATGTGTGTACACTCCTGGCAAAAATTAACGCAGCACCTCCCTAGCGATCCTTACGGCAGCAGTGTTAATTTTGGCCAGGACTGTACATTATTATAAACTTTGATAATTTATTATCTCCCATGATCAAAGTGGACTTAACTCTTGTCTTGCAGATTAATAAGCTGTTTGGAATTCATGGTTTACGGTACCGTTTATTTCTATGCTGTGGCAAAGCCTCAGAAATTACTTCTGATATGGATGTAAAGAGCCTACCAGGAAAGACAATTTGTGTGTATCCTTTGAAGGAAGAACAAAACATTGCTTGTGATATTTCCAAGGAAAACAGAAATTTTAGGTAAGATAACTAAAATAGTTTATTTTCAGAGCCCTTTGAAAGGAGCTCTGATCTTCAGCTCTCCATAAATCTCTCAATGTTTCATGAAATTCATCTGCTTAGTTACATGTGTATTTAATAAGATCTCTTTAATATAAGTTTTTTACGCATTAAATTTCTATCACCTAGCATGATTGTGCAAATTTAGGAGTATAGATCTTTATTTATGAAACAGGTTACACAGTTATTATCTATCCAGTCATTTATGTAATGAAATCCACCATTTTCTAATAATTTTGTCATTTTTTATGCCCTCAGTCTGTCACCAACAATTATCAATTGTGATCTATTGCATGTTTTGTAATATCTCTCTACTTTGTAATTTATTGATTCAAGTACTAATATTCAAATGTATGTGTCATCAACTGCAAATTTGTATTGATAAAATATTATGCTTAATAGCATTTGCTATTTAATAGAAGAAATTGGTCTTATAGATAAAGTAATGAATGATAACTAATTGATAAGATTCTTCAAAGTTTTTCCACTAATCCTTCATCTTGATTTCAACGTTTCAGTGATGATTTTATTTGACTTACCACTGTTGTAGCAACTTGGTAATTGTAGAATCCCCCTAGGGAAGGAGGAATTGGATGATTATTTACTTTTAGTATCTTCTTGACTAATATCACAGAGCCACGAATTAACTCAGGTGTTAACTCGAATTTCATCAGTTTTTTGCAAGTGTATTAGGGCTGGATACATAAAAATATATACAGGTATTCCCCAACTAACTTGTTATGTTCAGTACATCTGGTCATAAGTGGAATTTGTGGTTAGTCGGATGTATGATGTGAGGCTCACTGTGTGGGTTTATTTTTGGTGTTGCGCAGAAGAATGGCTGCCTTCGTTAGCTATAATATGTTGAGTTTATGTTGTAACACCTCATATTGATATATTTTAATGATTTTATTAATATATCTGAAAGTCTTACTTTAAACATTTACTGTTGAGCCCAATACGAATAGGAGTGATTTAGTCCTGTTATTTTTAAATTTATTTAGTTTATATTTTTTTAAGTTAGGAAATGATAGGTTGATTACGAATGTAGAAACAAACAGCGATTTGTTCATATTGTTACCTTCTATCAATGAAAATATGCCCTTAAATCCCAATGAGTATGACATCATTGAATGTCATATAAGTCTAAGTTTGCACATCAATATGTCATCATAATTCATATTATAAAAATGGACCTTTGAAAACAAACTGAAACGTGTATTAGTTACAGAAATATTAAGTAAATAGTAGTAAAGTTTACATATATATTTTGGATTACCTGATATAAGTTACGATGTTTTACATTGTGAAGCAATATCTCGTTTACATTTAGTAGGGCGAAGAAGAGATAGTCACTAAATTACTTGAATATGTAAATAATTGAAATAATGGATATTAGATGGAATACACAGTCAAAAATAGTTGCAACATGAAAGTGAATGAAAATTCTGGTTAACACTATAATGCAATTGACTATCTCTTAGGTGATGAAGTTAAAAAATTTGAGAGATTGCTTACTACTATGTTGCATTGAAGGGAAACTGTTGGAATAATAAAAATCTTCATTATAGTCTTGTCATCTGAAAGTATGTCAAACATTTATATAGTTATTAATAGTGTGAACAGCATGCAATACAGGCTTCCTCCTTAACTAGCTTCTTCATTTATTTCTTCTGTGTATTTTGGCAGCATAATTGACATGAAAACAAATTAATGAAACGACCACCAAATGGAAACTGAACAAAATAGCTCAGTTTCAAGGTTAAGAAATGAAAGGAGACATATATGTATAAAATTATCGCGTCCTATCACAAGGTATTACATAGTTGCTCAAAACTACTAACAAGAGCTGATATAAATAAAAATTTCATTATTTTTCGTAGAGGTTGAAATTACACTTTTCAAAAGATTTTGGATGGTCCGAAGTCAGACTTTTGCAATTTGGGGAGTGTCTTTAAAATGTTCAAAAGATAAAAAGGCCACGGATAATTCTTTGTATGGTTTTTCACTTTTTTCATCTTAGTTTTATATCATTTATCTAAATTAAATAATTTAAATGTTAATGTTATATGTTAAAGTCTTTTATATTAATTTGTTAATTAATTATACAAAGGTTCCGTGAGTCTTCAAATTCAAGTATGTCACTTGCATTCTTGTCTTGCTGGTTCTTGTTCCTCCTTTTTTACTAAACCATAATACTATAAGAGCTATGCTATAATTTAAACCCATGCCAACATTTGCTCATTTTTAGGTTTGTGAATGTCAATTATGATGGAAAACATGGAACAATCCTTCTGGAGAATCCAGTTGGCGAGGGCAGATTGGATCTAGGCCAGCTTTTGAGGAGAGTCAAGTTGCTTTATGATTTGAAATCCTCCAATTTGGATTTGTACTCTTCTGAGGAATGTAGCAGTCCCTTGAAAAGTGTCACTGCAGCTGTGGAAGGAAAAACCTTATATGTGAAATGTCAATAAAGTATTTTTGTTTTTATGATAATGTTAATAAAAAGATGTTGAAACAGTTTCTTTGATGAAAATCTTTATGAGAATTTTCTTTTTCTTGATAAGAAGGTTGTAATCCAGTCTCCTGGAAGTGTTTGAGCTGGCTAAATATATTTGTTTCCTTTTCCATACAAGTTATTTTATTTTATGTTTTTGAACCTCTGGTAAGTTTCCTGTGAAGTAGGATAAAAAATGTCATACCATGGTAAAATATTACAAATTAAGGAATAAATGAATAAATCGTATATGAAATTCAATGAATTTAAGGAATGATCGTAGAAATGACTTTATAGAGTATGATGATCTTTTTGGGTTGGTAGTCAAGTCCAGTAATCATGCTGTATAAATGGTCAAGGGAAGATTCCCATAGACATCCTGAAGCTATACTTTACTGGTGATATGTATAGGAGATATTCATGCATTTATTGGTCCAATAATAAGATAGATAGACATGATAATGCACTCTCTAAGAACAATTTGTGACACCAATAAAATTATCAGGTCCATTGCACAGCATTTACAAACTATGCCATCCCTGTCAACTATGTGTTTGAATGAAGATGTGAACTTGTCTTTAAATTCAAAACTAGAGGAACTATTAAAGTGGCATCATACGAGTTGTAAATTTTTAATAATGATCATATTCAATATTCTATGAAACATTGAGAAGCAAAAATTACACAAATCTAGTGATTTCACAATTTTCATAGGGATAGCTTATAATACTTTTAAATCTGAAATTTTCTATTGATGCAGCCAGAGACAAGGAATTAAGGGACTTTTTCTTCAAGTTGATTTTGATTGTGCTTTTTCTAGGTGTCTGTGGCTTATTACTGCATTGGTTCAACTTTTATTGGTAGAACCTAAAGGATTTTGTTTATTGGTTTCTAAGGCTTCCAAGTTAAGGAAGGCAAGTAATATTGAGCATGTCCAGTATTACTCATGGCAATCCAGCACTTGGCCATTGAACTCTGAGAAACACAGAAGTATTAAAATTTTAAGTTGATAATTAGTAGGCTGTTGCAGATTTGATTTTCAATTTATTGATCTAGGGAATACTATTAAACATACCAAGGTGGTTCCATGAAGGGCTGTAGAATGACATTTTTTGTAATCCTGCTGTAACTGTACCATATATATTTTTCTAATTTTTTGTTTGTGCCCTTCATCCATTTTAGATGTAAAATATATTAAGACTTGTATGGAATTCTTTTATAAAATTTAAAACGCCCTTGGCGTCCTTGAAGGATCCTGCTTCCAGTATATCATGCATAATGCTGTTTGCTCTAACTGGCCCAAATTAAAATTGTGACATGAGCTAAGGATTGTAGCAATATGGGATAAATTCCTTACCATATATTTTAGACAAATTAGTTAGTTGGCTTCATTTCTATTTTAAATAGAAACAAAAAATGGAAACACTTTTATGAATAACAATACATAGATAAAATTTTGTTTACTTTTAGTACAGTCAAAATAATTAAAATATGCTATAAGATATTGTTCAAAAAATTATTCTGAGTAATTTACTACTATAAACAAGACCCCAGCATGGTAAAAAATGATGACAAACTAAGCTTAGTATGTAAAAAAGGTTAGATTAAGGTTAAAAAGCCTTAGAATTATAGTATATAAAAAATTATCGACGTCAGGTCTTCCTAAGGACGTTAATTTTCTTAAAAGGAAATTATTGCTCAAAGAATATAAAATAGTTATTACGCAAATAGTGTATCAGGGTTAAATTACATCATATTTAAGCAGAAACTACACATATTACCTTCCTTTACATGGAAGGGAGGGATTGGAATTATTATACTGTGATACTTTTGACCCTAATAATATTTCACTTAATTCCTTCAAGAGATAGATTAGGCTGTGAAACTGTTTACCTTCTTTTAATTTTATTATTATGATATGATGTGCATCTATTTAACATAACCTACACATACATGCTTTATAGACTGATTTTTTAAATTTATAATAAATCTTTCTTATACTTTCAATATGTTATTACTGCATATATCCTTTATTTGTACTTTTATGCATTCAGGTTATACATGTATTTGCAATGTACTACTTATGCTTATATTTTGTTTCTTTTACTTAATGTATATTTTATATTGAAACTCTTTCTTAGTTTAACGTTTTGTAAACTTGTAACAGTTTGCTTATAACCTGAACAGTTATAATATTATGGTATTTATTATTTATATGCACGTTGTACTTATTTAATTGGGCTCTGCCCGTAATAAAGAGTTATTATTATTGTAAATTAGTTTATTTGATACTATAATTTGTGATTCAGACCTCCCTCTTTATTTAAGCGATAGATCGATTTTCCACCATAAAGAAAGTGACAGTAGACTGTGAAATGCGCATGTGAATCTTTATATCGTGAAAAAGATTTGGGAGCATTCCGGCTCCGTAATCAGAGGTTTTTGTTTATAGTTTTATTCCTCCGGTAGCTAACAGTTAAACTTTATTCCGGTAAGTACTATTACCCACTCATGGTAAATTACTGTGTTGCCTTCTAACTTCAGCAGCTACCTTATCTTCAATTATTATTTAGCATGACATTCATATTAGGAGAGTAACTTTTGTTTCCATTAAAGTTGCTAAATAACATAAAGTCATGTTATTCTAGGTAGATTGCGTAAGAGGTACTGCCATTGTTATCGCAAATTTTGAGTCATGAAAATTAAACATTTCCAATTTATCAGGTTTTGCATTACATGTGTCATCGGGTTGCCAAGAAATATTTTTTATTTTTTTAATGAATGGTTTGCGTGCAAATATCTGATTAAATTCAGAATGTATGTAACTTCTCTTTAATTGTGTTTACTGAGAAATTTAAGGAGAAATCGTATCTTCGTGATGTTTCAGTAATCCAGCTATGGCGCCGATTCGAACTTGCGTATTGAGATTGCCTGAGAATATTTCTTTAGCTTAAAATTTTTTCACTCTTGGATTCCGCCTTTCTTCAGATTTACTCATTATCCTGGGATTCAGATTTCCAATCTCACTAATAATTCGCAGCAACGGAATCATCATACTTATAATTAGCGCCGTACACCTGTATCTACTAGTAGGGTGCTTGAAGTTGCTTTACAGAATAGAGTTTGAAATTGGTATATTACCTCATTTCGAGGCGAAGCCTTTAAGTTTTTCTTTCATTTTATATGAAATTTTCTTCCGTGTGTGGAATAATAAAACTCCGACCATAAATAATGTCTGAGAACGATGTGTTTCTATCTAGGAAGATGTCGAAAAACTGAGAAGAAAAAATCAGGCAGTTTTCTTAAGCAAAAATACTTTATTTTTAACTTTTTAAGGAAACAGTAAAAACAGTGTAAACCAATCAACATGACATGCTCAGAGGTGATAATTTCATATTGAGCAAATTCATTTCCATTTTTCTGCAAAAGATACACATGTATATATATATTCATTAAGAATGGAAATTCAACATGATTTGCTATTAACTAGGATTTTCAGTCACACCATAAGATAACATGTAATCACAGTTTAATTGAAAGACTTTACTAATGATACTAATTTTAGAACCAGTTTTAGATCCCTCCATTTTCCCATCAGATCGCACCAAATCAGCTGGAAAAATATTTGTGAAAGCTACCAGTTGAAAGATTTGCTCTCATTTATCAGTTTTGGCTCAGATTTCAGGAGCTTTGATGGAAAACAATACGATAGCACACTCCCTTCAGTACATCTAAATATTGATGTGGAGTACATGATTTAAATGCCCTTGGCTAGTTATTACCTCAGAGCCCTGGTAACCTTGCTTGCCCCCTTAACTTTGCCTACCATTAAGCATAACAAAGCAAGTTTAGTAAAGTCCCTGGTGTGGTATCCCTTTGAGGGTTATCACGTAACCAGGTGGTATTCAATGTTGGTGGGGAGCACATCGAGTCCCATACCACCATATTGGCTTCTCTAGACTGTTTAGTTCTAGAATGTTTCATGTTTACAGTCCTGTAAATTTAGGAAGCTCTTCAGTCATAGTCTCCACCAGCAATCGAGATCAGGACCACTTTCACTTTCGGTAAACATGCTACTCACATTACTACCAGTGGCCCATTAAGCAAGCTACATATATTATCAATATTATAGAAGGTTTTTCAGATAGTCATTCCCATTATATTTGCACTAAGATCATAAAGTAAAATATTAGGTGGAGCCATTCATAGAATCAGATATGTCATAGTAGTACCGCATAGTAAAGAACCTCCGCAGAAATTTTCACGCATCCCCCCCACTCGTGCAAACTCCTTACCCCATGTACTCCACAATACTATCTTCACTTCCTTGTGGTTGCCAGCTTTTGCTAATTGTTCTATAATTTATATTTAAACGTGATTAGACTTTTGCTACCGTTACAAACATTCTTTTTGGACTTTGATTTTGATTATTGCACAGGTTGTACAGATATTACGAAATGGCCAGTACATCAAAATCTACTTCAGTAAGAGAAACTGGCAACACTTCTGTTTGTAGAAGAGACTTGCTGCATGAGAATGAAAGGAAGGGATATGGAGGTGTTCAGAGGTGTGGTAGGTAGTCAATGTACCACCCACTGGTGCCGAAAAAGGTTCTTTACTATGTGGCACCACTATAAAAGATCTCTACACTGATTATGCCAGCATAAAAACTTTGTTAGGGTTAGAATGACATTTATTTTGCAAGATCATGGCTTCACAAGCCAATCACTCCTGTTGACCTCTTTCGTGAAGTGTTTCAGCAGCACACTACTTTAAGGCCAAAATCAGCAACCATTGAAAACTAGATATTTGTCAAGGCTTAAAAAAAAATAATTTCATTACCTTACAGTAGTAGTAGTAGCATTGTTTAAGGTGCTTAGCTATCTTAGGTCATTTAGCACTCGGGTTTCCACCAGGAATGAATCCGGACCACTTTCACCTAAGCTGAAGGCGCTGCCCACATGGCTATGCTAGAGTCCCCATTACCTTACAGTATTCTAAAGGAAGAGTAGACTTGAAAAAAGTCTGACGGGACTGGGAATCACACCATGGTCTTCCAATCACCGGTCAGGTGTCTGTCTATGGAGTTATCCTGCCAGAGCATTCTCTCAAGCTTTTCGGGTGACATGGGCAAAGGGCATTGCAAGTTCGTTTGCTGTCTCATGGCTTCATAGAAGCACCAGCCACGCACACTCCTTAAGAGAGGTAAATAAGGAAAATTGGTAAATGTTATTTTGCGAGATGGCGTGCACCCAGGAAAAATCCCAAGGAAGAAAAGTCTCGAATAAGTTGTTTTCAAGTCTGATCTTCCTTGGGATTTTTCCTGGGTGCGCGCCAACTCAAAATAACCTTTACCCATTTCCCTTGCTTACCTTACAGTTACTTGCAAACTAAATCAGATGAAACTGCTGCCTATTGACATAAAAAGAATTCTAGTTACTGCCTTTAGAAAGCTTTTTCAGGATTGCTCTGCATTTCTTTGCTTTTTGATGGATTTTAAGTAGGCATGGAAACTTGTATTCCCTTCCACAAGCCTGGCATTTAACTTCCCAGTTTCTTGCTTTTCGCATCAAATGAATTTTCACGTGTGACCTCAATCTTCCTTTCCTCAGGAAACCCTTTCCACACTCGTCACAAATGAATTCTCTCTCTCTTGTGTGCACATTTATATGCTTGGTCAAATCTCCTTTGCTTCTAAAAGCATGGGGGCAGAAAGGGCACTTTAGCGTCTTCTTCTCAGCATGCCTATCAAGATGAGACTTCAGGTTGCCTTTTCTTAAAAATTCTCGTCCACAGACTGGACACTTGTGTAATTTGAGGATATCAGAATGGGAAATGTGGGACCTGAAAAACATATGTTTTAAATTATCACAGTATATCCAAGAGAGAGGAAGACAAATATATCTAATTCTATATAGTACAGATGAATAATTTTGATCTTTAGGAATCATTTGAACAATCCCAATATATTAGTCAATCATAAACTTTGAGTTTAATAGTAACCAATTTTCATAATTTAATCACTAGTTACTCCCTTTCCTCCTCAAACAAAGCTTGGGAGGAACTACTTCCTAAACTTGGAAAGTACAGGGCTCGTGTTGCATTCCACAAAATGTCTTTTTTTCAAATGTATCCCTATAAAATTTCAAGGCTGATATTAGAGAGAAAGATGCAGCCATAATTGGCATTAGATCTTTCTGATTTGGACCCATAGACTCCTCTCTCATTTGAAGCTGGCTTACAAGCAAATATTCAGCAGGTAGTTTCTTACCCTTATCTATGGAATATCTATACATTTAAGTTGCTTTTACAAGAATTTGCTCCACTATAGGAAAAATATGTATGGTATGGTAAAAATAAGGTAATATGTTCAACAAGTTAAAACAAATGATATTGTTAATGGAATAAGTGGAAATTCAGACATTTTAGAGGTGTATTTGATAAAGAAAAAAGATTTATTCTTGATTGATCCTTAAGAGCCCACAGCTTAAAATTAAGTCAAGCCAAATCATAATCTAAAATTGTTTAACTGCAACTGACAGATATAATTAAGTAGAAATTTAATAACCATTGTTTTTGATAGCTTATTTATGAAGATAGTAATGTATGAATGAGATACTTGAAAAACTAAAAGCATAGCTTCAAGAATGGCCTTTATACAAGTCACAATACCAGTATCAAATGGTACAAAAGATATGCATGTTAAACTAAAATACCTAACATAAAGAATGAGGCCAATCCAAATATTTACTCAATGAAGGTATGTTACAAAATGTATGAATTATATTTATGAAATGAATCTCATTTAGAATATTTGAGTATTTCCAATAATTTTCTTTTGTACTCTAATTGAAAAAAAATATGATCAAAGAAGAATGCTTAGAAACAAGACTATTTTTTAAAGATAGTATTCCAAGCATTAATTAATATTTCTTACATTAAATAAGGATTCTTTATTGCAGACTTACTCTCTGTGCAGTGCCACATTGGTTCCCCTCCGGAACATCTTTGGACATAGACCACATGCAACAGGTTTCTCTCCTGTGTGCATCTGATAGTGCAGCCGCAGCTGTCCTTTGACGCGGAACCTCTTCTCACACACATCGCAGGAGTACGGTTTTTCCCCTGTGTGGATTCTTTTGTGGCGATCCAGGTCTGATTTGGAGGCGAACCCCCTTCCACAGGGGGAACAAGAGAAAGGGCGGTAATCTGTGTGGGTGTACTTGTGGATTCGGTAGCAGGCATCCCTCGCAAAGGTCATTCCACAGTCTTCACAAACGAAAGGGCGTTCTTTGGTGTGTACTGAACGCACGTGTCCATCGAGGGCATACTTCCTTGTGAAAGAGCGATCGCAAGACTGGCATTGGAAGCGAGCTTGTGGTTCAAAGTGAGTCAGCTGGTGCCTGTTGCGGTTGGCGTGGTGAAAGAAGATCCTCGTACAGTAAGCGCACTTGAAGCGGCCAGAGTCTGGGTGCAGCTCTTTTCGGTGTACAGCCAAGGCATAGGCACTCTCATGCTTGATTTTGCAGATTGAGCACCAGTGCTTTGGTTTTGGAGTAACCTCCAGTTTCCTTGTCTTCCTGCCCCTAGGCAACTCTTCATTTTCATTTGTCTGAAAAGTGATAATTTCTCTTATTATCTGAAGTCCAAATCAGTCTGTTGTGGTCTTCAGTTTTGGACAAGTTTTTTGTAAGTTAGAGTCATGAGTTCATCAGGAAGTGAGAGTGGAGATGAAGATTATGTACCATCAGACGGAGAGGCTCCATCTGAAGCTGAGTCAGAGGGGGAGGAGGAAGACTTCTGCGGCAAGGAAGAAGGCGAGGAGAAAGTAGCAAAAGGAAGAAAGAGGGGCAAAAAACGTGAACGAAACCCTAGTGTACAGGAAGAAGATGAAGAGCCAAAGGTTGAGGAAGAAAAGCCAGGGGACATAAAAAAGAAATCTGAATCTCTTTGGTCTGACTTTTTGCAGCAGGTTTCCCCAAGTGATAAAGAGGGTAGTTCTTCTGAAAACCCTAAAAGTGAACAAGAGAAGAAGGTAGTGACTCAAGTATATGAATTTGCTGGTGAGAAGGTTACTGTGAAAAAAGAAGTTGATTCCAAGACTGAGAAGAAGATGATTAAGGTTGTCAAGTCCGAAGAGAGTAATGAGGAAGAAAAAGAAGCTCCAAAGATTGCAGAAGAAGGCAATGCGGCAAAACAAGGTGTAGCTAGAAAATCTGCATTAGGTCTTTCAGCTAATAGTCATGCTATTTCAAAGCCTAAAGTTGGTGGAAGCATTCTAAGCTCCGCTCTTGACAAATTGGGGAAGAAAAATAAGCTCTCTACTCTAGAGAAATCAAAACTTGATTGGGAAAGTTACAAGGATAAGGAAGGTATCAGTGAAGAGATAAGTACCTTCAACAGGGGGAAAATGGGGTTTTTAGAAAAGAGAGATTTCCTGGAGAGAACTGATTTGAAACAGTATGAACTCGAGAAGCAGATGAGAAATACCCAAAGAAGCAAACGATAAAAAAACAAAGTTATCGGCTAACTTATTCCTAAATTTGGCAGCCTAAATTGGATGGTGGAACTTCAAACTTGAACTTGCTTTTACAAAACAATCTGGATATTTTCTAGAACATACTTCAGTACTTAATATACATTCCTGTTAGCAGAAGAAGTTTCTTTCTATTGGTTAAATGTTTGCCTTAGATCCTGCCTAACTTGCCCTGTTACTAGAAATAAAGGCCCTAAGTTAATATTAATGGTATTGTATTGAAGTTAAGCAATACTTCAAGCTGTGACAAGTCAAGGTCTTTCAACAATCTCTTCAGTTGCTAGATACATTCTATTCAAGCTTTCATTTGATCTTTTTGGAATCGATTTTGATGAACATCCTGATGAAATGTACCATAATTTGTGTTTCAATGCTGAGCACAAAATGGGTACGTAGCTCGTAAGAAGATAGTTCACTTTCATTGTTTCTAATTGTAAAATAAATTTCTCTGTATTGTAGGATAATGTTAATAAAAGTAATTGATGGGAAAATCTGATTGGGAGACCTAATTAACTAAGTATAACATCTTCCTAAGAAATTACTATTCTGTTGACTAGCTAGAATTTAATCAGGAACTTAATCATTTCTTTCCTTGAGCTTGGACTAAGCATGAATGATAGAATCCTCCTTATAGTATTTTTTATTAGGTTAGTCTCTTTGTTTACAGTGCATAATTCATACATTACAATTATACTTTGAGGCATGAATGTATTCAGAGTGATGAAATGACATGTGTCACTCAAATTGAATTTGGTGGCAGAAATAAGTTTAACTTTCCCATTCTTAATAGTGAGAGAATTCTGGAAGAAAGTATGAAAGTTACATTACAGATATTAATGAATGAAATGTTTTGAATGGGAGTATTCTTTACACAGCAGATGCTGTATTTCACATTCCAAAGGTGATTATTTTGGTAGCAAGCTTTTTTTTCCTTTTCAGGTATTAATTCTAGTGTTTACTCTGTTTTTAAAATTGGTTTGTGCCAGCGTGTGGATGATGATTTACAATTTTTGAGTGTGAACTTTACACAATTTGTTTTTCGTGTAACTGTAATAAAGTATGATTTAATTGAATATAATTCTTATAATTTTTCATTTGAAATTCGTTCTCTGGAATGCCTCTCTGCATAACAGATATACTGTTAGAAATGCACATAATATTTTAAACTGCGAATTTCTCACATTTGGTAGCCTTTTTGGTAGACCATTCTTTACAGATACAACTGTTTTCTTACAATGAGGACATGTTTTACAATGAAGCCTTCCAATAGAGAATATTGGAATTTTGTAGGGCAAGTAAGGCTTTGTTTATAATTAGGGGATTAAGATGTGCAATAATGACTCATATTCTTGTGCAGGATAACATGACTTGGTATAAACAATTTATTTTTCAAGATATTTTTTTAATACAGACTAAGAACTTATACATAAAAAGAAACTATTTTTAAGAATTTTAATAAGATGGACAGCTAAAATTGTTCTTTGAGGATATGCAAAAAGCTTTTGGCTTAAACGTTCCTTTGATCACAAGTATTCTAACATCTTAATCAAGAAGACCTCTAGGCCTTATGAAGCCTTTAAACAGCATTTATTGACAAAGATAATTCTTTTATACTTCGGTCTGTCGGAAAACATTCCCCAAGTTAACTTCGTTCTTCTTTCCTGAATAAATACCAATTTCATCACCTAAATATTGGTTAATGGTTTTATGCATGCCTTCCGAAAAAAGAAAAGTTCTCAACCCTGCTTAAGGCGTTTCTGGGTCAATGGCCATTATCTGTGAACTGAGGATACATTCCATGCATCTAACTTTGCATAGTCTCACGATAATTATTGAATAAATTCAGCAAAGCAGAGTTAGTTATTTTAATATATTCCTGTAAACAAAACTGCCACGTTTCTAACATAGTAGGGCAACGAATGATTTGAAACGACATTTGAGGCGTGTCAAAGCAATTTTAAATTACTAGATGTGAGGACAATATAAAGTATTGAGGTTACATGTAATTCTGTATGCACAAATAATGTTTAAGAGTTTACAAACTATTTCACTAAAAAACTTACAGTGCATTTCTCATCCTCTTCCACACCATTAGTATGTGTGAACATGTTTTCTTCCCAAGTGTAATCTACCATTTCATCAATATCTAGGACTTCTTGTTTAACAATTGACAAATCAATAATATCTTCGTTAACATCGCAGTCATCTTCAGCTCCTTTCTTTGAAATAAATGAAAGGGCTCCACTGTTTGGTAATATATTTGTATCCTTAGGCGATTTACTTTCATGGTGCTTATTTCTTCTAGCACGCAGCTCCATATTCAATGAGTCCATGTCTACTGGGTCCATTCACTTTTGAGATCAGTTGAAATCATCCGAATGTTGTTTCTGCAAGGTTACAAGTGATAAAGGCGATTATTAGTAAGTCGACTTATGCCATCAACACTTCTTATCATTTAAATCTTCGTCAATGACGGGATACGCCAAGAAAAACAGATTTCGATCTTACTTAATAAAAATTCGCGAAATTTTCCGAAGATTTATGAGGAATTACCAATGATTCTTACTCCCTTACCGCATTAGCTAAGCGGTATAAAATGAAACAGATGCGAGCAAAGTTGATATTCAAACTATCCATGGAAGACTTATAGGTGTAAAATAAGTGTTTAAAACTACTTCTCAAGAACACATTTTATGATGAAAAATGATAATTCTGTACTCGAAAAATTCATTGGAATACTCACATTTTAAAAATAATTTGATGATAATGTTAAGTTCAACACAACATGAAGATATGCTCGAAATTATAGCAGAGAGAGCCAGATTTGTTCACAAGAACGTCCTTTTCCATATTTTCATTGAGATTTTTGCGATTAAATTCAAAATATAATCGTATTTTAAGTAGATTAAAAGCCGCGGCACTATATTCATATAATGAGAACAGACCGTACGAAATTCTGGCTCTTCGAAGCCGCTGACACCATCATAGTGGAAGTGCAGATAATGTAGCAAGTGTAGTAATAACCGGGTAGTGTGGTAATCGGAACACGGATAAAAGACGAACGTTAATCAGAATGTCAACATCGCTGTGCGACTGTTTAACATGTGGGTCTCATTAGTATTGGTGTTCTGTGGTCGCAGCGGTGTGGTAGGATGAGTTAGGAAAGAATTAACACTGCATGATGAAAATGTGTATTGATGAAATCTGTAATTATTCATTACTTGGTGAACTCTGACTAATCTGTTATTAGTTACTATTCAAGACTTCATCTCACATCTTTTATTTAGTTTAAATTACATCATTCACACTATCATCGACCCAAGTAACCATACAAAATGCCGAAGGAACAATTTAGAGAAACTGACTGCATTCGAAAAATGTATGCTCAATGCTTTATTTTTTGTCTCCGCAATTTTTGTTCTCTTATGCTGTCTAACATTAAATTTATATCAATTTCAGCTCCAATGTTTCATTCGGATTGCAAAGTCCTCAAGAAATGCAACAGCAAGCCCACATTCATGTGGTTGCAAAGAGTTTATACAACCAAGATATACAAAGGACACCGATAAGTTACGGAGTTTTGGATAGAAGGATGGTTCGTTTCTCAAAGTGGTATTTACACATCTCGTTCGCCTGGTATGAGGTTAACTTATTTCTTGTCAATTCCTTTCAGGGAACTAGTCAAAAGAACTCCAACTGCATGACATGTGGGAAAGGATTAAGCGATTGTGTTGGTCATTTTGGTTACATAGACTTAGAATTACCTGTTTTTCACGTGGGATATTTTCGTTCAGTCATTAACATTCTTCAAACAATATGCAAGGTAAGTAACAAGAAAATTTAAAAGTATAGCAAAGGGCAGATTAATTCCTGTTTTATAGTGCCGTTTTCATAATTAATCATTTTTATCATTCACAGTCTTGCTCGCATGTTTTACTACCACCAGCAGAAAAAAAGAATTTCAAGTCAAAAGTAAAGAATCCAGATATACCATATTTATCAAAGAAGGCGTTACGAAAAAAAGTTCAAGATAGAGCGAAGAAAACCAGCATATGCCCTTATTGTAAAGCTCACAATGGTGTTATTAAGAAGTTTGGTATGCTGAAGATAGTGCATGAAAAGTATCGCCATGTGAAAAAGGGTGATAATATAATGAATGAGGTTATCTGTGAGTATAATTTATTCTAGGCACTTTGATTTTTGGAATTACTTTCGTAATAGTCTAATGCGATTAATCACTTGCCAGATATTCAAAGTGATTTTTCTCAAGTAATGAAAAGGGTTGCTAAAATACTTATGACCATATCCCAATTGCTACAGACAAACATTTATTAGCTATGAAGTTATTTGGGTGTATTTTTTTCAAACGAATATAGAAATATTTTTATTATTATTGGGTATTGTTACATTAATCCCTTGGTTCTATCAATTTTGACAGCTGAGTTCTCTAAAGCTGTTGAAGCCAATCCTGAGGTCGAATCTGTGTTGTCAAATGCTTCAGCTCACATCCTTAATCCTTTAGAAGTGTTGCAAATCTTGGAGAGGATTCCAGATGAAGACGTTCCTCTTCTGCTGATGCATCCGGAGAGTGGGCGTCCTCAAGATCTCATTCTACAAAGGTTGCCTGTTCCACCTTTATGTATCAGGCCTTCAGTAGTGTCAGATGTCAAAATGGGCACGTAAGTTAATTTAGGGAGGTATTTTATTGTTTGATAAATAAATACTTATTTTTAGAGAAGCATTTTCTTATTATGCAATTATTAGCAATAATGACCTTTTATATTGTTCTCTTAACATGTTTTATTTCTCTAAAGAGATTTATAGCAAATATTTCAGGAAAAACAATGAAATACAGTTTTTAGGTACCAGTATAAAATATATATAAAACAGTCTATCTGGATTAAGTAAAATGTTTTGCTTGGTTGAAATTCCATGCAAAGTAGAGGTGTCACTACCTCTAAATTTTCTCTCTTGGGCCGAAAATTTTCCATTAATATTATTAATAATTAATATTCATTTTTATTTGTTCTGAGAGATATCCATAGAGCAGGGTAAATGAAATACATATTTCAAAAGATTCTTCAGAAAGCATAACACCAGACAAAAAAATACATTTCAAAAATATTAAAAAAGGAATTTTTTCCCTTGTTTCTAACTTCAGTCTCATCCTCTTTTTAACATTTACTTTTTTATCTTTTAGGAATGAAGATGACTTGACTATGAAGTTAACGGAAATTGTGTTTCTTAATGATGTCATAGTGAAGCATCGGCAATCTGGAGCTAAAGTTCAGATGATTAACGAGGATTGGGATTTTCTACAGCTTCAGTGTGCACTATATATCAATAGTGAAACGTCTGGCATACCATTAAGCATGCAGGTGATAAATTCGATGGTTTGATAAGAATAAAAAGTATCCAGTTCAGTGCATCCCAACTTTCAAAAAAAGTAAATTCATGGTGCCTATGTAGATTAGGACCAACCTAAACTGTGCGTACAGGACTGTAGGTCAGCATATTTACTTCATTTCCATTTCTGTATTCCTCACCTTATTTGCCTTCCTAGACCACAAGGGTTCCACTTTCTTTCTTATTCTGGTTGGAATTTTTTCATTAATCACATCTAGGACTCACCAAATACTAGCGTACTTCCCACTATTCGAGGGCCATATCTTTCCTTAACACCCCGAGTACAGAACTCACTGTAGTCACACCGAGTGCGTATCTGGGTCCCCGAAGACCCAGAAATTTAAAATTGATTTTTAGTAACAATATTTACTTCCCAAGAAAGAAATGAATGAATATTGAATAAGGATAGTAATTTATACTCAAATAGTGTCTTGTATTGCAGAATAATTAGGACCAGAAAGAGGCAAAGATTATATTCTAATGAGACTTGGGAGGTAAACAACAATGTGAATGTGAGCAGGACTCTATGAGAAAACTGAAAATCGAGATGTATAGACTTAGGCAACAGGGTATTACTGTGGCATGCTGAACGAGCTGGCTTTGTCCTGAATTTCTCCATCATAAGAGCGATAAAAGTTACTCGATGTAGTGTGGAGCCTGGTCCCAAAGACCATCAGCGCTATACACTCCAGCGATTCCTGTAATTTAAATTCAGGAACACTTTTGTAGGTGATTCATTATTCTAAATATGATTCTCTAGGAATACATAAAATTTCAATCATGGGAAAAAATTGAAAGAATTATTTTTGAAAATGTATTTCTATGGTCTCCAGAGACCCAAGGTCTGTACTCCGAGCGCTTAAATAAGATGAAATCATAGCTTAGTGTATGCAGCATTTGGGAAGGCTTATCACTGCATATCTCAACTGCACTGTTTATGTTATGGAGAAAGGGAAATGGGTTTTGAATGATACAGAGTGAGAACAAAATCTTGACTCGGCATCAATGAGCCTCCATGAGAAACTTAAATCCTTTGAGAGTAATCACTCATTTATTAGGTTAATTCCATTTCCCAAGTACTGAGTGTTTTCATCTACATATTTTTTAACAGCTTTATTGGTAACTGTCTTTATTTATATTGGCCATATTTTGTACGGCACCAGGTGAATTGGTGCGGGGGGAATTCATATGTGGGGAATTGTTCCCCCGAACTGATGTTGTACTACCAACCCAACCCCCCGGTTTATTTATTTATAACATTAACCAATAATCAAGGCATGTAGATTAACATAAGACTGAATAACAGTAGCATTATTAGCAGTAATGACATCAGCGCAGACTCATTCATTCTCTTACACTTGAAATTTGAACAATAGTTTTGCATTTGTTTATCATGTTTTTATATAAAAAGGATCATAATTACCACTAAAACGTTGCATTCCATTTATTTATAACATTAACCAATGATCAGGGTCTGTAGATTAACATACGACTGAATGGCAGTAATTCAACATCAGTGCAGGAGATCAATTCCCCACGTACAAATTTCCCATGTACGAATTCCCTCAGACCAATTCACCAGCCACAATTTTGTACGTTACCTAGTGTCACTGAAATCCGATTATTTGCTGAAAAGTTTGCTATTTTAATGGAATAGATTATGTATGCTATAGAAAAAAAATTGAATGGTTGAAATAGGTTATAGAATATTTTATTAAAATCAAGAATGGCAAATTTTCCAGCAAGCAATAGCTAGATTTTTTATTGTATAGCACGTTATTCATATTTAGTTTTTCTTCTTTTAGCCTCGGAAGCCCAGCCGTGGCTTTGTTCAGCGATTGAAAGGAAAGCAAGGTCGCTTTCGTGGAAATCTCTCTGGCAAAAGAGTCGATTTTTCAAGCAGAACTGTTATTTCACCTGACCCGAATTTAAGGATTGATCAGGTTGGTCAAATTTTGGTGTAAATTTATGTCACCTGTTATCTATTGAAACAAAATTTAAAAGAATAAATGTAAACGGGTAATATGAATTTAAATGTAATCAACTGTTTATATATCTTTAGGTTGGGGTACCTGTACTTATTGCTAAAATTCTAACTTATCCTCAAAAAGTAAACAAAGCAAACATAGAACTGATGAGGAAGCTGGTAATGAATGGAGTTGATGTTCATCCAGGAGCTAATTTTGTCGAAATTCAGGGCACTGCATTTAAGAAATTCCTCAAGTATGGCAACAGGAAAAAAATTGCTCAAGAACTGAAGGTATTTTCAGGGTTCTTCTTAATATTAAAACTGTTAAAGGAATATTTTTGGATTCACCCCAACAAATAATAATCAATGTATTTTATTTATTAACTAATTTCAGCCTGGTGATATAGTTGAGCGCCATTTGATGGACGATGACATTGTACTGTTCAATCGTCAGCCAAGTTTACACAAGTTGAGTATAATGTCTCATCGAGCAAAGGTATTGGAGCACAGGACCTTCAGGTGAGTTTTCATCGAAGTAGAATTTGAATTCCTACTAAATTAGAATTAATCCATTTGCAGACAATTGTCTTACTCCTTAATTATCAACTCTCTTAAATATTTGTAACGTTCTCTTCTAGGTTCAATGAATGTGTATGTAATCCCTACAATGCTGATTTTGATGGAGATGAAATGAATCTTCACCTACCTCAGACAGAAGAAGCAAGGGCAGAAGCTCTTATTTTGATGGGGGTTAGTTTGACATTTTCTCTTATGAGTGATCTTCTAATCCCTTAAAACTGTTTAATTAAGCTGTGGGGAACGGACAAAAAGGTTTTCCTAAGAGAACTGCAGGAAAAACGGTTTTAAACCTTTGACCTGCTCTTCCTTCCCCATTCTTGGCCTTCCCCAATTTTATGGCCCTGCCTATGAATGAGACGCACACTCGCAAAATCTTTTGCATTGTCCTAAATGTGGAAAACCCCAGGGATTTCTGTCCTCTTGGTAGTTCCAATATTTGCAGTGCACATGTACTTTCATATTTCCTCACTTCTCAGTGAGTTTTGGCTGTGTTTGGGTGTGTTCATCAAGGTTATCTTTTTTGCAACTTTCTAGCATCGTTTATATAGATATAATTTATATAAACATAGTTTATATAGGTTCATATAGAATGGATAGAGGAAGCTTCACGCCTCAGTCTAAGAGGAAGAAGATTTCCACAGAAGAGGATGTTGTGGAAATGCTGTTTCACTCTGATTGGGAGAGTGTGAAAAGACACATGATTTTGGTGTAGTGAATGTAATACAGCGCTTTGCATTGAAAATTGTTTTAAAGATTTTCATTGTCTGAAGGATATCTAAATCTAAAATAAATCTTTTTAAAGAATTCTTTCTTCTCAATTAAAGATTTATCTCGTATTTTTTATATATACTCAACAAACTTTATATTTTATTTCAGAGAACTATTACTTTCATTTTTCATTGGCGGAATTGAAAAAAAATTAGCCAAATTGTTAAAAATCAATGTATCTACTAACTGTTTGGTATCAAATTAATCAGCTAATAGCAAGGAAAAAAATAAGACAGCTATTTCAATCAAAGATCATTATTAAACAATTAAATCATTGGCAATCGCTTCAATGTTAGAGGAGCAACCAAAAGTCTTGAACAGTAACCGCTGACTGCAGGCATCGGAAAAAGGTCTACCTTCTGCAACTAGTCTGATGCATCAGGAGAAGGGACAGTTTCTCTAACTTTCCTCCCTCTTATGGCTGTCACGAAAAAAAATACTCCCACATCTTAAGGGTTAAAGTTAAAGTTTACATGGTGCTTATCTCCAGCTCCACTTGTAATTGAAATTTTACATCACCAATATGCTGTTTGAAATTTTTCCTGCTTTACTGATATTTTTTATCTCAAAACTTATCATCATTGATTATCTTGTGCTGTAAGAAAGCCTTAATCAGAACAAAATATTTACCAAAGTTCTTATCTGTGTAGTAAAACTATATGAAGATAAGTTAAATTTGAGATGAAATAATGGAAGGGCAAAAGAAAACTTAATTTACAAGAAAAAACAGACTTGAAAAAGTCTGACGAGGCTAGGAATTGAGGTAGCTTAGATGGTTAAAGCAGCCTCCCAGATAGAGGAAGATCCCGGGTTCGATTCTCGGCCCTGTCAGACTTTTTTCAAGTCTATTTTTCATTGGGAATTTTCCTGGGTACACGCCCTTATGTGCAAAGTCACCTCAACCCTTTCCTTGTAAAAATTTAATTTAATCGAGAATACACTGGATGAATTTTGGAATTACAATTTTCAGTTATCAGTAACTCTTTGGTTGAAGGCCCGAAGAGACATTTCCACATGCTGAAAGGCTGCTCGCAGGGTATTAATGTAGATGTAGATAGTAATGTATCATTAGTAGGTATGAGATAGACTTATGTATAGTTTTCATCTCATTAATTTCAGAATAAATCGAACATGGTAACTCCAAGAAATGGAGAGCTGTTAATTGCCCCAACTCAGGATTTCATAACCGGAGGATATCTCCTCACACAGAAGGATGTGTTTCTGGACAGAGGACAAGCATCACAGCTAGCATCCTCTTTACTTGCAGGGAATGATTCAGGCACGAGGATTGACTTGCCTCCTCCAGCTATATGGAAAGTAAGTGAGAAGGAATGTAATCTACATCTCCATATGTACTCCTCCACTCAGTTTGTGACAGTTGATGCATGGCAGCATTTACTGTTGTCTAATTTTCATAATAATATTACCTTTTTAATCTAAGAGCCTAGTATCTATTTTCATATTTTTTCACTGCCTGAGATAAGCTCTTAGAGGCCAATGAATGGGTAATTTCTCCTGAGATTATGTATTTAATCTCTGAATTATTTTGTTAAGTTTAACTCCAATTTTATCCTTCAATATTAAAAAAATCTTCATCTCATTTCAGCAAGCTAATTTTAACTTGCCAATTAACGAAGGTAATGGCTACCTGTAGAGTCTGTCATATTGCATTCATACTGTAGATCAGGTTAGGTCAGCGTATAGTAACCATTTCTATTGACTGTCTTAGCATTAACAGCCATTTGCTCAATGAAACCAAGTTGCTTAATTGCCTATCCAAAATATTTATGATTAATTGTCCATTAGAGGCTCTCTTCCAAAACATTTCTACGGAACATTAATCCATGTTAAATTCTAATACTTAATTTTCTTACAAAAGTTTCATATAATTCATAATCTCCTTGCTTTCTTCATCCTTGCAAATAACCACTTTGTCTATCCTTAAAAATCATGACTAAACTGTAATTTCCTTTGCTATGTTATATATATAAGAGAAGTCCTATCATGCAAGATGCCTGAGGTTATTCATGCTCAGTTGAAACTTAGATCATCCCCTAACATATTATGTTCAAATGAAGAAATGATTGTGAAATCTGACATTTTCAGTTATGTAGAGTTGTTTTCAGTTTCAGTTACTTCATGAGGTATGAAAAATATTTAATTTATAATGTATACTATTATTATTGTAATGATTGGACCACTATCTCTCATTGTGACAATGTCAAATCTGCTCTAGGGATGCACTTGCATTTAAATATTTTATTGCAGAAATTTGCTATAGATGTTTTTACTTTAATACTTTTGTGAAAGAGTTAAATGTAGTGAAGTCTTGCTAAATGAAATTTCTTCATCAATTATATATCCAGGGAAATCAGCATTTTATTTTTCGGAAGACGTATGATCTTGTAATTTTTCCTTTAATGGAGACATTTTATATATTAAAGATTTATCAGTATTCACTGCAGTAAATTAATAATAATATTTGTAATAGGAATGCTGTGCATACTTACAAATCACTCCTAAAAGATAATTCTTGTTATTCTTTTCTTGAACTGGTTATTATCTGTATCATATTCTCCTGGTGCTCATTATCAGTTTAATGACATCTTGGTAAATTAATGTACAGCTCGCCACAAAAAAATCCAACGGTGTAGTCATAGCTGCATAAGATTGAGGGGCTTTGAAACACAGGGCTTGGCAACACCATATGGCCGAGAGATAAGGTTGGCTCTTATCCTGAGGTCCCAGGGAATACTATACCTGCAATTTCTGGAACTTTTCGTTAGAAAGTAAGGTATTATATTTTGAAAAGGGCAGTGGCTGTAAGGTAGAATCAGATTTCTCTCTATTCGTTACGAGGAGACCCAAAATTTTAAACTTTCATATAATTTCCGGCTCCCTTGAATATTGACAACTACAAAACATATATATCATAACATTTATTGTTAAATTGGAGTATAAATTACGTTGAAGTAGTCAGAATTTAAAAAAGTTAGAAAGGTTAATTTTGTAGGAAACCCTCATTTTTAAAACATCGTTTGTCGCTTTAGTTAAAAGACTACGCCATATTTTAAAATGCATGATGGTTGCGGATTTGCTCAAACCGCATTTCATAAATAAACTAATTTAGTAAAATATTTACACTACTATTATCTGAAGAAAATCACAATTACGCAAGGCATGTCGATAACTCAACGTTCAATATTTCTCGCTTTTATGTGTAGTAGTATTTTATAAGTGATTCGACAGTGGAGGTCATAGTGACGCACGTAATGTCCCGCCAGGAATCGAACCCAAGACCGCTTTCATCCAAGTCGAACGCGCTGCCCAAATGGCTATCCCAAGCATCTCTCAATCTTAGCATTAAAAGCCCCAGAGTGCTCCATTCTGACTGGGCCTATCATTATAATTACAATCATGTCTGCCACAAATTAATCATTTTGGCAAACACCATACTGCCCAGACTGCGGAGCAAATGACTTAGAAGGTAAATACGATTATTTTAGGTTAGACCTTTGACAGATTACGACACCCCAGGTAGTTTTAGTGTTCGATTCTTGCAGTTACAGTCAAAATTTTATATCTTTATTATTCATAGAATAAAATTTGAAAGTATGATTAATTTCATTCTCAGCCTGCTGCTTTATGGACTGGAAAGCAAATATTCAGTTTAACCCTGAGGCCCAACTCTGATTGCCCTGTTAAGGCAAACTTAAGAACCAAAGGACGAGCCTACACCAACAACGAAGAACTTTGCAAAAATGATTCTTGTGAGTAGTGATGGAAAATTCTTGAGTTGCTTCTTATTTCGAAGAGGTCTTTCCAGAATTATACCTTAGATCTACTTTAATATATGTTTCAATTTTGATAATTATTTTACTAAATAATTAAATTATGATTTTATGTAAACGATGCTTATAAATAATGTCATTGTATCTACTTTAGTTGTTGTCATTCGGAACTCAGTCCTACTTGCTGGGGCGATGGATAAGGCCACCCTTGGTTCTGGCTCAAAAAGCAACATTTATTATGTGTTGCTTCGAGACTGGGGTGAGGATGTTTCTGCCACTGCTATGTGGAGGTTGGCTCGCATGGCCTCCTATTATCTCATGAACCGTGGATTCTCTATTGGAATTGGAGATGTGACTCCAAGTTTAGGATTGCTCAAGGCAAAGCAAGAACTACTCCACTCAGGGTGGGTGATCTTTTATTTCTAATCACCTCATTACTTGTTTCATTGGTGTAGTTAGTTGAAAATTATGAATGAAATACTAACTTATTTTGCTGTTGCATTCCTAATCGATTATAACAATTACAGTTCACTTGTAATGCACCGGTTTTCATAAACGGTGGGAGTATAAACCATGTTAAATATATAATAATAATCTTATTTTTGAAAACATCAGGCAAAACAGCCTCTTAAAAATATTCATTATCATTAGAAGAAACTCTTTCTGAGCATCTCACTCCTTCTATTGTTTTGAGTGGAATAGTGTAGTTCTGTTTGTGCTCCCTATCAGGCTCTGAATTAGTTGATAATAATTGGCTCCATTCCCATGTCCCAGAAACCAGCTTTTTTGTTGGACGAGCCTCATTATTATAGCTTAATCTTATCTGAAAATATATAAGGTAGGCATGGGCTGTTGTTTTGCTGGTTGTATCCAATATCTACATTTGGTTGTTTGGTGAAAATGAGGACAAAATTTGTTTAAATGTTAGTGAATGCTTTCCATGAATGAACTTGTCAATCTGGATCTCCATTCATTTTGAGAATTTGATACAACATATGGTCCTTATTGTGTAATCACCATGTCAGTCACAAAACAGAACAACCTTGAAAATTGATTATAATATTCTTGCTATGGAATATTCCATAGAAAGATCACTGATTGCAAAGCTGCAATTTTCTCATCCTCTTGTAAGATTGCCAGTCAGAGAGGAGAATGTATTTGTTTTAGTATTTTCATATTCTTGACCATTACTACTCTATCGAAGCACCAAAAACCATCAAAAGACTTAAATGATATTGCAATAAGTATACTTTGCTCCCAGTGGGAGCACCTTCAAATCCCAGAGGTTGGCAAAGGACTGCTAAGCAGGAAAGCCAATGAGAAAGGAAAGTTACAAAATAAAAAGTAAGAAAATTAGGACAAAACAGGTAAGAAAACATCTTGTTTTCTTGCTTGTTACTTTGTAACTTTCCTTTCTCGTTGGCTTTGCTGACCTCTTGACTTGGAAGATGCTCCTATTGGCAGTGAAGTATCCATATCGCCTTATAATTGACATCTTTTGATGATTTTTGGTGCTTCCTTCCATCTATATTTCAACCATCCGTGGCCTTTCCATTATTCTTTTATTACTTCTCTATGTTGCATGATGTTTGATCCTTAAATGGTTTGGAGAATGAGTCAGATGAAGTGCTCCAATGTGGTTGCAGTTCTTATATAATCAAGTTCTATATTCTCAGAAGCACCTTTCCATTGCAATGTCATATTTGTTATCTCTTAAAAAAGATAATGATTCATTAGAATTTTCTGCTGATAGGTATACTCGCTGTGATGAAAACATCAAAGATCTAGAAAGTGGCAGACTTCAGACTCAGCCTGGATGCTCAGCAGAAGAGACATTGGAAGCCCTCATCTTAAAGGAATTGTCTGTTATCCGAGATTTAGCTGGAAAATCTTGTCTTAAAGAACTGCATCATAGTAACAGTGCTTTGATAATGGCCTTGAGTGGTTCTAAAGGTAAAATTATACGATTAAAAATTTATTTAAATATTCAATTTTCAATCCAGAAATAGAATGCTGATGAGTATTTTTTTATTTTCAGGTTCCTTCATCAACATATCTCAGATGATTGCTTGTGTTGGTCAGCAAGCTATCAGTGGAAAACGAGTGCCTAATGGTTTTGAAGACAGAGCATTGCCTCACTTTGATCGACATGGTAAGGATTCTATTGTATGCTAAATTTCTTGGAAGTCCCTTCTCTATTTCCAGGAAGCTTTTCATGTGTAACATTTTGTTCATTTGGAGATGAAGTGGGATTATTTGTATTATATTGATGGAAATTTATAAACATTAACCTGTCGAAATATGACATGTTGAAAATATATTTTTTTAGTCTGATGTAACAATCTTTCATGTTGCTTCAGGGCTTTGAAACAAAAAATTTTCATCCATTGAATAAAGCCTAAAATACTTTAATGAAATTAATTTTGCTGTTGCATATGAAAGACAATTTGCAATATAGCTATCTTGCTTTAGCAGATTTATTATTTCAATTATTTAATAATTTTAACTCTTTTTTGTCAGCTATTATTTTTTCAATAAAATTCTATTTGTGTTCCATTCTGACAAATATGCATTATAAAATTGATTTTAATTACTGTATTTGACGGCATATAAGACACACCGGCATATAAGACGCACCCTCATTAAGTTGGCCACTCACAAGGGAAAAAGTTTTAATAGTCCATGCAAAAGCGCGGTACTACAATAACTTAAAATGTAGTTTCTTTTAGTTGTCACGTTTACCTCACGTTAAGCCAAATATTAACACAATCATTGAATGCAATTATGAGATAGGCAGTATAGACCATCTGGGCTTAAAATAGCATTCAGTATTGAAAGTTAACCTGTGGAGGTTGAACCTTCACATATAAGACGCAGGGGAATTTTTCGAGACATAATTTAGGAAAAAAGGTGCGTCTTATATGCTGTCAAATACGTTATCTGCTTTTGTTTGAAAAAAGTTCGAACCTATAGTAAAAAATCCTTTTAATGTTGTAGTAAATATGAATGTGATAGAATTTGAGGAATTACTGAATTTTGTTATTTTTATTTTCAGCCAAAATTCCTGCTGCAAAAGGTTTTGTAGAAAACAGTTTTTACTCTGGACTAACTCCAACTGAGTTCTTTTTTCACACCATGGGTGGACGAGAAGGTCTTGTGGATACTGCTGTCAAAACAGCTGAGACCGGTTACATGCAACGTAGATTGATTAAAGTAAGATATTCTTGTTCTCATTAATGAGTATCTCAGGAATGGGAATTACTTTCTCTATTATTTATCTAGTATCGACCATCGTAAATAAAACACTAAGTAACTTCCACTAATATATTTTCCAACGACCGGATTCGTCAACGAGTTGACATCTTCAGGTAAAAGTACAGAAAATTTCACGAATTTTCAAAAATTTGTTATTGGAAAATATATTTGTGGAAGTTACTAAGTGTTTTATTTACGATGGTTTATACTGTATTCCACGAAGTGATGATGGAACACATTAATATTATCTAGTATCGAATACATCACCGATTCTTTTGCAAACATTGTTTTTTGTATCTGATAGTTTTGCATGATTAAATAGAAGAAATTGATTAATATTTATTTAAATCATATGATTAGTGACTTTGAGTAAAATGTAAGGTTGGAAAAATTTATAATTTATTATTTATTGGAAGAAATGTTCACAAGTGACAACAATTATTTGTAAATATTACCATAAAATATAAATATTAATAAAATATTTTCATAAAATGTTTAAATATCTACATGAATAAATAAGAGAATGAAATACATCCAAGGAATATTGTTTAAACCTATGTTTAACTTATGATGTAATTATGCTCAATTAGGGATTCCATAAGTAAAGACCTTGTATGCTACAAAAATGGTCAAACAGGGTATACAGGACCTGTTGACTTCTTTTACCCAATTCTAAACTAGAGTCTATTGATGACCTTAGTATTATTTCAAGCTGTGAAATAATTAGAAAACAAACCTCAATTTGCTTATCACTCTGATAGGATTGAGGTGTGTCTAACTAGTATCATATATGATCAGCAGGTATCTTGTATCGTCACCATCAACTTTCATATATGCAGTTTAACATGTGTTATATGTATGGTGTTGTTAAAATTAGGCATCAGATGCATTATGCTTCTCTTTTTAGTTAAGTGATTCTGTTGACTCAATCCAGTTGATCAGCCTTATGACTATATTATCCCATTCCTGTATGTTTTGATCTTTGTAGAGCAACAATCAATCATTTTTAGCATTATTTTGCTTTTGCTTCCACTGTATAAAAGATGTTTCTATTAGTCAATTATTTTATTTCAGGCCTTGGAAGATCTTTGTGCAGAGTATGACTGTACAGTACGTAACTCCGTGGGAGAAGTTGTTCAATTTGTATATGGTGGAGATGGGCTGGATCCAGCTTATATGGAAGGTAAATCATTGAATCATGTTCATCCTTACATTTTGAATTTATCTTGAATTTATTTTGGTACACTTTGCATTTTTATAGTGATATGCTTTGGATTTAGGTGTTCAAGTCAAGTTTTTGTTTAAAATAGGTAAGAAAGAAAACACTTGTGTAGGACTTCTGGGAATGTGGTACTTTTGAGTTATCTTTGTTATTTTATAAAAAATTACAATACACAAAAGAATTTTCTTCATGCATGATATTCTATTCTGGTATGTAAAATTAATCATGGGCAATTTTTTGTTTTTATGCACCTGATTCATAAGTACAATACATAGGTGATTTTTATTATTCAGGGATTGTAAATATGAGTACGACAACTGAATTCACATTCCAATTTTATCTTTGTTTCACAATAGGTAAAGATCGTCCAGTAGACTTTATGAGAGTCCTGGAACATGTAAAGGCTAAATCTCCATTTCCCGAAGAAGTCCCTTTGGATGGAGTTAGCATCATGCATTTGGCTAAGGAGGTGGTCAAATCTGAGCAGTTCAACTCATGTAGCCAAGAATTCAAGGATGAATTAATGTATGACATTTTGAAAATTTATTTGACTCTTTATTGTATTATCTTTTGCACCTTAAAAGTTTGTTGTTTGAATAGCGTACAACCTTATATATTAACTGGAATTGTAAAAATTAAAATGGATGTTTATGATTAATTCTGATTCACTTCCATCAAATAATTGAAAATTTTTATCTTTCAGCTCCTTTATGACCTCGTATGCATGTCGTGTGGAAAAGATACACACACAGTTTGGTTTAGATAAGAAGAAGAACCTTTTTCCAGTCGAAAAGCAACTGGAAAGGTTGACATTTGGCCAGTTGGTAGAGTTTTTTAATATTTGTCAAGAAAAATTTATGAGATCTAAAATTGAGCCAGGTTTGTTCCATTAATTTATTTTTCCTCTTCCTGTTCCTTAGTATCCTTTCTTTTAGATTGCTATATTGTAACATTCCTTATATTGGGCTTAATAATACCGTACTTGCACAAATCTAAGACAAACCCAATTCTAAGACTACCTCCTGTTTTCTTGGAACTCCTCTAAGAATAAAATAAAATTTTGAATAATAATTACTGATAGTTGTGGTAAGACACAACAACCCTTTGTCACAGTTTTGAGAGCTTCCAAAAGGTTACGCCACCATTCATGGTGTATACAATTTGTGCACATGACTATTTTTAAGCTGATCACTGAGTATATACCAGGGTTGGAACTTTAATATCATTGTGTATAACCCGTTGCCAGCAATGTGGAAGTCATAGGATATCTTTGGCAGCGCCTGTTCTGTTGATAGATCAAATGGAGTGGTCTACTGCCTGAATAATTTCTTGAGCAGTTCTGAAGCGCATACCACGAAGTAGTTCCTTCATCTTAGGAATCAAATCAAAGTCACAAAGACTCAAGTCCGGGGAGTATGGTGGATGGTTTAGCACTTCCCAGCCCCATCAATTGAAAAAATCAGCCACGCTTGTGCTGCATGCAGCCTAGTATTGTCCTGCAAAATGTGGGTGGACTCTTCAGAAAGTGCTGCCGCTTCTTTCTCAAAGCTGGTCGCAGGTTGTGTTCCAAAAATGAACAGTAATAGTGACCATTGACTTTCTGTTGTGGGGGAATGGTATGAGTTAAGATACACCATCACAGTCGTACCTGAGAATCACCATAACTTTCACATTGTTGGGGTTCTGACGAACTTTCGATTGTTGTGGTGATCCGTAACGACGCCATTCATTCGATTGTCGTTTCAGTTGTGGTTATTACGATTAGGCCCAGGTCTCATTCAGGGTAATGATACTGCATAAGAATTTCTCTCCTTCACTTTCATAGTGCTCGAGATGATTACGAGAAGCGTCGTATTGTATCCATTTATTTCTGCATTTCCGTCAAATCATGCGGTACCCATCGTGATGTAATTTTTCTCATTCCCAGGCGTTCCTTCAAAATGTGAAGCACAGTCGTATGCGCTAATCGCACTTCTCGGGCAAGCTCACAAGTCGTATGACACCGATCACTATCCAGTAACGCGACAATAGCATACACTTCTTCACTGACACTAGGACGACCTGGCCGATTCATGTCTGCCACATTCTGGCATCCCTCTTTGAAGGCTTTGACCCACCTTGCAACTGTTCTGTAAGGCAATGCAGATTCTCCGCAAGCCTCTTGTAGACCTTGATGACACTGTCGTGCTGTACGACCTCTGGCACATTCAATATTTATTCAACTTCGTTGCTCCAGTTTCAAAAACATAGTGACAACAATACATTAGACCGCCAGCTAACACACGGATCTGTTTTTCCCGTCAGTGTGCATACACGTAATGTGGGAAGGGAGAGTCCATTTGCTCTGAGGTAAGGTAGGTATGATTGTAGCGTGGGGTATAAGCTAAATTATTTGGATGCGTTTCACGGGGTCTCTACAGCAGTGTTGCCACTATTAAAGTTCCAACCCTTGTATATTTACACATATATATATACTCGGTCATCAGCTCAAACTCGCCCTGCCACCACAAGCATCCTGTGAGATAGCTCTGGACCAGAGAGTAATATTTGCTACATTGTAATCTGCGATGAATAAATATTTCTTCCCCAAATAATCTTGCTGCAGGATGTGATTTTTTTCTGCAAATACCATAACTTTTCTTCTGAAAGTTGCAGCTAAACAAAGCTCAGATGCATTTGTAAAATTGGTCTAAATCCAATCCCCCAACATTGTAGCAGTTAATACCTCAACAGCATTGGCACTTTTTACAATTCATTTGAGCTAAATTGTAACTTGCCATAGGAAAATTTTATGAGTTGTGATAGTTTGTAATTAGTAGTATTGAATTGTACTATGTATCTATGTACCTAAACTGGTAAAAATTTAGATTATCCAATACATTTTAAGTGGATAATTTTGCTTGTGGTTGTAAGACGAACTCACTTTCCTGTGGGAGTCTGGAAGGGGAAAAACGTCTTAGATTCGTGCAAATAAAGTAGTTTATTTGTCCGAAAATATCCCAGGCAAAAATTATGACAATGTAACTGAAAATGGGATCTATAATTCCACAACCTCATTTCAATCCAATTTCATTTACATAATTCATATTTCTTTTATATATTTTTGAAGAGTTTCCATTGAATGTGGCCAAACTGTGAATTCCAATTTTTTCTAAATATTCCATGTATTATTTGAATGAGATAAATTCTACTTCGGAGAAATGTTTTATTGCATCTAAATAATGATACACATTTTTAATATATAAATCAACTTCTTGACAGAGAAAACGGGTATCTAATCACATGTACACCTTCTTTTATACATATGTAGTAACTGACAAAGTTATGGTGTTGCAAAATTTCTACATTCAATTTGTTGCATATATAATGAATTGATCATTCAATATTTTATCTATAGGAACAGCGGTTGGTGCTTTGGCAGCGCAGAGTATTGGTGAGCCAGGAACTCAGATGACCTTGAAAACCTTTCACTTTGCTGGTGTGGCTTCGATGAACATCACTCAGGGTGTGCCTAGGTATGCATTATGCCTTTGTTCAAATTTTTATGTCATTATCATGCTTAAATCACAAATTAATGAGGGTTGATTTATGATTTCAGGATAAAAGAAATCATTAATGCCTCCAAAACTATAAGTACACCTATAATCACTGCATTCTTGGAAAATGAATTAAGTTCTGAGTTTGCCCGTAGGGTCAAGGGCAGGATTGAAAAAACAACTCTTGGAGAGGTATGTGTTTTCCTTTTATAATTTGTTATGCCTATGTTTTAACTCTAATCATGTTACCAAGAACGTTTGCAATTAGGGTTCCCTCCAATACAAAAATCTGGGTAGTTGCAACACCCTCCAAATCGCTTCCCAAGTAATTCTTTGAGCACCCACTACTTAGTAAAAAATATGTCTTTAGTATCTAGTTTGAGATTTTTGTTTTCAGATCTCTGAAAATTATTAAACATTCAGTGAATTGAAAAATTATTAAATAGAAACTGTTGGCAGTTTGATAGCTAACCACCTTTTGTAAGCAAATGTAGAAAATCAAGTCATGATAATAATTTTGAAGTTGCCAATATTTAAGTTGGGTAGACCAGGGTAAGTGTGGTTTATATGTAGGTGTATAGAACGCTCATATTCGGTTGATTATAACATGTCTGCTGTTATCTCATTAGATGTAGCATAAATTTCAACTAATAAATATGAATAAAAATTGGTGAATAAGTGCAAAATAAAAATATAATATTTATTTTAAAAAATCTCTGTAAATCTGCCCTGGTCTCCCCTATATTGTGCTGATGTAGTTAAAATTAGCCTGTGTTTATTAATTCTTTTAAAATTTCATGGGAATAAGTCTGAATGAAGTATTGATGAAAGATTATTTTGTAATAATCTTTTGTTATAAGAAAATGAAGTGATGAAGAGAATTACATAGTGCCTCATTCTCACCAGATATGTCTTCATATATCTCATATCCTTACTGATTTTTTCCTGTCCATTTTAAAAATTTCAGACTTCTGTTCTCTATTTTATTTTCCTTTCTGTTTTTTTCAGGTCTGTGAATTTCTTGAAGAGGTTTATCTTCCCGATGATTGTTTTCTACTTATTAAACTGGATATAGATAGGATACGTTTATTGAAGTTAGAAGTGGACTCTGATTCAATCTGTTACAGGTAATCAAAGAATGTTCATTAAAATTTTATGCACAAGAAAATATCTTAAACATTTAAATTGATAAAATAATTAGCAGTAACATTCAAATTAAGGTCATAGTGATAACTAGCTATTGTCAGACTAAAAAAAGCGTAGACGTGGACTTAAAAGCTTTCCCTGATCTGTGGTTATAATTTAACATGTTATACATAGTTTGAAAGATCAATTCTTTGTCTTTAAATTATGTGCATTGAGAGCCAATATTATCCTCATAAACCTCCATTCACTTTCCACAAAGGATGAAAATTGATCTTTAAAATAATGTATAACATTTTAAATTATAACCACACATCATTCAGTCAGGGAATACCTCAAAGTCCTAATCTACACTATTTTTGGTGTGACTAGTCTTTTGGACAGGGTTGTGTCAAAATTTATAAGCTGTTAAGGTTAGAATATATTTCTTATAAATTTTTGTGGTCAATGATAATTGATTATAGTTGTGGAAAGTGGATGGAGGTTTTTTGCTACCCCAAGACATTTTCAATTTTTGAGGAATAGAACTAATCCACCTGAAAGTTTTTCTATTTTCTCCTGGGTAATTGATGTTTTGTACTTCATGTTAATTATTAATACAACTTGTTCTAACTGATTTCCAAGAGACTAGTTTTATTAGTGAATACATATGTAGGTAAGTCAGTAAATAAATTGCAAACATCCGTTTACCTTACACCATGGTTAAATTAAGCTTGCATATTTTGCCAATAGATAGCTACATCTGTATTTTAGTTGCAATGGCTGTGTGGCATTTTGGGCTCAATCAGTCAGTGGCAGCCAGTGGTAGGTGTCTTCTAAGAGTGTACACGAAAAGAACAGTGCATGGTTGTCCAATTTTTCTGTGAGCCAAAGGATTGTCCCAGAAGAAGCGCATTGCAAAATGCATCCCCTTCAAGGTGATCTGATATGAGCCTGAGAAAGGAAGTGATTATAATTCCTCAAGCAAGACAAATGGAGGAGCTGTTACAAATTTTTTTGGGAATGATTGGAATATCCACTGTAGTCTTGACTTAGTCCCCAGTGATTTTCATCAGTTGGAGCCCCAAAAAATCTTTTGGGTGGCCAAAATGTTTTCAAACTGATGTTGCTGTAGTCCAAGAGGATACTCAGTGGCTGCGACAGCAACCAAAACCTTCACTGCTGCTGGCTATAAAGTACTTGTAAATAAATGGGATAACTGTCTGAAAGTACAGTGGATATATAGAAAAGTAAAATACATTGCAAGAAGTTAATTTGATTATTGTTAACTCCAGTTTTACGACTTATTTATTGACTTACCCTTGTAACAATATTGTGCTATGGTTAAGATGCTTGAGACATAGTTTCTGGTTTCAATTCTGGAGGAATAAAAGTGGTAGCATGTTACTTATTAAAAATAGATTTGCTGATTTGATATTGCTTTTTTTGCAGTGTTTGTACATCTCGACTGAAAGTCAAACCCAACGACATTGAAAAAGTCTCAGATACAATTATCATCATTAGACCATCACTGTATTCATCTCATAGCACTGCTTACTCACTTCAGCATCTAAAAGATAATGTTCCTAATGTTGTAATCAAGGTGAGTTCCAATTCTTAGTGGATTCTGAAATATTTTTGGTGACCAGTGATTCGATTGAGGTTAATGAGGGTTTAATTTCTAGGGTCTTCCTACCGTAAGCCGTGCTGTGATCCATAAAGATGATAGCAGTGGAGACGTACCTCATCACAAGCTGTTTGTTGAAGGAGGAAATCTGCGAGATGTACTTGCTACGCCTGGAGTGCTCGGGAAGAAAACATCTTCAAACAATATTTATGATGTAGCTGCAACTCTAGGGATTGAGGCCGCTAGGTTAGTATGAACTTCAATTCTATGGTTTCTTGTGTACATCAGGCAAACCAACTGTCTATTTATGAAAAACGTTAAACAAATATAAACTATTTGGTGATATATATTAATAAACATTTGCTAGTATTAAGTCTTTCTCTGAATTTTTTGGAATATTTGAAAAATTATCAGCTTGAGTGAAACCAATAAATAAACACATTCGGTTAATGGAAGATATCTGGGAATTATACTGTTACTTTTTTTCAGATAGAAATTTGAAGGGTCTCCGTCCTAATCTGGACCCTTAGCTCGCCTTCACAGATATTGAGTGCCCGACCCTCCCATCACGGAGTACCATAAAAGAACGACTACGTGGAATACGATTTAAAAAGTTATAAACAATTCTAATGAGCAACAATTTATTATCTTCCTCGTCTCACTCGTCCAAAGAGTTATACAAACGTCTTTTGATCGTCGTTCTACAATGAAAATTAAGATTTTTTGTGATTTTGCTAGAAATGACCCGTTGACACACGGCAACATTGCCCCTGGGCTGGGTTGGGGGGGGATTTCTTGCAAAAATCTAGCAATCCTTCCCCCCAACCCAACCCCTGTTGTGATTCAACAGGTACCTCCACAGTACCTAGTTGATAATAAGACAGCAAACCAAACCAAATGTGCCAGTAAGCTATTTAAAACACCTGCCTATCTGAGCTGACTGAGCAACGTTGCCATGCATTGTTTTCATCGTAGAACGTCGACCAAAAGACGTTTGTATATCTCTTTGGACGAGTGAGATGACGAAGATAAGAAATTGTTGCTCATTTGAATTGTTTATAACTTTATAGACTATATTCCACGTGGTCAGTTTTTTTATGGTACCTCCTAATGGGAGGGTCGGGAGCTCAGTAGCTGCGAAGGCGAGCTAAGGGTCTGGATTAGGACGGAGACCCTCCAAATATCTACCTGAATAAAAGTAATGGTAAAACCCCCAGATATCTTCTATTTACCACAAATTCTTCTCTAAGAGAGGCTAGCTCCTTAACTCCTTAGAAATACCCTAGATCCTGTGTCACTTACTCGCTTATCATGAAGTCTGAACATAGTGTTTCCTTGAAGCACATCGAGTATTTGTATTCTAAAATTTTCATGTATATTTCCCTCTCATTTTTCAGAGCAACAATTATAAATGAAATCAGGTCAGTCATGGAAAACCATGGCATGAGTATTGATTGTCGGCATCTAACTCTTGTGGCTGACCTCATGACTTGCAGAGGAGAAGTTTTGGGTATCACGAGGCATGGTTTAGCAAAGATGAAGGAATCAGTTCTTATGCTTGCTTCTGTAAGTGAAAGAGAGTATATGTTGTTACTCTTACATGTTTCTATTTTTGTTTAAGAGTGAGTAAAATAAGTAACTGTTGGTTCAACCATACTCTTATCAATTTTCTGTGTCTGTAGTAACTATAGTACTAATGAAAACATTTAAATTTTGCTCCTATCCAACACCTGAATTCTCTCTTTAGATATTTTGTTTCTAAAAATCAGCCAAAATATTACTCAGTTTTTAATGATTTAATAAGCAAAAAATCTCCCTAGTGTAAATAATATTAATTTTTTCTAAGGGAAACCCAGGATATATTACTAGAAATTCAAAATATTAGAAGAAAAAGTCCTCTCAGTGGCTCTCTGAAGATTTATTATGTCCTATATTTTTGGTATTCCATTGCTGAATTATTCTTATCCTTGCTAAGTAAGTTATCCTGCATAAAATTAATGGATACTTTTTTTTGTTCGTGAGATTCTAAAATCCATTTCATTCCTTGTATTTTTAGGTTGTGTATGTGCTTTCTCGTAAAAAAAAACAATTAGAGAAAAACTGCCACTTGAGCATATTCAGGAATATATTTTATGTGAAATGATAATTATTACTCACTTATTTTTATGCATAATATTCTCATAGCAACGAAATTGTGAGTACCAATTCAAGAAGGGGAGGCCAATATATAGCAGAATAGATTTATTTAAACAATTACTGATTACTACATACCTAGGTGCTTGTTGTTACTAACTGAGGGGTGCCACCACCGACGGGATGGGTCAAAAAACAGGAGGGCTTATTGTTATGCTGCAATGGATGAGCAACAATTCGTCGGGCAAATGATGCTTTTAGAATTAGCTGCTTGGGGGTGAACACCAAATTGGCAGACAGATCATGCTTGGGAACTATGGATGGGCCCTGGGTTTGAGGCACAGAGGAAGACTATTTCCTTTGAAACCCAAAGTGCTTTCTTCCTAAAAATCTGGCGTATTTATACCCATTTTTGGGATAGTGTACCTAAGAGTCGGTGGTGTACTCATCCTTCCGTGGCGTACCCAAGCACAAGTCTCGGATTGCACATCCCCTGTATCTTGTCTTTCCTGGCTTTGGTCCCTTACAAGTTATTGCCACAGCTTTTTACAAGTTCCTAGCCGACTTAGGAAGCGATGAGTGAGAAGTGAGCTTCCTCACCCCTGGCCCATCACTTAATTTTCTGAGAATTGGTGCGAGGGTTCCCCACAAGTCAGCGCTAGAATTTATGGGCACTAAACCCAGTTGCATATAGGAATGCACTTCTAGAAACATACTCCCAATTGAAGAATGCTTCCTCACAAGCTGTCATAAAGAACTATCTAGGGCCGGTCAGTTTTAGTTATGACATAATTTCTCACTATATACTTTATCCTAAGAAATTATTTCTGGATTCTTTTCACTAATAGTTACATAGAAGTATATAAATATTTTCAAGAGTAAAGTTATGCTCCCGATTGATTTTTTAAGTAGTTTTTGTGATGATAACTAATACCTGTTAGTTATGTGAATATAAACTTTTCTTTCAGTTTGAAAAAACATCCGACCATCTGTTTGACGCAGCTTATTATGGGCAGAAAGATGCTATCACAGGAGTCAGTGAATGCATCATAATGGGCATACCAATGAATGTTGGTACTGGCATCTTCAAGTTGCTTCAAAAATATCCTTTTCTCAATCTTATAGTAGAAGTATTACATTTAATTATCTAATGCTACAGTAGAATAGCTTATCTTGCTCAGTACAATAACCTTAAAGTTGAATTTAAGGTAGAAGTTGCCAAAGAGTGATATATGATCTCTTTGAATATTTTTAGGCATAGGTCATATTATGAATGAGTTTGCTTCTGCAGTTTCTTTTTAAGGAGTAATAAATTGAGCTATAATTTCTAAGGAAAAAACTGCTTGTAATTAATTAATATTCAGTTGGTAAAGGATTGAATTTGCCACTCTAAAAGCTGCTTGTCTTGAAACATTGGCTTGGCTACTTGGAGTAGAAGCAGGGTTACACAAGTTATGAAAATTACTGTAATTTTTAAATCAAAGTGGCCCTCCCTACATCCAACCCCTTTGATGCCACCCACTTGAAACATCTTTGACTTAATCTGCAAAAATGGATTTAAGTGCATCTTGTCTGATAGTGGTGCTAAATGTTAGATGAAAACAATAAATTATGCATATGACTTGACGATTTCCCAGTGAAAGTCCGTTGAAAAAAGTATTCACAGGCTGCTAACCGAAAAACCACCTGGTTTGCAGTCTGTGAAGACTTTCTTCAATAAAATACTTACTTATTTGATTCTCTGCTTCCCTAGAATGAACCAAATAACAGTTTATATTAATTTTTCACTCACTTTGTTCATCACCATTATTGAGTTTTAAAATGTAATTTTTCAATGAAATATAAATAAGATATTCTTAGATTTTGCAGATGAATGATTAGCAAATCCGGTTGTTCATTAAAAGGAGTTCATAAAGTGAGATACTCTTGTATTAGTGTATGTATTTAGTCATGAATACCAGTGTTTGTATATCTTTATTTACATATTTTGAATGATTATTTCCTTAACATGATCATTACAGCTGAGAAGACTGTTGACCCACCAATGGCTCCACTCATTTTTGACTGCCCAGAATATCACATTCCAGCTGGAAATTAAGTTTTATTATTAAAAAAATTTCACATATTTAAAATATTTGTTTACTTTTATTTACTATATTTATCTCTGATCCCATTGAATGTAGAGTTTATTGCTTTGATCATTTTGCGTAGACATTTTCTCAGATGTTACATATTTATCCATAAATATAAAGAATATACTAGCTTTCTTTCATTGGATGCATTTATTAGTAGATTTAAAACTAAATAATATGCATAGTTTTGCATTATTGTAAGTATATTTGGACACACTCTTGGTCATTGAAAATTATACTTACTGGAGAAAACATCCACTTACAGATCAGGTTTGCAGATTAGCAGAAAATAAATATTCAATAGCTTATTTTCCCAACCAGAATTAATGAGGTCTCAATTCATTGACAGAGTTTCTCTCATCACCATATTCTGTGGACGTAACATATACATACATGTACAGACTGCTTATTATTACTTAATGTAATTTAGGCTGTTAAAAGCTAAAATATTAAGCCACAATTAATAATACAAAATATTCAAATCTATTAATTATTCTTGAAAATGAACTTAAAATCATGAGATATAATGTGAAAAAAGTTGATCATACAAAAATTCCCAATGTCAAATTTCAGTAGATCTATATTACTATCTTAATTGTGAGCTGATTGATTGTTTTAATTTACTGGAAGATGAGAATTTTTATGACCTTATCCTAAAGTATTTGAATGTTTATGGTGAGAAAATGTTTTTATCTAGTGATTGTTTGATACAATCACTTTTGAGAATGAAAAGTATACATTATTTTTTTTAAATAGACAACATTTTTAATTCAACATATTTTGAGATATGTAAGCAGAAATAGGTTTCTCTTACTCGTTCTCGTAATTTCTCTGGAAATGGAATATTAAATTAGCGATTATTTGACCATTTGAACAAGAGAGTTTGAAAGCTGTGTGCTACAAAAGAAGAATATATATTTGGATGAATTTATGGAGTTACCAAGGGTAAACTTACCTACTTTTCTTGTCATACAGTGAATACAAAAAGTGTAAATACAGTGTGCTACAAAAATATCTTTTTATAGCTTAAATCCATCAATATATAATATGTAAAGGATACTTATAAAGGGTAAAATTGAAGTTCTACTTAGGTCTTAAAAGATGGTTTTACTGTAAGATAGCGGTGTTGAATATGTTTAGATTACTCTCTGAAGTAATCTCAATTTCTTTAACAATCTAAAATAACAGCTTTAATTCTTAAAAGTAACTATTAACTTACACAGTCGTATATACCCCTTATACCCTCTTTCTTAACTTCACCAACAATATATTCTATACCAAAAATCTACTATCATTACAACTTAATTGATCCATAACTTTCAGACACACTGATACATGATGTCAAAAATATTATCATCAACCTTTACCAACAGCCTTCAATGCTTCCTACCTTTTAGCGATATCCAGCTTGTAATAACTGGGATGAGATGCAAGACTCCTTCCCTCCTCTTTGGCCCTTTTCACCGACATCCTCCCTACAGCAAGAGAGAGCATAAGGAGCCACACAATAAGATGTTTTGTTGATTCAGAATTTGCGAAGTACCGCCATCTGTGTAAACCCAACCACCATCTGTGATCTATCTCTGGGAACAGTGCCGGATTTAGGCAGTGGGCAGTGCCCATAGGCCTCCACCAAGGTGACAAAATGTCAAAAAAAATTGTAAAAAAAATGGGAAACCCAACAACACCCCGTTGAGTCGCGGAGAAAGAGGGAAATTTCTCAACAAGTCAAGACATTGGGGGGGGCAAGAGGTGAAAAACGTCCAAAAAAGGCCTAAACCCGTTGGATTGCCCATAGGCCTCATATACCCTAGATCCGGCACTGTCTGGGAAAATATTATTTGCAGAGATTGCTCTATTTTTTCATTACCAATTTTCTTCTTATTTTGGACAGCTCAAATTTTTCTTTACTTCTGTTTTCATGGCTGCAGTAAATATCTCTAAGCTGAGATCATCTTTGAATTTCCTTTACCTTGACCCCTTTGCTGATGATGGGGTCCACATAGAGTTCCCTCTTTCCAGTAAAGTCAACCCCAAAAAGGCCTGGCCTGCATACATCTGGCAGTTTTATCACTCCTATTAGTCTTCTTCTGTGCCTAATAATTCAACTTATCATTGTATGTTGTTGCTACATCTTCACCAGGAGGAGCTTATGTCCACATCATCGGCCACCAAAGCTATCTCAATGCAGACTCAACTCTCCCTATCCTGATAAAGTTTTGCATCCCAAGAGAATAAGGTAATAAAAAATGTAATATTTCTAGAAAAATATTTGAGAGGTTACTCATGTCTCGAGACTCTCTAACACCAATAGCAAGAAACCCACAACAGTGGCTGCTGTCCCTTTCTCAATAGAGGGCAAGCGCTGCATCTCTATGTAAAACTAAAACAATGTAAGGTTTTACTATGTACTTGAAATTAAGCTTTGTATGGAATTCATTTCTAATTGGAAAATTTTTGTGAAAAAATCTTTACACCTATTATGACATTTTGGAATCCAAAATCAAATTTTCCTTTGATGTCAAGAGGAACTATCTTGCACTTTCTTAATTTTTTTATAGTTTCAGGAGTACTGGTATGCCTACTATAGTACTTGTGAATCTACTTTCAAACTGTCACTTGATGGTTGGGCTTCCTTCTAGCTAACTTAGTACAGTACATATTGAACCTACTATCTAATAACATTTTGAGACAACAGAAGGAAAATATTGGCTACAATAGGCCTGAGATGTGCAAGATAGTTGCAACGTCACAACTTTGTGCTGGCACATACATCACTCATAGTGAGGGACTTCTTGTTAAACTGACCATTGTTTACTACCCTCCTTCCTCTCCTGATGTGGCTGCCTGAAATTGCTAATGAGTGATGAATGAAATGAAACACCAGCTGAATGGGTGGCATAATGACTCCTAAAAGAGATCCAAGTAGAATCTCAGCAGGAGTTGAACATGCTTAAGCATCAGGACTTGCTGTAATGGGAACATCACTGGAATCCCTGCATCCAAGCCTAGGCCAACTATTTTGAAGGTGATGGTGTAAATTAGAAGCTCAGGTAAGTTCTATATTTTTTATAGATAAATTGTTGGAAATTTAGGTTTGCACTTCATGTCAAGTTAGCAGCTCTCCAAGGTTCAGTTGTACATAATTCTAAAGAAATTGGGGTTGATTATTATTTGTTGTAGCACCACTAAAACTTAGAAAGGATCTGGTGCTTTCCCGGCAAATATTACGGATAAAATTCTCTCGGGTTGCAAGCGGGGTGGTTTCTTAGATGTCTCTCAACGTTTCAGTCCCTGTTTCCGGAACCATCTTCATGATGGTTCCAGAGACAGGGACCAAAATGTTAAGAGACATCGAAGAAACCACCTGGCTTGCAACCCAAGAGAATTTTAACCACTAAAACTTGTTTTGTAAATTTATCATAATTTTTGTATTACTGTGCGAATCATAGTCAAATTTATGCTAATATTAAATGTGTAAGGTTATAGACACATTATGATGACAGCAGTAGAATAAAACACAATTGAATTTTTGTAACATTTATGGCAGCAAAAAAATAGGTAAATACACATCACAGATATCAACAATGAACCTGAATATTCCAAATCCATATCCAAAATTTTGTACATTTTTAGTTTGCTCTTGATAATTACTCTAACTCTCCCTTCATCAAATCTAATTTATCAGAGCAACACCTCCAAATCCACTTTCCAAAAAATTATTGCATATCTTCAATAAGTTTTCAGCAAAAATATCTTGTTTTGAAATTTTGGCAGTTTCTTAATACGCATATATAAATGCTTTAGAGATCACGTTGATTGCACTAACTTATATTTCTAGTATCAAAAATCAATCACAAAAACTTGAGGGGATCTACATTCTTCTAACTATTTTTTATGTGGCTGCTCCACACTTCGAATTTGATTATTTGCTTATGTAAGGCATTACAAATCACAAGTCAAAGCGATCACACTGGAACCTTATAAAATACTGTACAGAAATACATGTTGAAAAAAAGAACAAGTTGTAGTATCTTGTAAGAAATCGGCAGTATAAATTCTGTTCGCGGTAAACATCGACTATATTGAGTATAAAAAGATATCATGTCTTCAATACAAAGTTACTTGGATACAAACTTTAAAATAAAAAATCAAAAATATATTTTTCATACACTTAAGTATGACATACTAAACAGTGAAGACAGCCATACAAAATGCTTTCAATATTGAGCTTCATAACGACCAACCTCGCCATAAAACAAATAGATCATTTGGCAAGATTGAACGTTCATCATAAATCATAAAATCATTTATGACTATTTCAGTAACCACAGCAAAGATTAAATTATATGAATATAAACAATAACATTCCTAACAATAGCTTATGCATAATCACCAACAACAACATCTTAAGGGAGTCAATATAACCTATGGATAAGCACCTTGGGAAGGGGATAATACAACATAAAGGGCCACTGAACTCATGGTGATATGTTTTCTTTGTTTTTTCTCGGGGTATTGGCAGAAAATAACACAGGATATTGATGGAGCTTATAAAATAGCTCGATATTGCGCTTCAGCACTTTCAAAAGGTAACAAATAAAATGATATGGCACAAAATTTGTACAAAATTTCAAGAACTTTGTTCCTCACCCATGGCTACTTCGTTCTTTTTAGGAGTGAAATACAATTCTCTCGTGAGCATGCAGACGAAGGAAGGGATCTGCTTCTTTTCATCAAAATCAGGATCTTTATCATTGAAAGATTGGTACTGGAAGGCTACTTTTGCATGAACTCGAACCATAATCTTCAATAGATCTTTTCCTTCAGGCACCAGCCGCCTCAGTTCTTCACACAAACTTTGAACAAACCATGTTCCATTTTCTGGGTTCCTCCATGAGTAATAACCTGAAAATTCATCCCATAGCATTCGTGAAATTCACAATCTAAGCTAAAAAACATCGCTTATTTATTTTTACTGGCCAAATTTCACAGCTTGAATAATGGCTGACTCATATGAGAATAATAGCAGATGACATGGTAAGTCCATTTGACTTGTTTACGTACATACTTTGGTCTATCATTTAAATCAAGGGTTCGCAACCAGTGGTACCAATGGTGGTAGGTGGCTTGTTTCAGGTGGTACCCCTGGGTGATATGAGTGATAGGCTAGTAAGGGACTCAGCGAGCGTGAGCACACAAAATTGAAAAAAAAAAAAAAATATATATATGTATATATAAATATTTATTTATTGTTGTCTTGAAAACGGGTTGAAATAACCAAAATACAAGTGCATGAATAATTAAATATGAAGTTTATCAGTAATTTAATTAAAATAAAACAAGCCATTGGGCACTTTTCCGACAATAAATATATGCTTCTAAAAATTATAGGACTGTTACTGCGGCAAAATTTCTAAAAATTTCAAGCGGTACGTAGTTCCTTAAAGGTTGGGAACCCTGGATTTAAATCTTAATATTTTTATTTCTTCCCAGTCTCATTAGATAGAAATTTGATTTTTAACCATATCTTACAAAGAGGCAATCATATGCAAGGAGGATAGATTTCAATGAAATTTAATAGCTAATGCATGAAATGAAAATAACAAAATACTCTTAAGTAGGGTTATAGAAGCAATAGTTTTTTTATAAAATGTTTTTAAAGATTTTAATAGGGTTACATACTTTTAGGTTAAAGGTAAATGAATGACTGAAATATAAGAATCACATTGGCATAACAATAGAGTACATACAGTCATCCCTCGCCACTTTGACTTTCATGGCTCTACTCGCATTTTTGTCAGATACAAATATTCATATTTGATGCTTAAAATGCAAACACTTTAATTCATGAAATCTGGAAGAAGATTTAGCAACAAAATGTTTTTAGGACAAATTTAAAACCCCTCTACACCCAGCTGCACTATCTAACATTGGTTTTCCAAAAACTTTCGGTTCATTTTCTGATAAACTTGCAGGAAAATGGAGCTCAATTATTCCTACCTCAAGGGGTGAACTCTTAAATGCAAGCAAGGACTAGAAGAAATCCTTCAGACAAAAATGATTCTTAAAGTTCTCATAACATAAATGGTTTATTGCATTGTGCTTCACAGTTTTCAATCATATGTCCTCATTGTATTTCAAATTGGAGATCATTTATAGTGGCCTGGCATCAAACCCAGAATCATTTGGAAATCATTGTTTTCTACGTTAATAAATCATTTCTTCCAACTACAGAGGGACCTGTATTATTTTTTGATAAAAGTTGTAAGACAAAATATCAGCATTTATTACTCATACCAGCAGTTTAATATATGATTTCCTATTGAAAGCTTCACATTTATAATGGTAAGAGTGTTTTAAGAACTTAGAGATATTTTCTAGACAAACAATTTTGTTGCAGACAAAATTTCTAGACAACAAAATTGCTTGTAAACTGATTTTTTGGGGGTTCTTCCCTTTTCTTGTCTTGAAGTCTATCTATTATAAGTTTTTGATTGTTAGTCGTTAAAGAACAAAATATTATTTGACATGCAAAACTTATTATTATAATTGAGTGATTTGAAAGACAAAAATTAATGATGACATTACAAAATTATTCAAAATAATTACCAAAGCTACACCCATTATCATAGCTGCACCCTTTCCATTCTTAATTATAAAAATAAATTCCTTATATTTTCAAAAGTCAACCTTTACATAATTCTGCTAAATCCAACTTACCATCCACTGTGCTGTGACAAATTAAAAAGTCTGCTTTATTTGGTATCTTGTAGCTCATGGCCCCAGCATCTGTCTCTGTTCTTCTGAGGGTCACGCCACTATCAACTTTAACACCACGGCATGCCTGGAAAAGAGCATAGTCATTTGCTTTGATAAATATCAAAATATGAATTTCTCAAAAGTTTTATGAGGATCACAATGATACTTACTTGAATAAAAAAGAGCTTGGGCTTTCCAGCCAAGGATGGACATTGGGCAGCAGTAAATGGAGTCCACAGTATATCGGTTGGATAGAGAACATCCCTTGCATATAAATAACCTCGTTCGTTGCCATGAGTGAGAACTGCTACAGCCAAGCAGTCTGCATCTGAGTGATCGTCTTCAGCAACTGGTGATGTGAGTCAAGAAGAGGAAAATTGTAATTGTGAAAATCCACAGGTGAGGATAAAGCGGGAGAGAGGAGATACATAAAGATTAACCAGATATTTAGAAAAAAGAGTATTTTTCATAGGCATTGAAATGTAACCATTTAAAATGGTAAAACAATTAACTCCAAAATTCAATAGCTCTCATACTAATATGCAGTGAATTTCAAAGCTGAAAATCCTTTTAAAGGATAAGTTACTGCTACTTTCCTAAGACATAGTAAAATATAATATTTTGAAGCTGAAAACATACTCAAAAATTTTAATAATCAAAAAGGTTAGAGTAACAACTTACGTTTACATATGTAACTTTTGATTTTATCGTAATCCCAATTGTCGCAAACTACTGTCTCAAATCCCAAAAATTCCGCAGTACTTTTCAACACTTGTACATCAACCTGAGATCCTGGACGACTCAAATCCTCCGCATCGAATGTGTCATGATTCAGAATGACGAAGAATCCACGTCTTGGATGATTCATGTTATAAGATTCTGACTCTAGATCTACAACCATTCGTGCAATCACCGAATTGATTTCCTTGTCCGAGCTGAAGAAATTAGAGCAAGAGTTAGTACTTCACACAAGCTCCCAAGTAAAATACATAAATCAGTTTCTGGAAACCTACCACACATCCATATTTGCTTCATTACTTGGTTGACTGGTGGGCTTAGCATCGGTTTCTGTTCTAATCGGGAAGCTACTGATGGTGGACTCCATTCCACCGAAAAATGAATAAGATTTCTTGATATTACCATTTCTCCCATCTACTGTTGGCAGAGATCCTACATATTTTGGAGTTGGAGAAAGCTCTTCACAGCATGAAGTACTGCGTCTTCTCCCCAGACTGTCTATGACATCCGGGACCTTCCTTCTACTTTCTATTGCACCAGTGGACATTCTGACTATACTTTTACGATCTGCCAGTGATGGTGAAACTGAGCTGTTGGGAGTGGGAGGTGGTGTTGCAGGAACACTAGGTATATTGATATTGGTTGTCATGATGTTCCTTTTTTCATCTGAGCAGTTTATGGTTAACTGCAATGATAAGAACATTCGAAGAATTAGTGAAGTTTAGGGAATAGAGAGCAACGCTACATGTACCAAATGTTGATCATATGAAAAAATTGCATACTTTTTATTTGATAGGTATTTAATAATAAGAGTCACAAATATACCTTAAGCTGTCAAAAAACTTTTTTGATAGGCATTTATTCACAATTACAATTTTATTTTATGAAATATGGCGTTTTCAATAGATGAGTGCCATAGGGTAGCAAATTCTCAAAAGAACAGGATGAAATACAAATGGCAAGTTTTCTCTGGATGAAGGATCGATTTGGACGATGGCTCAAAATTAAAGAATAATCATAGCAAATGCTGTCAACGGGAAAAAATGTTACCAATGACTGAGAGACTATGTGACATGAAGGTCAATCATAGAAAATAAAGGCATTCCGAATGAGATTCCGCGAATTTCCGAGAATAGATATAAATACTGTCAACAATAAAAAAGAACGAAATAGAAGTAATTCTATTTTAAACGCATCAGTAGGGCTTCGATGTCTTCACATTTGGCTATAGGAATATCAAATTCATGCACGTCGACATTCCAAATGGAAAAAATTTACTGAAGAATAACAAAGCAGTAGAACGAAATTAATGAATCATACGGAAGGTCGGGAGATAAGTCTTCAAATCACAAATTTAACCAGGAAATGGAATGACAAAGGATGTGGATGGGCTAAAAGTTAATAATATACTCCAGCTGGTGATATATTAATTAATCATTTCCGAAGATTTCAACACAAAATCATTAAAATTATGAAGTAAAATTCACAATCCGACCTATGGAAAGAATGATATAAAGTGCGCAAAAACGAAATAGGGCTCAAGCACATGATAACAAAAACACTAACCTGTAAAAGGTACAACCTGCGAAAACTGACGAGGTTTAGTGGCAGTGCAATTCCAACTCAAAATTACGTAAAATATTAACTGAAAGGCGTCATAAGCTTTTACAAAGTTGAAGTTGATACGACCGATCTCAACGGGAAAATCTCAGATATCTAAGTTAATCTAATCCCCCTTTTAAAATCTAAAGATAAAAGATAAGGGAGGTCTACCATTCGCGATACCTGATATATGGCATATTGAGGAGATCATTCAAAGAAGATTTTGAAATTGAGAGGATTTCGTCCGTTTAAACCACCCCCAATCGTAATAAAGTAACATATGTGGTCATTTAAAGCGAGATGTTAACACTTCATGAACTCAGATGATCAATTGACGTTATTATATTCAACGTATCCCTCAAAGTTTATACCCTCGAGCATATTGAGTAATCTTACAATAAAAAGGCATAAATAATTATAAAACTTTATTAAAAGCTCTTTTACTGCAAACGGCAAGGAGAAGTGACAGTGCTTCGTCATTTCAAATTTGTAAACAACACAAAAAATTGATGGTAAAAGAGATGCATGGTAATATTTCGCAAACGCCCATCTCTAGCAATAAATATAACTTTTAAAAATATGCAACAGTTTCCATTCATACAACTGACGTAAAATTAAGATTAGTATACAGGTGATCGAAATATTTTAGTGGTCATTTACCTGATTCATCTCCCCTTGAATATCCCTCTGCTGACTCATGTCTTACCATAACTTCATCAACAAATGAACTATTTTAACCACTATCAGGAGCAAAACTAAGGTAAAACGGCATCTGAAGTCCCAACGTCAGATAAAAAATTATCAACAAATCACAGATTACCAGTCAATTATAGCAGATCAAGCAAGACTGAGCAAGACGTTGAACTGCGTTCTTCGTCGCTTCACGCGTTTTGACGCGTTTGTGATTGACCGGATCGGATGGATCCTTCACGTTTCGCGCGGTAATTTAAATATTTTTTCTTTTGAAATATTCTACTTTTTAAATTGTACTTCAGAATATTTTACTGAATTTCTTGAAGTGGTTTCAAACAGGATTGTTACAAGACTTAAGGCCAAACTTTAGATGGAAAGATTTTGTGAACAACTTAAAGATTTTTTAAAAGTCTTATACATTTCAAACTTTGTTTGGCGTATGTCCTTTAGTTTAGTCTCCTCAAGAGTTATTCGATTAACCAGGATTACCCTATCAGTTGTTAAATATTAACAGACTAATCAATTCGATAAAACCAGCTTAGTTGGTTTTAATAAATCAAGTATTATAATGTATTTTATGAAAACAGAAAAAATATTAAACGAGGGGAAATGTGAAAAATTTTGCCAGAATATATAAAAAATATATTATTTTTTTATTTTATTTCGTGAATTATGAAAAAATACATTTTTATAATCCTTTCCAGCTGTAAGAATTAATCTCCGGAATTCAGCTTACCTCAACCGTATTTGAATTTTGTGTCGCGCCTGCCTAAGTTATAGGAATTGATTTGACACTGGCTGAATCTCATTACTTCATGCTTAAGCTCTTTCATTATATCTGATAAGATGCATACGTAGTGGAGCAACATGCAGTTCTTGTCGAGCTAAGCATTTACCAAGTCATAGCGCAAAAAAATACGCAAAGGATCTTTTGGCTGGAATGATCACCACCAGAGCTGAAATAAAGAGAAAAAGCCGAATGGAGACATATTCACATTCCATATGTATAAATATAGAATTTAAAATAATATTAATAGAAGCACATAAAAATAGAATCACTTGATTTCGCAAAAGTACGTACCCTCAGTGCGGCATGAAACCCCGTAATAGAGTCCACCCATTTTCAACTCCTTTATTAAGCTATAAGATGCAATTTTATAAATGTGTGACGTGTCTGAAATATTACACCTGCTAGAACTATTTTTATGTTGCATATACAATCATATAGACTGCTTTCTTTACGCGGTCCTTAATCTACGGTGTTGTTATCTTTATGAATACAAGAATTTCCTGTTTTGGATTGTGTTATCAAAATTACAGGAATAAAATTAAATCATTATTGAAACATTTATATAATTTATTTGAATAAATATGAGTATGAATATTAAACAGTTATTTTATTAGAACAATTGTTTAAATCTCACATCCAAAGAAGTACCCTCTCGAACTGTGGAGACATCTATCGTATCGACGTGGCAGCAAAACGTACGGTGCTGATGTTGTCGAACGGGCTGCCATCAATGGAGATCCGTGGACGTAAAAGCAAATTTTTAATTTAAGATTAGCCTGTTTTGTTTGATTGCATTGAAAATAACTCATTATTATGAAGAGCCTTATTTGTTTCGTCGTATTTTGTATGTTGTTAAGAGTCAACGCCGATGAACATACGCACATAGTGAGTATGGTTGCTATATACTTTTTGCCGAAAAGGGCGTTTGCCTATTATCCGAATTGAATTTATTTAATGCTTTACCGTGATGTTCCAAAATTTAAGATTTTACCTGTCTTTGGAACACCATTGAATTTCGGTATTTGACGGAAGCTGGATTTTACAGCTACTTGTCAAGAATCGTAGCTTACCTAAACAATACAAAATTAATTACTGTTCTACTTTTTGTTGTTATTTAATGATCTCTTTATATTCTGATTTTCGTATACATATACCATTAGACAATCTTTACATATCCACTCTTAGCTTGGGAATAATTACATGCTTGCTAACCAATGAATTATTTACATATAATAGTATGAAGACAATGAAGAAGTTGTTCTTTGGATGAACACCGTTGGCCCTTATCACAATCGTCAGGAAACGTATGCATACTTTTCTCTTCCATTCTGTGTCGGTACCAAAGATACAATTAGCCACTATCATGAAACTCTTGGTGAGGCACTCCAAGGTGTGGAGTTGGAATTCAGTGGTTTGGATATCGAATTTAAAGGTTAGAAATTGAAAAAACTGACTTAATATCAAATGAAGTTATTTACTGGTTGTCTTATATATCTTATTATTTTATTATAGCGGACATCTCCAATACCCCGTACTGTGAAATAGTTCTAACAGAAGAAAAACAAAAGGCATTTATATACGCCGTTAAAAATCATTATTGGTATCAGATGTACATCGATGATCTTCCTGTATGGGGTAAGTTTTGGTATATATGTTGATTAAAAGGTCGTTAACAAATCCTTCCCCGAATGACACCTTTACACATTTAGAAATACATACTAGAATTGTGGATTAATCTGAAATCCATCAGTTGTTTTTAAATCATCGTTATTATTCCCTCCTGATTTGACGAATCGCCTATGAAAATATTGTATTCAAGGTTAAGTATTAAGTTCCCATTTGATAGTTTTGCGAATAAACTATCTATGCCTGTGTAATCCTCGAAGACAACTTTGGAAGTTCTTACAAATATCATTTTAAACTTCCACTTGAAAACCGTCCGAAACTCCAATACCGTTTGATCAATTTCTAATTAAAACTTTTCCAAAAGGATCCGTCAATTATACACTTCAGAGCAAAAATGAAGAGAGATAGCATTTAGCATTAGTAAAAACTTGGCTGGACATTCCATTAGTAATTAATTAATAATGCTGAATTTTGATAGTTAAAATATTAAAGTGTGTAAAAAAATTAAACGAATGATACAATACAATTAAATTTCTTCCTCATCGACGGCTATCCTACTGGTGTTGTTTTAATTCTTCTTGATGGAAGTGTGACTAAACATAGCAGTCTAAGTTCTAATCCTTGTACAAGTAATTGGTTTTATGTTATGCCAAGGTCTCCATATTGCCATATTTTCACCTGCTGCCCTTTGTATCCACATTTATCCTCAATCATTTCCTTTCTCATCCATCCAATTACTTATTTTCCCAACCACTTGTTCTCTCTTGACTTATCCATCATCCAAAATTTCTTTCTCATTGTATTGATGTCTCTGTAGTGTATGGAATAATGCACCACTCAATGAATTTCATAAGTATCTTCCTTTGTTAATGTGCGAATGTAATCTTCTTGTTAAAACGACCTTCTATGATGTGTTAATTATACTGCTAATTTTTCATTATGCAGCTTTAGTGTGTCATTCTAGTTCTACCTATGTATTTTATACCTTTATTTTTTCACCAAGTCATTGTATCATCAATTAAGATTATCTTATTATATAGTATGTATAGTATTGGGAATTAAGGGAAGAATAGTGATTCATGTGAAAGCAATTTTATATGCTTGTATATCATAAATATCATTATCACTATCATCAAAAACCTTGTAAGTACACTTATTAATGCCTCATATGATTAGGATCAGAAGAGCTATAATCATTTGCCTAAAAAATGTAGGAAACCAGTATATCTTTAGACTCAAACCTGAGTTGAATTTGCCAAAATTTGAAGACTTGGCAACCTATGAGTCAATGTTGATCATATTACTCCACTAATAACTGAGTTCTCCAAGGCTTGCAGAACATGTTGGGAAATACTTGGGTGATATTTTTGATAGCCAACAACACATCACAATGGAAACAATTTGATACAAGGTTGTTCAACTTGCCTGTGGGCCACAGTTAGTTTGATTTCTGAAACTTATTTTGGTTTATACATACATGTAATTTATTCAGTTTCCTTTATCCATGCCATTTAAAAATATTCCTGTCAACCTAAGTTTTACTCTTCTTGGGTAAACTTAGCTTCTAAATCTGTTTAATTTTTAATGTATGTATAACAAGTAATCTTGTCCATTAAATTTTGTCAATTAAAGTGTTAAGAGTGCTTACTATATTTATTCTGGTATAAGTTGATTTTCTCTGTAAGTCAACCCCAAAGTTTTTGCTTATAATGTCTAATTTTAACATATATGTATAATAAAACTTTAGGTTTTTCTGCTATTACTGGGTACTCTTTAGGTTTTTACAATGGATTGATATAATTTTAATCAGTATATATTATCTAAATGTTGTTAACTTTTAACTTTGACTAGTGTACAAATAGTAATTAGTTAAGGAGCATCAATTACTTGATTGATTGTTGAGGGAGATACATTATGTCCTCTGGATGTCTTAGCAGAAAATTTAGGAGATTTGATTGAGCGAAGTAATTAACATTTTGAGTATATTTGAGGGTGGGAAGTTGCAAAATGAGAAAATTTGGTTTTTCTGTTATTTGAAAGTTTGATGCTTTCATTGATCTGGGCATCGCTCAAGCTCTGGAGCAGCCCTCAAACAGCTTAAAGATTATCTTGAATCTTTATTTCACTAACATCCACGTACAATTCCTTTACCTATAAGATATTAACCCTCGAGCGCCAACGGTTGCGTACACGCAACGGCGCGCCGGTTGAGTGTATGCAACCGTGGGCCCCTCGAGGGTTAATTGAGTTTGGCTTGCCAGAGTCCACCTTTCATGATATCTTAATAGACAAGGATTCCATTAAGTCGCAGTGCTTTAAGGGATATTGATGTTGTTAGAGGAACTAAGCTTCTGAATTTTCTAATAATGAAAAGGGTCTAATGGAATAGATTTAAAAAAATCTTAATACTTATGAATTAGGCATAAACTAATGGAATACTCTATAAGTGAGAAAAACTGTACCTAAACCTTTGTGGGTTAGATACCTCTAAGATCTAGAAAAAATTGCTCGTCCCTTGATATTTCCCTTGTCCAGAATCAAAAATATAAGCCAAAATTATGAAAATATTTTTACAAACTTCAAATATTTGGAAGTAGTCCAAATTCTATCTTTTAATAGTAACAACTTGCATAACATTCATCTTCTCAATTTCTGTAGAATATTGAACCAAAACTTTTGCTAAAATTAAGCGCGACTGATTTTCATTGAAACTCTGTTATAAGGGATACTTATCTACCTATACATGTTAGATACAATATTTGTACTCAGTAACCTCAAATATGACAAGTGATGTTCTTTAGTATTACTGGAAAATGTTTAAACAATAGCAATATGCAATATTTAGATCTTTGTATGTGATTCTGGGTTCCCTCCTATAACTATTGTAGTTTTAGTGACGACATTTTTAAACATTGTCTCAACAACTACAATTGTTGCAATGGAATTGCTGTGGAAGTCTACCAAGGAACAAGAAAATGTTTAGTTTAGGACATTTTCATTTACTTAATTTGCATTGTCCTGTTGTTAATCAGATATCATTAAAATTTTGCCATTATTATTACGATGCATTTTATTAATATTGTCTCATTAAATCTGCACTGTGCCCATCCTTTTATTATCTCAGAGATACAATCTCACTGTTGTTAATTTTTATTAGTATACTTGTCTCCTTGCTTCTGTGAATTTCTTTTGTTCCCTTATCTTTTATCTCAATTTTTATCCCTCCGTGCCTTTATTTCTTTGGGAAATTCTCTATGACTTCCTGCAATCCATATTTTTACAAATTCTGTAAAAGAGGAGTTAGTTTTTTGGAATGTAAAGTGAATAATATGCTCTCTGCATTGCTATGATAATAAAGTTGAATTTTAGACTCGCAAAACTTATCTTAACATCACACTACAACTTATGAACACAACAACACATTCACCAAACAGAATCTTTGGCACCTTATTGTTGCTCGACTAATTTGTTATCCCTGTGACACCGAGACTGATGAGTGTTTTCGTATAAACCAAAATTACTCTACAGTAAACATTACCACTCTTGAAATAGTTTTAACTTACTGCTGTTTACAGTAATGATTATAGAAAAATACAGTAGAACGACAACTATTCTAATCACTTGGGACCATACCCCATTCGGATAATCTCAAAAGTTTGGATAATCAAATTTGGATAATTAATTAACTTCTGTATGTACACTCCTGGCCAAAATTAACGCAGCACCTCCCTAGCGATCCTTACGGCCGGTGCTGCGTTAATTTTGGCCAGGACTGTACATTGAAAACAGGAGAAAAAAACTACACATATAGTATAAAAAGAGCTATATATTAATTAATTTAAAAAATGGTATCACTGTGGCATGTCTATTTGGTTTCTACCGTTATGCTTGCCACGTCATCAAATTTAGAACTACTCAAGAGATTGTGTCCTAAAGCGATATGGATAATCAGCGATTCGGATAGTCAGAGCTTGGATAATTGGAGTTCTACTGTACTAATATTTGCTGTAGCCATAAGGAAATATTAAAATTATAATCCTATGCTTGTGCTTGTTGCAGGAATTGTTGGGGAAGTGGAAGAAAATGGAGGAGTTTACAATTATTATATTTGGACTCACAAAAAATTTGACATAGGTTACAATGGGAAACAGATAGTTGATGTAAATTTGACTTCAGAAAATAAGGTGAAGCTGACGTTGGAGGCAAAAATACCTTTTACCTATGAGGTCAACTGGAAGAAATCAAATATAAAATTTGAGGATAGATTTGATAAATATTTGGATCCCAATTTTTTCCAACACAGGGTAAGTGAAATACCTATCTTCAAGTGATTGGTCATTAAGTCATAAACATTGGAGATACCTAAGAATGTAATAGTTGTTTCATGTTATGATTTTTGGTATACCTGGGAAATTAAATAAAATTGTTTTGAAATATGCACCTATTTCACCTCTCCAATTATTGCATTTATCTTGCCTTTCTGATTTTTGTATCGCAGTCGCCCATTTAATTGCTTGTGAAACATCTTTGATCAATTCAAATTAGATTTATTCCAACATAGAATGGAAGAAGGATAGAATAATGTTATTTTGGTGTAATTAGACCACTAGTATTCAGGACATGAATGTAGCTAAAGCATAGTGTGTGAGTTGATATTTATGAGCGAATCTTTGTATTTCCTTGATTTAATAATAATGATAACTGATAATTTCTTGTCAACTATCCAAAAACTTCATTTAGTTTTTATCCATTTGTTTTCAGTTTTTATTATTGCAAGTTGTTTTCATATTTTTTGTGGGTTGTGCTTTTTTAGAATCATGACATTAATCTTCATAATGTGACTTTTGCAGATTCATTGGTTCAGCATTTTCAACAGCTTTATGATGGTAATATTTTTGGTGGGGCTGGTGTCTATGATACTCATGAGAACATTAAGGAAAGACTATGCCCGGTACAGCAAGGATGAAGAGCTTGACGACATGGTAAATATGGCTTATCTTTTTAGCATTCTCATGACATCTCCTTGACATCATAAACTCATAAAAGAGGTTAAGATTAGCTGCTCTGCAAACATGAGGTTGGCACCCATCAGCGCGATGTTTTGAGATTTAATTTAATGGGTTGCTCCATGCTAAATCAAGCAAGAAAATAATAAGACGATGTTGTATAAAATGTAGTCTTTCTATACATTTCAATTATGAAAACGTCAATGGTGCTCTCTCAATTAAATGTCAGTTTATCAATAACTTGAAACATATAGTTCATTGTATTTACTCCTTTTAAAACCCTAAAAGAGAGTTTAACTTACAGTTTTAACTTAAGTTACAGGACTTGAATACTAAGACAAAGTTTTCCTATATGTGTATTAAAAGTTTAGATTACATTGAAACTAAAAACAATCCAATTCATAAGCCGAAAAAGATTAATTGCAAAATCTTTCGCTATCTAATTATTAAAAAGTATATAAGTGAAAATTAGATAAAATTCTTATTATACATAACACCGGGATCCAATCTTTACACTGGTCACATTTATAGAAAGCAATAAATGTTGCATTATAGAGGAAACCTAATATAGAGCATACAAAATTAAACTTTGCTTAGTCATTGTTAGAAAAAAGTAAAGCTACAGGTGTTCCCGCTAGGTGGTTTCCTATTTTATTTTTGGGAAATATGTTGTTACAAATATAAATAGATACTTAAAAATTAGCCATTGCATTGAAATGGTAAATGATGGAGTCTTAAAAAATTCTCTGGTTTCAACAGCTCTTGTATGCATATAATTTATTGATCAGTTACTATGTATATCATGGAATACTCTGCAAGGAAAGGGCATGTAAGGAATTATATTATTTGGTGGTAAGTTATTGCTTCATTATGCTCATGCAGTTATTTTTTTTCTGTTAAATTTTTAGGAACGTGACTTGGGAGATGAATATGGATGGAAACAGGTTCACGGAGATGTATTTCGACCTGCATCTCATTCGATGCTCTTCTCTGCTCTGATTGGTGCTGGATATCAGATTACTGTGGTCACCCTTAGTGTGATTGTGTTTGCTATTCTCGGAGAACTGTATACAGAGTGAGTATTTTCCCATTTATCAGCAGATTTATGTTTTATACTTCTCATAAATCTGATAATGATAAATAGAATTGAACATTTCAATTAGATGTTGAAGGCAAAATTTTTGTTTTTAATACTGTTTAATATATTCATAGCCAGTCGGTTCTCTGCATTTACTTCCAAAAGTAAGGATGTGAGCAATAGATTGCTTTATAGTCTGTGATTGGATGATCTAAACTTAAAGAGAGAGTTACTGTTTGCTTGAGAGTATTTGGGACAATTCTAAGAATTTTTTGCACTTATAGTGATCAGGAAAAAATATTTAACTGACCTATACAGATGTCTATAGAATTTTCAGGAATTGCTGCATATTACATTGGTAGGTTGTTAACTTTATCTATGCTATTATTATTTTCTATAAATATAATGGCTAGAAGAGCTTCTCACCTCAATCTGATATTTTGATATGGTAATTGTAACAGTCGTGCATCTATTTTCAGCATTTATGGCCCATCATAAACATTTTATATTGATTAATTTGCATGTTTCCATTATGGGTATGCAACCACACTCCAAATATTAGAAAAGGAATATTTCCTCACATACATGTAAAAAATAGCACGTAGATAGTTCTCCGGAACCTCTTATCTTTAGACTTATCCGGATAAATTATATTTAATATAATTTTATCAATATTTTGCTATGGCCCCTTAGTACATGCAACCCTCTGCACATTTTCTATTACGAAGAACTTAAGGGAGTGTGGACTTCTGATGACATAAAATGAGTCACCGTGTAGTTAGTTTGGGGTTAAAATTCTCAACGTGACTGCACTCCACCTCTTATCCATTCCAGCTCCATTTTTAGTTGTCTTCGTCTCTGTTGTCGCATTTTTATTTCTGTTGGTGGATCTCTTTGATTGGTACTGTGATGGTCCCAAAATTATCCCTCCCTTCTCCCTCTCTGGGAACTGCCATCATTAAAAGATAAAAAAGGAAACTCTTAACATGAGTTTCGGCCAAATAGCTTTCCGCAGGCCTTTGTTTGCCCCCAAGGGCCTATGAGGTCCCTGAGATTTCCCTACCAGTAATGCCTTAGCCAAAAGGGCCTAATAAAAAATGATTAATAATACGGGTATCCTCAATTCTCCCTTTTCAGGAGGTTTATTCTCCAGCAAACAGACAATGATAGAGTGACTCAACACACAAATCAAGAAAGAAAAAATGATTTTAACAGAGAAGTATTAGTTGGAGACAAACTGAGACTTCCGTCGTCTTCTCGTGCTCTGTCCACTTAATTTCTTCCAGCGGAAGAAAGCTGAGGGAGGGTGAAGCGCCAGGCACCACTGACTCCACATCCCGACTGCCAATGCTTGATAGAGGCCGGTGCCTGTCTGCCGATTTCTTTTTTGTTTTCGGTGGGGCAATTCGCACTTCTTTTTTTCTTCCGAAACTGCAACTTAAGCACACTCCCCACTTAACACTGAATATTACTCATAATTCATATAACTTCCTTACTGACTATCGCACTCTCACAACATTCACTATATTCAACATAATAAAAAAAACAATAACATGAAAAGAGAAACCACCAACTGATGTAAATAATCATAAAAAACAATTTAGAAAAATACAAAATATATATAAAAAAAATCTTTCACTACCAAAAAAAATCATTGAGGCAAAACAAATACCGCCATAGTACTAACTATTAACTCAATACTTTGAGGCTTGACTGAGTGGAAGTTCTTTCCATGATGAAATTAATTTACTTTTACTAGTAAAATAAAATACTAGAAACTGATACACATCCACAAGTTAAAAACACTAAATACGACAACTGGTTTCAGCTCATTCAGTCATCATCAGGTGCGGAGTTAGGAAAAAACAAAGCTATGTATATGAGTTAATGAAGGGGAAGAGAAAGGCAGGAAGGGGTAGGTATTGGAGATGGGGTGTAGAAGTGTGAGGGAGGGTGCATAAGAGACGGGGAGAATAGTTTGTTGGAAGGTACTTGTTTGTAACTGTTTTTCCAGAAAAGTGGTGAGTCAGTCTCCGTCGCATCTCGTAAAACTTCATCTTATATCATTTGTCAGTTAAGGCAGCTTCTCGGGTAGAGGAAGATCCCAGGTTCAGCTCCCAGCCCTGTCACAGTTTTTTCAAGTCCTTTTTTCCATGGGATTTTTGAAATTTTTGTTTTGTGTCATATTAGGCTTGATATTTTTGTTCACTGAGCATTTCTGTACAAATGACAAGCAAGGTGTTTGTAGAAATAATGGAATTCCATATAAAAATATGCAATTCTCTGAAAAAGGAGTGAATGGTGCCTGATGACGCTTTTATCCTTGGAATGCATTTCAGGCGGGGTTCTCTCCTCAGCACAGCTATATTTGTGTATGCAGCCACTTCTCCCATCAATGGCTATTTTGGAGGCAGCCTGTACGCTCGAATGGGTGGGAAGATATGGATTCGTCAGATGCTTCTCTCTGCATTCATGCTACCCGCTCTTGTGTGCGGAACTGCTTTTTTCATCAATTTCATTGCAATTTACTACCATGCATCTCGGGCCATTCCATTTGGAACAATGGTGGGTATCCCTAGATATACCTTTCATTTAAAGAATATTTGACTACTTTCCATAACTCTTTCTGTCATATTAATTTCAGCTCTTTTAAAGACTTAAAATTTGAAAATCATTAGTATTACCATTTAAGTGTTTCTGGTAAGAGTTTGTGATGATGAAGTTAGATTTTTAGAGGTGATATAAAGTAAATATGTACAAATTAGTTCTTTGTTATATTAAATTTTACAGTGATTTCAGTAATCTTGTGTTCATTTACAATGTAATTATTTAAAAAAATTCCTAACAAATCAGTTGTGAAGCTTGTTTTCAGTTCACTAATATTTAAAACACATTCATTATGCAATCAAACCAAACCTGACGTAATTCGTTCCTTAAATGTTCTTTAATTTTGCATATTCTGTCACCTGAAGAAATATATCGAAATATTTATAGTAAATAGTCTCACTGTTTAAATATTGGAAAATAAAAAAAATTTCCCTTTTTCTTCCAAAGTCTTTGACCCTTCTTAAAAAAACAATTGCCGTAAAACATTTTTATTTTCGAGGAAATGAAGTGTTGTCTTATCTCAGTCAAAATGCTATCTTCCTAATAATGTAGTTTGATACTGTGAAAGTTATCATAAGAGGGTTTTACTGTATTTCCATATTATATCTGCTAAAAGAAAGTCTTTTTTTGATATCAGGTTGCTGTCACCTGCATTTGCCTCTTCGTCATACTTCCTCTGACGTTAGTGGGAACAGTCCTTGGAAGGAATTTGGCTGGGCAGCCTGATTTCCCATGCAGAGTGAATGCAGTGCCTCGACCTATCCCAGAAAAGAAGTGGTTTATGGAGCCAGCTGTTATAGTTGTCCTCGGAGGTGTTTTGCCTTTCGGTTCAATCTTCATTGAAATGTATGTTACCTTTCAAATAGAATTGAGTTTTGAAATTCGTATTATTTTACAGAAAGAAATTCATTTGAAAACCAAAACATTATTTTTGATGAAATATTTACGGAAATTGTGAAGCCAAACTTTTAGTAATTATTATTATCCCACTGTATTTGCTTCATCTATCTTGATATTTTCAAAACCTTTTCCACTTAAAAGCTGTCTTTCCCATTTCCTTCTCATTGAAAGTAGTTAAAATAAAACAATGCATTAAAAGAAAAAATGAAACTGACACGCGTACCTTTGCACTGTAAGGATCTTCACTCTATGGTGGCCAGTAAGTGGCCAGGATGGCTTTGCCTCGTTGTGTATGAACCCCTAATTTCGTCCGAGGACTAGTTGGCTTGGACGAGTTGGTCGAGGGCCAAATGCTCGTGTGTGGGGAAATACAGAAATTAACCAAGGAATGATTTTGAAAAATAATACATACATCCGTACAGTAATCCAAGAGCTGCACATACAACAAAATATTTATTCGATCCTCATTTTTGCTAAAACTCTCCCGAACACTCCCTTAAGTTATTTTGGTTAATGGTAGTTATCTGGGGGTTATACCGTTGCTTCTTTCAGGTAGAAAATTTGCAGGTCGCCGTCCTATTCTGGACCCTTAGCTCGCCTTCGTAGCTTGGGAGTGCCCGGCTGCCACAGCAGGGGGGACCATAAAAAAAATGACCGCGTGGAATATGTTTTAAAAAGTTTCAAATGAGCAACGATTTATTATATTTGTCGTCTCACTCGTCCTAAGAGATATACAAGGGTCTTTTGATCGACGTTCTACGATGAAAATTAAGATTTTTCGTGATTTTGCAAGAAATTACCTGTTTACACACGGCAACGTTGCCGTTGGGTCGGGTATAGGGGGGAGAGATTTCTAGCAAAAATCTAGAAATCCTCCCCCCAACCCAACCCCCGTTGAGATATTTAAAACACCCGCCTATCTTACTGAGCAACATTGCCATGTGTCAACGGGTAATTTCTTGCAAAATCACAAAAAATCTTAATTTTCATCGTAGAACATCGATCAAAAGATGCTTGTATATCTCTTAGGACGAGTGAGACGACGAAGATAATTAATTGTTGCTCACTTGAATCGTTTATCCCTTTAAAATCGTATTTCATGTGGTCAGTTTTTTTATGGTTCACCCTGCTGTGGCGGCCGGGTGCTCCCGAGCTACGAAGGCAAGCTAAGGGTTCCGGAATAGGTCGGCAACCCTCAAAATTTCTACCTGAAAAAAAGGAACAGTATAACCCCCAGATAACTACCATTATCCGTTATTTTTTCCTTCCTTCGACTGATAAATAATTCATTTCTTGGTTTATTATTTCTGTAGTTTAAATTTCAACTTTTTTAGGATGGGATAACTTATAAGCTCCTGTTTTCATTTATAGTATTGGTTGTTGAGAGGGATGTTTATAGTCATGTAACGTTACAGAACTGTTATAGGATATATTCATTTACATACCTTTTGAAATAGCACGTCAAGGCATTAAATTAATTCATTTGCTATCACTTTTGTGATGATCCATTAAAGCTAGTTTCAACCGAAAATGTAGTTGCTGTGGCTTAAGTTTTCTTTCTTGTCTTTGAAACCTCTTCATTTCTGTCACCTAACATTGCAGCTAAGAATGATGTTAATTTTTCCTTTTGAATCTTTCAAGCCGTCACTTGATGGAACTCCATCAAGGAATGGAAAACAAAATAGCTGTTAATTTTCACTTAACAAATGTATTAGTGCAGCTAGATTAATTGCATCATTGCACTCTAAAAGCAAAAAGAATTTATCATTTCATTATGATTTCGTCTTATTTAAAACTAGTCTCAAATTTATTTCTATAATGAATGTGTAAACTGTATAAAATACCTAGCTATAAAATACTTTTATTCATTTCAGGTATTTCATATTCACATCTTTCTGGGCATATAAAATCTACTACGTCTATGGCTTCATGCTGCTAGTTTTTATCATTTTGATGATAGTTACTGTCTGCGTGACTATAGTATGCACCTACTTTCTGTTAAATGCAGAAGACTATAGATGGTAAGCAATAAAGTTATCCTTCCATTATTGAAGTTTATTTCTAATACTGTGAATAAGTTGTTTAATTTTCCTCATCTCTCTCTTTTTAGGCAATGGACGAGTTTCCTAGCTGCAGCTTCAACTTCAGGATATGTGTACTTGTATTCATTTTATTACTTCTTTTTTAAAACCAAGTAAGTATAATAATTTAGGTCAATCTAATTGTAATTATTTCATATGTTTATAAGTTTTAAGTTTAGTAACATACATTATTTTCATCTCTTTTTAATTTCCAGGTCTTTTAAACATTTCAAATACGCATTTTCCTTTCAAATAACTTCACTTATTTTGTCTAAATTGATTTTTTCTCTTTTCAGGATGTATGGTCTATTCCAAACAGCTTTCTACTTTGGCTACATGGCCTTATTCAGTATTGCTTTGGGTATTCTGTGTGGCACAGTTGGCTATATAGGCACATGTGTTTTCGTGCGAAAGATTTATTCCACAGTGAAGATTGATTAACTCGTTCAAACCAACTGTTGAGAGAAAAATACTAAGTGTGGAGCGTTTGGTGCTCTCGTGATTAATAGGCTTGGGACTGTTGCATCTAGCGAGATGTTAAGGGGCTCAGTTTCAGCTCTGCAGTTATGGTGACGATTGTTTGTACCCTATCTCCGCACTGCCGATAGAGTCTGAACTATTCGGTCCTCGCCTCCCCTCCTTGCTTTGTTGATCAGAGGTGCCATTTTTTTATGAGAATACGTGAGTTGGGAGTGGTTGGGAGAGAACATCCCTTCTGATTGGTTGTAGAGAGGTGATTTGTTTGGTCATTGCGTGAAAAGTGGACATTTCGTGCAATGTCAATTTATCCAGTTAAACATTTTATTGCCGAACTGTATGTAAATACATATTTGAGCTGTCTGAGGAATTTTGAGGGATTTTGCACAAAATTACAATGCGAGTAATGATGCACTTCCACAGTACGTAGAAATTTACTGGAATATGCTTTGGGGATTTCACAAGTGGGTATAATTTATGTTAGTTGAAAAAGTCAAACTTTCATAACCTTATTGTTTCTGCACTACCAATGGATTTGTTGCAAAAAAATTTGTTTTTAGCTCGTTCCAATTATCATATTTTATCATTTACAGGCATTTCATAGGATAAAATCCCATGAAATACCTTCGGATAAGTTGTTGTTGAACGAAATGTCAATGGGTGAAATGTCTGTGAAATGTTGAGTGATCAGTTGTAGAGATTTAGTGTGTGAGGATAAAAATGCAGCCGATACGATGTTCTTTAGTTGACCATCCTATGTATTTAAAGGAAATCATGTGATCATTTGTAAATAAGATGAGCTCTTTATTATTACTAATTAATATTGATTTTCATGTGGCATCGTTTAGTGGGTATATAAAGAGGGAACAGGCAAAGACTTTTGATCGCCTGCCTGAACTTGCATACGCTGCATTTGTATATCAACTTGTCTTTATCCACCTCTCCTGGGGAAACTGTCTTTCCTTAGTATTGTTAACTATGAAGAAAGAGTTAACCCCACAAAGGGATTGTCGTTTTAAGAGGATATCTTTCTCTTGCCATTTGATGAAGGAAAACCTGATCCTATTGCCCGATTTATAAGTAACAAGATTATGGCTTTGTATAAAATCTCACTTTTTGTTATCATCCACTTTGCTGAAATGATGTCGACCCGTTAGTGCCTGTGAAGAAAATTCAGGCACATTTCCTTACCAATGACTTATGGATATTTTGTTGTAAAGCCTTTTTAATTTCCTGAATGTGTGGGTGGTAATTTTTGTGTACACTATGTGTGACTTAATTCATTTTTAAGGCTACATTCAGTCCTGTGAAAAATTAAAGGTTCACGGCTAAAAAAAGGAATAAATAGTTTTAAAAACATAGTTAATTCACCACCAGTTGTTTCTGTTAGTGGGTTCAGTTTTTCGCGGGACCTTTCTTCAAATTTCATTCCAATCTGTAAATAATGTGATAACCATGTGAAGTGTTTGTGATTTTTGCTGTGAAGTATAGAAGCCAGGATTATCTTGCACCTTATTTCAGATTATTTTCAAATTTTGACTTTTTCTATGGAAATTCAACTGGAAAAGGATTCCCTTCTGATCAATTAGCTGTCCTGATCATCGTAATGTTACCTTATGAATGTGTGCTGGTGTAGAAAGAAAGTTGTTTTTCTGATAGTAAGACTAATTATAAATTATGGATTGAGTTTCAACATTAACTGAATTGCTCGTAAATGGTGCAAGGTGTGCTTGCAAACAGTTTCCATCACTTGAGATTGAAGGTTCTTCATTCCAATATTAGGTGACTATAAAATAAAAGAGATCTCATAGACTTTGGGAAATAAATCAGTCTTGTATGCATGTATAATTCTTATTTAAATAGATCATTCTTCGTTTCAAATAGAAAATTGTTCACTTGTGCTGTTAGAGCTTGGAACCGTTCCAGTTGAATAATGTATGGTCAAAGAATTGGTTGGTAAAACAAATTGCTTAAAATCCAACAGGAGTTATATCTTTTGAACTCAAAAGTTATTGATCTGATACATATTCAAATTATGAAATTAATCTCAAATAAGTTTTATAGATGTGATAACAAATAATAATTTGAATTGCTGTGAGGGTAAAATAAACTATTTGACTCATTATGCTAAGATAACTTTTATTTACCAAATTTTCAAGGGTTAGTAAATCTTTTCTTAAATATAATAGTTAGGAGAGTGAATGAATTTATTAGAAGTTCTGTTTTGAAACTCCCATTTAACAGTTTTATTTAGAAAGTTGTCTCTTCTCGTATAAGTATTTTCTTATGAAAATAGACATTTAATGCGCTGTCAGAAATTGTTTTTACTGTGTTTTCCAATTTTAATTTCTCCTCTTGTTCCTTTACTGACTTCTGGAAACTTCATGTGTTTGAAGGATTTCTAATAAGGTTATGATTAAAGGTTCCCTAAAATGTACTCCTCCATCTTTTTGCCTTTATGGTGCAGTTTTGCTTCTTAACCAAAGATTTGTCCTTACGCAGCAGAGATTAAGGCAGATATCCATGTCTAAAGATTTATGTTTATCATATTTGCCTAATTCTTTAGATGCTATGCTTGTATTATATAGCCCTCAATGTGTGGTTTTCATATTTCCTTTTGTTGCATAATAGTGGTGGTGTTCCTAAAAGGATTTTTGTTGCAATTAAGTTTTCCAAGTAAGATACATCAATTCATAATTAGAAGTAAAAATGAAATTACAAAGGAATCATTTTTTAACCTTCTTATTTCAATGGCTGTTTAATATTTTTCGGAGAATTTTCTAATTCCAGATAAAAAATCTTTCATGTTCCTTTGACACTAATGATTACTTTTCTTTATGTGGAATGGAATCTGATATAAAATTAAGGTTGTTATTTATCAAAATGAAAAGAAATTATTTTATTTACTTACTATATTAGATGGCATATTTTAATTTTATCCCAAAAGTTTCATTATTTCTAATTTTTAATTCAAAGTTATGTTTATCATTAGTCATGTCTGTTTTTCTTCAATTTCTCTCAGGAATATTTAAAAATGGCTTTGCAATAATGTTAATAGGAGTTATAAGGAAATCCATTTGAAGCTGTGTGGGAACATTCTCATAAATTCTTATTTTTTAAATTCATTACCTCTCATTGCCCTAAATGCTTTAGAATAAGTATTTTCTCTGCATTGTTACATTGACGGCTTAGACACAATAATGGAATTTTCATAGCTTTCTTGATGAAATATATTTATCTGTTGGTTGGAAGAATGGAAATGAGATGTTTCTGTGAAATGTGCTCATTTCCTCCTGTTTGTTTTCTTTGTGGGCTCAATTTTTTGTCTTGCACTAAACCTTGTCTTAAGTTCAATATTACTTTCCTCACAATGGTTGAGACTTTTTATAATATCAGTACTTTTTTGTTATTTTTTTTAGTCTGGTCACATTATACATGTAAGTGGGTATCACTCTGATCCGTCACTGTAAACTGTACACTTCAATAAATAAAGCAGGACTAGAATTATTATGCTACCATAGATTTTCCCTGGTTCTGAAACCTAATTTTTTCATGTAGTTAGTAATGTGAAATCGTTAATAAGTATTATGTATGTAAAAGGGCATACAAATTCCAAAAATCCAATTATTTGCAATTTTTAAATATCAATTTCAAAAACACTAACACTTGGGTGCTAGAAGTGGATAGAAAAGAACACTGGATTTAACATGTTGACTCACAGACCAAAATTTAGATTAAACATGTTACAATGATTATTTTTACTAGATCTCAATCTTTAATGGAATTTTACAAATACGAATTCCTCATGTCCTGAGGAACGCGTGTGAAATTTATATTCCAATCATATAATGTTAGAATCAATATCAACTTCAGAATTTCTTTTTGTAGCCAATTTAATTTTAGGTTGTCTAAAAGTGTCTCTGTCAATGCAGACTATTTCAAACTTTAGGGTTCCAAAGAGACTCATCGACACCATTATGGCAAGGATCAAATGTGTTCTCCATTGCAGTTAATGCATTTTTATATTTCTGTTACTCGTAGAAAAAAATGTTATCTGGTCTGCTTCTGGAAATCATTACCAACTTGTAAGATTTTTCCTTGTTTTATCTTTTAAATAGAATGCTTAAATGTGTACTAACATTTAATTACTACGTGAAATTCATTTTATGTTTATCATTCAAGTATATGTTCCATCAAAAAGAAAGAGTATGGGCAAACTGAGGAAGTATGTAGTAGTTAAGAAACACATCTCTGGTAGTTGTCCATGGAGAAGGTGGAAGAAAAGATTCTTGACAACTGAAAAGAATGAAGTATTTTCACTGACAATTACATGTTACACCATTTGCCTGAGGGAAGGGTCGAAATGGAGAAATAGAAAGGACCAAAAATCATTAACTAAGATTATTGGGTTTGAGGATTGAGGACTCCAATCCTCTGTAAGATTGCCATCAGTAATAACTATATTGACTACACCAGTGTTTCCCAACCTCTTTCAGCTGACGACCCACCTTTCCTTATTGGTCCATGGTGGAGTAAAGAAACCTTATTTGTATTGTATCCCTTCCTTATGTTTATATAATTTATCATCAATATATCTTTTCTGATGGTCGATAGTTCCGATAGTTTTAGAATCAAGTCGCAACCCATCTGTAACCCTTCTGCGACCCACCAGTTGGGAATCACTGGACTCATCATCATCATCATTGTGCTTCTGTCCGCGGACAGGTCTCAACGGAACTTGCTCCTCCAGGCATCTCTATCCTGTGCCTCTCTTTTTAGAACTTGATATTCTTTTCCTTGTTTTTAAATCAGTCAGCATTCAGAATTTTCTTCTTCCTCTTCCTCGTTTCCCCTTGATCTTTCCTTCAAAAATCGTCTTCTGCAGGCATTCTGCTCTCAGTATATGGCCTACCCATCTTGCTTTCCTTTTCCTTGTTTCCCAAAATTACTCGTTCTTCTCCAACCCTTCTCAGTACCTCTTCATTTTTTATCTTGTCTTTCCAACTTATTTTCTCCATTCTTCGCCATAGCCACATTTCAAAGCTCTAAATGTATTTTTCTTCTCTCCTTCTCAATGTCCATGTTTCAGATCCATATAACACAATACTCCAGATAAAACACTTAGCAAATCTTTTCCTTAGCTCCATCTTGATGTTCTTTGCTGTCGAAAGATCTTTTATCTTCTGGAACGTTGCCTTTCCCTGAGCTATTCTACTTCTTATTTCCTCTGTACAACTTCCATTAGATGTGATGGTGCTTCCCAAATATTTAAATTTCTCGACCTGCTCCAATTCCTTCCAATTCAACTTAATTGGTTCTGGGCCAGCCTTCGTTGATATCTTCATCACCTTCGACTTTTCAATGTTAACTTTCATTCCATATTCCTCTCCTTTTATACTGATTTTCTCTACCATTTCTTGCAGCATTTCTTCACTCTCTGCTATCACAGCCTGATCATCTGCATATTTAATGGTTTTCATACTTTCTCCTCCTACCACTATCCCTCCAAGGCTTCCTCTACCAGTTTGTCACCATATATATTATATAAAATTGGTGACAGGCAACATCCTTGTCTTACACCTCTGCCTATCGATGTCTGCTTCGTCTCATCTCCCCCTATCCTCACCACTACTCTTTGTCCTTTATAAAGTTGTTTTAATGCCCTCCTATCCTTCCAATCCACTCCAATTTCCTTTAGAATCACCATCAGTTTATCCCATTTCACCCTGTCAAATGCTTTCTCGTAATCAATAAAGCAGATGAACATCTCTCTGTCTACCTCCAGTACCCTTTCGCTCAGCATTCTCATGCACCCTATTGCATCCCTTGTTCCCTTTCCTCCTCGAAATCCAAACTACTGGACTACACCAACCAATATTAAAGACAATTGTAGAGAACCGATAGTATTCTATAAAAAAGCCATGAAATAGGAGTAGATGAAGCTGGGCAAAAAATTAAAGGCTACTTATAAGTCTTAAAGAATCTTTATTCATCTCTTTATCCGGAAGATGCTTGTGTATGCAGCTCAACCTTTGTGTTTATCACAGCAATGACCCAGTTGGCTACCTATGAAAATTTCATTAATGATTATCTATCTACCTAATGATTATATTAATAATCCTTTTGTCTTTCACCAGTCAATGGCCTATACACCATTTACTTTGTTCTCCTTTCTCTTTTGTCCCATCACTCACAAAGCCTTGTAGAAAATTCTTCTCATTAAAACAAATAGATCAGAGACGTATGAATTTACCTCTCCATTCTTTCAATGTCATCTTAGTTCACCCTTAACCAGCTTAAAGTACAAAAGTCTGCCTGCGTTGTGCTGTCACCTCACAGAATTAGTATGAATGTCGTGACAGTGGTCATGGGCCATCACCCTCATTGCCTTTTAGCCTAGCAGGGTATCTTGGATCCCCTGCATCGTGCTGCCACTGCGCGGGCAAAGTATAAAGCTTAGGTTGCTCATTTTGAAATGAGTAAGATTGGGTACAGAGAAATTTTCATCTTAATATTGTTCTGGAATTAAATAATGATTATCTAATCCATTCTTTATTTTCCTTCTTCCAAAAATCATACTGTTGAAATTCAATTCGTAGTCTTAATTGGCTGTCTACTTGGCGTTGAACTTACGAAAAAAACGGAGGTAAAGAGTAGTTTGTTTATGGCAGGCAGTCTACATCACGTATTATGATTAGTTTCCTGCTATGGCCCTCCGTTCTCATGGAAAATTCTGATTTTATAAATATTCGCAAGTACTTGATTATTTATATTAATGACTGGAAGTAGTAATGATGGTCTCCGATAATTTTTTAAAATCTCCAAGTAAATGCCTAATAAGTTGCGCAGTTTTATTATATTTTAAATCAGAATTTCGAATAAATATATTACCATCATAATCCAAGGGTTAAGCCAAATGATCAATTTTCAATGCGCATACAAAGATAAGTCTTTGTTATCGACGTTATTTGTAAAATATAATTAAAAATGCAAGGAGCGTTAGATGAATTATCTAAAGTAGGGAATAGAGTTAAACGTATGAGAGTTTTGTCTTGAAACAGAATTATTCGACTAAGAGGATGACATAACAAAAATTACTTGGTATATCGGGTATGTAAGATAAAAATAATTACCCTTACGTCAATATCTCAGAAGGAAATTAATATTTGAGATATCGTAAAGAGTGTTTGAGGCGACATTAACCTTTTCAAGAGTTCTAAATGCAGACTCCCCTTCCCAGCATATTTGTGAATTGGAATCGAAATTGCTCGTTACAATTAAATATCGTCAGTCTTTCAATGATACAATTCAATCAGACAAGGATAAACAGAAGTGAAAAATATCGACATGATTGGGACTCGAACCCTAGTCTCCCACCCAGATAATTAAATGAGTTTTGATTATCCTTGGGATATTTGTTGATTCACTTATATTTTGATAGTGCAATGCTTGCCATTTGGACGTTGATGATCGCACACCCACCTTGATCATTTTTAGAATTAGCAATTTTCGTTGGATTCTACGAAACCTTGCTTTCAAATTTGATTATGTTTTACTCTTCACATATACTGGATTTATCGAGACTAAATGGAATTTAAAAGTTAACTGGAGATGACTTCACAAGGAAATTGTCTTAAATCTCCCGCCCCTCGGAAATTTTGTGGATCCGCCCCTGCTGCCAGCTGATCGTACTTGGAAACCATTGGTAGAGAGGGTATAATTTTATGCGAATCGAGCTACTGACGTAGACCGGAGTGGGTGTTCCTCTCGTTTCTTTCGGAACAGCATCAAATTCGGTGCTTAAAGTAAGAATTTTAAATGCATTTCCCTGTGGAGTGACCATATTCCGCGAAGGCCATATTATTGATTTTCTCTCTCCTCCAAAAAGCCTCCAAAATACCACGACCCGAGTCCTTAGCTTCTTATCTACTCATAGATTGGTGGAGCGATAAGATTTTATCACCAAAAACTAGTGATTAGGAAATTACAACTATAAGTGCCACTATTTCTTTAAATTTCATTTTGTTCGACTCGAATATTTTATATGGCCGGAGAGGAAGCTGAATCTATCGTGAAGTCGTTGAAAGGAACCCCTTATAGATATTCGAAGGAAATACGACTCCGAAAATTGAATTTAGGGTTTCGTATCCTTACGAAAATGGAATCTGGGTGTGCTGATACGATGTATGACGCGCATGGCTTCATTTTCTTCCCCTCCCTTATATCGGGTCCCTGATCTCGTACTTGCCCCCTCCAAGATTTATCGACAAATCAAACGTGTCATTTTTAATTAACGGGCATGGCTTTTTAACGAGGTTTTACGAAAAGTGGAACACCAACCAGTTTCTATGGTTTATATAATTATGGAACTACTGAGCCTTTTCCTGTTGTGTCATATTTTGATGTAGAAAATGTTTTGAAGTACTCATATCTCACTTTTTAGCTATATGCTTAGTTAGTTTTATCATTTCGGCATATTTTCCTCTATGTTAGTGTAGGTATTGCTCTGCTTTTCTTTCTTGACATGTCTTCCTGCAACGTAAAAACAGTATAATTGCTGGTTTTAAGCAAATGGCTCGTAAATTTTAGTTTAGGGATTGTCTCGCATTTTGGTCCATCGTCCCTCGCCATTACACGTGCCACAATATGTCTCATATTTCGAATGCTGTCCTGTTTTTCAGCTTTACATTTATATCGTGGTCTGAGAAATGTCTATACTTAACGATTTAATTTTGAACGTAAACGAATAACTAGAAAATAATTTCCTCTGAAATATTTTCAACAACATTATCTGTTTACATAAAAGAAAATATAGCGACAAAATTTAGGCGGTTTTGCAATTATAAAATAAGGTTTCGAAAATAGCACAATAATCTTACCGCCTTTCTCTACAACGTGAATATAACTGTAACTGCATGCATGATCCTTATAATATATCACAAAATACAAACAAAGAATTTCGTATAAAATGAGCATAGCCATCTTTCTCAAAATTTGGTTAACTCTGACCCATTATGTTATTTTTGGCACAAGAAACAACGCAGTAGGCTGTTTTAGATTCTTGTCCACCGAGCAAATACAATAATACGTGACCCTCCATTAATGTGCGGTCCGCAGTTTTAGATTTGCTGCGATAAACATGTTCAAGAGGAAGGATTTTCAAAAATACGTTGAATATGTTTTAGAGGATTCATCTTAATTTGTAAATCTCATATCATCTGTGACACTCTTTTCTTCATATGCAATGCACTCTCATTACAGCGATGGCTTAAAATGTCGGCTCTTTATACAAAATTATTCCTTCATTCTAAAGCATTATCTATGTATTAATACGTGAAGAGAAAATTTTGGATCCCTTTTTAAGGATATTGCGCGAACGGAGGCGTTTGAGATTTGGCATAGTTAAAGTTTATATGGAGAAGGAATGCAGAAAGCTAAAATCTTTGTCCAGAGTATCCTTGGTTCGACTCTGGACGGTTCGAATCGTCTGAAATAAGAAATGCACGTAAAGTCCGTTTTCATAGATTGCAGACGTTTTTTCTTTTGCGGAATTAAATAAGAAATAATGGTCGTACGAAATAGAGATGGATATCAAAAGAAAGGAAATCGAACGAAGATTCTTATTTCGGTCGTATAATATGAATTCGTATATATATCGAATATCGTATTCGAGTCTAAATTACGAGATCTATGGGAAAAGGAACAAATATTTTGTGAAATTTCGCCGTAGTAAACAACCAGTCCCGCTGACGACCAAGGTGATTGTTGAATCCGATAAATTAATAGTCCCACAATAGTACACGGGGATTTTAAGTCCATACCGAATTAACGGTAGGAACTTTTTTCAGAGTTTATGAAGAGGAGGCAATTTACTTAGATGTCTGCATATGCAAACAACAATACATAAGTAGCAGGGACAAAATTACAGCCATTTTACAGTTCTTCCAAAAAGTATCTTAACAAAAACAAAATGCAATCGAAATGCAATATATCTTATACCTCTATTAAAATCACGTCTCAGTCTCATTTTCATTAGTGTTCATTTGATTCAATAATAACACGGGAAAATTAAAATTGGCTATGATCTGTCTAATAAAGTCCTTTATTATTATTATTATTATAGATAATTGAAACTACAAGCTGTCATTGCGTTTCTTTCATTTGTTACTTACGTTAAACTTTATATTTCATAGGTATCGAAGGGAATTAAGGCGAACAATACACCATAATAACGTGTTTGTACACGCACGCCTCTAACGTAATAGCAAAAATTCGAAAACAATTATAACTAATGATTATAGAGGTATACTCTTTGACAAAAGAATCTCAATAACATTCAAACTTAAACCTTTAATGAATGACGGTCGAATTTCGACCACTGGGCGATCACTAGTTTAATTTCATATGTATTTTATCTTTGTAGTTACATAATCATCATTTCGCACTTAAATGTAGTACTCTTTCATATCTTATCCTCGAAAATGAAATTCTCATCCCCCTTTAAAATGATAACTGGGTACGCTAGTGTGTAACTATAAACGAAGAAACAGCGTAAAGGTACTCCGGAGCATTAAATGTTAGCTTGGTGTAGATATGCAGATTGAATTGAGTCTTCCAATCACTCACATAACCACCATCGAAATTTAATTTAGATATATTTATTTAATATGATTTCAATTCTAATAAATGTCCATGGTCGATGGTATGCTTTCTATTAATTATTTTCGCAACGTACATTTTTCCGCTGATGTTTGAAATTTAAGAAATCTGAATTGCCTTCGCCGGGGATCTGGATGCTGTAAAGACGGCTCAGCGAAAGATAATCCGGCCTGAATGTTATTAGAGAGTTAATCCCTCGCTTTCCTTTTGTTGCGGAAGGTCGCGACCGAGGAAACGATCGTACTGCTTTAAATATTTAATTAGATAGTGGTCGTATTTTACATGGAATTTGATTCTGAATATTTTCCTCGGCTTTTGTGGAGAGTGAAAACAATGATATATAATCTCAATCTTCGATATTCCACATACTATCTATTTATTTTTTTTTCAACATATCTAAATTTTCAGGATATTGTATAGGCTTGAATTAATTTTGCTGATATAGAAATGATTTCAATTGCTGTTTCACCACAGATGTTCCAAAGATATTTTTCTAGCAAATGATGGTGAATCTGTAAAATAATGCGATTTTTCGTAAACAAAATCCGGAGACTTGCAATTTCGAGCAATAGTTTTGTAGATGAAGATGAAAATGAATTAGGGATGAAGAATGATTAAAAAATAAAAAAACGTGTTGTTTCATAACTTTTTTCATACCGAATGCAACTCCTGCATCGGGTTTTTAGAAGTCTATGACCTACTGTTCGGTTTTTGCGCAGTTATCATTGAAATGAGGTACAATTTATTATTTGTAACGATAAAGATTGATTAAAAATTGTTTGTTCAGACCCTCTAATAAAAGATGATACCTGTACGATAAATATTATAGCATAAAATTTTCGAGTCTGTGTATGATCATTTTTCTACCTTAAATCCGAGTCTCTAACAGTAAAATTCAAAGGTATAAGATATCTAGAACCGGGAACCTCTAAAGCAGAGCCAGTTTTCCTTCACTCCCCTCCAAATATAATACTCTAGTATGTAATCCGAAGGAAACAAAATAAAAATCGATATGAGTCGATCGACGTCACAAAAGCCTCTCGATTTCCCCAAAGAAGTTCGCTTTTCGACCAAAGAAATTTCTCTCCGAATCGGAATTCTTTTCATTTGTATTCATTCACCGTATTCCCTAACTGAGAGTAATGAAGCCGGAGAAAATTTGTTTATGAAATGGTGGGATCTGGAGGCATCATTATGGATGTCTTTGAAGAAGTGTGCTTCTTATCTATTTCATTTCTTGCTATTTCTTATTCGAACCAGTTTTTAATGAAGTTTGAATTAGTTTCCTACTGCTATATTTATAGGCACTAATTATATCTTGTGATTCGTCCGCAACTTGCGAACTACATTGTATGGACTTAGTCGAGTTGGAAATATGAAATTTTTCTTGATTTTCGGAAATCCAATTTGTTTTCCTATCTCTTTTCACTGCTCGGTTTTTCACAAGGGTTTCTCATTATTCTTTACCAAAGACTATGTCTATACCAACTTGCCTGCTAAATTACAACTCGTAAAAAGAAACGCAAGAGCATCACCGGAAGCAAGTTCATTAGTAAATCTCAAGATAGGTAAATGAAAATATTGTAGATGATTAAGTAGATGAGTGAATTTGGTTAATTACTTACATAATTGAATTTGGTGAATACTTGGTGAATAATTAACTAATCAAGTTCCAGAAATAAATCTTGAAACGTATAAAAACAAAAGTGAAAGAATGATTTTGAGAAGTACTACTTGAAGTTCAAGATGGAAACAGTAAAAAATATTATTTAATGTAAAATAGGAATACCGTTGATGAAATATATATCTTAACATGTTTGTTTGGGGAATTAGATATCAATTTTTAGATTATCAGGTAATGTTGCCAATGATATGAAAAACTATCACTTTGTTGTTCTGAAACAAAACGACCGGCGAAGTTTTGAGGCACTAAGAATGGATTCTGATATTTTTTATATTAGTCATTCCAAATAAAGATGCCTATTATTATTAAATAATTAATCGGTAAAATACGCCATTTCTCAGTAATTTCATCACTGAAAAGACTGTTTAAGAAAGTTTAAATTTATAGTTAAAATTTTGATCTTATTTTGTTTATAATCCCTCTGTCGGTAATAGCTGTAAACGACTGTCGCTGAATTGGATAATCGCTCAATTGTCGCGTCGCTTAGTTGTCAATCACTCAATTGGCAGACCACGAGTCAATTGGGTAGGTCGTCTGGAGGAAGAGCCCTATAGTCTAAAAGATGATTGATGTAAAGAATACAACTAGATCAATGAGGGAAAACGTCTCAGATAATAGATGAGTATCAAAATAAAAATATTAGGCTCTCGAGAGAGATTAAAATAGCCAGCAATGGTGAATACAGTACGACTGAAAATCATTCCCACCTCGAATGAAATCGAATTAATATTATGACTTATCACCCGATTTGATCAATACTTTCAGTTTTGCGGTTATAGCATTAAGGATGCGCGTAAAACCATGATAACTTGTCAAAAATTGAATTAATATGCTCTTTCATTTTACAGCCTTTCTGACCCCTTTAAAACAATCGTTATTGCCAAGCATTTATCAGGACCTCATCCTCAGGAGCATTAGAAAAAAAATTTCTTTCACTTTCTCTACACAAATCATAATTGTGCCCCCTCGACTGAATTTTTACTGCAGAGAAAAGTAAGAAGTCACACTAAATCCGGCGAATAGACAAAAGGCGGGAAAGTTATTATGACACTCATGGGTGAAAACCGTGTCTCAACTTGCAATGTGTGAGCGAGTGCATTGTTATAATCTAGCATCCAATACTTTTTCCTCCTCATAGCAGGCCTTGGGCGACAAACCTTCCCCATCAACAGAGTCAGAACGTCGCGTAAATGACTTCCATTAGCTGTTTGGCCGTGTGGCACGATGTTTATCCACAGTCCCTTTTTAAGGAAAATGGTGGTCTTCCTGATCGTCCGACGTCCCCAACACAATCACTCCCCTCTTTTAAAATGTTTTAAACCTTTGATTCTGCGTCGCCGAAAGCTTTCTCCAATATTCGGTGAGTTTCAGCTGTATTTTTGCACAACTTGATTCAAAATTAAACGCACACTCTCAGCTCTTTTGCACCTGCTATTTTTAATTTGCGCAGATTCGGTGACGGGCATGAAAGGACCGTTATGATTTCCATATAAAAATGATTACTATGATACTGCTTACCTTGCTGACTTCAAAAGGTAGACTTGCAATCTCCAGTTAGCAAAAGTATTTTTTAGTTTGTAAATACGAAAATAAGCTTGCAGGCAATACATTCTCGGAGCTTTTCTTCGATTAATGGCAATTATTTTTGTTTGTACCAAAAATAAATGTATAATTAAATTAATTTCTATTTTGCCATGGAATTCCTCTAGGAAAAACCTTAACTTAGTAACCGTGAAATTTTTCACGGGTAGCATCTTGTGTTAACGTTATTTGGCTAAGTCATTGAGGAGCTTACTGGTTAAGAGCAATGGGCAAAAATACGTTGCTAAATTAGCTATGTTGGCTTTCTTATCGTTGAATTCCGCCGAAGATGTGACTCATAGTCGCGGAGCATTCTTAAACGTGCCTGTTAGTGAACTTATACCGACCACCTCAAGCCTCTATCTTAGATTGATTCGTTTTGCATCATTCGCATTTTATAATTTTGCATGAATTGCGTCTCTAAGGGGACCATGGATAAGGCTGAATGCGTCGCTCAGCATTAGACCGCTACGAAAGACGTATCTTTGTTTCAAAATATTAGTTGGCTCAGTTCCGATTTCGATCATACCGTCCCTTCGTAAGGGGCAAAATAATATTTTTACGCTTTTAATGCCTTGTGTACTGAAGTTTTTCTTAGCATTAAAAAATTAAAATTAGATTTTGTGATATTATGAGATCATTGTTGGTTTAAGGATAAAAAAACACGCCGACACCTCACCAAACTTGGAAATTTTATTACTGTTGACATACATTTATCTCTTTAGATAATTTTTGGCTTGATACTAGTCATTATCAAAGTAATCGAACATATCAAGACATAAGTAAGGAGATGGTTGCAAATTTCTCAACTATTGAGGTCAAATTTACGCCTTCGTGCCCCAGATTATAAAAACAGCGTCTGTATTTAAGTAATAAAAAAATCCTTCAACAACTATTCAAGTACAACATCTACATAATTATCCTGCAAGCCACCTTTCGGCGTACGGCAGGTGTATGCAACATTACTCTACTTCCCGTTATCGATTACTTTCGCTGTTCGCAGAAAAAATGAATTTTCTGAAGCTATTCGTTCGCTATTTAATAAATATCTATTTCCTTTATCTCCTTCGGACGGTCTGCGTAACTGGAGAACGCATAATGTCGGTGACATCCTCTGAGAACGTATGTACTCCCTCTGAATTTACCAAGTAAGTTTACTTTTTAGATTTCACTTTCGTTGAGCCTTTATCTAAGTCTAGCTCTACCAATAGAAATGGGCAAGATAATTTGTTTTAGATTTTTTGGGATACGGTGAGTCAGTCAGTATTTATAATCTAAGTAATTGGGGCTATGATGGGCGTCGTGGTATGTCACTGCTAATAAATAGTATGATCTCTTGAAAAGATTTCTGCAAATAATAGCCTCCTGATCATAATGTATCAACGCCTTGGGGGATAAAGGAGGGATCGAGTTAAGGGTGCTATTTAATACGAGAGCTTAACGGCTTAAAGTGAAGGTAATGTGGCAATCACACTTCCACCGCCTGTTAATACCCTAACTTTTTCCTCAGCTATTCAGGCTGAGTCGACATGTGCTTCCGTACTGCCGAAAAATGCTCACAGATGAACTGCAGCAGGTGAATAAAGAACCCCTGATGTGTATGTGGCAGGCGTGGCATTAACTGCGCCCCTCAGGTCTAGGAAAATATAATTCGCTTAAATGAATGACTTCTTTTTCATGCCATCTATTCAAAACTTCGAAACGTAGATAGCAGACAACTGTACTCCAAAAAGGCAATTTTCTGTCAGGGAAAAGTATATTGTTCTCACAAACCCATTATTACTACGAAGTAACCGATCACAACTAGTTTCTCTGAAAGAATACTGAAAACGAGGAAACCCTTGCATGCAGTCTTTATACATCAGTTAAAACTCTCTCAATTTGGATTCAGCCGAAAGAAGGGAAGATCCTATTATCTTATAGATGACCTGCAGTTCTCCCGCCCTGTCATTTAAATATATTCAGCGACCTTACATAAATTTCATCTTATTTGTCCATAAAAAGCAAGAAGAGTATTGGACACTGAACATCAGTAAAAAGAGATTTATTTTATTCATATTCAGAAAGTCGTCCACTGGATAGTTAAAGCTGAGGAGGAATCAGAGCTAAGGGACAATACATCGTTGAATTTGGTTTTGCAGTTGAAACTTTTGAGGTTCCTCTGGTATTATTGTTACTATTATTACATTCCTTTGCAGATAAAAAATGAAACACCCCATAAAAAGATGTGATTGTAAAAATAAAAGGAATACTGTATTTGTACGGAACCTTAAGACCTCTGTAAATAATTTTCCAAAGTCTAAATAAAATAATTTGATTTGTACTAATGTTGGAAGATTTTTGTCCAACTACATTTTATATAGGAATAGCTCTAGATAATCAGAAATCCTAGAGCAGTCTTAAGGCATCATTCCTTGTTTGTCTTACCATAAAAAGTATCAGTTTGGGTACCCAATACCATAGTGAGTGCACCCATTTTTTTTACTTTGCTCACTGGCCTGAGTCAAATATTTAAAGACAAATATCAAATCAAAAGAAAATGAAAATCAGTCATTTAATTTCATGACCTCTTTTATTTTTATGTTGTAAAGTGCTCGCATTAAAATATTACAGCAACTGTTAGTGCCATGAGGACCAAATCACATTCTCTTCACTTTCGATTACTTCTACAGGGTACACACAGTAACAACGACAGGATCACACTCAAGTACTATTTCACTTATCAAATCAATGACATCCTCTATTAAACACATGTACCCTGGTTTCACACTTGTATCACATTTAGCAAAATCATATAAGGGATTGCACTAAAAATATGGTTCATTCATCAAAAATAGGTACATTTGTTTTTGATTGACTGTTTCTTCCCCCATTATTTAACAAAAGACCTACCAAAAGACAAGTTGTTGATCCATTCCAAGCAAAGTACTAACAACATACAAACTATATATATATTTATTACAAAAATACAGACATTCAGCAGCCTTAGGGCTAGGATTTTTCAACAAGAGGTCACATTTCTCAACAACGAAGAAATAAATTGCAATCTATGAATCTTCGACAACACACACGCTTCAAAATTCTGTCACCGGCCTCTTTGCGATCCATTCCTTGATTCCTGGCAAATCAAAGACCTTCTCTTTCAATGCTTTCAAATGTGGGTATTGATCCAGAGCTTCCTTTCCAAATATCAATTCAAAGTTTTCCAAAGAGGCTGCATATTGGAAGTCTGCCCACGTTAGCTGTAAAGCAAAAGTACATAAAGTCAAACGAAAAATGCACATCAACATTTAAAAAATCCACAACACTTTATTCCAATCTGTTCATCTAAAAAACATCTGGTTTGTTTTATCAACTTCTGAATAAAGCAAAATCCTGAATCGGATTGCAAAATATATCTACATTTACCAGTAAGCCATATTTTCCATTGTAATTTGAGTATACAAATAATAAAACGGCTATTGCACTTTATTAATACACATTTCAATTACTTCAAATAGAAATTTCAAAATTGAAGAGCATAATTTTCATTATAATGATGAATATCAGTTAAGTGACTAACCTGTCCTGCAACTAAGTAACCATCGTTTTCCTTCACAATCTGCTCCAACTTTTGCAAGTAGAATGGAATGGTGTCCTTTATTAGGGTCTGTTTCTTTTCTTCTTTGGCTATTGGGTCTTGCTCCATTCTATACTGGCCAACCTCTATAACAGAATAACACAGGAATAAAAGTATGTTCCCTGTTCTTCAAGTATTCTCAAATATGGAGCACTTATTCAGAAAACCAGATTTTAAACTTTTGTTTATAGAACTTCGTGAAAAGGTTTGCTAAGCATTTGCATGCATTCATTAAACTGTATAAATGAAGAATTGTTATAGCAGAAATTACTTTTCGAAATTCCTGATATCTAAAGAAATCAACTCCAGTGTTATTTGGTGGAACTTCATTCTAAACTTACATAAGTAAAAAATACTCACACAAACTCCACAAATTTGTGGAATTCGTACAAGAGTGTGTTTTTTTCCTGATATCTAGACTACTTTCTGCAACTGAGAAAAAAATCCAAGTACAAATCAGGAAAAACAATTTGTAAAAAAATCCAACCAATGCAAATTTTACTTAAAAAAATAATACATATGATATACAAACTTACGTACATTAACCTGATATGAAAAAAATAATTTAATGTTCATAGAAGCTCCTATGAAATCCTACAGATATTGTGCGAATAGATTAGCAAAATAAAAAAATACCAACTTTGAAAGATAACGCAGCTGAAAAAATTGTTTGAGGATCATTTGTCAAAAAACAAAATCAAGTAGTATTACATTTAAAATATATATGAAATTAATATGACACACAATATTATATCATTTCAATATAATATTAAAAATATCCTATCTGATATCTCCCATCAAAATTAGTATTCTTTATTTTCATCTTAAATTTATGATAGTGAAAATAATGTTAGAATTATGGTCGATACAAATATTTCAATCAGAAAGTATCGGTTGTACTTACGTTGTTTGAGGTCTCCCAGGGTATCAACCAGAACATCACACTGCAGGGAGTCCCAGTCATCTTTGCCACTCAGATTCCATTTCTTTCCGAGATAGCGACAAATAGCCACAGACTGACCAACCTTTTTACCGTCAAACTCCAGAATTGGAAGTTTCCCAAAGGGAGTTGCTGAACAAAAAATGAAAGGGTTTTATCAAAAATGGGGAATCATTTACTCATGATAGTTGTAATATCAAAGAGGGTTTGGGTTTCCTGAACATTATCAACAAGTCTATATTCAATGACTTATTTCCTGATATATCTTCTGATATCTCCTAATCAAATCCTATTGCTAATGCAGTATATCCTGACAGGATTAACAATATATTTTATTGAATTTCTATTAGTAAACAGGGTATATTAGCATTAATGTATGTTAAGTTCCAAATGCAGCCCAACAAGAGTGAATGTGAGGCTTTCAGTTTTAAACGTTGCCGACTAATAAGAATGTATTAAATAAATAATTGAGGCCTAGGTAATTCCAACCAGTTGATTTTTGGCAATCAGAAATTGAAATTTTTAAGAAATAGAATTCTTACAATCTATGGCTGCCCAATACTATTGTATTTGAAGAGCTGCCTCCAAGTTAAAACTCTTGCAATACAATATGAAATTTTTATTATGAAATTCATAACTAATATATTTGTTTATTATTAAGAATTTATGATTTTAAGAAACTGTAGTCTGATGCCATTCAAGTTTAAAAAGTGATGCCTCAGTCTTCAATAGTAAAAAATAAATTCTGATAAAGGCCATATTTTAATTTATAAAAGTTAATTATTAGGGATATAATAGCAATTAAAGAAAATTTCAAAAAATGAACATTTCAAAAAATGAAAAACCTTGGTATCTTCCACAGAGATTTAATTATAGAAAGATCTCCTATAAGAAAATAACTTACAATCCTTATGGTAAAAGTTGGATTAAAGAAATTTTATACAACTCAATATTTATCACACTTCAAGTGACTCTAGCACAAACATTTTACTCCCAAAATGTTTATTTTTCTAAAAATGGTGTAATTTAAATAATTAATTCAGGATGTAAATGCTCAATATTTAATACACAAAATAACTCTTCTGCCTTAGATTTCATTGCATTGAATCCTTGTAAACGTAACCTTTATTACATTAGACAGGAAATGGCAATTTAGCCCACGAAAAAAAATAACATGATAGGTGTGATAATATGGATAGCCGCAACAGGCAATTGTTATATATAATTAAGATTTCTGTGCAAAAAGCAAGAGTAATTGATGGTCTCCAAGAGTTATTCTCGCTAATAAAATCCTTTTAACTGTCTAAATAAGTGATATTTCCGTACAAAAAATGTATCCAGCTCCTTTCCCAAAGGTATTCATCTTTGAAGACTGATTTTTTCATCAGATGAGGTAATTCTACATGAGCCCACAGTGATAAAAATTCCCTCCAAGTATTCCTTAATTTTTTTCAATTTCCAAGAGTAGCCTACAGAATTGCTAATTTAATTGTAAAGAAACACTGGCCTAGAATAATCTTTAAATCATACGGGAGGATCCTTTGGGCGCTGTACATACTACACTGATAACTCTGAAAATTTCAGATCTTTATGAGACTCTTCACTAGAAATATGAAACATAACAGATTATGAAAGATGGTACTCACTTGGCTTCATGCTCGGCCATTGAGGTTTTTCTATCCTTACGTCCTCGTAGTCCACCTTTGCATAAGCAAAGAGCAAACGAATAGGTTCCGCAAGTCCTCTCCCGTTGAAGTAAGTCAGCTTGTATTGCGTCTCCATCGTTGTAAATTACCTGTTTAAAACAAAGGGGAAATTATGCTCTCTCCGAAGACTGTGCGACCCGACCGCTCGTAACAAGTGTATGAGACTTAAGTGGATGACAGCCGGTAATCATAAGACAAGGTCAGGTTTCCAACAGGTCTTTTTTCACACGCCGTCATCCTCTCGAGCGTTAACTTCCCCGCTTCCCTTCCGCACGTCTATTGACCTGTTAAGTTACTCTCAGAGGTGGCGATGACCTTCTGCGCTATCTGACAGCCTGCACTTCCGTACAATAGCAACATTTTAAGGACTTCCCCAAACGCTTAATTCTGACAAAATGAGCAATCGAGATCTAGATTAACGAGGTGCGTACAAAGGGCTGTAAATTAATCATTCTCCAAAATTAGACGGAGTTGAAAGATGGATACCGCCCGAGCACGAAGGTGTTCCGTACATACAAACAATTCGTGTTAAGATAAACTTCGCTTCTGCGTGGCAGAGAAGTCTAAAAAGGAGCGTATGAGAAGATGGAATGCACTCAATATATTTTAATCGAAAATGTCTATCGAAAAAATGACGAGGAAAGGTTATATCGGAAAAATTTAGGAAAATAACATTACGTATATCACTAGTCATATCTGTCTATGATATATACTCCACGTTATTGACTTACTTTTGGCTGGGACCTTCCCTGCGGAGGCTTGCTTCCTTCTGGGAGGTTTCGTAGTGAGGGAGTAGCCGGGGAGCCGGTGCGAGGTTTTACGGGAGTAAGAAGATTAGATCGCTAGAGCCATCTGCCGGCGAAAGTTGAACTTCGCTGGTAATTGGAAGGAATTATTTCGAGCAGCAAAATCAATATATAGATAAAGTCTTGAAGGCTGCCTTAATTATTGTAATCGTAATTCTTCCATTTTGCCCTGAAAAATCGTTCCCTTGGGCCATTTTTCACGACGTAGAAGTCCAAATTCCGTAAGGTGATAGGGAAACAAATGGTCATTGTCAAGGTTAGACGCATCGGCCCGCGGGGAAGGCGAACACGAGAGAAGAGCTGTTTGGAAAGAAATATCCTAGGATTCCACTCCACTCTCGGTTATTGTAAAGGATCACGAAAAATTAAATCGTTTTATCAGTTTCTTTTTCTATTAGAAGCACTAGCATATACGTCTCTCGTTCCCCAATATTATGCCAGGTACTAGTTCCGCGTAATGGGAATAGTTCAGGAATTTATAATGGAAAGATACTCGTAGCTTTGCGGAAGTCTCTCATGATTTTAGGAATGCTTTCTTTTAGAGACATCCTGAAGTCTATAATACTAAGGTGCGACCAAAAGAAATAAAATCGCTTTCTCCCCGAAGGTATACATGTTTGGGTAAAACCTGGGATAAAATGGATTTTGAAAACCTGGGAAGAAGAAATCGAAGAAAATATTTCTTTATCAACGAACATTTTCTCGAGGTTCAACTTTCCCCATTACAGCCCTTCCCAGGATAGGAGTTAATGGGCGCTAAAAGTCCTCTTGACGAAGGTATTTCCGATTTCGTTAACCGTGACGATAGCAGCGGGATAAGGTATTGACTAAAGTTGAGTTTCGGAAGCACGCCCCTCTACGCTCCCTATGGTTTGGCTGCATCCGGTCCTGTCCTCTCCCAGTGATAGATCGTCCTCTCTTCGCGGTGCGAGCCAAGTTTGTGATCGGCCCAGTTTAAACGGACATTTTTTCAATGTCTCGGTGACTGTTTTACTTCAACTGGATACGAGTTGAAACTATATTTCCAAGAAATCTTAAATGTCAGACTTCAGACGACCTACTGTGAAACGTTTAAACACAAAATTCCTTGTGTTCTTATCTCACAACGATAGAATGACATAATTCACGACCTTTCACATGCTTAAATGCTTGTTTGCCTTGCTGCGATGTCTCTAAGCATTATATTTTCAAGACGTTGTTTTATGTTCCATCTAAACATGAAGTCTGATCGATATAGCTATACTAAAGACGATTTTTCGAGTGTTTTAAAGATAATTTAATGTGATTTAACGCTGGAAAATGGTCTTCCTACTTGAAAATATTGCTTCAAAACCAAAAGAGTAATGAAGGTATCACGAAGACAAAAATTTAAGCTAAATTTAATCTATTTATTTATTAAATATACATACTCATAGATACGATATTTCGTAACTAATTTTCGCGAGCTATGGAAATTGGCACCTTTCGAAAGCCCTGCACAAACCTATTTGTTATTTCTGTAAGCCTAGCTACTTTTTTGTATTTAAGTACCCTTATTACTGCTCGTTTGGATACCATTTTATAAAAGTAATGGGCGTATTTGTAGTATTTTACCTGTTCTGTAACAGGTAAAATAGTAACTTGTTTTGAACGAATGATTTTCTCATGAGCTACATCAAGAGTCTACGCAAGACAAATTGAAGGCTGTGACGCCTCTAAACGCATCAACACGCCTGGTTAATTCATCACGGGTGAAGAAAGAGGCGTTCCGTCTGTGATGATGCTGTTGAAACATTCCTCTAGATATCGATTTTCATCAAAATAAATAGCATGCTGACTTAAACGAATATAAGCAGTAATAATAAAATTATGAATAATACTAATATATATATATGTGTTTGTAATAAGTCATGTATTTACAAGTACTGGCTTCATACACAACGAAATTCGGACTTGGAGGAAGAGGAGAAATTTCAGAGAAAGAGCTCAGCCACATAAATTCCGAGAGCTTTTTTAGATTTTAGACCGCAGCTCACATACTAGCGATTGCCTCTTATTACGTTATTTCTGGCGAAAAAGATGTCCTGGAGAATTTTTGCTATTGACGGGCGTAAAAATAGCGCGTTTTCTCTGATATTCTAGCCAAAGTCTTCCTTAATGTCTGCAAGGCGTTAAGAACTTTATTTTCAGATTTTCTTTTTCTGGAAACTAGTGATATTTGTGACCCAACGAAACGCACATCTTTATTTAGACCACATTACTTCGAAATTTAAGCGCCACAACTGAATTTTAAATGAAAACTATGATTCATTTAACGTTTTAATGAGTTAAAGCGAATATATTATTGCGGAAAGAGTCGCTATATTTTATTATTGTGTTGATGAAATTTAATAATCGAAACTAAAATTAGATCTTGGCGAAGGTAGGAAAATGATGCATCTTGGACCCAGATGAGATGTTTCCGTAAATTATTGAGTAGGGACGGGGGAAAGGACGTTTAACTTTGTAAGTTTGGTCTGAGCTTGAAACCACAGGATAAACGGAAGTAAGAAGAAGTTCTTTTCACCTCCGTTTATCCTTGAATTATTGAGTTCTCGGGATTGATGAGTGAATCAAGTACGAAAGTACTCAGCAAATATCTCCCAAAGTTACAGGTGAAAGGCCATTTTCTTTAGTTGCTGAAGGCTCTTACACCACTCATAGCAGAGTGGTAAAGTGAATGAATGAACTATTACGAAGGTAGCGTTTTCTGGACCTTCAGATTTTAACTGAAACTTCTTTAATCTTAATTCTCACCACATGATCCACACGTTTTATGTAAGAAAGGAACCAAGCGATCCATTGTAAAACCCTTTCAACTCCTACACTTTCAGTTCAGACGCTCTTGTCCGAAGTAATTTGCTTCGACTGCAAGGCAAATGGAGGCTGAGACAATCGTAGCGCCAATGGTATTCCAAGGTTAACAGGGATGCCTAAGGACACGCTCTGAGCCTCGCTGATCACAAAGATAATGAAATTTCCTTAAAATTGGATCAAAAGAAGAAGAAGCAGATACCATCTAGGTTGATTACATCTTCCCCACCCTCCGGCCATCCGCTAAACGAGTGCATTCAGAACGATATTTCCATTACTTTGGAGGATTTTTCTTTCCAAAAGAGGAATGTAACAGTCTTCTGAATGGAATTGACAGTTTTGGACCCGCGGGAAAAAGCCCATTAGAACAAAGAAAAAAATTAAAACAAAAATCTGTTATCGGCCTGAAAGCAGATTCAGCCAAAATCGACCTTAGCAAAATGTATGGGAACAACCAATCGTGAAATTGTTGTTCCCACATATTAATTAATTTAACTCTTAACGCTAATAACGCAGCCGTGTTCCTTTTTTCCTTTTAGTTGTTCATTAATTTGTGTGTATATTGATTAATCGATTATTAGTAAAGGGGTGGGAATAACTGAGCAAAATTCCACCGTTTAATTTTAATAATTTTATTTTTTTTATAATTTTAAAGCGGAATTTTGCCAAGTTATTCCCACCTTTTTACTAGGATGGAGTTCCACAAAGTTAAAGCTTACCAGATTGATTTAATCGATTATTAATTACTAGTTGCTTATTTAGTCCTAGAGAATACTAAATAAGCAACTATTTTGGGCTAACTGAGTTCAGTTTGAGCCGAATTTACTGTCAACACAAACCGTCATTTTTAGTTCCATTGGTAGGGGTTATTCGGACTTATTTATACTGAGAAGCATTAAAAATCTGCATTCATTAAACGAATAAAATTGAATTGTTAGATTCAGTTGTTCATATATTACTTACAGAATTCAAGCCCCATTTAAAATATGGAATGATAATTTTTATAATGGTTGAAATTCTAATGTTAATGCCCTTCGTATTATTCGAAGAACTTTGAGGGGATACTACCCAGCGGACCATCAAATATTTTCGTCTAAACCATAGTTCCGCGTTAAACGTTTCACATCCAATTAACATACATTCTAGGAGAAGGAAAGGACCAGTGCTTCTCGTCGTGTTAACCAGTGGTTTCCTCTGTAATTGATAATTTCACACGCAACATCCAAGATTGAGATTTGATATAATTGAGATAAAAGATTATGAAAATTGCGTAAGAAAGCACGGCCAGATTCTGATTGCGAACCGACTTAGGGCGGGAAGATTGGATGAGCTCCATAAGAAAAACAGGAAATCGCTTCCCAAATGTCTTGGAAACCTCTCATTTTCCCTTCCCCGAGAGACATAAAGTTCGGAAATCGCTATCTCTCTAATTAAGTGTTGACCCTTTTCTGGATTATATGGCCTTCCTCATTTTTCCGAATGCGTCCTCGTAAGTGGCTGATTTTGCTGCGAGATTTGAATAGGTGAGAAAGAGGGGCGCCTTTCAAGCCACAAACAGCATTTGACCGCCCTTCGAGTGTACGCCCTGAGGCGACTGCCTCTATCACTTACCTTTTCCGGTCATGAATGCCAGCCCAAATTCCACACAAAAACTAATCTTCCAAACAAAAATAACCAAAATATATTTACACAGTCATACTTATTTATAGAAAACTAATTTCTGTTGTTTCAATACACTAGGATATTACCTCAAAAGTTTTGATGCCGTAACCAAGAAATTATTTAAAGATAATATTAGTGCGTGGAATAGGATGTCGGATATTATTTAGATCAGTCCGCTATATTTATTGGTTATACTATTTTTTTATAAAAAAGCATAGGATATAATCAGGATTGTTATTTCAGGAAAATAAAAATTAATTTTCCATTGAAGAATTTAATCGGGGTGTCATCTATGGATCTATCTATTCTTATATCGTCAAATACCCAATATTTGGGCAAGTAAAACCGTTTCATTTGAAACATTACCAAGAATCATAAAGGTCAATTTCTAAATTTTATTTCTAGCTCTATAAATTTACTGGAAATCTGTTGATAAATGCATTGACCAAAACCTATTTGAGATTCTTACCAATTAGTTTTTAACGCATGCTTATGTACGCCTAATAAACAATATAAAAGAAGTTTTTCCACTAAAAAAACATTTTTAATAAAACAAACTTTTAACGACGCTGAGTTAACATGGAGACTTGTTAGAAAGATGTTATACGTCCAAATTAAAGTAATGAGTAAATAGTAGCTTAGTAAAGGTTGTTATATGGGAAAATAATCATATAAAAAATCGAACGTCCAATATTACTAACATGAAAATCTGGGTACTACTACGATAAACAAATATTATTACTGGAATAAAAAATAATGCAGCGATGATAAAGGAACGATAATTCATTCCATCAAATGATTTACCGCCCGTCTTTAAATAGCGTTGAATAATTCATTAAAAGTTTTAGTGAATAAAATATTTCATAATGCTAATTCTCTACCGTAACTGGTATATTCCCAAGTGCATCTTTTTAATATTTTCAGAGCTGCACGGTTCATGTTTGTATCACTTCCTGCTGAATTAGCGTTAAAATGGAAATGAGTGAATAGTATAGTCAAATTTATGCATAATATTCCTCTAGATTCTATTTTGAGACTATTTCTGTAGTTATAAACTATTTTGCGTGAATAGCAATATTCCATGATCTCCTCTTTTCTAGAACTATCGGACGATGCAACTCCAATTAGGTCGTCTCGATAAAAAAACAACAAGTACGCCAATAGAAGGTAAATATAGTAGTTTATTCCGCTCGTTATCCAGTTGCAACCGGACACGATAATTTGCCTCTCTCTCGATAACATGCGTATTCTGCTTCGCCGAGATACTTTTATTAACTCAATTATCTCACCATGATATATCGATGGAAATAAAAACACGTGTGGATAATGAGGGTGCTGTATTACACAATCCACGCACACTTGAGTTAAATATTGAGCCAAGTAGAGGAACGACGTGTTCTAAAAATTAAAAATTTACCGTATAAACTCGCATTTAGGCCGAGTTCTTCAGTAGATATACATATTATGCTTCGGCTTATACTCGAGTGAGGATCCCAATTACGCGATATCCGATGGAAAAAGTCTGCCGTAGCAGGAAATTGGCTTGCGAATTCCTTATTTGCTCAATTAAAAATTCTTCGTAATTTATCTCCTACTAGCCATATGTCTCAGTTACTGTAATTTTATTAGTATCTAGTATTATATTGCAATTTGCCAGTAGCTGCTGAATTTTCATCATAGGCTTATACTAATAATTTGAAACTTTTTGATATTTAAAAAATTATATTTAATAATAATTTAATGATTTATAAATAAATTTATAATACAAACAATATTACATAAATATTATAATTATAATACAAACAATATTTTATTTCATAATACTTTTATTTAACGACGTAATTTAAAAAGAAACCGGCATATGGCTCACCGTACCTCAGCTTATATTCGAGTCGGCTTACACTCGAGTTTATTATATCGTAATTGTCGCACTCCTGAGACTTGCCAGTTTAATTCTAAGACCATTCCAACTTTTTTTGAAGATTATATTTCATCGGATATTTTGCTAAGAGAAAAGATCTCATTAAAAAACGCGGTCTCTTCCGGAGAAATTACCACCATAGGAATTCGGTTGAAAATATGGCAGGCCGAAAAAATGCCTCCCTAATTGTTTATTATACAGTACTGGGAGAGAGAGGCGGAAATGAACGTGAACACTTAATTGGACTACTCTTCCCTAAAGGAAATCAGCACCGAGAGTGAGAAAAGGGCTCTTCAAGCTTCAGGCGGGATAAATGATTGAAGGCTCGTTTGAAACGCGCTCGCTTGTTATGAGTAACAATGGAATTTAATCTCGACCTCAGGGGACTAATTACATTGACGGAGAACGAAAATGGGATTCGTCAGTGTCATTGAGTAATAAGAATTATTCTCTCGTTCAACGAACCCTCCGGAACCTACGTAAGTTTTTCTTTCTTCCCCTTCTCAACCTGCAAATAGGTCATAGGTCAAGTGGCAAGGTCAAAAGAAAATGGATCGAGCTCGAGCCAAAGAAAGCGAAGGAAGTTCCAATTTCACGGTAAGATTCCGACGCCAGTTCTATGGATATATCTATATCATATTTTTGCGGCGGGGAAAGTTTATATAGCTTTTACAATGGAAAATAACCAGGATAAGTTTATAAAAAATATCTAGATACTCTTTAAAAAGCCTCGTGGAGGAAGAAATTATAATGCATTTATAATAATAAAAGAAAGGAAAATTTTGTAAAATCCCGAAGTCCTTTCCCAGGAATTAAAATTTAGAAATAATCAATATTTAAATGGCTAAAATGTAAATTAAGATGTATATCCTTTTCTCATAAAAGTTTTCGAACAACAAATATTCATCAGAAGCGACAAAGTACTAGTTTAAATACCTCTAATTAAAATCAATTCCCGAATATTCTGATGCAGAATAAAAATCTAAAAGTATAGGTTGCTCTGAAATCTCAATTCTAAACAATTTAATGACGTTGAGAGTTAACGATAAAATCAACGGAAGAATTGTTATACTTCATTTAGTATATTACAGTATATGCATCAGTTATTAATTCTTTCGTCACAGCGGAGACATTTTTCGGCAGGCCGCCGCCCGGGAATGAATTTCAGCTGTGTTTATTTTTCCCCCAAAAATTTTTTAAAGCTATGGGATTAGTTAGAATAATCCCATTACGCAAAATTCCCTTTTGGTTATAGTTCGATCAATCTGCAACGAATGACAAATTTCCCTCTGTCGCTCAAACAAAAGTAAAAGTAGTAGTCGTAGAATTTACTATTAATGTATGATATTGTCTGTTGTAGCCTTCAACTTCAATATCATCTTTTCGTTTTCATGGTAAGCCTGCTTTTTTATGCACGTAGAGATTGGTGTTAAATTTTCGGCGGGTTGGCGGAGAGTAAAAATCGTGAGTCGATACAAGCAATTGCTACGGAGGGAGGCGTATCATAGCAGAGTGCTTCGGTGATATTACGAGGGCAAAGGGGAGAGGGGGAAGGGAGAGGGAAATGAGGGGGAAGGGGAATACCCTCATACACTATTGATCCCCACCGTGGAACCCTTTCTCCCTCCCCTGGCTCCATCCTCTCACACGGTGGAATACCTCCCTCGCCCAGAAACTCAACAAAAGAACTCTCTCTTCTTATCTTTGCCTCGATTCTTCTCCCCCAAGCGCACCATTCTTATTTCTCGTCACTTTCTTTTCCATTCCACTCATCTCCGATCCTTCTCTCTCCTCCCTAATTGACATTCTGAGTCTCCCTTTCTCTCGTACAACTCTTAAACTTTGTCCCCGCTGAATTGATCGGTTGAGAGAGTTGCTCCAAATGTATTGTTGACACCTACGCTTATCTTCTGCGTCGACATGCGTGTAAACATCAAGTTCTTCGCTCCAACGCACGGTTCTGGAATGATACATCCTCCTGCTTCTTCGTTTAAAAATAAAAAACCTTCATTTCAATTTTAATCATTAGTATGAAATTTCTCCTCTTATTGCAGCGGAGTTAAATATATGTTCACGAAAAATTCATTCAGGAATTTTTAAACGACCACCGAGCATTTAATTTCTTTTGAATATTCATCGTGACATTGAATGTCCTACAACAAAACTTTTTTACATTTTACATACATTTTCTCCAATTTTCGACAACATTCTTGACCAAAATAAACGACAATATTAATTTTTACAGCATTTCTGCCTCTCTTTTGCGATTTGAAACGGCTTACACGCATAAATAAAGGTATCGTCATAATATATTGATCGCAGCATTTGCGGAAAAACAATTAAGCGAGTCACGGCTAATGGAAAGCGATCCTGCGCAGCCTCACCCCAGCGTTTCGACGCCCTTTTAAAAGTCAGATCCTAAAGTTTCCTCTTTAATTGCCATAAAGTGGACACAAACTGTTGAATGTAAGAAATCGATGCTTGCCTGGGGTGAAATTTCACGAAGTCGGCTGATTGTTGGAGATAACTCGCGTTTAGACTTTGCATTAGGTGATAATCTCGTCAGGGAAAATAAATACATAGTTTTATTTATACTATGATCTATTTCCATGTCTACACCGAATAGTAAAGTATTTAAATACCGAGCGATAAGTTTTTCTAAAATTACAAAGTGCGGTCCATGTTAGGGTTGAACTAATAAATATTGATTATTACGACATTGGAACGTTTAATTTTTGGAGCTTTAAATTGAAATTTGCTTGAATTTTATCGAAAAGTTAACCAGGTGACCCAAATGATCTGTTTAATCAGATAATGGTTTCAGATTAAATATTTTTGAAAAGGAAAGTTAATATAAATTACTTTATGGAGGAAAATCACAGTAGTATAAAAACCCCAGGACAAAGTTATTCAATAAGGCTACAATAAGCCCTATCTTTTATTTTCTTTCAACAATGGAAGTACGAAAAATTTTAACATTAAAGTTTTAATGTTCATTTCCTTTGGTAAATTTAATTATAAAAATATAGTATTATGAAAATAGTTGACTTGTGCTTGAAAAATATCACTAAAATAAAGGGAGCTTTCATGCTGATTGGGCCTCTGTACCAGTTCCCATATCACCATTTACCTATGTATTAAAATAAGTATTATCACAATATTTCAAAGAATGAAAGGATTTCCTCTTTCTTCCAAAGAAACAGAGAAAAATACTTTAAAAGAATTCCTGATGTTTTTGATGATGCAATTTCGTGAATTCCTTACGTGAGTTGTTTTTGTGAAAAATATTTCATAATATTTTCCTTATTTTGTAATATCCACCATGCAGCAAGATGCTTTAGGCTCAGATTTGATCTACACTATCCTTATCTTAGAAAGAAAATTTATCATGTTTCAAGTCCTTCTCTGCAGCTGGATATATTCCATGCTTAAGGTCAAGAGGATCTATTATCTACATAAGTTACATCACTGTAACTGTGAGTTTTATGTCCACAGATTAATGTGGATATCCACTGCTAATTAATGTATTTTCAAATCCAACTTATATAATTTATGGTGAATAAATAGAGTCAATTCTAGGGGCACCTTGTTTGTATCTTCCAGTTAAATGAGAATTGTGCTTTTAGAGAGTCCACATGGAGCATTTTTCTTAAATTCAATTTTACTTCAAACTCCTACTGGAGAGGCAGTGATTCAGAAATAATTCCAATGATATGTACTTCAGCTTACTCTATTTAGTCAATAATTGAAATTTATCTTATACAAGTATAACAATTTTGATTCTATGACTATGGTCGTAGTATACAAAGGAAAAAATATACAATATCTTATTAACAACACTTTTTTGTTGGCTATAAAGTCAAAATAGTATTTTATAATCACCATTATTTCCTAACAGTAAATTTTAACATCATTAGAAGTTGTGAAGTTTAAATTTCAACAGAAACAAAATCCCATTTTATGGAGTATCCAGGTCATATTACTAATTTTCATGAATTATAATACCTTTCATCTCCATTTCATAGTCATAATATTTTTGAGTACTTAAAACATTGAATAGAAAATGGAAATTTTATTGCCAACAGGAAATATTACAATGAGTCTACCCTTTGAAGGCTTTTCTGAAACCACAACTAAGAAAGGATACAGTGAGGAGATAATTGCTGGTCTCACAAATGTTAGAGAATTGGTTTTCTTCTTAATTTATCTTGTAGAGTATGCAGCCACCTCAAGTATAGTTGGTGCATACATACATAAATACAAATATGTTCATTTTGCCATCTGGGGCAAGATGTGAAACAGTATCTCCTATTTTAAAGAATCTTGTCTTAGACCACCACTCCATCTGGGTGATAAAATGATTATCTCCTCCATAAAATTGATTGAGAAATTGAAGTTATTTCCATGAATAAGCTGTATAACATTGTGTTACTATCAAAATTCAAAATAATGCTGATATTTTAACCAAGATTTCTCTATAAAAGAGTCACTAAACTCTCATCATAGTGATCAGTATTCACTAGAGTCGCATCAAAGATTATTAATATATTATTATACACAGATTATTATATATTATATAATAATATATTATTAATATACAGTTTCTACTATCTAGAAATTCATTATTCTACAAAAATGCATGCCTAAAGTAACACAGAAATATTATTCTTCATATGCAATCAGTCAATTCTTAAATAAAGTTAAGTAAGTTCTATTTTCCTGCATCTATTTTAAGCATTTCTAACATTATACACATTTTAGAAAATATCAATGATTGAAAACACCCATATTGTGCTGTGAAAATGGATTGCAACATTTTGCAGTCATTCTTACTATATATCTATGAAGCTAAACCATAGGGGTCAAAAATGAAGTGATGAGGTAAGGAATTGCCTGATTTATTATATACATCTATAGGCAAAGCATTTGATAATTTAATTGTAGAACGGTTCTTAAAATATTCAGGATTAAGAACGAGGAATTGAGTTTGATCTATATTTAGTTCCAAAACTGGACAAAGGTAATAATATAGCGTCTGGTGAAAATATAAAAGAATTGCCTGTTTCTATTTCCTATTTAAAATTTAAAATAAGTTGCTTGGGAAGAAAATGATAGAGCTAGTTGAAGAAGGAGTCTTGGTATAGTAGGAAGATATTAAGAATTTGAAGGATGACCGATGAAGTAATAAACTGATCTATGGCAACCCAAGATTGAAAGGATTAATGGCAGTTTCTCAAGATATATCTCATCCCTGCATAAATGTTAGGTGTTTTTTATTTCTCGTTTAAAATGATGCGATAAGACTGATGGAATAATCTAATTTCAATAATTGTATTTTATAGGTTAAAAAATGCTCTGACTTCTCCCACCGCTTACTCCAAAGCAAATACGTTACCTACTTGGCTATCTGGAAGCCTGATTTTGATAATCCCACTGCTCCTTCCTGCAGTAGTTATACCATCGGAGCTACATTTTCAATGTGTGGAAATGTTACATATCATAGCCAGAGAGGAGAACAACGGCTATCAGAATTATAATTCCTCCTGCTTTCCATTATTAGATTATATCTTTTAGATGATACACTAAAATGTTTTGGTTTGAGAGTGCAAGTTATGCATCTATATTTAGGAATCAGCTTGGAGCCAAGATAAAAGTTCAATCCCTTTAGCTAAATATCTATTTAAATGGTATGTCACATGAAAATACATGATTTATTCAAGCAAAGAATCTCTTATAATGCCATATGTCTTTGATCATTAAAGCATGTATAAGAGACAAAGATGCATCATGATGGTCTGAGATTTTCAAGATGTTTTTCCAATGGTAGAGTGCAACAAGTTTGCAGCTTTATCGATAATAAGAGGCTGTATTTTTTTCATTCCAAACATTTTCCAATTGATTAAAATTGGTGTCACTGAAGTCATATTTTATCCCTATTATCTCATTGAATGTTATTTTTATCAGAACTAGCTAAATAGTGGAGAAAACAGATTGGCTGCAGAAGGCCTCCCATTTTTCAAGATCCCGTAGCTTTATAATTTGCACATTTTTCTCAGAATAAAAATATATATTTTTGTTGGCTAATCTCAAATTTTGCCTCTTCCTGCCTATTATCTACAATTTGTGGGTATCAGAATGATACTGCTGTTCCATGTTTTCTTACTAATTAGTGTATTAAAACTGAACATGATAGAATTTTTTATATCAAGCTAGCATAGTAATAATTCTGCGTTTTGAGTTTTGTAAAGAATGTTTTACTGTTTCTCTGTGGTATTTATTTATAATGTCAAGTTTTTCATGTGAGTTAATCAATATTGAATAATTTCTGTCTCTGTGATAAATAATTACAGAGTTTGATGATCACTCTCCAATGAGCAACAAGAGTAATCCTTATTTGATCAAAATAAAATTTGATAAAAATTAACAGCTTTTCAAAATTTCATGGTTACCTACTAGAATAATAGGCATTTATGAGGCCATCCTTATTTTTATCTTCACCATTCTCTCAAATATTGCCTTCAAAATTAAATTTAAATTACTGGAAATACTATTGGAAATACAAAGATTACCTTCAAAATTAAATTTAAACTACTGGAAATACTATTGGAATAGAAATAATAAGGTAAATCTCTATTCTCTAGAATATAATGTATGTATACATCTACAATTCTACAAAAGCATCCAAAGAGTGTTTGCAGTCACTCCCTTCGTATGACCTAATTCTATAAAGAAGTGTATAAAGATGCTTTACACTCAAGATCACCACCATCATGGATTAACCTTCAGAGCCATTCTATTCTGTGCCAGAGACCTTTTTGCTCATAACTTTTACCATCACTGATCTCTTGTATCTTAAGTATCTTTCATCATTCCTTCTAACTCTACTTTCAGGATAGTATTATGCCTCAGTTTATACCTGGTTAAATTTTCTCTTCTTTTCATTCCTCATCTTCCATGGGTTACTACCTTCATTTGCTAGTTGAAGAACTTCCTTATTAGTTACTTTGAATGCGCAATTTTATTTTCATCATTATGTATTCATATTCATTGCTTCTTAAGAGAATTCTCTTCTCTTCTGCTATTCTAGTCAAATTTCAATGAGCATGCTAGATAACACAGATATATAATGTTCAATACTCTACTCTTAAATCAGGACTTAAACTTGCTAGATAATTAAAGATTAACAAATGACTGAGTTTGAATCTTTTTTTTACACACCAGCAGCATAATACTGCTCCCTAAAATTTCTAAATGTCTTTTTCTATGATCTTTCTCAAAACCCCTCATTATCAGTTATTTTCACTCCATACTATAATTATTAAAATTACTTATTCAAATCTTATTTTTGCACTTCTCATCTTAAGGAAAGATAGTGCTCAAATTTTCCAGCTATTCCAACTCTACCTGCCCTTACCATTCATCATTATATTCATCATCATCATAGCTTTCTTTCCATGATGAATTTCAAAATTATGTATTTCTTACCTTAAATTCAATTTCAAATTTTATAACATCAATTACTAGGATACTGGTTGGACTGTAAACTCCTTTCAGAATATCAAGAAGAATCTAAAAAAATTGCATATCATTTATATCTTTCATCCTTAGCTTTTTCTCTTTGAGTTACTTCCAATGATTTTGTAACATTTCTTTTATTTTAATATGATAGAGTGCAAGAGAAATAGGTATAATGTATATAATTCTCCATCAGCTAGTCTTATTATTTGCAGTTTGAATGTAAAATTTGTTTGCTACATCCACAATTCCAGTGTAATCCAATATTCATTGCAATCCTCATTTTTTTGGACCAGATTCTCTGTTAATGAGTCATCTATCATTGGAAGCTGTAAATTCAAACTTTTGTCTACAATCAACATTATTGAAAATTTAATGTCCATTATCCCTTGACCTTTCTGGTAACCACACAATTACTATTTTATTACTCATTACATTTAAAAATCTTAATTTCTGCCTCCACTCTTCCTCTTAGGATTCATACAATTACTTAGATGCATATGCTTTTCTGTTATGTGTTCCATAAGTATGTCATCTTACCATATTAATCTTTTTTGAGGTAATTAAAGTATACATGATTAATTCTAATTTGCTATCAAACTTCTTGCCTATGCGCAATGGAATTACTAGTTCTAATAACCTCAAAATTCTTAATACACCTAACTGAATACTGCCAAATGTGCAGCCTACATTTCCTGTGCTTTCATATTTCAGAACTTCTGGTTTTTCTGATCTAGTATTATAAACTTTTATCATCCTCATCTATCTCCTATTGCTACTCCTTTTTCATCCTAATTATATGTCACTTTGATAATTTCCAAAGCAGTTTCTGTAAGTATTCTGTTCACCTTCCCTATGGCTTTTATGAACACCTTTGGTCTATTTAACCTTATTCAGACAAAACTACTCCATTTAAAAGATTGACCCTTTGATAATTGTTTGATACCTCTATTTCATATCCCTGCTCTCAACTCCAAGTCAATTCCTTTTAAAGAAAAAATATTTTAGATTGCTTTGGGAGATGCTAAAATATTATAGCGACATTAACTGGGACCCCATGAGCTCTGGTATTGACATTCAATCTGATAACGTTAGCATTGATAGGATATTGAAATTATCTGATCTTGTAGTTTGAATCAATAATGCATTATGCCTCAAGAGTTCATATTTTGTGTGTAGTAATTCTAATATTTTATAAGATGTTCCATGAAAAAAACTATGGTGCTGAAAGAAAGTAATTATCCAGCATGCAGAGAGTTACATAGCAGCTTATTTAGTATGTGTATTGCATTAGAGAAGGTGAACTACCAACAAAATTGCAGGTTAAATAAAAGAATGTTACAGATTTGTTATAATTATATTAAGTATAGCTTAAATCAAGGTATATACTTTACTGTTCACAGTCAGTTCCCCCACAATGAGTTGATTTCTTTTCTTATCACTTATTACATTGAAAAAACAAAGGTACAAACAGAATACAAATCTTAATGGCAATATAGTTTATGACAAAAGGTCTGACTTCCATCTTTCCTGAATCAACTAATTAAAATGAAAAATTAAAAGCTGTTGTCATTCTATTTCTGAAGGATTGTAGCATTTATATCAGCAGAATGGTCAATGTCTGTGTTATGTAAACGAAATCATGGGGCATTCCATATAAACAGGATAATGAAATTAAGCACTAGGGATGGTTGCTAGGAGAGTGGCAAAAAGTTTCACACTGTGATTGGCCTTATGCCTGGTTTTGGTTCCACTGTACTTGCATATTAGGAGATCCAATAGTAACACAATTTGGATCAATCATTTCTATCTTCCTCATTTCACTGTCCAAACCTAGCAGCTACCAAAGGGTGTATTTACTCCAACATCCTTAACAAATGACTATACTATCCAGATTTTGATAACTTAGTTTGGAAAATGTTTAGCTCTAAAACCCAGTCTTGCAAAAGCATGAATATTCTATTCTTAGGTTAGTTCATCATCATTGAGAGGTACTGATTCCAAATGTATTTCTGGCATAATTTACATGCCTGTAAGATGCAGATCATGGATTTTCAGAGACACTTGGGCTCCTGTTTTGGATCATTATTTAAAATAACTATGAGCCCTTCTGAAGGCTTATTCATCTCTATATGAATAATTGAAAGACTACACTTCCATAATTCTTGAAACTTTTGAGTTTGTAATTAAATGCTGTCATCTTTCTTTAGCCTTTATATTCTTTATTAACATCTTCCAGGATCATGGAACACCTGCTATTTTATGTATCCTTTTGGGTATTTAATGACACCAATCCTGGTCCTACAGCAAAAACCTTTTGAGTTCCATTTCTATTGAAATAATTTGCTTGCCATTTATAATAAAATTTTCTATTCCTGTTTCCCTTTAATATTTCTATTAATTCAGGTATCCTCTGTTTTTATGGTTAGATATTTAATTATATGCTTGATCTTTCAATGGGATATTTGTAATTAAAGTAACCTAATTTGAAAACCAGTTCGACAATGCCATCAGTTTAGATGTGATTGTGGTGTATCATTCCATATCCTTTGCATAAATATTTACAGCAGTTTTGCAGGCATCTTATTTGTGAATTCGATATAGCAGCATTGTCCATGTAAACTGTTATTTCTTATTCTATTTTATTATAGCTTCTTTTAAATCCCAAGATCTTCTACAACTTACAATGTTTGCCAGAGGAACTTTCTCTTCATAAATAAACTGTCCCAAAAAGAGTTTGTTTCTTACAGTGATTGGTATTTTGTGTCACATTTTTATAAGGATACGAAAATAGCTCTAATCAACTGAGATATATTTGATAATTCTTAGGGTAACATTCAATCACAATCTTTTTAACACACAATAGAAATCCTTCATCATAAATTTTAAAGAAGTACTTCTTCTGTTGCTTTAAAAGTCTCAGATATATCAAAAAGACATTGCAACCACAGGGAGTATTTTTATTTGATGTCCTTAATACTGAAAATTATTCTTCAATAAAATGAAAAATACCTAAATAGGGATCATTCAGCAACATTTTAGAATAAGTAAACTACTGATGTATACATATGATTCACATTTCTCTTTATAGTTTTTTTGATCTTGAATATTTCTGTTGCTTAGACATTTATTAATGTTCGTATATTCCCTCTAAATAATCCCCCTCCCTTCAAATTCTTTTTGTTCAGGATTTTGGTCACTAAATTAAGCTAGCTTTTTCTCTCGGCTTCACCCACTTTCTCACTGCTCTCTATAATCCTGTGCAATTCAGTCATTATGAAGAAGATAGATGGGCAAAAATTCAATGTAACACTTCATTTTTAAACTGATCATTTGGTTTGTTTTACATTGGACTTATATTATCAACACTTCACAAACCATCACCATCTGTGTTTTGCATCATTTGCTCTTTATTTATCCCATTGTAACTACATTTAGTTCTCTTATATGCTCCTTCTTTTTTTGCATAATTCTCATGAAGACATTTGCATTTTTTGGGTTTCTCCATCTATTCTTTTTCCTTTCTACAAATATGTTCTACCTGTTTGCAAAAGCATCTGCTGATTTTATTGTCATTTTTAAAGACCTCAGAGATTCTTTAACAACAGCATTATCAGCATAAATTTAGACATTCAAAACAAGCTCCTCAAATGATAGATTTTCATATGCTCTCAGAATTATCTCTTACATATATATATATATCTTAATCAATTTCATAGATATTGTCTTTGTTGTACACCTCTCAACATATTCATTCCATGTACCATTTATTCTCACCAAAACTTACCTCATGTCAGTCATAAACTTCCCTCATTGCATCAATAAATTGTTCGTTCTTGTTACATCTAGACAGTAAAATCCTTTTCTAGTAACATTTACTATTATTGTCATGCACCTTTCTGACTTCAGATAATACTTTTATACAAAAAACCTTAAAATTCATAATTAGATGAATAAAATGTTACCTGCACCCTAAATAACTAGCTTAAATTGTAAATTTTGATTCTTAAATTTTGTTCACTGAGGAAAAGGAAGGTCTTTTCTACTTAGTACTGATGGAGTGAATTACTTCTATAAAAAAACCTATTAACAGATGAATAAAATTGTTTTCAAAAATTAATATGTAACTCATAACATTTAAACATTTATTTTTTTGGAATTCACAGTTTCTCTCCTATTATTATGATTTATTTTTGCCTTAAAGTTAAATATAAAAGTATGTTTTATGAGTGAAATTGCAGAAATGAACTTAAATTAGTATTTTGGTGAAAATGTAGTTTTAGGAACTAAAACTGAGTTGTCTTCTTTATAATATAGTTAAGCTCTTGAATATAATGAAGTGTAATTTGTATCTGAGTTGCCTTTTGGTTTGCTTTTCTTGCTGTCTGGGTTTTGTTATTTTTGTAAATTCATCTAATTTAATAATCAATTTGATTGAGCATCTGAGAACCAAACTAAGTGAGACATATAAATTAATGATATCAGTCCTGCTATTGTATTACATGCCAAAAACAAAATGAATCTCAAAATTTATCTACAAATAGGAATTTTGTAATAATGCTTAAGTTGTAATGAGCTACACCAAGCAAAATTTTACATGAAGAAAATTCTCATTGCAACGCCTAACTTAATTAATAGTTTCTTTCTGAATAAGGATAATGTATACTTTACTCATATATTTCTAAAATGGAATCGGAGCAGATTAAGAGGTACTTCAAGTACGTAACTTCAAGAAATTTAGGTTTTAAATCATACAATTTAAAAACTTTTGCTCAAATAAGAATGTTATTCAAGCCTAGGGAACTAAATGTTTGCGCTGAATGAGTTGACATCAACTAATAACAGAAGATTTTTCATAATTTTAATCATGTAACCAATTTCAACTTTTTAAAATTTTACCGTCTAATACCTGAATGTGCAAATGTACTAACTAAAGAATCAGAGCGGTAGTTAATATGCCTTCATGATATTATAGAATGAGTTAAGAATATTTAATTGGTCGTTTTTTGGAGATATTAAGAAAAGTAAAGTGAATTTATTGGAAAAGATGTTGGAGCGTCCATGAAAATTTCCTAGATCAAAGGCTATGGTGTCCGATTTTGAGCTACATGTTCTCGCTGGAAAATGCATACACTTTCCCTCTATCGGTCTCTATTATTATAATTATGTGAATGATAGACAGCATAACTAGATTTACGAAATCAACCTAATTCCGTTTAGACCGTATTTTTCGGCTGCTATTATGAGAAATTCGTCTGCAGAAAAATATATCTAACGCGTAGTGTAATAATTACCAACTTGTAATAGTAAGAGAAGTTACTGGTTTATGATAGATGATAGATAAAATAAAATATTTATATACTCTTTTATGATTTTATGCAAGATTTTCCATAATCATTTGCAAATATGTATGTCGTAGTGGCACTTAATTTGGACTATTAAATTTTCATACATCGGAACGAATGGCCTCCTTGCGCAGAATATTGCGCAGTGTGCATTGCTGTAAGGTTTCCAGTGCACGACATTTTGTGTTTCAGTAGAATATAGCTTGTGATATCTGTGGTATCCAGGAACATCCGATGTTTATGGTGTAGCTTAAGTGTTAAAGAACTTCGAAATGTCGTCGAATAATCAGAAACTTTCAACCACTGAGCGGGTTATCAAAAGTAAGTGACTTTTAATACTCCTTTGGTATAGGTGTTATATTGCTGCTTTACATGGATTGATTTTCTCAGTCGCCATTTCTATCGATTACTCCGTGTTATATTGTATTTATGTTATTAAATGCTTTCCAATGTAAATTTTAAAATAATTGCGGTAACATTTGCTAAAAATACGTATATTCGTCATACGTAGCTCGTAACTAGCTTCGGCATTCGATTCACTGTCAAGGGTCGTCTGCTTGGAGGATGGGCTATTATGCTTTACTTATGGTTGATCCAAATTTTTTATAGTTTCTTTTCGCGTTTTGTTATCAACTAGAGTTTCACAAAATGTTCTAATTGATTTTGTAGTTTTTATGGAGTAATTTGAGCATAGCGATGTTTATGCTCGATGTCCACAAGATTATTGTTATGGGGTCTATAATTAGCTAGATATATTAATGACAGCAGTCTTATCATATAAAGCTCCTAATTTTTTACTTTCGAATAGTCCATTACATTTTGAAATCATATTAACACGAAATTTCCATTAAAAAGTAAAACCTAGACTTAGTGACTATAAATGTACGATTTATAGCGGATCATTCAACATTGTTGAGAGGGATGTGAGTTCGCTATACATCATTATTAACCACTTAAGGAAATTACTTTGTTCTTCAGGGGAAATTATTAGCGGCATCTTGTCGCGCTCGGACGACTCGTAAATATTTGCGAAGGAAACATCGAAAGTCTCATCTTATCGTGCCGAATCCGTTTAAGGGATCGGCAATTTCAATAACTATGAAGTTTATATCTTCCTTTGTTTTCGACGTCGCTAGGGCGGTAGTAAATAGCGTGGATGTTGTGTCGCGCAGCAGTTGATTGCCGGTCCGCTTTCCCTTTATCCCCATTCTCGGTCGACTCCATTACGTACTCTCGCGTGCGTAAAATGCGAAGGCAACGAGTGCGTGCTCCAGCCGTTTGACACACATATCTTGGTCGTCTCCATCTCTCGCGGCTTTGGCGCCAAGAGCGGAAGGTGCTGCTGCTCTCGGGAATTCCGCAGCTCTATTTCGATCGCTACTCTGACACGCAATCCCTCCCACGCCCCTATTCTGCCCAAGGCGTTTATATATTGTAAAACTGCGACGGGTCAAGTTGCCTCGGAGTTGATAACCTCTCCTCGAGCAGCCGAAACAATCGTTTCTTAATTAATTCCACCTCTGCAAGGTGCGACGGTACTAATGTTGGTGGTTGGTGCCGCAAAATGTCTGCTTTTGGCCCCGGTGGATTTAGATCGGCGGTTCTCGGAAGGCTATTAATCTAGATCCTCGGTTTACGACCCATTTTCTACGGATCGCGCTAAATAATTTGAATCCAGAGGCATCATTCTGCATAGATGCACCTGGCCGCCGAGTTTATTGAGAGATGTCCAAGAAAACATACAAGGACCAAAGTAGATTAGGCTGTGGGGACTTCGTCATTGATTGTTTACACGTTAGCGTCCATTCTTGGAGCTAGGTGTATATCCAGTTTTTTATGGAATTCTTCTCATTAGTTTGATGTTAATGAATAGCATTGGAACTTTAAAACTCAGTCTTACTGGTGGGTTCGTCTCAGGTCATTCTGCATAGATGCGGTCTAGATGCCCCATAAAGACAAGTGCTGCAAAATTAGCTTTATTTTACAATTTGTAATAATCTAAATGCTTCAGTATTCTCATGCTGTCAGTATATTGTGGTAATAATTGATCATTGATGGATCAATTAATACATTTTCATGTTTAAGATAATGCTTATTACTAGATTAGTTTGTTGACTTGTGGATTTTTAGTTCAGTTTCTGTGGATCCAGGCAAATTAGTTATAATTGAACTAACTGCGATTTAGAAATATAAATATTTATTTGTTATTCCCTCCATCTGTGGAGGTGTCGTTGACACTGATTGGCAATCAAACAAATTGTTTTTTGCCCTTAGGCAATCAATTTTATATTGGTGGCTGTTGTTTTATTTTGAATCGGTTGCCATTGTAACTAAACTAAGAATGGCTGCAGGTTAGTAAATTGCAGTAATTTCTCTTCGCGTAACTGCGTTGGATTTACAAACAATTTGATGTCCTCTATTTCATTTGTAATGGTTCTAATTCAGATAAGTAATTCTCTTTGTTGTGTTTTTTTTGTGTCTGTTCTTTTATGCTCAGAAAATGTTTACCATTGGAAACAATTGCTTTCCGAATTGGTGCTACGTTTTTGTAGTTTTAGATCCTATCAATTTGCCCCGTCCCAGGAAAACTAATTCCTTATCATTTAGAATGAGATTTTGCTTGTAAGTGAAATTTTCTTTTTTATTTTCATTTTCCCCTTTACCTTACTATCTCTAATTCGTTATCTCGACTTATAATAGCATGAGAACATTTTCCGTAAACATTTTAATTTGCCACAAGCCTCTCAGTGAACTTGATAATTTTCTTATTTATTTTAATAATATCTTATACGATTAGGAAAGTGTAAATCGTTGAACTAATGATTATAATTTCTGAATTCAAGATCACATCGAAGAAGAAAATAAAAGCTGGGATTTTCTGAGCTTTCGCGTGTTTAGTCGCTTGCCCTCGTGTCAGTTTATCGAAATATCTTGTCACGTTAACATTTTTCCGAAACGTGCTTCTATGCAGAAGCTTAGAATCATTTACATGCAAACGGATTGCCATAGTTTGTCTCTGACGGTTGCAGAATTTTCTGGATGTTTCTTAAAATTAGTTATCTTTGAAATGTTAATGCCGCGAACATTGTTTATCTATTTTTCTGGAGAATGCTTACTAGTTTAGTTATTGTACGTTTGTTCAAGGTGCTAAGTTTGGCCAAATTTCAATTTTATTATTTTCTGAGGAGCCTTCGATTGAATAAACTTTCGGTTGTGTTTCGTACCCGTTGCCAGGGGCAAATCTGCCATATCTCAGCGAGATCTGGCGGTTTATTTCGCAAATGTCAATGTTTTATTATCAGTGCGAATTTTGACCGACTTAGCCCCAGCGACCAGCAGTCTGGGATTGCGAAATAAAAAGGCTGCGGCTCCGTTTGAAGGGAAAGTGAAAAATTATCGAATATGACCCACTTGCTATAACATATTCAAAGAAATCATCGATCGGGAAGAGCTCGCTAGCGAGGCGGATTAATATTTATTCGTTAATCTGCCGCCGCGTTTGTTGTTAAGTCACAGTACATAATTGATTTTGCCTCCCGAGCTATCGAAAGCGATTGCAGGCTATTGCGACCTCCGCTGCGATAAATTCGTGTAAATCAAAAATCCCGTTTTTCAGGTCGATTTCTTCACTCCGCCCTTTTTGAAGCGGGGCCGTGGTTTTTCGTTCGATGGGCTGCTCATGAACCGGATTCAGAGGAACCAATCTAAGCTCAGGGCGACTGATCGAAATTTCCTCGACATGTGTTTAATACCGTAAAATTGTATTTCAACAGGATTTTGAGGTTTTTCTAAGGTTGGGTTATAATTCTGTACTATTCTATTCGAATCTCGTTCATAGATTTTCCTCTGAAGCGTTTGTGTAAGTAAAATAGGCGGTCGAATGATTTATTTATCGAACGTAGGACAATTTACTACGTCAGCGTAGGCCGCCATCCATATTTTGTAGATTTCCAGCGTAATCTTCTGGGTTGGTTGTTATTTTCCGCTGTTTTGGTTTGAAGATCTACCTATATTCCAGCTCTTGGAATTATCCCTGTTCAGAACTTCCCCATTGTCTCATTACAAAGCAAAGTACAAATGTAGCTAATCTATTACGATTTCCATATTTCCTCGTTGTTTGTGCCCTCTGCCTCATGATGAAAGGTGTTTTATTTTTGGGTGTTGATGTTGATTTATATGATGCTTGATAGTCTCCATAACTCCAAATATTTTCCTTTGTCATTAGGGTTGAAATACATACAAAGGAGTATTTCTGACGAAAGGTCAATCATTAGGAGAGTTTTGATTCCTTGCCAATGTCTCTCTCTGTATTTTGGGTTTGCTTTTAGGTTGCTTTTTTTGAATCAAGTTAATTATTTTTTGTAAACCATTTGCTTGTCAATATGCAGCTCTGGGAAACTGTTATGAATAATTTATCACGCTCTTACGTTGCAAGAAATCATAGTATTTGCTACATTTCCAGGATGAAAGTGAATTTGTTTATGAAAATGAAGATAAGGTATCTTTGTTATTCCTCGCTTTCTTTCCATATAGAGGACTTATATCTGTCGATTCTTCGGATTATCTTAAATTCAGATTATCGAAGCAACATAACGCTCGATTAAATTAGCATTTTAATTCGCTCCTTTGATCTCTTATTCCCATACGTCAAGCTTCTCTTTTGCTAATACTTATTTTCATTGATCAGCATCCATATATGTAGATTAGTTAGTTAGCTAATTTGTATAGTTTTTACGTTTAGGTTTTACATTAGTATGCATGCAGAAAAGAGAGCTTTAAGATTGGAAATAAAACTGAAGTATATAAGGAAAGATAACGGTCGAATGCAAATAAGCAGCTTCTGTTTGTCGCTCTTATCTACGTTATCCTTCCCATCCCAAATTTTTCTTTGCATTCCCTGAAGTTACCGAACGAATATTCTTTTTATTGTCTCAATTTCGTAATGATATCCAGAAATAGAACGGTTATTTGAGTTTGATAATTAGCGGAAAGGCGATTACGTGGCTAATTTTCATTTGTATTTTACTTCAAGATCAAGTTAAGTATGAAATGTCTTCCTTATTGCTTTAATGGTCGTTTCGAATGGTTTGTTTCACATTATCTTTTTTAACATTGTGCCGTTGTAATGAGAATATCCTAGTTTTCCCGCGGTCTTTTGGAAGGCTTTTATTCTAGTTCTTCTTTAAAACTCGAATGTGAGATTTAAACGTAAACTATTTTTATTTTGGCTGTCCTCGAATCCCATTCGCCCTTTCCTTGTTTACGTCTGGGTGATAGGAATTTTGTGAGCCCCCTTAACTACTGTACGATTCAAGTGTGGGTGTATAGCTGAATGAAATATTTTTGTGGTATCATCATCTTTCACGCCTACTCCACACTGCCGATACATTTATAAATTACGGATATTTATGAGTGAATCGTAATATCGAAGCTGATGAATAGTTTACTCGGGTAGTAAATTCGCCTTGTTTTCTTTCTTTCGAAGCTGCTGTTTTATCGATGAGATTTTAAGATGCTTGGAGATGTATTTATTTTCTTCTATTGCGAAATAAAGATTGTTATTCCTAATTTAACAAGTTCGATTTAGATCCGCTACAATATCAAGCCTAAGTATAGTCTGTATCTAAAATATTGAGAGATTTTTACTAACGCGAGGTAAGGTGTAAAATGATCCTTTTTTGATTAAGTATATTTTAAATTAATTGTTAATTAATCAATAGATAGTTGATATTTGTCTTATTAGCCATTAAAGACTCGTATATTCGTGATTTATTATACGGAAAAGAATTTTTCAGTTTTTCTAAAATGGAAGATATATTTTTATCTGCAGTTATATTTCGCGTACTATTAAGTTAAGTAAAATTTGTAAATGACATCGAAATCTAACATTCTACAGCCTTATTAGCTCTTTGTAAAGATATTCTAAGCAGTAATTAAGTAAATTACGTAAGAATTTTTGCCATAGATTAGTTTGCCATCGTCGACCCAATAAGTAGCTAATGTTTTCCATTCATTTTTTTCAACATCATTTCTTAGATTCCTGGAATTTTAGCGTTGTCAAGTAAGAGATGCGAAGGTCGAAGACCCGGGGAAACTTTTCGCTGACTTGGCGCCATAGCAGTATTTCTGCAGCATTCGTTGACCTGCCTAGTTATTAAATTTGAACGAACGCTCACAAAACTTGACAGGTTTAAATTAAAATAAAATTTGACATTTATTTGAAAATGATCAGCCTCTACCCGGTCTAGTTTCGGAATGAGTCGTTGAGCTGATGTAACTCTTTAAGTCAAATTGGAAAGAAATGGAAAAACAAATGAAAGAATCAATTTTAGATCGCCCCATCGAAATTTAATTGGAAAGTTATTGTTCCGAAAAATTGAGTAAGCCTTTGTTATTCAAGTACTTACTTGGTCGTGAGCCTCTCTGAAGGGTACCGCAACATCTCGTTTGTCTCCTATTGATGTGTTCTTCTTTTTAATGTAAAACTCATTCAGATTCATATTGTGACCCTCTTTCTGTTCTACGTCTGCGTGTATCCCATTTCAGATTGGTGAAGATATTTATTTACATTTTGACGATGGAAGAATGTAATAATGTACATTTTTCTAATTTAAATGTTATATATTTTCTATCCGTCGGATATCATTCTTTGTGGTAAATTATATAATTTATCATTCCAGGAGAAACTTGAAGATGGCGCAGAAAAAAGTGTTTCTGACATAACCGCAAAATAAAAAAAAACTAAAAGTTATGAACTGTGGTTGAAAATTTTCTCTTAATTTTCTCGTATATTATAGTGTGGTTAATAATAAGAGAAATTTTAATCGAGGAAGAGTGAAATTCAATTAAAAAATCGTTAATCGAATTCCTGATTTTGCTCCTGAGGCAATTTAGACAATACAAGGAAAGGGTTGAGGTAACTTTGCACATAAGGGCGTCAGTAATGACGAAATTACTCTTGCCGTTGCACAAAAAGTCCCCAAAACGGAATGTTAAAATGTTCTGGCCGGGTAGCTTAGATGGTTAAAACAGCCTCCCGGATAGAGGAAGATCCCGGGATCGATTCCAGGCCCCGTCAGACTTTTTTCTAATTCCGTTTTTCCTTAGGAATTTAGAAAATGATGACGCAAGATAAGAGAAGCGCCACTGTTTGTGAATGTATTGTCATTCGCGAATTCTAATTTCAATATATCATCCCAGCTGTTAAGAAAGGTAAAATTAATTTTAACCTCTTCATTCAAGTATCTATAGAAAATCATCATACGCGACAAACTAAGCTTGAGTATAGATATGTTAAATCAAGTTTACTGTTAAGATATCACTAATATTGTGTAACTGTGTGAAAAAAATGTGGTTTATTTAAAAAAATGGTCATGTTCGACTAAAATACGCTCATCAATAAAGACGAAAATATTGTTATTGCGTGAAATCGTTTATTCTGTTAATATAAGTCAGATCTGTAATTATTGGGATTATAAAGTATTTAATCGAATTAAAACCCTTTCTTGGGAAGATAAGAAAATTAAGAGATTGCTCAGTTAAAAAATATACATTTTGTTCCATTCCTCAATAGCATTACTTAATTTCATAAACTGGTGTTGGAAGGGACTATTAAATAATCCTCGAAAATCGAGAGATACCGATTATATGGAAATTTTATAAGCATTTATGGGATACTTATAAAAAATGAGAGTTGCATACAAACCGAGGAATACAATCTTCCGATAGTTGTTTACATTAGATCCAGGGAAGAGTAGAAGACGTTGGTAGAAAGTCCTTTTTGGTTTCGATGAGCAGTGGAGCATGTTTCGGAGACGTGGAGAGCATATTGCGGATGAGGCTGCGTTTTCATCTTTTCTGGAAGTAAAATTCACGTTCCGAAGACGTCTGCGACTTAACTTGCAAATGCCAGTTTTGAAATACGTGCACCGGTGCAGCTCTGCCTTAGCATTCATCGCCCTTTCCATTCGAAATCCCAGACATTCTCATTTCTGTGAAAGAGGTGCCGAATGGGAATCTTCCTTTTTCATCCATTATGTTGTATCGATGGAATGCTGCAGCACAGCATCTGCGGAAATGGATTTTCGCTTTTGCCGGAAGCGTCTCGTATGCATTCGTTGTGATTTTTGGGTGTTATTCGAGATGTAATTACGCACTCAGATTGACAATGCAAGTGCTTTATCGCTGTTATATTCCAACAGTAATTGACTTTTATATTGGAAAGATTTAAAGTTCCCTTTGATTTAATCTGCGGAAATTGTGAATGATATTTCGACAATATTTTGTCAAATATTTTATTGTAGCCGCAGATTCCTAACTTTTATAAAAAAACATTCTTTTCAATCTAGGTCTAAAAATGTATAAGACGGTTATTCATATCTACTTTCATCTATTATCTTATTGCGAAGTTCAGATATATCTCATAATTTTTATGATATCTTTTTAATTTCCGAAAAAGCTGTTGACGCACCCTCAAACCATAATACTACTACTACTAAGGTGGAAAATCGCCTTGGATTAACTATCATTAAGAAAATTGTGAAAAGTGACATTTCATTACTAAAATATTCCATGTTGGTTAAACCAATATTTTTAAATAGTAGAAGTTACAAAGTTTAAATTTTCATCATGTCTTCCATCCACCGTATTTTGAGCTTTGTAATCTATTTTGTGTTCTAACATTTAACTTTGATTAAACTAATCGATATAAACTCAACTGATTGGTGTGGTATTTGATTTGTGGTATACCTACTAATCACTTTGATTTATTATCGGTAGTTTACCGTAACAATTCTTCCAAAAGTAGGTAAATTTATCATGTTGATCGAATCATCGTTTGCATGGATGTTCATTTTTATTGAACTTAGGGCTTGTTCAGTTGTTGTACAGTTTTCTTCTTTTCAACCATAGTTTTTCTAATTTTTTCCCTACTCTTGTCCCTTTTCAACAGTTATAATAGTATTCCATGTCATCTCTCAAAACTTCGGTAGTTCAGATTGTCGAGCAAAATTTCTGCTATCGCTTCTCCGTCCCTATCTTATTCCGCAAGGTTAACCGGGGGCATTTAATTGCTCTTCGCGATTTGTAGCAGGATGCGGGCCAGAAGCATTTAACCCAGTTGCGCTTCTGTACAATTAGCTATTTCCGGGTAAAATGGACGTTAACATTTTTTTCCTCAACTATTTCCCATGGCTTAGCAATGAGGTCCCCTTCGCACGACCTTAGATACCGAATGAAATGCGTTCTTTCCCGAGATGCTTACGTTGCCGTTGAAGGGTAGCGAGATTAATTTAGTTTAAATTAAAATTATTTAACTTTGGATGTAATTTCAGTGTTTTATCATTCTTAAATCAGTTATATTAGTATCCCAGTCTTAAGGTGGAAAGCGTAAGCTATGAATCTGATGGGTGCTCGAAATTTCTCGGATATTAGTCGTCATTTAGTTACTTCTCTTATTAAAGTGGTAAATTTAATTGATTATCCAAGTCTGTTATTACAATTTAGATGTATCGTCTGCAAACAAATTTGGTATCTAGAGTAATATCTTAAGCAAAGAGCTAGGTTTGTTCTTATTTGAAACTTCAGTGAGTAAATACTTATGAATTCTATTTTATTCTCCTGAGAGCATTGAAATTAGTTTGATGTTAGTTAATGATATCGGACAAAATATTAGTTAATTAGTATCGGATAGAACTCAGTGTTGCGTAGTACATTTGATTAAGATAAAGGCATGAATCATCATAATGTTTTTATTTTGCGTATTATGAAGAATTCTTTTATTAGAATTTTCATACTCGTATTAAAATAGTTTAAATGGTAGCAGTTGGATCCTGTTTGCTTGTTGAAATAAACGGAAAGTGTTGTACACTCCGCAGTATCGTGAAAACATACTAAATAACCCATACGCGGATAAAATACATACCTCTACACTGTCACTGATTCGTCGCTCCTTTTTTCGAATTATCGTCAAAGTTCTCAACTATTATTTTTTTCTGCCATTTCTCTTTCTTTGATCCTGATTTTCTTCTTCCAATGTTTATTATTCTGAACACTGCTGTTAGATACATTTAACTATACTGATTGAGGAATGATCTGTCGGGACATAGAGTGTAACACGCCTGTTATTCACTTAGCAATAAAATGTCTTAAGCTCTGCTTGTAATATACGAACGATTTATAATACGAATAGAATAGCTTTGAATTTTCTTTGCATGGTTATGTATATTCAAGATTTAATCGAACTTCCAGTCGTGGAAGAAGTGCGTAAAATTATAACCTGATTGGCTATTCTCTGTAGACTTTAGGCTACTGTTGCGTCTGCTTGCATTTCTATTAATCCTTCGCAAATCTTCTAGAATTGTCCTACGGTAAGTAATGCATGTGTTTTGTCCTTGCATCAGTTGAACTATTGCCCAGTCTAAAGGTCAAGTAGATGGTATCAATATTTGCCCTCGTTTTTATGCGAATTGTTGTTGACAAATGTTAGGTGATGGTGACTCATTAAATGAGTTTGGATTTATTTATATCTAGAAGGCCGCTGGGCGAGAAGCATGGGGAAGCACAGGTCGGATGTAGGAAGCCGTTTGTGACTGGGTGACACTATTTTTGTAACCTTTCTAAGAGATGTAAAATTTGGCACGGCCTATAGTGCAGGCTAAGTATTGGCCAAACTTCCAGAGGAATGGGTAAACCTCCAAAGAGCTTTGTTTCCATCGGTATTTGTTGTTGTCATTATAGGGAAATTCCACATTGCAGGTAAATGTAGGACCTGCTAGAAGGGTGGGTGTCATTGAGAAAATAAATAAAAGGTACAATTCTCATGAAATATTTGACAGTATTTTGGAATATTAACTAACGAATTCTTCATTTCGTGGAACGAAATTGATAGTAATTTCAGGTGATAGTTGGTGAATCTTCTTGTAGAACATCCAGGACGTGAAATCCGTTTCCCTCGGTATCGATTATTAGGAATCTGAGGCTGGTATGGCTGAGGGATTACCTTGGAATTCCACTAATTAGGAGAAAGACGAGATGGCGATTTTAGGAATATTGCAGCTTAAGTTTAAACCCATCTGTAAAGTATGTCATTGTAAACCATCGTAGCTATATAATTCATTGATCGCCAGATCTTTATATAATGCATGTTTGTATGTTCTGTTTCAAATGTCTCAAAGATCTTGAAACTCACTTTGTTTCTTATGAAACCCCTTATTTGTACAGAAGAAAGTTCATTTGTGGTTCAAAGTTATTTATAGGAAATCAAATCTTCTTTTTGATAAGAAGAGACAGTTGGGAAGATTGGGCGATAAAATTTGTAGAGATTAATGTTATCTAAGAAATCTGTCCATTGATTGCATAAGATACACTTTGGTTTGGAGATTTCTGTCCTGTTATAGTGTGATTGATCAGTGCTTCAGTACTTTACAGGATTATCGGGAAGAAACCGTTGTCTCAAAGTGGTATTTGTTTAGGATTAAAATGAAGCACCTAATTGTTCGCCGTAAGGTAATTTAAAATGCTTAAGGCAAAAGAAAAGAATTGAAAGGCTTTGTAGACTATTTCTACCGAAGGTTATTTGCATTATTGTTTCTCACATTAATCATATTCGTGTTTTAGCATTAAATATATTTTCTTATTTACTATCACTACCTAAGCTGTGATGAAATCATCTGATTTCATATCATAAATTATTGAAATTCATAGCGATATTAATAAACAATCGTTGATATGAAGTCTTGCGTAGTGGAAAATTAAGTTTATTCTATGTTATTGTACGTGAATTTCAGATATTAAATTGTCGAAATCAACAATATTTAGAGGACTAATTGATCAGGATAGCCGTACTAGCCGGAAAATTTTGGCCGCTTATTAAATTAAAGCATTCATAAACATTGGAGTAGCTTCTTCAATAAACAGAAAAATTATTGCATAACGTATGCTTTGAGAATTTCAGTTATAACAGTTTTTCGGCTGTGGAATTATTAGGAGAAATGATGTCAGTAAACTTACTTTCAAATGTTAGTAGCTTTTGATTGTAGTTAATACTTTTTTGACATGCTAATTTTCTTATGCTCAGCGCTATATCCTTTTTATATGTGTGCATAGTTAGGTGTGAGCGTGTAGGAGTATGACAAGTAAAATTTTAGGAAACAACAAGATATGGGCTTGAGAATTATCTTTGCTTGGGGCCCTCAATTACTCTCCGGCCCGGTATAAAAGACGTGAACAACAGGAAAAACTCCTAAATGTAAACACGCATACAATTATATATAATGGAAAACTTTAGAAGGGGTTGAAATGGACAAATAATAAGCATGTTTGGTATTTAGAGCAGCTTAATGTGTCGCATAACACGTCCAGAGTTGAGACATAGCACTAGTTGGAAGGTATCATTTTCATTGACACGAATGAGCTGTGTATCGCGTTGCCACGTCGTTGTTGTGAATCAACAATAGACCTCGCAGATATTATTTTCGAGCAGTAGGACAGAATGAGCTTGGCACCCCGAAGTGGAAGATTGGATATTAACATTCCAAAAGCGATGTAACTATTGTTGCGTTCATTGCAGTCAACCGACACCTCGGTGTAAATTTTGATCGAGCGAACCTCTTAAAGTAATCATTTCCTTCCGGTGGACCGTGGAGAGAGGCTGGCTTTGCTATGCACACAAGTGTACTTGGCCCAAACTTCGAGACGGGAGCATGAATAAGTTGGGATGCTAACGCTGTCCTTAATTGTACGAAACGAGGTCGCTTCACTTACGGATTTAGGAATTTACGGCAGAGGTACGCTATAAAAAGTAACGGAAATATGTTCTGCGGCCCCGTTAACGAACAAAGGGGTTTATTTATCGCAGAGGTCGAAATCAGCATACGAGTTGGAAAGGAAGAAAATATCGATTCAACATATTGTCTTGTTACGTAGTTCCCTGCTTATTTTACAGTTTATCCGCAGAAATACGCCAAAATGAGTTGTACTCAAGCTTTTATTCGAACTCTTACAACTTCTATGTTTTCGCATGGCTTGGAGGTTCATAAAGTTTTGCAGTCTTCTCTTTCATAGAGAGAGATTACGGAATTTCTTTCAATGATCGCTGTTGTATTGATTGTTGAAATATCAAGAATTATGCCGATTATTTTATCAAATAAGTTTAATTTACCTATAAATAATTTCTTTAGAGCTGATTTGTTTTCTTAATCACCATTTCACGACATTTAAAAAAGTTTTCCTACTTCAAATGACAAACGTGAAATAAAATAAATGTTCCCAAGAAAGGCGTATTTTTACTAAATATTTGTATACTCTCCAGTTTTGTTTTGTGTAAATGGACTAGAATATGCTCAGGGAAGTGTATAGTATTTCGTTAAGAAATGTCACGATAGATCATGAAGAGTTCACGAAATTGCTCTTTGATATAGTTTGGAGGTTGTCCGGAGAAAATACAGCAAATTATGTGTGTTTAACTTGTCCTAAAAACTAGAGATATTATGTTCTCGGAAGGCGTAGTAGCCATGCGTCCACTCAGCTAAATTGGCCGATAAGATTTCGCGAGAAAATTACGGAAAGAGTCGACTAATCGATTTAAAAATCATTCTTTCCGCGAAAGACACGCGATGGTCGTTGAGTAGAAAAGGTTAAGTGAACGCTGCGTGGCCGTCCTGCCATATGTCAAAATGAGGCTACCTGAATGAGTGGGTGGATTGTAAACATAAATTAAAAGCAGAAACTTACCAAAATTCTGGATTCATTTCCTTCATATTCTAGGTTTTCAGGCCACTGAGGTATTACTTGAAATTAGTTGTTAGTCGTAAGCTAGGTTGTGGCTGCATATTTTGGTGAGCAGGCCAGAGAGGGGAAAAATTTTGGTCAGCGGTCCAGAATGTGTTGTTTAAAACTATGATCAGTATCATTTGTGACCCGAAGGACTTTTCCTCTGTAGTTTTCAAGAAAATTTCGCCGCCCTCCCACGCTCTGATTTCTCGTCTGCACGTCGTTCAAGACGCCATCCGTGACGTCAGGCGAGTGAATTTCATGTTAGGCTTTTCAAAATGGATTTCCAGCTCGTGCTATCGCTTTGACGGGGTAAATAACGTGATCGGCTCAGACAGGCAGTACACACACTGTGCCGGACTGCTTGCCAGATTTAATGTCTTCAACGCTGGGAACACGCCTCCTGTTCCCGTCTATCGAATCACGCGTCGGACCCTTATTATTTTGTCGTCATATAAGATAATACTCAAGTAGGTATTGCTCTTTTAGCTTGGTAAAGTCTCTTATATGCAGTCATCTTGTAAGGATTCAGAGGTTGTTGTACCGGCCAGTGCTGAGGTGATCGCTTGCCTGTCTTGGTACCCAGTAGATAAGTCTAACAATGGTAATATTAGATCCGTTTGATATATATTACTTTCAAGAGACTGTCTTTTGACTACTCTTGGAGGTTATCTCTATATGCATTCGTTACCAGTAATGGGATGTTCTTTCGATCGTAGAAATAGTTTTTCTATAAATGAAAGCAGTCACCAAGAGCTTTTCTTCTAGTATATATTTCCCAAGATGCATATTCCTACTAATTACTATCCAAAGCAATTCACTTCAGTACCTGGAAGCTAACTCTTAACTCGTTCGAATTATAAGTGATATATTTCACCGTCTTTCACTTACGACGTAGTTGTTTTAATCTATGTAGGCTTAATTTCTATCAATATTTCAATTGTACATATTTCTATGCCTATGTCACCATTAACTAGGTTTTTTTTAACGTAATTCCTTGTTTCAAATTACGATTTCAATTTAATTTCCAGCATTTACGAGAAGGTCCTAAGGCCTTGATTTTTCATCATTACGAGTCATTAAAGTAATTTTTTGTTTCACTCATAATCCTGCCGTTGGCTGTACCCGTCGTAATTTTATTCATCCTCTTACTTCTTCCCGTATATATCTTTTATGCATATGTTTCATCAAATAAAGCATGTTTTACAAGTTCAATGATTGTCTTATTTCCATTAACTAAATCTATATTTACTGTACTTCGCAAGTAGATGTCATCGTCTTGATAAATTCGAATACGTTTGTTCGCTCTCTAGAATTGGCGTAGTTGTACTTATCAGTCTGTGGGGAATTTCGAAGGCCCGAGTTCTTTTTATGGACATTTCCGAATAATTCACGAGGGATCCAAATTTCCTGTGGCAAGAATCTTTCTTTCCCAAGCGGGAGCTTCATTGCAGGAAGTGGTTCTCCACATTTCCTTTTCTGCCTTTGTTTCCTTCCTCTTCGTAAGAGGTTTAGCTTCTGCTCTGAAATAAGTTCTGTGACCGTGTAGACGCGTTGTTTTATTTTGCAATGTTAGTAAATACGCGGTATTAGATGTGAGTCCATGTCCGCTGAGGCTTCGCTCTGGCTTTATAATCATACCTTCGCTCGATTGCTAAACGAATGCGATGATAATTAAAAATACCATTTGACTTAATGCGGTTAAGTAATTCTGATTGGGTTTTCCATAACCCGGGGTTTCCTCATCGATAAAGCTAGATACCGAACGAATGCTTGCCTTCTGATCAAATATCTGCAGAGATATCTTTTCTGTTAAAATATAACGAAAGTTATTTTCTCTTCGATTTAAATCATGAATATATAATGAGTATAACTATCGCTGGCTTTCTTCCGGCGAATTTCGGTTTTCTTGAGGCATTCAAATCTTTTATTTCACCCTATTCATTAGACATTAAGTCTAACCATGGAACATGTAATAAATTCACAGCTCATCAATATAGGTTCAATCATCATGAATTTACATATGCTACTCTTTCAAAAATCTATTTCATTATTAACAATGATGAAACAATTACTTCTGCAGAATATCTCTCATTAAGCATCTTAATGTTATTCTTTTATCGAGAGAAATCCATATCATTTTCGAAATTGCTTACGTTGAATAATAAGGACCTCTGTTAAAAATGAAAATAAAATACATCTTTCCATTAGCTAACCTCGGGTTTAAAACATTTTAAATCCATCATCAATAGTTCATACATAATATATTCCATTATGTTTCAATTTGGTGGGTGTTCACTAAGTAGTCACTTCCCTAAATTTGAATGCTAATCTATAGGTGTAACAGGTGTAGCCACAGCGTTTTTTTGCTGTTTGAAATCGAGCGCGTGAGCACCCGAGTTCCGCTTACTCGCACAAATTCCTATCATTACGGTCGCATTTTTATTCTAAATCGAATATGAAGTGCTTCAAGCCCCTCTTCTCGCTTCGTTCGCAAGGAGTGCATAATTCCCTCTACTCAAACTTAATCGTTTCTTTTCCGGACGGTTTTTTACTCAAGTATGTTGTTGGATTCATAATAAAGGCTTTTTTAACGCTCTATCTACTCTGTCTGTAGTGTTAATAACCCTAAGGGAATTTCAAGCGAATGAGTTGTTAGGTTCTCTAAAAGTCTTGTTTTCTCCTCTCGAATGGTTTTGCTATAATAGCGATATTTTTTAACATAGTGGTCCGTTCACCTTTGTCAGGGATAGGCAATATAAATAGCTATTAATGAAAATCAGTACGAAATTACGAGAAATTTAACTCATCCTCCACCTCTGTTTTGGAAAAGGGTGTCTCTAAAAAAATTGGCGAGGATATTGATGCATTAAATATTTACTCAAGCTATCTTATTTTGCTCTTGAACGAAATTATCCGTGTTTTAACCCTTAATTATCATCTTCTGCCAAAGTAAGGCACCTATTGCGGTAGGACGTTAGAAATTACTATCTACCATTAGATAACGTCACACCTCGTAAAGCAGACTACGGATTTACAGGTAATTATAAAGTACGCGATTAATTATTAGGATCTGAATGAAACATTTACGCATCTATCCTCGTAATTAGATTGTGTATTTGGTTTTTCTTGGTTCCTGGTAGGTTCAAGGAATCTTTAGAAGTCCTAGGGCCAAAATTGTATTTCATCAATAAGCAAGAAGTTTATTTTTTAATATCCACTTTGAAGATTTTAATAGCACTCTGTGGTTTTAGTAGGAAAATGTTAGTTAGGTATGTGAATTGTTCAGTTAAGGAAGTATTAATTTTCTTTTATTTTATTCTGGCACAATAATCTCATAAAAATCGAACATAGCAGTGTTCCACGGTTCGTTAACATGTCTGTAAATCTGTATTCCTTCTTCATACTTATCACCTCCGAATCTCTTTGATTTCACACCTCAAGATAGTTGTATTAGTATTTGTTTATCTATCGGGGTATTGATGGCGAGGATTGCACTCAATCGTCTAATGGAGAGGAGGAGAGGGTCTGGGATTTATTTAAATTAGTTCCAAAAATAGCTTGGATGCATGCTCGCCTCCCACAAGCTGCCCAGTAAAATAGGAACTGTTCCCATTCGGAGTTTGTTCCCGCGCAGTGACAAGTTCGCGTTCGCTCCCCTTTGATTCTGAACGAAGTTATGATCTCGCTATCATTTTATCCGTTTAAAAATTCATTTAAAATGATAGGGAAATGAGGCGAAACGTTTCCTCCTCAATTTTCGGAGTTAATTAACTTTGTGTAGCGTCTGTCTTTCGAAATCACAGTCGAGTCTTTCTTCTAAGATAAGAGAGCGGATGTATGATTTGGGTTTTGAAGGTCCTCATTGGGTTTTCCGCTAGTCTTCCCAATGGGGCTCACTTGGGAGACACCGAAAATTACGTGGAAATGATGTCGCAACATACTTAAATTGAATCAATTATAAAAATTAACTTTTTACCGGCCGTGATGGCGGAGAGGTTAACGTGGTAGCGCGTTAACGCTCCAACCTCACGGTCCCGGGTTCGAATCCCGGCTAATCGGATTTTTCCGGGTAGGGAATGGTTGTATGTGTATGTTGTGTGTGTGATATTTATAAAAATGCAAAAAAGGAATAAAATGAAAAAAGGGGTTAGTTGGAGGAATAGCCTTCAAAGGCTAAAATTCGCTCATAAAAAGACTGCATTCTTATTATTAAATGAGTAATGTAAAGAAAACACTTTGGATTTGGAGCATCAATATTAGATTTAACTAATAGTACAACTAACTAACGCTAACAATTCTCATTATCGTAATGGAACAAGAGAAAAATAAATTATTATTTAATATTCAGCTGTGTTCTTAATCATCCAAGCTTACAGAGAGCAAGTGAAATACATGGCTTTATATAATTTATATTTTGATGGATTTAAGATCTTATACATCTTTATGTTCAGAAACCTACATTTATATTAGGAAGATCTCTTGCATTTTTCGCGTGTACCATACGATATGGCTGGCAATGAAATGTTTAACTAATCGTTTCTTTTAAAATCTGTGTGGGGCTAATTCGAAAAATTGTCCGCATGAACACGTAAAATAATCTTGAAAATAAAGAAAACAAAGTTATCTCTCGTAGATAATATCTGTAGAAATTCTGAAGGATGGGAATCATTCGGCGGGAAAGAAATTCCAGATAATAAGAGCGCTTTTTATTTTCAGTCCGTTCCCTCGTTAATCCTTGGATATTTAGGGCCAAATGTGGAGGATGTTCCGTTTTGAAGAAATGAGAATTTTTCGTGAGGATAGTGAACCAAGGAGCCTCATTTTGCATCCCTATTGCTTAACATTCTGTGGAGTCGAAATCAAATTTGGTCTTTAATTGGATTCTTTTATCAGCAAAGTTATCTTAGCCCGCAGATTGACGGGAAATATTTTCCTGCTTCGAAACTCTGAGATGAGGTAATCGCCGAAGGGGAAGTCCTCGCGAGATTTTCTCTTATAAGATGAGTGAGATTTCCCGATTAATGATGATGCGGGAAATTTCTTTGATTTTTTCCATAAATGTATAAATCATTTTTTTGTTTCCACTGCTTTCCTTTTGTCAGCAGGACCCTGTTTCACTTTTCTTCATTCCTAGTACAACTTCTCACTGTGATGACTACTTTTTCATCTCTCCCATTTTAGAAGTTGTGTAAATGAAAATCAAGTATTTATCGTACTTTCTCTCCTGTGGTTTTACCTCCCAAAAGATTTCTTCTAGCTTCTCTCCAGCCCTTCCTAAACTGTGCATCGTCTTTCATCTTTCAGCAACTTCTTCCATTTTTAATATCATCAATCATTCCAGTCCGTCATCTTCCTTTTTCTAGCCGCCCTTCAACATTTCCGTGTTTGATTCTCCATGTCGCCTTGATGGAAAAGTAGCATGTGGCTCAACACAGATGTATTTCCCATCTATCTCGTCAATTTTCTTCACTTCTATGACCGTCGGTACTTCCTCCTTTCTCAGGAAATTTTCCAGGAAATTTTCATCATATTTTTCCGTCGAATTCTTTTAAGATTCCGTTTCTTCATTTCCCGAAGAATGCCGATCGGGAAAGAAGCAAGCAGCGTGTAATTGATGACAAAGCCGGATCCTAATAGACTCAAAGGATCCTCTTTGGTGTGCTTACGCTATCTTCTCATTTTCATAGGCTTGAGGTTATCTTTCCCCAAGCGTCTCTTATCTGAGCACGAATCGTTCTGTTACTCGAGTGTGGAAATAAAATTTAATTTGCTCTCGGCGTCTTATCTCATTGTCTAAAGATCGCCATTGTAAAATCAAAGTAAAACAGAGGAGAGGAATGTGGTGGCAAAAAGTATGCCTTGCATGGAAAGTGCGATGGGAGTACTATCTCTGGGAAGGTAATCTCTCGGAATTTCGTTCGGCCGTTGCCAGCGCCATACTTCGAGTAGCGGTGAAAGAAGAGAATTGCGCGTAAAAATGCGATTTTTTTCCCCTTGTGGAATTTTTCTGCTCAAAAGGAATCTGCAGTGAAATTTCCTGGGGAGCCGGTCTCAGATTTTACTGTTCTTAGAGCCCAACTGCGGTCAGTTTTACGTTCGGTCCTTCAACGTTGAATCAACGATCACAGGATATTTGGTGCTCACGTATGAATGATCAGCAATTTCGTCAAGAAAGACCATTTTTCTTTATAAGTATGTTTTTTGTCGGCATTTTATTTCTTGGGATTTTCTGGTTAATGTTGCCTTCTTAAGTAGTATGATTTTAATTTCAACAATTACAGATGGTATTAAAAATATTTATATTATTTTTAAAATTTTTACTTGGACGGTATAGTATTTTTCTCGATAAAAAACCAAACTTCTTAGTAGTTCAAATAAGTAAGATTTAAGTTGGTATTCAAAAAAATCTTTAAATAATTGTTAAAATTGTTAATTGGACGTTATATTTTTTCTCGACTTAAAAAAATAAACTTCTTCTAATGAAAAATATCGCATAAATTTCTCAATTTTTTTAGGGCTACATCAATATTTTTCACATTCTTTGAAAATTATCGTATTATTTCAAATAAGAAATTACGAGTCATTGCAGTGAGTTTGCTTTCGAACACGCGCCGGATTTTTATGCTTTCACTCTCTATTTTGGATTCATGTAGTAAAAGTGGTGATTTTGCAAGCTCAAGGATTAATCCACTACGTGTTTTTCGTTCCCGGAATTCCATCCCAACGTGATTATCGGGAAATATTTTGATTCAAGTGCGATGAAGCTTGGTGTGAATCTTCCTGAAAGAGGGAAAGGAAGCCCTAAATGTCAGTAAATTGACGATGTTGCTTTTGACCAAAGTGGAAGCCTACGGCTCATCAATTGAGCATATTCTAATCATCTTTCGAAAGTTTCCTGCAAAGGTTTTTGGAGTCTTAATGGGTTACGGTTTTTGTCCAAGTTTCGTGAAAGAGTCGACGAAGTTTTAGCATTTGACGACCCTTAGTTTGAAAAGCCTTCGACGATGAGGTTGGGCTTTTCGATTGTCGGTGGGTAAGCCGTAAAATCTACAGAATCCTTCGCTCTGCCTTCTATCATTAAAAATTAGAGCTGCGGCAAACTTAAAACGATCGCATTTCGTGTCGCATTAGAATTCTGGATCTCATTTTATTCCGCATTACTATTGCTTGGAGGAAATATACTGAAAATACACGACTTTTATACCCTTCAGTTGGTTCACGTACCTCGATATTCTATATTTAATGCATTTTGCGGAACACCGGGCATTTTATTTAATTTTTAGTAACTTACCCCGCCCTTAATGCCCTAACATCTTTTGGCTTTGTCTTCCCCTCAGTCTTTTCCCTTACATTGCAACTTCAATCACTTTATTTTCCTCTTCTCAATATTTGACCCAACCATTTCCTCCGTCGACGCTTAATTACTTCAATTAAAACCCTGTCTTTCTCAGTCATGTCTAACACCTCCGTGTTTGTTTTCCTGTCAACCTAACTTACTTTTCCATTCTAAGCCACACCCATTCGAAGGTCTCCAAAATTGAGGTTCTCTTTTCCTTAGGTCCATGTTTCATACCCATATAGCAGAACACTACACACGAAGGATTTATACCAATCTTTTTCTGTTGTTTTCATCAATCAGTTCCCTTCGCTTCATGAAAGCTTATTTCCCTAAAGATATTCTTTTTCGCGCCTCAAACTTGCATCAATTTCGCCTAATCGCAGTTCCCGTGAAATTTCTGCTATACCCTCATCAGTCTGTTTTCTCAATAGTGTTTGTATTTCGATGGCTTATTTTGCGTATGGAAGCTAATATGAATACATAAAATTTCACTTCACATTCCTAGTCTTAGTTAATGAAGATGAGATGCATAAGTATCGGTAGATTGTTTTATGGCAGTGAAGGAAAAATAAGTTTATAACCACAAACATTTATTGTAAATTTCAGTGATTAAAACAACTTTGGTTATTTCGATCATTTCATTGTTTATTTATCTAAAAATCCCTCTACTAACATCACTTTGTTGGACAATTGCTATGAAAGACTACGGGCGAACATGCATTCATGCCCTATACGATAAAAAATTGGGGTTAAAACGTGACCTGGGACTATGGCACTTGTTCTCTAGCTTGCTAACGATTTTACCACCGAGGCCGGCAGCGGACGACTGCTATTCATTGCTTTGTAGCAATGGCCTTTATTTTTACAGCGGAGTAGTTCATTTTGTAAGGTACATTCGAATGTACCCCTGTGGTTTGTAGTCTATATTTTGCGGGCGCATCGCTATCGTAGAATTCAGTTGAATCGGCTCTTTGCGAGTTCTTTTTGTCGTAAATCCTTTCCGTGGTTCAAAAAATATAAGTACGTGTAACAGGAGACGTCGAGTGGAGAACGTTTAAGATAATTGTCCGATAATAAATGAAGATTGCATGTTATTAGCGGTGAAATATGTTGCAATTATTTTTGCGTGGTTACATTTGTGAATTGCGTGAATGTAGCGGTAGTGTAATTTGTTAGGATAATAAGGCCAAAGCATGCAATAAATTGAATTTATCGGGTCCTAGTTTTCTAACATCAAACGATGTGGTATAACAGCTCTTTGTTAACTCGCATCCTTTTTACTGATGTTTTTATTTCATCCGGAAATGAAATAATTTTCTTTTTGGTCTCTCGGAATCAATTTCCTTGTTTGTGATACATCGACTAAGTCACAGTAGAGACTTCTTTTATTTCCTCGTCGTATTACGTCATTGTTTAAGCCATAACATTTATATCAGCATTGTATTTTATTCTTGTAGGATTCGAAGTACTCTAGCAATCCTGTTAAACAGGCTTAATTAAAAGACTATTTTTAACCATAGATGTTTTATCTACTGTGGTCGTGGAACAGCCATCACAAGATAGACCAAAATTTCGTCAGAGATTGTTAGTGTGAATCTCATTGGTTTCTTCGGTACTGATTGTTTATGAGAAAATCGGTGTTATAAGAGGAAAATTCTTCGGAGGAACTAATCAAAAATTTTATGATCCTTATGAAAAAAATAATTGCAAAAGATTATGAGACATTTTTATCGTAGGAATTATTACGGAAAGGAAACCTCGTTATCTATGCTTCTTTCATTTAGTTTATTTATTCATTCGTTTAACACGAACAGGTACCTACACAAAGTTATGATATATTATATGCAAATAATATATTACACAAGTTTAATTTTACATTCTCTTTGTTCATCTTAGATTATAATAAGTGGGGAGACTACTCCAAAACATACCTAACATAACCTATGGAAAATTTTAAACTGAATCACTTGAAAAATTTGTATTCCGTTAAGCGTATTCGAATGATATAATCAAAGAGTTATAACAGTGAAGAGGGAGAGCCACACTTACAGAAACTACTCGGATACGCTCTCATATCCATGATAGCGGACGTAGATTCGGATTTGCAGCTCCTCTCTACGGCGGAATTAATCTACGGCTGGAATCTCGCCCTCCGTAGTTAACGATGTACGCATCCAAATCCCGCAGTGCCTACGCCGTTGTCGACGGTGTAAACGGCCGGGGAACATTAAACCGTAGGAGGCATTTAAGTTGATAACGTGCAATGCCGAAAAATCAATATCACGCTCCGGAGATACAACAGCGTCGCCCAAACGTCACGTTTCGCGGCGCTCCTTGGCGCAAGCGGAAGTATTACGTCTAGCCGTGAATCATACGGCCAAACAGTGTCCGCTCTATTGGCGTGCTTTTGTCGTGCGTGGTGCCGCGTGTTTTCCCGCTCGAGGTGTTCGCACCATGTGAAACAAAGGGATTGCTGCTATCGATCGTTCATTAGGCGAATTGGGTCGCCCTTCGTATTTTTGGGGCTTCGCGATGCCAACTTTTCCGTCCTTATGTAATTCCGTTTCCGATGGCGCGACCTTCTTCATAATTGGCGACTCTTATAATGGTTCTCGGGTCACTAGACGCTGCCTTTTGAACCCCCTTTACTTCCTAAACCTTTTAATCCATTGATTATGTCGCCGAGTCCTAAATCGTTCCTCTGAGTTCAAATGCGTGTGTGTTGTGATTTACTGCGTTGGAGGACACGCATTGGAATTGACTCAAAGACATGAAAATATATATAAGCAAATGTATCTTTCATTAGTCAAAAAGTACCACGTATCCCTGTAAATCAAATCTTTGTATCAAAGTACACCACACTCTGTGTTAGAAAATGATTCATTAAAGATTTTCTCCAATAGTTATGTCCTTAGAGAGACCGAAGATTATCATTAGGCTGGATGTAACTCTTTAGATAAAACAGGAAATAATAACCTATATAGTAGACATCTACATCCCAAATACACTAAACATAAAATCTAAGGATCGCCACTGTTGTTATCATTAATCAGTGAATAGAAGAAAACTAGAAAATAGAACTGACTGTGACATTTCTAGGGATGGAAGTGAAAAAATCGGTTAATAAAATGATATCAAAGCAAATTTTTTCAGGGATGGATTGAGACTTCTAGGTATCTTCTTGCATCCATCTCTATGTAATTTAAGAGATTGAAAACATAATGATTTGGTCAGTGACGTTGGAACTTTTACCATCGTAAGACCACGTTTGCCACTAGCCGGTGCTTAGGTGACGTATTTTTACAAGTTTAATTAGTCTAACATTAGCATTGACCATATAATTACTTCAGTCTCTTCCTAAACTTAAACGGAATATTTCAATTTTATTTCACTCGGCGTAAAGAACGAGTCTGGGATAAATGTTTAAAATTATAGATAAATTGACCTTTTCTGAGCATGGCCCGTATATGCTTTTCTTTGACCTAACCTCGTCGATATGATATGTACAGATATAAATAAAAACTAAAGAGTAAATAGAAACGTAAGAGTACAATGTGGACACAATTTTAGCATATTGATTCTAGAATGGGGGTAAAAGCCGCATTGAACCATGCTTATGCCGCAGGTTCCCCCACCCCCTGGTTAGGCGAACATCGGTAGCGAATTTGCGGATCCGTAGCAATCTCATTGAAGCGAAGAGAGACAGATAAGGAAGGGCCTTGAAAAAGAGGAAAAGATTTAGTTGCATGGGTGTGAAATGGCGGCAATAAGATATGAGGAAATGTTTGGTTGACAGGATAACGAAGGAGGAAGTGGCGTGAAGGGTAAATGTCTGATTTAGAAAATGTTATGAACATCCAAGTGCCTGAGTCATATGTTGGAAAGGATTTATATAAACTGATTCAATACTGTTGAAATGTTCATTCCTGATACGTTTCGGTATTCATATTGTTACGGAAAGGTCTAAGTTTGCTCAGTGTATCAAGCTTTCCCAGAATTACCGTTTGAAATACTTAATAGTTCTTTGGAAAATCCAAGGAGTTTTCCCTTTTCCTTAAATATTTTTTTGATAGGTTTTTCCTCCACGGAAGCTTAAAATTCCAAGTAGAGTGTCACTTTTTTGTTTGATGTTACCTAATCCGGAAAAATTGGAGCAAGCGAGAATTATAACAGCTAATTCATACAAGAAACAGTTACTTTCGAGTTACAGTAATATAATTTTCATTTGAAAGAAAACATTCCTAAAAGATGTATAGTTTTCCTTATTCAGATTATTAAACTGGAAAATGTTTGCGGCAATTAGATATAAGAGTAAACAAACCCTTGTTTTCAGTTATTAGAATATCTCCTTTATTGATAGCAAGGAGTAAACGCGGGCATGAAGAAAACATTAAAAATAGTTAGTGGAGGTATTTTATTAATAAATGTAACTCCACGCTTTAACTCTAGTCATAGCTAGGGTATGGAAATCTCAGACGAAACGTCGGCAACAGCTTACCTGACCTGGTGGAAACCCGAGAGGACTTCATCCATAGCCTACACCAGGAAAGCACTAAATCTTTCATATGGGGACCTGTTTACCAATGCTCCTAATTTGTAGAGGTGAATGATGTTGTGAGAAGACGCCCCTCTAGGTACATTTTTAGGTGTATATTTTCTGCACCATGGATAGAGACGGTTCGAGTTCAACTTGATTGGTGTGAAAGTGTAATTAATTTACGTGTGGATAAATTAAAACACATTTATTCCCGGGCAGTGTGACTCTTCGGTAATTTCTCATTTGAATAAAGAAAATAATTCCCAATTTATGTCAATCAACATTTAAGAATAAGCTATTGTCTTCCCCGATCTGCCAAGTAAGAGAGAGAACATTCATCTTTCATGATGATGGTGATGCAACCGAACGCCGAAGTCATGGTCGCGTGAAAAATTAAATTCACAGTAAATTTTTGGTTTCTTAGTGAATTTCTTACGATGATGTGCCTCCAGATTTCACTTTTTCAACATCATCTCATAGTTTCTTTTAAGCGTGTTTTGTTCGTTCAGAAAGTGAATCTTCGAATCAAATTATGTATAGTCAGCCTAATTTATCGGAGATATATCCGATCGTCTTATTTAAAAGGAATATTGACCTCGTTATAAGTGAAGTTATTTTCTCAGAAATATTTCGGCAAGTTCACAACTTATATTCCAACAAACCCAGTCATATCTAAGTAAACATGTTTGTAAACCTCGTGGCAGAACACACTTTGCCGTTGCGATTGTGTACACATTTATCCAGATTCATTTATCCTATTATTGCCTATTGTCTGTGGAAGATTCTCTGATTTTGATAACTTTATTTCCGTGTATTATTTAGCGCCCCTTAAAGCCGGATTCCCTGCGCGGTCGCTCTTCTGAAAACGACGGCAGGTGACGTCACTGGCTCGGTTCAAATGCACACGTCAAAGGAGTCGGGATCGTTGTCCGATTTTCTGCGTGGTCGCTTATTTTAAAGGGTTCTGCACTTGAACTCGTTTGCGCCGGAAATTATCGGGGACAGCAGTTTCGACAATGCGGCATTGTTGCGCGTTCAGCGGTGCTGCACTCATTGCAGAGACAAACAACTTGTGTTTTTAACAGGACATTGATCGTAATTCAATTACAGTCGAATTTGCTGTTCATACAATTAGTAAAATTGTTTGTAAAGAATTCAGTTTCTGGTATAATAATCATGTAATTGTATTGTGTATTTACAGAAATAAATGATTTTCTGATTTTTAAATAGCTGTGAACCTACTGGAATTGTAATAATTTATAAAAATCAAAATAAAAGCTACAGTAATAATATCTCCTTTAACACAGTAAGTATAGAATCCAAGTATAAAGAAAAAATAAGAAATATGTATTATTAGCTGGATATAATAATATCAAAATTTAGTCAACATGCGGAATATACAACTGAGTGAAAAGACAACAGACCCTATGATATTAGAAGAAAATTAAAAATATCTAGGGTTTATCCTGAATCCAGTTAATCCTCACAAAAAGACAAAAGAAGAAATAAAATACAAAATCAAAATAGAATGACAAAAATCTTAAAAACGGAACTCAACGGTCGCGATACATCAGTGGTGTAATTATTCATTTAACCTACTTATTTGGGATTATCAAATGGAAAGACATAGTGCTAAACTCTTTCAATATACTCGTGAGAAGCGTAATATATGAACGCAGGAAGCTCCACCAGCATTATTCAATAGAAAGATTTACGCTGCCTAGAAAGGAAGAGATTTCATGGACATCAAAAATTTTCGTCAATCGCAAATTGAAAATGTTAGAAATTATTTTACTCTAGAGAAGTTGAGTCCCCTATGTATAAGACATCGATAGAAATAGACAAGCTCTACTGTTACAAAAAGGATCTTTTTATATTAGACTGACAAAATCAAGCTAGGGCTTTGGATAGCCAAAATTTTATGTTACAAACATGCTAACCACCTTCTGCAACCACATGTAGACAAAGCAGTATCAAAAAAATCCTTAACAACAGATATTCGTGCAGAAACGGAAGGATTTAAGATTACCATTCAAGACAGATTCCTTAAATACCAAAAATTATCGGATATTCATAATCTAGGAAACAAAAAGTAATTGACTAACTCCGAAGTTGAAATGTGCGGACAAACACGGCAGAGCACATCAAAAGTAGATGCTTTGTACTGGCAAGTGTGGAGTACACGCATGACAATATGTTTGCAAATTCATCTTGTACTAGTTAAAAAGGACAATATATTCTTATATTAAAACTTTGCTATCAAATCACATTACCGCCAGTAAACATAGATTTGACGCAGTCAAGATTGTCCCGATAATAATTTTAGCGACCGGAGTAATACCCAAAACTTGTATAAAAGCCTGGAATCAATAGGAATATATAAGCAGATTCACCTCCAACCAAAAATAACTATAGTAATAAATACCTGTTCCATAAAAAAAAGAATTTGAATAAGTACTAAAAATGAAAACAATAGAAGAGACTAATCACTTTTTCACTTTGCATCTGGGGTAGGTGAAGGTTTTCCAGTCTCAGTGTTGAGAAGTGCGAAATAATATTAATAAAACGTCTTTATTTGGGAGAGGTTGAGACTAAAGTTCTCCTTTTCCATACAACCCATCGTCATATATTGTACAAGAATTAATATAAAGTGATAGGTACACAATGAGTGTGCGCAAAGTAGGAAGTCCGTCGCCTCTAGTTAGCAACTTGAATGTTTTCATGACGCTCGCCTAATAAAGTTGGCACATTTCCGTGACAAGGTTTCAGAAAAGTTTTCTCCCACTCGTAGGACTTAGAACCCGTCTTCAAACCGGTCCTATGGTTGCTATAAACAGAATCGCACTTCAGTTTCGCAAAATCGAATGATTGGGACTTTTTTGGTAAAGAAATGCGTGATTACATTTCAAATCCACGTTTTCTTTGTTGGCTTTTACTTCTCACTTTGAGCATATTGTTGAACAAGGAACCCGTTTCATGACTCAATCAGCAATCTTAAGAGAAATACTGCAACGGTTACAGCTTGACTTACAGAGTGTTAAAATTGTAACAATTTTAAATCCTTTGATCCAATTTTGACTATCCATAACAGTCGGGGTATCTTAGGAGAAAATTGACTCCATTCTTTATAATGCTAGGAAAATAAAGTGCTTTCTATCTATTACTGTATAAATTCTTATTTTACGTATGAAAAGTCGTACGTCACCAATATCCCTAAATAGCTTCAATATGTTGAAATGGTTACTTAATGTATACCGATGAGAATATTTGATTCCGCGTTATTTTTACGACTTCAGCACTTACTGAATTCCGAATTAAGGGAAAGCCATATGCTGCCCACGTGAGGATTTTAGTATGAGGTTGAATTTTATAGCATACATTTATGTGGTCGAATATGTACCTGCCAAAATGGGAGTTCACTGGAGTCACAGCTGTCTACGGAAAAAAATCTCTAAATTACCCTCCATACACTTCTCATGAGTCTCTCTTCATAGTAAAGAAATTTCATTTCCTTTGATGCGCATCCTTCAAGTGCTCTGGAATGGAATTTATGAATATTTTTATTTGCTTCAGTTTAGAGGTAGTTGGGAAGAAATTATTTGGGCTTTTTCAAGGTCTCGTTCTCCATAAATTTGAATTTTTCGTAACCTTTGGTTTTCGTAATTTTTCGCTTTCGAGGAAATTTCGTTTGAATTTGTCAAGTTAGATCCTGGCTGGATCGGAATGTAAAAAAATGGAGTGGATTTTCGCCGAATAACAAAAGATCTCCGTTCGACTATCAGCTTTAAATTTCATTTCGTTTTCCGATTATTGATATGCACATGTAAACACGCAAGTTATTGGAAGAAGAGTTAATCCCATCGAGTCGCCGTCAGAGTTTGACATCCCACATTCTTGCACGCGATTGGATAATTAATGCAGCTATTCTCTAGGTTTATTTAAAGTAACGGCCTTGCTTTTTCATTTTCACTTCACCGCACCCTGCGTGCAAGTTATAACGCCCTTCCACCTGCTCCCGCGATACTCTAAGTTGCTCCGTAAGCTAATAGAAAGTAGCAGCGAGACACGGAACCTTTTCATGTGCAATATAGATAGAATAGGTTTTGCATTGCCGATTCATAACATTTTTCCAAATAATTATAATGTTAATAGCAACTTTTACGTTTCTTCGTGAAATACATGGCACTCATGCATCCTCTAAAGCCATCCATTCTTTTGAGATTGCTGATCCTATTTGGAGGTGCTATTCCATGTAGATTAAGAAAGTTAACCCGAAACGTAAATTAAGTTTCGCTAAGGTTTTAAGTGCATAACAAGTGGATATAAAAGAAGCTAGATGGATCTAAAGTATATTTTTGCGGTGTACTTATATAAATCCTCTTAAAGGATGATCCTGAAACAGCCGTATAAGGCTCTTGAAAAAAGTGCAATTACTAAATACGCTTATGACTCCGTATTATAGTTCAAATTATTCACGAATTCACGATGATAAAGCAGGAACTAAAACTATTTATTCGCGAACCTTTTAAATGATATGATTTCAGGCTTTCCCGGAGAGACTGCGGGAGCAGTAGTTCTCGGTAGAACAAGTCCTGTATATACACCACCGAAACGTCGAAATCGAAAAAAACTAACTGGTCACTGGAACAAAATTGTTTTGCTTTCTAATGCGGAACTTGAAACTTCATTATTGTAAAAGGATCGAATTTTATGTTTCCGTTAGTTGTATTTTAATATTTCTAGACGTCAAAAAGATAAAGGGCGTCAAGCTTGAAAAGCATTCATGGAAAATGATTCTCAGATTTTTCGGAGATATATCCAAGCTCGTTGATTTATTGAGGCTTTTGATAGAAAATATAGGGAAAAAACAACGATGCAGTAATCTAGTATAACTCATTATCTTTCGAAGTCTTTGAAGTTTTCGTGATCAATGATGAGTCTTAGCTCATTTAAAGCAAAAAAAGGAGTACACAATTTTCGCCAAATTCCTTATAAATGATGTTAAGATTTGTTAATTTTTAATGAGGATTGATGAAATTGATTTAGAATGGTCTTTGCAGTTGTTTAAAGATGGCTCTCGAGTCAAATATATGGAATTGTTTTGAAACTAGAGGTTAAGAATCTACGTCCTAATATATATTAACCCAAAATCAAGATCTCGAAACTAATCCCGTTTTTTTCGTTAATATGTTTTTTGTTTTTCGTAGTGTGTCTGATTTGAAAGAGTCGTGGATAATTCCACCAGAGATTGCTCGATTTGGTTAATTATAAATAGAGTAAACTTAGTTAATCCACGATGATGGAACAGGAGGCAAAACTATAAATTCGTGAACGTGAAATGATATTAAGGTTTGTTCACTTTTGACGAAGTTGTTGAAATTGACGAAAAAAGGCATTGCAGCATTAAGGGTGGCTCTGGAGTTAAATATATGGAATATTTTGCAGAATAGAGGTTTGGTAGAATAAGGAGGGAGGTTATATTGTTCTGTATTTTTCGGAGTTCTTTGGCTTTTGTGTAATTTAGGTATGGTGGAGATTCAATGGAGGCCGCGGAGCGAGGCAAAGCGGAACGAGTTTCCTCAATCGATAGGAGACTTACGTGCTAAACGACACATAGCTGGGCGTTACCCTAAATGTTGGTGCGAGTGCGGACATCGATCCACCATTCCTCCTCTTAATATTTTTATTACGCGGCCTCTATGCGAGGAAATTTCGTGATTATGCGCCCTCCAAGATTACTGGCTTCGTCTCTTCATTTTCCTTTCTATTTTCACGATTAAGTTCAATGGTTTTTCACGCCTCAATTTCGTGTAATATCTTCCGCAGTGCTTCCACAGGGAAATCGATGAGCGCGTTTTTCGCGGGAGGTTATGTTATTACGGTAGCTCACCTCGCAGAATCAGCCTTGTCGATTGAAGCCAACATCTTAGTTATTTGTGAAGTCAAAAGCATTTTTTAGCTAAAATATTATGATAATTTTATCAAATTTATTTTCATTAGTATCCATCGTGTATGTAAAATTTTGTTGATGAGTTAGTAATTCCTCTGAGTAAGTTAACTTACTTGCGACGACCTTGCAGCCTACTCAGTAAGTTTTTAAAATTACCGTTTACACACGAGTATAAGCCGAGACACCAAATTTTATTACAAAAACTGGGAAAACTGACTCGAGTACAAGCCTAGGGTGGGAAATGCAGCAGCTAGCGGTAAATTTCAAAATAAAAATAGATACCGATAAAATTGCAGTAATTGGGGTATCAATAGGTTAGCAGAAGAAAATTGAAGAAGAATTGCTAATTGAGCAAGTGAAGAATTCACAAATCGATGTTTGGCTACAGCAGACTTTTTCCATCGAAGATTTCGGAAGTTGGACCCTCACTCGAGTGTAAGCCGAAGGGAGCTTTTTCAGCATAAAAACTAGGCTTATACACGAATATGTACGGTAATATTTCATCTATAGCAACATTTGGCCCTAAAAAATGGTACTTTGTTGCAGCAGGCATCGTAATATATTTGTCCAAAGCGAGCATTCCTCGGCAATGGTTGAATTTTGGCACTATTTCCGTTCATGGAAATTCGCCAGAAAAACTAAAATTTGGAAAGAAGCAAGAGAGTTTTATGGGCCTCGTTTATCCTTTGAAATGTAAATGCAAGCAGTTGAAAATGTACTTCGGGATAATTAATTCCAAAAAATGTTTTATTCCTCTGAAATGAACTCAGCGAACCTTGTGGGTCACTACTTCCTTGTTTCCTCTTGCGGAAGGAAACGTCCCTTAAAATGGAAAAATAATATTATTTCCTTTAAGGTGCCAAAAAATTAATTTACCAGGTAGAAAATTGTTTCGGATCATTGTTTTCCTATTGTGTCGCTGTATCCTGATTGTGTACAATAATAATGAATTTATTACGGATATCAAACCCATGTGCATAATTCATAATAAATATAAAAATACACATAGAATAAAGCAAAACATACAAGTAAATTCAAATACATCAATAGCAAAGAAAAGAATATAAAGCAATAAATGTATACTAAGATCACATTTGCAAAAAATAAGTCAATATACATATTTAATCTTAATCGCAACCAAAAGCCAATGTACAAGTACATACATGCGTACATACACATAATACATATTTAAGTTTATACATATACAATACAATCTTGCAATAATAACATATTCATATACACATTCAGGTAGTTAAAACAGGCAATAAGTACCTACAAGTAAAATCAAGTATATCAATAATAGGGAAATTTAGAAGGATAAAAAAACATTCTAAAAGCAAAAGAGTATAAAAATAAAATCAATTCCATCGCAATCTTCTTCTTAAGGTTTCTATGTTAATGTGAAATAAATCAATTTCATCACTAAGCTCATTTAAACTCCTCATAATTTGTAAAATTGGTGAGTAGAAGGTGTAGTTTCATTGAGAGTGATTTTTGATGAATGTAAGGTTATTTCTTGTGTTTCATTGTGGAACTCTGAAGCTAAGCATGTTAGTGATGCATTGCGAATAGTCGGGAGATTCGTTTTGTTTCATGATATTATGGAGGATTGTATAACTATTCAAAACACGTAGATGGATGTTTCTAGAGGTACCAATTAATATAGGAAAACATTTTTTTTCGGTTATTTAATTAATGCGAGTACCTCCCAAAGAGGTAAAGGTAGAGTATGTTGGAAAACCGGAAGTATTGATTTATTGCTAAAGGGGGAAGTTTTGACCTGTAACCCATGCAAAACTTGGGGTCTGTATTTGGTTTTCATCTAAATTCATACCCTGCGTTTATGTCAGATGTAATGAATAAACAAAGTGATCTCGATGCAAGGTTTATTATCTTGGACCTAAGGAAATAGACTCTAGCTGCGGAAGAAAGGTAAGATGCGAAGTAAGGGTGTTGTAGCTGGGACCTCAAAATTTCAACCTATGAGCCGGGAAAACGTTATGAACGAAAACGATTGATCGGGATTACAGTATACCTATTTTTTGTTTATTACTATAGCATACGACTTGCGGTTTCTTTTAAATACTAATAATTAGTGAAGATGTCGCCTTTGTATCTACAGCGTCATTGAAGAAATTAATTTCAACTTGTTCAACAACGTAATCCAGCTTTTAATCATCCTTCCTTTAAACATTTCTAACCTTTCTCATAATTTAGTTGCAATTCTTTGTCTTTCTTTTATACTTTAGTTAAAATTTTAGCGAAATTGACTCTATGTTGCAAATACTAGAGTCCTTCAATGCAGGTTTCATCTACAGAATCTCATTAGTATTTGCTAGGAGAAGCATCGCTCCATTGCTTTTTCATCGCACCCTTTGAGGATACGCTCAATTACACTAATTATTCAATTCCTTAACCGTAGTTTCTCCGGAACACACTCTGCTAGTCTCCGCATCGAACCTTTGAGAGGTTCGTTATTTTCGACTCCCGGCTGCAATTAATTGGACGTGTATCCCATTCCCTCTCGATGCAGCGCACATCTTTGCAGGACGAGCGCTGCATCCGAGATGCCCCATCGCAAAATCCATGAAATCGCGACTCTGTAAGGACGAGAGAGAATGCGAAATTGAAATTCGGTCTTTGCGGCGAGGAAGTCGTCATCCCCGTGGTCGCAGAGAGGGAGGCTGCGGGGGGTTCTCCTGGATCCGGGGCTCAGAGCGACCCGGGACGTTCGAGGAGAGAGAGGATGTTTTTTTAAACCCCAACTCATCTGAAATGCGGCGCAAGTGAAACGGTCGGAAAGGGAAAGAAACGAGATGGGAGCGACCCATAAAAGTACCGACGGCACCCACTCTCTGATATTAAGGGAAGGGAGAAGCGTCAGTTAAATTAATTCACTTGCATAAATCCTCGCGTTCGTTTTGGCTAAACATATTTCGGAAAGCGGTCGCCATTAAATTTCGTATTTGTTCTGGAGTTTAAAATGCAAAGACAAACGGCGGCGTTTAGTCCTCCGGGTTTCGTGTAGATAAGCTTTCCGAGTTATCTGACGGTGATATATTTGTCTGCGGAGTACAATTTCTCATTTCTTTTATTGCGAAGATATGTTTAAGATGGTGTGATGCGTTTTAGGTGGTTTTTCTCCTGGGGGCGTTTTGTTATTTCTTGGTTCTGCCATAGGAACGTTACAATCTTGTAACCTCATTATTGTATGAATAATCTCTTGTATTCGTATCATGATGCGTATATGTAACCTCGTGTGTATATATAAGCTTATGCGAATACGTATCATCATGCATATATGTATAATCATGTGTGATAGGCGGATGGTTACGAAATCGTTAATGCTTAAGTAAGGTAGCATTTTTCTGAAGGTAAGTGCGGAGAACATTTTTACTACTTGCACCTTTATTTCTTCCTGTTATTGCTGCGTTACGTTCTGCGAGGTTATCATATATTCCCATAACCCGACGTGAAGGTAGTGGTGCTAGCTTCGACATTACTGCGATATGAGCCGCCTTCATGCTCGTAGAGTCCCGCTTTTTGTGGTCACCTTCAGTATCCACCGCTGTATACACTCGGTCATAAATAATCTCGCTAACTTCCCAAGGTCCGATTTCGGGTGGCCAAAGACTTCAATCAAAATCTGTCGTAATCTCGGTTTTTTATTGATATTGAAAGTTAAAGAGCGATAAGTAATAGCATGAACGTTGAGCCTTACGGAGGTAATGGCATTTTTATTACGTTGGAGCTCAGTTGCAAACATAACTGGGGAAATATTGTCCAACCTTGATGCTAGTCATATTTTCTGTCTCGTGGCTATGTATGCACCATCATTTTTTAACGCGCAATGAAATGGCGGAGGTTTTCCGATTCATAGTGCATTATAACATCAAGGCAACGTAAAACGAAATTATTTTTGGAATTCAGCAAGTTGAAATAAATGTTAGAAATCATTCTATTCGTTGGGAGATTTTGTAAAACAAGGAAGAAATGTATGTGTATATTAGTATATTCTGATGTTATTAGTTTAGTAGTGGATTATCTTTTTGGATAGCTCACGTTAGTTACATTTTTCAGAATTTTTAGACCGGCTTCTGTGCCCTAACGACCCTGAAGGTCAGGCTTGCAAGTATCCCTGGCGGATACGGAATATTGATTGATCGTTCTTCTCGACGTGGAAACTTCGAAATTTGATCGAAGGGTACAGCGCTTCAAACGATGCACTCGGCTATGCTGACCTTACTCCGCGTCCGCAAAGTAACGTGCTGGAAAACTCTCTACATTTCCAAGTATCCCCGTCGCAGAAGTTTATTAGCCATACTCATTGCCGCCCTATTTACCCTTCTCTGTGCATGTTTCATGAGATCCGCGGAGGAATCTTCGGAAATTCATCAAATATCGATTTTTTGTATTACTCATGGTTCTATATGAAATATCAGATGATGGCGGCATTTGCCGAAGTATGCCATTTCGTTTGTGACTTTACCTTGTTCTCAGTTTTGAATCTTTTTCGATCTGAAAGGAACTTTCATCGTACGGTTGCAGAATGTTGACGACCAATAGCTATGACCTCACAGCTATTGATGGATCATCTATGAATGACATTCAAGTGTCATCATGACAGCTGACGTTACGTGGGATGAATCTCATAAGTAACCCTTATTTTTTCGCGGATAAGGATCTGGACTTATGCTAGTTATCTTCTTCTAGCAACTAAACCGCACTCTGCTAATCTTAGTTTCCTACAGGGGCGATCAGGAATCGCAATGGTTATATTTCTTAGTGTTTACCTAAAAATCTTCCAGACGTAATATTGATTGCATTGATTAGTTAGTATTAACAGTGTTATTGCATTATATTAGCATATATTCCTAAACATTTTAGATGCTATTTAAGGACTATCACATCTTAACACGTCACTTGAAGTCATTGAACTGTGACTCGTAACTAACGCAAAGTATCAAGATATCGATTGATCAGCTATGAATTGCTGTTGGTGGTGGTTCCTAAAGAAATGTTTTTATTAAATGAGTGTTAGTTAATGATTTTTTGTAAACCAACTTCTTTGAGTGGAAAGATCATTCTTAATTTTGCCTAAGTTTTGTGGAATTTTTATTATAAAAACGGTAGTAAGGTAACGTAGTAGAAAATGCGGGATAAACTGTGATTCCATGTTGTTTATGAGTGAAAACTTAGACTTATCTAGACGCTTATATTATAACTGGGGTAAGCCATTCTCTCCTATCAACTTCCCTTTTACTATATCTTTCCACTTACTCGTGATACTTCGAGAGTAAATGCAAGTGCTGTCAATCCTTGTACATCGTAAGCTTTGAGGATGAGACTTGAATTAGTAGGCTGAAAGTAAGTAGAAAGGTGGTGATTGGAAATTGAAGTTTCCAAAGAAACTTTTTACGATGTGAAGGGCAGCAGAGAAATAGCGCGGAAGAATTGCTGCACGTTGCATGCATTGCAGGGGCTTTGAAAGAACGAAAGCATAACGATGTTATGAAATGTTGCAAAACCGGAGTCATAAGGAGGAGACTTTTTCCTCTTCAGTTTGCATCCACAGCAACACTTGGAACAGACCCGTTTATCCTCCGCCGCTTTGAGTAGGTTTGAGCGTAACGTCATTAACAGGTGAAGTTAGAGGAAGCGTAGAACTAATCAAACGCTTTGCACTGCGGGGAAGTTTCTCCGAGTGTCTTGCCCTATTTCCCTACATTTGGCTTCTATATGATGGACGTTGATCGTTAATGAAAACTGGAACTGGTATTAGTACCGAGTTGGTGATATAATGATAGATTCTCAAATATAGATTTCTCATGTTGTAATTGTCTTACTTTTGTATTCAAACAAAATTTTGACAGGTTGCAATTAAAATTGGGATACATTTTTTTGGTTCCTCCAAAGAGGTAATGGTGTAAGGATATTGGAGAATCGGCGGAAGTATTGATTCATTACTAATGTGAGGGAAATTTTGACCCGAAACCCTTGTAAAACCTAGGGGTCTGTACTGGTTTACATCTAGATTCATACCGGTTGTGTGTCACGTATAATAGCTAAGCAAACATTCTATGTAGTTTTCCTACTTACGGTGTTAAAATTCTTTCATTTTGATTGAAATGGAAATATTTTCATCTTGGGGGTTGCTGAAATTTCAAATCTACACGTGGGGTGGACTATTTTAATTGCCGCATAATTGCAAGAAAATATACTGTTATTACCACTATTATTCTGTGGTCTGTATAAATTGAAAAAAGTTTGTTGTTTAAACTTTCTTTGTTTTAGTGATGAAATACCACCAATTTAAGGCCGTTATTATCGCGTTTTACGTTTTATATTTAGTAATTATTCTACTTGTGGGTTAAAACTTTCTTTGGTGGATAGTTTTCATCCTACCTCATAATGTCATCATGTCTTTTACCTTGTGGTAGGTTCATGTGGTATAAAATTCTCCTCTCCCTTCCCTTTATTTCTTGATAATATATCCCTTCCTTTATATCACCCTATATCTCTTGTCTTTGTCTCCCCCCTGTCTTCTCCCTTGCATCCAACCCTCAATTGATTCCTTTATCTCTTTCTTCTTGATGTTTTCCCACCCCATTTCCTCCGCCGTCGCTTTATTGCTTCAATCAAAATCCTCGCTTCTTAGCAGTACTTCCGCGCTCGTATTTCTATCAACCCAACTTTTTCCATAGTACGCCACGCCCATCTCGAATCCCCCATCTTTTGGTTTTCCCCCTCTCGTGGTCCACCATTCACATGCAGTAAAACGCTCCCCATCAGGGATTTCACTATTATTTTCCTCATCTTTTATCAAGGCCTTTCCTCGATAGTACCCCTCGTGAAAGCTTCCTCGGCTGGCGCTATTCATTTTCCTAGCCTCTCTCGCAATGCGCGGCAATTTTTTCCTCCCGGAAATTCGCTTCCAAATCTAGGCGGCACTTCACACACGTCCCTACTCACGCTAGAGAGCACGGAGAGGCGAAAGAATAGGGTTCCACACCCTTTTATTGCATTTTTCACGAGCCAGACGACAGTCATAACGCGGCTGGATATAGTCTCGACTGTATCGCAGTTTCAAAAAGCCGATAAGATTTTTATAGGCAAAAATGGTGGCGATGGCCAGGCAAATGAAGCCGGTGGAGACAATGGACACGTAAGAGAGGAGCCGCAGATGAAAGGGGGCGGCATATTCCTTCCATTGGCGCAGATGCGGCGACACGCGCTGCACCATTCGCCCGCGGCCATGAAAGAGAGGCGTAGACGCTTATATTCTCTTTCTCCGGGTCACCGCGATGCCGTATAATCCGAGAGAGAGTGTCGCAGGAAGGCGAGGAGAGACCCGATTGCTCTCTGTTTGCATTTGATGCACGGCCTCGTTAATTAATTGGAGGATGATTTCTTTTTTCGAAAAAAAGTCGCTGCTTTATTATGGAATATCGCAACGTTGCGGATCGTTCTGTCATTTAGAATAAAAGTCCCTTTGAATATGTAGGTCGGCGGAACCCCAGCGATGCGGTGCGACGTGCCGCATTCCTCCACACTCCGGTTGTAGTAGTTCACGTTCGGTTTAACGTCGACGTAGTTTATCCAACGATATCCCTCGCGTAATTTACTGGACAAATCTCCGAAATCTGTCAGAATAATGCTGTGAGTTTGGCGTGGAGAAATATAGTTTCGTATGATTTTTTTGTTTGTCCATTTGTTATTTATTATTGTGTTTAATTTGTTGATTTTTCACAATTTTATTAATATTTATTCTCGATCGTCAGCTGTAATTGTCTTCATAATAGGTATATGTCGATATTTGTAAATAAATAAACTATTTTAGTTCTAATCCTTTGTTCCTTCTGCCATATTCTGATGAATGGAATATTTTTCATTTGTCTAGGATAGAGAAAAACATATCTTTCATTTCCTTTTGTCAGTCTTTCATGATTGTGATGACTCGAAAGCTGCTGAGGCATGAGTGAATAATTGCACCGATTAAGGTCTCTCCTTATGGAATGCCAAGAAAAAATGTTTCTCTCAGAACCATTGTGCTTCGCTAACGTGGACTTATTCTGCTTTTGGCTCAGTGATGGAAACAAGGGAAAACTTCCTCACTCCTCATCCTGCCTAGTAAACCTCATTCCTCCCTGCAAGCTCTTAGCGCCTTATATTGGAGTGGGTGAGGCACAGTACAGGCGTACATTCGATACAGACATAATCGTTTCTTTTCGTAGCATTTTATTCTTCATATTCAGGAATAGGACGTGATAGGAGGCAGGAGTAATAAAAATAGCGCCGTTTACAGCGTACGCTAGATTTTTCACGTGTCGCAGAATAAAACTGCGAAGCAAATCGCATAAATTGCGGCTTTTTTCTCCCAATGGATTCCCATAAAAGATGTCCATCTATTGTGTGTGTTTAACGGACCAGCTGTGCTAATATTTCTTGAAATATGAACAGTAATAGTTAATACGCTGACAAAAATTCTATTTATACAACTTTCTTTGGATGAATATAGAAACAGCATTTTGAACACATGAAAAGAAAATAATTACTAAAATAGATTTTACGAATCTTACATTCGGGACGGCTCGGTTCAATTTACCAGAATGGAAGGGCCAAATAAATTAAAAAGAAATATATTGGAAAAAGAAGAATATTGGAAAATAAATCTTGTTTTCATAATTTAAAAATATTCATTTATAGAGAAAAAATAGTAAACTAGTAAGGTTTGTCTAGTAAAAGGCCTAGTATAAGTTTGTTACCATGAATTTTTTACAAATTAAGAAATACCACAATGTTAACCCTGAGATGGTTTCGTTTATTCATTTATAGATTCAAATTACTATAAATAAGGTCATACATCAACTTGATTCAGTAACAAGCGTCGTTTAATTAGGAGTTACTCCAGAGGCTGATGTTCTTAAAAGTCAATGTTGGAGTCAAATTTCCGTTACTGTCTTAAATGCTCAACCTTGAAGAAATTTCCAATTTTAGTAAATGAGCTTCAATACCCTGAGCCACGATCCGTAGGGGAAAATGTAACGGGGTCGCATGTTGCCTGCAGGCCGTACGTTGTGCTGACCTGATATGGGATTGGAAATGGAAGTAACGAAAGCACCTTCTTCTCATATGCATTTAAAAATAGAAAAAATAGAATATTGAATTTTTAGTCGTGTCGCGGTTCTTACGTGTCTAGCCAAGCTGAGTCCATACATTGGAAAAATTGTTCTCTAATCACGATCCATAAATTTCCTTACAGCATAGGACAGGTTGCGCTTCACTAGTTTTTAATAGAATAATCCCTGCGGAATTATTTCTGCGGTATTTCAATCGCTAGAAACTGGAAGGAAATACCGAATAGACTGTCGTAATCTTGCTAATGCAATACAAAGTAGACTAGAGTTAATGAAGCTAAGTGAATGGAGCCTTCTTCAAAGAAGTACCGATTAAGGTTGATTTTTTTATTTTGTTTGTATTCTCTTTAATATGAAATAAATTTACTTATTATTATTATTATTATTAATTTCAATATATGACGTCAGATTGGAGAGAGTATTTTGGCAGCGGGGGGTTCTTAACTTTTCGATCTTCCTCACCTTCATTCAGCAAAAAGTAAACAGCCGCTTCCTTTATTCCTCCCAATGATTTCCCACTCCTTGTTTATCCATCGAAATAACTCGGAGTGAAGATCCCGATAAACCGAATAAACGGGTGTGACATATAGTTATTGTGTATCTTTCTTGTTGATATATGTTGTTGAGGGAGTGGAGGATGTTTCTTGAGGGTAAAAGATATGACTCAGGGAGACTTAAATGCATACTAAAGCGTTATTCATTGCTCATGTTTAAAAAGGAGTTATCGGTAAGCGAATCCTAAAAAACATGATGTCGCAACTAAAGATGTCGCTTTACATGAATGTTGAATTAGTTTCTTATGTCCTTAGTTTCCATTATACGCCAGCTTTGACCAAAAATTTCTCTATATTAGGGCGTTATAGTTCTTGAAAATCGTAAAATATGTTTGAAGAGTAAGGCATCAGTAGCCCGTATTCTATGATTTAGAGTGTTTTCTACCAATTGGACATCCTCGACTGTATACATCATCACCTTCTCAGACGTATAATCTTACGTAGTAATAGCTCAGGCGTCTTGTGTTAACACACTTAAACGGAGAGAAACTTTCTCGCAGCTTCCCAATACGGATGCTTAGAAAGCATCTTTTCAGCGCCTCTATTGAGGGGATGCCCAAGGATAAAGGAAATTAGGGGTCTACTACCAATATTCGAGTTTCTCCCGTTCGCATTGCTATGGCCTAGATTCATCTCAACGGCCAGTCTTTTTTTAAACAACTGCAAAGGCGGTTCCAGACAGCCATAAAATGTTCAGAAGGCCTTCCTGACCCCCTTCACTTTCTCTTTGTTTCCAAACTCTGGCGGGCTCATGTGTTCCGGAATAAGGTCAGTTTCCTGTATCTCATAATTAGCAGCGAAGGACCACTCCCTCGTTATCCGGAATGTCAGCCGATGGCGGGGACTTGGATGCTGAGATTGGGGCTGGATATTCGGGGATCGTGTTTCGGTCGGCCCTCCCTCGTCTCCCTTTGTCGCTGCTCCATTCTTAGAAGCTATTTCTGCGATTTGATAGCTCTCCTGAGCTCGTAAACTTGCATCCTGCAATGTAGGATCCTCGTGAGGTAAATTTCCTAGCTTGTATCAAGGGCTCGTTGTCTTTGAGAAGTTTAATTCAATGTTTTTCTTTCTATATAGTTGAAAGTAGAAGTCCTGAATTAATTTACAATTCACAACGAAAGGCTTAACTGAGTGGAACTTCATTATAATGGATCAGATTTATTTTAACAAGTAAAATAAATTATATTAACTTTTGCAATTCCACAATAAATTACGAACGCAACCGGTTTAGACCAACTTTAGTTTTAGGCAATCATTAAACTTAAGGTTAAAGTATCATTAGATTTAGCTCAGGAAAAGGCACACTTGTTGTAAAATGGTAATAGTTAATTTTTCCTCATTTTATTTGTTAAAATAAATCAGATGTTGAATTATGTATCAATAATGTAATAATGGCTGGAAATATATTCGTATTTTTCGTTCACATCAAACATTTCGAAGGAAAGGAACGTAAGCAATCAGAAATATTGGGAGTGCTATTAGGGCCAGATCTATTCGGATTTTAATCTAGAAAGCGCGATGATGCTACTTTATCGGGACAAATTTATCAGAAAATGATTCTAAGAACACTCAGAAAGGTATCAACTTTTATTCAAAATGTAGCAAAATACGAATGTGTAAAAAATACGCAACAAAAGTTGAATAGGAATTGTATGAGTGATTGCCATAAGAAATACGTGTTGGAAATACGCAATGTATTCACTGGTTGCATGTGAAACTTTCGGTGGAAGTGTGGTCTTTTTACATTTACATTTAAACCCTGCAATCCACCAGTGGCGCCTGGCAGGGGAGTAATCCATCCATTTTTATCCGCGCGGGGAATTCGTACGCGTGGAATTCGTACCCGGGGAATGGATCTCCCAACAGATTGGTACGCGGGGGATCAATTCCCTGCGCTGATGTTGTACTACCAACCCAACCCAACATTTGTTTAATTTGTTGTTTATTATGTTTAATTTGTTGATATTCCACGATTTTATTGTTATTTTGTTCAATATTATTATTGTTAATCATCAGCAGTAATTGGCTTCGTGCTGTATGTTGATGCGTGTTAATATCTTAAAATAAATAAAAAATAAACCCAGCCCAACCCCACCCAACCGAACCCCCCCGCTTAATTTATTTATTAAATTAACCAACAATCAGGGCGTGTAGATAAGACTGAATAACAGTAGAACAACGTCAGCGGGATCAATTCCCCGCGTACGAATTCCCCCCGGACCAAATCACCGGCCACGCTGCATCATATCCCTCGTTTCCGAAGTTACTCTACTACTCTGCATTTTTATCGCCATCGATTATAACTCACAGAAATAGTCATTGAGACATTACTGGCCTCTAATCTCCTTTACCTGTTTTACATTCATTAATACATCGACCAAGATGACTGAGAAATGGCAGAACCGAATACCTCATTATCATCATTGAAAGATTCCTTCCTTAATTTATTTACTAGCCTAATCTACCTGTATATTCATCGTCTTCATTTCCTACTCATAGATTATTTTTCACAAAATTCAAATGAATTATTTCGATAAAAATGAACGGAATTAATCTGTTGATTTTATATCCGCTATATTGAGTGCCATTCATATCGACTTTCCTCCATTTTTGTGAGTTTTCTAAATCCCCATCCGCCTGCGGTTCACATGAACGTGACGTCTGAATTGGACTCATTTCAATGGCCTTTGACCACATTAAACGTTTTTGCAGTAATACCCGTCGGGGGAACCGCAGAAATTCGTCGGTAATGCGCTGCAATTGTAGTCCGCGTGAATCATCCGTGACAGTAATGGGCACGAAAGCTCGCCATTCGAATTGCAATCGTACGTGGAAGTGTTTTCCTTTGGTAATTTTCAAGAAAGACTGAAAAACTGTCACAAGTTGCGTGCCGACGCGGTTCTCGCGTGCCGATGGGAAAATTAAAGAAAACGCGAATCTTGGGAGTGAACGTATTTCTGCCATTCGAAATCAGCCCGTCGGAATTAATTAATTATTGAATGGACATGCAATTTTGTTGGCTGCGGATAGATTTTTTGCAAAAAAATTCTATTCGCCGAAACATTTTCTGTACTTTCTCTATGATAAGATGATGATGATGTCGGAAAAATAATTTTGTTTTTATTTACTATTGGATTCAGTAGTGGCTGTCTTTCACGAGCAGTTTGCGTGTCTCTCTTCATGGTCCTTTCCTTGATTTCCGCTAGCTTCCAACCGCGTGGTGGAAGCACGCAGAACGGAGCAGAAATTCGAAAATTTCTGCCTCCGTTAAAGCACGGGAAATGTGCGTAATATTTTTTCCCGCTTAATACTATTCGGATTTGAATATTGCGGCAAGGACATCAAATTCGAAGAAGAAACGGTTTTTATATTCCTTTTTTACCTTCAAGGTTTTGAATTGCATTTCCAGGAATAAACTTCGTTTTGCTTGAGACCTTCAATATTACTGCCCGCAAAATAAATTTCTTAGACTAAAGGAAGTTATGATACCATCACCTCTTAAGGTTTTCAATCCGAAGATTTTGCTGCTATGCTAGACTTCTCAAGCAGCTTCATATCTTCATAATCCTTTTCGTTAACATAGACCATCACCTGTCTCATAATTCAATCTAGGTCTTTCTCAGTGTTGTTTTCCTTCCGCCATTCTAGTAATCTCTTTAGAAGACTAATGTGCCTATTGAATGCCAGTTAAAATTTCCTTATTTTACCAACGTTTTCCTGATATTCTGCCTTGAATTTTTTTGTATAGTGCTTTGTAATTAATTATTCGGTCTGTCGATTTCATTTTCCTAGGTCAGTTTCATCAAAACTCCATTGCGTCTGATCTTCTCTATTCCAGTTACAGTCCGTTTCATAGTCGTACAGAAGAACAGTCCATACAGAAATTTTTATGAATAATTTCGCCGTATCCTTTCTCTATAACGTGGGTGACTTCCTGCAGTGAATACAATTTTTCCCCTAAGATTCTCTTAGACTTTTTACATCCACAATTTTTCTAATTTTTCTCTTACTTTCTCTTCCATTTAATTATTGTATAATTTATGACGATGGGTTGGATGGAAGAAGAGACTTTTAGTCTTAATCTCGCCCGAATAAAGATGCTTTATTATTATAATATATCTTTGTTTATGTCAATGTAAGAACCCTGCAAGACTCCTTTCGGCGTGTGGCAGTGGGTGCTAGCACCTTGACTCTATTTTCCTAAACGGTTGCTTTCGCGTATACTTCGCGGAAAAATGAATTTTTGAAACCATTCGTTCTAGTATCTAGTATCACCATAGGTGCGATCTTTGTGAAAAATCCTTCTTATACGCAGGTTACATATGGCACCTGCGAAGCATTCTAGAATGGATTTGCTCATTTAAAAAAAAATCGATATATCTTTAGCTTATTCTTAAAAGTCCATGTTGAAATTACTTGTATGAGATGAGCTCACAACTTAAAAATGTGTATTTTTATGTTTGCCCCTACCGATTACTTAAAGACTACGTGAGTTTGAATCATTATCTTCGAGACGAATGTGACTTTGGGTTGGATCGTTTTGATTGATAGTTTTGTTGGAAGTCAGTCACCATTACCGAAAACCAGAGCAACCGACCGAACTCAGCTGGCAGTCACGTTATCCTTCATCTCCGTGATAAACATGGCAACTGGTTGGGTTGATCGATCGATGCTGTTATGGCAAATCAATACTGAATTAAGGTAGGTTACGTTTAAGGTTTCGGTGCGCTGCAAATGCCGTTAGACGTTTCGTTAGTATGCCGTTTACGATCAGTCTTTGCATTCACCATAGGTGTACTATGCATTCACCATAGGTGCGACTGTCTATCATGAATCTTTTCTTTATCCTTCATCAAAAATATAGTTTTCTATCTTTAGGTTCCGCTGGTTTTTCGCACTCCTCCTCCTGTGAGTGTTTTCCTGCAGTAGGGAAATTCTTTCCTGAGCCCTCAGCTTAGGTTTTTTAATCCACATATTACTTTTCTTCGTGTACTTTTGCTAAATATCTCTTTCTTTCTGTTTCGCATATGACGATGGGTTAGGTGTAAGAAGAGACTTTCTAGTTTCAATCTCGCCCGAATAAAGGCCATTTATTATTATTATTGCTTGGATAATGAATAAATAATTAAAAGTAGTTCGAACGAAAATGTGGGTCCAAAGTAATTTAAGGGCTGATAACAGCATTATAGGACCGCAACACCGTTACGTTAAAGTATTTTCTGTGCGTTTCAGCCGAATAAGAATTTTATTTTACTCACAAAGATATTGTTCTGAGGTAAGGAATCTTTTTCCATCAGAATGCTACACTTAGCTTTCGTTCTCTTCGATCTTAATTAAAAATCGAACACATTTGAGGGGAAAACGTTTATTTACTCAATAAACTGTAAGAGAACATATTTCACAAGTTTGGAAGATGAAATTATTTAAATAATAGTCTTTTTTCGTGAGAGAAACTAGATATTCGCGTATTGCGTGAAGGTTTCCCACCTCTGGTGTAGTTGGGTGCATAATTGTGCCGCATTCTGCTGCTGCATCTCCAGAGATGCGGCTGGGCCAGAGGCGGGGAACCTGCGGCTCTCTCGGGCGTTCAATGCCGTCTTTTTCCAAACAAATATCCTCATTTAAAGTATTTCATATTTTAATCTCGCTCGTCACGCTAAGTGTATATAATGTTTCACTCTTAGATAACTTACGGATTAATTCGTTTTATAATGTACTATTTTGAAATTAAACTATTTGGGTATGGAAAATACACGATTGAATGTTTTTTATGTGGCCGTAAATGCAACCTTACGATGGAAAAATGTTCCTCACCCCTGGTCTAGGCATGACACTTTCTTAACGCTGATATATTTCTAAGAATTGGAATCCAATCAATTGCTGTCTATAGATTATCGTGGATTACGATGAAAATATTGCAACATGCAAACAGGTTTGCCGAATGTAGGTTGGTTTTGTTGGCCAATATATCTATCGTCAGTCGATCAAATCAACCATCAATACGTGTTTCCCCAAAAGATGGATTAAGTTTATTCCGTTTACACTAAAGGTTTAAACAACTAATTTTTGTCGATAGGAATATTTAACAGTATACCTCTTTCCATTTCTTCCGTCTATGTTGATAGGAAATAAAAAGGCATTGTGAACGATTTACTATGTCAACTCAAGGGTTTCTGGCTGTTCAACATTTGCCGTAGCTCAGGAATTTACAGAACCTCTGTCATTTGGCAAAGTTGGTGATGTTTTTTCTATGGGTGAGTCTTCGTGTTATAGGTTTGATGAAATAAATTGCTCGCGATAGTTACGTTTCTGTGCGCCTATCAACGTGAAGTAGTTTTTAGTTGAGAATATCGACACCAATAACTACTCAGCGTTGCCAAGGATACCTCTGGAGATGGTCGGAACCCGGGTCGAGAACCACTGGATTAGCAATCATCAAAGTTTAAATTAGTAAGCAAGCGTGCAGTGGAGGGAAGGATGCTTGCAATACCCTCTTGGATGCTCGTATTCGCTGGTATTAAGTGAGGGCTTATATCTCTCTAAGATCGATTTGTGCAGCGTGTGTGGGTGGACGCGCGCGCGACCTTGTTTGGCGCGTTGACCCTTTCCCTCGACCTTTTGACCTTAAGTTCTTCTTCCTTGTTTTCATCTCCCGCGCTTTTATCGCGTCCAATCTCTTTATGACGAAAGACGTTGGCTGTTTATTTTTTCCCAGATCTTGTTTGATTTTTCTCTTCAGCTCCGCGTGATTTAGTCCCCTCGTATCGGAACGTATTTCTTCTATTTCCGTTCCCTTTTGATGTCTCCTCAGCCCAATTTCGAATGCAGACGCCCAAGATATTCAGTTTCAAGAGCGATTTCTTACGTGGGTTTGGAGGACTTATTTCGCACGCAAATGTCATTAGAAGCGGATTTGGGCGTTTAGCTGATGTAGTGGAATTCAATGATAAAATAATGAAATTTTCGGGTTCGATGTTAGCTTTCTGGTTCTCCTAGGGTGAGTCCGGGCTAGTAAAAGTTTTTCTTATTAAGACGTTGGCTGTTGTCCTTCGTGGTATTTATGCAAAAATGAATTATTGCGGGACTCCAGCACAGCCACCCAACACAGCGCTCGGCTTTGGTGAAATCGGTCGCGGGTTCGATTCCCGGTGGGAGCCCATGTTGCAAATGACCCATGCTGTAGGAGGAGTTTTAACAATGCTACTGCTACTTCGAAGGATTGTTTTGGCAATCTTGAAGCTAAAACAAAAATTCATTCTATTATAAGGAATTAATCAGCATGATTATAAAATGTTGCATTATGTAAGAATTCGTTGATTTAATTTTATAAAACTTTTTATTCTCTATTTTATTTCATTAACCATGGATGACGGAGTTCTCGGGATTCGGATATTACTTAAAAATCACTCTCATTTTCAAAAATAATTTTCTCTTGGAAGTTTTGTTTATAAAACAGACTAGATTTCAATTTTCGCTACTTAACCTTTCATCAGTCGCGCCTATGATCATAACACGAGCAGTCGCGCGTTGTATTCCATACAACAGATCGTTTTTCGGCCAAAATTGTCAAATTAATTGAACTAATTATTATTTCTGAGTGCTTAACTTTAGGTAACAATATAATTTAAGAGGATAATTTAAGAAGTAAACAACTTTTAGTAAAAAATATTATTATTCACTTTTATTTATTTACATGCGTTCAGAGAGTACCTAAAAAGCTAGATGTCTATTAGTTCCGCAATTTAAATGCGTCTAATAAAGTTTAAGACGAAATAAGTGAAAAACTCCATATAAACGTAATAATATGCAAAAATAGAGTTCCCCAACGAAAAACTTACGTAAGCGGTCGCGCGTTGTATGTGCTACAACAGTCGTCACTTCACAGATTTACTCGCTTTCGCAGTCGGTTTAAGACTAAAAAGAAGCATTTGACGACTTTAAAAGGTAATGGTAAGTGCGATAAAGGAATTGACCCGGGCATGAGGTTCAAGGGACCACCCAGGTAGAAACGGAACCCGAAAAACCATTTGTGTTGTATAGAATACAACAGCGCGACTGACGGAGGGTTAATTGATCTTTCTTAACTTACTTATTTACTTAGTTTAAACTAAAAGTGCATATATATTTGTAATAGTAATGAAGAAATAACACTTGTAAATTTTCCACACTTTCATTTACTTACGACCGGTTTCGCTACAGGAGTAGCATCTTCTGGTTTCTTCATTACTTCATTGGCTTTCAACAAGGTAAGGCCTGAACATCTAGATTTCATGCATACACAGTGTTACGAAGCTGGAAAGTGGGGGACTTGTGTTGGCAACGGAGTTTGTGTTCGCAACGGGGGATTGTTGAGAAAGAAAGACAAAACAAAAAGTTGGATCGTTTTTACGCGTTGTAATTTGATATTTGACTTTCTTCAATTGAGTTTAGGAAATAAAGTTTGTTGTTTCTTTTAAAACGAGTCTCACTTATCATCGAGCCCACAAAATACGTAACAATATTATCTTATTGATGCTTCTGGAACTAATTTTGGAACAGGAAGAGTTAATCAGCTACGCAAATAATGGCTAACCTATCGTCTAATTAATATGAGATGGCATTTCGCACGTGATATGCTATGCGTCTATGGTCTAAAAACACATTTGTTTCAGTGTATGATGTTCAACGATAGACATTGGCTATCCTCTGCCTACACGTAGGAATAACAATTAACTGATGGATGGGTAAGTTTGGAGATAAAGGGCCAGTCTGAATGCTTGCGGCAGGTGGGCTTCCTGACTTCGTAAGCAGGTGTCGTGATTGGAATGAGCGATCACGACTGATTCATACGACTCTGTGATCGGTCTTTGGAGCCGCTCACACTAATCGGATGTCCTTCGAACGACTGGATAGGCTTTCTAATCCATAGAGTCCCTAATCTTTTTAATCAATATTAGTATTATTAGTCATTTATAAGAAGCTCTCCTGGATTATCGGGAACTTTACTGGTTGTAGTTGTTACTGTGTGTAGTTGTAGTAGAAAGAATAAATTTGAAATTAAATATTAAAATATTAAAACTAAATTTGTGGTAAAAGTACAAATATTTCTTAGATTTTTTCCATTGTGGATTACCACAACACCTTGCCTGATTCAGTCAAGTTTATGTAGTTGTAGTAGTTTGTAGCAGTAGTAAGCTTGTAGCTTGTAGTTCCCTTAAAGGAAGTAAAGTGCTTTACTAGCTGAATTATTTTCTGATTGGATCGTATTTTGATCGTATTAGTTTTTTCATATTCGTCAACTTTACAAATTCATTTCTCGTAAGAAGTATCTTTTTTTCTTCCATGCTACTGCCTAAAAAGATCAAGAAGGAATTCCATCATCTGTTGCTTGAATTACTATTTCATTTATTTACTTCACTAAATCCATCCTATAAATTGCCTTAAACTCTGGTCTAAATGGCAGCAGCGATCCGATCCCAGTATCCTATTCACTAGTGTCCATTTACAGCAGATTTCGTCACACAACGGCTGGACGATTCGTGGAAATCTGCAAATTGTCATCGATCGTCCCGTATGTTTGCAATCGTTCCCCCGTGCCCTTTATTCCATTTAAAAGTTATTTTCCGAAAGGTCGACCGCTTCAATGTGACGAAGGCACTTTTTCGGATTGTTGGCGTGCATAGGTCATTCGCTCTGGTGCCACTTGATTAAGAATTCCCTGCGTGGGCGTAAGTCCTTCACTTTCAGCACTGTCCTCCTATCGCTTGCTCTCTCTTGCGTATCGTGGAGGAGTATTTGTGAATTGCGATAACAATTGGAGAAGTCGTTCTTGCGTTTAGAAACGAAGGGGATATTTCGATTGTAATCCTAATTTACACTAAGTACCAATGCTACTGGGAAACCCAGGAACTTGTTTTAATTTTGTGTCCGGTTTACGGTAAATTTTACGATAAATATTTCCGTTAAATGCAGCTCTACCATTCTTTCTCAAATTAGACTTAATTAGAATTAATTAGAATTAATAAAGTCATTGTTGCTATTGTTTTAGTAAATATTTATCCTCCGACGAAAGAAGAAATTGAACTAGTAAGAAATGTACACCAATTGGCAGTTAATATATTCCGATATAGGTTATCGTAATGAAGTTACTATAGATTCTAAAGAAAGTACTCCTTCAGATCACAATATCTTATTTCAAATTTGAAAGCTTTGTAAAGTAAAACCAGAATATAAAATCCCAGGCGTTCTATAAGCAACCCAAAGCTTTTGTTTGGCATAAGAAATTGGAGAGGTAACTCAATGAATAAAATTCAATCGAAATAACTTATCTTTCGTGGTAATTTACAGCAATAATGCTACCTAATCTTATTTGTACCCTCTCGATATTTTGGATACTATTTTTAAAAATTCGATTGCTCTTGTACTTGGTGTGACAGCTCATCTATCTTGCCGTGCCCATGACATTATTGCTTTCAAAGTTTTATCTTAAAAGTCATTTTATAGAGAGTCGAATTAAGGGTTTTCTTACATGTTTTCCTCGCAAAATACCGAGACGCATTATCGTAATTGCGAATTTGGTCTATTACGAAAATTCGCTCTTTCGAAACGCACTTAAGCGCATCTCTGGCGCATCTCGAGGTGACGATGCGTTGGTGTTTGGCGCACTCCTTTCTTTGCGTAGACGTTAAGAAGTGCTAGCAAAAATGTCGCGTAGGATGAGAAACGAGCTGAGGCTTTCATTTCACTGAAAGGTTTTGTCTATTACGGAATGACATTAGAGGAAATGAACCCCTAGTTAAATAAAGGTCAAGATTGGACTTTATTTACTCTCAGATCTTATGGAGTCGAGAGAAATGTAAATTATTAGCACTCAAGCGAAAGGGTGAAGAAAATTCTGCAGTTGTTTTGAAATTATAGTTTTGTCGTCTGGGGTTGAGTAACTGTAATTCGTCTTTCTTAACCTTTTCTTGTCATCTTGCCGAATTCATTGTTTGCTTTATTATCAACAGATGATTTTTTTATCAAAGTTCACGTACAAAAGCAAAATTTTTTGAGGATATTAGCTCCTGTATATTTTGGAAGATACGTAGTAACGCAACGGAAAGAAAAATCTTTGCAGTACGGAAATGGAAAATGAGTGCATGCTATTATATGCAAAGAAGAAAAAATTCTCTTATTTGCTAGTAAAAATCATTTTTCAAATATTCTTAATCATTACATCAAAATGAAAGATAGAAAAAATACCGAATAAGTCATGGATGTAGGATATCGAAAATCAATAATGTCCTTGACTTGAAAATCTTAATTAAGTCCTCTCCGTTCCCCCTACAGAACCAATTACTTATGGAAATAGATAGCCTCACTTAAAAGATTATCATTTTAAGTAAGCAGATTATGTGTAGCATTATTATGATATTTAAAAGAAATATGTATCATTTCATCACACGCGGAAATACGCAAGAATTAGGAATTCATTCTTCAAAAGAGGTCATAAGGATTCCAAATGTTAGCAAGACGCAAGCGGCCACGTGTGTTCAGGCGGCTGCGGTTTGGATACACGCCTCCAATGTTATAACCGAGATATATCAGTCGATCGTTTAAGTTTTACGCGATATTTCCCTGTTTATTGCAATCAAGAACCTTCGTCTACGATACCGGAGGATGTTTACGTCCATATCTCTTGTATGTGAATCTTGTAAAGGCGCTTCAGAGTATCGATATCTTTGAGATGTCTTAATTCAATGTGCCGCGCAACAATCGTCCCTTCACCGTTTGTTTCGCAACAGTGGACGATGAACGACAGTCGACGCTAATGTGTCCAATACAACAATTTCGAAGAGTCGTGAGGGAAATGAAGGGAAACGCGAGGTGAATACTCGACGAGTTAAAGCGATTAGGTAACTAGATTGTGGCTCGAGGTCAAGGAATGGGAATTACGCCAATAGTCCTTGCGGAAACGATGTGCGTCACATTATTACTGGGAATGCATCCGATTACACCGTTCGCGAATGCTCGGGAAGCGATGAGTGAAGGAACGTTTAGGGGCTCTCGAAGGAGGATTCATGCCTAGCGGTTATATTAACAACTACGCTCTTTTACTTTAATGTGTCGATGATTTCCAAGATTCATAGTGATCTTCAAGCAGACTTCCTTTTCTCGTATTACAAATGAGATGCTGGAGTAACAGTAGTTCAGATCCAGTGTGTGAGACAGTAGCTACTAAATTTCATTGCTTGCATCCGGGGCTGTTTTTTGTGAAAGTGGTAGTTTTGCTTTTTGCTTCTTTGGCCTTCGATGGTACGTGGGCAGCAGTTGGGAATGCACCGGTTTTTGTCAGTGGTTTGCCATGTTTTTATAATATTACCAGGAGTTTGAGTTAATCGCTCGCTTCAAATTAGCAGCTGTATGGAGAATCGAATTTCATTTCATTATTTGAGATAGGAAAAAATTGTGCTGTTAGTAAATGACGCAGTCTATAGATTTAACTTTTAGTCAATAAAATGGTAACACTGATTATTGTACCCCAGGTTGTAAGTATAATTTTATGAAAATACAGCTAGATCCTTTTTAAGAAAGAAAGCCAGTTGCTTAAATAAAGGCTTAGCTATGCTTGACAAGCACCTTATATAATGTTTTATTTATTACATGTAGGATATAAGATGGCGCTTAGCTAAACTGGTCTTGTACACGGTAAGGGATTAAGTTTGGAAGCTTTAGAGGTAAATTATGTTGTATCGTATCTATTTCACTTCTCATTCTTCCTAATTCTTGTTATCTAGTAATTTAAAATTCAAAAACAAACATTGATACTTCTCCTCACATTGCCTGTGTAATCTGTGAATTGTGAGCCGGATTTCTTATCCAGAAGCGATTCTTTTGAGTGCAGATAACTCCGAAGGTTGCTTCATATACATGTAAATAGGTTATCTGAGCGTCTTACCTAGCCCCACTTCGTCCTGCGATACGTCGCTCGCCCAAACCAAGCTAAACTTGTTATCCTTTATGAACTTGAGAATTTCTCTTTGAATTTCCTGTTGCGAGTGACTATTAATGAAGCCCTGGGTCGATCCATACATCGCCTCGTCTTAGATCTCATTTAACTTGATTTTCGCCTATGTGTTCTGCTAGATATCTTGTGTTAATGATTGGTCTTGGATATTTTGTCTGATTAATGGGTGAAACCGTTTCCAGCGTTAATAAGGTTCTGCAATAAGAATATTTGCATGGGTGAGCATCCTGGATGTTATCACTTTGTCGGTGAAAGGGTTAATTGGGGTCAAGGGTTCCTATCCGCATTGTGAGTTCCTTTTGGCAGTTCCACTTTCATCTTCGTCTTGTGGGGGAGAGTGGCTGTTTATTATTACGGTAACACAATAGCTGGAGTTAAGTAAAATTTGTTAATCTTGACGTTGTTAATAATTATCCTTGAACTTATTCGCTTATGTTGAAAGCCCGGTGGCGGTCTGCGTTCGATTAAAAAGTGTAAAATGACCTCAGTTATAGACACCACCTTAGATTTTATTCTTATAATCCTGTATGACTAATTTTCAATAAAATTTATATGTTTCTAACCCATACTTTTTTCTGATGCGAAAATTTTTTCTTGTTTATGCTGATCATCATAAAAATGAACGAAAATGAAAAATGAAATGAAAAAAAAAAAATGTATAACTCTGTTGATTTTTAGAAGCCTAACTCTTCTATCAACTTCTACTTAATTGTTTTACGAAAAACAGAATTAATCAAGTTTTTTTCATCCAAATTTCTTACGTTGATATGTGAAAGTAAGGGTTATGTCTATTATTATTTTCTTCTAAAGAAAAACCTCTTTTTTACGATTAATATAGTAATACTTTCTTTTTTGAAGAAGTTCCTCTTTTTCTTAGGGGTATTAATAATCTAGAATGAATCGTAGGTCTTTCCTTACCCCATTCTGTAATCAACTAGTGATAAATTTCACTTGTACAACAAGTATATCTTTTAGTTAAGGTACGTAGTAGATGATCTCCCGCTGTCTATTTTACGATAATCCCGGTGAATGTCCAAAATAAAACCTGTAAGAATGATATCGTTTGGAAATAAGCAAGGGATTTTCTTTTAACGATGCAAGTCTATTGTTTTTTTAGCTCAGGGGGACACAGTTTTGAGACATTGCGTCCGAGGAGCCCACGTTTACGACTGGAGAGTTATGGACAGAAGCGCTGCGCGGGCATTCCGGAAAGGTTTTAGTCGATGGCGGTTGTTGAGGGATGTCTAAAATCGGATGAGATCCCAACGTCAGACAGCGAAATACCTGTAGGCCAACAGAAATCAATCGGGAACGTGGATTAGTAGTAGGGGCCCGGGGAGGGTGTTTCGGACAGGCGTTAGATGCCGAAGTTTCCGTTGCAGAGCTGACCAGCAATCAATATTAATGTTAACGAATTGAGACTTCATATTCAAGAGTTCTGCATTTGAATAATGATTGAATATGTTAACTTTCTTGTTATCTGAGTGAGAGTTTATGCCCGGAAAATTTTTAAGATATTGTTTTTTAATGTTACACTAATGATTTGACGGAAAACGTGTTTTGAAACTGAAAAATGTCCTGGGTAATGCTTGGAGTTATAAAAAACAATTTTTTGCACCAATTTCCGAAATCTCACGTAAGTGAGCCCTCCCATTTCTTCATCTTTACAACTTGTGACTTTTTAATATACGTATATTAAGATGTCTATAAGTATGCTTTAGTCTTCATAGCTCAGGAATAGTCTCTACATCGTCTTTCTTATTCAAGGACGCTTGTTATCGATTCTTAAGATTAAAGGTCTTCCGTGATTTATATTGAAGCGTTGCCTTGAGATTCTCTTTTTTTTAATTCCAACATTCATGTTAGTAATAGTATCCTTCGTGGCTTTGATGTAGTTGAGGTGGGGGTATTTAGTGATAACCTATCAATCTATCATTGAGGCATGAAAAGATATCTACAATTTTCTACGCACTGCTTGTTTCGGAATTGCTCTTAAATATACGTTGGTAAATTGTTTTTCATTCTCTTTTAAGGGAAGTATTTATTTCACAATGTTTGTTACGTTAACCTGTTCCAGATGATACCTATAATGTAACCGGTTTTTACTGTACTGTGAACTTTTCTGTACCTTCTGTAGCGATTTAATTTTTTTCTCCTTTTGGCGTAAAGCTATAGTGAAAGAAAAAGTATCGCTTTTACTATAGTTCCACGCTTGTTTTCCATTTAGAAATTTCTGTAAATAAAGTTATGTAAACGCCTAATAAATATATAATTATTTCAGATAATGGGATTTAAGTATTGAGTATTTAATTGTTAATTAACACGTTAATTGTACATGAGTGAATATTGTAATCAGTGCATTATAACTGTATAGAATCAACCTTTACTTGATGAAATTACCTAATAAAATCAACGGTCAGCACTTGAAAAATGTTCTCAAGCAGAATGCGATCGTTACGAACATTATCCAGTATATTGTGTTCTATCGAGAGTAATTTTTGGATTTTACCCTCTTTAAACTAAAGGCATGATATGGGCGAAAAACCGATCAGAAAAAAGTAACAGAGCATGTCTAAAAGATATTAATATAATTAATGATTATGTTGTCGTTACAGCGTAATTAAATCACATTTTTTATATTATCTCTAACTTCTTTGTTTTTGTATTTTCATTTTGTCAAGGCTCATATCTTCTTGCTCTGGTTGTAACTTTTTTCGATTGCATCCTCGACGCTGGCGTTATTGCTGAAAACAAGGAAGAATCTCAGACATGAGATCGCGTACCTCCCTCGGGTCTTATTTTTCTCGGAGCTAATACTTTCCCCTCCGCGAAAGTAAAAAGGCATTCCAATAGCTAAATCCCGCGACGATCTTATTACTCTCCTCGAGATTGTGCTTTTCGGCGTTTCTCCGGAGTCGGGTCAGAGGGAGATATTATCCTCTCGGCGAAATTGAGTGCCCCCGCTCCGTTTCCCGCTATCAAGAAAGGTTATTGCGTCATTCGGCACCTGTCTTGGATGGCTCTTTCCCCTTCGTGCACCACAAGTAACGGTTGTCGCGAGGTTATTGACATCTCGCTGACCGCCGCCTTCTCTTTACTTGCTCCTGTTTTTGCTTTCGGCTGCAGCTGAAAATACTCGTGCTAAAGTGGAACCGTGTCGTCAGAAGTGGACCCGTGTCGTCAGAAGTGGACCCATGTCGTGAGAAGCGGACCCGCGTCGTGCTTTTGTAGTATTCTCATTATCCAGAACGAATTCGCAAACACGATTCGTGCGATGTCGATATTGTTAGCAATTCACTATCGGCCCACGTGGATTTAAGGTGCCAATAAGTGATGACTTGTCTTTTTAGAAGCTTTTGTCACGCACTGAACCACACCGAACCGCATATGTAAGTTTCGTTTTCGTAGTGTTTGTTACAATAACCTATGTCAGACAACAATAAACTACCTGGTTTGTTTATTTAGACATTTCATTGAATGAAGTTACTCTACTTGTTTTGCAATGGAAATTAATATGCTGGATTCAAGCTACGTATATTTTCCAAACCGTGTGATTCCTTCTTCTTGATTAAGTTCGAGAAAGTTGATTCAATTGTAAATATTTCCTAGTTTTGATAGTCAAGTATAGAGCAGTATTAGATAAATTGGATTGATTTTAATTTTTCACACAAAATTTCCTGTAAAAATTTTATTCAAGATTTTTATATACCTATATTTATATATTTTATATATTTTTATATTTTATTTTTATATTATTTTTATATATTATATTATATATATATATATATATATATATATATATATATATATATATTTTATAATACCGCATAAAACAATTTGATCGATCAAATTTTTAAAAATTGAAAACTCCTTTTTATTTGCGAAATTTTGTCTGTAAAGCCATTTCTTCTATCAAGATCACGTTCATGACTACCAATGGAAATCAATTTGATACCAATTAAATAAATATATCTCTATAATAATTAATTGATTAAATGTAAAATAAGAGAAAGTATGTTGCCATTTAATACGGGCTTCAATATCAATAACGTGGTTTGCAAAGACTTATCAGATTGCTGTAGCTCGCTGATGGGAAATTTTTACTAATTTAATATCAACATTATTAGTCTAAAGGAGGTATGGCAAGTGTTTCAAGAGATTCAATAAAAGCCTAACATTAATTATTAGTTTTATATCCTCAATTTGAGTGCTCTAGATTTTTTTCGTCGGTCTGGTTGTGCCAAGGCAACAGTTCAAAATGAAATTTGCCGCAATGTAACTGAAATTTCATCATAAAAAATTCAGGAAGCTTTTAGCTTCAGATTTTTTAATTTAATTGGTGGCCGTTTCCACTCAATAGCTCCTCAATCGATTTTTAGCGCCCTTAATTTTCTAATTTGTATCCTTATATTTTATTAAGTAACATGGTCCCAATGCTTTCATGAAAGCCGATTACTTGCTCTTTAGATTGATTTCACACGTCAAAGGGACACCTTTTAATTATTTAACGTTATCTCTTTCCATCGCATTTAAACTAATTCGATTAATTTTGTGAATTACTCTACTCTCTCGGAAAAAAAATCGGAGATGTTTTAATTTACATATAAGAAGGAACGAGCCTAAAAATCTTTCCCACAAAAGTTTGTTGTATTTGCTTACTTTTAAAAAGTAGAACCGTTTTATGTACGGAGATGGCTGAAGTTGTAGACGATACAGGTGAGAGGAATTTATGTTTACAAAATTGATTAGAGATAAATTGCACTGTTAAATTATTCAATAGAATTTGGAACATTTCACTATAATAGATCGGTTTCACCTCTATCGTTTGTTGATTCCGTGTAAGTTGAACGTCCACAAATCCCATTTAAGCATTCTACTGACAAGGAAACTCATAAGCTGTGACTGAAGTCGAATGATTTCCCAAAGTTACACCGTGAAAGTAGAACTAAAGTTTTTGAGACCAGAAACGGGTTGTAGTCTCCCAATTATTTTGTTTAAAAATCTACAAAGCACATTATTAATATAAGTCCCAAATTTCCACTTGATATCATCAATTCCTTGCATTTGCCTATCCTCGTCAAAGAGTGAATTCGCACTTAAGCCAGCGAATTTTTTACTAAATATTTACTTAATTTTTTAAAACCTTAAATTGGAATTTTCCTATTATTTGCCTGGTTCAAAATTTCGCAGAACTGGCTTAAGTTCAAGGCTTCTTCTATGAACCTTTAATTTCCCAAAGGATTAAATTTGAATTTATTAAATTAAAATTGTAAAAGTTACTGATAAAAACATCAGGCGCAAGGACCAGATTCATGATATTCACAATTTGCACTCAATGTTGTCGCGTAAAAGCTGTGTTCACCATAATTGGATTAATTAATTTTCCACTATAGAGCGCAACTGCATCAAATTAAGTGCCTATTGAATGCGTAATTACGTTATTCAGATATTTCAGTAAATGGTTTTTAGAACTTTGGAAGCCCTCAAAGCGTTGGGGGACCGCCTTTGTTCTTCCCTACCCGATTTTCTCATATCCGGTTACGCAGTTTCCTGTTCGTATTCATAACCTTCGAAGGTTCAGTATAATTCTGTTTTATTCAAATCTGGATGTGGCATCTTTACGTCCTTTAATACTGCCCATTCATTTGAATGGAAGTCTCTTTTCCTGCCTTTCTGACACCGACTTTTTACGCTTCCTCTTTTTATTTTCACAATATAGGCTCTGAATTTCCCCGCAAAGAAAGGCGCTCTCTAATACCCGGTTGCCTTGCCACCCACGCGCAGTAATATTTGAAAGTGCCTTATTAATTTACACCACTCATCGTCCTTTTATGCTGACTTCATGTTCAATAAACTGGACTTGCATCTGGTGTTTGATTTTAGAGATCCCTGTTGCTAGGGAAGCTCTTTTCTGGGAATTGTATTTGACTGTATAGTTACGTAGTTGTCAGAAGAGGATTTATTATTAATTGAATCAAGATGCATTTTTATTGATCTCTCTTACCGTACGGATTACTTAGTAGTTATAAAAAGTTTTACTATTAATTAAAACGAAGGAGTATATTTATTTGTCCCTCTTACCATGCTTATTAACGAGTTGTTAGCAAAGAAGTTTTATTACTAACTAGATGACCCGGTGAACTTTCTACCACCTAAAATTGATTTGATTATAACACTTCATAAGCGATTATCAATCCTAATCAACTCAAATATGTAGAACCTACCTTCAGAAGTTTACGATATTGAAATCCTCACATTAAGTCCTCGAGTAGAGAGAGAGAGAGTAAAACCGTTTTAAAACTCTAACTAAAAATTTAGTAAACAATTACGTTGCTGTAAATAAAACTTGGTTGCTACTGACGTTTAAACAAAATTGTAAAAAATTTTAATTTAAACGTTCGTACTTTTTTCCGTGCGATTATTCACAGGATGTTTTTCGTAACAGCAAATGTTAAAATCTCATGCAATTTATTTTTTTCTTCATAAAGTGTATCACTTATTATCAGGATTAATTTTAACTTGACTTACATTTTAATGTATTTTGATGGATAAATACATGAACTTGGAATCAACAATCGCCTTCATTGTTAAGGGGGATGGGTTGTTTACAACCTCGAAATTTTGTTAAAATATTCACGCATTTCATCAAAATTCTCAAAATTTCGATTCGTAAACGATATTTCACGACCAAACTAAAAATGTTTATTCTATTGCCCTTCTTTTGGTGCTTGATTCGACTTTGTACGACTATTATTTCTAATTTAAATTTTCAAATGAAATAAAGCCTGCAGCGAGAAAAATGAACTTTACGTGCATTTCTTATGGAAATGCTTTTTCGATTTTTCGGCTATTCCTTTTGGGTTTTTCCTAATTTTCTTTTTTCCTAAACCACCTCCGTACCGAGGCGAACAAAACAAAAAAATATTCAAATCGGTCGAGCCGTTTTCGAGTTTTAGACGACGTCACGAACATAATTTCATTTTTTATATTAAATTAAATTCAAGATGTATATTTATTTGTCCCTATTTTGGATATATCGAAGGATGGAATAGTTTTCATGTGTATTTCTAGTTCAGGATCTAGGAAAACAAATCATGCGTTAACCTTATGTTCAGTCTAGTGCATGGCTGTGGTAATATTTTGATGCTAAAGTGTGGATAAAGCTGAATAATAACATTCATCTTGAAAGGACTAAGAACTTTTCCAAATTTTACAAAAGGAATATTTATTTCAAAAATTCCTAAAACAAAGTTCTCCTATAACTAAAATACATTTGAACGATATTTTTATCGCCTATATTTTCTTCTTTATGTACAGTCCTGGCCAAAATTAAGCAGCACCGGCCGTAAGGATCGCTAGGGAGGTGCTGCGTTAATTTTGGCCAGGAGTGTACATAAGTGTTAATACATAGTGGTAGAGAAAAACCGTATATTTCTTTCTGTACTTTGGATATGATGAATGCACCAAAAATTTCATTCGAAACTTGTTGATTCGAAGTGATGGTAGGGTATCTTCTTCCCCTAATATGATGCAGGCCGCACAGAGTCTCTATTTAGAAATTTCTTCGACGCTAAATGTCGAAATATCACCGTGAATTGCACATCTAAATAAATATTTAAGTTCATCGGCTCACTTATCAGGTTCGTCGATGGCTTTTTTATTGTTTTTCATGTGTTTGGTTAGTTCATTTCTCTCATAGCCCGGTGATATGGCTATAATCTACGAGCATGAATGAAAATAACTCCTATGTATGGAAAGGGGATGAAAGATTTAGGTTATGGAAAGATGGATTCGATAGATTGAATCGAAAAAACTTAATAAATCTTCTTATTCAATCGTATGTTTCAAATCTTCGTTGTATCGCTTTTACGGTGGTAATAAAGGTTATTGGCTATGGATATTCAACCATGAATGGTCGTGAATGAAACATCTAAAACATGAGTTGTTATTATTAGCCAAACTAAATTGGTTAATTGTTCACATTTTCTATTTTTACATTGAAATGGACAATTCTCAGATGGAAGGATTCAGACAGAAGTACGGTTTTGAATAGTTTGCCTTAAGTTACAGGATTACGAGAAAGTGGGGGAGATTCCAAAACTGGAACAGTTACTAAGATAACCAATAGAAAAAGGGTGTATGATTCAAATGAGGTAATCGAGGAAAAAACATGTATGATGATATTAAGGAAGGCTAAAAATTCAGTGATTATGATGAAGAGTTCCCGTTAATGAAGTCAAGGAAAAATATTTTTTGCTGCGTTTATTCAGGTAGAATAGGTACCTTATTAGAAATAATGATTACATAATTTTTGCTCATATTTGATGATGATTTAGTACTCTCTGCGAACATGATTAACTTCTAAAATTTTAATTTATTATTCCAAATTGAATTCATGGATGCGATGAAGAATCACCTATCATTTTATTTAGGAAATAATTCAAGCCATTCTCGCAGATTACGTTTGTACCAAATCATTAAAATCTTCTGGAGTACGTAATCTTTAGAAACATTTTTGCAAGCGATCATAATCTGATCGCTCCCTTAACTTGGTCCATCCTTCATCAGATTCTCTCTAACTTTATGGCAGACTCTCTAATCGTTGCTCCTAATTTTTTTGAAGAGAATGATGAAATGATGAAAAAACTCGACAAGCAGTCTGACTTTCTTCATCTTCGTATTTGCGGCCTGGAACAGTTTCGGCTCCAGAGAGTGCACGATTGGTTTTATTTACGATCGTTGCGTAGGCGGTGTAATTGCTTCGAGGACCGTAAAAATGACGCAATTAAAAAACAGTGATTTCCCTTGCCTTTGAATAAGAAGTAAACTCACCCGCGTGTATTCAGACTTCATCGGGCATCTTCTTTCAACGGCATTTGGGCAAAGAGTGGTTGGTGGAATGGGATCGGTGTAGTCAAATGTGAGGCTTTTGAGGCGAGCGCGCGTTGTCAAATGGGACGGCGACGCTTTCCCGCGCTTCCCTCTGTTCGCGGTTGTCGCACGGTTTGATCGAATTAGGGCCGAAGCATCCATCCATTCACTTCTCAGTTTGGGTTTTAATTAGAGATGGAGCATTTGAGTGATCGATAGGAAAGTCAGCGTTGCCAGATTTTCTCGTTCCTTCGATATTTTACTTCGCTAGATTTTGCAGTCTATCGGTATGTCGAGATTCTGTTGGATCAAGGGCAAAATTTAATTTTATAGAAAAACGTCATATTAATAAGCTAAAATATTAATTTATAATCCAACTCCTTTTTTTTTAAGGAACACTTACAGCTCAGCTCAGTTGAGAAACAAATCAGTTAGGCTCCTCAGCTTATTCTTAGAAATCGATCCCAATTTGTTGACGTACGTGAACTTTTTGAATCTATAGGCTTTATTTCAATTTAATGATAATTTTATCATTGTAAACAACAGATTAAACGCAAGAAATCCACTTGATTTTAGATCTTAATCTTACGTCCATGTTAGAAAGTATATCCTGTAAATAGTATAATTGACCTGTCAATCTGAAATTGGTGATTGGAAAACACAATCTATATTTATTTATTTATTATCTATCTGTATTTTCGAGGACGAGTCACAGACTAACAGGTTTACTTTATGGTTATGAAAGATTTTAAAAGAGAATATTCCACATAGTTCAGTTTCTTGATAATCTAGTCTTTATTCAAAGCATAATTAGTGGTCAGTTAGTAACGGTTTAACAGGTGTGGTTTCTTCAAATCTTCTTCATCGCCTTCTATATCATATTAATATTGTTAAAATATTCGTCATTGGTTATACCATATTTGATATCCTAAGATGATTTCCTGCCAGGTATCCGTCTCTATCAAATATATTCTTCAGCTAGGATCGTCTCGAGTTGGTAGATCAAAGGGATGCAATTCAATGACAAGTATATAGCGCTGTCGAATCTTGCTTCGCTTGTCTTTTCCACGTTTGCTCCTTCTTACCCGTGTCTCCCCATGGAGCCACGCAAGCCATCGAATGGAAAGTTGCTGCACGAGCAGGAGGTCACTGCGATACTTTGAAGGGTCGCTGAAGACGATGCGCGTTTTGTTGATAAGCCACCACGTGCTCTGTCGTTTCCGCTTCCGGTCAGCGTTCGGCCACAAACCTCGTGAAGAAGCGATGCTATCGCACTTCTTATGTCAACCAACCTGGCGGAACGGCGCTACCATCCATATCCAATGATTCCTTCTTTCGGTGTTTCTTCACCAGTTCCGAAGTTGAAATTTCGATGTTGTTAATCTTATCCGGCCTTGGAATAAGTGTGTGTTTGTTGGTCTAATTTTGGCTCTGTCTTTCTTCTCTTTCAACTAGATTGGAGAACAAAATGTAAAAATTCTCCGATTCATTTTGTTTACCTTTCCTCGATTAGTCGATGCCCTTTACCTTCAGGACATATAATGGTGGCCTTGCTATCAGTTTGATATATCTCGTTGCGAAAAGATAGTTTTGATATGTGGAAAAATATGGAGCTGGAAGTTTCCTATCTTCATTCGTAGATAAGGCCACACTGTTTGAGTTCTATTTTATTTGCTGAGCAAATCAGGACGAAATGAGATTTTTAGGAATTGGATTGGTTTTAGGTAGAGTAGTTCAAACGATGTAATTCAAAGTAACTGTGTGCTCCTCTGCACGTTCAAATAATTTAATCTGTAAATCTTCGATACATTTGGATGTTAAAAAGAAACAAGAATTCCTTCGGAGCAGAATGTCGCGAAAACCCTAGACTCTTTGAATTCTCTAGCAAAGGAGACGTAATTTTGGGATCCACTTGCTGCGAATTTGAATTAACTATTAAGTGAGACTTAACATCTTATTACAATTTAGATTAATTAAAGTGCTCACTGTCTCAGCCGTTCTCTTCTCAATGTCTCGTAAATTTTCCTAACGCTAATCAGTGCTTCTGTCAGCAGTTAGATTACTTGGCGCTCAGTAACTCATTACTCCTTTCTGCGTAACATTAACCATGATATACTACGGTAATTCGTACACGGAGATATAATGACCGGCTAAAATTAGATTCCAACTTTGCCAACTTATCTCTCATAGAATACGAGCATTGGAAAATGTTTTATGGTTCCATTAACAATGGCAACACTATGGTTCTATTTCTGCTAAATACTTTTTCATGCGGAATTATATGACACTTTTCGTAAAATATGAAGTTGGGAAGAGTAAATAATTTATTTGTGAAGAGACTTTCAAACATTTGTTTCCATTCTGCTGTTGATTACAAATTATTTCTTCGAATTAGAATATTGACTGGAGATAAAATTCACGGAGACCGATATATAGTGGAAATCCGATATAATCGAAAGGAAATAAATCCATGGTAAAAAAACTTTTACTAGACCACTATTAATTTTCAGAATAACAAGACCCAGGTTTCGTAGCGTCGCTACATCTTCAGGTTGTGTTATTCTGAAAATAAATTGTAGTCTAGTAAAAGTTTGTTTACTATGGATTTTTTACAAGTTAATAAGTACCACAAAATTAATCCTGAATCTGTATCGTATAATCGAAAGGATTGTTAAATAAAACAGGTTTTATAAATCAAAAAGTAACTTTTAATTCATCTTCACATCTAAGTAACTTTGATGGCGATTACTAGCCGTAACTAATCGCCACTGTAACCTCTGTGTGTGGAATAGTAAAAGTTACTTTTTTGTTTTATAAAACCTGTTTTATTTAACAATCCTTTCGATTTTTACTGGAGATGTTTTCTTTGGGTTTGACGTTGCCTTTTCCAGTAGTTTTAAGATACCATTTGCTAAGAAATTCCATTATTTGATTTTATTATTCGTTCGTGGCATAAGTCTCTGTGAAAATTGTTACATTTTCCGATGTTGTTTGTGGTGAACATATTTTGATAAATACTGTAGATGCGCTTGGTGAGTTTCTGAGCTTAAATGAAGAGAGTATCGTTTATAGGAATTCTGAGCATTTCTACGAAACTTCGACGCTTCTGCTTCGTCGAGAATTCAATCGATAGCTTACGTGGAGAGCGTGGTTACAGCTATCTGGATTTATTGACAAGTTTTCTGTGGAGAGCGGTAGTCCTTGATCATTGACTCGCTCAGTGGAGGTTAGCTCTCACTGGATCCATATGAGAAACATTTTGCATTATTCATGCGATAATACCTTTTTATAAAACTTGGTATAAACTCTAGACGGACGGCTTTTCCATAATCCTCTGCATTATACATCCTTAACCCGAAGTAGTTATTGGGAAATGGCGATGAATAACCTGCAAGTAGAATTAATGTAGCTGTAATGGAAGTAGCAGTTATGTACGTGATGACAAATCATTGTACTACTCCTGAGATTGAAATGGAGACTTAATCCTCTGTATCCCTACTTAAGGGTGGAGGTTTCCCGTTTTTGGTACAGTAATATCCATTTCTATGTTTTCTTTCAAGAGATCGTGTGTAAGGAATGCACTTAGGAATTTCTACATTATCGGCGTGACAAGTGCTGCTCCTTTTTCAATGACCCTTTGGGAGTATAAATAGAAATAAAAAAATTGAAATAGGAATTTATTTACACAAATATAATTAGACCTTTTTATGAAGTGCTATTTCTAAGCCCAATCTGGTTCAATTTTGGTGGTATGTTCAGTGGTGACATCATTAACGAATACATTTTGTTAAGTTACTTGTTAGAGTGGTAACGTAGTCGAATATCCTTACTTGCTAATTGCAGAATCTTTTTAGATTTATCATGTAATTGATCTTAGGGAGCAAGGATATCTCGCCTTGGCAATGAGAAAAGTCCCCCTTTTGGTTGATACGTATGTCACCAATAAAAAATCCCCTTTCCTCTGATAACGGAAAGTCCACGTATCCATTTTACCCTTGTTTAACTCGAGCTTTCTCTCTTAATTCGTTTACTTGTCATCTGAAAATCGAGGATCTCACTAATATTACCTTCTTTTCTCCTCTTACCGCTGCTATTCAATGGGCTCTCTCCTTATAGCCCACGTTTCGCACATCTGCACCCATCCCATTTACGTCCTCTATCAAAGATTCACGCAATCGGAAAAGCCTCTACTCTATTGCCTTTAACACTATAGATAAGGACACTTCCCTAGTAAGTTCTCCCCAAATAGGATTACGTGTAATCCTCTGACCTCTGCCGATTCATAGGATTACTTCAATCCCCCAAAATATGAGAAAGTAATTTCAGCTATTCCCCGACCGCGTCTGTTTGCGTTCTTGTATTGATTTCATAATCACCCACGCTCTTCCCCTCCCGATTTTGATAATTCATGCTTTGTAAATAGAGTTATGATTTCATGACGGAGAGCATTGTCCTCGTTATTTCATAGCTGCAGGATGAGTTTCTTAGGTTTCCCTTTTAATGTGGTCTTTATTCTCCCTTCCATTTAATATTTATTCCTATTTGAATGTATTTAAATACCCAATAATCAATTCCAAATTGTGTAAATCGATATAATGGACGAATGGTGTAGAGAAAATTATCAAACATATATTTCCTAATAATCAATATAATCCGAAGAGCCATTTCCTTTTTAACTAATCGATTGAAATTGTTCAGAGAAGTAACTAATTAGCCTACCAATTTTTTACGACGCATTTATGATGGTATAATGTTAAGATGGAAATTCTGAGTTTCCTATTATTATTTAAATAAAGTAAAATGCAAAATACACAAATTCCAGTATTTCCAGTAGACCTTTTACGTATATTTTGTCTGAAGTTTGAAAGTATTTCATTTTGGAAGATAGGTCCCTTCCTTCAAGAAGTTCAATCCTTCTGGATCAAACTTCTTCCACGTAGAGGGAAAGTAGTTTTGGTACCGCTAAATATTTCCGCAATGTGCGCTGTCACAGTTTTAATCGCTGAGAAAGTAATAGTAATGTAATGGTATTGTTTCTAAAAATATTGATGGAAAGTTGTATGGAAGTGAATTTTTCTCAAGGTTAAACTCTCTTCCAGACTGTGATACTTTGGAATGATGAGAAACACCTTCAAAGTAATTAATGAAGTTGCAATATTTATGTATGAGAATGTTTCGTTTTCTTTTCATGTATTAATAATATTTCTTTTGTTTTTGCAGGTAAGTGCATCTGTTATGAGCCATTTCTAAAGTGCAGCGTAGTTTGAGTAAGTTATCTCTTTCTAATTTAATTATACTCCTCAAGATATGCCCCTTCCTGCATCCGGATGTAAATTATGAAGAAGAAAATTTATATACGTTTCGTAATGGCACTTACCACAAGGCGTACTTTACGAAGCTTTATCACTCACTCAGATTTTTTGCGTACACTCTTCCTTTCTAAGGATTGAATGCCCGTATTTGTACCTTTCACTTCCATTTACATTTCTAAATTCCCCAGAATATAGTTTTTCTATGCATAATCTTATCTTATAGATTCAGGCCTTCTGGATTATACTTATAGATTCAAGCCTTCTGAGTGTACAATATCCTTGAAAATACTTAATCTATTAGCCAACAAGTAAGACAGTTAACCGAGGAATAATTTTTACGTCTACTCTTTCAATTACCGCATTAACTAAGAATCTTCGCAACCATGCCTCTGTTTTGGAGTATTCACAAATGCTGAAGGAATAAACGTAAGTGAAATGGTATACATGATTTGGGTTCGAACCCTGATCCGTTTGCATACGAGTGCATCCTCTATTCCACGGTTGTCCATTCTTATCGGCCAGAGGATACTATATCATCTTAGCGGCACCATCCTCGCCACGGTCCTCATAGAAGCAACCAACCAAGGAAACCTGTGTTAAGGCTAACGACTCTCAAACTGTTTCCGGACTTACTTTACTCGAAGCAGGAAGATCTCGGTTCGAGTCACAGTAGCATGGGACTTTTTCCTACGGCTGCTCCATAGTGCAAAGTTTTATCATTATGGATAATTTCTTTGGCAAAATCCCCTTATATGCATGGAACATTTCAAACTCCTAAATTTCTTAGGCGTAATAAATTTCGCGTAATGTTACTCTTAAACACCTTTCTGTTTTACGAAAGATTATTTGATTCGTACTTTGTGCGTAGGCATCGCTTCTCAAAATAAAAATAAATACTACAGAGTAAGGAAAACTCGGTAACTAAAGATGACACTTTCAAAGTGTTTATTTAGTTCCTTGACTTTGAAAGGAAATGTTATTCATTGTTAGCTCTGAAGCTAGTGAATTTAAAGACTTAAAACTATTTTCAACTTTAGTCAGCTTCACTCTGCGAAATTTAGTATAAATATATAATGTATAAATATGCATGTATAAATTTTATTTCGTTGTAATTTTGTAATAAATTTTTGTGATAATTTTACTTCCTAGTAAATTTTGCTTATTTTACTCTGTTGTTGTTTAAGAGATTTTTATTTGCGGTATCGTTTTATCTGTTCAGAAATGTTTGTTTTCCAGATATCCATTTTTACAGTCCTTCATTTTTATGTTTGAAAACAAAGTCTCGCTTATCTCACGTTATTTTTTTTTCAAGGCGCTTGCTGCTCGTATTTTCTTTAATTCTATCTTTCTCAATATTTGATATCTTACATAACATTTATTACTGATTTCAGTTTCACAATAAGAACGTTATATCTCTCCATGTAACTATAAAGAACTATCAATAATGCTACTGTCTGTTGTGATTGCTAAGCCGAATATCTCTTGCAAAAATTACGACAAAGATGCACATATTACTAAAACATAAGTCAATACGTACTGTTTCATTCCTTATTGAATGCAATAGAAAGTTTTAATCAAATTATCGTTATACTGGGAAGGAAATACTAGTTCATTTAAGCTCTAATACTAACTAGTTGACTTAAAAAGTCGTAGAATATTTCAATTTCCTGCCAGTTTCATTGTGAATATCGTGACAGCATAATTTGGCATTTATAAATTCTGAAAAGTGTTCTAGTTTCCCACCTATGTATTACTCTGTCGTTGTTTGATAAATTTTTCCTTTCGCTACAATTTTCAGCCTCCATTGGTCTGTTTTTGAGCTAAACTTTGGGAAGTTTTCCTCTAATAGTAATATGGTCTTTGAGGAAAGCAAGGACGAACTATTTCATCCTTCATCCTGTCTTGCAAACCCCATTTTTTGGTAATGGTGGAGATTATGGATGCAAACCCGCTTCCTGGCATGAATACCATCCATGCAGACGTGGTTAAATTTATTAATAGTGTTGTCGGATTTGTTCGTAAGACATACAGTACAACATTCTATACCTTTTTAGATTGAAACCATTGGAAATATTGCCTCTTTTATATTTTTGTCATTTATTGGGAAGCTACGTTTTTTCCGGGATACGTCAGAACGTGAAATGAATTAAAATCTTCGATACCGCGAATTTTATCGCCAGTATCATTTTTTCTCTATTTTCATAAATTGTCCATCGACAAGAATGTAACACATGTACAAGCAGTATTAATCGGAAATATGAGGACTATTATTTTTTGCTTCGTCTGGGATATGTTGGAAATATTTTGACCCCTTTTCCGTTTGCAGATGTATTTTATTCTACAGTGGCCACGCGATATTCGCAATAAAAGATTCTTATATATCATTCGGGGCAACTCGTAAAATCTCATCTCTTTCGCGATTGATATTTTTTGCCCCCTCATCGCGTCCCCTCTGTTTTTGCCATGTTTCGCATTGCATTATTCGGACCCCGATTAGGTTATCGAGAAGTCTCGTTAATCCGGTGGAGATAAGCGTAGGTGTAGCTGATCTCCGTGCGACGTGATATAAATTGGTGCCACCAGGCGAAGGAATAGACGAGGACGGAAGGAGCTACAAAACAGCTTAATTTTTACTGAATTTGCCTCCTCTTCTGGACCCATAGGAGGCATCTCTGCTACCTATAGAGGCATGTAAGTGGAATATTGAGGCTTGAATGACAGGTTTCATCGCAAATGGCATCTCCGTATTCAAAAATATTCGCGTTAACCGAACTAAGTTTTTGAGAATTTTGGCGTTTCTTGTCGGAATTTGGAAACTTCGAGGCACAGGTTTTCACAGGAGGTACTATTTGGTTTGGAAAAAAATTGTATCTATAATGCGGGTGGGGCACTTTTGCCGAGTATTACATCTCGATCAGAAAAAAATGAAAAAACGACCCGCCCTACTGTCTAACCAACATCCGTAACATTTCTGCATATTTGGCGTTTTTTGACGAATTTTGACGAACTAAGAAACCATTTTCCCTCATTCAAACGCTCTAAATCATTAACATTAAGGAATATATGTACTTCTTTGCCATTACATCACTTCTAAAACAGAAACCATCAGAAAAAATTGCAAAAATTCGACATTTTTCGAATAAATTTGAAATTTTGACAGAAAAGCTCAGCCTGAAGGTTGGACCCTCCTATCGAGTTGGAATTTTTTATGGATTATATGAACAGCTAGCCGCAAACCTTAAGCATTAGCCGTAGACTGATTTCGTAAAAAAGTTTCTCCGATTCACCCTACCGTGCGTTCCTCGGTAGCTTCCTTTCCTCAATTCTTCGCATTTCGCGCTCATCTCCAGATTGCTTTTCGCTCGCCAACTTATCGATTTTCAATTTCCTTTCAATCGTCGGGTGTAATCTGCCAAGAGGAAGATGCCCATTTCCTCTCTCTCTTACGCTGCATTTTTCTCCCGTTTCCTGCAGTTCTTCGCAGATCTCTCCTCTTTCGGACTCGTCGTACGAGAAATTGATTGGAACGGAATAAAAAAAGTCGATTTTTTTTTAAATTCGCGCGTTCGATGGGAGTCCTAATCGGATCAAGAACTCGATGGCCTTAAATTTTCAGGAAATGAACACGCTTGATAATTTCCTCGAAAATTTTAATGCGCGAACATCGTTTCGTTTCTGTACTTCAGGAGGATGTTCCTCGACGTCTTTAATGCAAGTTGATTTTGTTATCAGATAGGTGATGGGAAATTGGGAGATTTTAGGATGAAATTAGTAATAAAGTTAAAGAGCAGGCTTAATGAATTTTGAACGTAATATTTTACCCGTGGCTATACATTTGTAGCTCTACCGCAGCATCGAGTGATTATGTAGAGACTGTTCACGAACTTGAGGCCGACTCTACTTAGCTGAATCGCCGTATAAGGGGCCGTACACAAATTACGTAACACTTTGGGGAGGGGGGGTCCGGCCAGGCGTTACGGTCGTGGTACGTCGGGGGAGGATGGGTCCGGCCAGGCGTTACGTGGGGGGAGGGGGTGGTCGAAAATTGGAGAATTTTACTTTACGTAATTTGTGTACGACCCCTTACTGAATACCGTGTATACTCGAGTATAAGCAGACCCGGATATACGCCGAGGCACCTTTTTGATCATAAAGAACTGGGAAATGACTGGAGTATATGCCTGGAACGGGAAATGCTGTAGCTACTGGTATATTTCAAATTAAAAATAGATACCAATAACATGACAATATTTAAGGCATCATAATCTTTTTTAAATATTTATTTATAAGGAAAGCAGTAAACTAATTTGGTATGTGGAAAAGAGGGTCTACAATTCACCAGCCGATTTTCTGCTTCGACGGACCTTTTCCACCGTAGAACTGTGATAAGTGGGACCCTGACGCGAATATAAGCCGAGGGAGGCTTTTTCAGTATTAACAATATGCTGAAAAACTCAGCTTATACGAGTATATACGGTACTATGAAAGAAAATAGGAGAGGCTTGATATGAAGAGGGGCTGTGCGCAAACAGCTTTCCGCAGTGAAATTTGTACGGCGAACTTAGTAAAAAGTCATTACGCGGTGGAATTAGGATAACGTTACCGGACTCAAGATCGCGAATGTTCTGTACACAGTGTAACGGAACCATGGTTGTGTTTAGATTATCTTTACATAAATTCTCAGTGCAATTTCTTATCGTAAATTCCACATATTTTCTGCAATAGTTGATACTGTGTCTTTTATTTCAAAACTGAAGGGAAGCCTAGAAAACGTAGGGGTCACGACCCCCTGAAATTTTCTTTGTCCGTCCATTAGGAAATCGTGTGCATACGTAATCTTAAATCATCCATTTGGGAAGTCGTTAATTTGGTTAGACGCTTCCCTTAGAAAATTCCCTTTCTCTCCAGATATTCCAGTTTCGTCTAATATTTATAGAGACGTGTTTGATTTTGGCCCATGAGCCAAATGCCCTGGGCACCCCATCGATTTTCATCCTCCTGTGCCCCTGGTAGAATGTAGCTTCGTTCCTGCTTTTATTGGGTTAGTCCTTTTACCGTCTTAACATCTCTCTAACCGTGTTTCTAGTAAATTGTTCATAGTGAAATGCATTACTGAATTGCTTTTTACTTAATGTAATTAGCTCTCTATTTGGGCTCCCGTTCTGGTCAAGAATCCCTTTGGTATCGTCCTATTCACGCTTCTCAATGGAAAAACCCAGCGGAACTGGATTCTAACTCGCCACTACTCGCCAAGTGGATGCTTTGATCGGTTGGTTACCACTTCAGATCAGAAGAGAATCGGTGTGAGCAGCTCAGTCATGTCAAAGGTTTTAGGCTTAGTTACGTTGTAATTAACATGATTTCCTGAGAACACTGAGGGACCGAGGTCATAACATGATGTTGACATGCACACAGGATCGGTCATGGACCGGAGGTTGAAGCGCTAATTCTCATGGGACCCCCTTCTTCGCTTCCTTACCCTGCACAACAAGAAATAGTTAATAAATGATAACAGATCAGTAAAATTAATAATAATCTATGATAGCTTATGAACGACTTAAAATTTTTCCTCTGAAAACCTAATTTCGTTATTTTACAAAATGGGGGCTTGTATACCAGACACCAATGGAATACCCACATGTCATATTCGGGATTTAGAAAAAGTACAACGAAAGGCGATACGATTTGTAAAGAATTGCTACGATAAAACAGCGAGTGTCACTCAGATGTTACAGGACGCGGGATGGGAATAATTAGAAGATAGAAGAAAAATTCAAAGGATAAATTTATTAAATAAGTTCAGAGAAATTACATTTTCAAGAGATTTAACCGATATAATCCGACCCCCCTGTTATATGGGCCGTTCTGATACTGCCAGAAAGATTATGGAAGTAGATGCTAGAACGAATCGTTTTAAAAATTCATTTTTTCCGCGAAGTATACGCGAAAGCAACCGTTTAGGAAATTAGAGTCAAGGTGCTTGCACCCCCTGCTACACGCCGAAAGGCGGCTTGCAGGGTTCTTACATAGACATAGACACTTGGGCAGCACGTGTTTACTTGTGGATTTGTTTAGGTGTAAGATGGCACTTCTTAATCCAAACTCGATAAAGTAGAAATTACTTTGCTTGTTGTTTGCTCTTTGATAATTATCCTTCCCATTGAATGAAAGCTCTTACCTTGCTGGTCAATTTTGAATTATCTTATTCTTTTAGACATCACTCCTGCTCCTTTTCTATGGAAAATAAGCGTTCAATTTCTTTTTTGTCATGCCATTCTTAGTTGATTTCGTGACCTACCTATGGGTAATAAATAATTTTCTTTCGCTCATACGTAATTGAAATGCCCAAGAATTACTCAGTTATATCGTGAATTTCCTTTTTTGCTCCCCAAAGTTTTTCGTCATTCCTCCGGAAAATGCTAATTCATTCATTTCTTTTGCCGTGGATGTTTACGGCCCCCTTTTAAATCCGTTCCAAATCCGCGCCATCTGTCGTTTCTCCGTCCTGATCATTACTGCCTCAATCTCCGCGGCAAAAAGGGCTTCGCTATTAAGCGATAAACGGAGTCCGCCATTATCGCGGGGAATTGTGGAAAGAAACGATTCGGGATCGCGAACATTTTTTGCGCCCATAAATTTGCGGTCCGATGCCATTTTTCATAGGAAACCTTTCCCCGCGAATCAAGAACGCCGAGCGCATTTATCCATTCAGGCCGCCGACGTCTGAATCACACGAAAAGGATTTAATTTCGAAACGCGATTCCCCGAATCAATTAACGTAGTATATCTCCATGTTCCCGGCATGTAGGGCAGAGCCGTCTGCCGGTGGAATAAGTTAAACAAGGCTGCCCTTATAAAAAGCGGCCGCTCATACGGAATCGATAAGGCGGCTCCGTCGAGTTCACGGACGTTTCGTCCGCGGACGTTTCCTCCAAAAGCATTTCGTCCAATCTAATCTCGAAGAGGAGGGTAGGAAGGAGGGTTGGTTACGTCGACGTGACGACATTATGGTGCGTGGGTAAAAATATGTTTTTGTGGATCAAGGACAGTCGATGCTGCGTTGCTTCTGTTAGAGTGTTTAGTTTAGTAATTGTTTATGTATTATTGATTTACTTAGTTTCGTAATTAGTTTTACAATTTTTCTGTCTTTTCCGTAATTTAAGCCGCATCCATCTCGTTTGTCAAGCTATTTTTTTGCAAAGAGTTGAATTTTGAAACACTTCTAAAGTGCGAAATTAAATTATTATAAAAGATTACATTCTATTGGACGTAGAAGATACGTTAAGCACCAAGAGACGAACACGAGCCTTGAACTAACAATGAAACATTGTTGCCCGGGGCTCGAACTCGAGACAACTAGCTAGCATGCCAACCGGTTTTCTCATTGAAGTTACCTTACTCTTACCGGATGTAAATAATCAATTTTTGATCATCTTTGTCCTTCATTACGAAGAGTATGTTCAGTTTAAGATTTTTTTGGGGAAGGAAATTAATTTGGATGCTTGTTATGTGAAGATAAAAGAATTATAACGCGCTAGATTTTCCAGTTAACTGACCTTACTCCTCATCCTGCCTCATTCCCCTCTACTAGCTGTTGGTAACTAATGTTGGAGGGGTTGAGGTACCAACCGATCTTCAGGATAATTGCTTTACGTAAATACATTGAGTTTTAAATACTCCTTAACTGGTGTTCGAACTCGATTTGAGTTTCATCTGCCATTTTAAGTCGATTGTAATATAATAATGGAAAATACAATCTCATGCAATGTAATAGTTGGGTCTCTTCGGTATTCTTAAAATTAAATATATTTTGGAAAATGTTTTGATGCCCGTTCGTTCGTTGGAAGAAATAGCAAGTTTTGGGGATCGCCCGTCGATGGTCTGTTTACTTCGCTTCATTAAAAATGCGTTTGTTTTGTGCCTCTCTCTCTTTCGTCGGATTGCGTCAGAGGAATCGCTGTCGGGAATCACGGAATATAGCGCTTGAGATACGAAGAACGTTTCGAAAGAATGTCGTAAAGAAAAAGCCTTCGATGTGTTTATGTTTATCATGGTTTTGTTTTTCCTTCGTGGCACTCGATAGAGTTTCAGCGGCTTTGACAGCGCTGAAAAAATGCCTCGTCGTATATATGCTGTTGGACTATGATCTAATGTTGCCGAATGGTATTTTTAGTTTCCCTACGGTCGACAGCGAAATAAAAAAAAATGCCTTTCGCGGAGGTAGAAGTTGAAGCTCTATTTACTAGAACCATGTCAGATTCAGTTTAAAGTGTCCGTAAAATTGCAGTCGTTTTCAGTTATATCCACGTCGATACTGCTGTACGTTACATACTTTGGCGAATATCATGCTGTTTTCTTCGGAATGCTGTTAGCTCTATGGTTTGTCGTTTTCCTCTTTAGTTTCCCATCCCAACGTTTTTCTTTCGTTTCTGACATCCGTACATATTGTTTTGCCCCTTTGATTGCCTTAGAATGTTTTCTCTCCTGATTCTTCCCGCTGGATGAAGTGTTGGTTTTTCTCCGTATCAAAACCCAAGAAAAGGAAAATTTATTTTTCTTACTTAATCGATTTGTTGATCAATGTAACAATCGTCAATCTTCTTATTACGTCATTGCCGACATGTTCATTGTTATAGTTTAGAAATTCCGTTTTTCCTGTGTGGTTTTGGTGTTATCATATGAAGGTATGCATAAAAGCATTTTAAAGTTGATATTTTTTGGATTTTTTCTTTCTTTTCCTCTATTCTCGTATAAGGACGCATAGTTGCTGCACTAAATTCGTTGAACACCTACTTTACAAGCAGTTGGTTTCTTAAAACAGTATACTGGTTTTACTTCACAGCCAAGATCGGTAACGGTAACGTAATCTGTGAATAAATTGCGATCATGTCCGTCCACAACTTATCGAAAAATGATAATACGCACGTATTCTTTCATTTTATCCGAACGCAAAAAATGTAAGTTTTCTCGTTGTATATTTCCTTTTTAAGCTTCATTATTTTCTATTTTTGGGGCGTTAAAGCAAATCACACCCTAGCGGCCACTTACAAAATAACCTGCAGTTTTTTATTTGGCGCTTTTACGTCCAAATTCTGTCATTTCCGTGTCTTTTCTGGCGTGAATGTAGTTGTTCACATAACATGCAAAGTTCTGTACGTGTGGTGATTCCGATCGAAACTGATTGAAAAAAAGTTAACACCTTCGTTCAAATGCGAAAGAGCTAGAGATGGGAATAAAAAAACCCTTTCGTTCCGGGAAAACGGAAAACGTAGCAGCGGCAGGCGAAAAAGGTTCGAATTGGCAACCATGTCTTTGATTTCCTTTCCATTTCCCGAAATTATCTGTTGGTACGTGTTGAATCTCATTCCCCTTATCTCCCATAGAGGTGTTCGGGAGACCAATTGGTGTCGAGGGGAGACTTTTTGCTTCTGGGCGACGTTTTTATGGCAGAAATAAAATCGACTATCTTCTGTGACGTAGTGTGTCCAAGGTCTACGACGATGCAATATACGAGTCCTTGGGGTTAAAAGTTCATCAGATGCTCGAGAACGCCTCCTCATTGATGCTTTCCTCCTCTTCCCACAGAGCACCCCTTATCGGTGCTATGTACAGTCGCTTTCATTTTTTAGGCTTTGCATTCCTGTAGGGGTTTCACTTGTAACGTCATACTCGTCTGTTATATAGCTCATCCCAAGTTGGGTTTGGACCTCATTCCCTCCTCCTTTAGGTACCAGGACTTTCGAAGAGAAATGAGGCTTACTAGGCATGATGGGGAGTGAGGTAGTCTGCCCCTGCTTCCCTCAAAATGCCATGAGTGGAAACTTACATACACGTGCACCAAAATTGCCATATTGATGATTCTTCGGTATCAATAAGGAGTGATCAAAATGTTTGCCACAAGTCAACACCACATCATCTCTCACACTTTTACAGCCATGAAAAAGTTAGGCGAACATTAATTAAAAATACTTTCTTCTCTAACCTGATCCTAAAGACAAATTCCATCAATAAAAATATAGTATCAGAAATCCACAGATATTCCATATCCAGTAGTTCCTGTCGCTTGTAAGAATATATTCTTGTTTATTCTCAATTCGATCTTTCCGATTTGCGTTCAGTTTAATAATTTCAATTTTCTCCTGTGTAATTACTTTATTTAATCCCTAGAGTGATTGTTGAAAAGCTGAGTAAAAGAATAGGTTTACGCTTATGTTGAATGATTTAAAAGTAAGTCATCTCGGGGAAAGGAAAAAGCGCTTCGTAGGGGATTATGTTGCCAATGAAATTAACTATATAGAGGTAGAAGACTCATGTCGATAGTCGGTGGATTAATCTTAATTGATATTTGAGGTTCTTTTGTTTCTGTTTGCTACATAATTAGCTCGTGAAAATTCTCAGATAATCCTAGAAATACTAGGAAACATAAAGCTGATCCTTTAAGCTATGTTGCAGGTATATTTTATTATATGTTTCAGATATATCGTATGTTTTAGTCGAATTTCCTGCACTTTACCCGTAGATTTTATGTATAACTTCCTTTTGATAGACTTATCAGTTATTGGCATATAAAATAGGGGAACTCAAAATATAAGGAACGCCCAAGGAAATAAGAAACTTCTATGAAACATTAAGAAAGTTCTTTTTTTCTATTTAATAGGAGTTATTTGTGCTTCCTTATTTACCCTACCATCGGCGGTCGTTTAGGTAAGTTTGGTGACATCGTAATGTTTCTCCGGTTAACTCTATTTCTTATTCTCTCTGCTTCCTTTCCCCAGGAAACATTTTGCTTCTGTGGATTGAAAACGAGGTCATTTATCACCTAACAATATTGGAAAAACTCTCAATTCTGTTTGCCAAAAAGGTGAAGCCATTTTCGACTCGTTATTTTCATCGGTTTCCCGTATCATAGGAAATAGTGTAGAAAAAAATAGGGAGAAAATTTTGTTCTTATATTTCTTTTTAAAATTAATTCAATTTGGTGATCGACTTTTCGATAGTCGGTTTAACTTAGAGAATCATCTTAAATGAAAACATAAATTAATTGGAGAACCTCTACTTCTTAGGATTGTGGTAACGAAATTTAATTCTTCACCATCGTTATTAATCTTATTTATATTCTTACCTAGAAAGTTTAATCAGTGCTCCCAAATAGTTTGCTTTTGACGAAATAGTATTGTTAGTAACATTTAACTCTCGATTTGATTTTGGTCTGTTTCTTCCACTTACTCCGGAAATGAAGATATAATTTTTTGTCATCGAAGAACCTGTTTGTAATCGAATCAAACGTAATTTGTTTCTTAGAGCTTGTTTTTCATTTGGAATGTCAAGGAAAAAAGAAAAGATGGAAAAAGGACTGAAATTGAAGGGGGAGCTACTTTTCGTTGGACTAATGCTTTCCGGTAATAAATTTCAGGTTATAATATCGGCATGATCAGCTGTTGATATACCGGTTTTCGTTTATACACTATCAGCTAATCCCACGCAGTTCTTACAGCGCAGTGGGTTATTCATTTTTGGATTTTTCCCTCTAGGTTTTCTCATTTGAGAATGATATTTGTTTTTCGATTGATATACTAATTTGTATTACCGATTTCTGAATTAAAGAATGCTCAGACTGTGTAATGGAACTTATCCAGTCTTCTTTTATCGTTCCACTCCTGTTGAGTACTCTAAAAATATAAGAAATCTGATTTCCTTCTGATTAAACAGAATATTCCTTTTACTGTCATCAGTGAGTACGCTTTATTTCCAAAAAATCTTTAAATTTTCATTGCGCTTGGCCGCGTACGCAATTCCCTTTCAGCCGTCGATCACCGTGGATTTTACACGTCAATTTTTTGAGTCACGAGGAAAGAGCCAGTGAATGCTTTTTTGCCTATGAGGAAGTTTGTCATTGGTCCAGACTTTCTTAGCATCACGTCGAGCACGCACTGACATTTTTTCTTTTCTATATCTCCTGATATTCTTCTATGTTTCACTACTCATACCGTCCTTACAGATTTAACCATAATTTTTACTCCTTCCAGTAAATATTTGGCTGGAAAGTACCCAAGGATGATGTCTCATAAAAGTGGAAAAAACTCAGGTTTGACCTCGGAGATTAAGACTTCGATGTTATCATCGAATACCGTATGTTTTTCTGTTCTGATTAATATCTTCCACTGCTGATATACCACACTGATTTGAAAAAAAAAATCCTGCAAAAATTGAAGACTCAATATAGGATTGAAAACAGATATGTCAACTTTGTCTCACCTCATCTATAGTTTATTTTCCAATATACGTTAATGATACGCACTATTGAGTTAACAGATGAGTCGAGTCCCATCCCATTAAGCTATGTCTTGGCAAGGCTTCCTCAATATCAGCCTTTTTGCGAAGCTTCGTTGCATGTGACGTTGTAACTAGGCGCTTCTCGATTCGTAAATCTTATATATATATAAAAATGGATGTTTGTTTGTATGTTTGTATGTTTGTATGTTTGTATGTTTGTATGTTCCAGATAATCTCGAAAACTAGATGTCGCACAATGTTCAAACTTTTAACATCATTAAATATATTCCCTGGGATGATCAAGTGGTACTTTTAATTTGCCTAAAGTCCACGGTTCGAATCCAGACGAGTAAAACAGTTTGCATAAGAAATACACGTAAACTTCTTTTTTTTCGTTGCATGCTTCATTTCTTTTGCAAAACTAAATTAGAAAGAACAGTCGTAGGATGTTGAAACTAGCATCAAAAGAATGTAAATAGATTAAAGATTCTTATTTTGGTCGCGGAATATCGTTCTCTATTCGAAATTGCGAGAATTTTGATAAAATATACGAAAATTTCATCTAAATTTCCATGTTGTAAACAAACCCATTCCCTTGACGATCAAAGCGATTGTTGATTCCGAGCTCAAGCGTAATTTCATAAGAAGACGCGGAAAATTTTTAAAATTTCGAATTTTGTTGACGAGTCTGTAGCAACCAAGTTTTATTTATAGCAACATAATTGTTTACCGTCTTTTTCGTAAAATAAATGAGTTTTATATTTGTGGTTAACCAAAAAATGATTTTTCTCGAACAATTCAACGAGCTGCGTATAAATATCTTGGTAAGTTGCGGATGTATTAAATATATATTCTTCTGAATTAAGTATTAAATCTAATCTATTTGCAATGATGTATATTTAGCGATTTACGGAAATGGAGTTAGCGAAGAACGTAAAGATTTCCCAGATTCGGTGTTTGTAATCTTTGAAAAGTTGAATGGCGAGTTGTAAATTTGTAGCAAACGTCCTGCATCGTATGATAGACCAAAAAGGTAAAGAAATTTTATTTTGTTATATGCAGAATGTAAAAATTGATTTAATCGTTGCTTTTAAGTGCTTCCACTCCATATTCATTTACTATCCTTCTGTTATTGGTGTTTAATTTTTGTTCCTATTTTTATATTGCGATAACATTTGTGTTATTTGTCTTCCGTGTATATGTTGCACGTATTAAGATTGAGAAGCAAGTCAGCTCCATAATACACTTACGTTCCGCAAAGTATATTAATCGGTGCTTATTAGAGCGATGTATAATTTATTTCTGTCATTTAGGTTAGATTCATTAGTACCCCTGTACCTGTCTGAAAATTTCTCTTTAAACGTGGTACCTATTATCTTAATGTGATATTACAATATATCTTTATATTGCCTCAGTTGGAGATATTTTTTATTCAGATTATTTGAGATTGAATATTGAGTTGGTGCGGCTTCGTACACTTCATTGTAACTTAAATTTATCGGTATTTTGGATTGAAAAGTCTGGTATTTGCTATCTATCAAAAATTGTGAAGTATGAGTTACGATCATGATGTTTATGAAATGTAACATCCCCGTTGAGAATCAACGGGCACTTCAGCTAGTAAGCAAATAAAATGACGTTTTAGTCGACGATGGCGCCGTGGCGGAAAAATGAATCTCTCCAGATGAGCCTTCCGAAATCGGTGCGTTGATTATTACGTACTCATTGCTCAATTCGCGGCGATGTCGCTTCGTGCGTATTTTGCATCTCCAGCATATTTGCTTTTTTATCTCGCCTTGATTTACCTCCCTGTTTGCACTGTCTCCTCAGAGTGAAACATCTTGGTCGGCGTGTTATTTATGCTCGTTCCTAAAACACGTTATGCGACGGAAAGCAATTTGTGCAGGATGAGTTAATTAAGTATTCCATCTATTTAGTTAGTACAGGTGCTAATGCGTCTAATAGAATTTTCATTTGTGTTCTCTGATTCCAAGTTCATAGCTCGCAGACTCCGTCTTGAGAATAGTCAATTCTTACAGAATTACATTAATAGCCCATTACTTGGAAAAGTTTGATGGGTCCGGGAATCGTACCCGGAATCCCATCCCATTATAACCATCTAAGCCATCTGGCCAAAATAGGAAGATGCCCGGTTCGATTCCCGTTCCCACCAAATATCTTTCAAGTCCGTTTTTCCTTTGGATTTATCCTGGGTGCATGCCCTTGCGTTCTAAGTAACCCTGACCCTTATCCATTGCGAAATAGCATCAGAAAAGTGGATTTTCAAAATATTTAAGGACTAATTTTATAGATTAGGTGTCTCCAAGCTATCTCGAAACGATCTAAGAATATATTAGTCGGAAAAAGGGTAGAATTAATTTTTGAGACTCGAATTAATTTATATTTATATAGATGTATGATGTATTCTAGCGCTGCGAGCAAAAGGGAAACTTTAGTTCTGCACGAGAAACAGAAGATTATTATTGTAAGCCGTAGTTTAAAATAAGGAAATGTTGCTGTTAAGTATATCTCAGTCTAATTTATACCAATGCATTGCGAAGATAGTGTAGTTTAACTGAACTCGGTATGCAACAAAGAAATATACACATTTTGAATGAGAATGTGTATTTAATGAAGCTTCTACTGTTGGAGATTATTTTATTTTTCATTTTTATTCATCTCATATAATTTACGTGTATAGTTTCATTTTATTATGTCAGCATGAAAATCAGTGCGTTATTATTCTTTCTATTTTATATCTATGACTATGGAAATGGTGATACAGGTTTGTATGCAGCTATTTTTTCTTAGCAGTGTTTAGTTAAATTCTTATATAAATTAAATTGCAATGTTAACTTCGGAGGTATATCTTGCTCGCCTTAGACATCGGTGCATTCCCGTGGTATTCAGTTTCAAATTCGTCAGCTATACAAAGAGACATGGGCATGTTTAATTAAAAAAAGAAATTTCAACTGCCTTGCCTCTCAACTTTGCGAATGCAGATTCTCTGACTTCCGGTGTACATTGAGTGTGTTGTTAAGTTACAGTTGTGGACGAACTCTCTGGAAATTCATTTTTCCAACTGTCTTCGCTGTTACAGATTGACATTAGTACTTTACTGCCTCAGACGGGGGTAGTGTGAACCCTCTGCTAAAATAGGTGCGCCAGCGAATCGTTATCTCGCACTAAAAAACGCGAAGTACAGCTAGAAATCGAACTCGTGACCCGCCAATCCGAGTTCCGCCTTCCGCTTTATTAGCCGTTGAGTTGCGTGGCTTCACTTCTCTCACATTTACGATCGTAAAACGGGTATTTCCCAGCCTCTCGAATCTTCAGATCGAATGCCAAGAAGTTGCTATTTTGTGCGAATGTCGGTCTATTTGTAATGAGGCCCTAATCCTCTTGGTACTCATCTGTCCATTTCCCACGCAATGCTATTACGCGATCTCTGAATCTTTATTGTGACGGATTCCCACTCCGTACTTGCTTAACCATTCTATAGTATAATATATAAAAGTTCTTTTGATTTACTGTTAGCTGATTAGGCAGTTGAGGTGTTGGAACGATTCGCGTAGTCCTAGTATAATCTCCAGTGCGTTCCTGTTTTTATAGTAAGCTTGGGTAGTTTATATGGGAAGAAAATAATGTTTTTTTTTCGCATTGCAAGCAATGCCTAAATCCAGGTCGTCTGTATTGCGATTGAAGTTAATAATTGTTGCTCACAATTACAAAATTAATGATTAGAAGTGGATTAGTGAAAATTGAGTTATATTATGATGTGCAAATGAATTAATTTGATGAATAAGTGTTGATTGTTTCTGCGTTCCTGTTCTACCTTCGTCGATGTTCGTTTATTTTTCCTTCTAAAATTTTTTGTATAAGGAAAACATGTAAATGACAGGTGGATAAAAGATTATTAGTATTTTACTTTTTGATGGAGATTTTTTTTACCTTTGTCAATGTTTTAGGTTTTAATGATTTATTTGATTTTAATTCCTGATCTCTTTCCGTTTTTAAGATGTATACCTATTACTTGTTGGAAAATTTCGTGCCTGTTCATTGTATGATACGAAACTCTGCCACTTGGTTTATTCCTATATTCAGACGTAATGCTATCATAATAATATACATTAAATGATTTATGTTTCAACAATAAAAACTGAATACAAAAATAGGAACGCAGTTAAGATGTGTCTCTCGTGGTAACTACTTCGATTTGCCGTAAAAAGTAAATGATAGAGTAGATTCAGAGGAGTGTATAGTCTTCATCCCGAAGGCCGGTTTGAACCACTTCTCCTTCCCCGTTAGCTATAACAAGCTTTGAAGAGATGGGACTAGGCAAAATGAAGAGTAAGTTAGTTTGCCCTCGCTTTCCTCGCTCAGACAGATTGATATAAGTGGACGAACGGTATATAAGTGCAGCACAATGACCGTATGAGTAACAGTTTTAATCGCATTCAAAACAATGAGTGGCCAAATGAAGCCATTACTCTCTGCATTATACCTCGGTGGCTTACATGTTACTGCAATCATTGATACGACAGAAAAAAGTAAACAAATATTCAATTTCCTCTATGCTGTACCAAAAGACAGATGACAGCCTCTCCATTATTTAATACTAATTTGACTTATTTATAACTCCAATATTTACTACTAATTTACCACTATTTGACTACTGTAGTAGGGATTTTCTGAAGAATTGGAAACGAAATAGGATGCTCCACCTTAGTCGATTTTTGTTTATTTTTCCTTTCACAATTTTTTGTATAAGGAAAACATTTACATGCAAGAAAAGGAGACTTTTTATCTGCTGTCTGTGAGGACAGTGCCGCTGTGCAAACATGAACTTCCGTCTTAATTATATTCCGTCATTGTTCCGGTTTCATTATTATATATATAGAGCACTGCAAGTAGTTGCAGTGCCTGGTTGTTGTGGTTACAATTTAGAGGTACAATTTACGTTGTACACATGGCCAAAATTACTTATGATTCCAAAGGGAATGGTTACTTGTAGTGAGCAGTTGAGCCTCATGGGCAGTTACGAAGCGCAGTCGGAAATTGATGTATTTATGAGAGTTATAAAATATTCGTCTGTTTGAGAGGGGACTTAGCATGGCTGCACCCCGGAAGGATATTCGCTGAATTCGCTTTCAATGTCATTTCAATTTGCGCAAAGGTTAAAAGTGTAATCGCTCGCTCATTCAAAAATTGGGATCATTAGGCGGCCTGGGAGAAGTGAGCCCGTGGATGACTTTTCCTACGGATTTCCCGGGAATCCCGAGTCCCACCCTTCCCTCTCCTTGTTTCGATTGGGCGCTTTTCATTGCCCTCGATTGCAACATCCGCTCGACCCCACCAAGAAATTTCCAAGTGTCGCTTGAATTAAGTTGGATTTTCTCTTCCCGAATTTTTTCTTTCTTTTCCCCCTTGATGGATAGTTTTTGCGGGTTTCCTGAAATAGTGACTGGGACAATGTGAAGATCTTCGATCGGTGAATGTATAATGCGTGAGCATTGTCTTCTGCGTTGGGTGTGCTGCAAAAAATGAGTCATAAACTGTAGTTCAAATCATAACACATGCATGTAATTATTTTAACTTGAAGACGTGATGGAGGAACCGTAGAGGTAGTGGAATAAAAGCCAGATCTTACCGGTTCTAACCCAGATATTTCTAAAAGTTCAATTTCTTCATAAGGAATTCATTGCCAGATCGTCGTAATATTTTTATTGTCCATTAAAAGGTAACGAGATATAATTAGCATTCAGCATCTATGTTGTCATGAAACGAAATGAGTTAGATAACATGATAATCTCCACTATGTTCCAAGTAATAAGAAGAAGATTGTCTATAAAAGCATGGTCTACTTCCCTGTTGTTAGATATCAAGATAATTATAATATCCTTCATTTATTTCTATTTAGAAACCAGTTTCGATGTTTCTAATTGTGAGTTTGTGGTGTTTTAACGGTTTTTGTATTAATAACTGCGACCATCAACCCAAATTTTTTACTATATCTCAATTTTTGCTGTTATACAATTTCGCTCGTGTTGTTATAAAAATCATAACGTCCCAGAAATAAGATGGATGGTTCTTGCTACCTGGAGGAACTCCATAACAAGAAATATTTGTTTTCGTCTGGTTTGGTTAGCAGCCACCGAGAAAAGGGGCCATCAAAGGCAAAGGCTGGGCGAAGACGGACATAAGGAAACAAGCTAAGCTTTCTGACGAATTCTAAAATATCGGAGCGGTGGATCCCTTTCCTACTGGAATTCAGATTTCGTTATTTGTTTTCCTTATTATTAGTGTTATTTTTACTCGAAGTTGGTGAAGTGGTGCTCGGGAAATTTTCCAGAATAAGACCCTTTCTTCCTCTTGAATCTGCTTAGCACATTAACTTTCGAATTTCTGAATGGCCACAATGAATCTAAATTACTGCTAATTTTTCGCCGATATCGGTGATTTAAACAGTTAGTTCAACAAAATAGCGTCGTAGTTCTATCAAGCAAAGTTCGTAATCCTTTCTGAGACTGACTGGTAAAATTCTAGAAGTTGTAGTTGAAAGATAACCACCTTGCTAATAGTAAATGGTCTATTGAATGATAGATTATAAAAACATACTGCTTGTTCATTATGCAAAATAGCTGTTTTGAAGTTGCTTATTCCTGCTATTAGTTTTATATTTCGCAGAAACCAAAGAATCAATATCTAATAATCAAGACTATAACCAAGAAACCAAATATCTAATAATCACCTTGATCATTGCGGTATCTATCGACGTTGTAGCATATCCCAAGGAAAAACAGGGCCGGGAACCCGGCCTATCAGACTTTTTTCAAGTCCCTTTTTTCCTGGGTGCACGTCCTTATGTGCAAAGCACCTTTAACTCTTTCCTTGGTGTAGCATATTTTATTACTCATAGTTCGAGCTTTTTCTTTTATACTTCTCTCGTTGTTTTCGATCTTTTCGTTATCTCATCTATTACCTTTACTATTTTACCGCATTTTTTTAGTGTATTCCTTCTTCGATTATTTTTGAGAGATAATCCATTTCGTCGTGGAGGTTTCCAAATTGCTTTCTCTGTAGCGTTAAATCTGCTTATCCTTGTCTCTCTCTTATATCTCTCTAATCTCTTTTATATATTTAGGCTTGTTTTCCCCCGCATTTCCGAGCATTGTTTCTACTTTCACTTTATCCGCTCATTTGAAAGAGTTCCTCCCTTATCCTTTGTGTTAGCCTCTGTCTTGTTCATTTTCGTTCATTTATCAATTTTATTTTCCTTCTTTCCATAGCACTCCATTCCTTAAGAGTATTGTTAGGGTTTAATCGTGTAATTTTAATGTATTAGAAATTGTTTCAACTCCGTTGAGGAATAGACAATTTTTTCCTTGGTATGCTTACCGATACACCACTTTCTCGCACAAGCTGATACCGTCGTTTTTCTGTAAAGCTTTCAGTCCAAAGGCTAGTTATTAACTCGCTTCCTCTAACATAAGCTACCCAGAGGCAGTAGGGGGAATGAGGTCTTCTAGGCTGGGTGAGGAGTGAGGTAGTTGTCCCTTGCTTTCCACACCGATTCAGAATTATACAAATAAAACCATACCCACGTAAATGAAGGAAAATCACGAATAAGGGATTGAGGTGTACTAGGCGAGATGAGGATTGAAGTAGTTGTCCATTGCTTTCCTCAACAATTCATAATGTTATAAGCGAAACATATCCATGCAAATGAAGCAATATGACTCTACGAGGAACACTTTTCTTAGCATTCCATAAGAAAATACCTTACTTAGTGCCATTAATCTGGTTACTCATACCTCCGTAGCTACCATAGCATCACAGCTGTGACAAATACTGTTAGGAAAGTAAATTAAAGATACATATTTCTCCATTCCGTTCCATAAGACCAATGAAAAATATTTCATTCGCCTAGGTATAGTATTAGGAACTTCTGCAGTTGTATCTTATCATATTCGGATAGAAAATTAGAGCAAAAAATTCACTCTTGGCCTTGAAAAATGAGAGATCGACAAGTGCAATTTCCTCCCGCATCATTGTAAGATTCCAAATACGACCAATCTTTCGTCGCTTTTGATACGACCCAGCCACTGACTCGCCGGGAAGTGGTTTTCAGCGAATTTGCATTCTATTGTGCGAAGTGAATCTTTAGGAGGTTGTTTTATTTGCTTAGAATGTCTGCAGCCCCCTTTTTATTTGCTCGTCGAGATGTTTTGGAGTAGACCAATCGCCTCTTCGGAGAAAATTTCTACAGTGACGTGGCGCTCGTAACCCCAGCGGGTCTCCTACAATCGATTCGCCGAGGCCTCGTCCCCCTGGCGGCGCTTATCCGAACTTCTTGGGCGCACCTCCTCCTGCCCTTCATGTCGTTTCCGTACATTCCATTGTGGCTGAACAAAGTCCCCACTCTGACATTGAGGTGATCGCTTGATTGAAAACCGAAAGGCTCATGACCGCCCAGGAGAATGCAACGCCATAAGAAACAGAGATGGTGAAATGTCGCGGTGTGACCAACTGGAGCATTGCCCCCCTTGATTATGCGGATAATCGATAAAGGAAATAGAAAGTAGTTGCTGGAAAGAAAGATTTACCTCGCTTCTTTGCTGATTTTTTTGTGACGTTGGTATTTGGTCTCGTAAGCGAATTATACCCCACCCTCATTCAGCTTTAAGAAAAGGACAGGTCATCAACTGTAGGTTTTTCTATCTAAATTACTGCATTCTTGCTCAATTACGCTTTGAAAAATTTATGATTAATTTTAGTAGCAGAAAATCTACAAATACACTAGTTAGAGGCGAAATTTAGTGTGTGGTTTATTAGAATAATTTGCTGTATATACAATCCTCATATTCGCAGGAAGACTGTGTACATTATACAGTGCATTGTGATGCCTTTTGGAAGTCTTTAAGAATGTTAATTACACTGATAGTCTGCTTTTTCTTTCTTCATGGTTTCTATGTTAACGTATTTCGCATGACTAATAGTTTCTGTATACATTATTATGCCTTAGAACATTAACATCTAAATGGCTGTTGTTTAATAACTGCCTTCTTAATTATGTTTATCTAAAAAGGTGATTTCGCAGGTGGAATACTAATGATCCGTCGAAGAGAGATGCTTCATGCTTTTAATCAATACTCGCAGATACAGAAGATATGACATGGCATTTCATTTGTTTTTTTGTTGCTCTACGTGCGCCAATATCAAAGTGGAATATCTGGATCTGAGTGATATAATTCTAATTGAAATTTCAGTTCTATTTTGGGCGTTAACACAATAATAATCTTGTATGGTTCAGGGATCGGACCTTGCCAAGTCTGAAATAATATCAGCCCAAAACCCAAGGGAATTTTTGCTCACCATTTAGCACCATTCTTACTAGTATTTAATGGAGAAAATTCTCGAAGAATAATCACATGCGACTATGAGGCGCAGCGATCATCCGGGAACTACTTTAACTTCCAAAGCGTGCTTATTTTTATGACTCTCATCCGATTATAATCCAACGATTTCCGACTAATCTGCTGCGGTTTAGTGGTGTACCATAATCTCCTGGTTTGTAGCGTAATATCCCGTCAACTTTCAAGTGTCGCATTATGTAATCGCTTTAATTTAAGAGGTGTTTGGTCGATGAAAGGGAGTTATAAATTGAAACTACAAAGTAGTGTTTTCCATACATTGTACTCTCTTCCTTGTGGGTTTGAATTTGGACCTGAACTAACGAAGGCTTGGCTAAAAGTGCCGCAATGTTCGATTTGCTAAGTGTGTCGCGGAAGACGTTGAAGAATAAAGGTCGTGAAGTGCCGCACCTAACGCATTTCATACCGACAATTTACCTCCCACATTCATACCTCCCACGCCATTAGTTCCATCTCTCTGCTTACTCATGCGTTCCTCCTCCTTCCTCGCCCATCAAGCACATTCATCTTCTCTCCTTCCTACACTTTCACTTTTTATCCTGTACCTTATTCACCCTTTTCCATCCGATTTTCCTTTCCGACATTCATCCCGAACCGGAGGAGCGATAGGATGGGATTCGATTCACCTTAATCCGCACTTCCGACTTTTTTCGTCCAACTTTGAGAGCGATTTGCACAGAATACAGGACTTCTGTGAATGTAATTGAAGGTGTGGCTGTATTAAGGTGCTACATTACACAGAGCTGGACTATGTAATACTTTATTATTAATAATAATAACATTGTTTTAGAAAAGTGAAAAATAGTGACTTGGCTGGGACTATTTTTCACTTCTTGTAACCTTGGGTTAAGTTGCACGCTTTCCTGTTCTAAGAAAAACTTCATTTTTATCAATTGTAATATTGTTTTATTTAACACACATTTGAAAATCCCAAATAAAATATGTTATAATAGGAGCGAAAGTGAAACCAACTTTTACTAGACCACAGAATATAATATACACAGCCCAAGCAGTTGATTATATGTTATAATAATTTAACAATTTAAAAGACACATTAAAAGATGGTAATGATAGAAATAAAGAATTAAACAATAACAAAGACCTAAAGATGATCAAAAATAAGGTTCAGATCCTCAGTGAAAGTGTAAAAATTGTATAAGACTGGACGATTGGTGAAGTATCGAAACTTCGTGAAGTTAATGTAATTTTTGGACTATTACTTGATTTACTTTTAATGTCGTTGTTGGTATATTCCTTCCAATCGAGCTTGTTTATAGTTACAAGAAGTTTGATATTCTTCTTCATGGTGTGATTATCGGCTCGTATCTCGCTTGTAGTTTTATAAAATGCAAAAACTTTGCTTTAGAAGCCATTTGGTGCTTTATAGTGTCCTACCTCTTGAAAGTAAGTTGGTTACTTCGTATGACAAATGGTTTAAATGCAGCTTACTAGGATGATTTCGTGATTAGTATTGATGCACGTTTTTCATCAAAGGACACGTCGAACAAGCCTTTACCGGGCGCGAGTGATCTTTCAACGCTTGGCAGTTTAAAGTGTCAGTTCAGAGTAGTAATGGACGTAGGATCTGCACTCTCTTTCACGAGCTTCGCCTGTGTTCCACAGATAGTTACGCCAATGCGCACCAGCTTGTAAATCTTGCGATTCCATTTCTGGGTCGGCTAGCTAATTTCCCTCTCCATCCCTAGTCATCCATGCCTCTTTCCCGTCAAACTTATCTCACGTCCGACATTCCTCGATGCGGATCCCTCGTTCCTTTTGGATTTCCTATCGGTCGTTTATCTCCCGCTCCGTACATAGAGTGCGCGATTCCTGTTCTACGGGTCTCTGGCTAGACGCACCAAGTTGGGAGTCGGTGAAAGGTGAATTGAACGGACTTTCCCGTGCACGGATCGGCTCTTTTTTTCCTGTGAGGAGTCACTCGGCGCCACAAGCGGATTATGTGGGCGGAGGACAATCATTCGGTTGTTTCGTTCGATTTGGGTCCGTGGAGGGAGGGGTTTATTTCGTCGCCTATACGACCGGAAGAACGCGTGTTTTAAGCCTCTTTCTAAGTGTCCAATTAGGTTTGTTCTTCGACGGTTCACATCGCTGGGAACCAATGAAAAGTCAGCCCTCTAAAGACGACTTTCGATGTTTGTTTCCGATTCGAACGGGTTTTATTCTGCGCAGGGTATCGGTCGACGTTGGTTAATTAGTTCTTTTTATAAGCGGGAATTAGTGGAGGAGAAATACCTATCCAGTGTAGTGTATCATTCAGTTTAATGCTTGGAGTAAATCGTGAAAACCAGCAAAATAAACGAAATGTATTCGAACAATATTGCCTGTTAAGTACTCGTATTTATTCCGAAGGCTGACTTAAGCTTTCATCTGATGCTAAATAGTTAAGTTTGGTATGAGATATTATACATTGCAAGATGATAAATGGGGTAATTTTCCTTCGCTTTTCTTAACAAACCTTATTCTACGAGAGGAAAATATCCACTTCAATGATGCTCATACAAAATACATTTTACACAGCAAACAATTTAGAGTATCCAGGATGGATTCCACCATTCATACTGCATACTACTTGCATACATAAACACCAAAGACGTTAATTATGCCATTATTATTATATGACTATGTATTCTTTAGCATGATCATCCCCTGGCGAGTCGTTTGGACTCTGGGGTCTTCATGCCATCCACTTTAACGTTTTTATTTACTTATGGGAAGTTTTTTTAAGACTTTATGAATACATCTGCTTACATAATCATAATCATTTGTGTTAAAAACATTACTGGTTTGGTGAAACCATATTGAATATTATTTCTTATGTATTTGTGAATTTAAAAATATATTTGTATTGTATTAAATAAATTAAATATAAAATAAAAAAATAGGTATGAGTCGGTTGTAATCGAAAGATACATTCTTTTTTATCGTTTGGCAATAGAAAATTGAAAAATAAAAATCTGTTCATTAAGATAAAGTAATAAAAACAGTCTCTCCTTTCCCAATCAGTAGTTTCTTGCGCTTGAAAGAGCAAATTCTTATTACTTTCCTGTTTGATAATAGTAATTGGGGTTGAACCATTTATGTTCAGTCGTCTTCTCCCAACAGGAAAAAAAACAAAAACATGGAGATTTTATTTTGGTGTCGAAGCTAATGATGATGAATTTTCGTTGCATAAGATTTCGCTCCATTTTTAATTTCATCATTTGAGTCAATGGATGTGGACTTCAATTCAACTTTAATTTACGTGAGAGTACTTGGTTAGAAATTGGGATAAGTATTTGGCTTAGATAGGCAAAAGGTAATTAGTTGATTAGAAAAAGGTGGTAAATGCTGGAGACAACATAGGAAAAGAAATAGTTTTCCTTGAAGATATTTAGTGGAAGCTGAAGTGGATGAGTCAGATATTGAGTGGGGATGGATTTCTTAAGAAAGTAACTGCGGGAAATGCTGAGAAGACGACAAAAGTTAATGAGTGATATAAAGGAATGAGTTTCTTGTGCGGAAGTAAAGGAAAGTACTTTAAATTATGTGTTCCTTGGAAAATAAAGAATATACGGTATTAAAAGACTCGTGATGACGATTTACTTGATATCTGTGTGGTTATACACGACGTATAATTTACACATTCTAATTTTCATCATCTTTCAAGAACGATGTTTTATTTATTTTTAGTAATGTGCTGGATAGTGTAAGTTACTGTACACTCAGTAGTCTCTTTTTCGATCAAACTAATATAACCAGTAATAATAATCAGTAACACAGTTGTGTAAAAGTCTTAAGCTTCTACTACTAAGTTCAAAAAGTTCCCGGACTTATTTTTTCCTGCGAAAACACCGAGCAGGAAAAATGTAAAATTCTGGTGGTAGATAGGTAGGTAGGTTGTATGTTGCTGTAATCACAATATGTGGCGCTATCTACCTCCAGAATTTTACTTTTCTCCTGCTCGGCGTTTTCTCGGGAAAACATAAGTTAGGGAACTTTTAGAAGTATATGTCCATTTTAATAATATCTCGATCCTGCTAAATGATAAAAAATGCTAATAGGTATAGCTTCCGTCGATCTGTCATAGATAGATGACATATTGCGAAAATGGGAAATTCAATTTGAAGCAGACATCGCTGCTTCATCGGACCCCCAGAAACCCCCAGTGTGTGAGAAAGCGCGCGTAATTGTAATTCCTTTTCACGCAAAACGTCAGTCTTAGCGTATCACTCGTGGCGCTATTTGCGGAGTTTTGAGTGACGCCGTGACATAACTTCATTAAGACGCGTCGTGCCTTTTAATAGGAGATGGTATAAAGCGGTAAATGAATCATTTGCCGCGGAATTTAATTTTCCAGGAGGTTTTAGCCGACATCAGACGGAACACACTCCTAATATCGCTTCAAGTCCTTCGTTTCTCCATTTACATCTGCTGGATTTAATTTCTGTGAATCCTGCCTTTGATGAGATTGATAGTTCAGATGGAGGCTGTTTGAATACGTTCTGAGGAAAATTACTGTTTCATTCATTTCCCGTATAGGACTTTGAATATCAAGATTGAAAGCAAGTTTTAGAGTAGTGCGATGGGTGTGTTGTATTTCATATGTAATGTCTAACGTAGGTACATTTAGAATCGACATTCTTACAACTTATTGTCCGTTTTGTATTCAATCTGTGGCACATCATTGATTTTCGAAACCAGTCTTTAAAATATGTTAAATATTTAAAATTTGGAAAGTGGTTATGAAAGCAGATTCTCGAAAAGAAATTTAAAGAGTGCCTTATCTACCTTTCAATCGGTTCCTAGTTACATTATTTTTGGAACTGAAAATGTCATTTCTGTCGTGGTATTGCCTAAATAACCATACGTTTTATATATGTTTACAAATAAATAAATTGGGCTCCCGGTTAGCCATGTTGGTGGCGCGTTCTGTGAAGGTGGTCCTGTGAAGCGGCTTCTGTGAAGGTGGTCCCGGGTTCAATTGCCGGTGGGAGCCCACTTGCGAGATGACCTAAGCTGTCGAAGCACTTTTAACGATACTAATACCAATAAGTAAATGAGTGGGAATAACTATGCACAAATTCCACTTGTTTGTGAAAAAACAAGTGGAATTTTTACCCACCCATTTACAAGGATGGAGTTCCACAAAGTAAAAGCTTCTTTGATTGATTTAATACCAATAAATAAATTTTTAATGAAGTTCACCGTCTGTGACCTTACCTTTTAAGCTGTGGGCAGACTTAGTTCAAAGACAGGTTGAAAGAGGAGTAGCGAATCTGAAGAGTGAATACCTGGACCGAGAGGAAACTGGTTGCAGTACTCGAATGCGGTAAATAACGAGAGGGGTCGGCAGTTCGAAGAATGAAAGAAAATTGGCAGACAGATTTCTAATGTTAAAGAAGCTTCCAAGGAAAATTTTATAATGTACGAGCATCGAGATGTTTGCCAATGTCGAAAAAAGTTGGAAAACTTTTTATGCGTACGCGTAAAGATTTCATATTTATTGATGGACATTTAGTTGCCGTTTTATATCACGGTAACTCATAACTCTTTGAATCCGAAGGATTTCTATTTCTGGTCGAATGCACTAGGTAGTCGCGGTTTTACCCGCAAAGCAGTCTCCATCCTGCAGCCCGTCTGCTTCTATTTACGACATCTTTATTAAGCCTTGACCCGTGCGCTCCGTCGGAAAGAGCTCGTACTTAGCAAATCCACTTCTCCTTCCATTTCCTATTCCTCCCGTCGCCCAATCAACTCTTTCATTCGCTGTCCATTTCCTTACGGATTTATCCCCCTCGACGTGTCTCTGCCAATATTTGCGCCGGTCAGCCTTCTCCCGTATTCTCTTTCGCTAATTATTTGGACGTGCCGTCGTTACCCCTATTTCCGTTTGCCGTACTCGAATGCCCCCACACGACGAGGGGTTGGTGAAGGGTAAAGTTGAGCGCATTCCTTTACCTTTCAAACCGTACCTGCGCAAGTACGGATCTTTTTGAAGGGACACTCAGGATGCAGGTCGACCCGTCTACTCTTTCATGTTTACAAACACAAATAAACTTTGATGCAGAGGCGGAGTGATCTCAAGGAGTGAATTAGCGCGGAGTTTAATTAATGGTTTCAACTTTTTGTCTTTGCGTTTGTAATAAGTGGTTTGGAGAAAGTAAGGAAATTGTTAAAATGCTGTGATTTTTGTTGGCTACTCGAAATGTGGAGTTCATAAAATATCTCAGAATTTCTTTGGTAAATTACTCCATTTTTTTGCGATACTCTTCTTGAAATTGTTGCTTGCAAAGGATCATATTCTCTGTAAAATTATGGAGAATTTGTATATTTCTCAGTCTAAAGGGAAGTTAGTTGTTGTCGAGAATAATTCGGAACTTTTTTTTAAAACTTATTTTGTTTGATTTTCGGATATTGAGTGTCGTACCCCTAATGTTTAAAGGAATTAAAACATCGAAAAAATATAAAAAGTTTCTTTCGATGAATTTCGTTTCGATGCATTGATGTCTTTTTTTCGAGTAAATAAGTTGAAACCATACCAGATTTTTGCGATTGTTTCGTTTGCTTTTTATTTTTATCTGTACTTTGTTACTTTTCTTGCTGCTTATGTTGCTAAATGTCTATAATTGTTATAGTATCACCGTGAATCGGCGGTGTTATGCTGTATGTGATGAATGAATAATAATAAATTATGTCATCTTCAAATATCGATGAAATTTCAACTTTTCTTTTAGAACATGTTTTTAGCTTCAATTATTAGTTTAGAAATTGCTTGAAGAGTTGTTACTTTGTTAGTTAGTTAGTTAGTTTGACACTTCATTAGCGAGGTTAGGCCCAAGTGGGCCTCTCTTCCACCCTTACTTCGTATGTCGTCAGAATATGAACAGGAACAAGTATAAATTAAATCAAAATGACAGGGTTGAGTGTGGGGACAAATCTTTGCAACTGAAGGTTGCTAAACAAAAAACCCAGTTGCGGGAAAACACCCACAGAGAAGAGGGGTGAAAAAAAACCGCGAAAACACAGTAAAAAGTAAGTGTGGTGTTGAAATTAAATTATGACAATAAAAAATTACGTATAATATATACATTATTCAATATATTTACAGAAAAATGAGAAGTGTTATTAATTATAAGAGAATAATACAACATTTACTAAACCTAAGTGGGAAAGAAAAAAAGTGAGTACTAAAAATCACAGATATAATGAAATTTCCACAGTATTGATAAAGTTTCCCTTATAGGTTTAATTGTAATATTTTTTTAACGTAGTTTATAGTAAAAATTACGATAAGAAACCAGGCATGCGTTAGGGAGCAAACCTTCATCTCTTTTCTTTTATAGGTGGATTTCTATTTGTGAAGGCATTCGATCATTTTCTTCCGTTGGAGAGGAAACGCAGGAGTACTCTTAGTGTTTTTTTTTTCGGAAAAAGTACGGCAGAGATCCGCGAGTCAGTCTTTTCTGTGAAATCGAACCCCTATGCAATCCAACGAGTGGAATCGTAGTACGCCGTTCACAATGCGGACGCGATTAAAGCACGAGAGGGAAAAATCCGCTTCTTAAGCCTAACGGATTATCTCCCTCGTAATTCTCCCGAGACTTGTCAAATAAATAGCGTATTCGGTCGAGCTGCACGCGTTCCAGCGTCATTTCTCGGAGGACAACAATAAGCAGCCGACGAAGATTCATATCAATGGCATGCTTCCTTAATATTTGCTCGGCTTCACTCATTATTGGTGCTTTTTAAAGTAAAACTAACCTTCCGGACTCCTTGGTCATGCTTTGTTTCTTATCTTAGCTTACTTTATTTCTAGATTATCTTGCCTGAAAGATGTCTATGTCTGGACGAAACTAGTGGCCTTTAAAATAGAGTGTAAAGAAATTAACAAGTGTTTTGCATCCTTCATTTAGCTTACCTTGTTGTAGTAACACTTCCACTTTTAATACCTTTTTTGAAAAACGTTTCTAGATAGTAGGACGAAAAGTACCATGTCTATAGATGATCCTAAAATCCATTTTTAGCGAGTTCCGCTCGTAATCCTGCAGATTCACACTCCTTAGCAATTCCAAGCCAAGTGCAAAGCAAATTCCTGGAGCGAAGAATGGTTCTTCAAAGATAATGCATTCAATTGACTAATTTCTAAACATTCCGGAAGACAGATTCTCGTTTTTAATTAAAGTGACTTAAATCTCACTGTTATTTCTTCGACTACAGTTGCCAATTGTTCTTGATATATCTTGAAATTCTCTTTGTGTGGGATCGTTTTATCTTAGAAACTACCCCACCAATTTCTAATTAGTGACGTTGAACTGCCGTTTTGCTTCAAACGTCTAGTGCCTCAAATTTTCGACTCGGTGAATAACACGCATGTACAATATTTACCATGGACGTTATAGAATTAAAGAGCTCGGTTTACGGATTTGCATAAAAATCATGACTGTAAGTGTACTTAATATTATTATGATACATTTCTTTAATTTCATAAACATACGACATCGTACATTATCCTTAAATCAGCATGCTATATAAATATATTTCACGTCTAGTATGCCTTGCATAATCATTAACACTATGTAAATGTGTGGTGGTAGTGTAGTGGTGATTACACCCCCTGCCGCACGCCGAAAGGCGGCTTGTAGGGCATTAATGTAGATGTAGATATAGATGTAAATATTCAGCATGAAGTATTTCTATTATCCAGTTCTTGTTCTTTTGGGACCCTCATGTTATTTGCTTACGGAAAGAAAGGCCAAAAGTTTAGATAATTTTAAGGATTAAATTATCATTTTACATTGACATTGAAGTGTGCATCGAATGGAACCTTGCCCTCGGGCTGTAGTTAGGCCACGGTTACTTTCAATTCTTACGTTCCTCCGACAGCATTAATACTTCTGGAAAGATTACTCGAGAGAAAAAAATAGCTGCTCTCTAGGTATCCCCGGTCGTCTATTTGCTTTTTCCATCTAGTTCCGAGAATCTATTTAGTAAATTTTCGCGTATCAGTTTTTAATCTCTGAAGGTGCATCTCGGGTGTACCATTGAGGCACGCGTAGTGGAAAACTGGCTCTGTGTTGCTCCATTATTTACTTGCTGACCTCGTGAGAGTTGCAAGAATATCGCCCGTTGGCTGACAGCTGTTCCGAAATTATAATTTTGCCGTTGAAACTCGGGTTAATCCGCATTAAAGCGGTGTGTTGCACCGCGTGGAAAGCTCCCTAGGTATTGCATAAGGATGCACGGAATTCCTAACCACTCTGTTTTCCTGCAACGTCCTCGCTCGCTTGAGAATGCTCTCAGGGTAAGGGGAGAACCTGCTCATTTATCAGATGTAAGATAGCAAGTCATTCCCTAAGAGTATTTTTCCTTCCACGCAACGTTTCGGCAGCGAGGTCAATCAAGCTGTAGTGACGTGAAGTTTCGAAAAATGCGAAATTGATTACCCTTGTACACACCCGTCGACCCGCAAAAACTTAATGGGTTTGCATTACCTTCTGGAAGTGTTCTCCCTTGGCCTTTGAATCTCAAGCATCGTATATTTCCATTGAAGACTGAGTTTAGGAAATTTTGACTGAGGAAATGAAATCGAGCATCCCGTGTAATTTATCTATAATTTACTCTTTTAAGTTTAAGAAATGCGTGACCTCTCTTCCAACTCGAAAGATAGCCGAGGAAATTTTTTGCATAGTTTTTTCTCTCGCGGCAACTTTCGGTGGAAACTTCGAAATTCGGAATTTTTTGCCCGCGATAAACTCTGCCTCTTGCCCAAACAGCTTTTTGGGCCAAATTAATCTCTTTGATAAACGACTTTGCTGTTTTTTTCGGGGCATCAAATCTTTTCATTACTCTTTCGGCATTTGGCCCGTTGAAACAGGATGAAATGGCTTGTAAAGAAAGAAATGTTTGCGAAGCCGGTCGAGGCAACTTATAACTTAAAACTTCACCCTACTCGGTTTCTAATCTCTTTAATTATTTAATATATTTTAATAATATTTTGGGAAATATTCTCGTCATAATCAATTTGCAATTCATCGAATTTAGTATACTGGTATTTTAGAAAGGTACTTTAGGATCATTTACCCTTTTCAATGCTTTGGTAGAATGTGTAATAAATTTATAAAATATTTTTATTTTGAATTTTTAAATGAAAGTGCATATTATTTCTGAATATCGATACAACATTACAAAAGCATGAAATCATCACGTACGACACATTTACACAATTAAAATAAAACTTTAAAAGTTTGCGACATACCGAAGATGGAAAATAATTTGTCAATTTGAAATTTCAGCGCTACGAACTATTTTTCTTTTGCTATTAAAATCAGTTGTTTAAAGTAGTTATAGTTGGCTCCTCGTTCCAGGCTCTTTTTTAAATATCCCTGTAGATGAATTTTGGCCATTATTAATCAGTGATATTCATGAACAGGACATAATTTCAGTTATTTCATTCATAGGTTTAGGTTTCGTAGGTTTTAGGGCACGTTTTTTTATTCTGTACACTACAGTGGAATCTAAACTGCTTCCATTAGTCATTCACCATATTGCGAATCCTACATACTAGTTTTTGTACTATTGATTTCATGTATTATTCAGAGAGATTGGACTCTTTAGTCGACGGTTTGTGATCTCAATTTTCCTGATTTCTTCATCTCTGTAAGATCGAAAACTGTGGGAGAAGGAAGAAAATTCTTTAGAATGTCTTCCGTGAACGTACTCCCTCTAAATATATTAAGATGCTACTGTCACTGCTATTGGACAAAGATAATGAATGTACAATTTTAAAGAAGCCTTTGAGATGAAAGCATTGAATTCGGTCTTTCTTATTTCATTGAAACCGGCAAGCATTTACCAAAACTCATCATGATGATGAATTTCCCGCTAATTTCTGACTTTTCTTTGCTTCCAAATGCAGTACCCTCAAACGCGATACCGCGATGATTTCTTTGATATCCTTTCTTAAAAGAATTTCCCCCAAATGAAAGAGTGGGCTCCTGCCGGTACTTTTTCCGAAAGGAATCTTTCTTATCAAGAGGAAAAAGAAGTTTAATCGCATAACGAAGCCCAAGGCGCAAGTCGTCTCTATGCCGGCGTTCGCAATTATGTGATGAATATTTTTGCATAAAAATGAATGCGATTAAGAGGAAGAGGCGTTACGTCCAACTACGATTTCATATTCATAGATGGTGATTGGATTATGCCTTTATTCGACGCACAACAGGATTTAAAAGTTTAGCCTCCACTCCGACCCTCCGTGAAATATCCTTTTAATCTCCAGAGTTTTCTTTTTGAGAATTATATGAATGAAAATAATTAAGGGTTTATGCTACTGTTTGCTGATTTTTCCGCCTAATAAAACCTTAACCGATAGATTAAGTTGTGGAGAAGAGTGAGAAAATTGTATAAATATTTTGCTTATGTAGAAAAGGTGTAAATAGTTTTAATGTGTACTCATAACGAAATTAATTAGCGACAAATTAAAATTTCCTAGATATTCTTTTTTCATATTTTCGGTGGTTAATATATCTATTTACGAGTTTCCTTTTATGTTTATATCTTCGCAATCGATGATATTATTCAGCTTCTTCGATTTTTTCTTCATCTATGATTTAATTGAATAAAAAGTAATTAATGAAATGAAGTGCGATTATAGAGAGTTCCAAAGATGAAAATTAATATTTCATTCGCGATTTTAGTAACATTCGAAAAACATCAGGGGCGTAGAAATAATTCTTATGGTAGTGGTGCGGTTTCTTGAACTTCTTAAGATAAAACTTATTTCGGAAAATAGTTCCATTCTATAATTATTCCGCGATCTTTTTTCATTAATACGAAAAGAATATCGAAGAAGGATACGATTAAAAAGAGTTATCGTTCGCTTGTTTCTAATTTCATAGTTATAAGACTCGAAAGTTTTTCCAATTCAAGTTTCTTCTGAAAAAGTTAAGAAGAATTATAAATTTAATATTTGCTAATTTATATTGAAGATTTAAAAGGCCAAAACTTCTAATTTAAACAAAATTGCAATAATGGACCAAGATGAATTGTTCTCATCTTCCTATTCAGTCTTCAAAGTTATTTTCAGTGTGCTCTTTCTGGGAATCTCCAAAGATCATTAAACAGAGCCGTTTGAGGAAACTATTCGTTACCCACCGTCCCTTCTCCTCGTTTATCTTTTTTTTATTCTTTTAAAGGCAATTGCCTTGTATTTGATATCCTTTTGATGGACGAGTAATTGTTTTACGATTTTTATGGGAGTATCAAAGAGATGACTGGGAAGTTGGACTCAAAAAAGCGATCCTTCAAAAGCTGTCGAAAGCTCGAAGCGTGAATATTCGTATTTCGTTGTCTTCATACTTTCATGTCATATTATCCGACCATGCATTCTTTCGCTGTTAATATTAGGGCAAAATTATGTATTCTGAATTTTTCAAACTGCTCCTTTTTAATTAAAATTGGAAGTTGGCGAGAGGAATTGTCATTTTCAAATAAAAATACATAAAAAATGCGCTCTTTTTGAATTTACGAAAAAGAAAAGAGAGGTGTCGACAGCGAATTTCAGGTGCTGAACTGCGGCAAGAACTAATTAAAGCTTTATCGTTGTTTTACTAAATTTTGTAAATTGTTAGGTTGTAAAAAAGTATATTCTTCTGTTTTCCAAGTTGTTAATGATCAAAGAACATCATTTCATAAGTCTTCTCAAGTAAAATAATGTATTTCGAATTTTGCTAGACGCTTCATTTTCATTGAAATTGGAAGTTGAGGTGAAGCAGTTAATGGACATTTTTAATTAAACATATAATTTTGCATTCTTTTAAGAATACACAGAAAAGTAAAGTGTGGACAATGGATTTCACGCGCTTAAATGCGTCGAGAATCAGATAAAACTTTATCATTATTTTGTTAAATGTTCTAAATTGTTAGATTGTCAAGAAAGTCCTATTTTCTGTCTCATGACATTCTGTGCCGGTTAATACTTACTTTCTTAGGTTTTAATGATCAAATAACTTACATAATTTCATATATTTTCATTTCTCTCGATTTGTACGTAATTTTCGGTGATCCTTCACTTAAATTATTTACTTCTATTAGCGAAATGTCATTTCCGCCATCGATTAGTGATCGAAAGGTCAGGTTTTTTCTTTGAGCAGCTATTTCGGTAATTTAATTGATCGAATTGCTCCAAAAATGGCTTATCTCTTTCCCGACTGATGAGTTAATTAGCTCCTAATTTTCCTTAGGTATTCATTGGGTCTTTAGTCTGACCGTTTATTTGCCGCCCGTAAAAGAGTCCTTTTGTGATTCAAGAAAGGGAAGCCTTCATTATCTTGCTGAAATTTCCCTTCTTTTTATATTTACACCCTCTTTATGAGTATTTTTGTCTTCTTCGCACACGTGACCTTTAAAGGGCGTTACGTTTTAACTTCCTACAGATATGTTGTATTTACCTCCGGGTCTTTCAATTACTTAATTACTGCAGAGGGAATTGAAAACCGACGAGAGAAATTATTTTTGTAGCTTCTTCGCTTGGCTTTTTTTCTTCGTTTATTTAGATTAATTAATTTTACTTACAACTGAAATCCTAATATCTCAGATTTAACTTTTTGATTTTTTTTACTTAAGAGATCTAGAATCAAAATGCGTGCTCGCGTTTAGTAGTATTTTATTTTTGTACAAATTAGATTCAATATGATTACGCCCGCAAAAAATATATTTTGTACTAATGATGGGCAACTTCCACCAAATATGTCTAGATTTAATTAATTATATCAGTAATTTACGTGAAAACATTTAGATAACCATAGTTCGCAATGATTTTGAGAAAATTCCAAATAACCGTCTCTTTTCCTCAAAAGATATGAATAGGAGAAGCTCGTCAACTCGATATTTCGAGCAAAGTTTTTTTTAAATACTACAAAAGTATAATTTTTTGTCCCAACGCTAGATAAAATTTTAATCACAAAAGACAAAAAAGTAAAATACCATCAGATTTTAATTCATTCTTATTTGTCAGCCACCAACGCTATTCTAAATTTTATTGCTAATAATCGACTTTGGTTAACTTTTGAAAATGAGAAATTCTAATTAAATAATCCCTTTCTGGGTTTTCTTTAATAAATTCGTGTTTATCCATTTGGTTGAATCCTTATTCTTATCTTTTATGCAAGTGTACCAACGTTTTCCCAGCCGTTAATTCACTCTAGCCAGGGCGTGCGGTTTTTAAATATTTAATGTTAACATCCCCATTTAGCGCGAAAGTTTCAATCCTCCGTGGATCCGCCTCCGAACAGATTGTTATCCCACGAGTGAGACGTTCCCCGCGCTGATGAGCCATCGAAAAGTTTCTCCAAGGCCCGTGGACCAGCGGTTTGGGGCTCCCTCGGCGGGGAAGAGATTCCCGGTCCTCGGAGTGCGAGGCGTCTTCCGAGGGGTTGCCCGGGTTACACAGGGACTCTCCTTCGAAACAAGGAAAGAAAGGGGAGAGGCCTCCGCATCGATCCTCAAATCCCATTGCTATGTGCACCAGCAATCGATACTGCCGCCGGGCCGCACGCTGGCTTGCAACAGGTGCACATGCCGAACACACGGCTCGTACACACGCTGTCCGGGGGAGATTTTTGAGGCCTCGGCAGCTCCTGAGGGAAGTGTGCACGGATCGCTCGAATTACTCGCTTCCACTTTCACATAATCGACGACCCGAGATGTGGCCGAGGTTTGTCCTTTTCCGGTCGAGAGTTAGAAAGTTTTTTTCCATTCTGCACGTGGAAACGTCTCTATTTTTCGATTTGTTCGTTTGTCAGCGGTCGGATAGCGGTTTTTTCGCATCGGTACGCACTGTGGCGTTTGAAGCGAAACCTATGACTCGCTCCTCGAAAAGTCCAGTTGTTGTCATCTTAATCATCGTTAAAATTCGTTAATTTCGTCTCCAAAAATTCCCTGCTTTGTATCGATTTTAAAGTGCGGACCTACCGAAACTCATCTTGTATTACTTCCCAAAAACCTCCCCTCTATACAGTTATCAATGAGTCTCCTAAAATGACCAATAAATTTGATTTTCCCTCAATGGATTGTAAAGACTCTTATTTGACTTCTAACGCTCGCGAACTTTTTATGTGAATACTTAACTCATATAACGATCTGGTGGGTCTTTTAACGCAGTGTTGCGTCCTTCACCCTGTTATAAAGTTTATTTAATTTCATTGCTTGCGCGTACGGACAATTTTAGTGATTGCGAAAAAAGGAATAAAGAAAAACTTGGCTTATAGCTTAGAAAACAGGGCTAAATTTAATGAAAAGTTTTGTGATTGCTCAGTAATTGCTCCTCTTCGCGAACTGCCTTTATCCTTGAAGCTGTTGATTAATTTTCATTAGGAAAACTAGCTCTTCTAAAAGTTTTCGAGTATCAACTTATTTTTACTTTGCGTAACTATGCATGCTAGTACCTAAGGTACAACTACTTAAAGACGTTAATTTTGAGTCACGTTGATGATGAGCTTGATGAAATGAAAAAAAGAAAGCTTTCGTATACCTTTGGAAGGCCTATAGTTCCGAGAATGTCCAGCACCGCGAAATAAACTGCATCGAGAGTGTAGCCTCAAGGGAAAGGGTGTAAAAATGGCCGTATCCTGATCATAGAGCGCTTTTTATTGGGGTCGTAGCGTAGGACACCAAGGGGCACTCCCGAGAAGCACTTTCGCATCCGTTTACCGGAAGGCTTTAGAGCGGTTCGTGCATGAGACGGGCTCTTCTGGGTATCTGAAGTGCACGCGGGAGATAGCAGCTGCTTAGGAGTTCGGTGGTGGGAATACGTTGAAGAGGGGCTTAGTTGAAAGACATTCTGAGAATAGAAAGAACTCAAAAGGGAGCCACATTCACTTTTAGGTATCAGGACCTTTCGCTAATGATCCCCAAAATCACCTGCTATTCCCTATCGTACACTATTGTTGTCCCATATCAAATGCTATTAAAAATAAAATAATCGGAATCTTTGCCTTAATTTTAATTGAATTGTTGCGTGATTGCTGCAGCGCTCGCTCGTCCCTGCATCACTCGTAAACCAAAACTTCACTCTTTACCAGCGCTTATTTCATATTTCGATTAGTATATCACTTAAATTTCACTATTTCTTCAAGTTTTAGCAATATTCCCAAAGAATTCTTTTGATTCCTTTTATTTGAACTTGTGGACATATGAATTTGCTCTTCGTCCGTTCCTTAATAAGTTTTACATTTTTATCAATAAATATGAATCAATTTATTTTAATGATACATTACCATGAATTAGTTATGAAAGTTATTGATTTCAACTTAGGACCTACTGGATGTAGAAGGTATAATATTTTTCACTCTCCGAAAAGGGAAATTGTGGTATAATTGAAAATTCTCCGTAGCTGATAGTTTAAAATCATCGAATCTCCGGATTTTCCCTAATTTTCATGGAAATAATTTCCAAGAAATACAGGGAAAAATGTCATTCAATTTACAGGTATAAATCCGTAACTTTCTGGGGGAGACGGTGTCTGCTAGCGAAATGTTCCTTAGTAATCAATAGTGCGAAGGCCCCAGAGAAGGCTGAAATGGGTGTTCAAAACAAGATAGCATTCCTGTCGTATTTCCTTGCTGTTTCCTGCTTTCCCTTCTGTATGGTCCGGATTCGGGGCTGTAAATCTCAAACTAAAATGCTCAAGCTCTTTTCTAGACAGGAAAGTTTCAACAGTAGGTACTTGTTCATACAAGCTCATTGTACCAAGAGGTACAATGAGCTATCAATAGTACCAAGAGGTACAATGAGCTATTATACAATGGGAATTAATTGTAGGATATTCATATTGGTGGGTAAATATTTCTTAATTTAACGGTAGGATATAATTCTAGAAACCTTTCTAAGAATATACCCATAAAAGCTCCTTATTTCGGGAAGGCCGCCTCGGATGTCATTTCCAAGAAATCTTTTTGTTGTTCAACGGTGAGATTACTGCTGGCACAATGGCTGTGGAAGTCTGGGCAGCGGACAGAGACGGCGAAAGTGGCCAAGGCGCCATTCCAAACTCAGAAAGTCCAAAAAGCGAGACATTTACACTCGGAAGGGTTTGGCGATCTCAGTTGATGCTGCAACGAGCAAGATTGTGGTAGGAGTGCGAAACAGTGGACATGGGCTTGTGGGAGATGAATCACACTTGCCCAATACGCCCTGGTCTGCCCGTAAACACAGTCTCTCACCAAGTAAAGTGGAACGGTGGCCAAGTTCGCGAAGCAAAACAGGTGCTTCGGAAATAGATCTTGTTTGCATTTAACTAATTGCCATGCCAATGTAGAGTATAAACATCGCAGATTGGAGCTCGGTACTATATTGCTGTCTTCGATGTAGCGAAATGTACTCTGAATTCCTGTGCGGCGAAATGGCAATCAATGATATCTCCGTTATTAAATTGCAAATTGGCCAGTTGTTTACTATGTTGTATCAAAGTGTCGATAAATTTTGTTGCAAAGTCCCCTTGGGAAACCTTCAGAGTATCGCCAAGTTCTTTTGTGAGGCTCTCCAGCGCAAGATCTCGTTTTTTAAGAAGTTTATTGACGAATTAAGAGTGGTGTTTACTGATATTGATTATAATGAATGTTACTCCTTTTAGGTTAAAACATCTTTCATTATTTCTCTGTAGTAGAAATAGCTTTCCTTATTAAAGTATGTTTGGGTGAGCTCAGCTTTCCTAGCTGATTTAGCAACCCGTATTTTCTTCCCGCATTTTCATCAGTATCAGTATTCTCGCATGAATTCATTTTTTTTGCTTTTCTTAGGGAAGATAGCATTTACATTGGATATTAAGAAAAATATAACTTGTAACACGACGATTCAAATTATCGATCCGAATCATTCCTTACATTCATCGTTAGGTAATGTGATTTGCAGGCAATTAATCCGCGGTAATGCGAATCACGGTGAGATTAAGCTTTTCCACTTCTACTGAAATCTCTTGAAGCGGCATCAAGTTTTCGTAATGCATTCCTGTGTAAATTAAGCGTGAGATTCCATAACGCAAAGTAATACAAATGTTCTCAACTTCTTTATTTATCGTTTCTAGCTGTAAATATGGCTTTTCCGGAATGCGTTCTTATCGATGCAAAGATATCCAGCCTTTCGCAAGGGCTCTATGACTGCACGGTAGAAAACAGCTGAATAATGAATTCTTGCATCAATGCGTTTCCATGAATTCAATGAATCTCCAATCATTGAAGATCATGTATGTATGATAAGGAACATCTCTTCTTCGAAAGTGGCTCCACAACGAAATAACGGATTACTTTTGTGTCCCATCATGTATGTATTAATCAAGGTTCGTCAAGGGAGATTTCAGATTCGACAGCAGTGTTTTGGCTATGATAGAATCCCTTGGATGGAACTCTCGGTGATAGAAGACGTGAATATCGACGGAAGCTTTTTGATAAATTTATCACTACCGATTTCGGGGTGGAGATAACTGATATTGTTATCCCAGTTATATACTTACGCGATTTCGAGAGAGAAAACAAAAAAGCGATATATGAAAGTAGTTGCCAGGAAAGATAGCTACTTTTGGTCATTTTTCCCGCGAAGTATTAGAGAAGCTAATAGCTCTCCAGATTAGATAGGTATTTCGGTGTCTTACACCCCCTGCCACGCGCCACTGGCGGATTGCAGGGTTTAAATGTAAATGTATTACGCTGAGGTGCGAGGAATCGGCTGCAGAATTGTCGATACATTCCAAATTCGTGTTCAAATACGCCTCGGTGTTTATTCTCCGTTTGTTCATTTCGTGTAACCGTAATCTCCATTCCGAAAGCGCACCGATCAATGGTTATTCAAGGCTTAACCAGAATAAATAAAATGCAAGCGAATTCTTTTCCGGTAATGAATGTTCGGATTAAGTACACTCTCAGAGGCGGTCTTTGCATTGCCGAAATTCAGCTGCGGCCGAAAATAGATGGCTCAGTTGCGAAATGATTGCGACAGGAATCCTTACTTAAGGGTTTAATTAAAAGGAAACTCACTCGCCCACGCTCGGAACCCTTTTCTCTCGATGCGACCGATGCCAAATGTACCCTCTGTGCATCCTTCTATTTTCAAAGCTCCGTCATCCGTTGATTATTCGAAATTAAAATGTGTATAATTCGAGCATCGGAAACCTTCTAAACAGTGCATTCAAGGCCAGATTCGTTTACACGGTTCAAAACGTAGTTTTCGATAGAAATCGGTCAGTTGATTGGGTTTAAGCCTTGTTTTGTGGTCAGAGTATCAAGCCGAATCAGAACGGAAAACAGAAGCCGAGGAAAACCGAAATACGTTCAAAGCGACATCTGAACCGGCGTGAAGACGAAACTTGATCGAAAAATTAAATCTCTGGGACCGGAAACTTAATACCGTTGCTTATTCCATTAACGATTTCGCTTATGAAATATACGATATTGAGTAAGTTTTTAAATGGAAAAAGTTTTACAAAAAGAAGTAATAGTCATTTGGCAAAAATAAAGTGAATGCTAAGCATGTATATGTATAAAATTTATACTCTTACATTAATCGTATCTTATATTCTGATCGTTATTCCTTTAGTATCGTAAGTTTAATTCTAATATTAGATTTGATCTATTGTAAGTGAAAAAAGTCAAATATGATGGAACAAACGTAAAGGATGATATATTTTAGCGGTTGAAGGAAAAAAAAACGGTTTGTAGTTGGCATACAGAGTTAAACCGGAACTAATCCGGAATTCGGTGTTTTCATTGAACCAAAACAAAATATATCACGCTTCCATACCCTGATGATGATGATGCAATAGTGATACATGGGAGCCAAAATGTTGGGACCGAAGGCAAGAGTTATTTGGAGAAAAAATTGCTTGTTATGTCAGATGTGAATTACTTTTCTGTGTAATTCTGTAGCGAGGCGGTGACTTTTTCCTAGCAATTACAGAAATGCTGATTCAACATTTTTTTGTAAATCCATTAGATTTTGTATGTTAAGATTTGATTTACACATTATTTTGGGCTCTATGTCCTACAATAGTCCTTTTTTCATTTCGTCGGTCAATAAATGAATGCTTAATTGTTTCCTAGTCTCCATTGTAAGTCTGGTAGTGCACTTTGAGCGAATAGATGGCTAACTCGTGAATAATAGGCTTACTGAACCGGTATTAATTCCGCATTGACTGGTCCGAGGAACACATTGTGTCTGAGTCACAGAGAGTGGATTGAGGAGGATGTGATTGTAAAGTGGGCGTTTAATTACTATGAAAGGAACGTCATCGCGGAAGAGGGAACTAAGAAACTGGCGAACTTAGCCTTGCTGCTCAGTTTATTGAGTGGGGTCTTGTGAGCCCAGGTCAGATGTAGATGGATCCGAAGAAACTTCAGGGTCGAAAGAAATTAAGCTCATCAAAGAAATCTCAATTAAGAAGAGCAGAAACGGATAAGGAAGCCTTTGATCTGATGGACAATAGGTTTCTTAAGTTCTTAGAGATCATTTATTTTAGAAGTCCCATGGATGGAATTGGAAGCTTGGGAATTCTCTTTTGGACATACAAGGTCAAATAATCCGTAAAAGTCTCGATATTATCTCTCTGAATGAGCTAGATGCTACCTTATTTAATTTAATGTAGCCCCTCTTTAAAAAGATTTATAAGTTTAAGCTTAACTTCTTGTCAGAGCTCACTTAATAAGTCTCACAATGATTTTATCAACCACCGGTTTCTTTAACTGGTTGATATCTTCAGGTAAAGAATACAAGAGTATGCCAATCTGTTGACAAAACCAGTGGTTAGTAGATTCATTGTGGGATTTACTATGCGTGTTTTCTTCCAAGATAGTCTCTCTTACTTAGCTTACAGTATGAGCCATTTTTTCATTCTGACTCGTCCATATTTATGTTTGCAAATAACATTAAATTCCTTGGACTACTATGGATTTATAGGTTACAATGTATCTTTTAGTTAAACTGGTTTTTAATCTCAAATATTTGAATACACTGTATTTGTTTGTCGAACTTGTTCCTCTCTAGCAAGCCATTCTCAAATACATATGTTACCTTAGCACACAAGCTGTGGATAAATACTATTATTATATGTTTTATTTTCCATTTCATAGCTTTAATAATGTGGCTGCACCCTCAGTAGTATCCAAGCGCAAAGCCTGCAACATAGTTTAACGTGAACCATACTACTTTCGTGGCGAAACAGCTTTATTGAACAGCGGGAACTTGTGTTGCGATGAAGCAATTCGTCCAATGAAGAAGTATGTACTTTGATTCGTTTGGCGATATCGTTTTTCGTTAGTCCAACGGCCGTGTTCCCATAGAGCGGCTTCCCGATCAGCGAGGAGGTGAAAGCTGGAGAAAATTCGATAAAGCCTTTGCTTTTCCTTGGTTAGGCTGGAGTACGCGTCGGGGGTGCTCACAAAAAAAGGTCATCAAAGAGGTAGGGAAAGGTCAACGAAGGGCAGCCGTCTGACAAAGGTGCGGTGGTGTCCCGTTTCTGCCGAAAGAAGATTGCGAAGGCGAGAAAAAGTTGGAATGTATCGAATTGGAGCAATTTATTGTAGTAAGATAGCTCGATCTAGAATGGTGTTGATTTGACATAGGAGGTTATTATTGGATATATAGCTATATCAAATTCAATGTTAAGTTACATGCTTTAGATGAAGTTTGCGAAAGATTTGTGTCAATAAAGGTGCTCTTATTTATTTCTGCAAGAAGTTAATTGATCTGGGAACAAATACTCGTTTATAAACCGTGCTTTTAATAGCTCCTTTGACTTATTTAAGAAGTAAAAAAGTTACTTAGTTTTTTTATGAAAAATAAATGAATTGAAATTTGAATAGGTATAAACGTGACAGGTAAACTTCTGCAAAAGTATGTTAGTTGATGTAAAGGCCAGAAATGTTCGAATTGCTGTTATTCCGGATTTACGATTTCCGGCTAATTAGTTCATCAGCGTCAATCGTGATATTAGCAATAGTTGCTCTCAATTATTTTTAATTTTCACTTACTAATTGTAATCACGTACTTTTCTTTCATAAATTAATTTGAGATTGAGTATTTATTGGTTCTAATGATTTGCATGCGTTTTGTAAAGCTTCGGAATAATATTTATTACAAATATTCGCCCAATCCTGTTAGTTCTTTACATGAGAAATTAAATGGAATCTTATTATTAACTGGAAAATGAAATGAGCGTCAGACGGGGTAACTAATTATCATTCTTTAACAGAACTGTTACCACAGTTTCTTCTGAGCTAATTTGATGAAGGAAAATAAATCTCCTCCATTATTAGGAATAAAAAATTCAAATTGACGTGTTTTAACGTCATCCAAGACTTGTTCAAAGAACAATATTTGCGTTTTCTCGAAATAGAATTTTCTTTGACGTTCATTCAGCGTCACGTTGGCCAACTGTGATTTCCGTGTTTGTTTTCCAATTTTCCCATTGACGGTGAAAGAACGAAATTTCCATTACCTTTCCGGGAAGGAGATCTTTATTGATCAATTTGAGATAAATTTGAATGGCGAATTTTCTACCGTTCAAGTCCTATGATTGAATTATCGTATATGTGCCCTGTGTAGGTTAGGGTCTTCAGTCGGCTAATCATTATTCCTCAAGGCAAGCCCTTTTGTCCGGTTGTTTCCATTTGTCTTTAATCTCATCTACTTGCAGTAGGACGAAGACAATATGTGATTTGAAGCACTAAAGGGGGACTGGGAATTGGGCTGGACGCTTTCAAGCTGTTCTTCACAAATGCTAATTTACGGAACTTACCTCACTGTGTATGTGTGGTCATACAGTAAACTCCCGTTTATCCGAAATGATCGGGACGGCGGCCGGTTCGGATAACGAAAATTTCGGATAAATCGAAGTCCCACGTGAAACACCCCGAATTGCGTCAATACCGCGAAATATGATCGTAAAACGTGCATACGTAGAATGCTATTGATATGGTTGTGAATAAGCCTGCATGTTTTTGACCGAAAAAATTGTGTTGGCGTGTTAAAAAGGCGCCAAAGTATGATTGAAAACTCAAAGTTTTTAAATGCTGAATAACAAAGTTTGTTTATTTTGCGTTCTTACAGAAAAAATCCGCCTTATTTGGCAGCGGGAAAGAACAGGAGTTTTAAAGAGGTGTCACCAGCAAATAAGTAATGGGTTGCGACGGTATTCGGTGGGTGGGGTGGGGTAGGTGCATCCGGAAAAGTTTGTTCGGATAAAGCGGATTTCGGATAAAGCGGATTTCGGATAAACGCGATTCGGATATACAGGAGTTTACTGTACTCTGAATCCAGAGATGGTTCCTTCTGTTCAGCAAATTTTACTTCCTCATTTTTAGGAGCTCGAGCAAGAAATTTTCACGCCTACTTTTACCAACTCCTTTCTTTTTCGTGAGATAAGGTTTTGGTGTACGACTTTTGTGAAAATGACATCAATGTGTCCTGCATTACCTTTACCTGGTCGAGGACTGTATCGATTTTCCTCTTATGGTAATTGAGCGTAATTATGCTTATTTTGGTTGAAGAGGCGGTGATTATTCCACGCGACTGCGGAGTGGCTTCCCGCGTTGGCCTGGGAAGCCTTAAAAGGCGGAAGATGTGTCTCATCTAAATTAAATATATCCTTTGACGTGGTGCTAGGCCCCCTCGATGGACACCTTCTGACGTTAAGGTCGTGGGAACCTGTCACTTCTCGGGGAATGGGACACTTCGGCGCTAGCCACGGCTATGACCAAAAACAACTTCGTTGTTCGTTAAATTATTAGTGAATAATATGTAATTTGTTATTAGCGTAAGATATAGAACTCGAGTAGGGTTGGGTTGGATTGGAGTTTGGGTTGTGTTGGGTTGGGTTGTGTCGTACACTTATTAACATAACTTAAACATTAAACAATATACCTCTAATTTCCATTCCATGGACGAATTCTATATCTTAAGCTAATCACAAGTTACATACTATTCACTAATAATTTAACGAAAAACGAAGTTGTTTTTGGTCATAACCGTGGCTAGCGCCGAAGTGGCCCGCGTCGAAGTGTCCTAGACCCCACTTCTCGGGCATGTTTTTGGGTACTGCCTATTTATCCTTACTATCAAGTCAGGAAGTCAGTATTTTTCCGCGAGGGTTTATGTTGATTATCTCAGGTCAGCAGGTGATTTTCTTGTGACTTCAAATAATTGGTTTTGTAAAAGTTTACAAGTTGGCCATATTTTGGATATTCCTGGAGCGTTATGTTGGTGCTGTGAAATCCTCAAGGGCACGTGAGTAGGAAGGATCACAAGTAGAGATGAACCGAATTATCTGGGAAATCTTTATAGTGACATTTGGGAAAGAGGTAGGATGATGAAACCAATATCGTGGCTTTCAGGACTGGTTAATATGGTGGGTTGGAGTGGCTGAGGGAGAATAAGGCATAAATATGCTCACATATTGCAAGGGGAGAGCAGACGGGGAAAGTAATCGAAAATCGTCTTCTCCCTAACTCAATTTTTATTTGTGGTGACTGATTTTGGCAATTTCTTGTCATCGCCAAGAAAGAAAGATAGGAGGAGCCTAATTAACCTTGAACCGAAGAATTGTGCGATGATGGTAAGTTGTTGAGAAGAGCCGCTTTAAGGTGAGATTAGCGTCAAGTTGTAGGATTCCTTGTATTACATTTATCTTAAGGCGAACTACTAAAGAGTCAATGTCCTATCTCCTTATGTTATTATATACCTATTTTATACTGCATATACTCGTGTATAAGCCGAGTTTTTCAGCATATTTTTCATGCTAAAAAAACCCTACTTGGCTTACAATCGAGTGAGGGTCCCACTTGCTGTTCTTAGGTGGAAAAGGTATGCCACAGATGGAAATCGGCTGGTAAATTCCTCACTTTCCCAATTAACAGTTCTTTGTCAATTTTCTCCGCTGTCGCTTACCGTTCGTAATTGCTGTAATTGTATTGGTGTCTAATTTTATTTTTAAATAAACCAGTTGCTGCTGTAATTCCAACCATAGTCTTATACTAACGTCAGTTAGTTTTATCAGTTTCCTGTGATAAAGTTAGGTGTCTCGATTTATCTTCGGGTCATCTTATACTCGAGTACGTACGGTGAATATAGCCCAAATGCCCTGTTATGAATAAAAAATCGAAAATGTTAATAATTATCGGAAGGCCCGTTTCCTTCCAATTCTGTTTAATTACTTAATCATTTGTGGTACTTAATTTTGTACAATAATCAACTGTTTTTGAGTCTCTCCAGTCTTCTCCATACTCTTTTTGTTTTTAATTCGCTCCTAGGAAGTATTTCATTGACGCTGATTTGCTGAAGGCATTTTCCTAGTAAGATTTCCATGGCCTTTGAGAGACACTTGGCTGGATTCCGTCTGTCGAAAGGGAGCTCTAACCACGTTTAACGTTTCCTCTCATTTCACCTACTTCTCTCCTCCTTTTGTTCCACTTTGTTTCCAGGTAAACTTCCGCTTCTTCTCGTGGCTGAAAATTACTCGAAATCTGATCTCTTTAAGAACTCTTTCATGTCATGAGGTTGACTCGAGGAAGGAAAGAGATAAATTAACTCCATTTTCTCATCTAATACACCAGAAAATAAAAAAGTAGCCGAAATTCTGAGTTCCTTTGCACTCTTCCATCGCTATTCTTTCTACATCTACTGAACGCCAAATATGCTAGAAATATTTTTACTGTTGGATTTAAAAATAACAATTCCAGAGTGCGATTTATATCTCTTTATAAACAGTGTTTCGTGTTTACGCTATTCTCAAAATAATGATGCTATTAAGTCGAAATAATTTAACGTGTTATAAAAAGCAATTTATTATAGCAATAACGCTTTTACAATAATATTCAGAAACTTGTTCAATTCCACACTATTAAATAGTATATAATTGTGCACGTTTTTTAATATTATTGTACAAGTGTTATTGTTACAATGAATTGTTTTCTACGATGTGATTCCACCAAGTATCTGTGAAGCAGTTCATTTTGATTTTTATCGCATAAAGTTGTGTTATAGGTGGTAGGCGATTTAATTATTTAGTTCTCCGTAAAATCGAAGACTCAAAGCATCTTTCATACTCACGAATTCTGCGGTAATTTCCCATTCTTGTGTTATACTTCTTTGCTTTATTGCCAAGCTGGCGTACGAGTATTGAAGTGAAGTAAGAAATTCGTTCTTATTTTTATGTAGAATTTTTCTGGGAATGTATTAAATTTATCTTTCATTGTATACGTAACGCCTCGGAAAACTCGATTGTTAAAAAAATATAATCGACTTCCAGCCAAGTACTTTTTCGTATCTCTATATATTATGAGGGTAAATTATGATTTCTAGAGTAATAATTTCTCGCTATGTTGTCAGAAATTCAACTCAATGCGTGCATGTATTACATCTGTATTTTTCCCTTGCATCGCGTTTCTAGGCGACGAATTTAATTTCGCACCCTCAGATGGGCGTTGTCCCTCCCTCTGGGTTTTTACTCCATTAACCTTCACACGAGGAAGGAAGAAAATGATTTGGAATTCCTCACCACAAAAATGTTCTGCGGTTTAAAGTGACGACAAGAAACCCTTGTCATGTTGTCGCCTCACATCGTTGGACGCATTTGCGTTGAAGGGGAAAATTTTATTTTTCCATCGGCCATCGTCATCATCGTCTCCATCAGTAGCTAAAGGTCTTGATCTTTGATTTGGGTCTTTCTTGTATGGAACCGGATTTTTTTAAATCTTGTCTTTTGAAAAGTATAATTTTTTCAATGAACCGTTCTGGGGAAGGGGGCAGTCAATTTGTCGGAAATTGCACGGTTCTTCCTCTTCAAGAAGAATCAAGTAGATTATGCTGTAGATTACACGATTTGCGGTTTTTCATTCAAGCTCGTCTTTCCGGAAAGTTAATTTGATGTGATTAAATTTGCTTATTTACGATCGATAGTTTAAAGTATATTAATTAAGTAAGTATAGTTAGTATAGTTAGCGATCAGTTCAAAGAACAGTTTCAACGAGAATCATGTGGCACAGTAATGTTTTATTTACGTTTCTTGAATTAATTTCAAACTATCAAATCTCTATCGTAGTTTACAATGATGTAAAAATTAAATTTATCTATTTTACTAAAGATTTTCAATGGTATGAACACCAGATTCGCAGTCATATATATTTACATTACAATATAACAATCACAATAAGAAAGGTAATAAGCAGGTTGTTATTCAGTTGATGCTTAAGATAAGATATAAAATATACTATTAGATACTGACTATGGATACATACATAACATATCTTTTGCTACTTCTCGATATATTTGTTTATTCACTGGTTTTTAGGATTTTTTTCCTAGGGGAATAAGGTACTTGTACCCTTAATGTCATATACCTCGTAATATAGTTGTTATTGGTGTAGATTTAATGGTGTCTCTCTGTCAAGAGACTTGTCTTCATCAGGAAGAGATGAAGACGTCATTGAAAAGAGATGCGTTCCTGAAATCATACAGAGCAAAAATGAACCCCGATCAACCTCCCGAACGATATTTCATACACATTCTCAAAGCACGAATCTCGGAAGGGCGAGATTAATGAAAGCAGGCGCACGGATTCGTGAATTTGCGAAGGGGTCGTACTCGACAATGAGCTCGTCACGAAAAATCCGCGCGGAAATCGATTTTAAGGAGAAATTGAATTATTTTGCGAAAGGCGAATGATTCCGACGGAAGTGAAAAACGAAGGTAGAAAAGTCGGAGCATCGCAGGTTGAGAAATTTGATTTAATCTGTTTTCGGAAAGGAGGCTACGTGGAAAGAATAAATCGCTCCTTTCGATATAAATCCTCCCAACTTACCTCGAATGATAAAATGGAATTCTCGAGAGGAAAAATGCCTTGGAGAGGGACGAGGAAGAATTTTTTTGAATCGTGGAAGCTCTAAAGTTCTATATTAGATAGTACTAGCGTTTTGTTTTATATGCTCGAAAGAAATTATTTGGAAGAATATCCTCATGAAATTTCAGCCTACTGGTTTGTTTATCCAGGGTACTTCTTCCCAGTTGTTGAAGGGATGATAAATGTGTTCAGTTTCTATCATTATCCTCTTTATTCTTACTGCTGCGTAATACTCTAGTGCTTCTTCTAATAGAAATAGAAAAACGTTCTAAATTTAAACTTATCTTCCTCATTTTTTTCTTAATTCCTATTTTGCAGGACTGTCAGGAGGTAAGAATGTACACTCCTGGCCAAAATTAACGCAGCACTTCCCTAGCGATCCTTACGGCCGGTGCTGCGTTAATTTTGGCCAGGAGTGTACCTTATCTTTTCACTGCCGTATCATTGTCAATATTTCTCAAAAACTGTTCACTCAGAAGTTTTCAAATGTACCATACAAACATTCCATATACTTGATTAGTCCGTCATCATCATAATATTGCGTTTTCATGGCATTAAATCGTCAGAAGGAGACTCGATCTCTTATAGATGAGGAATCAGTATTTTTTCTCAATGATTTGGCCGTACATTTCTAAGTTCTATCCAGTTGCGTTGTTTTTTCATTTCATTTGCTATTTTTTTGTCCTGGGATTTTTTTACTAATTGTCCTAATTTTTTTACTGTGGAAATATTTTGAGGATAAAATTATTTTTTTGAATCTAACATTCACACAGAACTGCTGCCACATTATGTTGCGAGCTTCCCACAAAATTTGGACTCTTTTACTGTTACCACAACTCGCATTAAATGAAACAACGCTGTCTGTTAAATTGTTTGTTCTTGTGAATGGCCGTGAATAACATTTCAGTACATTTCGTGAAAATTAGTGTCTCGTCGTGCTGGGAAGCGAATTGATTTAACGTCGTCAGGGTGACACGGCCATACTCGGTGGAACGCCATTGTTAGGCTCATCAATTAAAGATAATAATTGTCTCTCCTTCATTTGGTGCCTCCCGTTTCGACTTTAAAGGCATTAGTGTTGCATTTTTTAAAATTTGGTTAAGGTTTTTCCCATAACCACATCTAGTCCAAGAGAAAGTAATCTAAAATAATTTAAGCTTAAACTAATATTTTAATGAAAATATTTTTATTGAAAATAACTAATGAGTACCCGTTGCATTATAAACTAAGTACCACTACCTCCATCAGCTAGTGTAAGCGTGGATAAAAACGGGGTCTATAACCTTGAATGTCAAGATTACAGCGGTATTTCTGTCGGTCAAACAGGTCTGTTAAAACAAGACGTCAAGAGCAAGAATCCTGTTCTAGGAAAAAATGAAACCTCCCATTTTGCAAAAATCTGCTTTCTTACAACTACAACAACTCATTTGTAGCAAATATCCTTCGTATAGGAAACAAATCATCCCGAAGAAATATCCTAGAGCAGATCGAGATTCTCAGTTGTATTAAATTCAACAATTTCAGCGTGTTGAACGACATTTTGTTTTCTTCTCACTTCCCATTACCTCACTTCCCTCTATGACTTATATATGTATTGTTGAACTTTTCATTAGATAATGAATTGGCTATTATGTGTTTAACTTTTCTTTTCAATTGTTTGAACCGTCATTTCCTTACTTTGTATCCCATTGTTTCATCCAACAATCCCTTCTTTTATTTACATTACCAAATTTTTGTGTTCAGTAGCTTATGATATCGCATTGCGATCAAACCAGTTGTGCGGTTTAACCTCTGTCAGTTGTATTCTGTACAACACAGACGGTTTTTCGGGTCCCGTTTATACCCGAGTGGTCCCTTAGCTTCATGCCCGGGTCTATTCCTTTATCGCAGTTACCATTAACTTGTAAAGGCGTCAAAAGCTCCTTTTTAGTCTTAACCCGACTGCGAAAGCGAGTAAATCAGTGAAGTGACGACTGTTGTAACACGTACAACGCGTAACCGTTTGGGTAAGTTTTTCGTTGGTGAAGTCTATTTTTGCATATTATTACGTTCATATCGAGTTTTTCATTTATTTCGTCTTAAACTTTATTAGACGCATTTCAATTTCGGAACTAATAGACATCTAGCTTTTTAGGTACTCTCTGAACGCATGTAAATAAATAAAGGTGAATAATAAAATTTTTACTAAAGGTTGTTTACTTCTTAAATTATGTTATTACCTAAATTTTAGTACTCGGAAATAATAATTAGTTCAATTAATTTCACAATTTTGGCCGAAAAACTATCTGTTGTAATACAACGCGCGACTGCTCGTGTTATGAAAATACTGGCTGATGAAAGGTTAAGTAACGAAAAATATTTTTTTAGTTCAACTAGTGTTTTTCTTCGACTGTCGTATTGAAAGTTTCATTCGTCGTGGATGGCGAAATGGGAATCGTACACATTCAGGTGGTTACATACGGAGGCGTTTAGAAGGGCGAAGGAACGTCGCGGCCATCCAAAGTTTCGGAAACAGCGTCTAGCGTTACAGAAGGGATAGAATGGTAAACAGACCAAGTGCGGCGTCGCAATGCGAAGGGGGACGCCTCGGAAGACGACGCGTCCTTGCAAAGAACGAAGGCTCCGATTAATAAGTGCGTTCGATGGCGTCGAAAGGAAGACCGGCCCTTATTTACCGCGTCCGATTAACTCTGGCACTTGCTTTCGACGGAGGGGATGCGGAGCCCGGGAACTGGTGTCTGCGGCCGGGCAGCAGCTATTTACAGAACACCACTTGTCGGACCCACCCCACGGTCCAAAATAGGCTGCCACGGTCCTTATCATCCCGCGGGGGACCCGGATAAGGCTCTTCCGAGAGGACCCGGTTCGAAATTGGTCGCAGGTGGTCCGCCCCCTCTCTTTGGCTGGGGAATGCGAAATTTGGAGTTGCGAAAGCGAGAGAGATGATCGAGGGAGTACGCTCCCGACTTACGTGAGGTTACGGGAGTCGGAACGGCGGAAATGGATGGTTAGCGTAAAAGTAATCAATTCGGTTTCTAGGTCGGTCTGGTTACGAACGCGGGACTAAATATAATTTGATTTGTGCGTAGTGGGATTGCGGATGGGGATAGTTGGAGACGAGCTGGCTGCGAGTTATGATTTTGCGGCATTTCTTGAGTAATAAGTCAAAATGTGGTCGATTTAAAGTGGTTCATTCCGATAATTTCTACTAAACTTTAAGATTATATTCGTGAAGGTTATTCAACAGAGGAAAATAAATATATTGGATGGCTGGAGATGAAAAATAGTATAAATCGCTCAAGTGTTATTTTATATGGTCGATAGATGGCCAAAGTCGAGAGAAATAGGAATGTTGTTCAATTTTCGTCGGATGCTGAAATCTTTGGTAAATCGTTTCTAAATTTTAGAAATGATTATTGGTGTATGTAGTATCATCTGCTGATGTTATTCATCCTTCGAAACAGGTTTTGGTGGTTTGGTAAAAATCAATTTCGTGAATACTGTGCCATCAGAAATTTCCTTTTCTATTTCAATAGATTTTGTTTGACGTTAGCTTCTCGCATGCCCCGTAGAGAATCGCTGAGATTTCGGCAATGATAATTAATCTTTAACATTTTTATCGTTGGTTGTTGAGAAATTATACCCTAAATAGTTTTTGAAATATTATGCACAAAAGTAAATTTTCGGCTTATTTAGTTTAATTTCTAAGTATTTAGATTTGAGTCTTTGCTGACCTTGAGTTTTATCTTGGATAATTCTGCGTAAATGTTTAGTTATTCTATATAAATAACAATGGAGATATTTTTGGCTTCAATGTTTTTTTGGTGCTTTCTTAATAGTTACGGTAATGTCATCTTTGAACCCCTGCTTAGGATATGTTGATACTTGGTGCAGATATGGATTTTCTACGGACGATAAGGTTTCTTAAGCCTTTTTAAGTCAGCGAATCAGATTAATGCAAACCAACATTTGTTTATTCCATAACATCTTATTATATCTCTTGAATGATTCTATGGGCTTTAGTCGAAACTTCAGTATATGCCATGCAAGAATCTTATTGATGTTGGAATTAGTCATCTATTTCAGGTATTTTATATTCCAGATGGCGAAATGGAAGTTTACCCCATCTTCTCTCTTGAAAGATTTTTATCTTATAAGTGGGTCCAGCCTGAATGGTGCTGGCACCTCGGGCAAATCTCCTGCCCATCTGAAAATCCCCGGCTTCTGCATACTTACGGCGACACGGTTACGTAATTAAGGACTCCCCTAATCATTCAGTGTCCCTTCCGAGAGCCCCGCACTTTGGGGTCCCGATGTCCATCTTCCTCCGTAATATTTCCATCCGACCTTGTTAGAGAGTTATGGCCTCTCCCATCTGTAACTAAGCCTTCCCTAAAAGACGTACCTCCAGGCATTAGCTTAGTGTATGACTCTGGACCTGCCACTTTTCATGACCCAAATACCAATTACGACCGCAGCCAATACTGATACCGGTGAGATCGATTTGAGTCAATGGTTGACTGCGCCAGTATCGTAATGTTTTCTTTTAGATCTTAACGAAAATTATTACGTAACCCCGTCGTCTCAACTCATTCATGCAGCGCATGTAATGACGGTTTCCTCTCAGGTTTTAGCGGCGAACTTCCCGGGCTTAGAACACTTCGTAGTAATTCCCTCATTACTGGGAAGTGTTTTAAGCGCGAGACTTTGAGTAAACTTTGTATCTTTGTCTTCTTCCGCCGGGTATTTTGCAAGGGTTTCCCGCTAAGGGAAAGTAGAAGCTCTTTGCTCCGGAGAAGTTGCCCTTTCATTAGCACCGTCGTTGAATCTTTTAGAGGAACAGGAATTCGCTATTCAACTCGAATCTGCATGTGCAGCGCTTGAATTGCAGCGTTCGTTAGGATATGGAAAGAGAACTTCGAGGTAAAAATTGAGTTAAATAGAGATCCGATTGAATCACTTACCGGAGGGTTTAACTTTGAGAAAGATTTTCAAGCTGGAAAGAATGAATATTTAGTTTCTATAAAAGTATACAGTATACACTCGTGTATAAGCCAAGTTTTTCAGCACATTTTTTGTACTGAAAAAGCCCCTCTCGGCTTATACTCGAGTGAGGGTCCCACTTGTTCTTCAGTGGAAAAAGCCTGTAATGGAAGGAAATCGGCTGGTGATTGTAAGTTGCTGACCCTTTTTTCCACTTCCAGAGCTATTTTATTGTATTACATTGGAATAGTCACTAAAAATATTTTACTAAACGCCTTAATTATTATTATTATTATAATATTAGATGCGTATAGACCGTATTTGGATCACGAAAAGCATTCTGACTCATTTTTGATTGTTCTTTCTGATCCTCCAAACTTTTCTCATTCAAACTCGTGAATTTTTTCTCTCTTCCATCCACTTTCTCTGGTTCTAAAAAAATTTTTCTTAATTGTTAGTCATATAAATGTATTATATTTATTTTATCGGTATCTACTTTTGTATTGAAATTTATCAATTGTTGCTACATTTTGTATCCTAGGCTTATACTCGAGTCAGTTAGTTTTTCGCATTTTTTTGCAATAAAATTAGGTGCCTCGGCTTATATTCACGTCAACTTCTATTCAAGTCTGCTTTTATTCAAGTCCGCTTATACTCGAGTATATACGGTATGTATAGCACTGTTAAAATGTCGTTACGTTGCAACATTTTAAGGTTCGGAAATACCTAAACCTAGTCCCCAGAATTTCCTCTTGTTTCAAAGTAGAGCTTAGGAACAATGATCTTTCTTTATGAAGACCGTGATTGTTGGGAAACCGGAGGAAAATTATTCATTCGCACGCGTTGGGTAACTCGAGAGGCGAAAAGAAGGAAAACAAAATGTAAGTTGGCAGAAACACGTACGGGGCCTAGTTCCAAGCCTCGTGGCACCGAAAGAATATATCGGAGCTATCCTACGAAGCCCGCGTAGAGCCGGTGGGCAAAAAAATAGCTTCATATTCTTCCTGCAAGGACGCTGTCTGGAGAGGGAATGATCTGGAAGGTCTTCCTATCAGCGGTCGTTCTAATTAGGCGTCGCTGTGATATTTACCCGCAAGACGGCGGTGTTATTGCACTCTGCTGCGAAATCTTGGCTCTACCCTTATCGGGGACGTCGTTAATGGAAGTAGTGATGAATGAGGCGCTAATGCGCCCGTATTTTTTTCGGGCCCCCCTGCCAACGAAGGCGGCCGATCTGCTGGCGCGTACGGATCGAGATATCGAATCGCAGTCAGCGATCGCTCGATAGCAAGATTACGTAGTTGCCGCGATGCTGGCTGCGGATGAGTTCGGAAAGAATTTAATTTGACGATTGGTGGCGAAGATCCTCGAAAACGGAAATTTAGTTGATTCCGCACTTCGTGATGTTTTTCATGGTAGGATATTGTTACTCATTAAGTGCTTGCGTGATAGTGCTTTGTCCGCATGGGGAAAGTTTTGAAACGTTGAAATTGAAAGATGGAAATATTACCATTTACTATAACGCTTGTTTTAATTTATGGTGAGAGTTTAACGGATGGTATATGGAATCCAAATTTCATGCGTACTCGTTATACGGAGTTCATCTGTGACACTACAGGAATTTATAGTTTCACCTTCTATATATTCTGCGGGAAGAATTGAAATTCCACGATTTTATTGTGATCTTTGGATTTTTCAAACATCTTTCCAATTGCGCACATTCTATTCGCAATTTTCGTTCCTACTTTTTACTTTCCCCAGGAATTACCCCAGCTATGATTGTATCAAGGCTGCAACAAAAGACCAAAGTAACTTAACTTAGGTTGTAAAGGTAACTTAGCGGTGACCTTTTCCGTTAACTCGAAATTAGTACGTTTTCTACATTAATAAGTCATGTAAATAATAGAATTTAGTATGTATATACTAAAGATATATTTAATTGTTATAGTATTTAAGAACCGAAACCAAGTGTGTATGCGAGAAAAGGTAGAGAATGGTTGTAAAATTAAAAAATGTTATTGGTTGTCATAAAACCATCATAGACTGTCAATTTATCTCGAAACTTAAAGGAAGTCATTCTTATTCGTTTTAGATACTAGAAAATACAAAAAATATGAAATAGGGAAATTGTAAATAAATTCTTTGTGAAATTATATTTTCGCTCAATGTGTTATTTATAGTAGAATATTCTTTCTATCGGAAGATCGCAATTTGAAAATAGACTTGCTCGCAGATGGTATAATTCGACTCTAAAACTAATTCCTTTAAAGACATTCAGTGTGCACTGCGTAGCTAGATTCGATTAGCAGAATAGTCGCAGTCAATCCGTTATTGCAGACCACACACACACCCAAACAACTTGGCCATCTTGTGAAAATTGACAACAACAAAAGAGCCACCCGAAATTATTCACCAATTTATTTTGGGAGGTATTTGTTGGCAGAGCGATGCTGTGGAGGCATACGTCTCTCCTAGACCAGACGTCTTATATTCTGGAAGAAGATAAATGGAAATTATCGACTACTCACCCATTGCTTACGTTACTTTGTCAAGTCCAAGTAGGACAACATTTATTCCGCGCATTTACTAAGGAATAATTTGGACGAAGCTCGAGTAATGGTCAATATATTTCAATAACTTCGTGCGGATGCTTTAAAAGTAAAATTTAGCGTATTACGTATATATATTAATCCGTGGCCGGTGAATTGGTTTGGGGGAAATTCTTAAGCGGGGAATTCGTCCCCGGGGAATTCGTCCCAGGGGAATTCGTCCCCGGGGAATTGATCTCCCGACAGATTGGACGCGGGGAATTGATCCCCCGCGCTGGTGTTCTTCAGTCTTATGTTAATAACTACAGTTATTCAGTCTTATGTTAATCTACACGCCCTGGTTATTGGCTAATTTTATAAATAAATTAACCGGGGGGCTGGGTGGGGTTGGGATGGTAGTACAACATCAGCGCGGGGGATCAATTCCCCACGGACGGATTCCCCGGGTACGAATTCCCCACGGATCAATTCACCGGGCGCCATATTAATCGTATATTCCCAATTAATTCCGTATTTAAGGGCTCAGCTCTTCTTCCTATATTGGAATTTGTCTCGGGTTCGATTCTCATAGAAAACTCAAAAGTGCATATTGTTGGCAATTTACCAAGTACGTTACCTCTGTCTGTCTATGTTTCTGTATATTTTTTAATCTCCAGTGCCCCTATTTCATATTTTCATTATTTCGAGGAACATTTCCTCATTTTTATCATTCTATTAGTACCAAAATTTGTTAACATGTAATCTCGATTACATTAATGTAATCTTTACCGTTAGATGGGTAAGTTTGCAAGGCGTTTTATTGTGAGCTATACGTAATTGAATGCTATATGACGCGGTTGTAATGCTATAAATTAGAGTTGACGTAAGTTTGTTTGAACTTTTAGGTAGTTCAATTCTTGACGGTTTGATGTTTCTCTTTTATTCAAGAAATTTAGCCCCACTTAAATAAGCGAAAATAAATTAAAATCTCAAACTACGAAATAACATGAAATGAAATAAAAATAAAACGTATTACATACTCTAATAGAGTACGAAAAAATAAAAATTGATACGTGAAGCAAATGAAATTGTTCTCCATTTTGATTAATTACAATTTGTTTGTTTGGACAGCTGTGGAACTTAATCTAAAGACTTCCAGGTGAACCTCTTGATATCAGTTCCGCTCCGGTTGGGTACCATAGTTTGGATGCATCAAACACATTTTTTTGAGTTTAGCCTTTGAGTCCGTATTTTAACTCAAGTATGCCCGTGGAGCCGCATTATTCTGTCCCGTGATTCAATTATTCGCTAAATTCCCATGAGTAGAATTGGAACAGAATGAAGGATGCAAGGAATGCTTTAGGTTTACCGCAGCTAGGTCAAAAGCCTAAAAGGAAAACTTAATTTAAGAAAATGAGTTTGTTACGCTTTCGACTGTATAATTAATCCCGGTCCCTTTGTGTCTCTCCTGATAACTCTATTTCCCTCTTACTATCAATCATTTTTAATTGGAGTTAATATGGTTCCGATGCATTGCTACTTTATTTAGGCGGAGTGCAAAGGTAATTGGGTCTTTGTGTACAGCGCTGAAGACTTGCTTTCTTTCAGTAGAATAAACACCGAAATTGAATCGTTGGAATGTCAGGAAAGGCCCCTTGTCTGCCTCATCTTGAAAATTCAACCAGAGGCATAGCTCTAACAGTATTAAAAATGGTGGTTTTTGTATTTCCATTTTCAATAAATTTAAAGCAATCGTAAGATCGTGATAGATGTAAATCTTGGCGAACTTAAGGCGTAAATATTGCAAATGAAACATTCCTAGGCATGGAGATCTTAGCGTAGCCCCAATATGTTAATTACTTCCCATATGGAAAGTTTTCGGGAGGTAAACGTATGCCTTTCCAACGAAGACAGTGAAAGCAAGAGTAAACATGGCTGTGGTAAGTCGATTATTCAAATTCAGAGGTTCATTTAAGTTTCAAATCAATGTATGTATGCATAATTCTTATTTTTGGTTGCCAACCAAGGGGTGTAATATGGTTGGATCCCCTTCCCTCGAGTTGGAAGTGTGAAGAAATACTAAACTCACAAAAATGAGTAGATTGGATATTATCGGATTGAGGTTATACAGAAAAAAAATCCAACTCAAGAGTAATTTATTAAATTTTATAGATTTATATTCAATTATAGGTTTAACGATCCTGTCTATGATTCTATGATCTGATTTTTCGCGGGCCACTGAAGCACAGCCGATCTGTTCGCATGTGACCATTGGGCCGCACTTCACACCATGTTTGTCGTAGATGGTTTTTACCATTCGCGTGGGTTAAATATATCATACATTTCCATTGCATATTTATTCGCAATTGAGGAAACGTGATTCCGAATGGGCGGTTCCCGCGGAGAACCTGTTTGCAACGAAAAAGTAAATCCGGGCGTCGCCTAGCGTGTCGTTGCGTCACTTTTTACCGCGCGCTCAATTCTGTGCACGGACCGATCGCCTATTTGTCACGAAATGTCGCAGTTCCCATTCGCAGAGGCGCTGTCGATTGGCGGCCCCTCTCGATGCGCCAACGAGGCGGATATTTACCGCTTCCGAAGGGTGTGCACCGCACGGCTAGAACTACTTTTATATCGACGAAATATCTCTTCTCTATCACCGGTCGACTCCAGGGATTTTCGTGCTCGGTTTCGACGACGTCAGCGGAAATTTGCGTTCAACCTACGTTGGAAATATTCTGTGAATTTGTTTAACTTCCTGCCTCACTTGCTATGGACTAAAGTTGCAATAACGTTTGAATCCATGGGAGTCAGTGGTTGTTTTGCAGAGATAATTTTTTCGCTGCCTATTCTCCCTGTTTATACTCATCAGGCGTCTATCTTTAGCTACCATCTTGACACTACATTTTTATATGTTTTACCTAATAATACGCAAATATTACAATTCATAGAATGTACAGATAAGAAATAATAGAACCTAGAAACTTAAAGCAAAACTAAGTGACACATTACCGCGTATAATTACACATATTTTTTGTATAAAAATTTGTATCGTCAAATTACCTTGATTAACCTTTTAACTCAAACCTTGATTGCTCATTTTGTGTAATTTTATCAAAATTAAATTTATGGAGGACTAAGTTTTTTAGTTGAAATTCTCCCCAAATTAAAGTCTTTGTTATTAATTAGTGCTGATGATATCGAAATATTCCAGTATTGGATATCAAGTATCATTACTCTTTACAGTACTCCATTGGGTGTGTCTCAACATTGGTTAAACATATTCATTTCAGTGGATTACTTGAAAAGTAATCCACTGTTTTGCAAATCCAGTTTCCGAATGCAAAATCGCATTAAAATCAATAATTCTCGAATTTCCTTGTCATATTTCGAGGTGGTTTGCGGAAAAATATGAAATTACATTTCAAATGTACCAATAGCTGGCTTATTAGAAAAGTATTTTGTATTCCTACATCGATTCAGTTTCTACGCAATGGATATCACTACCCGTCCTAATGTTACGGCGAAGGAGTCGATGGTTTTTTTCCCACGAGGTAAGGCGCACCCATTGGGGAAAATGTAGGTTTGGAAGCCTTGAGGTCCATTTAGCGTGTGGGTGGCGATTTTTCCAACTTGGAAGCGATTGTATTTCGCGGTCGATTAGCGACCCATTTGCAGATGGACCGCAAATCTCGGATAGCCTCGTTCCAAGGGCGTCGAAATTAAAACCGAATGCATTCTTTGATGTTTTGTTAGAAGTCTGGATACGAAAAATAAAATTCGTTTTGATGATAATTATTCTATAATCTGTAGTAATATCGAAATCGGAAAATAGTCTGATATTATTTAATTGCTGCTCTTACTGGTTCTGATAGTGTTTATAATTTCATCGCTATTTTTTATGTTTCTAATCTTAAATTCGTTATCATTAATAGCATATACTATAATGTGTTCCAGCTTTTCTTGTCATTATAAGAGCCTTAAACTGAGGTTGAAATCCTGTAATGTAAATTGAGAAAGTTAATGATATTTATCCGATCTTGGGACATAGTTTGAAGGAATCATGACGTGAGGCTATTTATTTAAAGGAGAAGAAACAAGCGTTTGATTTCCTTATGAGCTATCTTGAGTAGAAGAAAAACTGGAATGAAGTATAAATTAACTCAGCTAATGCTACTATCAAGGAATGGGTTTTTTTATGATTTTTTTAAATATGGCTACTCTTTGTCTACATTAACCTTTAAAAATTCCTAAGCTATTTTCCGAACTTCCCTAATTTCTATCCTATCGGTTCTTCAAATTGTACTTATGGTCAGTTTACGCTTTTACGATTCCCTTGGTAGATTATGAAAGTCGAAAACTTGTCCTTCTATAAAAATAGTTGCAAGACGAAGCAAAAAGCTTTGGTCCTTTATTCCTTTCAGCTTTTGATACCATTATTGGGATGTCTGTCTCGACACCAGATCGAACGGAAATAGAGGTTGGAATAACGTGGCAGATTTACTCCTGCATTTCATGTGATGTATTTTGGGGAAAATTCTCGGAAGGTATGATGCCGTCTTCGGAGAAATTCGAATTGTTTTGACGTTCTTCGCGGAGATGTGCTGAGTAACAGTGTCTTATGGTTCCCGAAGTTATCGTTTTAGAAGAGGATAGAGTGAGCTCTTTCTTGCCACCCGCAGAAGTCTCGCGTTCGAATCCAGTATATTTCAGACGGTTTATACGTTTCGTAAATCATCATGATTTTCTCGTGGATATAAAATGACCTGTCTCAAGTGCTCTCTCCTGCAACATCTCCTATCATTACCATTTCGGCCGTAAAACTTTATGGTTCTCCGTTTCATGGTCCCTCGGCTTTACGGCTGAGGTTTTTCAAGACAAAAGGAAGTTAATCGTTGTACAAAACTCTAGCGTTCTCGTTACATCCGACTCAAGCTCATTCCTAGAGAAAAATGACGTAACGGAAAATGTTATCATTCCGCCAACAGCGACATTTGTTGAGTAAACAGAAACCGTGGACGCTTTAATTGAGCATCGTTCATTGATTCCTCAAGTTCGATTGAGTTTACCTTGAACATACTTCAGGATGTATACTCGAATGGATAGAAACATATTACCAAAAACTCCTTCGTTTGCTTGAAGTTAAAAAGGTTGAGAGTACTCGTTTTCTGATGTAATATTTAAACGGCATGCGCATCTGGTGATTGAAGTGACTGGAAATGGAGCTAAAATAGAAAAACATATCAAGATACGTAAATATTTCTATCTCCCATCATACTACCACTTCTGCTTGAGTAAAGGGTCATGAATATTGACTTTCATTTCAAACTTTAAACTCGTCGTGTTCTACCAAAAGTTTTTGATCAGAAAGAAACGAGCGATGCACTGCAATATCCGCAATTACCTCGACTCGAACATCGCGAAATGAATGAATACATGATGAACGGTCTGAAAAGTTCTTTGCTTAGGAAGACGAAAAATTCTAGTTTTACTTATTGCTCGTCGAATTGACGTATTTGACTTTAATATTCTTGGCCTGGATTCTCTCAATGCAAGCAATTAACGTTTCGCGAGTCGTTTTTATACCTTATTCGAAAAATCACTAGATCATTGGTATTTCATGGAATTCGTTTAACATCATTATGCGCTTACTCTATCCCGTCTGAAATTGCTGTTTGATATGATTTTATCTCTACATCTAGAACGAGGCGCATTAGCTCATTCATTTAACCCGTTGATGTGTGGCACTCGGTTATAATGCATGGTGTGCCCTAGTTTCGCTCATAGTTTTGTGTCTCCCTGAAGTATTCCAAAGTAAACTACTCTAATCAGCAATGAAATATAAAGATGCAATGCTGAGTAATCAATCTTTAAGTTCGTTCGGTTAGGAAATCCAATAGTTTGCCCTCACTGGTTAATGAGATTTTTATCTTAGTTGTAAGAAATCGAGAATAACTATTTCAATGGTTCTCCTAAGCAAAGTGAATATACGAATTTTCTCATTCTTAGGGTGCGCTAGAATGACGTAAGGAGGGAAAATAAATTATAAGATGGGTAAGAGCCTACAGCTTAAGGCTATATTTTTCCAAATTAAAATTAATGGTTGGTTCTATTCGATAGAAAATATAAGCGTCATTTATGATTTTATAGCTAAAGATTCTATCCCAGCCATTGTTGGTGGTTTTTTCCCTGATCTGGCCAAAATGATGTCATTTTTTTATAAATTACATGCGAGAGTTTAAGTATGCCATCTTTGATAGTACGCAAGAGAGTTTGAGTGTATAGTTCCCTCTATTTTTACTCTTTAAGAGGGGAAACAATTTACTGTAGGCGATTAGTTAAGGGAACTACGTTAGGAAGGAAAAATTTGACAAATGTATGATTTTCATTAGCTGAAAGGCAAAATATATTATTTTATACTACTGTAGTTTACACAATATGCAATATCCTAAAGGTAATTATGAATAACTCTGTATGTAGCTTACCAATTTCTCAATAAATAGTGAAAGCTTGGGCAATTGGTTGTAAGGAATTTAAAAATGTTTTGGCCGCCGCTCAAGAATCCATAAATATGCTAGTCAAGTCGTTCGTGTTTCAATTGCGGTAGGTTAGGATATTTTCATTAAAAATATACATTTGTGTGTGCTGTTATATTTTAAAAGTTTTCGCCTCTTTTATTAAGTTCATGGTATTCACCATCCTCTTGAATCCATTGTTATTATGTGGACAACCTCCCAGATCTCACTTAGATTTACTTCCTGTTGAGTATGTTTCCTTAGTTGATCCTTTCAATCTCAAGCTGTATCCCGCAAAAATTTTAAGCCTTAATGCATTCGAGTAATCTTGTGTTACAGTTCACACAAAAAAATGTTTATCGAATTAGAATCCCCTTTTCGGCCCTAAAAATATTTTCAAAAGTGTGAAACCTAGTTTGTATTCACTTCAAAAGGCGTCGTCTCTTAAAGTAGTTGAGCTCGCTCCATATTTATATGCCCCCTGTGGGAGAAAAAGGGTAAAACGTCCGCAAGGTGCCGGGACTAAACGAGTTGTTGCGAGGATGCTATTTCATTCGAGGCATTAGAATAATGCACTTCTTAAAAGAATAATAATCTTCTCTCGCTCTGCCATCAGCCCAGAGGCACTAAATACGTAACGGAGGGAAGCGGCCCCGTGAATGCAGGCAACTCGGAATACGCGGGCGTTAGCACATTTGCCTAACCCCGCAGGCGCCTTACGCCCAAGGGTCTCGCCAAGAATGCATTCACGGCACTGTTTGCATTTCTAGTGCTCTTTTATCAATTTTAAAATAGTAGGTCATTTGCATTAAGCATAATATCTTTGTTGAATTAAGGAATAAAACTTAGCGATGACCTTTCTTTGACTACTCTTGCTTTGTCTAATAAGTTTTTTTATTATCACGCAGTAATTAAAAGAATGGAAGTTAGAATAAAATTTCTCTCAATATTCGCTTGGTTAATTTTTATTTTTCCATGTCATTTTTATGCTGATAAACTCCATTCTTCATTTAAATCTCTGTGAACAAAAGACTTAGGCTAGGTTAAGAATTCAGCCTGAAGGTCGTCTGATGCCTCAACCCCTCTAACATGACATAAAAGAAGGGAATGAGGCTTACTTGGCAGGATGAGGAGTGAGACAACTGATATTTCTTTCCTCGCCAAGCTAGAATACTATAAGCAGTAATTGTTTACTTCAGTGAGACACTCTACCAGTTAGACGTTTCTAAGCATTCCATTTAGAGAAACTGTAATTAATGTCACGAATACCGTCACTAATACCTCAGTCTTGTTCGTGGCTGTGTTCATATGAAAACTACTGTGACAAAAGTAAATTAACGGATTTATTATCATGATAATCTCAAATCTTTTTAAAGTAATTTTAAAGATTCTTTCTTAAATTGTAAGAAGGTTGATTAAGGTTTCTCTTAGAATTAAGGAATGGTTACTCAGGCGTAATTTTCTTTGTCTTTCACCATTTAGCTGTTTTTACTTGTCTATCGGTACGACCCTTTATTTCTTCCTGCCAGGAATTCTTTATCGTGAGCTCACATTTTCCGATTGGCTTTCTAGGAGTTCCAGCGGATGGCTTTCGCATTTTGCTGGAGTTTGATTTATGCCTCACGAAAACAAGTAGTTCCGCAAAAAGTGTTCGTTACTTAGCGAAATTACCGGTAATAAATTTTCTGTCGTTCCGAGAATGATTTAACTCTGAAAATACTCTGGCATTAGAGCGTCTGAGGACAAACTACGGAGTTCCGAGCCGTAAAATTAATTTAGTAGATTTGTTCCGATCTGCAGTCATTGGGATTTTTCTCCTCGATCGTCACAGTTTCCGATGTTTGCTGCTGTTTTCTTTTCCCTTCTGTTATCCTAACGGAAGTTTGGAAGCAAAATAAGAACTTCCAAGAGAAAGATCGTTGCTTGCAGGAATAGGGTCATCCTCAGATTGACCTTTGCTACGTGTCTTCGAACCAGGGCTCCGAAACGTAATTACTTTCGATAATTACGTTCAGTTTTCCGCTTCGGATGAGGGAAAACGTCAAATTTCTGTTCCATTTTGATGCTGCAGACCTTTGATTCGGTTCGAACCTGGTTTTCTTCGCTTTGATAAAATAATACTTGTGTATTGTTTATATTATCCGTGAACCTAGCATTATAATTTATTTGAATTAAATTTTGGAGTAACTGTTAATGTTAAGGGATAAAAGAGAATAAAATGAGAATAAGTTCAGTTATTAAGATTCAAATTAGTAAGATGAAAGTCATCTTCGCGCTTATTCATTTCATTTTACTTTGGTGAGAATCTGAATAGATAATTGAAACAGAAAAGTAACGCTTTCCGGTGTTAGTATTCCTGCAGAGCTTTAAATTTCTTGGTTCGAATTATGTTTTTAGTATGGCAAATGTAGTGGTTGTTGTCGGTTTTACTTCAGTTCAGTTGTTGGCTTAGGTATGGTTTGTTGTCTAACCTATTTATTGAATTCCTATTTTTTATTCGTCGTATATTCTTTTATGAACGGAGTGAAACTATTTTATATTTATCTATGCGAAAAGTAATTGAATTAGTTAATAATTTTCACTAGAAACGAAATTATCTATTCATGAAAACAAATAGAGAGAAAATTACAATCATTTATTGAAAAGCTTCAGTGCTCTCTAATTTGCCAAAAGTAGCGAAACATCGTTCGTAGAAATAAAGAATGTTAAAACTACCTCCTGAAATGTAGCAGAATGCATAAAAATAGTGACCGTATTCCTTATTAATAAGCAAGGATACCTTGTAGAAGCAGGAATATCTTGTATTTGCGAGACAACTCCAAAATAGGTTGGTCAGAAAATATATTCTCCTAAATTTTTATCATAATGCGTTTTTGTCGCCTTTCGTTGCGTCTTCTCCATCAATTTTCCGTTGGGTGGTTGTGAAGATTGCTGTCATGGTGCGATTCCTCATCTTTGTTGGTTATTACCAAAATGCATAAACACGAAAATGGCTCTAGTTCCCAAGTTGTCCCTCGGGTGGATTATATCAGCTAACTATTTCAGAATAAAATTCTAGCAACTTCCTTGAGTTGGCAGGTTTATAAAGGATCCAATTATCTCCTTAACCAAGTCGTTGTACATTCCCAAAGCTTATTTCGCAGGCTAGAATTATAACTGGCAAGAGAAAAATCTGGAGGAAGTGCTCTACTTCGTAGAACGAAGGAATCCCTTACATAATGCTCGACTCGTCCTAAAGAGCAGGGAAAACAATTTCCCAAAGAAACGCTCAACAAACCAAATTACGTTCTCCTGCCACTGGAGAAATTGGAAGCAGGAAAATGAACGAAATGGGACTTTATTGGATAGAGCGAGGCAGTGGGAGGTGGCTTTCGATACAAGCAGTTCATTTCGAAAGCTATAATGTCATATTTGGAAGGAGAGGGCGAACTTAATTTGTTGGAGGACACGGCGAACGATGGGAGCTAGATTTTCACTCTTTCCTCGATATAATGCTCAAGGATTTGGCCTCCCCAACAAAAGCGTCTAGCCCCTCCTTCTTATAGTCTGTAATTGGACTCTCAAAGCACCATATCATGATTTATTATCTCTCTATAGGAACTGAAGATTAAAGAGAGATGCTTAATTGAATTATTGGTAAAATTATCCTAATGTCCTGTGTGGGTGTACTTACAAATGCTTTTTGTGAAATTATTTAGAGAGTTATCTTTTTACAGAATGTATTTAGAGCAACATTCACATTGAACTTACTTCTTCTTGTTCTGTTTGGATGCACATTTTGAAGAAGTTGAAGCTTTTCGTCCTCTCATCGAGGATGTTTTTTGTAAATGAGTGAAACGATATTTTCAATATTCTATATTATTATATTTCCTCGGATACTACCTAAATTACCTTTTAACTGTGTTTATTTGTTTATCCAAGGACATTTCCTCGATGAATTCAATTGAAAATTAGTTTTTATAGTGTATCCTCTGAGATAGGCTTACCAGTTGACTTATGAAATCCGTGCTTTGGATTGTTTCAATATAAACGTAAGTTGTTAAATAATTGTAAGATTAACGGCAAATCAGAATGTTAGAGTGTAATTTGTGTAGTTACGCTATATAGTTATAGAAAGCAAATAATTGCGGTTATTCAGTAATTGGACCTGTTTAAATGTAATATTATCGGTATTATATATATTAAGTTATAATATGTGGATTATTTAATGTATTCAGTCATTATTCTGTTTTCATGTTACCATTCTACTGACTGCTTAATCTTGAAATTCATTTAGATGCTCCGCATGAATTCATTGAACGGGGTTATTATGCGTTAATGTAATTTAAAGAGCAACGACTCAAGGAATAATACGTTACCAAAATTGTGGAAATCGTTAATTCCTTCCTCGCAGAGCAGAATGTTAATGGCGGTGCCTGGCAGAATCCTCCGCTTCTTACAGAAATTTTGTGAAGATTATCTTCCCCCTAATTTTCGACGTGGTTCCCCATTATGGAATTATTTTCCGCGAACGCCCGGTTAATGGACGTAAGTAGAATGAGGATGAGATTTATTCCAGAAGGGGCGTTCGCTTCCTGGAAGGATTTAATGCACACAAGACCCCAAAAAGAAAGGCTTCCAATTTTGCAGACAATTCAGTTTTCCGCCCTATTTGCGCCCTTCCAGGAATAACATTTCGAGAGAAGATTTTTCGCGGGAAACGGCGTGACTTCGATTCGCTCCCTTTAGGAGACGTTCCAGACACGAATTTCAATTGAATTATCCGCGCGTAATTCCGTAAGTTCCTGGAGGAAAATGTGTGATCGCCGGAAAGATCCGGTGATTATTCCGACTGGAAGACCTTCCGGTGAGCTGCTCACAGACTTTTATCTGCCTTTGGCTTTGATCTCCGAAAGGAGTCGTTGCTCCAATGAGGGGTGCCAAGGGAAAGAGTAAAATTGGAAAATATGCCGGAATAATTTTAATTTCCTTCCGTTTGAGATATATTTCGCCTGCGGCATTCGTGTGCACCCAAGGGCATATGTTTTCCTTTTTCATTTTAACTCGAGCAGGGTCTCTCAACCTTTTATACGATATCGGTTTTTCTTACTGATATTAGTTTCCATCTTCAAATTCGTACGCAAAAACTTTTAAATACTGCTATTGTTTATGTATTTTCCCGTATTCTATCCTTTCTTTAATTTGATCCTCTTAAGCCAAGAAGTTCTTTGTTCGGTTCACGATTTTTTTGCTCCTTACATTATGATTTTCTATTGCACTTAGTCTAATAATTATTACTTTTTTCTAAGTATCTCTGGATTCGGAACTTGTTAGGATACTTGCCTACCAGCACTGATATCCCGGGTTTTAAATCCTGATGTAGCAGTTAGTTTTATCCTTGAATTACGAGTGCTAATTAAGAGAGTGGTTTTAGAAAATTATATTATTATTTTTATTCATTATTATTATTTATTATCATTACGTTCAGCTTGATATTCGTGTCAATTTCAACCAGTTTAATCTTTTCGCATCAAAAGGTTTAACCACGCTTTCCGGATAGCTATTGAACATTTGCATATAGATACCTGAAAAAGATTTGATTAAAACTAAAATATATTATTGCGTCGTTTACAGCGTTGTAATTAATTGATTTTTTCTTCAGGTGTGAAAGCCTGTGGATTATATAACCCTTCAAGTAGTAGTTCCCGTTCCCAATTAATTATAGGAGTAGTCGAGCGAGGATAAATCCCAACGCTGGAAAGGAAATGGTGCATGAAACTTTCAACAGTGGAAATAATCTTTCGAACTTCCGACTGGAGGATTGCATACGGCTTAAGGCTATGTAGGGGCGGCGGAATTCTAGAATGCTATTTAGGAAGTGCAATATTTCCACAGTAAGCAAAGTTAGTAGTTGACAAACCACGAAGAAGCCATATTCTCGGTTCTTCGCCACGATTGGCATAACGCACGTAAGTATCAGTTACACACGAAAAATTATCTCGCACCAAGAGGCAGACACATCATTCGAATCCGAAGAGGTTCAAAGGAGCCAAGAAAGGCGCGGATATAGGGCGATAAATGAGACAAAAGAGCTTGAAATGTAGCGCAAAAAGAGGGCGTGATGAGTGTTGAAGGGGACAAGCGGAGGTCCTTCGAAAACAACTGCGCCACTCAAGCGAATGTCTCGTTGCAGCGATAATCGGGCAGAAATCCTTTGGAGCGACTTGCCCAGGAAACTCAGTTGGCACGGAGTCCGAGTTGGACGGCAGCCGGAGGATGAAGTGAATCACTGTCTCCTCCCCTTCTGCACTCACGCGCCTATATGTATGTCACGTTTAAACAAGTAGATCATCCTCCGCTTTGCACGAATTCCGATCACGTATATCTGGAGATTACCTAATTACGGCGAATTCCATCCTAAATCGATACCCTAAGCTGTCCAGCGGTATTCTTACGAGACTGCCGCTGGAATGTATTTCTAATGGTGACCAAACATGTTTGCACGCAGGGAAAAGCTACGACATAACTTCTTTCATTGTTTTACTTTGACGTGATAGCGAACGCGGTCATTAAAATTCAAACAATATTTTGATATTTTCTTACTGATTTCAAAATTGTAATTACGAACACACAATTAAAATTTTCTTTCTATTTCTAAAATTACCTCTTTGCTTGCCTTCTTATCGTTGCGTTGCGTATATTCTTCTAGCAGTGAGGAGAACCACGAATTAGTCGGATTTCTAATGGTTCTATGGTTCACATTTAAGTTAAAATACATGAATTTTTTTAGCCTTTTTACACTCGGTTGTTGATTTGTAATAAACGCTTTCGTATTTTTTAGGGATCGTATTACAAAACGTTAATTTTCTAATTCTTCTTTTGTACTACGATGAAATGTAATAGTGAAGTTAAAGGTTTCAGATTTGTTCCATAATATTTTAAAATACTATTTCCCAGTTTCCTTTAAATCAACTCTTTTCTTCCATTGCTGTCTTTTTCGTGTCATTCCGCTCGTTCTTCCAGCCATAAAGAAATGCCTTCCAGTATAACAACCCCCTTCATAGAGTCGGAACCACTAGTATGGTAGGAGCTGACAATATTCGTGGATATTCAGTATCTATTGTTTCTTCAATAAACAAAAATGAATGGCACAAAGAAACAAAAGAAGAGACGCAATCGTTAAAATGAAGCTTGTGGAAAATTACATATCTGAGGCATCCACTCTAGATGTTGTGGAAAGAATGAGATTAAGGCGAAAATTGAATCAAATAATGAAAAGTCGGCAGGATTAGAAGAGAGCTGATTTTATTAGCAAAGAAAAAAAATTAAGGATCGTTTGGAAGACAGAAAAGCTTCTCATACTTGAAGATTCACCGGTCTGTTTCAGTTTTTGAGTGAAATGAAATTCTACCAAATTGCGCTTGATTCCGAGATTCTCGGCTGCGCAGAAAACGAATTATCTCTATCGGACCTACATTGTTGGTTTCATTCAGCGGGTACAAAGGAGGAGTTTAGTCAGATTCAGTTAAAAAGATCATGTAAAAGTATCTTGCTTTTTGAGATAATTATATATGGACAAACGATTTACGTTCGTTCGTTCCGAATACCAGTCATTGATGTAAAAATTTCATTGTTTGGTAATAATAATAATAATGAATTTATTACGGGTATCAAACCCATTTACATCAAACATAATCAATATAAAAATACATATAGAATAAAGCAAAACGTACAAATAAATTCATATACATCAATAACAAAGAAAAGAAAAGAATATAATTCAATAACTGTATACTGAGATCACATTTGCAAAAAATAAATCAATATACATCTTTATTCTTAATCACAGCCTAAATCCAATATACAAGTACACACATACATACACATAATATATATTTAATTTTATACATATGCGATACAATCTTGCGATAATAAAATATTCATATACACATTCAGGTTGTTAAAACAGGCAATAAGTACAATTTAAAAGGAAGAAAATCATTCTAAAATTAGAAGAGTTTAAAAATAAAATCAATTCCATCGCAATCATCATCTTAAGGTTTCTAAGTTAATGTGAAATAAATCAATTTCCTCTTAGTGAAGCTCATTTAAACTCCATGTTTAGTTTTTAATTGTTTTTGGATAGAGTAAAAGACTCATAATACAAAATACGATACCCTTCCGCCATTTATATCATCTCAGATACTGATCGTTATCTATCTTGATTTCATTACAAAGTGAAAACGTCAATTACTTTACTTTCTATAATTAATTTATGGAAAGATGAGTCTCATAGCCTTTTTATCTAAGGCAGAAACATCTCGGTAACTATTGACTGAATGTAGTTGGTATAACCAGGAAGATTCGTTTTATGTTTTTTTCCCCTCGCGGATAATTGAGCTCTCACTATTCTATAATTAAATACAAACTTAAGGCAATGCTACTGTAATGTGAACCGCCAACTGATCATGAAGAAGAGGAAGCATGTTTTGCGAAAACAGTAAGTGTGAATAGCCTCACGAACGGCTGTGATTTCTTGTAAACCCTGTGAAGGAAAGGAAGGAAGTAACCAATTAAAAGGATTCATTTCAAAGCAGATTCGCCACGTCTCGGTTACCGCCGTTTGGTGACTTCCTTTTCGAGTTAGGCGCAGGTGTGGCTTCAGCGTTTCACCTTGGACAGACTTAGCAACATATCCAGCTGATTATGTTTCTAGCGCTGAAAATCCTACCTGAAGCCGAATATCGGATATACATGTGTAGTTTTTTGTTCTGATTTTTCCCTTGCAGTTCCCTTTGCTCCGAAACTATTTTTTCTTAAGTTAAGAAATATAATTCCGGCTTATATCTCTAACGACTAAGCAAGTTTTGCCGTTGGTGCTTACGCTGACTATTGAGCAGTGAAGAAAAGTATCACCTTAGTAATTCATATAAGAGTCTGTAGACGCAATACTTAAATATTGGAAATGTTTGACTATTAGAAAAGAAAGTTGCAAATACATATTTATGAATGTGTTTTAATTTTGGTCGGTTTGGTAGATTTTCCTCGAGGGTTTGTTTTTGATGAGGAACTCTTACGTCTTTTTCACACTTAATATTTATGCATTTATTTGCCATTATATATACGTATTTATATTCCTATTAGATGGTCACGTGATCTTTTGATTTTATTTATGTAATATTGTTTTAGTGATTGTAATGAGCAACGAAATGACGAATAGGAATAGGTTTGTTGATTATAGTGTATAAATCGTCAGCAACTTAATTATTTTGCATTTGAATGTTTCAAAGCTCTGTAATCATAATCATCCTCATTTTCTTACTTTTTACGGTGGTACGTAGTTGTTTGCCTTGCCCAGGGATCCTTAAACAACTCAAATGATGTCATGGCACAACAATAATAGCTCTGATTCATCGTCGCCGTGTGGTATTTTACAGATGCGACGCGAAAGCTGCAAAGAATTATCTGGGAAAATATTCACGGGCGGAAATATTTTTAGTGATGACTACGTACTCATTAATCATTTAAACGCCCAATTATGTGCCTGATGTAATTTCAGAATATAATTTGTGGTGCGGGACTGTATTTATAAATTAACCCGCTTCGGAGGAATGCTAAAATATAAAAATTTCCTATTTATTAATTATACATTGGAAATATAAGCATGTTATTAAAGACGAAATGTGTAAATATTGTGGATTTTACGGCGTGATAAAGCTGATGATTTGATAGTTAACTTCACACAGAAACCCTCTTAGTTTTCAATGGATTTTTCGAGTTTCAACGTTGAAGGTTTCCGATCCTATTCACATTATGTTATGCACTATATCAGTGGATCCTAACCTTTCTTTAATCACTACCTATTTTACGTTAAAGAAGGTTCACGAGCCCTCATTCACCATATTTGACCAATGAAACAAAAATTAATGGGTTTGACGGCATGCTTAGTTGACGGAATTTGTCGTATCATATCTCGCATATTGCCAAGCATAAATAAATTATTAACATTTTTTCATCTACCTGTAAATTTTAAAATTTATTTTGGTTTTTAAACCCGGCGATACCCCAAGTGAGAATCACTACACTAAATCATCCCTTTTATTATGCCATCTCTACTCCATGTCGTATTGTTAATTTTAATTCTAAAATATGTGAATATGTTTTTACCTTTATGGCTGTTGACATTAAGTCCTCCTATCGATTAGTTGCCAATGGAGACTCTAATGGTCCAAAATACACGATTGATGCACACCTTGAAACTACTTACTTGAAGATGATATAAATACGGTAGTGTGTTATATTATTTGTGGAATAAGCCTTAAGCTATGTATCAATCTAGTGTTTTGAAGATGAACTTCCACAAAGTTAAGACCGATGTGATTGATTTTTACTCTGTTAGTATTTAAAACGGATTTTTTCATGCCTATATGTGATATATATACTATTTCAATATAAGGTAAAAAATTACAAAATAATTAAATGGATTAGTAATATTAAAATAATCAATAATAGTAATTGAGTAAAAATATATTTTCCTAAATAATGCGCGTAATAAATTAAATTATTTCACAAAAGAAATATGATTAGCATTAAGATCTATCCTCCTGTGTCACAAAGGGGCTCATCAGGAGTTTCCTTAAAAATACAAATTTTAGAAATAATAATAGTAATTCGTCTTTATTGTATATTAGTCAATGATCTCCATTCTTACAATGAACCCCATTTTTTTCTGTCTTAAGTATTATGAGGTATGCTTTAACGTTGCATTAGCTAACCATTACGTAGTCCTAATTCAGTCATTGAACCGTTGTTCGCTCACGCAATATTCAAGACAATCGAACTGAAAAGGGATGTCAGCGTTTGACCCTTTTCAAGGGTCAGATTGCACCGCCGCTCGTGCGCGGGTCGGCGGCAATTTCATGTCCAATTAGCCGACTCAATAACCGCAAATCGATGAACGACCGTTTTTGACGTCGCACTGATGTTTGTCCGTTTGTTTTCGTAGGTGTTCCGTTCCCGCCGAGCCACAAGCTGACATGCTCGGAGGTCCTCGACTCACGCACTGGGAAACCTCGCCCGGATGTGCTCAAGCAGCACTTCATACTGGAAGGGCGGATAGACGAGTCCGCTGCCCTGCGCATCGTCAACGATGGAGCCACGCTGCTTCGCCAGGAGAAGACCATGATCGATATTGAAGCTCCGGTCACAGGTAAACTGCCATTCATTGCCCTTTTTGCGTTTTCACCCCGACATAAATGTCACGGTTTCCGGCGAACAATATTTCATTCCCAGATATATCTTTCGATTTCCTCTCCTAAAAGGTGCGCGGGATAAAGATTTCCAAAATATAACAAACTGAAGGGGTTTTTGGATAAGTAATGGATGTATCTGTCCCCACTCTCAACTCCCGTTCATTTTTCTTTTATATGTATACCGCCTATTCGGTATCCTTTTAGTGCCCATCAAATCCTTTTGTAAAAATTTGAACGTATTTTTCTCAGTGGAAGGTTCCCGAATAGAGTGGTAAGGAAATAAGGATTCATGGGACAAAACTTTAGTAACTTCAGTAATTTGTCACTTAAGGATTCGGCTCGTGAGAATGGCTGTTTAAATTATATTTAGTTATCAGAGGTTGAATGGCGTCAGTATTGTAAAATATGAGTTATCTCTTAAATCTTAAAAATGCTATCACACTTCAAGTACCATAATATCTCTGAGTTCAGGTTACTATTTTGTCAAAAATGAATAATCCCCTGAAAATTCAAGAAAAGAACGACAGTTGTGTTAAGAGATGCGAAAAAATTTTAATATCGCAACTATCGTCATAGTTAAATTTTAACTGAGAAACTAACTTTTAATCCAATTCTTTATTTTAATATAATATCCTTACATGTAAGTAATTAGTAATAAATCAAACATTTTGTGGTAAGTTAAATTTCATTTCGGAGATCTGAACGTCATTGATAGGCATTAATAACAAGTTTGGCTTTCAGCTCGATTTCCCCCATAAGTTATTGCACGAATTTTGCCGCACAATTTCTTTGTACTTCAAATTTGATTACATTACATTTGCTACCTTTTAAAAGGCCGGAGCAATTTAATTCGTTTCGAAACATTTCCTTCGTATATTATACGCGCGAAAATATACGGTCGAATCGACAAGTTGAAGCGGCGTTTGTAAACGTACGCGAACGGTTCTAAAACCGCGTAAAAAAAGTTGGGTCATCGTTCGGATCGCGTACGGACCACTCGAAACTTCCGTCGGAGTGCTAAGCGTAAATAAAATTCGCACGGAGCGGGATATGCGGGTTGCCCACAGTAAGCACGTTCCGATGACCGAGGAGCTACACGGAAGCGGAAGGATTTAAGTGGGAAATTTGTTTTGCCCTTTGATGTTCTAATTCCGTCCTCCAGCAAGAATGTCGTGGCTGAATGGTCCAGGATCTCTTCCAGCATCCGCGGGATTTGAGGACGAAAAATAACGGATTTTTATGGACGCGTCCAGCTCGTTTTAAGGTTATTTCGCCCTGATGCCTCGCAGGTTTTCATACGGATCCTCTGATGAGCGTTCGGAAATGAGGCTGTTAATTGCGGCATAGAGGATTCCTTCTGGTTTTATTTGGCAACTTCCTTTCGGTGGGCGGCCTCAGGAATTGCCGCGCTAAACGTCCCCACGGTTTTGAGATGTTATGTCTCGAAAACATTTCAATAATGTCCCGTCTCCGTCCGGCCCGTTCATCTTTGATAGCTTTTCATTTCCCGCGTTTTTTTATTGTTTTTTTTTTTGTGTGAGGGGAAACGTCGTGTTTTTCCGTTTTCAGAGGTCGCAATTTCGCGGTTTTAGAAAAAAGTAATTTGACCGCTGGTGGATTCAATTAATGTTTACGTTGCGGTGATTTTATTGTATTAAAATCGTTGTGGTGCATATTTATTCTTGCTGTTCAGGGCATAAAATGCGGTAGTCAAAATTTCATCGAGGGGAAATTAGTCCGTTTAAAAAACTCCAATGAGCAAAATTATTCGTTAATAGATTCGATGCAATGGCATTTTCACCGAAATTCGCGTGTCACTTTGTTCTCTAATTTGCTGAGTTAATAAATCCAGGAGTTCGTTTTTTCTGTATTTGTTTCGTTTCTATCCCATGGATCTCCAATATGTTTCCGTGGCTTCAATGAATTTTGTTGTTCATACTTTTCGCTGAACGAATGAATGAACGAATTTAAGATTTAAAATTAAATCCTTTATTTATTTACTATTTATTTCCTCCGAGATTGGAGAGTTGGCTTATGTTGGCCTTGTTAAGAAAATATACAGTTAAGCAAAATATTTAATTAAAATTTGCTAACTAGTTTGTCGATTTGTAAAATGTTTTACAGTTAATTAATTAGAACGAAAATACCCACTTTCCCCCACTCACTACCCAAATTTCCATTGCAATATCAAGTAATCAGTATAATTTTTATTGTTATATATTCACGAGTATATCCAGGGTAATTTGAAAAGCTGCTTAGCCTATTTTTTTACGACGGTTTTTCAAGTATTTTTCAATCACTACTGTTTATTCGCAATAGTTTCTCTCTCTAGTTTAAGAGAATTCAATCTGTGGAGAAGTTTTCTTTTCAAGCAAGTGGTCATGATTTAACTCACTCATATCGGACAGTTGTCAGGTTCTTATTACCTTAAGAAACCAGTCATTGACATATTTTGCTCGGGAAAACTTTTAAGTATAATTGGGTAGTGAAAGCTGACAACTGTGAACTTCAAAATGGCCTACGTATCCTACCTGTCAGTTTGAATAATTCGATAGTAGCCCAGCTGTGATAGCGTTTTTGTAATCTTATATCCCCTGTCTCCTAAGTTTACTCATTCTTGTTTTTCTATGAAAATATGATCAGTTTTGACAAGGGTTTGCCCATTCTCTAGTTCCTTCCATCAGTCTCATAGTTACTCCATCAGTCGTCAGGGGCGCCCGAATTCGCACTTCTTTCGCTTCCTTTTGCGCATTTAAGGTTTTGTTACGTAAGTGTGCGAATCACAATCATGTTTATGCTTTGAGATGACGGAGAGTCACATGCGAGGCTTAGTCTCCGAATTTCCTCGAAATTAAGCCATACGTCCGTCTTTGGCGCGCGTGGGTGGTGCTGGAAAGATGCCAGGGAGCAGGAGACGGGTCTCTTGGGACCTGTCTGATGTTTTATTTGGTGCGTGGAGAAGTTTTCTATTTATTGCCGGGGAAATATCGTGGATGGAGTCGGGAATTTTTACCAGCATTCAGAACGTCTTCCGTGGCGTTTTCTTACGATGTGACACTTGGGATTCGAGTTGATATTCTGTGTTCGATCTTTTGTTTGAATTCGAAATGTGCGTGGAGAAAGGCGCTGAGGTAAGGGGGTTGGACGAATGGACGATCAAGCACTGTCAAAAAAAAGCGAAAATTCATGCGTGCAGAAATGTGCTTGTATCCGTGGTGTAGTAGAGTGCGGCTCGAAGGAGCATGTGGTCGGAATATGATAAGAATGAATTGGAAAAGTGAAGACATCGTGGGCACATAGGGCGGCCTTATTAAGAGGTTGCAGATTGAAGAATCAAGTTTGACTGGATGCAAAAGAGAGTGTCAAGGAGAAAACTGAACTGATAGTCATGCCTGGCATGCTATCCGAGCTAATGCCAGAAACCAATTATATTTTTTTACGCCAGGAGCAGAGTAACTTTTTTAAAGTCTTAGTTTGTAACTGTGGTACTTAATGTTAGTTTTGATAGCTTAATTACTTTGATGCATCCGCTAGGTAAGTGGAAGATCTGGGTTCGAGACCCAGCCACGTATAAATCTGTCACTTTTCCCAAATATTTCAATGAAAATTAGCTGTAGTTTTAAGTTTTCATTTAAGGGTATAAGTTAATTAATAGAATTAAACCTAAAAATAACTGTCGAAAGATTGAAAAATGTTATATAATATGGTAAAATTTCTGATAACTTTTGAAAAATGAGTATCACACACAACTCCTGGGGTTGTTTTTCGTAAATCGCATTCATTAATATCGGTTTCTAGGCTGTTTTTATCATCATCCTTGTGCACAAATACAGATAAAGTATCGAAGTAATAAATTTTAACCCGAAAGTAAGAATTAAGTAAGTACGTTCTTTTCTGTATGTAGTAAGGGAACGTTATTATATTTTGTTATAATGAATTTAAACAGTTCAAGTTAGAAATGATAAACAAACTTGGTAATTTCCACAATAAAACTTTAATCGACGACCGGTTTCAGCTACAAGCTATCATCAGTCGGAAAGTAGTCACTTACATACGAATAGTTTGGAGGGGAGAGTAATGAGAGGGGAGGGGTTGAGGAAGGTGATTTCATTGGTAGGCTTTTCAGCACAAGTAATTTCAATGGTCTCCAGAGCATCTAATTTGTTCAATCATCAAGTTTGTTTATCATTTCTAATGTCGTTCCACTAAGTACGGCCGGAGAACTTAGATTTTTTTCAGTTCAAGTTAGTTACCGCGCGGGTCACATACGAGACACCGCATTTCTTAACTTCTCTTAAAAGGTCTCGGCTATAAATATGCTTCGGTTAAAAAGAACCGAAGGATCGAAGGAGATTTTATGAATCCGGAACGAGCGGAAGACGGATGGAGGGACGTCGAGGGGCCTTTACACGTTTTCCCGTATTCGTTTAAAGACGTTCTCTCTCATAAGGTGTGGAGGATTGCAGGCAATTGCGCGTGCATATCCCTCGGGGGTATAACTTGATGGTATTTATAAATGTATGTATTTATCTCCGGCCGCCGCGTGAGGGCCTCCGGAGCAAGAATCGATGCCGCCGCAATGAATTAAGACATTAATTTGTAAACAGCGAGGAGCCCCTTTTTACGAGTCTGTTTATTTATGCGAGCAAGTTTGTTTAAGGAGAGTTCACACTGGAATCTAAACTATAGTTTTAGTGGAAGACCCGTTCGGCGGCGCGCACTCCAAAACTGAGGAAACTGAAATTACGCCGTTCGGAGAAAGAAAGCATTCAATACATCGATACTGAGTTAATGGTAAGAATTAGTGTGAAAACATTAGTGTTTTCACACTAATCCTTAACAGGTGACATATTTTGAACATTGACTGACAATGTTTATTAAACGTATAGTTCATTATACGTTTAACAAACACATTTATATTGCGTTTCTGTTAGTCACACGGTAACGGAAACTTGTAAAGTAGATTTACGCTTACGAAAAATCTGAAATTTTTAACCCATCTTCTTAAGGATGTGTTTTGCCCTGGAAATTTTTCCTGAGCTCTCAACTTAGGTCTCATTAATCAACATAGTAGTCTTCATCTGTGATCTTTTCCAATCCATCTCCTCCTTTCGTATTGAACATGACGATGGGTTAGATGTAGGAAGAGACTTTGTTGTCTCAATCCCACCCTGATTAAAGTCCTTCTATCATTATTAATTAAACGCGTATATGTTATGAATTCAAAGTTTGTATCACATTTCGAAATTCCATTGTCAGTAAAAACTCGTGGACTCTTATTAATACTTTTGTGCCTATGTAATATGTTGTTCAACCCGGGTGAATTGTTATCGGAAATTAATGATCGTATTTATACGAGGCTGTGGATTTCTCGGCATATTCGCTTGCAGAGGGAATGATAAATGTACCTTTTGATAAGGTCCACAAAGCATAAATTGTGACGTGCAACGAAATTGTGCAACGTCGAATCCTCATAAATAAACTGGGCGGATGTTTCGTAAACAGTGGATTTTTCCCCCGAGGGAATTGATGGATCTGTTTATGTATTCTTCTATCATGTTGTTTCGGAGGAAAGGATAGGATGAAGCTAACTTTATCATCAGAATCCTGATATCGTTTTTCCGGAAAAGGTGCCGATCGCTGGCGCTTAAACGCCGTAACTCACTTAACGGAGGTTTTTCAAGTCTTAAATTTCATTGCCGAATACAAATATTTGTTTTCTTTTGGACAAAAGTGAGAGACCCGCCGTGGATTTCCAGTTTTACTACCTGATATACTGCGGAAAGAGTAAAATTTTAGGGCTGTGTTCGAGTTTACTGAATTTATTTAAATTTCTCAATGTATCACGAATTACTAATGTTTTGCTTGAGTTTCTTTTTTACTTGCGTTGAACGGATTTTTTTCTGATTTTTTCTCTACGGCATGTGCGCCAGTCATATTTCCTGTGGCCCTACACAAAAAAATAATAAAAATTTGTCTAACTTTTAGACCATTAATAGTAAAAGAACTTCGGTTGGATTTCAATAGACATTTTATGTAAGTATCCCTATATTTCTTTGAACGGTCCTCTCCCTCGTGATATGAATTGACGCCACTGCTATTGCCGGGAACTCATGGTAGAATTCCATGCAGAAAGTAAGTAGCACTATTAATAGTCGGTAGTAGTACTATTAGTGTTATATTTTTCTGTTCTTCTGCATTTGTATAGATATTAATTTAATTAAATGTACTACAGTTTGACTGCTACAGCTGGCAGCTACAACTATATAACTTTAAACAGCATTTACAACACAAATACAATCGACATTCCCTTGCTCTAGAAAGTCTCTTACCAATTAGCATTTCGAAATTGCATAACTGTATTTGTAAACAATATTAGAACGCTTACAATTACTGCAGCAAGCATTAATTTATATAGCATTCCCAAAGGCACCCACTCTAATATACAAACACTCCTGATACATCATAGATACAGTTGCTTTACATGGTCAGCTTTCGTCATTTCTTCGCTAAGCCTCATGTCATTTTGTCAGTCCATTGTTACACTTACAGTTTACAAAACAATGCATAAAATTGAAAATTCTTTTCGTTTCTCAGTAAGGGTTGGTCGACCTTTACAGGCAACGCATTATTTTCCTAAACCACTCTATTTACAAAGGAATACATTTTATACAATGTGTAGTGCATGTACCTCCTGCCAGACGCCGAAAGGTCATTTTCTGGGTGTATGTAGGCAAAAGTAATTCGTCTGATTCTCTTTCTATAATCGTTTAGTGATTAAATCTGGATAGACTCTCGATCTTTCCAATCTAATCAACGCCCGCGCTAAGCACTCGGAAGGAGGGGGACTTTTGATCAACTGATTAATAAAGAGACCATTTATGAGAAAGATTTTCATCACAAAACGGGATCGCCCTTCATTAACTCGCCTCGTCACTGTGATCATTTGGTGTGTCTGCCCATGGTGAGACGTGGCGCCACTATTCTTAGCGGTTCTGGGATATTCGCTCTTAATTCGTCATTTATCTGCGACGCACTCGTTCCATCTGAAATCTAGGCCGCCTCGGTTTCCACGTGGCAATCGACAACTCTTCGTGTTCACCCCTTTCGGACCGCACCAGATATTGTTGATGATCAAAGTCGAGGGAGACTCCCATGATTGAGTTACAGAGTTGATAAAATCTCCGATTCATTTCAACTAGAGTGATCTCCGAAAGTCACCATAACCGTTTGAAGTAAGACATCATATATGTCCTCTTCTTAATGGGCGGAAATTCGAATTTCGGTACCCAGAAGGGTGAAATACTACACAAAACACTTCCCAACTCACGCCACACGCTCCTGCCTCTACTCACGCACTCCCACATAAGACACAGTCAATACCCAAAAACTTTCAATATGGCTGGCCTTAATTGTTGTCGGGAAACAACCAATAATGAGATGGCTCCACCGCCCAGCATGGCGGCTCTACCGTTATATAAGGTGTCCCAAAAAGTAGTGATAATCGGAAGAACAGGGATATAGCTCCACCTCCGCCGCGATTCGAGTTACGAATTTTTTTCGTATTCTTTAAAAGAAACCGTGACTTTCAAGACATTTTCCCCATGGCAACGTATATGATTAAGGTACAGAGTTTATTTTTTCTCTAGAATTACTGAATAGTTGCTTCAACTTACGAAAAAATGTTTTTTGTCACAGCTGCTTCCATTCAGTCAGAGTAAAACATTCGCTATTTACCACGAAAATTTCATTGAGCTATCTTTACGGTAACATACTTAAAATTAGATTTAAAAGATAGTCGAAGATTTAACGGATGAGTCAACACCTCATTGTAACTCAAATTGGGGATATTATGATGTTTTCAATCATCCAAACTACAAAATGTTTTTCTAATTGGCGTCGCTTTGGCACTTTCAGGCTGTAAGAAAAAATACCACTTCCCCCTCGTTACTAGGCGAAGTCAACGACAATATCCCTCACGAGTGTTACAAAGTAAAGCAGCGCTGCAACCAGGCCTAATCGCAGCGTAATTTGAAATAAATAAATTTCCTTGTTCGAGCCATAGTTGGGAACCGCGGCGTAACTAAGCCGTTTATCACTACTTTTGGGGCACCCTATTACGTGGTCAAAGAAAAAGCATGGACCTATAGTTGGTATCTCTTTTCCCTCAAGATATTCATGAATAGGAGTTGTTAATAAAGTCTTAAATGTCAGACAGACAAACGTTTGAAGTAACGTACTCTTCATGGTATGGAAAAATAGAATTTTAAGGTCAAGAAAGCCAAAAGAAAAGTATGGATCAATTGATCCTTTTTCTTCCAAGAGAATTAATCTATATTAATTAAGTCTAGAAATAACCATCAGTAGTTAACAAGCTGTAATAGTTGATAATAAAGTAGATCCTCAGGCTTCAGCTTCAATGTGTGGTATTCCGTTGTAAGACTATATATTTTCATTTTAGCTAAAAAACATTCTAAATGGACAGAATTACATCCACCTAATTGATTACCGGTTTCTGTAATCAGGAGGAAGTTCAGTGGATTTTTTCATTGCTTATTCGAGGTATACTCTGTCAATAATAATATTGTAAACATAATGAATATGCATCCCCTTCTTCATGCCAGTTGAATCTCTTATGAATGGAGCTGAAAATGTTCAGCTCTTCGTATACATTATTCGGCAGTCTTGTTTATACTAAATTTATTATGGAGAAACAACAGGAAATAGCTTTCACCAAATTTCAGATGAAATAAATGCTTGATCAAAGCCCCGGGGTTGTTTATTTTATATCTAGAGAATTCCTGCTGAATAATTGCGTATCAATGATGTAACTTTTCCGTAACAATCTCATTATGGAATCCTCACACTATGGAGATAATTGTGATGTTATCCACGACTGTATTGAAGTACTTGTTAAACGTTACAATTAAGATGCGAAGGATAATCCTTAATAAGCAATAATTAACAGTTTTAATCTTATTCATTTATTCCTTTGACACTATGACCTGCAAGCTTACCTAACCCAGTAATAGGTCTTTTGATTTATTTTATTCATTAACAAAGTCGTAGCTCGTGGAATAGATTAAACTCATTATTTCTTTAACTAGATTTAGTGGAGACATCGGTCTTGTACAAATGTATACACTCGGATATCTTTGCTCACACTCGTCTCGTAGACTTCAAAGCAAGTTGAAATCGATGTCAGTTGTCTTAAGCTCGCAGCTGGTGCTACACATGGAGATTATAAGAAGGGCCGGGAGAATTTTTTCAAGCAAGTCGGCGTGGCGAAAAAATTCAAATTTATTGGATCGAATAGAGCGGTTTCTTTTTTGTCTTCCCTCTTCAAGAGGAAGGCAGATGTTAAGGGTAATTAGGTTTGCCGTCTACTTTCTTTAAGACTCTACATCACTGTCCGAATAAAATGAAACTAGATTCTTCCATTCTAGATTCCGTTTCCGCAGTAATTACGTCTTTATGTAAATTGGAGCATCTGGGTTTTAGCGGAAAAAGGATTCCGCAAAGAAAGCTAGTTTCCCTGACGTAGTAGTTGTTCACTTGTGCTTGGCAGGATAGCAGAATTCATAACGAGAGCTTGTTTCAGTCTTGAATGAAAGAATGCATTTTCCGTTCATTTTAGAAGAATGCTGGGGAATCATTACTCGAACATTAACGTCTTTGCAGCCATTGAAGCGATCTTTAAATTTGCTGTCCTGTTTTAAATGCGAGAAATACGCGGGTCTAGGGGATTGCTTTGAAGTAAAGCGTTTTACGAATTGTATTTTTTCTGGGAACGTGTGCTTGTTTTATAGCAGTCCTTATCGATTATATCTGCTTCGGAAAAGTTTCTGATGCATTTAAGATAAAAAGTTCAGTAAAAAATTAAATATCGGTGTAATGTGAGCATACTTATTCACGCTATATATTTATTCAGGAATTTGGTAGCAATGGTGTTTCTTAGGTTTTTGGTTTTTGTAGGAATTGTACTAGAAAATTAATTATTTAGGATTTTGCGCAGTGAAGTTTTAAGCAATTTTCTTATAAAGGGCGAAAGTAGAGGAATACGGGAAGCTTGCCAGAAGTAGCTGCCGGAGACATTGAGTAATCGGTCGTAATGAAGAAAATTAAAGCGTTGATTTAGCCCGAATTTCCATATCCAAGGAAGCCAGTGAAAAACTATAGTTAAAATGCGATTTTTCGCCGAATTTTCTACTTCCAAAGTTCTCTAACGTCTAAGAATTCAAATTCGCGGACTTGGTCATGGTGCGATTCTCGGTAAAAGTTTTACGCCGAATTTCATCCGTGAAAGTCGTGTGTAAGCTCTTTTGTGGATTCTCCATCGGCGATATTGCTCCGCATCTTTCAACCTTTGGGTATTCGCCGGACATGTTTACTTCCAGAAACTGCGTGTGATTAATGTTGAGCGGAGAGCGTCAAAGGGTCGGATTTCCTGGAGCCGAGCCAAGTGTCCGCGACGGCCGACAGAGGCGCTGTTGTTCGCGCACGTGTCGTTGTTTTGAGCCTATCGCCGAATGAGCGATAAGATTCGGGTGGAATCAAGGTGGATACTTCCGCTAAATTGTCCTCCTTTACTTGCCTTCTTAACCTTGAAGTGCGATTTCTCTCTCTTAGATCATGAGCTAATGGTTTCTCTACGACTCTTGATCTCAGGCAATCTTTCCTTTCATAATTTCATGATCCTCGACCTTGGATACCCTTACCCCCTAGAGATGCGTTGAATAGCTGAGTTGGTAGATCATTGTATTGCTTGTTAAATTATTCCTAAGTAATTTGTATTAACAACATATCCATCTATTTTTCATGTTGTAACTGTGGTTAACCATCTTCCTAATAATAGTTATTAAATATAAGAGGACCATAAGAAGCTCATAGTAAATTGCCTGTTGAGGAATCGTCGAGTTAAGCAAGCCATCCAGTTAGAAGATACATAACTAAGTTGTTCCAACCTTGATATTTTTTCAATTGTGAATAAATTTTAATTTACTTATGCTATGTTAACAAATACTACTGATTTAATGGCGTATCATACTCCTTCACGTGAAATATTTTTTATTTTAGTCAGCATTTCGTATTATCATCATTAATCATGCGAGTGTTTATATATTCCTCTTGACTGTTACGCTGCCAATACGTCTTTCAAATCATTTTAATAATCCACGCTGAAAAGAGTAAAAATAAATAATCTATGCCTTTTGAATGTCGTGATGAATTAATATCACAATTACAGATACATTCTAATGTCCTTGAGAAGCGTTAAACGCAGTGCAGCAAAGTACGTTGTCGGTTATATTGGTTATCCTATTTTTGCTTCGAATGCTGTAATTAAATTAGGGAGTGTTTGAGTTTGGTATGAAAGTAGGTAAGATGTGCCCAATGAACTCAAATTTCATTTAAGAACATTTTCTGAAACAGCTGAACTTTAGACTCTCGTTATCAAACTTATCGTTAGTTATTGCCTCTTTGTAGAGAAATACTTTACTTTTGTGAAATGCCTAGTTGCAAAACCTTGTGTTATTTAAGGATATGAAGAAAAAATTTCAAGTTCTTCAAATCGAAGTTTTTTTTAAATGTGTTTCAGCAGAGTGAATAACGCGTTATTGAGAATATAACGTACATATTTTCAATAAATAAAGCAAAGTCTTAATCAAAAGAGGTCCTTTTTCAACGTATTTATTGACTGTTCTTTTTGATGACTCGTCACCAGAAGCCGAAGTATGATTAGAAGGAATCACGGAAGGATTTAGTCTCTGATATTAAGTCGAAAAAGAGTGGAAATATTGAATGATGCCGAGTGGTCAGAAATATCGTTCGCTTTCTCTTTCTTTTACGTTATCAAGATTTCCCCAACCCTTTACAGCGAGCATTCTTTTTATAAACTACGACGCGGTGCTATTTTTTCCCCTTTTTATATTAATCGTCCGCAGATTAAAATGGACTCCTTTTTTTGGGAAGTCGATGCTCCCGTATCTAAATTATTTAGGAGAGGGCGAATTTCCGAGCTTGGACGGAGTCGATTGTGATCGCGGTCGAAGCGTCATATCGATCCATCGCCATCTCGACTATCGATTGATCTCTCAGAGTCCTTTCCGAAGGAATCTAGTTCTTCAGCCTTTTTATTCCGACCGAGCCGCCCTCTTAACCCTGTGTCTCGTCCAACAAAGAAGACTCTTTTCAACTTTACTTCACAGTCGTTGCCCGTCATACTTTTCATTGTTTGCTCGGATTTTGTTTTTACTCTTTAAGCTGCACATGTACTCTCTCTCATGTCGCAAATGCGGTGCGATTCAAGTCGAACCGATTTTTTTATAGAATTCTTAGTTTCCACCGCTTTTTCTCTCCCGTGTAATTTTCTAAAGTGCTCCGTAATTATGCGAAATTATACGGAAATGCAAGGACAGATGCGTATCAATGCTTTCTAATAAAATTACAGGATTATTGATTAGAAGTGAGGTTTAATCCAAAGGAGAGGAAGGTCGGGATAAATGATTCTCAGCATATATTTACATAATACATAATTATGTGAATAATTCAACGTATATCTATGAAATTACAGTAAACGATTCGTTTCGCATGAGGAAAACCGTGGTAAAGTATACGAACTGTATTTATTATATAATTGAAATTTGCTTTTCAAAAACTAAATATATTAAGAATTATTTCATCCGTGATGTTTCTCTCGTTAAGTTTCATTAATCTTTCATTGTAGGAATATTTAACGCTCATCCCTAAGCAATTCCGTTTATAAAATTATTAAAATTATCACTTATGCTAATTAACGCCGTTATTTTGTTATATCCGCGGGCCATATTTTATTAAAAGAAACAGAGGATGGTTCCCATAAGTTTCAAAGCTCCTCCATATTTATACCTTAAAAATTATATACTATGTTTCTTATTACTTTCTTGTGAGGTTTCTTTGTGTGGCGTTTAGTTTTGGCGATATAAATTTTTGTTGATTTAAAATTTTAAAATTTTTTATTCCTTCCTGTAGTGGATGAATTGCCATGTATTTAAGTTGTATGAATTTGCATTATTTTTCAAACAAATTAACTATTGGATGGAAAGTAAATTTAAACATGACTCATGAAAGTGTGCTACTTAGCCCTACGTAATACAGAAATTAACTGCTACTAGAAGTAAGAATGATGTTTATTTCTTTCTTGAATTCACGATAAGATTAACGGAATTGAAAAATGTCAACGGATCTATAAATCGAACCCATGTCTTCAACTTTCATAACAGACCCTTCTGAGCTAAGACCCACCGCAGCGAGCCAGTCATAGGGTCTTACATATGCCCGAGATGTTGAAGACCTAGGTTCAAATCCCATTCCCATGGATATTTTTAGCCTCCGTTCAATATAAGATTTTCAGGTGAGCCAATGTGTAAATCTTCTTACCTATATTCAGATTCGTGTGTAAGAATTGAAGGAGATTCCGTTTCTTTATCTTACTGTACAGTAAAAGTTAACATATCTTCAGCTCGAGTGTAGATTTACCATTTATGTATCCAAATTTGTAACTATAGTAAGTATAATCGCCTCTATCGAATGCAATATTTCTTCATTTCGATTCCTTGTAAAAGTAGATAAAGCTGTCTTAAAAGCTCCGTTTTTATTGCTGTACTGGTCCTGAATATTAAGCCCAGCTTTTTCTCACCAGGATTTCTCAGTATCATTAATTATTTTCCCCCTCATCTCGCCATGGGGTGGCAATGCAAATTCGCCTCTACGTGGTTATCGAGGAAATTCCGACGTTTGTGCGGATGAAAAAGCATAATTCTCCATTCGCTCATCGACCCCAAGTCTTTCCCTCCCATAAATATTAATTCTTACTGCAGGTACTGCCGCCGATTCCTTATCTATAATGGATATTTTTCCTTCATAAATATTATCATTGCTAATTCAAACATCGATTTGTAATGCCCCCTCCCAAAGAGGAAAACTCCTCATTTAATGTTTGCAGTTCCTTCCGGCAAATTTCGTGCTATAAATACAAATGATGATTGTCATGAACTTTGTTCCTCTTTCAAATAATCTTTTCCTTATGTCTGTTGGATTTGTTCGGACGGAATAAATATTTTTTTAATGTTGTATCAATTTACGAAGTTGGTAAAAACAAATAAAATTATTTTTTAGTCTCTCATTACATTTATATCCTCAAATACTTTTAATGAGGAAAATTTTGTATTTATTAGAAAATTCAGATGTAAGATCTTATTTTTCGTTTAGAGATAATGCATTTCGTTGTTACAAAATAAGAAAGTGAACCGTCATTTTAATGGCTAGCAATTGAGGATTTTTGTGCTCGCCTTTTAATTTGAATGTGTACCTAATGTTAATTTATTGGGAAGAAATTTGTTTTTATCCTCAGTCTCAGAACTGAGGTATTCCTTATGAGTTTTCCTTTCTCATAAGTATTTTAAAAATTAATTTCAGAATGGTTTTATTTATTAATTCCCACCTACTCGTCAACGAAGCTTATTTTTTTCATCCGGTGTTTTTTATTTTCATTTTTATAACGATAAATATCTCTTAAAAGTAATAATGTATTTATTTATTTCATCTAAACGCTGCATGTTGGTATGATTATCAGGTGAAAACGATTGAGGGGAGTATAAAAAACCCAATCTATCCGGCATTCGCCCAAGGACGAGAAGGTAACCCTTCCAAAAACCTCCAGTGGACAGTATCTATATTATGAGGGAGATTCTCGTATTACTAGTAGATTTCATGGTGGAATCTCAATTTTAAAAAAATAAACTTTCCCATGGTTAAATAAGAAAGTAATTTATGGAATTCCCGTCGTCATACTTTTTTTTACCTCTAGAAAATATATACGAGAGTAGGCGCATAATCTCCTCGCCTTGTGCTTTCAAAAACTGGCGATCGCAACCTGTTCCAACCGAATTATTCACGGTGTCTTTACGTTGAGTGGGAGTGCCGCCCATTTCTTATCCTGGTATGAGTAAATGTTGGAAAACACCGCGGTATGGCTGCTGGCTTATCTTCAGCGGTCTTTTGGGAGGTTAGTAGTCGAAGAAAGTATTAGGAAAAGCTCCCCATGGGAATCCTCTCTTCGTGCATATTTAAAGTGTCGCGTAATATTGCCCTGCGCTTTTGAAGATCCTCTCTATCGCCATTCGGGGAAATTCCATCCGAGGTGAAGCTCCAGCGGAAGGAATTTACGCGTGTTATGTCTCGTAGTACAGTTCATGTAACCGTGGTAAATCCTTGAAGAGCAACTCAGTTCTACATAATGGCTAGATTACATCCCACTCTGTGAAGTTTTCATGTAAATTCTGTAACCTTACCTACACATTTCGCAGGTATTACACACTCCTTTTCTTTGTGGGTGTTTTCCTAAGGTGGATTTTTTTCTTTGATCAAATGTAACAGTTTTTTATTTGCTCCACGAAGCCATTATTTCTTTTCATATTTATTCTCTATTTTCTCGTTATTTGTTAAATTATCTCTACACATTTTTGGTGGTATTTATGGTTTTATGTGTATTTGACTTGATGTTAAAAGGAAGATGGGATTTCGTTCTCCCGATTTCGCCCAATAAAGACGTGTAAAGAAAGAAAATTTGGTATTCCGGTACAACGGTATTCGGAGAATGAGACTATGAACGCCGACAAAGACGGATATTGAAGTTTTAAAACCTCTAATATAATAAAGACGTCTTTATGTAGGTATGTAATATGAGAGTTGGCGGTATACTCTGAATTTTCTAATGTTAGGGCGATGTATATTTTAAATATTTATCTCGAAATTCATTTTTGCAGAATTTCAAGCCCAGGTGTTTCAAATATATCAGTGAAAATCTGTCTATTAGTAATAAAGCAGTTTTACACGGATTTTCTTTTTGAAACATTTCATCGATGTGATTTGAAGTTTTTCAGATTTAGTTAGAATGAGTTTTCTCTTCCGATTTCGAAATAAAATGAGCTACCTCGATGCAATCCCTTAAATAACGTCAGAGGATGCGAAAATATTAGAAACTCTGTCAAGCCATTTAATGCTATTCGATTTACCAGAAACAATAGAATCATTAAAGATGGTTCTTCCCCAGACACAATAGAATGACCGAAGATGAGTGGAAATTCCTGATATGAGGTGATGGTGAAGATTTCTCTTCGTGTTGCAACGTATTGAATGTATGAAATCCGACGTGGTGTCGATGGGTGGTAGATATCGATTTGCTAATATTTTGGATATGATTCTGCCCTAATATCCCATCCTGGACATCGTCCAAATCCGTTAACCTAAATATGAACATAGAATTTGAACTACTTGTGGGTTGTGCTACACAGAATGATTACCCTGAGTAATTGCTGCCTTACTTTTTCTGTAATTGCGTATTATAGAAGTGTGAAAGCTTCCTTTAGCGATAGTACACGCATCCACTTTTCTTTGATCGTTCCCAGAAAAGAGCAGGTCTTTAAGAAGCGAGAGCTGTGAAGAGAATAAGTCCCCAGATAGTACAAAATCGACGTTTTTTTCCAGTGTGCCAACGCCCTCTCACGAGGCCCAAATGCCTTTTCGTGCCGACCTGACCTCGCCCCTTCTGGTTGCTATGCATCCTCAAACCGAACTAAATTGGGCAAGATTTGGGCACGGTCCAAGTATCCAATGTATTTCGAAATCGCTATTCGACAACTTCCAAGTTGAAGGTTTTAGGCTTGTGCTTCCGGAAGTGTCAGAAACACTCAGGATGCTTACCTGTCACTCGAGCAAGGCCACGCTGAAGGAGGCAGCTTAAAATGGTTATCGTTTGATTTGCAACATTTAGAACATTTATTAAAATTTTGTATATATAGCCGCTGGTTTAAAGAAATGTGCCATCGGTAGATTTCCCTTGCAAAGGATTGTGACAAATACGAATGAATTACTAATTTAACATTTTGTATCACATCAAAGAGATGAAAATATTTAAAAATAAATATTAGCTGAAACGTGCTGTTATTGATCATTTATAAAATACTCTTGATGATGCCACAGTTCACCGTAACCTTTTGTATGACTATAAACAAATATTTTGTCTGCTTTTGATGGTGTTTGTAATCAAATATCCATTGGGGTTGGTAGACAGTGTCCCTTGGGGCAGTCTCTGTGTTTGTCACCCTTCGAGAAAAAAATGCCTAAGGGAATCCGGCCTTTATCGAATCTGTGTGCGTAATAAAATTTATTTGTACGTTTAGTAGGACTATTTTACTCGTATGTTTTCATTTTTACCCGAATAGGCGTAATTTACAGTTGTCACCCACAGCTGCGGTGCACCAAAAGTGCCTCTCCCTCTTCTATCCCACGCTGTTGAATACAACGTAGAATCATTTCCACCACATAGTAATATAAATAAATCTTATCCATGAACAGAAAATAAGTAAATATATATAAAATACACTAACTCTACTAGAAAAATCACCACATAAGAAATTATAAGAAACAAAAACTAAAAATATTGTTTTTTCCCACTATATCATTGCAAAGTTTATTTTATTGTGACATAGTGAATAGCGGGTGTGTATTTTCAGTCATTTTTGAACTCTTCTTCGGTTCTCAATCGGTCTAATGTTGCGAGACTAGCTTGAAAGTTTATTTGTGAATTTTTCCCCCTGATCAGATCATGTGCTATAGCATAGATCAGATATGTACTGCTTTGGAGTTGTAAATTGTGAAAAATTACAAAGATACAAAAAATTACAAAATTACAAAAATCATCTCCACTTCTTTTCTCTTTAAGTTGTGGAGTGAATTGTGTATTCGTTAACCGTGTAAGGATCTCGCGGCGGAACGAGACTCATCCCTCGGTATGTCACTATTAAAAATGGACAGAGGAGTCTTTGTAGAGGCATCCTTTTCAGTTTGATTCTGATCAGTTCAGACTTCGATGACTTCTCTTCATATCCTTTGATTGGCGTGGGTGTGGAGCGTAAGCGTTGGATTTTTGGCTCGTCGGATGATCGTATTTATAAAACCTTTCCCACTTCGTTTTGGCTTCCTTCCGAAGCTCTTATGTTTCTCCTCTGTGAATGAAGGACCGATTGTAAACAGCGCCGAAAGTAACTTTCATAAATGCCTTTCTTCAGAAAATAAATTTGCTCATTGGCCAAATGAAGCCCTCCTAATAAATTCTTTATTCCCATCATCAATGGGTATAAATTCAGACAATGGAGAGTTCATTTTTAAACTTAACTTTTTTTTTTCGTTCCAAGTGTTTATATTACTTGAAGCGAGATCCATGTTATGCGTAGATATGTTGCAGCGTTTAGTATTGCCTCAATATTAGGGACAGTGTCATCATTATTATTTTCCGTTGAATATTACAAATAATCCTGGTATATTTTTGCCGGAAAATTTTTCATAGCTCTATTGGCTTAGCTTTTTTATCATTGTAGTTTTGAGGATGTTTAAAATTTGATTGGGCTTACTTTTTAATTCCTTCCGATAAAATTTTCACTTTGTCAAGTTCTTGATTGGTTGATAGTTCAAGTTCTGGATTATGTCTTTTAATATAAATTGCGAGATACACGTCACCAAACTATTTTATCTTCCCTTTCAGCCTTCGAATGGTATAAACACCTCATAAATTTTACTGTATACTGTTTTCCTTTGAATCATAGATACACTTACATTTCTCAACATTATGTGAATATCTCCAAAATATGTCAGTGACAAGGGTTCCAAATGATTCTTCAGTTTTTTCACTTTATGCCTTCGTTAAATTGCAGCAAATATGTAATGCCCGCCATTACTTTTGAGTTATTATTGGTCCTAGGCGCCTTAAGTTATTTCAGTTAGGAGGTAATACAAGTATAATCACGAATTTCGGTTTGAGGGGTTATTAAGCACACTGTGACGTTAATGGGTGTTTTAATGTGCACTCCGCTAATGTATGGTATGCATTCATTTGCAATGATCGAAGGAGATTTTCATTAAACGAAAATCACAACTGTGGAATCGCTTCAGAAGATTGCATCTGACGAACCGTTGGTTCACGCCATCTCTTACGTGTAAAACCAAGGGAAGGGATTAAATTCGGATTAAATCCTTCAGTCGGTGGTCAGAGCGAGCGTGTGCCCGACCGTATTATCACAATCCAGTGGATAGCGAAAGCACGGGGATGGAATCGCCGCTTAGTTGCGTGAGGCTGCAGGTGCATGCCTCCGACGTGCATGTCCATCCGACGCCCCTTCGACGTTTGCGGTCCTCAAAAATCTCCAGAAGCGCACTGTTCCGCTTTCTGTGAGATCGGCGATGTCTCGTCAAACTTCGGAAAGTCCACGTATTCAATCTCAGATGCATGCGAAGTTATTTTCGGTGTTAAATGGGGAATTGAAGTCCCAACTTTAGCTAGATTATGGGTGCTCGAACTTTAATCTCCAGCAATTCGCATTAGCTCCCAAGAAGACTTCACTGACAATGTTTCGCGTTGTGGGTTGAAATTAATAATAATGCATAAGAAAATGTTTTTTTTCTATTTTTACAACGATGATAGGTTGCTATATATTTACTTAAATGCAGTTCACACTTTAGGATATATTCAAAGCTTATTTTGCTACGAGTATGTTTGAGGTAATTATCAATATTTCGCATGAAATTTTGAAAGAAATCTACAGGATAGAACTAAGTACAGGGCAACTCAAGAGTTTTGTTAAGGACATCATACTAACGATAGTAATTCATCTTTATTGTTGGTCGTATTTTAGTCAACGATTCTTGCAATAAAATTAATTGCAGTTTGCCAATTGTTCACCTCTGATATTGATTATTATTATTCCTTTGCTTATTTCTCATCGGAGGAGTAAAAGCATCAGCGTTGAGATTTGTAATTTGAATCACTCGCAATTTTAATACAACGTGCAAATATGAAAGACTTTCACGCTCTTTCTTTTCTAGACAAGCTTGACAGCAACCAAATTCATATGCACGCTACTCTTGGGTGTTTACTTAAACTATCAAACTTATTTCGCATCAGACATCCATATATCTTTTCATATATTCACTCTTACTCTTCAAACTACTTAGAAGTTTTTTCACTTGAGGGCCTCTCTCATACATCAACTTCCACTCTCCCCTCGGAGACCCATAAACCACATTCCGCTTCTTCTAGCTTTTCCTCTCTCTTCGGCGCACGCACTCATCTTAATCAATCTTTCGTCCTCTCTATTTGTCTAAATCGCCGGGACAATTCCCTTTCATCCAAGTCACGCAGAGTCCTGAGTACTTAACCAATCATTACCCCGTCATTACCTACTCTCTCCGGCCAGTTTTTACTACACATCGTCCTCGTGTAATCCGCTCCAACAGCGTGCACGAATGCTCCTCGCATCTCACTAAAGTTTCGCAGGAAGGTCGGCATCCGCTCTTCGATGTACAGCCATTTTCGCCTCCCTAGACTGTGCCTCACGTTCAATCACTAAGCACGCACTATCCAACCATCTAGCACACACTCCTTTTTCTATCCTCCCACCTTAGAAACTATTTCACCCCAGTAATCAGTTTTACCAATTGAAAATTTTTGACGAGTTGCCGAATTATGAAATATTCAACTCCAGTTATTCCGAAAAACCTTGAGCTATTCTGAGAGTTGTATGGCCTAATTTTTGGAATTGCTTTTGCATCATTTCACATCGGTTTTGGAATTTAAAGCGGTATTTATAGAAGTTGAGAAATGCCATGAGTATCTTTTTCTTTGGGTATTTCAGCCTGACTGCATCGTATTTTATAATTTCTGTGACTATGATGCGTCGAAAATGTATTTGTCCTTTCGAGCAATTGGAAGCATAGATGTGATGGGTATTTTTGCGTTCATATGGCTCTTTTTTAAGGCTTCTCATATGGTTGACTATAAAGATAATCCATATTGTCCCACAGTTACATAAACCATAAAAATCTACGAAATTTCTCTACAAATAGGTGTAACTTAATTATTCATGTGTATATTACGCTATAGTATATTTTAGAAAATATTACTACCATCGTTTGTATAGTCATTCAAAAATACCTACACCAATCGATATCAAGGGTGGTTGTAATTGAAGTATTTGTTCTATGTGCTGTATAGCTTTATGGAGACTTAAACGTACGAGAGTACTCGTAGTAAGAACTTATGTAGTATATACACGCAAGAATAACGTATGCTTCGTATTGCCGGTTAAGATGCTTATAGACACTAATAAAATCGTTGTTGAACATTCACCCCTTAGACAAGTACACATGTGTACGTCCATCTACAGATGTTTTTATTCCACATGAAGCTGTCTTTTGGCAAGAAGCATAAAGTGGTTTCGGATAGTGTGTGGGCGGGTGTCGATCCGGGCGCCACAGCTAAGATGGATCATCATCCTCTTGCGTGAATGACTCCGTTGATAAATCTCAATTTAATTTTGGCTCTCCGCCCGTCACTCTCTCCCCAAATGAATCGAACGCCTCAAATTGCCTCAACGCGACCTACTTCGCTTTTTTTATCGAGCGTCTTTTGTTTCTGCCGCCTAGAGGACCTAGAGACACTCTTTCTCGCGTTGCGTCCTCCGAGAAAGTTTAGCTAGCGCGATACGTAACTCTCTTCCCACTTCGGTTTCATCCGCCAGATGGCGGAGACGTCTGTTCTCTACCTATTACTATGTGCGCAAGTACCAAATTCTGTACTGAAAATCATTTTGCCCAAAGACTTTCAGGGAACGAGCGGAAGTTGCGGTTAATTTTTTGCTACTGCAACATATGTTATAAAGTGTACAGAAAGGAAAGTTGGGACACGGCTGTTTAGGAATTAGAAGTGCGGTGTCCTTTCTTTTTTCTCAGAATACCGGTGAATGAGAAGAGGAACGCCGACAAAAACGGCTATTGGAGATTTTAAAAACCTCTAATTAAACATGTGTTATCTCTGATGGCATGTAGTAATGTAATTAGTACTGTAGCGAGTGTAGTTAATGTTTTTATGGTTTTAGAATCATTTCCACGAAGAAATGTTGATCTATACTCCTTTTTAACTGGAAAAAAATTACTTTTAAATATGCATTTTTAATCGTTGGAAGTTTTAAGCGATGACAGGCTTACATCTAGTAGTAACAGAATCTTAGATTGCTATAAGTACCTTACTTCCTTTTCGAACGAAATGATTCCCTAGCTCAGTTGAAAAATTTATTATTGCAGAAAACTTGCATTAAAAACCGTATTTTTTTTCTATTGATAGAAGGGGTTTCTTTTATTTTGTATCAATAGTTCTACTTAAAAGGCAGATTGAATGGAGAGATTGTATTGATCGTTCCGTCCTTGTTTTTTCCATGTTATTATATATGTATATTACATTACTGAAACTTGATGGAGATGGAATTTAACCTCTAGGAAGCATTGCACTACACTGCTTGCATAAAATGTATGAACAAGTCTTAATAATTAGATTACTTACTTTGGCTTTCTTCCTGGAAATTTCCTCCTTAATTCCTGTTTATTCTACCGGCGGTAAACTGAAAGTTTTAGTCTTTAGTGACGTATATTGTATGTAATTGTAGTACATTGGAAATTCCTATTATTCGATATCCAGGCTCATACTATTTATATTAAATATTGATATATTTCTTTCAAAAAGAAGCTTCTTTCTCCAAAGGAATGTTTTAGAAACTGAAAGGGCGATGGTATTTTATTTAAGAGTGAAACATTGAAAGAAAATATTTTACTAAACCTAAAGGCTGATTTTACGAATTACACGGATCGCTATCCGAGATAGCCTTATTTTATCACTACAATCGTCGATATAATATTATCATCATAGTTCGGCATTTTGCAAGAATACAAAAAGCAATTACAGAAACACTAGAATTGGCTGAAATTCCCGTCGTCCTCGGAAGGATTCAGGGTCACTACAAAATAAATTCCATTTTCGTATGGTAACCAAAATAATTTTTGGAATCCATCCGGCGGAACATTTAAGGAATTTATTATAACCCTTAATTGCCTGCGGTTGACAGTTTCATTATATCTCTCCACTTCGGAATGTGCATTCCTCCAAGCAGAAGTCGATTCAGAGAGGAAAGGTGCGAAATTCCAGCAGGAGTCGGAATTCTCACAAAATGGGTAGCTCTATCCCTATTACAAACAAATGCGTAATCCTTGGGGTAGTACTCAGGGAGCTTGGTAGTTAACAGTTGGTACTGCTGTTTAGCGCATGCCAGAGGAGTTGAAGTTGTATTTTTCTGTTAAAACATCACGCGATATGGGTACGAGAGAGTTTTTTGCATTTGGTTTCTCTAACGTATTACAAATCTCGAAGTAAGTTCTCCAACAACAATCCGTTGCTATTGACTATAAACAAACTATCCTAGAGCTTTATAGCTGTTTACTATAAAGCAAACTAAAGTCTGCCAGCACGCCCAAATACACTATAGTTTCTTATTATGATCCAGTGATACGTTTGGGAAAGATATGAAACTAATATTTCCATTTAATTCTCTTTGGTGCTCAAATTATCCTTTTGCTTTTCTCATCACGCCTCAACCAGTAGAAACATCACTCACGATTTTATTTGTACGATTATTAAATTAATGCTACGCAGCAGTGCTTTCCTAGTTCTTGTAAAATCTTCATCCGGTTGCAATGGGTTCGGTTTAACAACATCAACTGTGATTTTTGATCGCTTATTAATGTCTAAATTAAATATAATGTATTGCTTGGGTATTGAAATTCGTAGATGTGGCGGTAACTATTTAGAAATTTGACATGACTATGAAGATGATGAGTGAAGCAAAATTTCCAATCAAACTTATTCAGTAATAATAGTAATAATTAATAATAGTTTATGTAAGACTGTTTTGTTCAGCATCTTCACCGTCAGTTAAATACTATCCCTAAGTACAAAGATCGAATTTAGTTTCCAAATATATCTTAAGCATCAATATTTTTTCAATGGCGTTTTTCGAATCGTCCATCTATATTGAGAATGAAGTTATCCTGATTGAACTCTAGCACTCTTGGTTTATTATTAGTATGAACTTTCCGCTGTAAGAAGATTTTTATGTCCCCGTCAATTTCCTCACAGAATTTAATAAGTAAATCACATCACATCCTCTTATTCCAGTTTCACAATAGTTTCCATAAGTTCCAAGGTTTTGAATTCACGAAGTTGGTTCCATAGTAAGGACCCGGTGGTTTCATTTGTGCTCTACTGATTCGGTTGGCTCGGTACCCGTCAAGTGCGGCCAAGAAATTAATCAAACTGATTTCGATTTAATGATTCAGACACTCGAATGTTGATTAAGCATTATTTTGCAGTCGTGGTCTCCGTGATCTTCCACTTTCTTCATTTCTTGTCATCTAAACCACATTCGTGGCCGTGCGGTTCGCCGAACGCAACTCGCTCTTTCTCATTGAAGCCGCGTGATGAGACGCCTGCCACTGTCACAGTTCCTTAGAACATAGTACCTTCAAGTAAAGGGAAGAAAATGAAGGATAATATGGCTGAGACAACCACTATCCTTAGGGCTCATTTTTGACTTAGTATCACATGTAACTTAATGCGTTTGATGACTGAACTATGGCTCGGACAAATCTTTCAGCTGGAATCGGCGAAATGAGTATCAAACGTCCGTAAACGCTGTGAATTTGATTTAAATATTGAACAAACTCAGTTTTACCGCGTACAAATAAATTGTGAACAAACATTTTGATACATTTGAAGTAGGGTATCCCAAATTCTTTCAGGCTCCGAAGTATGTTAAAATTTAAGAAAATATGTATTGTAAAGGTTAAAACTGCTTTGATTAAAACCTTCTCAGTTTAAGTTACTGCTGTGTTTCTTAAACTTCGTTGTATTTAGCAATTTTTCGTTACTCCGCCTACAACAGAAAGGCGATTCACTTACGTACGCTTCCTATCTAAAACCTAGATCTATTTAATTTGGAAAGGAAGAGGATCAGCTCCTAGATAACATACCCTTTCGTCTATCGTACCCTTTGATAAGGGCCCACTCGGGGAATCATTGATTTATTCCGTGAAATTTCTTCTAGGGTTGGCAATTGGATTCTCGTCTAGTTAATTCATGCGCATTAGGGAAAGGAAACGAAAGGCCTCCTCGTTGAAGTGAGTGCCAAGAGCAAACTATTCCGTCTTATTGCGATAGAAAAGCGTTCGGGGTGAGAAATTGTTTGGCGGGTTGCTTATAATTCAGTTCTGCTAAATTAATCATCTCTGCGGGCGATAACAAACATTTTCTTGCGTTTCTTACGGAGCATTCCGTGAATGAGTTGGCGTAGAGCCCGGAACTTTTCGGGAGTCTGTGTGAAACGTTGCTTTTATCTTAAGGGTATTGAGATTCGAGTGAAAACGTACACAATTTCAATTTTCAATTTATTTCAGTCAATCATCGTATACAAAAATCTATATCTATAATGCTTGAGATAGCCAAAAGATTACATAATTTTATCTTGTCCGACTATCTATAGTTAAAATTTACATTCAATAATTCCATAAGAAAGACATTACATTAACTAAATAACGAAGAACGGTCTTTAGATAACATTGGGTTATGCTTTTGCATTGTTGACTTGTGATTTACATATAGTTTGATATGAAGAAGAAAAATACATAATTCATACATGAAACAATAAAAAAACTGAGTTTGTTTACCATGAATTTTTTACAAGTTAAGAAGTACCATATTGTTAACCCTGAAATGGTCTCGTTTATGAAACAATAATTTTAATCTAGAAAGTGTTTATAATCTAAATGTATATACATATAATACTTTAGAATTTGGATCTATAATTTGTTAGTATAGCGTTTAAAAAAAGGGTAAAGAACTATTTTTATACACCATACTACACATACGTAATTATACATACACTACACTTGGAAATAACGCCATCGAATAAAATATCTCTTGTGAAGGCACTCTTATTTGATTCGTGGGCGAAATTTCGGTGGGTCGGTCTCCTGGGTGAACCCCTTGGGCGAACTTTCTTTTTGGTGAAACGCCTGGAAACCGAATTCTCAGTAATGTAGATGAGTCAAAAAAGAATCAGTCACTGATATCAGTTGAAAAACTGCAATTAATAGATTCAGGTTCGGTTTTTGCTCTGACAGTTCCGTGGATAGGTTCGTGTTAATGGAATCTGGAGCTGTGATTTTAAATGTATGAGGTAGAAGTATTAATGCCCTTTTATTGGATATTTCCTTAAAATGAGTATGCTGTATACTTTACGGTACTTTACTTAACTATATTATAGGGGTATTGTCTCTGGGAAGTTAATAAGTTTTCATTGCAAAAATTTGAATGTCACTTCTGGTGATAACTCAACCGAAACTCGCAGTATGTACTCGTATGTAGCCTTTATTTCGAATTTGAAAGAAATTGCTATTCGTATTGTAAGCTTCGGGTCTTGTAATTTTCTCCTTTTTTCCTTCCGCGTTGTACTGCTGTTTTCTTTCACTGAACCTGCATCGAGAGACACAGCGAGGAATCAACATCGAGCTTTCCAACGCTCCAAATTTTTATTCAAAGGGATGGCTTGCTAAGTAGTCTAGGCAGGGTAATGGTGGATTGGTTACTTTCCATTTGGGAGGTCGCGGTTTGGAAGCTTGCCGAGGACTGGGACTTTCAGGACTCGCCATGAAAGACTTTGGCTCTGCTTCGTTCGCCAGCAATGAGAAGTTTGCAAAATAAGTCCCAATTCAATCTTTATTGTATTAGCTTGGGAACTAGGTTGATTTGTTCCATTTCGTATCCTAATTATATCGAAAATGTATTTCTTTAGTCAACCAACGTCGACACTGAGGATTACTTTATTTAGTGCATTTATCGATGAAAAATTATTACTATTTGATATTAGAAGTACACCTATCCCTTACTTATTTGTCGGTAGGATTCCAGGATCCCATTTTTGTGTGAAGGTAGATAAACTTTATTGCGAAACGGAGCGACATAGCTGGGTGCTAGAGTAATTGAATACCCTAGCGGAATCTAATCCTGAATCAATTATAGGATTCCTAAAATAGTTCAAATACTACTCATCCGCAAACCCTTGGCTTGGAATTATGTTGATTGAATTGTAAATATTATTATGTTAGAAGCCCTGCTTGATCTAAAAAGCAAAATCTGTCTGTTGTTGCTTTCAGTGCAATTCGACGGAATCATAGGTTCTTAGCTGGTACCAAACGAGATACAGGAGTAGAAAATATATATTTAATAACTAAGTTTAGATTATTTAAATATATAATAACGAAGTAAGCTATTAAAATAGATAGTTCGTCGGTTGGTGTATTAAGGTCCCTAAGATGCACTTACCGTCGTTCCTTGCCTCTCCGCGATTCGTCTTTCGAGGCAATATTTCGAGAAAATATGAATATTCAATTAAAAGTTACGGTATTTGTAACGACTAATACGTTTAACCTTCTCTTATCTACTTTAATGGTTTAGAAGAGTGGAATTGTGACTAAAGGGTGCTATTTTATGTCTTGTTGCTCTAAGAATGTTAAAAAATTATTTAGGTCGTAAACAGGTTATACTCGAACTAAGAAAATACTCCAATTATTTATTAAAAAATCTCACCTCGCGGAAATTCTCCTATCGCAGTTGAGTCTGGAACCGATTTACCACGATAAACTAGGATCCAATGTGTTTCAATGTCTAGTTTTAATTTCGGACGTATTCCACTATTGAACTGGTATGTACGCTGACCTGTTCGCCGTCTTAGGCAAATCCGCCCTCATGCCAAGTGTGGACCTTGCTTTCCTTGCACTCAAATTTGGCGCTTGAGAAAAAGTGACTATCGGGGAGCGATCCTTGGCGGAGATCGATCGTCGTCGGGTGCGGCAATCCGAGGCGACGCTCGGTTAAAGCGCTTTGAGGCGATCGATGTCCCTCTGCACCCTTCCGCACCCTCTGCTCCCTTTATGGACCAGCGCACTTATATGCTGCAAGACAAATTGCACAAACTTACATAGCACTTGCATTCAGGCACATGCGCGCGACTCGCATAGAAATGCACGGAACATATGTATCTTCCATGCAAAGGAAGTCTCCATCGAGCCGTTAAACTGTTTTACGGATTTAATGGTGCCTAAGTTTTTGATGCGGAAACACCTCGTACATTTCGTATCCGAGCAAACGTTGAACGTTTTTCTGGGTAGTCTCATAGTTCATTTTATTACTTTTGTAAATATTCGCCTTTGAGGTCAAATAAAAGTATTAATATTTCTTATTTATTATATAATCTTCTTCCGCACTTCCCAGACTGGGAATTCTGTTGTTAGCGTTGTACAATTAATACATAAATTTAATCATAAAAATAAGAATAGCGAGAAATTATGTTAAGTATGCAATACACCGGAGAAGAGATAGTTTGATAGTATACATTACAATTTATTAATCTAGACATCAGACAGCAATTATTTATTGGCAGCATATACAAATGTACGTAGTAAAGCGTGCAAGATTTTTCATGGTGGCTGGTAGGTTTTCCTTGGCGGTCCTATGGCACATGTATATTGGTTTGTTCTTTTTATTTTCCTATTCTTTTTGTTCGGATTTATATTATATTGAGCCAAATATTTTTAGTATGATGTCGATTTATTGCAGTAATATTGTGGAGTTCTATGAATTGATATACCGTACTTCTTCGATATTTCTATGATTTTTTATGTTGTCGAAGTTTAAGACGTTAATATCCGATTTGCTTGTCTTACTAAAGAACAAATATCATACCCATGTACAATATGGTCATTAAGTAACCTAGATTTAGCAGAAAAATCACTCAGATTCCTGCAGTTTCAAATGTTTTTAGGGTTCCAATTTTCTATGATCGATGGATCAGTAAAGCCATTTAATTTCATGTATTAAAGTGCATAAAAACGCTGGTTTACTAACGTCGGTTTACTAACTTCTGAAAGAAACACCCCATCGTACTTCGCGAAACTTATATAACCGGCAGTACATGTCAGTAATTTTGGCCAACGAAGTGCTCCACAAATTGTTTTTCAATTTTAAAAGTTGGCAATTTTTCCATCTATTTAATGTAGTTCCCTCGGGAAAATTTATTCTTTTATGTGTCACTATCAATGTTCGATTTTCCGTTCTTAAAAAACAGCTTTCAATTATGCTTTAAGAAAACTGCATTTGGTCCTCTTGAAAAAATTATAGGGGCGCGTATTCGAGGTAACGCGAACGGAAGATTCCGTACACCTCATTTCGTTGAGGATAGCAGAACACGGAGTCAAAACAGGGAGTGAATAGGAAGGAGTATTACGGGTCATTCTCCCCGAGGACAATTGTAGAGCACGGAAGAGACAACTTAGTGGCCCATTAAGGGGAACATGGTGCATTGCACTACCTGTCACGCGCATGACTCTGAGGGCATTGTGTAGGTGTATGTAGGATCAGAAGACAGACGGAGTCTTTGCAGCGCCAAGCGTTCTCCGAAAGCGGTTTACTAACGTTTAACGCTTTGCATCCTCGCCGTAGTAACTAAATGGCGTCTCACTCCCACCCCCTCATGCAGATAATCTCGTTTCACACCTAAAGAGATTGCACGTATCGGGCGCTTAGTAATGCCGTCGTATGCCAGGTATGACTTGTATTCGGGTTTCTCTGAGTGAGAACGTATGTTACTCGAATAAATTGGTGGGAAGGCTCGATTCTCTGGAAAACGAAATTATTACGGGTTTCTCCGTAGAATCAAGGAAGCATCGTTCCTGTAAACGTTCTTTTCTGTTTCCGTTTGAACTAGTTATAGGCCTGGTATTATGATGCATAAGTAAAACGCGGTTTAACTTTCACTTTAACTCCAACAAATCCTATTATAACCCATTGTTAAACCTTTACTGGTATATAAAATAATAGTTTACACATGTACCAAATTGTATTAGCTCCATTTCTTAAAATTGCGTAATTACAATTCACTTTATGCAGCTTAATTAAAGTAAAGCTTAATCTTAAGATAAGTTGATGTTAATTTTTGGTTTAAATATTAAAGTACAGGGTGTACCTTAATCTGGTAATTACTAATACGTTTACCATCATTTGAAATACCAGTGAAGGCTACAATTATAGTACGGTTTTATAGAGTTCGAGTTAAAATTAGAGAAAATTTATTATAACTATACATTATAAGAATAGGCCTTAGTATTGTAAAAGCAACTAAAATTTAATTTCTTCTCATTCATTAGAAACAATACTGGGGTGTGCATAATGTTATAATTACGAAAATATAACAGTTATGAATATTAAAAATTCACTGTTGTAACTTGGTGTTCTACCCAATGAAAGCAATATGGTTAATTCTAATTTTCTTTCCATATTTATCGATAGTCATGAAATATTTGTTTAATTAAAAAAGGAATTTTGAATATATTTTCTGCTAGAAATTCTGAAGTATATAATGCGAGTTTTTCCTCCATTTTGTTCCTCAATCCATGCAATTTAGTTTTAGTTAGTGACGTAATCGGAGGAAAGGATTGCACTCGATGTAGCGCGCCACCTGCAGTGCAGTCTGTCGTTAGCCCTACACAGTGTTGGTTCAGTTAATGAGTTCCCGTGAGCACATGAATATCAATCACCTTGTTCCATTATCGGGTGAGCAACCTCAGTTGCATACTCCGATCACAACATCCTTCCGTGGCTTTCTCCTCTTACATTTTCCTCCCATAAACATCCATGCATCTCGTCATACATCCCTTCATATTCCGATCCGTCTAAATACCCTTTGCCATCATGCATACGTAACTTCACGATTTTCCTTATCCAATTGAGCTAGCCATATCAGATCATATTTCAGCCTCATTTATTCACAATAATCACACTTTCCTATCCTTTGGGATTACTTTCGTTTTATACTTGCGTACAAGTCGTACGCATTTTAGTCTATTCTTCAGGATATCAAAAATCCCTCTAATCAGAATATCACTATTTGCATTTGACCCGTACGATCAACTTTGGCTGGACATCGCTGAAAACTATGATGAAGTTTTGTTTTAATACGTTACCTATAGCTAATTTACTGAACCTATCGTATGTACACGATTTTGTTTTTTAGTTTTGGCATTCTATCCTGTTAATATACATATTTATGTAACTGATAAGAATATGATGTTAAAAATGGAGAATCTCATCTCATTAAAGTTAATAATTGATTAGGAATCAACAATCTAAAAGAAAAGTTCTGTGCATGCGATGGGAAATTTGTCAAAATATTTGCAAAATTTAAGGAAAAATCAGCTGTAGCTAGTTTCAGTGCATTTATGTATGTGCCTAACATACAGTTGGATGCACCAATGAGAGAACGGTAGTTTAAAGTTTTCTTTTTGTTTCCGTAAAAACATCTTTCATTTAATCATTATACCTGTATCCATCCCTTTTTTACCCGCGTTCTTTGGTCTTTTCACTTCTTCTATTCTTACGAAACATTTTTACCTTATTACTTTCTGCAACCCCCGTTATAATTGCATATGTAATGAAGTTGTTAATGTTTCCTTCTTCCCGTATCTAATATTGATGCTTTTCCTTCCGAAATACGTATGAGAAACTACGTGCCCCAATTTCTCATGTAGTCTGGTTCGGTCATCAACGCTTCCTTCGACGATTCCCACATCCAAACCTATTTCTTGCAGAGCTATTCGCTCATACAATTGACCAGTCCTTCATCATTCCCTCGTGAAACGCGTATAAAATCAGCGTAAAGCAGTTTTGCATTAACGTAGTTTGGGGCGTGGTTTTTCGTGCGACAATTCATTGTGGCGCAGCTCATCGTCGTCCCAAATTGTGCCAAAGTAACTTCGCTTCGCGGACTCTTAGTGTCAAAGGCGCGCAATTTATGGCGCCATTATTCGCCTCAGTCTAAGAAAAAAGAACGCCCTCTCTTCGTTCGCCACGTCGAATAAAATACTTGTTTTTCGTCGGCTTTCGAAGTTAGTTTGCCCAGTTTTAAACATGGCTCACGGTAATGGAGGTGCAAATCATTAGTTACTACTATCAAAGTTGGGTGTTACTCAGAATCTGCAAAACTTTTCTAACGGGACAAATTTATGTCCTAACGTTGTAGAAGTTATGTTTTTAAGTGTAGTCGTTTGTTTGAATGAAAGTTTTAAAGTAGGAAACGATTTTAAAATGAGTTCTATAATGATAAAAGTCAAAAGGCGTGAGATGCTATCCAGAAATCGACACAAATGATACTAAATTTTTGTAACTTCGTAAAATTTTCTCTTCGTATTGTAATTATCAAATTGTACAATATGTATTATATCATTATCGTGTCATATTCTGTAATTGTGACATTGCAAATGTTCAGCATGCCTTGTCGCAATAATTATTCACTTTATTTTTGTGTATATTATGTACAGTCCTGGCCAAAATTAACGCACCACCGGTCGTTAAAATCGCTAGGCAGGTGCTGCGTTAATTTTGGCCAGGACTGTATTTTTTGTATTTATGACCTTTTTGAGTAAAATTAATTTTCAATCTTGTTATCAGTGACATTGATGTGATTAAAGCAGTTAAATGTTCTGTAGTTTTTAACGGAAGGAGTACATCCCGTTTAGTAAATGCATGTATTGCACGAGGGTCAGGAAGTAGAATACTGTAGTAGCGATCTCTTTAAGTAGCTTCGGGGAAATTAATTGTGCTCTCTTTTTCCAATTTTGTTATACTCCTCCTTTTGGACGATTCTGCTAACCCTTCGATTGGAAATCAATTGCGCAGAAAATTATTCATTGGCACAGGATCATTTGTAAAAGTATTTACTGTAAGATAATGGGCCTAAACTGGACTCCTCATTATAGTTTTTTATTTCACTCATGATTGAAAAGCGAGCGAAGTGACAAATTACGGTACTATCCAGTTACAAATATATGCAAAGGATTTTTTTTATCGTTAAAGTATGTTTTAGGCATTGGGAGTAGCCGGCTCACAATCGAAACTTGACGGTGTTAATCATTTCTGTCTTATCTTTTTGCTCAAACACACATTTATTTTCACTCTTATGGTAAATGTCTACCACATTTTTTTCAGTACCCATTACAATATTAATGTGCCGAACCATTTTGACCCACTGTAAAACATGAGTGAAGTCAAACAAGGCGAAACATTTGCTATAAATTGACACCTAAATCTAAAGTATTTGTTATTACACTTTTCTGCAAATTAAAAATATTATTACGTAGTTTATTCCAGTGACTATCCAAAGATATTATACTTTTCAGTACAAATTTACTATGTAGTATTTTGAGATTTACTAGTATTATCCGCCTAGCCATTTGTCTTGGAAGGATCACATGTGCACAGCAAGGACAGTGATAAATATTTGATTTTTCGCTTACTTGGCTTTGGCACAATTTTTCAGCTCCAACCGCAAATAATTGTTCCCTTACGTCAGTCAAGAATATGCGCGGTCGTTTATCTTCCATATATTCAGGATTCTCAACAGAGGGCTCGTAATTCGCTTTATCTCGCTGCATCCTTGTTCTCTAGCTGTCATCGATTGGAAGGTTGCGTGCCTCTAATCTCGCAGATAAATTTTCATTTGACCCTAATAAGTAACGTTTTGTGTCCGCAAACGTCATATTTCTCTTCGCTACGGTCCCCCATGATTTTTACGGATTCGTGACTTATATCAAGCCTACGCTTTCATTCAGATGAAATTAACTTTATGCACTATCTGAACATCGACAATCCTCTGAGTTATTATCATTGTTTACGTTGGATCGGTTTCTCTAATGGAATACATTTTTTCGAAAGCAAGTTCCGCCGTAGTTGGTTGGTCCTCGTATATTTGTTAAGTGGTAGCTTACAAATTTTGCGTGCGAGCATCTTTTTGAAGGTCGAGTTTTATCTGTCTGATAGTTGCAGCAAATATAGTATAAGGCGTTCGTTAATTCAACACTTTTCAATCATAAAATTTGCCACAATGGCTGAAATCATCGGTAAGAATTTGTCGATTATGAAGATAAAACGAAATCGTGAATGATTGTGTGGTATTCTAACAAAGTTGCGGATTTATTTCGAATATTTATACTAGAGTATCCAGAAAGTAACTTACGCTTTCAAATAAAAACAATATCAATGACAGAAAAAATATTTTATTGTATAAGTGTGATAGCCTAACTCTTAAGTGACATTTTAACGAAATCCCCGTTGAATTGAGACACTTACTGTAGCTGTTCACTTGTTTCTATATACACTCCACATAGAGATCTGCCGCCGGAGACTTGAAACACTCGTTTTTAATAATTGTTTGCTAAAATATGTAGCAATCGGAAGTAATTTGATCTTTGGTGAATTCTCACGATTACTTTTTGTATTCACGATCACTCTTGATACACTTATCACTAGAAGACTCTTTTTCGACAGAATTCCTCTGCACTTTTCTGATATGAATTTTCCAATTACTCATCCTTAGTCATTGCTTGTTTTTTATCGCAAAGGCAGACAAACTGCCTCCCACTCTATGGCTCCTTTACTCCGAGTCATTCATTAGCATCTTGCTGTTGGTGAAGATGCGATAAATTGCTCCTATGCTGCATTCCCATTTCTCCGCAATGAATTCACATCAGGTCACTATGAGTTCAATGAGAATCTGCGAGCACATTCATCGGTATAGCGTCCTTAAATACGAAGCCTCCGCCATTAACGAAATAGATATCTTAAAAAATTACGAAGCATTAGAAATGATACCTGAAGAGTAATATATCGAGTATTTGAAGCTTTTTGTAAGGAACTTAATCTACAAGCTTAGACTTGTATAAACAGTAGCTTTACTCTTGTGGAATCTTTATCGAGAGCTTGTTCATGATTCTAATTAATTTCCACATTAAACACAGCTTTCCTTTACATCTTTTTGCTTGTACCAACAGGTAGGTTTTTGCAGGTTTTCCATAGCCCCTTTCTTAGTGTGTGTTCTTCTGAATTGGATCTTTTTTCCTCAGATTTAAACGTAATTTTTTTTAACCTCTTCTTCTAAGTTTTCCTCCCTATTTCTATGCACCTATTCACCTTTTACACAGGGCTACCATCGATTGGGACCCAAAATTAAGATTTCTCACCAGAAAATAAGACACAATTGTTAAAGCAGTTTTATCAACAATATTTCGCATTGCCAATGATTTCCTCCAGCAATTCTTCTTTTATAAGCAGTTCTTGCACCTCACCGTTGGTCGTGTTGAGTTTTATAAAGGAGCTATCCTTTACACTGCATCCAATAAATTGTTACGACTTTCCGTTGCGATAATGTTGCGAGTTTATACTCCCTCAAGTTCTCGCACCGGGGCTTGTGGGAGACCATTCGAATGTCTCCGAAGATTGGACAAAGCATACACTATGTAAAATAAGCACTTTTCTTAGAAATAAGCGCGTTATGGCAGCCCTGCCTATATATCATTTATATTTTTGATATCATGAACTAAAAGTGTGATGGGAGAAGTCTTTTCAGTCTTAATCTTACCTTAATAATAACCTTATAGATATTTTTCTAGCCAATAGCATTCACGCCTTAACATCCCAACGGATGTAAACAGACGGGAAAGGAGAGAACGCCCTTTTGTTACAGAATGGATGTCGTAATATTGGTCAATACCAAGGACGAAAAGGTGATGTAAAGCTTAGTTTTTGTTTTGTCAGTGAGAGGGCCGAAAACAATAGCGTGGTAATCCCCCGGACCTATTTCATGACCACGCATGTTTTGAATTCAAATCTTACTGAATAGTTCAAAGTCTATAATTCGATCAGACAGCATAATGTTAAACTGTATATATATGTAGTCTTGAAACCGAGATGTTTGATTTTGTTGAAAAATGTGAAAGACCCAAGTTCCTAGCGTATTCGTAATTACAACTTAATTGTATTCGGGAAGTTAGACTCCAAAGATTACGCTGCTTTTTTTTAGTTTCTTTAAGAAAGAAATCCTTTCCCATCTAAATTTCAGTCCGTTTTTATTGAATTCTGAGAACTTTGGGTTAATCGAGTGTAGATTTTGGAAATAATTTGGGATGTATGAGTGGGCGAATAGCAAGATGCTTCGTTTTGGAAAGGCCCTTAAAAGTTCGCAAACAAGCGGGAACTTTCCCCGTTTAATTATAAACTCTCTCCGGGGAGTGGATCTTTTCCTTATTTGTTCTTCTAAATATTGTGATCCCCTCTGTCATTGAGCATGTTTACCTTGGACTGTTCGTTTGAAAGTTTGTTGTTGTTGGGAGGTATGATAAATTCAATGGCCGCCGTTAATCCCGACAGCAGCTTAGGAGGAAGTTAATGGGTATAATGGTTTAAGGCAAGCAATAAAGGGTTGTCTCAGGGTTAGGTGATGTGGTGGAATGAGCGTCTTCCCTTACCTTGAATTTCGCGGTTAGTAAAATCTTGTTTTAATGACAATAAAAGTGAACATCGTACGACGTAGCTGCTCGTTATCCTCCCTTTTCACGACCTATCGACCGTTTTGATGTTTTTGAAATAATTGAATGCTCGAGTGTTTCATTTTCATGAAATATTTGGCTTCCAGTTGGCCTCAGTAGCTTGTGTAAATGCTTCACAGACCGCTAATGACCGCTGTTTCTGTGTATTTTCATAGTACGATGATTCTGCGAAAATTGTTTAAATCGTTTTTTTATAACTAAAACATTTAAAATTTTATTTTATTATCGTTTAAAGTAGACTTGAATCAGAACTTTTTAATTTCCATGTATCAAGCTTTAATAAAGAATATCTTATTAAAATTTGGTGATTACTGATTTAAATTTGTTTACATCTCGTGAAAAATTCACATTTATCTTTATTTTCAGAAATAATTATTTGTAGAAATACTCCATGTCAGTCTCCCATAGGCAGGAAATAAAAGAAGAATTTTTACTGAAATTTTATAGTATTCTTTACGAGGAAGTGATACTTTCCGGATAAATTTTATCGCAATCTCTCGCAATTATTTGCCTTATTTCCTGTGAATCATGTTCGGGAAATTCTCCTTTTCAACGCGAAAACCGGAGACAGAATATTTCTTTCCTTATTATGGGGAAATCTTCGCTAACTTTGTTGAAGTTTAATTTGCGTTATTTAGAAAGAGCATGCGCACACAAGAGAACATGTTCGACTGTTTACTGCCCAAAGATGGCGGAGATAAATTTGGATGAGTTAATGCTTTCTTCGGGTTTTTTCTTCGGGAAACGTCGTCATGTTGCGTTGGGAATATTTTTTCGAGGAGTTACGTCCCTGGTCAGCGATCCTCCGCTCGTTTCCTGGCTCTTTTAATCCTATTTTTATCTGCCGTCCTATCATCCGTGCTTCTTGCCTTATCTCACCTTCTGACTCTTCGCGTACAATTTATCTACTTTTTACATTGCGTCCGTTTTTCCTCAGTAGCCATAAATCGCCCGGAGAAGAAAGCGGGCGCCGCGAGTTGCAAAATTGTATACTTTTCGAGCCCTAGTTATTCAAGATGATAATATCATTAATGAATCACGAGATGTTCTTAAGGCTACAATCCCTTTGTATTCTAGCTCAGCCTGATAACGTCCACGGAAATTTTTCACGGCCCTAAGGGGTCAAGTGTAACTACTCTCCTTCCACGTGGCATTTTAAAGTTGTTTCCGGCGTAAGGTTTTAATTTAAGGAGTTTGAGTGTCCTTCTCTTCGTTTTCCGTGCTTATGTTTTGGGTGTATGTGCTGCCAGTGAGTAGTTCATTGTTTTCGTGATAAATTCTCCGTCAAATCGCGTTCTTACCGTCACTTTTTCTTATTTTTTATGTTTAAGAAAGACCAGGATGTAGAGTTATTTCCTTCAATCCTCTCTTCTCACCCATTAACGAATCATAGCGAATATAGAGCTAAATATAGAGTATCTTTTCGGTAAACCTTCCTACTTACTCTGTATGATTTGTGTAAAATGAAACATTAATTTTATTTACCCCTTAGCAGTTGTTTCCTTATATATCCAAGAGTTTATCAACCTTCGAGCCAGATTTCAAAGCAGAGATTTTACCTTTCCCGTAGCAACAGTTTTTTTTGCCGAAATATTTTCTGAGAACAAATAGAATATAAAACGAAAGAGTTGTAATTAATGTGAATTAATGTACAAAAATTTACATTTTGTTGTAAGAAATAATCTTATATGAATTGTGTACTTTACAGAAGTAATTGAATAATGATAGGTTAGGCTGTTGTTTTTGCGTAGCTTTAATGTATTGACCTCCTAGTAATGTCCTCGTTGAGGTACAGCGATATTCAGCTAAAATTTCAAAATGTTGTCGTTATAAGTGAAATGCTCATAATTATTGTAGCTTACTTGTGGTATTTATGTTCAAGCCTTCTTAGCCATTCGTCACTATAATATTGGTACTATTTTTCATTTTCTTGAGTCGAGAAAATCATAAGAAATAATAGTTTCCGTGGTTGAAAACAATGTCAGCTCTTTTAGTGAACCCTTGCTCGCCTCTATTGAATCATGTCCTTGTGTCAATCCAACGTATGTAATCTGATGCAATTGCTCTATTCAGTTGAAATCGGTGTCCGGAAAATACACAGTCGTGATGCAATCGGTTGTAGGGCTTTTGCACTTGTTGGGTTTCTAATTTGCGCCTCGAAAACAAGACGAACCCCCGATTATTTCTTCACAATTTCATATTCGTTTTCCTTCAAAGTGTACTTCTTGGCCGTTATATTTTCTGGAAAGCCGAACGCTGTAATTAGAAAAGTGCCTGAGAATCTCTTGAAGCTTTCCGTTTGTTCGCTGCGAAGATGATGATGGTTGTTGTTGGATTTGAAATTTTTTTCCGATTTGAAAGAGAAGCTGAATAATGAGTATATTGTCTCTACAGAAGTGGGAATACTTATATAACAATATCTGATGTGAATGTAAACTAATTTTATATCTCCATTTGCGTACCGTACGGAAAGCGTGTTGCGCGGGTTGCCCTAATCGAGTTTTTTTACCAGTGGCGGATAACTTCCTAAGAAGTGTAGGAAAAATTTTCTCCAATAAAAAAATACATATGTAGTGTATTAAAAAAGGCAAATAAAGGGTCCGCCAAGGGATATAACTTTTGGTTTTTATTGACCCATGCAATGGATTTAAACAAACTTCCTTTCCAAACAGATATGCCTAGGCACAACTTTTCAAAGTACAAATTCCCTGTCTTTTATGCTTCATGTAAAATGTTGTCAATTGTGGGTAGAGTTATTGGTATAATAGTTCATAGTATTCGAGTGTAAAGACTAAATACAGCTAGGTACTGCACTACATTTTTTTTGGCAGAACTAGCATAGAATTCGATATGTTTGGAGAAGTCTAGGGAAATTTAGTTAAAAATGATCATTGTATAAAATTTGGTGCTGAAAGCAATCAGGAATTGACAAACTTTTGGGAGGGCAACGAAGGATAGCTCCGTGCACATAACGGTATTACCGATCTATTCGACTAGAAAGTTAACTTGAGTTATCTAATGTTTGGAGTGTTATTTCTCCACCTCACATTTCTTAAAACACTGATTTAACTACGAAGAACTAGGATGTGACTTAGATTTTAATTAGAGTTTATCATTATAGTGTAACTCATCCTGTATTAATACAGAAATAGAATCTTGTCATTCATTATATTACGGTTATGTAAAGGATTTAAGGTTATCGTTAATTATGGAAACAAGGAATTTATTGAGATCAAATTAAATCAAATTTGTGAATCGTACTATAAAGTTAGGTTTCCAAGTATCTCTCGACTTTCATGCAGAGCCCGAACGTATTCGTTTCAACTTTCAAACCGGCTCAGAAAGGTAAAAAAATGTATTTTTAATTTCCACCTAATGATTCAGAATTTTCCCTATTGAGAGGTAAAGCTTTGGTTTACAAAAGAGCGAACAAACCTTCATTAGTCCTCCACCGGACTGCTCGTTAACCATCAAAGGCCATCTTTTTTTAAAATTACTTCTTCCTTTTACAGAGAGACGCAATTAATGCGATGCGAGGCAGTGCAATTTCTTTAGCAGTCAGTCGCCGTTGATTTCAGTTGTGCACTTGAAATCGTGGATTATCCCGTTACCGAATCTACCGAGGGGGGGATCTCGTATGTTAGACGGCTGGGCGCTGTTTATTTAGGTCAATCCTTTGCAGTAACAGCGATGCGAAGAAAAAATTTTTTTCCAACTATTCGAGCTGCAATAGCGGCAAATACATTTTCCTCTTCTAATTCGATTATGGAACGAGGAAACGAATATTCTCTCCTTACAATGCAATCAACTCTTCCTACCCCTTCAACTCGTTTTGCCTCTTCAACCCTTCCTGACTACAGCGCTTACTGTCTGTGAAAAATCTCCATAAATCCATGGCGTAGCATTAATCTTTTATTTATAAGTTTCTCATCAATCATTGATGTTGATTGATCGAGAGAACGGAATGCGGGCTGTATACTTTCTTTTGTATTTTGAGTCAACTGGTAACTGCATAACTTTAGAAAAGTTATTGATGAAGGCTGTAATTATCCTTATGGACTTGTATGCGTGAATGTAAGAGGATAGAAAAGTTGAGCATCGCGAATAAAGCTGACTATAATCAAAATTTGAAGGTTCCTTTTTGTTTTGATTTTCATCACGACTCCCTTCCTCAAACTTTTTAACTTACTATATGTATAAGTCTAGTAATTGCATTATACCCGAAGCTGGCCTAACGGCCGAAACCAGTTGTGCATTGCCATTGATTAGCGGAAGTTACTTTGTTTGTTTTAATTTAAACTGATTACTTTTTAATACGCTATTAAATTATAAATAGCAATAAACCATTCTAAGTCTGTTTGTTTATTTCTAAAAAGGATGTGCGGCGAAACTGGCAGAATTAAACACTGTATGTGGCCAGTTGTCCTCATATAACCATTCAACATCTACTTTGCGGCTGTAAATTACTTGTTCCCAATTTCTCCTAATCTTTCCAGTATATTTCCAGCTATTTTTCTAATTTTATCACTCGAAGTTTCGATTAGCCCGATAGGATCATGTTAAATCGTCATTTAGATTGATGTTAAGGTATGACATCCATGCTTTTCGTGGGAGATATCAAGTTGAATCTCTAGCAGAGTAATGATTATTAATGTAGAAACATTCGGAAGAACGGAAATAATTCTGAGAGTTCGTGGGTGATTGATCACCCGGAAGCGGAACTTGACGAGAAATCTCGGAGGGCATTTGGATGCTGGGGGTGAAAGACATGAATCTGCTGATGACCAATGGTGGAGATGAAAGCGAATGAATAAGATAAACGTTTAGTCTTGTTTTCAGAAATATTCCACACAATCAAGAATTTCGCAATTGTTTAGATTATATTTATTGAGCACTACTTTTATTGCTCACCGTTGTACACTCCTGGCCAAAATTAACGCAGCGCCGGCCGTAAGGATCGCTAGGGAGGTGCTGCGTTAATTTTGGCCAGGAGTGTACATATTCATTACTTACGGCATGTTAACGATGTTGGTGTTGATACATAATGACACCACAAGGTTTTCTTTTAATCAATCGTCATTTCAAGTCATTCTATTGCCCATCTGTATAAAGGAAATTGACCTTTACTCGATCCCAGTACGACTTCCTCCGAAAATGGGAAGTTCTCTTATAAAAATAATTAGTCTGTAAAATATTCAACCCAGAGGCCGGTTGGTACTTCATCCCCTCTGGCATAAGCTACTAAGAGCTTGCAGAGAGGAATGAGGTTTACTAGACAGGATGAGGAGTGAGGTAATTTGCTATTGCTTTCCTCACTATGCCAGAATGCTTTAAATGGAACATGTCCACGCAAGTGAAGCACAATGACTCTATGAGTAACACTTTTCTTGACATTCCGTAAGGAAAGACCGTGATTAGTGCAATTATTCACTCATACCTCGGTAGCTTTAATTTCATCACAGCAATGATCAAGACTGGAACAAAAGAAAATGAAAGATACATTTTTTTCTATCCTGAACCACATGAAAATGAAAATAGTCCATTCATCATATAGTATGATTGCAGGAACTCTCTTACATCAACGGTTTAATAATTAGAAGTCGAACTTTTGCTTTCACTTTTGATTTAAAGTAAATTGTTAATTGATGGTGAAGCGCCTTTCTAAGCACCTCAAAGAGTGCGATAGGTTCAATTTGGAACTAATAAAATATAATTAATATGTTTCCTGGAAACTGTGGTACGAGAATTTTTATGAGTGAAACTTCGATTGGTGAATTTTTAATCTTTAAACTCTGAAATACATGCTTTGGTTCCTTTTGTTATTTTTTTCTACAATATCGTACAATCTTGGTCGGTATGTGTGACCAAGGCTGGAATGTACGACCTTCTAATGTTTTTACTTATTATACAGCATCTTGCTGAGCTCATGGGTACAGTAATGGTGGCCGTGTATTTCGTTTGAGGATTAAATATAATATTATTTTCATAAATGTCGATGACGAATATAAAGAGTGAGTAGGTAAGATGTATTGAAACGTTTAAAAAAAAATCAGTTATCCTTATTAAAAATTATTTTCAACTCTGCCTCCTGAAATGGGGAACTGATTAGTTTTGTGATGGAAATAGAATGTTTGTTCATTTTTTTGCCGTTGTTTGACTTACTTCAAGTGGCAGTTTTAATCAGCAACAAAAAGCCCCTACGATCCTTTACACTATGAAAGGTCTTATTCACGAGTAAATTCACTTAAAATTTCGCCGCAAATGGATGAGATCCGGGTGGTAGCTAATCTCATAATATACAATACTCATCGTAATGCACAATATTATCAATTAATAGCAGAGATAAAAGCAAAAGGTACAGTAATCTTTTTACCAATATTTAATGATTACATTTTAAGTCATCCAAGATTATTCAGGGTTTCTGGTAGGTCGTCTTCCAATAACTGGAATTGGTTTCCAGCGATATTTTAGTTACTAACACCGTTCCCTTCACAAATGCGCTCCAAATCAGGACTCTGGCAGGCATATCGTTTAACGAGAGTACCAAAGTGTACCTTCGGATGCACTCGAGATTGGTGTCGGTGCTAATTGCACCTCGTGACACGAACCGATTTCTCCGATTGGTGGGAATGTGCGGTGGGAGGATCGTCTTTTATGCACAGCGCCATTGGGAATCTCCGAGGATTGATTTATCGACTAATTGATCAGGGCTTTGTTCGATCTGGTTTTTGTGCGGTGGGCAGAGGGATTATGGGGGTGGGGGAGAGGTGCCGCTCCCCGGGGACATAACATCAGATCCGAGCGCATTTATTTGGCGCGAAAGGCCTTTTTCCGCGCCGACCAAGCGTACGCCGGGATTATTCTGCGTGGATGCCCTCTTCCATTCCAGGGAATCCACCAGTTCTTCTCCTTATCCTCTCTCCCCTTAGATATATCTCCTCCTTTTCATTCTCCGAGCTTTTCATCGTTTCCCCACAGATCGCGCGTTTTCCGCTCCCGGGAGTTGGAATTTTTAAGCTCGCTCAACTGAGGTGTGACTTTGTGGAATTCCGTTACAAAATTGTGAAATTTGCAAATAATGCAATCTAACTTGGGCAACTATTTTCTTATTGAAAGAACTGCTATCGGGGAGTGCAGTATTGCGACGTTACGGAAACTCGAACCCATGTCTCACACTTTTCGGGAAGGTATTCATACCGCACGTCATGGTAACCACTAAACTACCATGTCCCGGAAAGTGTCGTTGTTATCGAGCCCGGGACTGCTTTCACCAAAGCCACCCGGAAAATGGTAGGCCACTAAACTACCCCTCACTACTACACTACGCTACGCCATATAGTGGTTTAGTGGTTAGAATACCTGCTCGTAAGAAACCTGGGTTGTAGAGATTCCAAATCAATCTAGACACCCAAATTGTAATTAAATTTTTTATTCCTCAGCACATATATGTGTTATAACTTCAACACACATTCATTTTCTTGCGGGCGCATCAATCTTGTTTTTTCCGCTTGTTGGTTTGTCAGAATGACGCCCAATGTCAGTTACTTTTCCCTTTCTCTGCCTTTTTTTCGAGTGATTGATAGCATTCTTGTCTTGGATATCCCCTTCAGTCTGGTTTGGGTACCATCCAGACTCCGCTCTTTGGACATCCTTCTACTACTTCTTAACATCTTCAATAGCGTACGTCTTTCCTGTTATTAATAAATCTTCTTTCTTACATCTATATCTACATTAATACCCAACAAGCTTCCTTTTGGCCTGTAGCTGCAGGGTGGTGTTTCTCAAATCTAACTTCTGTGGAGTTAATTGTCCGATAACTTCTCTGTCGTAACTGTTCCTAACTAATCAGCCAATTTGTCTCTTGATATCTAAACCCTTTCTTCCATTAAATACCTTCACTTTTCTACCATTTCTTCGTTCGGGCTTCAATCGACGCAACTTAATTTTCAATCTACGCAGCCTATCAAGGGATTTAATATTAATATATTCTCTTGAATTATTTCCACTATTGACTCCCATAGAGCAGGGATCTCATGAATACAAATTTACGCTTGTCTGTAATTTTTCAAGAGTCTTAATCAGCTCACTTCGCTTCTTGGAAGCCCCCTAAGCTTGTGCTAATCTCCTAAGCTCATTTTCACGCCTTCTAATCCAAAGAAGGATCCTTATTGGGAGAGTGGAGTAAGATTTAACCTTTTCTTTGTCTACATTCTTTGAGAACTCAGTTTTTCGAATAGTGAATCTAGGAAACTCTAACGTTAATTTATTTAGAAGAAACCTATCACCGGTATTAGTAATATTAACTTAGAGGCACAAGAAGAATTTCCAATCGGTAATTTAGTACTTCGAAAAGTGACAGAGGACAACAACATTTTTACCCTAAAATTTATCTTTAAGTAGCATTCAAGAATTGTACATAATTTTGTTAATTTATAAAAAATATTATCGTATATTTAAAAAGGATTAAGCTTTCGATCTTAATATTTTTAGGCCAAAAATCTTGCAAAAGCTTTTAATTGGAATATCATCGACAGTTTTATTTAATTCGTTTTGGAATAAAGCATATATACTCTTCCTAAAAGATGGCTGCTGATCTTTGCTCTTCAGGCTGTAAACGACTCTCATATTTATTCCTTTGTGTGATTCATTTTTTTACTCACCCTTTTTTCCACAAATCATGGCATACGTCTTCCATGTAGCTCCTTTAAGGGTTTGGCCCTGAAGATCCCCGTGTTATTTGTCTACACCTAATCGAAATATTCAACACTATGCTCTGTTGAATTATTTAATATGTATTGTAAAGATATAAATATACTATTTCCCTTTGCGTTCGATTTTATTGGAATCATTACCCCTTTGAATACATACTGCGGTGGACACTAAGCTTCATCGAATGAGTTTGAGAAGTATTTGAAATTAGGGGAAATGTTACGGAAGTTGCTTGGTATTCCGTCATAGGTAATCCTCTTTTCTACTTGAGAATAAAGTCATACACCACTTTAATCGTCTTTCAGTTCAGGAGTCTGAGTTCGTGTTATGCAATTTTTCACATTCTCGAATATTACGGGCCAAATCCGGTGGATCCTCTCTGAATAGGCCACTGCATACGTAACTCTTCTCACTCGTCGAGTACCTCAATTTCCTCTTAACACTCCCTTTTCATTCCTCCATTTTATCTTCTTTTAACTGTTCCTCATTTTCAACATACTCTCATACATCGATTCATCCATCGTCCCATCCAAACTATTCCTGTTAATGTGAAACATTTTCTCCTATTTTTCGCTAAACCTTTGTCCTACTTATCTTGGTAATTACAGCCAAATCAGTATCCTTTGTTCAATTTTTATTTCAGCCTTTGACTATTTTTGTAACATGCAATATATAATTCTTGTAACAAATCGAAGACAAGTTGCAGACAAGATGGTGAATTGATGAAAATCTGTTATATAACCGTCTTGGGTGCTGCATTTCAATGTATTCTTTCAGTCTTTTGTTTTAGGAAGGATTATGTGACGTGGTTAAATGTTTTGAACCTTAATGAGCTTTGACATGGTTGAGTTTTTTTCTGTTTGATTTTTAATTGAAGCTACAATTCTTTTCCAATTTATTTTATAAGGTTAATAACATAGGCGCGCTTTCTTCTTAAATATAATTATTATATAAACGGCTTAATTTATCATTATCTCCAGTCCTAAATTTTGAAGATGAGGGAAATTTTGAATTGTAAACCTCTATTACTACGGAAAATCTTAATAATTCAGGAAAATATTATTAATTTTTATTTTGATGATATATTTATATGACCAATTCCCCATCTCGTTTTATATTTGTAGTTATTATTTTTTTGAATGTGTAGATTACTTTGCAGTTGTTACAATTAGTGAGTTTCTTAGCATATACTAACGAGTTTCAGATTTTTATTACTTCTTTCTTGCTAGTTCGTTCCTTAATCGTAAATTAATATATCCGTTGTAAACTTCAGAAAGTACATATCCATTGATATTTCGTAAATAAATGCAAAACTATCTATCATGGTTATTTAATAGGTGCGGTTTAAAAATAGATGATAATTTGATACAAAGATAGAAGTAAATTTTTAAATTGGGTTATAAAAATTATCCTGTAATTATTAAAGCTTACTTAAAGATTCTTGGTTTTTAGGTTATAATTCTTGCATAACTTTCTATTTTTCCCTTAATTTTACTCTTATTTGGTAATTAGATGGAAGTATTTGTTGTATTCTCCACTAGATCAGAATACCCGTCTAACTTGACGCACGGCATAACAAACGACGCCTTTTTCCGCATCGCAGAACTTTTTTGGTAAGCTTAAGTTTCCTGCCATCAATCTACATCTCTAAGTGAGTCTCGGTTTCACGTCATTCCCTCTTTGTTTCCATTCTATAGAGAAATCCTGAATGTTGCGATTTTTTACTGACAGTTGCATTGAGTGCTACGCTTCACATTACAATGGATTTCTCGTGCAACGTATGCACTTGAAAGCTTTATTCACTTGTGAAAAACGCCCTGAAAATTAAGGCTTGTGGTTTTCTTTGCGAATATATTGTTGCATATCCCTGGATATAGTGCTTTAAAGTATTTGATATCCTTCTGTTAACCTTCTTTAAAGTATCTGATATCCTGCTAACTGATCGTGCGAGGAAATGTTTGCCTGTTATTGCACATTGAAAATCTATTATTTCTGATTGGATAGTGAAACACAATCTCGTCTTAAAAGGTATGTGCTGAAGGAATTGTGGATATGTGACGTTTGTTTTTGGTGAGGTTGAGATCTATTTCCTCTAATTAAACTATTATGCATAGACCTCCTGACTTGCCTGTATTTTTCACGGATTTGGTCTTGAAATGCATTTCTGGGCCTCAAAATACACAGTTATTTCGAAGTTATCTATGTTTTTTTCAGCGCCAATTGGCCGATTAGTATTTTTACACCTTAATTAAATATGGATTATCTATACTATGGGCGATAGTAAGTTTTTCTTCGTCATAAAAGCGTGTATGGAACTATATAAATACATTCATAACCTCCCCTAAACTATTAAAATACGCGAAACATGCATATGTCCCGTAATTTTATAAGTAATTAACGTTTCAGTTGCGCACTATTTGTCTCTTGTCTGCCTGATGTAGTCCATTGTCTTCGCTTATTTAACGATAATACTATAGTTAACCAAATAATAGAGATTCAAGCACAGGAGAACGGATTTGTTCGCTTAATGAACTTGATTATTCGTCGACCCTTTCCGTCTATTGTGCGTTTTTCGGAGGCACGAATTTGTTTCGTGATTGCTCTTGAAACGGATTGAAGGCTTGACCACTCTGTGGCTCGTACGAAAGCTTTTATCCTCGACAGAAGAGCGAGTACGGAGAGGAAAAACATTGTTTGGCAAAGGCGACTTTCCCATTGGTCACTTAAGAGCTCCACCTTTATTTATAATACAGCCTCGGGGCTAAATTTGTGCTGAGAGGGGCAAAGTAAAACGCAATTTCCGCGGCGTTTTGGTAAAATTTATGTAGCTTTCTTTTTTCCGAAATTTTGAAACCAATTAAAAGTCTGCTTTTGTTGGAATTGTTTGAACTGACATGCATAGCTATTTGACAATTTAGCGAGTTATTGATCATTTCGGGGAAGCCTTTTCCTTAAAAGGCGAAGCTTGTTAGTGAGAAATTTGCAGTGCTGGTTCACTCACATTTTTCGCTTTTAGCAAGAGTACATCGTAATCTTTTTTTCATCCTATGATTGGACTGCTGAGATTAATGTGTTAGAACTTTATTTACAAATGCTGGTTATGCTTCTGTGTTTGTAAGTTCTAGAATAAACTAAAGTTGATGACTAAAAAGTGGTTCCGGTTCTGGTATTCAATTTTCCGAGATGCTTGATCAGTACCAATATATTAACGTTGAGCTATTATTTATAAGTCAGTCATTGTACACTCCTGGCCAAAATTAACGCAGCACCTCCCTAGCGATCCTTACGGCCGGTGCTGCCTTAATTTTGGCCAGGAGTGTACGTTTTGATTACGCATGGTAAGCAATATCGGAAGTGACTTGTCGGCACCAAACTCGGACCTCGGTCCTCAAGAAGGCAGCTAGCTTATAAAATTGCCAAAATCTTAAACTACGGAAAACTTTATCCGCTTTTTTTCGTGAAGCTTTTCGGCCGTGTAATCTTTCGTTCTCCGTAACCCAGTACTACAAATTTTGGGATGGAACAAGATAGGCCGTTAAGAGGTTGAAAAATGCTCTAGAATGGTGTAGACTGGTGGTGAAATCAGCCAAAATCACAAAAATCGTATTATTATAGTTCCATCTAAACTTACAGAAAGAATAGCATACGAATAAATTTATTAAAAATATGCACGTAATCTATAGTTGAGTTGTAAATGCTTTTTGAGTTAAAAAATTGCTTATAAAAATTATTCTTCGCATAAATTAGGAACTTCCTATTTATTGCAAGATCCAATACGTAGAATGTCGTAATTCCTTTGCCCACAGAAGTCGCCTCTTTTTTTAGTCATTTGGTCCCATGATATTCCTCCTTTTGGGCCACAGAATAGCATCTTTTCCACCCTTTAGGTTGACTTTGTTAAATACCAAGGGTCGTGATACCCAAAGATAACCCCATTTATATTTTAATTCAATTTTTATTATTATTAATAATTTTTTATATCTATCGGACATTTCATTCCACTATTTTCTAAATGTGCTAATTCAGGATGATGAAGTTTATCGGAGAAGCAATGTACAAATCTCTCTCATGGTTGGAATGCCATTCGTCGCACTATGTCCTTATCACTCAGAGAAATTCAAACATCGCCCTTCATTTCAAGTGTCTGACAATCGGTACACTTTTGCAGATTGTCAACATTTGATCTTCTCTATTTGCCGCCACGTTCCGCTTCAGACCCATCAGCGGAAGAACAAAGACTCCGAAGATGGATTCTCGGCCGTATATCGCATTCGTGTTGTGTTTGTTTCTTATGATGAATTCCCAGCATTGCGGAATACCATGTAAAGTGAACGCTCGGTGTTTTGTGGTAAAATATGATATTAGGTATTCGGAGAGATGCGTTATTTGAGTAAATCTTTGTCCCTTGATAATTGAAAGATAATGGATTATTATAAAGGAAATAAGGCAATGGAAGTTTTATGAGAAGTTTGTGAGTAGGAAGTTGTCTCTTCGTTTAAGGATGGAAATTTATTTTGAGGCAAATAATTAATGAACTACTTATATGTGTTTAAGAAAAAATCTTATTTTGGAAGGTGTTAAACGTATTCACTGAAAATGAAGAAGCAATTAGTCAACGATGGATCTGTCATTTTGATTCAACTGGTGTGAATTACAAATGATGTAAATGGAGTTAGACTTAGCACAGGAAAGGGTTATAGCACACCTGCCCGGATAGTGGGAGACCTGGGTTCGAGTCCCAGCCAAGTCACTATTTTTCTCTTCTCGTACAACCCTGATGTGAATTAATTCGGAGCAACTATACGATTACTATATTACTACAATGAGTAGTAGTAGTAGTAGTAGTTTAAAATATCGATGCTGCTTTGAAGGTGTTCACGTTATCGATTAATTCAAACTAATCTAAGGTTAACTCCTAGTGTGCTTTGACTGCAAAGATTCTCTTAAAAGAAATTTCCTGGAACCGAATTTTCCAAGTTTGATTTTCTTTTGATCCATTTTTTCAAGCCCCATTCCGTTGAATTCGCCACATGAAGTGAAAATTTAGAAAAACCAAATAATATCTTATATTGCGCCTCAATGACCCAATTCACTGAGCTTCTCTGCCCCAGCCTGCGCCCGATAAATGTGACTTAGCCCATTCAAAATAATATTTTTAAGAAATTTGAAATTATTTCCTGGATTTAGTAGCTTTCACATGATCTCATTGAGGTGTAATACTATTAATTTATGAATTATTGAAGTATATCTTAGGTACAGAGATTGGAAGTAACTGCTTTAGAAGTAATCTTCTTCAAAAATCTCTCCTTTGAAATTATGAATCTATAGATTCTTCCTCTCTTCTAATAGTGAAATAATCTGCTTAACAGTCGTTATGAGTTGAGAGTATTAGCGGTATTCAACGTATGACATGGTGAGCTTGCATATTTTCAGTGGTTTACTTTTAATACCTTTGAGTCAGATGGTTGTTAATGAACTTTTGTTGAATGTACGGACTAATATGCTTTATTTTCTTGCATATTTGTAAATAATTTGAAACTATGATCATAATTACAAGGTAGCCTTTGGTCTCAATGAAACCCAAGACAGGAAGAAATGAGCGATTCAGAATTTTAAAGGGCTTTTCGTGATTTATTCCGGCCATTGATACAGATTTCTTCGCTATTTTGCGGTCAGTCTGTAAATTATGGAATTCCTGATAAGAGTGTCATTCTAAATTGGAAAGAGATTGAGTTCACTGTATTAATTAGCGTGTCTATTTGAAATTTCCCTTTACAACTTAATATCTTATTGTTATCTCAATGAGATCCTTACATTATCAGCTAAACCCTATCTAACACACAATGCCGTTGTTTTATCACTCCATTATTTATATTTTCTTTAAATGATTATTTACTTTTATTCATAAAATTTAAAATGGTGTATTAAATTGAAGAGGAGACCTCGAAGTCTAAATTTCTCCAGAAATACCGAAGTTCTTTATTTATTCCTTACATAATCTTCTTTGTACCGTATCGAAAAACTTCGTCTTTAAACTCCAAGAGATACGTCTAGATAAGAGACTAAATGTCCTAGGCCTGACTTGTGTATTTCCCAGTGTAAGCCAAAATTGAAGAGCGCCCACAAAGTGTTTTCCTTTGCCAAAAATTATCAGTGGTATATATAAAACCGTCAAGAGATACAGTGACGGAAAAGACTGGAGAAAGTCAAAGCAAATTTTTTCCTTAGTTTCGTCAACCTTTATTTTTACACCTACTAATTGTAGGTTTAGGCATCTGTTGCTGCGAAACGAGTGTTTAAGGGTCCAGGAACAAATTGCTTTTCGGCAACAAAGTACCGAATCATCTCCTGGTGATAATGAGGAGCGCCGAGAGATGTGCGTTAATCATCATAGCGATGGACCAGTTCAAATTTCGTTAACGAATCCGAGATGTAGAAATTATCAACAGAGGTGTTTCTATCTTTTCTCTTTATGATAATTTTTATGAGGAATTTCTCGCAGAGAAACTTAGTTTTCAGATAAAATAATGAATGTCCTGCTTTGCACGTAGTCTGCTGCCTTCTTTTAAAATTTTGCCGAATTGTTAGTCAATTGCCCATAGCTATATTCATGTATATTTATTTTTGAAACAATGCTTTCTTTCGCATATATTCGATTCAGGTAAGTAGAATCTGCGGGAATGATAAAATTATTCCCAAAATTTTGTTAAATTAGAACGAGTTATATCACAGGTCCTCCGTGAGAATTTTTCTTCGGAGGTCATACTAATATCTTAGTTTTTTCTCATTTGACTATACTCATGAAACGACATTATTTATCCTAAAAATTTACTGTTTGATATTATCATGTTGGGTATTCCACTATATCACTCGTTCATGAAGGACATTGTATTTTTGTACCTAATAATACTGGTTATTAAAATATATATTGAGGTATAGATAGCACGATTACCAATCTAGATTGCCAATCATGGTGAACAATAAGATGAAGAAAAAACTTAGTTGTTAATATTTATTTTCGTGAAACGAAATTTGCATTGTTGCTAAAAATTTTCAAGTCTGCCAAGAAAATTTTCATGATTAATTTTTACAACTAGCGGCTTTATAATTGCTGAAACAGCCTTAGATATCCCTCAATCTTCTCTTCAGTTCCGTCCACCTTTCGCTAGAAGTTAATGTGTTAAGACATTTTATTTCAGTAATGGGGATTGCTACGCTGTTAACAGTGTGTTTCGACTTTATTTTACTTATTTACCACACGCATTAATCTTACGGAAATAAAGAGAAAAGTCTAAGAGAGAGTCTAAATAAAGAGTAAGTCGCGTACGCCTCATCTCATTACTTTGAAAGCGACGCATTCTGGAAACGCAGAATCCGGCGCAAAAATGTAAGGGAATAACAGAATTCTGCGGGACGTAGGCCGCCATTCGAGAAGACCACGAGAAAGAGGTATATTTACCCCATTTTATTCCGGGGCTTGGGAAACTCCCGCTTCTTAGCACATTTTTCCAAATGTCGCCCCTCTTTATTAATGTCCGGGCCATTTGTCGGGCGGCAAGAGAGCGGAACTTTGATTGACGCGGTCGTGAGTTCGATTCCGTTTGACGTGTCGGGAAGGCGGCCAAGAGACGGACAAAGGCATTGCAAGAGGGACGATGAACCAGAGGTGATGGATGTGGGCTGTTGTTCGTCTGATAAGCGGTGTGCTAATTAGGGAATGCAGTCCAACAGCCTTCTGATCCCAATACCATTACGGCGGAAGAAATTAATGCTTTCTGTGTAGTGTATTTGGCACATTTTATCTTAGATTTGTCTCCGTCATCGTTGATCATCTCTCGTTTTCCGACAGAAGGGCTGGCTAACGAGTGCATCGCGATCAAGTCTCGAATTCGTGCAGCTACTTAAATCCAACATGAAATTATAGCCGTCATTCTAGATTGTCTATTTAATAAATATTTTATCTTACTGCAGCGATATTCCCCAGGTTTCCAGCCTTGCTCAGAGTACGGATGCGTCCGACGTTTCGGCCGCTGTTCTCTTGCATCAACCATCTCTTCACTTTTAATTCGCAAACTTGGAAACCCGTGGAATATTCCTGCAGATGATACACCAGGAAAGCACAAGTTCCTTTTATCACACAACTGTTATTAGTGGCATACTAAAGATCAGATCACTGGAATCATACCTCTTATAGAGGAAGAATATTCCGAAATTTTAGAGTAGGATCCCGAACTAGCGGTAAAACTAGGTTTACTTTTAGATGTATTGGTACGTCTCTAACTTACTTTCTTGGAATCGGAAGCCTTCATTGTATCCATGTAGTCATACTTGATTATATCAGGAAAGTCTTTTTTCATATGCTTTTACTCATGCACGTTTTATCGGAGTGCTTTTTGTGCAAAAGTGGAGTTAAAAATGAAGATGCTGAAGTCAAATGATTGCGGTAGTTCTTGGAACATCAGTTCATTTATACAGAAATTCTAGTTTCCATAAATTGTTCGGTTTCTATTTTGTTTATCCATTATTCTGAATGTAAGGATAAATTGTCTTCAAGATTTATTCAAATATATTCTTTTAAACGTTTGTTTCATTTAATTTAGGAGTATGCGTGTTAAATAGCTGTTTAATTTTCTGAATCTTTAGCAATTGTTTAGAAAGAAGAATATCTATTACTACGCCAGAATAAAATTCAAAGGAAAGTAATGTTGAATCGCTTAAAAGCATAAATAATTAGAATATCAAGTGATAAAATTTTCCGTCCTTAATATCTAAAAATATTTATCGGAAGCAGCACTTGAAATTTTAAGCTCTTTTCATGTAGAGTGCGTTAAATAAATTTAAAAATTCTATCAGTGATTTCGAGGCATTTACCTGAAACGGGTTTCACTCAAATTCTGTTGAAAAATTGATTTGAGCGTACACACACAAGACCACTTGTGGATCACAGATTTTGTTTTCCAAAACCCCCTCATTTGCACCGAATTCGCCGTAAACTTGAGGGAAGATTTCACTCGCAAATTTCACGTGTGGGCGGGATTAAGACCCGAGGCGGCATTCAAATCGGCTTTATCGCCGCAGTTCCCAAATATCATTTCAGCGCTGAACTTATGAAAGGGAAACGCTCTTTGACTACGGGACTTTTTGAAGCCGCCGAAACGTCGTAAAATACTGAATCTAGTTTATGTTTATGTTGACACGTGCACAATGCACGTGCTGGGCGGTAACTGAATTCATCTTAATGTTTCTTGGAAATGGAAGGCAAGAAGGTTTTATATGTTGGAGCAGTTGTGATACGAATGAGGAGTATTTAATTTACTCTTTGGAGTTTTAGCTCCATTACGACGAAACGAGGTTTGGATGGATGGATTTTTCTTGCAGATGATAATAACAATTTATGCATACCTTGAGTTCTTCCTCGGGTAGAAACATTGATGAAAATCAGTACCTGAGGCCTACTTAGGTTATAATATTGAGTAATACTACCCATTGATAAAGTAACATTTTGAGTATTCATGGGTTTTTTATTGTATTTAATTTTATTAAGTTTTCAATTGTATCTTTTATTTTCGTACATTCTATGTAAATTCTCTTTGCAGCATTTTATAGTTGTCACTCATTGGGTTTTCGTACATGGTCTTCAGTCCCTCTTTCGTGCGTGTTTTCCTTTCATAGATGTTTTTACTTTATCATTTTTGTTTTCGTATTTGACAATGCAATATCTTGAAATATTTGAGATAAGTCGTATTTCTATAAACCTCTGTGTATCTAATTTATTTATACTGTCAGCGGAATAGGAAAGTTTTCAGTATAAACCTTGCCGAGATTATTTATTTAATCACTTAGTTAAATGTGTGAAATCCTCCAGCTTCCAATTTATTTATCAGTCATTTTTATCTCGAATACTTAAACTCTAAGTATCCTTCATAAAACCTAGCTTCCTTCCCTTGCAAATGATGTTTTGGTTAACAGGATGCTCTTAGTGTTTATATTGTACTCTTACACTCTTGAAAACCGCCTGCTATTTAATCTAATCGCCTCGTATCGGCAGCAATCGATTTATTTACTGTAGCTCGGACTTACCATTACTAACGCTGTTGTCAGAATAATCGTCATTCCAGTCATATGCAATGTCCATAGCCTCATTTCTGAAGGAATGTCCAAAAAATTCCATTTTTTCCTAGTCCTCGTTGCAGCTGTGGTTATGAGAAGAGGAATTGAGGCATTTTTAAGAGGCGCCTCATCCCCATCCATCCTCTACTCCACGGACTCTAATCCCTTCCCTCGGAATGTCGATCCCGTAATCTTTGGAAGAGGGCAATGTTGAGATTTCGGGATCAGAACTTCCACCTTTCTTACCATAAACTTCCCAAAGTCTGGCTTTAAATCCTCCTGATATACACTTGCCTTTCACGCTCGATATTTCAAGTTCTGCTCGATGGTTTGATAGCTGGAAACATCTCATAGTTTGCCGTATAGTTGCGATGTTCTAGCCAGTTTAACTCCACCAAACTTGCTGCTCGCACAAGTTTTATATTTCGCGAAACTTTTCAAATTTCCGTAAGCGTTCTTTCACAATTACTTCTTTCAGCTCGGCGGATTCGAGAATTTCCGTGCTAAGATTCACGATGAGTGCTGTTGGAGAAGTTTGCTAACCACGAAGAGCATACTTTTTGTGTGTTGAATTAGTACGTCAAATACTACATCTATGATTCTCTAGAACAGCCTTCCATATCGAGGTTTCTCAGAATTGAAACATTTTTCCTTCGCTTACTCGTTATTAAGTCATTCATCTGTATCTTATATGTAGTCTTCAGTTTTTGTCACTATCTTTTCGTCCGGGATTTAGTAAAAATCGGTTACGGTTTAAATCTGCTTACGTCAGGCATGGCGGAAAGTTTCTGTGTATACATTCGTCATTACATGTTTAATTGAGCAGAGACTAAATATTTCTCTGTATTAACTTTGGGAATTTGCTTTATAATAAGATTTTTCAACCAATTTTCGGTTGGTTTTGTAATAACAACTGCAGAGCTTTCATTCTTACTGATCTTATTTTCTCTATAACAGCGTTAGTCTTTCAATCAGCTGATAACAATTTCTTTTTCATTATCGATATTTTCAATGTTAAATGATTTTTGAAAGTGTTATCTGCTATTTATTATTTTCGTTAAGCCTTAAATAATATGCACCGTGCTGTTTATTATTATTGACTAAATATTGATTAAAAGAACATTGCATTTCTAAATAACTAGCCAATTGTGTTGACTAAATGAACTATGAGTTCACGTGAGGATATCTTGGTGAATTAATGCCTCAATTGTAGCCGTGATGATATGCAATTTCTTGACTAATTAAGGGTAGAGTACTTAATTTATAAAATATCTCCTTTAGTACTTAAGTATTTGCGTTTTGAAATAATTCTCGTAGTTATAACGCTCCGAATCAGTCCAACTTTACAGAATTTCCATGTAAAAAATGCTGAGATAAGGCTTGCAAAAAGTTAAACTAATAACTAGATTGAATAGAGAATCTATGCAGTACGAAAAATTATTTTATTTTATTCCCACAGATACGATATATATTCTCAACATGTTTAATTAAAAACGTTCTCAGCCCTTCGATATCATGTAAATCATCAAAGGACATTTTCCCGCACTGCGCTAAATCCGTTTTCCATGCCGTTCAATCTCATGGGAATGCATTCGTTTGCTCTCCTTTTAATTACGGAATATAATATGCGTTAAAAACGGTGCCATCATCACCATCCGCGGCCTTAAGTAAGTTTAGCGCACCGATGCAATTGACCTACATCTGGCGAATCCAGTGCGCAACACGATCTTTAAATCGTCCGTTGGATAATTAATCTCGCGCCCATTATCCGTTTCCTCGCACTTACGTCGCTGAAGGAGGTTCGAATTAATTCCTTTCACCTAGCTCCATCAGGGCACTTTCGTTGTTATTGGCTTACGCGATTTCGTCACTACAACTTAGTGATGCTAAATAATATGGAATGAGAAAATGTAGAATTCATCAGACGTGTCCTCGTCGTTAAACGTTTTCAATCCTAGGTGGGGTTTGTTGTGGGTATCACAATCGTACTGCTCTCTTCAAATCGTAATTCCCAACTTCAATGCGGACAATGATCTGCCGCTCGTAATTCAAGAGAGATCTTCTAATGGAAAATCATCAATGATTGGCTCTTATTCAATTCATATTATCCAGCGAATAAAAAATACAATACATTAGGAATTGTTAATCATAAGTTGTAAGTTTCTATGTGAAATTGTCAACTTTGTGGTTTGATAGCATTTGGCGTGCCCAATTCTAGTAGCTTAATACGCATTGATTTGTGTTTTTTTAGTCTCGTTTAGTACTGCATTTATGGTGTTTTTCTCATATTAAAGTGTATTTTATTTTATACTGTTATAATATTTATGCATTAATATGCATACTGCATTAATATTTTTCTTACTTGCTTGTATTTGTCTTTTTGTTGACTATTCCCAAACCTTGAATTCCTGGTCGATGGCTACTAAACTACTATTCTTAGTATGCCATTCCTCCTTCCAAAATGTGCCAGATTCCACCTAACTTGTTGGCCAATCTCAATATATTTCACCTTTCTGCAGCTTCTACGCTGTACATTTCCAGCATAAATCACGATTTTGATAGGCTATAGCTGATGCGGGTTGGGGGAAAAATTTATTTAAAATACACTTGCTTCTTATCTTACTTATGATGTCTCGTATTAATCAAGAAACGAATGAGATAGTGAGTGTTATTGAGGTAGTCTAACCTGAGTCAAGTATTTGTTTTTTTTTATAATTTTCTTCTTTCTGTGTTAGATAGCTTAACCCAATTCACGCTCAAAGAGAAGGAGCCGTTGCGACTGTTCAAAAACATTTCAGTCGCAGGATAAGGAAATAACCACAATATTCGCTCATCCAACGTTCGCTCGTTTTACGTTTTCTGTGAATTTTCCTGGATGTTTGCTTATTTTTTTATATGTACGATTTCGTAAATATTTGTTTTAGCTAAAATTTCGTTGTATCAAGTTTCGTGTAATGTATTGAATGTATTGTCTTCTTCGCCTTGTGCAAACTTCTGTTGAATTTATTATGCGCGCCGAATTTTAATCTTAACGAATGCATTTTAATTAGTGATGAAAGTGGCTTAATTTTGCAGGTTTAATAATGTGTTTTTAACATTAAATATGAACCAACATATTTCAATGTCATACGTAGTTTTACTGTAGTACATAATTTGATTTCATATTCTGGAATAAGTAACGTGTCCCTCTATCCTTGCGGTCTACTAGTGTCGTTTTAATTATGGCATATGTGTAAGCGGTTAAAATTGCGAGGTTTTGTCAAAATTTTCATCAATTTTCACATAAAAGGTATGAATTTTTACGGTCTATAATTCCCCAAGTACCGTTGGAGAGGATATCCCCGTTTTTACGCCTTCGATGTACGCTGTTCGTCCCCTAACGAATATCTGGCATCCATAATGACTGTTCCTTTCTCTCTTTTCAGTATGTGGAGACATTCACGGGCAGTTTTACGATTTGATGAAGCTGTTTGAGGTTGGAGGGCCCCCAGCCACTACGAAATACCTCTTCCTTGGAGACTACGTAGATCGAGGATATTTTAGTATAGAGGTGAGTGTTCTGGTGTCTCCACCCTTCTGACCCATGCAAATACTTTGTGTCTCCCGCATTGCTTCCATTTGTTTACTGGAATACTGAAGGAAATTCGTGCCCCTTGCAAGGCATCGAAATTTATGATTGCGCATACGTTACACGACAAAGATAAGTAATCATAAGTGGCGATGACGTTTGGCTTGAAAGAAAAATATCGGAAGGATTGTAAACTTGTCGCCAGGTCCCTGGTTTGTTTCTATGCGTGTCAAACTATCGCCAGATTTTGGAAAAATAAATGATGAGTTATGGAGTTATTACTGTTCACTAATATTCTTCGACTTTTCGGTTCTGTTGGAGGTGATTCAAATCTTTGTAATATTCGTCAATGAGTAAAAATAAATTAAGATAGCAGCAGTAAAAAACGCATCCACGGTAAGAATTATATCTTGAATTAAAGCCTGACAAATCGGCTGATATTGCGGATATAGTATATCTTTGTCTCGTGGAGCATCTACGTCTCTGTCCCTTGCACATTTGGTATAATACTCAAGTTTTCTAAAGGAAATATAAAATATAAGAGAATTTTAGATCTCTGTTTTGCTATTTTTCGGCATGATCTATGAAACCTTTTTGATTGAATACCTAAGTTTTATGAATGTATATGCTAGCTTAATGAAACGTGGCTGAGTTTCCAAATTGGAAAAATTTAGTCATAGATGTAGGGAAGGTGTTATATTATGCATCTATTTACTGAGAAATTCTGTCGTCTTGTGCAATCTTAATAATACTTGGAATGCTACAGATTCTCCGTTGAATTTTCTACCTCTATCTCGGAATACGGTTTTATTTTCCTGTTTAATGGACTAAATTAAATTTAATTGGTGGCAGTACGGTCACTATCAAGCCTTTAATATATAGAAAAGGTAGTGTATCTAAAAGAAGTAAAATGTATCGGAAGAAAGTTATCAGATATATTTTGATGTATTTTTATGTTGACATTTATAGTCAAATTCAGTGTTACAGTTAAACGTTGGCAACTTAGCAAGGAAGGCATTGTGTTCAGTTTTAAACTGAATTTATTGTAACGTAGACTTCCATGACGGATCTGCAAGTCTATCTTATCGCTCAAAAAAATTGGGAAATCTGAAAAGCCACTGGCTTCCATCCCTCTGGTTGTATGTTTGCTCATAAATCTGCCGCTCCCATGATTTTTCCGTGTTTTTGTACGACTCTCTTGATGGACATCGAGTTCGTGTAAATTCTCCGTTTGTGATGCGGGGAAACTCTAGTTGCCCCTTAGCGCGACACGTCGCAGAATCTTGTGTCGTCCCTCGGCCGTTTGTCATGTTCCCGAGAGGGCTCGAGTCGCGTCCTTTCGCCCCGTTTTTATTCGAGGGAATCCAATCGTGCGCATGCGCAGTGGGACCGGCACTTTTTCCTCCGGGCCGAAAACAAGGGCCTCTAAACAGCCGTGAGAAATCGCCGCGATAATCTTTAAAAACTCGTCCGGTTCTCCGAGTTTCTGGCGCTGCTTCCCGAGCCCCGCGAGAGTGCTTATCATCCCGGGTAAGGCCTCTGGAATCGCGGGCATTCATCTCACCGTCATCTCGGGCTGCCCCTCATCCGTTTTCCGGGAATGCATTTTTCGCATGACAAAGGAGAGGCTTCGAGAAGCATTCCGTGGCACTTCGCCGAGATGTCCGAATCTTCTAGTATGCAGGATCGGCCTGGGGTATTTTGCGCCCCAGCCTCGTTAGGCGCCCTAGTCGGTGATTTTTTAGAATTGCACCCATTTGGGAACCAAATCCGGTGAATCCGAGAGCAGATGGAACCACGTAGATTTTCAACCCCTTCCTAAAATTGGGTGGATTGGGTTCACCGCTAGGTTATCTGTATCGATTGATGCTGGAGCATTATGTAAACTGTTTTAACTCAGCCGTGTTATTATTAATTTTTGTTTACAATTTATTGCATTGTATTACTTTTATGCATATTGTATTCCAATACATTATATTTTATTTGAGTAAATTAGATTGTAATCGGATATATTCTGCTGTATTCCTTTTATTAATAACTAAATTTCTACCATCCAAACATTCACAATTCTGTCTTGATTGATGAAAACGAAAGTACCAATTGGAAGGAAGGCATATTAAGGATTATTTATTAAGGATTAATTATTAATGGTATATTAAGAATTTATTATTATATTTCTTCTGTTTTCGCGAGGCTAGGTCAAAGTGATCTATACGTCACCTAACCTTGACAGTTATTATAAGGAAATATACGCAATTTAAGCAAAACTTCCAACTTGCATCTAGAATAAATAAATCAATGCAAAAAATAAACCACGTATGAAAAAGGTAAAAAATTGCTAAAAATCTGTTATGTACAAACTTACCTTCATTTAAACATCAGATTATAAAGAGTTGCTGAGGGAAACATCGCAGTCTCGCTCTGCTACGCTGATGCACTTTTAAAATTGACCGTTGGGAAGTAATTGCAAGGATTCCAAGATAAGATGACAAAATTGTGTGGCTATTAATATTTTCCAACTTCGTTTTATTTTAGAGTGATATTTCAATTTTATACGTGAAAATAAGGGCCGTTTATTGACGGTAAGCAAAGCGCGGAACCCCTGGGAGTTAGGGCAGCATGAGTGTTTAATCCCTTTCTATTTATATAGAAAGATGGACTGAGGGGCTCAGGAGGACTTTGCAACGGGATGCCTAAACACCTTCAGGCGACCCCGGTGAAAGTCCTGCTTAATATGACACCGTTCCTGATATTCCTCAGCTGCCAATGCTGAAGAACAATGTTGTTTTCAAGCCATTCTAAATCCCTCCGAGATCCTGCCGCCCCAGGCAATGCTTAGCTCCCTTTTATTGCGCGCCCTGCTAATACGGCGTCTAGAAACACTCTTAGTTTTCCATGGGCATCCTCAGCGTATCGCCAGAAAGGAGAACGGTGGCGATATAAATAAAATGATCAATTAGCGCAAGGCGAGAAGGGCGCCCCGTCACATTTACGTAATTTCTGCGAGCTCATTAGGGTCCCCTTTAAAAAGGGTCGATATATCTGAAAGTTCCCTCGCCGACGCCTTTCTTCTCGCGACGACATTGTGCTGTTCACTCCGATCGCCTCCCCAATAACACCTTTTCGAACCATACGTTGCCCGCCAATTTGCCCTTCGTGTCTCTTTCAGATAGATTGGGTTCGAGATGTTGCGATCTTCCTCAAGAATGGGGAACTTTTTAAAAGAAACGTGGTTTTGAATCCAACGGGATTTCCTTTCCTAAAATGTATAATCGTAGTCTTTTGTGGAATCTAAGGTGGTTTAACGTTGATTGAACTATTATGTTTTTCGTCGACGCATTCGTCTGAATATAATCGTGTATAAGACGAGTTTTTCAGCACATTTTCAATGATATATCGGCTTATACACGAGTGAGGGTCCCAATTTCGTGTTTTCCGTTGGAAAAAGTCTGCGGTAGCCAAAAATCGACTTGTGAATTCCTCACTTGCTTAATTAATTAACAATTCTTCGTTAATATTTTCTACAATCGCGTGCCGTCCGTAATTAATGTCATTTTATTTGTATCTATATTTGTTTTGAAATTTGCCAGTAGCTGCTGCATTTCCCACCCTAGGATTTTACCCGAATCAATTAGTTTTCCCAGTTTTTGCGATAAAATTTGGTACTTCGGCTTAAAATCGGGTCGGCTTATACTTGAGTATGTACGGTATAATTTGTTAGTAGAATCTATGACAGAATAAGAATATTTATCACAGTGCTTTCTGCCTTCAGTTAGGAATTCGTGAAGGAAAGGAAGTTTATAGGTAGTCAAATTTATTGAACTATTTTCAAGAGAGTATTTTATCGTTACGTTTTATGCATATAATAAAGTATATTGTAGGTTGAAGTTGCTTTCATCTTTTGCTCCTTTACTGAAACCATTATTAGGGAAGTAGCATGGCTCGGAAGACCACATGAAAGCTGTAGGTCTTCTACCTCTGGGTTATGCAGTGCTACAAGACTTATACGAAGCCGTATTCCAGTTTTAAATTGTCAACTTCGCTGAGTTTATCTTTCCAATTCATTTCCTCCGTTACCTTATCATCTGTATCCTTATGCAGACATCACTACTTTAAACTAAAGCAGTTGTAAGTTAAAAAGATACATATATACATTGTAAGAACACAGTCATATGGTATCACTTACCAGTATGCATATTCCACTGCAAAAATGCATAAATATTGCATAGTCAATCTTTGTAATTCATGTCATCCGCATTGTATCGTATCCTCCATGTACTTTTGCAGACAGAATCACGAATTTTACTAGCGCAAATAAAAGTTTAAAAAATACAATTGTACCGCAAAAATCACTGTGAGAAGGTATAAAATGACGATAAGTCGCAGAAACATAGGTTTACGTTTTACAAACACAATTCTAAGTTTCAGGAAAGCGATTTTAGTACACGCGAAAAACATTTATTTTATACAAAAAGAGAGAAGATCGATCCCAGGGCTAATGGATATAAATGAAGACAAACTGGTTCTAAAATAATTTAGAGGAAAGCGGATGTTTCCGACAAAAATAATATCCGCACGAGAGGAAATATTTACATTGAAGAAAAACATAATTTCACGTTCCAGATTAAAAAATCCCTTTGTTTGTCGATGCTGTTAAAATACACCTAAGTTTGTTAACTCAATATCCGTAAATAATTCCACTTTTTCATTTAGGGGAAATATGGGTCGTGCGTGAGTTACTCTACCAATATCCTAGTTACACCAATTATTTGCCTCTATTTGTGTCTCGACTGACAATTTGTGTTGGGATAGAGCCAAAATTTAGGGGTCATGAATGTATTATAACTTGTATTATCTAATTAGAGCTCCACGTTAGTTAATACACTCTTTGAGTTCTAATAATTTTATAAAATCCTGTTCGAATTTTAATTGTTGCGGTTGCACTCAGTTAAACTTATTGAGAAAAAGGTTTTTGGTAATTGTGTTGCATGTTACGAATCAAAATGGGAATTGATTGCCTGGTTATGGTCGACTCGTTATTATGAATGTGACCAAAGATTTTTTTAGCTATTTCGTCATTACGGAAAATTCCATCTCTAAACAGTGATCGAAGTTATTTTAAGCTCTTACTTTTAAGAGGTGAGGAATATACGGCTTTTTCGGGCGTTCAGTGCGGCCTTTCCGTCAACAATTGCTTGGATTTCACAATTTTTTTCTACCTCAAGTGTTACTTCATTTAACAGTAAAACAAAATATAAAAACTCGGAAATGATAAATGATACTTCCACGAAGTACGACCAGAGAACTTAGATTTTATAAAAACTCGGGTTGAAATAATCTTTGACTATATGCAATACTCCACACGTGAAAAGCCTGATCATTTCGCATTCTGCCATTCAACAGTCTATAATCTACGATAATATTATTAACTATTATATTATTAAATTTTCTATAGTTTCTCCGTCATGTTGTCTCAATGCATTACTAAGCTCATTTTCTTGTTCATAGTGCCCATTTTCATAAATAGTAGTAGACAATATTTTTCTATTACTATTTAAATTACAAACTTGTAGCTAGCGTCATTCCTTTTGTAATGCAAACATCCCATTATTCATTCTCTCTTAGCGTTACGCATTACAATCCTAAACCAATAATATGCCGCCCCTCTGGGCAGTGGACAAACAAATGGAAATATATTCCATGGCTAGCTTCTGTCCGTCACAATGAATTCTTGATTGAGGGCAATCTGAGTGAAAAGGGTGGTGGATGAGGGTTCTGTGGACCCTTGTTAAGCGAAAGGATTCGTCCCCTAAAAGCCCTGTCACCGGAGAAGTTTCTCTCCAACGGAAGATTATCTAGAAAACATCTAATCAACACTTGTCTTTCCCCGAATTTAAGGGTTGATACTTTCTATTTAGAGGAATGCTGAAATGTCCGTAATGTCTTCGGTAAAATTCCACGTCGTAATATTTTCACGTTTGTGTGTTTCATTCGCTTGAATGAAGTTATATTCTTAAAAAATCTTAGACTGAAATGGGTGAAAGTGCCGTAGCTGAAGCCAATTTATCTGAATTAACGTCGAATTCATAACGTTTGTTTGAAATCTCTCCGTTTCTGAATTTTGTGAAAAGTAGTCTAAATCTCTATTTCTGAGACAAAAGGTACAATCCATCCCTAAAAAATTGGATTAGAATTCTGATCCGGAGAATGGTAATTTCTCTATGTTTAAGGTCCACCTTGCAGAGGATCCTTTTTTCTCTAGCTAAAACTGGATTAATTAATAACTGACAGGCAGTTTATATTAAAAGAATTAGATATTGCTTTTTAAATGACAGATTTTATGATACTTGCTATTAATTATCTCATGGAGACTTATGATATGATTAGTAGTGGGCGATCTTATGAAAAAGACGGTATTTAATATTATAAAAGTTTAAAAATGTTAATCAGCAGAAAGTATCTTTATCGGACTAACATTCTGTCAATCATTCAATTTGAAAAGGAAATGAAGTGATAAAAATTAAAAGTATTGCCTTAAAATGTCTTTAAAAATTAAATTTAGATTAGGATAGTTTATAGTGGAGCATATGTTCCTCACCTCAGTCAATTTGCTCTATGACTTAGACTTACAGGTGAATTATTGTACAGTCCTGGCAAAAATTAACGCAGCACCAGCCGTAAGGATCGCTAGGGAGGTGGTGCGTTAATTTTGGCAAGGAGTGTACATCAAGCTTAATGTTCCTGAATAAAGTAGTAGTTACTGGAGGTGGTGAGTTCTCTTAATTATATTTGAATATTAGGAGGAGTACGTTTCAGTCGGTGCTAGCAGTGTTATGGGCATCTATTTTCCAAATTTCATAGTGTATATAAGGGGGAAAACCTTTCTAAGAACTTACTCTATATACTCTGGAAATTACTTGGTGGTTGTTTTCTCTAAAATAGGGAAATTTCAGAAAAGTTCTACGTTGCCACATCACGCACACATTGATTTAGTGAATATAGGCCCTCGATTTGCTTGAGTATAAAAAACATTTTTCAAATACGAGAGTATAAAAAAGAGAGATTAATTTTGCTGCAAACGTTATTAGAGCTGCAAATGTAATATGGCTGATGCGTTATCATTTGCAAGATATTTACAAGTTAAACGGCTTTGGTTAACTAAGTACTAAAACAGCTTTGTCCTCTAATATAGGTGTTTTGTCAAAGGATTCAAACTGAAATTAGTATGCGTGTGAATAATTGTATCACTCTGCCTGCTTAGTCGGTAATTCAGCCTTGGCGAGGTAACTCAACCGTTAATTCGTTACAATCAGCCTCCTCAAAGGTACACTTCCTTCTTGAGCAAACAGCATATATCTAACTTAATGGCCTAGGAAAAAAGTAAACAATGGATGAAAAGGATTTTGAGGCGTTACCAAGCAATGAAAAGAGAAACGTTGGTAAGCTATTCGATAAGTTGATGTTTATTTTAGCAAGTACTCTTCTCTTTTTTACCTGTGGTTGAATTTTGTGTACTGTAATTCGTAAAAATGGAAGACGTAAACAAAACTTTCATTTTGCATAATTATTCTCCCTTTAGTTTGGAAAATATCCCAAGAGGTGTTCGTTTGTCTTATCACTTTCTGAGTATTTCGGGTCGGTAGTTTCAGAGGAAGTTCTAGCAGACATTCCTCTCTTGTTATGTTCCGTCACAATATAATCCACGAAGAATACTGTTTATATAATTCAAAGAATGCTGTGTAATTGAAATCGCTTGTTCCGTTGTTCACGGAAGATGAGGAGTAACTATTGAAGCTGTTATGGCGGATCACTGTTCCTAATGTAATACCCTTACCCTTGAAAAGTTCCGTTTCTTTGAATGTCTTTTGGGATAAATTGAAAATTTATCTCTTTGTAATTAATTAATCATTTTGTGGAGTATAGAATATTCCTGTATTTCTAGAGATTAGCAATGTTAGAAATACCTTAAAAAGAAGGAGCTGGAATATGATAAACGTGGAAAAGTGTGCGAAAACTATTTTTTTTTGCTGATATATTAAATGGAACTTAAGTTATTGCTTTTTATTTCAGAAAGCGGATTTTCCGTTGCCGAAACGACGTCTGCGAATAAACCTCATAGGAACTTGAGAGTCTAATAACATTTAATTAATTGAAAATTAAAATATTTCATTTTAGAGGGGTATAATTTCAATTCTTTCTTGTATCCTGTCTTTAAAGCGTAGAAATCGCAAAAAAATGTAATGTTTCGTATTTGCTAATCGTACTAGGTTTACTCTTGACACTTTTTTCCAAAAACGAAAGATTTTCTAAAGTATACTAACATTCAAGTAAATAGATACGAAGATTTTATTTTCGACTCTGAATGTAATGGATTTGTTGTAATTGATTTTTGATTTATGTTAAGATCATCTGTTTAAGTTTCATCGAGTTTATCAGGTTTTGTTCTAAAATAATCAAAGAGAAGTAGTTAAAGTATCGAGAACGCCAAAGTAAATCATCAAGCGCTCATCTCTTTTCAATTCAGTAGCGTGACATTCAAACCCATTGCGTCTGCGAAAGAAAATAAACTTTTTAAACAAAGAAATGAACGGCGCATTTATTTCTTTGGAGGAAAAATCGAGAAATTCCACTATCGCGAATACATTTCCCAAGAAATGAGGATTTCCGAGAATCGTCGATCTCCCGCAATATTGAATTAGAAATAATCAATCCACATTGCGGATGAGATTCAATATCAACTGAAGCAAAGCCGGATTATTATTTTTACCAAATGATAAAGCTCCTGGATTTTTCAAGGAAATTCTTAAGGAATCCATATCTCGTCATTTTCTCTAAGACTGAGATATATATCGTTCCTGGACGATGTATCACTGCATTTCTGACAAACATCCATCTTAATATTACTGCTTTCTTACTCAAAATTTAATTTGAGGATACTTTTAATACAACGTGTATTGAACTCTTACTACGGTCTCATATTTTGATTCTGAGCTAAAAAAATAAACGAGTACTGCAATTAGTGATAACCACCGTAAAATTTGAAATAGCTTTAAACCTTTCTTTTTATTCTCAGGTAAGAGTAACTTCATTCCATTCGGAAAGTCAAAAATAATCTTCAAAAAATATTTACCGAATATATTACAAAATTAATAAATGTGTTATACCTCATTCTGGAAATACCATGCCCGCAATTTTGCTTTGGTTTATTGCAGTAGGAAAATAAGAGAAACCTGCTAGAGATCAATCGTATTCATGTTGTGTTTCTGACGATAAAATTAATCTTATGGAAGCTTAAGTCACGTAGAAGGTGAATTTGCAGAGAGTTGTAACTTCCACTATTCATTTTGAATGAACTTAATGCCAAAATATCTTGATGCGCGTCATTCTTGGTTTCTTCCATTGAAAAATAATGACAGCCTGAAATAATGAAACTTTCATTACTACAAATACCATGAACGTGATAATTTCAATGCTACGAATTGCGATCAAGAAACTTGAAGCTTTTTTACAGAGAACTTCTGCCGGGCACTGGAAGAATATGGATTTGATATGAGCCCTTTCTCGTTGGGTTGACGACCTAAGCTGGATATTGCATAACAGCATCCTCAGTGGATGCATGTGAAAAATGTGGCCATTTTGTTCCTATTTTCTGACCTCAAAACTTCGTGTGCTGAGCTTTTTCATGAGCGAAAAACCAATAATTAGGAGGCGTATTTCGTGACTGAGGAAAGCGAGGTGACGACCTCTTCGTCACCTGAGCGAGATCTGCAAAAAGGAAACGGAGCGACACACAGCGCGGGTCTTAGCATTCCTTGTAATTTGATTGCACTACTTTTGGACGCGTATCACGTTACCTTCTCATCCACTGATGTTTCTGCTAATCTTTGATGCGGAAATATGAGAATTCGAATTGTATACTAAGACGAGTTGAATGGGATTATCCTTCACTTGATATTGATTGTATTTTGTTACTAGCTGTATGCATTTGGAAGAGAATTCGAAATTTGACTCAATTGTGTGTATTACTGTGGTTTAGATAGATTCCTGCTATTTCATTACTTTTCTGCAAATCCAACAAAGGTTTCTTTCCAAGTTCCATGACTCAAAGGGGCTCATGGATTAATCCTATCGAAAACTATGGGGTAATATTTAATCTTGATTTTAACAAGTCCAACAATATCTGACGATGGGTACTGCAGTAATGAAATAAAATCAAGAAAGGAAAGTTTTTGGAAATACAAGGACCTAAATAGAGGAGAGATCAACATGAAATTTAAACTGAAAATGTTGAGGTGTTATGTTTGACCGGTGTTCCTGTGTGGGTGTGAGACATGGATAATCTTAAAAAGCATGGAAAAGAGAATAAATGCATTGGCCTCATGGTTTGCCAGACGAATGCTGAAAATTAAGTGGTCAGACAAAATAACAAATGAAGAAGTTTGGAGAAGAATTGGAAGCAAGTATAGCCTATTGAATGAGGTGAAAGCAAAAAAGTGGAAATACACGGGGCATGTACTAAGGGGATCATCGTCAGGGGAGAGAATCGTGACAGCACTGGAAGAATGGAGGGTAAGGAAGAGAAAGAGGGGAAGACCAAGGATGGAATGGTTGGACAATTTAAGGAATTGGGCTGAAATTAGGAATTGTGAGGAGATGAAAAGGAAAGCAAGTAGAAGAGAAGAGTGGAGATCCATGAGAGCTAACCTCCTGATAGGAGAAGCTACCTATTGATTGATTGATTGATTTTTTTGATTAAATTGTTAGAAGCTGGAACACCAAAATGTGTTCACTTGACATTTTCGTTATCATTTAAGTAGACCTTCATGTCCATGTAAAGTCAGAATGATAAAAACTATCTCTACTTCTTTGATTAACCTATCTTATATTTAGTCAGATCTCTTAGTATTAGCATATGAATCCCAAAAGGTTTCTTTCTCCGTATTTATCATCTTTTCGTACTTAGTTATTCTGCTGTTCATTAGTCCACAAAATATAACCGTGTTTAATACATTATCATTCGATTGATTATTGTTAGTACAGGTAGTTGCATTTTTCCAAGGATTAGATTGCATCCATGCGGCATCATTGAAATGTCGTCTCCGGAACATTTCATGTCACTTTTTAATAGCGCGTGAGAAATACGAAGGTGAGTCAAGAAATATTTTGTTTTTATTCCGGAGTAATAAACATGAAGGAAAATAATGCGAAAGAAAAAGTTTGCGGATTGTTAGGTGCACCTTTCACTGGTTTCGAAGTAGTAATAACTGCGGTTTAGACGTAGGTGCATATGCCCTGCTAGTTTGGAGATACATAGAACTGGTAATTCGAACGATGCACTACTAATATATGGACTGTTGATCTTAGAACCGCTAACGAACAGTGGCCTGTGGTTCTTCATCGTCGCTTTTTAGCTACTGCACTTCCAGGAACTTCTCCACTGGAGCGATTGCGTTGTAATCCAGGGAGTGTAGTCGCAACAAAAGTTAACAAAAGGTTAAAGTTCAACAATAGATTAATCATACGTCTATCATTCTGTCCCTGTCTGTCTCCATTCGTTTGCACCGACTTTCTTTTCGAATTACAACTGTTAAGCCTGTCTGGGTGTATTTCCCGTGTAGATTCTTCTTTCGTACAACATTTTCTACTCTTCTCCTGTATCGGTGCTTCTCAATATTTCCTTCTAAAGATTTATTTAAAATTTACTATTATTGTCCTTCGTACACTCCTGGCCAAAATTAACGCAGCACATCCCTAGCGATCCTTACGGCCGGTGCTGCGTTCATTTTGGCCAGGACTGTACATCGTTATCTTGTATTCTTATATGGTATCCTTATAAAAATACTATTAATCTTAATTAGTTGTTAGTTTAGTCCCATACAAGTGATTGTGTGATATTGGTTTAAGCGGTCCTGAATCAAAGTATAATCGTTGGAGGTGGAGTGTTATATCTTCCGAAAAGAACTTTTCTAATGCTTCGTTTCTTTTCTTTGCAGTGCGTGTTGTACCTGTGGGCGCTGAAAATTTGTTACCCAACAACTTTATTTTTATTACGGGGAAACCATGAGTGTAGGCATCTTACGGAATACTTCACTTTTAAACAAGAATGTGAGTAATTAACTCCTTAATTGGGGTTATCTTTCTTCTCTTTTAAACAAGAATGTGAGTAATCAATTCCTTAATTGGGGTTATCTTTATATGCATGATCCTAATCTTAACATAATCTATAGGATAATTATAATTATTTTTATGAAGAGTTGTAAATACATAAATAATTAATGAACATAAATAATATTTTAAATACATTTAGATCGCTGTGTAATCTTCTGAATGGTTCTCTGTTTTATTGGTTGATCGATATTAAGAATCTATAAAAGTCAAGAAACTACACAGTTTTTAAATTAAACATTCCATCCCGTTAAATCGAGCTGTAAATCACCGGTTCATTTATGATTGTATATTAAAGGATTAAACGTTATATTAATAAACAAAATGATTAAAATCTAATTGTTTCCCCTAGCGATGCTAGTGTCAATTCTAAAAATTAAAACATCCTCTAATTTCCCGCTGCTTACTCTCAAAATTTTCAATTTTTTACCGTCCAATTTTGTGGACTCGTGTGCAGTATTCCAATGAATACATGTCCATTTCCTGCATTTAATGAAGCAAGGCCTTAATTGACCAATTGAGGGAGAGTGGGACGATCGTATAGGAAGTAATTACGCTGTTCGAATGACTATAAAACATTTCCTTTATCGCGTAATTAGGTTCGAACCGGCATGAGACTCAAATTTGAATTAAACAGTTCGTTTTAAAACGCGTTCGGTAGAAATTATTCGATACTTGCCTCCTCAGCATGTGGTTACATTGTTGGGCGGTATTGATTTTTTCTTTGGATTTCGCGACTTCTTACCTAATTAGTGACGCTCATTTCGTCATCGATGTATATAGATCGGAAAATGTACCCTCTTCGGTGTTCTATCGTTTACAATCAGTCTAACTATTAAGAAGTAATCGTTATCCTTGAAAACTCCTGCTTTTGCGTTCAACTTTTATTTGCATCGTTAGCGTTACTGCTGCTCAACTTCAGCACAGGATATTATTCAATATACTTCAGTAATGCTATTAATTTACATGATTGAGTTGGCGTCAGAAATATTCTTTCGTCGACTAAGTGAGCGTAAATTGTGTGAACTAATTCGACTCCATCATAACCTCTCAAGAAATTCATTGAGATAAGTAAACTTATTTTTGATCTTTTCCCTGATTGAGGAAGTCTCTTAGATTTCCAAGGAAGTTCCATGATTTGCGCCTCTCTAAATTGTATTTGTGCTGTTATTTATATTATTAATTCATAGGTAATTAAAGTTCTCTTTGTAAAATTTGTATTCTAATTATGTACTTAGTTAATAAGTAAGTGTGATAATATCATGGTATTTATTGGAACATTGTACGCATCATAATTATGTACTGTTTGACATTTTGTAAGCCATCCCATTCACTTGAGCAATGCTTTATTGCATGGTAAAGTTAACAGTTAGAGTACGGTTCAAGGTAATCTGTTAACCCTGTCGGTAACGGATGTGGTTGGTTGCATAAGATGCAGGAAAGAAGCACGATGGGTTGCATATCGCGCAGGATACTAGTAACTCTTTAGAATCTGAGTTTCAATTCAATCGAGTGAATTGAATAAAACGACCAGAAGAAAGGGACCGTTGCAGAAGTATAGTTTTTACGTATTTTTAAGTGTATTTTTATCTCGTTACTGTAGATTTTGATAGCCTCGGATAAATATGCGTACTTTCTCACGTTTAAATCAATCCTGAGGTCCATCATTTGCCCTTCTCTTGGTTGGTTGGCTATTGAGAAACTATTCAACCCTCGCAGGCGTTAACTATCGAAACTTTTAGAAAATAAAGTTGGAAATATATTTTGTAAGCGCGAGAAGTATGCAAATAAATTTGGAGAATTACTTCTTTCGGGTTTACTTTGCTTAAAAAAAACACATGGCTTCTACATCCTAGATTATACCTTGACGATTAATCGTTGTGGCGTGTCATTAAACTTGTGCTGTACCTTATTTGCACCAGGAGTAACTTCCTCTTACTCTATACTATTTGCATATAACACAGTTATTACTAGTTTTGCCCCGTAATCAAGCGCTGTTTCGATCTAATGGAAATGAACTTAAACTCAACTCCTTGCTTAGTTCATTAGAATTACGATTCGCTATTCGTAAGTTCACGGTCGAGTTGTCTGTGCTTGAATTTTCCTCATTATTCGAGTCTTCGGTTAATCAAGTTTTCTGTTATCGTGCGCTAAGTATTGATGTTTGCTATACGTCTCAGTAGAACTTTACTAGGAACTGGATGATGAAGACGATGCATTTCTTTTTGTTGATATCGAAATAAAGAATACGATGGTGATGATTTTAAGAATTTCTGAATCGTCTCGGGAAAGATCCTTGATCATTGATTTTCTGTGTTCTTGCCACCTGAATTATATGCAGAGCTAAGAATAATGCACAATAGTTGAACAAAATCGACCCCTTGGGAAGAAAATTTTAGAAAGGTTGAAAATATGGGCGTCTAGGCAGCGAATTATATTCCTGAGAAGAGTCACTGTCTTTTAAATTCATTATTTTTGCGCTTCCATTAAAATCAATTAAGTCTTATTTTTTGTTATGAATTTAACCATAGGCTATTAATGACTTTCGTAAATATCCTTATGTTTCTCCTCGGATAATAAACCAAACAGTAACATCACTTCGGTTAAAGTGGGTATTAACTGGTATTAAATAAGCCTCGTATTGAAACCTTTTAAACATTTGGAATGATGGCAAACGGCTCAGCTTTGGAAATCAAAGAGAGTACTATTTTTAGAGGCAAATTGTAATGTGTATTGCACTTTTCAACATTTATATAAAAGGTGTTTGTTGATAATTATTATAATATTATACTATGTCTATGTCTATGTCTATGTAAGAACCCTGCAAGCCACCTTTCGGTGTATGGCAGGGGGTGCAAGCACCTTGACTCTATTTTCCTAAACGGTTGCTTTCGCGTATACTTCGCGGAAAAAATGAATTTTTGAAACGATTCGTTTTAGCATCTATTTCCCTAATCTTTCGGGCAGTATCAGCACGGCCCATATAACAGGGGGGTCGCATTATATCGGTTACATCATCTGAAAACGTAATTTCTCTGAACTTATTTAATAAATTTATCCTTTGAATTTTTCTTCTATCTTCTAATGATTCCCATCCCGCGTCCTGTAACATCTGAGTGACACTCGCTGTTTTATCGTAGCAATTCTTTACAAATCGTATCGCCTTTCGTTGTACTTTTTCTAAATCCCGAATATGACTATGTTGCATACATATATTTAATAATACTTGTAAATAATTATATTATGTCGCATAAAAGAGTTTTCTTGTACATATTCATGTGGTGAATTGTTATTAGGAAGAAATGCCGCCTCTTGTGGGAATTCAGTCTTAATTACATAAAGTGTAAGGGTTAGAGTTCGCATATTTCAGTCATTTTTATGGGATAATGTATTTTTACTTATTTTTTTACTTTTCTTGAAGTAACATTCGTTCGATTCTCTTGTAACGTCTTCAGATGATTCAAAGGTGTAAATTTTATTTTTCTCTATAATCGAGCAATATGGTACTGATGTTTCTCGAAAAAGAACAGACAGTATTACGAAATCATATACCAATTCAACCTTCCATTAAATAAATTTAATAGAATACTGATCCTTTACTAATTCAACATTTACTGTAAATATATTTATTTAACTAGCAATTCCATTCGTTATATTTTTTTAGGATATAATTCAATATCCCCTTTCAAATAGTGAAAAATACGAAGTCATCCTACATTTTCAATTTTAATTGAATTAATTTATTATATTCTTATCGTCAAGTCATTAATCAAATTAATTTTATTAGGTTTGTATTTTATTAATCATTTTTTGTAAACAATATATCTAAGATGATATTGTGTGGTGTCTCAGTCTCTAACTACTCAAGGAACGGTAAGTGCGAGGTATGAGTGAAATTTAGTGTTATTCATTTCATGCTGGGGTAACTCTTGTTCACTTAAGGGAAAGCGTATTTCATGAAACTTTGATCTTTTCAGGTAAAATAAAATATTCGGAGCGTGTGTACGATGCGTGTATGGAGGCGTTCGATTGTTTGCCGTTGGCGGCGCTCATGAACCAACAGTTCCTGTGCGTCCATGGCGGACTTTCTCCGGAGATACACACGTTGGACGATATTAAAAAGGTATTTACGAAAGAAGTCTCTCAAAACAAATACCAAATCGCAGTTTGTTATCTCGAGGCCCCGACTTTCAAGTCCGTTATTTCCCTCGTGTGACATTGGGCACGAGAATCACGCAAAGACCCGCCTATTAGATGCAAACTCTCATGCGTGACCACGACGAAGTAAACAAACTGTGCAGAATGAGTTTTAACTGGTCACGAATTTTTCCGCGTTGTTATATTAATTAAAATTGGAATTGGTCAGTTGAAAGCAGGGATAGTAGATGAATCTCTCGCTACATTGATAGTTCATAAACGTCAACTCATTTAAATTTAAACTTACGATTCGGTTACTGTTTAAAATTACAGTATAGTCATGCAGGTTACGTGTAACGTCGATGTTGCTTATTCCTGTGCTTTACTACAAGTATGTCCGCAAAATCAATTGTGATCTAAACCAAGATTCGGAATATTGTTCTTCGCACGTATTTTGAAATTAAATTCACGTTACAGTATTGTCTGGATTCTTAATGCTATCAATTGGGTGCTTATCTTTATCATTAAAGTGTATTATTTTACTATAATCAAGATTTCTCTATGGTATTATTCTATAAATTACAATTTTTTATGCTTTTATCTAAGGATGTTAGTTAAAAATCCGTAAGCAATCCAGTAGAAAACGGCCCATTTCCCACAGTTTTTATTTAGTATAACTGAGAATATTTTTCTTAGATATTTCGTTGTGTATATTTTATTTATTTCAATGTAGACATTATTCGAACGGATTCTTTCTCTTTTTATTGATGAAAATTTTATCTTAAACAAATTAAGTACACCTTCTCTCTGTACGTAACTGATAAATGAAGCAGAGGCTTTTTATAAATTTTGAAGATGAAATAGAGTCAATTTGGAAGATGTTTTCACTGCAACCTCATTAAAGATCTGCTGTAGATGTGCTATGTTAGCACAAAGTATGGTGCAGTGTATGTCAATAGTAATAATGAAGTTTCCTGATCAATTCCTGGATGTTAAGGATCCAGGTATCATCTTAGTATTTTCGGTTACTCGGGTACCTTACTTAGGGACTTACTTACGGAAATTGCAAATTCACCAACATTGAAATCCCTGGAGAGACTATCGACTTGCCGGAAGTTTAGGAACTCTTATTTGTAGGTAAAGTTTCAGCAAGATAATGGAGGCTGGAATTTATTCAATTATTAATTCATGAGAATACCAACTGCGTAATGTCTACGAAAGTTGACCTATTCAAATCTAACTATAGAACGTTTACTGTCAGACTTTAAAAACTATCTGACGTTGTATGAAATTAAGTCAACTTCCGTTGCCCCTGAGCAACGAAAGCTTCCTTGCTGCAATTTTCTTGGAGTTTGTGCAGTCCTGGCCAAAATTAACTCACCACCTCCCTAGCGATCCTTACGACCTTCTGCCAGAAATTTCGAAGGCGTGCAAATTTTTAAACGTTCTCTTTTTATAAATATTATTTTAAGAGCCATTTAAATTTAAACGTGTGTCTACTATATATTTTTAAGGAATTTATTTGTATATTTAAGTAATTTATCAATATCTCATTTTAATGTTAGTTTATCTTCGAATTGTCCAGAAAATATCCGAGCAAGTGGGCAGCTCGGAGAGAAAGTGCTTGTATATCAAAAAATAGAATTTTACCCCAACTTAAGAACAAACGAGAATCCTTTTTCTTACAGAAAGCGTTTGTACAAATTTCATGTCAAAATTAGAGAAATTCAAAGTTTGTCTTAAAATGGGCAAAAGCCGGAAAATAGCAAAAATCGTAGATAAGTACGCTAACACTTAACGATTGTCAACATGCAAAACGCTAATTTTCGAGATTAACTTTCTTAAGCATGAAAAAGTGACTGCGCCATTTTTAGCTGTTATGTACTGTATTGACGCATATTTCAATCCGAAGAATAAATTTCATACTTCTTAAAAATCGCTCCTTTTCTCTTCTTGGCCATTAAATGTTCAATCTTAAACAGCTCTCAAAAAAAGTATCGGAATGTCTTCCTGGAAGAAGATTTTAAAATATAATATCTCAGATTTTCAATAATTCAGCAATATTGTTGTTTTTGGCGTTGTAACTGGCAAATGTCAAGCTAAGTTTCGAAATTTCTATGTGGAATTTGCAAATGAATTTTTTAGGTTAGAAATTAACCAAAATCTTCATCGATAGTTATATTTTATGTACTTATAGTGTTTTAGCAGCAACATTTAATTGGAGTGAAATTAATTTTTCTTTCCTTCCTGTGGGAATGAGCAAATTTTAACAATTGGTGTTTCAAAGACGACTTTTACTTTTTACGGAAATATTCTGAAGCTAGTGATTGTCATCAATTATTCTCTTCAACTTATTCATGTGTTTCAATACATTCTCTCATGCGTTTATGTTTCAGACTTCCAATTCTCATAGTTTTGTGGTCGATTTTCTGTATTGACGTTGCATTTAAACCAATATATTGTCATCGCGTTTTCAACTGCAATAGTGGTCGTTATGGGTTATTACAATACTAATTATTTGCTGTTTCATCAAGGTTATATCATTTTTATTAACTGTATCATCCTTTGTGAATGGATATTAATTTATATGTAAAAGGTCGTGCTGTTATAGGCTGTATGTTGCGCCTAGGCGCAAGTTATTGTAGGCATGTCTTGAATGTTTTAGAATCATCATCTTCTCTATGAAATGTATCAGCTGAAGTCATTTTACTTTTAACTAGATGTTATGTAGTATAGCTGTGAGTATTGCAGTGTAAATTTGTTTTTGATATAAAAATAGTTCTCTAACAAATGTTATAGCAAGAATTTGGCCGTCCATGTACTGTATGTACTCGTTTACAAGCAGAGTTTTTCAGTTAATTATTTATGTTGAAAACCTCCTTCGGCTTATACTCGAGTCAGGGTCCCACTTACAAGCTCTCCGTTGGAAAGTCTGCCGTAGCCGGAAATCGGATTGTAAATTCCTCACTTGCTCAATTAACAATTTTTTGTCAATTTTCTCTTACTAATCTACTCATGTCTCAATAACTGTAATTTTATTGGTAGCTTTGTTAGTATTCTTTTATTTTGAATTTTACCAGTAGCTTCTGTATTTCCAACCGTAGGCTTATATTCTTTTTGTGATAAAATTAGATGCTCTCTGATACTCGAGTATATACGATAGTTATTTCGTAAAGTCACGGAAATTATAGTTTAGATTGATTTTAACATAAAAAATAGTTCTCTAACAAATAGTATAATAAGAATATATGCATTCATGTAAGTAAGTTTTTAACTGTATAATTTTATCAGTTTGATCAAGTTTGTTTCAACTTGTGTCAAAATATCCTGCATTATTATGAACCTCCGTAAAGTAAGGGCCTTCTCCTAAAATATTTAGGGAAAATAAACATTTGCAGCTTAAAATTTGAAAATATTTCAGTCCCTCCCTAGTACTACTCCTTTCCTTTAAGCCTGCGCGGTAATTGCCGCTCCGCGCAGCGCTTTTAACGTCGCGCATGTCATTGTTATCCTCGTCCAATAAAAAGACCGTTCTCGAAACGTCCGTTCCCCATTGGTGCTCGGTATCAATCCGATGACTGATGCGAAAAATTACTCATTTTCCCCATTCCTTCCTCACGCCCATTTAACCTCCGTTCCTTTTGCCCATCCATTCATTTCCCCCCTTTCCTTTTATCTTCACGATCGATAGTTTCTCTCGACAGCCTCTTCTTCCCTCCCGTTTTAAATGTCCTTCTTTTCCTCTCCCGTTTTTGTGCCTCTTTACCATTCGTTCGCTATTATTATCCTTGTCACTGTTCTGCGGCGCGTAAGACGGAGCAAATAACCATCGCCGCTGCCATTTATAATTGTCGGCCGGACAACGGGACTGCTCGTGTACGTCGTTATCTTTATGAAGAAATCTCGCTCTTAGAGGAGGATTTGGGATGCGTAGGCATTAGCAGGGGAACCACCGTTCCTCTCGGGCTATTATATGGCAAACCGCGTGCCCTCGCCATTTTTCGCTCGGAATAAATCGTCCTTCTGTTGAACCCAATAAGGGGTTTTTCCCCGCAATTTAAAATTAAAAGGGAACAAGGGTCGTGATTTCACGCCCATTTCTTTTGTTGAATAGGAGCCCAGGCGAGGTGAAATCTGACCAGGTGATTTTTCAATAAATGTACGTGGTGACTGTCGAAGTTTTTTTTCTTTCGGATCATATCGCAACTAACTTAAATGATTAATTGTTATTAGAAGGCAAGGATTGATCAGCGCTAAAATTGCAAATATTTTTCGGAAGTTTTAAGTTATAATTTAGTTTTTAAATGTTTAAGTAATTGTAGGAAATGCTTGACGTAGTTTTTTGGTTGGTTTTCTTCGCGTTTGGTTAATCATATCCTTTGCAATGTTCTAATTTCACAGTATTACATCCACGTGAAACTATTTTTGAAGAGCAGTAAATTACACTCAAAGCGATTGATTTATATAAACACATTCGCATTAGGTCATGTTGGGGCTAATGATAATCCAGAAATCAGTATCGTTTCACTTTCTGAGGAAATATGTATGTTCTTTGCATTAACGTGCATTTTAGCTGTATGTGTTTTTCAAAACAGTGATTTTATTAAAAATAATCCGTACTTCCTTTCGTTCTTACCCGAAGTGCTGACCTGGCGATGACTTTATTGGTTTTTGAATATTTCTTTTGCGTTCTAAATCCGTATTTTAGCAATACTTTCTCGCCTATTCTGTTTTTTATTAGGAAAAATTAAAATTTGCCGCAATATATCAAAACATTCATTTATAACTTTGTTCTCTGCGCTTCTTTATTTGCATACTCCCAAGTTTGCTCTTTATGCACTTCCGATTTTCAAAGTGATTCCAAAAGAGCTTTGTACCGCGCGTACATGTTTAGCTTCTGCTTGGGTGATATTTATTTTGTAAGCTTGTATCGTTTGCCGATATGACCTTCGATAAACTCAGCCAGCGTGTAATTATTTCCAAATACACCCTAGATAACCTCCGTTACTGCTGTAGGCGCGGTCAATCTATCAGTCAAATGAAAACCAGAGTTTAACTCTTCATCGGTACATTTGGTCATCGTTGCGTATTTGATTCTCTGGTATTCAACGATAGAATAATATTTTCCTCGAATTTAGAATATTGATATAGTCATTAAAATATATTACAGCAGGAAAATCCCGACACTGAAATAAAATCAGAATTTTAAAAATCTGCAACGCGACAGAAGATAAAAATTCGGTAACTGTGACATTGAAAGCTTCTGCAAATTATAATGTAGTAAGTTTTTCGCAACATTTTATAGAATTCATTTCGTTATTTTCGTATATACTGTTTTTTACCTTGTATTAAAAATATTATTTTATTTTCACCTTAACTGCTTTATCTTTCTCCCTTTCTACGAAGTCTCGAAAAACTTTTTTGGCACTAACTCAAATTTCTTTTGTAAAATTTTTATTCGTCACTTAACTACAATATTATGTTATCTTTTATAAGACCTCTGAATGTAGGAGTGTTATGAGATGCAGTTTGTTAATCAGTTAATCTATTGCGGCCTTAAAGGTTCTTTCAGCGAATATTGGAACTGCTTTGTCCGATTTCAAAATTAAACTCCGTTTTTTGACAACTGCAGTTTCTCTGACTCGTTTTCAGCGTCTGCGGAATTGCATCTAAAACCTCAATTATAAATTCAGGAGCTGTGATAAATTAGCGCTGCGCGATGGGAAGGAAATTTTTATGGCATTAATCATTACTCGCTAGTTGCAGATGCCACCACGAAGTGACGGTAGCGTACGCGCGTAAATCCGCTGAAAGACTTAAGTCTCTCGTAAATAATTGGGTCAACGAAAAACAACCGAGAAGGAGCTACCGCGCTTTCTGCATATCGTCAAGTGTTAAGTTTTATATTCTGTACTGGCGGACGGAAATTTCGAAATAATACCATTTCTAAATCATTCGTAAATTCAACTATGTAAGTTTTAGAATATTCCAGTAACAGCGAGTAATATATTAGGGATTTTAAGTAATATTCGTAAATTCAGCGAAAGTAGTTTTGGAATATCATTCCATTAATTTGGAGTAATATATTAAGGAAGTAAAAGTAATGGCTGGTTTATTAGAAGTAGCGCACATTTAAGTATTTCGTGCATTATTCACAATTAACGGCGAATTTGCATCGTCCGAGGATTTAAATGTTAAGAGGAAGAGAGCAGGTCCATTCCCCGTAACATTGGGCATTAAATCAAACGTCGGGGTCCCATATGGACTCTGCGTGATATAGTTTATCACCAGCCGCTGGATGAGGGTTGGAAAGGTCCCTGTTTTCATTAAAAGGATGTAAATCACTCCAAATCACTCTCATTTCCTCTCACACTTTCAGGTGGTGGGGATTCGCTAGGGTGGAAAGTCCATCGTCTACCGGAACTGCTAGCGGGGACATTGCCATAATTCACGGCTCAAGTAGTTGGGATTTAATCTCTGAAATGGTCGCTCCGTATTGACTGGCGTCGTAATTTAGCGCAAAATAAAATTATTTGATAATCCTATTTATAGAAGGAATTTTGCGTCCTATCGGATTCGCAGATCCTTATTTACGATTTCATATCCTGGTAATTGGGCTTCCGATTTAATTACGAGGATAATCGTAATGATGATGATGATATGTGTGTCACATCAAAATGTTTCCAACTTTTAGTTCTTAAGGATATAACCCCGTGTCAAGTTGGTGAATCGCGTATCATTTATTACTAGAGATTCATCTCTACGGGTTTTAAGTTAGTATCGGCCTATTTTAAATGGCTATAATTGGTTTACTATTGTTATTTTTAATCCAAATTTCTTCAACTATTTAAGTTAAAATTCCTTCTGAATCGGAAAGGATAACAATGCAAAAACGGAGTTCTTAAAAATTCTCTGTAAAGTTTTTAAAATTTTTTTTTCCAAAATCTTCTAGTTCTTAGAATGATAGCGAATCAGATGGATTGATAAATGGATAACGAATCTGCTGTGTTTGAAAAAAGATAACAAATGAAATGCCAAAAACATTATCTGTATTTTATTTCGGAAATATTGTGATATTGTTCCATACTTCAGCTTCATAATATATGGCAAACGCATATTATGAGCATATTTGGAGTGGGCCATCTTTTCCTTAATGTGAAATCGTAGCAATGGTCGAAAACGGTAACAAAGCTGCTGGAATACCATCTTGTGTTTGGCAAAAGGAAAAAATAGAACACAAAAATGTATCATTAGTTTATTTCAGCAGTATTTTCATGCTTTTCAACCAGCTTCAGCCTCGTAATACATGAAAAACCCATAACCAGGACATATATCGCGAATCGACCGTTCTTTTCCTCTCGTGAAAACGTAGCAGTGGTCGAAAGCCATAACTATGTCTCGTGAAGCATAAAGTGGTCCCTCGAGGCGGAACCGTAGTATCACAGATGCATCCCGTCTATAGGTCCGCAGAGGGTAAAACATTGAGCGGCAAGGGTGAGTTGCCATTGATCGTTTAACCGGCCCGCCCACTTTTACGGCCCAAACCAAAGGTCCAGGTTACGTTGCGCCATGTATAACTCATCTACATTTCTCCGTCGACCCATTTTCCTTCGTATTTATTGGATAATGAGTCGCACACACTCTCCTAGGAGTATCTAAGGAGCGGTGTCGATGGGTCGAGAGTGGTGGGGTACAGCGGGGAGACCTCTGCAGTGCGGCGACCCCTTTCCCTCCCCTCCTTTCCCTTTTTCGCCCCTTTAATGCCCCTCCCTTCCACCCTAATAAGTGTCCACATGGCTCTCGGGGACAAGTGTGCCGAGGAAGAGAATTCTTAGTACGTTTTCCTTTAGGAAAACATCCTCGTGGGCCCGTCTTTGTATCCCTCCCGTTAACCTTTAAACTCTGGGCCGTTTATTGCAAAACTGCAGAAGTTGGTGCACCTGTCAGGGGTCATAGGACCGGTTTAGATCATCCCGCGGCGTTAGTAGTACGTTCGCCGAATGTTTTTGGATTCGATCTCCGCAGGAGTCGCATGAAAATGCCGGTACAAAATAGATATCGTCCTCCATAAGTGTGACGACCCATTGTAGTGTTTTCTCAGGAGTACCACCATTCCAAAAGCGAAATTTTTCGCGATTCGAATTCCTTTAAAATTTTTACCGGTAACGTTTAGCTCTCGATTAGATTATTATTTTATTAATTAAGGGAAAGATTCAAGAGATATACATTTCATGCAGAATTATTTCTGATTCGTTCGGAAGATGACCTTTTTTCTCCTGCAAAATGTTTTCTACGTGAAAATTTCCCTTTTCATTCCAAAATGTTATGTTGAGCATAGTATTTGAAATTATAAATCTTTCAATGGCAAAAGATTATTCTCAAAGTTTGCTCATTTTGGGAACTTATTAGAGGTTACGTCTGTGAGGGTAAAATTTCAGATTATGTTATTTAAGAAGCCCAATTGAAATTTGAGCCTGTGATAGTTAGCTAACCTTAATATTAATTTATTTATCTAACTGGAAATTTTATTCATTTTTCATTTATTTTTCTTTAATTTTAGGTAGTTATCTGTTAGATCTTAAATATCATCATCATAAGTCTGTCCCAACAAGAATTACTTTAGTCATGTTGATATTTTTTTATCAGGGTTGGAAATAAAATTTTCATTTTAAATCTAATGGTATTAATCGCAACTGTGTTTACTCTTAACCATGCCCTGGGTAAAATTATGACAAATGGCACTACTAGGTGCATCTTATCAATATCAAAATTACAGGCAAAAGGGCCCCTATAAGCGTGAAACATTCATTTACACTTGGAAATTAGAGCTAAAAACATTATCAAAATAATATGTTTGTAAATTTGATGATAAACATAAAGATTGAAAATATTTCGACCAATATTCAAGTGACTATTATATTTTGGCCCCTTATAGAGAAGGTATAGTGCCCAGATATACGAATATAAGGAGATTTTAATAGTACTCGGAAACTAATTTTCCAAGAAAATATCAATGAAAAGACTTGTTGGAAAGATAGTTCAATGGATAGAGCAACCACTGGTTAACTGGTAGATCTGGTTCTGTTTTGGATTTAATTATTTGATCGTCAAAACCTTCAAATTGTTTTCAGTTCATACATCTTTGGGTTTTCTTAATGTATTGCTTGATGTATCTTGCCTTATATTATATCTATCTCTTTTAATGTTGGTTCCAAAACAGTTAGCAATGTGGAAAAAGTATTACTTCCAACCCATATCTACATTTAACATCTACAATTACTATTTTGAGAAATGCACATCTATTTTTAGAAAAAATAAGTATTACATTTCATCGGTATTACATTCAGTTATTCCTTCATATATAGATGTGTTGAATTACAATGGATCCTGTAACATAATGAGTACTAAGTCGTACATTTTTCAATTTCATTTTCTGAAATTTCATCTGGTAGTTAATTGTGGTAGATGGATAGTTATGGTTGAGTGGCCGAACTATCACTGAGAAAATAAATGAAAGAATACCACCCAAGAAAGAGCTCGTACAGAACTATTTCAACATCCCCGTTGTGGTCAAGGAAGAAAATTTGTTCTGATGATATTAAAAAAGCAACCATTGGTGAGACTTGCCATGAAAAATAAGGTTTTGTATTCCCATATGATTAGTTAAAGTAATGCACATTGCAAGAAATAAAAAGTTGAACTGAAATCTTAAAACATAATCATTTGGTTTGTAATTTATCTCTTTTTGGATCTCGAATTTGGTTTGTGATCAATTGATGAATGTTTTTAATTATGAGAAGAGGTTAAGTGATATTTATTAAGATAAACGTAATATTAAAGAATTTTGAAGCAGTTGCACATTTAAAAGCCGTACCATAAACATTCAATATATTTATATAATTTCCATTTGTCAATTCTATCAATTGAACATGTTCAACCCTTTTACAATTAACTCACTTTTCTGTTAATTCTTAAAATTCCCTCTTTTCTTTAAACATGGACTAATTTTTACACCCTTTAAATACTATTTCTAATACATAGATATTGAGGATTTGATTATTTCTATATATTTGTTAAAGATATAGAGCTGACTTAATACTCCTTTTCTCTTCTCTTCTTTTAACCTTTTTCCCTCCATTGGCTATCCAAGAAACATTTTTTCACAACATGATTATCATATGAGAGGGGATTGGGGTATTAAAGGTAAAACCTGCTGGTGACGCAAAACACCCATAAACCAAGAAGAATCATTTTGCTTTCCTTCTTTAAAAATAACCTATAAGCCGAAATAACATACCTCCAGCATTATACTTAAAATATTTACATCACAGAAATTAATGCAAGGCTATGATTCAATATTAAACTATTTATCTTCTAACGTTTGTAGAGGTAATACATATTTTTTTTAAATATCTATATCATAAAATGAAGATGGCCCTGCATAATGTAGGCTTGAAACAGCTATATATAACTATAAACATTCTATACAATGATTTTCTTTGATTACAGCTGGACAGATTCAAGGAGCCCCCAGCTTTTGGTCCCATGTGTGACCTCTTATGGTCAGATCCTCTTGAGGACTTTGGAAATGAGAAGAATGCAGAACATTTCAGTCATAACAGTGTGAGAGGCTGCTCATATTTCTATAGGTGAGTTCTCAGGTTTTTTTTGTAGTAAAGTAACAGGAACATCCTCTTAATAACCTTTCCACGTTTCACCTTTGAAATGCAGTAAAATAATTTTGTTATGAAGTATTTTCCTTTCTATTTTCACTGAAAATGTTGCCACAAATCCACACTAATGTGAGAGGTTTATTTTTCAGCTATGCAGCATGCTGTGATTTTCTTCAAAATAACAACCTTCTATCGATAATACGAGCACATGAAGCTCAAGATGCTGGGTAAGTCATCTTTCTCCCAATTTTCCTCATGGCAAGTGAAATTTTTCAGTATTGTTCAATACATATCATATTTTCAATATCAATACATATATAAAATGCAATTTAAATTGGTGCATCACAATCTTAAACACTTTTTAAGACTCATGAAAAATTATGGAGTGAATCAAGTAATGGGATAGGCTAGGCATTGGGCCTCATCATTGTAAATTATGCTTTATGGAATATTTTGTTAAGAGCTGATGCAGGACATTCTGATCTAGTATGTAATTGAAACCTATTTTTCATGAAAATGAGCATTATGTACCCTAAATTGAGTATTTGTCATTTGGTATTAAATTTAAAATTATTTGGCTTTCAGTTTGAATGAGAGATTCCCATTTGCTCTTTTAAATCTTATGTATACAAGTTATTGCTTAATTCACTTGTTAATAAGTTAAAATGCCTGAACCTGCAGGTTGAGAAAGATATGTAATATTGAAGATAGTTGGTCTCAGGATGATATCTTGAATAAAACTTCAAAGTTACATCCAACATAATTTTCCATGTCAAAACAGCAGCTAAAATTTTATCTCAGGTTGACAACAGACAAAAATTGAGGAACTGTGCGATACATTTGTTATGTTTTATTACAGTCATCAATTCTTCACAGGAATTCACACTTAAGGATATAAAAATAAAAGTTTTTCTTTTTGTGAGAAATATAAGTTTTACATGACACGCAAATAGTGCTGCATGACCAAATAATTCCAAAGTTAAGTTCGACATAAATAATTTTTACTAAGTTCTGTTTACTTGAAAATACATTGTATATGGTTATAAGCATGACAATGATAAGCTGAGTAAATTTGGAAGAAATTTGAATTTTATATGGAATTGTGAGAAAGTAGTTTCAATTTTGGAAAAAAACTACAGGTGAAAAATTTCAAACTTTCATTCAGTTTCTGCTCTACCTATTTTTGTTATTGCTTTAAAAACATAAAATCTTCACTACAGTGTGTACAAAATCATTCTTGTTCAAATATTATCAGATAAGTTGAAATCGACCAATGTAATCTACATATCTTGGTTTTAACTATTCGATTTTGGAGCTCTGTGTAAAGGCTAGCTTTTCTTTAACAGGAGAATACACAGTTTTTTTCTGGTTTGCTCTCATAGAGACTTGAATGTTCAAAACAGACTATATAGAAGTAAATCTGTCTAATATAAATATCTTAGAAGATTGGAAAAATTTAGCTAAATTAATGCTTATGTTTATCATTACAATTTTGTATAAATTAGAATGTTTCCTCAATTTTGGTTCTCTATAAATATTCATGGAGTTTTTAGTTTGTTTGTCAGGCTGGTGTCTCAAGGCCATTTAAAATCAGATGAGAAACTTACTTAACTTCTTTACATTGGGCTTTTTTTACGCTATGATATGGTTCCTAGGATATTTCATAATATTTTCAGAGTTCAGGCTTTATATATGCCGTACATACATTTTTATGTTCAATTTTTACATTTTGTTATATGTAGCTAGTGAATTGGCCTATTGATCATCATTGCAATTTTTTAAATTTTCAGTTACCGAATGTACAGGAAAAGTCAGACCACCGGATTTCCATCTCTAATCACCATCTTCTCTGCCCCCAACTATTTGGATGTCTACAATAATAAGGTGCGTTTTTGTAATACCTGTGAATTGTGATGCAATGAACAGTTTTTAGTTTCATTATTGAGTATTTATTTTGTGTATAGATACACATTTTTATCCAACAAGCTGGCTCTCCTAAGGTGGATTAATTTCTGTAATTTTCGGATTGATTTTCTCATTTTAAGAGATAAAAATTTAATGCTGTCTCAGTGTTGTTCTTTTCATCCCATTAATATTTTTTCTGTTCAGCTTTCTATGACTATCTATTAAACAGAAATTAGCATTTAAGTTAGTATTGCCAAGATTTATAATTTTTGTATTTCTTTTAAACCAATGCTCCAGATACGTTTCAAGAGAAAAAATAGGATTTGTGAAGAAGCTAAATTTATAGGAAAGGAATTTATCTGCAAGAAAAAGCTTCACTAAAGTGAAAAGTTCAAGTAACTTTATCATGTGATACATATCTTTTTGCTCTTTGGCACTCTGATATTGCAATCTGCAGAGACCAGAAAAGATTAAATTTGTGTTAAAATAAGGCAGATTCATTTCCATTATTGGTTGCATGGTCTGCCTCATGTTAATTTTTTCCACTTTCTGCACCAAATAACCATGCCAAACTTTTACTAACAACAAAACTATTGGCCACTAGTAGTAAATTCAGCTAATATTACGTTTAATAAAACATTCATAGTATCTTTAGAATTCCACCTGGCAGTAGTAAAGCTTAACAGCACTTCTGAGTGAACCATGTTTAGAAAACAATCATCTACTACCTTGTCCTTGCTTCAATGTCTCTATTTTTTTGTACTCTTACTAAAATGTATGCAATCTTGCAGTATCCATGACTGCTTTGTACCCAGCTCCCTTGTTGTCCTTGCTTATGATATGGCATTTTATTTGCTTTATAAACATCAACTTAATTGTGTGTTCTATGCTTGCAAACATTATGTAATTTAATAATTCTGTTTTAAGATTATTATTTCCAAATAAATGGAATCAGAAATCTAGAATTTGCAATGGAAAATGTACGTAAGTACTAGAATTAGTGGTATGAGCAAGAGGAACAGTTGAGAAATTGCAATCTTTACTTGCTAACTTTGCTTATATGTATAAATTTAAAAGTTCTCTCATCAAAACTTGTTTTTTCATCTCAGAGTAACATATTTTAGTTGAAATCAATGCTGTGTTTGCTTTGCTTGATCACCAACAAAATAACAAAACGTACTGAATCTGTAAAGTACGGTAACAATGTTCAAGTGATGAAACGAATATTTCAATTTTCAGATAGATAAGATGTTAATTGTATCATTTTCCTAGAACCTATTTTACATTTGTCTTTATTTTTTGCATTATTGGTGTAAAACCAAAACTTGTAGTCTCCAAAGTTAAAATTTTGAGCCAAAGTAAATCTTTGATTCTGAAGGGCAAAAGAGAATCGAAATTCCCGCTATCTTGACTGCCTCTGTAGATTTTCTTCCATTTTTTAAATTTTTTATTATGGTTGGTTTGTAATTCTGATAAACAGTTCATAAAGGCCATAACCTTAATGGAATAGAATATTCAGTTTAAGCATACTTTCAAGTCTATTTTATATATTCTATCTATTTGGGACTAGAATTGTTTTCTTTTCCCTTTGCTGGGGTAATGAATAGTAGTAAATTATTAGCATGGTAATTTATTCAGCATTCCAGGGATCTTTGTTTGCATTTAATAAGTTTGATAATCCTATAAGATCATATTTTGTAATTGTAATTGGTCATAGTAAACTTTTCCATCAGAGACTTTCAAGAGAAATTTGGGTTTATCTCCTATCTGATGCAACAAAATCATTGCAACCTTTTGAAAGTTATATATTTTTAATTGAGAATTTCTCGTGTGACTATATTTCTAGAAACAATAATACTCATTTGTGGTTATTAACTACCAAATAAAAGGGGAAAATGTTCCTTATTTTAATTTCAGTCTCTTTATGGAACAATTATGCTACCAAAGAGTTCAGATTGTGCCATTTTTTATCTTTTCCAGAATGATAATTCCATTTCAGTATTATTTTTCACCTAATTATTGAATTTACATATTGATATATTCATGAACATTTGTATGTTCTTGGATATTTTTCATATAATTACATCTTTTTAAAATTCGTCACCTTTATTTTAATGAAGGTAGTTATAATATTATGGTTGTGCATCATGACATGGGATACGTAATCGAGGTGGTCTCCCATTGCCTTCCTCAACGGTGTTTTTTACCGTGATGCCAACACTCATTATGGCCACCACACTGGGGAACAGACGCCTTTGCAGCCGCCTCACTGAGCTACAGACGCTACGTGGACTACCTTTCGTCTGGCCAGTACCTATTGATCTTTCTGGCATGGGTGACCCTACCAGGAACTATGTTCCAGCCAGTCTAGCTCTTTAAGTCATAGGAACACGCAAGCCCTTCCACCACGACAAGGTTGTAGTCCAGGGGAGGGAGGATTGAGGAGGAAAGGGCTTTAATTGACGTGATTAAGCATCGTCAGAAGAAATGGGTGGGCCAACTATTGAGGGGAGAGGGATTGGTAAAGGTTGTAATGGAGGGTAGGATTCAGGGGAAAAAACAGATGGGAAGACAGACAAAAGTTGTTGGATGACATAAGGGGTGGGGTTAACTATAGGGAAATGAAGGAGATGGCGATAAATAGGGATTTTTGATTGTGCATGAACCTACCGGAAGGTAGAACACTTATGAATGAGCTGTAATATACAACTGATCCTGAAAAATGCTGAAATGCTTTCTAAGCTTTTCATTGAGTCATAGAGGCCTTAATATACTTTCAATATATAAAAGTGATGAAGGAAAAAAGGGTTTATTTATACTTCATACCGTAAATGAAAACTCGAGGATTTTGTTGTTCTGCTTTGGTGTTAAGTATAAATAAATTGTTTTTTTGCATCATTATGTAAGCTTTGTTGTATGGTCAGGTTTGGGTAATTGCATGTAATATGTACATTTTTGTCAGTCATACCACTAAAGAACTTGTTTCATCTTGCAGGCCGCAGTTTTAAAGTATGAAAATAACGTTATGAATATCAGGCAGTTCAACTGCTCTGCCCACCCCTACTGGCTTCCCAATTTCATGGATGTCTTCACATGGTCCTTACCATTTGTTGGAGAGAAAGGTTAGTCAATCAAGTTTCTTCTATAATTTCTTTCCTTGATGAAACAATTTTAGTCAATCATACACATGACATTGGGTTCTTTTATTTGTTTTATTGGTTTTTAGTTTTTTATCATTACTAGAGAATTAATCGGGAAAATGTCTTGAAGCATGGGTCAAAGGCTCCTCTAGAAAAATAGCATCTAAAATATACGATAGTTTTACATTTGATTTCCTACAAAAACATAAAGTTTTTTAAAGCATTCAGCTTTTTTTTGATTTTGAAATGGAAAATTTTCTTTTGCTTTACTTGAATAGTTGGTACACATTTAGATATTAGCAAAAGTAATGAATTCTTATATATATAGTTTAAAATGGCTGGTATGAGAATACTAATTTCAGGAAAATTTATCCCTGACTCCTATATGTAAATCTCTAACATGATGCTAATTTTCCAGTTCAGTGCCATTTTAAGCTGTCAGTCTCTGCTCACATTCATAGCAAACATAGTTGTAGCTTCTGAATCAATTATTTTATACATACATTCAGGAAATGTAATTTTCAACAGATTCCTCACATTTCATGTAATTGTAAAATTCAAGACATTTCTTTCCTATCTAAATTTGTTGCAAGTGTAATTTACCAGAATGTAATCCTATTATTCATTATTTACTCACCATGATGTATAAGACATTTTCAGATGGAAGGCATATATTGAGAATTCATAAAAATGACGTATTCACTGTTAGTGTGAATTCATTTTTTATTTCATATTGATGTTAATATGCAATAAGATATGCATGGCTGTCATGCTTTCAATCTACGGATAATATGAGACCTAGTTTTCTTGATCTGGACTCTTATCCAGATCTCAAACTTGCTTGGTAGTTACTTCAGCAAATTACACTCACACGACAATGCGTACTTACCTCCAATTCCTGGCACTATGATGGACATGGTATACTGATACTACAATACATAATGCTTGTACTGCATGTATATTGATGTGTTTCCCCTTTGTTTCAGTTACGGAAATGCTGGTCAATGTCCTGAACATCTGCTCAGACGACGAACTGATGTCTGATGGAGATGATGCACTTGAGGAAGGTACATTGGAAATTAAATCCTCTTTTACATATTCAGGGACTTTGGGGGTCACAATCTTTCTTAATTTTCATAAAACTAACGTTTACTATAGACTGCTTGCCTTAAGTTATCATATAACAGATAACCAATGTATTAACAATGTTTAACAGTACATTTATGAACAAAGCTTACAAATATTATTGAACTATCATTCTAGTTCAGAGTGTATTCATACATGTTAACATGTATTTCTATACATCAGTGGCATAAATATCCATTTCGTTTGGAGTTTAACATCCCCAATGGGTGATTGTTATTCTTATGGTTTAAACATGCCAAATGCAAAAGTTGTTAATTTCTGAACATGTTTTTCATCAAAGCATGATTTTATTCTTATACCTTTTATGATCAAACTTATTCTTAATTCAGAATGAATATCACTTGAGTTTAATTTAGTATTAAGTTTACATTAGATGGTAGAATAAGATTTAAATTTATAAGTTCTCTGATTTTTATTTGTGATAATTACTATTCTCTCACGAATGTCAGCATTTAGCCCTAAATGGTGTGATAATATTGAAACCAATTCTTAATTATTTTGTCTTTCCCGATTTATGCTGAATAAAACTAGAAATATTTTTCTGTCTGTTTCTAATTCAAATCAAACAATTTTCTATAATTAGGTCTTTAATTATCCTTTATTTGGGTGAAATGATGTGTTTATTTACTTATGAACTTCAGTCATTACTGAATTGGTTTCAATTGTGGAATTTGAATCAGTTAATTAGGCCACTGATGTACATCTTATTACATTCATACATGTATAAATACATCATAATGTGCATAATAATATGTCTAACTATAAAATATGGTAATGTCAATGTTATAGTCTTAAAATATAGTGAATATCTTTGTTTCCTAATATTTACTGAAATTTTTGTCATCTTTCATATTCATAATAACCGGAAAAGATGGTAAGAATTAATTATCCATTTTATCTATGTAGTGGTGTGTAGTTGGCCTGCTCATACTTAAATATAGATGGTTCTTTTATCAATTAAGTGTAGTGTTGACCCTTGTCCTGTTCCTAGGTTTAATCAACATCACTGAGTAGTTGGGTAATATTTTTATATCCTGTCCTTTATTTATGAAAGGTTTTAATTATAATTTTGCAACAGTCATTTTTGTGCCATTTGGTTAAAGTAAGTTAAATTATATATTCCCCTATGAAAAATGTACAGTTTCATTCAGTTGAGTTCACCTAATACAGTCACAGCTTTTCAGGTATAAAATGGCTGTTGCCCCCTCTCTCACTCTTCTAGAATTTTCTTGTAACTCTTCTTTGGAATTATATTTCTGTGTACATCACTTGTAGTGTTTTGGACATGCTGAAGTGACTTGTCTCCTTTTTCACTTGAAACGTGTAGAAAAGTGTTAGAATTTTACTATCTTGTCCTGGGAAAAATCTACTGCATTTTGTTTCTCTAAGTTTTTATTTTTCACGTCAGTTGGAAGTTGCCCGTTTTTTAAACCATTGCTTATCCATGTTGATTGATACTATTCATTTATTTGATTCTGAAGCTATGGGCTTGTTGTAATTTTTCTGGGGTTGTAACTCATTCTTGCAAATCATTTGAAATTTTTAAAAAAGTTTTTCTCTTTCTCTTACCCCTAGCATTTGATGTATTCATTTCACATTTGGCATTGCACCATTTTTTGCGGTATTTTCTAATGTTGAGTCTACATTTGCGTATCAATCTTGTTCTTTGTCATCCCAACTGATACATTTTAGAAGGCCGTTTCACATGTGGGATGAAGTTGTCCGACACTTTACTGGCTAAATGTGGTTTGCATTTTGTCAGCTAGTTGTTCACTGTTCAACTGCTTGCTATTGTGCTGCAGGAAAGCAACACTTCCATCATAAACAGGCTGTCCTTAATAATTTAGAATCGCAATCACAAGCATGCTTACGTAAACAAAGATCATAATACTTGGAGTTAATTAATCCATAATATTTTAACTTGGCTAATTTTCTATTGTTAAAAAATTGTTAAATAATTAAACTTAAGTATCATATATTTAAATATATTTCTTGATACATGTCAATCCTCACTGGTATTGTTGGTTCCTCTTTCATTTGAGAAATTCTCAAATTATCTGCTGTTTCATATATTAGCAGAATAATGGAAACTGTGGTTTTACCAATAAATAAATTCCAATTTTCTCTTAAAAGTTATTGAAATTGTGCCATTTAACAATTGATATTGTTGTGCAAGTATTCAATTACATGAAAATAATTTATAATGCGTTACCATGAATAGCTTGTTTACAATTCAAGATTTTACCCATGGTAAATCCATATTTTGCCTATCAGTTTGTTTTATGCGTAAAAAGTAGAAAAATTTGGTTGACGTATCCAATCTTTCTCTGATAGCACATTGAGCTACAACACATTGCACAATAATATTGGATTGTTTGGAGACAGCTTAATTTTCATGAAAATGAAATAATGTTAAAGAAGCGGAAAGGTAAAGCTTCTGACTTTCATATAAGAATTGCTATGACTGCAGCACATTAGCTGCTCTCAGCAGTTTTTGTGTTTCAGGATTGTAACATGTTTGGTCAGTGAGTGTGGCACAAACTCTTCCTTATTATTGAGGTCTCTTGCACATGCTATGGTCTAGCAATGGATTGGTCTTAATGACCAAACCGATGTAACACAGCAATGCCAAACAGTACTTCCGATGAAATGTAGTTATTTGAGTTTACTGTAGAGCATATCATGAGCAGCTTACTTTGCAGTGCTCATTATTCATCATTAAAAATAAGTGGAACTGAATTTGTTGCTATGAGTTGATTTCTTGTCATAACTAGACTGCAATCCACAAATCAGCTTGTGCTGAATTTGCATCAAAATGTTTGGTATAAAATATGTAATTAGTCCTTATACAATTGTTTCAATATTTGATTTGTACATCAAAATTAATACTCAATTTTAACCAATTCATCCTTAGGTTATAAATAAGATTATTAAGGAAAATTAATTTTTTGACTAATTTTGCCCATTATTTGATAGAAAAGTTTCATATATATTCCCAATACTTCCCAATATTTGTGTTCTCCTCTCGCAAATTGGTTTATTGTTAGTTATGAGATGTTATATTATTAGTCCAATATTAATTCACTTTTATGGTATCTTTTATATCAGCCCTCTCTTTCTTATTTTTGGTATTTTGAGTTTTTATATCTCTATGAACTTCATCAAAACTTTATTAAAGTATGTGATGAAATCTATAAACCTGTTGACAGAAAAATTTAAAACCTTAGGAAGCTTAGCGTAAATTGCATATATAGTAACCATGTCAAGAGTATCAGCTTTGCAAGGCACACGAAAGAATTAACTTGTCTGAGTACTCCTTTATTTTTATATCAAAACACACGTGAAACAGCTTTTAACAATTGCAGCTATTCCGTGAAGTTATCAATATTTTTTGTTGGCAAGAAATGTGTCTATTAATTCCAATGAATTTGTCTCGTTTATGTGGTCAAAATATGCCTTTTTTAAGCTTTGTGATCCCAATTAACCTTGAAAATTTTAACATACTTGGTAACTTTGGTCAACAAAAATTGTTTTCCCTAATAACTTGCTTTAAAGCTTAAGAGGAGCATGCAAGAAAGATTTTAATACGTGCTTATGCACGCTTGGCTTGAATATCACTGCTTAGGTCCTAAATTTCAATATCGTTGACATTTTCTGAATATGGTAAATAAAAGGAGCTTTACTTCGTCACCTTGCTCTTGAAAAGAAGCTTGAAAATAACATGAGTGGAGAGAAAATAACATATTGTTTGATGGAACAAAGAAAACAATTCTATTGATTTTAAAGGGCTACTATTTAATTCGTAAAGAGTTAGTTTAAGAAATTTTGGATTAAAAATCCCATTTGCATACTGTAAGATGACCTTTGTTTGTGCCATCATCATCACAAATGTTAAAATTTTGAGGCTTTCAGTCTTTGAAGTAAAATTTTCAACTATGCTCTCTAGTCATTAAAGTGCAAAACGATAATTTTGATGTACAACATCATCATTAATTACAGAAGATGAAAATAAATAACTAGCGTCATACAAGATGGATTTGCCCTTTTATTAGTTAATATAGCACACGGATGATCATAGTATGCATAATGATTCCAAAGAGCTGAAATGCTTGGTTCATCGAGACCAGTCTGTTGAAGGACGATGGAGTGTGCAAGAGGCCTACAGAGTCAGGCTCTTGAAAAAAATAAATGAAAAGAGAGAAAATGGTCCCCCCCTCTCTTTCTCTTTCAATTGCCTTTTGAGAATTGCACCTTCTGACTGCACTTTACCTTCTTTATGCTATGGACCCTCTTCTGCTCTCAAAATGCTGGGTCTCACAGGGAAACTTTTTATACAGAGGAATGGTAAGTTTCTCGTGCAAGTCTTGGACGCCAAAACCCCTTAACGCTGTGTGCCCCACGAAGCGGGATTCTCTCCCCACATACACTTCCGCTGAGTGAATTAATGGCATGTGCTGTCACTTTTACCCGTTCCTCCCACCAGATTGACTGTAACACAAAAATAAATGAGTCACTAAATGGACACACTGACAACAGCTAATAATAGTAGCGTCCGGGGAGATCATTTGAGTCCCCAGACGGATCTTGTGGCCAGCAGTAAATGTGTGGGTGCCCCCTCTCTCCCCGCGCCTGGGAGTGGGGGGTTCCTCTCTAAGCCTTGTGTTCAGGTTCACCCTAGCCGTAGCATACTATGCACAAGGCGTGCGCATCGCTAGATCAACCTAACTACTGTTTGGGCCCAATTTTTGGTGTGGTTGTGTGTTTCACCTAAAAATATCATACTGTCAGGGATTTTATCTGCTTCATTCATGGGCGAGGAGAAAACTGGGGTTGGTTAAAAGGAATGTAACAATGTAAGAATAATGGAAATGTGAGAGAAAAATTTATTTCATGCAGGAAAAAGTATTGGTTGATTTTTGCAAACACTGATTAAACGATTGTCCTTCCTTGGGAAGATTAGATCTGCTACTTTTTTGATGCTTTAAGTTGAGTGTCAAAAGTGTTAGCATTTAATTCTTTCCAAAGAAGAGTGCTTGTTAAATCAGGTTTGTGAAGAATCGATTTGTTCTTTTTCTGCATCAAATTATCATTTTCCTCAAATGTTTTCACTATCCTGTTACCAGATTCTGCTAAGAGACCGCTTCTTCATTCATCTTAATTAAATCGTGAAGGGTTTATATCTTGCACGTGTGGTTTATCTTTGGGAGATCATGCCACACATTTGAGAGATTTCTTGTGAGATACCTGGTCCAATGAAACCGAATTTCTTTCTGATGAGAATGGAACTGTACAAGTCCCTGGCATCTTACTGATCTCATCTTTTCATGTTTCCTAGTAACAATATATACTCTTATCATTCTTCAAACTCATCCCTTGCAATTATTTTGTTGTATCATTTCTGTGCTTTTTCTATCTCATAATTTCATTCTTCTGACCTTGTTATGCAGTTGGGTATGTGTGGGTGTTTATCTGTTTTTTTTTCTGAGATTGCTTAGTATATCTTGTGTAAGGACACTCTCTCTTTCTGAATATATAAATATATATCAATGCTCATTGGTGTTAGTTGCATGCTTAGGGACTATATCTGGCTTTTTAGAACTCATGTACTTTTATGTGAATATTAACATTTTGATTCCAATTTCAGTCGACTCATTCTAAAATCAGTAAATAGTTGATACACAAATATATCTGTTTCATATTCAAACATACTATTAACTTGGTATGCAAATTATCATTTCAAAGTAATTTGAAGTCTTGTGCCATAAGAAACTATGGAAATTACCCTACTCTACTGCTTGTACAGCTGAACACTTGCCATGTTTACCCATATTACAAAGATAAAACATTTTTGCCATTGTCTGTTGGTATAGTGTTTAGTTTAAGTGGTGGTGTGTAGAGTGTTCAAACTAACACACTAAGGTGTTAAGAGTTTTACATTTTTCATTTTGTTTGTATTGAGTGCAGGACTAATGATTCAAAATTAATGTCCAAATTTGCAATTAAATTTTAAACTTTTGAGAATTCAGTTTGCCAAATTTTACTTTATTAAGAAATGATATTCAATGAATTGTGATATATCACTTCCTGATAGTATATTTCATTTATCTGTCTTAAATTAAATCATTATATCAGAAATCTCTATTACAATTTGAGTCAAGTATGTTAGTGAAGTGCATGTGGAACAGAAGTGGCCAAAGGTTTATCAAAATACATTAAGTGAAAACTTGACATTTTTGTGGCAGAAAGGACACAATGAAATGCATTTTACTCAAGCTACCAATCTTTAACATCTATGAAACATCCTAAATGCCAATAACCTAGGAGCAGCAAAAGAATCAGAAGAATATTAGATATATCAGCTAATTATCTAATAGGTATGCGTGTTTTATGATATGAAAAATGTTTTAATAACAATATTCATTTGTCTTAGATATTTTAAAATGTATTCCTTGGGGGAAAATGTGGTGGAATTAGTGTAACTTACTTGTAGAACATTGCATTTACCCAAGTGCTGAAATGAATTTCATATTGTATGGTTCGAAGTCAAAAATTCATTGTAGAAGTAAAAAGAGCATGCATACAATATTGATTGATTTCAGAAATCATATTTAAGTTTCTGCTAGCAATAGGAAAGGCAGACTGATGGAACTGATTTAAAATTTTAGCGCACTATCAATCAGAATATTTGAACATTTTAAAATAATTGATACACAGCTATGTCTGGATTTTTTTGTTGTGCAATGTAAATTAAATTATTTTAACTCTCAACTTCATAATGTATGTGATACTACATGGAAGTGGTCTTAGAAGGTCTAGTATTTGTATTTTTATGCGATATCCTTGTTATTTCTGCATTTTAAATAACATTGACAATTAGTTACACTTCCTTTTATCAAATGTTCTGTTTTTTACCAAGTTTTTAATAGTAAAATTTAAAAAATATTGAATTGAATTCATTGCTGGAAGTATTTTACAGAAATGACAATATGATTTCAGAAAGAAAGTTATATCTGCCATGGAAAAGTGTAAACTACGAGTAATTGATTCTTTACAGTAATTAACATTCCATTAACTTTTTAAAAGTTCATAATTTTATGAACAAGCTGTTATTAATTGCAGATTATCAAATGTTGTTGAGGTAAAAGTATGAAATGTAACTCATGAGGTCTTGTAATGCCTCCTCATTTACTATGTCTTTGAATTGCTTTGCTGATCCATTGGCAGTTTGCCTGTTTCATAGGAAGGGTAGCTGGTGTTTGATGTGATCCATTAGGTTAATGATGTATTAATAGAAAATATGCTTTTGTTGCATTTATTATTTGGCAAAACCATCATCACTTGTAAATATAGCTTTGGTTTTACTATACTAATTGTGTCTCTTCAATTAATTTTTGGCCTCCTTCTGTTTCACATCTGTACATTTAGTCTTGTAATCCTTGAAAGGGAGAGCAGATTTAATGCTCTCTCCATTGTAAGAGAGGATGCGTCTCCCACACCTTTTCTGTGTGTTGGGCAGCCTTTTTTATACATGTATATGCACTCTTTATCTCCATCCTCTCCCCCATCTACCCACAACACCACCCCTTCTCCCCATTCTCCACAAAAATATCTTTCATCTGTTCGTTCGACGCACACAACCATCCCCCATCGATGCCGTCTCTTGCTTGGAATCTTGGTGATGGTGAGTGATCACGCTGAATGATCTGCCGATATGTATACTATTTGCGGTTGTTTTGCTCTTGCTTGATGTGTCACGTTGTAACACACAATCCTCGCCCATTTGCCTTCCCTTTTTAACATCTTAACCATCCATCCTCTCTTAGATAAATAACTGTTAGTGCTTATTATGAAAATGTTGGTTGTTCGTCGGGTCTCATATTTGGTGCATGATGCGATTTAAACAGTGGCAATACTAAGGCACCTGGCAATTTATTTTTAACTTTTCATTAGTTCTAACTGTATTGTGATGTAGATGGCTTTAGAAACAAGAAGTCATTTTGTTAAATGGAACTTCTGTACCAGCCTTGTAAATAATTCATATCTGATTATATAAATATAGTTGGATACTCTCTCAAAGTTAAAGCCTACATGTTCTGTACATTGTGGTAAAACTTAAATAGAGCTTTTAGTTCTTAAATATTTCTTTAAGACTGTGTCTTACTTCCTTACGCATACTTGCTTTGATTCTCACAGCAAATCTGCTTAAGAGGAAGAAGTTCCTTTTACAGCCTGCTGTAATATCTGTTATAATGTGTGTTTATCTTTAAAATTGTGTTACAGAGATGAATTTTTGTTTACAAAATAAAGACATCTCAGTTTTAATTTGAAATTTTGATGTAAATATCTTACCATAATTTTCCTTAAGTAATTACTACTTTTCCACTAAATTTAATATCTGAAACCTGGGATTAAATGTTGCTTATTAAACTAATATTTTATTTATTAATCTTGAATTATTTGCCATCGTAATTTCTTCCTCGATGTTTTTATACTATCTGATTCTGTATTATTCTGTGGTTCTGATGGATAATGCCTCAGAAAAGACTAATTTTTGAGCCAAATTTAGTATGATTCTTTGGTATTCTTCTTATATAATCTTAGTATGATTCTTTTATAGATACCACAATGTCATTCTTTCCTTCAAAAAAGTGGTATTCTCTCCTATATTTTCCTTAATGATCACTAGTTGTCATTTCTTATTTACCACAGATAAGTTATTTATTCATTTCACTATATACATTGAATTAGATTAAAGTTTTCTCTTTGTATATTCCAACTTAATCTTCTTTGAAAATATGCCCAATATGTCATAATTAAATCATCGGCTTAAGTCTCCCGAATAGCTTGAGAGAATTTTCCGGCATGATAGCTCAACGGACAGAGCATCTGACCGGCAATCGGGAGACCCGGGTTCGATTCCCAGTCCCGTTGGACTTTTTTCAAGTTTATTCTTCCTTGTGATTTAAGCTATTTTTTACTATGTATTGTAAATATCCATGAATATATCAAACCATAACTCAATCCATAATGATGTGATTGGTTTCCTATCCATAGATTTGAACATTTAATTACACAAGTTCCTGTAACCTACCTAAAAATATTTTTTGGTCCATTCTAAAGTAACAGTTCAACATACTTATTGTAATTATCATGAATTGTGGAAATCTGAGTAGATTATAATTGAAAAATTATGGTAAGTTTGTTTTGATGTTGCCATGATATGTTTTTAAAGTTTTTCTTGTGGTTATCTTGATGGAATTTTGTGTTTTCAGTTTTTTTTAATTTTGTAAAAGAGATTCTCTTTGTTTGGGATCCAATTAAATTAAAGTAGTAGTATCTATTTAATTAGCATAAAATTGGATTACAATTCTATCCTCTTTTAGGTGTTTTTCACATTGGTGTACAGGATTTTAGCTGTATTTAGTAAATATCCCTTAAAGCTATGTAACCTTCCTAACTTGTGGGCATTATGTTATAGAATAGCTGGCGCATAGAGTGGTTGAAGGTTGTGTGTGTGTATGTGTATATATATAACTGTGTCTCTTAATTTGAATGGAGTGGCCTTTTGGTAGCACATTATTAGAGCCATGTCAAAGTTGTGCGAGATGTAGTGGAGATGATAATCATTGTTGGGAAAGTACTATTCTCATCTGAATATAACTGTGCTGTTGTAAGTGAGCCATTATGGTGTGCTGACAGATTGAGAAAGTTCCACTCACTTGTCTGCATCCTGCATTTGGTGTTTGCCACAGGCTTTTTGAGATACTCATGCTTGTGGATACGTCAATCACCACAGTCATCTTGGCTTTGTTTATTTCTTAAAGGTGCAGTTGACTGCTTTTAGATAAAAACAATAGTATTGCAGATGCTAATGATCACCTATTTATAAATGACTCTCCAACATCTTTAACAGCTTGAATGAATAAATGTCTGTAATGGTTTAGCTATGATCAAATTGAATGCAGTTTTTTCTGGTCATAGAGCTTTCTGTTTACCTGTAAATCCTCAAACTGAACCTGGGATGGCAAACGATTAGATCCCAGGCTTTTGTACTCTGCGAGTCAGCCAATCCAGATAAAATGTCTTTGAGGGCGATTTTAGTGAAGCTGTTAAGAATTATTTGAAGTTTCAAAGTGAATGGAAAGATAAATGCTGTGATTTCTGTACATACCTGTGAAATCAAGCATATGCATTAATAATCAGGATACTGTTTCATTTGTCTTATTCTTAAAATCATCAGTTTAGTAGTCACGTTTATTTAAACTAAAGAATGACCTGATGTTTATCATATCAAAGACATCTGTTAATATTTTCTTACAATTGTCATCAGTTACAAAAATATGATAGATTTTTTTAGATAAATTTTCATTTTACATGCATAGAAACTTTTGTACTGATATCTACAAGATTATTGGATTTTTTTATTTGATGGTGCATCAGTCTTTCATTACGATTCCACTCTAAATTATATTCTTCCTTTTTGTGAGACATTTTGCTTGATTGTTAAGCAATAAAATGAACCTAAATTTAAATATTTTCAAATTTAGTGGTTCAAAAAATTGTGATACTGTTGCCAAGATCATTGTTCTATTAAATCTGTGGGATAGCTTCCTAATCCTTAAATTTTTAAAAATTACCCAAAGACAATTTATCCTTGTCTTTCAGTATTGCAGTTTTTCTCTTCCTAGTTTATTGCTGATAAATTATTTTTCTTCTACTTCCTATGTTATGAGTTTCAGGAGAAACAGTTCTTATATTTCGTCCTTTATATGAGATATGCAAAATCTTTTGTTAATTTCTTGTTTGGCTCTGCTTACGGAACAACATTCCTTTTAGATCATCAGCTGTTACTCTGCAGTTGACAGATATTCAAATGGATCCTGTTTGTTTTTCAAAATTCTTCATTTGCTAAAAGAATAGGTTTGAAAATTTAGGTTTATGGTTTGTGGACTTATATCCCTAGATTCGTTTGGGATTAAGATCTTAAGAAATGTTTGCCATCCCTGAATTAGATGTTGAAGAACTTCTCTGTACAAATGGGTGTCTGTATGATGTATTAATTAATATTATTATGGATTTTCTCATCCATATGCACAGGGAATATAGAAGAAGCATGTAGTGTTATGTGTGATCTGATAGTGCTAAGGCTTAATATCAATTTTACTGTTTTTGTTGTATTTTGAGGTAGAGGATGACAACTCACCCCTCTACCACATAACATCTTATTCTTGTTTGTATTTAGGGCTTTTATATTTTGTAATCAATAACCATGAGTTGTTTGAACTCCTATTATAGTAAGCAATGTTTGATGTTCTCGAGGGATTTTATTAATTTCAAGTGCTGAATATAGTTGTAAGCTGCACAGATTTGCACAACAGCAGGATTGCATCATTGCATGGAAAATTGAAGCATATAAAAGGAAAGAAGTAGCTCTAGGGCTGAATGACTAAATGTTATAGATGTACCAATTAATGTCAGAATGCTTTATGTCAATGGATTCAATGATTAGTGACCTCTTATCAGTGGTCTAAAAATGAGACTTAAATGGGTGTTACGGAACGTTATTTGATTGCATCAAACATCTAGATTGATTAAAAAGATTAGATGTTAGAAAATTAATTATCATGAAAGTTGCAGCTTACTATTCTTTCACAATCAGGCAGCATTTAGGCAGTTTCTTTTATTTTGTTGTGCTTGGAAACAGTAGTTTGTTGTATAATTGGTAGAAAAAGACATTTTGCAATTTCTTTCCTGACATTTGTACTTTTCGCCACAGGTGCAGCTGCAAACCTACGCAAGGAAGTTATCAGGAACAAGATCAGAGCTATTGGGAAAATGGCAAGGGTATTTTCTGTGTTGAGGTAAGTGATTATTTCCTCTCCAGCCAATTAAAAGTACCTAATTAATAATTCTAATGCAACAAATTTAACTTTGCCTCTGTAACTAAGTTACTGTTCGAGACTGACAAATTTTTGTTTTGGCGAATTTAGCTATAATTGGAAATCACCTCGTTGTTTACAATATCAATTTTTTAAATTTTACCTAATTTTATAACTGCAATTCCGAAGTAAAGAACAGTTTTTAATCAAATAAAAATTACTGTATGTGACTTGTATAAAGTTATTTCAGTAGTTGAGATGTTTTCATCAGTATGAAAAATTCCCAAGATTGAAGAAATTTACAGTTGTTGGACAATTGAAGAAAATTTTTTCCTCTTATCTTTTCCTCTTTCATTGTTAGTAATATATATCTTTCTATTCAACTGTCATAATTGGAAATAAATGCAGGTGTTTAGTTAATAACAATTTGGATAGTACTGAATTAGGATGTTGATGCTAATGAATACCTCCCTTTCATGTTTTAGAGAGGAGAGTGAGAGCGTTCTTCAACTGAAGGGTCTGACGCCAACTGGTGCCCTTCCACTGGGTGCCCTCTCTGGAGGAAAGACATCTCTGAAGAATGGTGAGATATCATTCACATCTTCTCCCCATCGCATTCAATTCAATTCTTGAGTCAATGAAAATTTACTTTGATTTGTTCTTATTCAAGCTTGGTATCTATTCTCAATTCATTACCAAGTCAGCAGAATTTGAAGAATAATGATGGTGATGGAAGTGACAGATTTATATAAAGGATGAATGTGCTAAAGAAATGGGCAAAAATTTCACCTAACATAAAAAAGTAAAGAAGTACGAGGGTCATCCAGAAAGTAAAGAACGTTTGCATATCACGCCCAGTGCCAATCCCCTAACACCAAGATTATCAGTTACCTCTTTCTCTCTCCTCAGAATGAGTTGAGATTCAGTATCTGTTTGGACATAGTCTTTGTTCAGTGATCTTTTGAAATGGCTGCGTGTATAGAAAATCCCGCCAGATGTGAAGTGTTGTGTCTTTTGTTTTTTGAATTTGTTTTCTGAATGCACAAAATGTTTGGCCAATTGAAATTTATAGGCAAATACAGCATTTTTATGGAGACAATTCAATGAACGAATCTTCAGTGAGGAAATGGTGCATTATGTTTAATCAAGGAAGAACCAGTGTGCACGATGAAGAACGGAGTGGGAGGCCATCACTCGTTACGGAGGAGATGCAGGCAAAAATGGAAGAAAAATTTCAGAAAGACCAGCAGTTCACTTTAAGCACCATTCATAAACATTTCCCTCAAATATCAAGATCTCTCCTACATGAAATAGTTGCACAACACCTAGGCTACACAAAAATGTGTGCTTGATGGATGCCTAAGTTGACTGAAGTCCACGTGATGAAACGGATGGGAGCAGCCCTTGAATGCTTGATCCAATACAGCTATGATGGTGACAGATTTCTTGACCGCATTGTAACAGGAGATGAAACTTTGGTTTCTTACATAACAGTGGAAACCAAGCGCCAGACTTTGGGGTGGCGTCACACAAAAACCTCAAGATACAGGAAGGAAAAACCAAATTTGCACTCAAGAAAAGTCTTGGCAACAGTTATTTTGGGACCGAAAGGGTTTAATCCAAGTGGAGTTAATGGCGAAAGGAGCAACAATCAACGCAACATCACATTGTGTAACCCTTCAGCAATTGAAACGTTCCATTCTAAACAAAATATGTTGTTGGTAAAAGTATTTTTGATTCACAATAACGCTTGGCCTCATGCATCAGCACAAACACAGCAAGAGCTTCATCGTCTTAAGTGGGAAATTTTTGGACATCCTCCCTACAGCCCTGACCTAGCACCCAGTGATTTTCATCTTTTCCCAAAACTAAAGATGTTTCTTGGTGGAAAACAGTTTGGAAATGATGAAGAGCTGAAAAAAGCAGTGACATCCTGGCTCAGAGATCTTTGGCGGTAGAAAGGTATTACATCGGCATTGAACAACTGGTTACACATTACAATAAGTGCCTTGATAACCATGTTGACTGCATTGAAAAGTAGATGGTTCTGTGACTTTGTATGTAAAGTTTTATGTTGATATCTTTTGTTTTTATTTAGTTATGCCAAAACATTCTTTCCTTTCTGGATGATCATTCTATTTTTAAGAGAATAAATGTCCTTCAGTAAATTTGTTCTGAATTATATTTGCACTTAAAACTATAGGAGTTGTATTGTTTGCTTATTCTAAGGTGTTATTATTCTCAGTATCTTCAAATATTACAACTGTTATTTAAATGTGTATTAGTAGTTCCATAACCTAAACTTAACATTCATATCTGTTTACAAGTTTCATGAAAAATTTTAATATTATCAGCTTCAGTTATCTATTTAAGGTTTACAGATAACAGAAATCATTTAAATTTGAAGGAGAAAATAGTTTGCAATGTGACAGGCTACCTCTATCTAGCTAGAATAAATTATGAGAGATGTCTCATAAGTTTATCATGCTTTGTTTTTCTGTAGTTCATAACATCCCGAGCATAAAAAAAATTGCTTGCAGAGCTTGACAGGATGATTATTTTACATTACAGCACTTCAAGGGTTCTCTCCAAATCACAAGATTACATCATTTGAGGAGGCCAAAGGATTGGATGCGATCAATGAGCGTATGCCACCGAGGAAGGATGCACCCCCAACACCATCTTCATCGGAAGAGGCAAGCAAGGGCCTACCTGGCACGACTTCTTCCCAGGGGCAGAGTGGAGGTACATCTGGAGGCAGTTCCAACTCACACTCTGCTTCAGCAACCAACGCCCATTCGTGAGTGGAGTAATGGGAGTGCGCTGGGTGAGTCTTTGCATTAACTAATCCCTAAGTTAACCTTATTTAATCCACTCTAATTTTCTTTCTCTAAGTCAAGGGTATATATAATTCCTTGTCTGCGTTTCTTGCTGTAGTTCTCTGTATCAAAGTTATGAGATACTAAGAAATCCTCTCCTATACATCAAGTTGTGAGTTGTCATTTCCAGAATATGCATTGTTTTCTTTATAACAATACTTAGTCTTCCCGATCTATTTTGTGTGTTTGCGTAGTATAATTCAATATATGTAAAATTAGATGTAGAAATTTAGTTAATTGATATCACTAAGTCATAGAAAAGGTGTTCTCTTAGAAAATAGGAGATAGTTTACCTTAATAGTCAATCTTTAATTGTTGTTCAATACTCCATGAAACTTTAATATCATTGTCTCGTGGTTCATGTTAGTCAGTATATGTCCTTTAAGTCTTGCTTTTTGTTTTGTTTAACTTCAAAATCTAATTTTTGAAATATAGAGGTGAATAGATATTTTTTCATCTCATTTCCTTCTTGTGTAAATCATACTCCATCAAGTCATTGAAATCATTCAATTTTTTTATTAATTTGAATTGGATTTTTGGTCTTAGTCATCTACCCATTTTCATGCGGTCCTCTTTCGTTATGTTTAATTTGCTTGTCAGAAGAATTTCAATGTTCATTTTTTTGCAAAAGATATAATTTTCATTAAATCATCTTCAAATGAAAAATTTTCGTTTCATTGGATCATGTTCAGGATTGAAAGTCCTTTGAAAGATTCATTGCCGTAACCACTTACTTCCTCAACTGAGTATGTTTGATGTTCTTTGATTACAGGCGCATGTCCATTTCCCCTCCCCCTTCTCTCTGCATGGGTTCTAAGGCTCCCACCGTTTCGACCACCCCGTGGTCTCTCCCTGCTTCTCCAATCCCTTCCCCTCAGCCCCCCTCACCACTTGCTGAGCTTCTGGAACCCTGAAGAGGGGGTGGGGGTGGGGGAACCTGAATTAAATCCTGCCGGGAGGCAATGGAAAGCTGGTAATGTGCAGTCTGCCAGTGATAGTCATTGGCAGCCATCAACTGGAGAGTCTCTCTGGGATTGCCTTGAAGAACGTTGCCAATTAGTGAACTGCACACCCCTGACTCTTCAGCAGCAAGTTGCCAATCACATCTCACTTAATCCATTCAGAGATGCGTAGGGCTGAGCATCACTCGTTTGCCATCTTTACTGCGCGGTGTGCAGCACTGTGAAGAAGAGAGAGAAAGAGAGAGAGAGTGGGGTGGGGAAGATGAGGTTGGACCACTATAAGAGACGTTGTTTCGCTTGCCTCCTCATCTTTATCTTTACCAGATGAATTTTTGCAGTGTGTCACACATTTGGGGAAACTATAGCGTAAGCTTTCCATATTTCCATTGCCTTACCTGGTAACCACGTAAATAAAAGTCTTAAAAAATAAAATAATACAAAAAATAATGTGCATATATGATTTTTATGTGTTTCGCTAAAAAATATCTCTTTGCTATCAAGTTGTACTTATTCTTTCTTGTACAGAAGTGTTGAAAATTGAAATGGGAGTGGGTGAGTTATGCTGGCTTTATCATGCGTCTTACTCTGGGACGCCTGCAGAGGTGAAGTTCGATGTCCCTGCTGTCCCTCTGATTGATGTGTTGCTATGTTGATGAACTGTTTTACTATTGTTGTCAAGAATTTTGTATTTATTATTTTTCCCCCGAGATATATTTTCTTAACTCTTTTGAACCACAAAGAATTTAAGTGTGTTTATATGTGTATGTATGTATATATGTGTATAGGTGCGTGCGTATACACGTGTATATATGCACCAGCATACACATATACACAAACATTTGTATGTAAGTGTGGTTGTATTTGTGTAAAAGGAAATAAATACATGCACACTGACACATACGCATGTTTTACACTGCTACTTGTCTTTGTAGGGCTTCGAGTTCGTTTGCATGAGAGGAAATTGTAACTCTTTGAGTGAGATTTGGTGTAATTATGGTAGAGAGGAAGGATGGTAGCTGTGAAGTGGTTGAGGGGCAGCAGGTTGGTTGAGGGGTTTGGAGGCAGAGAATAGTGCAATCGATGACTGAAAACAAACTCTCTTTCATGTACATGTTTCTTGTACAGTTTTTCTTCAAATGACGTGTAATCTTTCAGCCTAGCTGGTAGAGTGAGAGAAAGAGCTTTGTTGTTTTTTCATGCAGTATTGAAAAATGACATAAAAGGCTTTAAAAAGGTTTTTGTGCACTCTCAAACTTGTACAGCACATCTATTCGATTATTGTTAACTCATATGAAATGAACATTTTTCAGAGTCTAATTCATTGAAACAGGAGTATATAATCAGGTTTTGCTGTCTTTTTCTGCCACTTTGCCTTTGCAGAGTGGAAAGTACCATTGAAATGAGAGAATATTCCACTATTCACTAAACACACATTCAAAAATGGCTAAATAAGGTTTTTTCACAGCCTTTCTCAATTTTTGTGAGATTCCCTTTACATCACTCACCCATTTTTATTCACTTGGCAGTTTCTTTCTCAGTGTCGTATCGCTCTTTTAAAATAAAGATAAAAGGAAAAGGAAAGGTTGCATTTCTTCTTGTTGCAGCTGTTTTTAATGCTGGGACGAAGTCAGATAAGCAGTTAAATAGTCCCTGCAGCAGAAAATGCGAGTTAAAACTCCTGTTGCAAAAGTACTGCATTGCATGTTTTCACTATACATTAAAAAGAGATAAAATTTCCTAATACCCTCATTGTAATTTTATTGTGGTTGTAATTTCATTGTACAGTATTCAAAATGGGAGTGTTTCACCAGAGTGTGTGATCTTGCCAATGTTGTTATAAATGTGTTCTTTCAAAGGGGATCCAGATCTGAGTGTCTGTCCCATTAAAAGTACAGGTGCTCTCCTGGGAAGCACCTTGGAAAACTTTCAAAAAGTAGTAATGTTGGTCTTTATGAGGTATGATGTGAATAAAACAATCCCAATACTTCATGCTATTTGATATGTTTAACAAAAACCAATTCTCCTTGTATTTATTGAAAGCGTTAATCGATCGTGGAGAAGGAAAAGAAAAAACTTTATCGAGTGGGATGATTTGTTAGGGAAAGTGTGTTTCAAGTGATGGTATACTCCCTCCTCCTCTGTCCTATGTCTCTACAGAAAATGATGAGGAATCTTACTAGTGGTGATTGAGAAGCGTTGTGGTGTGTGGCCAAGTGATGGTGAATCCAAGAGCGATGAACATGGTGCATGGAGGAGGGGGTGGCTGGAAGGGCAGTATGATGATCAGTGCTGGGCACTGTTGTCTGGTTGATGGTTGGGAGAGTTGCCCCCACATCCTCTTAGAACGTTGCCTCTCGTGCAACATTTGTTATCTGGTTGCATTTTGCAGCCAAAATGATCTGTTTCCCTTTTTTTATCTGAAAAACCCCTTTGGTTGATGCCCTAGTTGTAGTTCGACGTACAGGTTGTTAATTTGAATGTGTGGTGTTGTAATTCTTGTATGAAGATTTGAATGCGTAAATGAGACAACTGGTGGAGTAATATATCGGTCTTGTATCATAGAATTCATGTAAGGCATCTCATTTTTTTATATTATGGCGTACTGCTTACAAGAGAGAGAATTTATGGCCTTCATTAGGCTCTTAAATAAGTGGTTTATCTCCTATGAAGGCAGTGTAAAAGGTTTGCCTGCCACAATGTTTGCCATATTTAGTTCTATTGAATTTATTCATTAAGATATATACCTAAATAATATATATAAACATAATGATTAAAATTGTATACAGTCCCTTTTTCATACCAAAGTTACCTAGTCATAAAATTATTTGCATTCAGAGATGATCTGCATTCATAATTGTGGATTTGTAAAACACGTAACAATTATTGCTGCTGTGGTGAAGAGCGCCTATTGTCTTTTGAGTGTGTGTTGTGCCTGAAAATAAGGAATGGAGGGAAACAAATAATCCCAGTCTTTGGAGGGTGGTACATAAACACTTAGGAGTGCATGTATTAAGATTATATCCACAGTAAAGAAAGAAGGTTGAAAACATTTGAGAAATGTTCTCGCAAAACACTTTCAGACATGAAAAATCAGCAGTTCATTATGGCGGGTGCCATGCTCAGTGTTTTTAGTTCAAGCAAATTGTTTTTCTGTCAAACTTTTTGTTGATAACTTTCAGTTATGCTGATGAGATACTGCTTTCAAATTACTGTTATCTTGGAATTCATATCAGCCTTTTGTTGATAAAACTATTCATTAATAGAGGAATGTAGTAATTCAGTGCATCTAGAATATGTGTAATTGGCAGATAATGGGACCCCCCATCTGGATTGCTATTTCATTGTTTCATCAATAAAATTACTAACAATTATTATAGAATAATCTCAATAACACTTCAAAACACAAAAGTGCTATAACTTATTGATATATTGCCATATTCTGGTGTTGGTTAAATATGTATACTAACACTAAAAAGAATGAACAATATATAATGTACACAACTTGACAGTTTAAAACTAAATTTAATGTTTTTAAAATTTCATTATATGTGTACAACTGCTTATTTCACATCAGTGAGAATGTATGTTTTTGATTTCTTTCCTATGTAAGTGTCCTCGTTGTTATGACAACCTAACTTCATCTCATTAATCTTGACTTAGTAAAGCCTGGAAGTTTCATTTAAAAGTGTTCTTTCACTTTTAATATCCTTTAAAAATTCCCATGGTACTAGTGAGGAGAAAGAAGTAATATTTGGAGATAGTTGCCACTGTTGATAGAGTTTAAACTATGTTTACTGGTTCATTAAATGTTTTCCTTGCTGATAATTGATACTGGTTGATTTCTGAGTCACAAGATGACTTAAGGAACGTTGCCTTGTTGGGTGAGAAAGGCCTGCGGTTGTTTTGTTTGCCACTCTGTCCATGTGGTGTCTGCCTTGGAATGTCATTTTTACTGCTTATATAGTCCTCTCTTTATAAAGAATGCTTTCATCACATTATCACAGATTGTTCCAACTCCATCGTCTTTCTCATGAATAGCCCTAATCTTGGATATTGAAAAATGTGTTTTGATTGGAGTGAGTGTGTCTGTGTGTCATTGGAATCTCATGTTAATCTTTCCATGAGGTGACACACTCAGAAAACATACATATAAACTAATAATGTCAGTGCTTGTATATACTACAGTGCCATTTTTCGTAAGTCCATTTAAGAATATTTGTTTATTCCATCTGTTATCAAATACTTGCATTGTTTGAGGAGTTTCAAAATTCTAAATAAAGTTTTGATTTCCATGTGAAAAAGGTTAAATGTTGCGCTTACACTCTTATTACCTTCGAAAACAAATCACCATCTATTTTTTTCAAAGGTGATCCAGTTTTTGATGTGATTAATTCACTGGAAATAGTAATTGAATTTCTTGATCTAGAAAAATAAAACATTCTTTAGAATCTCCCGCACATTCTTGTACTTTATTTGTGTTGTGTAGTCCAAATGTTTAAAATACCACATTCTTTTTAAACTTTTAAAATGAATCTTATAATTCGTATTATGGCATTATTCAGCTTTGTGTTAGTTTATTGGAGAGAGTTTCAATTATGTTTATCTCCCAAGTAAGACTGTGTCTGTAAACCACCTTATGTATTCAGAAAAGTAACTTAAGGCAGATTATAAAATTCTGTGATTCTCTAAAAAAAATCAAACAATCACAAATCCCCCAAAAATACATAATTTTCTTTTCTGTGTGGATGGCCTGGCTGATAATTTTTCTTAACTGACTGACCAATCAATGAGATCTTCTGTCGATCATGGCTAGTCTTTGAAATACTTCTGAAGTACTGGATGGATTTTATTTCTCTAAAGGTTCAACGTAATATACTGCTTAAATGGTCATGGGATATGAAAAAACTAATGCAGAAACAAAGAGAAATAAATACGAGGATTTAAATATTATTTCTAGGTAGATAACAGTTTTTATTGCTACAAGTCTGTCACTGTCAAAAATGTATCAAAATCAACCAAACTATTATATGTTGCCTCATCTAACCTACGGTATAACATATAGGTGTTATATTAACAAAAATTAATACCTGCCCTAATTTTTAACATTGGTGAAGAGAGTAAATATTTTAAATTTATAGAAATATCTACCTAAACATTTGTATGCCAAAAATTTCGTAAGTAACTCTTTGTGTATCTAACAGCTGTTTTTAACAAATTTTCTTTCATGATTCTTGTTCAAGGATCTCTTAATGTATTCAAAAGGTAAATCTCTTCTCACCTCTACCCTTTCTCTGCAGAGATATATTTTATTGATGTCCACTTTTACTTAATGAGAAATTTTGCTGTTTTGACTACATATGTTTGTACATATGTGTGTTTCCAATACATATCTTATTCAGCAGTTTTCTTAACTCATACTTAAAAGTATATAAAAGAACTTAAAATGAACATATGCTATATTTAATTTACTAGAACCAGCTACTTTTTATGGAATACTGTCAAGATTCAGTATTTCTATTTCTTATTTTTTTATAGTCTGCAGATATATCTCATCATTGTGTAGTTTAGTTTTCAATATCTCCAAGAAAAGGGTGTATAGTAGAAAATTATCTGCCATGTTCTCAATTCCCCTTACAGTACTTCCACCAATGGAACTGTTTATATCTTCATATCAATATAAACATCTGCTCAAAACAATTTTTGCATAACCACATTTAGTTAAAATGCCCTCCATTCATGAGAAGAATCAAATAGGTTTTAAATTCCCCTGATATTTTGCTGTGTTCTGGTGGACTTAGTTGCTGTTCTATAAATTTTGAGGAAAGAGAACCTATTACAATCAAATCTGTTTCTTAGTACACTAAAAACTTAAAATGACAAATTTCCAAGTTGCTAAATATGGATTCATTTACGTAACATGAATAGAAGATAAAAGAGTCACTTAAAAGATTCCATATTTTTATGTAAGATGGGATTCCAGCTAGTTGATCGACCACATCATTCCATCTTAAACTTTGAAGAAGGTAAGATTTAAATTATAATGTACTTTTAGCTGTAGCTCTTCAATCTTGGGTCTCAGAAAGATGTACTTTTAAAACACAGGTTCAGGTTGTCAGTTACTTGATATATTTCATGATTTATTAAATTTAATAGAAAATACATTTTAACTTTTCTTTTTGGAATAAACATTTGATGAAGAGAGCTCTTTCTATCATAGCTCTTTAAGTTCAATTATAGATATATTAAATCATAAATGGTTATACAAAGTATATGTGGTACAAAAATTGACTTATTTAGTTGCCACTTGATTCTTGTGAAAAATACTTGGGATAATTGAGAGTTGTACAGAATTAAAGGAGTTAAATTGAAAGTTTATACCAAAGAATTCATTGCCTCATATTTTGTGGTACACCTAGAGACTTTTTGACTTTAATTTGAATTGGAGCTTGGTAAATTATAAACTTTCATCCAGAAACAACAAAATAAGGTCTTGAGTAACTGTTTAGCGTTTTCTTAAAATTAAGAATATATAAGATCCATTCAACTTAAGTTGATTGTTTTATTATTAAATTATAAGCAAATTTTAATCATAGCTCAGTAATTCATGAAGACTTGAGACCTAAATTTTAATTAGGAAAGCCATAGTCAAATTATATTTAAGAAATGATGTAACATTAATAAGGATGATGATACATTGAATTTGAAAAATTACTACTAATGAAACTACTCAGTATGTCTATTTTCCTCAAAATTCTGGATGAATCAACAGATGACCGCACTCATACGAGAATGCTTAAGTAATAAATAATTGTAGGATAAAATTATTAATATAAAAGGATGCCAACAAATTTAAGAGAAGTAATAAACCTAGAAGAACTTTATTCAAAGAAAAATTTTCAAAATTGGGTTTTGACTTAAATTCAGGCCCTCTAGTGTTTTAGGTTCCTTCTGGAGACGTAAGGAGGTTCTAATTGCTAATAGAAATAATAGCAAGTCGTCCTTTTAATAGTTTATTGGATAACGCTTATATACCTTATATAGCATAGCTCTTCGACTTCCCGCCTTTTCTCTTACACACATACATTAATAGTGTAGCCAACTGTTAAATATATATATATATATACATTTCAGTATCACCAACTCTATAACATCTAGTACACAATATCTTTCGAGTAATTCGTATTTGTAACGTGTTTTATTGATTACAGCTGAATGTAATTTAGAAAGCTATGATAGTAATTTACAATCCCAAAATTTGTATCAATTCTCGAAAAGTTAAACCATGAAAGAAGGTCCTCTATCTTTCACAGCTACATGGCGCCAGTATAATACCTTCATTTCGACCAAAGAGAGTAGATTCCGACATAACGGGCCATATATTTAAGTCGAACGTTTTGGAACAAAATGTAGTTTGAGCAATGTGTAACACGAAGCAATTTTGTTATTTTTGCGTTTCTAAACGTTTTATAGGTAAATAAGCAGGTGTCTGTTTCTGCCTCTAGCATGGTTCATTGCTGTGTATCAAAACAGCTGCCCCCTCAAAATGCTCCGAAACTAGAATGTATGCATCTTCCTTAATTTTATTATTTCATTCATTATCTAAACTCTATGAATCAGAACGAACGTCGGTATTTAGCCACGGCGTTTTTAGGAACATTTCATTGTGTTCTCAACTGCATCTGCAGGTTTTACATGTATATAAGTTCTCGTATTCTTCATTTTGACAACTTCTACTGCATTGAGCCCCAATTATGAATTAGATCAATCATTTGCACAAGCGGAAAATCTCTAATTACCCAGGAAAGGTATTATGATGTATTATAGAGAAGCTTTATTTCATTGCGGTAAACGATTATTAAGGAATTTTTATGCTATACTGGGAATTGATCAACTAAAGACTGGAACGGATTAATGAATTAGAGTATTCATAAAATTAACATTAGAATAATCATCGAGGTTTTACTTCAGTTTGCGGGAAGTTGGCAGATGTTTCGTTTTCTCCATCGATGTAGCAGACGACACCGGCATCCGAATATTCTGGCCATATTCTGTATCTCATTTCCCGTCGGTACGGTAGCCAAGCAGTCGGTTGGGATCGCAAACCGACTCCGCGAGGTCTCGATGCTATTCTTGAAGCTCCTGCGTCGGTACGACGGCTAGCCATCGTCGGTAGAATCCGGAGAATTCTACCGATAATGAAAAGGAGTCGGTAGCGATAGGAGACAGTCGGTTAGCAGACGAACTGTGGCAAGTGTGTGCATATTTAACAATATCATCAAGGCAAATGCGTTAATTGAATGCCCGTAATTATCAGAATGTAAAATAAAGCCGCAATAAGACATGCGATCGCATAAAATGAATGCGATTCTCGCTTTTAGATGCAAAATGATGTACGCCATAGCACATATGGATGCACGTATGTACTACGTTTCTTGGAGCGTGCATCTATCCAAGGACGTGGAATAAAATAAACGTTTTAATCTTTTAATAATAAATGTAAATAACCATCAATAATTCATTAGGTAAAGTGTTGGGGAACGCTTAACATCCGTAACATATGTTACTGTTTCCCCGTGCGAGACTCGACTATGGATAAATAATGACCCCGCTTGAAGAAAACTATGAATAATAGAGAAATAGATTAAACCTATAGTCATAGGATTTCATGCGATCGAATTTTCTAATTTTTAAACGTATAATGATTAACTTTTAGTTGACGTGGATGGTATAATTTTTGTTCATTTTAAAACACAATTTGGTAATTTTCTAGTAGCAGACGAAAAACGTCGAAAATTTGTCGTTTTTGGATAGAATTTTCTCCGAAATGGCAGCACTTCGAAGAGATTGCTTATCATATATATAACCTGCAATCCTTCCTCTATAATATGGTGTAAGAATGGTATGTGTATCTTCAGTAGTAAAGGAGATATAGAATTTCTCCCAAACACCGTGAAACTAGAAAATTACCCACAATTTTACCATTAGATTCCATTAAAATCATATATTTCAGCAATATATGAAAGGCCAAGATAATTGAATAATATTTGTAGTGTGTATAGTTAATCCAGGCGAAACTAATTACAAGTATTAATTACGTACAAGGAAGTGCTACAGTCGAAAGTTGCAGTACTTTGGTTCAAAAGGAGACGAGAGGATTTTGCTTTTGTAGCAAATATAAAAAAGAAAAGATACCTATCCGTTTATACGAATCGAGGTCTTACTAGCTGACCAATAGTAAACTGATCTGAAGACAGCAACAGTCCCAACAAGAACTTTATGAAGCACCTAAGGAATTCGTGGAAATCTAACCTCCAAGAAATCAGTCAGTGAGTGTATCGAAGGTACTATGTACTTACTAATTTTCTACTTCTTTCACTGATACTAAGTTCTGAAAATCACGCACCGACTTCCAGTTAATAAAATTACGAAATTTAGGGATTCACTGTAGGGCTGATAGTATATTAGATATCGATATTTTATTACCATAAGTATCCTTGTGCTCGAATTTGGGCACTGGAAAATCTTCTGCTATCAATTTATGTTAAATTCAAACATCAACCATTTAAGATCATACAAACCAACTAATGCAATTATAAATATCTTCCCTGTAAGATTTCTTTGAAAACTTTGGTAAGAAATCAACAAATGACAACAACAAATCTTAGTTACCTAAAATTTCATATATATCATCGATATTTACATCTGCTTTTGCACGCCTTGTTTCATTCTTCATTTGTCTACTCGTTTGCCCTCTCATTGGTTGAGATGAAGCACGTGACCGTCACTTTCGGAAAGAGTCGTTCCGATTTAGTTCCAGAAACTACGGATAGGTGGCGCTGCTATCAGGTTACCTTTGGATGTTATCCCTTTCTCCCTTCTCTAAAACTCTTTCGGAAATGCTTGGATGTTTCCCCTTAAAGTGGGTGGGGGCAGTCGGTTTGGTAGTTTTCTGCCCGACGATGCTACAGAATAGGATTTAGAGGCCGAGTCGGTGAGAGATCACGGTTTCCTCTCCAGTCGGTTGGATTTGAAATCGAACCAACTGCTTCCAAACCGACGAGTTACATAATATGGCCCCAGTTCACATTGCAGGCATGTATTATTTTCCATGATGAAAGGAATCAAGAAGACTTTGAGAAAAAAATCCAGCATGATCGTTAAGTAAAAGGATCGTTTAAACTATCTGAGTCCATGTCATAGGTGAGACAAGCTCCTGAGTACCGTATGAGAGGAAAATATAACCCCAAAAATACATGTAGTTCAAGGGGAGCCGGCGAAAAGTTCACTCCAGTTCGCTCAGGGATTGCGTTATTCACTTTTCCGATGTTAGTCTCGGTGCACAGTAGACCACCGGAGACTGAGACATGTGTCTCGGTCTGCCTATCTCTGTAGCCTGTCTCGGTCTCCTGTCTCTGTCGCAGCCCGAACCGCTACCTTTACTTGTCGGTTAGGAAGCAGTTGGTTCGATTTCAAATCCAACCGACTGGAGAGGAAACCGTGATCTCTCACGGACGCGGCCTCTAAATCCTATTCTGTAGCATCGTCGGGCAGAAAACTACCAAACCGACTGCCCCCACCCACTTTAAGGGGAAACATCCGAGCATTTCCGAAAGTGACGGTCACGTGCTTCATCTCAACCAATGAGAGGGCAAACGAGTAGACAAATGAAGAATAAAAAAAGGCGTGTAAAAGCAGGTGTAAATATCGATGATATGTATGAAATTTTAATTGCATTAGTTAGTTTCGAGTTAAATTCGAGCACAAGGATACTTAAGGTAATAAAATATCGATATTTGCATTCCAAAATGACCAATTTTAGAAGTTTTTCGTCTGCTTTTCCGCCATTTTTTATGTTTCCTCGGGAATCCGCTAGGGCGATTGCAACTTATTTCAACTCTAACAGGCCGCATTTCCCATTTCCTACTCGGTATGGGCTTTCTTGAGCAAAAAGGGGTGTTGGGTGGGTGTAATAATGAATTATTTCTTATGCCAAGTTCCCATTTCCCCACTCAGGGGCCATATTATGTAACTTGTCGGTTTGGAAGCTGTTGGTTCGATTTCAAATCCAACCGACTGGAGAGGAAACCGTGATCTCTCACCGACTTGGCCTCTAAGGGCCGTATTTATAGTTGACTCCTTCCCCTATACCTAACGAACTCCTCATGAGTAAGCTGCCAGGCGAGCGGTACCTATTGGTATTTATGAACGACTCCCCGCAGTCCTCTGACGAGGAGACGGACTCGTGATACATTTGGCAACAGCGTTCCCAAAAAACTGTTTTGCTATTCAGTTTTTTTTAATATTCCTTTCTGCTAATTTGTTTTGGTTCACATGAAATCTTGTATTGATGGCAAAGTTTGAATAGGTACTGTAAATTCTAATAACATTTAAGCTCTGCATGACAGTAAAAATCAGTGTCATGTCTGTCCTCATCCATTTTCAGCTCTACCTGTATTTATTTTCATGTTTAAACCAAGGTTCTGTTGAGCTCAATGTTCCTGTCATTGAAATTTACAACAGTCCAAGAAAGGAAATGTATATAAATAAAAAATATCTACAATTTATAACAAAACTATTATATTTATTTTAAAGTATCAACAATTTACTAAGGCAGCCGTTGTTGAAACTGCATTACTAAAATCAAGATAGAAATGGCAGGTTAACGTTTGTGAGGTTGTAATTACTTTATTGTATCTGGTATGTTATTTACAACTGTTCATGAATGTTTAATTTGCATCCTTTTGGTAAATTTTTTAAAAAGTGAGGGAAGAGGTGATTATACTTTAGAAGGCTTTTGAAGGACATTTTGTGAAATTTTAAACCTTCCACGAACCGAGTTCTCGTGTCATAACTTTGAATTTAAAAATTACCTACACCGATGTATCAGTTAGCATAACGCAACGTATCAACGCCGGTTGTGTCAACTTTAAGTCGATTAAATAAGAAATCAAGAGTAAATGTTGCCTCGGGAGCATTAGGTGTATGAAGCAGATACTGAAACTTGTGACACAAACAATAGAAATATTGACTTCATAAGACAATATATAGGAGACTTTTCACCAACTTTCTCCACGGTCACAGTTAAATCAGAGATAAATCCTGAATGAATACATTTTCACTCGCACCATTAATTTCAACTGATACTATCAATAAGATATTATTAATTAAAATGATAATAATCGCCTTTCTTTGGGCGAGATTGAGGCTAACCGGTCTCGCTATTCAGTTTTTTCCACTTCACACACAAACGTTGTGTTTTTATGTTATCATTGCTAATAGACACGATGTCTTCAAGATCGGTGGCATTCTCATTGGGGGAAAAAAAATTCTAATTGATCTAGTGGAGAATTTTAAAGGCATTGTAGAAAATAAAAGGACAGATGCAGCAACATGCGAAAGGAAAAGGGTGGCATGGAGAGATTTGACAAAGGAATTTAACTGTAATAGAGAAGTAACGACGAGGGATGAGAAGCAATTAAAAAGGTAAGGTTTTAATTTGTGATTTAGATAAAGTAGATAGGCATGTATAAATATGATTATTTTTGACATAGATGTTGGGAGAAAATGAAGACTTCCCTCAAGAAGGAGAAGACAAAAGAGGTGAGGCAGAGGATGGGCACTGGGGGAGGTCCATATATGAAGCAGGTGGAAGACCCATTTACTGCCCAAATAGAGATGATTGTGCCTCATTTTGATGAGGAAATTGCAGTTAGTCTCGACAGTGACTACCACCATCTTTCCTCCCTTAATAAAGTTCCTTCTCCTCCTGGTTCCTTTCCACCAGCTTCCTCTCCTTCCAACCATTCCTCAGGGAACGTATCCCCTATCAATCCCTTTTACCTTTCCCAACGCACAATGCCATCGTCACTGCCTGGAGTTACACCTGATGAAGTCGAGGCCACCCCCAGTACTTATGCCAAAGAGAGCATCCCATCTCAGAAAAGATGTAAGTTATTCATCATTGAAGCTGATTGATTACATACCTGCACAGTAGAAGAACTTAACTATTTGATACTATGTGAAAGTTACAGATTACAATTTAATCTTCCAATCCACAGTGACAGAAGGGAATCTCAGGAGAGACCAGGAACAACCTAGTTCTAGCAAGGGAAGCATCCCATCTCGAAAAAGAGGTAGGTAAACCAAAGGGTAAGAAGAATGCTCTTGTATGGTTGGTGTGAAAAGCTTCCCTCTACAGTACTTGGTGGGATTAATAGATGATAATGAAACCTTGTCATTTCTTTTAATTATCATGAGAATCATGTATGAAAATCTATATGGACAGGTGGCTGTAACTAATTTCCCCTTTCTTTCCCATTGCAGTTAAAGCTTTGCCAGCAATGTTTGATGAAGAATTGCAGGCCAGGTTATCAATTTTAGAGGAAGAGAGAGAATTAAAAAAGAAAATATATGAGGGGGAGCTGAATCTCTTGAGGATAAAAGAGAAGACAGCTGAAATAGAACAGCAGTACATGCTGAAAAAACTTAAATTTGAGGAAGCTAAGATAGATAAATTCCTGCAAGGAGTGCATACCACATAATCTGTAACCCTCTACTTCTTAATTTTAATCTTCTATTTGCTTATCCATATTATTTTCTTTGTATGAATAGCTTTTTCTTTGTTACAAATCATGAGACTGTTTATTTATTTATTTTGTTATTCTTTATTGCCATGTAACTGATGCCATTTATTAGATCCTCTGAATTGCACATTGCATTCCCTTGAGGATTTTCTTTTCTTAAAGTCTGGACAGAGCTTTATAATTGTCGAACTTTCTGAGAGAATGAATCCAATTTTTTTTAATTTGCACAATCTGTTACAAGAATGGCATAATAACTATTTTTTGTTAAAGGGGTGGTATGAAGAAAATATATGTATTGTTTTTCTTATTAGGATGATGTTCCCCTAATTCAACCACATCCCTATACCTTTATTTTATGGAAATATATAGTATTTGAAGAAAAATACTTCTGAGTCCAAATCCTTCACCATCTACTAATTTTAAATTTAGCTTACTTGTCATCAGTTAATTACATAGAGAAAGAAAAAGATCAAAATCAAATAACCTACTCCCCTAACCTTCTTTCCAGAAACTTCAGAATAACTTATTAGCCATTGATATTATACTGTGATGAATTAACAGTATTCTTCTGTTACTTTTTGAGTATTGTGGCTCCATGTTACATGAAAGTTAAATTTGTGTCCAGTAAATTGGTTATAAGGTGAGGGTGATTATAATTCACAAGATTTTCGAAGGACATTTTGGAAAATTTTAAATAATTTATTTTCACCCTTATCATATGAAGTGATTACCATTAAAATTATAGAAAATGATTATATATAAATGTCTGCCTTGCATTCATTGCATTCCCTCTTTGGAGAGGTAGTAATTCGTTGCCAACATCTTCCTCCACCTCTGCAGCTTCTTCTGGCTCTGGGATATTCCTATCCAATGCAATATTATGCAGTACTGCTACTGTACACACTACTGCAGCTGTTGTCTCCAACTTATTCCCAAGACCCCTCCTGAGGCAAGGGAATCTCTGCTTCCATACACCAATTGCTCTTTCGACCACATTCCTTGCCTTGATGTGGGCTCTATTGTATTTCTCCTCGGCCCTGGTTGCTGGTCTTAACAAAGGAGTAAAGAGATACTCTCTGCAGGGATAGCCACTATCTCCCAGCAATATTCCTTGCAGATGACGTTCTTCCAGTTTTGCTCGAATGCTTGAGTTGTCAAACATCCGAGCATCGTGGCAGGAGCCAGTAGGCCAATTACGTAACTCATAACGCCTCGATTTTGACGTTATATAGCGCCAAATCGCTATATAGCGCCCCTCGCAATTACGCATCGGCTGGTAGCGCCTCTCCGGCGCTATTTAACGTCCAACCGTGCTATGTCTGCGCCTGAAGCGATCACGTAACTGGAAAGGACGCTATATAACGCCAAAAACGAGGCGCTATGGTAACGCCATGTTAAAAGTCGGTCTTATCATAGCGCCTAGAAGAAGAGTATGCTTATATGCGGCAGTGGCTAAGTATTTCATCTTCTAAAAACAACCGTCGGATGCAAACATTTATCTCGAAGACTTTAATCGATGGAAATTGAATGGTAAAGTTCATTTTTCGTTGATTTTAAAAATCATTATTGACATCACCTCAAACTCCTTTGGACATTAACATTTTGCACTTCATCGCATTATTCTTTCACCTTAATAATGGCCGAAGTGGGAAATTACGTGCATTAACTCATTCGGGTTATTGCCATATGTTTTTCTCGCTTTTATGTAACAAGTTTTCCTTACATATATGCTACATCGCTGACAGGCAAAAATATTGTAATCGCGTAGATATTATTTTAACGAAACCTGCATGCAAATTTCGGAATCTCTAATAAATAAACGAATGTCATGCAATCAACCAATATATTCAAAATGCCAATCCTTTATCCCTGTCAGCTTCTAGATGGTGAGTTTTGCTCATTGAAAACGGTTTTGTGTGCCCGGCGGTGAGTACATAACCTTCAAAATAGGCCGCTAAAGTTATGAATGATAAAAATCAAGTAACGTTAAATACTGAAAACACTGAATATAATTACATACTCAACCATTATCTCATCAAACCATTCCATGGATATCTCTATCTGTATCCCTTTTGTTGATGCAAGGGGTTTCTTGAGCTTCGCACTTTGCTTTCCCACCCAATGTATTTATTTATTTATTTAACAAGCAAGGTGCCCATTTTAGAATATGCAATCCCATACAAAAAAAATCTGTGCTGTGACTTTACTAAAGCTGCACTGTAACTGTGCTAAGGGACTGTACTGTGACTGTACTTAAATTGAAACACCACAGTGTAGTTATAGAACAGTCACAGCTGCCATAGTTTAGCACAGAAAATTGCAATGTGACAGTGCTAAACATAGAGTTTAGTCCAGTTACAGTGCACATTTAGTAAAGCCACAGTACAGATTTGTTTGTATGGGATGTTATAAAAATAAGATCCAAAAAAACAATATTAAAACTAATATCAAAATATAGCTATAGAAATCACAGTGATTCAATATAAAAACAAACTCAATATCATAGAATATTTACATTTCTTTTCAAATAATAAATGAATTGCTGTAATGACAAGAAAAAGATATCTATAGAATATGGGAGGTTATTATAGCTCTTCTCATCATTCTTGCAATAAGACAACTAAAAAGGTAATTATGTTGGTAAAAGTTAACATTAAATAAATTTGTTTTTCTGGTTTTACAAGATGGAAAATTGAAATTAACAGTTTGCAAAATATAAGGACAATCAATTACAGAATGGATTAATCTATAATGAAACAATAATTCTTGAAGGTTTCTACGTTGATGAAGGGTTGGAAGCCCTAATTCTTACATTATCTTGGAATATTATCAGTTGGGTAGTGTAGTTTAATTTCAATCAAACGGATGAACCTTCTTTGAATAATTTCTAATTTAGCTTGATAAGTTGCCTGATTGAGGGACCATAAATATTCTAAGGTGGGACGAACAAGGGAACAATACGGACACTTTAGAGCATGAAAGTTTTGGAAGTCATTGGTGCTTCTATGTAGAAAACATTAACATAACATTTTAAAATCCCTACGTATAACGAAATCAATATGCGAAGAGAAATTCAGTTTATAATCAAAATGTACACCAAGGTCTTTTGTCACAGACGCTTTCAATTTTTTTTAGAATCGATATAGTAATCAACATGTATGGGCGCGTGAATCCCCAAAGAGACAGTGATAATGCAGTAATCCCCATTTTTCTCTCTCTGCTATGATTTATGAGATTAAAGACATAAAATGATGCTGTAAGGTAGGTTTGAACGTTTATTTCTAGTATATTTACAATCATGAATAATTAACTCACCTCATTCAATAATTGGATGAGTCATTTTTCGAACTTAATAATATCATCGTGCATCACTGTTTTATCATAGTCATACTGTATTTCATCATTTTTAACACCAACACTTTTAACATTTTCTTATAATTCCATCACCGAAACTGCTCGTCGTCTGCGAAGACTCGATCACGTGACCGTTTCTCCTCTTTCGCATTGGATGGATGGATTCGTACAAGGGACGACCGGGTCGGACCATGGACGAATGCAGTGGAATGAAACCGCTCTCATAAATTTTTCATACTATTCATAGCGCCCCGACTGCGCCGACGTTAAAAATAGCACCTTGAGATACGTAATCGCACAGGGCGAAGTTTTCAGGCGCTATATAGCGCGACGTTATATAGCACGGGCAGTTACGTAATCAGCCTACAGGTCTTCTTACAACAATGTCCAATAATCTCAGGTTAGCATCTGATATGATCTAGGAGATACAAAAGTATAACAGAAAAGTTATGTTATCCAATAATCATAGAGAGATAATTTCATTAATGTTGGATTTAATTCTGAATTACTATAATATGGAAATACCTGAACATTAATAGAAAAATATCCTTTCCTATTCCGGTATACCTCTGCATTTGGTCCTCCTGGATTTTTTATTCTTATGTGGGTACCATCTATAGCCCCAAGCTCCCCAGGGAAACCAGACATTTCATAAAATTGCAGGGCAACTGCTGCAATTTCAGCAGCAGACGTGGGGATTTTTACAAAATTTGGTATCTGCCTCCCAAAGATCTTAGATATTTTTGTGACTGCGAGGGATACACTCGCCTGGCTTACTCCATGCAGATCACCACAAACGACCTTCACATATTTGATTGATAGGGAAAAGGTACAAATGTTTAAGCACGGCTGCAATTGTATTTCAGAGAGCTCTCCAAGAGTTATGAATATTAAAAAGTTTGTCAGAACAATGTAACTTACCTGATAGCTGCCAGTAGAATAAAATCTTAATGCTACAAGAAGCATTATAACTGGAGGTATCGGAAGCCCTCTCCCGGAGTATTTCATCAGTTGAGGTTGAACTATCTCCAAAAACTGCCCCATCACAATTTCTTTAGGGAAGCGATATCGCTGCACAAATTCCGCATCCCTAAAAAATCTATTGGGTTTTGTGCGTCGCGGATGTATCGCTTCTGCATCCTCACCCTCCGATCAGCTCGTCTATAGCAACGAAGAACAAACTCGCCAAAGTTTTCCATCTCCGTCTATATATGACGACTTTGACTACGAAAGGCCACAAAGAATCAGCAATCAAGAGTGTGTGGATGCACGATTGATAATCGGCTACAGAAGGTGGTAAATTAAAGTAGAAATTTACCGAGCAGTTTATCTCGAAGAGGGTAAAAAAAGCAACGTCTACTCTTGTTGAAGATTCTCAGCGAACATACTTTATTTCAACAAGTGTCCCTCTATCCAGACGACAATATAAAACAAAATCAACTTCATAACAATACATACTACCAACCTATAAAGATAAAAATTGTTGCCTTTCGTAAATTCAATTTCAAGGAAATAAATATTTTACGTAATAAAACTAATAACTTTCATATCCTATATATACTTTCATATCCTATTTATAACGACTGCCGAAACTGAGGTTTCAAAACATCCGTTAGATAGTTTATTAATGCATTAGGATAAAATATATATATTTCGAAAATATTTTGCTGATTTGTACCGTCATTCAAAGAAACTTTGAGGATTTCAAAGTCCACTGTTTAATTTTATTCATCAATTGTTGAATCTAATCGAACGATTCGAACAGATTGTCCGCCATGTTTGTTATTTACAAAATTAGTCCGCAGTTTTGCCACCACCGGTATCACGCCTTAGGGGTTCGCTGCAACGACAGTGTATAGGGCACCTTACACGCTCATTCAGAATGACAGTCTTCGATAATATTGACATTCAGACTGATGGTGTATAGTGGTGATTGATGGAATGATACATGCGAATGACAAAAATCTAGATTTTCTGAAATCCGAGCGTCAATCACGATGGGTGGAGGGGAGACTGTCAGTCGGAATGATCGTGTACTGGGGCGTGGGAATTCACTCATCAGTCTTTACCCAACTCGCAATGGAGAAAGGTGACTGCGAAGAAGTACTCGAGACCACCCTCCGTGAGGATCCTACTTCTGATCGTGTGTTACAGTTATTTATTGAACTTTATGAAACTTTGCCCGAGCTATGGAATTGTGCATCTCCTTACTATGCCAACAAGTATCGAAGGAATGAAGCATTGGTGAAACTACGGGAGGTGTACAAGGAAATTAAACCGAATGCCTCGCTCTCTGATGTTAGAAAGAAGATAAATACGCTGAGGTCAAATTTTCGCCGTGAATTAAACAAAATCAAAGCATCGAAGAGAACAGGCGCCGGAGCTGACGAAGTTTACACACCATCATCATGGGTGTTCTACTCACTATCTTTTCTCCATGAAACGGAAAGTCCAGCAACACTAGTTAATGATACACAGGCTGATGAATCACAGGTGAGTTGTAAAAGTTTATATTTTAATTAATTAATATCTCCTGCCCCCATGTAGCGTCCAGTTCGTCTGTTTCAAATTTAACTACACTGTAGTTCCCAAGGAAAAACGGACTTGAAAAAAGTCTGACAGGGCCGGGAAGACTTTTTTCAAGTCCGTTTTTCCTTGGGAATTTTCCTGGGTGCACGCCCTTATGTGCAAAGTCACCTTTACCCTTTCCTTACACTGTAGTTAACGAATTGATCCCAGCTTCTCGCGCATTGGATGTAAAAGGTAGACAATTTTCAATGAAAATATTTATTTAGATTTTTCAAAAGTAAATTCGTAAAAAATTCCATAACTGACCAAACTAACCAAAACATTTGCTTGAAAATGGGCATTCAAATGACTTTGATATGACAGTGCTCCACCTATGTGTTAAAAGTGTGAGACTTTACGCCTTGGAGACCCTTGAAATCCTCGTCGAATATTGTAAATGATTTTATTTTTCCTAACCCTTCTCCCATATTGCAAACCCTTATTCCTTAATTTCCACGCACCTTTTCCAAGCAACCCGCCCCTTGCCTCCTTTGTTCCCTTCCTCTTCCCCATTTCAGAATCCGTTACTTCATCCTTGGTTTTTGAATAAGACATTTAGTGCTTTTAATGACTATCATTACTTTGTGTTTAAACGGTTAAGTTTTAGCAATTAATTAATTGGCGTTTACTTAATTTATTTTAGAACTTTTATTGACTACGCTTTAATTTGTATTTTTACCGCTTAAGGTTGTGTAATTAATTAATTGGTGAATGATTACAATGTAACCTCAATTACCCCTCATCCAAACCTCCTTCCTCCCCCTAATTCCCCTTTGTTCACGTCCCCTTGATTCCCATATCCTCCTTCCTATTTGCAGTTTATATATTTGTAAGATAACCTGTTCCGTCACCAGATGATGTAGTGACGCTATGAAACCCGGGTCGTGTCTTTCGTAAAATAAAGTGGTTTAGTAAATGTTTGGTCAGTTATGGAATTTATACACGTTAACAAGTACCACAGCATCAATCCTGATTCTGTATCGTTTATTCGAAAACTCGAAGTTTCGTAAAGCGGGAGTTCGTAAAGTGAGGTATACCTGTAATTCGTTCTTTCGTTTGGCTTCGATTATTCTTTTTCCACTCAGCTGACAATAGCGTAATTCTTGCTGAAGCCGATAATGTATTAATTTTCCTCTGGAATAAATTAATAATCTTAATTCTTAGTTTTTAATATGATTTCCACTAAGTTATGGCCTAAACAGTTGATTTTGTTTACACTTTTATTAATTAATTATTACATCGAAAAAATGTTAATTAATATCATAGTTTGAATGTTTACAAAACAATGTTACCATTAAATAGTTTTGCGTGCACTAGTTATTAACATTATTCACCTTCGACAACAGGTACATTTTCTTCGACACAAAAATAATCACGAAACTGATTTCTGATAGTTTTGGCGTCAGTGGAAGTGTTTCTACTCTTTGTTCTTTGAAGTGGTGGAATAGTGCAATCATTTTCCAATATTTCCCCATTTGAAAGCAAATAACTTTCTTCATTTTCTCGAATGAGAAAATTGTGTAGATAGCAGCAAGCTAATGTTACAACAGATGCTTTCACTGGCTCCAAATTCATGGTATTTCCAAGGACTCTAAACCGACTTGTAAGCATGCCAAAGACATTTTCAGCAACTGACCGAGCAGCAGATAATCGTTTATTGAAAACAGCTCGTTGTTTAGTCAAATATTTCTGTGAGTAGGGTTTCATCAAATTTGTGTTCAACGCAAAAGCTTCATCGCCAATGAATACGAACGGAAATTTCCCAGAACTGTTGGGTAGAGAAGAAGGAGGAGGTAAGTTGAGCTCGTTTCTCTGAAAAAGTTCACCAAATTTTGAGTGAAAGAGCACGCCCCCGTCAGATATTCGTCCATTTATACCAACATCAACCATTAAAAACTCTTTCTTAGCGTCGACGACAGCTAACAGTACAACACTAAAAAAATTCTTGTAGTTGAAGTAAGTTGACCCTGATTCAGCAGGCTTCTTTATAGCAATATGCTTCCCGTCCATAGCGCCCACGCAATTCCAAAATTTAAATTTATTTCCGAAGACCTGGGCAATTGCTTTCTCAATCCTCACTTGTGGAAGGCATCTGAAACACAAGGTAGTCAACATAAGAAAAAAATAGCATTTCTGTGTATGTAATTGAAGCTTTTGTGTGTTATGATATTGCAGGAACATCATGCAGCAGAACAGAATATCTCCACGGAAAGTTGTCGAAAATCCCAAGGAGGCCCTACAACATCTTTATCGTCACTCGCACCCAAGCAGCCACCACCTAAGAAACAGAAACAGCTAGGTCCTATCGCACGTCAAAATGAACTCTTGAAATTGGCTTGCGATTTCCTGAATAAAGGTGCTAATGACTCAAAAGAATCGGACGATGAGTATCAGGATATAGCGAAAGTGTGGGCTAATAAATTGAAGGCTCTTGATACTTTGCAGAGAAGATTCGCCGAAAGAGCAATAAATGAGGTATTGTTCGAAGCTGAATTAGGAACTCTGCACAGAAATTCCGTACAAATAAATCAAGGGACACTATCTGATCTCACTAGCCCAAGTACAGTGGCGGAAAAAATTATCGCAACACTTTGCGCGCGCACCAGTGGCTTTCGCAGAAACTATTTGGAATTCTGCTTTCTGTGACTGACTGGCAACACCGAAGAAAGCCTCGAAAAGCGGTAATATTTGAGTCGGAGCCTAGAACTTACTCAAATTTCCTCTCTTTGGAACTCTTCTTAGAGCCTTCGCGCGATCTCTCCCCGAGTTCGTCATGTTTATTTCGGCGTTTCTCTTTCACCGATAGTTATCGTATTTATAGAACGATAGGATAAATATATATTTAGTCCAATTTCAATCTTAAATGCAATAAAATACATGGAAAATAATTGAAATTTAATTCTTAATAATGTGAAGAATGCTATTCGGTTTTAATAATGCGTAGCAATAAGAAATAAGTGGGATTGGAGTAAGAATACGCGATGTGGTGATTCTCACCTTTAGAGAACGAGAATTTTGGAGTCTAGAGGAAAATGATGTTTTGCGAGATTATAGCGAGAACGGATGGCCTATAATGGTCTCTTTTTCTGGATAATTTGTGCGCTAGTAAGGCGTTATTTCGGTAGTTTGGTTTCTCACTCGAACATACGTATTTCGGCTGCCTGCTGGATATTAATGTAAATGTAATTCTTCAAACGTCCAGTTCAAACATAGGATATTCATTATTTGTGATAAACATTCCGAGGAGGATTTTTGATTACAAGGCTTATGTTTTCAATTCAGCAATTAGAATTCGAGAAGTCGTTAGAACGATTACTGAGTTACTAACTATGAAACAATGTAAAATTTGTATTTTGTCTACGGAACATAATTTTTCCCCAACTTAATCATGCAGACGAAGGAAATTCGTAATATAAAGTTATATACACCATTTGTCACCTAGAATACATGAAATCATTGTCCGTCAGGAGTTAAAAGGAAAAATACCAATTCCAAAGTTAAAACAAACATGATTTCATAAAAACCGAACAATTTCTGCGCATATATCGGACTTGTCTTACATTTTGTAACAGAGAGCTCGGTGACCTTGGTCATTAGTCAATCGTGTTGCCTTCGCGCGGAGAAATTCACGTAGAAATGCATTAAGGCTTTTATAATTCGCGAGGAAAGTCTTTAACTACAAGTTGATCCCTTCAAAGTATTGCAGGCGCTAATGCAAAACAAACGTTGAAATGCATTACCTCGCGTGGAAACGCTTTACCATATGTCGAGCACTTTCAAAGCAAGTATTGCAGGTGCCAGGTATATTTTTCCTTTTCGTGCCTATATCAGCTAGACTCAGGACCCTCATTTTACAGTCGCCCAGTAGAAACTATCCTCTGGCTAATTCAAAGCTCCTTCCTCACCATGGTGCTAAGGAAATTAGATGTTATTGCACTCGTAAAAATATTCCCAAATAATATTATTATATTAGCGTATTTTAGTAAACAAAGACTTCCTAATCAACAACCCAAGTTTTTAGTACTGATACGTATTTTATGAACGTCTGACTTTATAAAGTTAATTAACCAGGATTAAGCTGCCATAATAAAATTATTGATAAGCTGCTAAAATGGACATCTCAGCTTGTTGGGAAGTGTCACAAATATTATTAGTTGCTAATTAAGAGGTGATTTTGCAGCTGACTGACACATGTTATTGGCATAGGAAGGGCACGAGCTCGAATTCCGCTTAAGTTAAATGAGTTTTTTTAGCTTAAACTTCTCTTGTTCGGGAAATGAACGAATGTAAGATATGATTTTCACATGATTTATACGCCCCGTGATGAATATACATATTTACCAGGGAGATGCAATTCATTATGGAAAAATAACCATTGGACATGAAAGATACGGAACCGATTCATCACCAATTGTCGGTCAAGAAAATGTTCGTGTGTCAGTGAAAATTCCTCTTCTACCAAGGATTCGAGGTCGTTCGCTGAAAGACAATGTCCTTTGACTCATTTTCCAAAATTAGAGGTATTTGACAAGGCCTCCTGATTTCTGGAAGCACGATGAACCTTTCGCTTTCAGTGCAGCGGATTTTCGAAAGCCTATGCGTCACTCGCAACAACAAACCGGTCGTAAGGCAAGGAGCTCAGCCTTACTTACTCAGGCTTATTGGTGACTATTTCTTCATTTAGGTATTCACGTCGATAGACGGACAACCAGCGGACCGCGTAAGCGAATCTTTTTCATTTTTAGGCTGTAAACAAAAGCCTTGAGAACTATTGACATTCTTATGCATATTATTATTTATTGTTCGTCTACAACCAGGACAATTCGCGGGTTCACACTTTCCAGTTTTCTCGGCGGTAGTTCTAAACCAATTATATATATATTTAGATTTAGATATATACCCCGCGAGCTGCCAGATGGGTATGGTAGGGGTTGTAATAACACCATCATCACGTAATCTACCCTATCAACCTCTCTAATTGCCCGGGGAAATAAACGACCAAAAGTAATAATGTTTTGTGATTACCTCCTTGTAACTTCTTGTCGATGCTTCTTGGAGATCGCGATTAGGTCTTTAGTTGCATCTTAATTTCATTTACTTCATCTTTAGGTTCTGAACCGATAAAGCTTTCGAAGAGCTTCCGTCAGTTATTAGATATTCTCACCTGGAGCGAATTCCAATAAAGAAGTGGTTAACTCTATGTCTATGAAGCTGAATCATATAGAGGAGAAAGAAGGAGAATGGATATATTATTAATCATCCTATATTTTTCTTGATTCCAATGAAATTCTCGATTATTAATCATAGTGCATATGTGCACACTGTTACCGAGTCTGAGAGAAATACGAATACATATAAATATTTTCCACTTGCTCTAAATTATGTTAAATAGTCTCCTTCTCTTAAAAACATGAAAATTGAGTAACATTATGGGGATGGAGCTCTATGGTGGAGCTGACATTTCTTCATAATCATCTATGTGTGAGAATTTAGGGATTCTATCGAATGTGGACATGAACATACAGATGATAATTAATGATTGCTTTGTCGCAGGGACGCAGCCAGGATTTGTCTATGGGGGAGAGGGTCATAGACAGTAGAAAGAGCGAAAAAAATTCTACATTTCAGGGCCGGTATATTCATGCACGCTACATGATAGAAGATATGATAAATTCTTAAAAAAACTAAAATGCATAGAAAACTAGGATATGTTCACGGTTATGTGGCAAAATTAAAACCTTTTTGAGATTTTAGTTTGTAAAATGAATAATTGAATAATAATGATGAATAATAATCCTCAATGATATTTGGATTTCCAGTTTTGATAGGGCCAATTTCTCTTACATTGTCATTATTTCTCAAGGTGTAAAGTTTTTATCATTGTAAATATTAATTTCGAGTGCCTTAGAGAGTTTTTTGAAATCAAAGGAAGGTTAATTAAACTTTCCTTTAACTTTTATTGAATGTGAGAAGAAATAAATTGGTAGTAGTGATTTAGGAGATGATATTGAAACGTAAGTATTTTGGAGGTAGCACTACAATTTGGACAACCCAGTTACTTTGAAGGAAACCGAAGACCAATCGTAGCGGAGACGGATGAATTTTTCCCCTTAATTATATGTTGTTTTAAAAAAAAGATATATTCAGATTATTGAGTTAAAATGTTGACAGCACAAAAACACCATAAAAATATGTCTATGTAAGAACCCTTCAATCCGCCTTTCGGCGTGTGGCAGGGGGTACAGGCACCTTACCTCTATTTTCCTTATCAATTTCTTTCGCGTATCATGCGCGGAAAAAATGAATTCTTGATACGATTCCTTCTAGCATTTATTTCTCTAATCTTCCTCGCAGTATCAGAGCGGCCCACATCAACAGGGAGATCGCATTATATCGATTGCATAATTTGAGAACCTAATTTCTCTGAACTTACTTAGTAAATTTATGCTTTGAATTAGTCTTCTATCTCTTAATGATGACCATCCCGCGTACTGCTTCATCTGAGTAACACTCACCGTTTTATCATGGTAATTCTGTACAAATCGTATCGTATACAATCAATCAAACAAATGCCGTACACGAACTGTAATATAAAAGTTATAATCAGTGTAATCGCGAAACAGTATTTTCTCGTTTGGCTAGGTTGAATAAGAGGAATATGAGTTTTTTTCTTTGAAACACGATGAGCATCCCCTCAACGATCTACTAGATCGTTGAGGGGATTAATGAATGAAATGAATAATCTTTGCATTCTATTCACTTTTCCTATCGCATCTCTAATATGTTCTTTCAAAGATAAACTACAGCTAAACGTGACAATTAGATATTTTGTGTGGCGCACTAACACTAAGGGTTGTCGCGAAATTTGTTGCTGCGTGGAAATAACGTTTTTGGATGATATCTATCATCCTTACGGTTTATATACATCATTCACAAAAAACTCTAGGTGCGTCTTACAAGATTTATCTTTATGGAATCCGTCTTGGATCCGAATGATTCCTATGTTTATGGTAAGAAACTGAATAATAGAGCTTGCTATAATATGCTCCATTATTTTGCAGAAATTCGAAGTTAACGAAAATTACCCATAATAATCTGATCATTCTTAGGCCCCGGAGTGACGTTTAATTTCTTCCACGACATTGGGACAGTACCCTCATTAATTGATTTCTGATAGAATTTCCTATCAATCTGTTGCAGTGAATTTCCACTAGCATCAACTTATATCTCTATGGAAATCATATCCGAATCAATGCGCGAAGTAAAATCGTTAACTCGACCATCATCTTATGAGAAACATTTCTGGAAGTACGGGTTAAGTAAGTTAGCTATTTCTGCCGATTTATTTAAGGCAATTCCCTCTTCGCTGATAAAGCTAGGCATAGAAAACCGACCACCACGAGTCCCTCACACTTATGACCAAAATTCTTTCTAATCGCCAACTAGTGATTTTAACAGGGTTCGAGATCTATATTCCTGGTATTCTTTTCGTGATCCTTCCTCAAATAGCTTTTGCACTTCCTATAGTTTTGATCACCATGCTCATGGATCTCACCGCACGGTTTAAGTTTTCTCAATCGCGAGTGAATGACTCCTATGCAACGATTCAAACTTCTTCCTCGTCTCACCTACTGTTTAGACGGAACATATTTAACTAAATCTACTTTGATTATACGTAGAAACTCTACCCAACTATCATTTACTGTATTTTCACCCGAAAAGCCTAAAAAATTATCTAAGCCTTCGTTCAAATAAAACTTTAACTCAGAAATAATTGCTTTGCGAATTACATACACTTGCCTCACCGGCTTAAGAGATCTAACCGCTACTACTTTCATCCCTGCCATTATGACATCATGGTCTGACTGTACCGTCAACTACAGCGAGGCTAGTTATTATTTGTGGGTGGGAAGTGGCTATTAAATCTAAATTGATACCTTGCCTCGCACAATTCGTTCAAGTTTTAGTCGTATTTACCTGATCTAAATCATGCAACGAAAAAGTAAGATGTATTTCGTGAATTTTTTTTCCCACTGCTAGTGCTGGAGAATTTTAGATTATCCCAATTAATATGCGGTAGGTAAAAATCTTTTCCTACGGCGATGATTGGATCTTTTATTTTCTCGCCATTTTTCTGTAAGGCCTCGGATAAATCAACAATACAACCTATTTTTTCATCGGGAGGACGACACAAAGAACAAACATTAATATTACTTCCGTTTTGTCTTAGAATCGAGCACCAAATGATTTCGCTCCTGCTATTTTCTACGAATTCATCGCGCTTACTAATTAAATGAGTCCATACTGCTATAAAACCTCTACCGCTAGATCTACATAATCATATTTTCGGTATATCATATAATCGGGGGAAATATCTCGCTTTGAGTAATATCCTCGCTTAACCAAATCTTTCTAGTATGATATCCGCGCAAGTTCTCATCGTAATGCTAAAGAATTCCACCTGTTTATTACGTAAGCTCTTGCAATTTACTATTATTATTTTTAGATCTCTCAGTTCGCACATTGAAACATGGTTTCCTTTTTCGAATAACCTTTATCTTTTTTTTAAGTGAATTTTTCTTTTTCACCATTGCAATTTTTCTATGTTTTGGGGCTAAGCTCATGCCCACCCTTTTGCTTATTTAAGTGGGCGTTAGTAACTATTTCTACTGCTAAATTAAAGAATAACTTTGTCTGCGTATATTCGCTCTATTCTCTAATCTATTCGCATCTAAACCGCAAAACTACGTAGTAAACGACATTTAAACTACGGTCTTCATGGAGGGAGAGGGGTTGGGAGTGTTTCGGAAGAGTCCGAAAATGTGCACACAAAGTTTAGTAAAATCAGCGAACAATTGCTGAGTATGGCGTATAATATATGGATCTAAGTAGCCTTGAAAAGTATTTTAACATACGGAAATCAAGATGATCAAATTGGAAGCGGAAAATTGTATTCATCGCTACGGAGAAAGTAGAGAAGTGAATACCGGCCTCTTGGAAACTTATTACAAGTTTAGATTATGCTGCAACAAATATTTCCTTAAGTGTGGCCCGTTCTACAGTGTAAAATCTATGGGGCACCTGTAATTCGTCGAAAGTGTGTGATTATGTTTACATTAGGAGGCGAGTACGGATTATCTAATGATTGATTATCGGACATTCGAATCATCATTTTATATTTGCATTTAAGATTCCAATTGTTGGTATAATTTCGATTGCATTCTAGCTCATTAATCAAATAAATTGTAGCTCTGGATAAATTAAATTGAAATTAACTGTTGTAGAGTAATACACTCACTGAAGATGACTGAAGAGGAAAATCGTATTAGTGGTGTGATGAATGACTGTAACATCAATAGAGATGTGGTACCGTTACAATTTATTATATTTTTCTCAGTCAGTGCGGTAAAAGTGCATTGATGTCTCATGAGAAACACCATTTGTTATTACTCAAATATTACTCCCTATTACATGTAGCCTGATAGAGCTGAAAATTGTTGATTACCGATTCCACTATTTAAAAGCTAATAATTGTGATGGCAATTCCTGTCAAAACGTTAATCGCTAAAAAGCTCTTGGAAAAGTTGAACTCCTTCAACACACGGATTAGATTGGATTCATCGAAGGTATATTTAAATATCTTATGCAGTGGAAAACTACACTGCTCGAGAGAAAATAGAAAGTTAAGAATAGGAGGCATCTTAGTGGTTTCTGAATTCGAATTTTTAAGTGTTGAATTCTCTTTGAAAGAATTCAATTCCATCACAATTCTAGTATTTAGACCTTTAATTCGCGAAATAATACCTAAAATGTTCATTTTAACGTCTGATATTCCGCTATCAAACAATCTTGTTTGCAACTATCTCCCAGTGTATTATATTGACATTCTACACAACTATTTTTATCACGACTAACTTTGAATAATAAATGGCAAAAAATGAAGACAATGAGGCAAAGGCACTACTTGTAAATCTCGCGAAGGTGAGTCTTAAATGTCTGCATATAAAAACGAAACTAAAAGTCTATTTTCCATTCGAAAGGAATTTGAATATTGCCGGTTTTACTGCATCTATACAGAGTTGCCGAATTGTCGGAGTTAGAGTGATTTCAGTTAGTTTCCACGTAATCCGCGCTCTGACGCCAACTGGTGTTGCGATAATTGTTTCCCCCACTGTACATCTAACCATTCGTCTGCTCATGGAACTAATGTTCATACGCCATTACTGCTTCTCAGTTCCGAGACCCGCTCACCCCACTATTCTGAACAGTCGTCAATAACTGAGAATGTCAATTCCTTTTATTGTAATTATGGAAATATCTGAATAAAATCTACATGCATTTATAAAATGTGATTGGTATTATTTTCTGTCTTTGTATTTTTTGTAAATAAGTCATATCAAAATAAAGGTAAGGATATATTTCATTTTGGCTTACCTTTATGTAGTCCTGGAGAGTGAAGACAAGTGTCTCACATGTTTCTATTACAGCTTGCGAAATGGCCGAAGGAGATATTATAACTGAAAACTTGAGATCTTCGAAAGAACGTCCAGTTGCAAGAAACCGCAGTGTCAATGCCAATCTTTCCTCAACTGTCAAGCAGTCCCTCATTAATGTATTTTTTCTAGTCAAATATGGTGTTACTAACTTCAGTAATTTCTGAAAAAGCGCTTCGTTCATGCGGTAGTAGTTTCTGTAGTCATCTTCGGCCAAAGTCTGTGAAATTTCACGCAGCAAGTTCAAATGAGTGTATTTTTTACGTTTTCTAAGCCATTCTTTCACCCAACTTTCACGCTTCACTGTTCTTGTAGTGGATAAAGCTAATATAATCGCTAAACACACTTTTTTCTTCATATTAATCTTCATAATATTGGCTCTCCAGCTACTTTGCACGATATTCTTGAGTAAACTGATCTAAAAACTGACATTCGGAATGACAATCTGAATTATAGTCTAAGGTACCTCGTCATTCCAAGGCAGAATGTCATTCTGATTGATTGAATCTGAATGTCATTCTGAATGAGCGTGTAAGGTGCCCTTAAGGTACCTCGTCATTCCAAGGCAGAATGTCATTCTGATTGATTGAATCTGAATGTCATTCTGAATGAGCGTGTAAGGTGCCCTTAAGGAGCGGATAGTGTGAGGAAATGTTCTCAACGGCCGAATTGCAACCTGTGTACCGCTTATTATTTACCTTTAACTTCCATAAGTGACTATTGTGACTTTTCATGTATCCAATGGAAAGTCACAATGTTGCAACATAACAGGAAATAAAATATTTGAGGCCTTTTCAGGAAAAAATGGTGATCAACTCCTATTGAGTTTTCTTTAGGTTGAAGTTGTATTAGGGTAAGGTAACCTCTACAAATCTATTAAAATCTATATTATATAATAAATCTGTAGAGGGGGTCGTGTCTGTACATTTATCCGATTTAAAATAAAGTTGTGTAGCTAGATAGTAGGGATGTTCCAGAGTCCGAAACACCTTTTAAAAATTTTCATGTCTGTTACAGCATCACTCAAAAACTGTTCAACCGATTTTGATGAAATTTGTCATGATAGTAATTTGTCATCCGACTACCAACATACGCTGCCTTTTATCCACCTAGCTGTCTCCAGTTCGTCCCCAGTCGGGGTCAAAAATCTATTTTACGCTTTAACTCTAAATATGTTCGAAATTTCAAAATTCGTACAATATTGAAAGTGGGAGACGTGGGTTCGAGTCCCAGTCATGTCACAATTTTTCACTCCTTGTTCAACCTTCGATATTTTTAAATTCAAGTTTGTTAGCAAAAGTGCGTCTGCAGCAACCAAGCTTTGTTTATAGCAACACCAATGTTTATTGATTCTTCACGTGAAATTAATGTTTATCGTCGTATTAAATGAATTTTCATTTCTCATTTAAAGTAATTACATCTTTTTAGCTTGGTAAGTTGATAACTTTTTCATTCTTATTTTCCGATCTAAATACTAATCGTTACACTTACCGTCCCGCCGTGCATTTAATCGTTAACGCTAAAGCATATATCAATCAATATCGTTGAAATATCCCTGAATTCAGTGATTGCTTCCTTTGAAGTGTAAAGAATTGGATTTAAAGAAGCAAGGAATCAAAATCCTTTTATACCTGACTGGAAAGGTAAACGAATTTTGTGCTTTTAGATATAGAATTGGAAATTAAACCAAGAAATGTTTTAGTGGATTATCTACAAACAAGATGGAATTGAAGCTTAATTTCTTGCGTGATTTGCTGTTGACCAAGAGGTTGTCGGCAGTGATGAAAAGTTCCAGTTGTCTTTAGATAGATAATCTCATTTATAACATTAATATGTTCAAGTTACAATTTATCTAAACTGCACCACTGACATCACTTTCGGTAAATAAATTTGGTCAAAAATTAAGGAGCACTGTAGTATTCATTTAAACCTTCCAATTATATTATCCTGTATGCTTAATCAACTGTTTCCATTGTTTTATTGTAGATTTTATAGATTTCTAGAGGTTAACTAACCTTATATAACTTCAACCTAATGAGAACTCAATAGGAGTTGATCGCCAGTTTTTCCGGAAAAGACCTCAAATATTTCTTTTCCTGTTATGTTGCAACATTGTGACTTTCCATTGGATACATGGAAGGCACAATATTAACTTATGGAAGTTAACCCTTAATGGACCAAGAGGGGGCTAAAAAATGTCCACCACTTTTCTTTTCAATATTTTAAGAACTTAATCGTGTTATACAGTCTTATAACTTCATTACATTGTCAAATATAGGTTGTTAAAGATAAATTTATATTGATGCATTTTGTACGTTTTTTTCAGCAATGTGATGAGAGCGGAAATAGGCGGTGGACACAAAATGACCCTCTCTTGGTCCAACCTGCGACATATTTTTGAACCAAATGGAATCATATATTTTGACAAATAGTTTTTAATTTTTTAATTATATCTTGTTGTTGATGTATAATCATAACTAACGGTTATTTACAAACTTATTTTCCGAATTAGAGCTTTAAAGCAGGTACCATAGAGAAGAAGCTTTATCATATGATGAGTTTTTTTTATAAAAATTTCATTACTTTTATGGCAGTAGCATAATTTTAGCAAGAAATATTATTGTAAGAAGGTTTAAAAAATCCAAGAAGGCAATTGCTGAAGATATATTATGTTTTTTTATTATTTTATCGAAAAAAACTAAAGTGGACAATTTTTGACCCTCCCTTGTTTCGCGGAGTAACCAAAAAAAAGTCGGACCTTTAAGGGTTGAAGGTAAATAATAAGTGGTGCACAGATTGCAATGTCGATATAAGCGAGATACCTTTCTTATTCGGCCGTTGAGAACATTTCCCCACACTGTCCGCTCCTTAGATTATGACTTATTTTTTATGAGCTGCGACGTAATTTATAAATTCTTATTCAATGTTCATACCGGCCGGAAGTGGTGGGACCTACTTTTTTCTGGGAGTGAATTCTACTAGTTCATAAATTATATTATATGTGGTAGAAATCGGTTGTTTTTAGTGAGGTACTCGCAGCGAGGCGTTCATACGTTATCACACAACTTCAAATTAAGTATTCTCCGGTAGAAAAGCAGTACGTACCATAACTATGTTTTGTTTGTGCCTGGCCGTGTATTTTCTGCAGATACTGACAGTTTACAGTTAGTTATTTTCATTAGTAATAACGTCTCATCTCGCTGAAAGCAAACTACGCAGGGTGAGATTTCAAACGCCGCCATTATAGTGACCCCAGTCACGTGACACTCCGCTCCGGTATGTTTGTCACGCGCTCGCCCGTAAGGGGAAGGCGCAAAGCGCCATCTATATATTACTGATCTAGGGTTCGCTGGATCACCTATCTCGGTTACCTAGCTTTTCATAGCTTGCGAGTCTCTAAGGGGGTTGTAAGGGGGAGAAAGAGAAACTGTAAATACCGTTTTTGGCCTTAGGGGACTGCTAGGTGCTGCGGAACTCCTGGGGGTTTATCATGAAAATTTTGCTCGATTCTTGGACTCGGTATCGTAAACGAGCTCCAATAATCGAAAACGAGTCGAGAATAGAGTAACGAGTTACGACAGAGACTACTCGTTTCCAACTCGTTTCGTTCCCGAGTAGATTTCGGGAGTTTCCGGACGAAGGAGTGAAGTTGCCGTCTCCAGCCAATAGAAATAGTCGATAGAAACCGCCAGCGCCGTTTCCGTCGAACCTCATATGTAAACATGGGGCAGATGTCTTTTGTCCTTATAGGGAAGCTAACTTTTATTACGGCATTTTAACATGGTAAATGAATATGTAGAACTTCAAGGACGTCTGTATAATATTTGAATTGCGTTAATTTACTCGTACTAGTTAATGAGTCGAGTGTATATGCCTTGGTAAAGTTTTGGAAGAGGACCGTCAGCGTTTTATTATTTTTTTTGTACTAAAATTGACCCTTTATCGATGAAACTTCACTGGCACATGTGTTCAATATTGCGCTTTATGTACATATATCTAACATACGGCTACGTGCTATATTTACCGCGATAAGTAACTTTCAGTGACGGAGGTGCAGAAATGGCCTCCGGAGACCATTCTTAAACCGTTAGTTATGGCGTTCTGACGCTAGATGTCGCAGCACACGCCCAGTTTCACATCTCCGAAACAGCGAATACGTAACGCATTCAAAATCGCATAAACATCGCACGAACGTCAAACTCACACATTTCTCGATGATTCCGGATGTATTTTACGACGAACGAATTTAAATGGAAAAAATTGTTTTTTTTTTGGCCCTATTCGCTTTGTGTTATAAAAAAGATAGTCACCCTCTCGTTCGGTTTGCAAGCTATAGTTGGTTTGCAAGCTCATTAGGTTTCCAAGGTATTTTAAGAAAAATTATGACTTTGTTTTAATGAAGATCATATAATAAAGGGAGCCTGGAGCCAACTCAACCCATCCGCGATGAAACACTTTTTCATCATAATTCTGAATTGATAAATAAGTAAATTAAGTGATGTTAATAAGAATTAATAAGTACCTTGAAAGACCTTGGAAACCCAATGAGCTTGCAAACCAACTATAGCTTGCAAACCGAACGAGAGGGTGACTATCTTTTTTATAACACAAAGCGAATTTTGCCGAAAAAGGAATTATTTCCCTAAGAGTTCATTAGAGTTGAAATAAGTCACAATCGCCCTAGCGGAGACCCGAGGAAATATCAAAGATGGCGTCCTAGCAGACGAAAAACGACCAAAAACGGTCATATTTGGATGTAAATATCTCCTAAACCATACGTATTAGAAATTGTTTATAAATATATAATTATACCGCTATTCTTTATCTTTAATGTGCGTTAAATTTTTTATCATAATATCAACGTATAAGGGAGATATAGAATTTCTCCCTGACGGTCCTCTTCCAAAACTTTACCTATGCCTTTATAATGCCATTTCATATGTTCGTTCTAGGACTCTGCCTCAAAGCGTTAATTATTATTTGAGTATTCATCAATTTATTATTATTCATACCCTTGAACAGATGTTTCCCTGGCAAATACAACATTCTATTTTATAACTAGCATATACTATTAAAACTAGTACATATTTTTATTTAGCATTTTGTATTTAGGCATCACATTAGCTCTTGAATGTAGTGCTATGATAAATGTATTCAATTAGTTATCATGCCAACCGAATAAGCATATTACCATAGATAGTATACAGGCTCGTTATTGGGTAGGAAGATATGATCATTATTTCTACATATTAGTTCAATTATGTTCATGAAATGTGTTTTCTCTACATTCCTTCCACATCTCCATGTGAGAATAGCCATTCTTTTACAGTTCTTAAGGATCCTAATTTCTTCACTTGCAAAAAGCATGGTTCCGAATATAGAGAGACACTATTAACAACCTTTGAATATATATTATATGAATTAAAGTATTAACTGAGCAGCGAACATTTTCAAACGGAATGGGGACATCGTCCGAACTCCGTGTTACTTTGATTGATGAAACGATCCCAATATCTACATTCAATTGGTGCATACTACAACCTTTAATATGTAGATTATTTAAATTACTACATCACATTAACTTCGTGGCGTTAATACTAAATAATGAACAACATCTCACCCCAAAAAGCTACTTCTTTAGAAAAGCAATTAATTCTTACATTCTAACTTCACAAGCTACTCACACAATCTTTAAAATTCACAAAAATGTATTATTGTATTGCCTGTACAGTGTAATCATCCACGAATATTACAATAATAACAATCAATCCCAAAGTCATCGGGTCGCTCCAACACCAACAACGCTAATTCTTCGAAAAACAAATAATTCTAACTTCGTTAACTACTCAAACTACCTTTAATATTTACGAAAATGTATTACTGTATTACCTGTACAGTGTTATTATCCACGAATATTACAATAAGAACAATCAAACCCAAAGTCATCACGTCGCTCCAACACCAACAACGCTAATTCTTCGAAAAACAAATAATTCTTACATTCTAACTTCGTTAACTACTCAAACTACCTTTAATATTCACGAAAATGTATTATCGTATTATAAAGTTTTATCATCCTCGAATATTACAAGAATAACAAATTCCAAAGTCATCGCGTCGTTCCAACACCAACAACGCTAATTCTTCGGAAAACAAATAATTCTTACATTCTTACTTCATTAGCTACTCACACTACCTTTAATATTCACAAAAATGTATATTATATTACCTACACAGTGTTATTACCTTATACATTTTTTAGCCGACACATACATTGGACTGCACGAAGGCATTTATCAGAGGTTGCGTTCAACTTAAAAAATGTTTTGCAAAGTTTTGGTTTAATTAAACTAAATAGCATATGGTTTGTGTTCGTGCTTATGATACCAAGAGCAACTGAGGGAAAAACCAAATTTTTATATTGGATAGGTAGATAGTATTAGCAGTTTTAAAAACGATCACCGGTGAAATACTCGGGACTTCTTATTAAAATTCTTAAAGTTTAAGTTTATATATTATAATTCATAATATACATGTATAAAACACACATATTCGTAGAGAACAATTCTTCCTTAATGACAATATAATTATAGTATGTAAAATTGCCAGAAAAATAGTGACTGTTCAAAGTGACAGCTTCACTCGACTCATAAATTCTGTGAAACGAGTGCCCGGAACCACTCGTTCCCAGACGGTCGGTACTCGACAGAGAAACGAGTCGAGTACCTAGCAAAAATATTTCATGGTGACTCGGAAGACGCATTCTGTAGATTGTGACGTTTTTTCGGCCCAAGCAGCCATGTTTTTATCGAGTTCTCGATACTCGACACTTTCGTGGTAACCCCCCTTGACCCAAAAGGGGTGTTGGGTGGGTATAATATAATGAATTATTTTCGATGAAATTCATCGAATGTTTCAAAAATTTAAGATATCTAGCTTCTGAAACGCAGTTTTTTAAAAACCGAAAACAGAAATACGATAATCCAGATAAATGACGTAGACGGAAGGGGGGGTTGATGGTTGGGGGAGGGGTTGAGGGTTGGGGGGAGGAGGGTTGGGGAAGAGGGTTGCTTTCATTGTCTTTACGCAAAATAACTTTAGCGAAATCATTATATTTCCTCAAATAAAATTAAGTATGATTTAGCCGCAATATCTTGTGAAATTTCGGAAGTATTGACCATTTACGAATATATAACGTTCCCTAATTCCATTGATATGAAGATATTTTCGTACTAAAAGTATGCCGAAGAAAGTTTTACGATAAATATTAATATATCTGTTCAAAGACCTTGGAAACAAATTTAGCTTGCAAACAAACTATAGCTTGCGATCCGGACGTGAGGGTTACTATCTTTTTCTTAACACAAAGCAACATTTGCGACAAAAACTTTCTCTAAAATAGAGCATCCTTCTGCCCGTTCCGAATATTTCAACGGTCGCTAGAATCCCTTCTTCCATAATTATTTTATGCAAAATTATTGTTTTTGACGCAAGAGTGGGTTTGTGTTATGAAAAAGATAGTCACCCTCCCGTCCGGATTGCAAGGTTATTCGGTTTCAAAGGTTTTTATTATGGCTTATATTTATTATGACGACTACTACGTAGCTCCTCCACCCAATCTCCGCAACAAATCGTGAAATATGCGCGGCGCCGATGGGACTTATTTTAGGATTTCTGAAGTTTCAAAAAAAATATGTTTACTCTAAAAATGATAAAAATACAATTTAAGAATTTCAAGGTCTGTTGATAATTTAAGAAAATTATGAGTTGAAAATTAAATAAAACACGTGCCTTCATCTCTTGCTGAAAATTGGAACTTTTGTTTTAAAATTTGATACTGCTGCCATCTCTTGAGGAAAATTCAAACTGTCGGTTTTAAACTTCGCCGCTGCTGCCATCTCTTGAGGAAAATCGGAACTTTTGTTTTTAAACTTTGATGCTGCTGCCATCTCTTGGGGGAAATTCGAACTTTACTTATAGACTAGTGCCATCTGTTGAAAAAAATTTGGACTTTGGTTGTTAAAATACGCAGATTCTTCCTAATTTTAACGAATTAGCAATTTTTTATAGATATATTACAGATACTTGAAATATATCCGATATTTTTTATGTATAACCTCCTCTTTCCTAATTCCTTTTGTACGAGATATTATTGAGTATTCGTTACTCCTACCGTATTTTTCATAATGGAAATTGTCCTTTTATGGAAATTTTTTAGTTATCTCTTTTCCAGTGAAAAAAAACTATTGAAATATTTTTTCCCTTTTCAGTTTTCATATTTGATTCGCATTCATTCGGAAATATATTATCTTCTTTTATCATTTCTCGAATAAAAATGTCATTATTGCAATTAAGTATGAATCAGTGTTTTTTTATATCGTAAAATGTTTTGAATATATTTTTTTGCACATTCTTCTAACAAACTATTCAAACAAAGGTTTATGGCAAAAAAGAATACATATTCAATTTGTTTCTTCTGGAATTTGTCAGGTCTCACTGGGACCACTATTTGTAATTATTTTTTTAAATTTTAATTAAGTCTGCAAAAAGTACTTGTATTTTCTATAGAATCCATCTGGATTCAAGCCCATGATAGCTCGAAACTAGCATCAAAAGAAGGGAAATACATTAAAGATTTTTATTTTGGTCGAGAAATATCGTTTTCGATTCGAAATTGCGAGATATTCGATAAAATATACGAAAATTTGGACGAAATTACCATGTGTAAACAAATCCATTCCCTTGACGATATAAATAAAAAAAAATTCGAATTTTGTTGACGAGTCTGTAGCAACCAAGCTTTATTTATATCAATGTAATTGATGCAAAGGTTAACTGGTACATGTCGTCTTATCAAATTTCTATCTTAGAAATTGGCTCAATGACTAAAGAGAAAAATAATTTCTAAGGCCCCTCTCTAAATACCCTTTTAATTCAAAAGTCAAGTCTCCTCGCCCCCAAAACAAAGATCAATCTAGCTAATACCTTCATCTTGCCTCTGCTCACGTACACGGCAATCGCTACGTTTAATACAACCAACTATAATTTAGCTAAAGTAGAAAAATTCGCTCTATAATAGGTCGGGATTGTCAAAACTCATGCAGTTTGATTCATCACGCGTTATGGGTCAGTTAAAAATATTGTTTTGTTCTGTAAATGAATAAAATGTCACGTTGAAGAAATACTGTAAAAAGATTACATCGGACTCAATCCTGTCGAGGCACTCGCGACAGACTGGCGCCCATAAAGCCCTGCGGCAGTTGTGGGCTCCGTCCGGTCTTACTTTTTGTAAATAGTGCATATTGCCTAACAAGACATTGTATGCATTTTGAAGCTGATTATATTGGTGGTAATGCTTTGGAACTTGGGACTTGCGCCCATGTGGCGTGCCGGAGCGAATATACATCGTTTTATGTAGTTCGTTTTGGGCAAGCGAGGATGTACGGTGTTCTTGGTCGTTTCATTGATACCCCGTGCGCGTAACAATACCTAAAATGGACATAAGGAATTTTTTCTGTAAGTATTTTTTATTCTTTTTAAAATTTTATCTTTAAATGGAATGTTTTTCATTTTTACAAACTAATATTTTTGAGACTATAGCACTATAATTTAAATAAAACCATGACATTAGTGAAAATAAATAAAAGCGGGGAACGTCCGCGAATATAACTTCAAAATAGATACATGATACATTAAAATATTCGTAGGTGCTCCAAGCTTTTATATATTTTCACTAATGGGCCGAATGCATAAAAAGAAGCATTTGCTCAAAAGTAAAAGGAAGAAGTTTAAGCAAATGCTCTGAGCAAAAGGCAGAAGTAAAAGAAAAACCTTCTCTTAATATGCATAATCATTTGCTTTTACTTGTAAGCAAATGCTTCAAATGACGAGTAAAAGGTCGACTTGTTACCATGGAAATGAAGGAATCAGCGCCAGCCGCCACACGAACAGCATTAACTTGTTCAATTGAAACGTAAATCGGTAACTGTTGCTTGCAAATGAGTTTTCATTAATTTTATTATAAATAAGATAATTATAATCGTGTGAAAAAGTGATAGAGAACTCCCATGTGGAGAGGTGCCCTTTCTCATGATTGGAGAAATGATCTGTAAGAAACATGGCGGTGCATTTTATCCGAAATAATTGGGAAAATATCGTTCGCGATTAATAATGTTCAAGTTATAAGGGCTTATACCTATTTTTCCTCTTTGGTGCGAGGATTTTATACGAAGTGAGAAATATTCTTCTTATTAATCCAAAGCTGGTCTTTCATAGAAGAGATCAGTAAGAAATCATACGTACTCGATGGCATAAAATTTTGATTATGAATGTGTGGTGTAAGGAAAAAAAACATGCAAAAAGAAGAGGTGGAAACCAAGCTATTTTTTTAAGATCTCTTTTTAATATGATTATAAATCCTTCAAAGAAGTTACATTTTACCAAAACCATTGCGTTTCACCGTATATTATCATTTTCTTTCAGTTTTGTGCCTCCATATTCAAGTGCGTCGTAGATTCACAATATTCTAGTACTAAAATTTGTGTTCATTCTTAAAGCGGAAGGTATGGGTGGAGAAGTTCCGTGAGAAGTTAATAGGACTGAGGTTGAAAACAATGGAGGATAAAATGTGATTTATTAGTGGTTGAAACTTAATTTAAGGATTCCCACCAATTGGAATGTATGAAATATATTCATCTCATGCAAGGGAGTCTGTGCTCCACCTCGATGTTCGACTACTTCCCCTAAGAAATTTTTGCCAACCACGTTACGTACGTTGTCCTCCTCGAAACGGAACAAATTTTTAAAGTCTTTATCAAGAGAACCGAGTTTTGTAAACGAGCTCCGCATATTCACTATTTCTGCTATGACCGGGCACAACCTTTTACTCAGCCGTTAAGTCTACGACTGACTAGAAGCATCCGATTTGAAGGATTTGCTTTCCTTTGCGACTAAAAGGTAAACTTTATGCATAACCTTTTACTTCTCGGATGAGCAAAAGTTCGGCCGAAGAAGCACTTGCTTGTGAAAAAAATTAAAAGCTTTTACTTCAATTTTTATACATAATTGTTGAAGTATTTGCTCGAAATTTTGTAATTAAAAGGTTTTGCTTCCTTTTATGCATACGGCCCAATGCCATGATTTTAATTTAACTTTAAATCAATTTCGACTACACTCTATCTATACTATACTCTAGTATAAGCGTGTTTTTTTTTACAATTTATATTTTCTACTTTTTAGCCTTTACATATCTTGTAATCGATTTGAATTACCACTTAAACCAATGGCGACGAGTGCCTAAGTAGCGTTCGCCGTTGTTTAGTTGGTCAATCTCTAGGTACCTACTCTTACCCGATGTGTTCTAAGTTGTGGTTTGAAAGATAGTAACAAGTAAAAAGAATTCTGGCTCGTTTCTTATTTTTTTATTATTTGCAGCAACAAATCCAAAAAGGAGGAAAATTACAAACACCGAGGACGGTTCTTCTGCTGGCAGTAAAACTACTGAGGCGGATAAGGCGGCAATCAGAACACAAACTCGTCCTGATCATCCAGTACCAGTAGATAGAAATATTCAAAACATGAGTAACTTACTGAAACAGGATGAAGGATCGGAATCGGAACCCGGAAATACTACAAACATTATTGACGACGCTTCTCAATCTCATGCATATTAATCTCTGTCAGTTCTGGGAGATGAAGATGAATGTCATGAAAATGTTTTTGGGCGATGGATTGGATGTTCTTCTGTTATGACTACCGAAAAGCGAATGGAAATGTTAAGGCGATGCTGGGTGCCTCACGAAAAGTATGATTTTGCTGGAGACGCTGAGCACTTGAAACGGAAGTTTAACCACATTTGATTAAAAACTTACAAGCCTTGGCTTGCTTATTCGAAAAAAATGAAAGGTGCGTTGTGTTTGTTTTGCGTTTTATTTCCGCCGAAACTTGTACGTGGTGTGCAAGGATCTCTTAATTTCCGACCATTCACGAAGTATAAGGATATACACACTTGTTGTACAGCACATGTAAGTAGCCAATGGCACAAAGAGTCAAGTGAGTCTGCCAAAACTTTTAGCGAACCAAAACCAAATGAACAGGTTGCTATGCAAAGAGGCCACGCAAAAACCATTGAAGACAATAAAAATTCATTTAGGATTATCATACATACTATTGTTTTCTTGCGGAAAACATGATTTCCCATTGAGAGGAAAAGAAAAAGATGATGGTGTTTTAAGAGATTTACTTAAATTAGAAATTGATTCTGGTGATGAAATGTTGAAGAAACATTTAGAAGAAGGATTCAAAAATGCTCAGTATACGTCTCCAAAAATACAAAATGAGATTTTAAATATATGTGGAATCATGATCTGAGAAAATTTAGTCAGCGATGTCAAAGCTGCAAGTGCGTATAGCATTTTGGCTGATGAATCAGCTGATATATCGGGAAAGGAGCAACTATCAATAGGTATCAATTTTTACGACCATAAGGAAAAAAATGTAAGGGAAGAATTTATGGGTTTTGTTGAGGTAGAAAAAATGGATGCCCAATCTATAGTTTATGAAATTAAAAAAATTGTTAATACATTGAATATTGATGTTAAAAAATGGGTGAGGCAGGGCTACGATGGATGTAATACGATGGCTGGAAAAGATGGTGGCGTTCAAAAATATTGAGAGAAACATATAAGAAGGGCTTATATTTCCCCTGTGCTTGCCACAAACTAAATCTCGTTGTAAATGACGTAAACAATGTTCCTTAGATCCGCAACTGCATTTGCACTGTGAAAGATACGTTCAATTTTTTTAGGGAATTTGTTTGGCGTCGAAAATATGTACCAAGAATTCCACTGCTGTGTGAAGCAAGGTGGACCCAAAAATATAAAGGTATTTCATCGTTTAGAAAGCATTTCATTGAAGTTGCAAAAGGCTTGGAAAAGCTTTCTCAAGAAAGAAATTCAAGGAAAAGAAAAGTGGCTTTTCAATTGTTATCCGCAGTTGAACAAACCTCATTCATATTAGCTTCATGTATTATAGAGAAGTACAACTCCCTTCTAGAACCAATCGCGAACATATTGCAGTCTAAAACCCTGAACGTAATCAAGTGTGCAGAGTAGATTCAAACAATCAAAACTGCAGTTGCAGAACACAGGCGTTCTGCCGAAGAAGAAAGTGAGAAGTTATTAATGTTATCTAATGAAATAGCTGAACATTTGAACTCAGAGCTGCGTCTTCCACGGGCTGCAGGTCACCAAAACTACAGAACAAATCATCCAGCTGCTTCATTAAGCGAGCATTTTTGCCACTCGCTATACGTGCCCTATTTGGACTCATTATTATCCTCTTTGGAAGCAAGATATAACTAGGATCAGTCGCCGGAGTTTGCTCTATCGTTGTTGCACCCTGCTCAGATAACAAAAATTACAGCTTCAGATTTAAAAATTCGTATGGAAGAAATCGTCAAATTTTATGAATTAGACGGAATTGTGTCAGAAGCCGAGCTGTGGCGGATATTTTGGACAAACAAGGAGAAGAATCTCCAAACTTTGGAGATAACAGAAGTGATTCAACATGCAGAATTGTATCATCCAAACGTTCAAATAGCCCCACGTATTTTATTGACTATGCCTTATTCTACAGCTACTATTGAAAGATCATTAAGTACTCTTAGACACGTAAAAACCTGGCTGAGATCCACAATGGTTGATGAAAGATTAAACGGGCTTTGCATGCTCAGTGTACATAAAAGAAAGTAAATTGTTAGGGTGATTTTTTCACAGAAGCTGTTTTAAACCGCTTTGTAGAAGATACAAGAAGATTGATTTTCAAATAATTACTCGTATGTGAAAATTAACCTTCTCTTTAGAAAACTTTGGTAAATTTGCAAGGTAACTATAGCAACAGTTTAAGAGAAAAATGAGTTGGAAAATTTTTGTGATAAATCGACGAATAGCTCAAGGATTTCCTGAAGGTCGGTTATTTGAAAGAGTAAAATCAATATTCTCAATTACTACTCGAAATTTAAGTTGTACATTTGCTACATAGCCTTGTTGCTTCTTTACCTTTATTTTACTTCAAATGATGTTTTGCCTTCGAGATCTCATAATCATGGGTTAATTTAAGTTTTCACACTTATTATTTTTTTTTCTAATACATGAATTTCTAAATCAATTACTGAAATAGTTATTTATTTATGTTTTGAGATAATGAATTTACTTCAAACACTCTTTCGAGAAAGTTTCAGCGATAAAATATTAATTTGGGTTTTAGGAATTTAAGAAAAAATCGCAAATACTTAAAAATATAGTACTTTTGCTTTGAGGAATTGAAGTATTGATCGAAAAACAAAGTAAAACTTATTTTAGGATTTCTGAATTTTCAAAAAAAATGTGTTTACTCTAAAAATGGTTAAAATACAATTTTAAAATTTCAAGGTCTGTTGATAATTTAAGGAAATTAAATAAAACACGTGCTTTCATCTCTTGCTGAAAATTGGAAATTTTGTTTTTAAACTTTGATACTGCTGCAATCTCTTGAGGAAAATTCGAACTATAGTTTTAAAACTTTGCCGCTACCGCCATCTCTTGAGGAAAATTCGGACTTTCGGTTTTAAACTTCGACGCTGCCACCATCTCTTGAGGAAAATCGAAACTTTTGTTTTTTAACTTTGATGCTGCAGCCATCTCTTGTGGAAAATTCGAACTTTACTTCTAGCCTAGTGCCATCTCTTGAAAATAATTGTACATTGGTTGTGAAAATACGCAGATTCTTCCTTATTTTAAGGAATAAGCGATTTTTTATTGATATATTACAGATAATTGAAATATATCCGATATCTTGTATGTATAACCTCCTCTTTCCTAATTAATTTGGTATTATATATTATTGAGTATTCGTTACTCCACCTGTATTTTTCATAATGGAAATTATCCTTTCTATGGATATTTTTAGTAATCTATTTTCCAGTGAAAAAAAACTATTGAAATATTTTTTCCGTTTTCAGTTTTCATATTTGATTCGCATTAATTCGGAAATATATTATCTTCTTTTAGCATTTCTCGAATGAAAATTTCATTATTGCAATTAATTATGAATCAGTGTTTTTTATATCGTAAAATGTTTTGAATATATTTTTTTGCACATTCTTCTAACAAACTATTCAAACAAAGGTAATGGCAAAAAAGAATACATATTCAATTTGTTTTTTCTGGAATTTTCAGGTCTCACTGGGACCACTATTTGTAATTATTTTTTAAAATTTTAATTGAGTCTTCAAAAAGTACATGTATTTCCTATGGAATCCATCTGGATTCAAGCCCATGATAGATCGAAACTAGCATCAAAAGAAGGGAAATACATTAAAGATTCTTATTTTGGTCGAGAAATATCGTTTTCGATTCGAAATTGCGAGAATTTCGATAAAATATACGAATATTTTGACGAAATTACCATGTGTAAACAAATCCATTCCCTTGACGATATATATTTTAAATAATTCGAATTTTGTTGACGAGTCTGTTGCAACCAAGCTTTAACTATATCAATGTAATAGATGCAAAGGTTAACTGGTACATGTCGTCTTATCAAATTTCTATCTTAGAAATTGGCTCAATGACTAAAGAGAAAAATAATTTCTAAGGCCCCTCTCTAAATACCCTTTTAATTCAAAAGTCAAGTCTCCTTGCCCCCAAAACAAAGATCAATCTAGCTAATACCTTCATCTTGAAACTGCTCACGTACACGGCAATCGCTACCATTAATACAACCAACTATAATTTACCTAAAATAGAAAAATTCGCTCTATAATAGGTCGGGATTGCCAAACCTCATGCAGTTTGATTCATCACGCGTTATGGTTCAGTTAAAAATATTGTATTGTTCTGTAAATGAATAAAATGTCACGTTGAAGAAATACTGTAAAAAGATTTCATCGGACTCAATCCTGTCGAGGCACTCGCGACAGACTGGCGCCAATGAAGCCCCGCGGCAGTGTTGGGCTCCGTCCGGTCTAACTTTTCGTAAATAGTGCATATTGCCTAATAAGACATTGTATGCATTTTGAAGCTGATTATATTGGCGGTAATGCTTTGGAACTTGGGACTTGCGCCCATGTGGCGTGCCGGAGCGAATATACATCGTTTTATATAGTTCGTTTTGGGCAAGCGAGGCTGTACGGTGTTCTTGGTCGTTTCATTGGTACCCCGTGCGCGTAACAATACCTAAAATGGACATAAGGAATTTTTTCTGTAAGTATTTTTTATTCTTTTTAAAATTTTATCTCTAAATGGAATGTTTTTCATTTTTACAAACTAATATTTTTGACGCTATAGCACTATAATTTAAATAAAACCATAACATTAGTGAAAATAAATAAAAGCGGGGAACGTCCGCGAATATAACGTCATTATAGATACATGATACATTAAAATGTTCGTAGGCGCTCCAAGCTTCTATATATTTTCACTAATGGGCCGAATGCATAAAAAGAAGCATTTGCTCAAAAGTAAAAGGTAGAAGTTCAAGCAAATGCTCTGAGCAAAAGGAGGAAGTAAAAGAAAAACCTTCTATTAATATGCATAATCACTTACTTTTACTTGTAAGCAAATTCTTCAAATGACGAATAAAAGGTCGACTTGTTACCATGGAAATGAAGGAATCAGCGCCAGCCGCCACACGAACAGATATAACTTGTTCAATTGAAACGTAAATCGGTAACTGTTGCTTGCAAATGAGTTTTCATTAATTTTATTATTAATACGATTATTATAATCGTGTGAAAAAGTGATAGAGAACTCCCATGTGGAGAGGTGCCCTTTCTCATGATTGGAGAAATGATCTCTAGGAAACATGGCGGTGCATTTCGTCCGAAATATTTGGGAAAATATCATTCGGGATTAATAGCGTTCAAGTTATAAAGGTTTATACCTATTTGTCCTCTTTGGTGCGAGGATTTTATACGAAGTGAGAAATATTCTTCTTATTAATCCAAAGCTGGTCTTTCATAGAGGAGATCAATAAGAAATCATACGTACTTGATGGCATAAAATTTTGATTATGAATGTGTGTTGTAAGAAAAAAAAATGCTAAAAGAAGGGGTGGAAAACAAGCCATTTTTTAAGATCTCTTTTTAATATGAATATAAATCCTTCAAAGAAGTTACATTTTACCAAAAGCATTGCGTTTCACCGTCTATTATCATCTTCTTTTAGTTTTGTGCCTCCATATTCAAGTGCGTCGTAGATTCACGATCTAAAATTTCATTAACGTTAATCATGCATAACATTTAAATATTTGATTCAGTTTTAACCATTTTTTTGTAAGCAATCATTTTGACGGTTGCGTTGCCCTCCCCGGAATCCCGATCGGATACGATAACTAATAATTATTATTACCATTAAGTATAAATACAACTTAAATATAAGTAATCAGTATATAACTATCGACCAAACGCAAGCCGACATGTTTCGCTTTGTACCACGATAAATATCACGCGTCTTATAATAATACCAAATTTCGCAAATTAAATATCGTGTTCAAAAATGAAACGAAAACATTTTTGAACATGGAAGGAAATACGGGTGGCATCACGAAGTTTTTAGAATGGCAACATTTGTGAGAACTTCAGATATAGGTATTCATACATTAAAATTCGGCTTGAATTACATTCAATTCTGAATATCAATGGTGTTTATGGAAGATAATAATCATCCTATATTGAAGATGTGCTACCAATATAGAGTTTGGGTGCTAAAGATTCATTGGAACCAAATGAAGTTATAGTAAAAGTTCTGTCGCCAAAATATTTTTCTTCACTGACTTTGAGTATTTAGTAGTACAAATTTAAATCAAATTTATTGTAGGGATCATATGAAATAAAAATTCAAAATTCCACAAAAAAAACCTTTTAAGTTTCTGTTTTGTGGAATTTTTATTTAATATGATCCCGATTACTGAGTTCCACCAAGTTAAGACTTCTTCGATTGTATTTATTCAAATTTATAGTGTAAATATCCCTAATAATTTCCTAAATTTTCGAAACATTCATTTAATATAATTGCTTTATCAATCCACCTTCACGAAAACTATATTATGCATGAAATATAGTTTTCGTGTAAATCGACCATTAATTTTCGTAAACGAACAGTTTAAGGTTGTTAGGTATCATAAGATTCACCTAACTCTTGCAATTGGATTTGGGGAGGGGAGGGAGTTGAGAGGGTTTGAGGGCTGAAGATGAAATAATTGGGCGTTACAAAGTAAGACGTAAGTGATAGAAAATTAATTTAAAATATTCTAGTACTAAAGTTTGTGTTCATTCTTAAAGCGGAAGGTATGGGTGGAGAAGTTCGGTGAAAAGTTAATAGGACTGAGGTTGAAAACAATGGAGGATACAATGTGATTTATTAGTGGTTGAAACTTAATTTAAGGATTCCCACCAATTGGAATGTATGAAATATATTCATCTCATGCAAGGGAGTCAGTGTTCCACCTCGATGTTCGACTACTTCCACTAAGAAATTTCTGCCAACCACGTTGCATACGTTGTCCTCCTCGAAACGGAACAAATTTTTAAAGTCTTTATCGAGAGAACCGAGTTTTGTAAACGCGCTCCGCACATTCACTTTTTCTGCCATGACCAGGCACAACCTTTTACTCAGCCGTTAAGTCTACGACTGACTAGAAGCATCCGATTTGAAGCATTTTCTTTCCTTTGCGAGTAAAAGGTAAACTTTATGCATAACCTTTTACTTCTTCGATGAGCAAAAGGTCGGCCGTAGAAGCACTTGCTTATGAAAAAAATTAACAGCTTTTACTTCAATTTTTATACATAATTGTTGAAGCATTTGCTCGAAATTTTGTAATTAAAAGTTTTTTCTTCCTTTTATGCATACGGCGCAATGCCACGATTTTAATTTAACTTTAAATCAATTTCGACTACACTCCATCTATACTATACTCTAGTATAAGCGTGTTTATTTTTAATTTTATATTTTCTACTTTTTAGCCTTTACATATCTTGTAATCGATTTGAATTACCACTTAAACCAATGGCGACGAGTGCCTAAGTAGCGTCCGCCGTTGTTTAGTTGGTCAATCTCTTAGGTACCTACTCTTAGGCCATGTGTTCAAAGTTGTGGTTTGAAGGATAGTAACAAGTAAAAAAAATTCTGGCTCGTTTCTCATTTTTTTATTATTTGCAGCAACAAATCCAAAAAGGAAGAAAATTACAAACACCGAGGACGGTTCTTCTACTGGCAGTAATACTATTGAGGCGGATAAGGCGGCAATCAGAACACAAACTCGTCCTGATCATCCAGTACCAGTAGATAGAAATATTCAAAACTTGAGTAACTTACTGAAACAAGATGAAGGATCGGAATCGGAACCCGGAAATACTGCAAACATTATTGACGACGCTTCTCAATCTCATGCATATGAATCTCTGTCAGTTCTGGGAGATGAAGATGAATGTCATGAAAATGTTTTTGGGCGATGGATTGGACGATTTTCTGTTATGACTACCGAAAAGCGAATGGAAATGTGAAGGCGATGCTGGGTGCCTCACGAAAAGTATGAATTTGCTGGAGACGCTGAGCACTTGAAACGGAAGTTTAACCACATTTGGTTAAAAACTTACAAGCCTTGGCTTGCTTATTCGAAAAAATTGAAAGGTGCGTTGTGTTTGTTTTGCGTTTTATTTCCGCCGAAACTTGTACGTGGTGTGCAAGGATCTCTTATTTTCCGACCATTCACGAAGTATAAGGATATACACACTTGTTGTACAGCACATGTAAGTAGTCAATGGCACAAAGAGTCAAGTGAGTCTGCCAAAACTTTTAGCTAGCCAAAAACAAATTAACAGGTTGCTATGCAAAGAGGCCACACAAAAACCATTGAAGCCAATAAAAATTCATTTAGGATTATCATACATACTATTGTTTTCTTGCGGGAAACATGATTTGCCATTGAGAGGAAAAGAAAAAGATGATGGTGTTTTAAGAGATTTACTTAAATTAGAAATTGATTCTGGTGATGAAATGTTGAAGAAACATTTAGAAGAAGGAATCAATAATGCTCAGTATACGTCTCCAAAAATACAAAATGACATTTTAAATATATGTGGAATCATGATCAGAGAAAATTTAGTCAACGATGTAAAGGCTGCAAGTGCCTATAGCATTTTGGCTGATGAATCAGCTGATATATCGGGAAAGGAGCAACTATCAATAGGTATCAGATTTGACGACCATAAGGAAAAAAATGTAAGGGAAGAATTTATGGGTTTTGTCGAGGTAGAAAAAATGGATGCCCAATCTATAGCTTATGAAATTAAAAAATTTGTTAATACATTGAATATTGATGTTAAAAAATGGGTGGGTCAGGGCTGCGATGGATGTACTACGATGGCTGGAAAAGATGTTGGCGTTCAAAAATATTGAGAGAATCATATAAGAAGGGTTTATATTTCCCCTGTGCTTGCCACAAATTAAATCTCGTTGTAAATGACTTAAACAATGTTCCTGAGATCCACAACTGCATTTGGACTGTCAAAGATACGATCAATTTTTTTAGGGAATCAGTTTTGCGTCGAAAATATGAACCAAAAATTCCATTGCTGTGTGAAGCAAGGTGGTCCCAAAAATATAAAGGTATTTCATCGTTTAGAAAGCATTTCATTGAAGTTGCAAAAGGTTTGGAAAAGCTTTCTCAAGAAGGAAATTCAGGGACAAGAAAAGTGGCTTTTCATTTGTTATCTGCAGTTGAACAAACCTCATTCATATTAGCTTTACGTATTATAGATAAGTACAACTCCCTTCTAGAACCACCGCGAACATATTGCAGTCTAAAACCCTGAACGTAATCAAGTGTGCAGAGCACATTCAAGCAATCAAAACTGCAGTTGCAGAACACAGGCGTTCTGCCGAAGAATAAAGTTAGAAGTTATTAAAGTCAGCTAATGAAATAGCTGAAAATTTGAACTCAGAGCTGCGTCTTCCACGGACTGCAGGTCGCCAAAATTACAGGACAAATCATCCAGCTGCTTCATTAAGCGAGTATTTTTGCCACTCGCTGTACATGCCCTAATTGGACTCATTATTATCCTCTTTGGAAGCAAGATATAACCAGGATCAGTCGCCGGCGTTTGCTCTATCGTTGTTGCACCCTGCTCAGATAACAAAAATTACAGCTTCAGATTTAAAAATTCGTATGGAAGAAGTCTCCAAATTTTATGAATTAGACGGAATTGTGTCAGAAGCCGAGCTGTGGCGGATATTTTGGACAAACAAGGAGAAGAATCTCCAAACTTTGGAGATAACAGAAGTGATTCAACATGCAGAATTGTATCATCCAAACGTTAAAATAGCCCTACATATTTTATTGACTATGCCTTATTCTACAGCTACCATTGAAAGATCATTTAGTACTCTTAGACGCGTAAAAACCTGGCTGAGATCCACAATGGTTGATGAAAGATTAAACGGGCTTTGCATGCTCAGTGTACATAAAAAAGTAAATTGTTTGAGTGATTTTTTCACAGAAGCTGTTTTAAACCGCTTTGTAGAAGATTCAAGAAGATTGATTTTCAAATAATTACTCGGATGTGAAAATTAAGCTTCTCTTTAGAAAACTTTGGTAAATTTGCAAGGTAACTATAGCAACAGTTTAAGAGAAAAATGAGTTGGAACATTTTTGTGATAAATCGACGAACAGCTCAAGGAATTCGTGAAGGTCTGTTATTTGAAAGAGTTAAACAAGATTCACAATTACTACTCGAAATTCAAGTTGTACATTTGCTACATAACCTTGTTGCTTCTATACATTTATTTTACTTCAAATGATGTTTTGCCTTCGTGATCTCCAAATCATGGCTTAATTTGAGTTTTCACACATAATACATTTATTTTTCTAAAACATGAATTTCTAAATCAATTGCTGAAATAGTTATTTATTTCTGGTTTGAGATAATGAATTTACCTCAAACACTCTTTCGAGAAAGTTTCTGCGAAAAAATATTAATTTTGGTTTTAGGAATTTAAGAAAAAATCGCAAATACTTAAAAATATAGTACTTTTGCTATGAGGAATTGAAGTATTGATCGAAAAATAAAGTGAAACTTATTTTAGGATTTCTGAATTTTCAAAAAAAATATGTTTACTCTAAAAATGGTTAAAATACAATTTTAAAATTTCAAGGTCTGTTGATAATTTAAGAAAATTAAATAAAACACGTGCTGTCATCTCTTGTGCTGAAAATTGGAAATTTTGTTTTTAAACTTTGATACTGCTGCCATCTCTTGAGGAAAATTCGAATTATCGTTTTTTAAACTTAGCCGTTGCTTTCATCTCTTGAGGAATATTCGAACTATCGGTTTTAAACTTCGACGCTGCTGCCATCTCTTGAGGAAAATTGGAACTTTTGTTCTTAAATTTCGACGCTGCTGCCATCTCTTGTGGAAAATTCGAACTTTACTTCTAGACTAGTGCCATCTCTTGAAAAAAATTGGAAATTGGTTGTTAAAATACACAGATTCTTCCTAATTTTAAGGAATAAGCGATTTTTTATTGATATATTACAGATAATTGAAATATATCCGATGTTTTTTATGTATAACCTCCTCTTTCCTAATTTCTTTGGTACGATATATTATTGATTATTCGTTACTCCTCCTGTATTTTTCATAATTGAAATTATCCTTTCTATGGATATTTTTAGTAATCTATTTTCCAGTGAAAACAAACTATTGAGATATTTTTTCTGTTTTCAGTTTTCATATTTGATTCGCATTAATTCGGAAATATATTATCTTCTTTTAGCATTTCTCCAATAAAAATTTCATTTTTGCAATTAATTATGAATCAGTGTTTTTTATAACGTAATATGTTTTGAATATATTTTTTTGCACATTCTTCTATCAAACTATTCAAACAAAGGTTTATGGCAAAAAAGAATACATATTCAATTTGTTTCTTCTGGAATTTGTCAGGTCTCACTGGGACCACTATTTGTTATTATTTTTTAAAATTTTAATTGAGTTTGCAAAAAGTACATGTATTTCCTATGGAATCCATTTGGATTCAAGCCCATGATAGTTCGAAACTAGCATCAAAAGAAGGGAAATAGATTAAAGATTCTTATTTTGGTTGAGAAATATCGTTTTCGATTCGAAATTGCGAGAATTTCGATAAAGTATACGAAAATTTTGACGAAATTACAATGTGTAAACAAACCCATTCCCTAGACGATATTAATATTTTTAAAATTACAATTTTGTTGACAAGTCTGTAGCAACCAAGCTTTATTTATATCAATGTAATTGTTTACCGTCTTTTTCGTAAAATGAATGAATTTTATAGTTGTGGTTTACCGAAAATTGATTTCTGTCGATCAATTCAACTGGTTGCGCATAAATATCCTGGTACGTTGCGTAAGTTTTGAAGTATATTCTTCTGAATTATGTACTAAATCTAATCTATTTGCAATAATGTATATTTAGCGATTGACGGGAATGGAGTAGGCGAAGAACGTAAAGATTTCCCTGATTCGGTGTTTGTAATCTTTGAAGAGTTGAACGGCGAGTTGTAAAATTGTAGCAAACCACCAGCATCGTATGATAGACCGAAAAGGTAAAGAAATTTTATTTTATTACAATCAGAATATAAGCATTGATTTAATCGTTGCTTTTAAGTGCTTCCAATCCATTTATATTTACGGAAAATTTGCAGTTTTGCACCGTCAGCCATTATTTTTTTTACCCCACTAGATTTAGCCCGATTTCGATGATATTTTCAGGGATTATACATCAAAGATGGCGGCTTATAGTTGTATTTAATGCAAGTTAGTACCTACTATAGTGACTGAGATATCTCGATTTAAGTAACGGACGAACCGGAGACCATGTTTGAAGTCTTAGTTATGGCGTTTTGACGCCAGATATCGCGGTGATCGTCGAGTTTCATGTCTCGGATAGCCTAAAATTCGTAAAGAATAACTAGTATACGGGCGCACTGAGTAAACAGGGGTCTTGGGTGGGAAGATACTGAAGTATGAAAATCTCGAAAAAAACACCAAATATTATCCAATGTATAAGATACCGGAAAGTGTGATTATGCCGAAAATCAGAGAGCAATTATAATTCGAAGAAGTTATTTGGGAATCATTTATGCAATGCAATCTTACGGGCCCATGGAGTGTAGAAGGGGTGCTAGGGGGGGATGTTCGGAAAGAAATGCCATTTTTTAAATTTTACTGTAACAACGGCCATTTTTATGTCATTTTACTTTAAGAAAAGGCCAATTTTCTTCAATATAACGAAGGAAACCCTTACCTCCTAACTCAACCCATCGGCACCGTGCATAATTCACGATTTCTAGCGGATATTGGGTGGAAGAGCTACGTAGTAATCTTCCATATTTTACATTAAATGCATCATCTAAATACAACGAAAGGTACATTACCTACCCAATTCAACCCATCGGCGCCGCGCATATTTCACGATTTGTTGCGGAGATTGGGTGGAGGAGCTACGTAGTAGTCGTCATAATAAATATAAGGCATAATAAAAACCTTTGATACCGATAAACCTTGCAAACCAACTGTAGCTTCCAATCCGGACGGGAGGGTGACTATCTTTTTCATAACACAAACCCACTTTTGCGACAAAAACAATAATTTTGCATAAAAAAATTATGGAAGAAGGGATTCTAGCGACCGTTGAAATATTCGGAACTGGCAGAAGGATGCTCTATTTTATAAAACGTTTTTGTCGCAAATGTTGCTTTGTGTTAAGAAAAAGATAGTAACCCTCACGTCCGGATCGCAAGCTACAGTTAGTTTGCAAGCTAAATTGTTTTCAAGGCCTTTGAGATATATTAATACTTATATATAATATTCAGATATATTAATATTTATCGTAAAACTTTCTTCGGCATACTTTTAGTACGAAAATATCTTCATATAAATGGAATTAGGGAACGTTATATAATCGTAAATGGTCAATACTTCCGAAATTTCACAAGATATTACGGCTAAATCATACCTAATTTTATTTAAGGAAATATAATGATTTCGCTAAAGTTATTTTGCATAAAGACAAAGAACGCATTCCTCTTCCCCCAACCCTCAACCCCTCCCCCAACCCTCCTCCCCCTAACCCTCAACCCCCCCTTCCGTCTACGTAATTTATCTGGATTATCGTATTTCTGTTTTCGGTTTTAAAAAAACTGCGTTTCAGAAGCTAGATATCCTAAAATTTACGAAATATTGGATGAATTTCATCGAAAATCATTCATTATATTATACCCACCCAACACCCCTTTTTGCTCAAGAAAGCCCGTAACCGAGTAGGAAATGGGAAATGCGCGCCTGTTAGAGATGAAATAAGTTACAATAGCCCTAGCGGAGTCCAAAGGAAACATGAAAAATGGCGGAAAAGCAGACGAAAAACTTCGTAAATTGTTCATTTTTGGATGCAATTCCCTACAAAACCGCGTATCATATAATTAAGCCGCACTCCTATATCTTTAAAATGGTGTAGGAATGGTTTCTGTAGCTCAAATAGTAACTGAGATATAGAATTTCTCCCTGACGGTGCCAAACTGCAAATTTACCCATTTTCGTGAATATTAAAGGTAGTTTGAGTAGTTAACGAAGTTAGAATGTAAGAATTATTTGTTTTTCGAATTAGCGTTGTTGGTGTTGGAGCGACGCGCTGACTTTGGGATTGATTGTTATTATTGTAATATTCGTGGATAATAACCATAATAACACTGTACAGGTAATACAATAATACATTTTTGTGAATATCAAAGATTGTGTGAGTAGCTTTTGAGGTAAAATTGTCGAAGAGGACTGTTTGGGAGAAATTCTGTATCTCCCTTAATAATGGATATACATCAACAAATTTAACATCATTTTGAAGATAAAAGATGGCGGCATATATATATATGTATTTGAAACCCTCTTAAGACCCTTCATTTCCGAGATATTTTGTTTCAAAAATTACCTTTTTTCGTCGTTTTTTGACTCATTTCGCGCCATTTTTGATGTTTTCTCGGTTCCCCGGTATGCCCTACCGGGACTTTTGGGAATTTTGACTTATTTCAACTCTAACAGACACCCATTTCCCATTACCTACTCGCTTACGGGCCTCCTTGAGTGAAAAAGGGTGCTGGGTGGGTGTAATAATCGACTGATTTACCTGTTTTTTCCCAATTTCCTACTCGGTTACGGGCCTCCTTGAGTGAAAAAAGGGTGCTGGGTGGGTTTAATAATCGACTGATTTACCTGTTTTTTGACAATTCATGACTCGTTTACGGGTATTTTTGAGTCAAGATTTTACGTAAAAACGAACAATATCCATAATTATTGCGCATTACTGCTCCTTCAATTGCTAAAAACAGGCATATTTTACTTAAAATTTAACTTGTATTCCCTGAAAAAATCATCGAAATAGGGCTATTTTTAATAAAAAAATATTTTTTTTCAAAACAGTCTTCATCGACAAATTTACCCCGTCCGATTTATAACCAAACGGTTCTTTTCAGAACTAACAATTATATCAATAAGAAGATTGCTGCTAATCTATTAACATACTTCAATCCTGCGTTTCTTTTCGCTGTTGTACTTGTTCTTCTCTTCGTTTAGAATAATTAGCAATTTTAGCAATAATTTTACCATTTCTTCAATATAATATGTATATATCATACGATAAAAATTTATTTATCTCTTAAAATACCTTGGAAGCCAACTTAGCTTGCAAACCAACTACAGCTTGCGATCCGAACCTGAGGGTGACTTTCTTTTTCTTAACACAAAGCAACATTTGCGACGAAAGCAGTGCTTTACCCTTAAAAGACCTTGGAAGCCAATTTAGCTTGCAAACCAACTATAGCTTGCGATCCGAACGTGAGGGTGACTATCTTTTTCTTAACACAAAGCAACATTAACGCCAAAAACAATGTCTTCCGTTAAAAACTTAAATTAATTAGTTTTTGGGTTGAAGCACAGTTTTTACAATTTAATTTCGATAAATTATGGATAAAGTGGATTATTTATACCTCATTACTACGATGTAAATGAAGGAATACCGCCCACCCAACTCAACCCATCCACTTCAACTACAAAGTTTGTTTACGTGCATACTGTTAATGATTAACATAATCCCTGATTATTTACTGTATTTTCTCTATAATATACCTCATTTTTTGGCTTCATTTCATCTTTTCAGGTTATAATTTCATCAGTTTCTTTAAAAGTTAGCGCCCGTATGAGAGCTAATATTCGTGATTTTTTTCTACTTTCAAGAGGTGAAACTCGTCGATCACCTTGACATCTGGCGTCCAAACGCCATTACTAACACTTCAAACATGGCCTACGGAGGCCATTCCAGTACCCCGGTCACTATAAACGATATATCTCAGTAATTACACAAGATATTTTGTTGTTATCACTTGCGTAATAAGCCGCAATATTTCAAGTGTCTTCCCTGAAAAAATCATCGAAATAGGGCAATTCTTTATATAAAAAAAAAATTTCCAAACAGTCCTCTTCGACAATTTTACCGCTTTTGAAGTTAGAATGTAAGAATTAATTGCTTTTCTAAAGAAGTAGCTTTTTGGGGTGAGATGTTGTTCATTATTTAGTATTAACGACCCGAAGTTAATGTGATAGAGTATTTTAAATAATCTACATATTAAAGGTTGTAGTATGCACCAATTGAATGTAGATATTGGAATCCTTTCATTAATCAAAGTAACACGGAGTTCGGACGATGTCCCCATTCCGTTTGAAAATGTTCGCTGCGCAGTAAATACTTTAACTCATGTAATATATATTCAAAGGTTGTTAATAGTGTCTATCTATATTCGGCAACATGCTTTTTGCTTCTTCCAAGTGAAGAAATTAAGATCCTTAAGAAATGTGAAAGAATGGTTATTCTCACATGGAGATGTGGAAGGAATTTAGAGAAAACACATTTCATGAACATAATTGAACTAATATGTAGAAATAATGATCATATCTTCCTACCCAATAACGAGCCTGTATACTATCTATGGTAATATGCTTATTCAGCTGACATAATAACTAATTGAATACGTTTATCATAGAACTACATTCAAGAGCTAATGTGATGCCTAAATACAAAATGCTAAATAAAAATATGTACTAGTTTTAATACTATATGCTAGTTATAAAATAGAAAGGTGTATTAGCCAGGGAAACATCTGTTCAAGGGTATGAATAATAATAAATTGATGAATACTCAAATAATAATTAACGCTTGAAGCATGAGGCAGAGTCCTAGAAGGAACATATGAAATGGCATTATAAAGGCATATACACTCGACTCATTAACTAGTACGAGTAAATTAACGCAATTCAAATACTATACAGACGTCCTAGAAGTTCTACATATTCATTTACCATGTTAAAATGCCGTAATAAAAGTTAGCTTCCCTATAAGGACAAAAGTCATCTGCCACATGTTTACATATGAGATTTGACGGAAACTGCGCTGGCGGTTTCTATCGACGATTTCTATTGGCTGGAGACGGCAACTTCACTCCTTCGTCCGGAAACTCCCGAAGTCTTCTCGGGAACGAAACGAGTTGGAAACGAGTAGTCTCTGTCGTAACTCGTTACTCTATTCTCGAATCGTTTTCGATTATTGGAGCTCGTTTACGATACCGAGTCCGAGAATCGAGCAAATATTTCATGATAACCCCCCATGTGCCCGTATGATAGTTGCCATTTGGGAAATTTAGGCTATTTCCAAGAGGTGAAACTCGTCGATCACCGCTACACCTGGCGTCAAAATGGCATAACTAACAATTCAAACATGGTCTCCGGAGGCCATTCTATACCTCAGTTACTTTCATCGAGATATGTCAGCAACTGCGTTAGGTAGTTACTCGCTATAATATGTATCATAAACTGCAATGCTTGAAGTATCATCCTTGAAAATTTCATCAAAATCGGGGTATTTCTAGTGTGAAAAAAAATTAAAACGTAAACACTGTGAAACTAGAAAATTACCATTAAAAGATTAAAACGTTTATTTTATTCCACGTCCTTCGACAGATGCACGCTCCAAGAAACGTAGTACATACATGCATCCATATGTGCTATGTCTTACATCATTTTGCATATTAAAGCGAGAATCGCATTCATTTTATGCGATAGCATGTCTTATTGCGGCTTTATTTTACATTCTGCTAATTACGGGCATTCAATTAACGTATTTTTGATGATATTGTTAAGTATGCACACTCTTGCCACAGTTCGTCTGCTAACCGACTGACCCCTATCGCTACCGACTCCTTTTCATTATCGGTAGATTTACCGACGATGGCTATAGCCGTCGAGCATTTTTTGACGTTTTTCGTCTGCTTTTCAGCCATTTTGGATGGTTCCTCGCAATTCCGGTAGAGGTTTTCTAACTTATTTCAACTCTTTCAGATGCCCATTTCCCAATATCCTACTCGCCTACGAGTCGTTCTCTTTGCAGAGAAGGGTAACATGAGTGGCATACCTACGTCACCAACCGATTTGGCAACACCGCAGGGAAGCAGAAGGCGTAGCAGACGAACATTATGACGGGAAACAAAACATTCAATGGGAAAACTTATCATATTATTCATAACAGTGGCATATGGCTAAGGGAAAACCTCATGGAATTAGTTAAATTATCTGTAACTTATTTAAAGAAGGGGATAACCTCCTTTCCATGAGAAAACACACATAACCAAAGTTTTGAAAGCAAGGATACCGGCAAAACTCACAAACGCGATGTAAAATCCGATGAATTAATTATTGCTGAAGCGTGGAATTCTGGTTTATCCATTTAGTTTTGAAAAGTAAATTGGTCCCAATCGTTTTGTAATAACAGCAGCTTATTTGCACGAAGAATTAACACATATAAACATGGTGAACCATTTGTGAAAGAAAGACAACAAGCTGGGCTAACCTCGTTAGGGTGTTATGGAAATTGATGTATTAAACTCAAAGTATACCACAAAGAAAGGTTTATATGGTCATTTTAATTCGCAAAGGCCTAGTTTTCAATTGGATACACGACAGCAATGGAAATGTTAACATTGAGACATGATTGTCGAGGGACAGAGAAGGGCAACATCTTGGCATACCTCACAAACTCGATGTAAAATACGCTGAATTAATTATTACCGAAGCGTGGAATTCTGGTTTATCCATTTAGTTTTGAATATTAAATTGGTCCCCATCGTCTTGTAATAACAGCAGCTCATTTGCACGAAATATTAACACATATAAACATATTGTACCATTTGTGAAAGAAAGACAACAAGCTGGGCAAACCTCGTTAGGGTGTTATGGAAATTGATGTATTAAACTCAAAGTATACCACAAAGATAGGTTTATATGGTCATTTTAATTCGCAAAGGCCTATTTTTCAATTGGAATACAGTTGCACGAAGTATTAACATATATAAACATGGTAAACCATTTGCGAAAGAAAGACAAAAACCTGCATACCTTATAAACAGCAATGTCAATTATAGCATTGAGTTATATTTTTTGAAGAAAATAGACAGGCAGCATGATGGTATACCTCAAGAAGTTGATGTAAAATACGCTAAATTAATTAATGTGATGGAATGAATGAATTACAGTGATTAAAATCTTAGTGATGTTAAATAGTTACATTCTCATATCACTTTGCAATGAAATTCACATATTTTAGCCCATATGGTATATTTGATTTAATGAATGTCCACAGCTTCGAACAATTTAATTATATACTGAACAAGAATGATAAAATCCTTTTTCTCTGTGTATCCAACATTGATGGTTCAAGAAACTTCTCCAATTCTCAAACCTGATGACCACCACCCACCTCTCTACTTCATATTTTCCTTAAACACTGAAATAACTCCCCTGTAATTGTAAGCCTTCTTATAACTTTTCACATGCAAATTTACCTGAAAAAAGGAACCATTTCTCTACCTTTAATTGGTCGAGTAATTTGAATGCTATTCTTAGTTTGGTCAGAGATATATTTGATGAAACTATACTCAGTGCAATTGAAACCTATGTCCCATAGTATATACCTAATTCAAATTTAAGTTTCCCAAAATGGGTTGTCAGGCTGAATTACTGGAATTAATTTCTCTAAAGAAAAAGGTTTTGAATGTGTTCTACTGATAATCTTAAATCATTATTGTTACTCTTCCCTCACAGTGCCATTAACAGTTTTGTTTAACATGTCACTTATGACTGGCTAATTCCCATCAAATCGAAAGTATAGCTATGTCAACCAATATAAGTAACTACATATATTGTCCTCTAGTCACCATCTCAAAAATACTAAAACTCTTTGAAAAACTTGTTTATAATATCATTCATCTCCAACTCGGAAACATTATAATACCACAGCATGGATTCATGAAAGGGCAACCAACTCTTACCTATTTATTTCTTTGTAATACTATTCTAGAAGCATTTGATACCAAGAACCAAATTGATGCAAGATATACTGATAGTTCAAAAGCCTTTAATAAAGTAAATCACATAATTTTTATAAGATTAAAGGCTATAGACTAACATTTTGGATTTATTTCATGGATTAGAGGCAATTTAAATTAAAGATTTATTAAAGTTAGAACACATTATTACAATTCCTATTATCAGATTGAAAAACATCTAGAATGTGTTCAAAGGAGATATTTAAAACATTTGTTCTATAAATGACTTTTCCGCAAAGAAGATTGTTCATGTACCCTCATACTTTCTCAATTACAAATGAACTCTCTTGAAACCAGACAGGAGGTTGACTGACCGTTTTAAATAAAAATATTTTATTAGTCCAAAAAGCCATCCAGGAGTAGCAAAGGACCTTCTCAAAAATAAACTTTGGTATACACAAGTACCTCATATATATATATGTATATATATATATATATATATAGGTTTATGACAGTCATAATACCTTCTGCTTGAAAGATAGGCTTACAGTACTGTAACATGCTGAACTGTACAGAACACGTGTTCTGTGATTTCAGCCCCAGCCAAATTCCTCATTACCTTTTTTCTGAATCTACAGTATTTTGTTGATTCGGGGGCTATTGCCCCACATACAAATACCATAGCATAGAATACTATGAAATAAGTGTAATTTGTCAAAGAGTATTACATGTATTACACAATCAAAAGCCTTACTTAAATCACATAGAGTAATTTTCATATTGCAATGACATTCAAAAGCAAAATTGGCACCAGAACTCAAGGTGTTTACAGCATCAGAAGCTGATTTCCCTCCACAAAAACCATACTGCACAGAAGAAATAATATTATTATCTTCTAAAAATTTAAACTGTTTTTTTATAACTCTTTCAAAATGTTTAAAATTACTGGGATAACATAAAATATTCCAGGAAGTTCTTATCAGCTTTTTTGTTACTTCCAATTTGTCAGGAAATTTACCTTGGGCTAAACAGCTATTGATACAAATAGCAATAAATAATCACAAATGTTTTACCATGTTTATTTGTGTTAATACTTCGTGCAAATGAACTGTTGTTATTTCAAAACGAAGAGTCCCAATTAGTTATTCAAAACTAAATGGATAAACCAGAATTCCACACGTCAATAATAATTAATTCATCGTATTTTACATCGAGTTTGTTAGGTATGCCACGATGTTGCCCTTCTCTTCCTTCAACAAATATGACTCGATATTAGCATTTCCATTGCTGTCGTGTATTCCAATGGAAAACTAGGCATTTGAAAATGAAAATGACGATATAAACCTTTGTTTGTGGTACACTTCGAGATTTATACATCAATTTTCAAAACACCCTAACGTGGTTTGCCCAGCTTGTTGTCTTTCTTTCACAAATGGTACACCATGTTTATATATGTTAATACTTAGTGCAAATGAGCTGTTGTTATTACAAAACGAAGAGTACCAATTTACTATTCATAACTAAATGTATAAACCAGAATTCCACACGTCAGCAATAATTAATTCATCGTATTTTACATCGAGTTTGTTAGGTATGCCACGATGTTGCCCTTCTCTTCCTTCAACAAATATGACTCAATGTTAACATTTCCATTGCAGTCGTGTATTCCATAATGAAAACGAAGATATAAACCATTGTTTGTGATACACTTCGTGATTTATACATCAATTTCGATATTGAGATCCACCAAGAGATTCAGCGGAAGAGACAACGCAACTTGCCAATGCAGAGATAGAACCGGAAGTGGCTCATCAGAGCTAGAGCCGGTTACCGCGTTTCTCGAAAATAGCGCGAAAATAGTGCGACACCAGCGCCACCGCTACGTGTAGAACGGCAACACCGCATAGGTAGTCCTTCTATGTTACCTTTCTCTGCAGGGAGAAAAAATCCTCGCCTACGGGCTTCCTTGAGAAAAATGGGGTGTTGGGTGGGATGTAATGTTGACTGATTGACCAGTTTTTTGTCAATTTTAGACTCGATGACGGGCATTTTTGAGCAAAAAGGGGGGAGTGTGGTAAATATTGTCTGATTTGCTTGTTTTTTCGTAATTGACGACTCCATTACGGGCTTTTTTGAGCTAAAAATAATGTGGGGAATGAGGTAAATATTGTCTGATTTGCTTGTTTTTTCGTAATTTTTGACTCGAATACGGTCTTTTCTAGCCAAAATCTGGCGAGGGGAATGAGGTAAATTTGGTCTGGTTTGCTTGTTTTTTCGTAATTTTTGACTCGAATACGGTCTTTTTTAGCCAAAATCTGGCGAGGGGAATGAGGTAAATTTGGTCTGGTTTGATTGCTTTTTCGTTATATCCGATTCGATAACGGGATTTTTCGGGGCAAAAAGGGCAACTATAGCTTGCAAGCCGAACGTGTGGGTGACTATCTTTTTCTTAACACAAAGAAACATTTGTGACAAAAACACTCTCTCTCATTACAATTATTATCCGTACATAATGACGGTGAACTGTGAAATCGAAAGGAAATACAGTGTTTTTTTGGCGCAAATGTTGCATTGTGTTAAGAAAAAGATAGTAACCCTCACGTTCGGATTGCAAGCTCTAATTGGTTTGCAAGCTTAATTGATTTCCAAGGTTTTTTGACGTGTATATTTATGTTACGCGTTTAACGTTTTAGAAGTTAATTATGCGCAGAATAAGCATATTTACTCAATATTCTATGTTATGTTGAGCAAAATGTTGGCGATTTTTATTAGCATTCGGGCCTTATTTGCAGTATTTCATCGTTTTTTATCTTCCCGATTTTTCAAGTGTCTTCCCCTGAAATATTCTCGAAATCGGACATGAACCACTTGAGAAAAAAAATTTCCGCTTTTTAAGGTAACTTCCGAGAGTTGAAACTCGTCGATGACCACTCCACCTGGCGTCAAAACGATGGAAATAGCTCTGAAAACAGGGTCTCCGGAAGCCATTCCGGTACTTCGCTCACATATTACCGATATTTAAATAAATAGAGGACGTACAGATTCGCTGTAATACGTAAAATATGCCGCAATGTTTGAAGTGTCTCCCCCTAAAATATCGTCGTAATCGGGCCAAAACCACTTGAGAAAAAAAAAGGCTGTGAAACTAGAAATTTACCATTTAGAACAAAAATATGAGTATTGAAACAATGGCATGCGTTAAAAGCTAAAAGTGTCCTATTCCCCCAAAACTGCAACTGCTTTAAGTCATGTTGAGAGAAAGAGGAAACTTCGAAGATTTGAAGAATAATCGGTCAAGTCTCCGTAACTGTGTAGTTAAATTTACTTTCCAATTGTGCTACTTATACTGTAATTAAAAATGCTGAACAGCCTGTTTAGTAGTGTCATGACTCGCAATTTGGATACCGGATTAACGTGTATTTTGTGATACAAGGTGCGTGACTTTATACAATAAATGCAATAATCAATTAATCCTCGTAATCCTTTTCAGGAATAATTACGGTAAATTTCTACTTTAGGACTGTTTACCTTTAATTTTTTTACTTACCAAAATTACGCACTAATTATTCTATTATTAGATTTGATCAAGATTACTTTCTACTTTTACATCTTATCTATTAAAATTATCGAATGAATTAAATTTCAGCAAAATGTGAAGTTATTCTCGTGAATGAATTTTTGGTAAATTTGAAACTAGAAATTTACCGAATTTTTAATTAGAACTCGTCATGAATGACAAGTTCCTTATTTCATATATCATGTTTATAATCTACAAGTCTGAATTTATATCCATCCAAATATTTTAGTTCCTTGAGAATAATCTCTAAAACAGCTGTGTGTACCACTGTACCCTAATAAAGAGCATAGGAAAAGACGTCAGCTTCTATCAAATTGTTTTATAACTATCCTTGCTTGAAGAGAAGCAAGTTGCAATTCGTGTTGATTTGGAAGTGATCATTATTGTCGAGAAAATTCTCATCTTTAACATAAAAAAATCAGATTTTAAGATTTAATAAAAAAGGAATAAGGTATTACCAGGAAGGTTTGAAATTTACCAGGAATATACCTTAATCTAACACAACGGGCATTATTCATCTAGATTCTTGGTGCTAGAAAAATACTTTCTAAATTCCTTCATGAATAAATTAACTGAGGAACTGCAGTACAGTGTATATGCTTGACTATTGGGAATTATTAGTTGCATTATCATTGCAAATTTCTAGACAATATATTGTAAAACCATGTTACTGCTGACCACAGAAACAAATTCTACTTGCAAATAATTGATACTTAAAAATGTATATTTATCTGAACATCACATTGAAACTGAAAATATACTGGGTAACGGTGCAGCTAACTTCACAAGACATCACCTCCCCACAAATGAAAATTTAAGAAACGATTAAACACAAGTTAACCACCAGTATTTTATTATTATTATAATTTACCCCTTCTTACCCCTACAATTTCTTAGGAATTATCATAAAGGAAAGCTAGCTTCTTGTTTCCTCGGTCCTCAAACATTGAAGTATGATATTTATGAGAATTACCATCATTACGGATCACCAATGTTTAGTGGTATGAATGAAATAATTTTCAAATGATTATTATTACTGAGTGTGTGAAGTATAGCTCTCACTCCAAATAAATTATAAGCAATTATGAATATTTTTTTCCACCTTCCATCTTTATCTGTGGAAGCAAGATTTGTCAGAATTGCCTCCCTGCCCTAATCTTGGATATAGTTTTTCATACTTCCTGAAAGAAGTAACCATCGTTAAGTATCAAAGCCTTTTTAAAAATAACTTAACTCTCTCTGCTTTTGGTGAATGTAATAAGTCTCGCAGAAGATTAGAAGGAGGATGAAATAATATATTTCCTAAAGAAAAGTGGGCACAAAAATGACAGAATGATATGGCAAGATAGTTTATTGGTTGGATCCAGCAAGAGAGAAATCCAGGGTTGAGTCTTGACCTAGTCAGACCTTTGCAAATCTGTTTTTCCTTGGTGGAAGCCTTTATTTATGTGCAATACTACTTGCACATTAGCATTGTCATAGAGGTATTCAGTAGCTTGAAACACAATACTTAAACATTGAATATACTTACAGAAACTACACTAGTGAAGGTAGGAAATATTTGTGAGGCAAGAAGGAGACCGTGAGGAATTTCGGAAAGTACGTCATGATAGGTAAAGAGTAAGACCGAATGTTTGGGCTGATGTCTTAGGCAGGAAGTAATCACCTCTTTCTTTTCTTTTTATCGGAAGAAAATTTTAACGCATAAATGATTAATTTTAGCACTTTTTTCTCCTCTATGTATGGGGGTTTAGAAGACCAAATGGCGTTTAGTACAGGTTGTCTGAATTTAGTAGGTTTGAGTTGAATTTTTTCGATCCAATGTTTGAAACTATTGTTAGGTTATGGAATTTATTAATATCTCTGAAAGAGCCAAGCTTATTGGCTGAGGTTACAAATTGGATGGTTCTTTTGTAGAATCTCTCAATTTTGTCAATATTGGACTTGGTGGTGTTGAAGGTTACTGTTGAGGCGTTGGTCAAATGAGGAAGAACAAATGCATTGATTAATCGTAATTTAAAATCAGTATTGAGTTGATTGTTGTTGTGAAAAAGAGGGCCAAGTTAAAATTTTGTGAAATGGGCTTTATGGGTGGAATAGTCTACATGATAGGTCCAGGTCAAATTGTTGTTAATAATCACGCTGAGAAATTTGGTTTAGGAGGCTTCCGGAATGTCAGCAGTGTTGAGTTTAAAGGAGATTTTTTATACATTAAGATTTATTTTAAAGCTGTGGGCATTAAGTAAAGAACTGTCGAACTTCATTTGGTTGACATTTTGTACTTCATTTCACTTGACTTTGCTTTTTAGGTGCACTCTTCCTTGTGCAAAGTTAAATTTCCTTTGGAAGATCTTTCTCGTTTACTTTGAGAGGATTCCTCCTAATATGCTGCCACCAGATATAGCTGACCAAGTCATGTATATGTCTTACTGCGGTGGAAATTCTAAGAAATAAATAAACATCGTTGTGGTGGTTGGTGCTACTGTGTGTAGCGCCACTATCTTAAAGCATCCCCTTAACAGAAGTGGTGGTTTAGTGGTTAGAAAACCTGTCTGGAAAGTGGGAGACATGGGTTTGAGTCCCATTCATGTTCCTATTTTTCACTTCTTGATAAACTTAGGGTTTAAGGCTTATGCTTATTTGTGCAAAGTTAAATTTCATTTCAAATATCTTACTAAGAAGGAACATTAAGAAATGCTCTAATAGGTATACTTAAGCTTAGGTTCTGGAGTTTTTTTTATGACATCATTAAACAGATATGAGTATTTCATTTCCTTTTTTTAAGCTATAATTGGATGAAAATTAAATGGTAAATAAAAAAAATAAATCAGTCATTTACAACCCTGCTGTTTGACCAAGTCATGTACAATTGCTTCTTTCTTCTTTTTAATATAAAGCTATCTAATATATTCAAAGTTACCAACCTTTCCTAGGTTCTCAGTAGAAGTAGTATAGTTGATATCAACCTACTCAATAAACAACAATCTTTTCTTGTTCAGACTTTTAATTCGGTTTAGCATAACATAGAATTTATCTTTTGATATATAATCACAGGAATTACATCCCAAATTCTTTGGAACTCTGTTTGTCATGTCAAATTATCTTCATTATAGATAGAGCTGCTACTTTTTGCTGAAGTTGATTCTCTTGTGATTTTTACTACTTTGTAAGAAGGTATTTTTTGAGTTTTATACTTTATAAGAAATATTATTTTTTGAACCATCATAATGGTGCCATTGAATATTTAAACAATATATACTCATTGCATCAATAATATCATCTCTTTTTGATTGCAGGATATGTATTTTTTAATTATGTTATGTAAATGCATGAGCCTTAAATGTAATTTGGAATTTCTGTTGTATTTGCAGTTAACTTTACTTGAATTCTGTTGAGGTCTCTCATGCTCTAGCATAAAATAAAATTTACCTCTCTCTTAGAGGTTTATTAATTTATTTATACATAATTTGTGTAAGGCAAAAATCAAGACTTAAAACAAAATTTTAAATGCATTTATTCATCATTTTAATCTACCATTTTCATACAAACACATTATTCAAACATATATTTGTGTTCAAATGAAGTTAATGCCTAATGGAAAAGATTTTTACAAATCCGCTGAAAAAATAAAGCTAAACTCTTACATGAAACTAGATTTAATTCAAAACTAAGCCTCAAGAAGTTCTCAGGAAACAAAATTCCAACATATCATTACAAACTTCTTTGAAAGAACAGTGAAAACATTTGCAAAAGGAACATTATTTCTTCAGAATTTTTAAGAACAAACTTGAGAGATCAGCTTTCATCAAACAATTCGTACTGTAGACTGCCACTTAAGTACCACTAATCAATCAGATGTTAACTCAGCAAAGTTACCAATAAATCCTACTTGCCTAAAAAATTACTTCACCGGTGTCAACGTGCATAAATAAAACACTTCTTTCTTTCCAATTCTTATCACAGGAAAAATTTGAATAAAACTGTTAACTATTAACACAAATATCACACCCAGTCTTTTTGCGAGTAATTTTCATTAATTTGATTTCATTCAAAACATTTTCCTTGGAAATGTAACCATGCATACCAATAGGGAATGAATCAGATTAAGATGAAAATTCAGACCAATTATCAACTATGATTTATGAAAACAAAAATCAGTTTTCCTTTCAACTACAAAAATATTTATCCTTACTGACAGAATACTTATATCTAGCAACATTTCAAATCCCAACCTGAACTTGTGTCTCCTTATGATAAAAGGAACATAAATTAAAACTTAACTTATTTTCAACTACAAAATAAATCTATTACAACTGTCATGAGAAGAATTTTGATGAAATACGAATGCAATTTCCACATAGCCTTGTTCATCTTGAAAAAAGAAATACAGAGCACTCTTGGCATTAGAGATAAACAAAATGAGTCTTCTGCTTATTTGGTAGTAGAAAAATCTACACATACTGCATTTGGCACACAAAATTTTTATCACTTGTGTTTTCCATACTCAATATTAAAGGACAGAAAAAACTTCACCAAAGTAATGAAAACTGCCACCCAAAATCTTACAGCTATCTGTAACTCAAGGATTTGTCTCAAGTTTCCTAAAAGAAATAAACGTAGATAACCAGCTCAATCATCTGTTTCTAATGTATAGTAAGGTACAGGGCACCAATATTTTAGTTTAAGGTATTTATCTATTTTGATGGTAATAAAGCCCAATTTCAAAGTCTGATATTTAGGTATTAATGAACCAAAGGAGCTCTTAACCATTTATTTTATAAATGCTATGTTTATGGTTCCTCTGACTATTACATTTCCTACAGTGATTAAAAAAATTGCAGTGTAGTAACTTCTTGTGCAAGTAACCATCGTTCAAAATAATCAAAAGGACATTTGTTCAGCCTTCTAATTCCTTAATTGGCATATGCACACCTAGTTTGAAAAAAATCGTTTGAATTCGTCGTACACATTACATGAATAAAAAATCACCATTAAAAAGGTTCCTTGAATATCAAAACAGATACAATTGGTACCCAAAATCTGTCCCATGAAAAAAATTTAGGCTATCTATATGTATATATATGTATGTATTTATATAAGTGACTTGCTTTATTTGTCTATAAAATTTATTTCCTCTTCTACTGGCTAAATTATAGGAGCACCAACTATTTTATACCACAAAGAACCCAGTCGAATACTGAAGCTGGCAATTATGACCCAACACAACAGTGAAATATATCATTTTTCTTATACATTTTTTTAATTATAACAGTCAAAATGTTTAAGGCTTCAATGACCAGGTACTAGCATGGGCAACACTTACTACATACAACTTGACAGAAAAATTGAATAAAGTATGCATTGAATAAAAAATCAAATTCAAGCACACCCAAACGTGCCTCTGGAAAGAATATAAGAGGGAATTGCTTTCTGTGATCAATTGTGGAAATAGAAAGTAAATTATAAGGCTTCTTCCAGCCACGTGGATCGCAGGATGGAATACTTAGGCCCAAAGGACAAATTCAGGAGGGAAAGTCAAACTACTGCACAAACAGCTCAGTCAATGTCGACCAAGCACATCCAGCCGCTAGATACTTCATCACTTCCGTCGGAAAAAATGGTGGTCCACTTTATTTGTACAAGGTCCAGATGCTACACCTACACAAATGGGACTCGATCATCCAAACTGACCTAAAATAAAAGAAGCATATCTATGACTGTTTGCATCAAGACAGCAATCATTGACTGGATAGAACAGTGGTTCTTTAAGTGACTGATAACCTTGTGGAAATAATTAGTTATTCAAAGGCAGCAGTAACAAGCAACGGTGCCCAGGAATTGCTTCAATTAATTTATTTAGTAAATTCATTACTGCATTAAGTTCGTAACTTTTCCAGTGAAGAAGGTAAGATTTGAAATTTTAATCTAGGGGGTAGACTTGTATATTCTTGGAAAAGGAAGAGAGAATGTAAAGCAATTAGAGAAATGGAAGGAGTCTGATATTTGTAAAAATTACAAGATCTATAAGGAAGGAAGATAGGGTAGTATATGAACAAATATACATTTAAAGAAAGATGAATGGAAGTGGAAATGTTTTATGATATCAGTTTTTAAACATGGAGATTCACTGTTTGGGTAAAATTATCCCCTTCCACTACAATATATTTTCTGAGTACTCCCCTACCCACTATTTTTTGTAATTTTTATAATTTTAAATATTAGTCTACTTTATTAATATAGTTACCCTTCTAAATGCAACAATATTTTCAATGAAAAGTGTAGCTTGTCATTGATTGCTTTGTCATTGTAAGTCCATGATGTAGAAAAGTAATTTCAGTGCAAGAGGTTATTTCTCAAATATAATGAGATTGTTCTGCAAGTTGCTTTGTTAGTTTTAGGCAGAAATTGAAGATCCAGGTTTGAGACTTATTTAACTTTTTTGCCTCAGTCTTTCTTTTCAAGGGATTTCAAGCTTACATCCTTGCATGAGAAATCAATCATTTCTATTCTTTGGATAATTTATACTATTATGAAAAGAAAATAAAAATTAGGGATAGAATAGTTACTGGAGTGCAAATATTTAAACATTGATGCAGATCCCTCATGAGTTGAAGAATGCAACATTTAATAGTAGTATAGAAGAAACAGGTACCAGTCAAAATGACAAAAACCTTCCACTGTGACCTACAAAATCAATTGATCGTCACCATCTACCAAGTCAGAAAACACTTCTGCTTTAAAGATTTCAACTTCAAAAGTGAAAAAATGGCTGGAAACGTTTTGATGGGATTTAAGGTGATGCGACAGTGAAATGAAAAGTATATTCCTGATTTGTAATTAGGGTATAATTACCATCACTTCCAAACGGGAACAGCATTCTATGGCCACCCTAATGTTTCCTCTCCACCTCTACGTATGAAGCAGCATGATAAAGGCTTCACAAAATGGGTGTCTGGCATGCCGCAGTGAGGACACAAAACTTCATGGCTGTAGTCAGAGAAGAAATTTAACCGCTGGTGAGGATGTAGGACAGCCTTTTCACAGCCATTGCACTGGAAAAAGAAAAGAAAAATTCATGCTCTGAAGAAAATGCGCCTGAGATGATACTAAAGAAAATTTCTTGTTACTATTTGTGCCATATTGAAGAAGGTGGATGACAAACAAATAGAGAATAGTATTTAAGCACTTATATATATTAACTCCACTGAACGGCGATTCACTTTTTAGTAATCCATGGCAGGAGTTAAATAAACGAAACCACTTTTACAGAACATCTTTTACTAAAAATCAGCATCATTATCAAGTGTTGATACACTTTGTAATGAAAGTTTTGAAGTGTGTGTTTTCTGTAGTAATTTGCAAAGTATTTTTTGGAATAAACTACACTAGTTTCTTCTTGAAAAGTGGTTTAGTTTATTCAATTCCACTTATATATATGCTTAAATGAAGGTTACATGTGTTTTTTCATCTATACAATCTTTACTAAACATCGTTTTAAGAGGAAAAATACAGTTTACCTGAGGCACAAAATTAAGTTGTTTCAGCTTCAAATTTCGGATATTCTTGCTGCTGCCAGAGTCATTATAAAACAAAATGCACAACCACAAAGGGAAAATGTTTCATCAGCAGCAAACATTAAATCCAAGCTCCAAGAAAGTTGATGAGTTTTTCCAATAGTTTATAGATTTAACCAAACAGTAGTTTAAGAAAGTATAAAGAAACCATAGATTAAAAATTGCAGCAATGTAGCCATAAGTAATAAAAATGTTTTATGCAATTGAATGTAAATTTCATAAAAGATGCAGAAAAGGGGGATCAGCTGGTACTATTTAATTCTTTTAGTAATGGTTAATTATTTTAGTTGGTAGTAGACCTTGCCACCCTGACAGCCAACAAAATCAGAAGAATATATATCCGATGATTCCAAAACTTTCTTCATATTAACATGCATACAACAATAATGGATGTTAAGAGGAATACTAGTAATGAATATGTACTTGGGATTTCTTTCGCAAGAATTAGTTAGACTCATTTTACAGCTGTGGTAGCACCATCAGGCTAAAGAAAAAAGTTTTCAAGGCATAACAATGCTTTTACCAACTAATATCTTCTTTCTCGTTTAACTATGCCTTTAAAAATTCTTAATGATAACAGTACAGTGGCGTAACTAGGATTTTTTCCAGGGTGGGCACACATGGGCCAGACTTTTTGGGGTACAGGTATAAATATACTAATGTGGCATTTACTGATTTAAAGTTTATTTTTATGACATATATTTGATTTGAGCATCGACCTTACATATGAAACATAAATACATTTAACTTAGATTAATATAATTCTTCTATTTTTATTGGTACTGGCAAATCAATCAACAACTAAATCCAAGTCGATATTTTTTGCAATATTCTTTTCTACGTACAAGATAGCAGGATCATGTAACCTGTCATCACTCATGGAATTCCGCAAATAATTTTTCACTCTTTTCATCGAAGAGAAGGTCCGTTCACACCCTGCACTCAATACTGGTATTGTAATCGATATTATCGCAAGTTTAAAAGTCTCAATGAAAGCATTTTTGTAAACATTTAAAACATCAATCACTTTCATAAAAGTGTCAATTTTTGCATTTTTTTAATCTTGCATACCTGAATGGTTTTGGGAAAAATTTTAAGCTCGCTTTTTAATGAATCGATATCAATATCATAATGGGTTGCTAAGGGTTTAAGTTCTTCGAAACTCAGAAAATTAGGATTCTTAGGATCTAAACAACTGATTGAACTGATTATTTCACCTTTATTGTTAAACCTGGCCGTCAATATGTTAATGACTCTATCGAGAGTAGGTTAAAAAATATGAGTCCTCAATTTTATTGAAATAAAATTCAAATGTTTTCATGGTGACTGGGAAGAGGCATTCTGTAGATTGTGATGTTTTTTCGATCCAAGCAACCATGTTTTAATCGAGATCTCGATACTCGACTCTTCCATGGTGACCCCCCAGGTGACCTCTTAATTCTTCAGCGGGAAATTTCGCAAATATAAAATTGAGTTGAAACATTGAGTGTTCGCGTGATTAGTTTTAAAACAAATTTTCCACGGAAGAGTTCTAAGCAGAATTTACAAAATTACAACAATTGCACGATCATCAGTGGGGGGGCCAGCATAAAAACTTGGGGGGGGGCAGGCCCTCCCTGGCCCACCCTTGGTGACGCCACTGTAACAGTAGTGAAACTGGTGGTTATAATTAATTTCGCAGATTACACAAAGTATTCATTAATGTTGTTATAGCGTCCCAAAGCACTATGCCTGTGTCTTTCATCTAGAATAGTGAGAAGAGTTGATGCCATGAAAAGATAATTATGTAGTGTATTTAAAAGTAGAATATTATTACATTCATTTTATATAAATCTTTTTGTAATGTTACCCTAATAGATGACACATTAGTAAAAAGTTTCATAATGAAGTCGTTTTTTACCCTAATAGTATAAGGAGTCAATAAGGCTAACTTATGGTGTTGTACTTAAATGCAAATATTGTTTATAATAATTCAGAGGTTCATTGTAAATATTATGCTTAGTAAATTTAGTTAGATTAAAAGACAGCACGCTAAAAGAAGCATGTTTACCTTTAGCCTATTGGCACAACATGGTGTGGCTGCAAATATATCATAGGAGTACATGGTGCCAAGAATAAGGGAGGAGCCATCCCAGGCCTTGTTGCAATGGCGACAGCGCAGCGGTGGCCAACTCCCTTCCAGACAGCACATGCAAACTGCACTCAGGTACTGCGTTGAGCCTTCTACCCGCACCTGAAATTGCAACAGCAAAAATGGAGCACTGCACCAAGTCACACCTCAGATGGCAAAGCATCCACTGGGCAAGGTAGTAATGAATTGATTCAAGACAATAGAAGCAGATTCAACTGTGGGAGCCAAGAAACTTTAATGAATACAACTAACAAGAGAGAGCAATTTTATTAAAAACATTATGAATTAGTCTTGCAAAGGATAATAATGCAGCTAATGGAATATTTTGTCAACTTTTCTATGACTGTAGATTGGATACATTTTTGCTGAAGAAGTTAATCTTTGTTGCCAACTAAAGTGTAGATTGTTGATGCAGAAGAAGAGAATTTATGGAGAGGAAGTCTTACCTGCAGGCAGGATGAGCCATGACGGATAGGGCTCAGGAAGAATGTCCCATCCAACAAAGGGTATCGGTCGAACACAGGCATTGGTGTATGGCAGATCAGACAGGTAACCTTTGACATGTGCTGGGCAGCAAGGGTGGACAATATGAAGCATCTAGTCTCATCATTACCATGGTTCCCCTCATCCTCCATCTGCAAAGGTAATAGATAACTTTCATAATATTGTAAAATATAGACTAAAGAGCACTTACAAATAAGCAATATTAATGATAAACATCATCTACACCATAGGACCCACAAAAGGTCCATTTAATTTACAGGAGTTCATGTCAGAGAAAAAAAATGGGGGTCCAAGATATTTTTTCGATTTTTTAGAGTATTTTAGAGCTTTTAGAAACCAAATATTGTTATTTAAACAAAAAAATTGAATATTTGGGAGGCTAGGGGGTCCATGGGAAAATATGTTTGGGAACCTATGATCTATACACAAGTAGAAATTTCTCTATTTAAGTCACGAGATACTTTATTAAGAATTTTAACGGTTTTAATGTAGAAACATTGCGTCTTATTTTCTTCTGTATCTAATTATTTAATTATAAACATAATATTACTATCGCCATATTTCATAAAAAAGATAATTTTCAACAATGCTATATGCCTTACTTAAATTATCTCTTTAATGCCAAGCATTGATCACGGAATCTGCGAATTATGAAAAGATTTCCGAGCTCGAGGGCATTCAGAGATTGTATCGTGAACTTTCGTCTCGTAATTACCTCCTCGTTAATCGACGCCACTCAAAGTCACGACTTTCATAAAAATTTTGACATTAAAGGACTCATTCTGCGAAATTAGAAACAGGGCCCATTTGCTGTGAACACTAATTTTCCGCAATTTCCCTTCTCATGGCCCATGCTATTTACAGCAACAGAAGTTCTCGCACAAAATCCTGGAAATCGTGTCATCAGCGAAGGTTGAGTTTCTAAAAATATAGCGAAAGAAAAGTAACAAATTCTCAGGCTGCGTAATATATAGTCCGAAAACAAGGAAAGGGCTCATTCGATCACTCAATCGTGAAGGGGCCAAGAAACCCGGAGCACCGATGAAGCAAGAATTTCAAAAATATTTTCCAATCGCAGTCTTCGTTATTTGGAGGCCAAAATATATCGCTTGTTTATCCGCGATGCGACTTCGTTGGGTTTCCTAATATTTTCCGCGATCAATATGAAGCCGTATAAAATGAGTAGACTATTATAAAATCTGGAAGGGTAAATTAAAAATATCTAGCCAGCTCGGTCATCACAGCGGATACCACAAAGTGGAATAGTAAAGAACACATAGTAGCAATAGAGGAATGCATAGAAACGGATAAACATATCGGAGCAAGCGATAGGTGTTGTAATCGCTTAACCACAAAGTACGTAAAATGTGCATGCAACACTAGGTCTGCATTAATGTGACTTTCACATAAGTTTGAGGAGGCATCGTGAGGATCCAGTCCTTGACTTTCACTTTCTCTCGCTCGCCTTTTTGGTAAACTATTTCAATACTGTTAAGTTTCGGCTGAAGCTACAGGAAGTCATCGAAACTTCAACCAAGGAATTTCTAGGCATACACGTCTGAGGGAACAGACCTAAAAAGCTTCAACGATAGCACCCGCACAGTAAGACGGAATTATTATCTAACTCTTTGCTATATCGCCGGATATACGCGGAGGAAGTTATAAAACGGGTGTATGCAGCAGTAGGGCAGTGTTGAGTAGGGTGGCGGTCATTGAGAAGCTTTCTCGATATACCCAATGCATTTTATAGGGACTAATGTACACAATTGACTGCCATCTAAAACATAGTTTTACTGCGAATCACATAGTATATGAATTGTAGTTAGTGATAAAATTCAAAATAAATAAGACAAATATTTAACCCATGGATCTTTAAAGTTGTGAACCGCGAACATGTAGAATATAATATCCAGAAATGCGTCTTTGGCTTTGCTTCCATCATATAATAATTTTTGCTTATTTTTTATATACTTTAAAGTTTTATTTTGTAACGAAAAACTAATTTTCTTTTTCGAGAATTCTACGTATTAATGTTTAGCAGTAAAATAAATACAGTTACATTATCCTTTTCTTTCGTATTAAAGTAGGCATGCCTCTAATGTGTTTTTATATCCCAGGTGTAGGAAACCTATAAGCCATGGCCGTTATCGCGTACGATGGAATTAATGGTCGGTTTTAATCTCCCTTCATAAATCTACTACCCTCACAACTTATAAAACCCAAGAGACCGAGCAATTAGGAATATAATTCCAAAATAACTTCACTTAGCAATGTTTGCCGAATTTATTAACACATGATTCTGCATATAAGAGTTAGAAATGAAACACTGCAGACTTAAAGTAAACACAAAAATACTCCTTGAATAGTTCGTTGTTTGCTAAGGTACTCAATAAATCCTCCTCTATTGAACTATGATATTCAGTCAAAGTTTTTCTGCATTTGTTCTTTCAGCAGTGATCAGTAGCATTTTAAAAGTGTTCCAACGCCTGAGTCGTTTTCGCACTTAAAGACCTCCACCGGGGATCGAATTCTGGACTCCGCTGCCCTCTCCCATCTTATTAATTTCTCTCTATACGTAGAGAAAGTATTGTATTCGCAAAAAAATTAGACCTCCAGATTTCAACGGAAATAGATGTTTTGGGGCCCATAGAGTTCGTTTTCGCTATTTTCTCGAACATGTCTGTGTGTGTATGTGTGTGTGTGTGTGTGTGTGTGTGTGTGTCCGTCCGTGGTAAAAAGGTTTGTGGGCGCTCTATCTTAAAAAGTAATAATGCGATCATTTCCAATATTCATATTTAGTATTTTCCTAACGATGCCAAGAGTTGATTAGTTTTTTATGAATACCGCTTAACCGGAAGTTGCGGTTTATCCGGAACAAAATATTGTTTCTTAAATATCTCTGTCAGAATGCAATGTAGGTATATACAATTACATACAAAAGTTATAGATAATGTACTTTGCTACAACTTTTGTTCAAACATTTTTTTCGTAACACTAAGTTTTAGGAGTTATTCTTGAATAATGGCTAACCGGAAGTTGTTCTTTATCCAGAAATGGAAGTTTTTCAAACATATCTCTGTCAGAATGCAATGTAGGTATATACAATTACATATAAAAGTTATAGATAATATACTGCACTACAACTTTTATTTGAAACATGTTTTCGTAACATTGATTGTTTAGGAGTTAAAAGTGAATACTCGCTAACCGTAAGTTACTTTTTATCCAACAATTGTAGTTTTTCTTAAATATCTCTGACAGAATGTGATGTATTTATGTACAATTTGTACAAAAGTTATAGATAACGATTTTACTACAACTTTTCTTTGAAACATTTTTCTGTAACACTCATTGTTTTGGAGTTATTTATATATTACCGACATAGGCTTCTGTTTTCAATAAATATGGAGAAATTCATGTGTTGGCCACATCAAATTTTTTTTTCTCTAGGATTGATCAGGACATGAAATTTTCGTTTAAAAAGTATACGTCTGATACGTCTCTCTGCAGACAAACGTTCTCTTACGTAGTCTACATACAATTATAATTGAGAACCAATGAATAAAAAAACAATGAATGAAAAAACAATGAATGAAAAAACAATGTATAAATGAAGTGGTACTCATTTTATAAACATGGTAGCATTGACACTTAATTAGAGCAGAGATTATCCAAGGGCGAGTGTCTCCGAAACGAACCTGTTTTCTATCAAATTACATCACTCAATGACTCACAGCTGTTTTCTCGAAGCGACTTATCACATTTGATAAATATGTCGTATTTTTAGCGAAAATCATCTAACAAAGCGGGAACAGACGGAATTATCACCGACGCCTACTTCAACTTTATTTACACGGCAGTATTTCATAACAAGGCTATGCAGGTATTCTTTGACTCCTTCCATTCTCTGATTTGAAAACATAACAGGAATTTAAATATCATACGGGTAAAAATGGTCTTAACGCTAGAATTTAAGATACTGATAGTTTATATAGGATGCATAATTCGAAAATTCATAGCTCAATGATTAGAATACCTGCCCGGAAAGTGGAAGACCTGGGTTCGAGTCCCAGCCAAGTCACTATTTTTCACCTCTGTATAACTTTGGGTCAAGCCGCACACTTTCATGTGCAAAGTCAAATCTTTTTTTCCATCATTAAAATCTAACTTATCAGATAAATACAAACGAATTTTTTTCTAATATGATGGGATGATTGATATACCAGGCGTGTTCCAAGGGCTTGCAAGGCCCTATTATTTTAGAGCCAGGTGTTGAAAACAATTAGTTATGGGAGGCTCCTAACTACGAAGCTACGTTTCTGAATCGAAAAATGAGAATATATAAAAGAATAATAATCAATTTGTGTGCATTCAGGAACATGTCAGCTCCAGCCAAAAATTGTAATCAGTATTTTTCTCGTGTAATAAACAAAATAAATAGGAGCACCAATAAAATGTCTTATTTCTTGTGCCTTTTTCCTGCGGATATTATAAATATATAACATATATGCAAGGAACTCATTTAAACAAATTTTTATTAAACATTTCTTTTCATATGATTACCGATGTCATTCAAAATATTGGGCCACGGGAGGCCCCGTCTATAAGAGCGCTGTTGATTATAGTAAAGGATAAGTACGTATTGAGATAAGATATTACACGGAGCAGAGAACCACTGTAATTAGACGAGAGTTCACTGATCCTCGGTAGAATGTTATCTCTCGTGGAAAAATTTCTCATTCGAGCGACCATCTCGGCCGCACGCCATGTTTCGCGAAATTAAAAATATTAGCGAATAAACAGTCTTGAATTCGCAAAACCGCTCATCTTTAAGAAAACGTGTCGAGAGAGGATGCATCTTTGAACCGTAGAAAGACCCAAACGCCGGTACATAGCCGAGGAAAGTGTGAGCAATGCGAAGCTAAACGAGTGAAATGGGAGATTGCAAGCGAATCGTAAGATGCAGAAGCGATCGATCGGCTTGACCTTGGCAGTGAAGTTGGGCGATGGCGGGGGGTGCGTTGAAGGTCAAACGCAGCAGATATGGCATCTGCCGACTCACGCACCAATGGAATCGACCCCCGGTTATAAATACGCACCAACTAGACGAGCGATAGAGCAGTTGCAGCGACTGCATTTCGGATAGAATGCAATTGGCTTCGCTTCGAACACTCGCTCTTCGCCGATACATAAACAAAGAGGATGCTCGAGCGTTTAGGATGACTATTTAGATTTAGATATATACCCCGCGAGCCGCAAGAGGCGTGTGGCAGGGGGTGTAATACACCACCATTATTCATTCCTCCCTATTAGCGTCTCTAATAGCCCGGGGAAAAAACGACCAAAAAGAATTATCCGTCCTTGCGATTACTTCCCTACAACGCTTCGTCGATGCCTCTCGGAGATCGCGTTCGCTCCTTACTGCCACTTACATTTCACTTACTTCGTCTATAAATTCTGAACGAATGAACTTTTCGAAAGGTTTCCGACGATATTCAGATCTTCTCATCTGTGGTGAATTCCAACCGAGGGACTCTATCATTGCCGTAACGCTGCTATCAAACCTGAAATCCTCAAAGAGAGAGAGAGAGAGAGAGAGAGAGAGATTTTCCAGAGAGCAATTAGTTTCTTTCTTTGTGCCTTCACTGATACACCGATGGTTGCACGCTCGGCTTACATGTGACAGAGGGCCAGGGAATGGAAATAATCAACAAGAAGTAGCTACTCATCCGGAATGAATTCAATTCATTCGTAGAGATGCTGCTGTCGCAAGAAAGATTCGGACGTAAGGTAAACAATCCGTGTTGTGAAGGGATGACGCACGTATTTATCGATTAGGAGATACCCGACAGAGAAAAAAAGGGGCCCATAAAGAGGCGTAGTAACGGATAAGCAGACATTCTAATCACATTAAAGCTGACATAAACACTGGAGGAATCTGAATGCAGAACTATATAGTTATTCGAAACATTTCCGAGTTCTATCCAACGGACGCTCATCTCCACGCCCTCTTCGCATCACTTCTAATTCTCAACAGAGTTTACCTGACTAATGTATGAGCAAAACGTCAGCTCAAAACTTTCACAAAATACACATGTGAAGAAACTACAGATATTTAATTATTATATTAATTCGCTGATAGGTTTACACCAATTAAATACATCATCAAAAATGAAATACATCATCAAAAACTAAAACATCGTCAAAAGTAAAATAAAAAAACATCATCAAAAAAATATAACTTAGCATCAGGTTCGTGCTAGTACGGTACGCGAAATAAATCTTCGTTACGCAATAAATCAAATATTTCTCCGCGTGCAAGAAAACGAAAATGAGGCACGGAGACTTGTTCTGCCCGCAATGCCAGAGCCGGTAATTTCGAAAACCGTTATTCAGAACCCGGTATTTGAAAACCAGTTTGCGCTCTCTCGATAGAAGGTGATGATTGAAGAATCGCCGAACTTGAAATCGCTGCAAATTGTATTCGCTCATTCAAAATGAAATCCGTGTTGCGATGATGCGCGGCTTGAGTCTCAGGTATTCATCTCAGGTCAGTTCTTCAAAAGGTTCTCCCCTCAAATACCGCTTTCCGCCTCCTTTATAGGGAATCGATAAACGAGCTCTCCTCCAAAATTAGACCACGGATTCTCCATCTCCATGTTTGTTTACCTGACTTCCTCCTTCGGTAACACCGTATAAGGGTAAGGAACGATGGATTTGCTAAAAAATTATTAATCAAAGACAGTAAGCTTTGCTATATGTGGAGAACCGAAGGGACGCAATAGCCATTAAGTAATTTACGCAGTTAATAAGTCGGCCTTCAAAGCCATTACAGACATTGTAAAGCGTGATGAATCAAACAATAACAGATTTTACGAGTCCCAGAAACAAACATGATATGATTGTGAGAGAAAAATCATCCGTGAAGTAATATAAACACATCTACGCAGTTACACAGTGAGATAATCCTTGCTCGACCTACATGCGTACAGTAGCCATATGTCCTTCATATTAAAGGATTGTCCTTCATTTCTGCGACTTCTATCCTAGGAGTAATTTATAGTCTAATTTATATCTTGATACAACGGCGTAATTCCTTATAATGAGACGGTTATTTCCGTTGGCCGGATATTAAATATTGAGTTCCTTCTTAGATGATTCAATTATTCAAAACTTTTGGACGACGAAAATTCAAAGTGTAGTCTAAGTATTTTAATATAAACTTTTAATTTATAATTAAAAATGGCATTTAATATAAATATTAAATGACAAAATAAGCCATGAGAACGATTTATTTAAAGTCTATCACAAACAAAGTAAAAAAATTGACGTCATTCTTAGAATTTCTTGGATATTCTTAGAATTTTAACGTTATTCTTGGAATCCCATTAAAAGAATTCCCTTTATTGTCCTTCATTTCCATGGAAAATCATTTCGCAGTTGTCCTTTCTTTTCCATAGGAAAATGTGGTCAGTGGTCAGGTTACATATTTATACATTTTGTCTCCAGCGGTAATCTGCAATTAAAATAAAAGAGAATCTCTTCTCGAGATACGTGGTTTAGCGCTTAGAGGGATTTCCACTGCTCATGGTCTCAGTATTTTACCGTAGAAATTCAATATTTATGCGAGAATGATCTTCTCTTATATCCACTATACTTCAGTATGGCTTTTCAATGAACGTATGCAGTACATAGTAATGAAAGACTAGCAATTAAAATCTCCATTAACATGCTGTAAGGGCCTGGAAAATACCTCTTTGTTGAGCCAGTTCGAATGGAGCATACGATATCAGGTGATGACTGCATTCTATGATTTTAATGCACAAGGCAGCGGACGTATGAGTCAGCGTATTTTTCCTGCACCGTAGTCATCGAACGGTGACAGAATAATTTGATGTCTAGTACCACGAATGCTATAAAAATACCTTTTCTTAGTTTTTTTTCATAAAATTCTTTTAATTTCGAATTTTTCTTACGGTGACCGACTCTCTCAAAGGAAAACCAATGACTCTTAAATCACACGATATAGATACGTTATTTACGAAATAGTTAATTCAAATTTCTCATCACCAATATGAAACGGCGTCGAATGCATACTTAAATGTTAGTATCTTAATTAAAAGTCAAAGTTAACTTTTCTGGACGATGACAATTGATTGGAGAATCTCTACAAATTGTAGTGCCGCCGACCCGATGGGGGGTGCGGCGACCACGTAAGAAAAGCGGATTCGGTTAAGGGTAGCTAAGCGGGGTTTTTATCGTTACTTTTTACAGGTAGAAATTTCGAGGGTAACCATCCTAATCCGGACCCTTACCTCTTCGGGAGCGCCCGGCCGTCGCAGCACGGGGGACCATAAAAAACTGACCGCGTGGAATACGATTTAAAAAGTTATAAACAATTCAGATAAGCAATAATTTATTATCTTCGTCGACTCACTCGTCCTAAGAGATATACAAGCGTCTTTTGATCGACGTTCTACGATGAAAATTAAGATCTTTCGTGATTTTGCAAGAAATTACCCGTTTACACACGGGTTTACACGGGGGATCAGATAGGCGGGTGTTTTAATTATCTCAACGGGAGTGGGTTGGGTTAAGGATTTCTAGATTTTTGATAGAAATCCCTCCCCCCACCCCAACCCAACGGCAATGTTGCCGTCTGTGAACGTGTAATTTCTTGCAAAATCACGAAAATCTTAAATTTCATCGTAGAACGTCAATCAAAAGACGCTTGTATATCTCTTAGGACGAGTGAGTCGACGAAGATAATAAATTATTGCTTATCTGAATTGTTTATAACTCAGTCAGTTTTTTATGGTCCCCCATGCTGTGACGACCGGGCGTTTCCGAGGAGGTAAGGGTCCGAATTAGGATGGCGACCCTCGATATTTCTACCTGAAAAAAGTAACGGTAAAAATCCCGCTTAGTTACCATTAACCGTGGATTCTTGCCCTTGGTGTCGAAAGCGATTGAGAAATAAATATTTACTTCTTAATGTGAATCAAAATAACGTAATCGTAGATACGATCACGGGAAGAAGGATACACGGGAGGCGATAGAAGGTGGGAGGCCGGCTATAACTGCTTTTCTCGGAGACCCCCATTGAGGGGACAGGGAGCTGCGCCTTAGACGCTGCTCTATCGAGCTCCCTCCTGACTGTCCTTCTGCCCTGATGGTGCCTTTATATACCTGCTTTTGACATTAGAGAAAAAGGAGGGTGAATCCAAGTTTATACCAGGTATATGCGAAAATGGGAGGAATTAGAAAGTGACCAAATTTAGACTTATCGAGAGCAATAGGCAGACAAACAACACGGACCGAACGCATGTCTATTATTCTTAATGCCGAAGGATAGAAAGTGGAGGATAACGGATAGGAAGATGAGGTGTGCTCATATCCGCGGCATTACAAAATGCATGAAAGCAGAGCGTTCAGTTTCAATGTTTTGCAATTCCGGTACGATGGGAAATTTTCACGATCCCGAGTGACAACCTATTGGCTAAGCGCATGATTACACAAAGCGAGTTTCAAAGGAACAACCACTCCCTCAACCTTTTAAAACTGCTTCCTATATAATGGCGATTTTGGCCTTGCTTGGGTTGAATACTACGCATGGCATATGTTTTCATCCCTAACGTAAAGCTTAATCCACTGTAAACAATGTTTCTAGGCAACGGCTTTGCATGACGCCTGACTGTTTGTTTACTTCTAGGTTATTCCAGAACTATTTCGGTAAGGAATTAATTGCTAAATTGGATAACAACCTCTGGTTGTTCTTTTCGAAGTGAATTAGAGAAGTTATCATGGCTAGAGTTATTGGTGTTGATACAACCCGTCCCATATGTCGCTGGTGGCTCGCAGGTTAGAAATTAATATGTTTAACAGTGGAATTCTGCAAAACAAAAATGATCATGTTTCTTGCATCCCCTTGAAATGAGAAATATTTGTTACAACAAACAAGTTTTAAAATATTTGGAGATGTTAACGAATACAGTTCATGCACCTAGATATACGCTCGAAATAGCTATCCATCACCGACTGCCTTCTTCTTTTTCATTTGGCTGACCATAAAGCGGAAAAGAAAACACTGACAGCACAGATTCTATCTGTAACTTTCACTGGACTTTATAATCTATGACAGAGACGCGTGCTGAGCGTGAGGTCTGTATGTATACAAACTGTCCCAAATCAATATTCCGCTACCGTGCTTGAACTTCTACAGCGCAATGCTAAATATTGTTTACAGTCTGAAATAAGGATAGGGAACTGTTAAAATATACAAAACGAATTCCTCTCAAGAACTTCTACAAGCACGAATAAATTTTTAACATGAAGAAAACTTTGCGAGAAGGAAGGAAATATTCGTAATAACTTTGCTGTTGAAGGGTTTTATGTTCGCCGTGAAATATTACGGAAAAGTTAATGCCGTAAATTTTCTTGGAAAATCGCAAAGCTTTACCTTTAATAGTAAATCTGGGGAGTCAAAGACATACAACCTGCTAATAACAGCCCGAAAGTTCTACAAGACGCGCATATCCAAACTGCGGCTACATTTACGCTTTCCTCATACGTTTTACTGTTATGTCTCGGCCAGTTTTAAGGGAAACTTTACAAAATATAAACAATTTTAACTTTCAAGTTCCCATTCAGTTAATGTCTTTATAGGACCGATAGGGCCACAATTGTGAATTACAACAGCATGACACAACAAGGATATATCTTAAGTTAACACAACAAGGGTATATCTTAACCCTCGAGTACTCGCTTCTGGGTCGAATCGACCCATGTGAATTTTAAAACTCCATATATTTTTATCAGTGCTTTTTTGCTTCTTCTTTCTCATAGTGGCTGAGTTTTAGAATGTTCTGAACCAGCCATGCATTTTCGCCAGATCGGAAATGGAAGTTTAATTATTTGAACAAATATTTCTTAGCGGTAGTGCCAGGTAGATGAAAGACCTTTACGTAATTGCATTTTTGACCTTGTTTCCGCCTTAATTTTTAGAGGTATTATATGAATTTCATATAATTAACAATTATTATAAATATATTAAATGTTATTTTACTTTTAAACTGTTTACTTTTTATACGCAATATTCCAAATTCATCAGCCATGTACTCGGCGTCAGCGATAATAAATTTTAAAATAATGTGAAAATATTTATTTGCTTGTCATTTTAATAACCAGGTTAACCATTAATATGACTATCACTAATGAATTAAAAATTTATTCACTACCTTTTGAGACAATTTTCCTCTTTGGAAGATGTCGGGTTGATTCCACCCAACGCGAGCACTGACGTTACAATTTGGGACGCGAGTACTCGATGGTTAAGTTGACACATGCTTTACAGCCTCAGCTGAATTGTAAAATGAAAACGTAAATTGTAATAATTTCAGCCAGTATTAAAAAAAATGGAGCAGCTAGCATTTTCTTCCTCATTTACTCGCGATAAACAAGTGTCTTCTTGTCGATGTAAGGTTGCCCAAATTAGACTCGAGCTACTTGAGAGCAAATGCTAAACAAACAGCCGAAAGAACGAATCTTAACACTTTCCAAATTACCCAATATTTACAGAACCCAAATTATCTCATCTTCGCGTGTTTACCGTGTTTTCCGCCGACTTCTCGACGACTTTCCATAATCCATCGGCACTTTTTCGCGTTTGTTGGGGGAGGAAAGACTTTAGGACGCGGAATTTTCCACGAGAGAGAGGAAGCCTATAGATGTCACCGGGGGCAGAAAAGTGAGCAGGAAAACATTGGACCAATTCCTGAATTGATTGCGTATGACGTCGATCCGGTTCAAACTCTCCTCTTTACTAACGATTTTATGTCGCTTCTTATAGGAGTCACGCCTACCTAGAGAGCGGTGGGTGTAATGTACGCGGGCGCAGGCTTCCTAGAGCTGGCCCTAGTATTTCCTCCGCACAATACGATCAACTACGGACAAGCTCCGCTTATTTCACAGTATCGTCTGTGCGATCATTTTCCACGCCGCTCTCATAACCTTTTACAATCCACGCTTAATTTAAAAAATATTTGGTTAATGGTAGCTGAGAGCGGGGTTTTTACCGTTAGTTTTTTTCAGGTAGAAATTTCGAGGGTCGCCATCCTAATCCGGACCCTTACCTCCTCGGGAGCGCCCGGCCGTCACAGCATGCAATGGCACGAAAAATCTTCATTTTCATCGTAGAACGTCGATCAAAAGACGCTTTTATATCTCCTAGGACAAGTAAGACGACGAAGATAATAGATTGTTGCTTATCTGAATTGTTTATAACTTTTTAAATCGTATTCCATGCAGTCAGTTATTTTATGGTCCCCCATGCTGTGACGGCCGGGCGCTCCCGAGGAGGTAAGGGTCCGGATTAGGATGGCGACCCTCGATATTTCTACCTGAAAACACTAACGCTAAAAACCCCGCTCAGCTACCATTAACCAAATATTTATCATTCTATAGAAACTCAATCAGGCTTATGACCTCTACGAAATGGTTAATCCCTTTCAAAGAAATTGCACAGGTCACCAGCAGCGAAGTACTCAATAAATAATTAGCCAAAAAAACAAGTACGGGCGTCCAGTACCCCATGAGCGGCTGTTTCTGCTTTACTATTCTTAACTATTGTCCTGCATTCATAAAAACTGCCGTAATTTCAGATTTTTTAATTTTGCTATTTAAACCTTTCCTAAAGGTCTTTAAATAAGTCATGAATCGAAGTCAATCTTATTTTCTGATTAACTATGTATAATGATGTATAATAATAATTAATAATCATTTAATTAATAATGTATTAAGGACGATGGATTGGATGGAAGATGAGACTTTAAGTCTTAATCTCGCCAAAATAAGGAAGATTATTATTATGATCTACATTCTAGCTCGGTTGAATTAGAAACCAATCGAGTACGAGGTGATTAATTTCTATGATTTTAATGGTCAAACACCTCTCATTCCAAATTGGCTGGGTTTTATTACTTGATTGGATATATTTTGTCGCGGAATTTCGTCCCATGAAAGATTCACGAGTGGTTAAGATTGTAAACAGTGAAAGCTCGGCTTATTCGTCCCGAAATCGTATTCGTTATCTGAAATACAACTCCCTGTGGGTTGCTAGAATCCTAAAATACACATTAACACTGCCAAAAACCTACCACTTTGTACAACTGGTAAGAAATAATCGACAACGCCCATTTTCATTTATAACTTGCTTCAGTCACCTCTAGAGTCGTCTATTTATCTCGTTGATGAGTCCGAAATATCTTAATTAACCGATAAATTCGTTAGCAGGGCACTGGCTAGCTGAGGAATCCCCGTCTTACTTATTAAGTGAAAACTTAAGTACTTGGGAAAGTACTTAAAATCACTATCTAGGTTATTGATTGAAAACTTTGATTTGAGCAAATAGTTAAACTGTATTCTATCCAATACTTTACCATAATAAAGGCAGAATAAATACTAATCTTGACATTTAAATCGATTTTACAAGGTTTCCCGCAATATTTTTCGACTAAATTCCACTGATGTGGCCTTGATATTATAGTAGTTATTTTAACGACAACTGAAAAAGAATAATTACTTCTTCTACAGATAATTTATTATAATAATTGATAAGAAAAGAAATAGTAATATATAATAAATCATCTGCAGAAGACGCACTTATTCCTTTTCATTTGTTTTTTGCTGTATTTTTCGACTATCGTGACTTATTGTGAGTTGATGAGAATTAAAAGATCATACTGTAATAAGAGTCATGAGAACATCATCCGATATAAAAGTTTTTCGAAATTTCGGAAACTTGCGCAGAATAACTTTTTAACCCCTTCGCCAAATTGCTTAACTTGCATCAATTCTCAAATCGGTCTCTCAGGAGCGGTGAGATATTCTCCCAAGAGATGACTCTCTCTGCCAATGGAAAGCGGTGGCCCAAGGGTCTAAAAATAGCGCAATCGGCGAGAAAACGACCTCGAGAAAGAAGAATCGCGCTGCTTAATGGAGTTGGAGAAGGTACGCATTTAATCCAAAGGCGTGATTCCATAAGGGACTTACAATCAGATTCACAGATTCGATTTATCCAAAGATATGGGTAAAACTGCCGATGAAGCTAAGTTTTCCAGTAAGAAAGTCGTAAAAGAAAAAAATATAAAATTCAGCGTGAAAAATAAATAAGCACGTAACGCAGTAGCAACTGCCGTATATGTATCGAAAGTTATTACGGAAATCCCCTCAGAGCTTGGATTACCGTGAAAATTCGTGCATAAACCACTAGTTGCGTGCCCTCCATTACCCACGCAAAGTGGAAGCATCACGTATTTATAGAGTCACTCTGCTTTTAATAGCCACCTGATGAGTGACAGTTATGTTACAGAAATTCAACTTGCTCGCTGATGTCACGGCATTTACTATGCGCGATTTTTATAACGAGGAAACTTTCCGGAACGAAAACAATATGACCTCGCTTCTGAAAGGAGTTGATGCGGCGATTTAGAAAGGGAAATTCCACTCTCCCAAAGCAGAACGGTGCTTGAACCCAAATCACTCTCTGACCATGCGGGAAAAATAAACTGTTTAGCAGACGCGTTCGGCGAACAGATGCAAGTTACGAAGAGGCGAGCGAACGTGATACAGTAAGGAATGAATTCCAGTCGCCCTTCGGTGCTCCATCAGAGCAATCATTCTACTCCAAGGGCGTAGTGGATCGGACCAATCAACGTGATCGAGAAAGTTGGAAGTGTGTGTTCATTAACAATGGGATGGAAAATGTCCATTTCACGGCATCGCTACTTTAACAGACAACCGGAAAATCATAATTCACTCTTTCATTCGTGTATTCCAAATAATTTATCGTGAATAAATCCGAAGAGGTCTATATAAAAAGAAATGAAATTGGCGTAAGTGAAACGCTTCCAAATTATCGTTTTTTACGTTAAGATAAATATTTGGACAACTATATAGTCAGCTAATCCTATTTGAAAAGATGATAAAGTACCACGTTTCCTTACAAAGTAGATTAATTTGAACCGCATTAGCTATGCGGCAACCTCTTGATAAATGCAAAATATCTTCAAGATGAGTTCTTACGTAATTCTGTTCGGATAAATTCCCTTCAGAGATCTGCAAAAAGTCTGCAATTGTGAAACGAAGCAATCAAGGTACTTTTCTTTTGCGATCATGAGTCCAGCTTTTCTCATAAATAACATCAACTCCAACAGTTATTACTAACACAGCGTCTTTAACCAGAGCGAGCATTAAACTAATTTGTCTCTTAATTTGTACTTAATTTCATGAGTGATAATTTTTGAATGTAGTCAAAAAGAAATAGAAGCTGAAGCGAATCGCCAAATAAAGAGTTTTTATTATTATTATTATTATATAATAGTTACTCCTGGTCTTCTTTTCCACATAAAATTAGTAGTACATTTGGATAGGGCTGTTGGTATTAAAGTCCACCCTGCCATAATCCACCGATAGTTTGCAAGGTAATTGTATAAATTTATGGGTGCACGCCCTTTTGTGCGAAGTACCTTAAACCTTTCCCTGTATAAATTTAATTTTGCAGCGCACAACTGGGGTATCTAAAAAATATAACGGATGAAAACGTCGATATTTAATTAAATTAGCACGATTCTATTTGACCAAATTTCAAGAGAAAAAACTGCTTAGGAAGAAGACTTCAATAAAGGCAGATGACAAAATTATTGAACAGCATTGTTGAATGCAATAGTTACACAAAGATGCGCAAACTACCTCACTCCTCATCTTGCCTAGTCGCCTCTACCGCAAATCTATTTTTAACTATTAGTGGAGGGAATGAGTCTCAGACCATCTTTCGGGAAGAAGTCTATACTCACAGATGCAAAGATGTAGTGAGTCCATCAACAGTCAAGCTAAGAGGGTTGCATAAAACCTGTATGAGTACGGGTACCATCAACAATAACAACCTTTGTAATGCATAGCGACATCAATGACACGGCCTGTATCTAATTCCGTAGGGGGGGCGTTATGCAGATCGGCCCTTCGAATAAATTTCGCTCCGACGATGGGAAAAGTCATCGAGAGGGGAGAACAGGATGCCATTCGTCCGAACACAAACAGTACGCTTTTTAAATAGCTCCTTTCGTCTGATACGAGTGGGGTCTTGGAGAACCGCGCGTCCGCATACATTTAACCGAGAAGTGAGATTATAAACATACACAGAGCGTTTGAATGATAGGAAAATCGCCACCACGGCTGCGTACACAACGAAAATAGATACTCGAGGAGCACCACCGCTCGATCAGACCTCAGATATCGATTTATATCGCGCCAACAATATCCCTAGAAGAAAACCGCAATCTTTCATAACGCGGGGGATTGTTTCCTAGGTGATCACATGGAGAAAGTGGAAGCGCTAAGAAACAAGGTGAAGCGAAGTATGCACGTATTTAACTCGGATTTTCTTAAAGTCTGAAGCGAGTCTAAAAATGATAAAATAAACATTTATTCCTCAAAAGCATTCTCTTTAATTATTCGTCCCATTTCTTATTTTTCAAATGACAGCTTTATGAAGCGATTTCTGTTTCCGTATTACCTAAGTGATACGTACAGGAAAGAATCTTATTACGTTACTCTCATCTCTGCGATTAAAATATTTACATTTGCATTTTTGTCGCGAAAGCTGCCAACTGCGTATGGTAATGGCACAAAGACACATGATGTTTTGAAAGGAGTAAAGCCGGATAAATTCAACTAGTCAACCTTCCATGACTTCGTGTAGGGCAATAGCTAAATGAATGAATGAATGCACTTAGTAATCTCCACAATCATAATTTAGAGGAAAATTCGGTACAAGATTGGGTAATTGCCTTTAAGTTTTGTTTAAGGTAAAGAATTTTTAGAAGGTGTAGAATCTTGAATGAAATAAATTTATAGATCGTATTATTAAGTCAATATGTTCCGGTCTTTTCTGAGGACTAACCTCTAAAAGGACAACACTTTTATTTACGAAATTCTATTTTGTTTATCACCGGTTATCATTCGATGCTATTTAAAAGTTTAACACTTGGGCGCCAAGTACCCTAGGTTCGGCTCTGCTGGCATCTTCATATATTTCTTTAATTCTTTATTTTTCGTCACTATCTTCCACCGACTTTTTCCAAAAACCAGGCTAAAACATTAAATTGATCGGGACCACACGTTCAAATCGGGACAGTCCCGGTCAAAATGCGACATGAGTCAAGCCTAATTATGATATTAGGTACGCCTCAACCAAAAGAGTTGAAACTAAAGTAAAAGGAGAGTCTATCCTCGACAGGAGTGAAAGACTTTCCGAAATGGAATGGTTGAGGGAAATTTGGGAGCGGGCATGTTGCACAGGGACCAGAGTTCGCGTGAGCACGTGCTGTAACGGCAGGAGAAGCAACAGGGGGTTGTCATTGCGGCGTTTAAAATGATTTGGTAGCGGAGCCGATTGGGGGAAGAAGCACAAGGGATACCACTGGTGCACTATGTGCTAAGCTCTTTTGCACGTACGTAATAAGAGGGCATTGGAATCGGTTAGAAACTACGCCGCATCGTATTCCCATCAAAGGAGGGAATTACTTTTCTATAGTGAATAGAAGCTCAACAGTTGCATCTAGGAGTAGGGGAGAAGTCTGCATCCCTCTCTATTGGTGATCCTCGAACGACAACTGGAAAAATTTGTTTTGCTATAAAGGGCAGTTTTAATTATCAGCAACTCTATGTAGACTAACATGAATAATGTTATTGAATTGACAATAGCATTTTCCCGGATTTGCTCTTAATTGAAGAAGTTTTTAATTCCATCGTCATGCCTCAATTCCAATAAGTGGCGGCCTCATTCATGAATTTTGTAACCTACAGTAGATCAGGATAGCAAAATTATTCTTGAGAGGGCTTCGCAGTTCCTGAGAAATTTTCATCCAGTAAGATATCTGATAAATTGAAATTAATTATGCTTTTTAACCAATAGGATGAAACTTTTAGAAGAACTTCATGTAATTTCGGGAGAGAACAAACACTAAAATAACCCTGTCAATATAATACAATGAAAGAACAAATGAATGGAATTTCACACAGGTTAATAGTTTTCGTATCAATACAGCCGTGATCTAAACCATAACAAAAGTATGTGAAATTCCTCTCTCCCGCACGAAAAGGCAATTGAGAAATATTTTATTTATCACAATATAATAATTATATTTCCTCTTCATTTGAGCGAGATTGTGAATAAAAGTCTCTTATTATATCTAACTTATCGTCATAGATTATACATTAATTAAATTAAAGAGATAACGTGAGAAAAGATGAAAAGATACAAAACACCTAAAGAAATTCTTAGGAAAAAAACCATCTACTGCAAGACAAAACACACGAAGGGAAGGTGTGAAAAACCTGCTGTATCTACCGAAAGTCATCACTAATAGATGTGAGGAAACATGACAAAATATTAAAATATGCTAGCAATAATTACATGCAAGTAATACAACAATAAGCATAGTCACTCTAACAAAATAAGTGTAAATAATGTACAACATAAAAGCCTGGTAGCAAGCATAACAGAGAAACCAGAGCATGGGAAGGGTGGTCGAAACCAGCTCTGTAAACAAAAATAAGGCAGAAGAACGCATCAGTTTTCAAACGTGATAAATCTCCAACGCATTTGGGCGGTCTCGATTTATGTTTTGCGTTTCTTTCTGCTCCTCAAGGACATAGAGAGACTCCCTATTCTTCATCCGTAATAACAGTTATGAGTGGCAGCCACTCTTTTTCTGCTCCTCCTGCCACACAATCCGCAGGCGAAAGTGTAGTGCGTTCGACCCCCCGTCGGCCCCTCTCTCGCCCACACGTGCGTGTGACGTAACTCGGATGGAGGTTAACGGCCTCACGGAGGTTCGCATCGAAAAAAAAGAAGAAACCCAAAATGAGGTCAGCGGTGGCGGCAGGGGAGGGACGGGTGTCCATCGAGGACCCACACGAAACAAAACACTCGGGATTGGCTAAAAAAAAGCCGCTGACGCATTTGGAGAAACGGCCCTCGTTTACCTTTTGCTCGGTCGTCGACTTCAGTATTATTGGTGGGCTTCGAACTCCCTTAACCCAAATCGGGAGAAACTGCGAGAATTCTTAAAGCAAACCCAAAGATGTTTGCGCGGAGTTGCCGAGAGGCTGGTTTCCAAGGATGTCGGGTGCATTGGTGTTGAAATGGCAAAAGATCATTGAGATTATCGTGAGGGATAAGGTACTGTGACTTGGCTGTCTGAGAGTATCAAGATTGACCTTCCATTACTCCGAAGATAGGTGGCGAATATTGTTGCAGATGCAGCAGCCATCAGCAGATTTCTACGGCATGTCAAGAATCACTTTCACCTTCCATTATTTACGACTGCTAAATTGAAACTGGGATAAATGAATAAGAATTACCTCTACTATTTTCTCAATTATCCAAAACCTAATCATCGAGCTACATCCAAGAGGGAAGACCGGGGGATTGAAATCTACGACAATTAAAATCTTTTGAATTACATTTCATCTAAATTTTATTCCTGCTTATTCGTCGGATGAAGGACTACTAGGCAACCTATAATTGCTTATTCCAAAAAATCTACCAACATAAAAATAAGAAAAAGAACGAGCCATTTAATCTAATGGCTTCATTAATAATGAATCATCTTAACCGAATTTTAACAACCAGTCAACGAAGATATATTTGTCTAGTTTCCTTTGGTACGTAATTGAAAAGTCAAATTACATCGTTTTCTTTCCTTTTGATAGGATATACCACAGAATAATATGAAATTTTATTGAAAATCAGCAATGAAATAAATAAGTACAGATTGCGCAGAATAATAGAGGATGCTTAAAATTAAATGGCGTGAAAGTAACGTATGATGCAGATTTCAACTTATTTTTCCGATTTCATCCGATCAGTAAATAAGGAATAGAAACTGAATCCCGTAACATAATAGTAAAATCGACTTCATTTCCTTTTCTAAATATAAAACCTTACATAATGCTGCGTTCTCTATTATTAAGAGACAAGCCTAAGGGAACAAAAAACAGGTGTGCTTCGGGGGAAAGAGAAAAGACTGCAGACTTGTCCCGGTTGTTTACTAAAGCGAGAATGAGCTGAGTAACGAACTAAGGAAACAGGATGCGCGGGATGCCTGAAATTGATAAATATGCAGGTGAGCGGTGGAGGGGACACGTGAGTTAGGTTCCAAGGAGTTAAGACCACAATACTCCTGTTCGAGCCGCCGCTGGCGATACAGCTAAGTGACAATTGCCAAACAATTGTACACCTCAACGTCTTCTCTCCTTACCACCTACATACGAAACCCATTTGGTCTTGGTTGCACAAGGCGTCTTTGTCGTTTTGAGAATTCTGTCGGCAAGGCACAATGGTGCGGTCCCCAGTAACCTAATTTTACCCCAACTAACGGGACAATTCTCTTTTCGTTTTCATGTCACGAATTTTTGGCCGAATGTCTGTGCAGCACTCCAGACTGCGCTGAATTTTCGTCCAATCTTGTTGATACAAAAAGAACTCGATGAATCAGCATGGAAACGAAAAACAAAAGTTATCGGTTTACGAGTTATTAAAAGCTTACGCCTTTATGAGTGTATGGAAATGCATTAACCCAGTTTAAAAGATGTTTACGATTCCTGCCGATCTCCTTCACTTACTTCTAAGGGACACTCTAAAACTGATTAAATTGCTCCTTAACCCCCTATAATTCGTAACTTTAACAACGTAGATTCTGACAGTATAAACTATAAATTTTATAAATAAGACTATAAGACCGGATGAATGGCAATCTTACGGAAAAATGCATCAAGTTAAGCAAATACAAAAGGGGCAAACATACGCCATTTGGACAAATTTACTTTCCCCGTCAGGAAAAATAATCTAACAAAAACTACCGGAAATGACGGGGCCAAGTGGTGAATTCTCCACGATGCGAACAGTCAAGCAAGTTATGGTTGCTTCACACTCGCTCTTTTCTCTAATAGCTTCGTACGATGAGAAATAGATCTCATTAATTCACCCGAAGCGAGTTACGAAACAAAATTTTCATCTACGAGACGAATACACGAAAAACATTTGAGATTAAACTTTGTTTCGCTAAAATGTTCTCAAAGGCTTGTAGTAGACTAGTATTTCTGTGGACTATTACGTCGCTACCTGAAATAACCTTGGCGACTTAACACGGGAAATAAACTCAAGCGTGATGTGAAGCATACTACTTACCCAGCCAAATAGTACTCAACAAGTGGTCCATTAGGGAATGAGGGCTTTTTCCTACCATTCACCGTTGAATACGCCATAAATAGAGAAACGTACACATTTCATGTGTTCTTTATATCTTTCAAGGTTTACAATTTATATTGGCATATTATCATAGATATAGAAATGACTTCCGTGGTTTTAAGTCGGAAGTATTGGTTTTACAAAGTACAGCTACAATGCGGTTATTTTTCTCTTCTACGAGAAGATGATAGGCATCTGCTTGGTCGGGAATAAATGGAATACTATCAGCAATATACCAAACATAGAGTATTAGAAGTGGGCCATTTTCATCATAGCGTAAAACTTCAAAATTTAGCCAAAAAAGGAGATTAAAAACGAATTAGGCATGACGTAGGCATTTCAACATGCTTATGGGATAGTGTAACCATCATCAATTATGCTGTAATATCAATGTATAAAAATTCATTTCAAGTGAGTTAAAGCTGCAACCAGAGAAAACTTCAATTTAAGTAAAAGAAGGACACTATTAATATACGTATTTTGGTGGTCTGATTCTATGAAACATTCAGAGAATTGAAGCACATGGTGACTAAACATACCGAGCAGCCCATAAACTTAGGACTTTTTGCTTATCTAAAATAGCTTTAAATATCAACGGGGACACATTCAGATGCAAAAATGGCAACACCCACTTCCAAGTACTATTTACCCACAAGGAAACAAGTAACTATTCAAGTCAAAGTTTTTACCGTAAATGAGCAAGTGCAGTCTGTAAGCTGCCGTTGGTAATACCTCCCCTCGCCCTTAAAACAAGAGAAAGGCTGTTTGCTTTGATGACTTCGGTGTGAATGCCCTATGCGGACACAATCCTAAGACATTCGAACTGAATGGAAACGTTTCTTCACATTTCCGCCCATTTACACTGCGAGTTCACTTCAGATCCGTTCAGAGCTTTGGAATCCATTCACAATCCTCCTTCGCGGATATAGATTCTGATCGATCCGGAAACAAATGCCTCGTATAACTCGACGGCGCAAACATCTATCAATGGACCACAGCGGTATCCGGAGCCAGTGAAAGATACAGAGAAATTGTACGAGCGGAGATGCTATGAAAAGTAGAAATAAATTAATATAAAATTAATATTTTCAAGCGTAAGTTGGTGGAATTCAACACTAATGAAAGAAAGAATACTTTGTGATTTCCTCAGCAGGTTTTTTCTCAACTAGTTTCGTCAACGGGTTGACATCTTCTGGAAATTACAAATTTTCAATTCGTGAATGAATATACATTAGTATCCAGGAGTCAGCAGAATGGGGAATACCACCTTGAAAACTTTGAATAAGAGATTAATTATGCTATAAAACTTGATCGAACGTGAAATAATTGATAAATTCATTGATTTTTCTGGATCTGAGAATGGCAGATTTTGGGAATTATAGTTTTTTCGTGTTTATATAAGTAGAATTAAAAAAGTTATGCAACCATTTTTAAATCACAAACAGATAAAGAAAGACCCCCTAGGGTGTTTAATACCAGGATACCCACAGAGTGCATAACTCCACCAAAATATGTGCAGAAACAAATATTCTCCACGTAATCATAGAAGAAATAATGTAAGAGAAGAATTGCCGTGGAGGGAAAAGTACAAATACTTACTATAAATATGCAGGAAATAGTTCCTAAAAGACGCGAGAAACTGAAAATGATAGTGTTGAACTCCCATGAACCGACCTATGAGTTGATGGATGTTAATGTATCACTTAGAATTAATAGTTTCTACCAAAAGTATACTTTGCAGGAGGATGGGGAACCCCTATGACTACTCCATCTACGTTTGTTGATAGTTCACATTAAAGCGGTGTAGGTCTCAAGGACAAACCGTTTTATTATTTCTCCTAGATTCAGCGGCGTATTCAGAGGGCAGAATGGGCGTATGAATCCCTTTAAATTGGTCCAAAATACGCATTGAAAGAGATAAATTGCGTATCGAAACCTCGTCTAACGAATTATCTTTCTTGGGAATATTTGTCTATCGAAGACTATCAGTGACTATCGAAGACTTTTACCAGTGTTTGTGGGACTAGGCTAACAGAAGCTCTGGTGGATCTCTCTTTTACATCGAAATCAAGAATAACATTTTATGGGTAAAGAATGAAGACAAATGGGACACTTTCCAATCTTATTTACTTCTTTTTGGCATGATTGAAATTTCACGATTTGGGACCGGGTAAAAAAAGGGATTTTACGAGACAATTTCAGAACGAATAGCGTGTTATGGCAGGTATCAACACATTCTCTTTACAGCTCAAATAAAAATTTAGGGCACTGTTCCACAGGGTTATAGCTCTCAAACAAAGAAGAAAGATCCAAACAACATTCAAAGCCGCAATTTAGGCCTATATCCGGTAAAAATAGATCCCAAAATTAGACCCTCCCAAAGCATCTCCTGAAGATGTTACCAGGGTTCATTCTTGGCGCCGAGCAATATTTACCTCCAAACGTTTTCGGAAGTTTCATGTAAAAGATCGAGGATTTAAAAGCCAGAGAGTCCTTCAGAAAGAAAACGGGCATCCAGAAGATACCTTTTGTCGCCCTTGAGGACCAACGGTTTTCGTGTAGAACGCATATGACACGGAGGGCTATTTCATAATGGAGTTAGGAAAGCAGCTTAGGAATTAGAAATGTAAGGGAATGGAGGGCGTCCGTTGAAATCCTTCGGAAGGGAAGATCGAACGCAGAGCGAGGATAATGGATGCGTCCCAACGACAAAAAAGGGGAGAAGAATTGGGGTGAGGACCCACAACTACGCAGCAGCAGCGGAAGCGAGCGGTAGAGGTGTATGGGAAACGCAGTGAATCATGGGAAGGAAATTTCGGGGCCCACGAATGCAGGTCACATCGAATATTCCATCACGAATCACTTTCGCACCAATTCTACATGGCTAGAAAACCTAGGAGAATTGCGGTCGGCATTTCCTTTGATCGATGCACACATTAGGCGATTCTTACAGATGTATCACACCGAATTACGCCTCTTTTGTTGTGGTGAGAATATCATAATATTTTGGGGCGACTCCGCACGCTAGTTTCAGGAATCATTGGCACGAAACGCGGCTGACCTTCAAATTTTAAAGGACGTAAACCTTATCTCTGCACTCATACGAAGCGACGGATAACGATGTTTACGTCTTGAAATTAAAATAAAACAGCTGACCCATCAAAAGAGGACTCGTATTTTTTATCTTCCAAACTGCAAATTTCCAGCATTTTTCGACTCAAACATCATTATTTCTCAACTATTTCATAATAATTTCTTCTTTTAATTCGGAAAGATTATTTTCTGTAATGGATTTTTCATTTGGAAGTAAATTAAACAAAACAGACAGGGTAGACGGTATCATAGGGTACCCCTCTATTAGGTTATCACTTATGAACGAGTTTATACAATTTTTAGAAAACATTTATCAACCTCACAACTTTTTTCGCCGTTTTTTCCAACGCTCTTTTGATGAAAAAATTCCTCCGAAGGTTACCGAATATTTCTTATCAAGGAAACGAACATTAAATCGTTATTACTTCAAAAAATTAGGCTATCTAAAAGAAGCCACAAATTCCCCCCCCCCCCACGTGACTTCCTGTAAGATGGCTAATTATGTATCTGGCAACTTCCATGATATCCTTTTAAATAGTTCCACTTTTTCAGTCGTATTATAACTACAATATTCAATATGACATACCCAATAAATTAACTTTAATGCTCACCGAGAAAATGTTATGAATAATAACGAAGTCCACGAAGTATACCTATCTGAACAAGGGTAACAGTAAAATCATAATGAGATTGTCGTTTAATAGCAGCTGGATCATAAGCGGTATCATGGAAGACCCGGTGGGTATTCGTTGGAATTGCAAAGAAAATCTATACCTAAATCGCATTCCTGAGTCGGAAATGAATTAAGGAACTTGATTAACATGGAGGAAGATTCGGTGGAAAGATTTAATCCAAGAGGGACCCTTCCTACTTCAAATTCGAACCCTTTCTTTTTAGAAGAGGATTCTTCAAGTTTGGAGAGTTGCGAGCTACCAACAGAATGACATAACCTGGGTATTTTTTTGCTTTAGTTTTGAGAGACTCGTTGTTGCTATGAAGTGTACTTTTATAAACGTTAACAATGTCACCATAATTGATAGTTTAGTTTTAAACGTAAGATACTACACGTATAAAGGCAAGCACAAAACGGAGGTATTATTATAATATCATTATAAACATCACAATTGCCATCACATTGCCAATATGTCATTTTAGTAAGTATCATTTTCGAAACAATTTTTATTATTTGAAAGTTCTATTTTATTTTATTATTATTTTTTTGTGATTTCGACTGAATGTTATATCTTATGTTTTGTCTTATTTACTATTTTCTCATGGTTTACTATTGCAGTTTTTCCTGTTTCTGAATCTATTTTATTATTAGCTAGTAATTTAGTTATAGTACTATTGCTTTTGTAATCTCCATGTTATACACAGCTTTCTTTAACATCTTTTAGCTTGTACTATCAGTAGGTTTGCGCAGGTTTTTCACACCCCCCTTCTCTGTGGGTGTTTTCCTGCTGTGGATACTTTTTTCCTAAGATATCACCGTAGGTGTTTTTACTCCCACTCCTTCTTAAGTTTTCCTCTCTATTTCTATTCACATATACACAAGTTTTTATGTATATAATACCATTGACGAAAGGTTAGATGGAAGAAGAGACTTTTCAATCTCAATCTCGCCTTTAATAAAGACCTTAACAATACAACTAATACTTATACATTTTGTGTACAGAATATCTTATTTATACATAATTAAGGTTACTTTTGTAATATAAATTTGTTTCGTGGGAAGGAGCTGAAAATTTCCTTGGATAGGCTATTCCAAGCCACTGACGTTCAGTGTTTAAACGAGAATTTTCCTACATCTCCTCCGTTCTGACTGAGACAGTTCTGTATACGAGCAAAGGGAGTGTGTAGAAGGAATGGAAAGAACATCCGTTATTATGATCTTCAATCTATCGGAGAAACGGATACGTCTCGATCGAGACAATTCTCCCAATCAAGTTTCCATAATTCCTCGGTGACAGTTGACAGGGAGGAGCCCATTCGTCTCAATTGGCAAAAACCCAAGGTCGTCTCGCCACCAGTTACGGAGGATAATAAACGGTTCGTTGTTGCTAAATTGTTAAGCGACTCCATCTGGGGCTAATTTTGATAAATCCTCCCTTCTGATCGGACGAGAATTAAAAGTTGGCCAGCTGACGTGAATGGAGAGTCGTAAAACAGACGAGAAAAGCATTGGCAGTATAAACAAACGAAGCTTGAATGAAAGGAAAAGAAGGGCTTACCTTGATGTGGTATGAGTTGAGCTTATGGCGTGGCAGTGAGTTGAAAGAACTGAAGTCTTGTCGTCGCGAAAATATGCCATTTCCACCGGATCCATGTCTGAAACAAAAAAGAAAAAAGTCCAAACTTCTCCAGTCCAAAAGATAAAAAATTCATGAAACTTTCGCGTCCAGGGGTTAAATTCTGTAACTTGTCGTCACGTATAGAATTCAGGTTTATGCGGAATTGTCGTGAATACTGTAGTTTCATTGGATTATAGTATTAAGATGTTACACAATACATTACAATAGGTTACGGAATTAAACCCCAGGATGAACGAAGAAAAGAAATAATTCATCTCTCGATAGCTCAAAATTCTCCTCCGATACGCGTTAGGGCAGAATTTTAGTAATTCTATTTCTGCTTCACTGAGTGGCACTAGAAAGTTAAGAGCTCTTTCCATTAAACCGATTTCATAAGAATGAAATCAATCGCAAAAGCGTTTAACGAAGCAGGAAAGATATTAGGTTTGCGAGAGTTTTGCTAGAAATATCATTATAGAACGACCGGTTTCAAAATAGTTCACCCTACGCACTGCAATACAATTAATTCTAATTAAAATTTCACGATAAAGTAATTTTCTCACCTGCTTCCTGAACGAACAAACATTTCTGGAGATCTAAACTGGGGAGTATCTTTGAAAGATGTTAAATTTGCAAAAAATGTAATAACAGAACGAATGGTTTCAAAATATAAGTTCATCCTACAAACTAAAGTACAATACCTTCTAATTGAAAGTTCACGATGAAGTTATTTCCTCACCAATTTCCTGAATGAACAAGAAATTCTAGAGATGTAAACTATGAAATGTCTTTAACATCTATCTACGAGAAATATTAAATATCTGTATCTGTATACGAAAATCTCTCTGACATCAATTGTGCCGACATCAGCTACAAACGAGAAAAATCTTGATATCGTAACGAATTCCCATGAATTACGGAGATGTGGCGAAAACGGGACACGGATAAGGGGTAGGATTTGGGGAGAATAATCGTATAAGCGAGAAGGTTTCGTATTGGAGGAAGCACAGATAGGGACAAACGAGGAAGTGTAATATTAATGATGAGAGGGGAGGATGTATGGCAATGGAATTAACAGAATGGGGACAACGAGAGTTAGGGTGCTTCGTGTCAGCCCAATTCACGCCTCCCCAAAAAAGAAGCATTTCCTAAACTAAATATAGAGAAATGTTACGGGCTGGATATTGGACCACTGCGAAACTGCAAAAGAATAGCCGCTGGCACATATTTGCGATGAAGACGAAAGAAATGAGGAAGCAAAGTATCTTTTCGAACATTCCGAATTTGAATGTGATTGATCGTTAATTGTGATTGAAAATAGAAAGGAAATGAATTGCTTTTTTCCTATGCATTTATACATAGATGCAAACGACTTTAATTCATTTAGGGCGAATTAGGCTAAAAATTCCAGCCATGTATTTACATTTAATGCGATTTAAACGAGTTTATATTTACATTCGTAGGTAAGATAACGAACTCTAGAAGAATAGAGATTGAGTTGTGATTGAACATACAACGACTAAGCGAATTCTATGGGAATTATCATATTTGCATACGTGATAGTTCTGCCAGAAATATTCTTTAAAATAGTGAAGAAGATTTAAGATAGATCTCAAATCACAAGTTCTTAGGCGAGGAAATGGTGTCTGCCAAAGTCACAAAAGTTGATAACCGTTGATAATTCTGTAAATTATTTATTTATCTTGGAAAGGATGCGGGTAACATTTAGGGGATTTCATGTCTTCGGAGTTGCGAAAGTATTTCTCTCTTATGGGTATTTCAGTTAGTCGACTACATTACGAATCAATACCTCCATATGTTCATTACATTTTACATTCGACGCCACACGGTAAGGAATGAATATCATTCATGCTCTAAAGATCAAAATAAGATAATTCCCTGTATATTAATTATTAAAATGAATTATTAGAAGTGCTTTAAAAAACAGATTTGATAAAATTTTTTGTGAGCCAAATAGTTTCTAAGCTAAAAGTATGTTGTAAGTTTTCAAGGAACCATGGTTTTGTCTCCAGGAAGGCGTGATCGCTAGCCATTTTATTAAGGCACCCACTGGAACTAGATGCGGTACGCTTTCACTTCAATGGAATGCGGCCCGCTATGCTTCAACTGTTAGCTCTTACTGGTTTGGGAAGTATTTGCCGATAATTTCCTTTACGAATTAGTTTTTATATCCCGTCATTATTCTCTACTTCCGAGCGTTTGAATTCCTAATAATTTGAATAAAATAGCAACAACTATCTATCTTTAACATTTCAATCGTAAAAATACGTTCGACATACACAGATTTTCTTCAATGATACATAATGTCGACATTTCAAACGAAGGATTCTTCTTACGCCATGGGCCCGCATGGATCGACTGCTCCTCTTACGAAATCGGGCTCATAATTTCCGCCTACGCTGGATTTGGGATTTACGTAGTCAAGGTTGAGAGAACAACAGCCGGGATCCGATTTGTGGCAACTGCGATTGATTCCACGAAAATCGAGAAAAGCGAAGCAAAAGCCGTTACAAATCCAGAGAAGTCACGATTCGCCACGTTGTAGTTCTTGAGAGTGGGGATAAGGTATTGTTGACGATTTCCAAATGGAAGGAGAAATCAGGATTACACACTCTCAATAATGAACATGATCGACTTGATTTTGATTTCCCGGAAGAATCGGTCATTACGAAGAAATAGTGTATCCGAAAACAATAGAGATTAGTGTAACATAATCAAGATTTGTATTTGACGATATTTCATAACGGTCTTCTATCCTACTCTTCTTCTTCTATTTAGAGAGGAATCAAATCAAATACCACTCCGCGTCAATATTGCGAACTAACAAGCAAGTCTTCCACCCCTTACATTATCCGTACATATTTAATTTAATGAATTTGATAACTTTTGAGTGGGGTGCAAAATTATAACCTGCGTAGATGCTAAGAATAAACAAAAATTCGTTGACAAAATTCAGAATTCGAAACACTTGGCTTGAAAAATTTGGTTGACAAAATAATAAAGGAGAAATTCTATACTTCAATTTGCTCTCAGTCTGAGAAATTCATTCTTCTTTGAAGTATACTTCATACATGTGCTTCGTGGAACTTACAAGCTAATTTCGTACGTGATTATATTAAGGTGCCAGTAATTACTTTTCCTAGGGCGACAGAAGTCGCCCAAGTTGCTCAGTATACGTATTTAGCAGCGACCCAGAGAAGGAACATAATCTGTTATTTAATTTTGGCGACCAAAACTGTGTACCTGATTCGTACTAATATCAAAAAAGCTAATTAAAGACGTAATGGATAACGAATAAATATCTAGATATTTCATATTTAGTGATGCTTATACTTTTTCTCTGAATATCACTAATTGCAAGGAAGACTACAAGTTCTCTCTGAAAGAATATTATTTTCAACTTCGGTTAATTTCAATTTTGTTCCTCCCGTTGCGACAAGATATGCAAATTTGTACCAGAGAGTAAAATAGTTATCTTTAGTCAGTTTCTCGAAGAATATCTTATTTTTATTTTATTTATCATGCGATCAATCGAATGGTTGAGACAAGCACATTGAAAATCACTTGCGCCACCCCACTCCCGATCAAAATTATTAGAATCGGTGGCAAAGGTATATTTAAGGCCACACTCCAAAAGTCAGGGGAAGAATGCACGTCTGCAAAAAGCGTAATTTTCCGAGAAAAATATTCCTTCGGGGGCAGCGTTTCCCTTGCACGTCTCTCTGCCGTAAAGAGAACGACGCGTGTCAATTAGATAAGAAAAGATTAAGTCCTTCAATCTCAGGAAAGACGGCCTCGTTAACTGCTTTCGCATCGGAGAAATTGCAGACGCGATGAGTCAATGACGCTGTCTGCGTCCACCGACGCAGTTCTACAGCATTAACAAGTCAGCGGTATTTTTACACAGAATTATTCTTCGCTATTTAGTTATTTAGATGTAAACGGTAATAGCCAAGTGTTACTTTGTGTTAATTATTTATAGCAACTTTTACTTAACGACCATGGTTTCCTAGAAACGCTACATCTTCAGGTCAAAGCCAATCTGGTTCAGAATCTAGGGTAGCCAAAGATGTAGCGTAGCAACAAAACCGTGGTCGTTTCTAGTAATCCTGTGTTTAGTAAAAGTTTGCCCTCAGGGAGTTTTTTTACTCATAAATACCTAGCAACAGCCTGGTGAGTAATGAAGTAATTACGGTATTAGCCCGAATATAACGCGATATTTTTCGACCGTTTATTTTCCGTTAAAAAATCGACTCGCGCTAAATTCGGGGTTTAAGTAATGGAAAGTAATATAAACAAGGACATTTTCCTACAGAGGTTGAAACACGACTGAACGAATGTTTTACATTACTTAATTTTATTGACATGAATGTAACCTGTGTTATTAGCTATAATTACCTAAATAAATGCTTATCTGATTGAATTTTACTTGCTTTGAATTCTTTTATCAGGATTATTTTTTTCCCCAAAATACTTTTACGAAAATTTCGGAGTCGCGTTAAATTCGAGCTAATTCGGTAGTTCTTCTTATTTCCTTCATGACTGATACTTTTTTCAGAGGAATCAAGTACGGAGAAAAAAGGTAGATTATTATATATATATTTGATGGTCAACGACCCTCTATATCTACTTAGTTCTCAGGCGAAAACCTTTACGCGCGAAGTGAAGTTACCTATCCCATTTCATTTGCGGAGATACTGTTTACTTTTCTCTTCAACCATCTGCAACTGAGAATGAGAGATATTACGACATTAAAGCTCACAGTTAGATAATGGGCTTTTGAAGAGGTGGAGGGAGCTCTCACTTTGCTGCAGGTTTCTCTAGCGGTGAAATGACATATTCATCATTCAGAGTTGGTATTGTAGCAACAGTTTAATTCCTTTCTAAATAAAATTTGAATCGAGAATTTTCTTTTTGAATAGTAGAATAGAATTTTTCTATGCAGTAAGTAGCTCCCTTTGATTTTTTTAAATGATCGAGAGACAATGAAAAAGGTTGAAACAGGAATTCCAAAATATCTCAAATTCCTTCCAGTAAATAAAATAATTAATCAATAAAAATAAATTTTAATTCGGATAAAAATCAATCTTAAACACAAAAAAATCAATCGTCTATTTGTTTTCTTTAGGATAACTTGGAACTCGTTGCCACAGAAATTGCACCTCTCAATTGTTTTTCTATAAAAACCTGATTATGAAACATTTCTTACGCAATACGACCCTAAGAAATCTTCGGAGGGCGCAGCAAAATCTAAAAATGACATGAAAGAGGACGTCCAAAACTGAGGATGTAAAGAATGAAAATTGCTCGCAAATTGTCATTTATTAGCGACAAAATACAAATATGTTAATATTTCCTCATACCCGTCAAAGCACGCAAATGGTTTCTTTATCCACGGCTTTATTTTAATGATGTTTTTTATGATCACAAAGTTGACTTTACTCTACCTCATCGAATTTGTGAATACGTAACAAAAATAATAATTATTTCAAAATTTAATGAGTACAAAAACAGTTTTCAAAGAACGTCAAGGTTTCTTGTCGATTGTTACGAGATACAGTATTTACTCCTCCACGTCGCGCGTCTTTACACGAGGAAAGGACGGCTAAAAATACACTTGCGAGCGTTGTTGGAGTCAGGTAGGCAAAAGAGTTGAGTCAGGGGTCAAAGAACCAATAAAAAAGATCTTTCAAAGGATCAATGGAAAAAACAGAATTGCTGGAAAAGGCGAAGTTCGTTATTTAGCGTATTACATGAAAATAAGTAATTTCTAAAAAAGACCTCACAGAACTCTTTTTAAAAATGGGGATCCATCACAGATTACCTGATTAAACGAGTCAGCATTTTATAACACGAATTAATCGCTATTACTTCCTCAGCCCGTATTTATCGACCTCGTTGGCGGAATGGAAAGCATACTTACTTAACGTGCACCGTAGTTATGGTATCAGATTCGAATACCGGTTAACCGGGTTTTCCCGGATTGGGTATTTTATGCGTTAGTCCCCATTTCAATGACTCAATAAATGTATATTCGTGAGGGAATTGTACAATAAATTTCTCCAATCAATAAAAATTGAACTAAAGTGAAATCGAAAAACGGGCCCTGCCTGATCAGTTCTGAGTAATATAAAGTGTAGAATACATATGTTGGTATAATTAATTCTTATTAACATTTTTAAAATTCTCATTAACGTCAAAACAGACTAGAATACCTATTTTGATAGAAATGATAGTAAATACGACTATATTATCCAAATTCGTAACGTTTATATCTTATAAAGTCATTATTTTCTCCATTATCAAGTTAAACGAGATGGTTATAGGTAATAATTGGTTAAAGAAATACATCCGGTTGCCTTTGTATACTAATTAGTATACCCATATACATTTATGCATCAGTTAATGATGCTAATATACTCCGAATCACACGCATAGCCAAAAATGATTTAACCGAAAAGCAGTTTCCAATAGTTCCTCATAGTCCCAACACCCAAAAAAGTTTCCCAAAAACACCTTGCTGTTAACAACTCTAAATAAGCAGCGCCCGTTTTATTCATCTTTGAATATTTTCATCGATCGCATACGTGTATGGATGCTCTGGATTTGTCACCCGAATCGGTATTCGTAAGCCGAGACCGACTGAGAGCGAAGTGACCCGTTATTCGCTCCCAGAGGTGCATGTCTGCCGCCGCATGACTCAACCGCACTTCTCGAGTTGAATAATGGTCCAAAGAGCATTTAAAAATGGAAGCGGAGACATCGCGGAAGGCGGCTGAATATCCGCCGAGAGTTTCCCCCATTCCGCGACCGCATTTTCTTCTATTTCCGGAATAGATCTCTCGTAAATAGCGAAGGAAAGCAGGCGAAACGCCCCACTGTGCGCCTTTTCCCCTTTCATTCGAGCGATTCCCCGAAATCGATGCGATGGAAGTAAAGCGGGAGTTTAGCTTCCAACTTCACACATCGCGCCAGTTCCCGCACTCAAATAGTAAACATTATGGAGTGAATTGTGCGCATGCGCTGGTTGGATGTTTACGCACGCTCGCCACAACAATTGTCGCAACAGTTCTTACTATCGCTCGACGTAATAGCGTATATTTAGTTATCACCTAGGATCGTTAAATAGAGCGCGGTAAAGGAGAGCGTGAAACTAAAATTGCAGCGCATCTCACTGAGAGCGCCTGCGCAGATCTGGGGCGTCTCTCAATGAAAGGAGCGGCGCAAATTGCATCAAAAGTTCATCTCCGATACCCTTACGCATTTCCGGAAAATAGACATTATATGAAAGAAAACAAAGTTAATATACGCTTAGGTACACATGAGTGGATATTCGGAATGAATTTTTGCTCAGTTATTTAATAAAACGCATTCTCAGCTTGTTTCTTTTGCCAAAATGTATTAATCATCAAATAATTAACCATAAATATTTACATTTACGATATTGCCAACTGCAAAACGATAAATATAGTCATCAATTACAGAATTAACACGTATGTCCCTGTGATTACTCACGGCTATCAAACGGAACACTTTTTATTCAGTCGTGTCTATTCTTAAAGCTGATGCGGTTGAACTTGAAGAGCATTGGAAAGATACGCGATGAGATCTGCCAAAGGTCTACTTTGTTTACTTCGAACATTTACTTTGTGTTCACTCGACGGGGACATTGAAGGACAGTTGAAGTGCGTTGAAGACAAGAAATGGAAGACCTTTATCGATTAAAGACAATGAATTTCTTTCATCTTAAGTGAAACATCCTTGTAAATTAGGTTGCTGAATGAAAATTACGAAGATTCTTAAAACGATACCATTTTTTCTTTAATCGATTATGTGATCCTATAATACGATTTAAAATATTTTGCAAAATTTTATTAATTCGTAAGATGAAAGAGGAATGAAACAACTCTTACGCGATACCACAGAACACAGACGTTGTGTTATTTATTTTTCGTCGAGCAGAGCTACCAAAACGTCGAGGCCAAAAGGATGGATTTTGGTAAACTCGGAAGATGAATCCTCCATCGTTATCTAATGGAATAGCCTTTCTAAACATTATATAGCTTCCTTTGTTACTACTTTAGTAAATCAATTAAACTCTAATCAGACGGCAGAGCAATTAATAATAGTAGTAATAAAAATATTAGTAAATTTAGTGCAGTGATAAATGTAATCCTGTGTATTAAAAAAGAAATACCGAAATATAGCAGTTGAATTTATTCAAAAGTGCGGACGTTGTTTATTATTCTATACTAAGCATTATTTCTTTAAGAAAATTATTAAATGTACAATTCCAAGTGTGTGTAGACAGTTTTTCACGAGAGTTTCTTCCGCGCGTTCAAATCTCTTCCAATAGAATACGAAGCGACAGAAATGTATCTCCTCTTCTCCACTCAATTCCGTTTATTGCCGTCGTTGCTCCTATACACATCGCTGATGTCGTAAAGATAGTGCATAAACATATTTTCTCCAAAAGGTCTCACCTTGATATCCATCATTTTTTTCCAACAGAGCTCAGTATATTGTATCTCAAAAGAAGATATTGACGGATAGAAAAATATCTTCGGATATTAGAGACAATCAAAATAAAGCTGCCACAAACAAGCTGTAAAACAGCCAGAAAGAGATAACAAAAGATGGTTATGGTGGAATAAATGAGCTTCTTTATCTTCTGTAAATTTCCATGCGATACACCAGCTTCCACAGAAGATAAATCTACCTTCATAAGGACATGCTCCATTTCTACACAATGGATTGCATTCAAGTCAATCTCGCCCTTTTTCATCACGGCCATTTTCACCTAAAATAATTTCCTATGGCGTTTTTAAACAGGACTTTCCAGAAGTTAGTTGCTGAATGCAATAATCTAGTACTACCCATATCTTCTGCACGAGAGAATACTCGTATCCCATGAGGAGCATTCGTTGGCGAGCGCTGGCGATGTATCTTAACGGTTGTTTCGGATGAAAGTAAAACAGGCCAATCATCTTTGCCCCATATCTGTGTGAACCCTCGCTGGGAAGTGAACTTTACGAAGCGAAAATGGTGTATTACATAGCTCGATGGCGTCTCTTTACAAGATTGAGAACGATGCATGCATGCACAGTGTCTCTAGCCGTCTGGCCCTTACCACAGATGTAACGAAATTGTCTTGAAGTTTTAATCAAAAGTAAGCGATTTGAATGCTGAATAATCAGCGATGACGAATTATTAAATTCGCATAAAAATGTTTAATAAAGGAGCATTATTATTTCGCCAGAAGGTAGGTAGCTTTTTCAATAAATGTTACTGATTTGTTTATTATCATTATTACTTGATGAGTTACAGTTGGACTAATAGCCTATAGGGTTTTTACTAAGGTGAGATAGAGACTGAGAAGTATCTTCTTCCATATTAGTCTTCGTCAATGATATTGACAAAGAACCTAAATAACGTATAGGTGAATAGAAATGAAAAGAAAACCTCAGAAAGTGTGAATGAATTAACCCTAAGGTCTTGGGAAAAAGATCTCCAGCAGGAAAACATCCGCAAAAAAGAGGAGCTGAAAGGTGTGAAGTAGAGATGGGCGCCGCGCCGATTACGCCAGCCGCCGACAACATCGGGCACGCCGCCGCCGCCGAAGAAATAACTACGGCGCGCCGCCGCGCCGCCGCCGGAAATTTTATCGGCGGCGGCGCGGCGTGGCTTGGATTTAAAACAAAGTCCCATAGTCTAAAATATGCTGACAAGTAGTTCGAAGAGATACGCTTTGAACTAATAGAACACATCTCGGGCTTTCCACGAGGGCGCTTATATATTAAAACCATTAAACAATCATCGATGATTATCCTTGGTTCGACGCTAGGTCAGGGCAAATATTCTCCCGTTTAATTTACATTGCGATTTTTAAGATTTTTTAAATCACTTCCCAATTAGATAGAAACTTGAAACTCGGCATGCAGATAGAGATCAATTATAAATTTTATGTACGCTGTTCACCGTTTCGCTGATGGCCCTTGGTTCGATCCCAGTGAGGTATTTACATTCCTCAATGCATTTTTTATGGAGATAACAGAAACCAATTTTAGGTACTTCCCGGCATGATATCGACTTCAAACTTTGCATAAAATAAGATCAAGTCAGAATAAGTCATACTGTGCATTCACAGATGCCAATATGTCCTTGGTTCGACTCCAGCCGTCTCTAAAATCAGAAGGTGAACCGATTTTTAAGAGGTTTTTTGAACCCCTTCCCAATAATATAGAAACTTGAAATTCGGCATATAGATAAAGATCATTGATATGTTTCAAAGACTCAGTTTTAGGATATCTTGATCGTCCTTGGTTCGATCTCAGAGAGCCATTTACATTTCGTATGCATTTCAGATGGGGATAATGGAGTTATATCAGGACCTTCCTGTTATGATATACCAGCGTCATTGACTTGAAATTTTTACGTTTTGGCCATAACGTGTAACCGACAAAAAATTGCAATTTTGAAACTCAGTGTCATGGGTTCGATTCCAGAGGGCCCCAAAGTCCCGATTTTTTCCCTTTAAATGTATTGCTTTGATTTTCGGGAATTTTTTAAAATTACTTCCCGGATAGGAAGAGAATCAAAACTCAAGGAGCCTATATATATGGTCATCATCTATCGTAAACATAAATGACTTTTACGGAAAAAGTCCTTGGTTTGACGCTAGGACGATGTAAAAATCTGCCCTTAAAAACATTGTGGTAGTTTTTCATTATTTTTTTTGATGCACTTATGGAAATGATAGGAAGTTCATGCTCGGCTAGAAGATATATATTAAGACTCGGTTTAAGAAAAAAATTATATGAGACCATGCTGTTCCTAGGTGCGATGCCAGAGCATAATAACATTTCTCACATAAGGAAAATATGTGAAAAGTAGGACGTCGTTTGAGACAGTTGCAGCCAATATTTCTGCTTTAATTTTCACACATAGTTAGAGATGGTGATGTTCTGTTGTGCTGCATAGTAAGTATGACCGGAAAGACCCGGGTTCGATGCCAGGCAATTAAATTACAGCGAATTTTAAGAATATTTTCAATCCTTTTTTTGCTATTGAGGACCGTCTCGATATGATGCCGACATGAAATTAGTGTTGTCGATATGCTTGCAGTATTCTAGCAACATTTTACTCGTACCTATATATACACTCATTCATTCATAGGGGATCAAAATTCTAACCATGTTCCACAAATTCCGTCCCGGAAACAAACAAAGTCCCGATTTTCTCCATAAAGATACTTGGTGGGGATTTTCGAAAATTTTTTTGAGGCACTTTCAGGCAAAGTAGAGAGTTGAAATTCGAGGGATCGCTGGAGGCCCTGCGTATCCGACGAAAACCATTAAGACATTATCCAAGTTTATCCTTGGTTCGACGCTAGGTCAGGGAAAATATGCTCCCGTTTAATTTACATTGCGGTTTTTAAGATTTTTTATTGTCACTTTCCGATAAGATGGAAACTTGAAACTCAGCACTTGAATAGAGATCATAAATATATTTCATAATCTAATTTTAGCAATTCGCTGATTGTCCTTGGTTCGATCCCAGAGGGAAATTTACATTCCTCAATGCATTTTTTATGGAGATAACGGAAACAAATTTTAGGTACTTCCAGACATGATATCGAGTTGAAACTTTGCACTAAATGAGATCAAGTCCTAACAAGTCATAATATGCATTCACAGCTGCCAATATGTTATATCCAATGCATTTCAGATAGGGGATAATGGAGTCTTATTTCAGGACCTTCCCGGTATGATATTTACTTTAAACTTTGTATTAATTAAGATTAGGTCTTAACAAGTTATTATACCTATTTGCATATTCCAATAGGTGCTGGGTTCGGCACCAGGCGTTTACAAAAAATGAGAAATTGCAGCAATTTTTAATGTTTGTTTAAGCCCTTCCCGATAACATTGAAACTCAAAACGTGGCATGTGAACAAAGATTATAAATACCTTTTATAAGCTTGCAGTATCCAAGCTACTTTTACTCGTATGTAATAACATATTTCGTACGTAATATAATTCATACAATTTATTGCGGAAGATGTAACTTCCGCAATGTATGTTCGTTTTCGAATGTTTATAATAGAAAATAGGGATTTAAAATAACACAAATAAAATTCAGTATTTTCTCAGAATACTATCTCGCTGGATGTTTTTAATGAGTGAAGTATAGCTAAAAGTAGGCAGCTACTTTTTTGAACGCATTTTTCTCAAACCTCTCGACATTCCCTTCAAAATTTTCAGGATGTATTTTCCCAGAATATTTACCGGGAAATTTAAAAGTATCGAAAAAAGATCATAAAAGGAAGAAAATTATCAAGAATAAGAACTTCTTTGTTTCTGAAATGAGAGTGAGTATTTAAAGAACATGTACAAACAAATTCGCTACGAATTTCCAAATTTTTAATTTGAAATATTTTTCGTTTCTTATTTTTCTTGTAAATGTGATAAAATTTAACTATAATTAAATTTCACTGAACAGTTTTCAATTACTGTATCTCCATGTGGTATATTACTAAAATTAATTTAGTGTAACTTTCTCTTTCAACGCGTATATTTCTACTACGTGCATCAATCTCTCTTATGAGCATGGGGCCGTTTGAGATAAGTTGGGCTTTAGTAATTTCAAGTAATGTGTATTCATTACGTATCATAATTTCTGTGAATATTTTTATAAAAACCATCTTGAACATACATGTAAACCAAAATGTTAACTCCAATAAGAGAATTTTCTTCATAGGGTACAACAGTATTTTCCTGGATTACCTTCAATTCCTAATAATTGAAGCATCTTTTGGTTTATAAAAAAACGTCTAATCCAGAGTTCTAAAACATTATAATCGATTTGAATATCTTCATTAGAACATAGTGTACTCCCGCAACCAGCACTCCCATTGAGAGGAGTTTTAGTACATGCGGGCTCTCTCTCAACGATAAGAAAAGCAGACTAGAGCCACAGAGATTGAATAAAATGGTATTCATCCATGAGAACTATGCGTTGTGCAAAGATTTTTTTGACAGAGTGTAACCTACTGCTGAATGCTATTAATATATTTATTTTAAACTCCTCTCATTCATTCATTTGCTTATTATTCTTTTAGTTTGTTTAAACTTAAATGTTTTGATTTGTGTTCATCATTTATACATTTTTATTTTCTGGAAATTTCAATTGAACGTCTATTCCTGGATTCCATACTTGAAAAATGTGGCGCAAATTTGATGCTAAAACTAATTCACAACAATAGTACATCCATTGATCGACATTCTACTGGCTATTTGTGCCCAATTTGTGATACCACTCTTTAAACCTTCTTAAAGTAATGTAGCGTAATTATAAGAAGCATGCTTTTGTGAAAATAAGGAAAGCAACGTATTGCCAAATTAACCCCTTTATGGCGCAGAGCGAGCTAGAATGGAAAAATGCTGGCCAAGAATAAGGAAACATTTTTTGAGTGTGAACTTTGAAACTTCGCATTGCTATACCTCAATAAGTTCTGCATATAATATTCCCAGACAGCGTCTTATGTGAGCTATTTTTCCTTAAATCGGAGGGTCCGAGAGAGGACAAGAGAAAGAAATATAATTTAAAAGACATGTTGAATGAAGAGAGTATTTCACCTAAAGAAGCTAATTCAGAGATCTGATGGAAGTGATGCAATAAATCAACTGTGATCACTTAAAAAATCATAATTAAGCTTAAGGGTTGATTATTTAATACTGTATTGATTTTTTTCCGTTGATTCTGCTCATTTGGGTTTGGTTTGAGGCTGAAGAATTTTGCAAAAATCTAAGCCTGGCATTATTCGTGAATTTTGGTCAATTTTGACCACCTGTAGAATTTTAATAGGTAGAAATCAGCGAAAATAATTTGGTAGTAATAGGCAGGATTTATTTGAGAATTTCCAGTACTAAAGTCCGCACTCAAGATAAGGATTTTTTTGCCAGGTTTTTTCGATTCTAGCCCATTGTGCTGCGTATTCAAGATAGCTCTACATTGTCTTTATTGGTATGATATAATTGTAATTTCTATATAAATATAATTGTCTATGTCTATGTAAGAACCCTGCAAGCCGCCTTTCGGCGTGTGACAGGGGGTGCAAGCACCTTGACTCTATTTTCCTAAACGGTTGCTTTCGCGTAAACTTCACGGAAAAATAAATTTTTGAAGCGATTCGTTCTAGCATCTATTTCCCTAATCTTTCTGGCAGTATCAGAACGGCCCATATAACAGAGGGGTCGCATTATATCGGTTACATCATCTGAAAACGTAATTTCTCTGAACTTATTTAATAAATTTATCCTTTGAATTTTTCTTCTATCTTCTAATGATTCCCATCCCGCGTTCTGTAACATCTGAGTGACACTCGCTGTTTTATCATAGCAATTCTTTACAAATCGTATCGCCTTTCCTTGTACGTTTTCTAAATCCCGAATATGACATTTCTCAGCGGGGTCCCATACACTACATGCATACTCAAGGTGAGGCCTAACTAACGCTAAGTAACATCGCTCGCGAACTCTTTCTTCGCTCCTACCGACTATTCCTATAACGAAACCGAGTTTCTTAAGTGCTTTTCCACATATATTTCGGATGTGGGCACCCCATGATAGATTATTCGTGAGAGTTACTCCAAGATACTTTACCGATTCTACTGACATTAGGTTTACCCCTCGGAGACTATAAGAATAATCATTTATTATAGATTTACTTTCGAAGAAGTTAACTACCAAACACTTTTCTAAATTAAGCTCTAATTGCCAATCATCGCACCAGTTCATAATTCTATCTCAGTCGTTCGAAAGGGTTAATCTATCCTCTTAACTAACTATTTCCCTGTAAATGACTGTGTCGTCTCGTGTGTCGAATATCCTAACATTGCTTTCAATGTGACTGCTGAGGTCGTTGATATATACTAAAAATAATAACGGTCCAATTACACTGCCCTGAAGGACGCCCGAGGTCACCTTAACCAAGTTGGAACTAGTACCATCAAGTAATACTCGCTGCTCTCTATCGGTGAGAAAGTCTTTTATCCAGTTAATAACTTCTGTATTGATACCCGCAACTTCTAATTTGTACAGCAATTTATGATGAGGTACCTTATCGAAAGCATTCCGAAAATTTAAAAATATTGCATCGACTTGCTTATGTTTTTTTAGCAGAGTTTAGAATATCGTGTACTAATAAAGCCAGCTGAGACTCGCAAGAACGAGTCTTACGAAAACCGTATTGATTCCTAATTATGAAATTAGACGTTTCAAGAAAACCCATTAAAGAGCTAGAAATTATATGATCCATAATTTTACCGCTCAGTGATGTTAAAGACATAGGTCTGTAATTAGCTGGATCGTCCTTAGAGCCGCTTTTAAATATTGGCGTGACATTCGTAATTTTCCAATCCTTCGGGACCTTTCCTTCGCTCATACTCTTGTCAAATATAACTTTAAGAAAAGGTGCTACGCTCTCCGCAACTTCCTTGAACACTTGAGCCGGTATGTCTTCAGGACCCGGAGCTTTATTCGGTTTAATCTGTTGCAATAGTTTAATGATGCCGTCTTCTCTGAAGGTGATTTTTACATCGATTCAGGTTTATCAACATTCGGGGGAGTATTTAATGTATCGTCAGACGTGAAAACGCTTCGAAAAAAATCATTCAAGATATTAAGCTTTGCCTTTAGCATCGTTTACTATATTACCGCTAGTATCCTTTAATGAACCAACAGTTTGCTCTTTACCTTGGACCTCACGAACGTACGACCAAAACGCTTTTGGGTCCTCTTCCAAGTGTTCGCATAAAATCTTATTTTTATATTTTTATTGGTATGATATAATTGTAATAATGTATTCTCAGATATTCGAGTTATTCGCCTTTTTTCTGCCGTATACGAACGAAAATTTACACGCCGCCGGTTACGCCGCGCCGCCGCCGACGATTATGCAGTCAGCGTTCACGCCGTTACGCCGCCGCCGCCGGCTTCATTTTCCCCCTACGCCGCCGCTGACAAAAATCATTACGGCGCCCATGTCTAGTGTGAAGAAAAGCTGTATTTAACATGGAAATCACAAAAGCAGTACCGTAGCAATACTTATAGTCAGTGACAACATCTAAGTAAAAAATTACTTCTCACTATCCTAATACGGCAATGAACCATTACCATTCACATAAAGATGAACAGCGAAATAGACCGACAATAATAAACGATTTTTCACCCTTAGGGCTTCGATGCGGTTGGACATCTTGCAATTCACGTTCGGGAAACTCTGGTTAGCAAATCGAGCTTGAGAACATGTGTATTTAACATTTCAGCCTCCACAAGAAATTGCGGCAATAAAGCAGCAACCTCCATTTAAAGTTAATTAGATTGACCCCCACGACCTTCGAGTGTTTTCCATCACGTTACGCGAGGTACAGTTACCGACTCAACTTTACGCCTTTCGCGATTACTAAGAGGAGCGGAATTTGAACGAACGTAACGAGAAACATCCACCAGTTTAAATGCGAACTAAAAATGGAAACTGTAGAGGAGCATAATAAAATAAGAAAGGAATGTTCGGGTATGTAACGTCGGTGAAAGGCACATCGGGAATCCACCAATGGCAATGTAGGTCTTCAAGCTCATAAATAACATATATTAATCATAAAAGAGTTTAAGAATGTTAAGAATGCTAAAAATGACTCATAAATCAACTTCGTCGAGTCAGTTCAACTCCGTTAACTTTTAGATAAGGCATATCTGAGGATGGGGCAGAGATAATCCTCGTGGGTTAACTCCTTTGCAGACCCCGCCCAAATCGAAAACCCAGGTAACACGTGCCTCTGGAGCGGTGAATATCATACACGAGGAAGCCATGAATGGGTCTTTATCGCCGGTATTAGAAAGCCTCCGGTCCTTCCCTCCCACTACAAGTCCATCCGTAAAGGACTGTTCCAAAAATAGAACCCCGCGCGTCCGGTTTTCGTTGGAAAACCGGTCGAGTCTTTTTCGGTCGTGACCGCGGGTGCAGCTGTACTCGCCGCCGGCGGACAACAAAGAAAGGCCGGCATCTGCAGCTCTATCTGAAAGCATTCCTTCACTAAACTACGGATGGTGCAATATAAACCTCGCCTCAGGGATTGGAATCGCAGGTGGAAAAATCGAACGACCGATGCCTGATCTAGATTCCGTCTCGATTATACGGGTCTCGATTAACCGTGGTTACGCGTTATCCGTGTGGAAGATGCCTAGGTTGCGACTATGCCAAGGCAAAGTCAAGCATGTTAGCAATGGTTTCGTTCTTCATATTCACAGTGAGCACGCAGCCATTTTTCCTAGTAGAGTGTAACATCTGATTAACTTTTCCATAGGGATTTTGAAAACCTATCGCTGTCAATAATTCTTAATTTTTATTATGTTTTATCTAGAGTAAACTCGATAAGCGAAGACGATACTTCGTGGAAGGCGTACTGATGTACTGTAAAGTAAAAATTTGCCTGATGATGCTAGTCCACTGTTGAAACTTGTCGCATCAATCAATTCTATGGGAGTTAACAAGTTGATTTTAATTTTTATCCAAAGGGTTAATTTTTACGCCACATATATCTAGTCTCTGAAAATCATCATCCGGGTAGTTCTGGGTAACTTAAGTCGTTAGTCATTATTTATTAACTATATAATTATATTTCAGTTTTAAGTTTGTCTTGACTAACATTCGTAAATAGCCAAAGTTATTGTCTGAATTTTTTGCACAGTGAGTCTCAATAACCGTGAGTAATAATAACGGATATTCGAGACTGAATTACGTGCCACAAAACTTCCCCAACATTATTTCTACGAAGTGTGTGAATGTAACAAAAATTTCGTAACGGATTTTTATAATCAACTAGATGACGCGGTGTATCTATATTTATTTCTCATATTTTAGTTATATATGTCGAACTTACCTTCAGAAGTTTACAATATTGAAATCCTCACGCTAAAGTCTCGAGTAGAGAGAGAGAGAGTAAAACCCTTTTAAAACTCTAACTAAAAATTCAGTAAACAATTACGTTGCTGTAAATAAAACTTGGTTGCTACTGACGTTTAAACAAAATTGTACAAAATTAAAATTTTCGTACTTTTTCCCGTGCGATTCTTCACAGGATATTGTTCGTAACAGCAAATGTTAAAATTTCATACAATTTTTTCTTCTTCATAAAGTGTATCACTTATTATCAGGATTAATTTTTACTTGACTTATATTCTTAATGCGTTTTGATGGATAAATACGTGAACTTGGAATCAACAATAGCCTTCATTGTCAAGGGGGATGGGTTGTTTACAACTTCGAAATTTTGATAAAATATTCACGCATTTTATCAAAATTCTCGAAATTTTGATTCGTAAACGATATTTCACGACTAAAAAAAGAATCTTCATTCTATTCATTCGACTTTGTGCTGCTATGTTTTCTAATATAAATTTTCAAATGAAATAAGCCTGCAGCGATAAAAATGAACTTTACGTGCATTTCTTATGGAAATGCTTTTTCGATTTTTCGGCTATTCCTTTTGGGTTTTTCCTAATTTTCTTTTTTCCTAAACCACCTCCGTACCGAGGCGAACAAAACAAAAAATAATTCAAATCGGTCGAGCCGTTTTCGAGTTTTAGACGACGTCACGAACATCATTTCATTTTTATATATAAGACTAACCGGTAGCCACCTCACGGTTTTTCCTATTTTTGAGTATCTGAGGTCATAATGGAGACCTTACTAGAGTTTGTGCTCAATTTCGGTACATAGCGTAACTCAGAGTGCTCTAGAGCGGTTCCGAGAACATGTGACGTGGACAAGTGTCTTGGTGCTCCTTCCGCAGTTGATCTCAGAGGAGAAATTAAAAATCGTAGCAAATTGGATTCTCAGAGCAAGTATTCTAGCAAGACACGTAAGATTTAGATGGAAGAGAAGCGTCTCCATCATAATCTTAAAAGGGACATGAAGAATTCGTTTGCTATGGAATTCACTCAGAAGATTAACTTTACGAAGAAGTGTTCGAGAGGGTACATACTTTGTTTCTTTATATTTCTTCAACTAATGGTAAAACTAAAGTTTAGATACCTGTTTTTTTGTTTTCGAAATTTGCCGCTAGGAAGCAGCACCTGTATCACTTATATTTTTCGAAAGGAACCCTACCTGCCCTACTCAACCCATCGGCACCGCGCATATTTCGCGATTAGTAGCGGAGATTGAGTGCGCGAGTTCTGTAGAAATGGTAGAAATACTTTGTTGGTTGTTGACAATTGTGCTGCCACCTAGCAGCGAATTTCGAAAACAAAAAAAACAGGTTTCTAAACTTTATTTTAACCCAACTAATAATTAGGATATTACATTTTTAAAAGTATTATCAAGGCGGAATTAATATTTTATCATATTTAAAGCGTCTATTAGGTCACGTATAGAGCACAGGTTTAGGTATTTCTGAAGTGGAGAAAACATCTTTCGCTCCCTTCCTCTGATTAACTTTTTCCGTATTCCTTCAATTTTCAATTCCCTTTCTTCGAACGTTCACTTCGACCCTTTCTTCTCTCCTCTTAAATCCATCCTAAATATGGTTGCAATAGATTGACGTTTTATAATTTTAATAATTATTTAAATTAATTTTGTTGTTATTTGTTGTTTTATTTTGTTCTCACCGATTGTTGGTTTTTCCTTCCTTCTTGTTATTTCGTCAACTGTAATCGGCCTCGAGCTGTTTGTTGATACTTACTGATACATAAACCAACTTAGCTGTAAATCAATATATTTCACCCACGGAACAGTGTATTTTTGCCCTATGACAAAGATGCGACCTCAATGGGAATTAGTTTTTGAATTTTAAAGTATTTTATTCAAAGAATAAGAAAATTAGAGCAAATAATTTCGCTGTCGTAATTTTGTATGATCAGCTTATCTTCCCTCGATAGATAGCTTCCAAAATAGTAATGCAAGGGGGATGTAAACCCCGCACGAGCTAAACAGAGCAGATTTCCACAGAGCAGATTTCCACAGAGCAATTTATTGTGCAATTGGAAATTACAGGAAGCGAGTGATTCTCAAAAGAATCTTTAACAATGTGAAGAGGCTCCGAGCAAATTGTGTGATTACTGGGTTTCGTTAACCTTACTAAGTTACTATTAGACATGGATTTCCCAACAGAGACGCTTCAATCTTAAAATATTCTAAATTAACACCCCTCTAAAGATAGTAAATAGGCACTTATAGAGATTAAATACAAATAGTTTTTTTTAAAGGCAAGTTTAAATAGGAAATCATTAAGATGAAAATTTGAGACGAGAAAGTAGCGGTCAAATCTCGGAAGTTCTGACATACCTTTCACACAATGGTAATACTGTATTAGATGAAGTCTAAAATGTTTACCTTGTCAACAACCGAACCCTTCCACTAATAAATGATACACCCACACCCTTCAATTTCGTACATGTTCATTTTTTTAAGAATAGGTAACGAATAATAATGAATAAATTATTTACCGAATTTTAATCAACATACGACAATATGACGAATAGACGACAGTTTCAGTGAAGATGGCAGAACTAATTGATTTTTTATGAATAAATAAAATACTCGAGCTAAGATTAATTATTTGGCGTATTGTTTGTAGATCCCGTTTCTCTGAAACACGTTGTCTCGTGAAATAAAACGGTGAGAAAGAGAAAAGTATATTTTAAGCTCAATAATTCAAAAGGGAGAAATACTAATAATGGAATAAATTTTAATAATGATGCGAAATATTCCTCATCAGTAAAACCCGTGAAACTCATAGTGAAAATTAATAATAGGTAGCGATGAAGTTATATTCAAAGATGAGAGATGTTGAACCTTGCACGTACAGGTGTGCGGCTTGAAACCATAAGATATTTTCCAGAGATAGAAAATAGCGACATGTGGCAGTTAACATGGCAGGGTGGTTTAGTGATTAATACGTGCTTGGAAAGTGGGAGGCCAGGGTCCTGCTTTTTCACTTATGTACAGCTATATGCAAAAAAAATTTTAAGTCCCGCGGACTATATGATATTAAGGATTAAAGTTTTTTTTGCACATAGCTGTACATCCTATTCAGTAATAATAATATTCAGTAAAACATTTAATTTAAATTTGATGCATGGATGGCAATTTTTGTACATGGAGTATATACTTACAGTATAATATTTTTATTAAATAGATAAAAGTTTATGAGTGTACGAACGATATGCGATCGTAATTTACGCCGGTTCGTCTTTGATATTGGCAACTTGAGCGTGCATTCGAGACGTCCTACTTTGCAATGAAATCCCAGCCATTGTGTGGACTCAATACCACTGATCTAGTCAGCTTCCGAAGAACTGGATTACGTGGGAATTTTAAGTCCGTGGTCACCGCAGACACTTCCGTATAGCTACACAGAGAAGCTTTTAATGACAAAGCAGACAGAGAAACACCCATTTATGTACACTTTTGCAGTTGCCGACTGAATCATAGACTTCCGGAAACGTTGGTGAGTGTATTACGAGTTGATTGCATTTTCAAATATTCTTCGTTTCATCTGAACTATAAACGTTGCAACATGCATTTAGTTATCTTATTTTTTTACCATTTCAATTAGAATAATCATTACCAGTAATGAATTTTATAGATTTTGAGTTGTTATTCGAGATAATCGGCTTAAATATTGCACCTCAAATTAACCATTCACTGCTACATTCTTTTCCAATTTCAAGTGCGATATTTAATGATAACGTGAAACTTAACCACCTCTTTCAGATGGTATCTCTGTCAGTCTGTCGATAAGAGGTTGTTTTATTATTTAATTGAGATAAATTTTCAAACTCGTAATCGTTGTTGTCTGAAAGCATATACACGAGCAAGAGCTTCAAAGCTACATCATATATATTTTAAAAAATAGTCACTGTTATAAAGCAGACTTTTCAGAGATTTATCTAGAAAATACAGATCCTTTGTTTGCACTAGAAATAATGAAGAAATCCGTTTCTAGCGACTTTTCAATATTCAGCAAGTATAAAATTCAAGGTAAAAAGTTAAAATAACTTTGCAACACTCAGGAAAAATCCTGTTTCTTCAGAATTTTCTCGTGTTCAAAATTCAGCTCAGAATTTCCCGATCCCGTCAAGACTTTTTTCAAGCACCTTTTCCTCGGGAGGTATGAAATTGATATACCTAATAAAACTTCATAATTTTGCGTTAGAGAGGCTTTACCAGCGAAATTTTACCAGGATATATGAATGACTCGCTGACTCGAATCGCTGTAAGGAGCAGGTTTTGCCCTCTCATCTCACTCGCCTTCCCCAGATCTACAGGGAAGCAAACAATCGAACGCTTGTGAGACGATGTCGAATCGTTACTATGGCAATCCGTCTAATCCCGCAAGAAGCATCGCTTCCATGAATGCATCTCGTACGCAGACTATGACGGAAGTAGGCGGATGGGGAGGAACACAGTGTTGCCACGCACACACTCACCAGACAACAGTAACGTACGAAAGAAAGTGTGGCAAATACGTACTCCAAGAAGTCCTTAACCCACCACGAATGTTTTTTATTCCAACTATGTCTAATTATACAGCTTAATTTTTGGATTACCACTGAGTATCATCATCTAACAAGGGAGCCAAACTCCCTCTAGCTCTGCATATTTTATCTAAGCATACGAGGCCGCTTGGGGCTAAAGACTGTTTCCCACTAGCAGCTTTTGACTTTACGATTCGTGACCGTTTCGACATGGCTATTATATAGAATAAATCAGAAAATTAATTAAAATGTAAATTAGTCAGGTCACGGATAAACCGAAGTTTCGATGATAAAGTAAAGGATATGTTCAGAGAAGAAACGATAAGTAAATGAAATAATGGACTGGAATAAAGTGTCCTGATATGACTAAATACATTAAGAGTAATAAAACCTTAGATTTTTCTACTTACTCCAGATCAAATCGCACTATTTAAAACTTATTTGATGACAGTTTGCCGTCCATGAGATTTTATCGTGATTCATTTCCCACGTTTATGCTTATATTAATATGATTTTTATTGCCCTTGGATTATTAGGTTTCAATTTCTTCACCTCGCATTCAATATACAAGGTCTTGGTGGCCTAATATTTATATATTCGTTTCCTAATGTATTTGGTTTCACAGAGCAGGCAAATATCCAGGGGGTGGGGAAGCCTTTTTCACCCCATATGAAGCACTCGGATCGAATGGAAAACCATTGAGGCCGCTTTTGAATGGCATTTTACGTGAACAAATATAATTAATAATCGAAACTGCTCTTGAGAGAAAGAATTAAAATAAGAGCGACGGAACTAAAGGAGACTATTCTCCACTATATTTAAAAAAAAGTTAGCACTGAGAAAATAATGAAAAATATATATAAAAACGGTGGTTAAAAATGAATGGAGGCTGCATTGGACGCCTACAGATTGCAAGACCTCCATCTACAAATTCTTTTGATCCAAAAAATGAAGTCAAGAGCTCACGATATGTAAGCTATTCATTTTTCAGTTATTATTTTCAATTATGTTACCCTAAGATCGATGTCATTCTCATTCTTTATAGCATTAAATATTATATGCTGTTACTTATTCGTACGGTATCAGAGTCTGCCTTGTGTAGTATAATACTAAAGTACTCAAACTCACTAAAAATAGCCAAAGTGACCGATGGAATAAATTCCCGCAACCAAAACAGGAAATTAATCGGAGAAAACGCGACGGCAATTCGTGATCAGAATCTGCGGAAACAAAGCGATGAAAAGCCCGAAAGTAAAAAGAGTGTGGAGATGCGTTCCAGAGGACAAGAGGCCCACGCATTTCAAACAGTCCGTCGCTTTCTCCGTGGTCACGTGCCCGCAAACGCAACTTTCCAGTTGCTTTCGATAAAGGCAAAACAAGGATTCTTTTCTTCGTCGGAGTGACAAGGAGAAAAACTCGCACCCGTTCGAGCATTTTTCACTGCCTCGTTTTACCACATGCGAATGTGCCATCAAGAGGACGGCGACGTCGTGAAAATCATAGGGCGATAAAGAAGTTGCGCGCCTGTGTTTTTGTGAATCGAAGTTACTGCAACTCCAGTACATGCCGATAAGCGGTATGAGGTAAAGCAGAAATAACTCGTATTGACGTCATTTCCGGGACGAAATGCAACGAGCGTCTCGAACCCGGTTGGGTCCACTTTCTACATGAATTATCAGGGCCCATGAGAGACGCGTCGGTGGGAAGAGAAACCAAAGGGTTATTCTGATGAATTGGGATTTATTTGCCATACCTTGCAGGATTATGCAAAGCGCAGGGGTTAGCTATCGGGAGAGAAATGACGTCAAGCTAGGATTTTCAGGGCATGAGAACCTCTATAAAGATAGAAGACTAATGCATACTGATTACTGATGCATACAATATTACTGATTATAGCATCCCGCACCCACTTTCGATCATATGTAAAAAAAATGCCTGAAAATTCCAAACCATATCTTCGACTTGATGAGTATTGATTCGGAATTCTTCAACAGATTTTTTTCAATTTTTCAAGCCTGATTTAAAGATTTCAAACCTGTACGTTTTTAAAAGAAAACATCACTGGGAAACTTAAAACTGTTTGTTTTACTTGCGCTCAGTAAGTTCTGCTTTATTCTAATTAATTATGTTTATATCATTTTATTTTTATCGTTATAACTTAAAATTGCTGTAAAGAAGAGGTACTAAAATAAACAATAATTGGGCATTATTCTGATATTTATTTTTGTTTATATAAATGCGAAATATGGTAATCCATGGCTTCGCAATCAAAGATGAAAATAAATTGGAAAATTATTGTATTTATTCTTCCATCATGTGTCTTCCACGATGGATCTTCCCATTCTTTTTCTTTCTTCGGCTTACTTACTGCCTACATTTTCGCAGCGCATTAAAAGCATTCTTTTTTCAGTCAGTGCGAATTCAAGTTTTTTAAACATTGCTTTTCCAATAGAAATGAAAATATAGTGCTTTTACTAATGATCCAAACAGAGCAATGAAATAAAACAAAGAAACGAGCGCAGATGTGATATTATATCATATATATAAGCAAGGAAGGCTCAAAGTTATACGGTGCCCCAACAGGTTTCTTTCGGCACACATATCCGCGGAATATCGGTTATTTAGCACTTCTTCAAATGATCCCATTTTGGCTAAGTTCTGCATTTAATTATTGTATCCAACTACTAATGTCTATGTAAGAACCCTGCAAGCCGCATTTCGGCGTGTGGCAGGGGGTGCAAGCACCTTGACTCTATTTCCTTAAACGGTTGTTTTCGCGTATACTCCTCGGAAAAAATGAATTTTTGAAACGATTCGTTCTAGCGTCTACTTCCCTAATCTTCCTGGCAGTATCAGAACGGCCCATATAACAGGGGGGTCGCATTATATCGGTTACATCATCTGAGAACGTAATTTCTCTGAACTTATTTAATAAATTTATCCTTCGAATTTTTCTTCTATCTTCTAATGATTCCCATCCCGCGTCCTGTAACATCTGAGTAACACTCGCTGTTTTATCTGTTTTTACAATGAACTTCATCCTACTCTCAAAATAACATCTCCCTCGTCTATTTTTGTCCCAATACTCCCCTCGAAGATTAACTAAATTTCGCCCGACGTTAGCCAGCTATGCAGCTCTTCTTCTAGCCATAAAACACCTTACGAATCCATATCAGAGCAGAGAGAAATTTTAACGTCTAAAATTGCTTCCCAGAACGTAGTTAACGAAATAGTTCCAGTATCTTACTCTCCCTTACTTCTTTGTACTCTCCCAAAAAGCTCTCTCCAAGATAAGACCAACCTTTACCCCCCGGATAGTTCTCACAAGACCTAACCCTTCCTTTCCACCCCCTCCCCCCCTTCTCCCTACCCTTTCAAAATGCTTTGTTTCTTTACACCCACCTTACCCCTCATTTTTCCCTATATAAGCTTTCTTGTATGTAACTTCCTTACCTGAAGATGGCCGATCTGTGCCGAAACCGGTCGTTTTGCAAATAAATCTGTGGAAAAAAGTATTTGTTAAACCTTATTCTTAACATCCTCTGTTACGAATCCATTTCGCCCATTCCGTTGAGTACCGCTTCATCAATGACCCTTCCATCGCCCTTGACCTTTAACATCCTTCTTCAAACCCATACTTTATGGTCGGTTATAAAAGATGAGCGAATTACTTTTCTGTTTCCTTAGTCTCGCTAAAAATTAACATCCTGTTTTTTTTAGGCGAACGAATTTCACGTAAGATACCACTGCAAGGGGAAATGTTACTTCCCTAGACGACATGCTCTGATTGAGCAGACATAATTGCTGTCGCGCTCAAATACGATGGCGAGCGCTACCGGAAGTCGCCGAAAGTTTTTATCTCCGGAAGTGTACCCTGCACAAAATGCATTATCTCGGATTTTCGGTCACGAGTGGCATCCGCTATTTGAGCATATTTTCTATTTAGGGGCTTATTTATCAAATTAGAGATACGCGGCTTGTGGTGGTCGAAATCTATGGCGAACACTTCGCCCTTGCATTTTGGTTTCACGAAGATAGGACTGAGATTACTAACTCGTCGATATCATCGCGTTTTAAGAATACAATACATTTTCCAGAGTGCAGCCACTCTCAAAGGCCCGAAGGGGTTTTCAGACAACATCACAGAAGGGGTCAGCACATCGATTCCCACGGCGCTTGTTAATGGCTTTTCTACTCCGGATTCCGATTCAGGAAGCTACCCTAATTCATCACGATGACAATTCTGGGTCAACATTGAATGGGCTCCAACAGGGAATCGAAGCGGGGACTGTTAATTCCAGCAGAAAGCAAAGACGGCTGGTCATAAACATGCAAATATGCTTGCATCAACGAGTTATAGCTGCATGATAAATAAATCGATAAAGACATTTTAGTCGCTAGCAAACATTTTTCTCTTCTAAAATGCTACTTATTCCTTCATAAATTAAGGAGTTTAAGTGTTGATCCTCCATCATTCATCTCGATGCAAAAAATAAATTAGAAATACTAGGTGTTTTAACACAAAATATTGTATTATGACGACCAGGTTTCTTGTGGAACAAAAATAAAGGATTTTTATTTATTTTGTTATATCTATCTCAATGGAAATCCACACAGAGGCAGTTAATTCCACCAATACTCTATTTCATTCGTTTTTGGTACAGGATAGAGGAAAGTGTATCTTTCATTTACTTACATCCCAGTATTGTTCATGGATATAACATAATCAAAGTTACTTAAGTATACGCTGGTATTTTTAAATCTGATTTTATTCCAGATTTACTTCGATAAGATCGCATTTTTCTAAAGTACCTGCTTTGTGTTAACTAAACACCGCTATTATAGCCAGTATTTGTTATTTTCCACATTTTTCCTGTCAGAGAATTATTTGTTTTCTTTAGCTTGTCTCCGTAAACATCTACTCACTGTTTCAAAGAGAATGAGGTCGATGCTTCTATAAACAAATCATATTTACTATAAACATTACTTTCCACTGCGCTATAAACAGTATACAACATGCGATGACTAGACACAAATTGAAATCTTTTACTTCCACGGATAACGGATCTTCTCTATAAACAGATGTCACGTCTTTCTACGCGAACAGACTAGCTACATTCGAATAAAATATGAAAAACTAAAGGATAATGATGCTTGAACAAGTTTAATATTTAGACAGTAGGAACTGTCCAAATCTTATTTAAAATTGGAAGACTTACTGATATTATTTGTTATGACAACAATGACCTTAAAACTACAAATACGCCCAAGTTTAAACTTTATTTTTTTCGATGTAAAACATGAGTTGATGCAATCAATTCCACATTAATTCCTTCAAGAGTTCAAATTAGCTCTAAATTTTCCAAAACAGTAGGAATTCCAAAAAACTGCCGAAAACAGGAGATTAGCGGAATGAATACAATCCACGAGGACGCGGAATGACGTACCTTAAAAACGAGAAGGCCGCCAGTATTTCCGGTTATGAAAATTTAAGAATGCGTTTCCTTTCAAAGTCGCTCGAATTTCGCCAGGACAATTATTTCGCACGAGGAAGCCATTAATGGACGGCTTGATTACAGGATGTACCGTTGTTTCCGGTGTAACATCATGGTGTCTGTTTGTAAACTAACCAATGGAGTTGCACTCAATAATTACGCATCACAATGGCCAGGGTCCTCTTACGAAACTTTCACGAAAGCTTCATTGTTCTTCATTAAAATATAATTTTCGGCCAATTCCTGCGTCCATCCGCCCTTAAATTGGTTGGATCCATAAAGGGATCCTTATGAAATTGGTGGTGGTGAAAGCACCCGTTCGGAGGTTCTTTTTGCATGATAATAGCCTGCAATTGACGGTGCACTTGGAAAGAGAGGCGATGCAAATCAAGAGATGAGGTCGTGAGTGGAATAGGAAAGCGTCCTCAGAGTTGGAAAATTTGAATAACTTAAGGCTTCTTAATCGTGTTCAGTGGAGACGATTTTTCGAGATCCCATAGAGTTAACGATGGAATGGATGTCAGAGGATTCGAGAAGCCGTTTCTAATTCTGACGGAGGAAAATGAATTCCATCGGTGGGTTCTTGCGCCTGAGAGAACTGTCATTTTAAGGAGATGGCCATAAACTTATGATGCATGCGCAGGCTGTATCGAGAATCCAATGAATTTGCATGTAAATTACATTTCATTTGCAGCCCAGAGGCTTTATTGAAAGAGCGATAAGATTATTTCCGTGCGCCTAGTCAATTCAGTTATGATTTTTAGGTACTGAATAAACAAGATACATATTTAATCTATCTTATAAATTAATTAAAGAGACCCTACGAAAGAGCTTTACGTATCTAACGTTAAAGGAAAACGTTCAAGCCAGCCCTCGGACTGTAGACTGTAACAGACCCTTCGCGTTGGAAACGGAGTTTGGTCTTTTGTTTGGTAATTAATTTTATTCATGCTCATTAGAAAGGTAAGGGGAGAGACGGAACTGTTTAACCTTCCTACAGTTCATAATAGATGATTAATAAGTATACTCTATTTATAAACTTCGAGCCAAGCCAAGCTCACATCACAATTTAAGAAAATTAATTTTGTGTTGGTGTATAGTAAGAAACGATAACATAGTAGCTAAGGGTACCTTTATGACGTGTAGAAGTTTCTCCAACCTCAACTTCGTCATCATTTTTTTTTCAAATCATAAAAATTCAGTGATTACTGTGGATTTGTTAGCTCGGTTAGTTGCGTCATTAATTTTGATTTCTGAAATGTTGAACTCAAGAGTAAAACCTGGAAATTTCTGTCATTTTTGGAATTCTTGGATATAGGGAAACCAGTTTTCCTGAGTCGATAATTAAAACTGCGACTGCTCTCACACGTACAAAATCCTCGCATTAATTATATCCATTAATAATCTTGTTTTTCTAGCACTGAAATCATGATTTAAATGGCCCGAACATCGTTATCACCTTAGCATATGAATTCTAACCATTCCAAATCCGCTCTTGATAATTGACTAGAAGCTATGTTTTCCTTCAAAAATTAGCAGGCGGGCTGCATGCTAAATAATCAAGCTGGTTACATTTTTCCATTATCCACTTCGGATATCAACACGGGGAAATGCTACACGAACATAATAAATCATTGATTAGGTAAAATGTTAACGTTAAATTTGAATTCGTAATATACTTTAATTTAAGCAACATTTATAGTCATTAATTCTTGTAATGAGAACTTGTTTTCGATATTTGTGATTGCTACTCTCTTTAAGCATGGCAATTGTTTTCCCTATTTCAGGATTACATAAATGTATTGAGCTGCAAATGGGTATATTTAACGTAGGCCAAATTTAACTGAAAGCGATTCCATGAAATCCATCCTCATTCAATTTTACCCATTTATTGTTTTTAACTGGTGAGCCAGTGCCTGATTTCGTTTATCGACAAATTACTTCAGTAGACACTTGTAATATTTTTTCGCAAAGAAAATACCGTTATTGTAGCTATACGAATGTTTTATTCTTCAATGATGACCTTTAAGCTGGGCTTGTTAACAAATAATTAGAATGAATACAATTTATTTCATCGATTCCTACTCATTTTCATCATAGTGCAACGACACGCAATTTTCGAAATTCTCACAATCAAACCGATAGTATTTTGATGTTCAAAATCTACTGAATCGAATTCGCTTCAACTGGAGCATTACTCTTACTTACCTTTCAATAGCATTTCTAGAGATATAATTGTCGCCCCTCATACGAAGCTCGGCTGTACTGAAGAAGGATAAGGTCAAATTAAGAGTATAGAAAAACTAGTCTTATATTTACGCTGAAGTAAACGCCATCAGCCAACATAAAAATACTCCGCCACGAACTGCAGATTCGATGAAATCGAATTACTGATGATCCGAGAAAAACGTGGATAGTTTCTCTCGAGGGAATATCGAATAGGCACAGAGCCAGACGAAGTGAAAGTGACTTCCTACAAACACGAAGAGACAGGATTTATGGAGACGCTAATCAATAACCAGTCGTTCGAGTACAAAAATAACGAAGACTTCCCTAAAATCGCAAGATGCAGAACTAGGGTTGCTAGGGCAGACACGATCGACTAGGAAATCGAGTGGATTGCCAAACGCGAAAATTCAATTCCTTGTAAAGCTAAACGTGATGCGGAAACGAAACGAATACATTATCCAGTTCCCAACGCTTTTATGTCTAAATCACTCCAAAATTAAAACTGAAAAGGTAATTCATCGACGTTAATGATTTAAATCCTCAGCACATTATTCAATTCTAAACACGAACGCCAATTCCCTGAAGTAGTTTAATGTTGATAACCTTACATTTTCCACCTGATTAAATTGAACTTGTAACTTAAAACAAACAGCAAAAGCTGGAAAAGTTTTGAAGGTTCAGCTCCAATTGTCCGATAATACTATTTTCTGCATTATTCTTATGCAATAATTCCTATTTATATAATTATGTCCCCAACTACTCAAGAGAAAGATTTGTATCAACTATTAAGTCCTTATCCTTGGTGTTCTTTAAAGTTTACTACACAAAGAACTTACCTAAAAAACGACTAAACTTCTTCTTATCAGCTTGAAAACAGTACCCTATTGAAACTCTACTTAGTCTCGTAACTCTAGTAAAATTTTATTTTCTATTCCAGGAAACCAGTTGGCAAATCAAAACGCTGCTTAAACTGTTATTATGTATCATACCTTAGCCTCTATCTTGTCATACTCAACCAAGACACAATTCATTGATTTTAAAATTACATAATCTGTATCCCTTCCTACATACTATGAACACCTTATTTCGCAAGTTTCTGATTCCGTTACAATCTGAATACTCGACATTACTCTTTGACTTTCATCCCTGACTTAGTATATTTAATATCTCCTATTCTTTCAGATGCTTTTTTCTTGATTTCTGAAGCATTCTCGCATCCAACTTTAGAAATTACAATAACCGAGTACATCGTATCAACAACCCAACAGTTTTGTCCCGTTTTTCGTTGATTTCAATTAAAACTAATAAATATGCGACATTCATAAACGTAAACTTCGTCTACAAACAATTTAACCACTAAGTTCCTTTGAATCAATGTTCTTCTCCTCTAATACAATCGTCCACTTCCTCTTTTGGCCATTGCAGTCAGAGTGCAAGCCATGGATGAATACACCCATTTACTTGGGGCACTCGCCTTCAATTGAGGTCCATTAAAACAGCCCAAACTTCACTTGTACCTGATGGTTTTATTACGTACTTCAATCTCTGCGCTCTTCGGCGATTTCCCTTTCCTTCAGATGAGTCTTAATAGGATTAAAAGACGAAACTTCCTCATCGTAGATATTCCGTCGTGGTTTGAAGAAATATTTTCCGCATTTCATATGTATTTTCAAATGTTCAACATCCACAATAATACACCCTCGTAAGATAAGATGCTTACTAGGCTTCCGGATAGTCATGTGGACAGCGCGTTTGCCTTTAGTGAAAGCGGTCCCGGGTTCGAATCCTGGTGGGAGCCAATATGCGTAATGACCTAAGCTGTCGAAGCACTTTTAACAATACTACTACTACTACTAAGATGCTTACTCCGTTCTAATACAACACTTTTCTAATTTTACATTTTTTACTACGGTTATTGCTTTTTTTCATGATTACAATGCATTATGACCTTTTATTTCTTCAGTAGACTGCAATCAGCCCGCAACAATTTCCTCCCACTGAAGTTAATTTGAAGGTTATATTCCCAAATTACACCACTATATTTCTTTGCGATACAGTTATTCCCTTGTTTCCTCAGCGCTCTTTCGTAACTAAACAGTTTTGTAAAACCTTATTATGATTCTGTTTCTAGCTTACTGCCTCCTTTTTATTGCCCAACCCTATATCCACGAGCACTGTTTTTTCATTTCCTCTCATCCTATTAGTCACTTCCTCTGACATCGAAGATTTCCTTTCCCTATCCTCGATTTTTCATATCGATTTCCTCGCTTATTCAGCTTTACTATATATTTAATCATCTGCCTTCGACAGGAATTACTGCCACTTTACCTTCACTGATTATCAGTCCATTTACTTGGTCCTCAATCCTATAATCGATAGATACCTATATGAACACGACCAAGGTCTTCCTTTTGGCTTATGCCCAAATTCCTTGATATTGCACGAAGTTCATTAATTTTATAACCACTGCCATTGACAAAAAAGGTTATAACTACAAACTAACAGATATATAGTCATTATTGCTACGTATTTCACCCTGATATGAGATTCAAGGGATATCCTAACGTTACAGACCTTGATCGTCATCCATCCCAAGGTTACGGCTATTTCATTCGACAACTGTACTACGAATCTAAAGGTTCTACGAGTTTAGACTCCTGATGTGTACAAATCTATTTTAAGACGGATTTATTCAGTGTTTAACCGTCACCCCTTTACATTAAAATCAGAATTATAAGTAGCATGAGGATGACAAGCGTTTATAAACATTCGTAGATATATTTAAACGGTAATAAATTAGAAAATCGAACTTTGCATTTACCAAAAGATTTGAGTATATCAATAAACACTATCATCTCAGCAGTGTGATATTAATTTTAGTACGGCCTATTTGAAACGGCAAAACAATCCCTTAGGGAACTATTTTGTCCGTCAAGTTCTTAAAACAACAAATAAAAGAAATTTTTTTTCGAGTGGATTACTCGAGAATATCAACGCTTTGTTATTGAAACATAATGAAAACCAAATAAAATATGATATGATACGTGTAAGTTAAACAAAAATTGGAATCAGCATCGATTTATAACGATAACTAACGCAATGATAATGATTCTAATGATGATTTTAGTCCATGCTATTAATAATTAGGAGTTCTGATCTTCGAAAATGGCAAGTTTTTCTCGCAAGATCCGCAAAAACGCATTTCGTCGCTGTTCAATGCCTGCATAAATAAATTATGAATATTTACGCCAACTACGTTCAGTCCTGTTGATCATTCACGTCACAGCTGCTGCGCGGATGGAACACACGAAAAAATCCTCCGCAACCACCACATCTGCGAGCTTATAGTCGGTCAAGTTCAAGGAAATACATATCTGAGAATAACGCATATGAATAAACACCCCCGCAAAGACATAAGAACGGATGACTCGTAGGCGAGAATGAGTGGGATTTGGTGCAGAACAGCGATGCGGGCGAGGCTGATAAATCGGGAGTTTAAAGAGATGTACCAGAGACCGAACGAAAGCGAATGGGCCGCAGCTTCCCAGAACGGCCACATTCCGTGTTCTTCTCCGTTTGGGCTCCGTCGACAGATAAAAGAAAACAACGGGGACACTTGGGCGATTCCCGAGAGCCATTCGTGGGCGCTGGGGAGGGAGACGAAGGTTATCGCCTCAGAAAATAATCGAATCGGTTGTTGTGTACGGGCCTCAAAACTCCCACGGGTGGCATCCACCAAAAGGACGCTGTGAAGTGTTAAGCTTATGGCTGTCAGGCGCCCAGCTTCGGTCCCTCGTTTCTTGGGCCCGAAAATGCATGCCGGGACGTAAGATTCGTCCCGTGTACCAATATTCAAAGTCCTTAGCGTTCCTCGACACATTTGTGAATTTGTTCTAACTTCGCTACACGATTGGAAATTTCTGCCTGATTTCAAGTCGAGAATAAGTATAGCTGCAGGCGTAGTATGAAACAATTTAGGATTTTGAGAACGAACCTAAATAAACAAGGAAATCGCAATAGTTGGAGCATGCTTACATCAAACCGTGAAATAGAATTACTAGCTGGAATGTAGGGGCCTATAATTGACAAAAATTTAGGCTGAGAAGCTCTTAAACAGTCATAGAATTATACTTTATAAATTACAAATTGGAATTTTAATACTCTTCCCTAGCTAACTAACCAAAAATTGCAGGGTTGATGGTTTCAAATTGGGTGTGACTGGGATTTTTTCACTTCTACATCTGTTTTCTGAGAAAAATTACTAAAATTTCAATGACAGAACGCACTTATTCATGGCTATTTACCCATTTAGAAACAACAGCTGTTACGATTTAAGCAAAACGGAAGCACTGAAGGTATTAGATGATGCATTTATTTGAAATCTCCTGCTTCAAACTGAATGCTTTCCCATTTCTCTTGCCAGTCTTCACTCCAAAACCTTCTTTAACGAAACATTTAAAAGAAAATACATGTTTTAATCCTCTCTTCTTTACTAGGATTATTTAAGAGAGTAAATGTGCATATTGACATATATTTTGATGTCGGGTATTTCACCGGAAATGTTACGTGGGCTTGCCTTCAGCGTTAAAACGGGGGAACCCAAAAAACATCCCATGGACTAACCTCAGCCGTTAAAAAGGAGCACGATAATGCGAGTGGAAATTTTAAAACGTGAGGGAAGTCTGGTTGGCATAGCAGGTCGGTCACGTAGGCACTCTTCGGTCGGAGGCGTTTCCAGTGGTGAACATAAAAACGCTTAACCACAGAAGAAATCACACCCAATTGATAGCGGACGGAATATAAACAAACGCGGATCGATACGAGGGGTTCGCGTAATAACTCGGCGAGTTCAGAGGACGAGCTATATGGAGGAGAAGGTCACTTTATAAAGGCATCGAGAGCCACGTCAGCACACCCATCAGGAGCAGCAAAAGTTGGAATTGTCCAAGTCGTAATTCCGATAAAGCGGTTACGCGTTCCACAGAATAAAACAAAAGAGAGGTGCATACAAGAAGAGCGAAAGCAGTGGCGTGACCGTATTAGCTTCGGAGATAACGGTTCTTACTTATCGCGGGCCATAAAAATATTCTCCTCCTCGGAGAACGGATTTCGAATGTCATACGTTTTACGAGCGGTTAGGAGCTCGAAACAGGCCATTAATTAGGAAGCGTGATCGTCTACAGTAATTGCTAATCCTTTTGTGCGAGCATATGTTGATGTAACATACGAAAATAGATGCCAACATGTACATAAATGGAGTATTTTTCGTTTCTTGTTGCGTTGGAGGAACATTTTCACCTTCTTTGACACGCTCGTAAATCCCGATCTAACGTTCTCGTTTCTAACGCTTAGTTGAAATTTTGAGGCTTCAACTACAGCAATTACACCCTTTGTATTCCTCATCTCACGTTTTTCTTCATCTACAGCCGATTTCCCTTGGTCCGGAAAAAATACATTAGTTCCAGGTTTCACTGTGATTAAACATTAAATTTCCCCGATACTAGTTTTGCGCAGTAACAAAGATTACGGCTGAATTTTAATGACATTCTCTCCCCATCCGTAACTAAACCGATACGTATACGATGTTATACGATGCAATACGTATTTACGTATAGATATTATCACGTCTAATTTTAATTTTATCAAAAAATCGGGGATTATCGCAGCGCTAACACCATTTGCAGCACAATCACCTTTTCACGGTCATAGTTTCGAGAGAGCGGCCTACGCTCACACTCGAAAAGATAGAAAACCTCTCAGCCAACCGAAACTATGTAATACTCGCTGCTCGGATGTTCAACAGACACTTTTCGCGTTACTTCCAGCGATCTAAAAATATCCTCCCGAATTCTAATTCAGGAATCGTTACCACTAGCGATCTCGCGAGCAACCGAAGTAAATAGCGTCTTTAAAGCGAGAATTCCGCGGCTTTGGAAGATGCTTTTCGAGTGCAATCTCCACGGAAGAGTGGCATTTCCACTGTGCCGCCTTCATCCCGACCCATCTCTGTTTTTATCTGACGCGCTATAAAAAATGCGGCTTTGATGTCGGCCCAAACGATGCAGACGCGGGTCACTGGGGACGCCGTCGGTTTCGCAACCATCCGAGCGTGAAGAGTAAAAGCCACATGCCATCGCCCACCGCCCAGTAACCAAAAGGGCTAACTTTTCAATCTCACGGCGATTGGGGAAGGGGGCGGATGTAGGGGAGGGGGCCACAAGAAAACGAAGAATTGACGCCTTCCGGAACGTTTCCCAACGACTTCTGTTTGATCTTCAATAACCGGAATATACTAGAAAGGGTAGCGTGGAGAAAAATCGATGAATAGCTTTTAAAGGAGAAACACCGTTACATACGTCCTGGTAATAAGCTCGCCGGGCCGGGAAGACTCCCAAGCAAGGTCATCTCGTAATAGATGTTATTCAATCGAAATGGAGGTCTGTTCGGCAGCTGCACTCCGAAGCTGTGTTATCGCGACTCTTCTTAAAAAAAACAACGCAAAGCTCGATAGTGAGGAACCGAATCTATTGCTCGCGCAATGTGAAATGTGCATGTGTTGGCATTTGGGGCAGATTCCTCCACTTTCCGAGGGCTGTTGGAGATGGTTTGGGTGAGACGTCGAGATACATTGATTTGAAAACAGAAATCCGCTGTCATCAATCACGACTCGGACGAAAATACTCCGTGGAAGCCAGACGTTTCCGAAACAAAACCTTCGCGGTGACAAGGAAAGGGGCTCGAAAATAATAAGGAAGGGGAGCTGGAAAAGGGACCAAAAACAGTTCCAGAAATAAACGCACATACGTTGCATATTCCGCCGAAGGTACACGAGATAAATATAGACCTGTAGAAGGACTGCTAATGACAATGCACTCGGCAGAAATCGCGAGGGGAGAAACAAATGATCCCTAGGCAGAGAATTGATAGAAAAGCTAAAAACTAAACATTGATTCCTGCTTTAAAAATCACTGTGAAGTGCCGGAACGGATGAACCGTCGGAGCGGAACGCGACGCTTCGAGACCGTTTGTTTACAATATGGCAATCGGCCGGCGACGCCGTACTATTAGCGCTAAGAAAATGAAGATTGGTACATACGCACTGACGCACCTTGATCTATCCGAGAAGAAATCGAACTTGGACTTCTTCTTCCCTCCGTGGCTGGGGGAGGCGGAAGAAGAGGAGGCCGGAGGCGGAGACCCGGAGGCAGTGGAGGAAGAGAGACTCCCAGCCCTGGCCCTCGTCTCCACGCCATTGTCCACGATGTGGTGGTGGTGTACCACCACCCCCAGGGTGGGCCTATTGTTCTGCCTGTTCCTCCTTCGCCTCCTCTTCTTGGTTTCCTCAGCGGCGGCCTCTTCTCCGTTATTGCCGCACCCGGCGGCCTGTTGCTGCTGCGTCGAAGGGGAGACCCAGTCCAAATCCTTCTTCAAGTGTCCCCTTCCGCACTTGCAGCCGCAGGCCTTGAAAGCCAGGTCGTACCCTTTCCTCGTCCAGAGGTTCTGCAGCCGCTGCCTTTCCGACCATCCCCTAGCCCTTCCGGTTCCCCTTAAGTGCTGCAGCACTCCCCGCTCCCACGTCTCGAAGCAATCTCGGTGCATGAACGACCCCAAAGGACATTGCTCGTTGTTGCAGGTCACCCTGACCGCATCCTCCGAGTTGGGATCCACCCTTTTGGGCTTCTGGAGCTCCGGGGCGCCGTGGAGGCATCCGGTGGGGGCGCAGCACCGAGGCCCCACGCCCTCCTCTTCCCCTATACCGGCATCGAAACCCACCGCGCCCCCTGCTTCCACGGCGGCATCGATCGCCGCAGCCAGGACGTCTCCTTGGCCGTGGCCCCCTCTGCCTCTCTGGGGCATCTTTCCCTACGCCTCCGCTCCCGCGTTCATCCGCACCCCTTCGCTGCCACTTTCACTCTCTCCTGCCCCTCGCTCGCTCGGGTGCGGCTCCTGCTGCTATGTCACATACGCAAAACACACGCGTCCCTTCGCGCCAAATTCCTCCCGAAATATATAGCGAGGATGCCTCGATAAACAATGACAAAAAAAGTTCGCGTGGCGTTCCCTCTTCTCTTCCGATAGCAAACCTCTCGCTCTCTTCCCGTCGATGACCGCTCCTCAGCAGGCTGAAGACATAAGTTAAATCCCTCGTTGTTTATGCCGTGGGCTTCCTTTTTATTTCGAGTACAGCTTCAGTGAAAGACTACCGTACCTTCGCCGTCCAAACGAATACTGTTTGGGTTCGTCCGCTCGCCGGTGGAGTGGAGGGGAAGGGCGCGTCTGTCCTTCGGCGGCTGCCATTGGCGTTGGGACCATAACAAACCGTGGCACGTGACCTCGAATGGCTGCTCAGGGGAAGAGCGGAGGACGCCGTGGAGAAAGCGGTGGGTGTGGGGTGATTTTTGGAAGCGTCGATGTGTGTGTGTGTGTGAATGCTTGTGTACGTGCGTGTGTGCGTACATGCGGCAGCCGATTTTCGCGTTCCGAGGCTCGCATTCAAAACAACGCGGCGTGGTGCGAGCCGCGGTGGGCAACTGAGTTTTCGGTCGGTTTGAAAACCACGCGGAAATGTTTCGCACTTCCGCACCCTTCCGATTGAGAATTCGAATCGGCGTAGAAGTGCGGAAAATGTATTGGGATCGCCCCGCCTTTTCCCGGGGGAAACGATGTTTTCATTTTAGAGGAGGCCCATAATGGCACCCCGTGCAGCCGTTCTTGGTGCTTTCCATCCGTTTTTTTGGGCGCGCGGAGGATTCGTGATAGAAGCGCAAGCAGTAATGGCGGCCCATCTCTCTCTCTCTCTTCCTCTGCTCGAAACACGTTCTGCGCTGTGCCCCTCCACGGAGATCGAAGGCGCGCATACACACTGCCTTTCTCGTTTGTACGAGAATGGATCGGCGATCTTACGTTTTTCAGAGGGGATTTCTCTCGCTCGAAGATCACAACGACCGTTTAAAAGAGGCAGCGTTGGAGAATGCTCGAATTCTTCGCCATGAACGCAGAAGAGAGTATAAAATATAAGAAACAATGTTAAACATGATGGGAATATAAGGATAAGGAAGGCGCAGTTTACATCTCAACTGCCGTCTTTATTTACCTGATTTCGTGGCACGCTGTTGTCATTTCTGTAAGCAGAGAATCACACATGAATAACAGCTGTTATAAGGGTAACATATCCTGTTGTTTACATTCTGTAAGTCGTTTTTGGCACATACTAACCACGTTCTTCTACTAAGTAAACACATATGACAATGGGAAACTCTGGCTACACCATTCTTTCTATAAACATCAATCTATCTTGCATTCGTGACAGAACTTACGTAAAATCAATCTTGCATTCCATACGTAAAACCAGAGCTTTCGTATTGATCTCGGTGTTTCTCAAAGCCTCGATTCTGTTCTATAAATCAATGACGCCGAAAGGTTATACTCACTTAATGAGAAAGGTATGGAGAATTACGTATTCTATATCACAATATCGCCCTGAGTAGAGATCGTTAGAAAGAGCATTACACTCGCGAAAAATCGTTACTGGAAACGAAACTCACTGCGGGAATTCGAGCTTCCCCCGCTCGTTATATGAATTAAAGACATAAACCAGTAACGACCGAAAACATCGCTTAAAGAGACATTTAACACCTCCCCACAGATAGTCTCTCCTAATCTTCCCGATGACCTTCCCCTCCCGTTTGATAACGCCCTAAGAATTCCCACCAAACGCCCGCCTTGTTTACAAACAATTTTTTATCGATTTCGGTCGACCGAAGGCGGGGCGCGGCCAAATATACTAATTGCTCTTTTTTCCTCGGGTGGTCTAAATACGTCCCCGAAACCAGTCTCCTGCAGCGAAACGGTCCAGCGCAGCATAGAGAGGAGTTTCGGGAGTTTTAAAACTCCTCTGAATCATCCCAATGGAGACTGAATCTATGACTAGTGCATCGTCACTAGGATATTGAGTGGCAATCCGCTGTATCCCACTCCTGTGTTTTCTATTCGTATTTCTAATAAGAATCTTCTCCGATGAGTCTAGCAGCTTCTTCCGGCGTACTTTCGTGGCCCATCTGTTCCTTGGCTGTTCCACCGGTGCCTTTGTATCGGAGAAGTATCTGGTATGTTCTTTCAACCGCTCGTTCTATTCGGAAACTCTTCGGCTTTGAATTGAACATAATTAAATCTAATCTTAGCTGCTTACCTGAATGAGCTTTATGCCGAGTCATGATTGGGTTTTCTTATCCCAATTCTTTATCGAAGGCCGCTTTGTTACTACAGTTTCCTTAATGGCGCTTACCTCGGTTTTTATCGCTGGAGCATCGTGAAATCATTTCAAGAAATTCATTTACTTAGCCTTCGTTATTTTCAAGTACTCATCAATTTTTGTGTAGCTTCTGGAATAGCTTAAAATTTAAAGGACCAAGGAAGGGCAAAAATGTCATCCACTTTTCTTTTTCAATATTTTAAGAACTAAATCGTGTTATACAGTCTTATAAATTCATTACATTATCAAATATAGGTTGTTAAAGATGTGTTGAGGCATTTTGTACGTTTTCTTAAGCATTGTAATGAGAGCGGAAATAGGCGGTGGACACAAAATGACCCTACCTTGGTCCAACCTCCGACATAGTTTTGAACCAAATGGAATCATAGATTTTGATTTATTTTAATAATTTAATTAAATTTTTGTAAATTATACCTTTTTGTTGATTTATAAGCATAACTAACGGTGATGTACAAACTTATTTTCTGAATTAAAGCTTTAAAGCCGGTACCATTGAGAAGCAGTTTTATTATATTCTCGTCTTTGATGAGTTTTTATAAATAAAAATTTCATTATTTTTATCGCAGCAGTACTGCTTTAGCAACAAAAATAATAGTATGAGGTTTTTAAAAATCCAAGAAGGCAATTACTGAAGATATATTATGTTTCATTATTATTTTATCGAAAAAAAAACAAAAGTGGACAATTTTTGACCCTCTCTTGGTCCACGTAGTAACCAAAAAAGGTTTGACCTTTAAGGGTTAAGACGTAAAAACTCAGCAACTTTGGGGAACACATAGCCGTTTTTTAATGTAATGATTGTCTTCTTTAATTTTGATATAATTTATACAATATTTCCTTGATTAATGAGGATATTGCTGATATAAATGATTTACTACAATTCTGCATCTATGATGCATATTTCTGACCATTTATAAATTTACTTTACAATACAAAAAAATCTGATGTGGCCAGCACATGACTTTCTCCATGTATAAGATTTAAATATTTATCTACGACAGTATTTTCGAACTCTATATTCAATCTAAACTTGTAATATAAGTGATTAATTTATATCATATTATCTTTTACGTCACAAAAGTTATAAATAATGTTTTTCTGGACATGTCCGATGAAAAACGATGAAATTGGCCTTCGCCCACAGCGCTCAGAGCGCCCACAAAGTACATAATCAGCAACTTCCGGTTTATCAGTATTTCATGAATAACTCCTAAAAAATCGGTTATACAAAAATATGTTTAATACAAAATTTATAGTAAATTATATTTTATAAAACTTTTATAAATAATAGTATATACCTAACTACCAGATTAATGGAGATATTTTGCAAAAACGAAAACGAGCTTCGAAAAGTAAACCTCAACTTCCGGTCAACCGATTTACTCCAAAAACTTTACTTAAAACAAAAATACTGTACATGAAATTTGGTGTTGATAAGACAAATAGTTTTCGTGTTAGAGTGCCCACAAAGTACATAATCAGCTACTTCCGGTTTATCAGCATTTCACGAATAACTCCTAAACAATCAGTGATACAAAAAAATGTTTAATACAAAAGTTATAGTAAATAATATTTTATAAAAAGTTTAATAATATTAATATATACCTAAATATCATATTTATGGAGATATTTTGCAGAAACGGAAATTCGCTTCGAAGAGTAAAGCTCAACTTCGTGTTAACCGATTTACTCCAAAAACTGATTAATCTGACAGCACCCACCACAGTGCTATATATGAAGTTTGGTATTGATACGACTAATAGTTTATACGTTAGAGCGCCCACAAGCACAGACACACATGCACACAGACGTCATTCCGAAAATGGTTAAAACGTGTTCTGGGGACCCCAAAACATGTATTTCCCTTGAAATCTTGAAGTCGATTTTTTTCATGAAAACAATACTTTCTCTATACTTCGTATATGGAGAAAGTAAAAACGTATTTTTTGGGCAACATTGTGACTAAGAAGTCCCATATTCCATTTAACCCTTGTCTAATACAAAGAAGAGCATAAATACTCACAAAATCAAAAGATAACAATGCTGTTTATTGATTTTTGTCAAGGTATGCCGAAATAGAGAGCAAATACGGAGGGAAAGAATGATTTTTGAGGAGCAATAAAAACGGAGTTAATTTTAAACACAAAACAAATCCAATGCAGGAAAACACCCACTAAGAAAAGGAAATGTGAAAAACTTGCTAAATATAGATTAAAATTCAAGTTATAAACGAAATGTACGACAATATGTTACGAGAAAGTGAATGATCTTCATCAGGATGGCGTATCACCAATCCTCTGATGATTAAAATGAATATTTTTCTCTTCTTCATCTCACAATTCTTCATGGTAAAAAATTAGGCTCATTCACTTATCCATTACCGCTAGCATTTTCGAAGTACAAATTATTTGCTTCCTGTTCCTAATACTCCAAAGTATTCGTCTTAAAATTTTGGTAAAACAATTATCTCTCTAGAATTACTGAGTTTACAATTTTGACTGACTAGTCTTAGCGTCTCCTAATCGACCAACGCATGTTTGAACGTGTCTCGAGTAGAAATCGAATTTCCTGCACTTTAGGAAAAGAATCCTTGCAAAAGAGAGGGTTTACAAAGAAATATAACATGCACTTCTGAAATAGTGGCGTGATCTCCGCTAAAGCGATAACGCGAAAACTACGTGATTATTTCATCATTACGTCATCCAGGGTTACATCAATCGTAAATTACTTCATTGTTACGGTCGTATTAAGTAGAATGTGCTCATGCTCTAGTAAAAGGAGAAAATGTCAGCTTTTCAGACCTATCAAACCGAACATACAAGATTACGAATATAATCTTAGTAAAGAAAGAATATTTAAACCTGTTTTTGCTTGCGGTATCTATTGATTTATTTATTTAAAGTTGAATCATCAACAGCCATTTCGACCAATTACAATGAATCGTACAACATGTTGAGAAATAGTATAAATAGAAATATGTATGTATGCCTTAAAACTTGGTTATTTAATATTTATATTTGCTGTAAAATATTGGTTTAATATTGCATAAATTTAATGAATAGTCCGTGTAGTAGTTTAAAGAAATCTTGTCATTAAAGTAAAAATACCGTCCATATTTGTAAGCTCTGGCCAGGTTCATGGAAAATTCATGCCTTATGTTTTCTGGCATGAGGTGACCGATAAAACTATGTCTGACTTGTATTGTGATTACCTTCTTAGACGCTAACTCTCTTTCGTTAGCGATGCATACAGTTTGCGCCCCGCGTTAGGAGGCATAACCTCTCAGCGCCGCCTGGTGCAGTATGATCTAATCTCTTTTGCGAGAGGTTTGCGTCTGTGCACCAGGTCTAATTTTTAAACCAGGTCTAATTTTTAAACCAGGTCTAATTTTTAAATCAGGTCTAATTTTTAAACCAGGTCTAATTTTTAAACCAGGTCTAATTTTTAAACCAGGTTTAATTTTTAAACCAAATGTTTAAAATTAAACATGGTTAAAGAATTAGTACTTCTCTTCTTGCAGCTTTAGGGAATCAAATCTTAAAGAAATTCCCACTGAATTACTTTAAAATTATGATAAAATTCCACAAATGATATTAATCGTAAGAACGTAGTATAATTTGTGGCATTCACCACATTGGCACATTCTGGTAACCGAGTAATAGAAATTTCTTTTTTTTCTATGCGTAGGTGCCCCTTTTGTTATCAGGAAATTATTGACGCAAAAAAAATAGAATTATGAAAAAATTCTATCATATTTTCCCCTCGCTACTTTGGTAATGTTTTTCTGAACTTGGGTGTTATTCTATGAAATTGGAAGGAATTATGTTTTTTCCTCGAAGTATTTATCCAAGGATTTTAATTATTGCCAAATGAAACTTAATTACTCCAACCAAATTCATTCAAGATTCAAAATTGAACACGCGTATAGATAAGGAAAACATAAATTAGAATTGTAAAATAAATTATAATTTCGGGCGGAATTGTGACCAATCACATCCCGTCTCATATTTTACCCACCGTAAAGGAATTAGATCGGTAAAATTTCTTATGCTATATTTCGGCATTTCTTTTATTACTATGCTGAATTTTCTTATCATTGCACTGAATTTACTAATATTTTTACTACTAATATTATTAATTACTCTGCCGTCTGATTAGAGTTTAATTGATTTACTAAAGTAGTAACAAAGGAAGCTATATAAAATGGTGTTTAGAAAGGCAATTCCATTAGATAATGATGGAGTTTACCAAAATCCATCCTTTTGGCCTCGACGTTTTCGTTGCTCTTTTCGACGAAAAAGAAATAACACAACTTCTGTGTTCTGTGGTATCGCGTAAGAGTTGTTTCATTCCTCTTTCATCTTACGAATTAATAAAATTTTGCAAAATATTTTAAATCGTATTATAGGATCACATTATCGAATAAAGAAAAAATGGTATCTTTTTAAGAATCTTCGTAATTTTCATTCAGCAACCTAATTTACAAGGATGTTTCACTTAAGATGAAAGAAATTCATTTTTTAAATCGATAAAGGTCTTCCATTTCTTGTCTTCAACGCACTTCAACTGTCCTTCAATGTCCCCGTCAAGTGAACACAAAGTAAATGTACGAAGTAAACAAAGTAGACCTTTGGCAGATCTCATCGCGTATCTTTCCAATGCTCTTCAAGTTCAACCGCATCAGCTTTAAGAATAGACACGACTGAATAAAAAGTGTTCCGTTTGATAGCCGTGAGTAATCACAGGGACATACGTGTTAATTCTGTAATTGATGACTATATTTATCGATTTGCAGTTGGCAATGTCGTAAATGTAAACATTTATGGTTAATTATTTGAAGATTATATAAAGAGTGTAATGCTCTACCAATTGAGGTATCCGGGCTCATAACGCAATTGCAATTTTGAAACGACGGTTATCGTTGCAAATTATTATTAAGACCATTAAAGGAGCGGGGTGGCAAAATGAGGGAGAGAGAATGAGTTATACATGAATGTTGTCTGTCAGTATGCTAAGGGGTCTTCAATGTTGTGTAGAAGAGGAATCCCAGGGAGTAGATTGACTAAGGGGAGGGCCGTAGCTAGCATGGGGCAGGTGGGGCGGCACCCCAGGGCCCCCGATTGGAAGGGGCCCCTTCTCGTTGACCACTTTTTTGGCCCTGAAAGAGCCTTACCTCGGCAAAGACTTTAGGGGCCCCTGAAAATGCCTCAAATTGAACAATTGTCTCCCAAAATATGCGTCTCCCTATATGCGCGGGAAATTCAAACTAGACAACTCTAGGTGTACTTTAAAATCAGAAAAAAGATTTCCGTATGGGGGCCCCAAATTTACTTGTTGCCCCAGGGCCCCCGAGGCTCTAGCTACGGCCCTGACTAAAGGTATGCATGGGTAGAATGTGAGTTACGTCAAAGGAGTGACAAAGAAAATGCTGGTATAATATTTACTAAAATTTTGTAGAGAAGATACGTTCTCAGTTTAAAGAATACATTTAAAGTATGTATCAATCTGACTAGAAAGATATATATGCTAGGACAAGAAAATATAAAGGTGTATTGAGAATATGCGACCAAGTTGCTTTTTCCTCGTAGGAGTAGTGGGTTATTGGATATGGTTATTAATTTATGAGGTTATTTTTATACAGGTTTTTAAATTGAAGTTTAGCGAATTATAAAAATATATTTGTAGAACCCGTTTAATTAAGTCCTTTGTCTTTCTGAGAAATACAGTCTTAGGGTAGATTTTGAAACTTCACCGTCAGTTAAAAACTCCCTAGATCGGGATCAAGAGTAACTAATCGAGTTGAGGAATGAGGTAGTTTGCCATTGCTTTATTAACTGATCGAGAATGCTATAGATGCTTCCTTGTAAGTGCAGTACAATGACTCTAAGCATAGCTTTTTCCCCTATTAAGGTACCCTGTTGTTTAGTCATATCTCTTTAGGTTTATTCCATATCATAGTCATGTACTTTACGAAGCCAGAGGTAAATGAACTCCATGCTAGTGAACCTTTAGTGCATTTTTCTCCAACCTATTCCAAAAGACAAATGAAAATATAGATTGTACTGTTCGAAGTGCTTCGACAGCTTAGGTTATTTTGCACATGTGCTCCCAGCGGAAATCGAACCTGGGACCGCCTTCAAACCAATGAAATACATTCAAGATGTGGCAACGGAACGTTAGTATTAGGTGCTCCATCAGATGTTTTTAGTTTTATTTCCTTATATCCACCATCTTCAACCGGCAGATTAATTAAAAAATTAAAACCAAACAGCTGTGCTTGTACTACCCTCTAATCAGATATAAGTTTGGATCCATGAACGGCAAGGCTAAAACAGTCTCACTTGTACTATTACGTTGACATTGCCCTCCTGAATTAGATGATTTTTCCCCGTTCAGATCTTAATTATTACGAGTTAACTGTTGATTAATGACGAGTTGATTATGTAGTAAACATTTTTTTTCATTGACGAGACTATTTTCTTTGTCACATTACTTTAGCGATTTCCCTCAGGTGCACTCCCATTTTCTTCATCATATTGTTGATTCAGTATCTTAAATCGGTAGGGTTTGTCATGAATTTAAAATTATACCCTCGAAGGAAAACAACGGACATAGCTAAGTATTCTTTTCTCAATAGAGGCATTTCTGAGCGGAATAAATTACCTGGATCACTCTTAAGGCCCTTGCCTGAAAATAAAAAAATATTTCAAAAAGAAATATTTCAAACTGTTACAGTAATGTTGTGTAATTAATAGTAGTAATTTAGGGAACTGTGGAGAAGTAAGGGATTAACACTAAGGGTCTTAACAGGGTCATGTACGGTGCGGTTCTACCCCGTGTCCGCTGTGGTAGCCGAGAAGGCCTGTCATGAATCTCGAAAAAATCCAGTAGTACAGCTACAAATATTAAATATCATGCATGCATTATTTAGTTTTTAATTAAATATAATATATGTGAGTAATCATTCTGTGGGCATTGTAAGTTAACCATGCATGTATTTTATATTAATTATGTTACAACTGGTTCAAATGTCTGTAAAACATTCAGCCCGAAGGCGGGTTGGTACCTCACTCCCTCCGGCATAAGCAACTAAGAACTTGCAGAGAGGAATGAGGTTCACTAGGCAGAATGAGGAGTGAGGTAAATTGCCATTGCTTTCCTCACTGTGCCAGAATGCTATAAGCGGAACATGTTCACTTAAGTGAAGCACAATGATTGTATGAGTAACACTTTTCTTGGCATTCCATAAGGAGAGACCTTGATTAGTGCATTTATTCACTCATACCTCAGTAGCTTACATTTCATCACAGCCATGATCAAGACTGGGAAGAAAGAAAATGAAAGATACATTTTTCTCTATCTTGTACCACGTGACAAATGAAAGTATTCCATTCATCAGATTATGGTAAAAGGAACAGGTTCAAATGTATGTAATTAGAAATAACTGCCAGCAGGCTTACAGCCTACCTGCAGTTCGTGCGATAATCATAATCTCGCTTTTTCCCCGAAGTTCTAAGTTTGCGAAACTATCTCCCCTATCATTCCCTCTGTTTTTCTTGAACAGTCGTGTTATCGCACCATTGGTCGCCCCCTGCACGCGTTAAATCGTTTCTCATTTTCGTTTACAACAATATCATCCGCTTCACTGATTTCCCTGCTTTAGTCACGCTCTTTAATCTCCGTGCTCCACATACACCTCTACTCGCTCCACTTCCCCCCCGCAAATTCCTATCTTCGAAACCCTTTTAAACGTTCTCTATGCCTCGCTCTTGCTTTCTTCTCGAATTCCTCCAAAGCTGTTATAAAACATTCTATTTTTAGTCTTTGATCGTTGTGCAAGCATTTTTTTCTTGTTTTATCATTAATAGACCTTATGAATACGCCCAGAGCTACTGTGTGCGGTTATGTGTGGTTTTTATCGAACATTTCACTCTGATGGGCTTCACCGAATAGCCTGATATGAGCTTAGGACATAGTACTCAATAAAAGTAGGCTTTTAAAAGATAAGAATACAGTCGGTCCTTGTTTATCGCTGTCAATCCGTCCCTGACTCTCCCGCGATAGGCGAATCTCCATGAAGTAGGATTCCTTTTTTATAAATCGAACATTTTCTTAGAGCGTAGAAAACCTGTTAACGACCTAAATACGCTTTTCGACATTACTGGGGCCTCTAAATATCACTGTTTAGTTGTCATTACACTCGTAATCCCCAATATATTAGAAAAATAAGAGTAAATTAGCTCTATTGGGCGCAGCAAATATAACATTTTAATGAATATACATATTAAAAATACCACGAAGGTCTAAGCGCGATGAGACGAGGGAAGACTGGATAAGACAGCGATAGAATTAAGGAGGAATTCTAAGAATATCAGCCTCTCATTTAGTTCTAAATGACAAAAAGTGTAAAGCTAAAAATTGTCGAAAAATGTCAACCTGACTGGGACGAACCTAGGTCTCACACTTTCCGTGCAGGTATTCTACTAAATTTATTTCCTTATTTTTACTGCTGTTTTGATTTTGACTCAAAGGCGCAAGCTGTTTCGTTCAATGTGAAATTCCATTTCAACATTTTTACAAAAAACATATTTATAAAATTACATCATCGTGTTAAAAGTTGTGCTTTTATTTTTCTATTGTGGAAAGCTACCTACAAATCTGGGCTGAAATAGTGTATTTAGTCGTATGATTATGAAATTGGAGTTTAATTTTCAAATAAGTACATGTTTTTTAATATTTTTCAATACATTCTTCGTAATTTTTGTTCCTGCGACCCTCTTCTGAATTGTTCAGGCTTCCTCTTGCACATTATGACAATATAGCGAATTTATATTTTTGCAACAAACCCCAAATAAACCTTTATCTCTCTTTTGATGTATATTTCAAAAGAGAATTTCTGTTTTTTTCGTTATGGCCCCATCCTTTTATTTCCCATTGTACTCCGTTTCCTAGAACGTATGACTATTTGCCAAATCGCTTTGCGAGAAAATCGGCGCGTGTAGCGACCGTTTGCGAGGGAATTGACCCTTAGTGGCAGGGCCTCAACTGCGTCCAGAATGCGTATAACTTCTGCTTCTAATGAGAGAGGGCTATTTACTGTCGCATAACTACCGAGGGAAACGGCATTTCTTCGGCGGCAGAACACTTAAATTTTACGTGAACGAGAATAACTCGTCGTTCCTCCTGCCCGCAAACAAAGGAACGCAAACAAAATAATACGTGTATATAGAAAAGGAAAATCACATTGAGGTATACTTAGTAAATGCATGGATTTTCCCTCCGAATTTCGATTTCAAAGAGTCAACAGGCTATTGAGATAAATTATGTCTTCGTTAAAAAATCCTCTCAGCTGAAGATTATGAAAAAAAATTTTTTAATGTCTTAAACGGTTAAAATAGCGTCATGACTAGAATGATCATTTCAAGGCCACGCGGGAAAGAAAAGCCTCGAACAGAGAGAGGTTCTTAAATTTTGGAACACTTTCTAGTATTTTTAAAACACTTACGATGGAATTTAGAAGATAAAACTTTCATTTTTATGTATAATCTATCGATTCGGCCGAGATGTTGTGGAAAGACATAACTGAAAACAGATTTATACTTTTCCACAAAGGTTTTTTTTTCATTCATCTTTTAGGTTGTTTGAACGGATTTCTGTGGCTGTATTATAAATTATGCTCACTTAACAGATGGTTTAAGTTTGGTATTATTCCGAAAAATAAAGCTAGGGAGTTAAAAGTGTAAAATGTATAAGGATTCTTTTAAAAAGTATTATTTACTACAAGGAGCACATATTCCGGTATTTTTAACATTCTTGAGCAGTTATTTACAAAAGATGAAAAATTATTTAGTTGGAATTTTAATTATTCAGTGAAAATTAACAAAGAGCTTCCTCATTTTACATTCTACTTGTTTACGGACATTTTGCTGATAAATCTGAATCCGCAGATAAGACGATATTTGAATCGTAAAGAAATCGGCCCCGAAAATCCGGGGCCAACTTGTAGCACAGGAAAATAGATTGAAATTTATATAAATCAAAACCGATAGAAAATAAAACAAATCACACACCAATGAATGTAAAACTATTAAGTTATGTAGGAATAGTAAAATATACTAAAAAGAAAATGAATATTTAAAGTTATGTTTATTGATCTACTGATAGTCAAGGTCATTACGCATACGCCCGAATCAAGGCGAATGTTTGCAACAATCGCAAAGCAGTGTTGCCAGATGAAAGAAAATAAAAATTTGTTCATTCGAATAGTACGCATAGGACATAATTTCGATTACACTGTACAGAATTGTTATGCATAGGATGATCGCTGATCTAAACTAAATTCGTAGGCCGTCGATAGTTTGAGGGTTGTCTTATAGGACAGATATATGCTAAAACGATTTAACTTTGTCGTAAATTTATGCCTCGTCTTATATTTGGAAATATACGATATCTGTTTCGAATAACTTCTCTTTTCACCGAAAGTCAATTTAAAAACCAGGATAAGTTATTTTCGTACGCATTACTCATTTTTGATTTTAGAAAAATACGAGTCACGAAATTGCGAATGGTTATCAATTATATTTCTTTTTCTTCCGTTACATCGACCTAATTTTAGCCTCAAGGTATACCAGGGGTGAAGATTTTGCTTGCTCATAGCAAGCCTCTATGCTGTTTACATCTATTCACATTGCGAAAGGGCTGATGATAAATCGAGCATGAATAAATTTTGCTGAGCTCTTTATCTCGAGGCGATAAACAAGTTGGTGTCTTTTATTTTCGACCGCACTTGTATGCTTATTCAGCGGATGACAGCGAAAATGCTGAGACGATCGGGTTCGAAGCAGCGGTAACCAGGTAGAGGAAAATACCGGGCTCTTATCACACTTGCCGAATTTCATTTCACTAAGTAATAACGGACTATTAAATTTTTTTGAAATTCCGAAATAAAAGAGATGGAAAACTGTTATATTTAAATAAATAATGAAAGAGTATAATTAGATTTGTATCGGAAAAATCCGAAGAGAGGAGAGGGAATAATTTAGCTATTCTCCCGCTATAATTGAGTTATTTGGAATTTATATACGAGGATCTTTCGAGGAGTTTTTTCTCCTTTTTTCGTTGATCGAGTAACCAAAAAATGCATCGATGGTGGTGCTAATGGTGTGACGGTACGAGAGAATTCAAAATACTAGTGGTTCCTTATATCCAGGTACTGTAGAGTGATCATATTTGAAATACTCTGACCCGAGAGATCTCCGCAAAACATCTAAATGTGAAAAAAAAAAGAAATTTGCGATTCATTTTCATTAATGAAATAACTAAAAAGGAAAGAACATTTTTCATAATTACGATGATGTGCACCATAAAATCGACGTTATAAAAGTAAAATTCTAAACTTAATCAAACTTTATTGATGATATAATAATTTTTAAATGCAATGCAATTTCATGCATTAGTATTTAATTTTTTAGTATCCCAGTAATTACGTTGAAATTAAATTCATATACGGTTTCGCAGAAAGATGTGTCGAATATGAAATATTTCATTTAAAACTTCAAAATAATTTACGGTGACTTAATTCAATCGTGAGTTAATTTGCGATTTTCCTGGAAAACATGACGTATTTTAATTTTTAGATTATATTTACAAGAGTGTATCTGAAGAGGAAAAGTTTTTAATTTTGCTTTGAATCTAATCATTAGTCAGCGAATCGAAAACGGAATTATACTCCTGTTATTGTCATTATGTTAGTAGCAGGAAAATGGGCATATTTAAGATATTTATTCCTAGTAAGAACTCAGATGTGTCAATTGTCCTTAATGAATAGAAAATGTATGATAATTGTTCGTAGAGTTGTTTGTTTTACGCGATAAGCGATAAAACCAACAAATAACGCGAATTTTGGCCGATTTAGCGAAATGACACTAATTTCGACATTTTTAATAAGCAGCACGGATTTTGGCGATTTTTGCATCATTTTTAAGAGAGGGTAATGTAACTTTGGGATGATTTAAATGAATAAAATGTATAATTTTATTATTTACGTATTTTTTGTCATATTTTTGATCACTCATGACATCTTTGCTTTGCGAATTCAGCTTTGATCTTTTTCAATAAATTCACAAAACTTTCTTTCTATTATGGATTATCGCAAAATATTGCCTAATTCCACGAAGAAATATGTTTTGTTTTTCCTAACATCTATAGTGTCAATATGTTTTTAATGAAAATATCATGTTTTGTTGATCAGCAGCTGTGAAAGCATTTTCCTTAGGTGTAAACAGCACAGTTTTTAATACATTCAATTTAATATTTTGTAAAATTTACAGTTAATAATGTTTTCTATGCCTTTAATGTTTATGCTAAAGTGTACCTAATATTATTCCTTTGCTTAAATGAGACTCTGTGAAAATTAGTAACACCAAATTTAGGAAACATAATAAATACAAAAAACACCACAATTTGGTTTTCAAATCAACAAATTTCAGAAATAATTGAAAACATTTTCAAACACCTCTACTTATTCAGCATGGGTTGAAGTAAAATGTATTTATTCATTTACTCTTCCTTTAGACCGCTTCTTGGCTTTAATGATATAAATTATGTTGAAAATTGCATTCATCCTGGTCTTACGGAATTGATTCTATCAAAAGTGTTATTCATCGATTGTGATCAAAATGATTTACACTTGATGAAACTTAGTTCGGTTAGGCATTCTTGGACAAGCTACCTCACCTTTCCATCATTCTTAGTTGTTTGACTTCCTCTCAAACGCGTTCTGTAGCTTTTGGAAGACAAATTGAGGCTCTAGCTTCGAGGTTAGGGCTTTACATACACTCAGTGCCAAACCTCATTATATTCTGGCCTTCGTAGATAATACCTCTTTGCCAATGAAAATCTTTTGTACACAAATATAACCACTCCTTACTGTTTCTACTCGATTTGGCTCCTATAAAAATATTTGTAACCTAAACTTAGATTATTACATTCTACTGTTAGTACTTAGTTACTAATTATACATAGTATATCCATATATTGCATTATGGAAAGGATGAATATTATTTTTATGGAGGATGGAATGTTGAAGGGCTCGTGCATTAATTTTAAAGAAATGGAGACTAGAAGTTGAACAATATAGAATGAGCATGACCTACTCTATGTGAGTTCTCAGATACAAAATAACTTACGAAAGTACTGTGAATGTTGATTATTGAGATGGGATGATAGCAAAAGTGATGGGAACGTGGTAAGAATATAAGATTGAGAAATCGGAGAAGCAATGAGGGTAAACATGGCTGTGAAAGCAGGAAATATTTCTCACGGAGAAAGGTAGTAGTCTAGAAAAGAAAAATGTACGAGACGGAGCTATAATTGCTGTTAATTAACCATAACAATGTTATCAAGAAATGTGACAGACGTATTGATTTCCGTTACGTGCCATAGTGGAGAATGGAAATTACGCAGTTGGCTTCTTAACACTGTTATTTCCTTTATATTCATCAATAGCTTTATTACCTTATAAGATATTGATGTAGTCCTGTAAGAAATAGGAAAGAATAAGTGATACCTTATAAGATTGTATTATTTAGGTGTTACGAATTAAATAGAAAGATATGAAGAATTTGATCAAAGGAATGAAGATAGTCTTTGTCACATTCCTTGAATATGTCTATTAATTGATGAGAGGTAATTTACCGTTTTATAAATATGTATTAAAACACTTTCCTTATTGAAGCGACGAAATCTTTCTGTAAAACTTCATTTGTTATTTATTCCATCTCGCACTCACTTCATTGTAAGCGAATATGTATGTATGCGTGACTGCTCTGATGGATTTAATATTAGCTATTATTGTGATTCATGTATTCTCCACAAATATTTTTCCATCATTGATTTTTGTGACGATCATTAAAAATGCTCTAGTCAAGCAAACGACGAATCATTTTGTGGGTAAAAAATCAGGCCAATTTACTGCGCAGAGGTTTCCCCGAAGATTGACGTACGATATATGATGCGTCATCATCTCTTCAGCTTCTAATTCATCCTTCTTCTTCGTGTATGGCAAAGTCTTGAGATTTGTTAATTGCTTGAACTTACCTCAGACTTTTTCTCAGGAAATGATTCATGAGTTTTGGTATTACGTTTCAAGGCAGCGCTGATGGAAGATTAATCTTAAACCTCCATATTAGATCAAAAGTTTCCAACTTTTTTCCATCTTGCTCCTATAACGAGCATAGAAATTTGGATTAAATTGATAATTACCAAGCTAACAAACTTATCCTCTGCGGGAAACGGATCTTAATGATACTTTAAGGATAGGTTCTTTGGCCAATTGTAATAACAACTCTATTACAGTTTAAACCAACACTTCATGGTTTCTTAGTAAAAATCAGCGTCAATTTCTGACTTCAATTTATTGCAAAACATCAATCACTTTCTGCATCAGTTTCCTTGGTGTAATGGTTTAGCTTGTCCGGCGGCAAAATACTTGCTTATGATTTTTGAGGCATGTAGTTGACAGTCATTTAGCAAAGATACCTTACAATGAATTGAGAACTAATTTAGTTCGAAGAACTGTATTTACTTTTAAGGCTGATAAATAAATACTACTTTCACCCAAACAGCGGATTCCGTTGTTGGTTTACCTAGATCGACAGTATTTGGATTTATTTATGTTACTTATTTTTAGGATATGAGGACATACATATATGCATATTTATCGGTAAAAAACTTTTTTCATAAAATCTTTTTTCTCCACAGTTTTTAGGATGATACTTAAAGTAAAAATAATCGAAGCATATACATTTCCGGCACCAAGCACAACGCAAAAGACTGTTTGAATTGCATTTACATTTAACTTTAATAATGTCCGAAAAACAAACTTGGTTCACATTTAAGAACGCTGACCTTGAGGTAGATAATCTGCTAGAAAACCATGCATAGCACAGCACATTATCAAATATGGGAGCAGAAAGTTGATGATGGACCAAAGCGTGAATGCGAATAGTATCCTCACGCTTATTTAATTCTTTTCTTGATGCCATCAACTCAGGAGCGCTTTGTATCCTTTTAATTAAACTCTTCACTTGCTGAAAGAAATAAATACAAAGAGGTTGGCACATTGGCGTGCACTTAGGCGGAATAACCTTTATGGTTCGTGTTGGAAAACCTTCCCTATTGGCAAATATTTCGTCGTAATGCGAAGTGTTCGTCTGACCTGACCATGAGTCTATTATTAAAAGATACTTCGTTTCTTTTGCGTACTCCTTTAGGATATTCAATAAATAATCCTCGAATAACCCTGAAGTCAATTTTCCAGATTTGGAACACTTAACATAAATATTAGCGAAATCTTCGGTGAGTCGTCTAACGTCTTCACGTACTCGAGAACTGAAGACGCCACTAGACTCCTGCAAGCGAAGGAACACTTTCGGAAGCAATTTTCCAGATTAACTTATCGAATATTGTGCCGTATAAGAGTGTGCGACTCTATTCATGCTCCCTAAAAACACTTCAGTTTTTATTCTCCTTGGAAGCTTAAAGTGCGGCGCAAAATTGACCGATATTCACATCCAGTTTGGTCTGTGTTTATGATGTAATCCGGGTGATACTCCGGAATAAGAGCCATAGTTTGGCGCTGAAACTCTTCTGCTGCCAACTAAGTATCCTTCGTAGAAGCGTTGCTTCCAGTGGCAACCTAGTCAGTAATCTTACGCTGCCTGATCCGATGTGATATTTTAAAATTTAAGAAGTTAACTACCGAACACTCTTCTACATTAAGCTCTAATTGCCAATTATCGCACCATTTCATAATTCTATCTAAGTCGTTCGAAAGGGTACGTACGTATGTGGGGTACGTTTGTGTGGTAGATGATAATTAAAAAGGAGAAAAATCAAAATATCTGTGTTGGCCGGAAGAAATAAATGATATTCATCTAAGAATGATAAATGGTGTTTATTATGATGTTTTAATAATCCTAAATTTTACATATTCCTCTTTTATGAAATCAGACCTATTTCGCCCATCGGTTATTTCCGCTCAAATTAAGTAGGCATTTATCGGGATTTTGAGATTGGGAATTATTTTTCAGCCGCTTCGTTGTTTAGGCATCATAGATTGATGAGAAATGAAACTTTCGGTTGCGTAGGTCTACTTCTTCGATACTCAAATAAGGTTAAGCGCATGATTTCATTTATGTATCCTTTGCGTCACCTCTACTCTCTCGATATTTTTATCTTATTATGTCATGATAAATAAGAGGAAAATTACTGTAGAGAAAAGCATTTTATGGATATCGATAATCCTAGGTGAAGATAGTCTTTAATTACGAACAAGATTATTTTCATAGTAAATGAAGGGTAGGCAAATCTGTGAAACCTGTCAAGTCGGTTTTCATGAAGGGTTTAATAAAATGTCTTTAATTTTCTATGACCATTTCATGTAAACGACAATAAGATTTTCAGAATTAAATATTTTGTTTTACTAAGACTTTCACCTTCAAACGAATACAACCAATTCAACAAAGAACGTAGTAATTTAAATCATAAAAGTATTTTTGAAAATTTCGTTGAAATCCAAAAACATTAAAATACGTAATTCCACCATGTTGTATTTTAGAGAAGCCAATAATTTAATTGATAGTATAATTTCGAATGTGTAAGGCGAGCCTGAGAAACAAAGGAACGCAGTAATTACAATCATTAAATTATATTTGAAAAATTAACAGAAATCCAAAACCAATCAATGTGCGCAATTCCACCATATTTTATTTTAGAGAAGCTAATACTTAAATCGTATCATTTCAAACGGGGAAACTAAGGGTGAGAAACTAAGAACGCAGTAATTTCAATCACAAAATTATTTTCGAAAAATTAGTAGAAATTGAAAACCAATTCAAGTACTTGATTCCACCATATTGTGTTTTGGAGAAGCTTTAATGGTACTATTTCGAATGGGTAAGAGGAGCAATAGCTGTCTGACGTCATTGTTTTCCCGCTGTCGATGGATTATTCAATGCCTCGCAGTGAGTTTTTCTTTTCGTTGTAACGTTTCGGAGGCTTCCTGAAAAAGCGGAATTCCCTAGAAAATCAATATTTCCCACCTACGCCAAGTGCTCCTTCACTCCTCATAACTTCCAGCAATCGCGGAATGGACCCAATGCAGCTCTCTCTGCGATCTTGAGAACTTCAAAGGCGTGTGAATAATACGATTGCGATCCGTTACAGTCAAGTAATCCTCGCTTGCGCCATTCATAAGGAATGATGACCCGCGGGGGGAACATAAACAACTGGAGCATTCGCCATTTTAAATTTCAAAACTGTACCGATAAAGGGATTGTTTCCAGGTTTTTGCCATCTTTTTCCTCTTGTTCATCGAGTTACGAAATTTAGTTTGATGCTCATATTTTTTCCAAATTTTCCACAATCAGTTACTACAATTCAGTCGAAATAATTAATTGGTAATGGGCTGAGATTTAAATGTGATTGGGATTTATTCTGTCTCTCCCTTGCTTAAATTATAATGCATGGCATCGTAATTGATGTAGAAATATGAAATCAAAAGTCAAACTTTTTTCATTTTAGAAGGTCGTCATGATGAAAAATGAAAAACAAACTTTGTGATTTCCACTATTTATTAACAATGTACAACCAGTTTCGGCCGTTACGCCATCAACAGGTACAATGAAATCCAATAGCTTAATAATAATAATAATAATAAACGCTGAGAAAGTGCAAAAACTCAAACAATAATAATAATAATAATAGTGAAAGTCACAAAGTTTGTTTATAATTTTTCATTAGAAACATGGAAACTCATTTATGTTCAGTAACTTTGTTAATCATTACTAAAAGTATGATCTTTTTGCTCCTGAATTAGTTAATATAATAAAATATCAATGTTAAATAGATTTAGAAATTCTTATAGTTCCCGAATATCATATAAAATACATGTTAACATTTTTATTCATTATTAATGCTTTAACAAGATTCGGTAACTGATGTCTCTATGCCTTCCATATACGTGCTGCTTCAATGTATTTCTAGAGAAGGTGAATTTATAGAAATTAGATGATTGGATTCATATCCATCTTTTGCGTGAAGTTCCCTGCTTATGTTCCTTTGAAGCGAGAAACTTATCTGTATTTCCTTGAAGCGTAGAATACGAATGAAATTGTTTACAAAAAAGCATCTGTATGAGGAAAGGGTTACGAATTGGCCGACAACAAAGGTGAACTGTCACCCCATTGTATGTGCGTTGTGTTTCGGATTAATTCCACAGAACCGTGTTACGAAAGTAGGTTTGACGTGAAAATTATCAATAGAAGTGGGACCAATCGAATTATTTCCTCCGGTGTTTCCTGTCTCTGAGATCTCGTTGTATACGTGTGGAATCACATGCACGATGATTTCATCACGATCTACGACTTGAGGCTGTAATGATAGAGATGAAAGATTGACACGATTTACTCTTAATTGGATTCGTTTTGAATATTAAACCTCTGAATCTCGTAGGATACGGCAAAAATTACATTTCACCGGAATGACGTAACATGTCATCAACGTTCTGTCATGCAGGGAGTGATCGTAGAGCAACTTGTCTTTTATTCCCTTTTGTGCCTTTAAATGCATCTGTGAAGGCTACAAGTTTTCTCTATATTCAATTCCCAGATCTGCATTCCACCGAAATCTTCTCATGCGATTTTTAAAGGGGCTCTTTGAGAATTAAAACAAAGGAAGCGCGAATGGTTCCATTTCATAACAAAAGCATGAGTGCGGGCGCACGTAGGCGATCTGAAGGTCGTCACTTCGCCACGCTTGAGTCATCTTATTTACATCTTGTGATACAGATTAGTTTGCTGAGGCGAGTATGAAAAGTGTGTACCGCGACGGAGAGCGACTTCTAAAGGTTTTCAACTTCGGGACATATGTATCGACTCAAGATTCGTGGCACTCTGGACCAGTGCTGCCTAAGCTATGGCCGGTACGGTACATTTGCAATTGAATCGAGAAGATTTTTATGCTGGAGAAAATCGTAAGGTATATTAGAGCAAGAAGAAGATTTCACCACATGGTAAAATGTTCTGCTATCCCTCATGCTCTACTGTCCTTCGATCAATTCAAGTCAAAGTGATAACTCAAGAATTGATTAGGCACAATAAAGCCAAAAAATTTAAGAATTCTTTAAAATAAACTATTTTTGTATATGACTACGGTCAGCAGACCCAATCTCCCTTTGGAGTTAAATTTGGAACTTGTTATCAGGCACGTTGTGTGAGAAGATAGAGGATGTTTTTCTCAAGTTCAACTTGACGAAAAGAATAACATAATGCATGCTATGGGAATTGTCAATAGATATTTTCATAATTAAATCCAATTAAAATAAGAAGTATTCGAAAAAAAAATGATGAGGATTTATCATGCAAAATTTCTAGCTTATCATCGCAGATTGCTATGGAACCTTTGGTCCGGCTTAATAAACCCTTTTTAGGGGAGTATCAGTAGATTTCCTCATAACAACTGCTATTTATAACTAAAACACCATTGGTGAAGTATTAAGGTAAACATTTGATCCAACCATTTGAACCATTTTATCGAGGTACGGAAGTACGTAGGTCTTAAAAATGGACAATAGATTTTTGCTACAATGGATGTTTACTCGTTGCCACAACAGTTCCTTCGCTCTTTGTTTTCTTTAGGTTTCTGGAGTATTCTAATTGACTTTTCCCCAATAAGTGGCTTCCTATAGACCTTCAATCTTTCCTCGACCCTACAAAATGCGCAATTCCATACAGAGACACCAAGGTTATTTTATTGGGGTATACGTCTATTTTATAACAGAATTAGTTTTGACAATCATATGGCAAACAGTGCTGCTGATCACCGGCAGAGAAGGCCGAGAGTTAGGGGGATTTCGTTGAGGTACTGCCGAAAATCCCCGAAAAGAACCTCGTTTTCGAGTCCATTCGGGAGTCTACAGAAACTTCGAGACTAAATTTCTCTCGAAATTTTAGGTTATTTTTGGCTCTGTCCCGCTGCGTTCCTGTATCTTTCGATGATTCATGCTTACTTTACGCGTTCTCTTTGAAATAAATCAGCTTAACAAGCATTTAAAAACTACTCGCTAGTATTTTATTTTTATAGGGAACCTTTATGTGGATTTCGCGGGAGTTCCTTCCCCAAGACCTCGGGAAATCTTCATTACTAAACCGTGACCCATGTTGTTTTTACTTTGAAGGTAAGGCTGAGTTAAGCTCATTATCGAGTGCACATAGCTTCCATAAATCCGACCTTTACAACTAGCATTTTCCATTACCTGGCTTTATGGTTTAATCCCTTCCAAGAATGCTAAGAAATTAATACGAATAATTATTTAATTATCTTGAACCATCTTGATCTTTTATGATTATCTAAACTTATAATAGTGTTTTATATCAGGATAAAATTTACCTTATAAATACATATAAAAATATTCTAAAAGTACATATACATTATATTGATCAATGAATTGTGGTAAGTAAATATTGCGCAGTTTTTCCTGGAAACGAAGCTTTCCTAAAATTTACTCCATATGAATTCAGCATTACGTCATCACAAGTGTTTATGGAGAAGCCGCTCGACAAATACTACTGAATTCCATGAAATATCTGCTCTTGGTAATCATAGGATTTGATAAATCTGACCTATTTTAAACGTGATGACGTGTGTCAGTTACGGGTGACACCAAAATATTTACACGGAAAGCTTTCAAAGGCGTTGACAGTTGAAATATAAAACAAAAATACCGGTTCTGCTCTCGAAGGAATAGTGTAAGAGTCAAGTAGTATAGATACGTCTTTATTGAAGGCGAGATTGACACTATATGGTTTCCATTCGCATTTACCGCTTTGCAATTTCATAAAATAATATGGATAGAGGAAACTAAAATAAAAAAAGAAAATGGATCTATAAAAACCTAAGTCAATTATACGTAGGAGCAATGAATATTGAAAAATTGTATTGCGCCAGTTTTGAGACTTATATTCGTAAAAGTCTCGGATTTCTTTGCAACTGCTCGAGAGTAATTTTGCTTGTAAGAGTGAATTATAACATAGGCCACACTATATTTTATTCTTCTTAAAGGAGGTATTATGGTTATCTGTGTGTTGGGATTTATTTATTTATATATTTATTAAGGTTTTATATTCACACAACAAATAATTACAGGGTAAACTATTTCTGGTATGAAATACAATCATACAATTATATATAATAATCATTACAAGAGCAATTGTACAAACGTTCAATATAAATTATAAAAAATATATAAAAAGAAAAAGAGAGGCGAATTTATTAGTATAAAGTTATCATGAATAGTAATAAAAATAATTTTTTTTAAAGAATTTGTCTTTAAATACGTTAATGCTACTAAAGGTATCATATTCTTTGCGTATTCTATATAAAGGAGAATTAATGTAGTTAGAATTTTTAACTGTGGTTAATTTAAAAAACTATTTCTTCCATAGTGCACAACAGGAACATATAGGTTTAATTCGGAGATTAGTTCCGAATCCTCCTCTATGTCAATCATATCATGCAAAATAACAAGTCATATATAGTTTGTATACTTCTAAAGTTATATGAATACAATATTATTTCATATTCCAACTCATTCTTGAACGCTTGATGTATTTTTATATTTTCAAAGTAAACACATGTTATAAATCTCCTTTGAACATATACCGCAGGTCTACGCTCACACATAAACAAGTATGTATTCTAGTATCAGGACCCCTGGTGGTAGAATTATTGACTTACTCAAATGGAATTCGACTGAGGGCGCTTGGCATTCACTTGCATTATCAAAGCTCGAGATGGGCTTGAGCGCTGTTTCCGGGGCGAACCTATTTTTAGAACGTCATTCGCTGTTTATCATCTCAGCAGAAATCAATACCCGTTCGCAGATGTTGCGGTGTGAAATAAATAGCACCCATTTAAGTGATTGAGCGAGGTCATACAATAATCTCAAGGTGAAGAAATGAATCGTATCGAAATAAATTAAGATTCCAACGATATATCGATTTCACGAGAGAGGATACAGTCAATTTCTCACCGAGGGAGCCAATTCCTTCGAGAAAATCCTTGAGTTGGTACTGACGTCTTTTGGAGTCCTGACATTGATTAGTTCCGATATTATCTAACGACTTGTTGGAAAATCTCGAAGGTTGAAGAAGTATAGAGAAATGCATTCCGATGGAGAAATTCTCCACAACAGAACTCCGAAAACTACGCTCAGTGGTGCCCTCTATCGTAAATCATCCGAAAACGAGTTTAGTGTGAATGGGAAGGGAAATGATGAAAGTGTTAGGATGCACTGAAACGTGCCGACGATCACGTTAGGCCACTGTTCGCTCTTTTGGGACGAGAGCTAATGAAAGCCTCTTTTGGTTGGAACCAGGAAGTCGCCCAGTCCAGTAATAACAATTCGATGTCGTCTATGGAATAATTGCTTTAATTTCACGCTCTATTTTCGTATGCTCTATCTTTAAAGCATGATCTCAATAAACTCCATGGTGTTTATTCAATTAAATTTTTCTCGAGTAATATAAACGCAATATTTCATCATCGAATGTCTTTCGTTGGTAAACTTAAGTTTAGAAAATGTTGGCTCATACATGCTGCAATGAGTATTTTTGTCGTATTTATTTGGGAATCAAAGTGGATGAAATTAGATTCCATTACACATTTACCAAATTAGTCTTTATCAACAAACGGGTATTCGATTAATATGTGGTCGAATTTCAAAGTTATTCAGTTATTTTAAGGCATATTTTTCAATTGAAAGAATTCCGCTGCGGATTATTGGATGTTTTTTCCTTCCTGTATATATTTTTGTGGTATTTAAGTTGGACCTTGAGTAAAATTTTGACTCCTTATGAATGATGAAATTACTACAAATGATGCAGTTTCCGATTTTTGTTGTGTATTTACAGTATTTTACTAGTAATAATAATAATAAATCGTCTTTATTTGGGCGAGATTGAGACTTAAAAGTCTCTTCTTCCATCGAACCCATCGTCATTAATTATGAAATTAGAAGAAGAAAAAATTAGAAGAATTGTGGATGTAAAAAACCTAAGAGATTTTTAGGGAAAAAATCCACTGCAGGAAAACACCCACAAGGAAGGGGGTGTGAAAAACCTGCGCAAACCTACCGATAGTAATAGCTAAAAGATAATAGAAGAGAAAAACATTCAAAAATAAATAAATACACTACCAATAAGTACTTACATGCGATACATAAATAAGAATCAGTTAACATTTAAACAGAGATAGCAATATACAAAGTAACATAAAAAACAAAATAGAAAAACAAGGAAAACGTACATTATCAGAAAAAATAAAAGAATATTATAAAAAATCAGTATCAAAATAATGCATACAGTATGTACTAGTCAAAATTTTATATATCATTGACATTTAGGTAACTCTAAGTAAGGAAAAAATAGAAAAAAGAAAAAAAATAAATTAAAGAAATAAAAAAAATAAAAAGATGAGAATTATTAGGTATAAAGACAGAATAATACACCTCAAGTGATATTTAACGGTTACAGAAAATTCATGTTCGGAAAAAGTGAATGCGGAAGTTAATCTAAGGTAAGGTCATTAAATTATTCTACTCTTATGGTACGTTTTCCAGTTTTGATTTCTAACAATCTTAATTCCTTCACTGATATCAGCTGTCTAGTCTTCTTACATTGCTGCGGTAAATACCTGTATACATTTTTACAATTAAAGCTATTGTATTATTAACTCTTCCTCGTCTTCTTTGTCGACAAAACTTCCGAAAATCTAAAAAATAGGCCGGGGGAAGCCGAATAATTACGATAATTACGATATTAATACGATCAATGACTTGTTTTAAACTTATCTTTTTATGGTGCATGCTCCAATTCAACTTGTACAGGATACACTCAATTGTGTATAAACTTCTAATTTACACAATAACGATAGTCTTTCTCGTCTGTTTGGAAATCATAGTTTCCAGCATCTAATTTTGTCTCTCGATATCTTATAGGGTAAAAATTATTTCCCCAATCAAAAATCTCTGAAGCATTAAGAATCAAATTTGCAGGAACTATACAGGAATCCACTCATGTTCTGAATTAGTGAGAAAAAATGGAGTGTTTGACTATCTTTACAAAAAAATTTAAACTTCATGATAGGAAACCTCACTAGTAAATACACCACAGGAAATACTACAGTTTAAGTGCGCAGCTTAGGTGATTGATAATCATTCTAAATAAATCCTGACCCGCTAGACAAATATAACATGTTGAAACTACATACAAAGAAATATATGAAATGCATCTTGTAATATCTTTTCCTAATTTATAAGGTTGTATGGTTTCTAATTTTATACTAGGATTTTGCGGGAATAAGGTCTGTTTGAACTTGCAAATACCTCTCGTACCACCGTAAACTACCGTAATATCTTATGTAAAGTAACTTCCCACTCTATCTACCATCGCCAGGTGTTTCGCCCACTCGGAAAAGATTTACGATTGACGAAAATGGTCAGTAAGGAAATCATCATCTTGAAGGCGCATACTATTCACTTAAATCTGTTTTCTGGAAACAAGAAAGTGACGTATAATTAACAGATATGGGAATGAATCCCTGTAGGATTTACAGATTTTACGAGTTTTCATTTAACTTCGCGGGTAGCTATTTTCAGTTTTAAATAATCAATAATTTTACAGCAATATACTTCATTTGGCGGCTTTAAAAATGCGCATTTTTTAAATATGAAACGGATTTTGTCACAAATTTTCTTCTCTCTCTCTCGAATCTAACTAAATCACACAACAAAGAACATGTTTCTTCTACTGTTTACACTTGATTTACTTTTCATTATTCTTTATGTTCTGATTTTTCCCACACATTTCGTAGGTTTTTCTTCCTCCCCTTCACTTTTTGTCTTCCAGCAGTGGAAACTATTTTCTGTGATCGAAATTAACATTTTTTTATTTGCTTCACTAAACCATTCTTTTTTTATATATTTCTACTTTATTTACACATCACTTGCTACAAAATCTGTACATCTTATTGATGTTATCCTTGTTTTTATTAGTGATGGTACTAGACAAGGATTAAATTGAGGATTGGATTTCCTAATTCAAATTTCGCCCGATAAAGATGAGCGTATGTTTGTATGTATATAAATCAATTATCCGACATTCGTTATGCCTTACAAATACTGTTTTTTCAATAGAATCGGTTACTTTCAGCTTCCACAAAATTTCATTAAAAATACCTTCAAGGCATATCTATTCATTCATCCATGAGGTCGAGATTTTCTGGGAAATGAATTCTTTGATATGACGAATTCTATATTGACGCGTGATGAGCTAAAATAGAAGCAATTTCAATAGAACTACTTGGAGGAGGACTTATTTTTCTAATCTGAATGGAGCAGCACTTAAGTACGGAATTATATTACAATCTCTAAAAGGCGGTCGCTTAGGCAATGGATTAACAGGTCGATTAGAGATCCATGGAGATGTAATTCTCATCTTACCACTTATGAAAGTACAAAAGGAGTCAGCTGTAAGAGTAGAAGATAACAATTCCCCTGTAATCCGACAGAAAATATCTTATCTCGTATGATGCCGCTATAGATATCTTTTCATTACATTCTCTATGGAAAATATTTATAATAATCATTATGTAGAAGCTATAATATATATGTGTAATATGGAGTTAAGCCTTCCCATCGAGCAGCAATCAAGGTGGTTTCTCACTGTTCAAATAGGTTAATATTAATTAAAATTAATTACACCGAGGAAAATATGTAGATGTATCGCAGCAAATACCTCACCATTCTATTGCTAAATTAAAGTAATATACCTTTAGTGGAGGCAGAATAGGTTCAACTTATCCTTTTTGGTTTATCAAGCTGAAAATTGGTGGAGATGTTCTTTGAACAGCCAAAAGCAAAATCCCAAAAATACCAAAAAATCCCAATTGGGCAACATGCATAAATATTTAAACAAAAGTCGCCATCTTGGATTTTCGACCTTGCGTCATATTGAACGGTATATCTCCGTATCTAATGGTGATAAAGACACACGGTTTGATTTAAACTACTTACTAAAGTGTAAACTAGACCCATGGCATTTTATTATGAAAGAAAAATGAGTAAATATAAAGCTACACACGAAAAACAACTCGTCTTAGGGTAGCTTCAACGGGAAAATCAGCGTTAAATGTCGATTTTCGACCATTTATTATCATTAAATCAAAAAATATATCGAAATAAAAGTTGTAGAACACATCAAAAGGCTTCAGAATGTTTTATTATAATCTCCGTAATCCAAAAATTGTAGCTTCTACAAAGCGCCAAACACGTTCGCACACTCGGTAGATGACCACTAACGCGGAGCGCCAAGCGAGCGAGTATCCATCAAAACACCGATTATAATGCCGGAAAGTATATTCTTATTCCTATATTCCTTATATCCTTATGTTATATTATATGCTATTGAATTGCTATGACTATAATATAACTATTCAAAGAATTAACCAAATATTTTCCCAAATGGAAAACTAACGAAAATGATTTATAAAAATAAGGCAATAATATAAAAGGATAAAAAATTACAAGCTAACGACTATAAAGTGGAAATATAACCGGAATAATTAATACTATCGAAGGAAAATAATATAAAACCTTTCTAAACACTAACAACAATAAACCAACATAAGAATAGAAATAAAAAACACTATGTCGAAAATTCTACTTGAGTTTTAATACACGATCGGTTTCAGAAAATTCTGTCCATCATCAGGTAAAGAGACCACAACTCCAGTGAATATATACAAAACAATGGCCAATGAGCAAGCAAGGTCTGAGAGGGGAGGAAGGGTTAAGGATATTAGGTGAGGGAAGCAGCGGGAGGAGGCAAACAGTTGATAAAAGTAGGGAGTGGTTAGGAAAGAGGTGAATGTTAGTTAGCGTATAATTATGATGTAAAATTTCTAATTCCTCCAGGTAGTTTAGCTTATTTCCTTGAGAATAGCTATGGAGGAGGGTGTTGGTAAAGTCTGAATGGTGTTTATTGTCGAGTAAATGTTTAGCGAAATGTGAGGCACTGGAACCATTGAGGAAAGACTGTTTATGTTCTTTTGTTCGAATGTGTAAATTTCTACTGGTTTGGACTATGTATATTGCATTACAGTCTTTACAAGTTAATTTATATATACCAGATTTGCGTGTTTTATCGAATTTATCTTTATTGTTTAAAATAGTTTTTCCTATGTTTTGTGTTGTATAGAAAGCGGGTCTGATGTTAGAGCATTTAAGAAATTGGCAAGATGATAACTGATGTGGCCGAGGAAAGGTAGTTTCCTCCAACGTTGTACTTCCGTGAAAATGGAGCAATCGGGATATATCCTGAAAATGTTTTGTTTTCTTTGTCCATGTGAAAGTATGGTATCAATAAGTTTTTCGGAATAACCATTGGAGAGAGCCATGCATTTTATGGTTTTTAGTTCCCGAGAAACGTTTGATGGAGAGAGAAGGATATTTAAGAGGCGATGAATAAAACTGTGAAAAGCAGCGTGTTTATGTGTGACTGGATGATTAGAGATTGCATGAATTGTGTGGTTCGTATAAGTCGGTTTTCGATCGATAGAAAATTCAATTGAATCTGCATTCTTTGAGAGTTAAGTCTAGGAAGTTCAAATTGTTGTTATTCTCTATTTCTAAAGAAAATCTGATTTTACTGTGTTGTTGGTTTAGGTGTGACAGCTATTCAACTGTCTGTGGGATCCATTCCAAATACAAAGGACATCGTCAACATATCTCAATAATCTCAACCACAAGAAAACGGGTTTTCGTCATTCTGTGATTTTGTAAATAAATTATTCTCAAAATTATCTAAAAATATTTCGGCCAAAATTGGCGAGAGGGGAGATCCCATCGCTAGACCATCGGGTTGATTAAAAAAAGATTTTTCAAACAAAACTAATTCTGCGAAATACATAAATTTGTCAACAGTAAAATATCGTGAGCAACATTTCTGTCCAAGTTTTTGTCGTACAATAATTTTTCCAACAGCAACAACACCTCTTTCCTAGCGATTTTTGTAAATATGTTATTAACGTCAAAAAAACAATTTTTTAGTTTGTATATAATTTCAAATTTTTTAGTCTATTAGCAAGGTCGATGGAGTTTCGGATACCATATCTAGGTGAAAACAGGGTTAAGTTTTAAATAAGTTCATTCACTATAGATGCCAGTTTGCGGGTTGGGGAGGAAACACATGAAATAACTGGGCGGATGGAGATATCAAGATAATGTAACTTTAAGAGAGCGTATAATCGTGGAGGAAGAGGATTTGGATTAATTATTTTATAATAATCCTTGGGTTTTAGCACAGTTGTACACTTTTTCATTATTTCTTTCACTTTTTTATTTAGTTCGTTCGTAGGGTCGTTGATTTTCAATATATGGTTGTCTTCTATGAAGGTTTGTACTTTTTGAGTGTAATTACTTTTGTCTATTATGACAATGCACTTTCCTTTGTCGGCTTTGGAAATAACGAGATTTTCACGTTCCACAGTATTCATGATGCTAAGTAAGGTTTTCTGGGATGTAAGTTTACGAGGAAGTAAGAAGGCAACACTAGATTTTTCAGATTTTAAGTGATGGTATAGGTGAAGTTATGTTTTAAGGAACGATCATTCCCTTGATGGTTGAAAATATATTCACAATCAGCTATCAGATACTTAAAATCGTTACCGTTATAATGGCTAGAATTAAAATTCAGGCCTTTTGATAGGAAGTTGACTTCGTTATCAGAAAAGTTAACGTAGGATAGGTTTTTCACTCACTGGTAAAATACATGCTCTGTGGGAGGGAGTTTTGAGGAAAATCGGCGGCAGGTGGAATCATCCTGCGTAATTACTTCTGGGATAATCTGGTGAGTTTATCGCGGAGGGTATTTAACTTCTTAAAACAGATCTCACTGCCAAATGTTCTCACCTTATCATCAAAGCAAGCCCATTCAATGGGATAAAGGAATTCCAAAGGAATTCTACGCAGGATGATTCCATTTTTGGAATCTAGAACTCGTTCAGACCGGAAAATGACTGCTGCGCAGCTTTTAGTTTCATTATTTGGCATTTATTCGTTTTTTTAAGTTCCTAGAGTGACTTTGTGCGTAGTTCTTAGCGTTCCTTTAAGTTTTGAATGACTAGTGTAGGCTTGGGTTTGTGACTTGTAAGTGCTGTATTACTGTATGTTTCTTTGTGGTGGGGGTGTCATTCACGTATAAGCATGGCTACTTCAGTGGAGGTTGTTTGTTCTATTTGCAAAAGCGTGGTTTTGGACAATGAAGAAACGGCTGTGGTAACGATCCGGTCTTTGATTTTGGTATGGTTCGGATCCGAACGATTTAGATGAAATGAATGAGGAAGAAGAAGACGACATTACTCCGCATTTCGATATCTTACCTCATTCTCGCCAAATTGAAAACTCGCCCGAGGATGCAAACATCAAGAAAAACATTCGTCTACATTAATGGGGTATCTTTCCTTTTATTAAATATTATCTTACTAAGTTATAATTATTAAACGCTTAAATATTTTATTAGTAAAATTATTTACTTGTAGGAATAAGAATATACTTTCCGGCATTATAATCGGTGTTTTGATGGATACTCGCTCGCTTGGCGCTCCGCGTTAGTGGTCATCTACCGAGTGTGCGAACGTGTTTGGCGCTTTGTAGAAGCTACAATTTTTGGATTACGGAGATTATAATAAAACATTCTGAAGCCTTTTGATGTGTTCTACAACTTTTATTTCGATATATTTTTTGATTTAATGATAATAAATGGTCGAAAATCGACATTTAACGCTGATTTTCCCGTTGAAGCTACCCTAAGACGAGTTGTTTTTCGTGTGTAGCTTTATATTTACTCATTTTTCTTTCATAATAAAATGCCATGGGTCTAGTTTACACTTTAGTAAGTAGTTTAAATCAAACCGTGTGTCTTTATCACCATTAGATACGGAGATATACCGTTCAATATGACGCAAGGTCGAAAATCCAAGATGGCGACTTTTGTTTAAATATTTATGCATGTTGCCCAATTGGGATTTTTTGGTATTTTTGGGATTTTGCTTTTGGCTGTTCAAAGAACATCCCCACCAATTTTCAGCTTGATAAACCAAAAAGGATAAGTTGAGCCTTTTCTTGCCTAAAATGCCTCCACTACTTGGGTTTTCACGTTTTCACCATCTCTTCGTTTTCTTCTTAACAAATATTTTCTATACTATAATACGGATAAAATAAAACAATTGTTTAGCTGATAATGGAAAGAATTTACATATTTAGTAAAACAAGAGGGAGAACGGGGAATGGAAACCGGAACGAAAGCAAATAGCAGAAATAAATATATTTTTAGTAAAAATCCCCCAAAAATAACTTCACATAAATGTTCCTGGTTTGGAACTAAAATAAAAATACTTACCTAGGATATGAGTTGGATTTTTATGAAAATATGAAGAAAAGGCCAATCTTAGTAGAAGACGCTGTTTCCAATACCGTTTACGTTACGTTATACCTAACAACTATATTATAAGTATTTATTTTCTATATTCAAGGATTGGAAATCAATCTGTTTTCTAAATATTTGTATTCAATTCAACTAATTCAATTAAGTTTTCTAAATAACATTAACATCACGAGTTAAATTACTAAAATGGTATCCAATCATAGATTATTCGTTTTGTCAACCGAAATAATTGCAGCCATATGTTTATGCATATCGAAATACTGCCGCCCAACAGTTCTTCACAACATTTCACGGAAGCAATACTAATTTACCTTATTTTATCGGCAGTTACATATATTGTTTCCCTCTACTATGGAGTTGTAGGCCGATATGATTTCATGCTAGCAGGATTGAAAGAGTAATCAATTGAAATTAATTGATTTATTTTTGGTTTAATATTTATAGCCTTCTTGGCAGCAAACTAGTAATCAAGTCATGAAACGAGCAATTCAGAGATACTCACAATGAGATCAAAAAGTCGTTTCTTTCATTGACATTGAAATTGGTATTGCAAACATTCCAAAAGAATTTTTCTCACAAAGAATCTCATCGGATGAAATAATTGAGACTCTCGTATGATTGTGAGGATTTAAAAAAAATCTTCATGCGTAATATTCTCATTATATATAGAAGAAAATCGGATTATTTCCTTTGCTCTTGTTTACACACAACATCCTTAAGGTCTGGCCACACTTCACCGCACCGTCACCGTGCCGTGGCTCGGCCGCGTGTCGGCCGACTTACGGTAACGAATACTACAATGCTATACAATGTGCTAGTCCACACCTCTCCGCACCGACACCGGATCGTCACCTCCGCGCCATCACCGCGCCGTGCTAGACTAGTTTGGTTTAATTTTTGACGGGCACGGAGCGGACACGGTAGAGAATTATCCCAGTTCTTTTTTTTTCGAGTGAAACAATTTTGAGTGAAATTTTGTTAACTTTAACAATATTTAGCATAATTACGTTAGATGTCGAGAATTATTTAATTTCCTTTTTTCATTGATATTGTTTTTATATAATTAATTTCTTCTTCCTCTAGTGCTAGCGCTATCATTCCTAATTCAATATTACTGAAATTACGGAACATATCTTCTACGTAGAAGTCGAAAATAATACTAAACTGCTCACTCCGCAGGGTGGAGATCGAGCCAGAATACGGACAAGGTACGGGCGCGGCGCGGAAAAGTGTGGCTTCACATAGGACGAACCGTGACACGGCCGACTCGCGGCCTAGCTACGGCACGGTGACGGTGCGGTGAAGTGTGGCCAGACCTTTAATCGTTGTACTCTCAAGGTTTTCGATTGAACCGATGATATGCCTACCTACCTTCAAATTAGGTTGAATAGGTCTTGCGGAAATAAATGTCATAAATTGTGAAAAGGATATTTTGATATTTCATATTTAATGGCTTTTGTAGGACAGGTTAGATATTTCAAGCCTGATTTTCCCGTCGTTTAATTGAGATAGGCAAGTTCCCCCGTTGTCCTGCCTTAAAATGCGACCCTTCTTTGATTTATTCTTAGAAGCTATAAAAGCCGGATTGAAGTAACCACATTGCAGTTTAAATCAAATGAAATGCGTTTATTCGCTATTATTTCCTACGATGACTCATTAGAGCAGTTTTTATATGAGGTCAGCCTCCGAAATAAGCATTCTTTTTCAGAAGTCGTAAAAATGATAGCCTTGCAAGAACTCAGTGAGTCATAGTGTGACCTCTGAACTCCTTTGATCTCATAAAATTTCAGCGGAACACGCTCTCGCTCTCTTCTTGGAAGCCGTCCCATTTCTGTGGCCAACCTAAAATCGAATTACTAAACTTACTTTAAACTTTAACCCATCGTGCATTTACGTCAGTGGAGTAACTAAGTAACAAAGTAATAAGTATAAAATAAAATTTCTATTAATTTTTCACGGTGTCTGGTCACTGATATTTCTATGAATGCATTTCGTAAGAAACCTAGTGAAATACATCTTAAAGGGAAGATCATCTTTTAAGTTGGTTTCCACGAAATTCCAACTAGCTAGGTTTGACCACATTAATTTCATAATGAAAATCCCCTCTTTCATAAATGGTAACTTTAGTTAAGTTATTTGTAACAAATACCATTAAAGGAACAAATCCATAGTATGTTTATCAACAAATATTTAAGGCATCGATTTTAAAAAATTTGAAACGATTTATGAAACAATTAAATGCAACAGTTTTTTGTTTTCGTTAAATGAATTAAATGTAATGTTTGTCAACTATTAAACCGAATTAGCTATGGCAAGGCAAGGTTGTAATACAGCTAGATGTATAATAATATTTAATACAATCAATGTGATGTAGCTTAACTTGGTAGAACGCCATAATGAAATAAATTTAAATAACTTTGTAATTTCCACAGCTTGTGGAATTACCAAGTTATTTCAATTTATTTCACGGAAATTTCATTTTCGTGAATTGTAACACGCGAGATTACCAGACCTTCGCATTCTTCTTACAGCTTCAATAGGCTTTAATTTAACTTATTATTTATCTCTCTGTAATGTTTGTTGGCCATCGACATATTTAGTTTAATTGCTTCGACTTTTAAAGTGGCATCTCGGATTTGAAAAATATGATACTTATAAGTATCAACATTTTATAAAGGTTTCTGTTACACATTTTCTTACTTTTATTTTCATTAAATTAATATATCTATTTAAAGTCCATTAATTGATACGTAAGAATAATACGTGATTGCAGTTTATTTTGTAATGCCCATGTTGAAAGGGATATTTTTCATTTGCCTTTTTTAAATTAGTGAGATATGTCTTTATTTTACTTTCGCCTTAGCCTCCTTCGAGATGATTTGGAATCAAATGAGGTATGAACGATGCAGAAAAATGCCATTAATTCCGTGAACATCTCATTGAATGCTTCTTTCGTGTACTTGTTCCACTCATAGATTTCTAGTTCTGTGTGAAAAGCAACGGAAAACTAAATTGTTCTCCGTCTTGTACTGATAGACCAAATCCCTCTTCAGAATTATCGACAGATAATAGTGGATGAAATCTTGACTGATTCCTGTTGAATACTTCGCTGAAAGTTGTAAACTTTTTAAATAATTCTAGCTGAGCCCGCGCAAATATTTGCTCTCATAGAATGTTTAATGTTTGACAAAACTTACACCAATGTGATCATTGTTTACTTCGAGAAACGAATCTTTTTACCATTAAATGTCTCAATTGTATTCAATACCCAAGAATGGCCATCTCAGATTATGTTGCATCTTATTGTGTACATTATATTTTATACTATTTAATTAAATGAGTGCAATAAATTATTTGTGGCTACATTGCTAATGAATGTGAGATCAAAGGTAGTTAATGCGTTTGCAGAGCTAAACTGAAGGAAAGTAAAGAATAGAGAGGATTCTAGCATGCTCTGTTCGAAATGGAAAAATATGAATGATATTTACGGAAGTAATTCTTAAATATTACCGTCAATATGTCGTATAAGGATTGCATGTAATCTAAAACACAGAGGTTTCTTTGACGAATAACGAAACGGTGGAATATGCCTGGATAGTAAGAAAACCTCATCTAGTTGACGTTTAACTTATTTATAGGGTTTCTAAAAATAGTATCAAAAATGTATATATTTCTATCGAATGTTTCCTCTTGGATTGACAGGCAATGCGGGCAGAGGTGGAGCAGATGTGAGTCTGGAGGATACAAATATGAGAAAGGTACGGCCAAACTTCATATGATCGATCAATCGATCTTTTCTTTTAGCTGCGCTCTTTCCTTGCTGTGCTGTGTAAGGAGCCATACTGAATATTTCACGTAGCCCTAAGTGCAGCCAACTGCTCTTACTCGGGACACCAAAATAAAAACAATGGAAACTATGTACTCGCAGTTTTGTTTTCCATGAATAACGATAGATTATACCTTAAGCGAGTCGGTGCAGAAATTTTAAAGTGAAGTGAAAAAGATGAATCTAATAGAAATGTATTAATACTGGACATTTACGAAGCCTAAAGCATTTGGTAGTGGGGACAGGATTTTTGCTGTAATTTTCTTAGTTTGTTTAAAGTGAGAGTTAAACCAAAATTATTTTGTCATTATTTGAAAAATCTTGATAACAATGAACTGCAAATACGATTAGTATAAATATTGAATATCAGTGAAATCGATTCCTGTTTTTTGGTTGCTGTTTTCTTTTACCAATATGCATGCGAAGGTCAGATTCGTCTTTGTCATTAGTTGGATTGATTTGGTTTACGTTTCCATTATTTGACAGTAGAAATTCAATTAATCCTTTTAATCTTGTACTGACAATTTTTTTCAAGTCCGTTTTTCCTTGGGAATTTTCCTGGGTGCAAAGTCCCTCAACCCTTTCCTTATGCATATCTAAATTAATAGCCTGCAGACTGCTTTTAGGCTTATCAGGGAAAAACGGAGTTATACTTTAATTAATGTATAAGTGCGTAAGTCCTTTCAATATGGCTACATTATTACTTCTGGAGGTGAATACTGTGGTGATTGGTTAATTAAAACTAAAGATCTCTAGTTGTGATTCTATCATCTAAATCAATTATGGTACTATACAAGTCGTAAAAAGTCGTGTAAGACTGAGAAATTCGGTTATCTGGCCATTTTTAAATAATTTTTCTTTGATAAATTCCATTTCCCTTCTCCTGCGAATACAGCTGCGCAACCTGACTCGTATTCTCCTCACGAACCGTTTTTTTATCAGATCAGTATATGCGTCTTTAATTTTTCCCTCAAACCGAGGAAATGGTGGAGCAATAAAAGCCTTTTTAGGATAAGAGTTATTTCAGGTGGAATCATTTAGTAATTACGAAATTTAATCAACTTAAATATCTTTATTTGTGATTTTATATCTTTGAGACGAAATATTTGTTATTTCGAGTGTTGCCGAAGGTCCACCACTCCACGTTTTCCTTGTTTTAAGTCTTTGAAATTCTTCGATTACTGTAAATAACGTCAAAAATAAATAATGATATGGTTTGCTACGTATCAAATTTTGAAATCGGAATTTTTAAAAATACCATATTATGTAATATTATATAATACACAACTAAAATTAAGAACTTTAAAATAATTTTGTCTATGCAAAAGAATTTGCAGCTAGAATGATTTTCAGTTCGAATTGCTAGTTCGGTGGTAGTTTTTTTTACTAGGATCTGGAAATAGGCAAGGATTTTACTGTTATTACCAAGTATCATCTGTGAGATTTATGAGAAACATCTTTTTTTTTCATTTTTAGTTATATTTCCTTTGTATCTGTTTTTAATTGCCTCAATTAGATTGCAGTTGATATTTTTAAATGTATCGTAATATCTCCACATCAATTAGCCCTCAGTTTGTATTATTTGGATTACGCAAGCTAGCTGAGCAGCGGTATTCAGCGTGGTGGCTATGATGTGTCGGTGTGCCTACTTCTTGACGAAGTATTTTTCTCTATTAAATATGAAACTCGATCATTAGGCACCATTATTACCTATTAAAGCATGGCACCTCGCTCTCTCCGAGAGTGGTTTTCCAGTCAGTGATTAGATATTTCAATCAAGGGAGTTTTCAAGTTGATTGTGAGATTTTTCTGCCATAATTCATTTTTTTAACGTAAGTAGGTTTACGTAATTTGTTGCAAGTAAAATATCATCATGTCGATTATTTCCATATCAACCATAGATATAAATGCCCTTTGAAGTAAAAATTCGCAATTTACAGAATAACCTTTGCGCTTAAATTTTCAGTAGCATTTTCATTCGTCTTCGTCTAGTATCCTAACATGTAAGGCTGTTCATTATTTACTGAGGTTTCCAGTTGTATAATTTTTTCCCCCTGTGCCACGTGTCGCATAGTCATTAAAATTTTAAGAAAGAATATACGGACAATGTACGAAGGAACTGCTCTCTGCAAACAAAAGAAACTGGCAGTTCGCGGGATATATATATATATATATATATATATATATATATATATATATATATATATATATATATATATATATATATATATATAAATAATAAAAATTGTCTTCAAGAAGGAAGTTGAAGGAAAAACGTTCCTTGAGTACAAATGCGTCCTTAGTTACGAATCGTTATTTTTCACTGTAGACAAGACGGTTGATTGAGTTCCGAATAGAAGCTGAAGAAAAACTTATTTTTGGGGGAACCAATGAGCAAATTTCTATAGAAAGACGTTAAAGGCTAGGTAAAATATTGCTTTCATTGGGTAAAAACATGCTTAGTTCATGTTTTATGAGGTAGATATAAACCATCGAAAAATATAACTTAGTGCTCTTGCTGACTATGGAATGAACCTATCCAATGAAATTTAAAAAATAATATCAAAGCAATCAGTTCGAGAAAATCCATTTCTTGATTACTTTGAAAAAAAGTGAATTCCAGACAAGATCTTTTATTACAAAGTCGTATTGGATGCAAGATGTGAATAAAAGACGTGAAGGAAATAAAAGCAAGAGAAAATTGGATTATGAGCTGACTATAAAAAAAGGGATTAAATGAGATTGGAATAGTGAAGAAGAACCTTGAAAAACTATCAGAGAAATAAGTTTAATGGTATATCCCTTGAACTTTTTCTGAAGTTTACATTTCTTACGTTTTTCGAAACCCGTAACGAAACAAGTATGGAGTTTCCTATCTTCGTAAACTGTTTTGTAAATGGTAAAAGTTTCCTATTTCTTTCCTGCCTTCCCCATCTCACTTCATGCATTCGACTTCAACCTCTTCAAACATTCTGAAAAGTTAAACAAAGAGTTCCAGGTACGACTAAATAACTTATCTTATATTATTTAACTTTAAATGTTTTAAATTTATCTTCGGATATCAGAGTCGGAATGTATAGAAGAAGCCGGAATAGATTCTGGACAGTTTATTATAATTAAGTGATTTAATGCCAATGATTGCTGAGTCTGGATGAGGAAGACTTCGGCATGGCTATGTAAATAGCAATATCTTGTCTTCATCTTTATTTAAACGAACCTTAAGTATACTGATCTCCCTGCAACACAGCTTGCTTTCAATATCAGCTTCAGGGGAGGAGGGAATGGCTCTATCCTGAGGGCCTGCATCGAGGAAATGGCCCATGAATAATAATAGCTTTGGAATGGCTGAAAAGATGCTTTCATACCTAACTGAGGAAGGGGCAGTGTTCAGAAGATTACAGATGTTATTATGTGCATTAATCTTAGATCAGGAACTGACCTACCGCACGAAAGAACGCAGCTGACGCCGATGACTATACAAAAACACCGCTCTATACCGGAAGGGAAGGTGCATGTGCACTATCAGGCGTAAGAAAAGAAGAAAGGCGTTGTAGGTGGGAATTCAGAGGTTCCAGAAGGCTCGAATGAAAATTTTCTCTATGACTTCATTGCTCCCATCTACATTTCCATATTTGGATCCCATAATATGAATGAACTCAAAGGAAACATTACGTATTCTGATATATCTGCAGGAAGTGCTGAGGTTTAGGAGGCAATTGAGGTTAGGCTTCCGAAAGTAGCTTCTTATAGTTACCCACTGGTTGACTTCCTCGAAGAGCAATGTCAAATACAAAAAGTCCCAATAGGTGGATAAAATGAAATAAAAAAATATGACTTTACTGTTAGTCGAATATGGACTTTCCGGTTGAATGCTCAAACTAAGAGTTACGAAGAGATACGTGCGTTCTATATACCACATGCTACCATTCGAGATGTTCAGTGTGGCTTTTTCGCCACTTCCTGAAGCTTCCCGCATATATATAACTTAGTTTCCCAGTTTCGTTTTTTTATTTAAGGGAGGATAAAATGGAAAATAATCTACCTAGATTTATTTTACGATTAAATAGTTTTGTGGATTGAAATTTCAGCAATACGCTACTCAAGTCCGGACTGAGGATTTCATACGCGGCGTAATGTGACCGAATGATATGAAGAAAAAAAAAGTTCCCCAACTAAATTCTAACAGATGAAGCTAATACGTAGAACTACCGCAAAACATAGGCGAAGTGTAGGTATTCAGTTTACCCTTTGGGCTATCCGGGAGGACGCAGTAAGAACCGAAGTTTATCCTGTCCTTATCTCTTTAGCTTAAAGTTTAGTCTATCCCTATCCTTACTGAAAGTTAATACGTTTTTCCAATCGGAGAATACAGTTCATCCCAGTGTTGGAAACCTAATTCCGTCAAAAGATCCCACATATACCATGTTGCCGCAGAAGAATCTACTGAGTCACTCGAGAGTTGCGTGTTGCATACATTCAAATGGTTAAACGTCGAAATTCTGTATGAGAAAACTCATTTGCCAAGTGGACTAATAGAAAATATTTTTCATTTAATTCTACGTTGGTGCTTTAGCGAGATTGAGAAACAAAATGATTTAACTAAGTGCATTTGTTTTGGAATAGACCAAGAGGTCGCAGTGAACGCCTGGAAAGGCCACAAACGACCAGAAGATCGAATTTTCCGTCGATGAAATAGATTAAAGATGCCGAATCCAACAAAAGTTGAACTGATACAACGTAAAATCGAAAGCTTATGTGAATGTCAATGAGGTTAATATGTATCTCAGAAATTTACATTTTATAAATGCTATCCATGTCCCTAATTAAGAGACTTATGAAAGCTTGGGAGGTGCTAATATCGTCCCGGAAATGGTTGCAGAATCATCGATCTAACCGTCGACAGTATGAAATCCCCAATCCGGTTGGAAGTCCGATAACGTTTCCTGTCAATGCGGGAAATTTGCTTGTGAATCATTCCCCTTGGGAATCCCCGGGGATGTACGGCTGCTAAAATAAATAATTTAATCATGAAAGAATTAATAAGAAATTAGGAACATTATAATTAAATTCATTGTCACTTTTTACGCATTCCAAATTTTTAATCATTTACATTTCTTTATTAAAGTTCTAATGATTCTGCTAGCTTAAAAAAATTTGAGCATTTTAGTATCAGTCTTCTAAGATTTCTCTCATTGACTCTTTCAATGTGGATATTCCTTACATATAAAAATCTTCAAAATCATTCCGGAATCATCTGATAATATTCAATATCTGTATTCTGTATCTGTAGTCATCATCCTGAAGACTAGATACTTATTCCCTCCAGCATAAGCTTATAAAATGTTTAGAAATGGAATGATACTCATTAGACTAGATGAGGCATGAGGTTGATAACCCATGCTTATTTCAATGAGCAAAACTGCCATGAGTGGAAAAAGTCCTCATTGAAGCAATATAATGAGCCGATAAATGATATATTGTATAGTATTATATAATAATAATAATAAATCGTCTTTATTTGGGTGAGATTGAGACTTAAAAGTCTCTTCTTCCATCTAACTCATCGTCATTGATTATAAAATAAGAAGTAGAAATAATTAGAAGAATTGTGGATGTAAAAAACTTAAGAGATTCTTAGTGAAAAAAAAATCCACTGCAGGAAAACACCCACAAGGAAGGGGGGTGTGAAAAACCTGCGCAAACCTACCGATAGTAATAGCTAAAGGATAAGAAAAGAGAAAAACATAAAAAAATAAATACACTACCAATAAGTACTTACATTATATCAGGAGATACCAAAATTATTGTCAGTTTTAGCATCGCACCCACTTATCACTCAGAAGTAGGACAGAGGAAAAAACAAAAAAAAACACATTTTTCAACATAAAAATGTTAAATGATAATAATGTGCATTCTTTTAAAGAAATTTCAAAACATCTCTTGGCAAGTGGTACTCAAAATCAAAGCCAAACTAAACTAGGATTACTAAAAAACCCACTTAGGATAATTTTCGTTAACTAGCTCAATTGTATATTCAATATATCAAGTAGTTATTGGTGTTAAGAATTGTTATCAATTTGAAGGCTTCTTTTCAAAATGAAAGAAAGTAATTTTGGCAATTTTTGGAAGTATAATGAATCTCCTGAGTTAGGTTGATACACCGGTACTCGAATGATCTCTTTGTAGAGTCTTGAATAGGTTTCCCAGTTTGTTCAATACTGAAATCTGTTGATTCTTGCGTCATTCGTTCGCAATCTCGTCTCCATTGAGGACATTTGAATTCCTTTTTACGTCACCATTATGCGAGTAGCCGAGTTATTCTACGGTTTACGACAATTTCCTAATGTATGAGAAGTCGGAAAATCCAACTTTACTGGGAAATAAGGCTTTTTATGCGACTTAAAGAGGAAACAACCGCGATAAAATCGCTCTGATTTGGCTTACCAGCCGTGTAACGATCTCAAATGAATACAGACGAAAGTACTGTTCAGGAGTTCATTGTTTTTCTTTTATTGCTCCCTGACTTATGACCAAATGTAAAATATGAACGTCTGTTAAGGTAAAGGGCACCCTCTGGTCGAATTTGATACTCATGTTTATTCTTTACAAACTGTGTGATGACGAATCAAGGCGTGCACATATGGCGCGAAATAATTTTCATTATATACTGAAAAAAAAAATCTGTGAAGAAAATTGGCGTGTGGACAACACAATTGGCATCGTTCTCCGTTTTTTTTTTCAAACAGGGGTTGTCATATGAAAATCATCCAATAAATGAGATGAATCTTATGCGATTCGGCTAATAATATGGAATCTCCATCAATTGAATACTTTTTTGCCTTGCTAAACAGGATGGAAAAATCTTTCTCTTGTAAACTTCGTCTCAGTCTTGTTTGTGACTTTTTTTACTAATTGCAACTTGTACGGAATCATTTCTGTTATGAAAACTGTTATGAAATTCTATTAGGAACCTTTGTTCGTTGCTTCTGTTCATGCTACCATATTCTGATGAATGGAATATATTAATTTGCACATCGGGTACTGGATAGAAAAAACGTATCTTTCATTTACTTTTTTCATAGTCTCGTTTATGACTGAGATGAAACGAAAGCTACTGAGGTATGAGTGAATAATTGCACCGATCAAGGTCTCTTCTTATGGAAGTGTAGAGAGCTCGTAGAATCAAAATTGTGTAACTTGTTGATTAATTGTGCTTCACTTGCGTGGACATGTTCCGCTTATAGCATCCTGGTTCAGTGAGGAAAGCAATGGCAAACTACCTCACTCCTCATTCTGCCTGGTAAACCTCATTCTTCTCTGCACGCTCTTAGTAGCTTTGTCAGAGGGGGTGAGGCATCAACCGGCCTTCGGACTGAATACTTTACAAACAGACATTGCCTGTAAAAGTAACTTCATCAGTTTCGCAAATTGGTGCGCTTACATCTTCATTCTTTTCTCAATTCATTAACTTTCTCCATATGCGTAGTATAGAGAAAGTGTTGTTTTCATGAAAAAAATCGACTCCAAGATTTCAACGGAAATACATGTTTTGTGGTCCCTAGAACACGTTCTGACCATTTTCGGAATTGTGTCTGTGTGTATGTGTGTGTGTGCTTGTGGGCGCTCTAACGTGAAAACTATTAGCCGTATCAATACCAAACATATAGCATTGTGGTAAGTGCTGTCAGAGTTGATTAGTTTTTTCTTTAATCTTTCTTGTTTCTCGGTTTCAGAAAAAAAGAATTTTGCTCGGATGTAAAATTTAGAGCCGCTGTCTGTAGGTTTTGCGGATTTTTATTCTCTCTAATTGAGGGGTTTTCCCTAAATTATTCGACTAATGTATTTTAAATCCACAGAGTAATCTCTTCCTTACTCACTAAATCCGCACTCCCTGTACTTATTTTAAGAAGAGGAAGAGGGGAACCTGTAGAGACCTGTACCTGCAAATTTCTTCATCGTGTACAATTCTAGTGCTGGGCATTTTCCTTGTCCCGGGTCCCTAACATACCATATAGTAACAGCGGTGGATTTAAGTACAGTTTTCGCAGATTTGCTGAAATTAAAATATGAAAATAATCGATAGGCACGTCAAGCTTCATAATAATCTTAGGGAATCTTTCCACCATATATACTATAACATACAAATTTTAAACAATTTCAAATTGGATACCCTTATAAATACTACGATATATTTTATTTATACTTCATTCATTTAAAAAAGTTACTATCTTCGTGAAAATGATTTTCATATGTTACAGCACCTTTGTATTAGTTTCCATGGAATACGCATATAGGAAAGATAGGTCTCGCGTATTTCCTTCTACGCAACACAAAAAATTGCATACATATTAAAATGTAGTGTTTTGTTATACTCTTAGCGATATGATTTTAAAATGTTTTCTCAGTCCCATTTTCGAGCCATCCCATTGACATCGTCAGAAAACGTACATCTTTTTTAAATTGCCTTTGCCAATTAAATTTATGCTTCTAAAATTTCAGAAATACACGAAGAATGTTTTTTTTTTCATTTTATACAACTTTGGTCCATGAAAGGGATAAAACGTTGATATCTCATCTCAAATAGAAAAAAATCTGATGTGGCCAGCACATGACTTTCTCCATGTATAAGATGTAAATATTTATCTACGACAGTAATTTCGAACTCTATATTCAATCTAAACTTGGAAGATGAGTGATTAATTTATATATTATTATCTTTTACGTCACAAACATTATAAATAATGTTTTTTGGGACATGCTCGATGAAAAAAGATGAATTTGGCCTTTCGCCCATAGAGCCCAGAGCGCCCACAAAGTACATAATCAGCAACTTCCGGTTTATCAGTATTTCATGAATAACTCCTACACAATCAGTGATACAAAAATATGTTTCAACCAAAAGTTATAGTAAATTTTATTTTCTAAAACTTTTATAAATAATAGTATACACCTAAATATCATATTTATGGATATATTTTGAAAACCGGAAATAAGCTTTGAAGAATGAAGCTCAACTTCCGGTTGACCGATTTACTCCAAAAACTAATCAACTCTAACGACTGTAATAAAAGTACAATTTATGAAATTTGGTGTTGATCTGACAATGAATTTTCATGTTAGAGCGCCCACAAAGTACATAATCATCTTCTTCCGGTTTATCAGTATTTCACGAATAACTCCTAATCAACCGGTGATACAAAAATATATTAAATACAAAAGTTATAGTAAATTACATTATCTAAAACTTTTATAAGTGATACAATATACGTACATATCATATTTATGGAGATATTTTGAAAACCGGAAATGAGTTTTAATGAATAAAGCTCGACTTCCGGTTGACCGATTTACTCCAAAAACTAATCAACTCTGACAGCACACACACCACTACTATATATGAAGTTTGGTATTGATACGACTAACAGTTTTCACGTTAGAGCGCCCACTATCACACACATACACACACACACACACACACACACACACACACACACACACACACACACACACACACACACACACACATACACACAGACATCATTCCGAAAATGGTCAAAACGTGTTCTAGGGACCCCAAAACATGTATTTCCGTTGAAATCTCGAAGTCGAATTTTTTCATGAAAACAATACTTTCTCTATACTTCGTATATGGAGAAAGTAATAAAAAGATCCAGACTACTGTTTGGGTATTAGGAAGATAAATAATCTTTCTTTACTTCTTTGTTTCAGAAGTTGCGATTGAGATGTATGAAAATACAACAAGATCTAAGAATTAACTTTATTGCAACTTTCTATTAGATGAAGGTAAAACTATCTACTAAACTACCTTTCTATAGGTACATAGTATGCCTTAATATATTCCTCATTCAATACCTTTACTTTCGTTCCTTGTAAACTTATCACACGCTCTGTGTCCTCTCACTTCTTTTTTCTTTGTCTTCCTTACACTCAATTACTTGCTTATACTCTTTTTATATTCAATTTCTTGCTTTAGCGGTCCCTCTCAATATCTGACCCGCCCATTTCCTCTGTCAACGCTTAATCACTTCAATTAAAGCCCTCTCCTCTCCAACCATCTCCATGTTTGTTTTCCTATTAACCCAAATTTTCCACACTATGCTGCACCCACAACTCGAAGGCCTCCATCTTTATCAGCGATATAAACATAATGTATCTACCGAAGTTATGTGAATATTCCTCGATGATCGTGCTGTAAAATTATTCTGTTTTACTTTGGAAATGTCCCGTTATAACTTTGCTGAGCTATGGTCAGCTTAGCGAAAGATTCAATGAAAAATTGGCATCCCTGCTTTTCATGTTTTTTTTGCAAATTGTAATACCTGGAAGTTGGAGACATAGTTGCCAATTTAGCGGGGTTCTCCGCTGTATGTTACGCTTGTTTCCATCTCATAGCAGATTTTTCTCTATTTCAGCGACGCTTTGTACACCATGCAGTTTTTTTTTGGTAAACTATTTAATGTTTTCTCGTAGCTAAACACAGGTTTGAAATGTAAATCAATTTATCGCTATGAGATATAATTATATCTTTAATACGAGAAATATCAAAAATTTTATATATGCCTCTGTAAAAGTGCATTTAAACTTCTTCATTTCGAAAGGCTTATTTTAGAGGCGCAATTTTTTTAATTCAAGCAACTATTTATATATATTTTCGGGGTATTTTAGCGAAGTTTCCAAAATAAAATCCGAATCTTTGCTCGGAGCTCAGCAGTGACTCACGGACTGCAATTTAGAGGGTGGCTTTTTATGTCAAATTGAAAGCGAAACCGAAACGCGATTTGGTATGGTGAGTCTTAATTCCGTAGCGAAACGAGGCCGGTCTTCTCAACTGCTAAGCGCCATGCAACATCGAAGGAAGGGAGTAAATTTGGCAATGTTGACTTTCCCACCGATCTTTTAAACCCTATGTATATTTATGAAGCGGGGGCTCCCTGTTAATACGGTGAGGGGACAGTGACGTAGTGCGAATGACAAAGGCGCTGTTTTATTAAGATGCACTTTGATAAGAAAATGTCTTTATTGGGGAGAGATAGACGCTAAAATGCCGCCTCTCACATACAACCCATCCTCATGTCATGTTCAGAAATGTAGATACAATGGTATAGAGAGATAGATTGGAAGCTAGAAGAGTGAGGATTTAGAGTGAGTTTAAGATTCATATACTCCTCTAAAAGAAAATACCGGCAAATGGGGACTGATGAACTCGAAAAATACTGATAATAATTCTAAATTTTTAATTTGAACGAAAGTATTTTCTCGACCTAAGAAGAAAATAGATCGAAACAAGAATTTACATGAAACACGAGTGCACCTCTAAGAGTATAAAATGTATTAGTTTGCATTGGCAATAATAAGGGCGTAAGAGGGGAAAAAATCTGTAATAAATCTGTAAAAAAATCTGATGTGGCCAGCACATGACTTTATCCATATATAAAATGTAAATATTTATCTACGACAGCATTTTTGAACTCTATATTCAATCTAAACTTGGAAGATAAGTGATTAATTTATATCAAATTATCTTCTACGTCACAAACATTATAAATAATATTTTTCGGGACATGTCCGATGAAAAACGATGAAATTGGCCTTTCGCCCACAGCGCTCAGAGCACCCACAAAGTACATAATCAGCAACTTCCGATTTATCAGTATTTCATGAATAACTCCTAAACAATCAGTTATAAAAAATATGTTTCATACAAAATTTATAGTAAATTATATTTTATAAAACTTATAAATAACACTATATACCTAAATATCATATTTACGGAGATATTTTGCCAAAACGGAAATTTGCTTCGAAGAATAAAGCTCAACTTTCGGTTAACCAATTTACTCCAAAAACTACTTAACTCTAACGAAATCAACCAAAATACTATATATGAAATTTGGTGTTGATGAGACGGATAGTTTTCATGTTAGAGCGACCACAACGTACATAATCAGTAACTTCCGGTTTATCAGTATTTCATGAATAACTCCTAAACAATCAGTGATAAAAAAATAAAATGCATACAAAAGTTATAGTAAATTACATTTTCTAAAACTTTTATAAATAATAGTATATACCTAAAAATCACATTGATGGAGATATTTTGCAAAAACGGAAATTTTCTTCGAAGAAAAAAGCTCGACTTCCGGTTAACCGATTTACTGTAACAACTAATCAACTCTGATTGCACCAGCCGCAATGCTATTTCTGAAGTTTGGTATTGATAAGACTAATATTTTTTACGTTAGAGCGCCCACAAGGACACACACATACAGACACACACACACACATACACACATACATCATTTCGAAAATGGTCAAAACGTATTCTTGGGACCCCAAAACATTTATTTCCGTTGAAATCTCGAATTCGATTTTTTTCATGAAAACAATACTTTCTCTATACTGCGTATATGGATAAAGTAAAAATAGTGACATGAGTGAGACACTTGTTTAACAACATGCAGTGTTAATATCTTTTAGGAAATATGCTGTATGCATTCGATTTGGTAATAAAGAAATATGATTGGAGATAAACGGGAAAAACTTATAAAGGAGGAAAATGGATCGTTTAACATATGGGATTTTTGGCGATTTTGTTGAATTGATAGTGCTGCCATACCTTAATTAATGAATGAATATAAATGATTAGAGACAAATTCTTCAATTTAGGATAACTTAAGATTCATTAGTGGTTATCTATTTTCGAAGAATTTGTCTCTCCAAGAATTGATCGTTCGAAGAATTCCTATTAGAAGTATTTGTATTCTCCAGTATATTTCACTTGTCTTATGGTACATACATGATAGAGGAAGTATGCCTTTCATTTAATCGTGTCTCATTTTTACCGATTTTGAATGTAAAACGCGTATTTGTAACAAAATAATTATTCAGTTATAATGGTTTCTTACCGTTATTGATTACTCTTCACAATAACAATAAAGTTCGTTACTATGGGTGTGTTTACAAGGCAAACAATGCAATACAAAGTGTCTTTCGCTCACACTCTTGCTATAGATTAAGCTCTGGCTGATTGATAATAATTGAAAGGTTTTCTTCTTTGTTTTTTTTTACTCCATTTGTCTTCTTTATTTAGTTTCTTTTATGTATATTAATAATTTTCGTCATTCACTGTTACTTTTTAAAATTTTCACTGTTAAAATGTGCAGGTTTTATTTTTGTTAATAGTTTGTGTCGGTCGTGTGTTATTTTGCTCTTCGTTCGTATTTTGATTTCGTTCCCTTCGCCTATTATATTGAGTTGGATATATAATCAGTTTCGTGAATCATCCTAAATTGGTGCTTGTAGTAGACTCAAAAGGCCAATTTCACCATTTATCATCGAATATGTCCCAAAAAACATTATTTATAATGTTTGTGACGTAAAAGTTAATGTGATATAAATTAATCACTTATATGTCTTGCAAGTTTTGATTGAATATTGAGTTCGAAAATACTGTCGTAGATAAATATCTACATTTTATGCATTGAGAAAGTCATGTGCTGGCCACATCAGATTTTTTTATGACTGCCATGATAAGGAAACAACTGACTTGTGATGCATACTGAGTCAACAGGATCCATCTTGGAATCTGTACTGAAAGGTATCTAAAGCATCATATACAGTGCTATTGCGCCGCGCCCGCTATTAGTATTCTGACTTAGTTATGAAAACAAGGGCTTACTATTACCTCACTCCTCATCCCGCCTATTGAGCCTCATTCCATTACGTCTTTTGTTATCTAACGGTGGAGGGGTTGAGGTACAAACCGGTCTCCGGACTGACTACAGTCATGCGAAAACCTCACGTAACACATTTCGATTGAGGAAGATTGGTTGGGATGGTCTTCGTTTAATTGTTGTTAGCGACGGAATGGGCGCCCCGTTGTTATGCGGAGGGAATCCTCTAATGGAGAGAAAGCGCCGCTTTGGTCCGCCAAAAAGTTGATTGTAAGAACGTGTCCTTGGCGTGGGAGGGATCGAAAGGGTTGGACGAAGGGGTTGCGGGCGGGGGAGGCCGAAAAACTACTACGCACAATTTTGTGCAGGCACGCTAACTCCCGGACGCCGCCTGCAGATGGAGTCGATTTTAAGGAGAATGTTATTAGTTCGTGAGCTTCACTGGGATGCCATATTGATTTTCTCTCCAAAGAGCGAATCCAGTCACTGAAAAAAACGGCGATCGCTAGTAGTGGAATGAAAGGTGAATGAGTGTAATGTTGGGAATGAGGTGAATGAGAACGAAAGGGAAAAGATCGTGGGTTGGCGTATTGGGCAGAGTTGAAGGCGCATTCCGGATGCGCGGTAGTCTAGTTCAGCTAATGATTTACTCTCATAACTGCGGAGTACTCCGTCCATTCATAAGTTTCGAGGTGTCGTATCTTCTAGTGAATGGCATGAACCGGATTAATAAGAGGAATATACTGCTTTTAGGCCATATAGAGTTGGAAAAAATACTTCCTAATATTTTCGTAATATATTTTCCCATGCGCAGTTGTCACAAAATTACGTCTTCGCCCATATTTTTGTTTGCTTTTCAGATATTTCTTAACATGCGCTCTCCATAAAAATTTGCTTATTTATCAGTAGGTTTTTCTCATCCCCCTTCTTGCGGTTGCTTTCTTGCTGCAGTGTATATTTCTTCCTAAGCGAAAACTTAGGTTTACAAACCCGCGACGTAGTAATCTCCTTCTGTGTATTTTTTTCAAGCAATCTCTTTCCTTTTAAATTATATATGACGACGGGTTAGATGTATGAAGATAGAAGTCTCAATCTTGCCCACATAAATTAGGCTTTATTATTATTATTTATATTCGTTTGCACATATATAACCTATTGGACTACTTTGAACGGAGTTTTTTCTTCAATAAACTTCAATACACGTATTTAAACCATTTCTTTCTGCAGCATTATTCTCCAAACCAACAGTGATCTACTATAGCTTGATTCCTACCACAAACTTTCGTGGAATCATTTATTCTCACCTCAGATATTAGAATGCAGACCACAGATTATTTGAATAAGGAATTTAGGAAGTAACTTTACGGCGAAAACTATCAAGTAAGATGTACAAGGCTGCTAAACAAGATCTTAAAAGCGGATATATTTCTTCCATGCCCTGGATTTCATATAGCGAAAATTTGTCAAGTCCAAGCAATACAATCATTTCCACGCCTCCTATTTTTTTATAAACCCGGGCATGGTCCATTCGGGATGCATGGTGACTAATTAATGAATTGTAATCAAAATATTTAACCGTAAAATCTCAGATAATATAAAGCTATACGAGCAGAAGTCCAAAGGGTAATCAGTATTTACTAATCTAAAAACATGCTACGTTTAAGGTTGCATATAGGAAGGAACAGAAAAGAGTAGAAGGAATCAAAATAAAGTAGAGTATTTTAATTAGTATTGGTTCTTTTGTTTCTCAGTCCCGTTAATTTTATATTAAATATAAAAAATTAAATGACTAAATTTACAATGTAATTAAATGCGTTTTCTCCTTTGAATTTCAATGCAAATTGAGTGTGGACGATGCATCACACGAGTGCGGCTTAACGAATTTTAGTGCGACCGAGTTGTTTCTTGTGAGGCCTCACTATGGAAAAAAAGTTATCCCACCTCTGCGCTGATTAAAGAGCGTTTAAAATATTCCGTTTGAGTCTCCATTGGTATGTTACAACAACTAGAGAGACGTACCACCGAAAAAGCTCTTGGTGTCCCGCATCAGTTCTTTTAAGTCTCTATTATCGTTTCGTATCTTATAGAAGATTCATTTTCCTTTACATTGCTTGATGGAGTATCTTTAGGAAAGTTATTAACGTTCTTCATTCCAAACATAGAAGCTCTTGAATGCTCTTTACTAACTCAATTAGCACGTACACATGCAATGTTTCTCCGCAGATTTTGAGGAAGTGCGCCTTGGAGGAGATATTTTTTGGAAGTACTTTTCTTAATAAAACGCATACATTAATTTCCTTGTGATTGCGATAATTACGTAATAATTCGTTTTCAAATGATCTGGTTGAATCATTAATCGTCCAGCGTTAAACTTATTTAAGTATTTTATTATTTATGTGATAACATGTGTATAAACTGTTGCCATAGCAGTACCTGACTAATTTAGCAGCTATGTATACCGGTTACTTTACGTTTATGTAATTTCTAAAATTAATTAGGGGCATTTTGGGTGACACATGTATTGATTATTTGGACAACGCCGTCTTTGACTCTTCTCCGCAGAAAATAAGAACAAGAAGTTCAATGCTGACTGAGCAATGAAGTAGGATTTTTTATTTTAATAAATGAATAAAAGTAGAAGGATTTATAAGCATTTCTTTGGCCATTCCTTAGCCCGGGCGTCTGGGAGCAAGCTTTCGCGTGAAGCGAGTGCACATGCACTCTCGGCAAAGGGACCCCAACAACAAATATAAACATCGCTCAGCGAATGCGCCTGGCGGAGAACTTGAAGATTCAACTACTTATGTTATGCAAATTCGTTAATCTCCAAAGAGATAGTTCGCACCTGTCGATATTGTGGCTGCATCAGTATTTCTGATGGCTAACTCAACCTTGAATCTCCCAATATCGTTGACCAATGCTTCCCAACATGTTTCTCTATAGCAAACCAGCTTATCGACTTGCGATTGGCTGGCATCTAAACCCTACACGTCTTAGCATCAGGAGTGTTTAAATGAAATAAATAAGAGAGCATGCGACTAGAACGGAAAACGCGGATATATTCTAACTAAATGCTAACGAAGTATTACCGAAAATGAAGCGCGTACCGTTATGCAAAATAAGAAGAAAAAATCTGATGTGGCCAGCACATGACTTTCTCCATATATAAGATGTAAATATTTATCTACGACAGTATTTTCGAACTCTATATTCCATCTAAACTTTGAAGATGAGTGATTAATTTATATCATATTATATATTACGTCACAAACATTATAAATAATGTTTTTCGGGACATGCTCGATGAAAAACGATGAAATGGCTATTCGCCCACAGCGCCCAGAGCGCCCACGAAGTACATAATCGGCAACTTCCGGCTTATCAGTATTTCATGAATATCTCCTAAAAAATCAGTTTTACAAAAATATATTTCATACAAAAGTTATAGCAAATTTTATTTTCTAAAACTATTATAAGTAATAGTATATACCTAAATATCATATTTATGGAGATATTTTGAAAACTGGAAATGAGCTTTGATGAAGAAAGCTCGACTTCCGGTCAACCGATTTACTCCAAAAACTAATCAACTCTGACAGCACACACTACAGTGCTATATATGAAGTTTGGTATTGATACAACTAATAGTTTTTACGTTAGAGCGCCCACAAGCACACACACACATACATACACACACACACACATACACACAGACATCATTCCGAAAATGGTCAAAACGTGTTCTAGGGACCCCAAAACATATATTTCCGTTGAAATCTCGAAGTCGAATTTTTTCATGAAAACAATACTTTCTCTATACTTCGTATATGGAGAAAGTAAAAAGGCGTACATGCTGTTACCCTAATAGTATTCTCAAATGAAGAAAACAGCAAGTACGGAATAAAACATTTAGGCAGTTTAAATAAATAATCGCGTTTACTGAAAACTTATGTAACATTTCATCATGTAACCTGACAGTTGTTTAATGTACTCTCAGAGCATGTTCGCGACACAATGGTTGGAAACACTGTCGTAGAAAAAGACCGCTGGATTACATTTTCCGAACGACTTAAGCTATGTTTTTAAATGGAATTTAAACTGGGAAAAACGTCGAAAGAAGCGCAAATACATATTAGTTGAATTAAAGAAACCTTGGGATATTTTTCTCTCTCATTCACGCAAGAGTATGAAGGACCAAAACTCTTTACGCTCCGCATAAAAGTAATTGATCCTGTGCTGAATTTTTACAGCGTTCCCGTGATGTGGGACGGATCCGAAGATTAACAGCGAGTGACGGAACGTGAGAGATGTATGAGATGAGATAAGGGCTCTAAAAAACCTCGTTAATATACTTCAGGACACGAACTTTCCGACGGTATCCGTAGCGTATGTATCGGCGGAGTCCCCCCTCCGAAATCGATAAGAAAGCAGGCACGCGACAGGAATAGAGGATAGGGCTCATTCAACAGGAATGCCTTTAGATTAACCCCTTGAGATGGCGTCGCTCTCTCTCTTTGCTAATTGTCGCACGTGACCACGCTTTGGTGTGATGAATTACTTTGGCGGACGTTTTCGCTCTCGTTTGTCACAGCAGCCGCAATTCCAACGGGGGAGGAATTCTCGACATTCTTGGAAGTGCTCTAGTTGAGGCACATTCAGCTCTATTTACGGAATAAACAGAAATGAGGAATTTTTGAATCTCGGGATCGTGCTTCACATTTCTTTCTGCACGGAATGTTTCGTGAAACTACTCTGCGAGGTTGTAATTGGACCGTTGTTATTTTTAGTATACAGTAGAACCTCGATCTATCGTTTTTGAAGGGACCGAGAGAAAAAGGCGATGAATGCGGGAAAACGATCAAATCGGGAAATGTAGACTCAGCTCACGCTATTAAAATGAATACACAACGAAAGTTTATCCAAAGAAGACCCCTAAAGATTTCGAAAAAGAACGTACTGAACTCCTAAAGACGGTCCAAACAGGGTGAAATATGCCAGTAAACTGAGATGGACAAACAGGGCTCGTACGCGCACCCATGTGAAAGCTCTCCAATAGGATACAATGTATTAAAACAGCCCCGGATGTGTTTAAAAAAATCGGCCGTTTTGAGCAAGTGCTACGACAGCCTTAAACAAAGTTCATGCCAAGCTCTACAAAGAAATTTTTTGTCGCAATTCCTAATACATTGTCTTATTTCCTCGATTGGGCCAAAAATCTGAACGATGGATGCGGGAAAATAACATTTCGATGAACGATGAATGCGGTATTACTTAACATGTCTCCCTATGGGCCTAAGTCAGGACTATAGAAAATAAACGATAAATCCGGGAAAACGACAAATGCGGGAACGATGGATCGGGGTTCTACCGTATATCAATGACCTCAGCAATCACATTGAAAGCAATGTTAGGATATTCGCAGACGACACAGTCATTTACAGGGAAATAGTTCAGAGGATAGATTAACTCTTTCGAACGACTTAGATGGAATTACGAACTGGTTCGATGATTGGCAATTAGAGCTTAATGTAGAAAAGTGTTCGGTAATTAACTTCTTCGAAAGTAAATCTATAATAAATGATTATTCTTTTAGTCTCCGAGGGGTAAACCTAATGACAGTAGAATCGGTAAAGTATCTTGGAGTAACTCTCTTAAAAATAATCTATCATTGAGTGCCCACATCCGAAATATATGTGGAAAAGCACTTAAGAAACTCGGCTTCGTTAAAAGAATAGTCGGTAGGAGCGAAGAAAAAGTTCGCGAGCGATGTTACTTAGCGTTAGTTAGGCCTCACCTTGAGTATGCATGTAGTGTATGGGCCGAGAAATGTCATATTCGGGATTTAGAAAAAGTACAACGAAAGGCGATACGATTTGTAAAGAAATGCTACGATAAAACAGCGTGTGTCACTCAGATGTTGCAGGACGCGGGATGGGAATCATTAGAAGATAGAAGAAAAATTCAAAGGATAAATTTATTAAATAAGTTCAAGGAAATTACGTTTTCAGATGATGTAACCGATATAATGCGACCCCCCTGTTATATGGGCCGTGCTGATACTGCCCGAAAGATTAGGGAAATAGATGCTAGAACGAATCACTTCAAAAATTCATTTTTTCCGCGAAGTATACGCGAATGCAACCATTTAGAAAAACAGAGTCAAGGTGCTTGCACCCCCTGCCACACGCCGAAAGGCGGCTTGCAGGGTTCTTACATAGACATAGAGGTTGTTTCAAAGGAGTGGTTGAAAAGGCAAACCCAGGTCAAAGATGGGGAATAGTGCTTTTGAATCGAAAATTATATTTTCGGAAGTCTGTCTTATTTTTCATGAGAATTTGCCGACTAAGGCTTTGCATCGTACCCGAGCACTATTGAGGTTCTAGTTTCCAACCCTGATTAGCGCATTCTTATGTAAAATCTTTGTTGTATTTTCTGCTTGTTTAATGATCGAGTGAATGGAAATTTAACAGATTTTATAGCCCGGGGAAGCACAAAATCCAACATAGCGTATTCTCATATCTTTTGTATGGAATTATAAAGGGTTATTGCAAGATTGGTATCAACAGATTAAAATTCGCCCAATAGAGACGTGATTGTGAAGTGATTATCAAATCTTTTAGTAGTTGAATAAATTTCTAATGAAGTATTGACTTACTATAAAACCACAAACTGCTATGTAATTTCTTATTTATTTCAATTCCTCACGATTTTTGAATTTCAACTGAAATACATTTTAGGATAGCCAACTCAATGTAACGATACAAGTAAATTGATAACATAAAATTATGATATTTATTATCATAGAAAGGAGTTGACTTGCAAATTTCCACTCCGTTGGATCTCACACAAACTCTAATTGGACACAATCTCTAATCATTTTCGAATTAGAAGTATAAAATGAAATGGCAACGCTTAACAGATATCCTTCCTTGCAGGTTAATCAGGGAGAAACTGTCAAAAGATAGTAATTGGTTAGCATATTACAGATCATAAATGCTTTTTTAAAATTACCTGATATAAATTTCCCCGCATCTGGTTAACACTAATAAAAGGGGTAACCATGGAGATAAGCAATGAACACATAGTTGTTATACGTAATACAAATCAATCCGCTTAAAAAGACGTACGTGATGAGTTCTCAATTTCGCCAAGGCGATAAATGTTGCATGCAGAGGGAAATTAAGTTTTTATCTTTGTAATCTATTCAAATCTTTGTAATCAAGATTATTTGTAATATTATTGTTTTATGACGTGCTTCAGGATGATGTTTTACCCGTAATTGCCGGCTAGCTATGTGTCCAACTCACGGTATCATTACACTCAGCTCTGTACATTGTTGGAATTATATGACCTGAAACTTCTTATGAATCTACATGATATAAATCTTCATGACATAAATCTTCATGACTAAATTTCTCGAAAGAGAGGAAATTTGCCGAAATTTTCGGCCTTCCTTGCTAACGAACTTCTAAATAACATAACTCTTTAACTGAAATTCTTACCTGATAGGTTTGTAAACGTAGAATTTTTGAACTTCTTAAGTAGACATTTTTATAATGTCAACAATAATCCTTTAGTGAATTTTCTTATGGAATCCCATGCTTTCCGTTAGTTGTAACGATTACCAAAAAATAAGAGATAATTTTTTATATTGGTTGGAATAATATATTTGGATTAATAATGACATGGAAGAATACCTTGAAAAATTGCAGCCTTGTAAACACTCCAGTGGGCCGCATCAGTTTCTATACGCTTCGCGGGACGCAGGTGATATTGGAGATCTTTTCCAACCGAAAAACGGAAAGGATTCCGTAAAATTTTATTTTCTCTGAAATATTTCTGGATTTTACCACAAATACTCCTATAGGAGCAGTGAGTTTCCAAGGAGCATTTTGAATATTCTTGATATCGACACAAAGCTGTTTATTTTTCTCGGTAAATATTCTCCAGCGATTGCAAAATGAGAATCTTAAAATTCCCAGGAGACATTCCCGTAGCAAAAGTATCTGCTCTCGAAATTTGGGTGTGGTCGGAGGAAAGGTAATTTGATTCCATTTCGGAGTAAACATCGAGTGAGTGGAGGGGGTGAGTATGTTTAATGTAATAAAAGAGACGGGACAGAGTGCCTAAAAGGTTGACAGATGCAAAGAAAAACGGAAAGTCTAGAGTCCTTGGACGGAAGCATTGGTCATGCTGCGATTAAAAATTTAATTTGGTAAAGTAGCCATTTTGGCAAGTGGCCAAGTCAGGGTAATTGAAAGTTTCTATCGATGAGTGCCATTAACATGGCCGATGTACTTTCTCTCTTGGGCTTAGGAAGATATTTTTTCACAGCAGCGCCAGCAGTATTAGTTTTTAATAATTCTCTTAGAAATTGAGCTAGATCAATGTCATAGTAAATGCATGAAGAGCCCCAGGGTGAGTAATCCTTTACCACTAATTACGAATAGTCAAAATGGTTAACAGATCGTTCAGTAAAATTACAATAAATGAAAATATTAACAAGGAAAATGTAATAAAATATAAAGAAAATTAAGAATAAGCGTAAACTGCAAAATTAAACAATAATACGAAGATGGATAACGTTAATTGTATATCAATGAGATGAAATGTATGGGTCTGAAAATTGAGAAAGAAATAAAATGCCATTATGTTGGTGAAATAGACAGTAGACGAAAGATAATTTAGTATTGGAAGGAAATGATGTAGTATTATAGAAACCAAAGTAAATCCTATCGGACAGGAAGTTGCAAGGAGAGCAAATGAGGGAAGTAAATAATTACAGTAAAATAATTATTTACTTATGATAAGTTCGGTATTTTCTATTAATAATATTCAGGAAATATTTATCTAATTAAGAATTAAACGTTCAGAGATATAGGGTATCTAAGATAGTTCTTGCACTATCTCATACGAGGTTGTGAAAAGCCTTAAGTTGATATTGAATAGCGAAAATTGAGAAGTAAAATAATTTCTAGGTAACTGAATGAATATTAGAGCTAGAGAATGTTCATACACCAACCACACGTCACTGGTGTTTCGCGGGGTATAAACATATCTCTAGAGATGAAAAGAGCTCTTCTAATTGTAGAATAATGTCTGAGCTTTGATAAAAATCAAATGTAAAATAAGGTAAATGATTTCCTAATTCGGAAAATATTTAGCGAAATTAAGTTGGTCAAATAATTCTGTAACAACGTTCATCTTCATCATCAAGGGGTATTGAGAATGGTTTTAATCAGCTCTCAGAGCCATCCTGTGTATAAGCAATTTGTTTATCTTCTTACTACCTAACCCTTTTACCAGTACCAATCTCAAGCATTTGTCTTCATCTGTCTCGTACTTACGCCTTAAAGTATAATTCTTCTCTTCTACCATTCTTTATAACTAGAGGTGTTTGTTTTTCTCAATAAGCGATAAAACCAACATATAACGTGAATTTTGGCCGATTTAGCGAAATGACGCTAATTTCGACAGTTTTAATAAGCAGCACGGATTTTGGCGATTTTCGCTTCATTCATCATTTGTAAGGGAGGGAAATGTAATTTTGGTATGATATAAATAAATGAACAATATATAATTGTATTATTTATGTATATTTTGTCATATTCTTTATCACCTTTCTTTCCATTATGGATTATCGCAAAATCTCGCCTAATTCCACGAAGAAATATGTTTTGTTTTTCCTAAAATCTATCGTGTCAATATGTATTTAATTGATCTGCAGCTGTGAAAACATTTTCCTTAGGTGTAAACAGCACAGTTTTAAATAAATTTAATTTAATATTTTGTGTAATTTACAGTTAATAATGTTTTCAATGCCTTTAATGTTTATGTTAAAGTGTGCCTAATATTATTCCTTTGCTGAAATGAGACTCTGTGAAAATTAGTAACACCAAATTTAGGAAACATAACAGAAACACAAAACACCACAATTTGGTTTTCAAATTAACAAATTTCAGAAAAAATAGAAACATTTTCAAACACCTCTATTTATATAACGTTCCTCAGGAAAAATTATTCAAGTATTTACATTAGTAATTGAGTAATACAATGTTTTAGAAAATGCTATTATGGAAATTGATTCAGTGAGGCGATTTGTGTATTATTTGGCTGCAGCGTGCAACTCCGGATATTTCATCGTTTGTCACTTTCTCTTAAAATGTTCTTACTTTCCGCTTGAGTGGAACGTCATCTATGATACAAAACGCCCCTTCTCTCCTTTTTTATTTCCAGTCTATTGCATCTTAAGGGGATCGGTTACAGTTTTTGTCCCAGTATCGCCGTCGCTCCAGTGCCTTCGAGGAAAACAAAGTATCGCATGAGTCGACAACTGGTGATGTTTTCCTCAATGCAATCGGTCTCAATGCGTTTGGGCGGAATGCAAAAAGAGCGCCAAGGCCACGTGTATCCCTCGAATAACGGGAAAAGCGGATGTGTGTTGTCTTGGCTCCGATTCCCTTTCGAAGGAGAGTGTTTTGGACCGATGCAAGAATTAGGTGATTCAATGAAATGGTATTACCGAAAACGGGAAAACAGCCTCTTGCAGTCTCGGTGATTCGGAATATGCAAATCATTTTGATTTCTAGCAAAAGCTGGGCATCAATTAATCCTTGTTGGGTCATATGGACCCCACCGGTTTCGTTTCGATAATTTTTGTTAGAGAATGATGTCGTTATTAGTCGTTTTTCTTTCTAGTATCTCATTAATTATTATCATAAGATATCCTCGCAGATAGACCACAAACATAATACATTCCAATAAGTACAAATGAGAATTACAAGCAAAAGTACATGTAAGAAGAAGAATATATGTACATCAATATTACAAAGTCTTGCGCATAAATTTCATCAATCCAACATTTTATGTGCATACAATAAACATAATTACACATCATTATACACGTAATTATACTGATTTTAAAACTTACAAGAAAGGCAACTACATATATCTTTAAATTAAATTAAATTTCAGATTCAACTCATTATTCCCTAGTTTCTTTTACAATCCTGATACATTCTCTTCTAAACATTCTTCCATTCTCAATTCTGCGGATCCATTCAGGAAGACTATTGAATAAACTCCATCACTCATTAATGACTTTCTAGAAAAATGTGTATTATGTCTTTTTATTTTTAAGCCAAAAGTTTGTCGTATATCATAATGGTGGTGACTACAAGTAAATGTTAACTCCTGATATAAATATCTTGGCACAGTTTTATACACCATTTTGTGGGCCAATTCTAATACACGTAGGTGAAATACGTATGTAGGAAATATCCATGCAAAGTTATATTTTATTATATATTATACAAATAAAAAGTGACAATTTTTTGGCTATTATAACTAAGTAACGTTCGAATTGCAAAATAATACTTTATTTCTCTAAAACAAACATTATGATCCAACGCGGCCGTAAGTGTAACAGTTTTCTCTCGCCTTGGGCCTACACTTGTTTGATTTTGTTCATGAGAATTAGTTTAAAGCTCATGAATTTCACTTTAAATTAATAAAAGAAATTCATGGTGGAGTTAGTTAAAGTTTTCAGAATAAAAAATAACACAAAATTGCTGTAATGCAGTCGATTGATTATGATTTTCCGTGTGTGAAAAAGCGGCTAATTTTTAATAAAATATACATAAATCTAATTTAAGGAAGTTCATTAATTAAAATAATGCATTAATATCGTGAAAACCATATGTTAATTGTAAGTTATGCTTCCCGGGTAATAATGACGAAAGAAGTATTTTTAGTTTTCGATTAAAAGCGGATGACTAATATTTGTTTCTTAAGCCACTTTTGGATGAATTTCGAGGTTCATTGCTCTTGATCAGTCGAGCAGTTTCAAACTCGCTGGAGGGTAAATAACCAGATTTCAGAATAGTAAAAACGGGACGATAAATAAAAGAAGATAAAATGCGCCCCTAAAGTATAGGCAACACACAGTGTCCGAGATTTGAATTGTAAGTCAAGTTCATTGTTACGAAAATTAACGTGCAGCTAGGGCTAGCGTATTCTTATGTTATTCAATCGAGACTTTGCTATTTTTTTAGCAAGTGAATCAGGAATGTTACCTTCAACTTATCTTATGCAAAAATTATTTAAATCATTATTCAAGACTGATATTTTATATCCTAATTTTCTGAAATCTCTTATTTTGTTTTTACTGTGATAAATACTACATTACTTAACGTCACTTAACAATATGTATTCTTATATTATATATTCCAATTTAAATTCTGTATCTGTAATATTTTAACATTTATTCTTTTTCACTTTGTAATGTTTACAATTTTTTATTGTTCTTTTACCCATGTAAACATTTATAATATTGTGTTTTAATATTATGTTCTCTAGGTTAATGGTAGTTATGAGGGAATTATACCGTTATTTTTTAAAGGTAGAAATTTCGAGAATCACCATCCTAATCCGGACCCTTAACTCCTCGGGGGGGCCCGGCCTTCCCATCAGGGGGGACTATAAAAAAACTAACCGCGTGGAATACGATTTAAAAAGTTATAAACAAAACAATTGAGCAACAATTTATTATCTTCGTCCTGTCACTCGTCCTAAGAGATATACAAGCGTCTTTTAATCGACGTTCTACGATGAAAATTAAGATTTTTCGTGATTTTGCAAGAAATTACCCGTTTACACACGGGTTTACACGGGGGGTCAAATAGGCGGGTGTTTTAGATATCTCAACGGGGGTTGGGATGGGTTGGGGGAGGATTTCTAGATTTCTAGATTTTTGATAGAAATCCCTCCCCCCTACCCCAACCCAACGGCTACGTTGCCGTTTGTAAACGGGTAATTTCTTGCAAAATCACGAAAAATCTTAATTTTCATCGTAGAACGTCGATCAAAAGACGCTTGTGTAGGACAAGTGAGACGACGAAGATAATACATTGTTGCTCATTTGAATTGTTTATAACTTTTTAAATCGTATTCCACGAGGTCAGTTTTTTTTATAGTCCCCCCTGATGGGAAGGCCGGGCGCTCCCGAGCTGGGAAGGGTCCGGATTAGGATGGTGACCCTCAAAATTTCTACCTAAAAAAAATAATGGTATAATTCCCGCATAACTACCATTAACCGTTTTCTAAAAGTCTTCATTGTGTAATGAGAATGATATTTTTTTTCTTGAATGATATTAGTTAATAATCAGTTTATATATCATTACATACTCTATTACTTTGCAATATTAAGTCGCTATAGATGTATTTATACTATATGTTATGTAAAAGTTAGCGGCAATTTTTCCCGTAATTTAGATTATTATTATTATTAAACTTAGTCTTGTTTGATTTCATATTCTTGTAAGACACTATCGGTGCGAGTAGCGTCGAAAATTTACAAGAATTAGCTTTTAATTGGTTTTTCTCATTGAAATCTCCGTTTCTTTCATTACACTCTTCCATGAAGAACTGTATGTACTCTTCTACTTTGTAGAAATGTAAGGCTTGAATAGGAAACAAAGTCGTCTCTAGTTTGCCTTGTAGTGAAACCGGCCCTGGGTCTACATAAATTGTTTCTGTTTCAAGAGGGATGTCAGTTTACCAGAACTGAATTGAATTTATAGGTTCCTTTCCTTTCTCTACTGTTTAGAGGAGAAATATTTTTATATGATTCAATGTTTGAAAATGAATGCCTCCATAATCCAAAAATCATGTTTAAAATCCATATTTATCATAATTGGATGTTCCTTATAGGAAGACTCGCATATCGCATTTGTCTCAAGTGTACCCTGTAGAACTGAATACGAGGGACCAATTTCGTTGTTGTAATTTGAGAAATGATGTTTAATGACAAAACGTTAATGTTTGTGATTTAATGGTAGTTATGCGAAGGTTATACCGTTACATTTTTTCAGGTAGAAATTTCGAGGGTCTCCATACTAATCCGGTCCCTTAACTCCTCGGGAGCGCCCGACCGCCACAGCATGGGGGGGCCATAAAAAACTGACCGCATGGAATACGATTTAAAAAGTTATAAACAATTCAAATGAGCAACAATGTATTATCTTCATCGTCTTACTCGTCCTAAGAGATATACAAGCGTCTTTTGGTCGACGTTCAACGATGAAAATCAAGATTTTTCGTGATTTTACTTAAAATGACCCGTTGACGCACGGCAACAATGCTCAGTCAGATAGGCGGGTGTTTTAAATATTTCAACGGGGGATGAGTTGTGTTTGGGGGAGGATTTCTAGATTTTTGATAGAAATCCCTCCCCCCTACCCCAACCCAATGGCAACGTTGCCGTTTGTAAACGGGTAATTTCTTGCAAAATCACGAAAAATCTTAATTTTCATCGTAGAACGTCGATTAAAAAAACGAAATTTTATTTTAGCTAGCGAGGCTACGCCGCACGAGGACCTTAGATTTTCGTGGTAAGTGGGAGCGCGGAGAAATGCGATGTCTCTGCTGTGGAGACGTGCGAGAGAGAGGGAGAGTGAGAGCCAAAACTCAGCTGATTTTAGAAGGGGGGAGGGGCTAAGAAGGCGGCAGACCGGTTCTGACAAATATCTGCCACTGCGCAAGTCCTTTTACGCAGTGGCAAGTAATACCGCGAAATCAAACTAAAGTCCAGAGCAATTTAGATAGACTGTTTTAAGATATGTTCCAAATATTTAGTAAATACCTTGGCCATTAATCTTCTGTAATAATTATCTATATGGCTAGTAAAAAGAGCAACAGTGACTGCAATATAACAATTCATGACAAAATCAATAAAACAAGTTCAACAGTTTAGATACCTAGGAAGTTGAATATCAGACGATGGGTACTGCAGTAATTAAATAAAATCAAGAATTGGAATGGCAAAGGAAAGTTTTTGGAAGTACAAGGATCTAATGAGAGGAGAGATCAACATGAAAGTAAAACTGAAAATGTTGAGATGTTATCTTTGGCCGGTTTTCCCGTGTGGGTGCGAGACATAGACAGTCTTAAAAAGCATGGAAAAGAGAATGACAGCATTGGACACATTTTTTGCCAGAGGAATAATGAAAATTAAGTGGTCAGACAAAATAACTAATGCAGAGGTTTGGAGAAAGATTGCAAGCAGCTATAGCCTATGGAATGAAGTGAAAAGAAGAAAGTGGAAATACGCGGGACATGTGCTGAGGGGATCATCAGGGGAGAGACAGCGCTGGAAGGATGGACAGTAAGGAAAAGAAAAAGAGGGAGACCAAGGATGGAATGGTTGGACAATTTAAAGAACTGGACTGAAATTAACAAATATGAGGAAATGAAAAGGAAAGCAAGTTGAAGAGAAGACATATGAGAGCTAACCTCCTAATAGGAGAAGCTACCAATTGTTGATAAATAATTATTGATGGAGAAAAGGTAGATAAAGATTTTTCATACCATCGCCTTTAAATTGCCAAGGGATCGTAGGTATTGGAAGAATAATATTGATGAGTCGATGGAAGGAGGGTAAAGAAATTTATTAATCCCAGCCAAAATTCTTGGTAGAATCATTAATCGGATAACTTAAAGGAAGACACCCGAGTAAGCCAATATTCACTTGCACATCATACGTGACTGGGCTTTTATAGTAATCCCGGCTTTTAAAATCCGATAGACAAGGAAGCCGTTCAAAAAGTCCGGTATTTTGACGGAGAATTGGATCACCGAGGAAAGCGGGCACTATTTCAAACCATAAACAACAATCCACGGTGGTAATAAGTCTACAAATGCACACTATCATATATAGTAATTTGTTATTTATCGTTGTGAATATTTATTTTATTTAACTTCAGAAATATGGTTAAAGTTTAAATTAAAATCTTTGATTACGTGAGCGTTTGTAGACTTAATTTTCTCCAAACTGAGGATACGTAGATCCTATACTTCAGTTCTTCGCGCGATTCTATTACTAAAATAGCCAAAAAACGCGTAACATTCTAAATAATTAGGAAGTTTTCAACTCGTTACTGCGAAAAACGCATTTGTAACCTATAATACCTCAATTGATTAAAATCAATGGCCAAGAAAAACAGCTTTCTGTAGGGGAAGGTTCTAGATCAGGCATATCCAACAGGACCAGAATGCGTCCTGCAGAAGTTTATAATCAGATCCGTTGATTTAATCTTCCAGATGTCTTGCAAATAAACTTCGATCTTTGAGGTTACTTGCTTTGACAAAAAAGTGTAACATATCGAAAACACAGTTCCTCTATTATTTTTTATAATTGTCCTTGTTTTTAATAAAATATAATTTCCTCTGGATACTGAATCGCTTGTTACTCTTTTCTTGTATATGTCAGTGGTGTGATAGAGAAATTGTTAACTTGAGTGTGATTTTTGGTTTTGACAATCTGCACAAAAGAATTCAAGCGAAAATAGGAGTTATTAATATGAACCATAATATTGAGATTTTTCTTTACTAACTGTATACATTTTTTAGGGTTTTTATTATTTTGCTAGTTTAATATGTTCACTTATGCTTATCATCTATTAAATTAGATCTGTTTCAATTTTCCTTTTTATAGTATTTTATTTTATATTATCATTTGTAAAATTACTTGTTTTACAACTAATGTTACTTCTTTATATTTATCTGTTTTTTGCTTTTTGTTTTCAATGATTACATACATATTTTATTGAAATTTCCTTGTATGTATCAATTATATCTCCATTAATTGCATATGTATTAAGTGCATATGCATTAATTGCATATATATTAAGTTGTAAAATTGTACTGCATTTATTGTAATTTTAATTTTGCCATTTTTATATTTGTGCCATTTTTTATGATTCTCAAAATTTAAATGCGGTAAAACCCGTAATAAACATTATTATTATTAGAGTGCGAGAATGGTGGTCTAATTTAAGATGCTTATAGTCGGCACGTTTGAGGAATTTTTAATGTGGGGCTCAATCCGAAGATGCTAGAGAATCTTTGATGATGATTTTTTTATGTGTTTACCTAGATTCGGTGGTCTATGAGTTTCGTGGGTAAATTCGCGGAAACCCTAAAATGTATAATGTTGGGGAGGGGGTTAATAGCTAAGGGAAGTACCTCTTATCCTGCTGCCAGACTTACAGTAACTCTATTTAAAGGTGAAGAACCCCTGCCTTCGCTCGGGGAAATTTTTCCTGTCAATAAAGTAGGTGCCGCTTCAGAGCTACTCCATCGTTCATTTATCATTTAGATATATGATATAAGAGAATTCGGAAAAGAGCCATGAACGTAAGAATTGCTTAAGTACATTGGTAAGCTTAAAAATACTCTCTTTGATTTTAACTGGGAATAGTTAGAAGAAAGTCAATTTAAACAGAAGTCAAGTTAGAATAAAATGTGAGGCTTAATGGTTAACTTTGAGAGATGTTCATAACTGATATTTGATAGTTTTTACTGAACCATAACCATCCGTGTTTCGTAGCAACAATGCATCATTAAGCAGCATTTTATTCATTTTCTAGCATGTTATCGGATGACGTGGCATTACTGCAAATTCCAGGACTTTATTAATTTATGTATTGGTTTAGTTGCTATCATATCTCGATTTTTCTTTTCATAGACGATAGTGAAAAATGTCTCTTATCTCTATTTTTGCCTCAGTCTTGTTCGTGGCTGTGATGATAGAAGAGACGCTGAGGTATGAGCGATGCTCAATAGTGTGATTGATAAAGGTCTCTCCTAATGGAATGTTACGAAAAATAGGTTGATTGTTTTTCAATTACGTAGAAGTTATCATCTCAAAGCATTCAGGCTCAAAGGCGAAAACAAGTGCAAAATACTGCAACTCCTCATCATGGCTATTAAGTCTCATTCCCCTAACTCTTGGTAGCAAGCAATAGTGGAGATAATGTTTTTTCTTCAGACTATGAATGACTACGGTGAAGGTGATAACGATGAAACTTATTCAACTTTCTTGATAAGTTTAGAAAAACTACGCTCTTTTTTTAAGATATTATGCGACCACCCTGCTGCAAAAGCACATTACATAATACCTAATAAATGATAAAAATATAAATGTCATAATCACGTCGAAAATATTTTATTCTAGGAACGATACGTGGCAGGAACCGTCTTGTAAAATAGATTAAACTATTCACATCGATGATCTCTTCCCAAACGACTAAATGTAGTTAACAGAGCACATACGTAGCTGTTGATGTAAACAAAACGAATTTCATCCACTGATGTTTAATCGTTCATTAATTCTTTAGCTTTGCAGCACCTTTTCTCAGTAACACACACTTGGTGGATGGATTTTAAGACACCATATCGAAATGCTTTCCTCTCGAAGAGATATTTGCTCACATTTGTGCAATTTTCGCGAAAGCTTCAACTTAAAGTGACGTTTTGGACTGGGAAATTTCGAAGCGTCGGATTCGCTAATTCCGCCAAACGGTTTCGCAAACATGTTGTTTAATTAGCACCTCCCACAAACACTTAGGCACCAAATAAAATCCTTGCAGGTTAAGTTCGCGTTTCGCAAGAAGGAATGTTATAAGAAAGAAACGAAAGCTTTCCTCTAAACCAGCAGATATTCCCTAATATTCTGAATTCACGAAAACAGGAAGATACAATTGAGATTCATTTCTGCGTCAATCCTTCCTATTTAAAGGTCGATTTCCTTTCGAAAATATATTTTTATACTTCATATTCCGTTTGAATGAGTCATTCGGTGTTATCTTATGCTATTCATTTTTTTCGTGACCATTGATCGCCCTCGACATTTACTCAATGATAACTTTCTCCAAAAATGTTCTATTGCTCTTCAGTTTATTTATTTACTTATTAATCTAAACGCTGCAAGTTGGTATGATTACCAGGTGTCAACGGTTGAGGGGGATTAAAATAATAATACGGGAGGGAAACTTCTCCAAAACCCTCCCGTGGACAGTAATTTTAAGTTTAACTTTTTTCTTATGATTAGATTTTTAACGTCATTATTAGGCAAGATGAAGACTGTTTTGTTTCTTGACACCTTGAAATATGTTGATAAATAACGCCCAATATGATAACGCATTTTACGACAATTAATTTAATCAAAATAAGATAAATATGGCAGTAGTTAACATATGCGTTTTCAAATCTCACGATATTCATCCACTACATTACAACACTGCTGATAGTCTTAATATCAATGGAACTATTGATAATTATGAGCACATTAATTCCATGGAGCTTAATTGGGCTTTCGCCGAAATATTTCAAGTTTATCATAAATTCCTTTTTATGTTCGAAACTTGTTCAGTTCTACATGGCAATTTAATGTAAATCGAGCATTTTCACAAGAATTTCATGCAATTTTGATTTCTTTTACATTAAATTATGGAACAGTATAACAAAAAACAATGGTCACAATCTATATATTAATACTTGAAGAGAAAACTTTGGATCCTTTTTTGAGGATATTGCGCGAACGGAGGAGTTTGAGATTTGGCTGAGTGAATGTTTATATGGAGAAGGAGTGCAGAGAGCTAAAATCTTTGTCCAAATATCCGTGGCTCGACTCTGGACCAGTATAATCGTCTCTCGTAAGAAATGCACGTAAATTTCGTTTTGATCGATTGCAGACACTTTTTCTTTTCCAGAATTAGATCAGAAATAATGGTCGTAGGAAATCGAGATAAGTACCAAAAGAAAGAAAATTGAATAGAGACTCTTATTTTGGTCGTAGATTATAGTATTCGTGTCGAAATTACGAGAACTCTGGCGAAATGAACGAAAATGTTGTGAAATTTCTTCGTAGTAAACAAACCAATCCCCCTGGCGACCAAGGCGATTGTTGAATCCGAGCTTATGCGTTTTCACATTAGAATACACGGGGATTTTATCTCCAAACCAAATTAACTGTAGAGACTCATGTCAGAAATTATGAAAAGGGGCCAATTAACCGAGATGCCAACAGTCGCTAACTGATTAATAAATAACAGGGATATAATTACGGCGATTTTACGGATTTTTTTGGAAATCAATCTTTAAAATTAAAAATGACAATTAGTTGTATAAAAAAATAAATAAAGCTACAAGCTGCAATTGTGTTTTTTATTGTTACTAACATTAAAATATTAAATTTTGTAGGTATCGAAAGGAATTAAGGCAAACAACACACTTTAATGACGTATTAGTACACGCTCACAGCTGACGCAATAGAATAGTAATGAAATAAATTATAAGCGAAGATTATATAGGTATACTCTTCAACACAAGGACCTCAATAGCGTTCAGACTTAAATATTCAATGAATTATGTTAGAATTTCGACCACTGGGCGATCACTAGTTAGTATAAATTCACTACAATAGTCAATGAGAACACCATAAGAAAAGAGTGAAGAAAAACTTAGCAATATCCACACAATTTTTTTTAGTCAAACTGTTTCGTTTACGCTACCATCATCAGGCCCTTGACTCTTCAGTATGTCTTTCCACGAAATCCGGCCAAATGATTTTGAACTAACGATAAGAAAAGGGAAGTGATGCCGAAGTCTTAACTGCCACGCTGCTCCTATCAAGCGTATGAGCATATTCACGCTGCAGAAAAACATCCACAGAGAAGGGAATGAAAAATCAGCGACCCCTACTTATATTGATAACAACTAGTCAAAGGCGATCAGTTATAATGAATCTGTCTTATGCGAATTTATCTCAATCAGCCCGTTATGCAATTTCGCCTTTATGCAACGTGGAGGCCTCGGTGGGCTGGAGGCGAGTTGGACCGGTCCTGCCGTTGGGAGGGTTGGCGTGCTGGCCTACCTCTCGTGAGTTCGAGCCCCGCCAAGGGCATTACGGCGAAGCTACGGCTCAAAAAATGGAGTCTCTTCGAATCCGTTAGTGAGAAGAAGGGAGGCCTAGATGCGATTTAACTGGTTTTGTATGCAACGCTTTTGCAGACCTGTACTCCCTATATGCATCTACGTTTATATTGTCACTCGCTGGCTTAAGATGTGTCACCATATTGACTTCTACTCGGTGAAGGTTGGTAAATCTCATCTTCGGGCTTTTCCTTTAAGTACCCCATACAGAAAGATTTTTTTGAAAACAGGGGCGGATTTATATTTAGGTAATAAATGCATTAGCTAGAAGGCCTCGTTCCGAGTAGGGGACGCAATGAAAATTGTGGTGGAGTAGTTAATGTGGCATGGAACAGATCCTGTGTAAAATCTCATCTTTGCTTATCGCAGTAGGTAGAATTGGTATATCTAACCATTATTCAGTATAATGTTGTTACTTCCAAAATTTAGCAAAACTTCGTACTTTGTATACGTATTGCAACTAAGTATTTCTCAGTATTTTATCAGAGAATAGGTATTTCTCATTTTCTAAACGATATACGAGATAACGATATAACTCGTATATACAGGGACCTCGAACCGATCCTGCGCCTAGGATCTCTCATAGACATAACATTCTCCAGGATTATAATAAACATAAACCATACGGGGAACGTTAGCGGATGGCTTTTGTCTTTCTTCTTTTCTTTTACAAATTATATTTTTATTTCACTTGCAATCTTAATCAACTAAGAACACTAATCCTACTAACTAATAAGTAACTCGTAATAATAATTATTTTAATTCGTTCATTCCCTTTTAGATAGTTAAAAAATGAAGTTTCCAACTGGTAGATTAAGTCCACCGTAAATTAAACTTGCTGAAATATTCCTACAATGCATTTCTTCCTTTTCTCACAATTTTGAGTTTCTGCTTAGCTAAAATATATCAAGGTTAACATGAAGGTATGCCTGTAGAGGATTATAACTTCAGGTCTGTACATCAGTTTAGGAAATTAATGATTTATGGGAGTAGAGAAGTGTTCACCCAATACGCGTCAAGGGTTGTATCGCCTATCTATTTTTGCGTTTGCACTCGTTCGCTGCGGAAACGGCTGTCTGTGTTTCTTTAGTTTTATATAGGTTGTCAGACCGGCCCTAAGGAGAATGGAAGGGGAGTCTTTCCTAGAAGTCGCTCTCTCGAAATCCTTCGCATAATTTCTATCGAGATCTCTGCCTTCCCTTTTCTAACGATTCGAATCGCCATCTTAGAGAATCCTGGAAATTTCTCATCATATTTTGGTAATATTTTTCTCTGATATGAACCTCACCGTGAATTGTTGAAGGGTTTAAATGTTGGTCTAGTTGCAATTGTCCTACATTATTGACTTAAATAAATTTATATATTCCCCATGAATTCCACCAATGGCACATGGCAGGAGGTAGACGCTTAAAAAAATCGCCGTCTGGAGATTTAATTTTTGGAGTTGTTAAGAGTTAATTTTTAATGAAAACTGACTTCTATAGTTCCTCAAAGTCAATTAATGGTCCATAATGATTCATTTTCTGATGTTTTTCTGAAATTCGGTTCCACTTACTTTTGAAGCTTCAAACAACTCGACAATGGAATAATAAGTTGCTCTGTTCATTGCGATGTACACTTTAAAACTCAAGAATAAACAGAAGTGAAAAAGAGGGAGGGACTCAGGTCTTCGCTTTTCGGACAGGTACTCTTTATTTTTACCTTTGGGTTTTCAAAGAATTCACTGTCAGAGATCACGTTTTAGGGGTTTTTGGGGATTAGTTTTTAGCGGTGCATAGTTAGCGTTTATAAAGTGTAAACTTACTTTCGATTTTTATTTTCAAAATATCAAAAGCGAATCGTGCAACTCAAGCGACAAATTTTCCAAATGTATACTTTACGAGAATAACGGAATTACTATATCTTTAATTACTCTCAGAATAAGGATTAAAATCAAAATTAAGATTCTTCATCCGTGTCGCCAAATTTCAGTGACCTGAAGTGATTTAACCTTCCACGGTCATCGTGCCGTTTACTGCTGATAGCATTTATTCTAAAAATCATACAAAAGATTAAGATCGGGATCTACAATATGAAGGGGTTAAAATGAAAAGGAAATACGGAAAAAATTGGAGGAAGAAATAATGATGAAGAATTATTTGAGCATTAATACGTTCTTGATATCATGCTTTTAATGGATGGAACATTTAGCAATGTTATTAGATACAGGTTGATGTTAAATAAGTGGTTCAATTAGTTGAAACAGTTCTCAGTGCTGTGGTAATATTAAAGCCAACGAGATCTAAATGATCATCTGTAATGTTATAAATTTTAATCACTATTTAATTAATGTTATCGAAATAGATTTCCATAGTGCGATAGTTCAACTGTTATTTAGATATTTCCCTTGTAATATTCAGGTTGTGCATGAAAAGGGTGGGCGTACTAATTCTACTGTATATACTACATAACCTTACAATGTACTACATATATATTTTATATGGTATTATACAATACCCTGCCGGATATTATCTTAGAATTATCTATTGATAGCGATTGCTACAACGTCTAAATTAAATAAATATATTTTTGCCCTTATAAAATTAAGTTAGAAATATTAAAGTGACCAATTCTTTCTCGTAGTTGATCTATTGACCAATTTAAGGAGGTTGAGACTAGGAAGATGGATTGTTACTTACATCTGATCTGAAACTTACTAATGATGACAAAGGAGGAGAATTTATGGCTCAATTCATTATTTTACTTCATCTGCGCCAAATATATTGTATACTACTTTACCTTACAATATTAGTCGCTATACATATATTTCAATTTAAACTATCTTAATATCCTTATCATTTGTATTTTTATTATCATTTTACTTATTTTTATACTAATTGTAAAAATTTAAATGAAAAATTATTTCATTTACTTGTTGTAAAAGTAAGAGGGTAATTTAGCCCGTAATAAAGATTACTATTATCACTAGTCATCTTGTCTAAAAGGCCTCGTTCCTTTTCAATGCTATTGACAGTTGGAATGAGGTATAAACTGTCTTTTGGGATAACTAATTGACGGACTGAACATGAAAAAGTGGAAAATGTAATCAATTATGTGAGAGAAATATAATCATTAACATAATGATGGATCACCAAAGACTTATGTATAGCGGAAATTAATCCTTTTCATTCTTGTGGTATTCTTACGCCATATTCTCCTAAAACTAGAAAATCTGACTATCGTCTAAAGTTACAAGCGTTTCACTCGGGTGCATTCCTGCCATTGCAAGCTGGAGTAAGATTCTGAATGAGTGCCAATCGCATCCTCCGACGAGACGTGCTTCAGCGTGTTTATACGAAGAGTTGGCCTTGAGCGTTTCCGCAGAAGACGCGTAAAGCCACGGATTCAGGATAAAGAACATCAATCCTTTTGAGACACATATTAGCGTAATACAGCTCGTGGTTCTGACTGAGTCAAAGCATGTGATTGTGAAAACTTAATTGAGTCGATGAGTAGTCATCATACTGCGACCATACTACTCGCATCTTGCAAACTAACTTTTAAGTCCAGAAAAGGCGTGTACTTTCGATTCAGGTAGTGACATTCGATTCTGTCTACGCTCTGATTCAGTTTTACATGCCGGAGAAAACCAAAGAAAAAATCGACAGTTTTATTATAATCTAACATCCATATTCCACACGTCTGCATTTATAGATACATAAAGTCGTATCATTTTTTTGTAATTATTGCGTACCTATTTCTTTCATCATAATAACTAACTAACAAAAGGAATTAATATGAAATACATAATAAGCTTCAGATTCACTGGGTTAAGTGCAAGAATAGTTTATTTTATTTGTTACTTAAGATAAAATAACTGCATCCGATATCTCTTAGAACCATGAGAGGATTACTACCTTAGATATGATTCAAATACAAAACTTTGTAGCATGCATGGATACATCATGTTTACAATTTTTAATTCGCTAAACATGCTTTAACGAATTGTATTTTACAAAATTTTATTTTCTCACTGCATTCCACTGGTTTATTTGGGATTTATGTGTAGTACGATATCTGGTAAATAGGAGATATGTCAAAATACTAGCGAATGAACAAATCCTAGTCAGGAGTCCAGAAACAAATATGATAGGTATATCCAAATAGATTAATTACTTATCAGAATTACAACTGGAAATATTAAATTTGTAACATTAGAAATATGGATTGCAAAAAATATCTATTTAATTGTCAGTAAGCGAGCCCTGAAAAAGGTTAAACTCTTCCATTTTCTGCCTTAACTGGTAATTTTCTTAAATATCCATCTAATTATTCAAGAAAAACTATTTTATTATTCGAAAATGATTAATTTAAGGTCATTAGTTGAACTTTTCTTTTTCCCTCTATTTATTTTAGTGTCTTCTCAAAATTCTTTGAGAATCACTTCCTTTTATTTAGTTCGAAGGGAATTTGTAGCCCATATTGTCATTTTTGGGCGATTTGATAATTTCTCATTCTCTTTTTAAGTAGATATCCTTCTTAATTTTTTTCGTTCTCTTTAAAGTGTCGAATCTGTCAATGCAAATCATTCTGCCTAAAAATACTGTCTTCACCCTCACCCATTCATCATATCCTACCAAAGCTATGAGAGGGAATAAGGTGAGAAAGTTAGTCCTTGCTTTCCTCACTGACTCAGAACACTATGAATGAAAAACATTCGCGTATGTGCTGCAAAACGACTCTATAAATAACGCCTTACACAGATTCCGATAAGGAGAGGCAAAGATGAATTCCTTTGCTGTCTTTCACTCGCATCTCATTAGCTATCGAATTATCACAAACGTGAAGAGACAAAAGTCAATGTTAGAAACATTTTTCTTTTTTTTTGTACAAAAGACAAACAAAAATGAATTCATCAAAACATCTTCAAGATGTTAAAATAATAATAATCTTTATTACGGGAAAATTGCCCTCTTACAATTTACAATCAACAGTGAATAAAATGAATTGGCAATGTAGAGTGAAATTTACAGTAACTCACAACGTAAATTAATACAGTATATATCATAATAAAAATTAATTATAAACTAATAGAATTTAGAAATACAAATATATTAGTCTTTTATACAATTTAGTATTTGCAGTAAACAGAATATAGAGACAAAGTTTGAAAATTATATAAAAGTACACGTGTCATGCATACAGTTTAAATGTTTAAATGAGTAAAAGAGCAATGAGGGAACGTAAATATGATAAAGGATATAATAAAAAAGTTACAAATAATACAGATTTTAGCATAGCGTAAATTGAGATATATATTAACACATGATGTTAAGTAATATAGTATATATTAAAGCGAAATACAAAGTAGCAGCTGTTATGGTCCAGATATTTTAGTAGAACTAACTCTCGAATGCTACGCGCTAAGGCATCTTTTACAGTTAAACCTCAGCTAATATCGGCTCGAAGGAGCAAATCGAATTTAAATTCACTCTTTAACCTTAAATTCAGGAAATTTTTGCGCTGCAGGAGAAGAAAACTGCGTCGGAAATCACAAATAAGATTAAATCTCTTCTGGAAGATTTAAAATCCGCAAGAACAACTAACCTGCTTTTTCGTTGTTTCAAGGCCATGCAGGTGACTCACTGTTCTTTTTCACGACCCGGATGTACGGCTGAGTTATTCTGAAAACGATAACATACGCCTTCGTTGTTATGTAAACCAACCAAATGAAATCGCCGCTAGGATTTGTTTCCGCGTTCGTAGGTATGCACTCTCAATGCGTCTATCCTATTTTTTTGTTTAATCTGTGAGCTCCACTACATAGAGAACGTTTTAGTTAGGCTTGGACCACATCGACAACGCCTTGTTGTATCGTTATTTGACCTAATGCTCGTACATCAGATGCACTTGCTTTCTATTTATTTATTTACAATTATATAGCAGTCAACCCTTTTACACAGAGATTTGATACATTTAAGAAGCATATTAATATAGTAAAGACAAAAAATTAAAAATATAAAATTCAAGTGAAACATAAACAGAGTTAAAAACAATAGAATAAAAGGTTCAATATCAATTCAATTAAAAAAACAATTGTCATCAATGAAAACATTAAATTTATAAATTTAATTTGATAAAATCAAGAAATCTAAATTAAAATCCCTGTTAGCTTGTGGAAAAATATAGTTATATTGTTATTGACCAGTAAATATTTCTTTGGTTTCATGAAAGAATAATAATCATAGCTTAATCAAATGAAACAAGGAATCTTCAGTTTAGATCTATTCAGGCTAAAATGCATTTCCAATTTTGATTTTGATTTTTTTCTGAAATAAAGTCTTTCGAATTTTTTCTTGTGTCAGTATTATCCTCTTTAATAAGAACCTACATTTTATATTGCAATATTATAATCATCTTAATCCTAGCAAACATTTTCATGAAATTTTGTATTAATTTTCACTACATATTTCTCATAACTTATTTTTGGATCCTTTGCTTTTCATATTATGCTCCTTAATTTTAGTAACGAATCTTTTATACACACCTAAACTTAAAATTAAGTTATAAATTCAATATCCCATTCCAGTTGAGTAGTTCATTAGTAGCCTATTCGACCGCTTGTCTCCATTTTTCTCATGAAAGCGATACTGATTCTTATGATCGAATTATTCATTTCAATCCATTCATTTACTTAATGTATTCATGCATGGTCATGAGGAAAATCCGTGAACGTCGGGTGATCCTATAACTATCATTAAAGCAGCTCATCTTATTCATGTGATGGAATAAAACTAAGTCCATGAGTATTTTTATTGAACTACTAATATAAATGCAATATTGCGTGTCATCACAGTTTGTTAAAGATTTCTCAATAGCTATGATATTTTTAAGAAGAATTATGTGACATGTACAGCGTATTTCATTGATTATTTATGGCTGATAACACAGTCTCTTAATTTTTTAATGGTATTTCTCGTATATTATTTTTGTTTCATCCATCAGTCACTTTAAAATATTCCAGTGTTTTTGCCAAGATATTTCTTCAGTGGCTATTTCATTGACTTTCATCTCTCCTTACAATTAATACTACTGTCCTGAATATTTACATTTCAGCGACGGTAATTTTGAATTCGATTGGAATTATCTTCATTTCCTGTTTTATCCTTATGTTCTTTCATCTTCAAAGTGTGGGAAGTTGTAGGTTCACCCTCTCTTCACAATTGCTATTTTACTGCATCTAAATGTCTCCAGAACTTCTTTTGCTTTTCGGAAATTGAAACATTCCTATTTACTGTATTGAGTTAAATCCTCCTCTGATTTTTTCTTGAAGTTTAAATTATAAAATACAAACTAAAACTCGATGAAAGTCGCTTTACATAGCATTCAGTAAGGTGTGACCAAAAGGAATAGAATAATTCTTTTGCCAAGTGAGTACACTGTCCAGCTGAAGAGATTATCGAATTAATTGAGTGTGCAAGTTCTTCTGGTCGAATATTATGCCTTTTCTTGCCACTTTGCCCAAATTGAAAATCGTGGGGAAGGATGCAAATTGTGATAAATGTGGAAATTAGCTTGAAATTGCTATGTGTCTGATCCACGTGAATGCAACTTTTGGCCAAACCCGAAGCCTCTTTTCTATTTTCGCAAGTTAAAATTAATAGAACAGTAGACGACAGTTTGTAGACATTCTGCTCCGTAATTTTTTTCTCCCCTACGATCACTCTACTTTTCCTCGTATTTATTTACTTATCACATCCACTATTCCGTATGCGAGGGGAAATTTTAGCAATCTGAGGCCCTTGGTGCAAGGATCACCTTGAGGCCTCACCAAGAGAACTCACGATAAAAGTGCCTTTCTGGGCCCTACGGCGAGGACCTGAGCTTGCACATAAGGCTTCATATGCGAATTCCGTCTATGTCCTTGTGAAAATATTCTGCAATATTAACCTATAACTGTTAGAATTCCTTGACGAATAGAATGAATACATTAGAATACTTTTGTTCCATTGCAGCATATTTTTTCTGTTAAATAGTGTACTTTGAAACGTATTTCCGAAATTCAGCGCCTGCGTCAGAAGCTAATTGCCTGGTCATACTCAATAATCGATGTATTTCCGATGAACTCGTAAATGTCGAGAAAATCACTTTGAAAAAAAAAATCACTTTTTCATTGTTGTTGTGTATTTGTGTTTTTCCCGAAAATTTCCCGAAAAGTTATCCAAAAATGCACTGAGACTTTTCAGCGAGATGGTGCAATTGATGATAGCACTCGCTTGAAAAGTGGGAGATCCTGAGTTCAATTCCGGGTATCTACAATGTTAGCAAAAATATTTTGCACTGAATTTCCGAAGTAATTTATTCTACTATGTGTTCTCAGCACTCCGGGATTCGTTATTTTTCCCGCATTCAAACTTTGTCCTACGTCGCGACTACCTACATCGTGGAGTACTCTCGGATGTTGAGGTACCGGTTCAAGTGAGGGCGTTATCGATTAGCTACTCCCAGTTACATGTAAGATAATCAAGGCTTTAGACTGCGCATACCGTAAGTGCTGATAAGTAATCAGAAAAAGGAATCATATGTTGAGTTGGACTGTTCTGAAAATGGTAAAAAAAATTTCGTTGCACTCTGTCTTGGACAGAACTGTATGCACAACTGATAAGTTTCTGCCACGATATCTTGATGAAATATTTGTTGTCGTTTTAGTAAAGGGTTGAGAAGAATGTATGTACCTTCCCGTTATATCTTTATATCTTCCTCGGTCTCTTTTATTCTGACATTGGCAGCTATCGGAGTATGGGAGATGCTGAATTATGACATTTACTGTGATCAATCATTGATAACTAAAATATGTGTTTTTTTAAGGGTCATTTGGCTGCCCTCACGAGGAGGTTTTTCACGCTGTGAGGATTGCAAAGTACCGCATTCCTCATATTTCCCTAGAAAGGCTTATTCCCCCTCCCCAAAGCTATTTGTAACTTGTAAGGAATTCTAGTTTAAATTACACCTTTGACTAAACTTCACAGTAAGGCCATTGATATCTGATTTTTTTATCTGTTCATAAATTTACTTCTGTTAGTCGAACGATCTAAAAAGAGCCCAAACTTTAATTTCTAGCTCCATACTCAATGAGTTTAAGTTCTCAGCGTATGACTGATAGCAACTTTACTGCTTAGCAAATAACAGTAGATTTTCTAAAATAAGTTTTATTCAAAGGTACATTTAGGATACTTTTGAAAAGGAGTGAAGACCATGCAAAGCTGCCAAGTGTTTTAACCAAGATGAGTTTTAATACTTCTCGTTGTGTCACATGACAGTATTACAGTAGACTATTGTAAAAAAGAGTTTTCATTACTTGCGCTACAATTGGAATGAAATTTCCTTTTTCTCATGAAGATCTCTAACGATCAGTTTATCTCAACAAATACATATTCTTATATTTTATTGTAGTTAATTGAATGATTAACATTCCGCAGATATGTTCGCAAAGTATGTTGGCCCGTAAATTTGTTATCAATAGATATTGCATCAATAGATATATACTCATCTCGAGTTTATCTTTACGAAAGCTAAGAATGGAGATTATAAAATTAATCTTTCTTTGATTTCATATCGTTATTTGGATGATTGACTTTTCGTAGACACATTCGCAAATTACTTGGGCTCGCAAAAATGTTCCCCATTCCTTATAACTTAATCAAATGATATCGAATTTATCATCTACGGAAGTAAAGGATCGGAATTATAAAATTTCGCATCTAATTATTCTAAGGTCTCTTTAGTAAGAGATTCATGGAACTAATTTCCTTCTCTCTGGATTACTCTGCTCAACATCTAAAATTGGAAAAATGACGGATCCCTCAAACGGAGATAAACAAATGGCACACTGAGGACAGACGAAGGTCGTTCGCGAACGTTGAAAAAGGAAACTATCGGCTAGCAGAGGGGGAGAAAGGGGTTGAGGAAGATGGCGACTGCCCAGGGCCACGCCTTTTAAGAAGAACGAATCCAAACTTAGTATGGATTCGCATCTTCGGCGTCCCTTCACGATAAAAGCAATCGATGAATCACGGATGACCAGGGGATTGAGGAATCGTGATTCCTCTGCATTCGAGGTGCGTCGGATGCAGTGTTGCCAACATTGCAGCGGCCAAATTCAAGCTTTCCCTTTCACCGCTGCGAAAAAAATAACAATTTAACGGTCGAGGAAAGATGGCTGCGAGTCCGAGGAAATTCGGCTCCTTCGGGTCCGATTGTAGATCTCCGATTAGATCCGATTGGGTCAGAAACGACAGTTGACTTCCGCATGAAGAACGGTTGGATAAGAGATGGAAAGTAGATCTTAATTGGACTTAATAAGATTCCGCTCTGGAGGAGAATCCCAATACGTCTTGGAAAGCAGAGTTCTGCGAATAAGTATTTCGTGGAATAATATTTAAATCCTCTTTAAAATGCCGATTCGAAACTTTTAATACTAATAGTTTCTTGTTTGTATGTATTACTAAAGGAAGAAAGCAATGAAAGGTCCTAGTGAGCTCCTCTTGAAACCTTAATTCGAAATAGAGAAATTAAATTTTGTTAATAGCTGGGAAATCAACATTACACTACACAACATCTCTTAGATAGAAAAAAACTTAATATAATATAATACTACCACTTTGTTCTTGCTAAAATATTCTGACGAATGGAATGTTTTCATTCGTCATTTGATACAGGATAAAGATAAATGTATCATTCCTTTAATTTTGTCACATTCTTAACACTAGCTTTAGTGAAATGAAAGCTACTGAGATATGAGTGAATAATTGCATTGATCCAGGTCTCTCCTTATGGACTGACAATAAAAGTGTAAACGGACACGCTCATTAAGCTTAAATCACTCTACTACTGTAATGCAGCTTACGTTTTCAAGCTTTCATCCTATAGTTATGTTGCAAAATAATGACTTCATAACATCGTAAGGAACGTAGTAATTAAAGTTTTAATAGTCACACCTAATGCTTTGCCAAACTAATTTCACAGATGGGATATTTCTGGTATTCGAAAATTAATCGCGGAAATCCTAAATATTGCTGTGGACGAATTTATTTTCCTAAAAAGATCCTCAAATTAAACAGACTACCGAATTGATTCACTACTTTCTTCTGCATTGATTCAAGATTGGGTTTGGTGAGGAAGCAACTACCTCACTCCTCATCCTACCTAGTAAGCCCACTGTATACTATACCCCATCCTACCTAGTAAGCCCACCACAGCTCTTGGTAGCTAATCCTAGGAGGGGGTGTGGTACTAAGTTTCCTTCGGGCTGAATACTTAATAAACAGATTACAGTTGGATATAGGTTGGGCCATATTTTCATTTCTGGTGATTTTTAGTCTTTAAGTTTAAATTATTTCTAATGGTTGTTTATTATTTAATCTCCTCGACTAATACTTGGTGTAATCTTGATTTCGCACTCAAAATTATCGTCATGATTTGTACTTTCCAAAATTTTGATACCATTGGTTATTTTGTGGATAGCATATCACAGTATAACTTCACTACGTTTACTCTTTGCTTCGAATGATTTGCTCAAAGGTCATATTAATGTGAAACATTGCAGAGGAACCGAAATGGCCGAACTTGGAAAGCGGGAATTTGTACCGCTTTATTAGGAATTTTGCTGGACTCATCCATCTCGAGGTTCCATATAAGACGCCGATCTCTTATTCCGTTGACGTTGTAGAGGATACGCGAGGGAAATTTAATTTTCCGAGCAAATGTCAAGTAACGCCAACTTCCTCTTCCTGAAGAAGCCGACGTACGTGGGCGCTCACGTCGATCGAAAAAACATAACGTCACAGCTGCGCAATAGCAGATCGTTATATCCCGGTTCATCTATTTTTAACGAGCGCACAATTCGTGGGCTGCTTAAGGAAATGTGTCGTTATCCCGTTGGCTATCAGCGGCACTGGTCGATCATCTATTATTCACAATTGGGCGGATTTGAAAAATTGCCACGGGGCATTCCCAGGCTATCCGTGGCCTTTTATTTGCTCTTCTGGGGCATTTCCCTGCACGCTTGTGATTCCTATTTATTATCTAACGCTATGAAATGAGGATGGCAATATGAAACGAATTTGTTCGCGAAACGCGTGGTATTGAAATATTTTCTTTATGCCGTTGGGCGTAACGGACAAGTTTCGGCTGTCGCAAACATAAACTGAGGGGAGACCCACATCGCTTCATGTCCCTTTTGGTTCCGCCCCCTTACTCTGAATGTGAAGATAACAGATTCTTCGAAATGCCACTTTTGTGTGTTTTAGGAGCATATTGTTTCATGTATAAGAGTTTTCTTTGCAAAACATCGTTTGTTTATACGTAAGAAGTTTCTTGATTATATTATAGGTATTGTTGACGCGAGCTGAAGTTTCACTGAAGTAAATATCCAATTGCTTATTTATTCCGGGTAAACCCTTCTACGTTATGTAAAAAGAAAACAAATACACTTATTTCTCCTTTTAGTGAGATTTATTTTAAGGAATAACTCTGTCAAATTTTCACAATTAATAAAATAATTGCACCTTCGAATGTTTTCTTGGGTCACAGTCCGATTCCTGGTCGGGACCCATATGTGAGAAATGACCTCAAATGTTGTAGCACTTTATAAAATACTACTTCCTTGAAAATAATCATGTAAAAAATACAATATTTTAATGATACAACGGAAATGATGACTACCAGTTATTGGGGAACATCATTAGGAAAAAAATATCCTTTTTTGGATATGAGCATTGAGTTTATTGGAAAAGGGTGATTCTTCTTATCAAAGTCACATTTGAGGCGGAAAGAATCAAGTTTCTATTTCCTGGTTCCGCGTTTTCCCGTTTCCCATATCCAATCTAGAACCAATAAAGTATTATAATTTGATTAAAAAGAGGCAGAGTAAATCTAAAAAATACTATTACTTTGATCTGCAAATAGGTTAACGAAAGAAGATATCGATTTCGAAAAATATATCCCGTCTGTACGATTCTAATTATTCTCTAAAATTTTGTGATTAAATCTTTCTCATTATTAATTCACTTTATGCATGCACGCACTGCCACCAAGTTGTAGTTAGTATAATAAAAATTTTCTAATTATGCATTGCAGAATATATCAAAATTTGCTAAATCCTCCATTCCTCATTAGTTTTAATGGCTCATAAGATAATGAACAAATAATAACGCAAAACCTTCCAAAATTTCAGATTTTATGGCATTCGTAGTAGGAGAATATGCAAATATGGTGTATAATTGGATACTTCGGAGAAAAGTCAACTCGAAATATACTTAATTCCTTTTAGAATGTTTGACGACCATTGCACTGAATTGGCAGAAGAAAATATTGGTTATTAAAAACCATTTCAATAGTGTAGTTAAACAACCAGAATCCCCAAGAGTTGAACAGGGAAAGATCCGAAATGTGTCTAATCACAGGTTGCTAAACCTATATATTGATTAAACTATATATAATAAAAGTTATCCGTTGTCCCTGACTAATATTTACTGGGAGATTATATTTTTGTAGCTAGTATTATTGACATTCATCTGAGAAATAATACGCTTTATGTTGGAGTGTGAGAAAGAAATTTTGCCGGATGATTTCCATCAAGAAGACTGTAAAACTGTTCTTTTTATCACGCTATACTATCAACAATTATCCATTGGTATATGTAAGAGGTAACATTTGTTTGTTAGTGGAAGGTATCTGGGGGTTTATTATGGAGGAAGGTATGGGGAGGTCATTTCTAGCAAAATCACGAAAAATCTTAATTTTCATCGTAGAACGTCGATCAAAAGACGCTTGTATATCTCTTTGGACGAGTGAGACGACGAAGATAATAAGTTGTTGCTCATTTGAATTGTTTATAACTTTTTAAATCGTATTCCACGCGGTCAGTTCTTTATGGTCCCCCCTGCTGTGGCGGCCGGATGCTCCTGAGCTGCGAAGGTGAGCTAAGGGTCCGGATTAGGATCAGCTAGAGGATAGATCCAAATTTCTACCTGAAAAAAGTAACGGTAAAACCTTCAGAAAACTTCCATTAACCCATTTGTTTACTGGTAAACATGCTTGTAAGTTTAGCTCCCTAGCAGTAAAATTTCTTTACTTGTTATCGACGTGAATCAACCAGAAGTTTGAAGTGGTTCAGAAAAATCGACTGCGAGAACCTCTTCGATCTTCAGCTCCAGTGCTATCGAAGTTCTATCTATTTCTCGAAGCAATTAGAGAAACGGAAATAGTGCTAAACCTCTTAATATCAAAATATTGACCGCGAAAACGTCATTTCCTCACCGCTAAATCTGGCAGCTTTTATTCACATTTGCCACCGTCGCAAATTCGTTCCCTCATTTCGGCCGATCTGCATCGTAATTCACCACCTCCGGGAGGATTCTTTACTCCACTTTTTGTTGACGTAGCATCTTCTTTGTTTTGCTCTGCGGTCTGGCGAAAAAGTGCTGGCGGAGCGAATTCCGCAAATGAGGGAGCGTCGCATCACACCGAAAATGGCTCGTAAATTAACGAGCTCCCCCGCGAGTGGGCGCAGCCGGTCTAAAAGCGGGTGCAGTGCGCGGGTGCAGCGCGAAAATGCTGAGAGGATCTCGCGGAGTACATGTGGCAACGCCAGGAGTAAATTTACGTCTCCGGTTGAAGAAAGTAAGAAAAAAATGGCCAAGTATTTGGCTTCGGAAAGCGAGAGTATGGCATTAGGCGGTGCGCGCGCGCCGAGTGCAGTTCAGATCGATAGCAGACTGTTAGCAAAAAAAAGAGAAGGAGCAGCTTCACTTTCGGATGCATGTGAAAGGGAAAGGATTGCGAAATGGCAACGTCGCGTGGTGCACTACCAAGGCGTCGATAGCGAAGACGGACACGTGAAAAAAATGCTCCCTCCATTAAGAGTGACGCAATGGCGGGGGAGAGATAAACGCGGTTAAGCTCATTTGGATGTGCACCAGAATTTAAGGACGCTTGAACTTGAGGAATAGATCGCGAGTAGTATGGGAATAATAGAAATAGTGGCTTAATTTACATGACGTATTTACTAGAGCATAAACGGAGCCGAATATAAGTCGTGGCACCTAATTTTATCACTAAAAACTGGGAAAATTAATTTTCTAGATTGTAAGCCTCGGGTGCAACATAAGATAGGGTGGGAGAGGAAATGAAATAGCTTATGATAAATTTCAAAATAAAAACAGATACCAATAAAATTACAGAAATGAAGGCATCAGTAGGTTATCAGGAGAAAATTGACAAAAATAGTAAATTGAGCAAGTGGGAAATCTACTAGCCGATTGACGACTACAGCAGACTTTCTCCACCAGAGAACAAGTAACTCGGACCCTTACTCGAGTATAAGCTGAGGAGGACATTTTCAGTCTTAAAAAATGCTGAAAAACTCGGCTTATACTCGAGTATATGTAGTACATAATTTAAAGGGGTAGAAACCGTTTTTTCTGCGATGTCCACGTTTATTATTCGGCTGCATATGACACCATCAGGCCGAGTATGTAAACATCAAGTTTTGCGTGAACGCATCAGCTCTTGTTTGGCGTATTGCCTACGTTCAAATCCTTATACATGGATGTTGTAGGAAAAAGAGTTTGACCACTTATTACAACCTAGGGAAATATTTACCATTTTATTTTCATTCGTAATAATGGAGAATTTGGAAATAAAATTATTTAAATATCTGCGATTTTCCTAGAATTTACGACTGGGGTGCATGGATCCCACTTACGATATATATTGCATATATGCTAACCAAATCCCTACAAGTCGTTAACAGAGATACCAAAAATAATGTATAAACTTTAAAATTTAAATTTATTAAAATTAATTACACAAGGTCGAACCATGTTGTAGCCAACAGATCTAACATCAACACGGATTGTAGATAAATCGAGCAATTTCTGGTTGTATGAATTATATTTAGTAACTATTGAATGATTGAAGCTTTGCCATGATTGGAAAGAGAGAAAATGGGTGGCATGTATATCTTATTGTCTGAACGACAATGATAAAATGATTGAGAGAGAAAAATGCTTTCGTTAGCAATTATGACGTTTGAAAGGGTGATAAATAACATTTTCACAGTACCATTTATTTACTGGAGTATCAAAACATCTGAGACTTGAATATCTTTCGAAATATAAGAAAAAAACAATGAAAAGTTATCAAATTCCTTCGTGAGAAAGCTACTTTTGAATCATAAGTTCAACTGAATAACAAAGAGTTACCTTAGGCACAGGCAGTTGGGGAATTTCATTGTATGCCTGCTGGCGTGTCTACATAAGGGGAGAATGGTCGCCGTTCTTTCTTTTTCATATCTTCTTTTATTCAGCAGTAAATCAAAGACATTTTGAGGAAATTTTTCAGCGAAAGAAATTACCATATAGTTTGGTCGAACAAAGGCTAAAAACTCCATTATCTTATCTGACTCTCTTAAGGAAAACGTGGTGCAATTCAGATATGATCATTTAATCGTCTGGAACACAATTAAAATTCATGCTTATCTAACGCCTCTTTGTCGGGTTTTTACTATCGTCTTCTTCACACTTAAAGGATACGCTGATAATTAAGTCTTGCAGGTATTTGAAAAGAATGGAATAGCTGCACCTCTTCCTCTTGACAACAACCATCTTAATTGATACTCTTTAATTCCCTTTTACCTTTATTACAGACAAAGCATCTATGCATTATTTAACATGAATAATGCTATTTTTAACTCTTTCCACCCCTTTTTGTATTGTCTTGTGAGTGAATTGTGAAGTGTTTGTTATTCTAGAATTGGTTGTTACTACTTCTTTGTAGAATCTCATGGATGGAGATGGATTAATATAATTTTTCCAGCAGACCACAAAAAAAATTATCAGAAAGCTACTATGGTAAATTACCGTAGAATTTTTAATACCACTGAACATTTATCGACCTCACCATAGTCGCGTATCAGCAAAGCGTTGTTGGGACGTTAGATAAGTGATACTTTTCTACATTTATCGAATTTGGTAGAAATAACTACTATTGCATATGAATTATAAAATTCATAAGGCAATTAATTTCACGAGTAAAGAGGAATAATTTCAATATGCTAATTTTACGGACGGATCTTGTTTGAAAAAGTAATTAGATTATCTAGCAATATATATTATAGCCGATTCTTTGGTTTACCAGTTTTATTTCATGCAGTAGAAATATTTTTCAGATCTATCAGATAACAAACGAGGCAAATAAAGATTTGAGCATCCACAAATATGGTTTTCATGCCTGTCTGTGCAATCTACATCCAGAAGATTGGTTGGATTCTCAAGCCATCCATTGTTAACTAAAAAAAGAGTTTGGCAGGGAATGAGGTAGATGAGGAGTGAGGTAGTTTGTTGTCGCTGTCATTTTCTCAGAGCAATTACCAAGACTGAGTCAAAAATAAATTAAATATGGATTTTCTGCATCTTGAGCCAAAACACAAATATTGTTTAAATCGAGCTATGGTAAAGGAACTACTATTGCATAATGGTTTGAAATTCGTGAGAGTATTGATTAAAGAGGGAAGAGCCATAATTTCAGTCGATTAATTGGACTAATGAATCTAGTTGAGAAACCAATTAAATCATATAAATATTGTACACACATTAAAATGTAAATTAAGTTGTAAACGCGTGTAATATTTTCCTTGCCAATGCATCTAATTAGCTTATTTAGGCAACACTTTATCTGGGGATAGATATCGTTTATGGTATAAATAGAATTGAATACATCTGTTCCTCAATTCAATGTAGGTGATTTTCTCATAAAAATTCATTGCTTTCAAGTAATCAATACGGCTATTTTGTGTACCCATAGTGGTACTTAGTGGAAACTATGCTTGGTATGAAAGTTGTGGCGGAATGGGCTCTCCCTCGACGCAAGGTAAACAGGAAGTGATGTACGGCTTCGAAGGCGCCTTGGCTTTTCTTCGCCCTCTGGAATTGTGTGGTATTTCCTATGTTATTGGCTGACATGAAAAAATTGAAGCATTTGAAGTGTTACGCTCACTATAAAATATAGAATAGCCAGAGAAGGGCAAATTACTACAATGATGGCTGTTTTCTTAGAAAAGTGTATTTCATAATAGCCTGAGTAAACGCCACAAGAATCAGGTGTATAATTTTCTTCAAATACGAATATTCAGTAGGCCTTTGTTTTCAGTATAAGCGAGTCTCAATGTGGCATTCTGAAAGTATTATTCTATCTGATCATCGTAAGCTATATTATATGGTTTTGGAATGGAAGTGGAATTTACACATGGGTTTACACGGGGGTAAGATAGGCTGGTGTTTTAAATATCTCAACGGGGGTTGGGTTGGGTTGGGGGGAGGATTTCTAGATTTCTAGATTTTTGATAGAAATCCCTCCCCCCTACCCTAACCCAACGGCAACGTTGCCGTTTGTAAACGGGTAATTTATTGCAAAATCACGAAAAATCTTAATTTTTATCGTAGAACGTCGATCAAAAGACGCTTGTATATCTCTTAGGACGAGTGAGACGACGAAGATAATAAAGCGTTGCTCATTTGAATTGTTTATAACTTTTTAAATCGTATTCCACGCGGTCAGTTTTTTTATGGCCCCCCATGCTATGGCGGTCGGGCGCTCCCGAGGAGTTAAGGGACCGAATTAGGATGGAGACCCTCGAAATTTCTACCTGAAAAAATGTAACGGTATAACCTTCGCATAACTACCATTAAATCACAAACATTAACGTTTTGTCATTAAACATCATTTCTCAAATTACAACAACGAAATTGGTCCCTCGTATTCAAAGTAAAAAAAAACCCGCTTAGCTACCATTAACCGATTCCTGTTTAGACTTGCACACATCTTTATCACGTTGTTCCCTTTAATAGGGGAGGATGCCAATGATCTTATATCCATAATTCAACCCTATACTTTTTCCTACCCCCTATCTTCGGGATTCGATTTTTCACATTCAACTTGTTTTTCTTCGATCTTCCTCCCTCTTTGGTACTTCTACTATCACCATCTGCGCCATTCTGCTTTCGTCCATCCTTTCTAATGCCTAGAACTCGACTTGACGCAACTCGAAACATATTTTTCATATTGATCAGAATTCTTTTTCGGGTGGTCTTCAGTCATACGTTTACGTTAGTTATTTTAGACTTTATTTTGCCGTTTTAGATTTTACCTCAAAAGATACCAGATACAATTCTTTTCAGCAGAATTCAGTTTACCCTTGACTCTATTCTGACTCACCCAACTATCGTTCTGTGGTCTAATAAAGTAAACTGCCGTTTATCCGAATCGCATTTATCCGAAATCCGCTTTATCCGAACAAACTTTTCCGAATGCACCTACCCCACCCTCATCCACCGAATACTATCGCGACCATTACTTATTTGCTCGTGACACCTCTTCATATATGTACATACTCTATCAACCACGTAAATTAAAATTAAAACTCCTGTTTTTTCCCGCTGCCAAATAAGGCGGATTTTTTCTGTAGGAACGCAAAATAAACGAGCTTTGTTATTCAGTATTTAAAAACTTTTAGTTTTCAATCATACTCCGCTTTTTTAACTCTTCAACACAAATTTTTCAGTCAAAAACATGCAGGCTAATTCACAACCATATCAATAGCATTCTACGTACGCACGTTTTACGATCATATTTCGCGGTATTGACGCAATTCGGAGTGTTTTTCACGCGGGACTTCGTTTTATCCGAAATGTTCGTTATCCGAACCGGCCGCCGTCCCAATCATTTTGGATAATCGGGAGTTTACTGTAATTATAATTATTTGATTATTGTCATTTTAATTCATTTTATGTAGTTCTCTTAACTTTATAATCGCTGCTTGAGTTTCTTTAAACATTAACCTTTTCTGTTATTTCTTTTGGAAGAAACAGAGGTGGTTATGTTTTATTCCAAATCTAATCATCGTGTTTCGGCCGCACATCGTCAATCGCCATGACAAAACTCGAAGTACCTCGTATAACCCATAAATATTTTATTTCACGACCGGCATCGGTGTAGAGAGCGGCTTACACCTGAATATGGCCGAAAACAGTCGTAAAGGAAATATTTGTGGACTCTGCGAAGTACTTTGATTCCAAACAATGTTTATCTCCGTTGAACTTCGGGAATCCTTGTACCTCCGGGCCCCAGAAATGTGTCTAATACTGGGTCTAATTCTCTCTCACTGCACGCTATCGTCTCTGCAGTATGTGCAATATTGCTCCAGTAATACTTTCTTGAGCTGAAGCGCGGAAGCTCTGCCATCTCTCCGGTGAAATCTCTAACGAATACGGCACCAGTCCCTATTGTAGATCAATCTTTGACGTGTTCGGTTGGAATTAATTTATTATCGGACCAAAAGGGAAAGTATTTGGTCAGACGCCTTCGTTTCGTCGGGAAACAGTGACTTTGATGGAAACGCAAGAAAAGGAATCCCGCAGCTAAATCTCCCGCTAATAAATCTTTCCATAGATTGAAAGAAAGCTTGGAAAGGCTCGGGTTTTTTCGTTTCTTTCTAATGAAAGATTTCCAAATTACTGTCTAATCATGTTTGCAATTTAACATGAAATCTTTTATAATTCATTAATTATAAAAAAAATATAATCGATGTGAACTTCATGGAAAGCCATAGAATAACGAAGTTTCCGTATTTGTTATTATAAAAAAATGATTATTTTAATATTTCTATGTAATAATAAAATAAAGTCTAACTTTTAAATTCTCAAATTACATCTACAAGTATTATTTCGGTGTTTGACATTGGCTACGAATTCCATTCTATATAAATATCTATTCCATCCGTTATTTAAATTACATCACTACTCGTAGAAAATTATTACATAAACAGTATCATATCTTATAGTTATTGTATGGTTAATATTTTAAATACAGCCTTTAAATTGGGTAGCTAAATAACTAAATTACATCGACTTCATAAATTCTTTACGCTTCTGATAATAGTTTCCATGACCTAGTAAAAGAATCCTTGATGTCGAGAAAAATGCAGATTTGTTTTACATGTGTGTGGATATCTAAAAATAATACTCACAAGGTCCACATTAAATCTGGTGTAATTATAAGAAATTCGGAAGTAAAGGAAGAAACTAGTGTCATGAAAAAATTGTGTACGTAATTGAAGACATGGCTGTATCTAACATGGTGTGTGTAAAAAGTCGTGTATGACATAATTTTGAAATCTAAGGAAGAAAAACTTCGTTGGTACCATTTTGAGTTGTGCTGGTTATTTATACACTTATATTGTCTCTTACGGCGTCGCCGTGCCCAGCCGGTGGGGAAGAGTCGCCCGCGGCGTACTTTTCTTGCCAATCAATCAATATTGGCGTAACGAAATATACGAGAAAGAATATTCCCGATATAACATATTCTTATATTTTAATTTGTTTATTCTCCCGGATAGTCATGTGGACAGCGCGTTTGCCTTTGGTGAAAGCGGTCCCGGTTTCGATTCCCGGTGGGAGCCAATGTGCGAAATGACCTAAGCTGTCGAAGCACTTTTAACAATACTACTACTACTATCATTTGTTTTGAAATTTTCCACAAATTATTTTATACTTATCTCAAAATTTTATCGCACCTATACAACAATAATCAGTTCTATTCAAACATAAAGACGAGAAATTAATATTGCCAAAACTGAATTCGTGCCGCTAGATTTTTTGACTGGAATTATATGGTCAGCCAGGGGCGGATTTACGATTGGGCGTTAGCTGATAACCTCGTTATAATAGTTTCTTGGGCAAAAGTGGACATTCATTCAAATTATGTCGAGTGTAACTCTCAATGGCATTTATTTGTCCAACTTTTATAATTGCAGGCCGTGCGCTTTAGAGTATATTCGATCGATCTCTTATCCAGGAGTAATTCTTAGGAAATATTATTCGCCGCTATGAAAAGTGCAGATATTTGAAAATATCTCGATCTTTAATTATGAGACTTAAAGGCTATTCAAATGCATTCAAGTTTTGTGGTTAATTTCGGTAGATATTTTATGGCGGATATCAAAACACGGACACAGCAATTATTAGGTTAAATGAAAAACTTTGTAAATTCCACACTGAGTTTAATCGCGACCGGTTTCGTAATTTGCATTACATCTTGTATGCAAATTACGAAACCGGTCGCGAATAAACTCAGTGTGGAATTTACAAAGTTTTCATTTTACTACGGCTTTTCGCGAAGTCACGCCTGCTAATATTGGTTTAATTATTAGGTTATTTAAGATGCGTTGCTTTTCCTGTATTTTTTCTATATTTTCGATTCTTTGGTTCAAGATTAAACTTTGTATACGTAGGTTATTCTATTTTTAAATATTTATATATTATGCATATATATTCAGATATCTGCATTTATTAAAACAAATAGCCGCTTCTTATTTCATCAGCTGGGAATAACATTTGTAATCAGTTATCATTTTGAGGTACCAAAAAGGTCATTTGTATAATTTCCTCAGAAAACGTTAGACGTTTCACACGATTTTCTCTTATACCAAACTTATACCAAGCGATCGTTTTTTTCTATCATCTAATGGAGCCTACAAAGTTACGGCTGAATCGATTGGTTATGTCAGTTATAATTTTGTTTTTACCTTGCCTGAATGTTACAATCAATTTTTCTACTGCGCATATTTTTATATAGACCATATACTGTCCATAGACAGTCGAAGGGGATGAAGATGGATTGTCTTGAGATCGTGGATATATCCGCGACCCTAACCAATGATATTACTTACAACAAAACCTCTCCCCTCCTCACTCTACCTTCAAGACTAGGTGTTATGGTATAAATTCTGTCTGTTTTCCGTTGTATGAACCTGAGGATGGCTGTAAGGCCGAAACCGGTCGTGTAATAAATTTAATATTGTAATATTTCTTGTGGAAAATACAAAGTCTGCTGTTCATTTTCATAAAAGCTAATAGATATTCTGTAAGTCCCGTGCGACTTGAATTTTGTTATTCTAAATTCACCCCTGACCTTGCTGTTGCGTTTTGTCGCTAGAAACGATTGTGAGTCATATTTGCGAAGCCCAAAAAATGTAGGTAAAGTGAAGAAAATGAAGTTGAACAAACGAGTAATGACATTATTTGTTCGTGAACTTTCTTTAATGTGATGCATACCACAGTCGTTTATCAGTTTCGGTACAGTAAACAGCGAAAGCGTCTGCTGGAAAAGGTTCACAGAGAAGTTACGGATGAGGGAACACGGAGTGAAAATTATCGACATGACTGGGACACGAACTCAGGTCTCCCACTTTCCGGGTATTCTAACCACGCGGAGAGTAGCTCTTGAGTAAGGCAAGTGGCGCTCCACATAGCGGTACCAACCACCGCCATACGTCCTCATCGAAGTGGCTGACTCACAAAGTGATGAGGAATTCCCCCAAAGGAAATAAAAAAGGGTAAATGAAAGTTGGTTCCAGCCGCATAGCTTTACGTGCAGTTTATCATCTTTCTCGCATTACGAATAAGAGATATTGTACTCATACCAAACGTGTGCACTGAAGTAAATAGTGATTTTAAAATAAAACTACTGATTACTTGGTGGTATTTCACAAAAGAAGCAAGCTGCTAAGGGAATAATTTATTTATACAGTAACACCACAAGAAAATACCTTGTGGCGTCATTCCTTTTTGAATATTCTCTATTATTTTCAAATAGTGATTTGTTAAGAGATGAAGCTCCACTGTTTTGTCTAAAAATAGCGTGGCATAATCTAGGTTGTTTTTCTACGAATATATCTTACGACGCACAAATATTATCAACTAAAAAATTTGAGAGCTGCGTTTTGATTTAGTTCTCTTCGATGCCCCGAACGAGATATTTCATTGCGGACTATTAGATTTGAAAGGCTGACGTCAAAATCTTTGAATGCCAATCATTACGATTGTAAGAGAATGAAAAAAATCTAATATGCAAACATGCTGAAAAAATCATTGAACATGATCTGCTGGTCTTGGCAACGATGAATCAGAGAAATAAATGAAGAATGGAGTTGAATCTGCAATTTGAAAACTATCTTTACCTTCGTTGCATTTCCAAGACGCCAAATATTTACAAAGAATATGGTTGGTTATTGATGGTATATATGCGAAATTGTACGATTATTTGCAAAATATTAAATCTAAAAGTTTTAGTTGAGTATGTTCCCTCAGAAACAAGCAACTATTAACATCAGTGTAACCTACTGGAGACTTTTATGAACTCTTCATTGCATTTAGATCCTGGGATCGCAATCCATTTTCTCCTTGAATATTTAATTTTCGAAAAAATTTATTTCGGATTTTGCCGCTACTGAATCAAATGAACCTGATTTGAGAAATGAATACATACAGTGGTACCTCGAGATACGAGCAGCCTAACATACGAGTTTTTTGAGATACGAGCCGGAGCTCGGGCCATATTTTCGTTCAAGATACGAGCCCAAATCCAAGATACGAGCCGTGTTTCCAAGCCAAGTGCAGCCAAGAAGGCAAAAACAAGTGATAATTAAATTTACGTAAATGTTAAGCTTAGTTTAAGTTTAAAGTTAGTGCGTTGTTTTAAGTTTTTTCTTTCATTTGAAATAAGGAAAGTGTAGTTTTAGTTTTAAAGTTACGAAAATAGTATTAAGTTCTGAAAAAGCGCCGTTTACGTTCGTGTCTAGAGTGCCTGCATCCCTTCCCCCTCCCTCCTCCTCGCCGTTCACCTTCGTTAGCCGCACTCGTCTGTCTCCAAAGTAAGACTATTATGCTAAATAACTCTTTCATTTCTTTATTTCATATTTTGTTATGTATTTGTTAATTATACGTGTTTATTTTTTATTTAAAAACATATCTTTATTCATAATTTACAATGGTTTGGGGATTTTTCATAGGTCCGGAACGGATTAAATCGAATTCAGTTCTTTTAAATGGGAGAAATTCGTTTGAGATACGAGCCGATTGACTTACGAGCTCGGTTCTGGAACGAATTAAACTCGTATCTCGAGGTACCACTATATTTGGCATCTGAGAGCACTACTCTAGGCGTCTGAGCTGCCTCCATTTAAAATATTCATTATTGTGAGCTGAGTGATGCCAATGGGTTCGATGAAAGACGGCGGGTTAGTTAAATCTGTATGAAAGTGAATAAGTCCTCTGAATACATTACGTGGTACGTTAATCGATATTGTAATTGAAGTTAGGGGGAAATAGTGTAGTTACAGTAAAATTATAAAAATCTCATGGTATGTTAAAAGCCTGAAGATGGCTGTTCCAGCCGAAACCGGTCGTGTTTCCAATAAACGGTGGAAATTGTAAAAGTGAATCTTTTATTTATGTATTTGTTATGGATTTCCACAAAGTGAAGCCTTCGACCATAGATTTTATTTTTATAGAATTTTCTGTGTTGGAGTGAAGCAAGTTTTTATTTATTTATGAAGTTTACGATCAAGCCGAATGTATTTCGAGAATTGAACGAAAATTTCCCGGCAATAAATATTTGATGATGAATTTCTGTAGTAATTTCGTGCTAAAATTTCCCGATAAATACGAAGTATAATGTCCTGACGATTTGGAAGTCTGTTTACAATCAAAAGACTGCGCGAGGTAAAGTGAATATATCGTTCATTTTAACTGTTCTAACTTATTGTCAATTTCCATCATTCACAGGTGAAATGTAGCTCAGCATTTTACAGATTTCTCACTGGTAAGAAGTGTAATTGATTGGGAATTTCTGTTGAAATAGAAACCTGATATTCCAAGCTGAATAAATCAAAGCTTTCAATTCAGACGCCATTTACATACCAGGCAATTTCAGCTCCTTGTCATGTCTATAATATGCAATTTTATTTCTAATTTTCGAAGTTTGAAAAACATAGCTGGGGCTCCCGGATAGTCATGTGGACAGCGCGTTTGCCTTTGGTGAAAGCGGTCCCGGGTTCGCTTCCCGGTGGGAACCAATGTGCGAAATGACCTAAGCTGTCGAAGCACTTTAAACAATACTACTACCAAAACATAGCATCACTTGATATTTTTACTAACTTTCAACATCAATCAATTTATAAAAAATATTTTAACTCACATTTCTATAAGAATTGATTGAAAAGAGACTTTTTAGTCCCAACCACGACCTTATTATTAATATTCTTCGAAATAAAAGTTTACTTTGCACAAGGAAGCGTGCGCCTTAAACCCGAAGTTAAATCATCACAAGTCAAGTCACTAATTTTCACTGTTTAACTTGTTAGTATTATTTAAGTCGTTCATCACAAGGCATTTCATTTTCCGATGCGAATCAACTATTTGAAGAATTCGTTGAATTTGCCAAAGACAATGTATGTAAGACTGATGTTCTTCTGTGTTTTCCAAATCCGCGTATTTTGGATTCCACAGCTTGAGTCACTTCATGGAATTGTCCTTGACCGCAAGAAAGACAACCCAAACGACTGGAATTCTCCTTCGTGTTTGCCAACGTGGTTGCTTTCTCGACGCAAATTGCTCCAAATAACGCTAAACAGAAAAGGGAAAATGAGACCTTGAAACGCTGGAAGACAAGTCTCTCTCGCATCTTTCCAATCCACAACTATATTTTCCCAACTAAGCAAATATATCCTGTGATCGCCACTCTTTTGTCAGCATTTTCGCGAATTTTCTATAAAAATCACAAATTGAATGATGTTCTAAGAAGAATCACCACTTACAATATACAATGATAGGCATAATGGTAGTTTTACTCAGCAAAGCAACGTGTGCTAACCTAAAAATGGAGCGCAATAAGTATAGGTGTTTGAAAATGTTTTTATTTATTCTGAAATTTGTTGATTTGAAAACCAAATGGTGGTGTTTTGTGTTTTTATTACGTTTCCTAAATTTGGTGTTACTAATTTTCACAGAGTCTCATTTAAGCAAAGGAATAATATTAGGCACACTTAAGCATAAAAATTAGAAGCATTGAATATATTATTAACTGTAAATTATACAAAATATTAATTTACATTTATTTATAACTATGCTGTTTACACCTAAGAAAAATGCTTTCACAGCTGCAGATCAACAAAACATGATATTTTCATTGAAACATATTGACACGATAGATGTTAGGAAAAACAAAACATATTTCTTCGTGGAATTAGGCGAGGTTTTGTGATAATCCATAATGGAAAGAAAGTTTTGTGAATTTATTGCAAAAGATGAATGCTGAATTCGCGTAAGCAAAGAGAGCGTGAGTGATTAAAAATATGACAAAAAATACGTAAATAATACAATTATATATTGCACATTTATTTAAATCATACCAAAATTACATTTCCCTCTCTTAAAAATGATGAATAAAGCGAAAATCACCAAAATCCGTGCTGCGTATTAAAACTGTCTAAATTAGCGTTATTTCGCTAAATCGGCCAAAATTCGCGTTATTTGTTGGTTTTATCGCTTATTGCTAAAAACAAACACCTCTAGTAATAATGTGCCCCTGTCAGAGATAAGTAATACTCTTTTTAATTTAATTGTAAGTTAATTCACTTTGACTTACTATAGATATACTATGAGAGTAATTTACAAGTGGCAGAATTGTACAAAAACAAATTCGTTCATCCATTTAATATGGAATGAATGGGACCTTACAGCCTGCCAGACTGATTTATAATTAAATTGAAGATGTATTTTATATATCACATTATGTATTTTACACTTGAGATAATTCTGAATACTCTCCTGCAGGGCTAATGAATGTGTATACCGTGATGTGGTGATGGGGTTACCACGCTGCTTTCCCAATGCTACGCGGGTGGCAACCGAGTCATGGGTGAGTTACTAAAATTCGTGAAGCATTTGCTACTAATAAAATTGTGACGCTTATGTGGCTGCAGAAAAAGTCGTGAAAATACAAGATGTGTAAAGATGAGCGATGAGTTTTCCTTCCGTTTGAAGCCGTTGATTTTGAACGACTTCTCGAAAGTCTTTTACAGATCTTGTGGATTCAAGCATTCTGTTTTTGTCAGAAAGGAAAGGCCTTGAATTTCTTAAAACTTTTTCTCAAATCCAGCCTTTTTTCATATTTACGAGGAAACTGGTTTTCGGTGAAAATTAGGTGTTATTTTTCAGAGACGAATTTCTGTCAATCATTAAATCTCATAATACATTATTCCCTTCGACATCGAAAGTGAAATTCAAGAGAAGAATGATAAACTTTATGAATAAATAATGAAAGTTTACATGATAAAATTAGCCAAGTTTGAATGGCATATCGAATTAAGGCAACACTTAAAAATACTGCAGCTTTTTCAGAGGTTGTGTTGTCTGTTTTCAAAGCTGATAAGGGTAAATGTCGAATTTTTTAATCCTCAATAATAGATACATTTTCCATTACTGAAATTTATTCTTCGTGAAGCGTTAGATATTTTCTCTCGTTAATATTTCGTAAAACGTTTTAAGGCAAGCTCTATTCATTTCCTCCGTTCATTATCTTTGAGGGGCGGATGAAGACACGATTCCGGGAATTATGGAAGTGTATGTGACTGCGCTCAGGTCTCCCTTTAAGTATTGAGTAACAGGAAAATGATTAGCATCTTTGTCTTCCGGAAAATTGTATTGAAGAAGTAATCGGATGAATGCTCCACACGTATCTCCTATTGTGTCTCGGTTAATTTTATTATTTCAACGTCCTACGAAGACACACTGTCCGTGATTTATTTCATTCTATATTTGGGCACATTTTATATTGAAGAAAGCGGAATGGAATTAGTTGCTTTAATTGTTTTAGTAATTCGAAGTTATTTTATTCCGTAAATTTTATTACTCTTCCTTATCACTTCTCTTTGTAACTTTATGATATGATTTTATTTGTGTCAAATAGTTCTGTATGGTAATTAATAAGCCTATTTGACCGAAAATAAAATAGTGATATGTGGTGATTCAACTTAATTAACATACTTCTACATTATTTCCCATGAGATAAAATGGATTTTGTTTGGTTATTATAATTGGTTGTTGTCTATCATAGCTGTTCCAAATATTTTCATCATAGCTGTCCAAATTATAATATTAGTATTTCATCAGCCTTATTATACCATGTGTTTACTTTATCCTCCCATTCAGATTTCAGTAAAAGGTATTTCAAGTAGAAATTTCTGATTCACAAACTTTTATTCTTCCTGTACATGGATTTTTATTTCATTCATAAATTCACCTTTTCTTGAGGAAAAATTTATCTGCGAGTAGTTTATGTAGGGAAGTCGATCTTCACGTTATTCCACTATAAGTGGACGTGGAACGGAAACGATTGTCATAATGGAGGCGTGAGGAAACAGGATGGATGCGAAGGAATTCGCAAAGTGAGAAATCATTTGATTTTATAGCTATATAACTCTTAAAACTGAGGTAATCTGTTTTACTTCATCCAGTGCCATAAGGGCAATTGAAAAATATTTCATTTATTGAGAGTCACAGTGGAATGGCAGAAACAGAATTCTCAGTTTCTAGAAGATTAGTATTGTACAGTAAACTCCCGTATATCCGAATCGCGTTTATCCGAAATCCGCTTTATCCGAACAAACTTTTCCGTATGTAACTACCCCACCCCACCCACCGAATACCATCGCGACCCATTACTTATTTGCTCGTGACACCTCTTCATATATGTACTTACTCCTCCTGTATCCTCCTGCATAACTCCTGTTTCTTCCCGCTGCCAAATAAGGCGGATTTTTTCAGTAAGAACGCAAAATAAACTAGCTTTGTTATTCAGCATTTAAAAACTTTGAGTTTTCAATCATACTTTGGCGCCTTTTTAATACGTCAACACAAATTTTTCAGTCAAAAACATGCAGGCTTCTTCACAACCATATCAATAGCATTCTACGTACGCACGTCTTACGGTCATATTTCGCGGCATTGACGCAATTCGGAGTGTTTTTCACACGGGACTTCGGTTAATCCGAAATTTTCGTTATCTTAACTGGCCGCCGCCGTCCCGATCAAACTGGAGTTTACTGTATATGTAACGGTTTGCATCGGTGATCTTCGGTAATAAGTGACTTTGTTGTATTAATTCCGTTCAGGGAGCAATCCCTCGTCAACGGCATTCTTCGTGATGACATTGTATACATCCATACCTTCGTTCGCGAAGGAAGAATTCAGAAAATGTTTGAAGAAATGCGTTTGAGTTTCCATCGAGTAAATACCCAATTTCAGGGACAGGTTGATATCGTTGGGAACTTTGAATAGCGGTGGGGTTTCACGAGGGGGAAGACTCCCGCATTGTTCCGTAAAAAAAGCTAGCAGACACTTGGAAAAGGGGAGAATGAGTGGCGTGTTTTCCCGCTGCAGACGGAGATTATTCTTCGTCATTAAGTATTCTAAACACAGTGGCGAATCGTCGCTGTCAATTGTTCGCTTCCAAGGTCAAACGAGGAGAGTGTGGTGGTTATCGAATGGCATCCACGGTTTCTGCTCCACGATTTGTTTACGTTTTCAGATTCGGCGACTGACAGGTGTTCGAGGAAAAATGCGGGGACCAATGCGGCTACTTGAACAGGTCGCGTGGAACGTTTTTTGTGTAAATTGATCGGAAATTCTGTCGGAGTAGAGAGCGGTAGGCTCTTCCGGTGGCCGAGGAGGATGACAGAGGAGTTTGGGTCGGAAGGAACACCTCAAGCATTTCCTTGAGATGCCTCACTCAGAAACTCTTATACAAGTTAAGTTACTTCATCTCTCACTTTCCTGTGTACCATTCAGGTTATATTATTCCGGTTCAGGTTGTAGCTTCCAAACATCATAACGAGGTTTTTCCAAGGCTCCACTGCATCTAAAAAAACTTCGTCGATAGCGGATTATTTTATAACGCTTTATTCTTAAATGTCCCTGCAACGACTTGCAGATGAATGGAATGTTTTTCATTCGTCCTTAGCCACTGGATGAATGAAAATATATCTAATTTATGAATGAAAATCTATCTATTCTTGCTTTAGTCTCGTTCATGGATGTGATTGTATTATATTGATTATATTGTATTGAGTGCTCAATGGTTTTCATCCTGATCCTCGTAATTGAATGATACGAGAAGATTATCTCATGGATATTGTCCTGTACGGCGTCGCGCCTGCTTTCATAATGCGTATTCTGGCTCAGAGAGGGAAATGAGTTCCTCATCTTGCTCAGGTCATACTGGTGTTAATAAGAACCAGCAATTCCGGTGATAGATGGCGCCACATATTGTGGGTACGGCTACCTACCGCCTATCTATACCACCATGATTTTACATTTCTCCTGCTCGGAGTATTTGCAGGAAAAAATAAGTCCGGGAACTTTTTGAACGTATGGTAGTACTTTCTTCAAAGCTTTTGTTAAACGGTGGAGAGGCTGATGAACCAGCGAATATTACTAATATTTATAAATGACTGTACTTTCATTTCAAAATATCGGAAATTTATCTAAAATAATTTGCTTATTTTGATTTTATGATAATTGAATCATTTATTAGGTTCCACAGTATGATTGAAATACCACAAAAATTTGATTTTCTCTCATCAAACCTAAGGAATGGAGAAATTTTTATGAAAATTAGTGAAAGGAATTGGCCTCTGCGACGTACGGTATTGGTTTTACAGCCGCGATGCCCAGAGGTTACGCCATAGAGCTTTGAGAGTTCATCTGGTAGTGAAAACAACTTAGTTTCTTAAATGAAAAATTCTGCAGCAAGTTGAATTCTTGCGGAGAGCTTCGCTGCGGATTATGTGGCAAATCCTTGGGAAGGAAGTACTTGTTTATGAGGCAACTCTTTGAAAAAGTGTGAGAATAAACTTCGAATAAAAAAATGGTCATGGCGTAGACAAGTTTTATAGAAGCTTCGTTTGCATTCTTTAATTACTGTTAAGGTCATCAAGAGGTGAGAAATAGTGACTTGTGTGCTAAGTAAAACATAATTTCCATCATTTGAAAGATTACTGTTGTGTTTACTTTTGTCTGGTACTGTAGGTTTTTGCTTTGTGTATATATTGTCCGTATTTAGTTACGCATTTTATCTTCTTATCATAATTATTATCAATATGTCATTATGAAAATTAAATAATATATTGTTTTACCTTTATTCTTTTTGCGATATGAATGTAGAGGAAAAACACTGCTATTTATAGGAAAATAAATATTTACTATCAATATCTTATCAATTACAAGTAAATAAATATTCGTTGTTGTTAAAATTCTCTTTTTATGCTAAGATTTTCACCATACCACTTCTAATGCATTTTCTCACTGCTTTACTAATGTAAGGCATAGCTGCATGTCTGGTTGGGTCGCGGCGTACGAATATCTTCTCCGCCGGTAAAATGGGATTGCGTGTTCTTAGACGCATAAAACTAGTCTGCCGATATGCACTTAGCGATTAGGAAGTGCCCCGTGTAACGACCGCCCTAGTGACACGACCATTCCGCCCCACCGATACGGTGGCCCTTATGTTACGATTGCAGGTGGGGTTTCCTCGCATTGTTTCTCTTATATCTTCCTCTGCTTTTACGACGTGTCTTGGATATCAATTGCTCTTTTTGCACGTTCAGACGTGGTTTTCATGCTGGTTTCTTCCGTCTCCCCCTCGTTTCTGCCACTGGGCTAATCTCAGACGAATCCCGCCTTCCTATCCGAGGTCATCTGAATGACATTTACTTCGTAGAGTCAAGATTTCGCGCATACACATCGTAATCTGTGGCTTCCGAAATCGGAATATATTTGGGAAACGTTCGAACTTGCCGTGGTAAATAGTTCTCTCTGATACCCATAGTTGTGAAATATTTTGTTTCCCTCTCTGCTTTATGATACCTCCATGGTGCTGGTAGCAATTACAATTTAATGCTGGTGCAATTTACCTGTACGTATGAAAACATTTATTGCCATGAATGCTAATTTAGAAAATTAAAAAAAAACAAAAGAAACATTCCTTGTGACCAACCGTACGACTCAATTTATACAATTTTAAAGAAATTATTAATCCAATAATCTTTAACTTTTTCTAAAGTCTAAAGGAAACATTAAGTAAGAATCAAAGTAATATTACCATTAAGTATGAAGAAAGTTACAAATCCAGTTGACGGGGTGAATAAAGACAGAAATTGCTGTACCTGTCTTACATTTTTGATGTTATTATTACATCTGAAGTATTCTCCATAAATTTGCATTAAGTTCTCATGATTTAGTTTATTTGAGTATTTGACGGTTTCTTTAGATAATTTCCTCCTTTCCTGAGAATGACGGACACTAAATCTCTGACTAATCAATACGCTCAATTTCTTCATCTTATTATTTTGATCGATTTAAAATTTTTATGATTCTAATGCATTTATCCTTGTGCTATAATTATGTGTACTTTTATATTCCTTTGTGTTTCTCTAGTGCTATTTTATCTGTAAAAATAGTGTAGAAACTTACCCGCCCTGTGATACAATATGGGCGTGCGAAAATTATATCGTTCATCTCCTTTTGTATAGGATCCATAGATGTGAATAAAATTTACAGGTTAAACAATTTGCACCTAACAAAACCGCGATTTTAATCTTAAAATTATGATTAAAAATTATTCGCCGCAAATAAATTTTCTTTTATGGGTCCATAAATTATTTAGTCAGGTTATTATTAGAGAATATCCTTACGCTTGTATAATAGCGCCTGAATTATTTCGTTGTTTTAAAGTATCCGTAGTTATGTTTACCGGAATAGTGCGACCTTAACTCTTCTGCGAAAAATCGAAAAAGTGTATTTCTTATTTCTTTATTTTGGTCATTGCGCTCCAACAATAACTAAGCACAGTAAATATTATATCATTATAGTAATAATAATAATAACTCTTTATTTGGCGAGGCTAGGCCCATTAGGGCCTCTCTTACACCTAACCATTAAGGGTAACTAATATTAATTACAGAAAAGGTGGAAAAAATACAAATATGTATATAAAAAGAAAATAAAAAGAAGAGATAAAAATAAAAGAATTGGGATGTGGGGAAAAACTGTGGGGAAGGCTGAAAACCCAAAACTGGGCGGGAAAACGCTCACACAAGAAGGGGAGCGAAAAAAACCCGCGAAAACACAGATGGAAATAAATACAAGCACTAATCACTAGTTGCATTATTGCTGACCAATATTGTTGGGTTAATTTCTTGGTGGTTGACCACGGATGTCATTTACCTGAAAAGACATAAGAAGAGTAGACGGAAAATAAAGAGCTTTCGGAAATGCGATTTAAGTAATGGAGGCCTTAAAGATTGAAATTAATAAACTACTATAATGTAATTAATTATCCACACTTAATATTACATAATAGTTATAATGGTAAGGATAATTAAATTTATATTGATAGATAAAGCATGATTGTCCTCCTGCTAAATATATATTAATAAATCTAATAATAGTGTTAATACTAAAAGAAAGAAAAAAAAATAAGGAAAAAAAATAAGATTATAGTTAGAGTAAATATCGCAAATTTAAATGATGATGCTATATATACATCGCTAAAGGTTTAATTTAATAGAGTTGATACAAATATTTCAGTTGCAGCAAAACAAAGTGGACATGTATTAATTATACAATCTGTATAATCTATAAAATCCTTAAATGAAAAGTGATTTAATTTTTGACTTTATTATTTGACTCTGAACCAGTATTCTTGAATTAAGTTAAAACATATTGCAGTAAATTAATTGCGTGCATACAAATAATGAAGCGATTGATATCCTTAATGGAAATTTGGAAAAATAAATATTGTAAATCAATAATGTGCTTATAGTTTTGCAAAATCCAGTGTTAATACGGTATGTCGGATTGTTAAGAATCATAACAACAAACGACCTTCAAAATAATTCCCTCAAGAAATTAAAATATGCAGTGAGTGACTGAAAACGCAAATCGCACCACTCTAAATTTAAACATGTAAACCAACCTCGTTATCCCTTTTGCAACCTTTTAACGAGAACGTTGTCCATAAACGCCCGTTGGGAGGGTATTTATTGCGCAGAAGCCCAATTTTCGAGGCGCACCTCCCCATTCGCAGCTGCAGACCCCCAACAGTTGGTCGACCGGCGAAAGAGCAGCTGCAAAGACGATCGAATTCCTCGAAAGAGCACCGACAGTTTTGCCTATTGCGCCACATATTTGGGAAGTCCCCCTCGTGTGATTTTGTCGCTTACACGCTGTCCACGTTTTCAAAACAACGCTCGGTGGTTTTTACGGTTCTGCCATCGATGGACCACGTTAAGTAGCGTTTTATTTCGGAAACTTTTAGGTCCTTTTATTTCTCGCGCAAGAGTTGGGCTATTTTCTTACATCCTCCACAATTATTTCCTGCCAATTCTTCCTCTGTCAATTCAGTTTTCCATTCGGCTTACACTGCATAATATACTTTGGGGTTTTAAATTTTTGGATGTTTAGTTTCTTAAGTGCTCACACCCAATTCTTTCGCTATTCCCCTATATTATGATTGCTTCTATAGATGTTTAGTTATTGTTTAATGTCATCGCTTCGTTTCTTTGTAACGCCTTTGACATTCTTTCATCTGCCCAACAATATTTCATCTTCGATTCTTCTATTCATTATTCATCTGCCGTTGTCATTTCCGAGATTTAGTTTCCTTGCATTTGTGATACCCCTATCATGAATTTTTATCCTAATTCCTTTCCATGTCTATGTAAGAACCCTGCAAGCCGCCTTTCGGTGTGTGGCAGGGGGGTGCAAGCACCTTGACTCCATTTTCTTGAACGGTTGCTTTCGTGTATACTTCGCGAAAAAAGTGAATTTTTGAAGCGATTCATTCTAGCATCTATTTCCCTAATCTCCCTCACAGTATCAGAACGGCCCATGTGACAGGCAGATCTCATTATGTCGGTTACATAATCTGAGAACGTAATTTATCTGAACTTATTTAGTAAATTTATCCTTTGCATTTGTCTTCTATCTTCTAATGATTCCCATTCCGCGTCCTGTATCATCGGAGTAACACTCGCTGTTTTATCGTAGCAAGTCTTTAAAATTCGTAGCCTTTCGTTGCACTTTTTCTAAATCTCGAATATGACATTTCTCAGCGGGGTCCCATACACTACATGCATACTCAAGGTGAGGTCTAACTAACGCTAAGCAACATCGCTCGCGAACTTTTCCTTCGCTCCTACCGACTATTCTTTTAACGAAGCCGAGTTTCTTAAGTGATTTTCCACATATATTTCGGATGTGGGTACTCCATGATAGATTATTAGTGAGAGTAACTCCAAAATACTTCACAGATTCTACTGTCATTAGGTTTTCCCCACGAAGGCTGTACGAATAATCATTTATTATAGATTTTCTTTCGAAGAAGTTAACTACTGAACACTTTTCTACATTAAGCTCTAATTGCCAATTATCGCACCATTCATAATTCTATCTAAGTCGTCCGAAAGTGTTAATCCATCCCATAAATTATCTATTTCCCTGTAAATAATCCATGCTGTGCACATTAACTTTCGATAAATCGTTCTGTGTATCATCTCTTAGTTATGTAATTTATCTTTAGTATCTTTTATTTTGCCAAATCTAATATTATTCTATTAAGAATTTAAGGCTTTAAAAAGGGTTTAAATAAACAATTTACATATATAGAGGTACTACCATAGAGTGCCTATACCATAGTTACTCTATGTATATATCTCTATAGTATAGTTACTCTATGGTACTACACATCGTGGAATGACTTTGAGTTATTTAGCACTCACAGCATAGCCTTGAAAGATTGTTAAAATTGCATAAAAATGTCTGTGAAGAATAAAATATGGTGACATCGAATACAATATTACAACCAAACCTTCCGTGTGGGTGTTTTGCTCCTTCCCAGTGAGCAAAACCTGATATTAACAACAGTGTCATAGAACATCTCAATGAACCTGATGTATACAATCAAACCCAATTCTTGTGATTTATTCCTCGTATATCTTGATTTTATTCAGTTGTGTTTTGACTTATACAACCCGCATTGATTAGGTGTTGATGAAATAGGTCATATAATTCTTCAAGCTGCCTCCTCTTTCTAAATCTCTTCAATTACCAAGTTCATTCTTATTTGTCCAATAATATCTATTATTATCTCTATGCAGCAGCTAGTATTTTTAATTTGGAGAAACTATAATTACTGAATTTCTTGAGTGGATTTCATTATTAATTTTATATTTAATGAATTCTCACTTTTGGTGGTACTCCTATCTAAAACTTCCATATATTCCTCTGGTGTTTTCTCTTTGGTTAGAAATTACTTAAATAACAAATTCTCGCTTTTTTGTTGAATTTATTCCTCCTGTTTTTTCATGATAAAGCTAGTTCGTCCTCGCTATCATTTCAAGAAGCTGGCTCCATTTTCTTATGAAAAGGATCTTGCCTTTATGAATTTTTGTTTTCTTACGTTCTTTTAATCCTTTGTGATCCCTTATTTTTATTTCTCAGTAAATATTTGCTCTAACTTTCTGTTTAAGGCGAAAGCACAGCTATGAGTGGCAATGCGAAGGCCATTGAACAATGAGGGGTGTTATTTTAAGCTTTCGGAGATGAGTCCTTTATTATTTTATTGGGATTACTCGTGACCTTGCTCATTTGGTATTTCTGATTTGATTTCACGTCCCTCAAATTCTCCCAGCTGCATTGGATAGCTAAAACTCTGGAGTATGGGTTTTACATTCCTTTCAAAATCGCAGTTCCCAATCCTTTGTTGTTATTAGTTACATAGCGCAGTATGTTTAAATTTCTCCATTTCCGATTTATTTGGAGAACAGCAACGACAATGTAATTGGAAAATGAAAGCCAAATTTGACTTTAGCAAAAATAATAATAGCTTGTAGCTGAAACCGGTCGTCCATTAAAGTTTTATTGTGGAAATTGCCAAGTTCGTTTGTCATTTGTAATGTTGCTCCACGAAGTATGGCCAAAGAACTTAGATTTAATTGACTTTAGCAGCTGAATGTTTCAATGGATTCAATTAAAAATTAGTTGCTAAATTGTACTGTATTTTAAAATACCAACAGCTTGGGTTTTTCATACAATATTTTCCCATTGGGGAAAAAAGTACAAGGTAACGACCAGAATGGCTCTTGATTATTTAATCACCCCTCAATATATTTTTTTTAAATCTTTTCGAAGTGTTGAGGCAAAGTTATGGAATAGTATTCCCAATAACATCAAGGATTCCACATGATGCTTTGTTTAAAAAAAAGATTTTTCATTTTCTTTATGCCTTGAAAAGGGTATAATATGACACTTACGCCATGAGTTTACATAAAATGCTTATTATTATCTCATATTAAAATATACATCCGCCTGTACAAGATTAATTCATTATGTAATATATGAGCTATCATATCATTGTAATTTTTTGGTTGTTCTTTGTGGATGATGAATTCCAAGAACAATAAAATATTTTCTATTTCTTTCTAATAATTTGATGGAATTTGCAGCGTATAAGCATTGCGAGGAAAGATGTTGCTGAAATTAGAAGTTGTTTCGATTAAAATAAAAGCGAAAAAATATATTGAAAGGTAAAACTTAACACTCACTACGTGTTTTCACGAAAAGTCTGACAGATGTACAACTATAGGGAATCATCGCTTCAATAATTCTTAATATCTGAAAAGGTCTATTTCAAGTCATTATTTTTGTCATCCCTTCATCTCTTCTTGCAGTTGAATGCGTTTTTGCAATTCGTTATTCTTATCCCGTTCGCAGCACGTTCAAGCTTTTATAATTGGAGCAGTGTTTTCCTCGTCAGAATTTTGTTTGTTTCATAGGTTGCGTCTGTGTCCGAGAGATGTTAAAATCGAAGGTTGGACGCTAATAATGTTAGAGACCGATATGACGAATACATCGCTAAATCCGTGGATATGCTAACGAAAGGAGAATTAAAAGATGCTTCCAAAGAAGGATTATCATATTGCCATTCATATACGTAAACGATGGGCATGAAAAATTAGCAAGTGGACGAGACTGTTTAGGAATCTTTGGAGGGTGAAAACGTTATTTACTCAATGAACAAAACATTGCCAGTCACGTGACCAATTTTCGTGCATTGAAAAATTTATCTCAAATTACACAATAACCAAGTCAGCCAGAATTCAGTTATGTATAGAATGATACTAGATATGAATGCCAGTGCCCGATAAAATGCATCTGATTTATTAGATCCGGCAAGAGCGTTTTTCTTAGTTATTACATGTAAAGGTCATTTCATTCGTTGGATTGTAACGTTAATTCAGAAGTTTTTTGGGGGGAATCCAATCGCATTTTATCGTTTTATCAATTCGTATCGCTATGTCATACTTTGTTTTATTGAGACTTTATACAATAAACCTAAAATCCCATCGTAAAATTCCATTTATTTGAAAACACAAACATAACAAATCCTGTGTCTGTCGGGCCTGTTGGTAAGTATAAGGGAACATATTTGCGATATGATAAATTCATATGCATCAATTATCACAAGAGAAAATATTGCAATAATTTAATGATATTATTACTTCACTAATTTAAAAACAATTAGCTGAATTCCTTTTAGAAAGTAATATTCCAAAAAATGGGAAATATTTAGTTTGGGATTGTTTCTGAAGCAATGAATTTTCTAATTTTCTTTAATTGCTCGCTATATACTTTTGTGGGATTCGTTTAACATCAGCAAAACCTTTCAAATAGCCAGTATTTCAATTCGCATTACATATTATTACAATATAATTATATTATAATAATCAGTTTTGAAGGTGAAACACCCTGATTGTGAATCAAGGAAATATTTTTTTCCAATCAGCCAATTTCAGTATTTAGGAGGAAATTACTTACATTAAAGAGCTGAGGCCTGAAATGCACACCCATTTTATGGAGAGAAAGGCGAACATTAAAGCACAGCCAATTGCAGTGGAAATCTTTACTTTCTAACTCGCCATTTTAATTCTTATCGTAGTCCTTCCCATAAATAACTGTATCAGAAAGAAAAATAGTAGAATTGGATTGCTGGTGCCAAGAGTACTGCATGTGGTTACTCACGCCAACATTCTAAAGGGTATTATTCAGAAACGCCTTTGTTTATTTGTTCTCACTACAGTGTACCAATGGCATTGATTGAGATTTCAATAACCATCCGAGAATTACCCAGAAAAATATCATTAATTGACTTTCGCCTTTCCACAAATATGCGATCGAATGAACTTGAAAATTTTTAATTGAATCGCAGTTTTCGAAGAAATTTTAAAAGAAGGAGATCTTTAAGAATCATTCAATCAAGTATTCACTTGATTAAATAGTACGATATTTGTTAAATTCCATATTATTCGCTGATCCATGGCAATTATTAGAGAGATCTCTTTATTTTTCAGAATTGTTGTAAATAAGTTCTAATCTCACGGCACAATTACTTTCATTTGCTCTCTGTGTGTGAATTTGTCCTAAATCCATTGCTAGCCTGGTAAGGACAGGTAATTAAAATATACATTTTTTCACCCAAATCTTATATTTAGACTTCCAAAGTGCCGAAGTGCCGTTGGTATGAGTTCGCTGAAGGAAATTAGTAGCAACTAAAAACACACCAACAACCAAACCCAGGGCCGGATTTTCCAATAGGCTAACTAATCTTCAGCCTAGGGCCTCAAGATCAAGAGAGGCCTACATTTAAACTGTTAGCACAATTAAAATTACACTATTCTAAAAACGGTGAACACTAAAACACTGAACCGAAAATAAAGAGACATATTGATATATATCACAGTAATGATGTATTTTATTATCTCTCATGAAATTTTCAAACTTAAAAATGGGAGGTGAAAGGGCCTCCCTCATAAGTGGAATAGCCTCTTTTCATCTAAATCCGGCCAAACCTAAATCTAACTAGTAATACATATCCTTATAAATGCTAATTTGGGATAAGAAACTCATGCTTGGCTTATGCCGGACCCCACATCGATGAACGATTTCGTTTGTAATTAACATGTTTTCCGTCTCACCTGATTTTGTGTGAGTAGGAAGCCCCTAGTAACGCTGCCTAATCTCAAAAATGGGACAAGATACTTAATCGAATACAAGCATAATTACATTACCTTTGCCATTCACTTTCTTTAATTACACAGCTTTTATAAAGAAAGGCTACTGCAATAAATATCCTTTATTTCCTATGCTTCTTTCTTATTAAAAAATGACGAAGATACCAAGTAAAGTACAGTCGGCAATCGTTTATCGCGGTTAATCAGTTCGGACTTTACTGCGATTGGTGAATTTCTGTGAAGTAGTATTCCTTATTCTTAAATGGAATATTTTCGTACTTTGAGCACAGAAAGCCTGTTTACGACCTAAATACGTTTTTAATTTTTCCATATACGTAAAATAGAGAAAGTATTGTTTTCATGAAAAAAATCGACTTCGAGATTTCAACAGAAATACATGTTTTGGGGTCCCTAAAACACGTTTTGACCATTTTCGGAATGATGTCTGTGTGTATGTGTGTCTGTCTGTGGTAAAAGGGTTTGTGGGCGCTCTATTTTAAAAAGTAATTATCCGATCATTTCCAAAATTCATATTTAGTATTTTCCTAACAATGCCAAGAGTTGATTAGTTTTTTATGAATACCGCTTAACCGGAAGTTACGGTTTATTCGGAACAAATTTTGTTTCTTAAATATCTCTGTCAGAATTCAATGTAGGTACATATAATTATTTACAAAAGTTATAGATAATGTACTTTACTACAAATTTTGTTTGAAACATTTTTTCGTAACACTCATTGTTTTGGAGTTATTTATATATTACCGGCATATGCTTCTGTTTTCAATAAATATGGAGGAAGTCATGTGTTGGCCACATCAGATTTTTTAACATTATTAGAGCCTTTGTGCGTGAAATAACACACTTTAGTCGCCATTACACTCTTATTACTCAATGTATTTGACAAAATAAGACATATTAGATGTTAAAAATATCATAAGTTTATGACTAATATACATATTTGAATATTCCTGCTACCATATGAATACTATATGATGAATGGAAAATTTTCATTTGTCATTTGGTACTAGGCAGAGAAAAATGTATCTAAATTCCAATCATTTACTTTCGTCACAGTTTGATCATGGCTGTGATGAAATGAAAGCTTATGAGTTATGTGAGGATAATTGCACTGATCAATGTCTTTCCTTATGGACTGACAAGGAAAGGGTTACTCGTAGAACCATTGTGCTTCACTTGCGTGAACATGTTCCACTTATAGCATTCTGGCTCAGTGAGGAAAGCAAGGGCAAACTACCTCACTCCTCATCCTGCCTAGTAACCTAATTCCTCTCTACAAGCACTTAGTAGCCTCTGTCAGAAGGGGTGAGGTACCAACCGGCATTCGGGCTGAAAACTTTACAGACGCATATTTGAATAAACCGCGTTGGAGTGAAGCCGCGAAAGTCGAAACGCAAAGTACTCCTGTATCGAGTTAGTAATGCGCTGATGATCATTTAAGGTTTTCATCACACAATTCTTTCTTCCTGTGATTACCAATGTCCTTCAACATGCGTGGCCCCTGGAGGCACGGGTCCTCCGGCCTAAGAACCGCTCACCCGGTCCAAAGAGAGCTACTGGAAGAAGCATCGCGTATTTGCCTCCACAAACGCAGGAAGTCATTCGCTTGATGAACGAGGAATAATAATGCAAGGAGCGAAGATATTCGTAGCGAAATAAGATATGAAATCCCCGTCGGTAGGCGGCGAACCATATGCTCACTAAATCTCGTGGAGTGGTGCTCCGCCCTCACCGAGAGGAGATTCCCATGCGAGAAAGTTAGTGCCACTCATTTCGCACCATTTAATTGCCTCGGCTCGTAAAATTCACTGTTGAAGGAGAAGAGAGAATTCGTCGACTCTTTTTTCTCCTCTCGATTCGTATAAATGGATGCGGCGTCAATCATCGGAGAGGCTGCGAAGACGTGTCTCCCAGTGGAGGGCAAAGGAAGGGCAAAGGGAGGGTGGGGTTGCTATGCAACGGGAGTGAAGACCGGTTCGCCCGGAATAACTGACACCGCGACACGCACACGCTCTCTTCCCTTGCGATACCCGAAAAAAGTGCTTCACGTTGGGCCTCCCTTCTTTGCAAGGGGCCATTTGTACCTGCGGATTCTCGGAAGCCAGAACTAGGCTTCCGGGAGATAATTTTAACATGTGCAATTCGGTGCAGTGACGATTCTGTTGACGAAGATTTTTCGTGCCGGAACCGCGTTCTTCGGTCGAAAATCAATTTCCCACGTGTTTGCTAATCCTAAAATAAACGCGTAAACACTGCCAAAAACTGCCGCTTTTGTTTGGGAATGAGCAAGAAAATATTGAGCATCTGTGAAGTTTTCTGCCGCGCTAACTCGTGCGAGTTCATAAAATGCGTATAGTACCATATAAAAGAGGCTTTATTGATAATTTACATTGGCTAACATTATTCGCACCTTGAATTCAAGTGTGTGAGACTATTTTTCGTAAAACAAATTTTCCACGTTTTGTAATGTTATAAAAGATACGGCAATGGTTTAGTGCTTTATTAAATAATATCCGTGCCCTCAGCAATTGTTTTCCTCTCTTTTGTTGTTGTGTCTCGTCGTTTTTCTATTTAATTTTTTAATGCCATCCGTTGCCTGTTTAGTTACAAATTTTATCGTTTTTCAGTCCATGGGAAAGGCCTGGTGCTGTTTATGGATTTATATGATGAAATATAAATATTATACCGCTCTCGATTCTTAAATAAATATAAGAAAGTATTCTGACAAATCAGTATATAACAGTAAAAATCAGGTTCCCTAAATTACTTTTTACGATTTCGGTACCTTTATTGCGCTAAAAAGAATTAATTTGAAATCCTTGGAGTCTCCCAGGTTCGGTGAAGAAGTTAAAAGAAAATTAACTTACTTTTCACCAGCACATAATCACTGGCGACGGATATCTTCCCAATATTATGGATTATTAAACTGTAAAATTAAAATTCCTGGAAACGTATTTTCCTTTGGTTATATTTCTCCGGGTTCGTTAAATAACTTGTATACGTTCGATATATATTTAGATTATAACATCAACTTTAACAAAATATTTGGCTCGACCGTCTTCAGGCGTTTGTTTAATAATAAAGTGCCCGGAGAAAATGTATTACTTTTATGAACCTTTATCATTAAAAAATCATCTCAGATTTGGGATAACACAATTAAAAACATTTCGGAGAAATTTTTAACTACTTTTCTTTTATATACTCAAAATTATTTTGCACCTGGGGCAGCAAATATAACTTGAACGCTATAGGCTTTGCATTTTATCCCATATGAGAAATTGTGTTGGTGTACTTTTTAGGAGCTCATTTGAATTACAGTGTACACTCGTGTATAAGCCGAGTTTTTCAGGACATTTTTTGTTGAAAAGCATCCATCGACTTATACTCGAGTAAGGGTCCAGTTACGTGTTCTCTGGTGGAAAAAGTCTGCGGTAGTCAGAAATCGGCTCGTAAATTCCTCTCTTGCTCAGTTCACAATTTTTTTCACTTTTCTTCTACTAACCTACTGATGCCTCAATTGCTGTAATTTTATTGGCATCTATTTTTATTTTGAAATTTACCAGTAGCTGCTGCATTTCCCAGACTAGACTTATACCCGAGTCAATTAGTTTCCCCATTTTTTTCGAAAAAACTAGGTGCCTCGGCTTATATTAGGGTCAGAGTGTACTCGAGAATACACTGTACTTAGCCCTAAAGTCTTTGATGCTGTTACGCCTATACTGCTATAACATTTTGTTTTCCCGACTTTTTCCGTTCATTTTTTCCGGAGAATGGTTCATTTCCAGCACCAGTGGTTTCAGTATGTTTATAATGGAGCATTGCCTTGGTTTCGGGTGTTTCCTAAGCCCTCCTATTGGTATGATGATCCCTATGAAATGTAAGTTCGGTGGCACCTCGTTCTGCGAACTTCATCCGTTCCGGGACGAAGTTCTTGTTGTGAAAGTTCGAAAAGCGGAACATGTTTCCTCGTATCATTGTATCAGGGAAATTTTAAGTAATTTTAATGACGCTGATGGTAGAGGTATAATGGCCTTTAAATGCAAATATATGATTTCAATTATAGTATTATTCCATCTGCATAATATGCATTGGTGAATATTTTTTCTTTATTTCCAAAGAATCGATGTAATTCCAATACCTATGTATCCCTGAATTTTGCAGCGAAACATACTGATCTGTCAGTGTCATGTTACGTTCGTGTGGGTTATCACTGAAACTTTGAAAGACTTGATTGACAGTATTTTCTAAGAACTGTATTACTCTTATAGTTACCACCTCTCCGGGTTTGATAATTATTTTTCCATGGTCGCAGTTGAATTAATATCAGTAGTAAGTATTCTTAAAATTCAAGGAGTCGTTTGAAAGAGACAAGACTTAAAGCTTGCATATAATGATAATAATTAATTTATTGATTCAACGATAGCATGTATAGGACAAGTAATTCTCAAGAGTAGATATAATTAAACTGTGATAAGTTGGTAATTAAAATATACAGTACAATTTTATCACAATTATACACAATTCGGCAAGCTAAATGGGCAAGCAAAGAGAAAAGCTGCACACATGTACAGGTGAAAAATGGCAAAATTGTTGTGAGAAAAGATTCAAATTCTCCTATTATAAGAATTGGAGGAGACAAATATATCAATAGAACTGTATAATCTTTCCATATAACCACTTGTAGTTCAAGTCTTAGTTATCAAGGAAAAATATTTTGGATTATAAGTCATAGAATGGATAATATAGATTTTATTATTAAAACAAGCAAAGTGAGTAGTTATAACTTTTATAACTTGGATTTCTTTGTCACTAATAATTATAACCTGTAGGTTCTACGTCTGAATTTTAGGTCCATTAGAAATAAGTGGGATGAAATCAACATTCTGCTTCACTCATCTAACATTAGATTTTATGTTTTGATATTTACTGAGGTTAACATAAATAAAACTGATGTATCTATGTATGAAATACAAAATTATGATGTTTTTTACAACTTAAGGAACTCCAGAAAAGGAGGTGGTATTTTAGTTAATGTAAGTAATTCTCCAGAGTTAATGGATCAAAATATATCTCTGAAATATTGTTAAAGTATACTGGTTATCATTACATTAGATACAGTAAAGTTAACAATACTTAAATTTACAAGTCACCAAACCTCAGTGTGATTAACTTTATCCATGAATTGAAGAATCTGGTTGAGGAGTCTTGTCTAGAGGAATGTCAAATACTTGGGGATATGAATATAGATTTTAGTGAAAAAGTAATATAAACACTATCAGGTATCAGGTATATCAGGTAACACCCTTAACATGTTAGGCTTTGTTAATATAATTAATAACTACACTAAAGAAGCAGTGGTAAATAATAAATTGTGTGAATCCTCCATCGATCATATATACTACAGAAGAATTTACTTTAATCCTGATGGTATTATCATAAAGACAAATATTTCTGATTATTATATAATTGCCACTGGCCTAACCTTCTGTATTAAAGAGAGGGCTGATAAAAATAATAAGTTCTATAGACAAAGTTATTCATATTTATCATATAAAAAATTAAAGCATCTTGTATGTAACAATGATTGGAGTAATGTATCAGATATTTTGAAACCTAAGAAACTTTATAACAAACTATGTGCCTCCTTTATTAACTAGTGTGATAAAGCTCTTGTAATCAAAACTTCCATCACAAAATCAACCAGAAAGAAATGGATGAACCAAGAATTACTAAAAGGAATGATGCTAAGAGACAAATGGTTCAGGAAAGGGAAAAGTAACCCCAGTAATACCCCATTTTAAAAAGTTCTATCATGAAATAAGATACAGAGTCACAAACTATTTACAGACCTGTATTTCTTGGCTGTCTCTGGCCATGTGAAGTTCTCTCAAACGTACAAGGGCTTGATTTGTCTATTGACAAAATGGGTTAAATATTATCAGCATCAGATGGATTATCTGAATTACCAAAACTCTCCATAAAAATTCCCTCAATTCTAATGAGTAATGAAAATGTAGACTGGATGTGCTCCATAATCCTCTATGTATGGAGTGATAGAAGGCATGATAAATGTGGAATTAGTGAAGCTATGACTTTAGCTGACAGAAAGTTTTATTTATATTTAGTATTCCTCACACATACTAACTGAAATTATGTTTGAGTTTTTGCACTACAGTTTAACATCTGTGTTTCAAGTATATTCGTGGCTTCACTCCATCGCTGTTTTTTTAAATATGTGTCTGTAAAGTATTCAGCCCGAGGGCTGGTTGGTACCTCAACCCCTTAAGCATGAGCTACTAAGAGATTGCAGAGAGGAATGAGGTTCACTAGGCAGAATGAGGAGCGAGGTAGTTCGCCATTGCTTTCCTCACTGAGTCAGAATGCTATGAGCAGAACATGTCCACGCAAGTGAAGCACAATGACTCTATGAGTAACACTTTTCTTGGCATTCCATAATGAGAGACCTTGATTAGTGCAATTATTCACTCATACCTTGGTATCTTTCATTTCATCACAGCCATAATCAAGACTGGGACAAAAAAAATAAAAGATACATTTTTCACTATCCTGTACCACATGACAAATGAAAATAGTCCACTCATCAGAGAATGATAGCAGGAATTCAATTTAACATATCTTGCATAATTTCAAATAAAAAAATTGCCATTCTATTCCTCAATGACCAAAAAATACCTCCAATCAGGATAACAGATGAATTGAATGTGCTTAATGCACTTTTAAATATCTAGGTTTCTGAAGCTATAACATTTTAATTTTTTTGAAGAATCACTGGTACTGTCTAAAAATACTTTGGTTTTTGTCCAAAATCTCTGGATCAGAACAGATGGTCAGGTGATATCTCAAATTACTGTATATGAGCATGTTTATGCAACTCATTTTAATGGATAAATTTAAGTTGGGAGAAATGGAACATGGCTGTTATTAAAATAGAGTTTCTATGACACTACTTAAGCTGTTAGGCTGAGAGTCCAAGGCTGCATTATGACCAGTTCATTGAAAGGGAATACCAAAAATGTGTGAATTGTTGAGTATTTCACGATCTATTTATAATTTGATATCCTTATATCTATTTCAAAAGCCAAGCTATAATCTCCAAGAATAGATATATACTAAACAATTCTCAGAAGGTTGGTATTCCATTCGTTTCCATCATTATCAGAGGTTCAGTATTTCCAGATCTTACTTTGTTTCCATGAACTGGTCTCAATGCATCCTTGGATTTCTGCCACAATGGCTTAAGGTTAGTCTCAAGCCTGTATATCAGATAAACATTTACTGCCTAGAGTATAGTTAGTAAAATCACCAGATTATCTTTTTACTTCCAAAACAATGAGTATTGAACCCATGAATAAAGAAGAAGTTTATCATTTATACAGATCTAATTTACCATAATGTAACATTATAAATTTATTTATTAATTGCTGTATTCACATCAATAATATATTTTTATTCACAAATTCAACCACTTCTAAGCAGTATCTTACTTAAGCAACAGAAGGCCCTAATCAATACTTAATCAAATAAGACATTGTAAATCAGCTCATGCAATACAAGCAGTTGATCTTTTTGACTGAGGATGATTTAATTATAAGGTTCTTGCATAGCCAAGTTGGCTACGAGTTTGGCTTTGGTAGAAAAGGTAAGGGGTTTGATTTCTGTTGGGAGTCCTTGTTTGAAATGCCCTAAATCTTCATCTAGTATTCTGCATGTGGCAGGTCCCATGCACCTCAACTGTCTGCTCTTTATCTTGTCTCTGGCTTCCTCTTTGTTCTCCTTGTGTCCTCATATCTTCATCTCATCTATCGATTTCAGCTTTCTTCTACCTCTTCCCTTTTCTCCCTCCACCGTTCTTTCAATTGCTGCAGTTAAACCCCTTTCCCTCCTACAATATGTCCGATCCACTTTACTATTTTGTATCATGTGGAGTAATGTTTTTTCCTCCCTAACTCTTCTTAGCACTTCCTCATTTCTTATTCCTGAAATCTAGATGATCAGGATGTTACTTTGTGGAAAGCCATTTTAGATAATGAATAAAAACAGTGTAAGTTTCCACACTTTTGAAGTCCTCTAAATAAAAGTGTGGAAAATTACACTGTTTTTATTCATTATCTATTTCTTATTCCAACCACCCATTTCGTTCTCTCCATCTTCCACAATACCCACATCTCAAAAGCATTAATCCTATCCTTCCCTTTTCTTCCCAAGGTCCATATTGGGTATCATTACAATTTAACACTCCACACATAATATTTTACCCATCTCTCCAAACCAAATACTGTGCAGCAAAACACATTTCTCTTCTCATAGAAGGCTTACTTTACCATGGGTATTCTTGTTTTTATCTCTGAACTATTCTTCCAATTCCTCGATCGCCTTATTTCCCAAAAATCTACATCTTTTAACCTGCTCTATTCTCTTATCCTCATTTGTCACAGCATTAACAACTCCTCCGTCATTCAATCTCATAACTTTTGTTTTACTGACATTTATTTTCATTCCATAATTTTTCACTTCCTCTTATGATTCCTCTTTTTATGATTCTTTGGAGTGTCTGGTTGTCATCAGCCAAGATCACCATATCATTACAAAATCTGATGCATTTTTATATCCCTTCCTCCAATACTTAACCCTTTTTTCTCCTCCAGGTTGTTGCTGCTCATGCCATCAATATGGAGGTTAAATAATGTTGGAGAAAGGCAAATTTTCTGTTAACTTTTCTTTTTTCTTTTTGACAACCCTGTCTTACCCCTCAATCCACTTCCATCCACTCAGTCAATTTTCTGTTAACTTTCACTACCACTTTCTGGATTCTATTCTGTTCCCTGATCAACCTCTTGACCTTCCTATCTACTTTCTTTGTTTGAAGAATTTCTATCAACTTAGCCTACCTACTTGATCCTGTCAAATAAGCTGTCTTTTCTAAATTTATATGACATTGCTACTACTAAGAGTAAATTACTTTGATGAAATTTGCAGTTACCAGAAGCTATTAGACTTTGGCTAAGAAATTTACTGCAAAAATATGACGAGGCAGTGTAAATGTATTGTACATTGGCAGCCAAAGAGAAGCACCAAACTTAGTTTGAAAGAATAGACAGTAGTACCATAGAGGGAACTCAAACTTTCACGAGTTGTTATTAGGGGCTAGAAATCCTAAACAGCATCATAAAATTGAGAAAGCTTCTACATATCCATTTTTAAGCAAAATGTAGGAAACAATGCATAACTGTAAAACATACATCCCTTTCTAATTAAGCAAACTTAAAGACTTTCTTTGGAATTATAATGCCTTACTATTGGTAGCATTTTAATTTCAAGTTGTATATATTTATGGATAGGTGTGTGTATATTAAACAATTATGAGAAAATAAACACCATATATCATAATCATAGATCATAACCCAAAGTAACTATTTTTATGTAAATCAGTGTCTTTGCTTGATTTGTGGCTTTCTCTTATATTTCATCATTTCCATGAAATTTTTATTATTGAAATTACATTCAGATTAACACATGCACTTAAAAATGATACCAAAAATGCTTAAGCATATAATAAAATCTTTCTACGTACCATCCTTCCATTCTGTAAAACTTTCCTCTCATACTTCCACTTTACATCGCTGTTCAATTCTGGAATTCATTGATTCGTAACTCAGAATTATGAAGATATTTGTACAATACTTCTCCTTATTTTCTTATCATTGCATACTAATTTTTTATTAAAAGTTTATACATATTTTCATGAGGTTTACTTCATAACTCAGGTTTGGCATTGTTTTCCTTATTAACTTACATATTTTATTGTTCAAGTTTTTTCTTCTTTTTACTCTGATCAAATACCTTGCGGATCTTATCACTTCTGTTATTTCAATTTCCTTTGATCCTTTATTAGCTTTCTCTCTCTCATTCCCATGGCCACACAAAATGCAGGTTTTTGGACTTCCCAACAACATTTTACGCTTGAACATCTTGATTTCATTTTGCCCAATCATTCCATCCCGCATGTTATCCAGGTTCACTCCTAATTTCTGTACATCGTTTTACATCTGGTCTTCTCAATCTTGGCCTTCCCTCTGTTCTTTTACTATGGACCTTTTGTCATTTCTCCTTTTGAGCTATTCTATTGACTTTTCTATTGATATGACCTGCTCATCTCAGTATTCTCATGTTAGCTTCCACTACAATGTCTCCCTGTGTAAATAGGTAGCTCTCTCAATTCTTTGGTCTTCCTTATATAACACTCTCCATCTACTAGATTGGTTCCATATATTGCTCTTAATATTTTAATTTCAAATGCAATCAGCTTCCTTTCTGTCTTGGTGCTAATTATCTACTAATCTGAACAATATCAAACTGTGGTTTGTATAATACTTTTATATATCCTTTATTTAGTTTTCCTCGTTAATATTTTGCCTCTAGAATTTTTTGTTATCCCCAATAACTTCTGCTCCCATTAATCAGTCTTCTATCAATCTGTGCCTCTTTATTATTATTTTACAATATGTAGCAATTTATAGCAATTACAATTCTTATCTACATATATATTTTTTAAATCTCTTGAATTTCTGAAAATTCATTTCTAGAAGCCCTTCTCTCTCTGGGTTTCTTCTTACCATTAGATAGTTCGTTTTGTATTCTTTTATTTCAATACTAGTGAATTTCTCCGTCTAATGATGGATTAAAATTAAAATTAGTTACCAAAAATATAAATACATAATCCTGATAAAATATTGTATGGTTCCTTAGAAATAATGCCATTGCATTTCCATATCAATTTTAAAGTATTTACACTGACAATAAATAAATGTACTTAAAACAAATTTTTGATGAATTTATTTTTTTTACATTTCTTATGAGCCTATCTTTCCTATATATTCATATGAGAGCTGAGTTCAACAATCATCTTCTTGTTGCTCGAGAATTGCTGATGTCCACACAATTTTTGTCTGGATTCTCTCTACCAAAATAAGAATATTTATTAAATTTCTTTTCTTATGATATTTATCTTGATTTTTAAGACCATTATTTCTAATATAATTCTGCAAAAGAAAAAAATGTTTGCAATTTATCAAATTGATCTTTGCGTGTATTTCTTATGAGAGATGATTCATGTTGTCCAGAGTCAAACCAAGGATAATTTGGACAAACAAATATCAAAATTTATAATCCTTGAGAAGGGCATGAAATTAATGTTAAAACATTTCTTATGGGAGTTACTGACTTAGGATAAATAAATATATTCTTAATGGTGATTATCATATAAGATTAACTTGGCTGATCTTCAGTTGAACATCTGAATTCATACTTGTTTTCAGCTAATAAAACAACCTCATGTTGTATTTCCATCTTAGTATCTACAAACAAAACATTAATGACTTCTTTTTCTCAGTGCTTCTTCCATCACTAACTTATACAATAAAGGAGATATAACATCTCCTTGCCTAACCCCTGTGTGCATTTAGAAGGTTGATTTATATTCATTATTAATTTAACTTTTATTGTTTATGGAGATATCAGACAATATTATTAATTACTCTGGTACTCTACTTTCTCTAAAAAGTTCTCAAAATAATTTTCTGTTTTTACTGTCATATTCGTTTTTGAAGTCTCCAAGGAGTGATCTTCTTTATCACATTCCCAATATTTTGAAATAATTCTTTTGCCAAATAAAAATTTGATGAACTGCAGATGCTCCTTTCTATCAAATCACCTGATGATCTCCTACTATTTTTTCTGAATAACTCCTGTAAACCTTTTGGATAAAATTTTAGAAAGTATGTTATAAGTTGTGCTTATTAATGCGACTCCTTAGTAGTTGTTACAGTCCTTTTTGTCTGAGTTTCATTGAATTGGCTCAATTACAGTGGCCTTCCATTACTCTGGTACATGTTCCTCTTTTGAAATTCTCAACAGCAGGGTGTGAGTTATATTAGAATACTCATAATCTTCATTGGTTGTTATGTCTCTTCCTCAGGTGATTTGTCATTTTTAGAGATGCCACAGCAACTTGTACATACTTCTCTTTGTGTAAAGTATATATGTAGGTAAATATTTTACTCCTTATTACTGCTAGTTCTTCCATTAAGAGGGCTCTTGAAGTATTTTTAATATATTGAGCCCCTCTTCTTGACTTCTCGTTCTACTTCTCCTTTATTGTATTTACTCCAAAGCTCTTTGGTTTTAATCCTTTCTTGAATGACTTCATTGCCCAATATAAATCTTTAGCATTGTTGCTAGTTCTTTCTGATTCTGCTTTTATTAGTTGATCTTTGATAGAATTCATTTTTCATGCCTATATTTCTATTTGTTTCTATGTTCAACCTTTGATAGTTCTCTTGATTATCTATTGTCATCTGCCAAAAATTTCTGCTTTTCTCCATTTTTCTAGTATCATTTCACTGGAATCATCATTGAACCAAGGTTTCTTTTCCTTAGCATTATTCCTTTGTCCAATGACTTTTTCTGCTGCTGATTGAACTTGTTTCTTCAATATTTCCCATTGGTCATCAATCTCTTTACTTTCCTCACTGTCTTCTTGAATGCCAAGAACTTAAAATATGTTTTAGCTCAAATTTAAATTTCAGCTTAAATTATACATTATTTTTAAATAGCAGCCTTTATATATTATTTTTTAATTTCTGATCTTGGCATGACTTCTTGCTTACACTTCTACTATTTTCTGATTGAACTGAATTTTGGCTATAACAAATGTATGGTCAGATCCACATTCTGTACCCCTGCACTTCTCACATCTAATATACAGCTTTTGTCTTTATTTTATAAGGATGTAATCTATCTATCTAGTTTTTAACATTTTCATTGGGTTACACTTATTAAGGAAGCTGACATAATTTTCAAATTCTCAGCACTGGCCAAAATTATGAGTCCGAATCCATTGTCGTTAGTATACTCATGCAAGCTATTTTCTCTTGCATAACTTTTCTGGGCATCTTCTTTGCGAACTTTGGCATTAGCATCATACATTACATCATAATTCTGTACTTTATCTATTAATTCCTCAAAAATATTATAATAGTTATCTTCGCTGTCTTCCTCTGCATCTTCAGTGGGTGCATAATATGATATTACAGTCATGTTTTGAAACTTACTCTTGAATCTGAAATAGCATAGTGTTTTATTTACAGGTTTAAATTTTATCACATTCTCAAGTAACTTACTGTTATTTCAATGTCTATGCCTGAATATTGCTTGCTATAGTCGCACCCATAGGCATACACAGGATTTCGCTATTGGGGGCGCCAACGATAAAAATGTCGCCTTTGTCATTGCCCATGACTACAACCCCAAGTGCAGGTGAAAGCCAGTTCCATAGAGCAACTTCCACAACAAAATTAGAAGGCCCCAACATTTGTATAAATATTATATATTACATTTCTGATTTAATTTTGGATGCTAGGATAAGATATTTCTTTGTAAATACTTTTGAAAAACTACAATTAAATAAACTTTGGTAATCTATTATATAAAATATTTGCATAAAATAGCTTAAATTTTCAGTTATTTACTTTATATCAAATAAAAGGAGAGTGACTCCAGGGAGGAAAATTCAATTAAAAATACGAAAAATTCGCAATCAGCTGTAATAGAATAATGTTTTTAATATTATAATAAAACTGAATTTTATTCATTGTATTTACGTCTGCCATGCAATAGCCATCCTGTGCTTTGGAGAGCAATTGCATCTAGGTTGCATCTTTCCAAATCCTCCACTTATTAGATGTTAAGAATCTCCGATAGCCATCTTGGTTGGCATTCCTCGTCTCATTCATCGATGTTCGGAGATATCAAGGATACAATTCTTCCAACCAGCATCGGTGTCCCTTCCTTCCGTCCTACCAAGAAAATCAATCTCATCACCTTTAAGTTGGGTCATTGTACACTAAAAATGTAATAAAAATAATTATAGAACAGATAAGATATTAAATGTTAAAAATATGTGGAAAACAGCAGTGATTGGCTACCGCAGCGAGCAACCATGTGAAGGAATTGACGAGAAGGGAAGGTGATACAAATCAGCTTAATTTTACTGAATTTGCCTCATTATGTAGTCCCATAGGAGGTATCTCGTCAACCTCCAGAGGCATGTAAATGGCATATCGAGGCTTGGTCATCAGATTTCTCTATTTATTCATTAACCCGGAGGTATTTTTCTCCATTTATAAGCTCAAATTGCTTGAATCAATTTACACACTAATAGGGGAAAATGTAAACTTTTATTTATTGAATATTTTATCAACTGGGGTAAATCATATTTATAATCAGTGTTTTCATGGCCTTCGATTGTTCTTTCTTTACTACTGATTTTTCAGCGTGACTTCTTTTTCTAACATGTTTAACCTTTCGTATGAAGGACATCGTCTGGAATTGTTAATTCTACCTCGGCTTTGGTTTATTTCGCTTTCTTTAAAGCAATACATTTCATTAATGATTTAATTTATATAATCAATGCCAATTCAATCCTGGAATCGCACTTTTTCGATTATTGCCACTGAATAGAAAGTATAAATAAAAGTTTAGAGAAATTCCTTACTATTTAGAAAAACACAACCAATAAAACAAAGGAATAATTTCAAAGTGGGTATCGTCTACAGGAAGGCTTCGTTATTTTGCGGTCTGAAAAATCTGCGAAGGCAAAATTGCGAGAGAGATAATAAATACTTTCGAAAATCCAAGATTCGGTTCCAATGCTAGTTTAAATGGACCAAAAGGAGATCATTGATTGACAACTGAAATCACGAAGAGAGACTAGCAAATCATATTATGGACGGAAAACTGCTAAGGCACATCACGCGAAATAGTGAAATAGAATACATTTTTGTAGCTTAGTAAATAAATATATAAAAAGAGCGAACGTTATCTAAATCGCGAGTATTTCCTTTGTTTTTACTACAAAAATTTATCTCGTGTAATAATTACCATATACAATATAATAATCATGTGTATACATTTTTATACATATTTATCCGATGTCAGTCACTCCCGAGGGAAGTGCATGCTAGAAATCTTCGAACATCAATTGCAAGCACTTCCCAACGTGATAGGATTATAATTTTTTTGTGGTCATTAAAAGTCCAGTAGAGTATTACATATTGCTATTTGTTTGTCCAAGGGGTCCTTGGTTCAACTCTGGACGACTCGAATCCCCTCTCATAAGAAATGCACGTAAAGTTCATTTTGATCGATTGCATCGCATAATAGACATTTTTTCTTTTGTATAATTAAATAAGAAATAATGATCGTGCAAAATCGTGATGGGTACTAAAAGGAAGTAAATTTATTGAATTTAATGGCAATAAAACCATTAAATTCCAATCAAGTTATACACAGAAAGCGCCCAACCTTTCAAACGGTGACGTGAAGCTGATTTCATCTAGGTACCTCCGTAATTTTATACCTCTAACTCAGTTCTACAATAGTTTGTTCTGCATTGGGTAGATACTCTTAACTCCATTTTTTGTCGTCATTAAATTTTTCTTATTTATTAAAATACCTCCCACTTGTACTTCATTCATTTAAATTCTTCATTTCCTAACCTTGTCCAGATCACTCTGTTCTATTTATTCAGTAACCCTTTGACATTTTTCTCCATTTATTTGGAATTGCTTGTTTATTCAAATTGCTGCATTTAAATATCATTTAAATTTATGCTGTCAAATGCTGTTTAAATTTAAATAGCATTTGGCTGTTGTCATGAACAGAAATTACGGCAAGAAATGGAGTTAACATACTATCCTATAAATCTATCAACGTCCTATAAAATCTTGTAATAGTACATGAACTGTAAAACATCCGTCAGTATGTTAACAGAAGAATTATAGACAAATGAGGGATCCAATCAAGTTTGTAGTGTATCTCCCGCATCCTATATATATTAAGACAGAATCGTGTCCGTCCGTCTGTCCTCAGAAAAGGGATGTAACACTTTTAGCAAAATCTGAGTCTAAATTCAATCTCCCGCAACGATTTTAGTGCACTGGAGGCGGACGGCCCGCACGCACAGGCGTGCAAAAATTTAAATGTTTTGGTTGAGTTTAGAGGTGCAATACGGGCGAAAAACTGAAAAAAATCGGGAAAATAAGTAGGAGACGTTTTCTTTTGGGATGACGAACGCCGCTTACCTATCGCTTGCGGGTCATTTATCATAGTTAAGTCTTTATCAGTTGATCTCACTGCTGAGGGTGAGGTCCCGACTTTGCGGTCTCTGACATTATCTACTTTTTCGGAATCTTTGACGAAGGCCTCGAATACCTTTCGATGCTGCCCCATCAAACGTAAGGGAACTAACCTGCCTGCGGAGCAGGCAGTAGGCAACTGCTAGTCTTGAGTATTTATTTATATTAGGAAAAAGGAATTAATTGCAATAAATGAAGTAAAAATCTTTCAAAATCAACTGTTAGTAACCATTTTTGCTGATGAACTATTCATCAATGAAATCACAGGTGAGGATCTTAATTTTTAGACATGTTAAGGGAATACAACTTTCGATCTGTTTCGACAATAACAAGTTATTTATTGAATGAAATTGTGAAATTTATGGTTTTTGGCCATATTTTTTACAAAAATTGAGCAAAACTAGTCCATGTTGGATTCATTTTAATACTATGGACGAGATCTAGAAAAATTATTTAGAAATATTCAATTTTCCGTAGCAGTAAACCCAAAGGACGTCGAAAACTCAAATAAAATCAGTGAAATTTCTGGTTTTTGTCCAAATTTTGCTGGAAATTTTGCAAAACTAGTCAAATTTTAATTCATTTTAATGCTTTTGCCGAGATTTACCCAAAAAATATTCAATTTTTCGGAGAAGTAAACCCGAATAACGTCGAAAACAGGAATAAAATCCTCGAAATTTATTGTTCTCGGTTATATTTTTGTAAAAATTGAGCAATTGTCAACTATGGATTCTATTTAATGCTTTTGCCGATATCTATCGTAATTCTAAAGAAATATACAATTTTTCTTAGCTGCAAACCCAGAAGCCGTCGAAAACTTGAATAAAATCGTTGAAATTGAATTGGCATTTTTTCTAATTGTTTCAATTTTTTGATGAGATTTTTTCTAAAATTCGAAAAATAATATTTGGAATTTGGACTCCTCCTTAAAATCTAATCGAGAACAGTGAAAATCTGAGATAAAATTCGCTTTTCCTTATCAATTTAAAGGAAAATCAGCAGAAGATGGTCATTTCTTCAAACTTTTCTTTGCTCTAATCCTAAACCTATTTAAATTTGGATTATTGTTAATGATCCAAACGAAATTTTTAGAGATATTTAACACGATTTGAATTTTATTGATTCAATCAATTGAAACATCAAAAACTCGAAAAATATCGGTGAAATTTCAAGTTTTTAGTCATATTTTGCTGAAAATTTAGCAAAACTAGTCAAATTTAGATTCATATAATGCTTTTGCCGAGATCTACCCAAATTTGGAAAAAAATGAAATTTCTGGTAGCAGTAAACCCAAAAAACGTTGAAAAAGGAATAAAATCGGTGAAATTTATGGTTTTTCGCCATTTAATAAAAAAATTGAGTAAACTAGTCAATGTTTGATTCATTTTAATGCTCCTGACGAGAGTATTGAACATTATTTTGAAATGTCCAATAATTCATAGCTGTAAACCCAAAAAACGTAAAAAACTCAAAAAAACGTGATATTTCTGATTTTTGGCCACACTTTGCTGAAATTTGAGCAAAACTGGTCAAATTTGAATTCATTTTAATGCTTTTGCCGAGAGCTACCCAAATTTAGAAAAAATATTCAATTCATTGGAGCAGTAAACCCGAAAAACGTCGAAAAATGGTATAAAATTGGTAAAATTTATTGTTTGTCCCCATATTTTTCTTAAAATTGATCAAAACTAGTAAATAATTCATGTTAATGCTTTTGACGTGATCTATCAAATTAATTACAAATATTTATAGCAGATATTCCAAAAAAACGACGAAGACCATAAAATTTTGGCGAAATTTAAGGTTTTTGGCCGTATTTTACTAAAAATTGAGCAAAACTAGTCTCTTTTGGACTCAATCTAGAGTTTCTGTGAAAGTGTATCAAAATTCAGACGAAATATTAATTATTTTTAGCAGGTAACCAGAAAAACTTCGAAAACTGGGATAAAATCGGTGAAATTTATGGTTTATTGTCATATTTTTATAAACATTGAGCAAAACAAGTCAATGTTGGATTCATTTTAATGCTGTTTACATGATCTATCAAAATTATTTAGAAATATTAAATTTTCCTCAGCAGTAAACCCAAAAAACGTTGAAAAATATTAAAAAAACGGTGAAATTTCTGGATTTTTGCCAAATTTTGCTGAAATTGAGCAAAACTGGTCAAATATGGATTCATTTTTATGCTATTGTCGAGATCTACCCAAATTTGAATGAAATAATCAATTTTTTGCAGCAGTTAACCCAACAAACGTCGAAATCTCGAAAAAGGACAGTGAAATTTAATTATTTTTGGCCACATTTTGTTAAAAATTGAGAATACTAGACAACATTGGATACATATTAATGGTGCAGCTAATGACGAGATCTATCATAAACATTTAGAAATATTGAATAATCCATAGAAGTTAACCCAAAAAACGTCGAAAACTCAAAAACAATTAGTGTAATTTCTGATTATGGTCAAAATTTTGCTGGAAATTTTGCAAAACTAGTAAATTTTCATTCATTTTGATGCTTTTGCCGTGATTTACCCAAATTTAGAAATAATATTCAGTTTTCGGAGCAGTACACCCAAAAAACGTCGAAATCAGGAATAAAATCGGTGAAATTTATGCTTTTTTGGGATATTTTTTTGTAAAAATTGAGCTAAACTAGTCAATCCTTGATTGATGGTAATGCTGTTGACAAAATCTATCAAAATAATTTAAAAATATTCAATTTTCCGTAGCAGTAAACCCAAAAAACGTCGAAAAATCAAAAGAAAACAGTGACAATTCTGGATTTTGGCCAAATTTAGCTGAAATTGAGCAAAACTGGTCAACTTTTGATTCATTTTAATGCTTTTGCCGAGATCTACCCAAATTTAGAAAAAATACTCAATTTTTTAATTAAGTTAACCCAACAAACATCGAAATCTCGAAAAAACTCACTGAAATGTCATTTTTTTGGCCATATTTTGTTAAAAATTAAGCAAAACTAGACAGCGTTAGACTAATATTAATATGCAGACTAGAGCTATCTAAATTCATTTGAAATATTAAAGTTTTCGTTGCAGTTAGCCCAAGGAACGCTGAAAACTCGAATAAAATTGCTGAAGTTTATGATATTTGGCCATGTTGTTCTAAAAATTGAGCAAAATTAGTCAATTTTGGTTTTGTGTTAATGCCTTTGACGTGGTCTAACAAAATTATTTGGAAATATTCAATAATGCATAGCTGCAAACGCAATAAACGTCAAAAACGCAAAAAACACAGTGATATTTCTGGATTTTGGCCACATTTTGCTGAAATTTGAATTTATTTTAATTCTTTCACCGAGATCTATTCAAATTTAGAAGAAATATTCAATTTTTCTAAGCAGCAGAACCCAAAAAACGTCGAACACTCCAGTAAAATCGGTGAAATTAATGGTTTTATGCCATATTTTTCTAAAATTTGAGCAACAACAGTCAGTAATGGATTCTTTTGAATTCTTTCGACGAGATCTATCAAAGTTTTTCAGAAATATTGAATAATCCGTAGCAGTAAACCCAAAAAACATCGAAAATTTGAAAAAAATCGGTAAAATTTCTGGTTTTTGTCCAAATTTTGCTGAAAATTGAGCAAAACTAGTCAAATTTGGACTCATTTTAATGCCTTTGCCGATATTTATCCAAATTCTAAGCATATATTCAATTTTAATTAGCTGCAAACCCAAAAGCCGTCGTTAACTCGAATAAAATCGTTGAATTTTATGGTTTTTGGCCATATTTTGCTTAAAATTGCGCTAAACAAGACACAATGGTATTCATTTGAAAGCTATTGAAGGGATCTATCCAACTGGGTATCCATGGTTGATGACCCGATGTCGATGAAAAGAGTTCGATGACCCGAGGCCAAAGTCCCAAGGTCAATGACGTGGAAGTTGACTCGAGGTGATTGACCCGAGGTCATTGATCCCAGGTCATTGAACCGATGACGATGACTCGAGGTCGGTGACCTGAGGTCGTTGACCCGAGGTCGAAGACCTGAGGTCGGTGACCTGAGGTCGATGACCTGAGGTCAATGACCTGAGTTCGATGACCTGAGTTCGATGACCCGAGGTCAATGACCCAAGGTCAATAACCCGAGGTCAATGACCCGAGGTCAATGACCCTAGGTCAATGACCCGAGGTCAATGAAAGGAAGTCACTGACCCGCGGTTGACTCCTGGTGGTTAAATTTTGGAGTTAAACTCCGGGAGGTTGTCTCAGGGAGGTCGACTCCGGGAGGTCAAATCTGGGACGTCGACTTTGGAACATCGTTTCCGGGACTTCGACTCCGGGAGGTTGACTCTGCTAGGTCGACTCCGGGAGGTAGACTCTGTAGGTCGATTCCAGGAGGTCGACTCCGGGAGGTCGACTCTTGGAGGTCGACTCCGGGAGTTCGACTCCGGGCATTTGACTCTGGGAGGATGACTCTGGAGGTCGACTCCGGGAGGTCAACTCCAGGAAGGTTTACTCCTCAAAGTTGATAACAGGATGTCAATTCCAGGATGAGAGTTCTGAGAGGTCGACTCCGATAGATCGGATCACTCGGGGCGGTCATATTCGGGTGGTCGACAAATGGAGTTTTACTCCGGACCTTTCAAGGTCGGTTTCGTGCACAATTTACGGAAAAGTCGTCGAAAAGTAGGCATTTTTACGAATTTTACTGTTTTTTGGCTGTATTTTGCAAAAAATTCGGAATAAAATATTTGTCATTGAACCGAGGACGATGACTCGAGGTCGATGACCTGAGGTCAATGACCTGAGGTCGATGACCCAAGGTCAATGAACCAAGGTCAATGACCCAAGGTCAATGAACCGGGGTCAATGACAAGGTGTCAATGACCAGAGGTCAATGACCCAAGGTCAATGATCCGAGGTCAATGAAACGAAGTCACTGACCCAAGGTAGACTCCGGGTGGTTAAATTTTGGAGTTCAACTCCGGGAGGTTGTCTCAGGGAGATCGACTCCGGTAGGTTAAATCTGGGACATTGACCTTGGAACTTCGTTTCCGGGACTTCGACTCCGGGAGGTTGCTCCGCTAGGTCGACTCCGGGAGGTTGACTCTATTATTCGATTCCGGGAGGACAACTCCGGGAGGTCAAATCCGGGATGTCGACTCCGGGACGTCAACTCCGGGTGGTTGACTCCGGGAGGTTGACTCCGAGAGATCGACTCCGGGAGGTCAACTCCGGGTGGTCGACTCCGGGAGGTCGACTACGAGAGGTCGACTCTATGAGGTCGACTCCGGGCGGTCAACTCCGGGAGGTTGACTCCTCGAAGTTGATAATAGGATGTCAATTCCAGGATGAGAGACCAAAACGAGATTTTTGAAACATTTTGAACACCAATTTTATTTAAACTCTAGTAATGAATTCGGTAATGATTTGATTTTTGTGGCATTTCGTTATTTTGAATAATCATTCTATTTCTTGAAGTTAATTTTGGATAATTGGGTAAATATTTGGCATTTCAACGAAATTTGTCAGTGTTTTTGCTGTATTTTGAAAACAATTTGGGAAATCTAATCGAATTTGGACTCGTGTTGAAGATCTAAACGAGAATTTCAAAACATTTTGAACACAAATTCAATATTTATCTTTTAATTTAAGGAGTAATCGGCAGAAAGTGGGCATTTTTTCGATATTTTTCAATTTTTTGATGAGATTTTTTCTAACATTCGAAAAATAATATTTGGAATTATGACTCCTACTTAAAATCTAATCGAGATCAGTGAAAATCTGAGAAAAAATTCGATTTTCCTTATCAATTTACAGGAAAATCAGCAAAAGATGGGCATTTTTTTAACTTTTCCTTGCTCTAATCCTTAACCTATTTGAATTTGGATTCGTGTTAATTATCGAAAACGAAAGTTTTTAGATATCTTTAACACAAATTGAATTTTATTAATGCAATCAATCGAAACATCAAAAACTCCAAAAATATCGGTGAAATTTCAGGTTTTTGGTCATATTTTACTGAAAATTGAGAAAAACTAGTAAAATTTTGATTCTTATTAATACTTTTCACAAGATCTATCCAAATTTGGAAGAAATATTAAATTTTTTTGAGCAGCGAACCCAAAAAACGTCAAAACTCGAATAAAAACGGTGATATTAATTGCTTTTGCAATATATTTTTAATAATTGAGAACAACTAGTCAATATTGGATTCATTTCAATGTTTTGGTTGAGATCTTCCAAAAATATTTAGAAGTATTTGATAATTCATGGCAGTAAAATCAAAAAACGTCCAAGACTCGAATAAAATCGGTGAAATTTATAGCTCTTGGCCATTCTTTTCTTACAATTGAGCAAAGCTAGTCAACGTTTGATTTATTCTAATACTTTTGAAGAGGTCTATAAAATATATTTTGAAATATTCAATTTTCCGTAGCAACAAACGTAACAAATGTAAAAAACTCAAAAAAAATCAGTGAAATTTTCTGGTTTTTCGCCAACTTTTGCTGAAAATTGAGGAAAAATAATCAACTTTGGATTCATTTTAATTCTTATCCTAGATCTATCCAAATTTAGAAGATATATTCAATTTTTCACAGCAGTTATTCGGAAAACGTCGAAAACTGGAATAAAATCGGTGACATTTATGTTTTTTGTCATATTTAAAAAAAATATTGAGCAAAACTAGTCAAATTTGAATTCATTTTATTTCTTTTACCGAGATCTATTCAAATGTAGAAGAAATATTCAATTTTTCTCAGCAGCAGAACCCAAAAAACGTCGAACACTCCAGTAAAATCGGTGAAATTTATGGTTTTATGCCATATTTTTCTAAAAATTGAGCAAAAATAGTCAGCAATGGATTCATTTTAATTCTCTTGACGAGATCTATCAATGTTTTATCAGAAATATTGAATAATCCGTAGCAGTAAACCCAAAAAACATCGAAAATTTGAAAAATATCGGTAAAAGCTCTAGTTTTTGTCCAAATTTTGCTGAAAATTTAGCAAAACTAGTCAAATTTGTACTCATGTTAATGCTTTTGCCGAGATCTACCCAAATTTAGAAAAAAATTTCAATTTCTCATTGCTGTTAACCCAGAAAACGTCGAAAACAGGAATAAAATCGGTGAAATTTATGTTTTTTTGTCATTTAATGAAAAACTTGAGCAAAACTAGTCAATATTTGTTTCAATTTAATGCTCCTGACGAAATTAATGAACATTATTTGGAAATTTCCAATAATTCTTAGCTTTAAACCCAAAAAACGTCAAAATCTCAAAAAAAATCAGTTATATTCTGGTTTTTGGCCACAATTTGCTGAAATTTAAGCAAAACTAGTCAAATATAGATTCATTTTAATGCTTTTGCCGAGAGCTACCCCAATTAGTAAAAAATATTGAATTCTTTGGAGCAGTAAACCCGAAAAACTTCGAAAACAGGAATAAAATCGGTGAAATTAAAAATGTAAAAGAAAACAGTGTCAATTCTGAATTTTGGCCAAATTTAGCTAAATTGAGTAAAACTGGTCATCTTTGGATTCATTTTAATGCTTTTTCCGATATATATCCTAATTCTAAACAAATTTACAATTTTCCTTAGCTGCAAACCCAAAAAACGTCGAACACTCCAGTAAAATCGGTGAAGTTTATTGTTTTAATGCCATATTTTCTTAAAAATTGAGTAACAATAGCCTGTGTTAGATCCATTTTAATTCTATTGACGAGATCTATCAATGTTATTTTGAAATATTGAATATTCAAGAGCAGTAAACCCAAAAATCGTCAAAAATTTGAAAAGAAATCGGTAAAATTTCTGGTTTTTGTCCAAATTTTGCTAAAAACTTAGCAAAACTAGTCAAATTTGGACTCATTTTAATGCTTTTGCCGTGATCTACCCAGAGTTAGAAAAATATTTCAATTTCTCATTGCAGTTAACCCAGAAAACGTTGAAAACAGGAATAAAATCGGTGAAATTTATGGTTTTTGGTCATTTAATGAAAAAATTGACCAAAAATAGTCAATATTTGTTTCATTTTAATGCTCCTGACGAGATTAATGAACATTTTTTGGTAATTTTCTAATAATTCGTATCTGTAAACCCAAAAAACGTCAAAAACTCAAAAAAACAGTGATATTTCTGGTTTTTTGCCACAATTTGCTGAAATTTAGGCAAAACTAGTCAAAGTTAGATTCATTTTAATGCTTTTGCCGAGAGCTACACCAATTAAGAAAATATATTCAATTATTTGGAGCAGTAAACCCGAAAAACGTCGAAAACATGAATAAAATCGGTGAGATTAAAAATGTAAAAGAAAACAGAGGCAATTCTGAATTTTGGCCAAATTTAGCTGAAATTGAGCAAAACTGGTCAAGTTTGGATTTATTTTAATGCTTTTGCCAAGATCTAAGCAAATTTAGAAAAAAATATTCAATTCTATGGAACTGTAAACCCGAAAAAGGTCGAAAACTGAAATAAAATCTGTGAAATTTATGTTTTTTGTCATATTAAAAAAAAATTAGCAAAACTAGTCAACTTTGAATTCATTTTAATTCGTTTCCTTAGATCTACCGAGATTTAGAAAGAAATTTCAATATCTCATTGCTGTTTACCCAGAAAACGTCGAAACATGAATAAAATCGGTGAAATTTATGGTTTTTGGTCATTAACTGAAATAATTGAGCAAAACTAGTCAATGTATGTTTCATTTTAATGCTCCTGACGAGATTATTGAACATTCTTTGGAAATTTCCAATAATTCTTAGCTGTAAACCCAAAAAACGTCAAAAACTCAAAAAGACGTGATATTTCTGGTTTTTGGCCACACTTTGCTGAAATTTGAGCAAAACTGGTCAAATTTCAATTCATTTTAATGCTTTTGCCGAGAGTTACTCCAATTAGGAAAAAATATTCAATACCTTTGAGCAGTAAACCCGAAAAACGTCGAAAACAAGAATAAAAACGGTGAAATTAAAAATGTAAAAAAAACAGTGACAATTCTGAATGTTGGCCAAATTTACCTGAAATTGAGTAAAACTTGTCAACATTGGATTTATTTTAATGCTTTTGCCGATATCTATCCAAATTATAAACAAATATACAATTTTTCTTAGCTGGAAACCCAAAATACGTCGAACACTCGAGTAAAATCGGTGAAGTTTATGGTTTTAATGCCATATTTTTCTAAAAATTGAGCAACAATAGCAAGTGTTGGATCCATTTAAATTCTTTTGACGAGATCTATCAAATTTTTTATCTAAAATTTCTCGATTTTGTCCAAATTTTGCTGAAAATTTAGCAAAACTAGTCAAATTTGGACTCATTTTAATGCTTTTGCCGAGATCTATCCAGATTAAGTGAAAAATTTCAATTTTTCATTGTAGTTGACCCAGGAAACGTCGAAAAAAGGAATAAAATCGGTGAAATTTATGGTTTTTGGCCATATTTTTATAAACCTTCAGCGCAACTATTCAAAGTTTGATTCATGTTAATGCTGTTGACTAAATCTATCGAAATTATTTCGAAATATTGAATTTTCCCTAGCAGTAAACCCTAAAAAAGTCGAAATATCAAAAGAAAACAGTTACAATTCTGGATTTTGGCCAAATTTAGTTGAAATTGAGCAAAACTGGTCAACTTTGGATTCCTTTTAATGCTTTTGCCGAGATCTACCCAAATAAAGAAAAAATTTTCAATTTTTTCAGCATTAAACCCTAAAAACGTTGAAAACAGGAATAAAATCGGTAAAATTTATGGTTTTTGCTATATTTTTATAAATTTGGAGGTAATCTGGTCAACTTAGGATTCATTTTAATGCTTTTGCCGATATGTATCCAAATTCTAAACATATATTCAATTTTAATTAGCTGCAAACCCAAAAAACGTCGTTAACTCGAATAAAATCGTTGAATTTTATGGTTTTTGGCCATATTTTGCTTAAAATTGCGCTAAACAAGACACAATTGAATTCATTGAAAAGCTATTGAAAGGATCTATCCAACAGGGTATCCGTGGTTGATGACCCGATGTCGATGAAAAGAGTTCGATGACCCGAGGCCAAAGTCCCAAGGTCAATGACGTGGAAGTGGAAGATGACTCAAGGTGTTTGACCCGAGGTCATTGACCTGAGGTCATTGAACCGAGGAAGATGACTCGAGGTCGGTGACCTGAGGTCGTTGGCCCGAGGTCGATGACCTGAGGTCTGTGACGTTAGGTCGATGACCTGAGGTCAATGACCCAAGGTCTATGACCCGAGGTCAATGAAACGAAGTCACTCACCCGAGGTTTACTCCGGGTGGTTAAATTTTGGAGTTCAACTCCGGGAGGTTGTCTAAGGGAGGTCGACTCTGTAGGTCGATTCCAGCAGGACAACGCCGGGAGGTCAAATCCGGAATGTCGACTCCAGGACGTCGTTTCCGGGATGGTCGACTCCAGGAGGTCGACTCATGCAGGTCCACTCCGGGAGGTCGACTTCGGGAGGTCGACTCCGGGAGGTCGACTCCAGGAGGTCAACTCCGGAGGGCGACTCCGGGAGGTCGACTCCGGGAGGTCGAACTTCATTGACCCTAGGTCATTGTACCGAGGACGATGACCCAAGGTCAATGACCCGAGGTCAATGACCCGAGGTTGACTCCAGGTGGTTAAATTTTGGAGTTCAACTCCGGGAGGTTGTCTCAGGGAGATCGACTCCGGTAGGTTAAATCTGGGACTTTGACTTTGGAACTTCGTTTCCGGGACTTTAATCCGGGAGGTTGACTCCCTTATGTCGACTCCGGGAGGTTTACTCTATTATTCGATTCCAGGAGGACAACTCCGGGAGGTCAAATCCGGGATGTTGACTCCGGGACGTCAACTCCGGGAGGTCGACTCCGGGAGGTCGACTCCGGGAGGTCGACTCCGAGAGATCGACTCCGGGAGGTCGACTCCGAGATGTCGACTCCGGGTGGTCAACTCCGGGAGGTTGACTTGATAACAGGATGTCAATTCCAGGATGAGAGTTCTGAGAGGTCGACTCCGATAGATCGGATCATTTGGGGTGGTCATAATCAGGTGGTCGACAAATGGAGTTTTACTCCGGACCTTTCAAGGTCGGTTTCGTGCACAATTTACGGAAAAGTCGTCGAAAAGTAGGCATTGTTACGAATTTTTACTGTTTTTTTTGCTGGATTTTGCAAAAAATTCGAAATAAAATAATTGAATTTGAACTCGTTTTGTTAACCAAAACGAGATTTTTGAAATATTTTGAACACCAATTTTATTTCAACTCTAGTAATTAATTCGGTAATGATTTGATTTTTGTGGCATTTCTATATTTTGAACAATCATTCTATTTCTTGAAGTTAATTTTGGATAATTGGGTAAATATTTGGCATTTCAACAAAATTTGTCAGTGTTTTTGCTGTATTTTGAAATCAATTTGGGAAATCTAATCGAATTTGGACTCGTGTTGAAGATCTAAACGAGAATTTCAAAACATTTTGAACACAAATTCAATATTTATCTTTTAATTTAAGGAGTAATCTGCAGAAAGTGGGCATTTTTTCGATTTTTTTCAATTTTTTGATGAGATTTTTTCTAAAATTCGAAAAATAATATTTGGAATTATGACTCCTACTTAAAATCTAATCGGGATCAGTGAAAATCTGAGAAAAAATTCGATTTTCCTTATCAATTTACAGGAAAATCAGCAAAAGATGGGCATTTTTTTAACTTTTCCTTGCTCTAATCCTTAACCTATTTGAATTTGGATTCGTGTTAATTATCGAAAACGAAAGTTTTTAGATATCTTTAACACAAATTGAATTTTATTAATGCAATCAATCGAAACATCAAAAACTCCAAAAATATCGGTGAAATTTCAGGTTTTTGGTCATATTTTACTGAAAATTGAGAAAACTAGTAAAATTTTGATTCTTATTAATACTTTTCACCAGATCTATCCAAATTTGGAAGCAATATTAAATTTTTTTGAGCAGCGAACCCAAAAAACGTCAAAACTCGAATAAAAACGGTGATATTAATTGTTTTTGCCATATATTTCTAATAATTGAGAACAACTAGTCAATATAGGATTCATTTTAATGTTTTGGTTGAGATCTTCCAAAAATATTTAGAAGTATTTGATAATTCATGGCAGTAAAATCAAAAAACGTCCAAGACTCGAATAAAATCGGTGAAATTTATAGTTCTTGGCCATTTATTTCTTACAATTGAGCAAAGCTAGTCAACGTTTGATTTATTCTAATACTTTTGAAGAGGTCTATAAAATATATTTTGAAATATTCAATTTTCCGTAGCAACAAACCTAAAAATGTTAAAAACTCAAAAAAAATCAGTGAAATTTCTGGTTTTTCGCCAACTTTTGCTGAAAATTGAGGAAAAATAATCAACTTTGGATTCATTTTAATTCTTATCCTAGATCTATCCAAATTTAGAAGATATATTCAATTTTTCACAGCAGTTATTCGGAAAACGTCGAAAACTGGAATAAAATCGGTGACATTTATGTTTTTTGTCATATTTAAAAAAATATTGAGCAAAACTAGTCAAATTTGAATTCATTTTAATTCTTTTATCGAGATCTATTCAAATGTTGAAGAAATATTCAATTTTTCTCAGCAGCTGAACCCAAAAAACGTCGAACACTCCAGTAAAATCGGTGAAATTTATGGTTTTATGCCATATTTTTCTAAAAATTGAGCAAAAATAGTCAGCAATGGATTCATTTAATTCTTTTGACGGGATCTATCAACGTTTTTCAGAAATATTGAATAATCCGTAGCAGTAAACCCAAGTTCTAGTTTTTGTCCAAATTTTGCTGAAAATTTAGCAAATCTAGTCAAATTTGAACATATTTTAATCCTTTTGCCGAGATCTACCCAGATTTAGAAAAAAATTTCAATTTCTCATAGATGTTTACCCAGAAAACGTCGAAAACAGGAATAAAAACGGTGAAATGTATGGTTTTTGGTCATTTACTGAAATAATTGAGCAAAACTAGTCAATGTATGTTTCATATTAATGCTCCTGACGAGATTAATGAACATTATTTGGAAATTTCCAATAATTCTTAGCTGTAAACCCAAAAAACGTCAAAAACTCAAAAAAAACAGTGATATTTCTGGTTTTTGGCCACAATTTGCTGACATTAAAGCAAAACTAGTCAAATTCAGATTCATTTAAATGCTTTTGCCGAGAGTAACCCCAACTAGGAAAAAATATTCAATTCTTTGGAGCAGTAAACCCGAAAAACGTCGAAAACAGGAATAAAAACGGTGAATTTAAAAATGTAAAATAAAATAGTGAAAATTTTTAATGTTGGCCAAATTTAGTTGAAATTGAGCAAAACTGCTCAGGTTTGGATTTATTTTAATCCTTTTGCCGAGATCTACCCAAATTTAGAAAAAATATTCAATTCAATGGAGCAGTAAACCCGAAAAACGTCGAAAACTGGAATATAATCGGTGAAATTAAGGGATTTTGGCTATATTTTTTTAAAATTTGAGCAAAACTGGTCAACTTTGGGTTCATTTTAATGCTTTTGCCGATATCTATCCAAATTCTAAACAAATATACAATTTTTCTTAGCTGCAAACCCAAAAAACGTCGAATACTCTAGTAAAATTGGTGAAGTTTATGGTTTTAATGCCATATTTTTCTAAAAATTGAGCAACAATAGCAAGTGTTGGATCCATTTAAATTCTTTTGACGAGATCTATCAAAGTTTTTCAGAAATATTGAATAATCCGTAGCAGTAAACCCAAAAAACATTGAAAATTTGAAAAAAATCGGTAAAATTTCTGGTTTTTGTCCAAATTTTGCTGAAAATTTAGCAAAACTAGTCTAATTTGGACTCATTTTAATGCTTTTGCCGAGATATACCCAGATTTAGAGAAATATTTCAATTTCTCACTGCAGTTGACCCAGGAAACGTCGAAAACAGGAATAAAATCGGTGAAATTTATGGTTTTTGGCCATATTTTTATAAAACTTCAGCGAAACTATTCAAAGTTTGATTCATGTTAATGCTGTTGACAAAATATATCAAAATCATTTCGAAATATTGAATTTACCCTTGCAGTAAACCCTAAAAAAGTCGAATTATCAAAAGAAAACAGTTACAATTCTGGATTTTGGCCAAATTTAGTTGAAATTGAGCAAAACTGGTCAGTTTTGGATTCCTTTTAATGCTTTTCCCGAGATCAACCAAAATAAAGAAAAAATATTCAATTTTTTTAGCATTAAACCCTAAAAACGTCGAAAACAGGAATAAAATCGGTGAAATTTATGGTTTTTGCTATATTTTTATAAATTTGGAGGTAATCTGGTCAACTTTGGATTCATTTTAATGCTTTTGCCGATATCTATCCAAATTCTAAACATATATTCAATTTTAATTAGCTGCAAACCCAAAAGCCGTCGTTAATCGATTAAAATCGTTGAATTTTATGGTCTTTGCACATATTTTGCTTAAAATTGCGCTAAACAAGACACAATTGAATTCATTGGAAAGCTATTGAAAGGATCTATCCAACTGGGTATCCGTGGTTGATCACCCGATGTCGATGAAAAGAGTTTGATGACCCGAGGCCAAAGTCCCAAGGTCAATGACGTGGAAGTGGAAGTTGACTCGAGGTCATTGAACCGAGGATGATTACTCGAGGTCGGTGACCTGAGGTCGTTGGCCCGAGGTCGATGACCTGAGGTCTGTGACCTTAGGTCGATGACCTGAGGTCAATGACCAGAGGGAGGTTGACTCTATTATTCGATTCCAGGAGAAACACTCCGGGAGGTAAAATCCGGGATGTCGACTCCGGGACGTCAACTCCGGGAGGTCGACTCCTAGAGGTCGACTCCTGGAGGTCGACTCCGAGTGCTCGACTCCGGGCATTTGACTCTGGGAGGTTGACTCTGTAGGTCAACTCCGAGTGGTCAACTCCGGGAGGTTGACTCCTCGAAGTTGATAACAGGATGTCAATTCCAGGATGAGAGTTCTGAGAGGTCGACTCCGATAGATCGGATCACTCGGGGTGGTCATATTCGGGTGGTCGACATATGGAGTTTTACTCCGGACCTTTCAAGGTCGGTTTCGTGCACAATTTACGGAAAAGTCGTCGAAAAGTAGGCATTTTTACGAATTTTTACTGTTTTTTGGCTGGATTTTGCAAAAAATTCGAAATAAAATAATTGAATTTGAACTCGTTTTGTTAACCAAAACGAGATTTTTGAAACATTTTGAACACCAATTTTATTTCAACTCTAGTAATGAATTCGGTAATGATTTGATTTTTGAGGCATTTCGATATTTTGAACAATCATTCTATTTCTAGAAGTTAATTTTGGATAATTGGGTAAATATTTGGCATTTTAACGAAATTTGTCAGTGTTTTTGCTGTATTTTGAAAACAATTTGGGATATCTAACCGAATTTGGACTCGTGTTAAAGATCTAAACGAGAATTTTAAAAAATTTTGAACAAAAATTTAATTTTTATCTTTTAATTTAAGGAGTAATCGGCAGAAAGTGGGCATTTTTTCAATTTTTTTCAATTTTTTGATGAGATTTTTTCTAAAATGCAAAAAATAATATTTGGAATTATGACTCCTACTTAAAATCTAATCGAAATCAGTGAAAAACTGAGATAAAATTCGATTTTCCTTATCAATTTACAGGAAAATCAGCAAAAGATGGGCATTTTTTCAAACTTTTCCTTGCTCTAATCCTCAACCTATTTGAATTTGGATACTTGTTAAATATCGAAAACGAAAATCTTTAGATATCTTTAACACAAATTGAATTTTATTAATGCATTCAATTGAAACATCAAAAACTCCAAAAACATCGGTGAAATTTCAGGTTTTTGGTCATATTTTGCTGAAAATTGAGAAAAACTAGTAAACCTTTGATTCTTATTACTGTACTATTCAGAAGATCTATCCAAATTTTGATGAAATATTCAATTTTCCGTGGCAGTTAACATAAAAAATGTAAAAAACTCAAAAAAAATCAGTGAAATTTCTGGTTTTTCGCCAACTTTTGCTGCAAATTGAGGAAAAATAATCTACTTTGGATTCATTTTAATGCTTTTGCATAGATCTATCCAAATTTAGAAGAAATATTCAATTTTTCTCAGCAGCAGAACCGAAAAAACGTCGAACACTCCAGTAAAAGCGGTGAAATTTATGGTTTTATGCCATATTTTTCTAAAAATTGAGCAACAATATTAAGTGTTAGATCCATTTTAATTCTTTTGACGAGATCGATCATTATTATTTAGAAATATTGAATAATCGAGCGCAGTAAACCCAAAAAACATCGAAAATTAAAAAAAAAACGGTAAAATTTCTGGTTTTTGTCCAAATTTTGCTGAAAATTTAGCAAAACTAGTCAAATTTGGCCTCATTTTAATGCTTTTGCCGAGATCTACCCAGATTTAGAAAACAATTTCAATTTCTCATTGCAGTTAACCCAGAAAACGTCGAAGACAGGATTAAATCGGTGAAATTTATGGTTTTTGGTCATTTAATGAAAAAATTGAGCAAAACTAGTCAATTTTTGTTTCACTTTTAATGCTCGTGACGAGATTAATGAGCATTATTTGGAAATTTCCAATAATTCTTTGTTGAAAAACCTTAAAACGTCAAAAACTCAAAAAAAACAGTGATATTTCTGGTTTTTGGCCACAATTTGCTGAAATTTAAGCAAAACTAGTCAAATTTAGATTCATTTTAATGCTTTTGCCGAGTGCTACCCCAATTAAATTAAAAAATATTCAATTCTTTGGAGCAGTAAACACGAAAAACGTCGAAAACAGGAATAAAATCGGTGAAATTAAAAATGTAAAATAAAACAGTGAATATTTTAAATTTTGGCCAAATTTAGCTGAAATTGTACCATACTGGTCAAGTTTGGTTTTATTTTAATCCTTTTGCCGAGATCTACCCAAATTTAGAAAAAATATTCAATTCTATGGAACAGTAAACCCGAAAAACGTCGAAAACAGGAATAAAATCGGTTAAATTAATGGTTTTTGGCTATATTTTTATATAAATTGAGCAAAACTGGTCAACTCTGGATTCATTTTAATGCTTTTGCCGATATCTATCCAAATTCTTAACAAATATACAATTATTCTTAGCTGGAAACCCAAAAATGCGTCGAACACTCGAGTAAAATCGGTGAAGTTTATGGTTTTAATGCCATATTTTTCTAAAAATTGAGAACAATAGCCAGTGTTCGATCCATTTTAATTCTTTTGACGAGATCTATCAATGTTATTAGAAATATTGAATAATCAAGCGCAGTTAACCCAAATAACATCGAAAATTTGAAAAAAAACGGTAAAATTTCTGGTTTTTGTCCAAAGTTTGCTGAAAATTTAGCAAAACTCGTCAAATTTGGACTCATTTTAATGCTCTTGCCGATATCTATCCAAATTCTAAAAAAATATACAATTTTTCTTAGCTGCAAACCCAAAAAACGTCGAATACTCGAGTAAAATCGGTGATGTTTATGGTTTTAATGCCATATTTTTCTAAAAATTGAGCAACAATAGCCAGTGTTAGCTCCATCATCATTTTTTTGACGAGATCTATGAATCTTATTTAGAAATATTGAATAATCGAAAGCAGTTAACCCAAAAAACATCGAAAATTTGAAAAAAAAACGGTAAAATTTCTGGTTTTTGTCCAAAGTCTACTGAAAATTTAGCAAAACAAGTCAAATTTGAATTCATTTTAATTCTTTTACCAAGATCTATTCAAATTTAGAAGAAATATTCAATTTTTTTCAGCAGCCGAACCCAAAAAACGTCGAACACTCCAGTAAAATCGGTAAAATTTCTGGTTTTTGTCCAAAGTTTGTTGAAAATTTAGCAAAAGTAGTCAAATTTGAATTCGTTTTAATTCTTATTCTTCTTGGGGTAGCCAAGTGCTACCCCAATTAAATTAAAAAATATTCAATTCTTTTGAGCAGTAAACACGAAAAACGTCGAAAACAGGAATAAAATCGGTGAAATTAAAAATGTAATATAAAACAGTGAATATTTTAAATTTTGGCCAAATTTAGCTGAAATTGAGCAATACTGGTCAAGTTTGGATTTATTTTAATCCCTTTGCCGAGATTTACCCAAATTTAGAAAAAATATTCAATTCTATAGAACAGTAAACCCGAAAAACGTCGAAAACTGGAATAAAATTGGTGAAATTAATGGTTTTTGGCTATATTTTTTTAAAAATTGAGCAGAAATGGTCAACTTTGGGTTCATTTTAATTCTTTTGCCGATGTCTATCCAAATTTTAAACAAATATACAATTTTTCTTAGCTGCAAACCCAAAAAACGTCGAATACTCGAGTAAAATCGGCGAAGTTTATGTTTTAATGCCATATTTTTCTAACAATTGAGCAACAATAGCCAGTTTTAGATCCATTTTAATGCTTTTCACGAGATCTATCAATGTTATTTAGAAATATTGAATAATCGAAAGCAGTAAACCCAAAAAACATCGAAAATTTGAAAAAAAACGGTAAAATTTCTGGTTTTTGTCCAAAGTTTGCTGAAAATTTAGCAAAACTAGTCAAATTTGAATTCGTTTTAATTCTTATACCACGATATATTCAAATTTTGAAGAAATATTCAATTTTTCTCAGCAGCAGAACCGAAAAAACGTCGAACACTCCAGTAAAATCGGTGAAATTTATGGTTTTATGCCATATTTTTCTAAAAATTGAGCAAAAATAGTCAGTAATGGATTCATTTTAATTCCTTTGACGAGGTCTATCAATGTTTTTCAGAAATAATGAATAATCCGTAGCAGTAAACCCAAAAAACATCGAAAATATGAAAAAAAATCGGTAAAATTTCTGGTTTTTGTCCAAATTTTGCTGAAAATTTAGCAGAACTAGTCAAATTTGGCCTCATTTTAATGCTTTTGCCGAGATCTACCCAGATTTATAAAAAAATTTCAATTTATCATTGCTGTTAACCCAGAAAACGTCGAAAACTTGAATAAAATCGGTGAAATTTATGGTTTTTGGTCATTTAATGAAAAAATTGAGCATAACTAGTCATTTTTTGTTTCACATTTAATGCTACTGACGATATTAATGAACATTATTTGGAAAATTAGAATAATTCTTAGTTGAAAACCCTAAAAACGTCAAAAACTCAAAAAAACAGTGATATCTCTGGTTTTTGGCCACCATTTGCTGAAATTTAAGCAAAACTAGTCAAATTTAGATTAATTTTAACGCTATTGCGGAGTGCTACCCCAATTAAATTAAAAAATATTCAATTCTTTGGAGCAGTAAACACGAAAAACGTCGAAAACAGGAATAAAATCGGTGAAATTATAAATGTAAAATAAAACAGTGAATATTTTTAATTTTGGCCAGATTTAGCTGAAATTGAGCAATACTGGTCAAGATTGGATTTATGTTAATCCTTTTGCCGAGATTTACCAAATTTAGAAAAAATATTCAATTCTATGGAACAGTAAACCCTAAAAACGTCGAAAACAGGAATAAAATCGGTGAAATTAATGGTTTTTGGCTATATTTTTATGTAAATTGAGCAAAACTGGTCAACTCTTCATTCATTTTAATGCTTTTGCCGATATCTATCCAAATTCTAAACAAATATACAATTTTTCTTAGGTGGAAACCCAAAATACATCGAAAACTCGAGTAAAATCGGTGAAGTTTATGGTCTTAATGCCATATTATTCTAAAAATTGAGCAACAATAGCCAGTGTTAGATCCATTTTAATTCTTTTGACGAGATCTATCAATATTATTTAGAAATATTGAATAATCGAGCGCAGTAAACCCAATAAACATCGAAAATTTGAAAAAAACGGTTAAATTTCTGGTTTTAGACAAATTTTGCTGAAAATTTAGCAAAAGTAGTCAAATTTGGACTAATTTTAATGCTTTCGGTGATATCTATCCAAATTCTAAACATATATTCAATTTTAATTAGCTGCAAACCCAAAAGCCTTCGTTAATCGATTAAAATCGTTGAATTTTACGGTCTTTAGCCATATTTTGCTTAAAATTGCGCTAAACAAGACACAATTGAATGCATTTAAAAGCTATTGAAAGGATCTATCCAACTGGGTATCCGTGGTTGATGACCCGATATCGATGAAAAGAGTTCGATAACCCGAGGCCAAAGTCCCAAGGTCAATGACGTGGAAGTGGAAGTTGACTCGAGGTCATTGACTCGAGGTCATTGACCCGAGGTCATTGAACCGAGGACGATGATTCGAGGTTGGTGACCTTAGGTCGATGATCTGAGGTCAATGACCTGAGGTCGATGACCCGAGGTCAATGAACCGAGGTCAATGACCAATGATCAATGATACGAAGTTACTGACCTGAGGATGACTCCGGGATGTTAAATTTTGGAGTTCAACTCCGGGAGGTTGTCTCATGGAGGTCAACTCTGTAGGTCGATTCCAGGAGGACAACGCCGGGAGGTCAAATCTGGGATGTCGACTCCAGGACGTCGTTTCCGGGACGGTCGACTCCAGGAGGTCGACTCATGCAGATCCTCTCCGGGTGGTCGATGCTGGGAGGTGGACTCCGGGAGGTCAACTCCGGGAGGTCGACTCCGGGAGGTCGACTCCGGGAGGTCGACTCCGGGAGGTCGACTCCGGGAGGTCGACTCCGGGAGGTCGAACTTCATTGACCATAGGTCATTGAACCGAGGACGATGACTCGATGAAAGTGAAACAGATTTAGAGAAAAATTTCAATTTCTCATTGCAGTTAACCCAGAAAACGTCGAAGACAGGATTAAATCGGTGAAATTTATGGTTTTTGGTCATTTAATGAAACAATTGAGCAAATCTAGTCAATGTTTGTTTCATTTTAATGCTCCTGACGAGATTAATGAACATTATTTAGAAATTTTTAATAATTCTTAGCTGTAAACCCCAGAAACGTCAAAAACTCAAAAAAAACAGTGATATTTCTGGTTTTTGGCCACAATTTGCTTAAACATAAGCAAAACTAGTCAAATTTAGATTCATTTTAATTCTTTTGCCGATATCTATCCAAATTCTAAAAAAATATACAATTTTTCTTAGCTGCAAACCCGAAAAACTTCGAATACTCGAGTAAAATCGGTGATGTTTATGGTTTTAATACCATATTTTTCTAAAAATTGAGCAACAATAGCCAGTGTTAGATCCATCTTCATTTTTTTGACGAGATCTATGAATCTTATTTAGAAATATTGAATAATCGAAAGCAGTAAACCAAAAAAACATCGAAAATTTGAAATAAAAACGGTAAAATTTCTGGTTTTTGTCCAAGGTTTGCTGAAAATTTAGCAAAAATAGACAAATTTGAATTCGTTTTAATTCTTATACCGAGATCTATTCAAATTTAGAAGAAATATTCAATTTTTCTCAGCAGCCGAACCCAAAAAACGTCGAACACTCCAGTAAAATCGGTAAAATTTCTGGTTTTTGTCCAAAGTTTGCTGTAAATTTAGCAAAAGCAGTCAAATTTGAATTCGTTTTAATTCTTATTCTTCTTGGGGTAGCCAAGTGCTACCTCAATAAAATTAAAAAATATTCAATTCTTTTGAGCAGTAAACACGAAAAACGTCGAAAACAGGAATAAAATCGGTGAAATTAAAAATTTAAAATAAAACAGTGAATATATTAAATTTTGGCCAAATTTAGCTGAAATTGAGCAATACTGGTCAAGTTTGGATTTATTTTAATCCTTTTGCCGAGATTTACCCAAATTTAGAAAAAATATTCAATTCTATGGAACAGTTAACCCGAAAAACGTCGAAAACTGAAATAAAATCGGTGAAATTAATGGATTTTGGCTATATTTTTTTAAAAATTGAGAAATAATGGTCAACTTTGGGTTCATTTTAATGCATTTTCCGTTATCTATCAAAATTCTAAACAAATATACAATTTTTCTTAGCTGCAAACCCAAAAAACGTCGAATACTCCAGTAAAATCGGCGAAGTTTATGTTTTAATGCCATATTTTTCTAACAATTGGGCAACAATAGCCAGTGTTAGATCCATTTTAATGCTTTTTACAAGATCTATCAATGTTATTTAGACATATTGAATAATCGAAAGCATTAAACCCAAAAAACATCGAAAATTTGAAAAAAAACGGTAAAATTTCTGGTTTTTTGTCCAATGTTTGCTGAAAATTTAGCAAAACTAGTCAAATTTGAATTCGTTTTAATTCTTATACCGAGATCTATTCAAATTTTGAAGAAATATTCAATTTTTCTCAGCAGCAGAACCGAAAAAAGGTCGAACACTCCAGTAAAATCGGTGAAATTTATGGTTTTATGCCATATTTTTCTAAAAATTGAGCAAAAATAGTCAGTAATGGATTCATTTTAATTCCTTTGACGAGGTCTAACAATGTATTTCAGAAATAATGAATAATCCGTAGCAGTAAACCCATAAAACATCGAAAATATGAAAACAAATCGGTAAAATTTCTGGTTTTTGTCCAAATTTTGCTGAAAAATTAGCAAAACTAGTCAAATTTTGCCTCATTTTAATGCTTTTGCCGAGATCTACCCAGATTTAGAAAAAAATTTCAATTTATCATTGCTGTTAACCCAGAAAACGTCGAAAACTTGAATAAAATCGGTGAATTTATGGTTTTTGGTCATTTAATGAAAAAATTGAGCAAAACTAGTCATTTTTTGTTTCACATTTAATGCTACTGACGATATTAATGAACATTATTTGGAAAATTAGAATAATTCTTAGTTGAAAACACTAAAAACGTCAAAAACTCAAAAAAACAGTGATATTTCTGGTTTTTGGCCACAATTTGCTGAAATTTAAGCAAAACTAGTCAAATTTAGATTCATTTTAACGCTATTGCGGAGTGCTACCCCAATTAAATTAAAAAATATTCAATTCTTTGGAGCAGTAAACACGAAAAACGTCGAAAACAGGAATAAAATCGGTGAAATTATAAATGTAAAATAAAACAGTGAATATTTTAAATTTTGGCCAAATTTAGCTGAAATTGAGCAATACTGGTCAAGTTTGTATTTATTTTAATCTTTTGCCGAGATTTACCCAAATTTAGAAAAAATATTCAATTCTATGGAACAGTAAACCCTAAAAACGTCGAGAACAGGAATAAAATCGGTGAAATTAATGGTTTTTGGCTATATTTTTATATAAATTGAGCAAAACTGGTCAAATCTTCATTCATTTTAATGCTTTTGCCGATATCTATCCAAATTCTAAACAAATATACAATTTTTCTTAGGTGGAAACCCAAAATACGTCGAACACTCGAGTAAAATCGGTGAAGTTTATGGTCTTAATGCCATATTATTCTAAAAATTGAGCAACAATAGCCAGTGTTAGATCCATTTTAATTCTTTTGACGAGATCTATCAATATTATTTAGAAATATTGAATAATCGAGCGCAGTAAACCCAAAAAACATCGAAAATTTGAAAAAAACGGTAAAATTTCTGGTTTTTGACAAATGTTGCTGAAAATTTAGCAAAACTAGTCAAATTTGGACTAATTTTAATGCTTTTGGCGATATCTATCCAAATTCTAAACATATATTCAATTTTAATTAGCTGCAAACCCAATAGCCTTCGTTAATCGATTAAAATCGTTGAATTTTACGGTCTTTAGCCATATTTTGCTTAAAATTGCGCTAAACAAGACACAATTGAATACATTTAAAAGCTATTGAAAGGATCTATCCAACTGGGTATCCGTGGTTGATGACCCGATGTCGATGAAAAGAGTTCGATAACCCGAGGCCAAAGTCCCAAGGTCAATGACGTGGAAGTGGAAGTTGACTCGAGGTCATTGAACCGAGGACGATGACTCGAGGTCGGTGACCTGAGGTCGTTGGCCCGAGGTCGATCACCTGAGGTCTATGACCTTAGGTCGATGATCTGAGGTCAATTACCTGAGGTCGATGACCCGAGGTCAATGAACCGAGGTCAATGACCCAAGGTAAATGACCCGAGGTCAATGATACGAAGTCACTGACCTGAGGATGACTCCGGGTTGTTAAATTTTGGAGTTCAACTCCGGGAGGTTGTCTAATGGAGGTCAACTCTGTAGGTCGATTCCAGGAGGACAACGCCGGGAGGTCTAATCCGGGATGTCGACTCCAGGACGTCGTGTCCGGGACGGTCGACTCCAGGAGGTCGACTCATGCAGATCCTCTCCGGGAGGTCGACTCCGGGAGGTCGATGCTGGGAGGTGGACTCCGGGAGGTCGACTCCGGGAGGTCGACTCCGGGAGGTCGAACTTCATTGACCCTAGGTCATTGAACCGAGGACGATGACTCGATGAAAGTGAAACAGATTTAGAGAAAAATTTCAATTTCTTATTGCAGTTAACCCTGAAAACGTCGAATACAGGATTAAATCGGTGAAATTTATGGTTTTTGGTCATTTAATGAAACAATTGAGCAAATCTAGTCAATGTTTGTTTCATTTTAATGCTCCTGACGAGATTAATGAACATTATTTAGAAATTTTTAATAATTCTTAGCTGTAAACCCCAAAAACGTCAAACACTCAAAAAAAACAGTGATATTTCTGGTTTTTGGCCACAATTTGCTTAAACTTAAGCAAAACTAGTCAAATTTAGATTCATTTTAATTCTTTTGCCGATATCTATCCAAATTCTAAAAAAATTTACATATTTTCTTAACTGCAAACCCAAAAAACATCGAAAACTGGAATAAAATCGGTGAAATCAATGGTTTTTGGCTGTATTTTTTTAAAAAATGAGCAAAAATGGTCAACATTGGGTTCATTTTAATTCTTTTGCCGATGTCTATCCAAATTTTAAACAAATATACAATTTTTCTTAGCTGCAAACCCAAAAAACGTCGAACACTCGAGTAAAATCGGCGAAGTTTATGTTTTAATGCCATATTTTTCCAACAATTGAGCAACAATAGCCAGTGTTAGATCCATTTTAATGCTTTTTACGAGATATATCAATGTTATTTAGAAATATTGAATAATCGAAAGCAGTAAACCCAAAAAACATCGAAAATTTGAAAAAAAACGGTAAAATTTCTGGTTTTTGTCCAAAGTTTGCTGAAAATTTAGCAAAACTAGTCAAATTTGAATTCGTTTTAATTCTTATACAAAGATCTATTCAAATTTTGAAGAAATATTCAATTTTTCTGAGCAGCAGAACCGAAAAAACGTCGAAAATATGAAAAAAAATCGGTAAAATTTCTTGTTTTCGTCCAAATTTTGCTGAAAATTTAGCAAAACTAGTCAAATTTGGCCTCATTTTAATGCTTTTGCCGAGATCTACCCAGATTTAGAAAAAAATTTCAATTTCTCATTGAAGTTAACCCAGAAAACGTCGAAAACAGGAATAAAATCGGTGAAATTTATGGTTTTTGGTCATTTAATGAAAAAATTGAGCAAAACTAGTCATTTTTTGTTTCACTTTTAATGCTACTGACGAGATTTATGAACATTATTTGGAAATTTCCAATAATTCTTAGTTGAAAACCCTATAAACGTCAAAAACTCAAAAAAAAAACAGTGATATTTCTGGTTTTTGGCCACAATTTGCTGAAATTAAAGCAAAACTAGTCAAATTTAGATTCATCTTAACGCTATTGCCGAGTGCTACCCCAATTAAATTAAAAAATATTCAATTCTTTTGAGCAGTAATCACGAAAAACGTCGAAAACAGGAATAAAATCGGTGAAATTAAAAATGTAAAATAAAACAGTGAATATTTTAAATTTTGGCCAAATTTAGCTGAAATTGAGAATACTGGTCAAGTTTGGATTTATTTTAATCCTTTTGCCGAGATTTACCCAAATTTAGAAAAAATATTCAATTCTATGGAACAGTAAACCCGAAAAACGTCGAAAACTGGAATAAAATCGGTGAAATTAATGGTTTTTGGCTATATTTTTTTAAAAATTGAGCAAAAATCGTCAACTTTGGGTTCATTTTAATTCTTTTGCCGATATCTATCCAAATTCTAAACAAATATACAATTTTTCTTAGCTGCAAACCCAAAAAACGTCGAATACTCGAATAAAATCGGTTAAGTTTATGTTTTAATAACATATTTTTCTAAAACTTGAGCAACAATAGCCAGTGTTAGATCCATTTTAATTCTTTTGACGAGATCTATCAATATTATTTAGAAATATATAATAATCGTAAGCAGTAAACCCAAAAAACATCGAAAATATGAAAAAAAAATCGGTAAAATTTCTGGTTATTGTCCAAATTTTGCCGGAAATTTAGCAAAACTTTAAAATTTGGCCTCATTTTAATGCTTTTGCCGAGATCTACACAGATTTAGAAAAAAATTTCAATGTCTCATTGCAGTTAACCCAGAAAACGTTGAAAACTGGAATAAAATCGGTGAAATTTATGGTTTTTGGTCATTTAATGAAAAAATTGAGCAAAACTAGTCATTTTTTGTTTCACCCTTAATGCTACTGACGAGATTATTGAGCATTATTTGGAAATTTCCAATAATTCTTAGTTGAAAAACCTAAAAACGTCAAAAACTCAAAAAAACAGTGATATTTATGGTTTATGGCCACAATTTGTTAAATTTAAGCAAAACTAGTAAAATTTAGATTCATTTTAATGCTTTTTCCGAGATCAGCCCAAATTAAGAAAAAATATTCAATTCTATGGAGCAGTTAACCCGAAAAACGTCGAAAACTGAAATAAAATCGGTGAAATTAATGGATTTTGGCTATATTTTTTTAAAAATTGAGAAATAATGGTCAACTTTGGGTTCATTTTAATGCATTTTCCGTTATCTATCAAAATTCTAAACAAATATACAATTTTTCTTAGCTGCAAACCCAAAAAACGTCGAATACTCCAGTAAAATCGGCGAAGTTTATGTTTTAATGCCATATTTTTCTAACAATTGGGCAATAATAGCCAGTGTTAGATCCATTTTAATGCTTTTTACAAGATCTATCAATGTTATTTAGACATATTGAATAATCGAAAGCATTAAACCCAAAAAACATCGAAAATTTGAAAAAAAACGGTAAAATTTCTGGTTTTTTGTCCAATGTTTGCTGAAAATTTAGCAAAACTAGTCAAATTTGAATTCGTTTTAATTCTTATACCGAGATCTATTCAAATTTTGAAGAAATATTCAATTTTTCTCAGCAGCAGAACCGAAAAAACGTCGAACACTCCAGTAAAATCGGTGAAATTTATGGTTTTATGCCATATTTTTCTAAAAATTGAGCAAAAATAGTCAGTAATGGATTCATTTTAATTCCTTAGACGAGGTCTATCAATGTATTTCAGAAATAATGAATAATCCGTAGCAGTAAACCCAAAAAACATCGAAAATATGAAAAAAAATCGGTAAAATTTCTGGTTTTTGTCCAAATTTTGCTGAAAATTTAGCAAAACTAGTCAAATTTTGCCTCATTTTAATGCTTTTGCCGAGATCTACCCAGATTTAGAAAAAAATTTCAATTTATCATTGCTGTTAACCCAGAAAACGTCGAAAACTTGAATAAAATCGGTGAATTTATGGTTTTTGGTCATTTAATGAAAAAATTGAGCAAAACTAGTCATTTTTTGTTTCACATTTAATGCTACTGACGATATTAATGAACATTATTTGGAAAATTAGAATAATTCTTAGTTGAAAACACTAAAAACGTCAAAAACTCAAAAAAACAGTGATATTTCTGGTTTTTGGCCACAATTTGCTGAAATTTAAGCAAAACTAGTCAAATTTAGATTCATTTTAACGCTATTGCGGAGTGCTACCCCAATTAAATTAAAAAATATTCAATTCTTTGGAGCAGTAAACACGAAAAACGTCGAAAACAGGAATAAAATCGGTGAAATTATAAATGTAAAATAAAACAGTGAATATTTTAAATTTTGGCCAAATTTAGCTGAAATTGAGCAATACTGGTCAAGTTTGTATTTATTTTAATCTTTTGCCGAGATTTACCCAAATTTAGAAAAAATATTCAATTCTATGGAACAGTAAACCCTAAAAACGTCGAGAACAGGAATAAAATCGGTGAAATTAATGGTTTTTGGCTATATTTTTATATAAATTGAGCAAAACTGGTCAAATCTTCATTCATTTTAATGCTTTTGCCGATATCTATCCAAATTCTAAACAAATATACAATTTTTCTTAGGTGGAAACCCAAAATACGTCGAACACTCGAGTAAAATCGGTGAAGTTTATGGTCTTAATGCCATATTATTCTAAAAATTGAGCAACAATAGCCAGTGTTAGATCCATTTTAATTCTTTTGACGAGATCTATCAATATTATTTAGAAATATTGAATAATCGAGCGCAGTAAACCCAAAAAACATCGAAAATTTGAAAAAAACGGTAAAATTTCTGGTTTTTGACAAATGTTGCTGAAAATTTAGCAAAACTAGTCAAATTTGGACTAATTTTAATGCTTTTGGCGATATCTATCCAAATTCTAAACATATATTCAATTTTAATTAGCTGCAAACCCAATAGCCTTCGTTAATCGATTAAAATCGTTGAATTTTACGGTCTTTAGCCATATTTTGCTTAAAATTGCGCTAAACAAGACACAATTGAATACATTTAAAAGCTATTGAAAGGATCTATCCAACTGGGTATCCGTGGTTGATGACCCGATGTCGATGAAAAGAGTTCGATAACCCGAGGCCAAAGTCCCAAGGTCAATGACGTGGAAGTGGAAGTTGACTCGAGGTCATTGAACCGAGGACGATGACTCGAGGTCGGTGACCTGAGGTCGTTGGCCCGAGGTCGATCACCTGAGGTCTATGACCTTAGGTCGATGATCTGAGGTCAATTACCTGAGGTCGATGACCCGAGGTCAATGAACCGAGGTCAATGACCCAAGGTAAATGACCCGAGGTCAATGATACGAAGTCACTGACCTGAGGATGACTCCGGGTTGTTAAATTTTGGAGTTCAACTCCGGGAGGTTGTCTAATGGAGGTCAACTCTGTAGGTCGATTCCAGGAGGACAACGCCGGGAGGTCTAATCCGGGATGTTGACTCCAGGACGTCGTGTCCGGGACGGTCGACTCCAGGAGGTCGACTCATGCAGATCCTCTCCGGGAGGTCGACTCCGGGAGGTCGATGCTGGGAGGTGGACTCCGGGAGGTCGACTCCGGGAGGTCGACTCCGGGAGGTCGAACTTCATTGACCCTAGGTCATTGAACCGAGGACGATGACTCGATGAAAGTGAAACAGATTTAGAGAAAAATTTCAATTTCTTATTGCAGTTAACCCTGAAAACGTCGAATACAGGATTAAATCGGTGAAATTTATGGTTTTTGGTCATTTAATGAAACAATTGAGCAAATCTAGTCAATGTTTGTTTCATTTTAATGCTCCTGACGAGATTAATGAACATTATTTAGAAATTTTTAATAATTCTTAGCTGTAAACCCCAAAAACGTCAAACACTCAAAAAAAACAGTGATATTTCTGGTTTTTGGCCACAATTTGCTTAAACTTAAGCAAAACTAGTCAAATTTAGATTCATTTTAATTCTTTTGCCGATATCTATCCAAATTCTAAAAAAATTTACATATTTTCTTAACTGCAAACCCAAAAAACGTCGAATACTTGAGTAAAATCGGTGATGTTTATGGTTTTAATGCCATATTTTTCTAAAAATTGAGTAACAATAGCCAGTGTTAGATCCATCTTCATTTTTTTGACGAGATCTATGAATCTTATTTAGAAATATAGAATAATCGAGAGCAGTAAACCCAAAAAACATCGAAAATTTGAAAAAAAAAACGGTAAAATTTCTGGTTTTTGTCCAAAGTTTGCTGAAAATTTACCAAAAGTAGTCAAATTTGAATTCGTTTTAATTCTTATACCGAGATCTATTCAAATTTTGAAGAAATATTCAATTTTTCTCAGCAGCAGAACCGAAAAAACGTCGAACACTCCAGTAAAATCGGTGAAATTTATGGTTTTATGCCATATTTTTCTAAATATTGAGCAAAAATAGTCAGTAATGGATTCATTTTAATTTTTTTGACGACGTCTATCAATGTTTTGCATAAATATTGAATAATCCGTAGCAGTAAACCCAAAAAACATCGAAAATATGAAAAAAAATCGGTAAAATGTCTGGTTTTCGTCCAAATTTTGCTGAAAATTAAGCAAAACTAGTCAAATTTGGCCTCATTTTAATGCTTTTTCCGAGATCTACCCAGATTTAGAAAAAATTTCAATTTCTCATTGCAGTTAGCACAGAAAACGTCGAAAACAGGAATAAAATCGGTGAAATTTATGGTTTTTGGTCATTTAATGAAAAAATTGAGCAAAACTAGTCATTTTTTGTTTCACTTTTAAAGCTACTGACGAGGTTAATGAACATTATTTGGAAATTTCCAATAATTCTCAGTTGAAAACCCTAAAAACGTCAAAAACTCTAAAAAAACAGTGATATTTCTGGTTTTTGGCCACAATTTGCTGAAATTTAAGCAAAACTAGTCAAATTTAGATTCATCTTAACGCTATTGCCAAGTGCTACCCCAATTAAATTAAAAAATATTCAATTCTTTTGAGCAGTAAACACGAAAAACGTCGAAAACAGGAATAAAACGGTGAAATTAAAAATGTAAAATAAAACAGTGAATATTTTAAATTTTGGCCAAATTTAGCTGAAATTGAGCAATACTGGTCAAGTTTGTATTTATTTTAATCTTTTGCCGAGATTTACCCAAATTTAGAAAAAATATTCAATTCTATGGAACAGTAAACCCGAAAAACGTCGAAAACTGGAATAAAATCGGTGAAATTAATGGTTTTTGGCTATATTTTTTTAAAAATTGAGCAAAAATGGTCAACTTTGGGTTCATTTTAATTCTTTTGCCGATGTCTATCCAAATTCTAAACAAATATACAATTTTCCTTAGCTGCAAACCCAAAAAACGTCGAATACTCCAGTAAAATCGGCGAAGTTTATGTTTTAATGCCATATTTTTCTAACAATTGAGCAACAATAGCCAGTGTTAGATCCATTTTAATGCTCTTTACGAGATCTATCAATGTTATTTAGAAATATTGAATAATCGAAAGCATTAAACCCAAAAAACATCGAAAATTTGAAGAAAAAAACGGTAAAATTTCTGGTTTTTGTCCAAGGTTTGCTGAAAATTTAGCAAAAATAGACAAATTTGAATTCGTTTTAATTCTTATACCGAGATCTATTCAAATTTTGAAGAAATATTCAATTTTTCTCAGCAGCAGAACCGAAAAAAACGTCGAACACTCCAGTAAAATCGGTGAAATTTATGGTTTTATGCCATATTTTTCTAAAAATTGAGCAAAAATAGTCAGTAAGGGATTCATTTTAATTCTTTTGACGAGGTCTATCAATTTTTTTCAGAAATATTGAATAATCCGTAGCAGTAAACCCAAAAAAAATCGAAAAAATGAAAAAAAAATTGGTAAAATTTCTGGTTTTTGTCCAAATTTTGCTGAAAATTTAGCAAAACTAGTCAAATTTGGACTCATTTTAATGCTTTTGCCGAGATCTACCGAGATTCAGTGAAAAATTTCAATTTCTCATTGCAGTTAACCCAGAAAACGTCGAAGACAGGATTTAATCGGTGAAATTTATGGTTTTTGGTCATTTAAAGAAAAAATTGAGCAAACCTAGTCAATGTTTGTTTCATTTTAATGCTCCTGACGAGATTAATGAACATTATTTGGAAATTTTTAATAATTCTTAGCTGTAAACCCCAAAAACGTCAAAAACTCAAGAAAAAATCAGTGATATTTCTGGTTTTTGGCCACAATGTGCTGAAATGTAAGCAAAACTAGTCAAATTTAGATTCATTTTAACGCTATTGCCGAGTGCTACCCCAATTAAATTAAAAAATATTCAATTCTTTTGAGCAGTAAACACGAAAAACGTCGAAAACAGGAATTAAATCGGTGAAATTAAAAATGTAAAATAAAACAGTGAATATTTTAAATTTTGGCCAAATTTAGCTGAAATTGAGCAATACTGGTCAAGTTTGGATATATTTTAATCCTTTTGCCGAGATTTACCCAAATTTAGAAAAAATATTAAATTCTATGGAACAGTAAACCCTAAAAACGTCGAAAACAGGAATAAAATCGGTGAAATTAATGGTTTTTGGCTATATTTTTATATAAATTGAGCAAAACTTGTCAACTCTGTATTCATTTTAATGCTTTTTCCAATATCTATCCAAATTCTAAACAAATATACAATTTTTCTTAGCTTGAAACCCAAAATACGTCGAACACTCGAGTAAAATCGGTGAAGTTTATGGTTTTAATGCCATATTTTTCTAAAAATTGAGCAACAATAGCCAGTGTTAGATCCATTTTAATTCTTTTGACGAGATCTATCAATATCATTTTGAAATATTGAATAATCGAGCGCAGTAAACCCAAAAAACATCGAAAATTTGAAAAAAAAACGGTAAAATTTCTGGTTTTTGTCCAAATTTTGCTAAAAATTTAGCAAAACTAGTCAAATTTGGACTCATTTTAATGCTTTTGCCGATATCTATCCAAATTCTAAACATATCTTCAATTTTAATTAGCTGCAAACCGAAAAGCCTTCGTTAATCGATTAAAATCGTTGAATTTTATGGTCTTTAGCCATATTTTGCTTAAAATTGCGCTAAACAAGACACAATTGAATTCATTGAAAAGTTATTGAAAGGATCTATCCAACTGGGTATCCGTGGTTGATGACCCGATGTCGATGAAAAGAGTTCGATAACCCGAGGCCAAAGTCCCAAGGTCAATGACGTGGAAGTGGAAGTTTACTCGAGGTCATTGACCCGAGGTCATTGAACCGAGGACGATGACTCGAGGTCGGTGACCTGAGGTCGTTGGCCCGAGGTCGATCACCTGAGGTCTGTGACCTTAGGTCGATGATCTGAGGTCAATGACCTGAGGTCGATGACTCGAGATCAATGAACCGAGGTCAATGACCCAAGGTCAATGACCCGAGGTCAATGACCCAAGGTCAATGACCCGAGGTAAATGACCCGAGGTCAATGAAACGAAGTCACTGACTTGAGGACGGTTAAATTTTGGAGTTTCGGGTTGTCACTGATTCGGGTGGTTAAATTTTGGAGTTCAACTCCGGGAGGTTGTCTCAGGGAGGTCAACTCTGTAGGTTGATTCCAGGAGGACAACGCCGGGAGGTCAAATCCGGGATGTCGACTCCAATACATGGTTTCCGGGACGGTCGACTCCAGGAGGTCGACTCATACAGATCCTCTCCGATAAGTCGACTCCGGGAGGTCGATGCATGGAGGTCGACTCCGGGAGGTCGACTCCGGGAGGTCGACTCCGGGAGGTCGACTCCGGGAGGTCGACTCCGGGATGTCGTCTCCGGGAGGTTGACTCCGGGAGGTCGACTCCGAGAGATCGACTCCGGGAGGTTGACTCTGGAGGTCGACTCCGGGTGGTCAACTCCGGGAAGTTGACTCCTCCAAGTTGATAACAGGATGTCAATTCCAGGATGAGAGTTCTGAGAGGTCGACTCCGATAGATCGGATCACTTGGGGTGGTCATATTCCGGTGGTCGACAAATGGAGTTTTACTCCGGACCTTTCAAGGTCGGTTTCGTGCACAATTTACGGAAAAGTCGTCGAAAAGTAGGCATTTTCACGAATTTTTACTGTTTTTTGGCTGGATTTTGCAAAGAATTCGAAATAAAATAATTGAATTTGGGCTCGTTTTGTTTACAAAAACGAGATTTTTGAAACATTTTGAACACCAATTTTATTTCAACTCTAGTAATTAATTCGGTAATGATTTGATTTTTGTGGCATTTCGATATTTTGAACAATCATTCTATTTCTTGAAGTTAATTTTGGATAATTGGGTAAATATTTGGCATTTTAACGAAATTTGTCAGTGTTTTTGCTGTATTTTGAAAACAATTTGGGAAATCTAATCGAATTTGGACTCGTGTTGAAGATCTTAACGAGAATTTTAAAACATTTTGAACACAAATTTAATTTTTATATTTTAATTTAAGGAGTAATCGGCAGAAATTGGGCATTTTTTCGATTTTTTTCAATTTTTTGATGAGATTTTTTCTAAAATTCAGAAAATAATATTTGGAATTTTGACTCCTACTTAAAATCTAATCGAGATCAGTGAAAATCTGATATAAAATTCGATTTTCCTTATCAATTTACAGGAAAATCAGCAAAAGATGGGCATTTTTTCAAACTTTTTCTTGCTCTTATCCTTAACCTATTTGAATTTGGATTCGTGTTAAATATCGAAAACGAAAGTTTTTAGATATCTTTAACACAAATTGAATTTTATTAATGCAATCAATCGAAACATCAAAAACTCCAAAAATATCGGTGAAATTTCAGGTTTTTGGTCATATTTTGCTGAAAATTGAGAATAAATAGTAAAATTTTGATTCTTATTAATACTTTTCACAAGATCTATCCAAATTTGAAAGAAATATTAAATTTTTTTGAGCAGCGAACCCAAAAAACGTCGAAAACTCGAATAAAAACGGTGATATTAATTGTTTTTGGCCATATTTTTCTAAAAATTGAGAGCAACTAGTCAATATTGGATTCATTTTAATGTTTTGGTTGAGATCTTCCAAAAATATTTAGAAGTATTTGATAATTCAAGGCAGTAAAATCAAAAAACGTCTAAGACTCGAATAAAATCGGTGAAATTTATAGTTCTTGGCCATTTTTTCTTACAATTGAGCAAAGCTAGTCAACGTTTGATTTATTCTAATGCTTTTCAAGAGGTCTATAAAATATATTTTGAAATATTCAATTTTCCGTAGCAGTGAACCTAAAAAATATAAAAAACTCAAAAAAAATCAGTGAAATTTCTGGTTTTTCGCCAACTTTTGCTGAAAATTGAGGAAAAATAATCTACTTTGGATTCATATTAATGCTTTTGCATAGATCTATCCAAATTTAGAAGATATATTTAATTTTTCACAGCAGTTATTCCGAAAAACGTCGAAAACTGGAATAAAATCGGCGAAATTTATGTTTTTTGTCATTTTAAAAAAAAATTGAGCAAAACTAGTCATATTTGAATTCATTTTAATTCTTTTACCGAGATCTATCCAAATATAGAAGAAATATTCAATTTTTCTCAGCAGCAGAACCGAAAAAACGTCGAACACTCCAGTAAAACCGGTGAAATTTATGGTTTTATGCCATATTTTTCTAAAAATTGAGCAAAAATAGTCAGTAATGGATTCATTTTAATTCCTTTGACGAGGTCTATCAATGTTTTTCAGAAATATTGAATAATCCATAGCAGTAAACCCAAAAAACATCGAAAATTTGAAAAAAAAAATCGGTAAAATTTCTGGTTTTTGTCCAAATTTTGCTGAAAATTTAGCAAAACTAGTCAATTTTGGCCTCATTTTAATGCTTTTGCCGAGATCTACCCAGATGTAGAAAAAAATTTCAATTTCTCATTGCAGTTAACCCAGAAAACGTCGAAGACAGGATTAAATCGGTGAAATTTATGGTTTTTGGTCATTTAAAGAAAAAATTGAGCAAATCTAGTCATTGTTTGTTCCATTTTAATGCTCCTGACGAGATTAATGAACATTATTTGGAAATTTTTAATAATTCTTAGCTGTAAACCCCAGAAACGTCAAAAACTCAAAAAAAACAGTGATATTTCTGGTTTTTGGCCACAATTTGCTTAAATTTAAGCAAAACTAGTCAAATTTAGATTCATTTTAATGCTATTGCCGAGAGCTACCACAATTAATAGAAAATATTCAATTCTATTGAGCTGTAAACCCGAAAAACGTCGAAAACTGGAATAAAATCGGCGAAATTAATGGATTTTGGCTATATTTTTTTAAAAATTGAGCAAAAATGGTCAACTTTGGGTTCATTTTATTTCTTTTGTATTTCTATAATAATTCTTATACCGAGATCTAATCAAATTTTGAAGAAATATTCAATTTTTCTCAGCAGCAGAACCGAAAAAACGTCGAACACTCCAGTAAAATCGGTAAAATTTATGGTTTTATGCCATATTTTTCTAAAAATTGAGCAAAAATAGTCAGTAATGGATTCAATTTAATTCTTTTGACGAGGTCTATCAATGTTTTTCAGAAATATTGAATAATCCATAGCAGTAAACCCAAAAAACATCGAAAATTTGAAAAAAAAAATCGGTAAAATGTCTGGTTTTTGTCCAAAAATTTCAATTTCTCATTGCAGTTAACCCAGAAAACGTCGAAAGCAGGAATAAAATCGGTGAAATTTATGGTTTTTGGTCATTTAATGAAAAAATTGAGCAAAACTAGTCATTTTTTGTTTCACTTTTAATGCTACTGACGAGATTAATGAACATTATTTGGAAATTTCCAATAATTCTTAGTTGAAAACCCTAAAAACGTCAAAAACTCATAAAACAGTGATATTTCTGGTTTTTGGCCACAAATTGCTGAAATTTAAGCAAAACTAGTCAAATTTAGATTCATCATAACGCTATTGCCGAGTGCTACCCCAATTAAATTAAAAAATATACAATTCTTTGGAGCAGTAAACACGAAAAACGTCGAAAACAGGAATAAAATCGGTGAAATTAAAAATGTAAAATAAAACAGTGAATATTTTAAATTTTGGCCAAATTTAGCTGAAATTGAGCAATACTGGTCAATTTTGGATTTATTATAATCCTTTTGCCAAGATTTACCCAAATTTAGAAAAAATATTCAATTCTATGGAACAGTAAACCCGTAAAACGTCGAAAACTGGAATAAAATCGGTGAAATTAATGGTTTTTGGCTATATTTTTTTAAAAATTGAGCAAAAATGGTCAACTTTGGGTTCATTTTAATTCTTTTGCCGATGTCTATCCAAATTCTAAACAAATATACAATTTTTCTTAGCTGCAAACCCAAAAAACGTCGAATACTCGAGTAAAATCGGCGAAGTTTATGTTTTAATGCCATATTTTTCTAACAATTGGGCAACAATAGCCAGTGTTAGATCCATTTTAATGCTTTTTACGAGATCTATCAATGTTATTTAGAAATATTGAATAATCGAAAGCAGTAAACCCAAAAAACATCGAAAATTTGAAAAAAAAACGGTAAAATTTCTGGTTTTTGTCCAAAGTTTGCTGAAAATTTAGCAAAACTAGTCAAATTTGAACTCGTTTTAATTCTTAATGTTTTAATGAACATTATTTGGAAATTTTTAATAATTCTTAGCTGTAAACCCCAAAAACGTCAAAAACTCAAAAAAACAGTGATATTTCTGGTTTTTGGCCACAATTTGCTTAAATTTAAGCAAAACTAGTCAAATTTAGATTCATTTTAATGCTATTGCCGAGAGCTACCACAATTAAGAGAAAATATTCAATTCTATTTAGCTGTAAACCCGAAGAACGTCGAAAACTGGAATAAAATTGGTGAAATTAATGGATTTTGGCTATATTTTTTTAAAAATTGAGCAAAAATGGTCAACTTTGGGTTCATTTTAATTCTTTTGCCGATGTCTATCCAAATTTTAAACAAATATACAATTTTTCTTAGCTGCAAACCCAAAAAACGTCGAATACTCGAGTAAAATCGGCGAAGTTTATGTTTTAATGCCATTTTTTTCTAACAATTGAGCAACAATAGCCAGTGTTAGATCCATTTTAATGCTTTTTACGAGATCCATCAATGTTATTTAGAAATATTGAATAATCGAAACAATTAAACCCAAAAAACATCGAAAATTTGAAAAAAACGGTAAAATTTCTGGTTTTTGTCCAAGGTTTGCTGAAAATTTAGTAAAAATAGACAAATTTGAATTCGTTTTAATTCTTATACTGAGATCTATTCAAATTTTGAAGAAATATTCAATTTTTCTCAGCAGCAGAACCGAAAAAACGTCGAACACTCCAGTAAAACCGGTGAAATTTATGGTTTTATGCCATATTTTTCTAAAAATTGAGCAAAAATAGTCGGTAATGGATTCATTTTAATTCCTTTGACGAGGTCTATCAATGTTTTTCAGAAATATTGAATAATCCATAGCAGTAAACCCAAAAAACATCGAAAATTTGAAAAAAAAAATCGGTAAAATTTCTGGTTTTTGTCCAAATTTTGCTGAAAATTTAGCAAAACTAGTCAAATTTGGCCTCATTTTTATGCTTTTGCCGAGATCTACCCAGATGTAGAAAAAAATTTCAATTTCTCATTGCAGTTAGCACAGAAAACGTCGAAAACAGGAATAAAATCGGTGAAATTTATGGTTTTTGGTCATTTAATGAAAAAATTGAGCAAAACTAGTCATTTTTTGTTTCACTTTTAAAGCTACTGACGAGGTTAATGAACATTATTTGGAAATTTCCAATAATTCTCAGTTGAAAACCCTAAAAACGTCAAAAACTCTAAAAAAACAGTGATATTTCTGGTTTTTGGCCACAATTTGCTGAAATTTAAGCAAAACTAGTCAAATTTAGATTCATCTTAACGCTATTGCCAAGTGCTACCCCAATTAAATTAAAAAATATTCAATTCTTTTGAGCAGTAAACACGAAAAACGTCGAAAACAGGAATAAAACGGTGAAATTAAAAATGTAAAATAAAACAGTGAATATTTTAAATTTTGGCCAAATTTAGCTGAAATTGAGCAATACTGGTCAAGTTTGTATTTATTTTAATCTTTTGCCGAGATTTACCCAAATTTAGAAAAAATATTCAATTCTATGGAACAGTAAACCCGAAAAACGTCGAAAACTGGAATAAAATCGGTGAAATTAATGGTTTTTGGCTATATTTTTTTAAAAATTGAGCAAAAATGGTCAACTTTGGGTTCATTTTAATTCTTTTGCCGATGTCTATCCAAATTCTAAACAAATATACAATTTTCCTTAGCTGCAAACCCAAAAAACGTCGAATACTCCAGTAAAATCGGCGAAGTTTATGTTTTAATGCCATATTTTTCTAACAATTGAGCAACAATAGCCAGTGTTAGATCCATTTTAATGCTCTTTACGAGATCTATCAATGTTATTTAGAAATATTGAATAATCGAAAGCATTAAACCCAAAAAACATCGAAAATTTGAAGAAAAAACGGTAAAATTTCTGGTTTTTGTCCAAGGTTTGCTGAAAATTTAGCAAAAATAGACAAATTTGAATTCGTTTTAATTCTTATACCGAGATCTATTCAAATTTTGAAGAAATATTCAATTTTTCTCAGCAGCAGAACCGAAAAAACGTCGAACACTCCAGTAAAATCGGTGAAATTTATGGTTTTATGCCATATTTTTCTAAAAATTGAGCAAAAATAGTCAGTAAGGGATTCATTTTAATTCTTTTGACGAGGTCTATCAATTTTTTTCAGAAATATTGAATAATCCGTAGCAGTAAACCCAAAAAAAATCGAAAAAATGAAAAAAAAATTGGTAAAATTTCTGGTTTTTGTCCAAATTTTGCTGAAAATTTAGCAAAACTAGTCAAATTTGGACTCATTTTAATGCTTTTGCCGAGATCTACCGAGATTCAGTGAAAAATTTCAATTTCTCATTGCAGTTAACCCAGAAAACGTCGAAGACAGGATTTAATCGGTGAAATTTATGGTTTTTGGTCATTTAAAGAAAAAATTGAGCAAACCTAGTCAATGTTTGTTTCATTTTAATGCTCCTGACGAGATTAATGAACATTATTTGGAAATTTTTAATAATTCTTAGCTGTAAACCCCAAAAACGTCAAAAACTCAAGAAAAAATCAGTGATATTTCTGGTTTTTGGCCACAATGTGCTGAAATGTAAGCAAAACTAGTCAAATTTAGATTCATTTTAACGCTATTGCCGAGTGCTACCCCAATTAAATTAAAAAATATTCAATTCTTTTGAGCAGTAAACACGAAAAACGTCGAAAACAGGAATTAAATCGGTGAAATTAAAAATGTAAAATAAAACAGTGAATATTTTAAATTTTGGCCAAATTTAGCTGAAATTGAGCAATACTGGTCAAGTTTGGATATATTTTAATCCTTTTGCCGAGATTTACCCAAATTTAGAAAAAATATTAAATTCTATGGAACAGTAAACCCTAAAAACGTCGAAAACAGGAATAAAATCGGTGAAATTAATGGTTTTTGGCTATATTTTTATATAAATTGAGCAAAACTTGTCAACTCTGTATTCATTTTAATGCTTTTTCCAATATCTATCCAAATTCTAAACAAATATACAATTTTTCTTAGCTTGAAACCCAAAATACGTCGAACACTCGAGTAAAATCGGTGAAGTTTATGGTTTTAATGCCATATTTTTCTAAAAATTGAGCAACAATAGCCAGTGTTAGATCCATTTTAATTCTTTTGACGAGATCTATCAATATCATTTTGAAATATTGAATAATCGAGCGCAGTAAACCCAAAAAACATCGAAAATTTGAAAAAAAAACGGTAAAATTTCTGGTTTTTGTCCAAATTTTGCTAAAAATTTAGCAAAACTAGTCAAATTTGGACTCATTTTAATGCTTTTGCCGATATCTATCCAAATTCTAAACATATCTTCAATTTTAATTAGCTGCAAACCGAAAAGCCTTCGTTAATCGATTAAAATCGTTGAATTTTATGGTCTTTAGCCATATTTTGCTTAAAATTGCGCTAAACAAGACACAATTGAATTCATTGAAAAGTTATTGAAAGGATCTATCCAACTGGGTATCCGTGGTTGATGACCCGATGTCGATGAAAAGAGTTCGATAACCCGAGGCCAAAGTCCCAAGGTCAATGACGTGGAAGTGGAAGTTTACTCGAGGTCATTGACCCGAGGTCATTGAACCGAGGACGATGACTCGAGGTCGGTGACCTGAGGTCGTTGGCCCGAGGTCGATCACCTGAGGTCTGTGACCTTAGGTCGATGATCTGAGGTCAATGACCTGAGGTCGATGACTCGAGATCAATGAACCGAGGTCAATGACCCAAGGTCAATGACCCGAGGTCAATGACCCAAGGTCAATGACCCGAGGTAAATGACCCGAGGTCAATGAAACGAAGTCACTGACTTGAGGACGGTTAAATTTTGGAGTTTCGGGTTGTCACTGATTCGGGTGGTTAAATTTTGGAGTTCAACTCCGGGAGGTTGTCTCAGGGAGGTCAACTCTGTAGGTTGATTCCAGGAGGACAACGCCGGGAGGTCAAATCCGGGATGTCGACTCCAATACATGGTTTCCGGGACGGTCGACTCCAGGAGGTCGACTCATACAGATCCTCTCCGATAAGTCGACTCCGGGAGGTCGATGCATGGAGGTCGACTCCGGGAGGTCGACTCCGGGAGGTCGACTCCGGGAGGTCGACTCCGGGATGTCGTCTCCGGGAGGTTGACTCCGGGAGGTCGACTCCGAGAGATCGACTCCGGGAGGTTGACTCTGGAGGTCGACTCCGGGTGGTCAACTCCGGGAAGTTGACTCCTCCAAGTTGATAACAGGATGTCAATTCCAGGATGAGAGTTCTGAGAGGTCGACTCCGATAGATCGGATCACTTGGGGTGGTCATATTCCGGTGGTCGACAAATGGAGTTTTACTCCGGACCTTTCAAGGTCGGTTTCGTGCACAATTTACGGAAAAGTCGTCGAAAAGTAGGCATTTTCACGAATTTTTACTGTTTTTTGGCTGGATTTTGCAAAGAATTCGAAATAAAATAATTGAATTTGGGCTCGTTTTGTTTACAAAAACGAGATTTTTGAAACATTTTGAACACCAATTTTATTTCAACTCTAGTAATTAATTCGGTAATGATTTGATTTTTGTGGCATTTCGATATTTTGAACAATCATTCTATTTCTTGAAGTTAATTTTGGATAATTGGGTAAATATTTGGCATTTTAACGAAATTTGTCAGTGTTTTTGCTGTATTTTGAAAACAATTTGGGAAATCTAATCGAATTTGGACTCGTGTTGAAGATCTTAACGAGAATTTTAAAACATTTTGAACACAAATTTAATTTTTATATTTTAATTTAAGGAGTAATCGGCAGAAATTGGGCATTTTTTCGATTTTTTTCAATTTTTTGATGAGATTTTTTCTAAAATTCAGAAAATAATATTTGGAATTTTGACTCCTACTTAAAATCTAATCGAGATCAGTGAAAATCTGATATAAAATTCGATTTTCCTTATCAATTTACAGGAAAATCAGCAAAAGATGGGCATTTTTTCAAACTTTTTCTTGCTCTTATCCTTAACCTATTTGAATTTGGATTCGTGTTAAATATCGAAAACGAAAGTTTTTAGATATCTTTAACACAAATTGAATTTTATTAATGCAATCAATCGAAACATCAAAAACTCCAAAAATATCGGTGAAATTTCAGGTTTTTGGTCATATTTTGCTGAAAATTGAGAATAAATAGTAAAATTTTGATTCTTATTAATACTTTTCACAAGATCTATCCAAATTTGAAAGAAATATTCAATTTTTTTGAGCAGCGAACCCAAAAAACGTCGAAAACTCGAATAAAAACGGTGATATTAATTGTTTTTGGCCATATTTTTCTAAAAATTGAGAGCAACTAGTCAATATTGGATTCATTTTAATGTTTTGGTTGAGATCTTCCAAAAATATTTAGAAGTATTTGATAATTCAAGGCAGTAAAATCAAAAAACGTCTAAGACTCGAATAAAATCGGTGAAATTTATAGTTCTTGGCCATTTTTTCTTACAATTGAGCAAAGCTAGTCAACGTTTGATTTATTCTAATGCTTTTCAAGAGGTCTATAAAATATATTTTGAAATATTCAATTTTCCGTAGCAGTGAACCTAAAAAATATAAAAAACTCAAAAAAAATCAGTGAAATTTCTGGTTTTTCGCCAACTTTTGCTGAAAATTGAGGAAAAATAATCTACTTTGGATTCATATTAATGCTTTTGCATAGATCTATCCAAATTTAGAAGATATATTTAATTTTTCACAGCAGTTATTCCGAAAAACGTCGAAAACTGGAATAAAATCGGCGAAATTTATGTTTTTTGTCATATTAAAAAAAAATTGAGCAAAACTAGTCATATTTGAATTCATTTTAATTCTTTTACCGAGATCTATCCAAATATAGAAGAAATATTCAATTTTTCTCAGCAGCAGAACCGAAAAAACGTCGAACACTCCAGTAAAACCGGTGAAATTTATGGTTTTATGCCATATTTTTCTAAAAATTGAGCAAAAATAGTCAGTAATGGATTCATTTTAATTCCTTTGACGAGGTCTATCAATGTTTTTCAGAAATATTGAATAATCCATAGCAGTAAACCCAAAAAACATCGAAAATTTGAAAAAAAAAATCGGTAAAATTTCTGGTTTTTGTCCAAATTTTGCTGAAAATTTAGCAAAACTAGTCAATTTTGGCCTCATTTTAATGCTTTTGCCGAGATCTACCCAGATGTAGAAAAAAATTTCAATTTCTCATTGCAGTTAACCCAGAAAACGTCGAAGACAGGATTAAATCGGTGAAATTTATGGTTTTTGGTCATTTAAAGAAAAAATTGAGCAAATCTAGTCATTGTTTGTTCCATTTTAATGCTCCTGACGAGATTAATGAACATTATTTGGAAATTTTTAATAATTCTTAGCTGTAAACCCCAGAAACGTCAAAAACTCAAAAAAAACAGTGATATTTCTGGTTTTTGGCCACAATTTGCTTAAATTTAAGCAAAACTAGTCAAATTTAGATTCATTTTAATGCTATTGCCGAGAGCTACCACAATTAATAGAAAATATTCAATTCTATTGAGCTGTAAACCCGAAAAACGTCGAAAACTGGAATAAAATCGGCGAAATTAATGGATTTTGGCTATATTTTTTTAAAAATTGAGCAAAAATGGTCAACTTTGGGTTCATTTTATTTCTTTTGTATTTCTATAATAATTCTTATACCGAGATCTAATCAAATTTTGAAGAAATATTCAATTTTTCTCAGCAGCAGAACCGAAAAAACGTCGAACACTCCAGTAAAATCGGTAAAATTTATGGTTTTATGCCATATTTTTCTAAAAATTGAGCAAAAATAGTCAGTAATGGATTCAATTTAATTCTTTTGACGAGGTCTATCAATGTTTTTCAGAAATATTGAATAATCCATAGCAGTAAACCCAAAAAACATCGAAAATTTGAAAAAAAAAATCGGTAAAATGTCTGGTTTTTGTCCAAAAATTTCAATTTCTCATTGCAGTTAACCCAGAAAACGTCGAAAGCAGGAATAAAATCGGTGAAATTTATGGTTTTTGGTCATTTAATGAAAAAATTGAGCAAAACTAGTCATTTTTTGTTTCACTTTTAATGCTACTGACGAGATTAATGAACATTATTTGGAAATTTCCAATAATTCTTAGTTGAAAACCCTAAAAACGTCAAAAACTCATAAAACAGTGATATTTCTGGTTTTTGGCCACAAATTGCTGAAATTTAAGCAAAACTAGTCAAATTTAGATTCATCATAACGCTATTGCCGAGTGCTACCCCAATTAAATTAAAAAATATACAATTCTTTGGAGCAGTAAACACGAAAAACGTCGAAAACAGGAATAAAATCGGTGAAATTAAAAATGTAAAATAAAACAGTGAATATTTTAAATTTTGGCCAAATTTAGCTGAAATTGAGCAATACTGGTCAATTTTGGATTTATTATAATCCTTTTGCCAAGATTTACCCAAATTTAGAAAAAATATTCAATTCTATGGAACAGTAAACCCGTAAAACGTCGAAAACTGGAATAAAATCGGTGAAATTAATGGTTTTTGGCTATATTTTTTTAAAAATTGAGCAAAAATGGTCAACTTTGGGTTCATTTTAATTCTTTTGCCGATGTCTATCCAAATTCTAAACAAATATACAATTTTTCTTAGCTGCAAACCCAAAAAACGTCGAATACTCGAGTAAAATCGGCGAAGTTTATGTTTTAATGCCATATTTTTCTAACAATTGGGCAACAATAGCCAGTGTTAGATCCATTTTAATGCTTTTTACGAGATCTATCAATGTTATTTAGAAATATTGAATAATCGAAAGCAGTAAACCCAAAAAACATCGAAAATTTGAAAAAAAAACGGTAAAATTTCTGGTTTTTGTCCAAAGTTTGCTGAAAATTTAGCAAAACTAGTCAAATTTGAACTCGTTTTAATTCTTAATGTTTTAATGAACATTATTTGGAAATTTTTAATAATTCTTAGCTGTAAACCCCAAAAACGTCAAAAACTCAAAAAAACAGTGATATTTCTGGTTTTTGGCCACAATTTGCTTAAATTTAAGCAAAACTAGTCAAATTTAGATTCATTTTAATGCTATTGCCGAGAGCTACCACAATTAAGAGAAAATATTCAATTCTATTGAGCTGTAAACCCGAAGAACGTCGAAAACTGGAATAAAATTGGTTAAATTAATGGATTTTGGCTATATTTTTTAAAAAATTGAGCAAAAATGGTCAACTTTGGGTTCATTTTAATTCTTTTGCCGATGTCTATTCAAATTTTAAACAAATATACAATTTTTCTTAGCTGCAAACCCAAAAAACGTCGAATACTCGAGTAAAATCGGCGAAGTTTATGTTTTAATGCCATATTTTTCTAACAATTGAGCAACAATAGCCAGTGTTAGATCCATTTTAATGCTTTTTACGAGATATATCAATGTTATTTAGAAATATTGAATAATCGAAAGCAGTAAACCCAAAAAACATCGAAAATTTGAAAAAAAAAACGGTAAAATTTCTGGTTTTTGTCCAAAGTTTGTTGAAAATTTAGCAAAAATAGACAAATTTGAATTCGTTTTAATTCTTATACCGAGATCTATTCAAATTTTGAAGAAATATTCAATTTTTCTCAGCAGCAGAACCGAAAAAACGTCGAACACTCCAGTAAAATCGGTAAAATTTATGGTTTTATGGCATATATTTCTAAAAATTGAGCAAAAATAGTCAGTAATGGATTCAATTTAATTCTTTTGACGAGGTCTATCAATGTTTTTCAGAAATATTGAATAATCCGTAGCAGTAAACCCAAATAACATCGAAAATATGAAAAAAAAATCAGTAAAATTTCTGGTTTTTGTCCAAATTTTGCTGAAAATTAAGCAAAACTAGTCAAATTTGGCCTCATTTTAATGCTTTTGCCGAGATCTACCCAGATTTAGAAAAATATTTCAATTTCTCATTGCAGTTAACCCAGAAAACGTCGAAAGCAGGAATAAAATCGGTGAAATTTATGGTTTTTGGTCATTTAATGAAAAAATTGAGCAAAACTAGTCATTTTTTGTTTCACTTTTAATGCTACTGACGAGATTAATGAACATTATTTGGAAATTTCCAATAATTCTTAGTTGAAAACCCTAAAAACGTCAAAAACTCATAAAACAGTGATATTTCTGGTTTTTGGCCACAATTTGCTGAAATTTAAGCAAAACTAGTCAAATTTAGATTCATCATAACGCTATTGCCGAGTGCTACCCCAATTAAATTAAAAAATATACAATTCTTTGGAGCAGTAAACACGAAAAACGTCGAAAACAGGAATAAAATTGGTGAAATTAAAAATGTAAAATAAAACAGTGAATATTTTAAATTTTGGCCAAATTTAGCTGAAATTGAGCAAAACTAGTCAAATTTAGATTCATTTTAATGCTATTGCCGAGAGCTACCACAATTTAGAGAAAATATTCAATTCTATTGAGCTGTAAACCCGAAGAACGTCGAAAACTGGAATAAAATCGGTGAAATTAATGGATTTTGGCTATATTTTTTTAAAAATTGAGCAAAAATGGTCAATTTTGGGTTCATTTTAATTCTTTTGCCGATGTATATCCAAATTTTAAACAAATATACAATTTTTCTTAGCTGCAAACCCAAAAAACGTCGAACACTCGCGTAAAATCGGTGAAGTTTATGGTTTTTATGCCATATTTTTCTAAAAATTGAGCAACAATAGCCAGTGTTAGATCCATTTTAATTCTTTTGACGAGATCTATCAATATCATTTAGAAATATTGAATAATCGAGCGCAGTAAACCCAAAAAACATCGAAAATTTGAAAAAAACGGTAAAATTTCTGGTTTTTGTCCAAATTTTGCTGAAAATTTAGCAAAACTAGTCAAATTTGGACTCATTTTAATGCTTTTGCCGATATCTATCCAAATTCAAAACATATATTCAATTTTAATTAGCTGCAAACCCAAAAGCCTTCGTTAATTGATTAAAATCGTTGAATTTTATGGTCTTTAGCCATATTTTGCTTAAAATTGCGCTAAACAAGACACAATTGAATTCATTGAAAAGTTATTAAAAGGATCTATCCAACTGGGTATCCGTGGTTGATGACCCGATGTCGATGAAAAGAGTTCGATAACCCGAGGCCAAAGTCCCAAGGTCAATGACGTGGAAGTGGAAGTTGACTCGAGGTCATTGACCCGAGGTCATTGAACCGAGGACGATGACTCAAGGTCGGTGACCTGAGGTCGTTGGCCCGAGGTCGATCACCTGAGGTCTGTGACCTTAGGTCGATGATCTGAGGTCAATGACCTGAGGTCGATGACCCGAGGTCAATGAACCGAGGTCAATGACCCAAGGTCAATGACCCGAGGTCAATGACACGAGGTCAATGACCCAAGGTCAATGACCCGAGGTAAATGACCCGAGGTCAATGAAACGAAGTCACTGACCTGAGGATGACTCCGGGTGGTTAAATTTTGGAGTTAAACTCCGGGATGTTGTCTCAGGGAGGTCAACTCTGTAGGTCGATTCCAGGAGGACAACGCCGGGAGGTCAAATCCGGGATGTCGACTCCAATACATCGCTTCTGGGACGGTCGACTCCAGGAGGTCGACTCATGCAGATCCTCTCCGATAGGTCGACTCCGGGAGGTCGATGCATGGAGGTCGACTCCGGGAGGTCAACTCCGGGAGGTCAACTCCGGGAGGTCAACTCCGGGAGGTCGACTCCGGGAGGTCGAACTTCATTGAACCGAGGAAGATGACTCGATGAAAGTGACCTGAGGTCGTTGACCCGAGGTCGATGACCTGAGGTCAATGACCCGAGGTCAATGACCCGAGGTCAATTAAACGAAGTCACTGACCCGAAGTTGACTCCGGGTGGTTAAACTTTGGAGTTCAACTCCGGGAGGTTGTCTCAGGGAGTTCGACTCCGGTATGTTAAATCTGGGACGTCGACTTTGGAACTTCGTTTCCGGGACTTAGACTCCGGGACGTCCACTCCGGGAGGTCGACTCCGGGAGGTCGACTCCGGGAGGTCGTCTCCGGGAGGTCGTCTCCGGGAGGTTGACTCCGGGAGGTCGACTCCGGGAGGTCGACTCTGGGTGGTCGACTCCGGGAGGTCGGCTCCGGGAGGTCGACTCCATGTGATTAACTCTTGGAGGTCTACTCCGGGCATTTGACTCTGGGAGGTTGACTCTGGAGGTCGACTCCGGGTGGTCAACTCCGGGAGGTTGACTCCTCCAAGTTGATAACAGGATGTAAATTCCAGGATGAGAGTTCTGAGAGGTCGACTCCGATAGATCGGATCACTTGCCGGATCGGATAATCGGGTAAATATTTGGCATTTTAACGAAATTTGTCAGTGTTTTTGCTGTATTTTGAAAACAATTTGGGAAATCTAATCGAATTTGGACTCGTGTTGAAGATCTTAACGAGAATTTTAAAACATTTTGAACACAAATTGAATTTTTATATTTTAATTTAAGGAGTAATCGGCAGAAATTGGGCATTTTTTCGATTTTTTTCAATTTTTTGATGAGATTTTTTCTAAAATTCAAAAAATAATATTTGGAATTTTGACTCCTACTTAAAATCTAATCGAGATCAGTGAAAATCTGATATAAAATTCGATTTTCCTTATCAATTTACAGGAAAATCAGCAAAAGATGGGCATTTTTTCAAACTTTTTCTTGCTCTTATCCTTAACCTATTTGAATTTGGATTCGTGTTAAATATCGAAAACGAAAGTTTTTAGATATCTTTAACACAAATTGAATTTTATTAATGCAATCAATCGAAACATCAAAAACTCCAAAAATATCGGTGAAATTTCAGGTTTTTGGTCATATTTTGCTGAAAATTGAGAATAAATAGTAAAATTTTGATTCTTATTAATACTTTTCACAAGATCTATCCAAATTTGAAAGAAATATTCAATTTTTTTGAGCAGCGAACCCAAAAAACGTCGAAAACTCGAATAAAAACGGTGATATTAATTGTTTTTGGCCATATTTTTCTAAAAATTGAGAGCAACTAGTCAATATTGGATTCATTTTAATGTTTTGGTTGAGATCTTCCAAAAATATTTAGAAGTATTTGATAATTCAAGGCAGTAAAATCAAAAAACGTCTAAGACTCGAATAAAATCGGTGAAATTTATAGTTCTTGGCCATTTTTTTCTTACAATTGAGCAAAGCTAGTCAACGTTTGATTTATTCTAATGCTTTTCAAGAGGTCTATAAAATATATTTTGAAATATTCAATTTTCCGTAGCAGTGAACCTAAAAAATATAAAAAACTCAAAAAAAATCAGTGAAATTTCTGGTTTTTCGCCAACTTTTGCTGAAAATTGAGGAAAAATAATCTACTTTGGATTCATATTAATGCTTTTGCATAGATCTATCCAAATTTAGAAGATATATTTAATTTTTCACAGCAGTTATTCCGAAAAACGTCGAAAACTGGAATAAAATCGGCGAAATTTATGTTTTTTGTCATATTAAAAAAAAATTGAGCAAAACTAGTCATATTTGAATTCATTTTAATTCTTTTACCGAGATCTATCCAAATATAGAAGAAATATTCAATTTTTCTCAGCAGCAGAACCGAAAAAACGTCGAACACTCCAGTAAAACCGGTGAAATTTATGGTTTTATGCCATATTTTTTTCTAAAAATTGAGCAAAAATAGTCGGTAATGGATTCATTTTAATTCCTTTGACGAGGTCTATCAATGTTTTTCAGAAATATTGAATAATCCATAGCAGTAAACCCAAAAAACATCGAAAATTTGAAAAAAAAATCGGTAAAATTTCTGGTTTTTGTCCAAATTTTGCTGAAAATTTAGCAAAACTAGTCAAATTTGGCCTCATTTTAATGCTTTTGCCGAGATCTACCCAGATGTGGAAAAAAATTTCAATTTCTCATTGCAGTTAACCCAGAAAACGTCGAAGACAGGATTAAATCGGTGAAATTTATGTTTATTGGTCATTTAAAGAATAAATTGAGCAAATCTAGTCATTGTTTGTTCCATTTTAATGCTCCTGACGAGATTAATGAACATTATTTGGAAATTTTTAATAATTCTTAGCTGTAAACCCCAAAAACGTCAAAAACTCAAAAAAACAGTGATATTTCTGGTTTTTGGCCACAATTTGCTTAAATTTAAGCAAAACTAGTCAAATTTAGATTCATTTTAATGCTATTGCCGAAAGCTACCGCAATTAAGAGAAAATATTCAATTCTATTGAGCTGTAAACCCGAAAAACGTCGAAAACTGGAATAAAATCGGTGAAATTAATGGATTTTGTCTATATTTTTTTAAAAATTGAGCAAAAATGGTCAACTTTGGGTTCATTTTAATTCTTTTGCCGATGTCTATCCAAATTTTAAACAAATATACAATTTTTCTTAGCTGCAAACCCAAAAAACGTCGAATACTCGAGTAAAATCGGCGAAGTTTATGTTTTAATGCCATATTTTTCTAACAATTGAGCAACAATAGCCAGTGTTAGATCCATTTTAATGCTTTTTACGAGATCTATCAATGTTATTTAGAAATATTGAATAATCGAAAGCAGTAAACCCAAAAAACATCGAAAATTTGAAAAAAAAAACGGTAAAATTTCTGGTTTTTGTCCAAAGTTTGCTGAAAATTTAGCAAAACTAGTCAAATTTGAACTCGTTTTAATTCTTATACCGAGATCTATTCAAATTTTGAAGAAATATTCAATTTTTCTCAGCAGCAGAACCGAAAAAACGTCGAACACTCCAGTAAAATCGGTAAAATTTATGGTTTTATGGCATATTTTTCTAAAAATTGAGCAAAAATAGTCAGTAATGGATTCAATTTAATTCTTTTGACGAGGTCTATCAATGTTTTTCAGAAATATTGAATAATCCGTAGCAGTAAACCCAAATAACATCGAAAATATGAAAAAAAAAAATCGGTAAAATCTCTGGTTTTTGTCCAAATTTTGCTGAAAATTTAGCAAAACTAGTCAAATTTGGCCTCATTTTAATGCTTTTGCCGAGATCTACCCAGATTTAGAAAAATATTTCAATTTCTCATTGCAGTTAACCCAGAAAACGTCGAAAACAGGTATAAAATCGGTGAAATTTATGGTTTTTGGTCATTTAATGAAAAAATTGAGCAAAACTAGTCATTTTTTGTTTCACTTTTAATGCTACTGACGAGATTAATGAACATTATTTGGAAATTTCCAATAATTCTTAGTTAAAAACCCTAAAAACGTCAAAAACTCAAAAAAAACAGTGATATATCTGGTTTTTGGCCACAATTTGCTGAAATTTAAGCAAAACTAGTCAAATTTAGATTCATCATAACGCTATTGCCGAGTGCTACCCCAATTAAATTAAAAAATATACAATTCTTTGGAGCAGTAAACACGAAAAACGTCGAAAACAGGAATAAAATCGGTGAAATTAAAAAAGTAAAATAAAACAGTGAATATTTTAAATTTTGGACAAATTTAGCTGAAATTGAGCAATACTGGTCAATTTTGGATTTATTTTAATCCTTTTGCCAAGATTTACACAAATTTAGAAAAAATATTCAACTCTATGGAACAGTAAACCCGTAAAACGTCGAAAACTGGAATAAAATCGGTGAAATTAATGGTTTTTGGCTATATTTTTTTAAAAATTGGGCAAAAATGGTCAACTTTGGGTTCATTTTAATTCTTTTGCCGATGTCTATCCAAATTTTAAACAAATATACAATTTTTCTTAGCTGCAAACCCAAAAAATGTCGAATACTCGAGTAAAATCGGCGAAGTTTATGTTTTAATGCCATATTTTTCTAACAATTGAGCAACAATAGCCAGTGTTAGATCCATTTTAATGCTTTTTACGAGATCTATCAATGTTATTAAGAAATATTGAATAATCGAAAGCAATAAACCCAAAAAACATCGAAAATTTGAAAAAAAAAACGGTAAAATTTCTGGTTTTTGTCCAAGGTTTGCTGAAAATTTAGCAAAACTAGTCAAATTTGAATTCGTTTTAATTCTTATACCGAGATCTATCCAAATTTTGAAGAAATATTCAATTTTTCTCAGCAGCAGAACCGAAAAAACGTCGAACACTCCAGTAAAATCGGTAAAATTTATGGTTTTATGGCATATTTTTCTAAAAATTGAGCAAAAATAGTCAGTAATGGATTCAATTTAATTCTTTTGACGAGGTCTATCAATGTTTTTCAGAAATATTGAATAATCCGTAGCAGTAAACCCAAATAACATCGAAAATATGAAAAAAAAAAATCGGTAAAATTTCTGGCTTTTGTCCAAATTTTGCTGAAAATTTAGCAAAACTAGTCAAATTTGGCCTCATTTTAATGCTTTTGCCGAGATCTACCCAGATTTAGAAAAAAAATTCAATTTCTCATTGCAGTTAACCCAGAAAACGTCGAAAACTTGAATAAAATCGGTGAAATTTATGGTTTTTGGTCATTTAATGAAAAAATTGAGCAAAACTAGTAATTTTTTATTTCACTTTTAATGCTACTGACGAGATTAATGAACATTATTTGGAAATTTCCAATAATTCTTAGTTGAAAACCCTAAAAACGTCAAAAACTCAAAAAAAAAACAGTGATATTTCTGGTTTTTGGCCACAATTTGCTGAAATTTAAGCAAAACTAGTCAAATTTAGATTCATCATAACGCTATTGCCGAGTGCTACCCCAATTAAATTAAAAAATATACAATTCTTTGGAGCAGTAAACACGAAAAACGTCGAAAACAGGAATAAAATCGGTGAAATAAAAAATGTAAAATAAAACAGTGAATATTTTAAATTTTGGCCAAATTTAGCTGAAATTGAGCAATACTGGTCAATTTTGGATTTATTATAATCCTTTTGCCAAGATTTACCCAAATTTAGAAAAAATATTCAATTCTATGGAACAGTAAACCCGTAAAACGTCGAAAACTGGAATAAAATCGGTGAAATTAATGGTTTTTGGCTATATTTTTTTAAAAATTGAGCAAAAATGGTCAACTTTGGGTTCATTTTAATTCTTTTGCCGATGTCTATCCAAATTCTAAACAAATATACAATTTTTCTTAGCTGCAAACCCAAAACACGTCGAATACTCGAGTAAAATCGGCGAAGTTTATGTTTTAATGCCATATTTTTCTAACAATTGGGCAACAATAGCCAGTGTTAGATCCATTTTAATGCTTTTTACGAGATCTATCAATGTTATTTAGAAATATTGAATAATCGAAAGCATTAAACCCAAAAAACATCGAAAATTTGAAAAAAAAACGGTAAAATTTCTGGTTTTTGTCCAAGGTTTGCTGAAAATTTAGCAAAACTAGTCAAATTTGAATTCGTTTTAATTCTTATACCGAGATCTATTCAAATTTTGAAGAAATATTGAATTTTTCTCAGCAGCAGAACCGAAAAAACGTCGAACACTCCAGTAAAACCGGTGAAATTTATGGTTTTATGCCATATTTTTTTCTGAAAATTGAGCAAAAATAGTCGGTAATGGATTCATTTTAATTCCTTTGACGAGGTCTATCAATGTTTTTCAGAAATATTGAATAATCCATAGCAGTAAACCCAAAAAACATCGAAAATTTGAAAAAAAAATCGGTAAAATTTCTGGTTTTTGTCCAAATTTTGCTGAAAATTTAGCAAAACTAGTCAAATTTGGCCTCATTTTTATGCTTTTGCCGAGATCTACCCAGATGTAGAAAAAAATTTCAATTTCTCATTGCAGTTAACCCAGAAAACGTCGAAGACAGGATTAAATCGGTGAAATTTATGGTTTTTGGTCATTTAATGAAAAAATTGAGCAAATCTAGTCATTGTTTGTTCCATTTTAATGCTCCTGACCAGATTAATGAACATTATTTGGAAATTTCCAATAATTCTTAGCTGTAAACCCCAAAAACGTCAAAAACTCAAAAAAACAGTGATATTTCTGGTTTTTGGCCACAATTTGCTGAAATTTAAGCAAAACTAGTCAAATTTAGATTCATCATAACGCTATTGCCGAGTGCTACCCCAATTAAATTAAAAAATATACAATTCTTTGGAGCAGTAAACACGAAAAACGTCGAAAACAGGAATAAAATCGGTGAAATAAAAAATGTAAAATAAAACAGTGAATATTTTAAATTTTGGCCAAATTTAGCTGAAATTGAGCAATACTGGTCAATTTTGGATTTATTATAATCCTTTTGCCAAGATTTACCCAAATTTAGAAAAAATATTCAATTCTATGAAACAGTAAACCCGTAAAACGTCGAAAACTGGAATAAAATCGGTGAAATTAATGGTTTTTGGCTATATTTTTTTAAAAATTGAGCAAAAATGGTCAACTTTGGGTTCATTTTAATTCTTTTGCCGATGTCTATCCAAATTCTAAACAAATATACAATATTTCTTAGCTGCAAACCCAAAAAACGTCGAATACTCGAGTAAAATCGGCGAAGTTTATGTTTTAATGCCATATTTTTCTAACAATTGGGCAACAATAGCCAGTGTTAGATCCATTTTAATGCTTTTTACGAGGTCTATCAATGTTTTTCAGAAATATTGAATAATCCATAGCAGTAAACCCAAAAAACATCGAAAATTTGAAAAAAAAATCGGTAAAATTTCTGGTTTTTGTCCAAATTTTGCTGAAAATTTAGCAAAACTAGTCAAATTTGGCCTCATTTTTATGCTTTTGCCGAGATCTACCCAGATGTAGAAAAAAATTTCAATTTCTCATTGCAGTTAACCCAGAAAACGTCGAAGACAGGATTAAATCGGTGAAATTTATGGTTTTTGGTCATTTAATGAAAAAATTGAGCAAATCTAGTCATTGTTTGTTCCATTTTAATGCTCCTGACAAGATTAATGAACATTATTTGGAAATTTCCAATAATTCTTAGCTGTAAACCCCAAAAACGTCAAAAACTCAAAAAAACAGTGATATTTCTGGTTTTTGGCCACAATTTGCTTTAATTTAAGCAAAACTAATCAAATTTAGATTCATTTTAATGCTATTGCCGAGAGCTACCACAATTAAGAGAAAATATTCAATTCTATTGAGCTGTAAACCCGAAGAACGTCGAAAACTGGAATAAAGTCGGTGAAATTAATGGATTTTGGCTATATTTTTTTAAGAATTGAGCAAAAATGGTCAACTTTGGGTTCATTTTAATTCTTTTGCCGATGTCTATCCAAATTTTAAACAAATATACAATTTTTCTTAGCTGCAAACCCAAAAAACGTCGAATACTCGAGTAAAATCGGCGAAGTTTATGTTTTAATGCCATATTTTTCTAACAATTGAGCAACAATAGCCAGTGTTAGATCCATTTTAATGCTTTTTACGAGATCTATCAATGTTATTTAGAAATATTGAATAATCGAAAGAAGTAAACCCAAAAAACATCGAAAATTTGAAAAAAAAACGGTAAAATTTCTGGTTTTTGTCCAAAGTTTGCTGAAAATTTAGCAAAACTAGTCAAATTTGAACTCGTTTTAATTCTTATACCGAGATCTATTCAAATTTTGAAGAAATATTCAATTTTTCTCAGCAGCAGAACCGAAAAAACGTCGAACACTCCAGTAAAATCGGTAAAATTTATGGTTTTATGGCATATTTTTCTAAAAATTGAGCAAAAATAGTCAGTAATGGATTCAATTTAATTCTTTTGACGAGGTCTATCAATGTTTTTCAGAAATATTGAATAATCCGTAGCAGTAAACCCAAATAACATCGAAAATATGAAAAAAAAAAATCGGTAAAATCTCTGGTTTTTGTCCAAATTTTGCTGAAAATTTAGCAAAACTAGTCAAATTTGGCCTCATTTTAATGCTTTTGCCGAGATCTACCCAGATTTAGAAAAATATTTCAATTTCTCATTGTAGTTAACTCAGAAAACGTCGAAAACAGGAATAAAATCGGTGAAATTTATGGTTTTTGGTCATTTAATGAAAAAATTGAGCAAAACTAGTCATTTTTTGTTTCACTTTTAATGCTACTGACGAGATTAATGAACATTATTTGGAAATTTCCAATAATTCTTAGTTGAAAACCCTAAAAACGTCAAAAACTCAAAAAAAACAGTGATATATCTGGTTTTTGGCCACAATTTGCTGAAATTTAAGCAAAACTAGTCAAATTTAGATTCATCATAACGCTATTGCCGAGTGCTACCCCAATTTCATTAAAAAATATTCAATTCTTTTGAGCAGTAAACACGAAAAACGTCGAAAACAGGAATTAAATCGGTAAAATTAAAAATGTATAATAAAACAGTGAATATTTTAAATTTTGGCCAAATTTAGCTGAAATTGAGCAATACTGGTCAAGTTTGAATTTATTTTAATCCTTTTGCCGAGATTTACCCAAATTTAGAAAAAATATTAAATTCTATGGAACAGTAAACCCTAAAAACGTCGAAAACAGGAATAAAATCGGTGAAATTAATGGTTTTTGGCTATATTTTTATATAAATTGAGCAAAACTTGTCAACTCTGGATTCATTTTAATGCTTTTTCCAATATTTATCCAAATTCTAAACAAATATACAATTTTTCTTAGCTTGAAACCCAAAATACGTCGAACACTCGCGTAAAATCGGTGAAGTTTATGGTTTTAATGCCATATTTTTCTAAAAATTGAGCAACAATAGCCAGTGTTAGATCCATTTTAATTCTTTTGACGAGATCTATCAATGTTATTAAGAAATATTGAATAATCGAAAGCATTAAACCCAAAAAACATCGAAAATTTGAAAAAAACGGTAAAATTTCTGGTTTTTGTCCAAATTTTGCTGAAAATTTAGCAAAACTAGTCAAATTTGGACTCATTTTAATGCTTTTGCCGATATCTATCCAAATTCAAAACATATATTCAATTTTATTTAGCTGCAAACCCAAAAGCCTTCGTTAATCGATTAAAATCGTTGAATTTTATGGTCTTTAGCCATATTTTGCTTAAAATTGCGCTAAACAAGACACAATTGAATTCATTGAAAAATTATTAAAAGGATCTATCCAACTGGGTATCCGTGGTTGATGACCCGATGTCGATGAAAAGAGTTCGATAACCCGAGGCCAAAGTCCCAAGGTCAATGACGTGGAAGTGGAAGTTGACTCGAGGTCATTGACCCGAGGTCATTGAACCGAGGACGATGACTCGAGGTCGGTGACCTGAGGTCGTTGGCCCGAGGTCGATCACCTGAGGTCTGTGACCTTAGGTCGATGATCTGAGGTCAATGACCTGAGGTCGATGACCCGAGGTCAATGAACCGAGGTCAATGACCCAAGGTCAATGACCCGAGGTCAATGACACGAGGTCAATGACCCAAGGTCAATGACCCGAGGTAAATGACCCGAGGTCAATGAAACGAAGTCACTGACCTGAGGATGACTCCGGGTGGTTAAATTTTGGAGTTAAACTCCGGGATGTTGTCTCAGGGAGGTCAACTCTGTAGGTCGATTCCAGGAGGACAACGCCGGGAGGTCAAATCCGGGAGGTCGATGCATGGAGGTCGACTCCGGGAGCTCGACTCCTGGAGGTCAACTCCGGGAGGTCGAATCCGGGAGGTCGACTCCGGGAGGTCGAACTTCATTGAACCGAGGAAGATGACTCGATGAAAGTGACCTGAGGTCGTTGACCCGAGGTCGATGACCTGAGGTCAATGACCCGAGGTCAATGACCCGAGGTCAATGACCCGAGGTCAATTAAACGAAGTCACTGACCCGAAGTTGACTCCGGGTGGTTACACTTTGGAGTTCAACTCCGGGAGGTTGTCTCAGGGAGTTCGACTCCGGTATGTTAAATCTGGGACGTCGACTTTGGAACTTCGTTTCCGGGACTTAGACTCCGGGACGTCCACTCCGGGAGGTCGACTCCGGGAGGTCGACTCCGGGAGGTCGTCTCCGGGAGGTCGTCTCCGGGAGGTTGACTCCGGGAGGTCGACTCCGGGAGGTCGACTCTGGGTGGTCGACTCCGGGAGGTCGGCTCCGGGAGGTCGACTCCATGTGATCAACTCTTGGAGGTCTACTCCGGGCATTTGACTCTGGGAGGTTGACTCTGGAGGTCGACTCCGGGTGGTCAACTCCGGGAGGTTGACTCCTCCAAGTTGATAACAGGATGTAAATTCCAGGATGAGAGTTCTGAGAGGTCGACTCCGATAGATCGGATCACTTGCCGGATCGGATAATCGGGTAAATATTTGGCATTTTAACGAAATTTGTCAGTGTTTTTGCTGTATTTTGAAAACAATTTGGGAAATCTAATCGAATTTGGACTCGTGTTGAAGATCTTAACGAGAATTTTAAAACATTTTGAACACAAATTGAATTTTTATATTTTAATTTAAGGAGTAATCGGCAGAAATTGGGCATTTTTTCGATTTTTTTCAATTTTTTGATGAGATTTTTTCTAAAATTCAAAAAATAATATTTGGAATTTTGACTCCTACTTAAAATCTAATCGAGATCAGTGAAAATCTGATATAAAATTCGATTTTCCTTATCAATTTACAGGAAAATCAGCAAAAGATGGGCATTTTTTCAAACTTTTTCTTGCTCTTATCCTTAACCTATTTGAATTTGGATTCGTGTTAAATATCGAAAACGAAAGTTTTTAGATATCTTTAACACAAATTGAATTTTATTAATGCAATCAATCGAAACATCAAAAACTCCAAAAATATCGGTGAAATTTCAGGTTTTTGGTCATATTTTGCTGAAAATTGAGAATAAATAGTAAAATTTTGATTCTTATTAATACTTTTCACAAGATCTATCCAAATTTGAAAGAAATATTCAATTTTTTTGAGCAGCGAACCCAAAAAACGTCGAAAACTCGAATAAAAACGGTGATATTAATTGTTTTTGGCCATATTTTTCTAAAAATTGAGAGCAACTAGTCAATATTGGATTCATTTTAATGTTTTGGTTGAGATCTTCCAAAAATATTTAGAAGTATTTGATAATTCAAGGCAGTAAAATCAAAAAACGTCTAAGACTCGAATAAAATCGGTGAAATTTATAGTTCTTGGCCATTTTTTTCTTACAATTGAGCAAAGCTAGTCAACGTTTGATTTATTCTAATGCTTTTCAAGAGGTCTATAAAATATATTTTGAAATATTCAATTTTCCGTAGCAGTGAACCTAAAAAATATAAAAAACTCAAAAAAAATCAGTGAAATTTCTGGTTTTTCGCCAACTTTTGCTGAAAATTGAGGAAAAATAATCTACTTTGGATTCATATTAATGCTTTTGATTAGATCTATCCAAATTTAGAAGATATATTTAATTTTTCACAGCAGTTATTCCGAAAAACGTCGAAAACTGGAATAAAATCGGCGAAATTTATGTTTTTTGTCATATTAAAAAAAAATTGAGCAAAACTAGTCATATTTGAATTCATTTTAATTCTTTTACCGAGATCTATCCAAATATAGAAGAAATATTCAATTTTTCTCAGCAGCAGAACCGAAAAAACGTCGAACACTCCAGTAAAACCGGTGAAATTTATGGTTTTATGGAATATTTTTCTAAAAATTGAGCAAAAATAGTCAGTAATGGATTCATTTTAATTCCTTTGACGAGGTCTATCAATGTTTTTCAGAAATATTGAATAATCCATAGCAGTAAACCCAAAAAACATCGAAAATTTGAAAAAAAAATCGGTAAAATTTCTGGTTTTTGTCCAAATTTTGCTGAAAATTTAGCAAAACTAGTAAAATTTGGCCTCATTTTAATGCTTTTGCCGAGATCTACCCAGATTTAGAAAAAAATTTCAATTTCTCATTGCAGTTAACCCAGAAAACGTCGAAAACAGGAATAAAATCGGTGAAATTTATGGTTTTTGGTCATTTAATGAAAAATTGAGCAAAACTAGTCATTTTTTGTTTCACTTTTAATGCTACTGACGAGATTAATGAACATTATTTGGAAATTTCCAATAATTCTTAGTTGAAAACCCTAAAAACGTCAAAAACTCATAAAACAGTGATATTTCTGGTTTTTGGCCACAATTTGCTGAAATTTAAGCAAAACTAGTCAAATTTAGATTCATCATAACGCTATTGCCGAGTGCTACCCCAATTAAATTAAAAAATATACAATTCTTTGGAGCAGTAAACACGAAAAACGTCGAAAACAGGAATAAAATCGGTGAAATTAAAAATGTAAAATAAAACAGTGAATATTTTAAATTTTGGCCAAATTTAGCTGAAATTGAGCAATACTGGTCAATTTTGGATTTATTATAATCCTTTTGCAAAGATTTACCCAAATTTAGAAAAAATATTCAATTCTATGGAACAGTAAACCCGTAAAACGTCGAAAACTGGAATAAAATCGGTGAAATTAATGGTTTTTGGCTATATTTTTTTAAAAATTGAGCAAAAATGGTCAACTTTGGGTTCATTTTAATTCTTTTGCCGATGTCTATCCAAATTCTAAACAAATATACAATTTTTCTTAGCTGCAAACCCAAAAAACGTCGAATACTCGAGTAAAATCGGCGAAGTTTATGTTTTAATGCCATATTTTTCTAACAATTGGGCAACAATAGCCAGTGTTAGATCCATTTTAATGCTTTTTACGAGATCTATCAATGTTATTTAGAAATATTGAATGATCGAAAGCATTAAACCCAAAAAACATCGAAAATTTGAAAAAAAAACGGTAAAATTTCTGGTTTTTGTCCAAGGTTTGCTGAAAATTTAGCAAAACTAGTCAAATTTGAATTCACTTTAATTCTTATACCGAGATCTATTCAAATTTTGAAGAAATATTCAATTTTTCTCAGCAGCAGAACCGAAAAAACGTCGAACACTCCAGTAAAACCGGTGAAATTTATGGTTTTATGCCATATTTTTCTAAAAATTGAGCAAAAATAGTCGGTAATGGATTCATTTTAATTCCTTTGACGAGGTCTATCAATGTTTTTCAGAAATATTGAATAATCCATAGCAGTAAACCCAAAAAACATCGAAAATTTGAAAAAAAAATCGGTAAAATTTCTGGTTTTTGTCCAAATTTTGCTGAAAATTTAGCAAAACTAGTCAAATTTGGCCTCATATTTATGCTTTTGCCAATATCTACCCAGATGTAGAAAAAAATTTCAATTTCTCATTGCAGTTAACCCAGAAAACGTCGAAGACAGGATTAAATCGGTGAAATTTATGGTTTTTGGTCATTTAATGAAAAAATTGAGCAAATCTAGTCATTGTTTGTTCCATTTTAATGCTCCTGACAAGATTAATGAACATTATTTGGAAATTTTTAATAATTCTTAGCTGTAAACCCCAAAAACGTCAAAAACTCAAAAAAACAGTGATATTTCTGGTTTTTGGCCACAATTTGCTTAAATTTAAGCAAAACTAGTCAAATTTAGATTCATTTTAATGCTATTGCCGAGAGCTACCAAAATTAAGAGAAAATATTCAATTCTATTGAGCTGTAAACCCGAAGAACGTCGAAAACTGGAATAAAATTGGTGAAATTAATGGATTTTGGCTATATTTTTTTAAAAATTGAGCAAAAATGGTCAACTTTGGGTTCATTTTAATTCTTTTGCCGATGTCTATCCAAATTTTAAACAAATATACAATTTTTCTTAGCTGCAAACCCAAAAAACGTCGAATACTCGAGTAAAATCGGCGAAGTTTATGTTTTAATGCCATATTTTTCTAACCATTGAGCAACAATAGCCAGTGTTAGATCCATTTTAATGCTTTTTACGAGATCTATCAATGTTATTTAGAAATATTGAATAATCGAAAGCAGTAAACCCAAAAAACATCGAAAATTTGAAAAAAAAAACGGTAAAATTTCTGGTTTTTGTCCAAAGTTTGCTGAAAATTTAGCAAAACTAGTCAAATTTGAACTCGTTTTAATTCTTATACCGAGATCTATTCAAATTTTAAAGAAATATTCAATTTTTCTCAGCAGCAGAACCGAAAAAACGTCGAATACTCCAGTAAAATCGGTAAAATTTATGGTTTTATGGCATATTTTTCTAAAAATTGCGCAAAAATAGTCAGTAATGGATTCAATTTAATTCTTTTGACGAGGTCTATCAATGTTTTTCAGAAATATTGAATAATCCGTAGCAGTAAACCCAAATAACATCGAAAATATGAAAAAAAAAAATCGGTAAAATCTCTGGTTTTTGTCCAAATTTTGCTGTAAATTTAGCAAAACTAGTCAAATTTGGCCTCATTTTAATGCTTTTGCCGAGATCTACCCAGATTTAGAAAAATATTTCAATTTCTCATTGCAGTTAACCCAGAAAACGTCGAAAACAGGAATAAAATCGGTGAAATTTATGGTTTTTGGTCATTTAATGAAAAAATTGAGCAAAACTAGTCACTTTTTGTTTCACTTTTAATGCTACTGACGAGATTAATGAACATTATTTGGAAATTTCCAATAATTCTTAGTTGAAAACCCTAAAAACGTCAAAAACTCAAAAAAAACAGTGATATATCTGGTTTTTGGCCACAATTTGCTGAAATTTAAGCAAAACTAGTCAAATTTAGATTCATCATAACGCTATTGCCGAGTACTACCCCAATTAAATTAAAAAATATACAATTCTTTGGAGCAGTAAACCCGTAAAACGTCGAAAACTGGAATAAAATCGGTGAAATTAATGGTTTTTGGCTATATTTTTTTAAAAATTTAGCAAAAATGGTCAACTTTGGGTTCATTTTAATTCTTTTGCCGATGTCTATCCAAATTTTAAACAAATATACAATTTTTCTTAGCTGCAAACCCAAAAAACGTCGAATACTCGAGTAAAATCGGCGAAGTTTATGTTTTAATGCCATATTTTTCTAACAATTGAGCAAATATAGCCAGTGTTAGATCCATTTTAATGCTTTTTACGAGATCTATCAATGTTATTAAGAAATATTGAATAATCGAAAGCATTAAACCCAAATAACATCGAAAATTTGAAAAAAAAACGGTAAAATTTCTGGTTTTTGTCCAAAGTTTGCTGAAAATATAGCAAAAATAGACAAATTTGAATTCGTTTTAATTCTTATACCGAGATCTATTCAAATTTTGAAGAAATATTCAATTTTTCTCAGCAGCAAAACCGAAAAAACGTCGAACACTACAGTAAAATCGGTAAAATTTATGGTTTTATGGCATATTTTTCTAAAAATTGAGCAAAAATAGTCAGTAATGGATTCAATTTAATTCTTTCGACGAGGTCTATCAATGTTTTTCAGAAATATTGAATAATCCGTAGCAGTAAACCCAAATAACATCGAAAATATGAAAAAAAAAATCGGTAAAATTTCTGGTTTTTGTCCAAATTTTGCTGAAAATTTAGCAAAACTAGTCAAAGTTGGCCTCATTTTAATGCTTTTGCCGAGATCTACCCAGATTTAGAAAACAATTTCAATTTCTCATTGCAGTTAACCCAGAAAACGTCGAAGACAGGATTAAATCGGTGAAATTTATGGTTTTTGGTCATTTAAAGAAAAAATTGAGCAAAACTAGTCATTTTTTGTTTCACTTTTAATGCTACTGACGAGATTAATGAACATTATTTGGAAATTTCCAATAATTCTTAGTTGAAAACCCTAAAAACGTCAAAAACTAATAAAACAGTGATATTTCTGGTTTTTGGCCACAATTTGCTGAAATTTAAGCAAAACTAGTCAAATTTAGATTCATCATAACGCTATTGCCGAGTGCTACCCCAATTAAATTAAAAAATATACAATTCTTTGGAGCAGTAAACACGAAAAACGTCGAAAACAGGAATAAAATCGGTGAAATTAAAAATGTAAAATAAAACAGTGAATATTTTAAATTTTGGCCAAATTTAGCTGAAATTTAGCAATACTGGTCAATTTTGGATTTATTATAATCCTTTTGCCAAGATTTACCCAAATTTAGAAAAAATATTCAATTCTATGGAACAGTAAACCCGTAAAACGTCGAAAACTGGAATAAAATCGGTGAAATTAATGGTTTTTGGCTATATTTTTTTTTAAATTGAGCAAAAATGGTCAACTTTGGGTTCATTTTAATTCTTTTGCCGATGTCTATCCAAATTCAAACAAATATACAATTTTTCTTAGCTGCAAACCCAAAAAACGTCGAATACTCGAGTAAAATCGGCGAAGTTTATGTTTTAATGCCTTTTTTTTCTAACAATTGGGCAACAATAGCCAGTGTTAGATCCATTTTAATGCTTTTTACGAGATCTATCAATGTTATTTAGAAATATTGAATAATCGAAAGCATTAAACCCAAAAAACATCGAAAATTTGAAAAAAAAAACGGTAAAATTTCTGGTTTTTGTCCAAGGTTTGCTGAAAATTTAGCAAAACTAGTCAAATTTGAATTCGTTTTAATTCTTATACCGAGATCTATTCAAATTTTGAAGAAATATTCAACTTTTCTCAGCAGCAGAACCGAAAAAACGTCGAACACTCCAGTAAAACCGGTGAAATTTATGGTTTTATGCCATATTTTCCTAAAAATGGAGCAAAAATAGTCGGTAATGGATTCATTTTAATTCCTTTGACGAGGTCTATCAATGTTTTTCAGAAATATTGAATAATCCGTAGCAGTAAACCCAAATAACATCGAAAATATGAAAAAAAAAAATCGGTAAAATATCTGGTTTTTGTCCAAATTTTGCTGTAAATTTAGCAAAACTAGTCAAATTTGGCCTCATTTTTATGCTTTTGCCGAGATCTACCCAGATGTAGAAAAAAATTTCAATTTCTCATTTCAGTTAACCCAGAAAACGTCGAAGACAGGATTAAATGGGTGAAATTTATGGTTTTTGGTAATTTAAAGAAAAAATTGAGCAAATCTAGTCATTGTTTGTTCCATTTTAATGCTCCTGACAAGATTAATGAACATTATTTGGAAATTTTTAATAATTCTTAGCTGAAAACCCCAAAAACGTCAAAAACTCAAAAAAACAGTGATATTTCTGGTTTTTGGCCACAATTTGCTTAAATTTAAGCAAAACTAGTCAAATTTAGATTCATTTTAATGCTATTGCCGAGAGCTACCACAATTAAGAGAAAATATTCAATTCTATTGAGCTGTTAACCCGAAGAACGTCGAAAACTGGAATAAAATTGGTGAAATTAATGGATTTTGGCTATATTTTTTTAAAAATTGAGCAAAAATGGTCAACTTTGGGTTCATTTTAATTCTTTTGCCGATGTCTATCCAAATTTTAAACAAATATACAATTTTTCTTAGCTGCAAACCCAAAAAACGTCGAATACTCGAGTAAAATCGGCGAAGTTTATGTTTTAATGCCATATTTTTCTAACAATTGAGCAACAATAGCCAGTGTTAGATCCATTTTAATGCTTTTTACGAGATCTATCAATGTTATTTAGAAATATTGAATAATCGAAAGCAGTAAACCCAAAAAACATCGAAAATTTGAAAAAAAAAACGGTAAAATTTCTGGTTTTTGTCCAAAGTTTGCTGAAAATTAAGCAAAACTAGTCAAATTTGAACTCGTTTTAATTCTTATACCGAGATCTATTCAAATTTTGAAGAAATATTCAATTTTTCTCAGCAGCAGAACCGAAAAAACGTCGAACACTCCTGTAAAATCGGTGAAATTTATGATTTATGCCATATTTTTCTAAAAATTGAGCAAAAATAGTCAGTAATGGATTCATTTTAATTCTTTTGACGAGGTCTATCAATCTTTTTCAGAAATAATGAATAATCCGTAGCAGTAAACCCAAAAAATATCGAAAATATGAAAAAAAAATCGGAAAAATTTCTGGTTTTTGTCCAAATTTTGCTGAAAATTTAGCAAAACTAGTCAAATTTGGACTCATTTTAATGCTTTTGCCGAGATCTACCCAGATTTAGAAAAAAAATTCAATTTCTCATTACAGTTAACCCAGAAAACGTCGAAAACATGAATAAAATCGGTGAAATTTATGGTTTTTGGTCATTTAATGAAAAAATTGAGCAAAACTAGTAATTTTTTATTTCACTTTTAATGCTACTGACGAGATTAATGAACATTATTTGGAAATTTCCAATAATTCTTAGTTGAAAACCATAAAAACCGCAAAAACTAAAAAAAAAACAGTGATATTTCTGGTTTTTGGCCACAATTTGCTGAAATTTAAGCAAAACTAGTCAAATTTAGTTTCATTTTAACGCTTTTGCCGAGTGCTACCCCAATTAAATTAAAAAATATTCAATTCTTTTGAGCAGTAAACACGAAAAACGTCGAAAACAGGAATTAAATCGGTGAAATTAAAAATGTAAAATAAAACAGTGAATATTTTAAATTTTGGCCAAATTTAGCTGAAATTGAGCAATACTGGTCAAGTTTGGATTTATTTTAATCCTTTTGCCGAGATTTACCCAAATTTAGAAAAAATATTAAATGCTTTGGAACAGTAAACCCTAAAAACGTCGAAAACAGGAATAAAATCGGTGAAATTAATGGTTTTTGGCTATATTTTTATATAAATTGAGCAAAACTTGTCAATTCTGGATTCATTTTAATGCTTTTGCCAATATCTATCCAAATTCTAAACAAATATACAATTTTTGTAGCAGGAAACCCAAAATACGTCGAACACTCGCGTAAAATCGGTGAAGTTTATGGTTTTAATGCCATATTTTTCTAAAAATTGAGCAACAATAGCCAGTGTTAGATCCATTTTAATTCTTTTGACGAGATCTATCAATATCATTTAGAAATATTGAATAGTCGAGCGCAGTAAACCCAAAAAATATCGAAAATTTGAAAAAAAACGGTAAAATTTCTGGTTTTTGTCCAAATTTTGCTGAAAATTTAGCAAAACTAGTCAAATTTGGACTCATTTTAATGCTTTTGCCGATATCTATCCAAATTCTAAACATATTTTCAATTTTAATTAGCTGCAAACCCAAAAGCCTTCGTTAATCGATTAAAATCGTTGAATTTTATGGTCTTTAGCCATATTTTGCTTAAAATTGCGCTAAACAAGACACAATTGAATTCATTGAAAAGTTATTGAAAGGATCTATCCAACTGGGTATCCGTGGTTGATGACCCGATGTCGATGAAAAGAGTTCGATAACCCGAGGCCAAAGTCCCAAGGTCAATGACGTGGAAGTGGAAGTTGACTCGAGGTCATTGACCCGAGGTCATTGACCCGAGGTCATTGAACCGATGACGATGACTCGAGGTCGGTGACCTGAGGTCGTTGGCCCGAGGTCGATCACCTGAGGTCTGTGACCTTAGGTCGATGATCTGAGGTCAATGACCTGAGGTCGATGACCCGAGGTCAATGAACCGAGGTCAATGACCCAAGGTCAATGACCCGAGGTCAATGACACGAGGTCAATGACCCAAGGTAAATGACCCGAGGTAAATGACCCGAGGTCAATGAAACGAAGTCACTGACCTGAGGATGACTCCGGGTGGTTAAATTTTGGAGTTCAACTCCGGGAGGTTGTCTCAGGGAGGTCAACTCTGTAGGTCGATTCCAGGAGGACAACGCCGGGAGGTCAAATCCGGGATGTCGACTCCAATGCATCGTTTCCGGGACGGTCGACTCCAGGAGGTCGACTCATGCAGATCCTCTCCGATAGGTCGACTCCGGGAGGTCGACTCCGGGAGGTCAACTCCGGGAGGTCGACTCCGGGAGGTCGACTCCGGGAGGTCGAACTTCATTGACCCTAGGTCATTGAAGCGAGGAAGATGACTCGATGAAAGTGACCTGAGGTCGATGACCCGAGGTCAATGACCAGATGTCAATGAACTGAGGTCAATGACCCAAGGTCAATGACCCGAGGTCAATGACCCTAGGTCTATGACCCAAGGTCAATGACCCGAGGTCAATGACCCGTTGTCAATGAAACGAAGTCACTGACCCGAAGTTGACTCCGGGTGGTTAAACTTTGGAGTTCAACTCCCGGAGGTTGTCTCAGGGAGTTCGACTCCGGTTTGTTAAATCTGGGACGTCGACTTTGGAACTTCGTTACCGGGACTTAGACTCCAGGACGTCAACTCCGGGAGGTCGACTCCGGGAGGTCGACTCCGGGAGGTCGACTCCGGGAGGTTGACTCTGGGTGGTCGACTCCGGGAGGTCGACACCGGGAGGTCGACTCCGGGAGGTCGACTCCGGGAGGTTGACTCTGGGTGGTCGACTCCGGGAGGTCGACTCCGGGAGGTCGTCTCCGGGAGGTTGACCTCCCGGAGTTGACCTCCCGTAGAAAAAAAATCGGTAAAATTTCTGGTTTTTGTCCAAATTTTGCTGAAAATTTAGCAAAACTAGTCAAATTTGGCCTCATTTTTATGCTTTTGCCGAGATCCACCCAGATGTAGAAAAAAATTTCAATTTCTCATTTCAGTTAACCCAGAAAACGTCGAAGACAGGATTAAATGGGTGAAATTTATGGTTTTTGGTAATTTAAAGAAAAAATTGAGCAAATCTAGTCATTGTTTGTTCCATTTTAATGCACCTGACAAGATTAATGAACATTATTTGGAAATTTTTAATAATTCTTAGCTGAAAACCCCAAAAACGTCAAAAACTCAAAAAAACAGTGATATTTCTGGTTTTTGGCCACAATTTGCTTAAATTTAAGCAAAACTAGTCAAATTTAGATTCATTTTAATGCTATTGCCGAGAGCTACCACAATTAAGAGAAAATATTCAATTCTATTGAGCTGTTAACCCGAAGAACGTCGAAAACTGGAATAAAATTGGTGAAATTAATGGATTTTGGCTATATTTTTTTAAAAATTGAGCAAAAATGGTCAACTTTGGGTTCATTTTAATTCTTTTGCCGATGTCTATCCAAATTTTAAACAAATATACAATTTTTCTTAGCTGCAAACCCAAAAAACGTCGAATACTCGAGTAAAATCGGCGAAGTTTATGTTTTAATGCCATATTTTTCTAACAATTGGGCAACAATAGCCAGTGTTAGATCCATTTTAATGCTTTTTACGAGATCTATCAATGTTATTTAGAAATATTGAATAATCGAAAGCATTAAACCCAAAAAACATCGAAAATTTGAAAAAAAAACGGTAAACTTTCTGGTTTTTGTCCAAAGTTTGCTGAAAATTAAGCAAAACTAGTCAAATTTGAACTCGTTTTAATTCTTATACCGAGATCTATTCAAATTTTGAAGAAATATTCAATTTTTCTCAGCAGCAGAACCGAAAAAACGTCGAACACTCCTGTAAAATCGGTGAAATTTATGATTTATGCCATATTTTTCTAAAAATTGAGCAAAAATAGTCAGTAATGGATTCATTTTAATTCTTTTGACGAGGTCTATCAATCCTTTTCAGAAATAATGAATAATCCGTAGCAGTAAACCCAAAAAATATCGAAAATATGAAAAAAAAAACGGAAAAATTTCTGGTTTTTGTCCAAATTTTGCTGAAAATTTAGCAAAACTAGTCAAATTTGGACTCATTTTAATGCTTTTGCCGAGATCTACCCAGAGTTAGAAAACAAATTCAATTTCTCATTGCAGTTAACCCAGAAAACGTCGAAAACTTGAATAAAATCGGTGAAATTTATGGTTTTTGGTCATTTAATGAAAAAATTGAGCAAAACTAGTCATTTTTTATTTCACTTTTAATGCTACTGACGAGATTAACGAACATTATTTGGAAATTTCCAATAATTCTTAGTTGAAAACCCTAAAAACGTCAAAAACTCCAAAAAAAACAGTGATATTTCTGGTTTTTGGCCACAATTTGCTGAAATTTAAGCAAAACTAGTCAAATTTAGATTCATCATAACGCTATTGCCGAGTGCTACCCCAATTAAATTTAAAAATATACAATTCTTTGGAGCAGTAAACACGAAAAACGTCGAAAACAGGAATTAAATCGGTGAAATTAATGGTTTTTGGCTATATTTTTATATAAATTCAGCAAAACTTGTCAACTCTGGATTCATTTTAATGCTTTTGCCAATATCTATCCAAATTCTAAACAAATATACAATTTTTCTTAGCTGGAAACCCAAAATACGTCGAACACTCGCGTAAAATCGGTGAAGTTTATGGTTTTAATGCCATATTTTTCTAAAAATTGAGCAACAATAGCCAGTGTTAGATCCATTTTAATTCTTTTGACGAGATCTATCAATATCATTTAGAAATATTGAATTATCGAGCGCAGTAAACCCAAAAAACATCGAAAATTTGAAAAAAAAACGGTAAAATTTCTGGTTTTTGTCCAAATTTTGCTGAAAATTTAGCAAAACTAGTCAAATTTGGACTCATTTTAATGCTTTTGCCGATATCTATCCAAATTCTAATCATATTTTCAATTTTAATTAGCTGCAAACCCAAAAGCCTTCGTTAATCGATTAAAATCGTTGAATTTTATGGTCTTTAGCCATATTTTGCTTAAAATTTCGCTAAACAAGACACAATTGAATTCATTGAAAAGTTATTGAAAGGATCTATCCAACTGGGTATCCGTGGTTGATGACCCGATGTCGATGAAAAGAGTTCGATAACGAGAGGCCAAAGTCCCAAGGTCAATGACGTGGAAGTGTAAGTTGACTCGAGGTCATTGACCCGAGGTCATTGAACCGAGGACGATGACTCGAGGTCGGTGACCTGAGGTCGTTGGCCCGAGGTCGATCACCTGAGGTCTGTGACCTTAGGTCGATGATCTGAGGTCATTGACCTGAGGTCGATGACCCGAGGTCAATGAACTGAGGTCAATGACCCAAGGTCAATGACCCGAGGTCAATGACACGAGGTCAATGAACCAAGGTCAATGACCCGAGGTCAATGACCCGAGGTCAATGAAACGAAGTCACTGACCTGAGGATGACTCCGGGTGGTTAAATTTTGGAGTTAAACTCCGGGATGTTGTCTCAGGGAGGTCAACTCTGTAGGTCGATTCCAGGATGACAACGCCGGGAGATCAAATCCGGGATGTCGACTCCAGTACATCGTTTCTGGGACGGTCGACTCCGGGAGGTCAACTCCGTGAGGTCGACTCCGGGAGGTCGAACTTCATTGACCCTAGGTCATTGAACCGAGGAAGATGACTCGATGAAAGTGACCTGAGGTCGTTGACCCGAGGTCGATGACCTCAGGTCAATGACCTGAGGTTGATGACCCGAGGTCAATGAACTGAGGTCAATGACCCAAGGTCAATGACCCAAGGTCAATGACACAAGGTCAATGACCCGAGGTCAATGACCCGAGGTCAATGAAACGAAGTCACTGACCCGAAGTTGACTCCGGGTGGTTAAACTTTGGAGTTCAACTCCGGGAGGTTGTCTCAGGGAGTTCGACTCCGGTATGTTAAATCTGGGACGTCGACTTTGGAACTTCGTTTCCGGGACTTAGACTCCGGGAGGTATACTCCGGGAGGTCGAACCCGGGAGGTCGACTCCGGAAGGTCGACTCCGGGAGGTCGACTCCGGGAGGTCGTCTCCGGGAGGTTGACTCCGGGAGGTCGACTCCGGGAGGTCGACTCCGGGAGGTCGACTCTGGGTGGTCGACTCCGGGAGGTCGGCTCCGGGAGGTCGACTCCATGTGATCAACTCTTGGAGGTCTACTCCGGGCATTTGACTCTGGGAGGTTGACTCTGGAGGTCGACTCCGGGTGGTCAACTCCGGGAGGTTGACTCCTCCAAGTTGATAACAGGATGTCAATTCCAGGATGAGAGTTCTGAGAGGTCGACTCCGATAGATCGGATCACTTGGGGTGGTCATATTCCGGTGGTCGACAAATGGAGTTTTACTCCGGACCTTTCAAGGTCGGTTTCGTGCACAATTTACGGAAAAGTCGTCGAAAAGTAGGCATTTTTACGAATTTTTACTGTTTTTTGGCTGGATTTTGCAAAGAATTCGAAATAAAATAATTGAATTTGGACTCGTTTTGTTTACCAAAACGAGATTTTTGAAACATTTTGAACACCAATTTTATTTCAACTCTAGTAATTAATTCGGTAATGATTTGATTTTTGTGGCATTTCGATATTTTGAACAATCATTCTATTTCTTGAAGTTAATTTTGGATAATTGGGTAAATATTTGGCATATTAACGAAATTTGTCAGTGTTTTTGCTGTATTTTGAAAACAATTTGGGAAATCTAATCGAATTTGGACTCGTGTTGAAGATCTTAACGAGAATTTTAAAACATTTTGAACACAAATTGAATTTTTATATTTTAATTTAAGGAGCAATAGGCAGAAATTGGGCATTTTTTCGATTTTTTTCAATTTTTTGATGAGATTTTTTCTAAAATTCAAAAAATAATATTTGGAATTTTGACTCCTACTTAAAATCTAATCGAGATCAGTGAAAATCTGATATAAAATTCGATTTTCCTTATCAATTTACAGGAAAATCAGCAAAAGATGGGCATTTTTTCAAACTTTTTCTTGCTCTTATCCTTCACCTATTTGAAATTGGATTCGTGTTAAATATCGAAAGTTTTTAGATATCTTTAACACAAATTGAATTTTATTAATGCAATCAATCGAAACATCAAAAACTCCAAAAATATCGGTGAAATTTCAGGTTTTTGGTCATATTTTGCTGAAAATTGACAATAAATAGTAAAATTTTGATTCTTATTAATACTTTTCACAAGATCTATCCAAATTTGAAAGAAATATTCAATTTTTTTGAGCAGCGAACCCAAAAAACGTCGAAAACTCGAATAAAAACGGTGATATTAATTGTTTTTGGCCATATTTTTCTAAAAATTGAGAGCAACTAGTCAATATTGGATTCATTTTAATGTTTTGGTTTAGATCTTCCAAAAATATTTAGAAGTATTTGATAATTCAAGGCAGTAAAATCAAAAAACGTCTAAGACTCGAATAAAATCGGTGAAATTTATAGTTCTTGGCCATTTTTTTCTTACAATTGAGCAAAGCTAGTCAACGTTTGATTTATTCTAATGCTTTTCAAGAGGTCTATAAAATATATTTTGAAATATTCAATTTTCCGTAGCAGTAAACCTAAAAAATATAAAAAACTCAAAAAAAATCAGTGAAATTTCTGGTTTTTCGCCACCTTTGGCTGAAAATTGAGGAAAAATAATCTACTTTGGATTCATTTTAATGCTTTTGCATAGATCTATCCAAATTTAGAAGATATATTCAATTTTTCACAGCAGTTATTCCGAAAAACGTCGAAAACTGGAATAAAATTGGTGAAATTAATGGATTTTGGCTATATTTTTTTTTAAATTGAGCAAAAATGGTCAACTTTGGGTTCATTTTAATTCTTTTGCTGATGTCTATCCAAATTCTAAACAAATATACAATTTTTCTTAGCTGCAAACCCAAAAAACGTCGAATACTCTAGTAAAATCGGCGAAATTTATGTTTTAATGCCATATTTTTCTAACAATTGAGCAACAATAGCCAGTGTTAGATCCATTTTAATGCTTTTTACGAGATCTATCAATGTTATTTAGAAATATTGAATAATCCATAGCAGTAAACCCAAAAAACATCGAAATTATGAAAAAAAAATCGGTAAAATTTCTGGTTTTTGTCCAAATTTAGCTGAAAATTTAGCAAAACTACTCAAAGTTGGCCTCATTTTATGGCTTTTGCCGAGATCTACCCAGATGTAGAAAAATTTCAATTTCTCATTGCAGTTAACCCAGAAAACGTCGAAGAAAGGATTAAATCGGTGAAATTTATGGTTTTTGGTCATTTGGAGAAAAAATTGAGCAAATCTAGTCATTGTTTGTTCCATTTTAATGCTCCTGACGAGATTAATGAACATTATTTGGAAATTTTTAATAATTCTTAGCTGTAAACCCCAAAAACGTCAAAAACTCAAAAAAAAACAGTGATATTTCTGGTTTTTGGCCACAATTTGCTTAAATTTAAACAAAACTAGTCAAATTTAGATTCATTTTAATGCTATTGCCGAGAGCTACCACAATTAAGAGAAAATATTCAATTCTATGGAGCTATAAACCCGAAAAACGTCGAAACCTGGAATAAATTTGGTGAAATTAATGGATTTTGGCTATATTTTTTTAAAAATTGAGCAAAAATGGTCAACTTTGGGTTCATTTTAATTCTTTTGCCGATGTTTATCCAAATTCTAAACAAATATACAATTTTTCTTAGCTGAAAACCCAAAAAACGTCGAATACTCGAGTAAAATCGGCGAAGTCAATGTTTTAATGCCATATTTTTCTAACAATTGAGCAACAATAGCCAGTGTTAGATCCATATTAATGCTTTTTACGAGATCTATCAATGTTATTTAAAAATATTGAATAATCGAAAGCAGTAAACCCAAAATACATCGAAAATTTGAAAAAAAAAAACGGTAAAATTTCTGGTTTTTGTCCAAAGTTTGCTGAAAATTTAGCAAAACTAGTCAAATTTGAATTCGTTTTAATTCTTATTCCGAGATCTATTCAAATTTTGAAGAAATATTCAATTTTTCTCAGCAGCAGAAACGAAAAAACGTCGAACACTCCAGTAAAATCGGTGAAATTTATGGTTTTATGCCATATTTTTCTAAAAATTGAGCAAAAATAGTCAGTAATGGATTCATTTTAATTCTTTTGACGAGGTCTATCAATTTTTTTCAGAAATATTGAATAATCCGTAGCAGTAAACCCAAATAACATCGAAAATATGAAAAAAAAATCGGTAAAATTTCTGGTTTTTGACCAAATTTTGCTGAAAATTTAGCAAAACTAGTCAAATTTGGCCTCATTTTAATGCTTTTACCGAGATCTTTCCAGATTTAGAAAAAAGTTTCAATTTCTCATTGCAGTTAACCCAGAAAACGTCGAAAACAGGAATAAAATCGGTGAAATTTATGGTTTTTGGTCATTTAATGAAAACATTGAGCAAAACTAGTCATTTTTTGTTACACTTTTAATATTACTGACGAGATTAATGACCATTATTTGGAAATTACCAATAATTCTTAGTTGAAAACCCTAAAAACGTCAAAAACTCAAAAAAAAACAGTGACATTTCTGGTTTTTGGCCACAATTTGCTGAAATTTAAGCAAAACTAGTCAAATTTAGATTCATTTTAACGCTATTGCCGAGTGCTACCCCAATTAAACTAAAAAAAATATTCAATTCTTTTGAGCAGTAAACACGAAAAACGTCGAAAACAGGAATAAAATCGGTGAAATTAATGGTTTTTGGCTATATTTTTATATAAATTGAGCAAAACTTGTCAACTCTGGATTCATTTTAATGCTTTTGCCAATATCTATCCAAATTCTAAACAAATATACAATTTTTCTTAGCTTGAAACCCAAAATATGACGAACACTCGCGTAAAATCGGTGAAGTTTATGGTTTTAATGCCATATTTTTCTAAAAATTGAGCAACAATAGCCAGTGTTAGATCCATTTTAATTCTTTTGACGAGATCTATCAATATCATTTAGAAATACTGAATAATCGAGCGCAGTAAACCCAAAAAACATCGAAAATTTGAAAAAAACGGTAAAATTTCTGGTTTTTGTCCAAATTTTGCTGAAAATTTAGCAAAACTAGTCAAATTTGGACTCATTTTAATGCTTTTGCCGATATCTATCCAAAATCAAAACATATATTCAATTTTAATTAGCTGCAAACCCAAAAGCCTTCGTTAATCGATTAAAATCGTTGAATTTTATGGTCTTTAGCCATATTTTGCTTAAAATTGCGCTAAACAAGACACAATTGAATTCATTGAAAAGTTATTGAAAGGATCTATCCAACTGGGTATCCATGGTTGATGACCCGATGTCGATGAAAAGAGTTCGATAACCCGAGGCCAAAGTCCCAAGGTCAATGACGTGGAAGTGGCAGTTGACTCGAGGTCATTGACCCGAGTTCATTGACCCGAGGTCATTGAACCGAGGACGATGACTCGAGGTCGGTGACCTGAGGTCGTTGGCCCGAGGTCGATCACCTGAGGTCTGTGACCTTAGGTCGATGATCTGAGGTCAATGAACCGAGGTCAATGACCCAAGGTCAATGACCCGAGGTCAATGACCCAAGGTCAATGACCCGAGGTCAATGACACGAGGTCAATGACCCAAGGTCAATGACCCGAGGTTAATTACCCGAGGTCAATGAAACGAAGTCACTGACCTGAGGATGACTCCCGGTGGTTAAATTTTTGAGTTCAACTCCGGGAGGTTGTCTCAGGGAGGTCAACTCTGTAGGTCGATTCCAGGAGGACAACGCCGGGAGGTCAAATCCGGGATGTCGACTCCAATGCATCGTTTCCGGGACGGTCGACTCCAGGAGGTCGACTCATGCAGATCCTCTCCGATAGGTCGACTCCGGGAGGTCGATGCATGGAGGTCGACTCCGGGAGGTCAACTCCGGGAGGTCGACTCCGGGAGGTCGAACTTCATTGACCCTAGGTCATTGAACCGAGGAAGATGACTCGATGAAAGTGACCTGAGGTCGTTGACCCGAGGTCGATGACCTGAGGTCAATGACCTGAGGTCGATGACCGGAGGTCAATGAACTGAGGTCAATGACCCAAGGTCAATGATTCGAGGTCAATGACCCTAGGTCAATGACCCGAGGTCAATGACCCTAGGTCAATGACCCAAGGTCAATGACCCGAGGTCAATGAAACGAAGTCACTGACCCGAAGTTGACTCCGGGTGGTTAAACTTTGGAGTTCAACTCCGGGAGGTTGTCTCAGGGAGTTCGACTCCGGTGTGTTAAATCTGGGACGTCGACTTTGGAACTTCGTTTCCGGGACTTAGACTCCGGGAGGTATACTCCGGGAGGTCGACTCCGGGAGGTCGACTCCGGGAGGTCGACTCCGGGAGGTCGACTCCGGGAGGTCGTCTCCAGGAGGTTGACTCCGGGAGGTCGACTCCGGGAGGTCGACTCCGGGAGGTCGACTCTGGGTGGTCGACTCCGGGAGGTCGGCTCCGGTAGGTCGACTCCATGTGATCAACTCTTGGAGGTCTACTCCGGGCATTTGACTCTGGGAGGTTGACTCTGGAGGTCGACTCCGGGTGGTCAACTCCGGGAGGTTGACTCCTCCAAGTTGATAAAAGGATGTCAATTCCAGGATGAGAGTTCTGAGAGGTCGATTCCGATAGATCGGATCACTTGGGGTGGTCATATTCCGGTGGTCGACAAATGGAGTTTTACTCCGGACCTTTCAAGGTCGGTTTCGTGCACAATTTACGGAAAAGTCGTCGAAAAGTAGGCATTTTTACGAATTTTTACTGTTTTTTGGCTGGATTTTGCAAAGAATTCGAAATAAAATAATTGAATTTGGACTCGTTTTGTTTACCAAAACGAGATTTTTGAAACATTTTGAACACCAATTTTATTTCAACTCTAGTAATTAATTCGGTAATGATTTGATTTTTGTGGCATTTCGATATTTTGAACAATCATTCTATTTCTTGAAGTTAATTTTGGATAATTGGGTAAATATTTGGCATTTTAACGAAATTTGTCAGTGTTTTTGCTGTATTTTGAAAACAATTTGGGAAATCTAATCGAATTTGGACTCGTGTTGAAGATCTTAACGAGAATTTTAAAACATTTTGAACAGAAATTTAATTTTTCTATTTTAATTTAAGGAGTAATCGGCAGAAATTGGGCATTTTTTCGATTTTTTTCAATTTTTTGATGAGATTTTTTCTATAATTCAAAAAATAATATTTGGAATTTTGACTCCTACTTAAAATCTAATCGAGATCAGTGAAAATCTGATATAAAATTCGATTTTCCTTATCAATTTACAGGAAAATCAGCAAAAGATGGGCATTTTTTCAAACTTTTTCTTGCTCTTATCCTTCACCTATTTGAATTTGGATTCGTGTTAAATATCGAAAGTTTTTAGATATCTTTAACACAAATTGAATTTTATTAATGCAATCAATCGAAACATCAAAAACTCCAAAAATATCGGTGAAATTTCAGGTTTTTGGTCATATTTTGCTGAAAATTGACAATAAATAGTAAAATTTTGATTCTTATTAATACTTTTCACAAGATCTATCCAAATTTGAAAGAAATATTCAATTTTTTTGAGCAGCGAACCCAAAAAACGTCGAAAACTCGAATAAAAACGGTGATATTAATTGTTTTTGGCCATATTTTTCTAAAAATTGAGAGCAACTAGTCAATATTGGATTCATTTTAATGCTTTGGTTGAGATCTTCCAAAAATATTTAGAAGTATTTGATAAATCAAGGCAGTAAAATCAAAAAACGTCTAAGACTCGAATAAAATCGGTGAAATTTATAGTTCTTGGCCATTTTTTTCTTACAATTGAGCAAAGCTAGTCAACGTTTGATTTATTCTAATGCTTTTCAAGAGGTCTATAAAATATATTTTGAAATATTCAATTTTCCGTAGCAGTGAACCTAAAAAATATAAAAAACTCAAAAAAAATCAGTGAAATTTCTGGTTTTTCGCCAACTTTTGCTGAAAATTGAGGAAAAATAATCTACTTTGGATTCATATTAATGCTTTTGCATAGATCTATCCAAATTTAGAAGATATATTTAATTTTTCACAGCAGTTATTCCGAAAAACGTCGAAAACTGGAATAAAATCGGCGAAATTTATGTTTTTTGTCATATTAAAAAAAAATTGAGCAAAACTAGTCATATTTGAATTCATTTTAATTCTTTTACCGAGATCTATCCAAATATAGAAGAAATTTCAATTTTTCTCAGCAGCAGAACCGAAAAAACGTCGAACACTCCAGTAAAACCGGTGAAATTTATGGTTTTATGCCATATTTTTCTAAAAATTGAGCAAAAATAGTCAGTAATGGATTCATTTTAATTCCATTGACGAGGTCTATCAATGTTTTTCAGAAATATTGAATAATCCATAGCAGTAAACCCAATAAACATCGAAAATTTGAAAAAAAAATCGGTAAAATTTCTGGTTTTTGTCCAAATTTTGCTGAAAATTTAGCAAAACTAGTCAAATTTGGCCTCATTTTAATGCTTTTGCCGAGATCTACCCAGATGTAGAAAAAAATTTCAATTTCTCATTGCAGTTAACCCAGAAAACGTCGAAGACAGGATTAAATCGGTGAAATTTATGGTTTTTGGTCATTTAAAGAAAAAATTGAGCAAATCTAGTCATTGTTTGTTCCATTTTAATGCTCCTGACGAGATTAATGAACATTATTTGGAAATTTTTAATAATTCTTAGCTGTAAACCCCAAAAACGTCAAAAACTCAAAAAAAACAGTGATATTTCTGGTTTTTGGCCACAATTTGCTTAAATTTAAGCAAAACTAGTCAAATTTAGATTCATTTTAATGCTATTGCCGAGAGCTACTACAATTAAGAGAAAATATTCAATTCTATTGAGCTGTAAACCCGAAAAACGTCGAAAACTGGAATAAAATCGGTGAAATTAATGGATTTTGGCTATATTTTTTTATAAATTGAGCAAAAATGGTCAATTTTGGGTTCATTTTAATTCTTTTGCCGATGTCTATCCAAATTTTAAACAAATATACAATTTTTCTTAGCTGCAAACCCAAAAAACGTCGAATACTCGAGTAAAATCGGCGAAGTTTATGTTTTAATGCCATATTTTTCTAACAATTGAGCAACAATAGCCAGTGTTAGATCCATTTTAATGCTTTTTACGAGATATATCAATGTTATTTAGAAATATTGAATTATCGAAAGCAGTAAACCCAAAAAACATCGAAAATTTGAAATAAAAAACGGTAAAATTTCTGGTTTTTGTCCAAAGTTTGCTGAAAATTTAGCAAAAATAGACAAATTTGAATTCGTTTTAATTCTTATACCGAGATCTATTCAAATTTTGAAGAAATATTCAATTTTTCTCAGCAGCAGAACCGAAAAAACGTCGAACACTACAGTAAAATCGGTAAAATTTATGGTTTTATGGCATATTTTTCTAAAAATTGAGCAAAAATAGTCAGTAATGGATTCAATTTAATTCTTTTGACGAGGTCTATCAATGTTTTTCAGAAATATTGAATAATCCGTAGCAGTAAACCCAAATAACATCGAAAATATGAAAAAAAAAATCGGTAAAATTTCTGGTTTTTGTCCAAATTTTGCTGAAAATTTAGCAAAACTAGTCAAATTTGGCCTCATTTTAATGCTTTTGCCGAGATCTACCCAGATTTAGAAAACAATTTCAATTTCTCATTGCAGTTAACCCAGAAAACGTCGAAGACAGGATTAAATCGGTGAAATTTATGGTTTTTGGTCATTTAAAGAAAAAATTGAGCAAAACTAGTCATTTTTTGTTTCACTTTTAATGCTACTGACGAGATTAATGAACATTATTTGGAAATTTCCAATAATTCTTAGTTGAAAACCCTAAAAACGTCAAAAACTAATAAAACAGTGATATTTCTGGTTTTTGGCCACAATTTGCTGAAATTTAAGCAAAACTAGTCAAATTTAGATTCATCATAACGCTATTGCCGAGTGCTACCCCAATTAAATTAAAAAATATACAATTCTTTGGAGCAGTAAACACGAAAAACGTCGAAAACAGGAATAAAATCGGTGAAATTAAAAATGTAAAATAAAACAGTGAATATTTTAAATTTTGGCCAAATTTAGCTGAAATTTAGCAATACTGGTCAATTTTGGATTTATTATAATCCTTTTGCCAAGATTTACCCAAATTTAGAAAAAATATTCAATTCTATGGAACAGTAAACCCGTAAAACGTCGAAAACTGGAAAAAAATCGGTGAAATTAATGGTTTTTGGCTATATTTTTTTTAAAATTGAGCAAAAATGGTCAACTTTGGGTTCATTTTAATTCTTTTGCCGATGTCTATCTAAATTCCAAACAAATATACAATTTTTCTTAGCTGCAAACCCAAAAAACGTCGAATACTCGAGTAAAATCGGCGAAGTTTATGTTTTAATGCCTTTTTTTTCTAACAATTGGGCAACAATAGCCAGTGTTAGATCCATTTTAATGCTTTTTACGAGATCTATCAATGTTATTTAGAAATATTGAATAATCGAAAGCATTAAACCCAAAAAACATCGAAAATTTGAAAAAAAAACGGTAAAATTTCTGGTTTTTGTCCAAGGTTTGCTGAAAATTTAGCAAAACTAGTCAAATTTGAATTCGTTTTCATTCTTATACCGAGATCTATTCAAATTTTGAAGAAATATTCAACTTTTCTCAGCAGCAGAACCGAAAAAACGTCGAACACTCCAGTAAAACCGGTGAAATTTATGGTTTTATGCCATATTTTCCTAAAAATGGAGCAAAAATAGTCGGTAATGGATTCATTTTAATTCCTTTGACGAGGTCTATCAATGTTTTTCAGAAATATTGAATAATCCATAGCAGTAAACCCAAAAAACATCGAAAATTTGAAAAAAAAATCGGTAAAATTTCTGGTTTTTGTCCAAATTTTGCTGAAAATTTAGCAAAACTAGTCAAATTTGGCCTCATTTTTATGCTTTTGCCGAGATCTACCCAGATGTAGAAAAAAATTTCAATTTCTCATTGCAGTTAACCCAGAAAACGTCGAAGACAGGATTAAATGGGTGAAATTTATGGTTTTTGGTAATTTAAAGAAAAAATTGAGCAAATCTAGTCATTGTTTGTTCCATTTTAATGCTCCTGACAAGATTAATGAACATTATTTTGAAATTTTTAATAATTCTTAGCTGAAAACCCCAAAAACGTCAAAAACTCAAAAAAACAGTGATATTTCTGGTTTTTGGCCACAATTTGCTTAAATTTAAGCAAAACTAGTCAAATTTAGATTCATTTTAATGCTATTGCCGAGAGCTACCACAATTAAGAGAAAATATTCAATTCTATTGAGCTGTTAACCCGAAGAACGTCGAAAACTGGAATAAAATTGGTGAAATTAATGGATTTTGGCTATATTTTTTTAAAAATTGAGCAAAAATGGTCAACTTTGGGTTCATTTTAATTCTTTTGCCGATGTCTATCCAAATTTTAAACAAATATACAATTTTTCTTAGCTGCAAACCCAAAAAACGTCGAATACTCGAGTAAAATCGGCGAAGTTTATGTTTTAATGCCATATTTTTCTAACAATTGAGCAACAATAGCCAGTGTTAGATCCATTTTAATGCTTTTTACGAGATCAATCAATGTTAACACAACTGGTGTGTTTTTGCTATATTTTGAAAACAATTTGGGAAATCTAATCGAATTTGGACTCGTGTTGAAGATCTTAACGAGAATTTTAAAACATTTTGAACACAAATTTAATTTTTATATTTTAATTTAAGGAGTAATCGGCAGAAATTGGGCATTTTTTCGATTTTTTTCAATTTTTTGATGAGATTTTTTCTAAAATTCAAAAAATAATATTTGGAATTTTGACTCCTACTTAAAATCTAATCGAGATCAGTTAAAATCTGATATAAAATTCGATTTTCCTTATCAATTTACAGGAAAATCAGCAAAAGATGGGCATTTTTTCAAACTTTTTCTTGCTCTTATCCTTAACCTATTTGAATTTGGATTCGTGTTAAATATCGAAAACGAAAGTTTTTAGATATCTTTAACACAAATTGAATTTTATTAATGCAATCAATCGAAACATCAAAAACTCCAAAAATATCGGTGAAATTTCAGGTTTTTGGTCATATTTTGCTGAAAATTGACAATAAATAGTAAAATTTTGATTCTTATTAATACTTTTCACAAGATCTATCCAAATTTGAAAGAAATATTCAATTTTTTTGAGCAGCGAACCCAAAAAACGTCGAAAACTCGAATAAAAACGGTGATATTAATTGTTTTTGGCCATATTTTTCTAAAAATTGAGAGCAACTAGTCAATATTGGATTCATTTTAATGTTTTGGTTGAGATCTTCCAAAAATATTTAGAAGTATTTGATAATTCAAGGCAGTAAAATCAAAAAACGTCTAAGACTCGAATAAAATCGGTGAAATTTATAGTTCTTGGCCATTTTTTTCTTACAATTGAGCAAAGCTAGTCAACGTTTGATTTATTCTAATGCTTTTCAAGAGGTCTATAAAATATATTTTGAAATATTCAATTTTCCGTAGCAGTGAACCTAAAAAATATAAAAAACTCAAAAAAAATCAGTGAAATTTCTGGTTTTTCGCCAACTTTTGCTGAAAATTGAGGAAAAATAATCTACTTTGGATTCATTTTAATCCTTTTGCATAGATCTATCCAAATTTAGAAGATATATTTAATTTTTCACAGCAGTTATTCCGAAAAACGTCGAAAACTGGAATAAAATCGGCGAAATTTATGTTTTTTGTCATATTAAAAAAAAATTGAACAAAACTTGTCATATTTGGATTCATTTTAATTCTTTTACCGAGATCTATCCAAATATAGAAGAAATATTCAATTTTCCTCAGCAGCAGAACCGAAAAAACGTCGAACACTCCAGTAAAACCGGTGAAATTTATGGTTTTATGCCATATTTTTCTAAAAATTGAGCAAAAATAGTCAGTAATGGATTCATTTTAATTCCTTTGACGAGTTCTATCAATGTTTTTCAGAAATATTGAATAATCCATAGCAGTAAACCCAAAAAACATCGAAAATTTGAAAAAAAAAACGGTAAAATTTCTGGTTTTTGTCCAAAGTTTGCTGAAAATTTAGCGAAACTAGTCAAATTTGAATTCGTTTTAATTCTTATACCGAGATCTATTCAAATTTTAAAGAAATATTCAATTTTTCTCAGCAGCAGAACCGAAAAAACGTCGAACACTCCAGTAAAATCGGTAAAATTTATGGTTTTATGGCATATTTTTCTAAAAATTGAGCAAAAATAGTCAGTAATGGATTCATTTTAATTCTTTTGACGAGGTCTATCAATGTTTTTCAGAAATATTGAATAATCCGTAGCAGTAAACCCAAATAACATCGAAAATATGAAAAAAAAATCGGTAAAATTTCTGGTTTTTGTCCAAATTTTGCTGAAAATTTAGCAAAACTAGTCAAATTTGGCCTCATTTTAATCCTTTTGCCGAGATCTACCCAGATTTAGAAAATAATTTCAATTTCTCATTGCAGTTAACCCAGAAAACGTCGAAAACAGGAATAAAATCGGTGAAATTTTTGGTTTTTGGTCATTTAATGAAAAAATTGAGCAAAACTAGTTATTTTTTGTTTCACTTTTAATGCTACTGACGAGATTAATGAACATTATTTGGAAATTTCCAATAATTCTTAGTTGAAAACCCTAAAAACGTCAAAAACTCAAAAAAAACAGTGATATTTCTGGTTTTTGGCCACAATTTGCTGAAATTTAAGCAAAACTAGCCAAATTTAGATTCATCATAACGCTATTGCTGAGTGCTACCCCAATTAAATTAAAAAATATACAATTCTTTGGAGCAGTAATTACGAAAAACGTCGAAAACAGGAATAAAATCGGTGAAATAAAAAATGTAAAATAAAACAGTGAATATTTTAAATTTTGGCCAAATTTAGCTGAAATTGAGCAATACTGGTCAATTTTGGATTTATTTTAATCCTTTTGCCGAGATTTACCCAAATTTAGAAAAAATATTCAATTCTATGGAACAGTAAACCCGTAAAACGTCGAAAACTGGAATAAAATCGGTGAAATTAATGGTTTTTGGCTATATTTTTTTTAAAATTGAGCAAAAATGGTCAACCTTGGGTTCATCTTAATTCTTTTGCCGATGTCTATCAAAATTCTAAACAAATATACAATTTTTCTTAGCTGCAAACCCAAAAAACGTCGAATACTCGAGTAAAATCGGCGAAGTTTATGTTTTAATGCCATATTTTTCTAACAATTGAGCAACAATAGCCAGTGTTAGATCCATTTTAATGCTTTTTACGAGATCTATCAATGTTATTTAGAAATATTGAATAATCCATAGCAGTAAACCCAAAAAAAATCGAAATTTTGAAAAAAAAATCGGTAAAATTTCTGGTTTTTGTCCAAATTTAGCTGAAAATTTAGCAAAACTAGTCAAAGTTGGCCTCATTTTATGGCTTTTGCCGAGATCTACCCAGATGTAGAAAAATTTCAATTTCTCATTGCAGTTAACCCAGAAAACGTCGAAGAAAGGATTAAATCGGTGAAATTTATGGTTTTTGGTCATTTGGAGAAAAAATTGAGCAAATCTAGTCATTGTTTGTTCCATTTTAATGCTCCTGACGAGATTAATGAACATTATTTGGAAATTTTTAATAATTCTTAGCTGTAAACCCCAAAAACGTCAAAAACTCAAAAAAAAACAGTGATATTTCTGGTTTTTGGCCACAATTTGCTTAAATTTAAACAAAACTAGTCAAATTTAGATTCATTTTAATGCTATTGCCGAGAGCTACCACAATTAAGAGAAAATATTCAATTCTATGGAGCTATAAACCCGAAAAACGTCGAAACCTGGAATAAATTTGGTGAAATTAATGGATTTTCGCTATATTTTTTTAAAAATTGAGCAAAAATGGTCAACTTTGGGTTCATTTTAATTCTTTTGCCGATGTTTATCCAAATTCTAAACAAATATACAATTTTTCTTAGCTGAAAACCCAAAAAACGTCGAATACTCGAGTAAAATCGGCGAAGTTTATGTTTTAATGCCATATTTTTCTAACAATTGAGCAACAATAGCCAGTGTTAGATCCATATTAATGCTTTTCACGAGATCTATCAATGTTATTTAGAAATATTGAATAATCGAAAGCAGTAAACCCAAAATACATCGAAAATTTGAAAAAAAAAACGGTAAAATTTCTGGTTTTTGTCCAAAGTTTGCTGAAAATTTAGCAAAACTAGTCAAATTTGAATTCGTTTTAATTCTTATTCCGAGATCTATTCAAATTTTGAAGAAATATTCAATTTTTCTCAGCAGCAGAAACGAAAAAACGTCGAATACTCCAGTAAAATCGGTGAAATTTATGGTTTTATGCCATATTTTTCTAAAAATTGAGCAAAAATAGTCAGTAATGGATTCATTTTAATTCTTTTGACGAGGTCTATCAATGTTTTTCAGAAATATTGAATAATCCGTAGCGGTAAACCCAAATAACATCGAAAATATGAAAAAAAAATCGGTAAAATTTCTGGTTTTTGACCAAATTTTGCTGAAAATTTAGCAAAACTAGTCAAATTTGGCCTCATTTTAATGCTTTTACCGAGATCTTTCCAGATTTAGAAAAAAGTTTCAATTTCTCATTGCAGTTAACCCAGAAAACGTCGAAAACAGGAATAAAATCGGTGAAATTTATGGTTTTTGGTCATTTAATGAAAACATTGAGCAAAACTAGTCATTTTTTGTTTCACTTTTAATATTACTGACGAGATTAATGACCATTATTTGGAAATTACCAATAATTCTTAGTTGAAAACCCTAAAAACGTCAAAAACTCAAAAAAAAACAGTGACATTTCTGGTTTTTGGCCACAATTTGCTGAAATTTAAGCAAAACTAGTCAAATTTAGATTCATTTTAACGCTATAGCCGAGTGCTACCCCAATTAAATTAAAAAATATTCAATTCTTTTGAGCAGTAAACACGAAAAACGTCGAAAACAGGAATAAAATCGGTGAAATTGAAAATGTAAAATAAAACATTGAATATTTTAAATTTTGGCCAAATTTAGCTGAAATTGAGCAATACTGGTCAGGTTTGGATTTATTTTAATCCTTTTGCCGAGATTTACCCAAATTTAGAAAAAATATTAAATTCTATGGAACAGTAAACCCTAAAAACGTCGAAAACAGGAATAAAATCGGTGAAATTAATGGTTTTTGGCTATATTTTTATATAAATTGAGCAAAACTTGTCAACTCTGGATTCATTTTAATGCTTTTGCCAATATCTATCCAAATTCTAAACAAATATACAATTTTTCTTAGCTTGAAACCCAAAATACGACGAACACTCGCGTAAAATCGGTGAAGTTTATGGTTTTAATGCCATATTTTTCTAAAAATTGAGCAACCATAGCCAGTGTTAGATCCATTTTAATTCTTTTGACGAGATCTATCAATATCATTTAGAAATACTGAATAATCGAGCGCAGTAAACCCAAAAAACATCGAAAATTTGAAAAAAACGGTAAAATTTCTGGTTTTTGTCCAAATTTTGCTGAAAATTTAGCAAAACTAGTCAAATTTGGACTCATTTTAATGCTTTTGCCGATATCTATCCAAAATCAAAACATATATTCAATTTTAATTAGCTGCAAACCCAAAAGCCTTCGTTAATCGATTAAAATCGTTGAATTTTATGGTCTTTAGCCATATTTTGCTTAAAATTGCGCTAAACAAGACACAATTGAATTCATTGAAAAGTTATTGAAAGGATCTATCCAACTGGGTATCCATGGTTGATGACCCGATGTCGATGAAAAGAGTTCGATAACCCGAGGCCAAAGTCCCAAGGTCAATGACGTGGAAGTGGCAGTTGACTCGAGGTCATTGACCCGAGTTCATTGACCCGAGGTCATTGAACCGAGGACGATGACTCGAGGTCGGTGACCTGAGGTCGTTGGCCCGAGGTCGATCACCTGAGGTCTGTGACCGTAGGTCGATGATCTGAGGTCAATGAACCGAGGTCAATGACCCAAGGTCAATGACCCGAGGTCAATGACCCAAGGTCAATGACCCGAGGTCAATGACCCGAGGTCAATGACAGGAGGTCAATGACCCAAGGTCAATGACCCGAGGTTAATTACCCGAGGTCAATGAAACGAAGTCACTGACCTGAGGATGACTCCCGGTGGTTAAATTTTTGAGTTCAACTCCGGGAGGTTGTCTCAGGGAGGTCAACTCTGTAGGTCGATTCTAGGAGGACAATGCCGGGAGGTCAAATCCGGGATGTCGACTCCAATGCATCGTTTCCGGGACGGTCGACTCCAGGAGGTCGACTCATGCAGATCCTCTCCGATAGGTCGACTCCGGGAGGTCGATGCATGGAGGTCGACTCCGGGAGGTCAACTCCGGGAGGTTGACTCCTCCAAGTTGATAAAAGGATGTCAATTCCAGGATGAGAGTTCTGAGAGGTCGATTCCGATAGATCGGATCACTTGGGGTGGTCATATTCCGGTGGTCGACAAATGGAGTTTTACTCCGGACCTTTCAAGGTCGGTTTCGTGCACAATTTACGGAAAAGTCGTCGAAAAGTAGGCAATTTTACGAATTTTTACTGTTTTTTGGCTGGATTTTGCCAAGAATTCGAAATAAAATAATTGAATTTGGACTCGTTTTGTTTACCAAAACGAGATTTTTGAAACATTTTGAACACCAATTTTATTTCAACTCTAGTAATTAATTCGGTAATGATTTGATTTTTGTGGCATTTCGATATTTTGAACAATCATTCTATTTCTTGAAGTTAATTTTGGATAATTGGGTAAATATTTGGCATTTTAACGAAATTTGTCAGTGTTTTTGCTGTATTTTGAAAACAATTTGGGAAATCTAATCGAATTTGGACTCGTGTTGAAGATCTTAACGAGAATTTTAAAACATTTTGAACACAAATTTAATTTTTATATTTTAATTTAAGGAGTAATCGGCAGAAATTGGGCATTTTTTCGATTTTTTTCAATTTTTTGATGAGATTTTTTCTATAATTCAAAAAATAATATTTGGAATTTTGACTCCTACTTAAAATCTAATCGAGATCAGTGAAAATCTGATATAAAATTCGATTTTCCTTATCAATTTACAGGAAAATCAGCAAAAGATGGGCATTTTTTCAAACTTTTTCTTGCTCTTATCCTTCACCTATTTGAATTTGGATTCGTGTTAAATATCGAAAGTTTTTAGATATCTTTAACACAAATTGAATTTTATTAATGCAATCAATCGAAACATCAAAAACTCCAAAAATATCGGTGAAATTTCAGGTTTTTGGTCATATTTTGCTGAAAATTGAGAATAAATAGTAAAATTTTGATTCTTATTAATACTTTTCACAAGATCTATCCAAATTTGAAAGAAATATTCAATTTTTTTGAGCTGCAAACCCAAAAAACGTCGAAAACTCGAATAAAAACGGTGATATTAATTGTTTTTGGCCATATTTTTCTAAAAATTGAGAGCAACTAGTCAATATTGGATTCATTTTAATGTTTTGGTTTAGATCTTCCAAAAATATTTAGAAGTATTTGATAATTCAAGGCAGTAAAATCAAAAAACGTCTAAGACTCGAATAAAATCGGTGAAATTTATAGTTCTTGGCCATTTTTTTCTTACAATTGAGCAAAGCTAGTCACCGTTTGATTAATCTAATGCTTTTCAAGAGGTCTATAAAATATATTTTGAAATATTCAATTTTCCGTAGCAGTGAACCTAAAAAATATAAAAAACTCAAAAAAAATCAGTGAAATTTCTGGTTTTTCGCCAACTTTTGCTAAAAATTGAGGAAAAATAATCTACTTTGGATTCATTTTAATGCTTTTGCATAGATCTATCCAAATTTAGAAGATATATTTAATTTTTCACAGCAGTTATTCCGAAAAACGTCGAAAACTGGAATAAAATCGGCGAAATTTATGTTTTTTGTCATATTAAAAAAAATTTGAGCAAAACTAGTCATATTTGTATTCATTTTAATTCTTTTACCGAGATCTATCCAAATATAGAAGAAATATTCAATTTTTCTCAGCAGCAGAACCGAAAAAACGTCGAACACTCCAGTAAAACCGGTGAAATTTATGGTTTTATGCCATATTTTCCTAAAAATGGAGCAAAAATAGTCGGTAATGGATTCATTTTAATTCCTTTGACGAGGTCTATCAATGTTTTTCAGAAATATTGAATAATCCATAGCAGTAAACCCAAAAAAACATCGAAAATTTGAAAAAAAAATCGGTAAAATTTCTGGTTTTTGTCCAAATTTTGCTGAAAATTTAGCAAAACTAGTCAAATTTGGCCTCATTTTTATGCTTTTGCCGAGATCTACCCAGATGTAGAAAAAAATTTCAATTTCTCATTGCAGTTAACCCAGAAAACGTCGAAGACAGGATTAAATCGGTGAAATTTATGGTTTTTGGTCATTTAATGAAAAACTTGAGCAAAACTTGTAATTTTTTATTTCACTTTTAATGCTACTGACGAGATTAATGACCATTATTTGGAAATTTCCAATAATTCTTAGTTGAAAACCCTAAAAACGTCAAAAACTCAAAAAAAACAGTGATATTTCTGGTTTTTGGCCACAATTTGCTGAAATTTAAGCAAAACTAGTCAAATTTAGATTCATTTTAACGCTATTGCCGAGTGCTACCCCAATTAAATTAAAAAATATTCAATTCTTTTGAGCAGTTAACACGAAAAACGTCGAAAACAGGAATAAAATCGGTGAAATTAAAAATGTAAAATAAAACAGTGAATATTTAAAATTTTGGCCAAATTTAGCTGAAATTGAGCAATACTGGTCAAGTTTGGATTTATTTTAATCCTTTTGCCGAGATTTACCCAAATTTAGAAAAAATATTAAATTCTATGGAACAGTAAACCCTAAAAACGTCGAAAACAGGAATAAAATCGGTGAAATTAATGGTTTTTGGCTATATTTTTATATAAATTGAGCAAAACTTGTCCACTCTGGATTCATTTTAATGCTTTTGCCAATATCTATCCAAATTCTAAACAAATATACAATTTTTCTTAGCTTGAAACCCAAAATACGTCGAACACTCGCGTAAAATCGGTGAAGTTTATGGTTTTAATGCCATATTTTTCTAAAAATTGAGCAACAATAGCCAGTGTTAGATCCATTTTAATTCTTTTGACGAGATCTATCAATATCATTTAGAAATACTGAATAATCGAGCGCAGTAAACCCAAAAAACATCGAAAATTTGAAAAAAAACGGTAAAATTTCCGGTTTTTGTCCAAATTTTGCTGAAAATTTAGCAAAACTAGTCAAATTTGGACTCATTTTAATGCTTTTGCCAATATCTATCCAAATTTTAAACATATATTCAATTTTAATTAGCTGCAAACCCAAAAGCCATCGTTAATCGATTAAAATCGTTGAATTTTATGGTCTTTAGCCATATTTTGCTTAAAATTGCGCTAAACAAGACACAATTGAATTCATTGAAAAGTTATTGAAAGGATCTATCCAACTGGGTATCCATGGTTGATGACCCGATGTCGATGAAAAGAGTTCGATAACCCGAGGACAAAGTCCCAAGGTCAATGACGTGGAAGTGGAAGTTGACTCGAGGTCATTGACCCGAGGTCATTGACCCGAGGTCATTGAACCGAGGACGATGACTCGAGGTCGGTGACCTGAGGTCGTTGGCCCGAGGTCGATCACCTGAGGTCTGTGACCTTAGGTCGATGATCTGAGGTCAATGAACCGAGGTCAATGACCCAAGGTCAATGACCCAAGGTCAATGACCCGAGGTCAATGACCCAAGGTCAATGACCCGAGGTCAATAACACGAGGTCAATGACCTAAGGTCAATGACCCGAGGTAAATTACCCGAGGTCAATGAAACGAAGTCACTGACCTGAGGATGACTCCGGGTCGTTAAATTTTTGAGTTCAACTCCGGGAGGTTGTCTCAGGGAGGTCAACTCTGTAGGTCGATTCCAGGAGGACAACGCCGGGAGGTCAAATCCGGGATGTCGACTCCAATGCATCGTTTCCGGGACGGTCGACTCCAGGAGGTCGAATCATGCAGATCCTCTCCGATAGGTCGACTCCGGGAGGTCGATGCATGGAGGTCGACTCCGGGAGGTCGACTCCGGGAGGTCAACTCCGGGAGGTCGACTCCGGGAGGTCGAACTTCATTGACCCTAGGTCATTGAACGGAGGAAGATGACTCGATGAAAGTGACCTGAGGTCGTTGACCCGAGGTCGATGACCTGAGGTCAATGACCTGAGGTCGATGACCTGAGGTCAATGACCTGAGGTCGATGACCCGAGGTCAATGAACTGAGGTCAATGACCCAAGGTCAATGACCCGAGGTCAATGACCCTAGGTCAATGACCCGTGGTCAATGAAACGAAGTCACTGACCCGAAGTTGACTCCGGGTGGTTAAACTTTGGAGTTCAACTCCGGGAGGTTGTCTCAGGGAGTTCGACTCCGATGTGTTTAATCTGGGACGTCGACTTTGGAACTTCGTTTCCGGGACTTAGACTCCGGGAGGTCGTCTCCGGGAGGTTGACTCCGGGAGGTTGAATCTGGGAGGTCGACTCCGGGAGGTCGACTCTGGGTGGTCGACTCCGGGAGGTCGGCTCCGGGAGGTCGGCTCCGGGAGGTCGACTCCATGTGATCAACTCTTGGAGGTCTACTCAGGGCATTTGACTCTGGGAGGTTGACTCTGGAGGTCGACTCCGGGTGGTCAACTCCGGGAGGTTGACTCCTCCAAGTTGATAACAGGATGTCAATTCCAGGATGAGAGTTCTGAGAGGTCGATTCCGATAGATCGGATCACTTGGGGTGGTCATATTCCGGTGGTCGACAAATGGAGTTTTACTCCGGACCTTTCAAGGTCGGTTTCGTGCACAATTTACGGAAAAGTCGTCGAAAAGTAGGCAATTTTACGAATTTTTACTGTTTTTTGGCTGGATTTTGCCAAGAATTCGAAATAAAATAATTGAATTTGGACTCGTTTTGTTTACCAAAACGAGATTTTTGAAACATTTTGAACACCAATTTTATTTCAACTCTAGTAATTAATTCGGTAATGATTTGATTTTTGTGGCATTTCGATATTTTGAACAATCATTCTATTTCTTGAAGTTAATTTTGGATAATTGGGTAAATATTTGGCATTTTAACGAAATTTGTCAGTGTTTTTGCTGTATTTTGAAAACAATTTGGGAAATCTAATCGAATTTGGACTCGTGTTGAAGATCTTAACGAGAATTTTAAAACATTTTGAACACAAATTTAATTTTTATATTTTAATTTAAGGAGTAATCGGCAGAAATTGGGCATTTTTTCGATTTTTTTCAATTTTTTGATGAGATTTTTTCTATAATTCAAAAAATAATATTTGGAATTTTGACTCCTACTTAAAATCTAATCGAGATCAGTGAAAATCTGATATAAAATTCGATTTTCCTTATCAATTTACAGGAAAATCAGCAAAAGATGGGCATTTTTTCAAACTTTTTCTTGCTCTTATCCTTCACCTATTTGAATTTGGATTCGTGTTAAATATCGAAAGTTTTTAGATATCTTTAACACAAATTGAATTTTATTAATGCAATCAATCGAAACATCAAAAACTCCAAAAATATCGGTGAAATTTCAGGTTTATGGTCATATTTTGCTGAAAATTGAGAATAAATAGTAAAATTTTGATTCTTATTAATACTTTTCACAAGATCTATCCAAATTTGAAAGAAATATTCAATTTTTTTGAGCAGCGAACCCTAAAAACGTCGAAAACTCGAATAAAAACGGTGATATTAATTGTTTTTGGCCATATTTTTCTAAAAATTGAGAGCAACTAGTCAATATTGGATTCATTTTAATGCTTTGGTTGAGATCTTCCAAAAATATTTAGAAGTATTTGATAATTCAAGGCTGTAAAATCAAAAAACGTCTAAGACTCGAATAAAATCGGTGAAATTTATAGTTCTTGGCCATTTTTTTCTTACAATTGAGCAAAGCTAGTCACCGTTTGATTAATCTAATGCTTTTCAAGAGGTCTATAAAATATATTTTGAAATATTCAATTTTCCGTAGCAGTGAACCTAAAAAATATAAAAAACTCAAAAAAAATCAGTGAAATTTTCGCCAACTTTTGCTAAAAATTGAGGAAAAATAATCTACTTTGGATTCATTTTAATGCTTTTGCATAGATCTATCCAAATTTAGAAGATATATTTAATTTTTCACAGCAGTTATTCCGAAAAACGTCGAAAACTGGAATAAAATCGGCGAAATTTATGTTTTTTGTCATATTAAAAAAAAATTGAGCAAAACTAGTCATATTTGAATTCATTTTAATTCTTTTACCGAGATCTATCCAAATATAGAAGAAATATTCAATTTTTCTCAGCAGCAGAACCGAAAAAACGTCGAACACTCCAGTAAAACCGGTGAAATTTATGGTTTTATGCCATATTTTTCTAAAAATTGAGCAAAAATAGTCAGTAATGGATTCATTTTAATTCCTTTGACGAGGTCTATCAATGTTTTTCAGAAATATTGAATAATCCATAGCAGTAAACCCAAAAAACATCGAAAATTTGAAAAAAAAAATCGGTAAAATTTCTGGTTTTTGTCCAAATTTTGCTGAAAATTTAGCAAAACTAGTCAAATTTGGCCTCATTTTAATGCTTTTGCCGAGATCTACCCAGATGTAGAAAAAAATTTTAATTTCTCATTGCAGTTAACCCAGAAAACGTCGAAGACAGGATTAAATCGGTGAAATTTATGGTTTTTGGTCATTTAAAGAAAAAATTGAGAAAATCTAGTCATTGTTTGTTCCATTTTAATTCTCCTGAAGAGATTAATGAACATTATTTGGAAATTTTTAATAATTCTTAGCTGTAAAACCCAAAAACGTCAAAAACTCAAAAAAAACAGTGATATTTCTGGTTTTTGGCCACAATTTGCTTAAATTTAAGCAAAACTAGTCAAATTTAGATTCATTTTAATGCTATTGCCGAGAGCTACCACAATTAAGAGAAAATATTCAATTCTTTGGAGCTGTAAACCCAAAAAACGTCGAAAACTGGAATAAAATTGGTGAAATTAATGGATTTTGGCTATATTTTTTTTTAAATTAAGCAAAAATGGTCACCTTTGGGTTCATTTTAATTCTTTTGCCGATGTCTATCCAAATTCTAAACAAACATACAATTTTTCTTAGCTGCAAACCCAAAAAACGTCGAATACTCGAGTAAAATCGGCGAAGTTTATGTTTTAATGCCATATTTTTCTAACAATTGAGCAACTATAGCCAGTGTTAGATCCATTTTAATGCTTTTTACGAGATCTATCAATGTTATTTAGAAATATTGAATAATCCATAGCAGTAAACCCAAAAAACATCGAAATTTTGAAAAAGAAATCGGTAAAATTTCTGGTTTTTGTCCAAATTTTGCTGAAAATTTAGCAAAACTAGTCAAAGTTGGCCTCATTTTAATGCTTTTGCCGAGATCTACCCAGATGTAGAAAAATTTCAATTTCTCATTGCAGTTAACCCAGAAAACGTCGAAGACAGGATTAAATCGGTGAAATTTATGGTTTTTGGTCATTTAAAGTAAAAATTGAGCAAATCTAGTCATTGTTTGTTCCATTTTAATGCTCCTGACGAGATTAATGAACATTATTTGGAAATTTTTAATAATTCTTAGCTGTAAACCCCAAAAACGTCAAAAACTCAAAAAAACAGTGATATTTCTGGTTTTTGGCCACAATTTGCTGAAATTTAAGCAAAACTAGTCAAATTTAGATTCATCATAACGCTATTGCCGAGTGCTACCCCAATTAAATTAAAAAATATACAATTCTTTGGAGCAGTAAACACGAAAAACGTCGAAAACAGGAATAAAATCGGTGAAATTAAAAATGTAAAATAAAACAGTGAATATTTTAAATTTTGGCCAAATTTAGCTGAAATTGAGCAATACTGGTCAAGTTTGGATTTATGTTAATCCTTTTGCCGAGATTTACCCAAATTTAGAAAAAATATTAAATTCTATGGAACAGTAAACCCTAAAAACGTCGAAAACAGGAATAAAATCGGTGAAATTAATGGTTTTTGGCTATATTTTTATATAAATTGAGCAAAACTTGTCAACTCTGGATTCATTTTAATGCTTTTGCCAATATCTATCCAAATTCTAAACAAATATACAATTTTTCTTAGCTTGAAACCCAAAATACGTCGAACACTCGCGTAAAATCGGTGAAGTTTATGGTTTTAATGCCATATTTTTCTAAAAATTGAGCAACAATAGCCAGTGTTAGATCCATTTTAATTCTTTTGACGAGATCTATCAATATCATTTAGAAGTATTGAATAATCGAGCGCAGTAAACCCAAAAAACATCGAAAATTTGAAAAAAAAACGGTAAAATTTCTGGTTTTTTTCCAAATTTTGCTGAAAATTTAGCAAAACTAGTCAAATTTGGACTCATTTTAATGCTTTTGCCAATATCTATCCAAATTCTAAACATATATTCAATTTTAATTAGCTGCAAATCCAAAAGCCTTCGTTAATCGATTAAAATCGTTGAGTTTTATGGTCTTTAGCCATATTTTGCTTAAAATTGCGCTAAACAAGACACAATTGAATTTATTGAAAAGTTATTGAAAGGATCTATCCAACTGGGTATCCATGGTTGATGACCCGATGTCGATGAAAAGAGTTCGATAACCCGAGGCCAAAGTCCCAAGGTCAATGACGTGGAAGTGGAAGTTGACTCGAGGTCATTGACCCGAGGTCATTGACCCGAGGTCATTGAACCGAGGACGATGACTCGAGGTCGGTGACCTGAGGTCGTTGGCCCGAGGTCGATCACCTGAGGTCTGTGACCTTAGGTCGATGATCTGAGGTCAATGACCTGAGGTCGATGACCCGAGGTCAATGAACCGAGGTCAATGACCCAAGGTCAATGACCCGAGGTCAATGACACGAGGTCAATGACCCAAGGTCAATGACCCGAGGTAAATGACCCGAGGTCAATGAAACGAAGTCACTGACCTGAGGATGACTCCGGGTGGTTAAATTTTTGAGTTCAACTCCGGGAGGTTGTCTCAGGGAGGTCAACTCTGTAGGTCGATTCCAGGAGGACAACGCCGGGAGGTCAAATCCGGGATGTCGACTCCAATGCATCGTTTCCGGGACGGTCGACTCCAGGAGGTCGACTCATGCAGATCCTCTCCGATAGGTCGACTCCGGGAGGTCGATGCATGGAGGTCGACTCCGGGAGGTCGACTCCGGGAGGTCAACTCCGGGAGGTCGACTCCGGGAGGTCGAACTTCATTGACCCTAGGTCATTGAACCGAGGAAGATGACTTGATGAAAGTGACCTGAGGTCGTTGACCCGAGGTCGATGACCTGAGGTCAATGACCTGAGGTCAATGACTCGAGGTCAATGAACTAAGGTGAATGACCCAAGGTCAATGGCCCATGGTCAATGACCCAAGGTCAATGACCCGAGGTCAATGACCCGAGGTCAATGAAACGAAGTCACTGACCTGAAGTTGACTCCGGGTGGTTAAATTTTTGAGTTCAACTCCGGGAGGTTGTCTCAGGGAGGTCAACTCTGTAGGTCGATTCCAGGAGGACAACGCCGGGAGGTCAAATCCGGGATGTCGACTCCAATGCATCGTTTCCGGGACGGTCGACTCCAGGAGGTCGACTCATGCAGATCCTCTCCGATAGGTCGACTCCGGGAGGTCGATGCATGGAGGTCGACTCCGGGAGGTCGACTCCGGGAGGTCAACTCCGGGAGGTCGACTCCGGGAGGTCGAACTTCATTGACCCTAGGTCATTGAACCGAGGAAGATGACTTGATGAAAGTGACCTGAGGTCGTTGACCCGAGGTCGATGACCTGAGGTCAATGACCTGAGGTCGATGACTCGAGGTCAATGAACTAAGGTCAATGACCCATGGTCAATGGCCCATGGTCAATGACCCAAGTTCAATGACCCGAGGTCAATGACCCGAGGTCAATGAAACGAAGTCACTGACCTGAAGTTGACTCCGTGTGGTTAAAATTTGGAGTTCAACTCCGGGAGGTTGTCTCAGGGAGTTCGACTCCGGTATGTTAAATCTGGGACGTCGACTTTGGAACTTCGTTTCCGGGACTTAGACTCCGGGACGTCAACTCCGGGAGGTCGACTCCTGGAGGTCGACTCCGGGAGGTCGACCCCGGGAGGTCGACACCGGGAGGTCGACTCCGGGAGGTCGACTCCGGGAGGTCGACTCTGGGTGGTCGACTCCGGGAGGTCGGCTCCGGGAGGTCGACTCCATGTGATCAACTCTTGGAGGTCTACTCAGGGCATTTGACTCTGGGAGGTTGACTCTGGAGGTCGACTCCGGGTGGTCAACTCCGGGAGGTTGACTCCTCCAAGTTGATAACAGGATGTCAATTCCAGGATGAGAGTTCTGAGAGGTCGACTCCGAGAGATCGGATCACTTGGGGTGGTCATATTCCGGTGGTCGACAAATGGAGTTTTACTCCGGACCTTTCAAGGTCGGTTTCGTGCACAATTTACGGAAAAGTCGTCGAAAAGTAGGCATTTTTACGAATTTTTACTGTTTTTTGGCTGGATTTTGCAAAGAATTCGAAATAAAATAATTGAATTTGGAATCGTTTTGTTTACCAAAACGAGATTTTTGAAACTTTTTGAACACCAATTTTATTTCAACTCTCGTAATTAATTCGGTAATGATTTGATTTTTGTGGCATTTCGATATTTTGAACAATCATTCTATTTCTTGAAGTTAATTTTTGATAATTGGGTAAATATTTGGCATTTTAACGAAATTTGTCAGTGTTTTTGCTGTATTTTGAAAACAATTTGGGAAATCTAATCGAATTTGGACTCGTGTTGAAGATCGTAACGAGAATTTTAAAACATTTTGAACACAAATTTAATTTTTATATTTTAATTTAAGGAGTAATCGGCAGAAATTGGGCATTTTTTCGATTTTTTTCAATTTTTTGATGAGATTTTTTCTATAATTCAAAAAATGATATTTGGAATTTTGACTCCTACTTAAAATCTAATCGAGATCAGTGAAAATCTTATATAAAATTCGATTTTCCTTATCAATTTACAGGAAAATCAGCAAAAGATGGGCATTTTTTCAAACTTTTTCTTGCTCTTATCCTTAACCTATTTGAATTTGGATTCGTGTTAAATATCGAAAACGAAAGTTTTAAGATATCTTTAACACATATTGAATTTTATTAATGCAATCTATCGAAACATCAAAAACTCCAAAAATATCGGTGAAATTTCAGGTTTTTGGTCATATTTTGCTGAAAATTGAGAATAAATAGTAAAATTTTGATTCTTATTAATACTTTTCACAAGATCTATCCAAATTTGGAAGAAATATTCAATTTTTTTGAGCAGCGAACCCTAAAAACGTCGAAAACTCGAATAAAAACGGTGATATTAATTGTTTTTGGCCATATTTTTCTAAAAATTGAGAGCAACTAGTCAATATTGGATTCATTTTAATGTTTTGGTTGAGATCTTCCAAAAATATTTAGAAGTATTTGATAATTCAAGGCAGTAAAATCAAAAAACGTCTAAGACTCGAATAAAATCGGTGAAATTTATAGTTCTTGGCCATTTTTTTCTTACAATTGAGCAAAGATAGTCAACGTTTGATTAATCTAATGCTTTTCAAGAGGTCTATAAAATATATTTTGAAATATTCAATTTTCCGTAGCAGTAAACCTAAGAAATATAAAAAACTCAAAAAAAATCAGTGAAGTTTCTGGTTTTTCGCAAATTTTTGCTGAAAATTGAGAAAAAATAATCTACTTTGGATTCATTTTAATGCTTTTGCATAGATCTATCCAAATTTAGAAGATATATTCAATTTTTCACAGCAGTTATTCCGAAAAACGTCGAAAACTGGAATAAAATCGGCGAAATTTATGTTTTTTGTCATATTAAAAAAAAAAATTGAGCAAAACTAGTCATATTTGAATTCATTTTAATTCTTTTACCGATATCTATCCAAATATAGAAGAAATATTCAATTTTTCTCAGCAGCAGAACCGAAAAAACGTCGAACACTCCTGTAAAATCGGTAAAATTTATGATTTATTCCATATTTTTCTAAAAATTGAGCAAAAATAGTCAGTAATGGATTCATTTTAATTCTATTGACGAGGTCTATCAATCTTTTTCAGAAATAATGAATAATCCGTAGCAGTAAACCCAAAAAACATCGAAAATATGAAAAAAAATCGGAAAAATGTCTGGTTTTTGTCCAAATTTTGCTGAAAATTTAGCAAAACTAGTCAAATTTGGACTTATTTTAATGCTTTGCCGAGACTACCCAGATTTAGAAAAAAAATTCAATTTCTCATTGCAGTTACCCCAGAAAACGTCGAAAACTTGAATAAAATCGGTGAAATTTATGGTTTTTGGTCATTTAATGAAAAAATTGAGCAAAACTTGTAATTTTTTATTTCACTTTTAATGTTACTGACGAGATTAATGACCATTATTTGGAAATTTCCAATAATTCTTAGTTGAAAACCCTAAAAACGTCAAAAACTCAAAAAAAAACAGTGATATTTCTGGTTTTGTGGCCACAATCTGCTGAAATTTAAGCAAAACTAGTCAAATTTAGATTCATTTTAACGCTATTGCCGAGTGCTACCCCAATTAAATTAAAAAATATTCAATTCTTTTGAGCAGTAAGCACGAAAAACGTCGAAAACAGGAATTAAATCGGTGAAATTAAATATGTAAAATAAAACAGTGAATATTTTAAATTTTGGCCAAATTTAGCTGAAATTGAGCAATACTGGTCAAGCTTGGATTTATTTTAATCCTTTTGCCGAGATTTACACAAATTTAGAAAAAATATTAAATTCTATGGAACAGTAAACCCTAAAAACGTCGAAAACAGGAATAAAATCGGTGAAATTAATGGTTTTTGGCTATATTTTTATATAAATTGAGCAAAACTTGTCAACTCTGGATTCATTGTAATGCTTTTGCCAATATCTATCCAAATTCTAAACAAATATACAATTTTTCTTAGCTTGAAACCCAAAATACGTCGAACACTCGCGTAAAATCGGTGAAGTTTATGGTTTTAATGCCATATTTTTCTAAAAATTGAGCAACAATAGCCAGTGTTAGATCCATTTTAATTCTTTTGACGAGATCTATCAATATCATTTAGAAATATTGAATAATCGAGCGCAGTAAACCCAAAAAACATCGAAAATTTGAAAAAAAAACGGTAAAATTTCTGGTTTTTGTCCAAATTTTGCTGAAAATTTAGCAAAACTAGTCAAATTTAGACTCATTTTAATGCTTTTGCCAATATCTATCCAAATTCTAAGCATATATTCAATTTTAATTAGCTGCAAATCCAAAAGCCTTCGTTAATCGATTAATATTGTTGAATTTTATGGTCTTTAGCCATATTTTGCTTAAAATTGCGCTAAACAAGACACAATTGGATTCATTGAAAAGTTATTGAAAGGATCTATCCAACTGGGTATCCATGGTTGATGACCCGATGTCGATGAAAAGAGTTCGATAACCCGAGGCCAAAGTCCCAAGGTCAATGACGTTGAAGTGGAAGTTGACTCGAGGTCATTGACCCGAGATCATTGAACCGAGGACGATGACTCGAGGTCGGTGACCTGAGGTCGTTGGCCCGAGGTCGATCACCTGAGGTCTGTGACCTTAGGTCGATGATCTGAGGTCAATGACCTGAGGTCGATGACCCGAGGTCAATGAACCGAGGTCAATGACCCAAGGTCAATGACCCGAAGTCAATGACACGAGGTCAATGACCCAAGGTCAATGACCCGAGGTAAATGACCCGAGGTCAATGAAACAAAGTCACTGACCTGAGGATGACTCCGGGTGGTTAAATTTTTGAGTTCAACTCCGGAAGGTTGTCTCAGGGAGGTCAACTCTGTAGGTCGATTCCAGGAGGACAACGCCGTGAGGTCAAATCCGGGATGTCGACTCCAATGCATCGTTTCCGGGACGGTCGACTCCAGGAGGTTGACTCATGCAGATCCTCTCCGATAGGTCGACTCCGGGAGGTCGATGCATGGAGGTCGACTCCGGGAGGTCGACTCCGGGAGGTCAACTCCGGGAGGTCGACTCTGGGAGGTCGAACTTCATTGACCCTAGGTCATTGAACCGAGGAAGATGACTCGATGAAAGTGACCTGAGGTCGTTGACCCGAGGTCGATGACCTGAGGTCAATGACCTGAGGTCGATGACCCGAGGTCAATGAACTGAGGTCAATGACCCAAGGTCAATGACCCGAGGTCAATAACCCTAGGTCAATGACCCAAGGTCAATGACCCGAGGTCAATGACCCGAGGTCAATGAAACGAAGTCACTTACCCGAAGTTGACTCCGGGTGGTTAAACTTTGGAGTTCAACTCTGGGAGGTTGTCTCAGGGAGTTCGACTCCGGTATGTTAAATCTGGGACGTCGACTTTGAAACTTCGTTTCCGGGAGGTATACTCCGGGAGGTCGACTCCGGGAGGTCGACTCCGGAAGGTCGACTCCGGGAGGTCGACTCCGGGAGGTCGTCTCCGGGAGGTTGACTCCGGGAGGTTGACTCCGGGAGGTCGACTCTGGGTGGTCGACTCCGGGAGGTCGGCTCCGTGAGGTCGACTCCATGTGATCAACTCTTGGAGGTCTACTCCGGGCATTTGACTCTGGGAGGTTGACTCTGGAGGTCGACTCCGGGTGGTCAACTCCGGGAGGTTGACTCCTCCAAGTTGATAACAGGATGTCAATTCCAGGATGAGAGTTCTGAGAGGTCGACTCCGATAGATCGGATCACTTGGGGTGGTCATATTCCGGTGGTCGACAAATGGAGTTTTACTCCGGACCTTTCAAGGTCGGTTTCGTGCACAATTTACGGAAAAGTCGTCGAAAAGTAGGCATTTTTACGAATTTTTACTGTTTTTTGGCTGGATTTTGCAAAGAATTCGAAATAAAATAATTCAATTTGGACTCGTTTTGTTTACCAAAACGAGATTTTTGAAACATTTTGAACACCAATTTTATTTCAACTCTCGTAATTAATTCGGTAATGATTTGATTTTTGTGGCATTTCGATATTTTGAACAATCATTCTATTTCTTGAAGTTAATTTTGGATAATTGGGTAAATATTTGGCATTTTAACGAAATTTGTCAGTGTTTTTGCGGTATTTTGAAAACAATTTGGGAAATCTAATCGAATTTGGACTCGTGTTGAAGATCTTAACGAGAATTTTAAAACATTTTGAACACAAATTTAATTTTTATATTTTAATTTAAGGAGTAATCGGCAGAAATTGGGCATTTTTTCGATTTTTTTCAATTTTTTGATGAGATTTTTTCTATAATTCAAAAAATAATATTTGGAATTTTGACTCCTACTTAAAATCTAATCGAGATCAGTGAAAATCTTATATATAATTCGATTTTCCTTATCAATTTACAGGAAAATCAGCAAAAGATGGGCATTTTTTCAAACTTTTTCTTGCTCTTATCCTTAACCTATTTGAATTTGGATTCGTGTTAAATATCGAAAACGAAAGTTTTAAGATATCTATAACACATATTGAATTTTATTAATGCAATCTATCGAAACATCAAAAACTCCAAAAATATCGGTGAAATTTCAGGTTTTTGGTCATATTTTGCTGAAAATTGAGAATAAATAGTAAAATTTTGATTCTTATTAATACTTTTCACAAGATCTATCCAAATTTGGAAGAAATATTCAATTTTTTTGAGCAGCGAACCCAAAAAACGTCGAAAACTCGAATAAAACGATGATATTAATTGTTTTTGGCCATATTTTTCTAAAAATTGAGTGCAACTAGTCAATATTGGATTCATTTTAATGTTTTGGTTGAGATCTTCCAAAAATATTTAGAAGTATTTGATAATTCAAGGCAGTAAAATCAAAAAACGTCTAAGACTCGAATAAAATCGGTGAAATTTATAGTTCTTGGCCATTTTTTTCTTACAATTGAGCAAAGCTAGTCAACGTTTGATTTATTCTAATGCTTTTCAAGAGGTCGATAAAATATATTTTGAAATATTCAATTTTCCGTAGCAGTAAACCTAAAAAATATAAAAAACTCAAAAAAAATCAGTGAAATTTCTGGTTTTTCGCCAACTTTTGCTGAAAATTGAGGAAAAATAACCTACTTTGGATACATTTTAATGCTTTTGCATAGATCTATCCAAATTTAGAAGATATATTCAATTTTTCACAGCAGTTATTCCGAAAAACGTCGAAAACTGGAATAAAATCGGCGAAATTTATGTTTTTTGTCATATTAAAAAAAAATTGAGCAAAACTAGTCATATTTGAATTCATTTTAATTCTTTTACCGAGATCTATCCTAATATAGAAGAAATATTCAATTTTTCTCAGCAGCAGAACCGAAAAAACGTCGAACACTCCAGTAAAACCGGTGAAATTTAGGGTTTTATGCCATATTTTTCTAAAAATTGAGCAAAAATAGTCAGTAATGGATTCATTTTAATTCTTTTGACGAGGTCTATCAATGTTTTTCAGAAATATTGAATAATCCATAGCAGTAAACCCAAAAAACATCGAAATTTTGAAAAAAAAATCGGTAAAATTTCTGGTTTTTGTCCAAGGTTTGCTGAAAATTTAGCAAAACTAGTCAAATTTGGCCTCATTTTAATGCTTTTGCCGAGATCTACCTAGATGTAGAAAAAAATTTCAATTTCTCATTGCAGTTAACCCAGAAAACGTCGAAGACAAGATTAAATCGGTGAAATTTATTGTTTTTGGTCATTTAAAGAAAAAATTGAGCAAATCTAGTCATTGTTTGTTTCATTTTAATGCTCCTGACGAGATTAATGAACATTATTTGGAAATTTTTAATAATTCTTAGCTGTAAACCCCAAAAACGTCAAAAACTCAAAAAAAAACAGTGATATTTCTGGTTTTTGGCCACAATTTGCTTAAATTTAAACAAAACTAGTCAAATTTAGATTCATTTTAATGCTATTGCCGAGAGCTACCACAATTAAGAGAAAATATTCAATTCTATGGAGCTATAAACCCGAAAAACGTCGAAACCTGGAATAAATTTGGTGAAATTAATGGATTTTGGCTATATTTTTTTAAAAATTGAGCAAAAATGGTCAACTTTGGGTTCATTTTAATTCTTTTGCCGATGTTTATCCAAATTCTAAACAAATATACAATTTTTCTTAGCTGAAAACCCAAAAAACGTCGAATACTCGAGTAAAATCGGCGAAGTCAATGTTTTAATGCCATATTTTTCTAACAATTGAGCAACAATAGCCAGTGTTAGATCCATATTAATGCTTTTTACGAGATCTATCAATGTTATTTAAAAATATTGAATAATCGAAAGCAGTAAACCCAAAATACATCGAAAATTTGAAAAAAAAAAACGGTAAAATTTCTGGTTTTTGTCCAAAGTTTGCTGAAAATTTAGCAAAACTAGTCAAATTTGAATTCGTTTTAATTCTTATTCCGAGATCTATTCAAATTTTGAAGAAATATTCAATTTTTCTCAGCAGCAGAAACGAAAAAACGTCGAACACTCCAGTAAAATCGGTGAAATTTATGGTTTTATGCCATATTTTTCTAAAAATTGAGCAAAAATAGTCAGTAATGGATTCATTTTAATTCTTTTGACGAGGTCTATCAATTTTTTTCAGAAATATTGAATAATCCGTAGCAGTAAACCCAAATAACATCGAAAATATGAAAAAAAAATCGGTAAAATTTCTGGTTTTTGTCCAAGGTTTGCTGAAAATTTAGCAAAACTAGTCAAATTTGGCCTCATTTTAATGCTTTTACCGAGATCTTTCCAGATTTAGAAAAAAGTTTCAATTTCTCATTGCAGTTAACCCAGAAAACGTCGAAAACAGGAATAAAATCGGTGAAATTTATGGTTTTTGGTCATTTAATGAAAACATTGAGCAAAACTAGTCATTTTTTGTTTCACTTTTAATATTACTGACGAGATTAATGACCATTATTTGGAAATTACCAATAATTCTTAGTTGAAAACCCTAAAAACGTCAAAAACTCAAAAAAAAACAGTGACATTTCTGGTTTTTGGCCACAATTTGCTGAAATTTAAGCAAAACTAGTCAAATTTAGATTCATTTTAACGCTATTGCCGAGTGCTACCCCAATTAAACTAAAAAAAATATTCAATTCTTTTGAGCAGTAAACACGAAAAACGTCGAAAACAGGAATAAAATCGGTGAAATTAATGGTTTTTGGCTATATTTTTATATAAATTGAGCAAAACTTGTCAACTCTGGATTCATTTTAATGCTTTTGCCAATATCTATCCAAATTCTAAACAAATATACAATTTTTCTTAGCTTGAAACCCAAAATATGACGAACACTCGCGTAAAATCGGTGAAGTTTATGGTTTTAATGCCATATTTTTCTAAAAATTGAGCAACAATAGCCAGTGTTAGATCCATTTTAATTCTTTTGACGAGATCTATCAATATCATTTAGAAATACTGAATAATCGAGCGCAGTAAACCCAAAAAACATCGAAAATTTGAAAAAAACGGTAAAATTTCTGGTTTTTGTCCAAATTTTGCTGAAAATTTAGCAAAACTAGTCAAATTTGGACTCATTTTAATGCTTTTGCCGATATCTATCCAAAATCAAAACATATATTCAATTTTAATTAGCTGCAAACCCAAAAGCCTTCGTTAATCGATTAAAATCGTTGAATTTTATGGTCTTTAGCCATATTTTGCTTAAAATTGCGCTAAACAAGACACAATTGAATTCATTGAAAAGTTATTGAAAGGATCTATCCAACTGGGTATCCATGGTTGATGACCCGATGTCGATGAAAAGAGTTCGATAACCCGAGGCCAAAGTCCCAAGGTCAATGACGTGGAAGTGGCAGTTGACTCGAGGTCATTGACCCGAGTTCATTGACCCGAGGTCATTGAACCGAGGACGATGACTCGAGGTCGGTGACCTGAGGTCGTTGGCCCGAGGTCGATCACCTGAGGTCTGTGACCTTAGGTCGATGATCTGAGGTCAATGAACCGAGGTCAATGACCCAAGGTCAATGACCCGAGGTCAATGACCCAAGGTCAATGACCCGAGGTCAATGACACGAGGTCAATGACCCAAGGTCAATGACCCGAGGTTAATTACCCGAGGTCAATGAAACGAAGTCACTGACCTGAGGATGACTCCCGGTGGTTAAATTTTTGAGTTCAACTCCGGGAGGTTGTCTCAGGGAGGTCAACTCTGTAGGTCGATTCCAGGAGGACAACGCCGGGAGGTCAAATCCGGGATGTCGACTCCAATGCATCGTTTCCGGGACGGTCGACTCCAGGAGGTCGACTCATGCAGATCCTCTCCGATAGGTCGACTCCGGGAGGTCGATGCATGGAGGTCGACTCCGGGAGGTCAACTCCGGGAGGTCGACTCCGGGAGGTCGAACTTCATTGACCCTAGGTCATTGAACCGAGGAAGATGACTCGATGAAAGTGACCTGAGGTCGTTGACCCGAGGTCGATGACCTGAGGTCAATGACCTGAGGTCGATGACCGGAGGTCAATGAACTGAGGTCAATGACCCAAGGTCAATGATTCGAGGTCAATGACCCTAGGTCAATGACCCGAGGTCAATGACCCTAGGTCAATGACCCAAGGTCAATGACCCGAGGTCAATGAAACGAAGTCACTGACCCGAAGTTGACTCCGGGTGGTTAAACTTTGGAGTTCAACTCCGGGAGGTTGTCTCAGGGAGTTCGACTCCGGTGTGTTAAATCTGGGACGTCGACTTTGGAACTTCGTTTCCGGGACTTAGACTCCGGGAGGTATACTCCGGGAGGTCGACTCCGGGAGGTCGACTCCGGGAGGTCGACTCCGGGAGGTCGACTCCGGGAGGTCGTCTCCAGGAGGTTGACTCCGGGAGGTCGACTCCGGGAGGTCAACTCCGGGAGGTCGACTCTGGGTGGTCGACTCCGGGAGGTCGGCTCCGGTAGGTCGACTCCATGTGATCAACTCTTGGAGGTCTACTCCGGGCATTTGACTCTGGGAGGTTGACTCTGGAGGTCGACTCCGGGTGGTCAACTCCGGGAGGTTGACTCCTCCAAGTTGATAAAAGGATGTCAATTCCAGGATGAGAGTTCTGAGAGGTCGATTCCGATAGATCGGATCACTTGGGGTGGTCATATTCCGGTGGTCGACAAATGGAGTTTTACTCCGGACCTTTCAAGGTCGGTTTCGTGCACAATTTACGGAAAAGTCGTCGAAAAGTAGGCATTTTTACGAATTTTTACTGTTTTTTGGCTGGATTTTGCAAAGAATTCGAAATAAAATAATTGAATTTGGACTCGTTTTGTTTACCAAAACGAGATTTTTGAAACATTTTGAACACCAATTTTATTTCAACTCTAGTAATTAATTCGGTAATGATTTGATTTTTGTGGCATTTCGATATTTTGAACAATCATTCTATTTCTTGAAGTTAATTTTGGATAATTGGGTAAATATTTGGCATTTTAACGAAATTTGTCAGTGTTTTTGCTGTATTTTGAAAACAATTTGGGAAATCTAATCGAATTTGGACTCGTGTTGAAGATCTTAACGAGAATTTTAAAACATTTTGAACAGAAATTTAATTTTTCTATTTTAATTTAAGGAGTAATCGGCAGAAATTGGGCATTTTTTCGATTTTTTTCAATTTTTTGATGAGATTTTTTCTATAATTCAAAAAATAATATTTGGAATTTTGACTCCTACTTAAAATCTAATCGAGATCAGTGAAAATCTGATATAAAATTCGATTTTCCTTATCAATTTACAGGAAAATCAGCAAAAGATGGGCATTTTTTCAAACTTTTTCTTGCTCTTATCCTTCACCTATTTGAATTTGGATTCGTGTTAAATATCGAAAGTTTTTAGATATCTTTAACACAAATTGAATTTTATTAATGCAATCAATCGAAACATCAAAAACTCCAAAAATATCGGTGAAATTTCAGGTTTTTGGTCATATTTTGCTGAAAATTGACAATAAATAGTAAAATTTTGATTCTTATTAATACTTTTCACAAGATCTATCCAAATTTGAAAGAAATATTCAATTTTTTTGAGCAGCGAACCCAAAAAACGTCGAAAACTCGAATAAAAACGGTGATATTAATTGTTTTTGGCCATATTTTTCTAAAAATTGAGAGCAACTAGTCAATATTGGATTCATTTTAATGCTTTGGTTGAGATCTTCCAAAAATATTTAGAAGTATTTGATAAATCAAGGCAGTAAAATCAAAAAACGTCTAAGACTCGAATAAAATCGGTGAAATTTATAGTTCTTGGCCATTTTTTTCTTACAATTGAGCAAAGCTAGTCAACGTTTGATTTATTCTAATGCTTTTCAAGAGGTCTATAAAATATATTTTGAAATATTCAATTTTCCGTAGCAGTGAACCTAAAAAATATAAAAAACTCAAAAAAAATCAGTGAAATTTCTGGTTTTTCGCCAACTTTTGCTGAAAATTGAGGAAAAATAATCTACTTTGGATTCATATTAATGCTTTTGCATAGATCTATCCAAATTTAGAAGATATATTTAATTTTTCACAGCAGTTATTCCGAAAAACGTCGAAAACTGGAATAAAATCGGCGAAATTTATGTTTTTTGTCATATTAAAAAAAAATTGAGCAAAACTAGTCATATTTGAATTCATTTTAATTCTTTTACCGAGATCTATCCAAATATAGAAGAAATTTCAATTTTTCTCAGCAGCAGAACCGAAAAAACGTCGAACACTCCAGTAAAACCGGTGAAATTTATGGTTTTATGCCATATTTTTCTAAAAATTGAGCAAAAATAGTCAGTAATGGATTCATTTTAATTCCATTGACGAGGTCTATCAATGTTTTTCAGAAATATTGAATAATCCATAGCAGTAAACCCAATAAACATCGAAAATTTGAAAAAAAAATCGGTAAAATTTCTGGTTTTTGTCCAAATTTTGCTGAAAATTTAGCAAAACTAGTCAAATTTGGCCTCATTTTAATGCTTTTGCCGAGATCTACCCAGATGTAGAAAAAAATTTCAATTTCTCATTGCAGTTAACCCAGAAAACGTCGAAGACAGGATTAAATCGGTGAAATTTATGGTTTTTGGTCATTTAAAGAAAAAATTGAGCAAATCTAGTCATTGTTTGTTCCATTTTAATGCTCCTGACGAGATTAATGAACATTATTTGGAAATTTTTAATAATTCTTAGCTGTAAACCCCAAAAACGTCAAAAACTCAAAAAAAACAGTGATATTTCTGGTTTTTGGCCACAATTTGCTTAAATTTAAGCAAAACTAGTCAAATTTAGATTCATTTTAATGCTATTGCCGAGAGCTACTACAATTAAGAGAAAATATTCAATTCTATTGAGCTGTAAACCCGAAAAACGTCGAAAACTGGAATAAAATCGGTGAAATTAATGGATTTTGGCTATATTTTTTTATAAATTGAGCAAAAATGGTCAATTTTGGGTTCATTTTAATTCTTTTGCCGATGTCTATCCAAATTTTAAACAAATATACAATTTTTCTTAGCTGCAAACCCAAAAAACGTCGAATACTCGAGTAAAATCGGCGAAGTTTATGTTTTAATGCCATATTTTTCTAACAATTGAGCAACAATAGCCAGTGTTAGATCCATTTTAATGCTTTTTACGAGATATATCAATGTTATTTAGAAATATTGAATTATCGAAAGCAGTAAACCCAAAAAACATCGAAAATTTGAAATAAAAAACGGTAAAATTTCTGGTTTTTGTCCAAAGTTTGCTGAAAATTTAGCAAAACTAGTCAAATTTGGCCTCATTTTAATGCTTTTGCCGAGATCTACCCAGATTTAGAAAACAATTTCAATTTCTCATTGCAGTTAACCCAGAAAACGTCGAAGACAGGATTAAATCGGTGAAATTTATGGTTTTTGGTCATTTAAAGAAAAAATTGAGCAAAACTAGTCATTTTTTGTTTCACTTTTAATGCTACTGACGAGATTAATGAACATTATTTGGAAATTTCCAATAATTCTTAGTTGAAAACCCTAAAAACGTCAAAAACTAATAAAACAGTGATATTTCTGGTTTTTGGCCACAATTTGCTGAAATTTAAGCAAAACTAGTCAAATTTAGATTCATCATAACGCTATTGCCGAGTGCTACCCCAATTAAATTAAAAAATATACAATTCTTTGGAGCAGTAAACACGAAAAACGTCGAAAACAGGAATAAAATCGGTGAAATTAAAAATGTAAAATAAAACAGTGAATATTTTAAATTTTGGCCAAATTTAGCTGAAATTTAGCAATACTGGTCAATTTTGGATTTATTATAATCCTTTTGCCAAGATTTACCCAAATTTAGAAAAAATATTCAATTCTATGGAACAGTAAACCCGTAAAACGTCGAAAACTGGAAAAAAATCGGTGAAATTAATGGTTTTTGGCTATATTTTTTTTAAAATTGAGCAAAAATGGTCAACTTTGGGTTCATTTTAATTCTTTTGCCGATGTCTATCCAAATTCCAAACAAATATACAATTTTTCTTAGCTGCAAACCCAAAAAACGTCGAATACTCGAGTAAAATCGGCGAAGTTTATGTTTTAATGCCTTTTTTTTCTAACAATTGGGCAACAATAGCCAGCGTTAGATCCATTTTAATGCTTTTTACGAGATCTATCAATGTTATTTAGAAATATTGAATAATCGAAAGCATTAAACCCAAAAAACATCGAAAATTTGAAAAAAAAACGGTAAAATTTCTGGTTTTTGTCCAAGGTTTGCTGAAAATTTAGCAAAACTAGTCAAATTTGAATTCGTTTTCATTCTTATACCGAGATCTATTCAAATTTTGAAGAAATATTCAACTTTTCTCAGCAGCAGAACCGAAAAAACGTCGAACACTCCAGTAAAACCGGTGAAATTTATGGTTTTATGCCATATTTTCCTAAAAATGGAGCAAAAATAGTCGGTAATGGATTCATTTTAATTCCTTTGACGAGGTCTATCAATGTTTTTCAGAAATATTGAATAATCCATAGCAGTAAACCCAAAAAACATCGAAAATTTGAAAAAAAAATCGGTAAAATTTCTGGTTTTTGTCCAAATTTTGCTGAAAATTTAGCAAAACTAGTCAAATTTGGCCTCATTTTTATGCTTTTGCCGAGATCTACCCAGATGTAGAAAAAAATTTCAATTTCTCATTGCAGTTAACCCAGAAAACGTCGAAGACAGGATTAAATGGGTGAAATTTATGGTTTTTGGTAATTTAAAGAAAAAATTGAGCAAATCTAGTCATTGTTTGTTCCATTTTAATGCTCCTGACAAGATTAATGAACATTATTTTGAAATTTTTAATAATTCTTAGCTGAAAACCCCAAAAACGTCAAAAACTCAAAAAAACAGTGATATTTCTGGTTTTTGGCCACAATTTGCTTAAATTTAAGCAAAACTAGTCAAATTTAGATTCATTTTAATGCTATTGCCGAGAGCTACCACAATTAAGAGAAAATATTCAATTCTATTGAGCTGTTAACCCGAAGAACGTCGAAAACTGGAATAAAATTGGTGAAATTAATGGATTTTGGCTATATTTTTTTAAAAATTGAGCAAAAATGGTCAACTTTGGGTTCATTTTAATTCTTTTGCCGATGTCTATCCAAATTTTAAACAAATATACAATTTTTCTTAGCTGCAAACCCAAAAAACGTCGAATACTCGAGTAAAATCGGCGAAGTTTATGTTTTAATGCCATATTTTTCTAACAATTGAGCAACAATAGCCAGTGTTAGATCCATTTTAATGCTTTTTACGAGATCAATCAATGTTAACACAACTGGTGTGTTTTTGCTATATTTCGAAAACAATTTGGGAAATCTAATCGAATTTGGACTCGTGTTGAAGATCTTAACGAGAATTTTAAAACATTTTGAACACAAATTTAATTTTTATATTTTAATTTAAGGAGTAATCGGCAGAAATTGGGCATTTTTTCGATTTTTTTCAATTTTTTGATGAGATTTTTTCTAAAATTCAAAAAATAATATTTGGAATTTTGACTCCTACTTAAAATCTAATCGAGATCAGTTAAAATCTGATATAAAATTCGATTTTCCTTATCAATTTACAGGAAAATCAGCAAAAGATGGGCATTTTTTCAAACTTTTTCTTGCTCTTATCCTTAACCTATTTGAATTTGGATTCGTGTTAAATATCGAAAACGAAAGTTTTTAGATATCTTTAACACAAATTGAATTTTATTAATGCAATCAATCGAAACATCAAAAACTCCAAAAATATCGGTGAAATTTCAGGTTTTTGGTCATATTTTGCTGAAAATTGACAATAAATAGTAAAATTTTGATTCTTATTAATACTTTTCACAAGATCTATCCAAATTTGAAAGAAATATTCAATTTTTTTGAGCAGCGAACTCAAAAAACGTCGAAAACTCGAATAAAAACGGTGATATTAATTGTTTTTGGCCATATTTTTCTAAAAATTGAGAGCAACTAGTCAATATTGGATTCATTTTAATGTTTTGGTTGAGATCTTCCAAAAATATTTAGAAGTATTTGATAATTCAAGGCAGTAAAATCAAAAAACGTCTAAGACTCGAATAAAATCGGTGAAATTTATAGTTCTTGGCCATTTTTTTCTTACAATTGAGCAAAGCTAGTCAACGTTTGATTTATTCTAATGCTTTTCAAGAGGTCTATAAAATATATTTTGAAATATTCAATTTTCCGTAGCAGTGAACCTAAAAAATATAAAAAACTCAAAAAAAATCAGTGAAATTTCTGGTTTTTCGCCAACTTTTGCTGAAAATTGAGGAAAAATAATCTACTTTGGATTCATTTTAATCCTTTTGCATAGATCTATCCAAATTTAGAAGATATATTTAATTTTTCACAGCAGTTATTCCGAAAAACGTCGAAAACTGGAATAAAATCGGCGAAATTTATGTTTTTTGTCATATTAAAAAAAAATTGAACAAAACTTGTCATATTTGGATTCATTTTAATTCTTTTACCGAGATCTATCCAAATATAGAAGAAATATTCAATTTTCCTCAGCAGCAGAACCGAAAAAACGTCGAACACTCCAGTAAAACCGGTGAAATTTATGGTTTTATGCCATATTTTTCTAAAAATTGAGCAAAAATAGTCAGTAATGGATTCATTTTAATTCCTTTGACGAGTTCTATCAATGTTTTTCAGAAATATTGAATAATCCATAGCAGTAAACCCAAAAAACATCGAAAATTTGAAAAAAAAAACGGTAAAATTTCTGGTTTTTGTCCAAAGTTTGCTGAAAATTTAGCGAAACTAGTCAAATTTGAATTCGTTTTAATTCTTATACCGAGATCTATTCAAATTTTAAAGAAATATTCAATTTTTCTCAGCAGCAGAACCGAAAAAACGTCGAACACTCCAGTAAAATCGGTAAAATTTATGGTTTTATGGCATATTTTTCTAAAAATTGAGCAAAAATAGTCAGTAATGGATTCATTTTAATTCTTTTGACGAGGTCTATCAATGTTTTTCAGAAATATTGAATAATCCGTAGCAGTAAACCCAAATAACATCGAAAATATGAAAAAAAAATCGGTAAAATTTCTGGTTTTTGTCCAAATTTTGCTGAAAATTTAGCAAAACTAGTCAAATTTGGCCTCATTTTAATCCTTTTGCCGAGATCTACCCAGATTTAGAAAATAATTTCAATTTCTCATTGCAGTTAACCCAGAAAACGTCGAAAACAGGAATAAAATCGGTGAAATTTTTGGTTTTTGGTCATTTAATGAAAAAATTGAGCAAAACTAGTTATTTTTTGTTTCACTTTTAATGCTACTGACGAGATTAATGAACATTATTTGGAAATTTCCAATAATTCTTAGTTGAAAACCCTAAAAACGTCAAAAACTCAAAAAAAAACAGTGATATTTCTGGTTTTTGGCCACAATTTGCTGAAATTTAAGCAAAACTAGCCAAATTTAGATTCATCATAACGCTATTGCTGAGTGCTACCCCAATTAAATTAAAAAATATACAATTCTTTTGAGCAGTAAACACGAAAAACGTCGAAAACAGGAATAAAATCGGTGAAATAAAAAATGTAAAATAAAACAGTGAATATTTTAAATTTTGGCCAAATTTAGCTGAAATTGAGCAATACTGGTCAATTTTGGATTTATTTTAATCCTTTTGCCGAGATTTACCCAAATTTAGAAAAAATATTCAATTCTATGGAACAGTAAACCCGTAAAACGTCGAAAACTGGAATAAAATCGGTGAAATTAATGGTTTTTGGCTATATTTTTTTTAAAATTGAGCAAAAATGGTCAACTTTGGGTTCATCTTAATTCTTTTGCCGATGTCTATCAAAATTCTAAACAAATATACAATTTTTCTTAGCTGCAAACCCAAAAAACGTCGAATACTCGAGTAAAATCGGCGAAGTTTATGTTTTAATGCCATATTTTTCTAACAATTGAGCAACAATAGCCAGTGTTAGATCCATTTTAATGCTTTTTACGAGATCTATCAATGTTATTTAGAAATATTGAATAATCCATAGCAGTAAACCCAAAAAAAATCGAAATTTTGAAAAAAAAATCGGTAAAATTTCTGGTTTTTGTCCAAATTTAGCTGAAAATTTAGCAAAACTAGTCAAAGTTGGCCTCATTTTATGGCTTTTGCCGAGATCTACCCAGATGTAGAAAAATTTCAATTTCTCATTGCAGTTAACCCAGAAAACGTCGAAGACAGGATTAAATCGGTGAAATTTATGGTTTTTGGTCATTTAAAGAAAAAATTGAGCAAATCTAGTCATTGTTTGTTCCATTTTAATGCTCCTGACGAGATTAATGAACATTATTTGGAAATTTTTAATAATTCTTAGCTGTAAACCCCAAAAACGTCAAAAACTCAAAAAAAAACAGTGATATTTCTGGTTTTTGGCCACAATTTGCTTAAATTTAAACAAAACTAGTCAAATTTAGATTCATTTTAATGCTATTGCCGAGAGCTACCACAATTAAGAGAAAATATTCAATTCTATGGAGCTATAAACCCGAAAAACGTCGAAACCTGGAATAAATTTGGTGAAATTAATGGATTTTCGCTATATTTTTTTAAAAATTGAGCAAAAATGGTCAACTTTGGGTTCATTTTAATTCTTTTGCCGATGTTTATCCAAATTCTAAACAAATATACAATTTTTCTTAGCTGAAAACCCAAAAAACGTCGAATACTCGAGTAAAATCGGCGAAGTTTATGTTTTAATGCCATATTTTTCTAACAATTGAGCAACAATAGCCAGTGTTAGATCCATATTAATGCTTTTCACGAGATCTATCAATGTTATTTAGAAATATTGAATAATCGAAAGCAGTAAACCCAAAATACATCGAAAATTTGAAAAAAAAAACGGTAAAATTTCTGGTTTTTGTCCAAAGTTTGCTGAAAATTTAGCAAAACTAGTCAAATTTGAATTCGTTTTAATTCTTATTCCGAGATCTATTCAAATTTTGAAGAAATATTCAATTTTTCTCAGCAGCAGAAACGAAAAAACGTCGAATACTCCAGTAAAATCGGTGAAATTTATGGTTTTATGCCATATTTTTCTAAAAATTGAGCAAAAATAGTCAGTAATGGATTCATTTTAATTCTTTTGACGAGGTCTATCAATGTTTTTCAGAAATATTGAATAATCCGTAGCGGTAAACCCAAATAACATCGAAAATATGAAAAAAAAATCGGTAAAATTTCTGGTTTTTGACCAAATTTTGCTGAAAATTTAGCAAAACTAGTCAAATTTGGCCTCATTTTAATGCTTTTACCGAGATCTTTCCAGATTTAGAAAAAAGTTTCAATTTCTCATTGCAGTTAACCCAGAAAACGTCGAAAACAGGAATAAAATCGGTGAAATTTATGGTTTTTGGTCATTTAATGAAAACATTGAGCAAAACTAGTCATTTTTTGTTTCACTTTTAATATTACTGACGAGATTAATGACCATTATTTGGAAATTACCAATAATTCTTAGTTGAAAACCCTAAAAACGTCAAAAACTCAAAAAAAAACAGTGACATTTCTGGTTTTTGGCCACAATTTGCTGAAATTTAAGCAAAACTAGTCAAATTTAGATTCATTTTAACGCTATAGCCGAGTGCTACCCCAATTAAATTAAAAAATATTCAATTCTTTTGAGCAGTAAACACGAAAAACGTCGAAAACAGGAATAAAATCGGTGAAATTGAAAATGTAAAATAAAACATTGAATATATTAAATTTTGGCCAAATTTAGCTGAAATTGAGCAATACTGGTCAGGTTTGGATTTATTTTAATCCTTTTGCCGAGATTTACCCAAATTTAGAAAAAATATTAAATTCTATGGAACAGTAAACCCTAAAAACGTCGAAAACAGGAATAAAATCGGTGAAATTAATGGTTTTTGGCTATATTTTTATATAAATTGAGCAAAACTTGTCAACTCTGGATTCATTTTAATGCTTTTGCCAATATCTATCCAAATTCTAAACAAATATACAATTTTTCTTAGCTTGAAACCCAAAATACGACGAACACTCGCGTAAAATCGGTGAAGTTTATGGTTTTAATGCCATATTTTTCTAAAAATTGAGCAACAATAGCCAGTGTTAGATCCATTTTAATTCTTTTGACGAGATCTATCAATATCATTTAGAAATACTGAATAATCGAGCGCAGTAAACCCAAAAAACATCGAAAATTTGAAAAAAACGGTAAAATTTCTGGTTTTTGTCCAAATTTTGCTGAAAATTTAGCAAAACTAGTCAAATTTGGACTCATTTTAATGCTTTTGCCGATATCTATCCAAAATCAAAACATATATTCAATTTTAATTAGCTGCAAACCCAAAAGCCTTCGTTAATCGATTAAAATCGTTGAATTTTATGGTCTTTAGCCATATTTTGCTTAAAATTGCGCTAAACAAGACACAATTGAATTCATTGAAAAGTTATTGAAAGGATCTATCCAACTGGGTATCCATGGTTGATGACCCGATGTCGATGAAAAGAGTTCGATAACCCGAGGCCAAAGTCCCAAGGTCAATGACGTGGAAGTGGCAGTTGACTCGAGGTCATTGACCCGAGTTCATTGACCCGAGGTCATTGAACCGAGGACGATGACTCGAGGTCGGTGACCTGAGGTCGTTGGCCCGAGGTCGATCACCTGAGGTCTGTGACCGTAGGTCGATGATCTGAGGTCAATGAACCGAGGTCAATGACCCAAGGTCAATGACCCGAGGTCAATGACCCAAGGTCAATGACCCGAGGTCAATGACCCGAGGTCAATGACAGGAGGTCAATGACCCAAGGTCAATGACCCGAGGTTAATTACCCGAGGTCAATGAAACGAAGTCACTGACCTGAGGATGACTCCCGGTGGTTAAATTTTTGAGTTCAACTCCGGGAGGTTGTCTCAGGGAGGTCAACTCTGTAGGTCGATTCTAGGAGGACAACGCCGGGAGGTCAAATCCGGGATGTCGACTCCAATGCATCGTTTCCGGGACGGTCGACTCCAGGAGGTCGACTCATGCAGATCCTCTCCGATAGGTCGACTCCGGGAGGTCGATGCATGGAGGTCGACTCCGGGAGGTCAACTCCGGGAGGTTGACTCCTCCAAGTTGATAAAAGGATGTCAATTCCAGGATGAGAGTTCTGAGAGGTCGATTCCGATAGATCGGATCACTTGGGGTGGTCATATTCCGGTGGTCGACAAATGGAGTTTTACTCCGGACCTTTCAAGGTCGGTTTCGTGCACAATTTACGGAAAAGTCGTCGAAAAGTAGGCATTTTTACGAATTTTTACTGTTTTTTGGCTGGATTTTGCAAAGAATTCGAAATAAAATAATTGAATTTGGACTCGTTTTGTTTACCAAAACGAGATTTTTGAAACATTTTGAACACCAATTTTATTTCAACTCTAGTAATTAATTCGGTAATGATTTGATTTTTGTGGCATTTCGATATTTTGAACAATCATTCTATTTCTTGAAGTTAATTTTGGATAATTGGGTAAATATTTGGCATTTTAACGAAATTTGTCAGTGTTTTTGCTGTATTTTGAAAACAATTTGGGAAATCTAATCGAATTTGGACTCGTGTTGAAGATCTTAACGAGAATTTTAAAACATTTTGAACACAAATTTAATTTTTATATTTTAATTTAAGGAGTAATCGGCAGAAATTGGGCATTTTTTCGATTTTTTTCAATTTTTTGATGAGATTTTTTCTATAATTCAAAAAATAATATTTGGAATTTTGACTCCTACTTAAAATCTAATCGAGATCAGTGAAAATCTGATATAAAATTCGATTTTCCTTATCAATTTACAGGAAAATCAGCAAAAGATGGGCATTTTTTCAAACTTTTTCTTGCTCTTATCCTTCACCTATTTGAATTTGGATTCGTGTTAAATATCGAAAGTTTTTAGATATCTTTAACACAAATTGAATTTTATTAATGCAATCAATCGAAACATCAAAAACTCCAAAAATATCGGTGAAATTTCAGGTTTTTGGTCATATTTTGCTGAAAATTGAGAATAAATAGTAAAATTTTGATTCTTATTAATACTTTTCACAAGATCTATCCAAATTTGAAAGAAATATTCAATTTTTTTGAGCTGCAAACCCAAAAAACGTCGAAAACTCGAATAAAAACGGTGATATTAATTGTTTTTGGCCATATTTTTCTAAAAATTGAGAGCAACTAGTCAATATTGGATTCATTTTAATGTTTTGGTTTAGATCTTCCAAAAATATTTAGAAGTATTTGATAATTCAAGGCAGTAAAATCAAAAAACGTCTAAGACTCGAATAAAATCGGTGAAATTTATAGTTCTTGGCCATTTTTTTCTTACAATTGAGCAAAGCTAGTCACCGTTTGATTAATCTAATGCTTTTCAAGAGGTCTATAAAATATATTTTGAAATATTCAATTTTCCGTAGCAGTGAACCTAAAAAATATAAAAAACTCAAAAAAAATCAGTGAAATTTCTGGTTTTTCGCCAACTTTTGCTAAAAATTGAGGAAAAATAATCTACTTTGGATTCATTTTAATGCTTTTGCATAGATCTATCCAAATTTAGAAGATATATTTAATTTTTCACAGCAGTTATTCCGAAAAACGTCGAAAACTGGAATAAAATCGGCGAAATTTATGTTTTTTGTCATATTAAAAAAAATTTGAGCAAAACTAGTCATATTTGAATTCATTTTAATTCTTTTACCGAGATCTATCCAAATATAGAAGAAATATTCAATTTTTCTCAGCAGCAGAACCGAAAAAACGTCGAACACTCCAGTAAAACCGGTGAAATTTATGGTTTTATGCCATATTTTCCTAAAAATGGAGCAAAAATAGTCGGTAATGGATTCATTTTAATTCCTTTGACGAGGTCTATCAATGTTTTTCAGAAATATTGAATAATCCATAGCAGTAAACCCAAAAAAACATCGAAAATTTGAAAAAAAAATCGGTAAAATTTCTGGTTTTTGTCCAAATTTTGCTGAAAATTTAGCAAAACTAGTCAAATTTGGCCTCATTTTTATGCTTTTGCCGAGATCTACCCAGATGTAGAAAAAAATTTCAATTTCTCATTGCAGTTAACCCAGAAAACGTCGAAGACAGGATTAAATCGGTGAAATTTATGGTTTTTGGTCATTTAATGAAAAACTTGAGCAAAACTTGTAATTTTTTATTTCACTTTTAATGCTACTGACGAGATTAATGACCATTATTTGGAAATTTCCAATAATTCTTAGTTGAAAACCCTAAAAACGTCAAAAACTCAAAAAAAACAGTGATATTTCTGGTTTTTGGCCACAATTTGCTGAAATTTAAGCAAAACTAGTCAAATTTAGATTCATTTTAACGCTATTGCCGAGTGCTACCCCAATTAAATTAAAAAATATTCAATTCTTTTGAGCAGTTAACACGAAAAACGTCGAAAACAGGAATAAAATCGGTGAAATTAAAAATGTAAAATAAAACAGTGAATATTTAAAATTTTGGCCAAATTTAGCTGAAATTGAGCAATACTGGTCAAGTTTGGATTTATTTTAATCCTTTTGCCGAGATTTACCCAAATTTAGAAAAAATATTAAATTCTATGGAACAGTAAACCCTAAAAACGTCGAAAACAGGAATAAAATCGGTGAAATTAATGGTTTTTGGCTATATTTTTATATAAATTGAGCAAAACTTGTCCACTCTGGATTCATTTTAATGCTTTTGCCAATATCTATCCAAATTCTAAACAAATATACAATTTTTCTTAGCTTGAAACCCAAAATACGTCGAACACTCGCGTAAAATCGGTGAAGTTTATGGTTTTAATGCCATATTTTTCTAAAAATTGAGCAACAATAGCCAGTGTTAGATCCATTTTAATTCTTTTGACGAGATCTATCAATATCATTTAGAAATACTGAATAATCGAGCGCAGTAAACCCAAAAAACATCGAAAATTTGAAAAAAAACGGTAAAATTTCCGGTTTTTGTCCAAATTTTGCTGAAAATTTAGCAAAACTAGTCAAATTTGGACTCATTTTAATGCTTTTGCCAATATCTATCCAAATTTTAAACATATATTCAATTTTAATTAGCTGCAAACCCAAAAGCCATCGTTAATCGATTAAAATCGTTGAATTTTATGGTCTTTAGCCATATTTTGCTTAAAATTGCGCTAAACAAGACACAATTGAATTCATTGAAAAGTTATTGAAAGGATCTATCCAACTGGGTATCCATGGTTGATGACCCGATGTCGATGAAAAGAGTTCGATAACCCGAGGACAAAGTCCCAAGGTCAATGACGTGGAAGTGGAAGTTGACTCGAGGTCATTGACCCGAGGTCATTGACCCGAGGTCATTGAACCGAGGACGATGACTCGAGGTCGGTGACCTGAGGTCGTTGGCCCGAGGTCGATCACCTGAGGTCTGTGACCTTAGGTCGATGATCTGAGGTCAATGAACCGAGGTCAATGACCCAAGGTCAATGACCCAAGGTCAATCACCCGAGGTCAATGACCCAAGGTCAATGACCCGAGGTCAATAACACGAGGTCAATGACCTAAGGTCAATGACCCGAGGTAAATTACCCGAGGTCAATGAAACGAAGTCACTGACCTGAGGATGACTCCGGGTCGTTAAATTTTTGAGTTCAACTCCGGGAGGTTGTCTCAGGGAGGTCAACTCTGTAGGTCGATTCCAGGAGGACAACGCCGGGAGGTCAAATCCGGGATGTCGACTCCAATGCATCGTTTCCGGGACGGTCGACTCCAGGAGGTCGAATCATGCAGATCCTCTCCGATAGGTCGACTCCGGGAGGTCGATGCATGGAGGTCGACTCCGGGAGGTCGACTCCGGGAGGTCAACTCCGGGAGGTCGACTCCGGGAGGTCGAACTTCATTGACCCTAGGTCATTGAACGGAGGAAGATGACTCGATGAAAGTGACCTGAGGTCGTTGACCCGAGGTCGATGACCTGAGGTCAATGACCTGAGGTCGATGACCTGAGGTCAATGACCTGAGGTCGATGACCCGAGGTCAATGAACTGAGGTCAATGACCCAAGGTCAATGACCCGAGGTCAATGACCCTAGGTCAATGACCCGTGGTCAATGAAACGAAGTCACTGACCCGAAGTTGACTCCGGGTGGTTAAACTTTGGAGTTCAACTCCGGGAGGTTGTCTCAGGGAGTTCGACTCCGATGTGTTTAATCTGGGACGTCGACTTTGGAACTTCGTTTCCGGGACTTAGACTCCGGGAGGTCGTCTCCGGGAGGTTGACTCCGGGAGGTTGAATCTGGGAGGTCGACTCCGGGAGGTCGACTCTGGGTGGTCGACTCCGGGAGGTCGGCTCCGGGAGGTCGGCTCCGGGAGGTCGACTCCATGTGATCAACTCTTGGAGGTCTACTCAGGGCATTTGACTCTGGGAGGTTGACTCTGGAGGTCGACTCCGGGTGGTCAACTCCGGGAGGTTGACTCCTCCAAGTTGATAACAGGATGTCAATTCCAGGATGAGAGTTCTGAGAGGTCGATTCCGATAGATCGGATCACTTGGGGTGGTCATATTCCGGTGGTCGACAAATGGAGTTTTACTCCGGACCTTTCAAGGTCGGTTTCGTGCACAATTTACGGAAAAGTCGTCGAAAAGTAGGCAATTTTACGAATTTTTACTGTTTTTTGGCTGGATTTTGCCAAGAATTCGAAATAAAATAATTGAATTTGGACTCGTTTTGTTTACCAAAACGAGATTTTTGAAACATTTTGAACACCAATTTTATTTCAACTCTAGTAATTAATTCGGTAATGATTTGATTTTTGTGGCATTTCGATATTTTGAACAATCATTCTATTTCTTGAAGTTAATTTTGGATAATTGGGTAAATATTTGGCATTTTAACGAAATTTGTCAGTGTTTTTGCTGTATTTTGAAAACAATTTGGGAAATCTAATCGAATTTGGACTCGTGTTGAAGATCTTAACGAGAATTTTAAAACATTTTGAACACAAATTTAATTTTTATATTTTAATTTAAGGAGTAATCGGCAGAAATTGGGCATTTTTTCGATTTTTTTCAATTTTTTGATGAGATTTTTTCTATAATTCAAAAAATAATATTTGGAATTTTGACTCCTACTTAAAATCTAATCGAGATCAGTGAAAATCTGATATAAAATTCGATTTTCCTTATCAATTTACAGGAAAATCAGCAAAAGATGGGCATTTTTTCAAACTTTTTCTTGCTCTTATCCTTCACCTATTTGAATTTGGATTCGTGTTAAATATCGAAAGTTTTTAGATATCTTTAACACAAATTGAATTTTATTAATGCAATCAATCGAAACACCAAAAACTCCAAAAATATCGGTGAAATTTCAGGTTTATGGTCATATTTTGCTGAAAATTGAGAATAAATAGTAAAATTTTGATTCTTATTAATACTTTTCACAAGATCTATCCAAATTTGAAAGAAATATTCAATTTTTTTGAGCAGCGAACCCTAAAAACGTCGAAAACTCGAATAAAAACGGTGATATTAATTGTTTTTGGCCATATTTTTCTAAAAATTGAGAGCAACTAGTCAATATTGGATTCATTTTAATGCTTTGGTTGAGATCTTCCAAAAATATTTAGAAGTATTTGATAATTCAAGGCTGTAAAATCAAAAAACGTCTAAGACTCGAATAAAATCGGTGAAATTTATAGTTCTTGGCCATTTTTTTCTTACAATTGAGCAAAGCTAGTCACCGTTTGATTAATCTAATGCTTTTCAAGAGGTCTATAAAATATATTTTGAAATATTCAATTTTCCGTAGCAGTGAACCTAAAAAATATAAAAAACTCAAAAAAAATCAGTGAAATTTTCGCCAACTTTTGCTAAAAATTGAGGAAAAATAATCTACTTTGGATTCATTTTAATGCTTTTGCATAGATCTATCCAAATTTAGAAGATATATTTAATTTTTCACAGCAGTTATTCCGAAAAACGTCGAAAACTGGAATAAAATCGGCGAAATTTATGTTTTTTGTCATATTAAAAAAAAATTGAGCAAAACTAGTCATATTTGAATTCATTTTAATTCTTTTACCGAGATCTATCCAAATATAGAAGAAATATTCAATTTTTCTCAGCAGCAGAACCGAAAAAACGTCGAACACTCCAGTAAAACCGGTGAAATTTATGGTTTTATGCCATATTTTTCTAAAAATTGAGCAAAAATAGTCAGTAATGGATTCATTTTAATTCCTTTGACGAGGTCTATCAATGTTTTTCAGAAATATTGAATAATCCATAGCAGTAAACCCAAAAAACATCGAAAATTTGAAAAAAAAAATCGGTAAAATTTCTGGTTTTTGTCCAAATTTTGCTGAAAATTTAGCAAAACTAGTCAAATTTGGCCTCATTTTAATGCTTTTGCCGAGATCTACCCAGATGTAGAAAAAAATTTTAATTTCTCATTGCAGTTAACCCAGAAAACGTCGAAGACAGGATTAAATCGGTGAAATTTATGGTTTTTGGTCATTTAAAGAAAAAATTGAGAAAATCTAGTCATTGTTTGTTCCATTTTAATTCTCCTGAAGAGATTAATGAACATTATTTGGAAATTTTTAATAATTCTTAGCTGTAAAACCCAAAAACGTCAAAAACTCAAAAAAAACAGTGATATTTCTGGTTTTTGGCCACAATTTGCTTAAATTTAAGCAAAACTAGTCAAATTTAGATTCATTTTAATGCTATTGCCGAGAGCTACCACAATTAAGAGAAAATATTCAATTCTTTGGAGCTGTAAACCCAAAAAACGTCGAAAACTGGAATAAAATTGGTGAAATTAATGGATTTTGGCTATATTTTTTTTTAAATTAAGCAAAAATGGTCACCTTTGGGTTCATTTTAATTCTTTTGCCGATGTCTATCCAAATTCTAAACAAACATACAATTTTTCTTAGCTGCAAACCCAAAAAACGTCGAATACTCGAGTAAAATCGGCGAAGTTTATGTTTTAATGCCATATTTTTCTAACAATTGAGCAACTATAGCCAGTGTTAGATCCATTTTAATGCTTTTTACGAGATCTATCAATGTTATTTAGAAATATTGAATAATCCATAGCAGTAAACCCAAAAAACATCGAAATTTTGAAAAAGAAATCGGTAAAATTTCTGGTTTTTGTCCAAATTTTGCTGAAAATTTAGCAAAACTAGTCAAAGTTGGCCTCATTTTAATGCTTTTGCCGAGATCTACCCAGATGTAGAAAAATTTCAATTTCTCATTGCAGTTAACCCAGAAAACGTCGAAAACTTGAATAAAATCGGTGAAATTTATGGTTTTTGGTCATTTAATGAAAAAATTGAGCAAAACTAGTCATTTTTTATTTCACTTTTAATGCTACTGACGAGATTAACGAACATTATTTGGAAATTTCCAATAATTCTTAGTTGAAAACCCTAAAAACGTCAAAAACTCAAAAAAAAACAGTGATATTTCTGGTTTTTGGCCACAATTTGCTGAAATTTAAGCAAAACTAGTCAAATTTAGATTCATCATAACGCTATTGCCGAGTGCTACCCCAATTAAATTAAAAAATATACAATTCTTTGGAGCAGTAAACACGAAAAACGTCGAAAACAGGAATAAAATCGGTGAAATTAAAAATGTAAAATAAAACAGTGAATATTTTAAATTTTGGCCAAATTTAGCTGAAATTGAGCAATACTGGTCAAGTTTGGATTTATGTTAATCCTTTTGCCGAGATTTACCCAAATTTAGAAAAAATATTAAATTCTATGGAACAGTAAACCCTAAAAACGTCGAAAACAGGAATAAAATCGGTGAAATTAATGGTTTTTGGCTATATTTTTATATAAATTGAGCAAAACTTGTCAACTCTGGATTCATTTTAATGCTTTTGCCAATATCTATCCAAATTCTAAACAAATATACAATTTTTCTTAGCTTGAAACCCAAAATACGTCGAACACTCGCGTAAAATCGGTGAAGTTTATGGTTTTAATGCCATATTTTTCTAAAAATTGAGCAACAATAGCCAGTGTTAGATCCATTTTAATTCTTTTGACGAGATCTATCAATATCATTTAGAAGTATTGAATAATCGAGCGCAGTAAACCCAAAAAACATCGAAAATTTGAAAAAAAAACGGTAAAATTTCTGGTTTTTTTCCAAATTTTGCTGAAAATTTAGCAAAACTAGTCAAATTTGGACTCATTTTAATGCTTTTGCCAATATCTATCCAAATTCTAAACATATATTCAATTTTAATTAGCTGCAAATCCAAAAGCCTTCGTTAATCGATTAAAATCGTTGAGTTTTATGGTCTTTAGCCATATTTTGCTTAAAATTGCGCTAAACAAGACACAATTGAATTTATTGAAAAGTTATTGAAAGGATCTATCCAACTGGGTATCCATGGTTGATGACCCGATGTCGATGAAAAGAGTTCGATAACCCGAGGCCAAAGTCCCAAGGTCAATGACGTGGAAGTGGAAGTTGACTCGAGGTCATTGACCCGAGGTCATTGACCCGAGGTCATTGAACCGAGGACGATGACTCGAGGTCGGTGACCTGAGGTCGTTGGCCCGAGGTCGATCACCTGAGGTCTGTGACCTTAGGTCGATGATCTGAGGTCAATGACCTGAGGTCGATGACCCGAGGTCAATGAACCGAGGTCAATGACCCAAGGTCAATGACCCGAGGTCAATGACACGAGGTCAATGACCCAAGGTCAATGACCCGAGGTAAATGACCCGAGGTCAATGAAACGAAGTCACTGACCTGAGGATGACTCCGGGTGGTTAAATTTTTGAGTTCAACTCCGGGAGGTTGTCTCAGGGAGGTCAACTCTGTAGGTCGATTCCAGGAGGACAACGCCGGGAGGTCAAATCCGGGATGTCGACTCCAATGCATCGTTTCCGGGACGGTCGACTCCAGGAGGTCGACTCATGCAGATCCTCTCCGATAGGTCGACTCCGGGAGGTCGATGCATGGAGGTCGACTCCGGGAGGTCGACTCCGGGAGGTCAACTCCGGGAGGTCGACTCCGGGAGGTCGAACTTCATTGACCCTAGGTCATTGAACCGAGGAAGATGACTTGATGAAAGTGACCTGAGGTCGTTGACCCGAGGTCGATGACCTGAGGTCAATGACCTGAGGTCAATGACTCGAGGTCAATGAACTAAGGTGAATGACCCAAGGTCAATGGCCCATGGTCAATGACCCAAGGTCAATGACCCGAGGTCAATGACCCGAGGTCAATGAAACGAAGTCACTGACCTGAAGTTGACTCCGGGTGGTTAAATTTTTGAGTTCAACTCCGGGAGGTTGTCTCAGGGAGGTCAACTCTGTAGGTCGATTCCAGGAGGACAACGCCGGGAGGTCAAATCCGGGATGTCGACTCCAATGCATCGTTTCCGGGACGGTCGACTCCAGGAGGTCGACTCATGCAGATCCTCTCCGATAGGTCGACTCCGGGAGGTCGATGCATGGAGGTCGACTCCGGGAGGTCGACTCCGGGAGGTCGACTCCGGGAGGTCAACTCCGGGAGGTCGACTCCGGGAGGTCGAACTTCATTGACCCTAGGTCATTGAACCGAGGAAGATGACTTGATGAAAGTGACCTGAGGTCGTTGACCCGAGGTCGATGACCTGAGGTCAATGACCTGAGGTCGATGACTCGAGGTCAATGAACTAAGGTCAATGACCCAAGGTCAATGGCCCATGGTCAATGACCCAAGTTCAATGACCCGAGGTCAATGACCCGAGGTCAATGAAACGAAGTCACTGACCTGAAGTTGACTCCGTGTGGTTAAAATTTGGAGTTCAACTCCGGGAGGTTGTCTCAGGGAGTTCGACTCCGGTATGTTAAATCTGGGACGTCGACTTTGGAACTTCGTTTCCGGGACTTAGACTCCGGGACGTCAACTCCGGGAGGTCGACTCCTGGAGGTCGACTCCGGGAGGTCGACCCCGGGAGGTCGACACCGGGAGGTCGACTCCGGGAGGTCGACTCCGGGAGGTCGACTCTGGGTGGTCGACTCCGGGAGGTCGGCTCCGGGAGGTCGACTCCATGTGATCAACTCTTGGAGGTCTACTCAGGGCATTTGACTCTGGGAGGTTGACTCTGGAGGTCGACTCCGGGTGGTCAACTCCGGGAGGTTGACTCCTCCAAGTTGATAACAGGATGTCAATTCCAGGATGAGAGTTCTGAGAGGTCGACTCCGAGAGATCGGATCACTTGGGGTGGTCATATTCCGGTGGTCGACAAATGGAGTTTTACTCCGGACCTTTCAAGGTCGGTTTCGTGCACAATTTACGGAAAAGTCGTCGAAAAGTAGGCATTTTTACGAATTTTTACTGTTTTTAGGCTGGATTTTGCAAAGAATTCGAAATAAAATAATTGAATTTGGAATCGTTTTGTTTACCAAAACGAGATTTTTGAAACTTTTTGAACACCAATTTTATTTCAACTCTCGTAATTAATTCGGTAATGATTTGATTTTTGTGGCATTTCGATATTTTGAACAATCATTCTATTTCTTGAAGTTAATTTTTGATAATTGGGTAAATATTTGGCATTTTAACGAAATTTGTCAGTGTTTTTGCTGTATTTTGAAAACAATTTGGGAAATCTAATCCAATTTGGACTCGTGTTGAAGATCGTAACGAGAATTTTAAAACATTTTGAACACAAATTTAATTTTTATATTTTAATTTAAGGAGTAATCGGCAGAAATTGGGCATTTTTTCGATTTTTTTCAATTTTTTGATGAGATTTTTTCTATAATTCAAAAAATGATATTTGGAATTTTGACTCCTACTTAAAATCTAATCGAGATCAGTGAAAATCTTATATAAAATTCGATTTTCCTTATCAATTTACAGGAAAATCAGCAAAAGATGGGCATTTTTTCAAACTTTTTCTTGCTCTTATCCTTAACCTATTTGAATTTGGATTCGTGTTAAATATCGAAAACGAAAGTTTTAAGATATCTTTAACACATATTGAATTTTATTAATGCAATCTATCGAAACATCAAAAACTCCAAAAATATCGGTGAAATTTCAGGTTTTTGGTCATATTTTGCGGAAAATTGAGAATAAATAGTAAAATTTTGATTCTTATTAATACTTTTCACAAGATCTATCCAAATTTGGAAGAAATATTCAATTTTTTTGAGCAGCGAACCCTAAAAACGTCGAAAACTCGAATAAAAACGGTGATATTAATTGTTTTTGGCCATATTTTTCTAAAAATTGAGAGCAACTAGTCAATATTGGATTCATTTTAATGTTTTGGTTGAGATCTTCCAAAAATATTTAGAAGTATTTGATAATTCAAGGCAGTAAAATCAAAAAACGTCTAAGACTCGAATAAAATCGGTGAAATTTATAGTTCTTGGCCATTTTTTTCTTACAATTGAGCAAAGATAGTCAACGTTTGATTAATCTAATGCTTTTCAAGAGGTCTATAAAATATATTTTGAAATATTCAATTTTCCGTAGCAGTAAACCTAAGAAATATAAAAAACTCAAAAAAAATCAGTGAAATTTCTGGTTTTTCGCAAATTTTTGCTGAAAATTGAGAAAAAATAATCTACTTTGGATTCATTTTAATGCTTTTGCATAGATCTATCCAAATTTAGAAGATATATTCAATTTTTCACAGCAGTTATTCCGAAAAACGTCGAAAACTGGAATAAAATCGGCGAAATTTATGTTTTTTGTCATATTAAAAAAAAAATTGAGCAAAACTAGTCATATTTGAATTCATTTTAATTCTTTTACCGATATCTATCCAAATATAGAAGAAATATTCAATTTTTCTCAGCAGCAGAACCGAAAAAACGTCGAACACTCCTGTAAAATCGGTAAAATTTATGATTTATTCCATATTTTTCTAAAAATTGAGCAAAAATAGTCAGTAATGGATTCATTTTAATTCTTTTGACGAGGTCTATCAATCTTTTTCAGAAATAATGAATAATCCGTAGCAGTAAACCCAAAAAACATCGAAAATATGAAAAAAAATCGGAAAAATGTCTGGTTTTTGTCCAAATTTTGCTGAAAATTTAGCAAAACTAGTAAAATTTGGACTTATTTTAATGCTTTGCCGAGACTACCCAGATTTAGAAAAAAAATTCAATTTCTCATTGCAGTTACCCCAGAAAACGTCGAAAACTTGAATAAAATCGGTGAAATTTATGGTTTTTGGTCATTTAATGAAAAAATTGAGCAAAACTTGTAATTTTTTATTTCACTTTTAATGTTACTGACGAGATTAATGACCATTATTTGGAAATTTCCAATAATTCTTAGTTGAAAACCCTAAAAACGTCAAAAACTCAAAAAAAAACAGTGATATTTCTGGTTTTGTGGCCACAATCTGCTGAAATTTAAGCAAAACTAGTCAAATTTAGATTCATTTTAACGCTATTGCCGAGTGCTACCCCAATTAAATTAAAAAATATTCAATTCTTTTGAGCAGTAAGCACGAAAAACGTCGAAAACAGGAATTAAATCGGTGAAATTAAATATGTAAAATAAAACAGTGAATATTTTAAATTTTGGCCAAATTTAGCTGAAATTGAGCAATACTGGTCAAGCTTGGATTTATTTTAATCCTTTTGCCGAGATTTACACAAATTTAGAAAAAATATTAAATTCTATGGAACAGTAAACCCTAAAAACGTCGAAAACAGGAATAAAATCGGTGAAATTAATGGTTTTTGGCTATATTTTTATATAAATTGAGCAAAACTTGTCAACTCTGGATTCATTGTAATGCTTTTGCCAATATCTATCCAAATTCTAAACAAATATACAATTTTTCTTAGCTTGAAACCCAAAATACGTCGAACACTCGCGTAAAATCGGTGAAGTTTATGGTTTTAATGCCATATTTTTCTAAAAATTGAGCAACAATAGCCAGTGTTAGATCCATTTTAATTCTTTTGACGAGATCTATCAATATCATTTAGAAATATTGAATAATCGAGCGCAGTAAACCCAAAAAACATCGAAAATTTGAAAAAAAAACGGTAAAATTTCTGGTTTTTGTCCAAATTTTGCTGAAAATTTAGCAAAACTAGTCAAATTTAGACTCATTTTAATGCTTTTGCCAATATCTATCCAAATTCTAAGCATATATTCAATTTTAATTAGCTGCAAATCCAAAAGCCTTCGTTAATCGATTAATATTGTTGAATTTTATGGTCTTTAGCCATATTTTGCTTAAAATTGCGCTAAACAAGACACAATTGGATTCATTGAAAAGTTATTGAAAGGATCTATCCAACTGGGTATCCATGGTTGATGACCCGATGTCGATGAAAAGAGTTCGATAACCCGAGGCCAAAGTCCCAAGGTCAATGACGTGGAAGTGGAAGTTGACTCGAGGTCATTGACCCGAGATCATTGAACCGAGGACGATGACTCGAGGTCGGTGACCTGAGGTCGTTGGCCCGAGGTCGATCACCTGAGGTCTGTGACCTTAGGTCGATGATCTGAGGTCAATGACCTGAGGTCGATGACCCGAGGTCAATGAACCGAGGTCAATGACCCAAGGTCAATGACCCGAAGTCAATGACACGAGGTCAATGACCCAAGGTCAATGACCCGAGGTAAATGACCCGAGGTCAATGAAACAAAGTCACTGACCTGAGGATGACTCCGGGTGGTTAAATTTTTGAGTTCAACTCCGGAAGGTTGTCTCAGGGAGGTCAACTCTGTAGGTCGATTCCAGGAGGACAACGCCGTGAGGTCAAATCCGGGATGTCGACTCCAATGCATCGTTTCCGGGACGGTCGACTCCAGGAGGTTGACTCATGCAGATCCTCTCCGATAGGTCGACTCCGGGAGGTCGATGCATGGAGGTCGACTCCGGGAGGTCGACTCCGGGAGGTCAACTCCGGGAGGTCGACTCTGGGAGGTCGAACTTCATTGACCCTAGGTCATTGAACCGAGGAAGATGACTCGATGAAAGTGACCTGAGGTCGTTGACCCGAGGTCGATGACCTGAGGTCAATGACCTGAGGTCGATGACCCGAGGTCAATGAACTGAGGTCAATGACCCAAGGTCAATGACCCGAGGTCAATAACCCTAGGTCAATGACCCAAGGTCAATGACCCGAGGTCAATGACCCGAGGTCAATGAAACGAAGTCACTTACCCGAAGTTGACTCCGGGTGGTTAAACTTTGGAGTTCAACTCTGGGAGGTTGTCTCAGGGAGTTCGACTCCGGTATGTTAAATCTGGGACGTCGACTTTGAAACTTCGTTTCCGGGACTTAGACTCCGGGAGGTATACTCCGGGAGGTCGACTCCGGGAGGTCGACTCCGGAAGGTCGACTCCGGGAGGTCGACTCCGGGAGGTCGTCTCCGGGAGGTTGACTCCGGGAGGTCGACTCCGGGAGGTCGACTCTGGGTTGTCGACTCCGGGAGGTCGGCTCCGTGAGGTCGACTCCATGTGATCAACTCTTGGAGGTCTACTCCGTGCATTTGACTCTGGGAGGTTGACTCTGGAGGTCGACTCCGGGTGGTCAACTCCGGGAGGTTGACTCCTCCAAGTTGATAACAGGATGTCAATTCCAGGATGAGAGTTCTGAGAGGTCGACTCCGATAGATCGGATCACTTGGGGTGGTCATATTCCGGTGGTCGACAAATGGAGTTTTACTCCGGACCTTTCAAGGTCGGTTTCGTGCACAATTTACGGAAAAGTCGTCGAAAAGTAGGCATTTTTACGAATTTTTACTGTTTTTTGGCTGGATTTTGCAAAGAATTCGAAATAAAATAATTGAATTTGGACTCGTTTTGTTTACCAAAACGAGATTTTTGAAACATTTTGAACACCAATTTTATTTCAACTCTCGTAATTAATTCGGTAATGATTTGATTTTTGTGGCATTTCGATATTTTGAACAATCATTCTATTTCTTGAAGTTAATTTTGGATAATTGGGTAAATATTTGGCATTTTAACGAAATTTGTCAGTGTTTTTGCGGTATTTTGAAAACAATTTGGGAAATCTAATCGAATTTGGACTCGTGTTGAAGATCTTAACGAGAATTTTAAAACATTTTGAACAGAAATTTAATTTTTCTATTTTAATTTAAGGAGTAATCGGCAGAAATTGGGCATTTTTTCGATTTTTTTCAATTTTTTGATGAGATTTTTTCTATAATTCAAAAAATAATATTTGGAATTTTGACTCCTACTTAAAATCTAATCGAGATCAGTGAAAATCTTATATATAATTCGATTTTCCTTATCAATTTACAGGAAAATCAGCAAAAGATGGGCATTTTTTCAAACTTTTTCTTGCTCTTATCCTTAACCTATTTGAATTTGGATTCGTGTTAAATATCGAAAACGAAAGTTTTAAGATATCTATAACACATATTGAATTTTATTAATGCAATCTATCGAAACATCAAAAACTCCAAAAATATCGGTGAAATTTCAGGTTTTTGGTCATATTTTGCTGAAAATTGAGAATAAATAGTAAAATTTTGATTCTTATTAATACTTTTCACAAGATCTATCCAAATTTGGAAGAAATATTCAATTTTTTTGAGCAGCGAACCCAAAAAACGTCGAAAACTCGAATAAAACGATGATATTAATTGTTTTTGGCCATATTTTTCTAAAAATTGAGTGCAACTAGTCAATATTGGATTCATTTTAATGTTTTGGTTGAGATCTTCCAAAAATATTTAGAAGTATTTGATAATTCAAGGCAGTAAAATCAAAAAACGTCTAAGACTCGAATAAAATCGGTGAAATTTATAGTTCTTGGCCATTTTTTTCTTACAATTGAGCAAAGCTAGTCAACGTTTGATTTATTCTAATGCTTTTCAAGAGGTCGATAAAATATATTTTGAAATATTCAATTTTCCGTAGCAGTAAACCTAAAAAATATAAAAAACTCAAAAAAAATCAGTGAAATTTCTGGTTTTTCGCCAACTTTTGCTGAAAATTGAGGAAAAATAACCTACTTTGGATACATTTTAATGCTTTTGCATAGATCTATCCAAATTTAGAAGATATATTCAATTTTTCACAGCAGTTATTCCGAAAAACGTCGAAAACTGGAATAAAATCGGCGAAATTTATGTTTTTTGTCATATTAAAAAAAAATTGAGCAAAACTAGTCATATTTGAATTCATTTTAATTCTTTTACCGAGATCTATCCTAATATAGAAGAAATATTCAATTTTTCTCAGCAGCAGAACCGAAAAAACGTCGAACACTCCAGTAAAACCGGTGAAATTTAGGGTTTTATGCCATATTTTTCTAAAAATTGAGCAAAAATAGTCAGTAATGGATTCATTTTAATTCTTTTGACGAGGTCTATCAATGTTTTTCAGAAATATTGAATAATCCATAGCAGTAAACCCAAAAAACATCGAAATTTTGAAAAAAAAATCGGTAAAATTTCTGGTTTTTGTCCAAGGTTTGCTGAAAATTTAGCAAAACTAGTCAAATTTGGCCTCATTTTAATGCTTTTGCCGAGATCTACCTAGATGTAGAAAAAAATTTCAATTTCTCATTGCAGTTAACCCAGAAAACGTCGAAGACAAGATTAAATCGGTGAAATTTATTGTTTTTGGTCATTTAAAGAAAAAATTGAGCAAATCTAGTCATTGTTTGTTTCATTTTAATGCTCCTGACGAGATTAATGAACATTATTTGGAAATTTTTAATAATTCTTAGCTGTAAACCCCAAAAACGTCAAAAACTCAAAAAAAAACAGTGATATTTCTGGTTTTTGGCCACAATTTGCTTAAATATAAGCAAAACTAGTCAAATTTAGATTCATTTTAATGCTATTGCCGAGAGCGACCACAATTTAAAGAAAATATTCAATTCTTTGGAGCTGTAAACCCGAAAAACGTCGAAAACTGGAATAAAATTGGTGAAATTAATGGATTTTGGCTATATTTTTTTAAAAATTGAGCAAAAATGTTCAACTTTGGGTTCATTTTAATTCTTTTGCCGATGTCTATCCAAATTCTAAACAAATATACAATTTTTCTTAGCTGCAAACCCAAAAAACGTCGAATACTCGAGTAAAATCGGCGAAGTTTATGTTTTAATGCCATATTTTTCTAACAATTGAGCAACAATAGCCAGTGGTAGATCCATTTTAATGCTTTTTACGAGATCTATCAATGTTATTTAGAAATATTGAATAATCGAAAGCAGTAAACCCAAAAAACATCGAAAATTTGAAAAAAAAATCGGTAAAATTTCTGGTTTTTGTCCAAATTTTGCTGAAAATTTAGCAAAACTAGTCAAATTTGGCCTCATTTTAATGCTTTTGCCGGGATCTACCCAGATGTAGAAAAAAATTTCAATTTCTCATTGCAGTTAACCCAGAAAACGTCGAAGACAGGATTAAATCGGTGAAATTTATGGTTTTTGGTCATTTAATGAAAAAATTGAGCAAAACTAGTCATTTTTTTCACTTTTAATGCTACTGACGAGATTAATGAACATTATTTGGAAATTTCCAATAATTCTTAGTTGAAAACCCTAAAAACGTCAAAAACTAAAAAAAAACAGTGATATTTCTGGTTTTTGGCCACAATTTGCTGAAATTTAAGCAAAACTAGTCAAATTTAGATTCATCATAACGCTATTGCCGAGTGCTACCCCAATTAAATTAAAAAATATTCAATTCTTTGGAGCAGTAAACACGAAAAACGTCGAAAACAGGAATAAAATCGTTGAAATTAAAAATGTAAAATAAAACAGTGAATATTTTAAATTTTGGCCAAATTCAGCAGAAATTGAGCAATACTGGTCAATTTTGGATTTATTTTAATCGTTTTGCCGAGATTTACCCAAATTTAGAAAAAATATTAAATTCTATGGAACAGTAAACCCTAAAAACGTCGAAAACAGGAATAAAATCGGTGAAATTAATGGTTTTTGGCTATATTTTTATATAAATTGAGCAAAACTTGTCAACTCTGGATTCATTTTAATGCTTTTGCCGAGATCTATCCAAATTCTAAACAAATATACAATTTTTCGTAGCTGGAAACCCAAAATACGTCGAACACTCGAGTAAAATCGGTGAAGTTTATGGTTTTAATGCCATATTTTTCTAAAAATTGAGCAACAATAGCCAGTGTTAGATCCATTTTAATGCTTTTTACGAGATCTATCAATGTTATTTAGAAATATTGAATAATCGAAAGCATTAAACCCAAAAAACATCGAAAATTTGAAAAAAAAAACGGTAAAATTTCTGGTTTTTGTCCAAGGTTTGCTGAAAATTTAGCAAAACTAGTCAAATTTGAATACGTTTTAATTCTTATACCGAGGTCTATTCAAATTTTGAAGAAATATTCAATTTTTCTCAGCAGCAGAACCGAAAAAACGTCGAACACTCCTGTAAAATCGGTGAAATTTATGATTTATGCCATATTTTTCTAAAAATTGAGCAAAAATAGTCAGTAATGGATTCATTTTAATTCTTTTGACGAGGTCTATCAATCTTTTTCAGAAATAATGAATAATCCGTAGCAGTAAACTCAAAAAACATCGAAAATATGAAAAAAAAATCTGAAAAATTTCTGGTTTTTGTCCAAATTTTGCTGAAAATTTAGCAAAACTAGTCAAATTTGGCCTCATTTTAATGCTTTTGCCGAGATCTACCCAGATTTAGAAAAATATTTCAATTTCTCATTGCAGTTAACCCAGAAAACGTCGAAAACAGGTATAAAATCGGTGAAATTTATGGTTTTTGGTCATTTAATGAAAAAATTGAGCAAAACTAGTCATTTTTTGTTTCACTTTTAATGCTACTGACGAGATTAATGAACATTATTTGGAAATTTCCAATAATTCTTAGTTAAAAACCCTAAAAACGTCAAAAACTCAAAAAAAAACAGTGATATATCTGGTTTTTGGCCACAATTTGCTGAAATTTAAGCAAAACTAGTCAAATTTAGATTCATCATAACGCTATTGCCGAGTGCTACCCCAATTAAATTAAAAAATATACAATTCTTTGGAGCAGTAAACACGAAAAACGTCGAAAACAGGAATAAAATCGGTGAAATTAAAAAAGTAAAATAAAACAGTGAATATTTTAAATTTTGGACAAATTTAGCTGAAATTGAGCAATACTGGTCAATTTTGGATTTATTTTAATCCTTTTGCCAAGATTTACACAAATTTAGAAAAAATATTCAACTCTATGGAACAGTAAACCCGTAAAACGTCGAAAACTGGAATAAAATCGGTGAAATTAATGGTTTTTGGCTATATTTTTTTAAAAATTGGGCAAAAATGGTCAACTTTGGGTTCATTTTAATTCTTTTGCCGATGTCTATCCAAATTTTAAACAAATATACAATTTTTCTTAGCTGCAAACCCAAAAAATGTCGAATACTCGAGTAAAATCGGCGAAGTTTATGTTTTAATGCCATATTTTTCTAACAATTGAGCAACAATAGCCAGTGTTAGATCCATTTTAATGCTTTTTACGAGATCTATCAATGTTATTAAGAAATATTGAATAATCGAAAGCATTAAACCCAAAAAACATCGAAAATTTGAAAAAAAAAACGGTAAAATTTCTGGTTTTTGTCCAAGGTTTGCTGAAAATTTAGCAAAACTAGTCAAATTTGAATTCGTTTTAATTCTTATACCGAGATCTATCCAAATTTTGAAGAAATATTCAATTTTTCTCAGCAGCAGAACCGAAAAAACGTCGAACACTCCAGTAAAATCGGTAAAATTTATGGTTTTATGGCATATTTTTCTAAAAATTGAGCAAAAATAGTCAGTAATGGATTCAATTTAATTCTTTTGACGAGGTCTATCAATGTTTTTCAGAAATATTGAATAATCCGTAGCAGTAAACCCAAATAACATCGAAAATATGAAAAAAAAAAATCGGTAAAATTTCTGGCTTTTGTCCAAATTTTGCTGAAAATTTAGCAAAACTAGTCAAATTTGGCCTCATTTTAATGCTTTTGCCGAGATCTACCCAGATTTAGAAAAAAAATTCAATTTCTCATTGCAGTTAACCCAGAAAACGTCAAAAACTTGAATAAAATCGGTGAAATTTATGGTTTTTGGTCATTTAATGAAAAAATTGAGCAAAACTAGTAATTTTTTATTTCACTTTTAATGCTACTGACGAGATTAATGAACATTATTTGGAAATTTCCAATAATTCTTAGTTGAAAACCCTAAAAACGTCAAAAACTCAAAAAAAAACAGTGATATTTCTGGTTTTTGGCCACAATTTGCTGAAATTTAAGCAAAACTAGTCAAATTTAGATTCATCATAACGCTATTGCCGAGTGCTACCCCAATTTCATTAAAAAATATTCAATTCTTTTGAGCAGTAAACACGAAAAACGTCGAAAACAGGAATTAAATCGGTAAAATTAAAAATGTAAAATAAAACAGTGAATATTTTAAATTTTGGCCAAATTTAGCTGAAATTGAGCAATACTGGTCAAGTTTGGATTTATTTTAATCCTTTTGCCGAGATTTACCCAAATTTAGAAAAAATATTAAATTCTATGGAACAGTAAACCCTAAAAACGTCGAAAACAGGAATAAAATCGGTGAAATTAATGGTTTTTGGCTATATTTTTATATAAATTGAGCAAAACTTGTCAACTCTGGATTCATTTTAATGCTTTTGCCAATATTTATCCAAATTCTAAACAAATATACAATTTTTCTTAGCTGGAAACCCAAAATACGTCGAACACTCGCGTAAAATCGGTGAAGTTTATGGTTTTAATGCCATATTTTTCTAAAAATTGAGCAAAAATAGTCAGTAATGGATTCATTTTAATTCCTTTGACGAGGTCTATCAATGTTTTTCAGAAATATTGAATAATCCATAGCAGTAAACCCAACAAACATCGAAAATTTGAAAAAAAAATCGGTAAAATTTCTGGTTTTTGTCCAAATTTTGCTGAAAATTTAGCAAAACTAGTCAAATTTGGCCTCATTTTAATGCTTTTGCCGAGATCTACCCCGATGTAGAAAAAAATTTCAATTTCTCATTGCAGTTAACCCAGAAAACGTCGAAAACAGGAATAAAATCGGTGAAATTTATGGTTTTTGGTCATTTAATGAAAAAATTGAGCAAAACTAGTCATTTTTTGTTTCACTTTTAATGCTACTGACGAGATTAATGAACATTATTTGGAAATTTCCAATAATTCTTAGTTGAAAACCCTAAAAACGTCAAAATCTCATAAAACAGTGATATTTCTGGTTTTGGCCACAATTTGCTGAAATTTAAGCAAAACTAGTCAAATTTAGATTCATCATAACGCTATTGCCGAGTGCTACCCATATTAAATTAAAAAATATACAATTCTTTGGAGCAGTAAACACGAAAAACGTCGAAAACAGGAATAAAATCGGTGAAATTAAAAATGTAAAATAAAACAGTGAATATTTTAAATTTTGGCCAAATTTAGCTGAAATTGAGCAATACTGGTCAATTTTGGATTTATTATAATCCTTTTGCCAAGATTTACCCAAATTTAGAAAAAATATTCAATTCTATGGAACAGTAAACCCGTAAAACGTCGAAAACTGGAATAAAATCGGTGAAATTAATGGTTTTTGGCTATATTTTTTTAAAAATTGAGCAAAAATGGTCAACTTTGGGTTCATTTTAATTCTTTTGCCGATGTCTATCCAAATTCTAAACAAATATACAATTTTTCTTAGCTGCAAACCCAAAACACGTCGAATACTCGAGTAAAATCGGCGAAGTTTATGTTTTAATGCCATATTTTTCTAACAATTGGGCAACAATAGCCAGTGTTAGATCCATTTTAATGCTTTTTACGAGATCTATCAATGTTATTTAGAAATATTGAATAATCGAAAGCATTAAACCCAAAAAACATCCAAAATTTGAAAAAAAAACGGTAAAATTTCTGGTTTTTGTCCAAGGTTTGCTGAAAATTTAGCAAAACTAGTCAAATTTGAATTCGTTTTAATTCTTATACCGAGATCTATTCAAATTTTGAAGAAATATTGAATTTTTCTCAGCAGCAGAACCGAAAAAACGTCGAACACTCCAGTAAAACCGGTGAAATTTATGGTTTTATGCCATATTTTTTTCTGAAAATTGAGCAAAAATAGTCGGTAATGGATTCATTTTAATTCCTTTGACGAGGTCTATCAATGTTTTTCAGAAATATTGAATAATCCATAGCAGTAAACCCAAAAAACATCGAAAATTTGAAAAAAAAATCGGTAAAATTTCTGGTTTTTGTCCAAATTTTGCTGAAAATTTAGCAAAACTAGTCAAATTTGGCCTCATTTTTATGCTTTTGCCGAGATCTACCCAGATGTAGAAAAAAATTTCAATTTCTCATTGCAGTTAACCCAGAAAACGTCGAAGACAGGATTAAATCGGTGAAATTTATGGTTTTTGGTCATTTAATGAAAAAATTGAGCAAATCTAGTCATTGTTTGTTCCATTTTAATGCTCCTTACCAGATTAATGAACATTATTTGGAAATTTCCAATAATTCTTAGCTGTAAACCCCAAAAACGTCAAAAACTCAAAAAAACAGTGATATTTCTGGTTTTTGGCCACAATTTGCTTAAATTTAAGCAAAACTAGTCAAATTTAGATTCATTTTAATGCTATTGCAGAGAGCTACCACAATTAAGAGAAAATATTCAATTCTATTGAGCTGTAAACCCGAAGAACGTCGAAAACTGGAATAAAGTCGGTGAAATTAATGGATTTTGGCTATATTTTTTTAAAAATTGAGCAAAAATGGTCAATTTTGGGTTCATTTTAATTCTTTTGCCGATGTCTATCCAAATTTTAAACAAATATACAATTTTTCTTAGCTGCAAACCCAAAAAACGTCGAATACTCGAGTAAAATCGGCGAAGTTTATGTTTTAATGCCATATTTTTCTAACAATTGAGCAACAATAGCCAGTGTTAGATCCATTTTAATGCTTTTTACGAGATCTATCAATGTTATTTAGAAATATTGAATAATCGAAAGAAGTAAACCCAAAAAACATCGAAAATTTGAAAAAAAAACGGTAAAATTTCTGGTTTTTGTCCAAAGTTTGCTGAAAATTTAGCAAAACTAGTCAAATTTGAACTCGTTTTAATTCTTATACCGAGATCTATTCAAATTTTGAAGAAATATTCAATTTTTCTCAGCAGCAGAACCGAAAAAACGTCGAACACTCCAGTAAAATCGGTAAAATTTATGGTTTTATGGCATATTTTTCTAAAAATTGAGCAAAAATAGTCAGTAATGGATTCAATTTAATTCTTTTGACGAGGTCTATCAATGTTTTTCAGAAATATTGAATAATCCGTAGCAGTAAACCCAAATAACATCGAAAATATGAAAAAAAAAATCGGTAAAATTTCTGGTTTTTGTCCAAATTTTGCTGAAAATTTAGCAAAACTAGTCAAATTTGGCCTCATTTTAATGCTTTTGCCGAGATCTACCCAGATTTAGAAAAAAATTTCAATTTCTCATTGCAGTTAACCCAGAAAACGTCGAAAACAGGAATAAAATCGGTGAAATTTATGGTTTTTGGTCATTTAATGAAAAAATTGAGCAAAACTAGTCATTTTTTGTTTCACTTTTAATGCTACTGACGAGATTAATGAACATTATTTGGAAATTTCCAATAATTCTTAGTTGAAAACCCTAAAAACGTCAAAATCTCATAAAACAGTGATATTTCTGGTTTTTGGCCACAATTTGCTGAAATTTAAGCAAAACTAGTCAAATTTAGATTCATCATAACGCTATTGCCGAGTGCTACCCCAATTAAATTAAAAAATATACAATTCTTTGGAGCAGTAAACACGAAAAACGTCGAAAACAGGAATAAAATCGGTGAAATTAAAAATGTAAAATAAAACAGTGAATATTTTAAATTTTGGCCAAATTTAGCTGAAATTGAGCAATACTGGTCAATTTTGGATTTATTATAATCCTTTTGCCAAGATTTACCCAAATTTAGAAAAAATATTCAATTCTATGAAACAGTAAACCCGTAAAACGTCGAAAACTGGAATAAAATCGGTGAAATTAATGGTTTTTGGCTATATTTTTTTAAAAATTGAGCAAAAATGGTCAACTTTGGGTTCATTTTAATTCTTTTGCCGATGTCTATCCAAATTCTAAACAAATATACAATATTTCTTAGCTGCAAACCCAAAAAACGTCGAATACTCGAGTAAAATCGGCGAAGTTTATGTTTTAATGCCATATTTTTCTAACAATTGGGCAACAATAGCCAGTGTTAGATCCATTTTAATGCTTTTTACGAGGTCTATCAATGTTTTTCAGAAATATTGAATAATCCATAGCAGTAAACCCAAAAAACATCGAAAATTTGAAAAAAAAATCGGTAAAATTTCTGGTTTTTGTCCAAATTTTGCTGAAAATTTAGCAAAACTAGTCAAATTTGGCCTCATTTTTATGCTTTTGCCGAGATCTACCCAGATGTAGAAAAAAATTTCAATTTCTCATTGCAGTTAACCCAGAAAACGTCGAAGACAGGATTAAATCGGTGAAATTTATGGTTTTTGGTCATTTAATGAAAAAATTGAGCAAATCTAGTCATTGTTTGTTCCATTTTAATGCTCCTGACAAGATTAATGAACATTATTTGGAAATTTCCAATAATTCTTAGCTGTAAACCCCAAAAACGTCAAAAACTCAAAAAAACAGTGATATTTCTGGTTTTTGGCCACAATTTGCTTTAATTTAAGCAAAACTAATCAAATTTAGATTCATTTTAATGCTATTGCCGAGAGCTACCACAATTAAGAGAAAATATTCAATTCTATTGAGCTGTAAACCCGAAGAACGTCGAAAACTGGAATAAAGTCGGTGAAATTAATGGATTTTGGCTATATTTTTTTAAGAATTGAGCAAAAATGGTCAACTTTGGGTTCATTTTAATTCTTTTGCCGATGTCTATCCAAATTTTAAACAAATATACAATTTTTCTTAGCTGCAAACCCAAAAAACGTCGAATACTCGAGTAAAATCGGCGAAGTTTATGTTTTAATGCCATATTTTTCTAACAATTGAGCAACAATAGCCAGTGTTAGATCCATTTTAATGCTTTTTACGAGATCTATCAATGTTATTTAGAAATATTGAATAATCGAAAGAAGTAAACCCAAAAAACATCGAAAATTTGAAAAAAAAACGGTAAAATTTCTGGTTTTTGTCCAAAGTTTGCTGAAAATTTAGCAAAACTAGTCAAATTTGAACTCGTTTTAATTCTTATACCGAGATCTATTCAAATTTTGAAGAAATATTCAATTTTTCTCAGCAGCAGAACCGAAAAAACGTCGAACACTCCAGTAAAATCGGTAAAATTTATGGTTTTATGGCATATTTTTCTAAAAATTGAGCAAAAATAGTCAGTAATGGATTCAATTTAATTCTTTTGACGAGGTCTATCAATGTTTTTCAGAAATATTGAATAATCCGTAGCAGTAAACCCAAATAACATCGAAAATATGAAAAAAAAAAAATCGGTAAAATCTCTGGTTTTTGTCCAAATTTTGCTGAAAATTTAGCAAAACTAGTCAAATTTGGCCTCATTTTAATGCTTTTGCCGAGATCTACCCAGATTTAGAAAAATATTTCAATTTCTCATTGCAGTTAACTCAGAAAACGTCGAAAACAGGAATAAAATCGGTGAAATTTATGGTTTTTGGTCATTTAATGAAAAAATTGAGCAAAACTAGTCATTTTTTGTTTCACTTTTAATGCTACTGACGAGATTAATGAACATTATTTGGAAATTTCCAATAATTCTTAGTTGAAAACCCTAAAAACGTCAAAAACTCAAAAAAAACAGTGATATATCTGGTTTTTGGCCACAATTTGCTGAAATTTAAGCAAAACTAGTCAAATTTAGATTCATCATAACGCTATTGCCGAGTGCTACCCCAATTTCATTAAAAAATATTCAATTCTTTTGAGCAGTAAACACGAAAAACGTCGAAAACAGGAATTAAATCGGTAAAATTAAAAATGTATAATAAAACAGTGAATATTTTAAATTTTGGCCAAATTTAGCTGAAATTGAGCAATACTGGTCAAGTTTGAATTTATTTTAATCCTTTTGCCGAGATTTACCCAAATTTAGAAAAAATATTAAATTCTATGGAACAGTAAACCCTAAAAACGTCGAAAACAGGAATAAAATCGGTGAAATTAATGGTTTTTGGCTATATTTTTATATAAATTGAGCAAAACTTGTCAACTCTGGATTCATTTTAATGCTTTTTCCAATATTTATCCAAATTCTAAACAAATATACAATTTTTCTTAGCTTGAAACCCAAAATACGTCGAACACTCGCGTAAAATCGGTGAAGTTTATGGTTTTAATGCCATATTTTTCTAAAAATTGAGCAACAATAGCCAGTGTTAGATCCATTTTAATTCTTTTGACGAGATCTATCAATGTTATTAAGAAATATTGAATAATCGAAAGCATTAAACCCAAAAAACATCGAAAATTTGAAAAAAACGGTAAAATTTCTGGTTTTTGTCCAAATTTTGCTGAAAATTTAGCAAAACTAGTCAAATTTGGACTCATTTTAATGCTTTTGCCGATATCTATCCAAATTCAAAACATATATTCAATTTTATTTAGCTGCAAACCCAAAAGCCTTCGTTAATCGATTAAAATCGTTGAATTTTATGGTCTTTAGCCATATTTTGCTTAAAATTGCGCTAAACAAGACACAATTGAATTCATTGAAAAATTATTAAAAGGATCTATCCAACTGGGTATCCGTGGTTGATGCCCCGATGTCGATGAAAAGAGTTCGATAACCCGAGGCCAAAGTCCCAAGGTCAATGACGTGGAAGTGGAAGTTGACTCGAGGTCATTGACCCGAGGTCATTGAACCGAGGACGATGACTCGAGGTCGGTGACCTGAGGTCGTTGGCCCGAGGTCGATCACCTGAGGTCTGTGACCTTAGGTCGATGATCTGAGGTCAATGACCTGAGGTCGATGACCCGAGGTCAATGAACCGAGGTCAATGACCCAAGGTCAATGACCCGAGGTCAATGACACGAGGTCAATGACCCAAGGTCAATGACCCGAGGTAAATGACCCGAGGTCAATGAAACGAAGTCACTGACCTGAGGATGACTCCGGGTGGTTAAATTTTGGAGTTAAACTCCGGGATGTTGTCTCAGGGAGGTCAACTCTGTAGGTCGATTCCAGGAGGACAACGCCGGGAGGTCAAATCCGGGAGGTCGATGCATGGAGGTCGACTCCGGGAGCTCGACTCCTGGAGGTCAACTCCGGGAGGTCGAATCCGGGAGGTCGACTCCGGGAGGTCGAACTTCATTGAACCGAGGAAGATGACTCGATGAAAGTGACCTGAGGTCGTTGACCCGAGGTCGATGACCTGAGGTCAATGACCCGAGGTCAATGACCCGAGGTCAATTAAACGAAGTCACTGACCCGAAGTTGACTCCGGGTGGTTACACTTTGGAGTTCAACTCCGGGAGGTTGTCTCAGGGAGTTCGACTCCGGTATGTTAAATCTGGGACGTCGACTTTGGAACTTCGTTTCCGGGACTTAGACTCCGGGACGTCCACTCCGGGAGGTCGACTCCGGGAGGTCGACTCCGGGAGGTCGACTCCGGGAGGTCGTCTCCGGGAGGTTGACTCCGGGAGGTCGACTCCGGGAGGTCGACTCTGGGTGGTCGACTCCGGGAGGTCGGCTCCGGGAGGTCGACTCCATGTGATCAACTCTTGGAGGTCTACTCCGGGCATTTGACTCTGGGAGGTTGACTCTGGAGGTCGACTCCGGGTGGTCAACTCCGGGAGGTTGACTCCTCCAAGTTGATAACAGGATGTAAATTCCAGGATGAGAGTTCTGAGAGGTCGACTCCGATAGATCGGATCACTTGCCGGATCGGATAATCGGGTAAATATTTGGCATTTTAACGAAATTTGTCAGTGTTTTTGCTGTATTTTGAAAACAATTTGGGAAATCTAATCGAATTTGGACTCGTGTTGAAGATCTTAACGAGAATTTTAAAACATTTTGAACACAAATTGAATTTTTATATTTTAATTTAAGGAGTAATCGGCAGAAATTGGGCATTTTTTCGATTTTTTTCAATTTTTTGATGAGATTTTTTCTAAAATTCAAAAAATAATATTTGGAATTTTGACTCCTACTTAAAATCTAATCGAGATCAGTGAAAATCTGATATAAAATTCGATTTTCCTTATCAATTTACAGGAAAATCAGCAAAAGATGGGCATTTTTTCAAACTTTTTCTTGCTCTTATCCTTAACCTATTTGAATTTGGATTCGTGTTAAATATCGAAAACGAAAGTTTTTAGATATCTTTAACACAAATTGAATTTTATTAATGCAATCAATCGAAACATCAAAAACTCCAAAAATATCGGTGAAATTTCAGGTTTTTGGTCATATTTTGCTGAAAATTGAGAATAAATAGTAAAATTTTGATTCTTATTAATACTTTTCACAAGATCTATCCAAATTTGAAAGAAATATTCAATTTTTTTGAGCAGCGAACCCAAAAAACGTCGAAAACTCGAATAAAAACGGTGATATTAATTGTTTTTGGCCATATTTTTCTAAAAATTGAGAGCAACTAGTCAATATTGGATTCATTTTAATGTTTTGGTTGAGATCTTCCAAAAATATTTAGAAGTATTTGATAATTCAAGGCAGTAAAATCAAAAAACGTCTAAGACTCGAATAAAATCGGTGAAATTTATAGTTCTTGGCCATTTTTTTCTTACAATTGAGCAAAGCTAGTCAACGTTTGATTTATTCTAATGCTTTTCAAGAGGTCTATAAAATATATTTTGAAATATTCAATTTTCCGTAGCAGTGAACCTAAAAAATATAAAAAACTCAAAAAAAATCAGTGAAATTTCTGGTTTTTCGCCAACTTTTGCTGAAAATTGAGGAAAAATAATCTACTTTGGATTCATATTAATGCTTTTGATTAGATCTATCCAAATTTAGAAGATATATTTAATTTTTCACAGCAGTTATTCCGAAAAACGTCGAAAACTGGAATAAAATCGGCGAAATTTATGTTTTTTGTCATATTAAAAAAAAATTGAGCAAAACTAGTCATATTTGAATTCATTTTAATTCTTTTACCGAGATCTATCCAAATATAGAAGAAATATTCAATTTTTCTCAGCAGCAGAACCGAAAAAACGTCGAACACTCCAGTAAAACCGGTGAAATTTATGGTTTTATGGAATATTTTTCTAAAAATTGAGCAAAAATAGTCAGTAATGGATTCATTTTAATTCCTTTGACGAGGTCTATCAATGTTTTTCAGAAATATTGAATAATCCATAGCAGTAAACCCAAAAAACATCGAAAATTTGAAAAAAAAATCGGTAAAATTTCTGGTTTTTGTCCAAATTTTGCTGAAAATTTAGCAAAACTAGTAAAATTTGGCCTCATTTTAATGCTTTTGCCGAGATCTACCCAGATTTAGAAAAAAATTTCAATTTCTCATTGCAGTTAACCCAGAAAACGTCGAAAACAGGAATAAAATCGGTGAAATTTATGGTTTTTGGTCATTTAATGAAAAATTGAGCAAAACTAGTCATTTTTTGTTTCACTTTTAATGCTACTGACGAGATTAATGAACATTATTCGGAAATTTCCAATAATTCTTAGTTGAAAACCCTAAAAACGTCAAAAACTCATAAAACAGTGATATTTCTGGTTTTTGGCCACAATTTGCTGAAATTTAAGCAAAACTAGTCAAATTTAGATTCATCATAACGCTATTGCCGAGTGCTACCCCAATTAAATTAAAAAATATACAATTCTTTGGAGCAGTAAACACGAAAAACGTCGAAAACAGGAATAAAATCGGTGAAATTAAAAATGTAAAATAAAACAGTGAATATTTTAAATTTTGGCCAAATTTAGCTGAAATTGAGCAATACTGGTCAATTTTGGATTTATTATAATCCTTTTGCAAAGATTTACCCAAATTTAGAAAAAATATTCAATTCTATGGAACAGTAAACCCGTAAAACGTCGAAAACTGGAATAAAATCGGTGAAATTAATGGTTTTTGGCTATATTTTTTTTAAAATTGAGCATAAATGGTCAACTTTGGGTTCATTTTAATTCTTTTGCCGATGTCTATCCAAATTCTAAACAAATATACAATTTTTCTTAGCTGCAAACCCAAAACACGTCGAATACTCGAGTAAAATCGGCGAAGTTTATGTTTTAATGCCATATTTTTCTAACAATTGGGCAACAATAGCCAGTGTTAGATCCATTTTAATGCTTTTTACGAGATCTATCAATGTTATTTAGAAATATTGAATGATCGAAAGCATTAAACCCAAAAAACATCGAAAATTTGAAAAAAAAACGGTAAAATTTCTGGTTTTTGTCCAAGGTTTGCTGAAAATTTAGCAAAACTAGTCAAATTTGAATTCACTTTAATTCTTTTACCGAGATCTATTCAAATTTTGAAGAAATATTCAATTTTTCTCAGCAGCAGAACCGAAAAAACGTCGAACACTCCAGTAAAACCGGTGAAATTTATGGTTTTATGCCATATTTTTCTAAAAATTGAGCAAAAATAGTCGGTAATGGATTCATTTTAATTCCTTTGACGAGGTCTATCAATGTTTTTCAGAAATATTGAATAATCCATAGCAGTAAACCCAAAAAACATCGAAAATTTGAAAAAAAAATCGGTAAAATTTCTGGTTTTTGTCCAAATTTTGCTGAAAATTTAGCAAAACTAGTCAAATTTGGCCTCATATTTATGCTTTTGCCAATATCTACCCAGATGTAGAAAAAAATTTCAATTTCTCATTGCAGTTAACCCAGAAAACGTCGAAGACAGGATTAAATCGGTGAAATTTATGGTTTTTGGTCATTTAATGAAAAAATTGAGCAAATCTAGTCATTGTTTGTTCCATTTTAATGCTCCTGACAAGATTAATGAACATTATTTGGAAATTTTTAATAAATCTTAGCTGTAAACCCCAAAAACGTCAAAAACTCAAAAAAACAGTGATATTTCTGGTTTTTGGCCACAATTTGCTTAAATTTAAGCAAAACTAGTCAAATTTAGATTCATTTTAATGCTATTGCCAAGAGCTACCAAAATTAAGAGAAAATATTCAATTCTATTGAGCTGTAAACCCGAAGAACGTCGAAAACTGGAATAAAATTGGTGAAATTAATGGATTTTGGCTATATTTTTTTAAAAATTGAGCAAAAATGGTCAACTTTGGGTTCATTTTAATTCTTTTGCCGATGTCTATCCAAATTTTAAACAAATATACAATTTTTCTTAGCTGCAAACCCAAAAAACGTCGAATACTCGAGTAAAATCGGCGAAGTTTATGTTTTAATGCCATATTTTTCTAACCATTGAGCAACAATAGCCAGTGTTAGATCCATTTTAATGCTTTTTACGAGATCTATCAATGTTATTTAGAAATATTGAATAATCGAAAGCAGTAAACCCAAAAAACATCGAAAATTTGAAAAAAAAAACGGTAAAATTTCTGGTTTTTGTCCAAAGTTTGCTGAAAATTTAGCAAAACTAGTCAAATTTGAACTCGTTTTAATTCTTATACCGAGATCTATTCAAATTTTAAAGAAATATTCAATTTTTCTCAGCAGCAGAACCGAAAAAACGTCGAATACTCCAGTAAAATCGGTAAAATTTATGGTTTTATGGCATATTTTTCTAAAAATTGCGCAAAAATAGTCAGTAATGGATTCAATTTAATTCTTTTGACGAGGTCTATCAATGTTTTTCAGAAATATTGAATAATCCGTAGCAGTAAACCCAAATAACATCGAAAATATGAAAAAAAAAAATCGGTAAAATCTCTGGTTTTTGTCCAAATTTTGCTGCAAATTTAGCAAAACTAGTCAAACTTGGCCTCATTTTAATGCTTTTGCCGAGATCTACCCAGATTTAGAAAAATATTTCAATTTCTCATTGCAGTTAACCCAGAAAACGTCGAAAACAGGAATAAAATCGGTGAAATTTATGGTTTTTGGTCATTTAATGAAAAAATTGAGCAAAACTAGTCACTTTTTGTTTCACTTTTAATGCTACTGACGAGATTAATGAACATTATTTGGAAATTTCCAATAATTCTTAGTTGAAAACCCTAAAAACGTCAAAAACTCAAAAAAAACAGTGATATATCTGGTTTTTGGCCACAATTTGCTGAAATTTAAGCAAAACTAGTCAAATTTAGATTCATCATAACGCTATTGCCGAGTGCTACCCCAATTAAATTAAAAAATATACAATTCTTTGGAGCAGTAAACCCGTAAAACGTCGAAAACTGGAATAAAATCGGTGAAATTAATGGTTTTTGGCTATATTTTTTTAAAAATTTAGCAAAAATGGTCAACTTTGGGTTCATTTTAATTCTTTTGCCGATGTCTATCCAAATTTTAAACAAATATACAATTTTTCTTAGCTGCAAACCCAAAAAACGTCGAATACTCGAGTAAAATCGGCGAAGTTTATGTTTTAATGCCATATTTTTCTAACAATTGAGCAAATATAGCCAGTGTTAGATCCATTTTAATGCTTTTTACGAGATCTATCAATGTTATTAAGAAATATTGAATAATCGAAAGCATTAAACCCAAATAACATCGAAAATTTGAAAAAAAAACGGTAAAATTTCTGGTTTTTGTCCAAAGTTTGCTGAAAATATAGCAAAAATAGACAAATTTGAATTCGTTTTAATTCTTATACCGAGATCTATTCAAATTTTGAAGAAATATTCAATTTTTCTCAGCAGCAAAACCGAAAAAACGTCGAACACTACAGTAAAATCGGTAAAATTTATGGTTTTATGGCATATTTTTCTAAAAATTGAGCAAAAATAGTCAGTAATGGATTCAATTTAATTCTTTCGACGAGGTCTATCAATGTTTTTCAGAAATATTGAATAATCCGTAGCAGTAAACCCAAATAACATCGAAAATATGAAAAAAAAAATCGGTAAAATTTCTGGTTTTTGTCCAAATTTTGCTGAAAATTTAGCAAAACTAGTCAAAGTTGGCCTCATTTTAATGCTTTTGCCGAGATCTACCCAGATTTAGAAAACAATTTCAATTTCTCATTGCAGTTAACCCAGAAAACGTCGAAGACAGGATTAAATCGGTGAAATTTATGGTTTTTGGTCATTTAAAGAAAAAATTGAGCAAAACTAGTCATTTTTTGTTTCACTTTTAATGCTACTGACGAGATTAATGAACATTATTTGGAAATTTCCAATAATTCTTAGTTGAAAACCCTAAAAACGTCAAAAACTAATAAAACAGTGATATTTCTGGTTTTTGGCCACAATTTGCTGAAATTTAAGCAAAACTAGTCAAATTTAGATTCATCATAACGCTATTGCCGAGTGCTACCCCAATTAAATTAAAAAATATACAATTCCTTGGAGCAGTAAACACGAAAAACGTCGAAAACAGGAATAAAATCGGTGAAATTAAAAATGTAAAATAAAACAGTGAATATTTTAAATTTTGGCCAAATTTAGCTGAAATTTAGCAATACTGGTCAATTTTGGATTTATTATAATCCTTTTGCCAAGATTTACCCAAATTTAGAAAAAATATTCAATTCTATGGAACAGTAAACCCGTAAAACGTCGAAAACTGGAATAAAATCGGTGAAATTAATGGTTTTTGGCTATATTTTTTTTTAAATTGAGCAAAAATGGTCAACTTTGGGTTCATTTTAATTCTTTTGCCGATGTCTATCCAAATTCAAACAAATATACAATTTTTCTTAGCTGCAAACCCAAAAAACGTCGAATACTCGAGTAAAATCGGCGAAGTTTATGTTTTAATGCCTTTTTTTTCTAACAATTGGGCAACAATAGCCAGTGTTAGATCCATTTTAATGCTTTTTACGAGATCTATCAATGTTATTTAGAAATATTGAATAATCGAAAGCATTAAACCCAAAAAACATCGAAAATTTGAAAAAAAAAACGGTAAAATTTCTGGTTTTTGTCCAAGGTTTGCTGAAAATTTAGCAAAACTAGTCAAATTTGAATTCGTTTTAATTCTTATACCGAGATCTATTCAAATTTTGAAGAAATATTCAACTTTTCTCAGCAGCAGAACCGAAAAAACGTCGAACACTCCAGTAAAACCGGTGAAATTTATGGTTTTATGCCATATTTTCCTAAAAATGGAGCAAAAATAGTCGGTAATGGATTCATTTTAATTCCTTTGACGAGGTCTATCAATGTTTTTCAGAAATATTGAATAATCCGTAGCAGTAAACCCAAATAACATCGAAAATATGAAAAAAAAAAATCGGTAAAATCTCTGGTTTTTGTCCAAATTTTGCTGTAAATTTAGCAAAACTAGTCAAATTTGGCCTCATTTTTATGCTTTTGCCGAGATCTACCCAGATGTAGAAAAAAATTTCAATTTCTCATTTCAGTTAACCCAGAAAACGTCGAAGACAGGATTAAATGGGTGAAATTTATGGTAATTGGTAATTTAAAGAAAAAATTGAGCAAATCTAGTCATTGTTTGTTCCATTTTAATGCTCCTGACAAGATTAATGAACATTATTTGGAAATTTTTAATAATTCTTAGCTGAAAACCCCAAAAACGTCAAAAACTCAAAAAAACAGTGATATTTCTGGTTTTTGGCCACAATTTGCTTAAATTTAAGCAAAACTAGTCAAATTTAGATTCATTTTAATGCTATTGCCGAGAGCTACCACAATTAAGAGAAAATATTCAATTCTATTGAGCTGTTAACCCGAAGAACGTCGAAAACTGGAATAAAATTGGTGAAATTAATGGATTTTGGCTATATTTTTTTAAAAATTGAGCAAAAATGGTCAACTTTGGGTTCATTTTAATTCTTTTGCCGATGTCTATCCAAATTTTAAACAAATATACAATTTTTCTTAGCTGCAAACCCAAAAAACGTCGAATACTCGAGTAAAATCGGCGAAGTTTATGTTTTAATGCCATATTTTTCTAACAATTGAGCAACAATAGCCAGTGTTAGATCCATTTTAATGCTTTTTACGAGATCTATCAATGTTATTTAGAAATATTGAATAATCGAAAGCAGTAAACCCAAAAAACATCGAAAATTTGAAAAAAAAAACGGTAAAATTTCTGGTTTTTGTCCAAAGTTTGCTGAAAATTAAGCAAAACTAGTCAAATTTGAACTCGTTTTAATTCTTATACCGAGATCTATTCAAATTTTGAAGAAATATTCAATTTTTCTCAGCAGCAGAACCGAAAAAACGTCGAACACTCCTGTAAAATCGGTGAAATTTATGATTTATGCCATATTTTTCTAAAAATTGAGCAAAAATAGTCAGTAATGGATTCATTTTAATTCTTTTGACGAGGTCTATCAATCTTTTTCAGAAATAATGAATAATCCGTAGCAGTAAACCCAAAAAATATCGAAAATATGAAAAAAAAATCGGAAAAATTTCTGGTTTTTGTCCAAATTTTGCTGAAAATTTAGCAAAACTAGTCAAATTTGGACTCATTTTAATGCTTTTGCCGAGATCTACCCAGATTTAGAAAAAAAATTCAATTTCTCATTACAGTTAACCCAGAAAACGTCGAAAACATGAATAAAATCGGTGAAATTTATGGTTTTTGGTCATTTAATGAAAAAATTGAGCAAAACTAGTAATTTTTTATTTCACTTTTAATGCTACTGACGAGATTAATGAACATTATTTGGAAATTTCCAATAATTCTTAGTTGAAAACCATAAAAACCGCAAAAACTAAAAAAAAAACAGTGATATTTCTGGTTTTTGGCCACAATGTGCTGAAATTTAAGCAAAACTAGTCAAATTTAGATTCATTTTAACGCTATTGCCGAGTGCTACCCCAATTAAATTAAAAAATATTCAATTCTTTTGAGCAGTAAACACGAAAAACGTCGAAAACAGGAATTAAATCGGTGAAATTAAAAATGTAAAATAAAACAGTGAATATTTTAAATTTTGGCCAAATTTAGCTGAAATTGAGCAATACTGGTCAAGTTTGGATTTATTTTAATCCTTTTGCCGAGATTTACCCAAATTTAGAAAAAATATTAAATGCTTTGGAACAGTAAACCCTAAAAACGTCGAAAACAGGAATAAAATCGGTGAAATTAATGGTTTTTGGCTATATTTTTATATAAATTGAGCAAAACTTGTCAATTCTGGATTCATTTTAATGCTTTTGCCAATATCTATCCAAATTCTAAACAAATATACAATTTTTGTAGCTGGAAACCCAAAATACGTCGAACACTCGCGTAAAATCGGTGAAGTTTATGGTTTTAATGCCATATTTTTCTAAAAATTGAGCAACAACAGCCAGTGTTAGATCCATTTTAATTCTTTTGACGAGATCTATCAATATCATTTAGAAATATTGAATAGTCGAGCGCAGTAAACCCAAAAAATATCGAAAATTTGAAAAAAAACGGTAAAATTTCTGGTTTTTGTCCAAATTTTGCTGAAAATTTAGCAAAACTAGTCAAATTTGGACTCATTTTAATGCTTTTGCCGATATCTATCCAAATTCTAAACATATTTTCAATTTTAATTAGCTGCAAACCCAAAAGCCTTCGTTAATCGATTAAAATCGTTGAATTTTATGGTCTTTAGCCATATTTTGCTTAAAATTGCGCTAAACAAGACACAATTGAATTCATTGAAAAGTTATTGAAAGGATCTATCCAACTGGGTATCCGTGGTTGATGACCCGATGTCGATGAAAAGAGTTCGATAACCCGAGGCCAAAGTCCCAAGGTCAATGACGTGGAAGTGGAAGTTGACTCGAGGTCATTGACCCGAGGTCATTGACCCGAGGTCATTGAACCGATGACGATGACTCGAGGTCGGTGACCTGAGGTCGTTGGCCCGAGGTCGATCACCTGAGGTCTGTGACCTTAGGTCGATGATCTGAGGTCAATGACCTGAGGTCGATGACCCGAGGTCAATGAACCGAGGTCAATGACCCAAGGTCAATGACCCGAGGTCAATGACACGAGGTCAATGACCCAAGGTAAATGACCCGAGGTAAATGACCCGAGGTCAATGAAACGAAGTCACTGACCTGAGGATGACTCCGGGTGGTTAAATTTTGGAGTTCAACTCCGGGAGGTTGTCTCAGGGAGGTCAACTCTGTAGGTCGATTCCAGGAGGACAACGCCGGGAGGTCAAATCCGGGATGTCGACTCCAATGCATCGTTTCCGGGACGGTCGACTCCAGGAGGTCGACTCATGCAGATCCTCTCCGATAGGTCGACTCCGGGAGGTCGACTCCGGGAGGTCAACTCCGGGAGGTCGACTCCGGGAGGTCGACTCCGGGAGGTCGAACTTCATTGACCCTAGGTCATTGAAGCGAGGAAGATGACTCGATGAAAGTGACCTGAGGTCGATGACCCGAGGTCAATGACCAGATGTCAATGAACTGAGGTCAATGACCCAAGGTCAATGACCCGAGGTCAATGACCCTAGGTCTATGACCCAAGGTCAATGACCCGAGGTCAATGACCCGTTGTCAATGAAACGAAGTCACTGACCCGAAGTTGACTCCGGGTGGTTAAACTTTGGAGTTCAACTCCGGGAGGTTGTCTCAGGGAGTTCGACTCCGGTTTGTTAAATCTGGGACGTCGACTTTGGAACTTCGTTTCCGGGACTTAGACTCCAGGACGTCAACTCCGGGAGGTCGACTCCGGGAGGTCGACTCCGGGAGGTCGACACCGGGAGGTCGACTCCGGGAGGTCGACTCCGGGAGGTTGACTCTGGGTGGTCGACTCCGGGAGGTCGACACCGGGAGGTCGACTCCGGGAGGTCGACTCCGGGAGGTTGACTCTGGGTGGTCGACTCCGGGAGGTCGACTCCGGGAGGTCGTCTCCGGGAGGTTGACCTCCCGGAGTTGACCTCCCGTAGAAAAAAAATCGGTAAAATTTCTGGTTTTTGTCCAAATTTTGCTGAAAATTTAGCAAAACTAGTCAAATTTGGCCTCATTTTTATGCTTTTGCCGAGATCCACCCAGATGTAGAAAAAAATTTCAATTTCTCATTTCAGTTAACCCAGAAAACGTCGAAGACAGGATTAAATGGGTGAAATTTATGGTTTTTGGTAATTTAAAGAAAAAATTGAGCAAATCTAGTCATTGTTTGTTCCATTTTAATGCACCTGACAAGATTAATGAACATTATTTGGAAATTTTTAATAATTCTTAGCTGAAAACCCCAAAAACGTCAAAAACTCAAAAAAACAGTGATATTTCTGGTTTTTGGCCACAATTTGCTTAAATTTAAGCAAAACTAGTCAAATTTAGATTCATTTTAATGCTATTGCCGAGAGCTACCACAATTAAGAGAAAATATTCAATTCTATTGAGCTGTTAACCCGAAGAACGTCGAAAACTGGAATAAAATTGGTGAAATTAATGGATTTTGGCTATATTTTTTTAAAAATTGAGCAAAAATGGTCAACTTTGGGTTCATTTTAATTCTTTTGCCGATGTCTATCCAAATTTTAAACAAATATACAATTTTTCTTAGCTGCAAACCCAAAAAACGTCGAATACTCGAGTAAAATCGGCGAAGTTTATGTTTTAATGCCATATTTTTCTAACAATTGAGCAACAATAGCCAGTGTTAGATCCATTTTAATGCTTTTTACGAGATCTATCAATGTTATTTAGAAATATTGAATAATCGAAAGCAGTAAACCCAAAAAACATCGAAAATTTGAAAAAAAACGGTAAAATTTCTGGTTTTTGTCCAAAGTTTGCTGAAAATTAAGCAAAACTAGTCAAATTTGAACTCGTTTTAATTCTTATACCGAGATCTATTCAAATTTTGAAGAAATATTCAATTTTTCTCAGCAGCAGAACCGAAAAAACGTCGAACACTCCTGTAAAATCGGTGAAATTTATGATTTATGCCATATTTTTCTAAAAATTGAGCAAAAATAGTCAGTAATGGATTCATTTTAATTCTTTTGACGAGGTCTATCAATCTTTTTCAGAAATAATGAATAATCCGTAGCAGTAAACCCAAAAAATATCGAAAATATGAAAAAAAAATCGGAAAAATTTCTGGTTTTTGTCCAAATTTTGCTGAAAATTTAGCAAAACTAGTCAAATTTGGACTCATTTTAATGCTTTTGCCGAGATCTACCCAGATTTAGAAAAAAAACTCAATTTCTCATTGCAGTTAACCCAGAAAACGTCGAAAACATGAATAAAATCGGTGAAATTTATGGTTTTTGGTCATTTAATGAAAAAATTGAGCAAAACTAGTAATTTTTTATTTCACTTTTAATGCTACTGACGAGATTAATGAACATTATTTGGAAATTTCCAATAATTCTTAGTTGAAAACCATAAAAACCGCAAAAACTAAAAAAAAAACAGTGATATTTCTGGTTTTTGGCCACAATTTGCTGAAATTTAAGCAAAACTAGTCAAATTTAGTTTCATTTTAACGCTTTTGCCGAGTGCTACCCCAATTAAATTAAAAAATATTCAATTCTTTTGAGCAGTAAACACGAAAAACGTCGAAAACAGGAATTAAATCGGTGAAATTAAAAATGTAAAATAAAACAGTGAATATTTTAAATTTTGGCCAAATTTAGCTGAAATTGAGCAATACTGGTCAAGTTTGGATTTATTTTAATCCTTTTGCCGAGATTTACCCAAATTTAGAAAAAATATTAAATGCTTTGGAACAGTAAACCCTAAAAACGTCGAAAACAGGAATAAAATCGGTGAAATTAATGGTTTTTGGCTATATTTTTATATAAATTGAGCAAAACTTGTCAATTCTGGATTCATTTTAATGCTTTTGCCAATATCTATCCAAATTCTAAACAAATATACAATTTTTGTAGCTGGAAACCCAAAATACGTCGAACACTCGCGTAAAATCGGTGAAGTTTATGGTTTTAATGCCATATTTTTCTAAAAATTGAGCAACAATAGCCAGTGTTAGATCCATTTTAATTCTTTTGACGAGATCTATCAATATCATTTAGAAATATTGAATAGTCGAGCGCAGTAAACCCAAAAAATATCGAAAATTTGAAAAAAAACGGTAAAATTTCTGGTTTTTGTCCAAATTTTGCTGAAAATTTAGCAAAACTAGTCAAATTTGGACTCATTTTAATGCTTTTGCCGATATCTATCCAAATTCTAAACATATTTTCAATTTTAATTAGCTGCAAACCCAAAAGCCTTCGTTAATCGATTAAAATCGTTGAATTTTATGGTCTTTAGCCATATTTTGCTTAAAATTGCGCTAAACAAGACACAATTGAATTCATTGAAAAGTTATTGAAAGGATCTATCCAACTGGGTATCCGTGGTTGATGACCCGATGTCGATGAAAAGAGTTCGATAACCCGAGGCCAAAGTCCCAAGGTCAATGACGTGGAAGTGGAAGTTGACTCGAGGTCATTGACCCGAGGTCATTGACCCGAGGTCATTGAACCGATGACGATGACTCGAGGTCGGTGACCTGAGGTCGTTGGCCCGAGGTCGATCACCTGAGGTCTGTGACCTTAGGTCGATGATCTGAGGTCAATGACCTGAGGTCGATGACCCGAGGTCAATGAACCGAGGTCAATGACCCAAGGTCAATGACCCGAGGTCAATGTCACGAGGTCAATGAAACGAAGTCACTGACCTGAGGATGACTCCGGGTGGTTAAATTTTGGAGTTCAACTCCGGGAGGTTGTCTCAGGGAGGTCAACTCTGTAGGTCGATTCCAGGAGGACAACGCCGGGAGGTCAAATCCGGGATGTCGACTCCAATGCATCGTTTCCGGGACGGTCGACTCCAGGAGGTCGACTCATGCAGATCCTCTCCGATAGGTCGACTCCGGGAGGCCGACTCCGGGAGGTCAACTCCGGGAGGTCGACTCCGGGAGGTCGACTCCGGGAGGTCGAACTTCATTGACCCTAGGTCATTGAAGCGAGGAAGATGACTCGATGAAAGTGACCTGAGGTCGATGACCCGAGGTCAATGACCAGATGTCAATGAACTGAGGTCAATGACCCAAGGTCAATGACCCGAGGTCAATGACCCTAGGTCTATGACCCAAGGTCAATGACCCGAGGTCAATGACCCGTTGTCAATGAAACGAAGTCACTGACCCGAAGTTGACTCCGGGTGGTTAAACTTTGGAGTTCAACTCCGGGAGGTTGTCTCAGGGAGTTCGACTCCGGTTTGTTAAATCTGGGACGTCGACTTTGGAACTTCGTTTCCGGGACTTAGACTCCAGGACGTCAACTCCGGGAGGTCGACTCCGGGAGGTCGACTCCGGGAGGTCGACACCGGGAGGTCGACTCCGGGAGGTCGACTCCGGGAGGTTGACTCTGGGTGGTCGACTCCGGGAGGTCGGCTACGGGAGGTCAACTCCGGGAGGTCGACTCCGGGAGGTCGACTCCGGGAGGTCGTATCCGGGAGGTCGACTCCGGGAGGTCGTCTCCGGGAGGTTGACTCCGGGAGGTTGACTCCGGGAGGTCGACTCCGGGAGGTCGACTCCGGGAGGTCGACTCCGGGAGGTTGACTCTGGGTGGTCGACTCCGGGAGGTCGGCTCCGGGAGGTCGACTCCATGTGATCAACTCTTGGATGTCTACTCCGGGCATTTGACTCTGGGAGGTTGACTCTGGAGGTCGACTCCGGGTGGTCAACTCCGGGAGGTTGACTCCTCCAAGTTGATAACAGGATGTCAATTCCAGGATGAGAGTTCTGAGAGGTCGACTCCGATAGATCGGATCACTTGGGGTGGTCATATTCCGGTGGTCGACAAATGGAGTTTTACTCCGGACCTTTCAAGGTCGGTTTCGTGCACAATTTACGGAAAAGTCGTCGAAAAGTAGGCATTTTTACGAATTTTTACTGTTTTTTGGCTGGAGTTTGCAAACAATTCGAAATAAAATAATTGAATTTGGACTCGTTTTGTTTACCAAAACGAGATTTTTGAAACATTTTGAACACCAATTTTATTTCAACTCTTGTAATTAATTCGGTAATGATTTGATTTTTGTGGCATTTCGATATTTTGAACAATCATTCTATTTCTTGAAGTTAATTTTGGATAATTGGGTAAATATTTGGCATTTTAACGAAATTTGTCAGTGTTTTTGCTATATTTTGAAAACAATTTGGGAAATCTAATCGAATTTGGACTCGTGTTGAAGATCTTAACGAGAATTTTAAAACATTTTTAACACAAATTTAATTTTTATATTTTAATTTAAGGAGTAATCGGCAGAAATTGGGCATTTTTTCGATTTTTTTCAATTTTTTGATGAGATTTTTCTAAAATTCAAAAAAATAATATTTGGAATTTTGACTCCTACTTAAAATCTAATCGAGATCAGTGAAAATCTGATATAAAATTTGATTTTCCTTATCAATTTACAGGAAAATCAGCAAAAGATGGGCATTTTTTCAAACTTTTTCTTGCTCTTATCCTTCACCTATTTGAATTTGGATTCGTGTTAAATATCGAAAGTTTTTAGATATCTTTAACACAAATTGAATTTTATTAATGCAATCAATCGAAACATCAAAAACTCCAAAAATATCGGTGAAATTTCAGGTTTTTGGTCATATTTTGCTGAAAATTGAGAATAAATAGTAAAATTTTGATTCTTATTAATATTTTTCACAAGATCTATCCAAATTTGAAAGAAATACTCAATTTTTTTGAGCAGCGAACCCAAAAAACGTCGAAAACTCGAATAAAAACGGTGATATTTATTGTTTTTGGCCATATTTTTCTAAAAATTGAGAGCAACTAGTCAATATTGGATTCATTTTAATGTTTTGGTTGAGATCTTCCAAAAATATTTAGAAGTATTTGATAATTCAAGGCAGTAAAATCAAAAAACGTCTAAGACTCGAATAAAATCGGTGAAATTTATAGTTCTTGGCCATTTGTTTCTTACAATTGAGCAAAGCTAGTCAACGTTTGATTTATTCTAATGCTTTTCAAGAGTTCTATAAAATATATTTTGAAATATTCAATTTTCCGTAGCAGTGAACCTAGAAAATATAAAAAACTCAAAAAAAATCAGTGAAATTTATGGTTTTTCGCCAACTTTTGCTGAAAATTGAGGAAAAATAATCTACTTTGGATTCATTTTAATCCTTTTGCATAGATCTATCCAAATTTAGAAGATATATTTAATTTTTCACAGCAGTTATTCCGAAAAACGTCGAAAACTGGAATAAAATCGGCGAAATTTATGTTTTTTGTCATATTAAAAAAAAATTGAACAAAACTTGTCATATTTGGATTCATTTTAATTCTTTTACCGAGATCTATCCAAATATAGAAGAAATATTCAATTTTCCTCAGCAGCAGAACCGAAAAAACGTCGAACACTCCAGTAAAACCGGTGAAATTTATGGTTTTATGCCATATTTTTCTAAAAATTGAGCAAAAATAGTCAGTAATGGATTCATTTTAATTCCTTTGACGAGTTCTATCAATGTTTTTCAGAAATATTGAATAATCCATAGCAGTAAACCCAAAAAACATCGAAAATTTGAAAAAAAAAACGGTAAAATTTCTGGTTTTTGTCCAAAGTTTGCTGAAAATTTAGCGAAACTAGTCAAATTTGAATTCGTTTTAATTCTTATACCGAGATCTATTCAAATTTTAAAGAAATATTCAATTTTTCTCAGCAGCAGAACCGAAAAAAACGTCGAACACTCCAGTAAAATCGGTAAAATTTATGGTTTTATGGCATATTTTTCTAAAAATTGAGCAAAAATAGTCAGTAATGGATTCATATTAATTCTTTTGACGAGGTCTATCAATGTTTTTCAGAAATATTGAATAATCCGTAGCAGTAAACCCAAATAACATCGAAAATATGAAAAAAAAATCGGTAAAATTTCAGGTTTTTGTCCAAATTTTGCTGAAAATTTAGCAAAACTAGTCAAATTTGGCCTCATTTTAATGCTTTTGCCGAGATCTACCCAGATTTTGAAAATAATTTCAATTTCTCATTGCAGTTAACCCAGAAAACGTCGAAAAAAGGAATAAAATCGGTGAAATTTTTGGTTTTTGGTCATTTAATGAAAAAATTGAGCAAAACTAGTTATTTTTTGTTTCACTTTTAATGCTACTGACGAGATTAATGAACATTATTTGGAAATTTCCAATAATTCTTAGTTGAAAACCCTAAAAACGTCAAAAACTCAAAAAAAACAGTGATATTTCTGGTTTTTGGCCACAATTTGCTGAAATTTAAGCAAAACTAGTCAAATTTAGATTCATCATAACGCTATTGCTGAGTGCTACCCCAATTAAATTAAAAAATATACAATTCTTTGGAGCAGTAAACACGAAAAACGTCGAAAACAGGAATAAAATCGGTGAAATAAAAAATGTAAAATAAAACAGTGAATATTTCAAATTTTGGCCAAATTTAGCTGAAATTGAGCAATACTGGTCCATTTTGGATTTATATTAATCCTTTTGCCGAGATTTACCCAAATTTAGAAAAAATATTCAATTCTATGGAACAGTAAACCCGTAAAACGTCGAAAACTGGAATAAAATCGGTGAAATTAATGGTTTTTGGCTATATTTTTTTTTAAATTGAGCAAAAATGGTCAACTTTGGGTTCATCTTAATTCTTTTGCCGATGTCTATCCAAATTCTAAACAAATATACAATTTTTCTTAGCTGCAAACCCAAAAAACGTCGAATACTCGAGTAAAATCGGCGAAGTTTATGTTTTAATGCCATATTTTTCTAACAATTGGGCAACAATAGCCAGTGTTAGATCCATTTTAATGCTTTTTACGAGATCTATCAATGTTATTTAGAAATATTGAATAATCGAAAGCATTAAACCCAAAAAACATCGAAAATTTGAAAAAAAAACGGTAAACTTTCTGGTTTTTGTCCAAGGTTTGCTGAAAATTTAGCAAAACTAGTCAAATTTGAATTCGTTTTAATTCTTATACCGAGATCTATTCAAATTTTGAAGAAATATTCAATTTTTCTCAGCAGCAGAACCGAAAAAACGTCGAACACTCCTGTAAAATCGGTGAAATTTATGATTTATGCCATATTTTTCTAAAAATTGAGCAAAAATAGTCAGTAATGGATTCATTTTAATTCTTTTGACGAGGTCTATCAATCCTTTTCAGAAATAATGAATAATCCGTAGCAGTAAACCCAAAAAACATCGAAAATATGAAAAAAAAAACGGAAAAATTTCTGGTTTTTGTCCAAATTTTGCTGAAAATTTAGCAAAACTAGTCAAATTTGGACTCATTTTAATGCTTTTGCCGAGATCTACCCAGAGTTAGAAGAAAAATTCAATTTCTCATTGCAGTTAACCCAGAAAACGTCGAAAACTTGAATAAAATCGGTGAAATTTATGGTTTTTGGTCATTTAATGAAAAAATTGAGCAAAACTAGTCATTTTTTATTTCACTTTTAATGCTACTGACGAGATTAACGAACATTATTTGGAAATTTCCAATAATTCTTAGTTGAAAACCCTAAAAACGTCAAAAACTCAAAAAAAAACAGTGATATTTCTGGTTTTTGGCCACAATTTGCTGAAATTTAAGCAAAACTAGTCAAATTTAGATTCATCATAACGCTATTGCCGAGTGCTACCCCAATTAAATTTAAAAATATACAATTCTTTGGAGCAGTAAACACGAAAAACGTCGAAAACAGGAATTAAATCGGTGAAATTAATGGTTTTTGGCTATATTTTTATATAAATTCAGCAAAACTTGTCAACTCTGGATTCATTTTAATGCTTTTGCCAATATCTATCCAAATTCTAAACAAATATACAATTTTTCTTAGCTGGAAACCCAAAATACGTCGAACACTCGCGTAAAATCGGTGAAGTTTATGGTTTTAATGCCATATTTTTCTAAAAATTGAGCAACAATAGCCAGTGTTAGATCCATTTTAATTCTTTTGACGAGATCTATCAATATCATTTAGAAATATTGAATTATCGAGCGCAGTAAACCCAAAAAACATCGAAAATTTGAAAAAAAAAACGGTAAAATTTCTGGTTTTTGTCCAAATTTTGCTGAAAATTTAGCAAAACTAGTCAAATTTGGACTCATTTTAATGCTTTTGCCAATATCTATCCAAATTCTAATCATATTTTCAATTTTAATTAGCTGCAAACCCAAAAGCCTTCGTTAATCGATTAAAATCGTTGAATTTTATGGTCTTTAGCCATATTTTGCTTAAAATTTCGCTAAACAAGACACAATTGAATTCATTGAAAAGTTATTGAAAGGATCTATCCAACTGGGTATCCGTGGTTGATGACCCGATGTCGATGAAAAGAGTTCGATAACGAGAGGCCAAAGTCCCAAGGTCAATGACGTGGAAGTGGAAGTTGACTCGAGGTCATTGACCCGAGGTCATTGAACCGAGGACGATGACTCGAGGTCGGTGACCTGAGGTCGTTGGCCCGAGGTCGATCACCTGAGGTCTGTGACCTTAGGTCGATGATCTGAGGTCATTGACCTGAGGTCGATGACCCGAGGTCAATGAACTGAGGTCAATGACCCAAGGTCAATGACCCGAGGTCAATGACACGAGGTCAATGAACCAAGGTCAATGACCCGAGGTCAATGACCCGAGGTCAATGAAACGAAGTCACTGACCTGAGGATGACTCCGGGTGGTTAAATTTTGGAGTTAAACTCCGGGATGTTGTCTCAGGGAGGTCAACTCTGTAGGTCGATTCCATGATGACAACGCCGGGAGATCAAATCCGGGATGTCGACTCCAGTACATCGTTTCCGGGACGGTCGACTCCGGGAGGTCAACTCCGTGAGGTCGACTCCGGGAGGTCGAACTTCATTGACCCTAGGTCATTGAACCGAGGAAGATGACTCGATGAAAGTGACCTGAGGTCGTTGACCCGAGGTCGATGACCTCAGGTCAATGACCTGAGGTCGATGACCCGAGGTCAATGAACTGAGGTCAATGACCCAAGGTCAATGACCCAAGGTCAATGACACAAGGTCAATGACCCGAGGTCAATGACCCGAGGTCAATGAAACGATGTCACTGACCCGAAGTTGACTCCGGGTGGTTAAACTTTGGAGTTCAACTCCGGGAGGTTGTCTCAGGGAGTTCGACTCCGGTATGTTAAATCTGGGACGTCGACTTTGGAACTTCGTTTCCGGGACTTAGACTCCGGGAGGTATACTCCGGGAGGTCGAACCCGGGAGGTCGACTCCGGAAGGTCGACTCCGGGAGGTCGACTCCGGGAGGTCGTCTCCGGGAGGTTGACTCCGGGAGGTCGACTCCGGGAGGTCGACTCCGGGAGGTCGACTCTGGGTGGTCGACTCCGGGAGGTCGGCTCCGGGAGGTCGACTCCATGTGATCAACTCTTGGAGGTCTACTCCGGGCATTTGACTCTGGGAGGTTGACTCTGGAGGTCGACTCCGGGTGGTCAACTCCGGGAGGTTGACTCCTCCAAGTTGATAACAGGATGTCAATTCCAGGATGAGAGTTCTGAGAGGTCGACTCCGATAGATCGGATCACTTGGGGTGGTCATATTCCGGTGGTCGACAAATGGAGTTTTACTCCGGACCTTTCAAGGTCGGTTTCGTGCACAATTTACGGAAAAGTCGTCGAAAAGTAGGCATTTTTACGAATTTTTACTGTTTTTTGGCTGGATTTTGCAAAGAATTCGAAATAAAATAATTGAATTTGGACTCGTTTTGTTTACCAAAACGAGATTTTTGAAACATTTTGAACACCAATTTTATTTCAACTCTAGTAATTAATTCGGTAATGATTTGATTTTTGTGGCATTTCGATATTTTGAACAATCATTCTATTTCTTGAAGTTAATTTTGGATAATTGGGTAAATATTTGGCATATTAACGAAATTTGTCAGTGTTTTTGCTGTATTTTGAAAACAATTTGGGAAATCTAATCGAATTTGGACTCGTGTTGAAGATCTTAACGAGAATTTTAAAACATTTTGAACACAAATTGAATTTTTATATTTTAATTTAAGGAGCAATAGGCAGAAATTGGGCATTTTTTCGATTTTTTTCAATTTTTTGATGAGATTTTTTCTAAAATTCAAAAAATAATATTTGGAATTTTGACTCCTACTTAAAATCTAATCGAGATCAGTGAAAATCTGATATAAAATTCGATTTTCCTTATCAATTTACAGGAAAATCAGCAAAAGATGGGCATTTTTTCAAACTTTTTCTTGCTCTTATCCTTCACCTATTTGAAATTGGATTCGTGTTAAATATCGAAAGTTTTTAGATATCTTAAACACAAATTGAATTTTATTAATGCAATCAATCGAAACATCAAAAACTCCAAAAATATCGGTGAAATTTCAGGTTTTTGGTCATATTTTGCTGAAAATTGAGAATAAATAGTAAAATTTTGATTCTTATTAATACTTTTCACAAGATCTATCCAAATTTGGAAGAAATATTCAATTTTTTTGAGCAGCGAACCCAAAAAACGTCGAAAACTCGAATAAAACGATGATATTAATTGTTTTTGGCCATATTTTTCTAAAAATTGAGTGCAACTAGTCAATATTGGATTCATTTTAATGTTTTGGTTGAGATCTTCCAAAAATATTTAGAAGTATTTGATAATTCAAGGCAGTAAAATCAAAAAACGTCTAAGACTCGAATAAAATCGGTGAAATTTATAGTTCTTGGCCATTTTTTTCTTACAATTGAGCAAAGCTAGTCAACGTTTGATTTATTCTAATGCTTTTCAAGAGGTCGATAAAATATATTTTGAAATATTCAATTTTCCGTAGCAGTAAACCTAAAAAATATAAAAAACTCAAAAAAAATCAGTGAAATTTCTGGTTTTTCGCCAACTTTTGCTGAAAATTGAGGAAAAATAACCTACTTTGGATACATTTTAATGCTTTTGCATAGATCTATCCAAATTTAGAAGATATATTCAATTTTTCACAGCAGTTATTCCGAAAAACGTCGAAAACTGGAATAAAATCGGCGAAATTTATGTTTTTTGTCATATTAAAAAAAAATTGAGCAAAACTAGTCATATTTGAATTCATTTTAATTCTTTTACCGAGATCTATCCTAATATAGAAGAAATATTCAATTTTTCTCAGCAGCAGAACCGAAAAAACGTCGAACACTCCAGTAAAACCGGTGAAATTTATGGTTTTATGCCATATTTTTCTAAAAATTGAGCAAAAATAGTCAGTAATGGATTCATTTTAATTCTTTTGACGAGGTCTATCAATGTTTTTCAGAAATATTGAATAATCCATAGCAGTAAACCCAAAAAACATCGAAATTTTGAAAAAAAAATCGGTAAAATTTCTGGTTTTTGTCCAAGGTTTGCTGAAAATTTAGCAAAACTAGTCAAATTTGGCCTCATTTTAATGCTTTTGCCGAGATCTACCTAGATGTAGAAAAAAATTTCAATTTCTCATTGCAGTTAACCCAGAAAACGTCGAAGACAAGATTAAATCGGTGAAATTTATTGTTTTTGGTCATTTAAAGAAAAAATTGAGCAAATCTAGTCATTGTTTGTTTCATTTTAATGCTCCTGACGAGATTAATGAACATTATTTGGAAATTTTTAATAATTCTTAGCTGTAAACCCCAAAAACGTCAAAAACTCAAAAAAAAACAGTGATATTTCTGGTTTTTGGCCACAATTTGCTTAAATATAAGCAAAACTAGTCAAATTTAGATTCATTTTAATGCTATTGCCGAGAGCGACCACAATTTAAAGAAAATATTCAATTCTTTGGAGCTGTAAACCCGAAAAACGTCGAAAACTGGAATAAAATTGGTGAAATTAATGGATTTTGGCTATATTTTTTTAAAAATTGAGCAAAAATGTTCAACTTTGGGTTCATTTTAATTCTTTTGCCGATGTCTATCCAAATTCTAAACAAATATACAATTTTTCTTAGCTGCAAACCCAAAAAACGTCGAATACTCGAGTAAAATCGGCGAAGTTTATGTTTTAATGCCATATTTTTCTAACAATTGAGCAACAATAGCCAGTGGTAGATCCATTTTAATGCTTTTTACGAGATCTATCAATGTTATTTAGAAATATTGAATAATCGAAAGCAGTAAACCCAAAAAACATCGAAAATTTGAAAAAAAAATCGGTAAAATTTCTGGTTTTTGTCCAAATTTTGCTGAAAATTTAGCAAAACTAGTCAAATTTGGCCTCATTTTAATGCTTTTGCCGGGATCTACCCAGATGTAGAAAAAAATTTCAATTTCTCATTGCAGTTAACCCAGAAAACGTCGAAGACAGGATTAAATCGGTGAAATTTATGGTTTTTGGTCATTTAATGAAAAAATTGAGCAAAACTAGTCATTTTTTTCACTTTTAATGCTACTGACGAGATTAATGAACATTATTTGGAAATTTCCAATAATTCTTAGTTGAAAACCCTAAAAACGTCAAAAACTAAAAAAAAACAGTGATATTTCTGGTTTTTGGCCACAATTTGCTGAAATTTAAGCAAAACTAGTCAAATTTAGATTCATCATAACGCTATTGCCGAGTGCTACCCCAATTAAATTAAAAAATATTCAATTCTTTGGAGCAGTAAACACGAAAAACGTCGAAAACAGGAATAAAATCGTTGAAATTAAAAATGTAAAATAAAACAGTGAATATTTTAAATTTTGGCCAAATTCAGCAGAAATTGAGCAATACTGGTCAATTTTGGATTTATTTTAATCGTTTTGCCGAGATTTACCCAAATTTAGAAAAAATATTAAATTCTATGGAACAGTAAACCCTAAAAACGTCGAAAACAGGAATAAAATCGGTGAAATTAATGGTTTTTGGCTATATTTTTATATAAATTGAGCAAAACTTGTCAACTCTGGATTCATTTTAATGCTTTTGCCGAGATCTATCCAAATTCTAAACAAATATACAATTTTTCGTAGCTGGAAACCCAAAATACGTCGAACACTCGAGTAAAATCGGTGAAGTTTATGGTTTTAATGCCATATTTTTCTAAAAATTGAGCAACAATAGCCAGTGTTAGATCCATTTTAATGCTTTTTACGAGATCTATCAATGTTATTTAGAAATATTGAATAATCGAAAGCATTAAACCCAAAAAACATCGAAAATTTGAAAAAAAAAACGGTAAAATTTCTGGTTTTTGTCCAAGGTTTGCTGAAAATTTAGCAAAACTAGTCAAATTTGAATACGTTTTAATTCTTATACCGAGGTCTATTCAAATTTTGAAGAAATATTCAATTTTTCTCAGCAGCAGAACCGAAAAAACGTCGAACACTCCTGTAAAATCGGTGAAATTTATGATTTATGCCATATTTTTCTAAAAATTGAGCAAAAATAGTCAGTAATGGATTCATTTTAATTCTTTTGACGAGGTCTATCAATCTTTTTCAGAAATAATGAATAATCCGTAGCAGTAAACTCAAAAAACATCGAAAATATGAAAAAAAAATCTGAAAAATTTCTGGTTTTTGTCCAAATTTTGCTGAAAATTTAGCAAAACTAGTCAAATTTGGCCTCATTTTAATGCTTTTGCCGAGATCTACCCAGATTTAGAAAAATATTTCAATTTCTCATTGCAGTTAACCCAGAAAACGTCGAAAACAGGTATAAAATCGGTGAAATTTATGGTTTTTGGTCATTTAATGAAAAAATTGAGCAAAACTAGTCATTTTTTGTTTTACTTTTAATGCTACTGACGAGATTAATGAACATTATTTGGAAATTTCCAATAATTCTTAGTTAAAAACCCTAAAAACGTCAAAAACTCAAAAAAAACAGTGATATATCTGGTTTTTGGCCACAATTTGCTGAAATTTAAGCAAAACTAGTCAAATTTAGATTCATCATAACGCTATTGCCGAGTGCTACCCCAATTAAATTAAAAAATATACAATTCTTTGGAGCAGTAAACACGAAAAACGTCGAAAACAGGAATAAAATCGGTGAAATTAAAAAAGTAAAATAAAACAGTGAATATTTTAAATTTTGGACAAATTTAGCTGAAATTGAGCAATACTGGTCAATTTTGGATTTATTTTAATCCTTTTGCCAAGATTTACACAAATTTAGAAAAAATATTCAACTCTATGGAACAGTAAACCCGTAAAACGTCGAAAACTGGAATAAAATCGGTGAAATTAATGGTTTTTGGCTATATTTTTTTAAAAATTGGGCAAAAATGGTCAACTTTGGGTTCATTTTAATTCTTTTGCCGATGTCTATCCAAATTTTAAACAAATATACAATTTTTCTTAGCTGCAAACCCAAAAAATGTCGAATACTCGAGTAAAATCGGCGAAGTTTATGTTTTAATGCCATATTTTTCTAACAATTGAGCAACAATAGCCAGTGTTAGATCCATTTTAATGCTTTTTACGAGATCTATCAATGTTATTAAGAAATATTGAATAATCGAAAGCATTAAACCCAAAAAACATCGAAAATTTGAAAAAAAAAACGGTAAAATTTCTGGTTTTTGTCCAAGGTTTGCTGAAAATTTAGCAAAACTAGTCAAATTTGAATTCGTTTTAATTCTTATACCGAGATCTATCCAAATTTTGAAGAAATATTCAATTTTTCTCAGCAGCAGAACCGAAAAAACGTCGAACACTCCAGTAAAATCGGTAAAATTTATGGTTTTATGGCATATTTTTCTAAAAATTGAGCAAAAATAGTCAGTAATGGATTCAATTTAATTCTTTTGACGAGGTCTATCAATGTTTTTCAGAAATATTGAATAATCCGTAGCAGTAAACCCAAATAACATCGAAAATATGAAAAAAAAAAATCGGTAAAATTTCTGGCTTTTGTCCAAATTTTGCTGAAAATTTAGCAAAACTAGTCAAATTTGGCCTCATTTTAATGCTTTTGCCGAGATCTACCCAGATTTAGAAAAAAAATTCAATTTCTCATTGCAGTTAACCCAGAAAACGTCAAAAGCTTGAATAAAATCGGTGAAATTTATGGTTTTTGGTCATTTAATGAAAAAATTGAGCAAAACTAGTAATTTTTTATTTCACTTTTAATGCTACGGACGAGATTAATGAACATTATTTGGAAATTTCCAATAATTCTTAGTTGAAAACCCTAAAAACGTCAAAAACTCAAAAAAAAACAGTGATATTTCTGGTTTTTGGCCACAATTTGCTGAAATTTAAGCAAAACTAGTCAAATTTAGATTCATCATAACGCTATTGCCGAGTGCTACCCCAATTTCATTAAAAAATATTCAATTCTTTTGAGCAGTAAACACGAAAAACGTCGAAAACAGGAATTAAATCGGTAAAATTAAAAATGTAAAATAAAACAGTGAATATTTTAAATTTTGGCCAAATTTAGCTGAAATTGAGCAATACTGGTCAAGTTTGGATTTATTTTAATCCTTTTGCCGAGATTTACCCAAATTTAGAAAAAATATTAAATTCTATGGAACAGTAAACCCTAAAAACGTCGAAAACAGGAATAAAATCGGTGAAATTAATGGTTTTTGGCTATATTTTTATATAAATTGAGCAAAACTTGTCAACTCTGGATTCATTTTAATGCTTTTGCCAATATTTATCCAAATTCTAAACAAATATACAATTTTTCTTAGCTGGAAACCCAAAATACGTCGAACACTCGCGTAAAATCGGTGAAGTTTATGGTTTTAATGCCATATTTTTCTAAAAATTGAGCAAAAATAGTCAGTAATGGATTCATTTTAATTCCTTTGACGAGGTCTATCAATGTTTTTCAGAAATATTGAATAATCCATAGCAGTAAACCCAACAAACATCGAAAATTTGAAAAAAAAATCGGTAAAATTTCTGGTTTTTGTCCAAATTTTGCTGAAAATTTAGCAAAACTAGTCAAATTTGGCCTCATTTTAATGCTTTTGCCGAGATCTACCCCGATGTAGAAAAAAATTTCAATTTCTCATTGCAGTTAACCCAGAAAACGTCGAAAACAGGAATAAAATCGGTGAAATTTATGGTTTTTGGTCATTTAATGAAAAAATTGAGCAAAACTAGTCATTTTTTGTTTCACTTTTAATGCTACTGACGAGATTAATGAACATTATTTGGAAATTTCCAATAATTCTTAGTTGAAAACCCTAAAAACGTCAAAATCTCATAAAACAGTGATATTTCTGGTTTTGGCCACAATTTGCTGAAATTTAAGCAAAACTAGTCAAATTTAGATTCATCATAACGCTATTGCCGAGTGCTACCCCAATTAAATTAAAAAATATACAATTCTTTGGAGCAGTAAACACGAAAAACGTCGAAAACAGGAATAAAATCGGTGAAATAAAAAATGTAAAATAAAACAGTGAATATTTTAAATTTTGGCCAAATTTAGCTGAAATTGAGCAATACTGGTCAATTTTGGATTTATTATAATCCTTTTGCCAAGATTTACCCAAATTTAGAAAAAATATTCAATTCTATGGAACAGTAAACCCGTAAAACGTCGAAAACTGGAATAAAATCGGTGAAATTAATGGTTTTTGGCTATATTTTTTTAAAAATTGAGCAAAAATGGTCAACTTTGGGTTCATTTTAATTCTTTTGCCGATGTCTATCCAAATTCTAAACAAATATACAATTTTTCTTAGCTGCAAACCCAAAACACGTCGAATACTCGAGTAAAATCGGCGAAGTTTATGTTTTAATGCCATATTTTTCTAACAATTGGGCAACAATAGCCAGTGTTAGATCCATTTTAATGCTTTTTACGAGATCTATCAATGTTATTTAGAAATATTGAATAATCGAAAGCATTAAACCCAAAAAACATCGAAAATTTGAAAAAAAAACGGTAAAATTTCTGGTTTTTGTCCAAGGTTTGCTGAAAATTTAGCAAAACTAGTCAAATTTGAATTCGTTTTAATTCTTATACCGAGATCTATTCAAATTTTGAAGAAATATTGAATTTTTCTCAGCAGCAGAACCGAAAAAACGTCGAACACTCCAGTAAAACCGGTGAAATTTATGGTTTTATGCCATATTTTTTTCTGAAAATTGAGCAAAAATAGTCGGTAATGGATTCATTTTAATTCCTTTGACGAGGTCTATCAATGTTTTTCAGAAATATTGAATAATCCATAGCAGTAAACCCAAAAAACATCGAAAATTTGAAAAAAAAATCGGTAAAATTTCTGGTTTTTGTCCAAATTTTGCTGAAAATTTAGCAAAACTAGTCAAATTTGGCCTCATTTTTATGCTTTTGCCGAGATCTACCCAGATGTAGAAAAAAATTTCAATTTCTCATTGCAGTTAACCCAGAAAACGTCGAAGACAGGATTAAATCGGTGAAATTTATGGTTTTTGGTCATTTAATGAAAAAATTGAGCAAATCTAGTCATTGTTTGTTCCATTTTAATGCTCCTTACCAGATTAATGAACATTATTTGGAAATTTCCAATAATTCTTAGCTGTAAACCCCAAAAACGTCAAAAACTCAAAAAAACAGTGATATTTCTGGTTTTTGGCCACAATTTGCTTAAATTTAAGCAAAACTAGTCAAATTTAGATTCATTTTAATGCTATTGCAGAGAGCTACCACAATTAAGAGAAAATATTCAATTCTATTGAGCTGTAAACCCGAAGAACGTCGAAAACTGGAATAAAGTCGGTGAAATTAATGGATTTTGGCTATATTTTTTTAAAAATTGAGCAAAAATGGTCAATTTTGGGTTCATTTTAATTCTTTTGCCGATGTCTATCCAAATTTTAAACAAATATACAATTTTTCTTAGCTGCAAACCCAAAAAACGTCGAATACTCGAGTAAAATCGGCGAAGTTTATGTTTTAATGCCATATTTTTCTAACAATTGAGCAACAATAGCCAGTGTTAGATCCATTTTAATGCTTTTTACGAGATCTATCAATGTTATTTAGAAATATTGAATAATCGAAAGAAGTAAACCCAAAAAACATCGAAAATTTGAAAAAAAAACGGTAAAATTTCTGGTTTTTGTCCAAAGTTTGCTGAAAATTTAGCAAAACTAGTCAAATTTGAACTCGTTTTAATTCTTATACCGAGATCTATTCAAATTTTGAAGAAATATTCAATTTTTCTCAGCAGCAGAACCGAAAAAACGTCGAACACTCCAGTAAAATCGGTAAAATTTATGGTTTTATGGCATATTTTTCTAAAAATTGAGCAAAAATAGTCAGTAATGGATTCAATTTAATTCTTTTGACGAGGTCTATCAATGTTTTTCAGAAATATTGAATAATCCGTAGCAGTAAACCCAAATAACATCGAAAATATGAAAAAAAAAATCGGTAAAATTTCTGGTTTTTGTCCAAATTTTGCTGAAAATTTAGCAAAACTAGTCAAATTTGGCCTCATTTTAATGCTTTTGCCGAGATCTACCCAGATTTAGAAAAAAATTTCAATTTCTCATTGCAGTTAACCCAGAAAACGTCGAAAACAGGAATAAAATCGGTGAAATTTATGGTTTTTGGTCATTTAATGAAAAAATTGAGCAAAACTAGTCATTTTTTGTTTCACTTTTAATGCTACTGACGAGATTAATGAACATTATTTGGAAATTTCCAATAATTCTTAGTTGAAAACCCTAAAAACGTCAAAATCTCATAAAACAGTGATATTTCTGGTTTTTGGCCACAATTTGCTGAAATTTAAGCAAAACTAGTCAAATTTAGATTCATCATAACGCTATTGCCGAGTGCTACCCCAATTAAATTAAAAAATATACAATTCTTTGGAGCAGTAAACACGAAAAACGTCGAAAACAGGAATAAAATCGGTGAAATAAAAAATGTAAAATAAAACAGTGAATATTTTAAATTTTGGCCAAATTTAGCTGAAATTGAGCAATACTGGTCAATTTTGGATTTATTATAATCCTTTTGCCAAGATTTACCCAAATTTAGAAAAAATATTCAATTATATGAAACAGTAAACCCGTAAAACGTCGAAAACTGGAATAAAATCGGTGAAATTAATGGTTTTTGGCTATATTTTTTTAAAAATTGAGCAAAAACGGTCAACTTTGGGTTCATTTTAATTCTTTTGCCGATGTCTATCCAAATTCTAAACAAATATACAATATTTCTTAGCTGCAAACCCAAAAAACGTCGAATACTCGAGTAAAATCGGCGAAGTTTATGTTTTAATGCCATATTTTTCTAACAATTGGGCAACAATAGCCAGTGTTAGATCCATTTTAATGCTTTTTACGAGGTCTATCAATGTTTTTCAGAAATATTGAATAATCCATAGCAGTAAACCCAAAAAACATCGAAAATTTGAAAAAAAAATCGGTAAAATTTCTGGTTTTTGTCCAAATTTTGCTGAAAATTTAGCAAAACTAGTCAAATTTGGCCTCATTTTTATGCTTTTGCCGAGATCTACCCAGATGTAGAAAAAAATTTCAATTTCTCATTGCAGTTAACCCAGAAAACGTCGAAGACAGGATTAAATCGGTGAAATTTATGGTTTTTGGTCATTTAATGAAAAAATTGAGCAAATCTAGTCATTGTTTGTTCCATTTTAATGCTCCTGACAAGATTAATGAACATTATTTGGAAATTTCCAATAATTCTTAGCTGTAAACCCCAAAAACGTCAAAAACTCAAAAAACAGTGATATTTCTGGTTTTTGGCCACAATTTGCTTTAATTTAAGCAAAACTAATCAAATTTAGATTCATTTTAATGCTATTGCCGAGAGCTACCACAATTAAGAGAAAATATTCAATTCTATTGAGCTGTAAACCCGAAGAACGTCGAAAACTGGAATAAAGTCGGTGAAATTAATGGATTTTGGCTATATTTTTTTAAGAATTGAGCAAAAATGGTCAACTTTGGGTTCATTTTAATTCTTTTGCCGATGTCTATCCAAATTTTAAACAAATATACAATTTTTCTTAGCTGCAAACCCAAAAAACGTCGAATACTCGAGTAAAATCGGCGAAGTTTATGTTTTAATGCCATATTTTTCTAACAATTGAGCAACAATAGCCAGTGTTAGATCCATTTTAATGCTTTTTACGAGATCTATCAATGTTATTTAGAAATATTGAATAATCGAAAGAAGTAAACCCAAAAAACATCGAAAATTTGAAAAAAAAACGGTAAAATTTCTGGTTTTTGTCCAAAGTTTGCTGAAAATTTAGCAAAACTAGTCAAATTTGAACTCGTTTTAATTCTTATACCGAGATCTATTCAAATTTTGAAGAAATATTCAATTTTTCTCAGCAGCAGAACCGAAAAAACGTCGAACACTCCAGTAAAATCGGTAAAATTTATGGTTTTATGGCATATTTTTCTAAAAATTGAGCAAAAATAGTCAGTAATGGATTCAATTTAATTCTTTTGACGAGGTCTATCAATGTTTTTCAGAAATATTGAATAATCCGTAGCAGTAAACCCAAATAACATCGAAAATATGAAAAAAAAAAAATCGGTAAAATCTCTGGTTTTTGTCCAAATTTTGCTGAAAATTTAGCAAAACTAGTCAAATTTGGCCTCATTTTAATGCTTTTGCCGAGATCTACCCAGATTTAGAAAAATATTTCAATTTCTCATTGCAGTTAACTCAGAAAACGTCGAAAACAGGAATAAAATCGGTGAAATTTATGGTTTTTGGTCATTTAATGAAAAAATTGAGCAAAACTAGTCATTTTTTGTTTCACTTTTAATGCTACTGACGAGATTAATGAACATTATTTGGAAATTTCCAATAATTCTTAGTTGAAAACCCTAAAAACGTCAAAAACTCAAAAAAAACAGTGATATATCTGGTTTTTGGCCACAATTTGCTGAAATTTAAGCAAAACTAGTCAAATTTAGATTCATCATAACGCTATTGCCGAATGCTACCCCAATTTCATTAAAAAATATTCAATTCTTTTGAGCAGTAAACACGAAAAACGTCGAAAACAGGAATTAAATCGGTAAAATTAAAAATGTATAATAAAACAGTGAATATTTTAAATTTTGGCCAAATTTAGCTGAAATTGAGCAATACTGGTCAAGTTTGAATTTATTTTAATCCTTTTGCCGAGATTTACCCAAATTTAGAAAAAATATTAAATTCTATGGAACAGTAAACCCTAAAAACGTCGAAAACAGGAATAAAATCGGTGAAATTAATGGTTTTTGGCTATATTTTTATATAAATTGAGCAAAACTTGTCAACTCTGGATTCATTTTAATGCTTTTTCCAATATTTATCCAAATTCTAAACAAATATACAATTTTTCTTAGCTTGAAACCCAAAATACGTCGAACACTCGCGTAAAATCGGTGAAGTTTATGGTTTTAATGCCATATTTTTCTAAAAATTGAGCAACAATAGCCAGTGTTAGATCCATTTTAATTCTTTTGACGAGATCTATCAATGTTATTAAGAAATATTGAATAATCGAAAGCATTAAACCCAAAAAACATCGAAAATTTGAAAAAAACGGTAAAATTTCTGGTTTTTGTCCAAATTTTGCTGAAAATTTAGCAAAACTAGTCAAATTTGGACTCATTTTAATGCTTTTGCCGATATCTATCCAAATTCAAAACATATATTCAATTTTATTTAGCTGCAAACCCAAAAGCCTTCGTTAATCGATTAAAATCGTTGAATTTTATGGTCTTTAGCCATATTTTGCTTAAAATTGCGCTAAACAAGACACAATTGAATTCATTGAAAAATTATTAAAAGGATCTATCCAACTGGGTATCCGTGGTTGATGACCCGATGTCGATGAAAAGAGTTCGATAACCCGAGGCCAAAGTCCCAAGGTCAATGACGTGGAAGTGGAAGTTGACTCGAGGTCATTGACCCGAGGTCATTGAACCGAGGACGATGACTCGAGGTCGGTGACCTGAGGTCGTTGGCCCGAGGTCGATCACCTGAGGTCTGTGACCTTAGGTCGATGATCTGAGGTCAATGACCTGAGGTCGATGACCCGAGGTCAATGAACCGAGGTCAATGACCCAAGGTCAATGACCCGAGGTCAATGACACGAGGTCAATGACGCAAGGTCAATGACCCGAGGTAAATGACCCGAGGTCAATGAAACGAAGTCACTGACCTGAGGATGACTCCGGGTGGTTAAATTTTGGAGTTAAACTCCGGGATGTTGTCTCAGGGAGGTCAACTCTGTAGGTCGATTCCAGGAGGACAACGCCGGGAGGTCAAATCCGGGAGGTCGATGCATGGAGGTCGACTCCGGGAGCTCGACTCCTGGAGGTCAACTCCGGGAGGTCGAATCCGGGAGGTCGACTCCGGGAGGTCGAACTTCATTGAACCGAGGAAGATGACTCGATGAAAGTGACTTGAGGTCGTTGACCCGAGGTCGATGACCTGAGGTCAATGACCCGAGGTCAATGACCCGAGGTCAATTAAACGAAGTCACTGACCCGAAGTTGACTCCGGGTGGTTACACTTTGGAGTTCAACTCCGGGAGGTTGTCTCAGGGAGTTCGACTCCGGTATGTTAAATCTGGGACGTCGACTTTGGAACTTCGTTTCCGGGACTTAGACTCCGGGACGTCCACTCCGGGAGGTCGACTCCGGGAGGTCGACTCCGGGAGGTCGTCTCCGGGAGGTCGTCTCCGGGAGGTTGACTCCGGGAGGTCGACTCCGGGAGGTCGACTCTGGGTGGTCGACTCCGGGAGGTCGGCTCCGGGAGGTCGACTCCATGTGATCAACTCTTGGAGGTCTACTCCGGGCATTTGACTCTGGGAGGTTGACTCTGGAGGTCGACTCCGGGTGGTCAACTCCGGGAGGTTGACTCCTCCAAGTTGATAACAGGATGTAAATTCCAGGATGAGAGTTCTGAGAGGTCGACTCCGATAGATCGGATCACTTGCCGGATCGGATAATCGGGTAAATATTTGGCATTTTAACGAAATTTGTCAGTGTTTTTGCTGTATTTTGAAAACAATTTGGGAAATCTAATCGAATTTGGACTCGTGTTGAAGATCTTAACGAGAATTTTAAAACATTTTGAACACAAATTGAATTTTTATATTTTAATTTAAGGAGTAATCGGCAGAAATTGGGCATTTTTTCGATTTTTTTCAATTTTTTGATGAGATTTTTTCTAAAATTCAAAAAATAATATTTGGAATTTTGACTCCTACTTAAAATCTAATCGAGATCAGTGAAAATCTGATATAAAATTCGATTTTCCTTATCAATTTACAGGAAAATCAGCAAAAGATGGGCATTTTTTCAAACTTTTTCTTGCTCTTATCCTTAACCTATTTGAATTTGGATTCGTGTTAAATATCGAAAACGAAAGTTTTTAGATATCTTTAACACAAATTGAATTTTATTAATGCAATCAATCGAAACATCAAAAACTCCAAAAATATCGGTGAAATTTCAGGTTTTTGGTCATATTTTGCTGAAAATTGAGAATAAATAGTAAAATTTTGATTCTTATTAATACTTTTCACAAGATCTATCCAAATTTGAAAGAAATATTCAATTTTTTTGAGCAGCGAACCCAAAAAACGTCGAAAACTCGAATAAAAACGGTGATATTAATTGTTTTTGGCCATATTTTTCTAAAAATTGAGAGCAACTAGTCAATATTGGATTCATTTTAATGTTTTGGTTGAGATCTTCCAAAAATATTTAGAAGTATTTGATAATTCAAGGCAGTAAAATCAAAAAACGTCTAAGACTCGAATAAAATCGGTGAAATTTATAGTTCTTGGCCATTTTTTTCTTACAATTGAGCAAAGCTAGTCAACGTTTGATTTATTCTAATGCTTTTCAAGAGGTCTATAAAATATATTTTGAAATATTCAATTTTCCGTAGCAGTGAACCTAAAAAATATAAAAAACTCAAAAAAAATCAGTGAAATTTCTGGTTTTTCGCCAACTTTTGCTGAAAATTGAGGAAAAATAATCTACTTTGGATTCATATTAATGCTTTTGATTAGATCTATCCAAATTTAGAAGATATATTTAATTTTTCACAGCAGTTATTCCGAAAAACGTCGAAAACTGGAATAAAATCGGCGAAATTTATGTTTTTTGTCATATTAAAAAAAAATTGAGCAAAACTAGTCATATTTGAATTCATTTTAATTCTTTTACCGAGATCTATCCAAATATAGAAGAAATATTCAATTTTTCTCAGCAGCAGAACCGAAAAAACGTCGAACACTCCAGTAAAACCGGTGAAATTTATGGTTTTATGGAATATTTTTCTAAAAATTGAGCAAAAATAGTCAGTAATGGATTCATTTTAATTCCTTTGACGAGGTCTATCAATGTTTTTCAGAAATATTGAATAATCCATAGCAGTAAACCCAAAAAACATCGAAAATTTGAAAAAAAAATCGGTAAAATTTCTGGTTTTTGTCCAAATTTTGCTGAAAATTTAGCAAAACTAGTAAAATTTGGCCTCATTTTAATGCTTTTGCCGAGATCTACCCAGATTTAGAAAAAAATTTCAATTTCTCATTGCAGTTAACCCAGAAAACGTCGAAAACAGGAATAAAATCGGTGAAATTTATGGTTTTTGGTCATTTAATGAAAAATTGAGCAAAACTAGTCATTTTTTGTTTCACTTTTAATGCTACTGACGAGATTAATGAACATTATTTGGAAATTTCCAATAATTCTTAGTTGAAAACCCTAAAAACGTCAAAAACTCATAAAACAGTGATATTTCTGGTTTTTGGCCACAATTTGCTGAAATTTAAGCAAAACTAGTCAAATTTAGATTCATCATAACGCTATTGCCGAGTGCTACCCCAATTAAATTAAAAAATATACAATTCTTTGGAGCAGTAAACACGAAAAACGTCGAAAACAGGAATAAAATCGGTGAAATTAAAAATGTAAAATAAAACAGTGAATATTTTAAATTTTGGCCAAATTTAGCTGAAATTGAGCAATACTGGTCAATTTTGGATTTATTATAATCCTTTTGCAAAGATTTACCCAAATTTAGAAAAAATATTCAATTCTATGGAACAGTAAACCCGTAAAACGTCGAAAACTGGAATAAAATCGGTGAAATTAATGGTTTTTGGCTATATTTTTTTTAAAATTGAGCAAAAATGGTCAACTTTGGGTTCATTTTAATTCTTTTGCCGATGTCTATCCAAATTCTAAACAAATATACAATTTTTCTTAGCTGCAAACCCAAAAAACGTCGAATACTCGAGTAAAATCGGCGAAGTTTATGTTTTAATGCCATATTTTTCTAACAATTGGGCAACAATAGCCAGTGTTAGATCCATTTTAATGCTTTTTACGATATCTATCAATGTTATTTAGAAATATTGAATGATCGAAAGCATTAAACCCAAAAAACATCGAAAATTTGAAAAAAAAACGGTAAAATTTCTGGTTTTTGTCCAAGGTTTGCTGAAAATTTAGCAAAACTAGTCAAATTTGAATTCACTTTAATTCTTATACCGAGATCTATTCAAATTTTGAAGAAATATTCAATTTTTCTCAGCAGCAGAACCGAAAAAAACGTCGAACACTCCAGTAAAACCGGTGAAATTTATGGTTTTATGCCATATTTTTCTAAAAATTGAGCAAAAATAGTCGGTAATGGATTCATTTTAATTCCTTTGACGAGGTCTATCAATGTTTTTCAGAAATATTGAATAATCCATAGCAGTAAACCCAAAAAACATCGAAAATTTGAAAAAAAAATCGGTAAAATTTCTGGTTTTTGTCCAAATTTTGCTGAAAATTTAGCAAAACTAGTCAAATTTGGCCTCATATTTATGCTTTTGCCAATATCTACCCAGATGTAGAAAAAAATTTCAATTTCTCATTGCAGTTAACCCAGAAAACGTCGAAGACAGGATTAAATCGGTGAAATTTATGGTTTTTGGTCATTTAATGAAAAAATTGAGCAAATCTAGTCATTGTTTGTTCCATTTTAATGCTCCTGACAAGATTAATGAACATTATTTGGAAATTTTTAATAATTCTTAGCTGTAAACCCCAAAAACGTCAAAAACTCAAAAAAACAGTGATATTTCTGGTTTTTGGCCACAATTTGCTTAAATTTAAGCAAAACTAGTCAAATTTAGATTCATTTTAATGCTATTGCCGAGAGCTACCAAAATTAAGAGAAAATATTCAATTCTATTGAGCTGTAAACCCGAAGAACGTCGAAAACTGGAATAAAATTGGTGAAATTAATGGATTTTGGCTATATTTTTTTAAAAATTGAGCAAAAATGGTCAACTTTGGGTTCATTTTAATTCTTTTGCCGATGTCTATCCAAATTTTAAACAAATATACAATTTTTCTTAGCTGCAAACCCAAAAAACGTCGAATACTCGAGTAAAATCGGCGAAGTTTATGTTTTAATGCCATATTTTTCTAACCATTGAGCAACAATAGCCAGTGTTAGATCCATTTTAATGCTTTTTACGAGATCTATCAATGTTATTTAGAAATATTGAATAATCGAAAGCAGTAAACCCAAAAAACATCGAAAATTTGAAAAAAAAACGGTAAAATTTCTGGTTTTTGTCCAAAGTTTGCTGAAAATTTAGCAAAACTAGTCAAATTTGAACTCGTTTTAATTCTTATACCGAGATCTATTCAAATTTTAAAGAAATATTCAATTTTTCTCAGCAGCAGAACCGAAAAAACGTCGAATACTCCAGTAAAATCGGTAAAATTTATGGTTTTATGGCATATTTTTCTAAAAATTGCGCAAAAATAGTCAGTAATGGATTCAATTTAATTCTTTTGACGAGGTCTATCAATGTTTTTCAGAAATATTGAATAATCCGTAGCAGTAAACCCAAATAACATCGAAAATATGAAAAAAAAAAATCGGTAAAATCTCTGGTTTTTGTCCAAATTTTGCTGTAAATTTAGCAAAACTAGTCAAATTTGGCCTCATTTTAATGCTTTTGCCGAGATCTACCCAGATTTAGAAAAATATTTCAATTTCTCATTGCAGTTAACCCAGAAAACGTCGAAAACAGGAATAAAATCGGTGAAATTTATGGTTTTTGGTCATTTAATGAAAAAATTGAGCAAAACTAGTCACTTTTTGTTTCACTTTTAATGCTACTGACGAGATTAATGAACATTATTTGGAAATTTCCAATAATTCTTAGTTGAAAACCCTAAAAACGTCAAAAACTCAAAAAAAACAGTGATATATCTGGTTTTTGGCCACAATTTGCTGAAATTTAAGCAAAACTAGTCAAATTTAGATTCATCATAACGCTATTGCCGAGTGCTACCCCAATTAAATTAAAAAATATACAATTCTTTGGAGCAGTAAACCCGTAAAACGTCGAAAACTGGAATAAAATCGGTGAAATTAATGGTTTTTGGCTATAATTTTTTAAAAATTTAGCAAAAATGGTCAACTTTGGGTTCATTTTAATTCTTTTGCCGATGTCTATCCAAATTTTAAACAAATATACAATTTTTCTTAGCTGCAAACCCAAAAAACGTCGAATACTCGAGTAAAATCGGCGAAGTTTATGTTTTAATGCCATATTTTTCTAACAATTGAGCAAATATAGCCAGTGTTAGATCCATTTTAATGCTTTTTACGAGATCTATCAATGTTATTAAGAAATATTGAATAATCGAAAGCATTAAACCCAAATAACATCGAAAATTTGAAAAAAAAACGGTAAAATTTCTGGTTTTTGTCCAAAGTTTGCTGAAAATATAGCAAAAATAGACAAATTTGAATTCGTTTTAATTCTTATACCGAGATCTATTCAAATTTTGAAGAAATATTCAATTTTTCTCAGCAGCAAAACCGAAAAAACGTCGAACACTACAGTAAAATCGGTAAAATTTATGGTTTTATGGCATATTTTTCTAAAAATTGAGCAAAAATAGTCAGTAATGGATTCAATTTAATTCTTTCGACGAGGTCTATCAATGTTTTTCAGAAATATTGAATAATCCGTAGCAGTAAACCCAAATAACATCGAAAATATGAAAAAAAAAATCGGTAAAATTTCTGGTTTTTGTCCAAATTTTGCTGAAAATTTAGCAAAACTAGTCAAAGTTGGCCTCATTTTAATGCTTTTGCCGAGATCTACCCAGATTTAGAAAACAATTTCAATTTCTCATTGCAGTTAACCCAGAAAACGTCGAAGACAGGATTAAATCGGTGAAATTTATGGTTTTTGGTCATTTAAAGAAAAAATTGAGCAAAACTAGTCATTTTTTGTTTCACTTTTAATGCTACTGACGAGATTAATGAACATTATTTGGAAATTTCCAATAATTCTTAGTTGAAAACCCTAAAAACGTCAAAAACTAATAAAACAGTGATATTTCTGGTTTTTGGCCACAATTTGCTGAAATTTAAGCAAAACTAGTCAAATTTAGATTCATCATAACGCTATTGCCGAGTGCTACCCCAATTAAATTAAAAAATATACAATTCTTTGGAGCAGTAAACACGAAAAACGTCGAAAACAGGAATAAAATCGGTGAAATTAAAAATGTAAAATAAAACAGTGAATATTTTAAATTTTGGCCAAATTTAGCTGAAATTTAGCAATACTGGTCAATTTTGGATTTATTAAATTCCTTTTGCCAAGATTTACCCAAATTAAGAAAAAATATTCAATTCTATGGAACAGTAAACCCGTAAAACGTCGAAAACTGGAATAAAATCGGTGAAATTAATGGTTTTTGGCTATATTTTTTTTTAAATTGAGCAAAAATGGTCAACTTTGGGTTCATTTTAATTCTTTTGCCGATGTCTATCCAAATTCAAACAAATATACAATTTTTCTTAGCTGCAAACCCAAAAAACGTCGAATACTCGAGTAAAATCGGCGAAGTTTATGTTTTAATGCCTTTTTTTTCTAACAATTGGGCAACAATAGCCAGTGTTAGATCCATTTTAATGCTTTTTACGAGATCTATCAATGTTATTTAGAAATATTGAATAATCGAAAGCATTAAACCCAAAAAACATCGAAAATTTGAAAAAAAAAACGGTAAAATTTCTGGTTTTTGTCCAAGGTTTGCTGAAAATTTAGCAAAACTAGTCAAATTTGAATTCGTTTTAATTCTTATACCGAGATCTATTCAAATTTTGAAGAAATATTCAACTTTTCTCAGCAGCAGAACCGAAAAAACGTCGAACACTCCAGTAAAACCGGTGAAATTTATGGTTTTATGCCATATTTTCCTAAAAATGGAGCAAAAATAGTCGGTAATGGATTCATTTTAATTCCTTTGACGAGGTCTATCAATGTTTTTCAGAAATATTGAATAATCCGTAGCAGTAAACCCAAATAACATCGAAAATATGAAAAAAAAAATCGGTAAAATCTCTGGTTTTTGTCCAAATTTTGCTGTAAATTTAGCAAAACTAGTCAAATTTGGCCTCATTTTTATGCTTTTGCCGAGATCTACCCAGATGTAGAAAAAAATTTCAATTTCTCATTTCAGTTAACCCAGAAAACGTCGAAGACAGGATTAAATGGGTGAAATTTATGGTAATTGGTAATTTAAAGAAAAAATTGAGCAAATCTAGTCATTGTTTGTTCCATTTTAATGCTCCTGACAAGATTAATGAACATTATTTGGAAATTTTTAATAATTCTTAGCTGAAAACCCCAAAAACGTCAAAAACTCAAAAAAACAGTGATATTTCTGGTTTTTGGCCACAATTTGCTTAAATTTAAGCAAAACTAGTCAAATTTAGATTCATTTTAATGCTATTGCCGAGAGCTACCACAATTAAGAGAAAATATTCAATTCTATTGAGCTGTTAACCCGAAGAACGTCGAAAACTGGAATAAAATTGGTGAAATTAATGGATTTTGGCTATATTTTTTTAAAAATTGAGCAAAAATGGTCAACTTTGGGTTCATTTTAATTCTTTTGCCGATGTCTATCCAAATTTTAAACAAATATACAATTTTTCTTAGCTGCAAACCCAAAAAACGTCGAATACTCGAGTAAAATCGGCGAAGTTTATGTTTTAATGCCATATTTTTCTAACAATTGAGCAACAATAGCCAGTGTTAGATCCATTTTAATGCTTTTTACGAGATCTATCAATGTTATTTAGAAATATTGAATAATCGAAAGCAGTAAACCCAAAAAACATCGAAAATTTGAAAAAAAAAACGGTAAAATTTCTGGTTTTTGTCCAAAGTTTGCTGAAAATTAAGCAAAACTAGTCAAATTTGAACTCGTTTTAATTCTTATACCGAGATCTATTCAAATTTTGAAGAAATATTCAATTTTTCTCAGCAGCAGAACCGAAAAAACGTCGAACACTCCTGTAAAATCGGTGAAATTTATGATTTATGCCATATTTTTCTAAAAATTGAGCAAAAATAGTCAGTAATGGATTCATTTTAATTCTTTTGACGAGGTCTATCAATCTTTTTCAGAAATAATGAATAATCCGTAGCAGTAAACCCAAAAAATATCGAAAATATGAAAAAAAAATCGGAAAAATTTCTGGTTTTTGTCCAAATTTTGCTGAAAATTTAGCAAAACTAGTCAAATTTGGACTCATTTTAATGCTTTTGCCGAGATCTACCCAGATTTAGAAAAAAAATTCAATTTCTCATTACAGTTAACCCAGAAAACGTCGAAAACATGAATAAAATCGGTGAAATTTATGGTTTTTGGTCATTTAATGAAAAAATTGAGCAAAACTAGTAATTTTTTATTTCACTTTTAATGCTACTGACGAGATTAATGAACATTATTTGGAAATTTCCAATAATTCTTAGTTGAAAACCATAAAAACCGCAAAAACTAAAAAAAAAACAGTGATATTTCTGGTTTTTGGCCACAATTTGCTGAAATTTAAGCAAAACTAGTCAAATTTAGTTTCATTTTAACGCTTTTGCCGAGTGCTACCCCAATTAAATTAAAAAATATTCAATTCTTTTGAGCAGTAAACACGAAAAACGTCGAAAACAGGAATTAAATCGGTGAAATTAAAAATGTAAAATAAAACAGTGAATATTTTAAATTTTGGCCAAATTTAGCTGAAATTGAGCAATACTGGTCAAGTTTGGATTTATTTTAATCCTTTTGCCGAGATTTACCCAAATTTAGAAAAAATATTAAATGCTTTGGAACAGTAAACCCTAAAAACGTCGAAAACAGGAATAAAATCGGTGAAATTAATGGTTTTTGGCTATATTTTTATATAAATTGAGCAAAACTTGTCAATTCTGGATTCATTTTAATGCTTTTGCCAATATCTATCCAAATTCTAAACAAATATACAATTTTTGTAGCTGGAAACCCAAAATACGTCGAACACTCGCGTAAAATCGGTGAAGTTTATGGTTTTAATGCCATATTTTTCTAAAAATTGAGCAACAATAGCCAGTGTTAGATCCATTTTAATTCTTTTGACGAGATCTATCAATATCATTTAGAAATATTGAATAGTCGAGCGCAGTAAACCCAAAAAATATCGAAAATTTGAAAAAAAACGGTAAAATTTCTGGTTTTTGTCCAAATTTTGCTGAAAATTTAGCAAAACTAGTCAAATTTGGACTCATTTTAATGCTTTTGCCGATATCTATCCAAATTCTAAACATATTTTCAATTTTAATTAGCTGCAAACCCAAAAGCCTTCGTTAATCGATTAAAATCGTTGAATTTTATGGTCTTTAGCCATATTTTGCTTAAAATTGCGCTAAACAAGACACAATTGAATTCATTGAAAAGTTATTGAAAGGATCTATCCAACTGGGTATCCGTGGTTGATGACCCGATGTCGATGAAAAGAGTTCGATAACCCGAGGCCAAAGTCCCAAGGTCAATGACGTGGAAGTGGAAGTTGACTCGAGGTCATTGACCCGAGGTCATTGACCCGAGGTCATTGAACCGATGACGATGACTCGAGGTCGGTGACCTGAGGTCGTTGGCCCGAGGTCGATCACCTGAGGTCTGTGACCTTAGGTCGATGATCTGAGGTCAATGACCTGAGGTCGATGACCCGAGGTCAATGAACCGAGGTCAATGACCCAAGGTCAATGACCCGAGGTCAATGACACGAGGTCAATGACCCAAGGTAAATGACCCGAGGTAAATGACCCGAGGTCAATGAAACCAAGTCACTGACCTGAGGATGACTCCGGGTGGTTAAATTTTGGAGTTCAACTCCGGGAGGTTGTCTCAGGGAGGTCAACTCTGTAGGTCGATTCCAGGAGGACAACGCCGGGAGGTCAAATCCGGGATGTCGACTCCAATGCATCGTTTCCGGGACGGTCGACTCCAGGAGGTCGACTCATGCAGATCCTCTCCGATAGGTCGACTCCGGGAGGTCGACTCCGGGAGGTCAACTCCGGGAGGTCGACTCCGGGAGGTCGACTCCGGGAGGTCGAACTTCATTGACCCTAGGTCATTGAAGCGAGGAAGATGACTCGATGAAAGTGACCTGAGGTCGATGACCCGAGGTCAATGACCAGATGTCAATGAACTGAGGTCAATGACCCAAGGTCAATGACCCGAGGTCAATGACCCTAGGTCTATGACCCAAGGTCAATGACCCGAGGTCAATGACCCGTTGTCAATGAAACGAAGTCACTGACCCGAAGTTGACTCCGGGTGGTTAAACTTTGGAGTTCAACTCCGGGAGGTTGTCTCAGGGAGTTCGACTCCGGTTTGTTAAATCTGGGACGTCGACTTTGGAACTTCGTTTCCGGGACTTAGACTCCAGGACGTCAACTCCGGGAGGTCGACTCCGGGAGGTCGACTCCGGGAGGTCGACACCGGGAGGTGGACTCCGGGAGGTCGACTCCGGGAGGTTGACTCTGGGTGGTCGACTCCGGGAGGTCGGCTACGGGAGGTCAACTCCGGGAGGTCGACTCCGGGAGGTCGACTCCGGGAGGTCGTATCCGGGAGGTCGACTCCGGGAGGTCGTCTCCGGGAGGTTGACTCCGGGAGGTTGACTCCGGGAGGTCGACTCCGGGAGGTCGACTCCGGGAGGTTGACTCTGGGTGGTCGACTCCGGGAGGTCGGCTCCGGGAGGTCGACTCCATGTGATCAACTCTTGGATGTCTACTCCGGGCATTTGACTCTGGGAGGTTGACTCTGGAGGTCGACTCCGGGTGGTCAACTCCGGGAGGTTGACTCCTCCAAGTTGATAACAGGATGTCAATTCCAGGATGAGAGTTCTGAGAGGTCGACTCCGATAGATCGGATCACTTGGGGTGGTCATATTCCGGTGGTCGACAAATGGAGTTTTACTCCGGACCTTTCAAGGTCGGTTTCGTGCACAATTTACGGAAAAGTCGTCGAAAAGTAGGCATTTTTACGAATTTTTACTGTTTTTTGGCTGGAGTTTGCAAACAATTCGAAATAAAATAATTGAATTTGGACTCGTTTTGTTTACCAAAACGAGATTTTTGAAACATTTTGAACACCAATTTTATTTCAACTCTTGTAATTAATTCGGTAATGATTTGATTTTTGTGGCATTTCGATATTTTGAACAATCATTCTATTTCTTGAAGTTAATTTTGGATAATTGGGTAAATATTTGGCATTTTAACGAAATTTGTCAGTGTTTTTGCTATATTTTGAAAACAATTTGGGAAATCTAATCGAATTTGGACTCGTGTTGAAGATCTTAACGAGAATTTTAAAACATTTTTAACACAAATTTAATTTTTATATTTTAATTTAAGGAGTAATCGGCAGAAATTGGGCATTTTTTCGATTTTTTTCAATTTTTTGATGAGATTTTTCTAAAATTCAAAAAAATAATATTTGGAATTTTGACTCCTACTTAAAATCTAATCGAGATCAGTGAAAATCTGATATAAAATTTGATTTTCCTTATCAATTTACAGGAAAATCAGCAAAAGATGGGCATTTTTTCAAACTTTTTCTTGCTCTTATCCTTCACCTATTTGAATTTGGATTCGTGTTAAATATCGAAAGTTTTTAGATATCTTTAACACAAATTGAATTTTATTAATGCAATCAATCGAAACATCAAAAACTCCAAAAATATCGGTGAAATTTCAGGTTTTTGGTCATATTTTGCTGAAAATTGACAATAAATAGTAAAATTTTGATTCTTATTAATACTTTTCACAAGATCTATCCAAATTTGAAAGAAATACTCAATTTTTTTGAGCAGCGAACCCAAAAAACGTCGAAAACTCGAATAAAAACGGTGATATTTATTGTTTTTGGCCATATTTTTCTAAAAATTGAGAGCAACTAGTCAATATTGGATTCATTTTAATGTTTTGGTTGAGATCTTCCAAAAATATTTAGAAGTATTTGATAATTCAAGGCAGTAAAATCAAAAAACGTCTAAGACTCGAATAAAATCGGTGAAATTTATAGTTCTTGGCCATTTGTTTCTTACAATTGAGCAAAGCTAGTCAACGTTTGATTTATTCTAATGCTTTTCAAGAGGTCTATAAAATATATTTTGAAATATTCAATTTTCCGTAGCAGTGAACCTAGAAAATATAAAAAACTCAAAAAAAATCAGTGAAATTTATGGTTTTTCGCCAACTTTTGCTGAAAATTGAGGAAAAATAATCTACTTTGGATTCATTTTAATCCTTTTGCATAGATCTATCCAAATTTAGAAGATGTATTTAATTTTTCACAGCAGTTATTCCGAAAAACGTCGAAAACTGGAATAAAATCGGCGAAATTTATGTTTTTTGTCATATTAAAAAAAAATTGAACAAAACTTGTCATATTTGGATTCATTTTAATTCTTTTACCGAGATCTATCCAAATATAGAAGAAATATTCAATTTTCCTCAGCAGCAGAACCGAAAAAACGTCGAACACTCCAGTAAAACCGGTGAAATTTATGGTTTTATGCCATATTTTTCTAAAAATTGAGCAAAAATAGTCAGTAATGGATTCATTTTAATTCCTTTGACGAGTTCTATCAATGTTTTTCAGAAATATTGAATAATCCATAGCAGTAAACCCAAAAAACATCGAAAATTTGAAAAAAAAAACGGTAAAATTTCTGGTTTTTGTCCAAAGTTTGCTGAAAATTTAGCGAAACTAGTCAAATTTGAATTCGTTTTAATTCTTATACCGAGATCTATTCAAATTTTAAAGAAATATTCAATTTTTCTCAGCAGCAGAACCGAAAAAACGTCGAACACTCCAGTAAAATCGGTAAAATTTATGGTTTTATGGCATATTTTTCTAAAAATTGAGCAAAAATAGTCAGTAATGGATTCATATTAATTCTTTTGACGAGGTCTATCAATGTTTTTCAGAAATATTGAATAATCCGTAGCAGTAAACCCAAATAACATCGAAAATATGAAAAAAAAATCGGTAAAATTTCAGGTTTTTGTCCAAATTTTGCTGAAAATTTAGCAAAACTAGTCAAATTTGGCCTCATTTTTATGCTTTTGCCGAGATCTACCCAGATTTAGAAAATAATTTCAATTTCTCATTGCAGTTAACCCAGAAAACGTCGAAAAAAGGAATAAAATCGGTGAAATTTTTGGTTTTTGGTCATTTAATGAAAAAATTGAGCAAAACTAGTTATTTTTTGTTTCACTTTTAATGCTACTGACGAGATTAATGAACATTATTTGGAAATTTCCAATAATTCTTAGTTGAAAACCCTAAAAACGTCAAAAACTCAAAAAAAACAGTGATATTTCTGGTTTTTGGCCACAATTTGCTGAAATTTAAGCAAAACTAGTCAAATTTAGATTCATCATAACGCTATTGCTGAGTGCTACCCCAATTAAATTAAAAAATATACAATTCTTTGGAGCAGTAAACACGAAAAACGTCGAAAACAGGAATAAAATCGGTGAAATTAAAAATGTAAAATAAAACAGTGAATATTTCAAATTTTGGCCAAATTTAGCTGAAATTGAGCAATACTGGTCCATTTTGGATTTATATTAATCCTTTTGCCGAGATTTACCCAAATTTAGAAAAAATATTCAATTCTATGGAACAGTAAACCCGTAAAACGTCGAAAACTGGAATAAAATCGGTGAAATTAATGGTTTTTGGCTATATTTTTTTTTAAATTGAGCAAAAATGGTCAACTTTGGGTTCATCTTAATTCTTTTGCCGATGTCTATCCAAATTCTAAACAAATATACAATTTTTCTTAGCTGCAAACCCAAAAAACGTCGAATACTCGAGTAAAATCGGCGAAGTTTATGTTTTAATGCCATATTTTTCTAACAATTGGGCAACAATAGCCAGTGTTAGATCCATTTTAATGCTTTTTACGAGATCTATCAATGTTATTTAGAAATATTGAATAATCGAAAGCATTAAACCCAAAAAACATCGAAAATTTGAAAAAAAAACGGTAAACTTTCTGGTTTTTGTCCAAGGTTTGCTGAAAATTTAGCAAAACTAGTCAAATTTGAATTCGTTTTAATTCTTATACCGAGATCTATTCAAATTTTGAAGAAATATTCAATTTTTCTCAGCAGCAGAACCGAAAAAACGTCGAACACTCCTGTAAAATCGGTGAAATTTATGATTTATGCCATATTTTTCTAAAAATTGAGCAAAAATAGTCAGTAATGGATTCATTTTAATTCTTTTGACGAGGTCTATCAATCCTTTTCAGAAATAATGAATAATCCGTAGCAGTAAACCCAAAAAACATCGAAAATATGAAAAAAAAAACGGAAAAATTTCTGGTTTTTGTCCAAATTTTGCTGAAAATTTAGCAAAACTAGTCAAATTTGGACTCATTTTAATGCTTTTGCCGAGATCTACCCAGAGTTAGAAAAAAAATTCAATTTCTCATTGCAGTTAACCCAGAAAACGTCGAAAACTTGAATAAAATCGGTGAAATTTATGGTTTTTGGTCATTTAATGAAAAAATTGAGCAAAACTAGTCATTTTTTATTTCACTTTTAATGCTACTGACGAGATTAACGAACATTATTTGGAAATTTCCAATAATTCTTAGTTGAAAACCCTAAAAACGTCAAAAACTCAAAAAAAACAGTGATATTTCTGGTTTTTGGCCACAATTTGCTGAAATTTAAGCAAAACTAGTCAAATTTAGATTCATCATAACGCTATTGCCGAGTGCTACCCCAATTAAATTTAAAAATATACAATTCTTTGGAGCAGTAAACACGAAAAACGTCGAAAACAGGAATTAAATCGGTGAAATTAATGGTTTTTGGCTATATTTTTATATAAATTCAGCAAAACTTGTCAACTCTGGATTCATTTTAATGCTTTTGCCAATATCTATCCAAATTCTAAACAAATATACAATTTTTCTTAGCTGGAAACCCAAAATACGTCGAACACTCGCGTAAAATCGGTGAAGTTTATGGTTTTAATGCCATATTTTTCTAAAAATTGAGCAACAATAGCCAGTGTTAGATCCATTTTAATTCTTTTGACGAGATCTATCAATATCATTTAGAAATATTGAATTATCGAGCGCAGTAAACCCAAAAAACATCGAAAATTTGAAAAAAAAAACGGTAAAATTTCTGGTTTTTGTCCAAATTTTGCTGAAAATTTAGCAAAACTAGTCAAATTTGGACTCATTTTAATGCTTTTGCCAATATCTATCCAAATTCTAATCATATTTTCAATTTTAATTAGCTGCAAACCCAAAAGCCTTCGTTAATCGATTAAAATCGTTGAATTTTATGGTCTTTAGCCATATTTTGCTTAAAATTTCGCTAAACAAGACACAATTGAATTCATTGAAAAGTTATTGAAAGGATCTATCCAACTGGGTATCCGTGGTTGATGACCCGATGTCGATGAAAAGAGTTCGATAACGAGAGGCCAAAGTCCCAAGGTCAATGACGTGGAAGTGGAAGTTGACTCGAGGTCATTGACCCGAGGTCATTGAACCGAGGACGATGACTCGAGGTCGGTGACCTGAGGTCGTTGGCCCGAGGTCGATCACCTGAGGTCTGTGACCTTAGGTCGATGATCTGAGGTCATTGACCTGAGGTCGATGACCCGAGGTCAATGAACTGAGGTCAATGACCCAAGGTCAATGACCCGAGGTCAATGACACGAGGTCAATGAACCAAGGTCAATGACCCGAGGTCAATGACCCGAGGTCAATGAAACGAAGTCACTGACCTGAGGATGACTCCGGGTGGTTAAATTTTGGAGTTAAACTCCGGGATGTTGTCTCAGGGAGGTCAACTCTGTAGGTCGATTCCAGGATGACAACGCCGGGAGATCAAATCCGGGATGTCGACTCCAGTACATCGTTTCCGGGACGGTCGACTCCGGGAGGTCAACTCCGTGAGGTCGACTCCGGGAGGTCGAACTTCATTGACCCTAGGTCATTGAACCGAGGAAGATGACTCGATGAAAGTGACCTGAGGTCGTTGACCCGAGGTCGATGACCCGAGGTCAATGAACTGAGGTCAATGACCCAAGGTCAATGACCCAAGGTCAATGACACAAGGTCAATGACCCGAGGTCAATGACCCGAGGTCAATGAAACGAAGTCACTGACCCGAAGTTGACTCCGGGTGGTTAAACTTTGGAGTTCAACTCCGGGAGGTTGTCTCAGGGAGTTCGACTCCGGTATGTTAAATCTGGGACGTCGACTTTGGAACTTCGTTTCCGGGACTTAGACTCCGGGAGGTATACTCCGGGAGGTCGAACCCGGGAGGTCGACTCCGGAAGGTCGACTCCGGGAGGTCGACTCCGGGAGGTCGTCTCCGGGAGGTTGACTCCGGGAGGTCGACTCCGGGAGGTCGACTCCGGGAGGTCGACTCTGGGTGGTCGACTCCGGGAGGTCGGCTCCGGGAGGTCGACTCCATGTGATCAACTCTTGGAGGTCTACTCCGGGCATTTGACTCTGGGAGGTTGACTCTGGAGGTCGACTCCGGGTGGTCAACTCCGGGAGGTTGACTCCTCCAAGTTGATAACAGGATGTCAATTCCAGGATGAGAGTTCTGAGAGGTCGACTCCGATAGATCGGATCACTTGGGGTGGTCATATTCCGGTGGTCGACAAATGGAGTTTTACTCCGGACCTTTCAAGGTCGGTTTCGTGCACAATTTACGGAAAAGTCGTCGAAAAGTAGGCATTTTTACGAATTTTTACTGTTTTTTGGCTGGATTTTGCAAAGAATTCGAAATAAAATAATTGAATTTGGACTCGTTTTGTTTACCAAAACGAGATTTTTGAAACATTTTGAACACCAATTTTATTTCAACTCTAGTAATTAATTCGGTAATGATTTGATTTTTGTGGCATTTCGATATTTTGAACAATCATTCTATTTCTTGAAGTTAATTTTGGATAATTGGGTAAATATTTGGCATATTAACGAAATTTGTCAGTGTTTTTGCTGTATTTTGAAAACAATTTGGGAAATCTAATCGAATTTGGACTCGTGTTGAAGATCTTAACGAGAATTTTAAAACATTTTGAACACAAATTGAATTTTTATATTTTAATTTAAGGAGCAATAGGCAGAAATTGGGCATTTTTTCGATTTTTTTCAATTTTTTGATGAGATTTTTTCTAAAATTCAAAAAATAATATTTGGAATTTTGACTCCTACTTAAAATCTAATCGAGATCAGTGAAAATCTGATATAAAATTCGATTTTCCTTATCAATTTACAGGAAAATCAGCAAAAGATGGGCATTTTTTCAAACTTTTTCTTGCTCTTATCCTTCACCTATTTGAAATTGGATTCGTGTTAAATATCGAAAGTTTTTAGATATCTTTAACACAAATTGAATTTTATTAATGCAATCAATCGAAACATCAAAAACTCCAAAAATATCGGTGAAATTTCAGGTTTTTGGTCATATTTTGCTGAAAATTGAGAATAAATAGTAAAATTTTGATTCTTATTAATACTTTTCACAAGATCTATCCAAATTTGAAAGAAATATTCAATTTTTTTGAGCAGCGAACCCAAAAAACGTCGAAAACTCGAATAAAAACGGTGATATTAATTGTTTTTGGCCATATTTTTCTAAAAATTGAGAGCAACTAGTCAATATTGGATTCATTTTAATGTTTTGGTTTAGATCTTCCAAAAATATTTAGAAGTATTTGATAATTCAAGGCAGTAAAATCAAAAAACGTCTAAGACTCGAATAAAATCGGTGAAATTTATAGTTCTTGGCCATTTTTTTCTTACAATTGAGCAAAGCTAGTCAACGTTTGATTTATTCTAATGCTTTTCAAGAGGTCTATAAAATATATTTTGAAATATTCAATTTTCCGTAGCAGTAAACCTAAAAAATATAAAAAACTCAAAAAAAATCAGTGAAATTTCTGGTTTTTCGCCACCTTTGGCTGAAAATTGAGGAAAAATAATCTACTTTGGATTCATTTTAATGCTTTTGCATAGATCTATCCAAATTTAGAAGATATATTCAATTTTTCACAGCAGTTATTCCGAAAAACGTCGAAAACTGGAATAAAATTGGTGAAATTAATGGATTTTGGCTATATTTTTTTTTAAATTGAGCAAAAATGGTCAACTTTGGGTTCATTTTAATTCTTTTGCTGATGTCTATCCAAATTCTAAACAAATATACAATTTTTCTTAGCTGCAAACCCAAAAAACGTCGAATACTCTAGTAAAATCGGCGAAATTTATGTTTTAATGCCATATTTTTCTAACAAATGAGCAACAATAGCCAGTGTTAGATCCATTTTAATGCTTTTTACGAGATCTATCAATGTTATTTAGAAATATTGAATAATCCATAGCAGTAAACCCAAAAAACATCGAAATTATGAAAAAAAAATCGGTAAATTTCTGGTTTTTGTCCAAATTTAGCTGAAAATTTAGCAAAACTACTCAAAGTTGGCCTCATTTTATGGCTTTTGCCGAGATCTACCCAGATGTAGAAAAATTTCAATTTCTCATTGCAGTTAACCCAGAAAACGTCGAAGAAAGGATTAAATCGGTGAAATTTATGGTTTTTGGTCATTTGGAGAAAAAATTGAGCAAATCTAGTCATTGTTTGTTCCATTTTAATGCTCCTGACGAGATTAATGAACATTATTTGGAAATTTTTAATAATTCTTAGCTGTAAACCCCAAAAACGTCAAAAACTCAAAAAAAAAACAGTGATATTTCTGGTTTTTGGCCACAATTTGCTTAAATTTAAACAAAACTAGTCAAATTTAGATTCATTTTAATGCTATTGCCGAGAGCTACCACAATTAAGAGAAAATATTCAATTCTATGGAGCTATAAACCCGAAAAACGTCGAAACCTGGAATAAATTTGGTGAAATTAATGGATTTTGGCTATATTTTTTTAAAAATTGAGCAAAAATGGTCAACTTTGGGTTCATTTTAATTCTTTTGCCGATGTTTATCCAAATTCTAAACAAATATACAATTTTTCTTAGCTGAAAACCCTAAAAACGTCGAATACTCGAGTAAAATCGGCGAAGTCAATGTTTTAATGCCATATTTTTCTAACAATTGAGCAACAATAGCCAGTGTTAGATCCATATTAATGCTTTTTACGAGATCTATCAATGTTATTTAAAAATATTGAATAATCGAAAGCAGTAAACCCAAAATACATCGAAAATTTGAAAAAAAAAAACGGTAAAATTTCTGGTTTTTGTCCAAAGTTTGCTGAAAATTTAGCAAAACTAGTCAAATTTGAATTCGTTTTAATTCTTATTCCGAGATCTATTCAAATTTTGAAGAAATATTCAATTTTTCTCAGCAGCAGAAACGAAAAAACGTCGAACACTCCAGTAAAATCGGTGAAATTTATGGTTTTATGCCATATTTTTCTAAAAATTGAGCAAAAATAGTCAGTAATGGATTCATTTTAATTCTTTTGACGAGGTCTATCAATTTTTTTCAGAAATATTGAATAATCCGTAGCAGTAAACCCAAATAACATCGAAAATATGAAAAAAAAATCGGTAAAATTTCTGGTTTTTGACCAAATTTTGCTGAAAATTTAGCAAAACTAGTCAAATTTGGCCTCATTTTAATGCTTTTACCGAGATCTTTCCAGATTTAGAAAAAAGTTTCAATTTCTCATTGCAGTTAACCCAGAAAACGTCGAAAACAGGAATAAAATCGGTGAAATTTATGGTTTTTGGTCATTTAATGAAAACATTGAGCAAAACTAGTCATTTTTTGTTTCACTTTTAATATTACTGACGAGATTAATGACCATTATTTGGAAATTACCAATAATTCTTAGTTGAAAACCCTAAAAACGTCAAAAACTCAAAAAAAAACAGTGACATTTCTGGTTTTTGGACACAATTTGCTGAAATTTAAGCAAAACTAGTCAAATTTAGATTCATTTTAACGCTATTGCCGAGTGCTACCCCAATTAAACTAAAAAAAATATTCAATTCTTTTGAGCAGTAAACACGAAAAACGTCGAAAACAGGAATAAAATCGGTGAAATTAATGGTTTTTGGCTATATTTTTATATAAATTGAGCAAAACTTGTCAACTCTGGATTCATTTTAATGCTTTTGCCAATATCTATCCAAATTCTAAACAAATATACAATTTTTCTTAGCTTGAAACCCAAAATATGACGAACACTCGCGTAAAATCGGTGAAGTTTATGGTTTTAATGCCATATTTTTCTAAAAATTGAGCAACAATAGCCAGTGTTAGATCCATTTTAATTCTTTTGACGAGATCTATCAATATCATTTAGAAATACTGAATAATCGAGCGCAGTAAACCCAAAAAACATCGAAAATTTGAAAAAAACGGTAAAATTTCTGGTTTTTGTCCAAAGTTTGCTGAAAATTAAGCAAAACTAGTCAAATTTGAACTCGTTTTAATTCTTATACCGAGATCTATTCAAATTTTGAAGAAATATTCAATTTTTCTCAGCAGCAGAACCGAAAAAACGTCGAACACTCCTGTAAAATCGGTGAAATTTATGATTTATGCCATATTTTTCTAAAAATTGAGCAAAAATAGTCAGTAATGGATTCATTTTAATTCTTTTGACGAGGTCTATCAATCTTTTTCAGAAATAATGAATAATCCGTAGCAGTAAACCCAAAAAATATCGAAAATATGAAAAAAAAATCGGAAAAATTTCTGGTTTTTGTCCAAATTTTGCTGAAAATTTAGCAAAACTAGTCAAATTTGGACTCATTTTAATGCTTTTGCCGAGATCTACCCAGATTTAGAAAAAAAACTCAATTTCTCATTGCAGTTAACCCAGAAAACGTCGAAAACATGAATAAAATCGGTGAAATTTATGGTTTTTGGTCATTTAATGAAAAAATTGAGCAAAACTAGTAATTTTTTATTTCACTTTTAATGCTACTGACGAGATTAATGAACATTATTTGGAAATTTCCAATAATTCTTAGTTGAAAACCATAAAAACCGCAAAAACTAAAAAAAAAACAGTGATATTTCTGGTTTTTGGCCACAATTTGCTGAAATTTAAGCAAAACTAGTCAAATTTAGTTTCATTTTAACGCTTTTGCCGAGTGCTACCCCAATTAAATTAAAAAATATTCAATTCTTTTGAGCAGTAAACACGAAAAACGTCGAAAACAGGAATTAAATCGGTGAAATTAAAAATGTAAAATAAAACAGTGAATATTTTAAATTTTGGCCAAATTTAGCTGAAATTGAGCAATACTGGTCAAGTTTGGATTTATTTTAATCCTTTTGCCGAGATTTACCCAAATTTAGAAAAAATATTAAATGCTTTGGAACAGTAAACCCTAAAAACGTCGAAAACAGGAATAAAATCGGTGAAATTAATGGTTTTTGGCTATATTTTTATATAAATTGAGCAAAACTTGTCAATTCTGGATTCATTTTAATGCTTTTGCCAATATCTATCCAAATTCTAAACAAATATACAATTTTTGTAGCTGGAAACCCAAAATACGTCGAACACTCGCGTAAAATCGGTGAAGTTTATGGTTTTAATGCCATATTTTTCTAAAAATTGAGCAACAATAGCCAGTGTTAGATCCATTTTAATTCTTTTGACGAGATCTATCAATATCATTTAGAAATATTGAATAGTCGATCGCAGTAAACCCAAAAAATATCGAAAATTTGAAAAAAAACGGTAAAATTTCTGGTTTTTGTCCAAATTTTGCTGAAAATTTAGCAAAACTAGTCAAATTTGGACTCATTTTAATGCTTTTGCCGATATCTATCCAAATTCTAAACATATTTTCAATTTTAATTAGCTGCAAACCCAAAAGCCTTCGTTAATCGATTAAAATCGTTGAATTTTATGGTCTTTAGCCATATTTTGCTTAAAATTGCGCTAAACAAGACACAATTGAATTCATTGAAAAGTTATTGAAAGGATCTATCCAACTGGGTATCCGTGGTTGATGACCCGATGTCGATGAAAAGAGTTCGATAACCCGAGGCCAAAGTCCCAAGGTCAATGACGTGGAAGTGGAAGTTGACTCGAGGTCATTGACCCGAGGTCATTGACCCGAGGTCATTGAACCGATGACGATGACTCGAGGTCGGTGACCTGAGGTCGTTGGCCCGAGGTCGATCACCTGAGGTCTGTGACCTTAGGTCGATGATCTGAGGTCAATGACCTGAGGTCGATGACCCGAGGTCAATGAACCGAGGTCAATGACCCAAGGTCAATGACCCGAGGTCAATGACACGAGGTCAATGACCCGAGGTCAATGACACGAGGTCAATGACCCAAGGTAAATGACCCGAGGTAAATGACCCGAGGTCAATGAAACGAAGTCACTGACTTGAGGACGGTTAAATTTTGGAGTTTCGGGTTGTCACTGATTCGGGTGGTTAAATTTTGGAGTTCAACTCCGGGAGGTTGTCTCAGGGAGGTCAACTCTGTAGGTCGATTCCAGGAGGACAACGCCGGGAGGTCAAATCCGGGATGTCGACTCCAATGCATCGTTTCCGGGACGGTCGACTCCAGGAGGTCGACTCATGCAGATCCTCTCCGATAGGTCGACTCCGGGAGGTCGACTCCGGGAGGTCAACTCCGGGAGGTCGACTCCGGGAGGTCGACTCCGGGAGGTCGAACTTCATTGACCCTAGGTCATTGAAGCGAGGAAGATGACTCGATGAAAGTGACCTGAGGTCGATGACCCGAGGTCAATGACCCAAGGTCAATGACCCGAGGTCAATGACCCTAGGTCTATGACCCAAGGTCAATGACCCGAGGTCAATGACCCGTTGTCAATGAAACGAAGTCACTGACCCGAAGTTGACTCCGGGTGGTTAAACTTTGGAGTTCAACTCCGGGAGGTTGTCTCAGGGAGTTCGACTCCGGTTTGTTAAATCTGGGACGTCGACTTTGGAACTTCGTTTCCGGGACTTAGACTCCAGGACGTCAACTCCGGGAGGTCGACTCCGGGAGGTCGACTCCGGGAGGTCGACACCGGGAGGTCGACTCCGGGAGGTCGACACCGGGAGGTCGACTCCGGGAGGTCGACTCCGGGAGGTTGACTCTGGGTGGTCGACTCCGGGAGGTCGGCTACGGGAGGTCAACTCCGGGAGGTCGACTCCGGGAGGTCGACTCCGGGAGGTCGTATCCGGGAGGTCGACTCCGGGAGGTCGTCTCCGGGAGGTTGACTCCGGGAGGTCGACTCCAGGAGGTCGACTCCGGGAGGTTGACTCTGGGTGGTCGACTCCGGGAGGTCGGCTCCGGGAGGTCGACTCCATGTGATCAACTCTTGGATGTCTACTCCGGGCATTTGACTCTGGGAGGTTGACTCTGGAGGTCGACTCCGGGTGGTCAACTCCGGGAGGTTGACTCCTCCAAGTTGATAACAGGATGTCAATTCCAGGATGAGAGTTCTGAGAGGTCGACTCCGATAGATCGGATCACTTGGGGTGGTCATATTCCGGTGGTCGACAAATGGAGTTTTACTCCGGACCTTTCAAGGTCGGTTTCGTGCACAATTTACGGAAAAGTCGTCGAAAAGTAGGCATTTTTACGAATTTTTACTGTTTTTTGGCTGGAGTTTGCAAACAATTCGAAATAAAATAATTGAATTTGGACTCGTTTTGTTTACCAAAACGAGATTTTTGAAACATTTTGAACACCAATTTTATTTCAACTCTTGTAATTAATTCGGTAATGATTTGATTTTTGTGGCATTTCGATATTTTGAACAATCATTCTATTTCTTGAAGTTAATTTTGGATAATTGGGTAAATATTTGGCATTTTAACGAAATTTGTCAGTGTTTTTGCTATATTTTGAAAACAATTTGGGAAATCTAATCGAATTTGGACTCGTGTTGAAGATCTTAACGTGAATTTTAAAACATTTTTAACACAAATTTAATTTTTATATTTTAATTTAAGGAGTAATCGGCAGAAATTGGGCATTTTTTCGATTTTTTTCAATTTTTTGATGAGATTTTTCTAAAATTCAAAAAAATAATATTTGGAATTTTGACTCCTACTTAAAATCTAATCGAGATCAGTGAAAATCTGATATAAAATTTGATTTTCCTTATCAATTTACAGGAAAATCAGCAAAAGATGGGCATTTTTTCAAACTTTTTCTTGCTCTTATCCTTCACCTATTTGAATTTGGATTCGTGTTAAATATCGAAAGTTTTTAGATATCTTTAACACAAATTGAATTTTATTAATGCAATCAATCGAAACATCAAAAACTCCAAAAATATCGGTGAAATTTCAGGTTTTTGGTCATATTTTGCTGAAAATTGACAATAAATAGTAAAATTTTGATTCTTATTAATACTTTTCACAAGATCTATCCAAATTTGAAAGAAATACTCAATTTTTTTGAGCAGCGAACCCAAAAAACGTCGAAAACTCGAATAAAAACGGTGATATTTATTGTTTTTGGCCATATTTTTCTAAAAATTGAGAGCAACTAGTCAATATTGGATTCATTTTAATGTTTTGGTTGAGATCTTCCAAAAATATTTAGAAGTATTTGATAATTCAAGGCAGTAAAATCAAAAAACGTCTAAGACTCGAATAAAATCGGTGAAATTTATAGTTCTTGGCCATTTGTTTCTTACAATTGAGCAAAGCTAGTCAACGTTTGATTTATTCTAATGCTTTTCAAGAGGTCTATAAAATATATTTTGAAATATTCAATTTTCCGTAGCAGTGAACCTAGAAAATATAAAAAACTCAAAAAAAATCAGTGAAATTTATGGTTTTTCGCCAACTTTTGCTGAAAATTGAGGAAAAATAATCTACTTTGGATTCATTTTAATCCTTTTGCATAGATCTATCCAAATTTAGAAGATATATTTAATTTTTCACAGCAGTTATTCCGAAAAACGTCGAAAACTGGAATAAAATCGGCGAAATTTATGTTTTTTGTCATATTAAAAAAAAATTGAACAAAACTTGTCATATTTGGATTCATTTTAATTCTTTTACCGAGATCTATCCAAATATAGAAGAAATATTCAATTTTCCTCAGCAGCAGAACCGAAAAAACGTCGAACACTCCAGTAAAACCGGTGAAATTTATGGTTTTATGCCATATTTTTCTAAAAATTGAGCAAAAATAGTCAGTAATGGATTCATTTTAATTCCTTTGACGAGTTCTATCAATGTTTTTCAGAAATATTGAATAATCCATAGCAGTAAACCCAAAAAACATCGAAAATTTGAAAAAAAAAACGGTAAAATTTCTGGTTTTTGTCCAAAGTTTGCTGAAAATTTAGCGAAACTAGTCAAATTTGAATTCGTTTTAATTCTTATACCGAGATCTATTCAAATTTTAAAGAAATATTCAATTTTTCTCAGCAGCAGAACCGAAAAAACGTCGAACACTCCAGTAAAATCGGTAAAATTTATGGTTTTATGGCATATTTTTCTAAAAATTGAGCAAAAATAGTCAGTAATGGATTCATATTAATTCTTTTGACGAGGTCTATCAATGTTTTTCAGAAATATTGAATAATCCGTAGCAGTAAACCCAAATAACATCGAAAATATGAAAAAAAAATCGGTAAAATTTCAGGTTTTTGTCCAAATTTTGCTGAAAATTTAGCAAAACTAGTCAAATTTGGCCTCATTTTAATGCTTTTGCCGAGATCTACCCAGATTTAGAAAATAATTTCAATTTCTCATTGCAGTTAACCCAGAAAACGTCGAAAAAAGGAATAAAATCGGTGAAATTTTTGGTTTTTGGTCATTTAATGAAAAAATTGAGCAAAACTAGTTATTTTTTGTTTCACTTTTAATGCTACTGACGAGATTAATGAACATTATTTGGAAATTTCCAATAATTCTTAGTTGAAAACCCTAAAAACGTCAAAAACTCAAAAAAAACAGTGATATTTCTGGTTTTTGGCCACAATTTGCTGAAATTTAAGCAAAACTAGTCAAATTTAGATTCATCATAACGCTATTGCTGAGTGCTACCCCAATTAAATTAAAAAATATACAATTCTTTGGAGCAGTAAACACGAAAAACGTCGAAAACAGGAATAAAATCGGTGAAATAAAAAATGTAAAATAAAACAGTGAATATTTCAAATTTTGGCCAAATTTAGCTGAAATTGAGCAATACTGGTCCATTTTGGATTTATATTAATCCTTTTGCCGAGATTTACCCAAATTTAGAAAAAATATTCAATTCTATGGAACAGTAAACCCGTAAAACGTCGAAAACTGGAATAAAATCGGTGAAATTAATGGTTTTTGGCTATATTTTTTTTTAAATTGAGCAAAAATGGTCAACTTTGGGTTCATCTTAATTCTTTTGCCGATGTCTATCCAAATTCTAAACAAATATACAATTTTTCTTAGCTGCAAACCCAAAAAACGTCGAATACTCGAGTAAAATCGGCGAAGTTTATGTTTTAATGCCATATTTTTCTAACAATTGGGCAACAATAGCCAGTGTTAGATCCATTTTAATGCTTTTTACGAGATCTATCAATGTTATTTAGAAATATTGAATAATCGAAAGCATTAAACCCAAAAAACATCGAAAATTTGAAAAAAAAACGGTAAACTTTCTGGTTTTTGTCCAAGGTTTGCTGAAAATTTAGCAAAACTAGTCAAATTTGAATTCGTTTTAATTCTTATACCGAGATCTATTCAAATTTTGAAGAAATATTGAATTTTTCTCAGCAGCAGAACCGAAAAAACGTCGAACACTCCTGTAAAATCGGTGAACTTTATGATTTATGCCATATTTTTCTAAAAATTGAGCAAAAATAGTCAGTAATGGATTCATTTTAATTCTTTTGACGAGGTCTATCAATCCTTTTCAGAAATAATGAATAATCCGTAGCAGTAAACCCAAAAAACATCGAAAATATGAAAAAAAAAACGGAAAAAATTTCTGGTTTTTGTCCAAATTTTGCTGAAAATTTAGCAAAACTAGTCAAATTTGGACTCATTTTAATGCTTTTGCCGAGATCTACCCAGAGTTAGAAAAAAAATTCAATTTCTCATTGCAGTTAACCCAGAAAACGTCGAAAACTTGAATAAAATCGGTGAAATTTATGGTTTTTGGTCATTTAATGAAAAAATTGAGCAAAACTAGTCATTTTTTATTTCACTTTTAATGCTACTGACGAGATTAACGAACATTATTTGGAAATTTCCAATAATTCTTAGTTGAAAACCCTAAAAACGTCAAAAACTCAAAAAAAAACAGTGATATTTCTGGTTTTTGGCCACAATTTGCTGAAATTTAAGCAAAACTAGTCAAATTTAGATTCATTTTAATGCTTTTGCCAATATCTATCCAAATTCTAATCATATTTTCAATTTTAATTAGCTGCAAACCCAAAAGCCTTCGTTAATCGATTAAAATCGTTGAATTTTATGGTCTTTAGCCATATTTTGCTTAAAATTTCGCTAAACAAGACACAATTGAATTCATTGAAAAGTTATTGAAAGGATCTATCCAACTGGGTATCCGTGGTTGATGACCCGATGTCGATGAAAAGAGTTCGATAACGAGAGGCCAAAGTCCCAAGGTCAATGACGTGGAAGTGGAAGTTGACTCGAGGTCATTGACCCGAGGTCATTGAACCGAGGACGATGACTCGAGGTCGGTGACCTGAGGTCGTTGGCCCGAGGTCGATCACCTGAGGTCTGTGACCTTAGGTCGATGATCTGAGGTCATTGACCTGAGGTCGATGACCCGAGGTCAATGAACTGAGGTCAATGACCCAAGGTCAATGACCCGAGGTCAATGACACGAGGTCAATGAACCAAGGTCAATGACCCGAGGTCAATGACCCGAGGTCAATGAAACGAAGTCACTGACCTGAGGATGACTCCGGGTGGTTAAATTTTGGAGTTAAACTCCGGGATGTTGTCTCAGGGAGGTCAACTCTGTAGGTCGATTCCAGGATGACAACGCCGGGAGATCAAATCCGGGATGTCGACTCCAGTACATCGTTTCCGGGACGGTCGACTCCGGGAGGTCAACTCCGTGAGGTCGACTCCGGGAGGTCGAACTTCATTGACCCTAGGTCATTGAACCGAGGAAGATGACTCGATGAAAGTGACCTGAGGTCGTTGACCCGAGGTCGATGACCTGAGGTCGATGACCCGAGGTCAATGAACTGAGGTCAATGACCCAAGTCAATGACACAAGGTCAATGACACAAGGTCAATGACCCGAGGTCAATGACCCGAGGTCAATGAAACGAAGTCACTGACCCGAAGTTGACTCCGGGTGGTTAAACTTTGGAGTTCAACTCCGGGAGGTTGTCTCAGGGAGTTCGACTCCGGTATGTTAAATCTGGGACGTCGACTTTGGAACTTCGTTTCCGGGACTTAGACTCCGGGAGGTATACTCCGGGAGGTCGAACCCGGGAGGTCGACTCCGGAAGGTCGACTCCGGGAGGTCGACTCCGGGAGGTCGTCTCCGGGAGGTTGACTCCGGGAGGTCGACTCCGGGAGGTCGACTCCGGGAGGTCGACTCTGGGTGGTCGACTCCGGGAGGTCGGCTCCGGGAGGTCGACTCCATGTGATCAACTCTTGGAGGTCTACTCCGGGCATTTGACTCTGGGAGGTTGACTCTGGAGGTCGACTCCGGGTGGTCAACTCCGGGAGGTTGACTCCTCCAAGTTGATAACAGGATGTCAATTCCAGGATGAGAGTTCTGAGAGGTCGACTCCGATAGATCGGATCACTTGGGGTGGTCATATTCCGGTGGTCGACAAATGGAGTTTTACTCCGGACCTTTCAAGGTCGGTTTCGTGCACAATTTACGGAAAAGTCGTCGAAAAGTAGGCATTTTTACGAATTTTTACTGTTTTTTGGCTGGATTTTGCAAAGAATTCGAAATAAAATAATTGAATTTGGACTCGTTTTGTTTACCAAAACGAGATTTTTGAAACATTTTGAACACCAATTTTATTTCAACTCTAGTAATTAATTCGGTAATGATTTGATTTTTGTGGCATTTCGATATTTTGAACAATCATTCTATTTCTTGAAGTTAATTTTGGATAATTGGGTAAATATTTGGCATATTAACGAAATTTGTCAGTGTTTTTGCTGTATTTTGAAAACAATTTGGGAAATCTAATCGAATTTGGACTCGTGTTGAAGATCTTAACGAGAATTTTAAAACATTTTGAACACAAATTGAATTTTTATATTTTAATTTAAGGAGCAATAGGCAGAAATTGGGCATTTTTTCGATTTTTTTCAATTTTTTGATGAGATTTTTTCTAAAATTCAAAAAATAATATTTGGAATTTTGACTCCTACTTAAAATCTAATCGAGATCAGTGAAAATCTGATATAAAATTCGATTTTCCTTATCAATTTACAGGAAAATCAGCAAAAGATGGGCATTTTTTCAAACTTTTTCTTGCTCTTATCCTTCACCTATTTGAAATTGGATTCGTGTTAAATATCGAAAGTTTTTAGATATCTTTAACACAAATTGAATTTTATTAATGCAATCAATCGAAACATCAAAAACTCCAAAAATATCGGTGAAATTTCAGGTTTTTGGTCATATTTTGCTGAAAATTGAGAATAAATAGTAAAATTTTGATTCTTATTAATACTTTTCACAAGATCTATCCAAATTTGAAAGAAATATTCAATTTTTTTGAGCAGCGAACCCAAAAAACGTCGAAAACTCGAATAAAAACGGTGATATTAATTGTTTTTGGCCATATTTTTCTAAAAATTGAGAGCAACTAGTCAATATTGGATTCATTTTAATGTTTTGGTTTAGATCTTCCAAAAATATTTAGAAGTATTTGATAATTCAAGGCAGTAAAATCAAAAAACGTCTAAGACTCGAATAAAATCGGTGAAATTTATAGTTCTTGGCCATTTTTTTCTTACAATTGAGCAAAGCTAGTCAACGTTTGATTTATTCTAATGCTTTTCAAGAGGTCTATAAAATATATTTTGAAATATTCAATTTTCCGTAGCAGTAAACCTAAAAAATATAAAAAACTCAAAAAAAATCAGTGAAATTTCTGGTTTTTCGCCACCTTTGGCTGAAAATTGAGGAAAAATAATCTACTTTGGATTCATTTTAATGCTTTTGCATAGATCTATCCAAATTTAGAAGATATATTCAATTTTTCACAGCAGTTATTCCGAAAAACGTCGAAAACTGGAATAAAATTGGTGAAATTAATGGATTTTGGCTATATTTTTTTTTAAATTGAGCAAAAATGGTCAACTTTGGGTTCATTTTAATTCTTTTGCTGATGTCTATCCAAATTCTAAACAAATATACAATTTTTCTTAGCTGCAAACCCAAAAAACGTCGAATACTCTAGTAAAATCGGCGAAATTTATGTTTTAATGCCATATTTTTCTAACAATTGAGCAACAATAGCCAGTGTTAGATCCATTTTAATGCTTTTTACGAGATCTATCAATGTTATTTAGAAATATTGAATAATCCATAGCAGTAAACCCAAAAAACATCGAAATTATGAAAAAAAAATCGGTAAATTTCTGGTTTTTGTCCAAATTTAGCTGAAAATTTAGCAAAACTACTCAAAGTTGGCCTCATTTTATGGCTTTTGCCGAGATCTACCCAGATGTAGAAAAATTTCAATTTCTCATTGCAGTTAACCCAGAAAACGTCGAAGAAAGGATTAAATCGGTGAAATTTATGGTTTTTGGTCATTTGGAGAAAAAATTGAGCAAATCTAGTCATTGTTTGTTCCATTTTAATGCTCCTGACGAGATTAATGAACATTATTTGGAAATTTTTAATAATTCTTAGCTGTAAACCCCAAAAACGTCAAAAACTCAAAAAAAAACAGTGATATTTCTGGTTTTTGGCCACAATTTGCTTAAATTTAAACAAAACTAGTCAAATTTAGATTCATTTTAATGCTATTGCCGAGAGCTACCACAATTAAGAGAAAATATTCAATTCTATGGAGCTATAAACCCGAAAAACGTCGAAACCTGGAATAAATTTGGTGAAATTAATGGATTTTGGCTATATTTTTTTAAAAATTGAGCAAAAATGGTCAACTTTGGGTTCATTTTAATTCTTTTGCCGATGTTTATCCAAATTCTAAACAAATATACAATTTTTCTTAGCTGAAAACCCAAAAAACGTCGAATACTCGAGTAAAATCGGCGAAGTCAATGTTTTAATGCCATATTTTTCTAACAATTGAGCAACAATAGCCAGTGTTAGATCCATATTAATGCTTTTTACGAGATCTATCAATGTTATTTAAAAATATTGAATAATCGAAAGCAGTAAACCCAAAATACATCGAAAATTTGAAAAAAAAAAACGGTAAAATTTCTGGTTTTTGTCCAAAGTTTGCTGAAAATTTAGCAAAACTAGTCAAATTTGAATTCGTTTTAATTCTTATTCCGAGATCTATTCAAATTTTGAAGAAATATTCAATTTTTCTCAGCAGCAGAAACGAAAAAACGTCGAACACTCCAGTAAAATCGGTGAAATTTATGGTTTTATGCCATATTTTTCTAAAAATTGAGCAAAAATAGTCAGTAATGGATTCATTTTAATTCTTTTGACGAGGTCTATCAATTTTTTTCAGAAATATTGAATAATCCGTAGCAGTAAACCCAAATAACATCGAAAATATGAAAAAAAAATCGGTAAAATTTCTGGTTTTTGACCAAATTTTGCTGAAAATTTAGCAAAACTAGTCAAATTTGGCCTCATTTTAATGCTTTTACCGAGATCTTTCCAGATTTAGAAAAAAGTTTCAATTTCTCATTGCAGTTAACCCAGAAAACGTCGAAAACAGGAATAAAATCGGTGAAATTTATGGTTTTTGGTCATTTAATGAAAACATTGAGCAAAACTAGTCATTTTTTGTTTCACTTTTAATATTACTGACGAGATTAATGACCATTATTTGGAAATTACCAATAATTCTTAGTTGAAAACCCTAAAAACGTCAAAAACTCAAAAAAAAACAGTGACATTTCTGGTTTTTGGCCACAATTTGCTGAAATTTAAGCAAAACTAGTCAAATTTAGATTCATTTTAACGCTATTGCCGAGTGCTACCCCAATTAAACTAAAAAAAATATTCAATTCTTTTGAGCAGTAAACACGAAAAACGTCGAAAACAGGAATAAAATCGGTGAAATTAATGGTTTTTGGCTATATTTTTATATAAATTGAGCAAAACTTGTCAACTCTGGATTCATTTTAATGCTTTTGCCAATATCTATCCAAATTCTAAACAAATATACAATTTTTCTTAGCTTGAAACCCAAAATATGACGAACACTCGCGTAAAATCGGTGAAGTTTATGGTTTTAATGCCATATTTTTCTAAAAATTGAGCAACAATAGCCAGTGTTAGATCCATTTTAATTCTTTTGACGAGATCTATCAATATCATTTAGAAATACTGAATAATCGAGCGCAGTAAACCCAAAAAACATCGAAAATTTGAAAAAAACGGTAAAATTTCTGGTTTTTGTCCAAATTTTGCTGAAAATTTAGCAAAACTAGTCAAATTTGGACTCATTTTAATGCTTTTGCCGATATCTATCCAAAATCAAAACATATATTCAATTTTAATTAGCTGCAAACCCAAAAGCCTTCGTTAATCGATTAAAATCGTTGAATTTTATGGTCTTTAGCCATATTTTGCTTAAAATTGCGCTAAACAAGACACAATTGAATTCATTGAAAAGTTATTGAAAGGATCTATCCAACTGGGTATCCATGGTTGATGACCCGATGTCGATGAAAAGAGTTCGATAACCCGAGGCCAAAGTCCCAAGGTCAATGACGTGGAAGTGGCAGTTGACTCGAGGTCATTGACCCGAGTTCATTGACCCGAGGTCATTGAACCGAGGACGATGACTCGAGGTCGGTGACCTGAGGTCGTTGGCCCGAGGTCGATCACCTGAGGTCTGTGACCTTAGGTCGATGATCTGAGGTCAATGAACCGAGGTCAATGACCCAAGGTCAATGACCCGAGGTCAATGACCCAAGGTCAATGACCCGAGGTCAATGACACGAGGTCAATGACCCAAGGTCAATGACCCGAGGTTAATTACCCGAGGTCAATGAAACGAAGTCACTGACCTGAGGATGACTCCCGGTGGTTAAATTTTTGAGTTCAACTCCGGGAGGTTGTCTCTGGGAGGTCAACTCTGTAGGTCGATTCCAGGAGGACAACGCCGGGAGGTCAAATCCGGGATGTCGACTCCAATGCATCGTTTCCGGGACGGTCGACTCCAGGAGGTCGACTCATGCAGATCCTCTCCGATAGGTCGACTCCGGGAGGTCGATGCATGGAGGTCGACTCCGGGAGGTCAACTCCGGGAGGTCGACTCCGGGAGGTCGAACTTCATTGACCCTAGGTCATTGAACCGAGGAAGATGACTCGATGAAAGTGACCTGAGGTCGTTGACCCGAGGTCGATGACCTGAGGTCAATGACCTGAGGTCGATGACCGGAGGTCAATGAACTGAGGTCAATGACCCAAGGTCAATGATTCGAGGTCAATGACCCTAGGTCAATGACCCGAGGTCAATGACCCTAGGTCAATGACCCAAGGTCAATGACCCGAGGTCAATGAAACGAAGTCACTGACCCGAAGTTGACTCCGGGTGGTTAAACTTTGGAGTTCAACTCCGGGAGGTTGTCTCAGGGAGTTCGACTCCGGTGTGTTAAATCTGGGACGTCGACTTTGGAACTTCGTTTCCGGGACTTAGACTCCGGGAGGTATACTCCGGGAGGTCGACTCCGGGAGGTCGACTCCGGGAGGTCGACTCCGGGAGGTCGACTCCGGGAGGTCGACTCCGGGAGGTCGACTCCGGGAGGTCGACTCCGGGAGGTCGACTCCGGGAGGTCGAATCCGGGAGGTCGACTCCGGGAGGTCGACTCTGGGTGGTCGACTCCGGGAGGTTGGCTCCGGTAGGTCGACTCCATGTGATCAACTCTTGGAGGTCTACTCCGGGCATTTGACTCTGGGAGGTTGACTCTGGAGGTCGACTCCGGGTGGTCAACTCCGGGAGGTTGACTCCTCCAAGTTGATAAAAGGATGTCAATTCCAGGATGAGAGTTCTGAGAGGTCGATTCCGATAGATCGGATCACTTGGGGTGGTCATATTCCGGTGGTCGACAAATGGAGTTTTACTCCGGACCTTTCAAGGTCGGTTTCGTGCACAATTTACGGAAAAGTCGTCGAAAAGTAGGCATTTTTACGAATTTTTACTGTTTTTTGGCTGGATTTTGCAAAGAATTCGAAATAAAATAATTGAATTTGGACTCGTTTTGTTTACCAAAACGAGATTTTTGAAACATTTTGAACACCAATTTTATTTCAACTCTAGTAATTAATTCGGTAATGATTTGATTTTTGTGGCATTTCGATATTTTGAACAATCATTCTATTTCTTGAAGTTAATTTTGGATAATTGGGTAAATATTTGGCATTTTAACGAAATTTGTCAGTGTTTTTGCTGTATTTTGAAAACAATTTGGGAAATCTAATCGAATTTGGACTCGTGTTGAAGATCTTAACGAGAATTTTAAAACATTTTGAACAGAAATTTAATTTTTCTATTTTAATTTAAGGAGTAATCGGCAGAAATTGGGCATTTTTTCGATTTTTTTCAATTTTTTGATGAGATTTTTTCTATAATTCAAAAAATAATATTTGGAATTTTGACTCCTACTTAAAATCTAATCGAGATCAGTGAAAATCTGATATAAAATTCGATTTTCCTTATCAATTTACAGGAAAATCAGCAAAAGATGGGCATTTTTTCAAACTTTTTCTTGCTCTTATCCTTCACCTATTTGAATTTGGATTCGTGTTAAATATCGAAAGTTTTTAGATATCTTTAACACAAATTGAATTTTATTAATGCAATCAATCGAAACATCAAAAACTCCAAAAATATCGGTGAAATTTCAGGTTTTTGGTCATATTTTGCTGAAAATTGAGAATAAATAGTAAAATTTTGATTCTTATTAATACTTTTCACAAGATCTATCCAAATTTGAAAGAAATATTCAATTTTTTTGAGCAGCGAACCCAAAAAACGTCGAAAACTCGAATAAAAACGGTGATATTAATTGTTTTTGGCCATATTTTTCTAAAAATTGAGAGCAACTAGTCAATATTGGATTCATTTTAATGCTTTGGTTGAGATCTTCCAAAAATATTTAGAAGTATTTGATAATTCAAGGCAGTAAAATCAAAAAACGTCTAAGACTCGAATAAAATCGGTGAAATTTATAGTTCTTGGCCATTTTTTTCTTACAATTGAGCAAAGCTAGTCAACGTTTGATTTATTCTAATGCTTTTCAAGAGGTCTATAAAATATATTTTGAAATATTCAATTTTCCGTAGCAGTGAACCTAAAAAATATAAAAAACTCAAAAAAAATCAGTGAAATTTCTGGTTTTTCGCCAACTTTTGCTGAAAATTGAGGAAAAATAATCTACTTTGGATTCATATTAATGCTTTTGCATAGATCTATCCAAATTTAGAAGATATATTTAATTTTTCACAGCAGTTATTCCGAAAAACGTCGAAAACTGGAATAAAATCGGCGAAATTTATGTTTTTTGTCATATTAAAAAAAAAATTGAGCAAAACTAGTCATATTTGAATTCATTTTAATTCTTTTACCGAGATCTATCCAAATATAGAAGAAATTTCAATTTTTCTCAGCAGCAGAACCGAAAAAAACGTCGAACACTCCAGTAAAACCGGTGAAATTTATGGTTTTATGCCATATTTTTCTAAAAATTGAGCAAAAATAGTCAGTAATGGATTCATTTTAATTCCATTGACGAGGTCTATCAATGTTTTTCAGAAATATTGAATAATCCATAGCAGTAAACCCAATAAACATCGAAAATTTGAAAAAAAAATCGGTAAAATTTCTGGTTTTTGTCCAAATTTTGCTGAAAATTTAGCAAAACTAGTCAAATTTGGCCTCATTTTAATGCTTTTGCCGAGATCTACCCAGATGTAGAAAAAAATTTCAATTTCTCATTGCAGTTAACCCAGAAAACGTCGAAGACAGGATTAAATGGGTGAAATTTATGGTTTTTGGTCATTTAAAGAAAAAATTGAGCAAATCTAGTCATTGTTTGTTCCATTTTAATGCTCCTGACGAGATTAATGAACATTATTTGGAAATTTTTAATAATTCTTAGCTGTAAACCCCAAAAACGTCAAAAACTCAAAAAAAACAGTGATATTTCTGGTTTTTTGGCACAATTTGCTTAAATTTAAGCAAAACTAGTCAAATTTAGATTCATTTTAATGCTATTGCCGAGAGCTACTACAATTAAGAGAAAATATTCAATTCTATTGAGCTGTAAACCCGAAAAACGTCGAAAACTGGAATAAAATCGGTGAAATTAATGGATTTTGGCTATATTTTTTTATAAATTGAGCAAAAATGGTCAATTTTGGGTTCATTTTAATTCTTTTGCCGATGTCTATCCAAATTTTAAACAAATATACAGTTTTCTTAGCTGCAAACCCAAAAAACGTCGAATACTCGAGTAAAATCGGCGAAGTTTAGGTTTTAATGCCATATTTTTCTAACAATTGAGCAACAATAGCCAGTGTTAGATCCATTTTAATGCTTTTTACGAGATATATCAATGTTATTTAGAAATATTGAATTATCGAAAGCAGTAAACCCAAAAAACATCGAAAATTTGAAATAAAAAACGGTAAAATTTCTGGTTTTTGTCCAAAGTTTGCTGAAAATTTAGCAAAAATAGACAAATTTGAATTCGTTTTAATTCTTATACCGAGATCTATTCAAATTTAGAAGAAATATTCAATTTTTCTCAGCAGCAGAACCGAAAAAACGTCGAACACTACAGTAAAATCGGTAAAATTTATGGTTTTATGGCATATTTTTCTAAAAATTGAGCAAAAATAGTCAGTAATGGATTCAATTTAATTCTTTTGACGAGGTCTATCAATGTTTTTCAGAAATATTGAATAATCCGTAGCAGTAAACCCAAATAACATCGAAAATATGAAAAAAAAAATCGGTAAAATTTCTGGTTTTTGTCCAAATTTTGCTGAAAATTTAGCAAAACTAGTCAAATTTGGCCTCATTTTAATGCTTTTGCCGAGATCTACCCAGATTTAGAAAACAATTTCAATTTCTCATTGCAGTTAACCCAGAAAACGTCGAAGACAGGATTAAATCGGTGAAATTTATGGTTTTTGGTCATTTTAAAGAAAAAATTGAGCAAAACTAGTCATTTTTTGTTTCACTTTTAATGCTACTGACGAGATTAATGAACATTATTTGGAATTTCCAATAATTCTTAGTTGAAAACCCTAAAAACGTCAAAAACTAATAAAACAGTGATATTTCTGGTTTTTGGCCACAATTTGCTGAAATTTAAGCAAAACTAGTCAAATTTAGATTCATCATAACGCTATTGCCGAGTGCTACCCCAATTAAATTAAAAAATATACAATTCTTTGGAGCAGTAAACACGAAAAACGTCGAAAACAGGAATAAAATCGGTGAAATTAAAAATGTAAAATAAAACAGTGAATATTTTAAATTTTGGCCAAATTTAGCTGAAATTTAGCAATACTGGTCCATTTTGGATTTATTATAATCCTTTTGCCAAGATTTACCCAAATTTAGAAAAAATATTCAATTCTATGGAACAGTAAACCCGTAAAACGTCGAAAACTGGAAAAAAATCGGTGAAATTAGTGGTTTTTGGCTATATTTTTTTTAAAATTGAGCAAAAATGGTCAACTTTGGGTTCATTTTAATTCTTTTGCCGATGTCTATCCAAATTCCAAACAAATATACAATTTTTCTTAGCTGCAAACCCAAAAAACGTCGAATACTCGAGTAAAATCGGCGAAGTTTATGTTTTAATGCCTTTTTTTTCTAACAATTGGGCAACAATAGCCAGTGTTAGATCCATTTTAATGCTTTTTACGAGATCTATCAATGTTATTTAGAAATATTGAATAATCGAAAGCATTAAACCCAAAAAACATCGAAAATTTGAAAAAAAAACGGTAAAATTTCTGGTTTTTGTCCAAGGTTTGCTGAAAATTTAGCAAAACTAGTCAAATTTGAATTCGTTTTCATTCTTATACCGAGATCTATTCAAATTTTGAAGAAATATTCAACTTTTCTCAGCAGCAGAACCGAAAAAACGTCGAACACTCCAGTAAAACCGGTGAAATTTATGGTTTTATGCCATATTTTCCTAAAAATGGAGCAAAAATAGTCGGTAATGGATTCATTTTAATTCCTTTGACGAGGTCTATCAATGTTTTTCAGAAATATTGAATAATCCATAGCAGTAAACCCAAAAAACATCGAAAATTTGAAAAAAAAATCGGTAAAATTTCTGGTTTTTGTCCAAATTTTGCTGAAAATTTAGCAAAACTAGTCAAATTTGGCCTCATTTTTATGCTTTTGCCGAGATCTACCCAGATGTAGAAAAAAATTTCAATTTCTCATTTCAGTTAACCCAGAAAACGTCGAAGACAGGATTAAATGGGTGAAATTTATGGTTTTTGGTAATTTAAAGAAAAAATTGAGCAAATCTAGTCATTGTTTGTTCCATTTTAATGCTCCTGACAAGATTAATGAACATTATTTTGAAATTTTTAATAATTCTTAGCTGAAAACCCCAAAAACGTCAAAAACTCAAAAAAACAGTGATATTTCTGGTTTTTGGCCACAATTTGCTTAAATTTAAGCAAAACTAGTCAAATTTAGATTCATTTTAATGCTATTGCCGAGAGCTACCACAATTAAGAGAAAATATTCAATTCTATTGAGCTGTTAACCCGAAGAACGTCGAAAACTGGAATAAAATTGGTGAAATTAATGGATTTTGGCTATATTTTTTTAAAAATTGAGCAAAAATGGTCAACTTTGGGTTCATTTTAATTCTTTTGCCGATGTCTATCCAAATTTTAAACAAATATACAATTTTTCTTAGCTGCAAACCCAAAAAACGTCGAATACTCGAGTAAAATCGGCGAAGTTTATGTTTTAATGCCATATTTTTCTAACAATTGAGCAACAATAGCCAGTGTTAGATCCATTTTAATGCTTTTTACGAGATCAATCAATGTTAACACAACTGGTGTGTTTTTGCTATATTTTGAAAACAATTTGGGAAATCTAATCGAATTTGGACTCGTGTTGAAGATCTTAACGAGAATTTTAAAACATTTTGAACACAAATTTAATTTTTATATTTTAATTTAAGGAGTAATCGGCAGAAATTGGGCATTTTTTCGATTTTTTTCAATTTTTTGATGAGATTTTTTCTAAAATTCAAAAAATAATATTTGGAATTTTGACTCCTACTTAAAATCTAATCGAGATCAGTTAAAATCTGATATAAAATTCGATTTTCCTTATCAATTTACAGGAAAATCAGCAAAAGATGGGCATTTTTTCAAACTTTTTCTTGCTCTTATCCTTAACCTATTTGAATTTGGATTCGTGTTAAATATCGAAAACGAAAGTTTTTAGATATCTTTAACACAAATTGAATTTTATTAATGCAATCAATCGAAACATCAAAAACTCCAAAAATATCGGTGAAATTTCAGGTTTTTGGTCATATTTTGCTGAAAATTGACAATAAATAGTAAAATTTTGATTCTTATTAATACTTTTCACAAGATCTATCCAAATTTGAAAGAAATATTCAATTTTTTTGAGCAGCGAACCCAAAAAACGTCGAAAACTCGAATAAAAACGGTGATATTAATTGTTTTTGGCCATATTTTTCTAAAAATTGAGAGCAACTAGTCAATATTGGATTCATTTTAATGTTTTGGTTGAGATCTTCCAAAAATATTTAGAAGTATTTGATAATTCAAGGCAGTAAAATCAAAAAACGTCTAAGACTCGAATAAAATCGGTGAAATTTATAGTTCTTGGCCATTTTTTTCTTACAATTGAGCAAAGCTAGTCAACGTTTGATTTATTCTAATGCTTTTCAAGAGGTCTATAAAATATATTTTGAAATATTCAATTTTCCGTAGCAGTGAACCTAAAAAATATAAAAAACTCAAAAAAAATCAGTGAAATTTCTGGTTTTTCGCCAACTTTTGCTGAAAATTGAGGAAAAATAATCTACTTTGGATTCATTTTAATCCTTTTGCATAGATCTATCCAAATTTAGAAGATATATTTAATTTTTCACAGCAGTTATTCCGAAAAACGTCGAAAACTGGAATAAAATCGGCGAAATTTATGTTTTTTGTCATATTAAAAAAAAATTGAACAAAACTTGTCATATTTGGATTCATTTTAATTCTTTTACCGAGATCTATCCAAATATAGAAGAAATATTCAATTTTCCTCAGCAGCAGAACCGAAAAAACGTCTAACACTCCAGTAAAACCGGTGAAATTTATGGTTTTATGCCATATTTTTCTAAAAATTGAGCAAAAATAGTCAGTAATGGATTCATTTTAATTCCTTTGACGAGTTCTATCAATGTTTTTCAGAAATATTGAATAATCCATAGCAGTAAACCCAAAAAACATCGAAAATTTGAAAAAAAAAACGGTAAAATTTCTGGTTTTTGTCCAAAGTTTGCTGAAAATTTAGCGAAACAAGTCAAATTTGAATTCGTTTTAATTCTTATACCGAGATCTATTCAAATTTTAAAGAAATATTCAATTTTTCTCAGCAGCAGAACCGAAAAAACGTCGAACACTCCAGTAAAATCGGTAAAATTTATGGTTTTATGGCATATTTTTCTAAAAATTGAGCAAAAATAGTCAGTAATGGATTCATTTTAATTCTTTTGACGAGGTCTATCAATGTTTTTCAGAAATATTGAATAATCCGTAGCAGTAAACCCAAATAACATCGAAAATATGAAAAAAAAATCGGTAAAATTTCTGGTTTTTGTCCAAATTTTGCTGAAAATTTAGCAAAACTAGTCAAATTTGGCCTCATATTAATCCTTTTGCCGAGATCTACCCAGATTTAGAAAATAATTTCAATTTCTCATTGCAGTTAACCCAGAAAACGTCGAAAACAGGAATAAAATCGGTGAAATTTTTGGTTTTTGGTCATTTAATGAAAAAATTGAGCAAAACTAGTTATTTTTTGTTTCACTTTTAATGCTACTGACGAGATTAATGAACATTATTTGGAAATTTCCAATAATTCTTAGTTGAAAACCCTAAAAACGTCAAAAACTCAAAAAAAACAGTGATATTTCTGGTTTTTGGCCACAATTTGCTGAAATTTAAGCAAAACTAGCCAAATTTAGATTCATCATAACGCTATTGCTGAGTGCTACCCCAATTAAATTAAAAAATATACAATTCTTTGGAGCAGTAAACACGAAAAACGTCGAAAACAGGAATAAAATCGGTGAAATAAAAAATGTAAAATAAAACAGTGAATATTTTAAATTTTGGCCAAATTTAGCTGAAATTGAGCAATACTGGTCAATTTTGGATTTATTTTAATCCTTTTGCCGAGATTTACCCAAATTTAGAAAAAATATTCAATTCTATGGAACAGTAAACCCGTAAAACGTCGAAAACTGGAATAAAATCGGTGAAATTAATGGTTTTTGGCTATATTTTTTTAAAAATTGAGCAAAAATGGTCAACTTTGGGTTCATCTTAATTCTTTTGCCGATGTCTATCAAAATTCTAAACAAATATACAATTTTTCTTAGCTGCAAACCCAAAAAACGTCGAATACTCGAGTAAAATCGGCGAAGTTTATGTTTTAATGCCATATTTTTCTAACAATTGAGCAACAATAGCCAGTGTTAGATCCAATTTAATGCTTTTTACGAGATCTATCAATGTTATTTAGAAATATTGAATAATCCATAGCAGTAAACCCAAAAAAAATCGAAATTTTGAAAAAAAAATCGGTAAAATTTCTGGTTTTTGTCCAAATTTAGCTGAAAATTTAGCAAAACTAGTCAAAGTTGGCCTCATTTTATGGCTTTTGCCGAGATCTACCCAGATGTAGAAAAATTTCAATTTCTCATTGCAGTTAACCCAGAAAACGTCGAAGAAAGGATTAAATCGGTGAAATTTATGGTTTTTGGTCATTTGGAGAAAAAATTGAGCAAATCTAGTCATTGTTTGTTCCATTTTAATGCTCCTGACGAGATTAATGAACATTATTTGGAAATTTTTAATAATTCTTAGCTGTAAACCCCAAAAACGTCAAAAACTCAAAAAAAAACAGTGATATTTCTGGTTTTTGGCCACAATTTGCTTAAATTTAAACAAAACTAGTCAAATTTAGATTCATTTTAATGCTATTGCCGAGAGCTACCACAATTAAGAGAAAATATTCAATTCTATGGAGCTATAAACCCGAAAAACGTCGAAACCTGGAATAAATTTGGTGAAATTAATGGATTTTGGCTATATTTTTTTAAAAATTGAGCAAAAATGGTCAACTTTGGGTTCATTTTAATTCTTTTGCCGATGTTTATCCAAATTCTAAACAAATATACAATTTTTCTTAGCTGAAAACCCAAAAAACGTCGAATACTCGAGTAAAATCGGCGAAGTTTATGTTTTAATGCCATATTTTTCTAACAATTGAGCAACAATAGCCAGTGTTAGATCCATATTAATGCTTTTCACGAGATCTATCAATGTTATTTAGAAATATTGAATAATCGAAAGCAGTAAACCCAAAATACATCGAAAATTTGAAAAAAAAAACGGTAAAATTTCTGGTTTTTGTCCAAAGTTTGCTGAAAATTTAGCAAAACTAGTCAAATTTGAATTCGTTTTAATTCTTATTCCGAGATCTATTCAAATTTTGAAGAAATATTCAATTTTTCTCAGCAGCAGAAACGAAAAAACGTCGAATACTCCAGTAAAATCGGTGAAATTTATGGTTTTATGCCATATTTTTCTAAAAATTGAGCAAAAATAGTCAGTAATGGATTCATTTTAATTCTTTTGACGAGGTCTATCAATGTTTTTCAGAAATATTGAATAATCCGTAGCGGTAAACCCAAATAACATCGAAAATATGAAAAAAAAATCGGTAAAATTTCTGGTTTTTGACCAAATTTTGCTGAAAATTTAGCAAAACTAGTCAAATTTGGCCTCATTTTAATGCTTTTACCGAGATCTTTCCAGATTTAGAAAAAAGTTTCAATTTCTCATTGCAGTTAACCCAGAAAACGTCGAAAACAGGAATAAAATCGGTGAAATTTATGGTTTTTGGTCATTTAATGAAAACATTGAGCAAAACTAGTCATTTTTTGTTTCACTTTTAATATTACTGACGAGATTAATGACCATTATTTGGAAATTACCAATAATTCTTAGTTGAAAACCCTAAAAACGTCAAAAACTCAAAAAAAAACAGTGACATTTCTGGTTTTTGGCCACAATTTGCTGAAATTTAAGCAAAACTAGTCAAATTTAGATTCATTTTAACGCTATAGCCGAGTGCTACCCCAATTAAATTAAAAAATATTCAATTCTTTTGAGCAGTAAACACGAAAAACGTCGAAAACAGGAATAAAATCGGTGAAATTGAAAATGTAAAATAAAACATTGAATATTTTAAATTTTGGCCAAATTTAGCTGAAATTGAGCAATACTGGTCAGGTTTGGATTTATTTTAATCCTTTTGCCGAGATTTACCCAAATTTAGAAAAAATATTAAATTCTATGGAACAGTAAACCCTAAAAACGTCGAAAACAGGAATAAAATCGGTGAAATTAATGGTTTTTGGCTATATTTTTATATAAATTGAGCAAAACTTGTCAACTCTGGATTCATTTTAATGCTTTTGCCAATATCTATCCAAATTCTAAACAAATATACAATTTTTCTTAGCTTGAAACCCAAAATACGACGAACACTCGCGTAAAATCGGTGAAGTTTATGGTTTTAATGCCATATTTTTCTAAAAATTGAGCAACAATAGCCAGTGTTAGATCCATTTTAATTCTTTTGACGAGATCTATCAATATCATTTAGAAATACTGAATAATCGAGCGCAGTAAACCCAAAAAACATCGAAAATTTGAAAAAAACGGTAAAATTTCTGGTTTTTGTCCAAATTTTGCTGAAAATTTAGCAAAACTAGTCAAATTTGGACTCATTTTAATGCTTTTGCCGATATCTATCCAAAATCAAAACATATATTCAATTTTAATTAGCTGCAAACCCAAAAGCCTTCGTTAATCGATTAAAATCGTTGAATTTTATGGTCTTTAGCCATATTTTGCTTAAAATTGCGCTAAACAAGACACAATTGAATTCATTGAAAAGTTATTGAAAGGATCTATCCAACTGGGTATCCATGGTTGATGACCCGATGTCGATGAAAAGAGTTCGATAACCCGAGGCCAAAGTCCCAAGGTCAATGACGTGGAAGTGGCAGTTGACTCGAGGTCATTGACCCGAGTTCATTGACCCGAGGTCATTGAACCGAGGACGATGACTCGAGGTCGGTGACCTGAGGTCGTTGGCCCGAGGTCGATCACCTGAGGTCTGTGACCGTAGGTCGATGATCTGAGGTCAATGAACCGAGGTCAATGACCCAAGGTCAATGACCCGAGGTCAATGACCCGAGGTCAATGACAGGAGGTCAATGACCCAAGGTCAATGACCCGAGGTTAATTACCCGAGGTCAATGAAACGAAGTCACTGACCTGAGGATGACTCCCGGTGGTTAAATTTTTGAGTTCAACTCCGGGAGGTTGTCTCAGGGAGGTCAACTCTGTAGGTCGATTCCAGGAGCACAACGCCGGGAGGTCAAATCCGGGATGTCGACTCCAATGCATCGTTTCCGGGACGGTCGACTCCAGGAGGTCGACTCATGCAGATCCTCTCCGATAGGTCGACTCCGGGAGGTCGATGCATGGAGGTCGACTCCGGGAGGTCAACTCCGGGAGGTCGACTCCGGGAGGTCGAACTTCATTGACCCTAGGTCATTGAACGGAGGAAGATGACTCGATGAAAGTGACCTGAGGTCGTTGACCCGAGGTCGATGACCTGAGGTCAATGACCTGAGGTCGATGACCTGAGGTCAATGACCTGAGGTCGATGACCCGAGGTCAATGAACTGAGGTCAATGACCCAAGGTCAATGACCCGAGGTCAATGACCCTAGGTCAATGACCCGTGGTCAATGAAACGAAGTCACTGACCCGAAGTTGACTCCGGGTGGTTAAACTTTGGAGTTCAACTCCGGGAGGTTGTCTCAGGGAGTTCGACTCCGATGTGTTTAATCTGGGACGTCGACTTTGGAACTTCGTTTCCGGGACTTAGACTCCGGGAGGTCGTCTCCGGGAGGTTGACTCCGGGAGGTTGAATCTGGGAGGTCGACTCCGGGAGGTCGACTCTGGGTGGTCGACTCCGGGAGGTCGGCTCCGGGAGGTCGGCTCCGGGAGGTCGACTCCATGTGATCAACTCTTGGAGGTCTACTCCGGGCATTTGACTCTGGGAGGTTGACTCTGGAGGTCGACTCCGGGTGGTCAACTCCGGGAGGTTGACTCCTCCAAGTTGATAACAGGATGTCAATTCCAGGATGAGAGTTCTGGGAGGTCGATTCCGATAGATCGGATCACTTGGGGTGGTCATATTCCGGTGGTCGACAAATGGAGTTTTACTCCGGACCTTTCAAGGTCGGTTTCGTGCACAATTTACGGAAAAGTCGTCGAAAAGTAGGCAATTTTACGAATTTTTACTGTTTTTTGGCTGGATTTTGCCAAGAATTCGAAATAAAATAATTGAATTTGGACTCGTTTTGTTTACCAAAACGAGATTTTTGAAACATTTTGAACACCAATTTTATTTCAACTCTAGTAATTAATTCGGTAATGATTTGATTTTTGTGGCATTTCGATATTTTGAACAATCATTCTATTTCTTGAAGTTAATTTTGGATAATTGGGTAAATATTTGGCATTTTAACGAAATTTGTCAGTGTTTTTGCTGTATTTTGAAAACAATTTGGGAAATCTAATCGAATTTGGACTCGTGTTGAAGATCTTAACGAGAATTTTAAAACATTTTGAACACAAATTTAATTTTTATATTTTAATTTAAGGAGTAATCGGCAGAAATTGGGCATTTTTTCGATTTTTTTCAATTTTTTGATGAGATTTTTTCTATAATTCAAAAAATAATATTTGGAATTTTGACTCCTACTTAAAATCTAATCGAGATCAGTGAAAATCTGATATAAAATTCGATTTTCCTTATCAATTTACAGGAAAATCAGCAAAAGATGGGCATTTTTTCAAACTTTTTCTTGCTCTTATCCTTCACCTATTTGAATTTGGATTCGTGTTAAATATCGAAAGTTTTTAGATATCTTTAACACAAATTGAATTTTATTAATGCAATCAATCGAAACATCAAAAACTCCAAAAATATCGGTGAAATTTCAGGTTTATGGTCATATTTTGCTGAAAATTGAGAATAAATAGTAAAATTTTGATTCTTATTAATACTTTTCACAAGATCTATCCAAATTTGAAAGAAATATTCAATTTTTTTGAGCAGCGAACCCTAAAAACGTCGAAAACTCGAATAAAAACGGTGATATTAATTGTTTTTGGCCATATTTTTCTAAAAATTGAGAGCAACTAGTCAATATTGGATTCATTTTAATGCTTTGGTTGAGATCTTCCAAAAATATTTAGAAGTATTTGATAATTCAAGGCTGTAAAATCAAAAAACGTCTAAGACTCGAATAAAATCGGTGAAATTTATAGTTCTTGGCCATTTTTTTCTTACAATTGAGCAAAGCTGGTCACCGTTTGATTAATCTAATGCTTTTCAAGAGGTCTATAAAATATATTTTGAAATATTCAATTTTCCGTAGCAGTGAACCTAAAAAATATAAAAAACTCAAAAAAAATCAGTGAAATTTTCGCCAACTTTTGCTAAAAATTGAGGAAAAATAATCTACTTTGGATTCATTTTAATGCTTTTGCATAGATCTATCCAAATTTAGAAGATATATTCAATTTTTCACAGCAGTTATTCCGAAAAACGTCGAAAACTGGAATAAAATCGGCGAAATTTATGTTTTTTGTCATATTAAAAAAAATTGAGCAAAACTAGTCATATTTGAATTCATTTTAATTCTTTTACCGAGATCTATCCAAATATAGAAGAAATATTCAATTTTTCTCAGCAGCAGAACCGAAAAAACGTCGAACACTCCAGTAAAACCAGTGAAATTTATGGTTTTATGCCATATTTTTCTAAAAATTGAGCAAAAATAGTCAGTAATGGATTCATTTTAATTCCTTTGACGAGGTCTATCAATGTTTTTCAGAAATATTGAATAATCCATAGCAGTAAACCCAAAAAACATCGAAAATTTGAAAAAAAAAATCGGTAAAATTTCTGGTTTTTGTCCAAATTTTGCTGAAAATTTAGCAAAACTAGTCAAATTTGGCCTCATTTTAATGCTTTTGCCGAGATCTACCCAGATGTAGAAAAAAATTTTAATTTCTCATTGCAGTTAACCCAGAAAACGTCGAAGACAGGATTAAATCGGTGAAATTTATGGTTTTTGGTCATTTAAAGTAAAAATTGAGCAAATCTAGTCATTGTTTGTTCCATTTTAATGCTCCTGACGAGATTAATGAACATTATTTGGAAATTTTTAATAATTCTTAGCTGTAAACCCCAAAAACGTCAAAAACTCAAAAAAACAGTGATATTTCTGGTTTTTGGCCACAATTTGCTGAAATTTAAGCAAAACTAGTCAAATTTAGATTCATCATAACGCTATTGCCGAGTGCTACCCCAATTAAATTAAAAAATATACAATTCTTTGGAGCAGTAAACACGAAAAACGTCGAAAACAGGAATAAAATCGGTGAAATTAAAAATGTAAAATAAAACAGTGAATATTTTAAATTTTGGCCAAATTTAGCTGAAATTGAGCAATACTGGTCAAGTTTGGATTTATGTTAATCCTTTTGCCGAGATTTACCCAAATTTAGAAAAAATATTAAATTCTATGGAACAGTAAACCCTAAAAACGTCGAAAACAGGAATAAAATCGGTGAAATTAATGGTTTTTGGCTATATTTTTATATAAATTGAGCAAAACTTGTCAACTCTGGATTCATTTTAATGCTTTTGCCAATATCTATCCAAATTCTAAACAAATATACAATTTTTCTTAGCTTGAAACCCAAAATACGTCGAACACTCGCGTAAAATCGGTGAAGTTTATGGTTTTAATGCCATATTTTTCTAAAAATTGAGCAACAATAGCCAGTGTTAGATCCATTTTAATTCTTTTGACGAGATCTATCAATATCATTTAGAAGTATTGAATAATCGAGCGCAGTAAACCCAAAAAACATCGAAAATTTGAAAAAAAAACGGTAAAATTTCTGGTTTTTTTCCAAATTTTGCTGAAAATTTAGCAAAACTAGTCAAATTTGGACTCATTTTAATGCTTTTGCCAATATCTATCCAAATTCTAAACATATATTCAATTTTAATTAGCTGCAAATCCAAAAGCCTTCGTTAATCGATTAAAATCGTTGAGTTTTATGGTCTTTAGCCATATTTTGCTTAAAATTGCGCTAAACAAGACACAATTGAATTTATTGAAAAGTTATTGAAAGGATCTATCCAACTGGGTATCCATGGTTGATGACCCGATGTCGATGAAAAGAGTTCGATAACCCGAGGCCAAAGTCCCAAGGTCAATGACGTGGAAGTGGAAGTTGACTCGAGGTCATTGACCCGAGGTCATTGACCCGAGGTAATTGAACCGAGGACGATGACTCGAGGTCGGTGACCTGAGGTCGTTGGCCCGAGGTCGATCACCTGAGGTCTGTGACCTTAGGTCGATGATCTGAGGTCAATGACCTGAGGTCGATGACCCGAGGTCAATGAACCGAGGTCAATGACCCAAGGTCAATGACCCGAGGTCAATGACACGAGGTCAATGACCCAAGGTCAATGACCCGAGGTAAATGACCCGAGGTCAATGAAACGAAGTCACTGACCTGAGGATGACTCCGGGTGGTTAAATTTTTGAGTTCAACTCCGGGAGGTTGTCTCAGGGAGGTCAACTCTGTAGGTCGATTCCAGGAGGACAACGCCGGGAGGTCAAATCCGGGATGTCGACTCCAATGCATCGTTTCCGGGACGGTCGACTCCAGGAGGTCGACTCATGCAGATCCTCTCCGATAGGTCGACTCCGGGAGGTCGATGCATGGAGGTCGACTCCGGGAGGTCGACTCCGGGAGGTCAACTCCGGGAGGTCGACTCCGGGAGGTCGAACTTCATTGACCCTAGGTCATTGAACCGAGGAAGATGACTTGATGAAAGTGACCTGAGGTCGTTGACCCGAGGTCGATGACCTGAGGTCAATGACCTGAGCTCAATGACTCGAGGTCAATGAACTAAGGTGAATGACCCAAGGTCAATGGCCCATGGTCAATGACCCAAGGTCAATGACCCGAGGTCAATGACCCGAGGTCAATGAAACGAAGTCACTGACCTGAAGTTGACTCCGGGTGGTTAAATTTTTGAGTTCAACTCCGGGAGGTTGTCTCAGGGAGGTCAACTCTGTAGGTCGATTCCAGGAGGACAACGCCGGGAGGTCAAATCCGGGATGTCGACTCCAATGCATCGTTTCCGGGACGGTCGACTCCAGGAGGTCGACTCATGCAGATCCTCTCCGATAGGTCGACTCCGGGAGGTCGATGCATGGAGGTCGACTCCGGGAGGTCGACTCCGGGAGGTCAACTCCGGGAGGTCGACTCCGGGAGGTCGAACTTCATTGACCCTAGGTCATTGAACCGAGGAAGATGACTTGATGAAAGTGACCTGAGGTCGTTGACCCGAGGTCGATGACCTGAGGTCAATGACCTGAGGTCGATGACTCGAGGTCAATGAACTAAGGTCAATGACCCAAGGTCAATGGCCCATGGTCAATGACCCAAGTTCAATGACCCGAGGTCAATGACCCGAGGTCAATGAAACGAAGTCACTGACCTGAAGTTGACTCCGTGTGGTTAAAATTTGGAGTTCAACTCCGGGAGGTTGTCTCAGGGAGTTCGACTCCGGTATGTTAAATCTGGGACGTCGACTTTGGAACTTCGTTTCCGGGACTTAGACTCCGGGACGTCAACTCCGGGAGGTCGACTCCGGGAGGTCGACTCCGGGAGGTCGACCCCGGGAGGTCGACACCGGGAGGTCGACTCCGGGAGGTCGACTCCGGGAGGTCGACTCTGGGTGGTCGACTCCGGGAGGTCGGCTCCGGGAGGTCGACTCCATGTGATCAACTCTTGGAGGTCTACTCAGGGCATTTGACTCTGGGAGGTTGACTCTGGAGGTCGACTCCGGGTGGTCAACTCCGGGAGGTTGACTCCTCCAAGTTGATAACAGGATGTCAATTCCAGGATGAGAGTTCTGAGAGGTCGACTCCGAGAGATCGGATCACTTGGGGTGGTCATATTCGGGTGGTCGACAAATGGAGTTTTACTCCGGACCTTTCAAGGTCGGTTTCGTGCACAATTTACGGAAAAGTCGTCGAAAAGTAGGCATTTTTACGAATTTTTACTGTTTTTTGGCTGGATTTTGCAAAGAATTCGAAATAAAATAATTGAATTTGGAATCGTTTTGTTTACCAAAACGAGATTTTTGAAACTTTTTGAACACCAATTTTATTTCAACTCTCGTAATTAATTCGGTAATGATTTGATTTTTGTGGCATTTCGATATTTTGAACAATCATTCTATTTCTTGAAGTTAATTTTTGATAATTGGGTAAATATTTGGCATTTTAACGAAATTTGTCAGTGTTTTTGCTGTATTTTGAAAACAATTTGGGAAATCTAATCGAATTTGGACTCGTGTTGAAGATCGTAACGAGAATTTTAAAACATTTTGAACACAAATTTAATTTTTATATTTTAATTTAAGGAGTAATCGGCAGAAATTGGGCATTTTTTCGATTTTTTTCAATTTTTTGATGAGATTTTTTCTATAATTCAAAAAATGATATTTGGAATTTTGACTCCTACTTAAAATCTAATCGAGATCAGTGAAAATCTTATATAAAATTCGATTTTCCTTATCAATTTACAGGAAAATCAGCAAAAGATGGGCATTTTTTCAAACTTTTTCTTGCTCTTATCCTTAACCTATTTGAATTTGGATTCGTGTTAAATATCGAAAACGAAAGTTTTAAGATATCTTTAACACATATTGAATTTTATTAATGCAATCTATCGAAACATCAAAAACTCCAAAAATATCGGTGAAATTTCAGGTTTTTGGTCATATTTTGCTGAAAATTGAGAATAAATAGTAAAATTTTGATTCTTATTAATACTTTTCACAAGATCTATCCAAATTTGGAAGAAATATTCAATTTTTTGAGCAGCGAACCCTAAAAACGTCGAAAACTCGAATAAAAACGGTGATATTAATTGTTTTTGGCCATATTTTTCTAAAAATTGAGAGCAACTAGTCAATATTGGATTCATTTTAATGTTTTGGTTGAGATCTTCCAAAAATATTTAGAAGTATTTGATAATTCAAGGCAGTAAAATCAAAAAACGTCTAAGACTCGAATAAAATCGGTGAAATTTATAGTTCTTGGCCATTTTTTTCTTACAATTGAGCAAAGATAGTCAACGTTTGATTAATCTAATGCTTTTCAAGAGGTCTATAAAATATATTTTGAAATATTCAATTTTCCGTAGCAGTAAACCTAAGAAATATAAAAAACTCAAAAAAAATCAGTGAAATTTCTGGTGTTTCGCAAATTTTTGCTGAAAATTGAGAAAAAATAATCTACTTTGGATTCATTTTAATGCTTTTGCATAGATCTATCCAAATTTAGAAGATATATTCAATTTTTCACAGCAGTTATTCCGAAAAACGTCGAAAACTGGAATAAAATCGGCGAAATTTATGTTTTTTGTCATATTAAAAAAAAAAATTGAGCAAAACTAGTCATATTTGAATTCATTTTAATTCTTTTACCTATATCTATCCAAATATAGAAGAAATATTCAATTTTTCTCAGCAGCAGAACCGAAAAAACGTCGAACACTCCTGTAAAATCGGTAAAATTTATGATTTATTCCATATTTTTCTAAAAATTGAGCAAAAATAGTCAGTAATGGATTCATTTTAATTCTTTTGACGAGGTCTATCAATCTTTTTCAGAAATAATGAATAATCCGTAGCAGTAAACCCAAAAAACATCGAAAATATGAAAAAAAATCGGAAAAATGTCTGGTTTTTGTCCAAATTTTGCTGAAAATTTAGCAAAACTAGTCAAATTTGGACTCATTTTAATGCTTTGCCGAGACTACCCAGATTTAGAAAAAAAATTCAATTTCTCATTGCAGTTACCCCAGAAAACGTCGAAAACTTGAATAAAATCGGTGAAATTTATGGTTTTTGGTCATTTAATGAAAAAATTGAGCAAAACTTGTAATTTTTTATTTCACTTTTAATGTTACTGACGAGATTAATGACCATTATTTGGAAATTTCCAATAATTCTTAGTTGAAAACCCTAAAAACGTCAAAAACTCAAAAAAAAAACAGTGATATTTCTGGTTTTGTGGCCACAATCTGCTGAAATTTAAGCAAAACTAGTCAAATTTAGATTCATTTTAACGCTATTGCCGAGTGCTACCCCAATTAAATTAAAAAATATTCAATTCTTTTGAGCAGTAAGCACGAAAAACGTCGAAAACAGGAATTAAATCGGTGAAATTAAATATGTAAAATAAAACAGTGAATATTTTAAATTTTGGCCAAATTTAGCTGAAATTGAGCAATACTGGTCAAGCTTGGATTTATTTTAATCCTTTTGCCGAGATTTACACAAATTTAGAAAAAATATTAAATTCTATGGAACAGTAAACCCTAAAAACGTCGAAAACAGGAATAAAATCGGTGAAATTAATGGTTTTTGGCTATATTTTTATATAAATTGAGCAAAACTTGTCAACTCTGGATTCATTTTAATGCTTTTGCCAATATCTATCCAAATTCTAAACAAATATACAATTTTTCTTAGCTTGAAACCCAAAATACGTCGAACACTCGCGTAAAATCGGTGAAGTTTATGGTTTTAATGCCATATTTTTCTAAAAATTGAGCAACAATAGCCAGTGTTAGATCCATTTTAATTCTTTTGACGAGATCTATCAATATCATTTAGAAATATTGAATAATCGAGCGCAGTAAACCCAAAAAACATCGAAAATTTGAAAAAAAAACGGTAAAATTTCTGGTTTTTGTCCAAATTTTGCTGAAAATTTAGCAAAACTAGTCAAATTTAGACTCATTTTAATGCTTTTGCCAATATCTATCCAAATTCTAAGCATATATTCAATTTTAATTAGCTGCAAATCCAAAAGCCTTCGTTAATCGATTAATATTGTTGAATTTTATGGTCTTTAGCCATATTTTGCTTAAAATTGCGCTAAACAAGACACAATTGGATTCATTGAAAAGTTATTGAAAGGATCTATCCAACTGGGTATCCATGGTTGATGACCCGATGTCGATGAAAAGAGTTCGATAACCCGAGGCCAAAGTCCCAAGGTCAATGACGTGGAAGTGGAAGTTGACTCGAGGTCATTGACCCGAGATCATTGAACCGAGGACGATGACTCGAGGTCGGTGACCTGAGGTCGTTGGCCCGAGGTCGATCACCTGAGGTCTGTGACCTTAGGTCGATGATCTGAGGTCAATGACCTGAGGTCGATGACCCGAGGTCAATGAACCGAGGTCAATGACCCAAGGTCAATGACCCGAAGTCAATGACACGAGGTCAATGACCCAAGGTCAATGACCCGAGGTAAATGACCCGAGGTCAATGAAACAAAGTCACTGACCTGAGGATGACTCCGGGTGGTTAAATTTTTGAGTTCAACTCCGGAAGGTTGTCTCAGGGAGGTCAACTCTGTAGGTCGATTCCAGGAGGACAACGCCGTGAGGTCAAATCCGGGATGTCGACTCCAATGCATCGTTTCCGGGACGGTCGACTCCAGGAGGTTGACTCATGCAGATCCTCTCCGATAGGTCGACTCCGGGAGGTCGATGCATGGAGGTCGACTCCGGGAGGTCGACTCCGGGAGGTCAACTCCGGGAGGTCGACTCTGGGAGGTCGAACTTCATTGACCCTAGGTCATTGAACCGAGGAAGATGACTCGATGAAAGTGACCTGAGGTCGTTGACCCGAGGTCGATGACCTGAGGTCAATGACCTGAGGTCGATGACCCGAGGTCAATGAACTGAGGTCAATGACCCAAGGTCAATGACCCGAGGTCAATAACCCTAGGTCAATGACCCGAGGTCAATGACCCGAGGTCAATGAAACGAAGTCACTGACCCGAAGTTGACTCCGGGTGGTTAAACTTTGGAGTTCAACTCTGGGAGGTTGTCTCAGGGAGTTCGACTCCGGTATGTTAAATCTGGGACGTCGACTTTGAAACTTCGTTTCCGGGACTTAGACTCCGGGAGGTATACTCCGGGAGGTCGACTCCGGGAGGTCGACTCCGGAAGGTCGACTCCGGGAGGTCGACTCCGGGAGGTCGTCTCCGGGAGGTTGACTCCGGGAGGTCGACTCCGGGAGGTCGACTCTGGGTGGTCGACTCCGGGAGGTCGGCTCCGTGAGGTCGACTCCATGTGATCAACTCTTGGAGGTCTACTCCGGGCATTTGACTCTGGGAGGTTGACTCTGGGAGGTTGACTCTGGAGGTCGACTCCGGGTGGTCAACTCCGGGAGGTTGACTCCTCCAAGTTGATAACAGGATGTCAATTCCAGGATGAGAGTTCTGAGAGGTCGACTCCGATAGATCGGATCACTTGGGGTGGTCATATTCCGGTGGTCGACAAATGGAGTTTTACTCCGGACCTTTCAAGGTCGGTTTCGTGCACAATTTACGGAAAAGTCGTCGAAAAGTAGGCATTTTTACGAATTTTTACTGTTTTTTGGCTGGATTTTGCAAAGAATTCGAAATAAAATAATTGAATTTGGACTCGTTTTGTTTACCAAAACGAGATTTTTGAAACATTTTGAACACCAATTTTATTTCAACTCTCGTAATTAATTCGGTAATGATTTGATTTTTGTGGCATTTCGATATTTTGAACAATCATTCTATTTCTTGAAGTTAATTTTGGATAATTGGGTAAATATTTGGCATTTTAACGAAATTTTTCAGTGTTTTTGCGGTATTTTGAAAACAATTTGGGAAATCTAATCGAATTTGGACTCGTGTTGAAGATCTTAACGAGAATTTTAAAACATTTTGAACACAAATTTAATTTTTATATTTTAATTTAAGGAGTAATCGGCAGAAATTGGGCATTTTTTCGATTTTTTTCAATTTTTTGATGAGATTTTTCTAAAATTCAAAAAAATAATATTTGGAATTTTGACTCCTACTTAAAATCTAATCGAGATCAGTGAAAATCTGATATAAAATTTGATTTTCCTTATCAATTTACAGGAAAATCAGCAAAAGATGGGCATTTTTTCAAACTTTTTCTTGCTCTTATCCTTCACCTATTTGAATTTGGATTCGTGTTAAATATCGAAAGTTTTTAGATATCTTTAACACAAATTGAATTTTATTAATGCAATCAATCGAAACATCAAAAACTCCAAAAATATCGGTGAAATTTCAGGTTTTTGGTCATATTTTGCTGAAAATTGACAATAAATAGTAAAATTTTGATTCTTATTAATACTTTTCACAAGATCTATCCAAATTTGAAAGAAATACTCAATTTTTTTGAGCAGCGAACCCAAAAAACGTCGAAAACTCGAATAAAAACGGTGATATTTATTGTTTTTGGCCATATTTTTCTAAAAATTGAGAGCAACTAGTCAATATTGGATTCATTTTAATGTTTTGGTTGAGATCTTCCAAAAATATTTAGAAGTATTTGATAATTCAAGGCAGTAAGATCAAAAAACGTCTAAGACTCGAATAAAATCGGTGAAATTTATAGTTCTTGGCCATTTGTTTCTTACAATTGAGCAAAGCTAGTCAACGTTTGATTTATTCTAATGCTTTTCAAGAGGTCTATAAAATATATTTTGAAATATTCAATTTTCCGTAGCAGTGAACCTAGAAAATATAAAAAACTCAAAAAAAATCAGTGAAATTTATGGTTTTTCGCCAACTTTTGCTGAAAATTGAGGAAAAATAATCTACTTTGGATTCATTTTAATCCTTTTGCATAGATCTATCCAAATTTAGAAGATGTATTTAATTTTTCACAGCAGTTATTCCGAAAAACGTCGAAAACTGGAATAAAATCGGCGAAATTTATGTTTTTTGTCATATTAAAAAAAAATTGAACAAAACTTGTCATATTTGGATTCATTTTAATTCTTTTACCGAGATCTATCCAAATATAGAAGAAATATTCAATTTTCCTCAGCAGCAGAACCGAAAAAACGTCGAACACTCCAGTAAAACCGGTGAAATTTATGGTTTTATGCCATATTTTTCTAAAAATTGAGCAAAAATAGTCAGTAATGGATTCATTTTAATTCCTTTGACGAGTTCTATCAATGTTTTTCAGAAATATTGAATAATCCATAGCAGTAAACCCAAAAAACATCGAAAATTTGAAAAAAAAAACGGTAAAATTTCTGGTTTTTGTCCAAAGTTTGCTGAAAATTTAGCGAAACTAGTCAAATTTGAATTCGTTTTAATTCTTATACCGAGATCTATTCAAATTTTAAAGAAATATTCAATTTTTCTCAGCAGCAGAACCGAAAAAACGTCGAACACTCCAGTAAAATCGGTAAAATTTATGGTTTTATGGCATATTTTTCTAAAAATTGAGCAAAAATAGTCAGTAATGGATTCATATTAATTCTTTTGACGAGGTCTATCAATGTTTTTCAGAAATATTGAATAATCCGTAGCAGTAAACCCAAATAACATCGAAAATATGAAAAAAAAATCGGTAAAATTTCAGGTTTTTGTCCAAATTTTGCTGAAAATTTAGCAAAACTAGTCAAATTTGGCCTCATTTTTATGCTTTTGCCGAGATCTACCCAGATTTAGAAAATAATTTCAATTTCTCATTGCAGTTAACCCAGAAAACGTCGAAAAAAGGAATAAAATCGGTGAAATTTTTGGTTTTTGGTCATTTAATGAAAAAATTGAGCAAAACTAGTTATTTTTTGTTTCACTTTTAATGCTACTGACGAGATTAATGAACATTATTTGGAAATTTCCAATAATTCTTAGTTGAAAACCCTAAAAACGTCAAAAACTCAAAAAAAACAGTGATATTTCTGGTTTTTGGCCACAATTTGCTGAAATTTAAGCAAAACTAGTCAAATTTAGATTCATCATAACGCTATTGCTGAGTGCTACCCCAATTAAATTAAAAAATATACAATTCTTTGGAGCAGTAAACACGAAAAACGTCGAAAACAGGAATAAAATCGGTGAAATTAAAAATGTAAAATAAAACAGTGAATATTTCAAATTTTGGCCAAATTTAGCTGAAATTGAGCAATACTGGTCCATTTTGGATTTATATTAATCCTTTTGCCGAGATTTACCCAAATTTAGAAAAAATATTCAATTCTATGGAACAGTAAACCCGTAAAACGTCGAAAACTGGAATAAAATCGGTGAAATTAATGGTTTTTGGCTATATTTTTTTTTAAATTGAGCAAAAATGGTCAACTTTGGGTTCATCTTAATTCTTTTGCCGATGTCTATCCAAATTCTAAACAAATATACAATTTTTCTTAGCTGCAAACCCAAAAAACGTCGAATACTCGAGTAAAATCGGCGAAGTTTATGTTTTAATGCCATATTTTTCTAACAATTGGGCAACAATAGCCAGTGTTAGATCCATTTTAATGCTTTTTACGAGATCTATCAATGTTATTTAGAAATATTGAATAATCGAAAGCATTAAACCCAAAAAACATCGAAAATTTGAAAAAAAAACGGTAAACTTTCTGGTTTTTGTCCAAGGTTTGCTGAAAATTTAGCAAAACTAGTCAAATTTGAATTCGTTTTAATTCTTATACCGAGATCTATTCAAATTTTGAAGAAATATTCAATTTTTCTCAGCAGCAGAACCGAAAAAACGTCGAACACTCCTGTAAAATCGGTGAAATTTATGATTTATGCCATATTTTTCTAAAAATTGAGCAAAAATAGTCAGTAATGGATTCATTTTAATTCTTTTGACGAGGTCTATCAATCCTTTTCAGAAATAATGAATAATCCGTAGCAGTAAACCCAAAAAACATCGAAAATATGAAAAAAAAAACGGAAAAATTTCTGGTTTTTGTCCAAATTTTGCTGAAAATTTAGCAAAACTAGTCAAATTTGGACTCATTTTAATGCTTTTGCCGAGATCTACCCAGAGTTAGAAAAAAAATTCAATTTCTCATTGCAGTTAACCCAGAAAACGTCGAAAACTTGAATAAAATCGGTGAAATTTATGGTTTTTGGTCATTTAATGAAAAAATTGAGCAAAACTAGTCATTTTTTATTTCACTTTTAATGCTACTGACGAGATTAACGAACATTATTTGGAAATTTCCAATAATTCTTAGTTGAAAACCCTAAAAACGTCAAAAACTCAAAAAAAAACAGTGATATTTCTGGTTTTTGGCCACAATTTGCTGAAATTTAAGCAAAACTAGTCAAATTTAGATTCATCATAACGCTATTGCCGAGTGCTACCCCAATTAAATTTAAAAATATACAATTCTTTGGAGCAGTAAACACGAAAAACGTCGAAAACAGGAATTAAATCGGTGAAATTAATGGTTTTTGGCTATATTTTTATATAAATTCAGCAAAACTTGTCAACTCTGGATTCATTTTAATGCTTTTGCCAATATCTATCCAAATTCTAAACAAATATACAATTTTTCTTAGCTGGAAACCCAAAATACGTCGAACACTCGCGTAAAATCGGTGAAGTTTATGGTTTTAATGCCATATTTTTCTAAAAATTGAGCAACAATAGCCAGTGTTAGATCCATTTTAATTCTTTTGACGAGATCTATCAATATCATTTAGAAATATTGAATTATCGAGCGCAGTAAACCCAAAAAACATCGAAAATTTGAAAAAAAAAACGGTAAAATTTCTGGTTTTTGTCCAAATTTTGCTGAAAATTTAGCAAAACTAGTCAAATTTGGACTCATTTTAATGCTTTTGCCAATATCTATCCAAATTCTAATCATATTTTCAATTTTAATTAGCTGCAAACCCAAAAGCCTTCGTTAATCGATTAAAATCGTTGAATTTTATGGTCTTTAGCCATATTTTGCTTAAAATTTCGCTAAACAAGACACAATTGAATTCATTGAAAAGTTATTGAAAGGATCTATCCAACTGGGTATCCGTGGTTGATGACCCGATGTCGATGAAAAGAGTTCGATAACGAGAGGCCAAAGTCCCAAGGTCAATGACGTGGAAGTGGAAGTTGACTCGAGGTCATTGACCCGAGGTCATTGAACCGAGGACGATGACTCGAGGTCGGTGACCTGAGGTCGTTGGCCCGAGGTCGATCACCTGAGGTCTGTGACCTTAGGTCGATGATCTGAGGTCATTGACCTGAGGTCGATGACCCGAGGTCAATGAACTGAGGTCAATGACCCAAGGTCAATGACCCGAGGTCAATGACACGAGGTCAATGAACCAAGGTCAATGACCCGAGGTCAATGACCCGAGGTCAATGAAACGAAGTCACTGACCTGAGGATGACTCCGGGTGGTTAAATTTTGGAGTTAAACTCCGGGATGTTGTCTCAGGGAGGTCAACTCTGTAGGTCGATTCCAGGATGACAACGCCGGGAGATCAAATCCGGGATGTCGACTCCAGTACATCGTTTCCGGGACGGTCGACTCCGGGAGGTCAACTCCGTGAGGTCGACTCCGGGAGGTCGAACTTCATTGACCCTAGGTCATTGAACCGAGGAAGATGACTCGATGAAAGTGACCTGAGGTCGTTGACCCGAGGTCGATGACCTCAGGTCAATGACCTGAGGTCGATGACCCGAGGTCAATGAACTGAGGTCAATGACCCAAGGTCAATGACCCAAGGTCAATGACACAAGGTCAATGACCCGAGGTCAATGACCCGAGGTCAATGAAACGAAGTCACTGACCCGAAGTTGACTCCGGGTGGTTAAACTTTGGAGTTCAACTCCGGGAGGTTGTCTCAGGGAGTTCGACTCCGGTATGTTAAATCTGGGACGTCGACTTTGGAACTTCGTTTCCGGGACTTAGACTCCGGGAGGTATACTCCGGGAGGTCGAACCCGGGAGGTCGACTCCGGAAGGTCGACTCCGGGAGGTCGACTCCGGGAGGTCGACTCCGGGAGGTCGACTCCGGGAGGTCGTCTCCGGGAGGTTGACTCCGGGAGGTCGACTCCGGGAGGTCGACTCCGGGAGGTCGACTCTGGGTGGTCGACTCCGGGAGGTCGGCTCCGGGAGGTCGACTCCATGTGATCAACTCTTGGAGGTCTACTCCGGGCATTTGACTCTGGGAGGTTGACTCTGGAGGTCGACTCCGGGTGGTCAACTCCGGGAGGTTGACTCCTCCAAGTTGATAACAGGATGTCAATTCCAGGATGAGAGTTCTGAGAGGTCGACTCCGATAGATCGGATCACTTGGGGTGGTCATATTCCGGTGGTCGACAAATGGAGTTTTACTCCGGACCTTTCAAGGTCGGTTTCGTGCACAATTTACGGAAAAGTCGTCGAAAAGTAGGCATTTTTACGAATTTTTACTGTTTTTTGGCTGGATTTTGCAAAGAATTCGAAATAAAATAATTGAATTTGGACTCGTTTTGTTTACCAAAACGAGATTTTTGAAACATTTTGAACACCAATTTTATTTCAACTCTAGTAATTAATTCGGTAATGATTTGATTTTTGTGGCATTTCGATATTTTGAACAATCATTCTATTTCTTGAAGTTAATTTTGGATAATTGGGTAAATATTTGGCATATTAACGAAATTTGTCAGTGTTTTTGCTGTATTTTGAAAACAATTTGGGAAATCTAATCGAATTTGGACTCGTGTTGAAGATCTTAACGAGAATTTTAAAACATTTTGAACACAAATTGAATTTTTATATTTTAATTTAAGGAGCAATAGGCAGAAATTGGGCATTTTTTCGATTTTTTTCAATTTTTTGATGAGATTTTTTCTAAAATTCAAAAAATAATATTTGGAATTTTGACTCCTACTTAAAATCTAATCGAGATCAGTGAAAATCTGATATAAAATTCGATTTTCCTTATCAATTTACAGGAAAATCAGCAAAAGATGGGCATTTTTTCAAACTTTTTCTTGCTCTTATCCTTCACCTATTTGAAATTGGATTCGTGTTAAATATCGAAAGTTTTTAGATATCTTTAACACAAATTGAATTTTATTAATGCAATCAATCGAAACATCAAAAACTCCAAAAATATCGGTGAAATTTCAGGTTTTTGGTCATATTTTGCTGAAAATTGAGAATAAATAGTAAAATTTTGATTCTTATTAATACTTTTCACAAGATCTATCCAAATTTGAAAGAAATATTCAATTTTTTTGAGCAGCGAACCCAAAAAACGTCGAAAACTCGAATAAAAACGGTGATATTAATTGTTTTTGGCCATATTTTTCTAAAAATTGAGAGCAACTAGTCAATATTGGATTCATTTTAATGTTTTGGTTTAGATCTTCCAAAAATATTTAGAAGTATTTGATAATTCAAGGCAGTAAAATCAAAAAACGTCTAAGACTCGAATAAAATCGGTGAAATTTATAGTTCTTGGCCATTTTTTTCTTACAATTGAGCAAAGCTAGTCAACGTTTGATTTATTCTAATGCTTTTCAAGAGGTCTATAAAATATATTTTGAAATATTCAATTTTCCGTAGCAGTAAACCTAAAAAATATAAAAAACTCAAAAAAAATCAGTGAAATTTCTGGTTTTTCGCCACCTTTGGCTGAAAATTGAGGAAAAATAATCTACTTTGGATTCATTTTAATGCTTTTGCATAGATCTATCCAAATTTAGAAGATATATTCAATTTTTCACAGCAGTTATTCCGAAAAACGTCGAAAACTGGAATAAAATTGGTGAAATTAATGGATTTTGGCTATATTTTTTTTTAAATTGAGCAAAAATGGTCAACTTTGGGTTCATTTTAATTCTTTTGCTGATGTCTATCCAAATTCTAAACAAATATACAATTTTTCTTAGCTGCAAACCCAAAAAACGTCGAATACTCTAGTAAAATCGGCGAAATTTATGTTTTAATGCCATATTTTTCTAACAATTGAGCAACAATAGCCAGTGTTAGATCCATTTTAATGCTTTTTACGAGATCTATCAATGTTATTTAGAAATATTGAATAATCCATAGCAGTAAACCCAAAAAACATCGAAATTATGAAAAAAAAATCGGTAAATTTCTGGTTTTTGTCCAAATTTAGCTGAAAATTTAGCAAAACTACTCAAAGTTGGCCTCATTTTATGGCTTTTGCCGAGATCTACCCAGATGTAGAAAAATTTCAATTTCTCATTGCAGTTAACCCAGAAAACGTCGAAGAAAGGATTAAATCGGTGAAATTTATGGTTTTTGGTCATTTGGAGAAAAAATTGAGCAAATCTAGTCATTGTTTGTTCCATTTTAATGCTCCTGACGAGATTAATGAACATTATTTGGAAATTTTTAATAATTCTTAGCTGTAAACCCCAAAAACGTCAAAAACTCAAAAAAAAAAACAGTGATATTTCTGGTTTTTGGCCACAATTTGCTTAAATTTAAACAAAACTAGTCAAATTTAGATTCATTTTAATGCTATTGCCGAGAGCTACCACAATTAAGAGAAAATATTCAATTCTATGGAGCTATAAACCCGAAAAACGTCGAAACCTGGAATAAATTTGGTGAAATTAATGGATTTTGGCTATATTTTTTTAAAAATTGAGCAAAAATGGTCAACTTTGGGTTCATTTTAATTCTTTTGCCGATGTTTATCCAAATTCTAAACAAATATACAATTTTTCTTAGCTGAAAACCCTAAAAACGTCGAATACTCGAGTAAAATCGGCGAAGTCAATGTTTTAATGCCATATTTTTCTAACAATTGAGCAACAATAGCCAGTGTTAGATCCATATTAATGCTTTTTACGAGATCTATCAATGTTATTTAAAAATATTGAATAATCGAAAGCAGTAAACCCAAAATACATCGAAAATTTGAAAAAAAAAAACGGTAAAATTTCTGGTTTTTGTCCAAAGTTTGCTGAAAATTTAGCAAAACTAGTCAAATTTGAATTCGTTTTAATTCTTATTCCGAGATCTATTCAAATTTTGAAGAAATATTCAATTTTTCTCAGCAGCAGAAACGAAAAAACGTCGAACACTCCAGTAAAATCGGTGAAATTTATGGTTTTATGCCATATTTTTCTAAAAATTGAGCAAAAATAGTCAGTAATGGATTCATTTTAATTCTTTTGACGAGGTCTATCAATTTTTTTCAGAAATATTGAATAATCCGTAGCAGTAAACCCAAATAACATCGAAAATATGAAAAAAAAATCGGTAAAATTTCTGGTTTTTGACCAAATTTTGCTGAAAATTTAGCAAAACTAGTCAAATTTGGCCTCATTTTAATGCTTTTACCGAGATCTTTCCAGATTTAGAAAAAAGTTTCAATTTCTCATTGCAGTTAACCCAGAAAACGTCGAAAACAGGAATAAAATCGGTGAAATTTATGGTTTTTGGTCATTTAATGAAAACATTGAGCAAAACTAGTCATTTTTTGTTTCACTTTTAATATTACTGACGAGATTAATGACCATTATTTGGAAATTACCAATAATTCTTAGTTGAAAACCCTAAAAACGTCAAAAACTCAAAAAAAAACAGTGACATTTCTGGTTTTTGGCCACAATTTGCTGAAATTTAAGCAAAACTAGTCAAATTTAGATTCATCATAACGCTATTGCCGAGTGCTACCCCAATTAAATTAAAAAATATTCAATTCTTTTGAGCAGTAAACACGAAAAACGTCGAAAACAGGAATTAAATCGGTGAAATTAATGGTTTTTGGCTATATTTTTATATAAATTGAGCAAAACTTGTCAACTCTGGATTCATTTTAATGCTTTTGCCAATATCTATCCAAATTCTAAACAAATATACAATTTTTCTTAGCTTGAAACCCAAAATATGACGAACACTCGCGTGCAACAGCAGAACCGAAAAAACGTCGAACACTCCTGTAAAATCGGTGAAATTTATGATTTATGCCATATTTTTCTAAAAATTGAGCAAAAATAGTCAGTAATGGATTCATTTTAATTCTTTTGACGAGGTCTATCAATCTTTTTCAGAAATAATGAATAATCCGTAGCAGTAAACCCAAAAAATATCGAAAATATGAAAAAAAAATCGGAAAAATTTCTGGTTTTTGTCCAAATTTTGCTGAAAATTTAGCAAAACTAGTCAAATTTGGACTCATTTTAATGCTTTTGCCGAGATCTACCCAGATTTAGAAAAAAAACTCAATTTCTCATTGCAGTTAACCCAGAAAACGTCGAAAACATGAATAAAATCGGTGAAATTTATGGTTTTTGGTCATTTAATGAAAAAATTGAGCAAAACTAGTAATTTTTTATTTCACTTTTAATGCTACTGACGAGATTAATGAACATTATTTGGAAATTTCCAATAATTCTTAGTTGAAAACCATAAAAACCGCAAAAACTAAAAAAAAAACAGTGATATTTCTGGTTTTTGGCCACAATTTGCTGAAATTTAAGCAAAACTAGTCAAATTTAGTTTCATTTTAACGCTTCTGCCGAGTGCTACCCCAATTAAATTAAAAAATATTCAATTCTTTTGAGCAGTAAACACGAAAAACGTCGAAAACAGGAATTAAATCGGTGAAATTAAAAATGTAAAATAAAACAGTGAATATTTTAAATTTTGGCCAAATTTAGCTGAAATTGAGCAATACTGGTCAAGTTTGGATTTATTTTAATCCTTTTGCCGAGATTTACCCAAATTTAGAAAAAATATTAAATGCTTTGGAACAGTAAACCCTAAAAACGTCGAAAACAGGAATAAAATCGGTGAAATTAATGGTTTTTGGCTATATTTTTATATAAATTGAGCAAAACTTGTCAATTCTGGATTCATTTTAATGCTTTTGCCAATATCTATCCAAATTCTAAACAAATATACAATTTTTGTAGCTGGAAACCCAAAATACGTCGAACACTCGCGTAAAATCGGTGAAGTTTATGGTTTTAATGCCATATTTTTCTAAAAATTGAGCAACAATAGCCAGTGTTAGATCCATTTTAATTCTTTTGACGAGATCTATCAATATCATTTAGAAATATTGAATAGTCGATCGCAGTAAACCCAAAAAATATCGAAAATTTGAAAAAAAACGGTAAAATTTCTGGTTTTTGTCCAAATTTTGCTGAAAATTTAGCAAAACTAGTCAAATTTGGACTCATTTTAATGCTTTTGCCGATATCTATCCAAATTCTAAACATATTTTCAATTTTAATTAGCTGCAAACCCAAAAGCCTTCGTTAATCGATTAAAATCGTTGAATTTTATGGTCTTTAGCCATATTTTGCTTAAAATTGCGCTAAACAAGACACAATTGAATTCATTGAAAAGTTATTGAAAGGATCTATCCAACTGGGTATCCGTGGTTGATGACCCGATGTCGATGAAAAGAGTTCGATAACCCGAGGCCAAAGTCCCAAGGTCAATGACGTGGAAGTGGAAGTTGACTCGAGGTCATTGACCCGAGGTCATTGACCCGAGGTCATTGAACCGATGACGATGACTCGAGGTCGGTGACCTGAGGTCGTTGGCCCGAGGTCGATCACCTGAGGTCTGTGACCTTAGGTCGATGATCTGAGGTCAATGACCTGAGGTCGATGACCCGAGGTCAATGAACCGAGGTCAATGACCCAAGGTCAATGACCCGAGGTCAATGACACGAGGTCAATGACCCAAGGTAAATGACCCGAGGTAAATGACCCGAGGTCAATGAAACGAAGTCACTGACCTGAGGATGACTCCGGGTGGTTAAATTTTGGAGTTCAACTCCGGGAGGTTGTCTCAGGGAGGTCAACTCTGTAGGTCGATTCCAGGAGGACAACGCCGGGAGGTCAAATCCGGGATGTCGACTCCAATGCATCGTTTCCGGGACGGTCGACTCCAGGAGGTCGACTCATGCAGATCCTCTCCGATAGGTCGACTCCGGGAGGTCGACTCCGGGAGGTCAACTCCGGGAGGTCGACTCCGGGAGGTCGACTCCGGGAGGTCGAACTTCATTGACCCTAGGTCATTGAAGCGAGGAAGATGACTCGATGAAAGTGACCTGAGGTCGATGACCCGAGGTCAATGACCAGATGTCAATGAACTGAGGTCAATGACCCAAGGTCAATGACCCGAGGTCAATGACCCTAGGTCTATGACCCAAGGTCAATGACCCGAGGTCAATGACCCGTTGTCAATGAAACGAAGTCACTGACCCGAAGTTGACTCCGGGTGGTTAAACTTTGGAGTTCAACTCCGGGAGGTTGTCTCAGGGAGTTCGACTCCGGTTTGTTAAATCTGGGACGTCGACTTTGGAACTTCGTTTCCGGGACTTAGACTCCAGGACGTCAACTCCGGGAGGTCGACTCCGGGAGGTCGACTCCGGGAGGTCGACACCGGGAGGTCGACTCCGGGAGGTCGACTCCGGGAGGTTGACTCTGGGTGGTCGACTCCGGGAGGTCGGCTACGGGAGGTCAACTCCGGGAGGTCGACTCCGGGAGGTCGACTCCGGGAGGTCGTATCCGGGAGGTCGACTCCGGGAGGTCGTCTCCGGGAGGTTGACTCCGGGAGGTTGACTCCGGGAGGTCGACTCCGGGAGGTCGACTCCGGGAGGTTGACTCTGGGTGGTCGACTCCGGGAGGTCGACTCCATGTGATCAACTCTTGGATGTCTACTCCGGGCATTTGACTCTGGGAGGTTGACTCTGGAGGTCGACTCCGGGTGGTCAACTCCGGGAGGTTGACTCCTCCAAGTTGATAACAGGATGTCAATTCCAGGATGAGAGTTCTGAGAGGTCGACTCCGATAGATCGGATCACTTGGGGTGGTCATATTCCGGTGGTCGACAAATGGAGTTTTACTCCGGACCTTTCAAGGTCGGTTTCGTGCACAATTTACGGAAAAGTCGTCGAAAAGTAGGCATTTTTACGAATTTTTACTGTTTTTTGGCTGGAGTTTGCAAACAATTCGAAATAAAATAATTGAATTTGGACTCGTTTTGTTTACCAAAACGAGATTTTTGAAACATTTTGAACACCAATTTTATTTCAACTCTTGTAATTAATTCGGTAATGATTTGATTTTTGTGGCATTTCGATATTTTGAACAATCATTCTATTTCTTGAAGTTAATTTTGGATAATTGGGTAAATATTTGGCATTTTAACGAAATTTGTCAGTGTTTTTGCTATATTTTGAAAACAATTTGGGAAATCTAATCGAATTTGGACTCGTGTTGAAGATCTTAACGTGAATTTTAAAACATTTTTAACACAAATTTAATTTTTATATTTTAATTTAAGGAGTAATCGGCAGAAATTGGGCATTTTTTCGATTTTTTTCAATTTTTTGATGAGATTTTTCTAAAATTCAAAAAAATAATATTTGGAATTTTGACTCCTACTTAAAATCTAATCGAGATCAGTGAAAATCTGATATAAAATTTGATTTTCCTTATCAATTTACAGGAAAATCAGCAAAAGATGGGCATTTTTTCAAACTTTTTCTTGCTCTTATCCTTCACCTATTTGAATTTGGATTCGTGTTAAATATCGAAAGTTTTTAGATATCTTTAACACAAATTGAATTTTATTAATGCAATCAATCGAAACATCAAAAACTCCAAAAATATCGGTGAAATTTCAGGTTTTTGGTCATATTTTGCTGAAAATTGACAATAAATAGTAAAATTTTGATTCTTATTAATACTTTTCACAAGATCTATCCAAATTTGAAAGAAATACTCAATTTTTTTGAGCAGCGAACCCAAAAAACGTCGAAAACTCGAATAAAAACGGTGATATTTATTGTTTTTGGCCATATTTTTCTAAAAATTGAGAGCAACTAGTCAATATTGGATTCATTTTAATGTTTTGGTTGAGATCTTCCAAAAATATTTAGAAGTATTTGATAATTCAAGGCAGTAAAATCAAAAAACGTCTAAGACTCGAATAAAATCGGTGAAATTTATAGTTCTTGGCCATTTGTTTCTTACAATTGAGCAAAGCTAGTCAACGTTTGATTTATTCTAATGCTTTTCAAGAGGTCTATAAAATATATTTTGAAATATTCAATTTTCCGTAGCAGTGAACCTAGAAAATATAAAAAACTCAAAAAAAATCAGTGAAATTTATGGTTTTTCGCCAACTTTTGCTGAAAATTGAGGAAAAATAATCTACTTTGGATTCATTTTAATCCTTTTGCATAGATCTATCCAAATTTAGAAGATATATTTAATTTTTCACAGCAGTTATTCCGAAAAACGTCGAAAACTGGAATAAAATCGGCGAAATTTATGTTTTTTGTCATATTAAAAAAAAATTGAACAAAACTTGTCATATTTGGATTCATTTTAATTCTTTTACCGAGATCTATCCAAATATAGAAGAAATATTCAATTTTCCTCAGCAGCAGAACCGAAAAAACGTCGAACACTCCAGTAAAACCGGTGAAATTTATGGTTTTATGCCATATTTTTCTAAAAATTGAGCAAAAATAGTCAGTAATGGATTCATTTTAATTCCTTTGACGAGTTCTATCAATGTTTTTCAGAAATATTGAATAATCCATAGCAGTAAACCCAAAAAACATCGAAAATTTGAAAAAAAAAACGGTAAAATTTCTGGTTTTTGTCCAAAGTTTGCTGAAAATTTAGCGAAACTAGTCAAATTTGAATTCGTTTTAATTCTTATACCGAGATCTATTCAAATTTTAAAGAAATATTCAATTTTTCTCAGCAGCAGAACCGAAAAAACGTCGAACACTCCAGTAAAATCGGTAAAATTTATGGTTTTATGGCATATTTTTCTAAAAATTGAGCAAAAATAGTCAGTAATGGATTCATATTAATTCTTTTGACGAGGTCTATCAATGTTTTTCAGAAATATTGAATAATCCGTAGCAGTAAACCCAAATAACATCGAAAATATGAAAAAAAAATCGGTAAAATTTCAGGTTTTTGTCCAAATTTTGCTGAAAATTTAGCAAAACTAGTCAAATTTGGCCTCATTTTAATGCTTTTGCCGAGATCTACCCAGATTTAGAAAATAATTTCAATTTCTCATTGCAGTTAACCCAGAAAACGTCGAAAAAAGGAATAAAATCGGTGAAATTTTTGGTTTTTGGTCATTTAATGAAAAAATTGAGCAAAACTAGTTATTTTTTGTTTCACTTTTAATGCTACTGACGAGATTAATGAACATTATTTGGAAATTTCCAATAATTCTTAGTTGAAAACCCTAAAAACGTCAAAAACTCAAAAAAAACAGTGATATTTCTGGTTTTTGGCCACAATTTGCTGAAATTTAAGCAAAACTAGTCAAATTTAGATTCATCATAACGCTATTGCTGAGTGCTACCCCAATTAAATTAAAAAATATACAATTCTTTGGAGCAGTAAACACGAAAAACGTCGAAAACAGGAATAAAATCGGTGAAATAAAAAATGTAAAATAAAACAGTGAATATTTCAAATTTTGGCCAAATTTAGCTGAAATTGAGCAATACTGGTCCATTTTGGATTTATATTAATCCTTTTGCCGAGATTTACCCAAATTTAGAAAAAATATTCAATTCTATGGAACAGTAAACCCGTAAAACGTCGAAAACTGGAATAAAATCGGTGAAATTAATGGTTTTTGGCTATATTTTTTTTTAAATTGAGCAAAAATGGTCAACTTTGGGTTCATCTTAATTCTTTTGCCGATGTCTATCCAAATTCTAAACAAATATACAATTTTTCTTAGCTGCAAACCCAAAAAACGTCGAATACTCGAGTAAAATCGGCGAAGTTTATGTTTTAATGCCATATTTTTCTAACAATTGGGCAACAATAGCCAGTGTTAGATCCATTTTAATGCTTTTTACGAGATCTATCAATGTTATTTAGAAATATTGAATAATCGAAAGCATTAAACCCAAAAAACATCGAAAATTTGAAAAAAAAACGGTAAACTTTCTGGTTTTTGTCCAAGGTTTGCTGAAAATTTAGCAAAACTAGTCAAATTTGAATTCGTTTTAATTCTTATACCGAGATCTATTCAAATTTTGAAGAAATATTCAATTTTTCTCAGCAGCAGAACCGAAAAAACGTCGAACACTCCTGTAAAATCGGTGAAATTTATGATTTATGCCATATTTTTCTAAAAATTGAGCAAAAATAGTCAGTAATGGATTCATTTTAATTCTTTTGACGAGGTCTATCAATCCTTTTCAGAAATAATGAATAATCCGTAGCAGTAAACCCAAAAAACATCGAAAATATGAAAAAAAAAACGGAAAAATTTCTGGTTTTTGTCCAAATTTTGCTGAAAATTTAGCAAAACTAGTCAAATTTGGACTCATTTTAATGCTTTTGCCGAGATCTACCCAGAGTTAGAAAAAAAATTCAATTTCTCATTGCAGTTAACCCAGAAAACGTCGAAAACTTGAATAAAATCGGTGAAATTTATGGTTTTTGGTCATTTAATGAAAAAATTGAGCAAAACTAGTCATTTTTTATTTCACTTTTAATGCTACTGACGAGATTAACGAACATTATTTGGAAATTTCCAATAATTCTTAGTTGAAAACCCTAAAAACGTCAAAAACTCAAAAAAAAACAGTGATATTTCTGGTTTTTGGCCACAATTTGCTGAAATTTAAGCAAAACTAGTCAAATTTAGATTCATCATAACGCTATTGCCGAGTGCTACCCCAATTAAATTTAAAAATATACAATTCTTTGGAGCAGTAAACACGAAAAACGTCGAAAACAGGAATTAAATCGGTGAAATTAATGGTTTTTGGCTATATTTTTATATAAATTCAGCAAAACTTGTCAACTCTGGATTCATTTTAATGCTTTTGCCAATATCTATCCAAATTCTAAACAAATATACAATTTTTCTTAGCTGGAAACCCAAAATACGTCGAACACTCGCGTAAAATCGGTGAAGTTTATGGTTTTAATGCCATATTTTTCTAAAAATTGAGCAACAATAGCCAGTGTTAGATCCATTTTAATTCTTTTGACGAGATCTATCAATATCATTTAGAAATATTGAATTATCGAGCGCAGTAAACCCAAAAAACATCGAAAATTTGAAAAAAAAAAACGGTAAAATTTCTGGTTTTTGTCCAAATTTTGCTGAAAATTTAGCAAAACTAGTCAAATTTGGACTCATTTTAATGCTTTTGCCAATATCTATCCAAATTCTAATCATATTTTCAATTTTAATTAGCTGCAAACCCAAAAGCCTTCGTTAATCGATTAAAATCGTTGAATTTTATGGTCTTTAGCCATATTTTGCTTAAAATTTCGCTAAACAAGACACAATTGAATTCATTGAAAAGTTATTGAAAGGATCTATCCAACTGGGTATCCGTGGTTGATGACCCGATGTCGATGAAAAGAGTTCGATAACGAGAGGCCAAAGTCCCAAGGTCAATGACGTGGAAGTGGAAGTTGACTCGAGGTCATTGACCCGAGGTCATTGAACCGAGGACGATGACTCGAGGTCGGTGACCTGAGGTCGTTGGCCCGAGGTCGATCACCTGAGGTCTGTGACCTTAGGTCGATGATCTGAGGTCATTGACCTGAGGTCGATGACCCGAGGTCAATGAACTGAGGTCAATGACCCAAGGTCAATGACCCGAGGTCAATGACACGAGGTCAATGAACCAAGGTCAATGACCCGAGGTCAATGACCCGAGGTCAATGAAACGAAGTCACTGACCTGAGGATGACTCCGGGTGGTTAAATTTTGGAGTTAAACTCCGGGATGTTGTCTCAGGGAGGTCAACTCTGTAGGTCGATTCCAGGATGACAACGCCGGGAGATCAAATCCGGGATGTCGACTCCAGTACATCGTTTCCGGGACGGTCGACTCCGGGAGGTCAACTCCGTGAGGTCGACTCCGGGAGGTCGAACTTCATTGACCCTAGGTCATTGAACCGAGGAAGATGACTCGATGAAAGTGACCTGAGGTCGTTGACCCGAGGTCGATGACCTGAGGTCGATGACCCGAGGTCAATGAACTGAGGTCAATGACCCAAGTCAATGACACAAGGTCAATGACACAAGGTCAATGACCCGAGGTCAATGACCCGAGGTCAATGAAACGAAGTCACTGACCCGAAGTTGACTCCGGGTGGTTAAACTTTGGAGTTCAACTCCGGGAGGTTGTCTCAGGGAGTTCGACTCCGGTATGTTAAATCTGGGACGTCGACTTTGGAACTTCGTTTCCGGGACTTAGACTCCGGGAGGTATACTCCGGGAGGTCGAACCCGGGAGGTCGACTCCGGAAGGTCGACTCCGGGAGGTCGACTCCGGGAGGTCGTCTCCGGGAGGTTGACTCCGGGAGGTCGACTCCGGGAGGTCGACTCCGGGAGGTCGACTCTGGGTGGTCGACTCCGGGAGGTCGGCTCCGGGAGGTCGACTCCATGTGATCAACTCTTGGAGGTCTACTCCGGGCATTTGACTCTGGGAGGTTGACTCTGGAGGTCGACTCCGGGTGGTCAACTCCGGGAGGTTGACTCCTCCAAGTTGATAACAGGATGTCAATTCCAGGATGAGAGTTCTGAGAGGTCGACTCCGATAGATCGGATCACTTGGGGTGGTCATATTCCGGTGGTCGACAAATGGAGTTTTACTCCGGACCTTTCAAGGTCGGTTTCGTGCACAATTTACGGAAAAGTCGTCGAAAAGTAGGCATTTTTACGAATTTTTACTGTTTTTTGGCTGGATTTTGCAAAGAATTCGAAATAAAATAATTGAATTTGGACTCGTTTTGTTTACCAAAACGAGATTTTTGAAACATTTTGAACACCAATTTTATTTCAACTCTAGTAATTAATTCGGTAATGATTTGATTTTTGTGGCATTTCGATATTTTGAACAATCATTCTATTTCTTGAAGTTAATTTTGGATAATTGGGTAAATATTTGGCATATTAACGAAATTTGTCAGTGTTTTTGCTGTATTTTGAAAACAATTTGGGAAATCTAATCGAATTTGGACTCGTGTTGAAGATCTTAACGAGAATTTTAAAACATTTTGAACACAAATTGAATTTTTATATTTTAATTTAAGGAGCAATAGGCAGAAATTGGGCATTTTTTCGATTTTTTTCAATTTTTTGATGAGATTTTTTCTAAAATTCAAAAAATAATATTTGGAATTTTGACTCCTACTTAAAATCTAATCGAGATCAGTGAAAATCTGATATAAAATTCGATTTTCCTTATCAATTTACAGGAAAATCAGCAAAAGATGGGCATTTTTTCAAACTTTTTCTTGCTCTTATCCTTCACCTATTTGAAATTGGATTCGTGTTAAATATCGAAAGTTTTTAGATATCTTTAACACAAATTGAATTTTATTAATGCAATCAATCGAAACATCAAAAACTCCAAAAATATCGGTGAAATTTCAGGTTTTTGGTCATATTTTGCTGAAAATTGAGAATAAATAGTAAAATTTTGATTCTTATTAATACTTTTCACAAGATCTATCCAAATTTGAAAGAAATATTCAATTTTTTTGAGCAGCGAACCCAAAAAACGTCGAAAACTCGAATAAAAACGGTGATATTAATTGTTTTTGGCCATATTTTTCTAAAAATTGAGAGCAACTAGTCAATATTGGATTCATTTTAATGTTTTGGTTTAGATCTTCCAAAAATATTTAGAAGTATTTGATAATTCAAGGCAGTAAAATCAAAAAACGTCTAAGACTCGAATAAAATCGGTGAAATTTATAGTTCTTGGCCATTTTTTTCTTACAATTGAGCAAAGCTAGTCAACGTTTGATTTATTCTAATGCTTTTCAAGAGGTCTATAAAATATATTTTGAAATATTCAATTTTCCGTAGCAGTAAACCTAAAAAATATAAAAAACTCAAAAAAAATCAGTGAAATTTCTGGTTTTTCGCCACCTTTGGCTGAAAATTGAGGAAAAATAATCTACTTTGGATTCATTTTAATGCTTTTGCATAGATCTATCCAAATTTAGAAGATATATTCAATTTTTCACAGCAGTTATTCCGAAAAACGTCGAAAACTGGAATAAAATTGGTGAAATTAATGGATTTTGGCTATATTTTTTTTTAAATTGAGCAAAAATGGTCAACTTTGGGTTCATTTTAATTCTTTTGCTGATGTCTATCCAAATTCTAAACAAATATACAATTTTTCTTAGCTGCAAACCCAAAAAACGTCGAATACTCTAGTAAAATCGGCGAAATTTATGTTTTAATGCCATATTTTTCTAACAATTGAGCAACAATAGCCAGTGTTAGATCCATTTTAATGCTTTTTACGAGATCTATCAATGTTATTTAGAAATATTGAATAATCCATAGCAGTAAACCCAAAAAACATCGAAATTATGAAAAAAAAATCGGTAAATTTCTGGTTTTTGTCCAAATTTAGCTGAAAATTTAGCAAAACTACTCAAAGTTGGCCTCATTTTATGGCTTTTGCCGAGATCTACCCAGATGTAGAAAAATTTCAATTTCTCATTGCAGTTAACCCAGAAAACGTCGAAGAAAGGATTAAATCGGTGAAATTTATGGTTTTTGGTCATTTGGAGAAAAAATTGAGCAAATCTAGTCATTGTTTGTTCCATTTTAATGCTCCTGACGAGATTAATGAACATTATTTGGAAATTTTTAATAATTCTTAGCTGTAAACCCCAAAAACGTCAAAAACTCAAAAAAAAACAGTGATATTTCTGGTTTTTGGCCACAATTTGCTTAAATTTAAACAAAACTAGTCAAATTTAGATTCATTTTAATGCTATTGCCGAGAGCTACCACAATTAAGAGAAAATATTCAATTCTATGGAGCTATAAACCCGAAAAACGTCGAAACCTGGAATAAATTTGGTGAAATTAATGGATTTTGGCTATATTTTTTTAAAAATTGAGCAAAAATGGTCAACTTTGGGTTCATTTTAATTCTTTTGCCGATGTTTATCCAAATTCTAAACAAATATACAATTTTTCTTAGCTGAAAACCCAAAAAACGTCGAATACTCGAGTAAAATCGGCGAAGTCAATGTTTTAATGCCATATTTTTCTAACAATTGAGCAACAATAGCCAGTGTTAGATCCATATTAATGCTTTTTACGAGATCTATCAATGTTATTTAAAAATATTGAATAATCGAAAGCAGTAAACCCAAAATACATCGAAAATTTGAAAAAAAAAAACGGTAAAATTTCTGGTTTTTGTCCAAAGTTTGCTGAAAATTTAGCAAAACTAGTCAAATTTGAATTCGTTTTAATTCTTATTCCGAGATCTATTCAAATTTTGAAGAAATATTCAATTTTTCTCAGCAGCAGAAACGAAAAAACGTCGAACACTCCAGTAAAATCGGTGAAATTTATGGTTTTATGCCATATTTTTCTAAAAATTGAGCAAAAATAGTCAGTAATGGATTCATTTTAATTCTTTTGACGAGGTCTATCAATTTTTTTCAGAAATATTGAATAATCCGTAGCAGTAAACCCAAATAACATCGAAAATATGAAAAAAAAATCGGTAAAATTTCTGGTTTTTGACCAAATTTTGCTGAAAATTTAGCAAAACTAGTCAAATTTGGCCTCATTTTAATGCTTTTACCGAGATCTTTCCAGATTTAGAAAAAAGTTTCAATTTCTCATTGCAGTTAACCCAGAAAACGTCGAAAACAGGAATAAAATCGGTGAAATTTATGGTTTTTGGTCATTTAATGAAAACATTGAGCAAAACTAGTCATTTTTTGTTTCACTTTTAATATTACTGACGAGATTAATGACCATTATTTGGAAATTACCAATAATTCTTAGTTGAAAACCCTAAAAACGTCAAAAACTCAAAAAAAAACAGTGACATTTCTGGTTTTTGGCCACAATTTGCTGAAATTTAAGCAAAACTAGTCAAATTTAGATTCATTTTAACGCTATTGCCGAGTGCTACCCCAATTAAACTAAAAAAAATATTCAATTCTTTTGAGCAGTAAACACGAAAAACGTCGAAAACAGGAATAAAATCGGTGAAATTAATGGTTTTTGGCTATATTTTTATATAAATTGAGCAAAACTTGTCAACTCTGGATTCATTTTAATGCTTTTGCCAATATCTATCCAAATTCTAAACAAATATACAATTTTTCTTAGCTTGAAACCCAAAATATGACGAACACTCGCGTAAAATCGGTGAAGTTTATGGTTTTAATGCCATATTTTTCTAAAAATTGAGCAACAATAGCCAGTGTTAGATCCATTTTAATTCTTTTGACGAGATCTATCAATATCATTTAGAAATACTGAATAATCGAGCGCAGTAAACCCAAAAAACATCGAAAATTTGAAAAAAACGGTAAAATTTCTGGTTTTTGTCCAAATTTTGCTGAAAATTTAGCAAAACTAGTCAAATTTGGACTCATTTTAATGCTTTTGCCGATATCTATCCAAAATCAAAACATATATTCAATTTTAATTAGCTGCAAACCCAAAAGCCTTCGTTAATCGATTAAAATCGTTGAATTTTATGGTCTTTAGCCATATTTTGCTTAAAATTGCGCTAAACAAGACACAATTGAATTCATTGAAAAGTTATTGAAAGGATCTATCCAACTGGGTATCCATGGTTGATGACCCGATGTCGATGAAAAGAGTTCGATAACCCGAGGCCAAAGTCCCAAGGTCAATGACGTGGAAGTGGCAGTTGACTCGAGGTCATTGACCCGAGTTCATTGACCCGAGGTCATTGAACCGAGGACGATGACTCGAGGTCGGTGACCTGAGGTCGTTGGCCCGAGGTCGATCACCTGAGGTCTGTGACCTTAGGTCGATGATCTGAGGTCAATGAACCGAGGTCAATGACCCAAGGTCAATGACCCGAGGTCAATGACCCAAGGTCAATGACCCGAGGTCAATGACACGAGGTCAATGACCCAAGGTCAATGACCCGAGGTTAATTACCCGAGGTCAATGAAACGAAGTCACTGACCTGAGGATGACTCCCGGTGGTTAAATTTTTGAGTTCAACTCCGGGAGGTTGTCTCAGGGAGGTCAACTCTGTAGGTCGATTCCAGGAGGACAACGCCGGGAGGTCAAATCCGGGATGTCGACTCCAATGCATCGTTTCCGGGACGGTCGACTCCAGGAGGTCGACTCATGCAGATCCTCTCCGATAGGTCGACTCCGGGAGGTCGATGCATGGAGGTCGACTCCGGGAGGTCAACTCCGGGAGGTCGACTCCGGGAGGTCGAACTTCATTGACCCTAGGTCATTGAACCGAGGAAGATGACTCGATGAAAGTGACCTGAGGTCGTTGACCCGAGGTCGATGACCTGAGGTCAATGACCTGAGGTCGATGACCGGAGGTCAATGAACTGAGGTCAATGACCCAAGGTCAATGATTCGAGGTCAATGACCCTAGGTCAATGACCCGAGGTCAATGACCCTAGGTCAATGACCCAAGGTCAATGACCCGAGGTCAATGAAACGAAGTCACTGACCCGAAGTTGACTCCGGGTGGTTAAACTTTGGAGTTCAACTCCGGGAGGTTGTCTCAGGGAGTTCGACTCCGGTGTGTTAAATCTGGGACGTCGACTTTGGAACTTCGTTTCCGGGACTTAGACTCCGGGAGGTATACTCCGGGAGGTCGACTCCGGGAGGTCGACTCCGGGAGGTCGACTCCGGGAGGTCGACTCCGGGAGGTCGACTCCGGGAGGTCGACTCCGGGAGGTCGACTCCGGGAGGTCGTCTCCAGGAGGTTGACTCCGGGAGGTCGAATCCGGGAGGTCGACTCCGGGAGGTCGACTCTGGGTGGTCGACTCCGGGAGGTCGGCTCCGGTAGGTCGACTCCATGTGATCAACTCTTGGAGGTCTACTCCGGGCATTTGACTCTGGGAGGTTGACTCTGGAGGTCGACTCCGGGTGGTCAACTCCGGGAGGTTGACTCCTCCAAGTTGATAAAAGGATGTCAATTCCAGGATGAGAGTTCTGAGAGGTCGATTCCGATAGATCGGATCACTTGGGGTGGTCATATTCCGGTGGTCGACAAATGGAGTTTTACTCCGGACCTTTCAAGGTCGGTTTCGTGCACAATTTACGGAAAAGTCGTCGAAAAGTAGGCATTTTTACGAATTTTTACTGTTTTTTGGCTGGATTTTGCAAAGAATTCGAAATAAAATAATTGAATTTGGACTCGTTTTGTTTACCAAAACGAGATTTTTGAAACATTTTGAACACCAATTTTATTTCAACTCTAGTAATTAATTCGGTAATGATTTGATTTTTGTGGCATTTCGATATTTTGAACAATCATTCTATTTCTTGAAGTTAATTTTGGATAATTGGGTAAATATTTGGCATTTTAACGAAATTTGTCAGTGTTTTTGCTGTATTTTGAAAACAATTTGGGAAATCTAATCGAATTTGGACTCGTGTTGAAGATCTTAACGAGAATTTTAAAACATTTTGAACAGAAATTTAATTTTTCTATTTTAATTTAAGGAGTAATCGGCAGAAATTGGGCATTTTTTCGATTTTTTTCAATTTTTTGATGAGATTTTTTCTATAATTCAAAAAATAATATTTGGAATTTTGACTCCTACTTAAAATCTAATCGAGATCAGTGAAAATCTGATATAAAATTCGATTTTCCTTATCAATTTACAGGAAAATCAGCAAAAGATGGGCATTTTTTCAAACTTTTTCTTGCTCTTATCCTTCACCTATTTGAATTTGGATTCGTGTTAAATATCGAAAGTTTTTAGATATCTTTAACACAAATTGAATTTTATTAATGCAATCAATCGAAACATCAAAAACTCCAAAAATATCGGTGAAATTTCAGGTTTTTGGTCATATTTTGCTGAAAATTGAGAATAAATAGTAAAATTTTGATTCTTATTAATACTTTTCACAAGATCTATCCAAATTTGAAAGAAATATTCAATTTTTTTGAGCAGCGAACCCAAAAAACGTCGAAAACTCGAATAAAAACGGTGATATTAATTGTTTTTGGCCATATTTTTCTAAAAATTGAGAGCAACTAGTCAATATTGGATTCATTTTAATGCTTTGGTTGAGATCTTCCAAAAATATTTAGAAGTATTTGATAATTCAAGGCAGTAAAATCAAAAAACGTCTAAGACTCGAATAAAATCGGTGAAATTTATAGTTCTTGGCCATTTTTTTCTTACAATTGAGCAAAGCTAGTCAACGTTTGATTTATTCTAATGCTTTTCAAGAGGTCTATAAAATATATTTTGAAATATTCAATTTTCCGTAGCAGTGAACCTAAAAAATATAAAAAACTCAAAAAAAATCAGTGAAATTTCTGGTTTTTCGCCAACTTTTGCTGAAAATTGAGGAAAAATAATCTACTTTGGATTCATATTAATGCTTTTGCATAGATCTATCCAAATTTAGAAGATATATTTAATTTTTCACAGCAGTTATTCCGAAAAACGTCGAAAACTGGAATAAAATCGGCGAAATTTATGTTTTTTGTCATATTAAAAAAAAATTGAGCAAAACTAGTCATATTTGAATTCATTTTAATTCTTTTACCGAGATCTATCCAAATATAGAAGAAATTTCAATTTTTCTCAGCAGCAGAACCGAAAAAACGTCGAACACTCCAGTAAAACCGGTGAAATTTATGGTTTTATGCCATATTTTTCTAAAAATTGAGCAAAAATAGTCAGTAATGGATTCATTTTAATTCCATTGACGAGGTCTATCAATGTTTTTCAGAAATATTGAATAATCCATAGCAGTAAACCCAATAAACATCGAAAATTTGAAAAAAAAATCGGTAAAATTTCTGGTTTTTGTCCAAATTTTGCTGAAAATTTAGCAAAACTAGTCAAATTTGGCCTCATTTTAATGCTTTTGCCGAGATCTACCCAGATGTAGAAAAAAATTTCAATTTCTCATTGCAGTTAACCCAGAAAACGTCGAAGACAGGATTAAATGGGTGAAATTTATGGTTTTTGGTCATTTAAAGAAAAAATTGAGCAAATCTAGTCATTGTTTGTTCCATTTTAATGCTCCTGACGAGATTAATGAACATTATTTGAAATTTTTAATAATTCTTAGCTGTAAACCCCAAAAACGTCAAAAACTCAAAAAAAACAGTGATATTTCTGGTTTTTGGCCACAATTTGCTTAAATTTAAGCAAAACTAGTCAAATTTAGATTCATTTTAATGCTATTGCCGAGAGCTACTACAATTAAGAGAAAATATTCAATTCTATTGAGCTGTAAACCCGAAAAACGTCGAAAACTGGAATAAAATCGGTGAAATTAATGGATTTTGGCTATATTTTTTTATAAATTGAGCAAAAATGGTCAATTTTGGGTTCATTTTAATTCTTTTGCCGATGTCTATCCAAATTTTAAACAAATATACAATTTTTCTTAGCTGCAAACCCAAAAAACGTCGAATACTCGAGTAAAATCGGCGAAGTTTATGTTTTAATGCCATATTTTTCTAACAATTGAGCAACAATAGCCAGTGTTAGATCCATTTTAATGCTTTTTACGAGATATATCAATGTTATTTAGAAATATTGAATTATCGAAAGCAGTAAACCCAAAAAACATCGAAAATTTGAAATAAAAAACGGTAAAATTTCTGGTTTTTGTCCAAAGTTTGCTGAAAATTTAGCAAAAATAGACAAATTTGAATTCGTTTTAATTCTTATACCGAGATCTATTCAAATTTTGAAGAAATATTCAATTTTTCTCAGCAGCAGAACCGAAAAAACGTCGAACACTACAGTAAAATCGGTAAAATTTATGGTTTTATGGCATATTTTTCTAAAAATTGAGCAAAAATAGTCAGTAATGGATTCAATTTAATTCTTTTGACGAGGTCTATCAATGTTTTTCAGAAATATTGAATAATCCGTAGCAGTAAACCCAAATAACATCGAAAATATGAAAAAAAAAATCGGTAAAATTTCTGGTTTTTGTCCAAATTTTGCTGAAAATTTAGCAAAACTAGTCAAATTTGGCCTCATTTTAATGCTTTTGCCGAGATCTACCCAGATTTAGAAAACAATTTCAATTTCTCATTGCAGTTAACCCAGAAAACGTCGAAGACAGGATTAAATCGGTGAAATTTATGGTTTTTGGTCATTTAAAGAAAAAATTGAGCAAAACTAGTCATTTTTTGTTTCACTTTTAATGCTACTGACGAGATTAATGAACATTATTTGGAAATTTCCAATAATTCTTAGTTGAAAACCCTAAAAACGTCAAAAACTAATAAAACAGTGATATTTCTGGTTTTTGGCCACAATTTGCTGAAATTTAAGCAAAACTAGTCAAATTTAGATTCATCATAACGCTATTGCCGAGTGCTACCCCAATTAAATTAAAAAATATACAATTCTTTGGAGCAGTAAACACGAAAAACGTCGAAAACAGGAATAAAATCGGTGAAATTAAAAATGTAAAATAAAACAGTGAATATTTTAAATTTTGGCCAAATTTAGCTGAAATTTAGCAATACTGGTCCATTTTGGATTTATTATAATCCTTTTGCCAAGATTTACCCAAATTTAGAAAAAATATTCAATTCTATGGAACAGTAAACCCGTAAAACGTCGAAAACTGGAAAAAAATCGGTGAAATTAATGGTTTTTGGCTATATTTTTTTTAAAATTGAGCAAAAATGGTCAACTTTGGGTTCATTTTAATTCTTTTGCCGATGTCTATCCAAATTCCAAACAAATATACAATTTTTCTTAGCTGCAAACCCAAAAAACGTCGAATACTCGAGTAAAATCGGCGAAGTTTATGTTTTAATGCCTTTTTTTTCTAACAATTGGGCAACAATAGCCAGTGTTAGATCCATTTTAATGCTTTTTACGAGATCTATCAATGTTATTTAGAAATATTGAATAATCGAAAGCATTAAACCCAAAAAACATCGAAAATTTGAAAAAAAAACGGTAAAATTTCTGGTTTTTGTCCAAGGTTTGCTGAAAATTTAGCAAAACTAGTCAAATTTGAATTCGTTTTCATTCTTATACCGAGATCTATTCAAATTTTGAAGAAATATTCAACTTTTCTCAGCAGCAGAACCGAAAAAACGTCGAACACTCCAGTAAAACCGGTGAAATTTATGGTTTTATGCCATATTTTCCTAAAAATGGAGCAAAAATAGTCGGTAATGGATTCATTTTAATTCCTTTGACGAGGTCTATCAATGTTTTTCAGAAATATTGAATAATCCATAGCAGTAAACCCAAAAAACATCGAAAATTTGAAAAAAAAATCGGTAAAATTTCTGGTTTTTGTCCAAATTTTGCTGAAAATTTAGCAAAACTAGTCAAATTTGGCCTCATTTTTATGCTTTTGCCGAGATCTACCCAGATGTAGAAAAAAATTTCAATTTCTCATTTCAGTTAACCCAGAAAACGTCGAAGACAGGATTAAATGGGTGAAATTTATGGTTTTTGGTAATTTAAAGAAAAAATTGAGCAAATCTAGTCATTGTTTGTTCCATTTTAATGCTCCTGACAAGATTAATGAACATTATTTTGAAATTTTTAATAATTCTTAGCTGAAAACCCCAAAAACGTCAAAAACTCAAAAAAACAGTGATATTTCTGGTTTTTGGCCACAATTTGCTTAAATTTAAGCAAAACTAGTCAAATTTAGATTCATTTTAATGCTATTGCCGAGAGCTACCACAATTAAGAGAAAATATTCAATTCTATTGAGCTGTTAACCCGAAGAACGTCGAAAACTGGAATAAAATTGGTGAAATTAATGGATTTTGGCTATATTTTTTTAAAAATTGAGCAAAAATGGTCAACTTTGGGTTCATTTTAATTCTTTTGCCGATGTCTATCCAAATTTTAAACAAATATACAATTTTTCTTAGCTGCAAACCCAAAAAACGTCGAATACTCGAGTAAAATCGGCGAAGTTTATGTTTTAATGCCATATTTTTCTAACAATTGAGCAACAATAGCCAGTGTTAGATCCATTTTAATGCTTTTTACGAGATCAATCAATGTTAACACAACTGGTGTGTTTTTGCTATATTTTGAAAACAATTTGGGAAATCTAATCGAATTTGGACTCGTGTTGAAGATCTTAACGAGAATTTTAAAACATTTTGAACACAAATTTAATTTTTATATTTTAATTTAAGGAGTAATCGGCAGAAATTGGGCATTTTTTCGATTTTTTTCAATTTTTTGATGAGATTTTTTCTAAAATTCAAAAAATAATATTTGGAATTTTGACTCCTACTTAAAATCTAATCGAGATCAGTTAAAATCTGATATAAAATTCGATTTTCCTTATCAATTTACAGGAAAATCAGCAAAAGATGGGCATTTTTTCAAACTTTTTCTTGCTCTTATCCTTAACCTATTTGAATTTGGATTCGTGTTAAATATCGAAAACGAAAGTTTTTAGATATCTTTAACACAAATTGAATTTTATTAATGCAATCAATCGAAACATCAAAAACTCCAAAAATATCGGTGAAATTTCAGGTTTTTGGTCATATTTTGCTGAAAATTGACAATAAATAGTAAAATTTTGATTCTTATTAATACTTTTCACAAGATCTATCCAAATTTGAAAGAAATATTCAATTTTTTTGAGCAGCGAACCCAAAAAACGTCGAAAACTCGAATAAAAACGGTGATATTAATTGTTTTTGGCCATATTTTTCTAAAAATTGAGAGCAACTAGTCAATATTGGATTCATTTTAATGTTTTGGTTGAGATCTTCCAAAAATATTTAGAAGTATTTGATAATTCAAGGCAGTAAAATCAAAAAACGTCTAAGACTCGAATAAAATCGGTGAAATTTATAGTTCTTGGCCATTTTTTTCTTACAATTGAGCAAAGCTAGTCAACGTTTGATTTATTCTAATGCTTTTCAAGAGGTCTATAAAATATATTTTGAAATATTCAATTTTCCGTAGCAGTGAACCTAAAAAATATAAAAAACTCAAAAAAAATCAGTGAAATTTCTGGTTTTTCGCCAACTTTTGCTGAAAATTGAGGAAAAATAATCTACTTTGGATTCATTTTAATCCTTTTGCATAGATCTATCCAAATTTAGAAGATATATTTAATTTTTCACAGCAGTTATTCCGAAAAACGTCGAAAACTGGAATAAAATCGGCGAAATTTATGTTTTTTGTCATATTAAAAAAAAATTGAACAAAACTTGTCATATTTGGATTCATTTTAATTCTTTTACCGAGATCTATCCAAATATAGAAGAAATATTCAATTTTCCTCAGCAGCAGAACCGAAAAAACGTCTAACACTCCAGTAAAACCGGTGAAATTTATGGTTTTATGCCATATTTTTCTAAAAATTGAGCAAAAATAGTCAGTAATGGATTCATTTTAATTCCTTTGACGAGTTCTATCAATGTTTTTCAGAAATATTGAATAATCCATAGCAGTAAACCCAAAAAACATCGAAAATTTGAAAAAAAAAACGGTAAAATTTCTGGTTTTTGTCCAAAGTTTGCTGAAAATTTAGCGAAACAAGTCAAATTTGAATTCGTTTTAATTCTTATACCGAGATCTATTCAAATTTTAAAGAAATATTCAATTTTTCTCAGCAGCAGAACCGAAAAAACGTCGAACACTCCAGTAAAATCGGTAAAATTTATGGTTTTATGGCATATTTTTCTAAAAATTGAGCAAAAATAGTCAGTAATGGATTCATTTTAATTCTTTTGACGAGGTCTATCAATGTTTTTCAGAAATATTGAATAATCCGTAGCAGTAAACCCAAATAACATCGAAAATATGAAAAAAAAATCGGTAAAATTTCTGGTTTTTGTCCAAATTTTGCTGAAAATTTAGCAAAACTAGTCAAATTTGGCCTCATATTAATCCTTTTGCCGAGATCTACCCAGATTTAGAAAATAATTTCAATTTCTCATTGCAGTTAACCCAGAAAACGTCGAAAACAGGAATAAAATCGGTGAAATTTTTGGTTTTTGGTCATTTAATGAAAAAATTGAGCAAAACTAGTTATTTTTTGTTTCACTTTTAATGCTACTGACGAGATTAATGAACATTATTTGGAAATTTCCAATAATTCTTAGTTGAAAACCCTAAAAACGTCAAAAACTCAAAAAAAACAGTGATATTTCTGGTTTTTGGCCACAATTTGCTGAAATTTAAGCAAAACTAGCCAAATTTAGATTCATCATAACGCTATTGCTGAGTGCTACCCCAATTAAATTAAAAAATATACAATTCTTTGGAGCAGTAAACACGAAAAACGTCGAAAACAGGAATAAAATCGGTGAAATAAAAAATGTAAAATAAAACAGTGAATATTTTAAATTTTGGCCAAATTTAGCTGAAATTGAGCAATACTGGTCAATTTTGGATTTATTTTAATCCTTTTGCCGAGATTTACCCAAATTTAGAAAAAATATTAAATTCTATGGAACAGTAAACCCTAAAAACGTCGAAAACAGGAATAAAATCGGTGAAATTAATGGTTTTTGGCTATATTTTTATATAAATTGAGCAAAACTTGTCAACTCTGGATTCATTTTAATGCTTTTGCCAATATCTATCCAAATTCTAAACAAATATACAATTTTTCTTAGCTTGAAACCCAAAATACGACGAACACTCGCGTAAAATCGGTGAAGTTTATGGTTTTAATGCCATATTTTTCTAAAAATTGAGCAACAATAGCCAGTGTTAGATCCATTTTAATTCTTTTGACGAGATCTATCAATATCATTTAGAAATACTGAATAATCGAGCGCAGTAAACCCAAAAAACATCGAAAATTTGAAAAAAACGGTAAAATTTCTGGTTTTTGTCCAAATTTTGCTGAAAATTTAGCAAAACTAGTCAAATTTGGACTCATTTTAATGCTTTTGCCGATATCTATCCAAAATCAAAACATATATTCAATTTTAATTAGCTGCAAACCCAAAAGCCTTCGTTAATCGATTAAAATCGTTGAATTTTATGGTCTTTAGCCATATTTTGCTTAAAATTGCGCTAAACAAGACACAATTGAATTCATTGAAAAGTTATTGAAAGGATCTATCCAACTGGGTATCCATGGTTGATGACCCGATGTCGATGAAAAGAGTTCGATAACCCGAGGCCAAAGTCCCAAGGTCAATGACGTGGAAGTGGCAGTTGACTCGAGGTCATTGACCCGAGTTCATTGACCCGAGGTCATTGAACCGAGGACGATGACTCGAGGTCGGTGACCTGAGGTCGTTGGCCCGAGGTCGATCACCTGAGGTCTGTGACCGTAGGTCGATGATCTGAGGTCAATGAACCGAGGTCAATGACCCAAGGTCAATGACCCGAGGTCAATGACCCAAGGTCAATGACCCGAGGTCAATGACCCGAGGTCAATGACAGGAGGTCAATGACCCAAGGTCAATGACCCGAGGTTAATTACCCGAGGTCAATGAAACGAAGTCACTGACCTGAGGATGACTCCCGGTGGTTAAATTTTTGAGTTCAACTCCGGGAGGTTGTCTCAGGGAGGTCAACTCTGTAGGTCGATTCCAGGAGGACAACGCCGGGAGGTCAAATCCGGGATGTCGACTCCAATGCATCGTTTCCGGGACGGTCGACTCCAGGAGGTCGACTCATGCAGATCCTCTCCGATAGGTCGACTCCGGGAGGTCGATGCATGGAGGTCGACTCCGGGAGGTCGACTCCGGGAGGTCAACTCCGGGAGGTCGACTCCGGGAGGTCGAACTTCATTGACCCTAGGTCATTGAACGGAGGAAGATGACTCGATGAAAGTGACCTGAGGTCGTTGACCCGAGGTCGATGACCTGAGGTCAATGACCTGAGGTCGATGACCTGAGGTCAATGACCTGAGGTCGATGACCCGAGGTCAATGAACTGAGGTCAATGACCCAAGGTCAATGACCCGAGGTCAATGACCCTAGGTCAATGACCCGTGGTCAATGAAACGAAGTCACTGACCCGAAGTTGACTCCGGGTGGTTAAACTTTGGAGTTCAACTCCGGGAGGTTGTCTCAGGGAGTTCGACTCCGATGTGTTTAATCTGGGACGTCGACTTTGGAACTTCGTTTCCGGGACTTAGACTCCGGGAGGTCGTCTCCGGGAGGTTGACTCCGGGAGGTTGAATCTGGGAGGTCGACTCCGGGAGGTCGACTCTGGGTGGTCGACTCCGGGAGGTCGGCTCCGGGAGGTCGGCTCCGGGAGGTCGACTCCATGTGATCAACTCTTGGAGGTCTACTCCGGGCATTTGACTCTGGGAGGTTGACTCTGGAGGTCGACTCCGGGTGGTCAACTCCGGGAGGTTGACTCCTCCAAGTTGATAACAGGATGTCAATTCCAGGATGAGAGTTCTGGGAGGTCGATTCCGATAGATCGGATCACTTGGGGTGGTCATATTCCGGTGGTCGACAAATGGAGTTTTACTCCGGACCTTTCAAGGTCGGTTTCGTGCACAATTTACGGAAAAGTCGTCGAAAAGTAGGCAATTTTACGAATTTTTACTGTTTTTTGGCTGGATTTTGCCAAGAATTCGAAATAAAATAATTGAATTTGGACTCGTTTTGTTTACCAAAACGAGATTTTTGAAACATTTTGAACACCAATTTTATTTCAACTCTAGTAATTAATTCGGTAATGATTTGATTTTTGTGGCATTTCGATATTTTGAACAATCATTCTATTTCTTGAAGTTAATTTTGGATAATTGGGTAAATATTTGGCATTTTAACGAAATTTGTCAGTGTTTTTGCTGTATTTTGAAAACAATTTGGGAAATCTAATCGAATTTGGACTCGTGTTGAAGATCTTAACGAGAATTTTAAAACATTTTGAACACAAATTTAATTTTTATATTTTAATTTAAGGAGTAATCGGCAGAAATTGGGCATTTTTTCGATTTTTTTCAATTTTTTGATGAGATTTTTTCTATAATTCAAAAAATAATATTTGGAATTTTGACTCCTACTTAAAATCTAATCGAGATCAGTGAAAATCTGATATAAAATTCGATTTTCCTTATCAATTTACAGGAAAATCAGCAAAAGATGGGCATTTTTTCAAACTTTTTCTTGCTCTTATCCTTCACCTATTTGAATTTGGATTCGTGTTAAATATCGAAAGTTTTTAGATATCTTTAACACAAATTGAATTTTATTAATGCAATCAATCGAAACATCAAAAACTCCAAAAATATCGGTGAAATTTCAGGTTTATGGTCATATTTTGCTGAAAATTGAGAATAAATAGTAAAATTTTGATTCTTATTAATACTTTTCACAAGATCTATCCAAATTTGAAAGAAATATTCAATTTTTTTGAGCAGCGAACCCTAAAAACGTCGAAAACTCGAATAAAAACGGTGATATTAATTGTTTTTGGCCATATTTTTCTAAAAATTGAGAGCAACTAGTCAATATTGGATTCATTTTAATGCTTTGGTTGAGATCTTCCAAAAATATTTAGAAGTATTTGATAATTCAAGGCTGTAAAATCAAAAAACGTCTAAGACTCGAATAAAATCGGTGAAATTTATAGTTCTTGGCCATTTTTTTCTTACAATTGAGCAAAGCTAGTCACCGTTTGATTAATCTAATGCTTTTCAAGAGGTCTATAAAATATATTTTGAAATATTCAATTTTCCGTAGCAGTGAACCTAAAAAATATAAAAAACTCAAAAAAAATCAGTGAAATTTTCGCCAACTTTTGCTAAAAATTGAGGAAAAATAATCTACTTTGGATTCATTTTAATGCTTTTGCATAGATCTATCCAAATTTAGAAGATATATTCAATTTTTCACAGCAGTTATTCCGAAAAACGTCGAAAACTGGAATAAAATCGGCGAAATTTATGTTTTTTGTCATATTAAAAAAAATTGAGCAAAACTAGTCATATTTGAATTCATTTTAATTCTTTTACCGAGATCTATCCAAATATAGAAGAAATATTCAATTTTTCTCAGCAGCAGAACCGAAAAAACGTCGAACACTCCAGTAAAACCAGTGAAATTTATGGTTTTATGCCATATTTTTCTAAAAATTGAGCAAAAATAGTCAGTAATGGATTCATTTTAATTCCTTTGACGAGGTCTATCAATGTTTTTCAGAAATATTGAATAATCCATAGCAGTAAACCCAAAAAACATCGAAAATTTGAAAAAAAAAATCGGTAAAATTTCTGGTTTTTGTCCAAATTTTGCTGAAAATTTAGCAAAACTAGTCAAATTTGGCCTCATTTTAATGCTTTTGCCGAGATCTACCCAGATGTAGAAAAAAATTTTAATTTCTCATTGCAGTTAACCCAGAAAACGTCGAAGACAGGATTAAATCGGTGAAATTTATGGTTTTTGGTCATTTAAAGTAAAAATTGAGCAAATCTAGTCATTGTTTGTTCCATTTTAATGCTCCTGACGAGATTAATGAACATTATTTGGAAATTTTTAATAATTCTTAGCTGTAAACCCCAAAAACGTCAAAAACTCAAAAAAACAGTGATATTTCTGGTTTTTGGCCACAATTTGCTGAAATTTAAGCAAAACTAGTCAAATTTAGATTCATCATAACGCTATTGCCGAGTGCTACCCCAATTAAATTAAAAAATATACAATTCTTTGGAGCAGTAAACACGAAAAACGTCGAAAACAGGAATAAAATCGGTGAAATTAAAAATGTAAAATAAAACAGTGAATATTTTAAATTTTGGCCAAATTTAGCTGAAATTGAGCAATACTGGTCAAGTTTGGATTTATGTTAATCCTTTTGCCGAGATTTACCCAAATTTAGAAAAAATATTAAATTCTATGGAACAGTAAACCCTAAAAACGTCGAAAACAGGAATAAAATCGGTGAAATTAATGGTTTTTGGCTATATTTTTATATAAATTGAGCAAAACTTGTCAACTCTGGATTCATTTTAATGCTTTTGCCAATATCTATCCAAATTCTAAACAAATATACAATTTTTCTTAGCTTGAAACCCAAAATACGTCGAACACTCGCGTAAAATCGGTGAAGTTTATGGTTTTAATGCCATATTTTTCTAAAAATTGAGCAACAATAGCCAGTGTTAGATCCATTTTAATTCTTTTGACGAGATCTATCAATATCATTTAGAAGTATTGAATAATCGAGCGCAGTAAACCCAAAAAACATCGAAAATTTGAAAAAAAAACGGTAAAATTTCTGGTTTTTTTCCAAATTTTGCTGAAAATTTAGCAAAACTAGTCAAATTTGGACTCATTTTAATGCTTTTGCCAATATCTATCCAAATTCTAAACATATATTCAATTTTAATTAGCTGCAAATCCAAAAGCCTTCGTTAATCGATTAAAATCGTTGAGTTTTATGGTCTTTAGCCATATTTTGCTTAAAATTGCGCTAAACAAGACACAATTGAATTTATTGAAAAGTTATTGAAAGGATCTATCCAACTGGGTATCCATGGTTGATGACCCGATGTCGATGAAAAGAGTTCGATAACCCGAGGCCAAAGTCCCAAGGTCAATGACGTGGAAGTGGAAGTTGACTCGAGGTCATTGACCCGAGGTCATTGACCCGAGGTCATTGAACCGAGGACGATGACTCGAGGTCGGTGACCTGAGGTCGTTGGCCCGAGGTCGATCACCTGAGGTCTGTGACCTTAGGTCGATGATCTGAGGTCAATGACCTGAGGTCGATGACCCGAGGTCAATGAACCGAGGTCAATGACCCAAGGTCAATGACCCGAGGTCAATGACACGAGGTCAATGACCCAAGGTCAATGACCCGAGGTAAATGACCCGAGGTCAATGAAACGAAGTCACTGACCTGAGGATGACTCCGGGTGGTTAAATTTTTGAGTTCAACTCCGGGAGGTTGTCTCAGGGAGGTCAACTCTGTAGGTCGATTCCAGGAGGACAACGCCGGGAGGTCAAATCCGGGATGTCGACTCCAATGCATCGTTTCCGGGACGGTCGACTCCAGGAGGTCGACTCATGCAGATCCTCTCCGATAGGTCGACTCCGGGAGGTCGATGCATGGAGGTCGACTCCGGGAGGTCGACTCCGGGAGGTCAACTCCGGGAGGTCGACTCCGGGAGGTCGAACTTCATTGACCCTAGGTCATTGAACCGAGGAAGATGACTTGATGAAAGTGACCTGAGGTCGTTGACCCGAGGTCGATGACCTGAGGTCAATGACCTGAGGTCAATGACTCGAGGTCAATGAACTAAGGTGAATGACCCAAGGTCAATGGCCCATGGTCAATGACCCAAGGTCAATGACCCGAGGTCAATGACCCGAGGTCAATGAAACGAAGTCACTGACCTGAAGTTGACTCCGGGTGGTTAAATTTTTGAGTTCAACTCCGGGAGGTTGTCTCAGGGAGGTCAACTCTGTAGGTCGATTCCAGGAGGACAACGCCGGGAGGTCAAATCCGGGATGTCGACTCCAATGCATCGTTTCCGGGACGGTCGACTCCAGGAGGTCGACTCATGCAGATCCTCTCCGATAGGTCGACTCCGGGAGGTCGATGCATGGAGGTCGACTCCGGGAGGTCGACTCCGGGAGGTCAACTCCGGGAGGTCGACTCCGGGAGGTCGAACTTCATTGACCCTAGGTCATTGAACCGAGGAAGATGACTTGATGAAAGTGACCTGAGGTCGTTGACCCGAGGTCGATGACCTGAGGTCAATGACCTGAGGTCGATGACTCGAGGTCAATGAACTAAGGTCAATGACCCAAGGTCAATGGCCCATGGTCAATGACCCAAGTTCAATGACCCGAGGTCAATGACCCGAGGTCAATGAAACGAAGTCACTGACCTGAAGTTGACTCCGTGTGGTTAAAATTTGGAGTTCAACTCCGGGAGGTTGTCTCAGGGAGTTCGACTCCGGTATGTTAAATCTGGGACGTCGACTTTGGAACTTCGTTTCCGGGACTTAGACTCCGGGACGTCAACTCCGGGAGGTCGACTCCGGGAGGTCGACTCCGGGAGGTCGACCCCGGGAGGTCGACACCGGGAGGTCGACTCCGGGAGGTCGACTCCGGGAGGTCGACTCTGGGTGGTCGACTCCGGGAGGTCGGCTCCGGGAGGTCGACTCCATGTGATCAACTCTTGGAGGTCTACTCCGGGCATTTGACTCTGGGAGGTTGACTCTGGAGGTCGACTCCGGGTGGTCAACTCCGGGAGGTTGACTCCTCCAAGTTGATAACAGGATGTCAATTCCAGGATGAGAGTTCTGGGAGGTCGATTCCGATAGATCGGATCACTTGGGGTGGTCATATTCCGGTGGTCGACAAATGGAGTTTTACTCCGGACCTTTCAAGGTCGGTTTCGTGCACAATTTACGGAAAAGTCGTCGAAAAGTAGGCAATTTTACGAATTTTTACTGTTTTTTGGCTGGATTTTGCCAAGAATTCGAAATAAAATAATTGAATTTGGACTCGTTTTGTTTACCAAAACGAGATTTTTGAAACATTTTGAACACCAATTTTATTTCAACTCTAGTAATTAATTCGGTAATGATTTGATTTTTGTGGCATTTCGATATTTTGAACAATCATTCTATTTCTTGAAGTTAATTTTGGATAATTGGGTAAATATTTGGCATTTTAACGAAATTTGTCAGTGTTTTTGCTGTATTTTGAAAACAATTTGGGAAATCTAATCGAATTTGGACTCGTGTTGAAGATCTTAACGAGAATTTTAAAACATTTTGAACACAAATTTAATTTTTATATTTTAATTTAAGGAGTAATCGGCAGAAATTGGGCATTTTTTCGATTTTTTTCAATTTTTTGATGAGATTTTTTCTATAATTCAAAAAATAATATTTGGAATTTTGACTCCTACTTAAAATCTAATCGAGATCAGTGAAAATCTGATATAAAATTCGATTTTCCTTATCAATTTACAGGAAAATCAGCAAAAGATGGGCATTTTTTCAAACTTTTTCTTGCTCTTATCCTTCACCTATTTGAATTTGGATTCGTGTTAAATATCGAAAGTTTTTAGATATCTTTAACACAAATTGAATTTTATTAATGCAATCAATCGAAACATCAAAAACTCCAAAAATATCGGTGAAATTTCAGGTTTATGGTCATATTTTGCTGAAAATTGAGAATAAATAGTAAAATTTTGATTCTTATTAATACTTTTCACAAGATCTATCCAAATTTGAAAGAAATATTCAATTTTTTTGAGCAGCGAACCCTAAAAACGTCGAAAACTCGAATAAAAACGGTGATATTAATTGTTTTTGGCCATATTTTTCTAAAAATTGAGAGCAACTAGTCAATATTGGATTCATTTTAATGCTTTGGTTGAGATCTTCCAAAAATATTTAGAAGTATTTGATAATTCAAGGCTGTAAAATCAAAAAACGTCTAAGACTCGAATAAAATCGGTGAAATTTATAGTTCTTGGCCATTTTTTTCTTACAATTGAGCAAAGCTAGTCACCGTTTGATTAATCTAATGCTTTTCAAGAGGTCTATAAAATATATTTTGAAATATTCAATTTTCCGTAGCAGTGAACCTAAAAAATATAAAAAACTCAAAAAAAATCAGTGAAATTTTCGCCAACTTTTGCTAAAAATTGAGGAAAAATAATCTACTTTGGATTCATTTTAATGCTTTTGCATAGATCTATCCAAATTTAGAAGATATATTCAATTTTTCACAGCAGTTATTCCGAAAAACGTCGAAAACTGGAATAAAATCGGCGAAATTTATGTTTTTTGTCATATTAAAAAAAATTGAGCAAAACTAGTCATATTTGAATTCATTTTAATTCTTTTACCGAGATCTATCCAAATATAGAAGAAATATTCAATTTTTCTCAGCAGCAGAACCGAAAAAACGTCGAACACTCCAGTAAAACCAGTGAAATTTATGGTTTTATGCCATATTTTTCTAAAAATTGAGCAAAAATAGTCAGTAATGGATTCATTTTAATTCCTTTGACGAGGTCTATCAATGTTTTTCAGAAATATTGAATAATCCATAGCAGTAAACCCAAAAAACATCGAAAATTTGAAAAAAAAAATCGGTAAAATTTCTGGTTTTTGTCCAAATTTTGCTGAAAATTTAGCAAAACTAGTCAAATTTGGCCTCATTTTAATGCTTTTGCCGAGATCTACCCAGATGTAGAAAAAAATTTTAATTTCTCATTGCAGTTAACCCAGAAAACGTCGAAGACAGGATTAAATCGGTGAAATTTATGGTTTTTGGTCATTTAAAGTAAAAATTGAGCAAATCTAGTCATTGTTTGTTCCATTTTAATGCTCCTGACGAGATTAATGAACATTATTTGGAAATTTTTAATAATTCTTAGCTGTAAACCCCAAAAACGTCAAAAACTCAAAAAAACAGTGATATTTCTGGTTTTTGGCCACAATTTGCTGAAATTTAAGCAAAACTAGTCAAATTTAGATTCATCATAACGCTATTGCCGAGTGCTACCCCAATTAAATTAAAAAATATACAATTCTTTGGAGCAGTAAACACGAAAAACGTCGAAAACAGGAATAAAATCGGTGAAATTAAAAATGTAAAATAAAACAGTGAATATTTTAAATTTTGGCCAAATTTAGCTGAAATTGAGCAATACTGGTCAAGTTTGGATTTATGTTAATCCTTTTGCCGAGATTTACCCAAATTTAGAAAAAATATTAAATTCTATGGAACAGTAAACCCTAAAAACGTCGAAAACAGGAATAAAATCGGTGAAATTAATGGTTTTTGGCTATATTTTTATATAAATTGAGCAAAACTTGTCAACTCTGGATTCATTTTAATGCTTTTGCCAATATCTATCCAAATTCTAAACAAATATACAATTTTTCTTAGCTTGAAACCCAAAATACGTCGAACACTCGCGTAAAATCGGTGAAGTTTATGGTTTTAATGCCATATTTTTCTAAAAATTGAGCAACAATAGCCAGTGTTAGATCCATTTTAATTCTTTTGACGAGATCTATCAATATCATTTAGAAGTATTGAATAATCGAGCGCAGTAAACCCAAAAAACATCGAAAATTTGAAAAAAAAACGGTAAAATTTCTGGTTTTTTTCCAAATTTTGCTGAAAATTTAGCAAAACTAGTCAAATTTGGACTCATTTTAATGCTTTTGCCAATATCTATCCAAATTCTAAACATATATTCAATTTTAATTAGCTGCAAATCCAAAAGCCTTCGTTAATCGATTAAAATCGTTGAGTTTTATGGTCTTTAGCCATATTTTGCTTAAAATTGCGCTAAACAAGACACAATTGAATTTATTGAAAAGTTATTGAAAGGATCTATCCAACTGGGTATCCATGGTTGATGACCCGATGTCGATGAAAAGAGTTCGATAACCCGAGGCCAAAGTCCCAAGGTCAATGACGTGGAAGTGGAAGTTGACTCGAGGTCATTGACCCGAGGTCATTGACCCGAGGTCATTGAACCGAGGACGATGACTCGAGGTCGGTGACCTGAGGTCGTTGGCCCGAGGTCGATCACCTGAGGTCTGTGACCTTAGGTCGATGATCTGAGGTCAATGACCTGAGGTCGATGACCCGAGGTCAATGAACCGAGGTCAATGACCCAAGGTCAATGACCCGAGGTCAATGACACGAGGTCAATGACCCAAGGTCAATGACCCGAGGTAAATGACCCGAGGTCAATGAAACGAAGTCACTGACCTGAGGATGACTCCGGGTGGTTAAATTTTTGAGTTCAACTCCGGGAGGTTGTCTCAGGGAGGTCAACTCTGTAGGTCGATTCCAGGAGGACAACGCCGGGAGGTCAAATCCGGGATGTCGACTCCAATGCATCGTTTCCGGGACGGTCGACTCCAGGAGGTCGACTCATGCAGATCCTCTCCGATAGGTCGACTCCGGGAGGTCGATGCATGGAGGTCGACTCCGGGAGGTCGACTCCGGGAGGTCAACTCCGGGAGGTCGACTCCGGGAGGTCGAACTTCATTGACCCTAGGTCATTGAACCGAGGAAGATGACTTGATGAAAGTGACCTGAGGTCGTTGACCCGAGGTCGATGACCTGAGGTCAATGACCTGAGGTCAATGACTCGAGGTCAATGAACTAAGGTGAATGACCCAAGGTCAATGGCCCATGGTCAATGACCCAAGGTCAATGACCCGAGGTCAATGACCCGAGGTCAATGAAACGAAGTCACTGACCTGAAGTTGACTCCGGGTGGTTAAATTTTTGAGTTCAACTCCGGGAGGTTGTCTCAGGGAGGTCAACTCTGTAGGTCGATTCCAGGAGGACAACGCCGGGAGGTCAAATCCGGGATGTCGACTCCAATGCATCGTTTCCGGGACGGTCGACTCCAGGAGGTCGACTCATGCAGATCCTCTCCGATAGGTCGACTCCGGGAGGTCGATGCATGGAGGTCGACTCCGGGAGGTCGACTCCGGGAGGTCAACTCCGGGAGGTCGACTCCGGGAGGTCGAACTTCATTGACCCTAGGTCATTGAACCGAGGAAGATGACTTGATGAAAGTGACCTGAGGTCGTTGACCCGAGGTCGATGACCTGAGGTCAATGACCTGAGGTCGATGACTCGAGGTCAATGAACTAAGGTCAATGACCCAAGGTCAATGGCCCATGGTCAATGACCCAAGTTCAATGACCCGAGGTCAATGACCCGAGGTCAATGAAACGAAGTCACTGACCTGAAGTTGACTCCGTGTGGTTAAAATTTGGAGTTCAACTCCGGGAGGTTGTCTCAGGGAGTTCGACTCCGGTATGTTAAATCTGGGACGTCGACTTTGGAACTTCGTTTCCGGGACTTAGACTCCGGGACGTCAACTCCGGGAGGTCGACTCCGGGAGGTCGACTCCGGGAGGTCGACCCCGGGAGGTCGACACCGGGAGGTCGACTCCGGGAGGTCGACTCCGGGAGGTCGACTCTGGGTGGTCGACTCCGGGAGGTCGGCTCCGGGAGGTCGACTCCATGTGATCAACTCTTGGAGGTCTACTCAGGGCATTTGACTCTGGGAGGTTGACTCTGGAGGTCGACTCCGGGTGGTCAACTCCGGGAGGTTGACTCCTCCAAGTTGATAACAGGATGTCAATTCCAGGATGAGAGTTCTGAGAGGTCGACTCCGAGAGATCGGATCACTTGGGGTGGTCATATTCGGGTGGTCGACAAATGGAGTTTTACTCCGGACCTTTCAAGGTCGGTTTCGTGCACAATTTACGGAAAAGTCGTCGAAAAGTAGGCATTTTTACGAATTTTTACTGTTTTTTGGCTGGATTTTGCAAAGAATTCGAAATAAAATAATTGAATTTGGAATCGTTTTGTTTACCAAAACGAGATTTTTGAAACTTTTTGAACACCAATTTTATTTCAACTCTCGTAATTAATTCGGTAATGATTTGATTTTTGTGGCATTTCGATATTTTGAACAATCATTCTATTTCTTGAAGTTAATTTTTGATAATTGGGTAAATATTTGGCATTTTAACGAAATTTGTCAGTGTTTTTGCTGTATTTTGAAAACAATTTGGGAAATCTAATCGAATTTGGACTCGTGTTGAAGATCGTAACGAGAATTTTAAAACATTTTGAACACAAATTTAATTTTTATATTTTAATTTAAGGAGTAATCGGCAGAAATTGGGCATTTTTTCGATTTTTTTCAATTTTTTGATGAGATTTTTTCTATAATTCAAAAAATGATATTTGGAATTTTGACTCCTACTTAAAATCTAATCGAGATCAGTGAAAATCTTATATAAAATTCGATTTTCCTTATCAATTTACAGGAAAATCAGCAAAAGATGGGCATTTTTTCAAACTTTTTCTTGCTCTTATCCTTAACCTATTTGAATTTGGATTCGTGTTAAATATCGAAAACGAAAGTTTTAAGATATCTTTAACACATATTGAATTTTATTAATGCAAACTATCGAAACATCAAAAACTCCAAAAATATCGGTGAAATTTCAGGTTTTTGGTCATATTTTGCTGAAAATTGAGAATAAATAGTAAAATTTTGATTCTTATTAATACTTTTCACAAGATCTATCCAAATTTGGAAGAAATATTCAATTTTTTTGAGCAGCGAACCCTAAAAACGTCGAAAACTCGAATAAAAACGGTGATATTAATTGTTTTTGGCCATATTTTTCTAAAAATTGAGAGCAACTAGTCAATATTGGATTCATTTTAATGTTTTGGTTGAGATCTTCCAAAAATATTTAGAAGTATTTGATAATTCAAGGCAGTAAAATCAAAAAACGTCTAAGACTCGAATAAAATCGGTGAAATTTATAGTTCTTGGCCATTTTTTTCTTACAATTGAGCAAAGATAGTCAACGTTTGATTAATCTAATGCTTTTCAAGAGGTCTATAAAATATATTTTGAAATATTCAATTTTCCGTAGCAGTAAACCTAAGAAATATAAAAAACTCAAAAAAAATCAGTGAAATTTCTGGTGTTTCGCAAATTTTTGCTGAAAATTGAGAAAAAATAATCTACTTTGGATTCATTTTAATGCTTTTGCATAGATCTATCCAAATTTAGAAGATATATTCAATTTTTCACAGCAGTTATTCCGAAAAACGTCGAAAACTGGAATAAAATCGGCGAAATTTATGTTTTTTGTCATATTAAAAAAAAAAATTGAGCAAAACTAGTCATATTTGAATTCATTTTAATTCTTTTACCGATATCTATCCAAATATAGAAGAAATATTCAATTTTTCTCAGCAGCAGAACCGAAAAAACGTCGAACACTCCTGTAAAATCGGTAAAATTTATGATTTATTCCATATTTTTCTAAAAATTGAGCAAAAATAGTCAGTAATGGATTCATTTTAATTCTTTTGACGAGGTCTATCAATCTTTTTCAGAAATAATGAATAATCCGTAGCAGTAAACCCAAAAAACATCGAAAATATGAAAAAAAATCGGAAAAATGTCTGGTTTTTGTCCAAATTTTGCTGAAAATTTAGCAAAACTAGTCAAATTTGGACTCATTTTAATGCTTTGCCGAGACTACCCAGATTTAGAAAAAAAATTCAATTTCTCATTGCAGTTACCCCAGAAAACGTCGAAAACTTGAATAAAATCGGTGAAATTTATGGTTTTTGGTCATTTAATGAAAAAATTGAGCAAAACTTGTAATTTTTTATTTCACTTTTAATGTTACTGACGAGATTAATGACCATTATTTGGAAATTTCCAATAATTCTTAGTTGAAAACCCTAAAAACGTCAAAAACTCAAAAAAAAACAGTGATATTTCTGGTTTTGTGGCCACAATCTGCTGAAATTTAAGCAAAACTAGTCAAATTTAGATTCATTTTAACGCTATTGCCGAGTGCTACCCCAATTAAATTAAAAAATATTCAATTCTTTTGAGCAGTAAGCACGAAAAACGTCGAAAACAGGAATTAAATCGGTGAAATTAAATATGTAAAATAAAACAGTGAATATTTTAAATTTTGGCCAAATTTAGCTGAAATTGAGCAATACTGGTCAAGCTTGGATTTATTTTAATCCTTTTGCCGAGATTTACACAAATTTAGAAAAAATATTAAATTCTATGGAACAGTAAACCCTAAAAACGTCGAAAACAGGAATAAAATCGGTGAAATTAATGGTTTTTGGCTATATTTTTATATAAATTGAGCAAAACTTGTCAACTCTGGATTCATTTTAATGCTTTTGCCAATATCTATCCAAATTCTAAACAAATATACAATTTTTCTTAGCTTGAAACCCAAAATACGTCGAACACTCGCGTAAAATCGGTGAAGTTTATGGTTTTAATGCCATATTTTTCTAAAAATTGAGCAACAATAGCCAGTGTTAGATCCATTTTAATTCTTTTGACGAGATCTATCAATATCATTTAGAAATATTGAATAATCGAGCGCAGTAAACCCAAAAAACATCGAAAATTTGAAAAAAAAACGGTAAAATTTCTGGTTTTTGTCCAAATTTTGCTGAAAATTTAGCAAAACTAGTCAAATTTAGACTCATTTTAATGCTTTTGCCAATATCTATCCAAATTCTAAGCATATATTCAATTTTAATTAGCTGCAAATCCAAAAGCCTTCGTTAATCGATTAATATTGTTGAATTTTATGGTCTTTAGCCATATTTTGCTTAAAATTGCGCTAAACAAGACACAATTGGATTCATTGAAAAGTTATTGAAAGGATCTATCCAACTGGGTATCCATGGTTGATGACCCGATGTCGATGAAAAGAGTTCGATAACCCGAGGCCAAAGTCCCAAGGTCAATGACGTGGAAGTGGAAGTTGACTCGAGGTCATTGACCCGAGATCATTGAACCGAGGACGATGACTCGAGGTCGGTGACCTGAGGTCGTTGGCCCGAGGTCGATCACCTGAGGTCTGTGACCTTAGGTCGATGATCTGAGGTCAATGACCTGAGGTCGATGACCCGAGGTCAATGAACCGAGGTCAATGACCCAAGGTCAATGACCCGAAGTCAATGACACGAGGTCAATGACCCAAGGTCAATGACCCGAGGTAAATGACCCGAGGTCAATGAAACAAAGTCACTGACCTGAGGATGACTCCGGGTGGTTAAATTTTTGAGTTCAACTCCGGAAGGTTGTCTCAGGGAGGTCAACTCTGTAGGTCGATTCCAGGAGGACAACGCCGTGAGGTCAAATCCGGGATGTCGACTCCAATGCATCGTTTCCGGGACGGTCGACTCCAGGAGGTTGACTCATGCAGATCCTCTCCGATAGGTCGACTCCGGGAGGTCGATGCATGGAGGTCGACTCCGGGAGGTCGACTCCGGGAGGTCAACTCCGGGAGGTCGACTCTGGGAGGTCGAACTTCATTGACCCTAGGTCATTGAACCGAGGAAGATGACTCGATGAAAGTGACCTGAGGTCGTTGACCCGAGGTCGATGACCTGAGGTCAATGACCTGAGGTCGATGACCCGAGGTCAATGAACTGAGGTCAATGACCCAAGGTCAATGACCCGAGGTCAATAACCCTAGGTCAATGACCCGAGGTCAATGACCCGAGGTCAATGAAACGAAGTCACTGACCCGAAGTTGACTCCGGGTGGTTAAACTTTGGAGTTCAACTCTGGGAGGTTGTCTCAGGGAGTTCGACTCCGGTATGTTAAATCTGGGACGTCGACTTTGAAACTTCGTTTCCGGGACTTAGACTCCGGGAGGTATACTCCGGGAGGTCGACTCCGGGAGGTCGACTCCGGAAGGTCGACTCCGGGAGGTCGACTCCGGGAGGTCGTCTCCGGGAGGTTGACTCCGGGAGGTCGACTCCGGGAGGTCGACTCTGGGTGGTCGACTCCGGGAGGTCGGCTCCGTGAGGTCGACTCCATGTGATCAACTCTTGGAGGTCTACTCCGGGCATTTGACTCTGGGAGGTTGACTCTGGGAGGTTGACTCTGGAGGTCGACTCCGGGTGGTCAACTCCGGGAGGTTGACTCCTCCAAGTTGATAACAGGATGTCAATTCCAGGATGAGAGTTCTGAGAGGTCGACTCCGATAGATCGGATCACTTGGGGTGGTCATATTCCGGTGGTCGACAAATGGAGTTTTACTCCGGACCTTTCAAGGTCGGTTTCGTGCACAATTTACGGAAAAGTCGTCGAAAAGTAGGCATTTTTACGAATTTTTACTGTTTTTTGGCTGGATTTTGCAAAGAATTCGAAATAAAATAATTGAATTTGGACTCGTTTTGTTTACCAAAACGAGATTTTTGAAACATTTTGAACACCAATTTTATTTCAACTCTCGTAATTAATTCGGTAATGATTTGATTTTTGTGGCATTTCGATATTTTGAACAATCATTCTATTTCTTGAAGTTAATTTTGGATAATTGGGTAAATATTTGGCATTTTAACGAAATTTGTCAGTGTTTTTGCGGTATTTTGAAAACAATTTGGGAAATCTAATCGAATTTGGACTCGTGTTGAAGATCTTAACGAGAATTTTAAAACATTTTGAACACAAATTTAATTTTTATATTTTAATTTAAGGAGTAATCGGCAGAAATTGGGCATTTTTTCGATTTTTTTCAATTTTTTGATGAGATTTTTTCTATAATTCAAAAAATAATATTTGGAATTTTGACTCCTACTTAAAATCTAATCGAGATCAGTGAAAATCTTATATATAATTCGATTTTCCTTATCAATTTACAGGAAAATCAGCAAAAGATGGGCATTTTTTCAAACTTTTTCTTGCTCTTATCCTTAACCTATTTGAATTTGGATTCGTGTTAAATATCGAAAACGAAAGTTTTAAGATATCTATAACACATATTGAATTTTATTAATGCAATCTATCGAAACATCAAAAACTCCAAAAATATCGGTGAAATTTCAGGTTTTTGGTCATATTTTGCTGAAAATTGAGAATAAATAGTAAAATTTTGATTCTTATTAATACTTTTCACAAGATCTATCCAAATTTGGAAGAAATATTCAATTTTTTTGAGCAGCGAACCCAAAAAACGTCGAAAACTCGAATAAAACGATGATATTAATTGTTTTTGGCCATATTTTTCTAAAAATTGAGTGCAACTAGTCAATATTGGATTCATTTTAATGTTTTGGTTGAGATCTTCCAAAAATATTTAGAAGTATTTGATAATTCAAGGCAGTAAAATCAAAAAACGTCTAAGACTCGAATAAAATCGGTGAAATTTATAGTTCTTGGCCATTTTTTTCTTACAATTGAGCAAAGCTAGTCAACGTTTGATTTATTCTAATGCTTTTCAAGAGGTCGATAAAATATATTTTGAAATATTCAATTTTCCGTAGCAGTAAACCTAAAAAATATAAAAAACTCAAAAAAAATCAGTGAAATTTCTGGTTTTTCGCCAACTTTTGCTGAAAATTGAGGAAAAATAACCTACTTTGGATACATTTTAATGCTTTTGCATAGATCTATCCAAATTTAGAAGATATATTCAATTTTTCACAGCAGTTATTCCGAAAAACGTCGAAAACTGGAATAAAATCGGCGAAATTTATGTTTTTTGTCATATTAAAAAAAAATTGAGCAAAACTAGTCATATTTGAATTCATTTTAATTCTTTTACCGAGATCTATCCTAATATAGAAGAAATATTCAATTTTTCTCAGCAGCAGAACCGAAAAAACGTCGAACACTCCAGTAAAACCGGTGAAATTTATGGTTTTATGCCATATTTTTCTAAAAATTGAGCAAAAATAGTCAGTAATGGATTCATTTTAATTCTTTTGACGAGGTCTATCAATGTTTTTCAGAAATATTGAATAATCCATAGCAGTAAACCCAAAAAACATCGAAATTTTGAAAAAAAAATCGGTAAAATTTCTGGTTTTTGTCCAAGGTTTGCTGAAAATTTAGCAAAACTAGTCAAATTTGGCCTCATTTTAATGCTTTTGCCGAGATCTACCTAGATGTAGAAAAAAATTTCAATTTCTCATTGCAGTTAACCCAGAAAACGTCGAAGACAAGATTAAATCGGTGAAATTTATTGTTTTTGGTCATTTAAAGAAAAAATTGAGCAAATCTAGTCATTGTTTGTTTCATTTTAATGCTCCTGACGAGATTAATGAACATTATTTGGAAATTTTTAATAATTCTTAGCTGTAAACCCCAAAAACGTCAAAAACTCAAAAAAAAACAGTGATATTTCTGGTTTTTGGCCACAATTTGCTTAAATATAAGCAAAACTAGTCAAATTTAGATTCATTTTAATGCTATTGCCGAGAGCGACCACAATTTAAAGAAAATATTCAATTCTTTGGAGCTGTAAACCCGAAAAACGTCGAAAACTGGAATAAAATTGGTGAAATTAATGGATTTTGGCTATATTTTTTTAAAAATTGAGCAAAAATGTTCAACTTTGGGTTCATTTTAATTCTTTTGCCGATGTCTATCCAAATTCTAAACAAATATACAATTTTTCTTAGCTGCAAACCCAAAAAACGTCGAATACTCGAGTAAAATCGGCGAAGTTTATGTTTTAATGCCATATTTTTCTAACAATTGAGCAACAATAGCCAGTGGTAGATCCATTTTAATGCTTTTTACGAGATCTATCAATGTTATTTAGAAATATTGAATAATCGAAAGCAGTAAACCCAAAAAACATCGAAAATTTGAAAAAAAAATCGGTAAAATTTCTGGTTTTTGTCCAAATTTTGCTGAAAATTTAGCAAAACTAGTCAAATTTGGCCTCATTTTAATGCTTTTGCCGGGATCTACCCAGATGTAGAAAAAAATTTCAATTTCTCATTGCAGTTAACCCAGAAAACGTCGAAGACAGGATTAAATCGGTGAAATTTATGGTTTTTGGTCATTTAATGAAAAAATTGAGCAAAACTAGTCATTTTTTTCACTTTTAATGCTACTGACGAGATTAATGAACATTATTTGGAAATTTCCAATAATTCTTAGTTGAAAACCCTAAAAACGTCAAAAACTAAAAAAAAACAGTGATATTTCTGGTTTTTGGCCACAATTTGCTGAAATTTAAGCAAAACTAGTCAAATTTAGATTCATCATAACGCTATTGCCGAGTGCTACCCCAATTAAATTAAAAAATATTCAATTCTTTGGAGCAGTAAACACGAAAAACGTCGAAAACAGGAATAAAATCGTTGAAATTAAAAATGTAAAATAAAACAGTGAATATTTTAAATTTTGGCCAAATTCAGCAGAAATTGAGCAATACTGGTCAATTTTGGATTTATTTTAATCGTTTTGCCGAGATTTACCCAAATTTAGAAAAAATATTAAATTCTATGGAACAGTAAACCCTAAAAACGTCGAAAACAGGAATAAAATCGGTGAAATTAATGGTTTTTGGCTATATTTTTATATAAATTGAGCAAAACTTGTCAACTCTGGATTCATTTTAATGCTTTTGCCGAGATCTATCCAAATTCTAAACAAATATACAATTTTTCGTAGCTGGAAACCCAAAATACGTCGAACACTCGAGTAAAATCGGTGAAGTTTATGGTTTTAATGCCATATTTTTCTAAAAATTGAGCAACAATAGCCAGTGTTAGATCCATTTTAATGCTTTTTACGAGATCTATCAATGTTATTTAGAAATATTGAATAATCGAAAGCATTAAACCCAAAAAACATCGAAAATTTGAAAAAAAAAACGGTAAAATTTCTGGTTTTTGTCCAAGGTTTGCTGAAAATTTAGCAAAACTAGTCAAATTTGAATACGTTTTAATTCTTATACCGAGGTCTATTCAAATTTTGAAGAAATATTCAATTTTTCTCAGCAGCAGAACCGAAAAAACGTCGAACACTCCTGTAAAATCGGTGAAATTTATGATTTATGCCATATTTTTCTAAAAATTGAGCAAAAATAGTCAGTAATGGATTCATTTTAATTCTTTTGACGAGGTCTATCAATCTTTTTCAGAAATAATGAATAATCCGTAGCAGTAAACTCAAAAAACATCGAAAATATGAAAAAAAAATCTGAAAAATTTCTGGTTTTTGTCCAAATTTTGCTGAAAATTTAGCAAAACTAGTCAAATTTGGCCTCATTTTAATGCTTTTGCCGAGATCCTTCCAGATTTAGAAAAAAATTTCAATTTCTCATTGCAGTTAACCCAGAAAACGTCGAAAACAGGAATAAAATCGGTGAAATTTATGGTTTTTGGTCATTTAATGAAAAAATTGAGCAAAACTAGTCATTTTTTGTTTCACTTTTAATGCTACTGACGAGATTAATGAACATTATTTGGAAATTTCCAATAATTCTTAGTTGAAAACCCTAAAAACGTCAAAAACTAAAAAAAAACAGTGATATTTCTGGTTTTTGGCCACAATTTGCTGAAATTTAAGCAAAACTAGTCAAATTTAGATTCATCATAACGCTATTGCCGAGTGCTACCCCAATTAAATTAAAAAATATTCAATTCTTTGGAGCAGTAAACACGAAAAACGTCGAAAACAGGAATAAAATCGTTGAAATTAAAAATGTAAAATAAAACAGTGAATATTTTAAATTTTGGCCAAATTCAGCAGAAATTGAGCAATACTGGTCAATTTTGGATTTATTTTAATCGTTTTGCCGAGATTTACCCAAATTTAGAAAAAATATTAAATTCTATGGAACAGTAAACCCTAAAAACGTCGAAAACAGGAATAAAATCGGTGAAATTAATGGTTTTTGGCTATATTTTTATATAAATTGAGCAAAACTTGTCAACTCTGGATTCATTTTAATGCTTTTGCCGAGATCTATCCAAATTCTAAACAAATATACAATTTTTCGTAGCTGGAAACCCAAAATACGTCGAACACTCGAGTAAAATCGGTGAAGTTTATGGTTTTAATGCCATATTTTTCTAAAAATTGAGCAACAATAGCCAGTGTTAGATCCATTTTAATGCTTTTTACGAGATCTATCAATGTTATTTAGAAATATTGAATAATCGAAAGCATTAAACCCAAAAAACATCGAAAATTTGAAAAAAAAAACGGTAAAATTTCTGGTTTTTGTCCAAGGTTTGCTGAAAATTTAGCAAAACTAGTCAAATTTGAATACGTTTTAATTCTTATACCGAGGTCTATTCAAATTTTGAAGAAATATTCAATTTTTCTCAGCAGCAGAACCGAAAAAACGTCGAACACTCCTGTAAAATCGGTGAAATTTATGATTTATGCCATATTTTTCTAAAAATTGAGCAAAAATAGTCAGTAATGGATTCATTTTAATTCTTTTGACGAGGTCTATCAATCTTTTTCAGAAATAATGAATAATCCGTAGCAGTAAACTCAAAAAACATCGAAAATATGAAAAAAAAATCTGAAATATTTCTGGTTTTTGTCCAAATTTTGCTGAAAATTTAGCAAAACTAGTCAAATTTGGCCTCATTTTAATGCTTTTGCCGAGATCCTTCCAGATTTAGAAAAAAATTTCAATTTCTCATTGCAGTTAACCCAGAAAACGTCGAAAACAGGAATAAAATCGGTGAAATTTATGGTTTTTGGTCATTTAATGAAAAAATTGAGCAAAACTAGTCATTTTTTGTTTCACTTTTAATGCTACTGACGAGATTAATGAACATTATTTGGAAATTTCCAATAATTCTTAGTTGAAAACCCTAAAAACGTCAAAAACTAAAAAAAAACAGTGATATTTCTGGTTTTTGGCCACAATTTGCTGAAATTTAAGCAAAACTAGTCAAATTTAGATTCATCATAACGCTATTGCCGAGTGCTACCCCAATTAAATTAAAAAATATTCAATTCTTTGGAGCAGTAAACACGAAAAACGTCGAAAACAGGAATAAAATCGTTGAAATTAAAAATGTAAAATAAAACAGTGAATATTTTAAATTTTGGCCAAATTCAGCAGAAATTGAGCAATACTGGTTAATTTTGGATTTATTTTAATCGTTTTGCCGAGATTTACCCAAATTTAGAAAAAATATTAAATTCTATGGAACAGTAAACCCTAAAAACGTCGAAAACAGGAATAAAATCGGTGAAATTAATGGTTTTTGGCTATATTTTTATATAAATTGAGCAAAACTTGTCAACTCTGGATTCATTTTAATGCTTTTGCCGAGATCTATCCAAATTCTAAACAAATATACAATTTTTCGTAGCTGGAAACCCAAAATACGTCGAACACTCGAGTAAAATCGGTGAAGTTTATGGTTTTAATGCCATATTTTTCTAAAAATTGAGCAACAATAGCCAGTGTTAGATCCATTTTAATGCTTTTTACGAGATCTATCAATGTTATTTAGAAATATTGAATAATCGAAAGCATTAAACCCAAAAAACATCGAAAATTTGAAAAAAAAAACGGTAAAATTTCTGGTTTTTGTCCAAGGTTTGCTGAAAATTTAGCAAAACTAGTCAAATTTGAATACGTTTTAATTCTTATACCGAGGTCTATTCAAATTTTGAAGAAATATTCAATTTTTCTCAGCAGCAGAACCGAAAAAACGTCGAACACTCCTGTAAAATCGGTGAAATTTATGATTTATGCCATATTTTTCTAAAAATTGAGCAAAAATAGTCAGTAATGGATTCATTTTAATTCTTTTGACGAGGTCTATCAATCTTTTTCAGAAATAATGAATAATCCGTAGCAGTAAACTCAAAAAACATCGAAAATATGAAAAAAAAATCTGAAATATTTCTGGTTTTTGTCCAAATTTTGCTGAAAATTTAGCAAAACTAGTCAAATTTGGCCTCATTTTAATGCTTTTGCCGAGATCCTTCCAGATTTAGAAAAAAATTTCAATTTCTCATTGCAGTTAACCCAGAAAACGTCGAAAACAGGAATAAAATCGGTGAAATTTATGGTTTTTGGTCATTTAATGAAAAAATTGAGCAAAACTAGTCATTTTTTGTTTCACTTTTAATGCTACTGACGAGATTAATGAACATTATTTGGAAATTTCCAATAATTCTTAGTTGAAAACCCTAAAAACGTCAAAAACTCAAAAAAAACAGTGATATTTCTGGTTTTTCGCCACAATTTGCTGAAATTTAAGCAAAACTAGTCAAATTTAGATTCATCATAACGCTATTGCCGAGTGCTACCACAATTAAATTAAAAAATATTCAATTCTTTGGAGCAGTAAACACGAAAAACGTCGAAAACAGGAATAAAATCGGTGAAATTAAAAATGTAAAATAAAACAGTGAATATTTTAAATTTTGGCCAAATTTAGCTGAAATTGAGCAATACCGGTCAATTTTGGATTTATTTTAATCCTTTTGCCAAGATTTACCCAAATTTAGAAAAAATATTCAATTCTATGGAACAGTAAACCCGTAAAACGTCGAAAACTGGAATAAAATCGGTGAAATTAATGGTTTTTGGCTATATTTTTTTAAAAATTGAGCAAAAATGGTCAACTTTGGGTTCATTTTAATTCTTTTGCCGATGTCTATCCAAATTCTAAACAAATATACAATTTTTCTTAGCTGCAAACCCAAAAAACGTCGAATACTCGAGTAAAATCGGCGAAGTTTATGTTTTAATGCCATATTTTTCTAACAATTGGGCAACAATAGCCAGTGTTAGATCCATTTTAATGCGTTTTACGAGATCTATCAATGTTATTTAGAAATATTGAATAATCGAAAGCATTTAACCCAAAAAACATCGAAAATTTGAAAACAAAAACGGTAAAATTTCTGGTTTTTGTATAAGGTTTGCTGAAAATTTAGCAAAACTAGACAAATTAGAATTCATTTTAATTCTTTTACCGAGATCTATCTAAAAGTAGAAGAAATATTCAATTTTTCTCAGCAGCAGAACCGAAAAAACGTCGAACACTCCAGTAAAATCGGTGAAATTTGTGGTTTTATGCCATATTTTTCTAAAAATTGAGCAAAAATAGTCAGTAATGGATTCATTTTAATTCTTATGACGAGATCTATCAATGTTTTTCAGAAATATTGAATAATCCGTAGCAGTAAACCCAAAAAACATCGAAAATTTGAAAAAAAAATCGGTAAAATTTCTGGTTTTTGTCCAAATTTTGCTGAAAATTTAGCAAAACTAGTCAAATTTGGACTCATTTTAATGCTTTTGCCGAGATCTACCCAGATTTAGAGAAACATTTCAATTTTTCATTGCAGTTAACCCAGAAAACGTCGAAGACAGGATTAAATCGGTGAAATTTATGGTTTTTGGTCATTTAAAGAAAAAATTAAGCAAATCTAGTCAATGTTTGTTTCATTTTAATGCTCCTGACGAGATTAATGAATATTATTTAGAAATATTTAATAATTCTTAGCTGTAAACCCCAAAAACGTCAAAACTAAAAAAAAACAGTGATATTTCTGGTTTTTGGCCACAATTTGCTTAAATTTAAGCAAAACTAGTCAAATTTAGATTCATTTTAATTATTTTGCCGATATCTATCCAAATTCTAAGAAAATATACAATTTTTCTTAGCTGCAAACCCAAAAAACGTCGAATACTCGAGTAAAATCGGCGAAGTATATGGTTTTAATGCCATATTGTTCTAACAATTGAGCAACAATAGCCAGTGTTAGATCCGTTTTAATGCTTTTTACGAGATCTATCAATGTTATTTACAAACATTGAATAATCGAAAGCAGTAAACCCAAAAAACATCGAAAATTTGAAAAAAACGGTAAAATTTCTGGTTTTTGTACAAAGTTTGCTGAAAATTTAGCAAAACTAGTCAAATTTGAATTCGTTTTAATTCTTATACCGAGATCTATTCAAATTTAGAAGAAATATTCAATTTTTCTCAGCAGCAGAACCGAAAAAACGTCGAACACTACAGTAAAATCGGTGAAATTTATGGTTTTATGCCGTATTTTACTAAAAATTGAGCAAAAATAGTCAGTAATGGATTCATTTTAATTCTATTGACGAGGTCTATCAATGTTTTTCAGAAATATTGAATAATTTGTAGCAGTAAACCTAAAAAACATTGAAAATTTGAAAAAAAAAATCGGTAAAATTTCTGGTTTTTGTCCAAATTTTGCTGAAAATTTAGCAAAACTAGTCAATTTTGGACTCATTTTAATGCTTTTTCCGAGATCTACCCAGATTAAGAAAAAAATTTCAATTTCTCATTGCAGTTAACCCAGAAATCGTCGAAAACAGGAATAAAATCGGTGAAATTTATGGTTTTAGGTCATTTAATGAAAAAATTGAGCAAGATTTGTCAATTTTTGTTTCACTTATAATGCTCCTGACGAGATTAAAGAACATTATTTGGAAATTTCCAATAATTCTTAGTTGAAAACCCTACAAACGTCAAAAACTCAAAAAAACAGTGATATTTCTGGTTTTTGGCCACAAACTGCTGAAATTTAAGCAAAACTAGTCAATTTTAGATTCATTTTAATGCCCCTGCCGAGTGCTACCACAATTAAATTAAAAAATATTCGATTCTTTGTAGCAGTAAACACGAAAAACGTTGAAAACAGGAATAAAATCGGTGAAATTAAAAATGTAAAATAAAACAGTGAATATTTTAAATTTTGGCCAAATTTAGCTGAAATTGAGCAATACTGGTCAATTTTGGATTTATTTTAATCCTTTTGCCGAGATTTACCCAAATTTAGAAAAAATATTAAATTCTATGGAACAGTAAACCCTAAAAACGTCGAAAACAGGAATAAAATCGGTGAAATTTATGGTTTTTGCTATATTTTTATAAATTTGGAGGTAATCTGGTCAACTTTGGATTCATTTTAATGCTTTTGCCGATATCTATCCAAATTCTTAACATATATTCAATTTTAATTATCTGCAAGCCCAAAAGCCGTCGCTAATCGAATAAAATCGTTGAATTTTATGGTTTTTGGCCATATTTTGCTTAAAATAGCGCTAAACAAGACACAATTGAATTCATTGAAAAGCTATTGAATGGATCTATCCAACTGGGTATCCGTGGTTGATGACCCGATGTCGATGAAAAGAGTTCGATGACCCGAGGCCAAAGTCCCAAGGTCAATGACGTGGAAGTGGAAGTTGACTCGAGGTCATTGACCCGAGGTCATTGACCCGAGATCATTGACCCGAGGTCATTGACCCGAGGTCATTGAACCGAGGACGATGACTCGAGGTCGGTGACCTGAGGTCGTTGGCCCGAGGTCGATCACCTGAGGTCTGTGACCTTAGGTCGATGATCTGAGGTCAATGACCTGAGGTCGATGACCCGAGGTCAATGTACCGAGGTCAATGACCCAAGGTCAATGACCCAAGGTCAATGACCCAAGGTCAATGACCCAAGGTCAATGACCCGAGGTAAATGACCCGAGGTCAATGAAACGAAGTCACTGAGAAAATTAGAAACAATAGTAAAATTTTGATTCTTATTAATACTATTCACAAGATCTATCCAAATTTGGAATAAATATTCAATTGTTTTGAGCAGCGAACCCAAAAAACGTCGAAAACTCGAATAAAAACGGTGATATTAATTATTTTTGGCTTTATTTTTCTAAAAAAATAGAACAACTAGTCAATATTGGATTCATTTCAATGTTTTGGTTGAGATCTTCCAAAAATATTTAGAAGCATTCGATGATTCAAGGCAGTAAAATCAAAAAACGTCTAAGACTCGAATAAAATCGGTGAAATTTATACTGCAAATAGCAAATTTAGTTGGAAAACTAGTCAAATTTGGACTCATTTTAATGCTTTTGCCAACATCTACCCAGAGTTAGAAAAAAATTTCAATTTCTCATTACAGTTAACCTAGTAAACGTCGAAAACAGGAATAAAATTAGTGAAATTTATGGTTTTTGTTCATTTTATGAAAAAATTGAGGAAAACTAGTCAATATTTGTTTCATTTTAATGCTCCTGAGGAGATTAATGAACATTATTTGGAAATTTCCAATAATTCTTAGTTGAAAACCCTACAAACGTCAAAAACTCAAAAAAACAGTGATATTTCTGGTTTTTGGCCACAAACTGCTGAAATTTAAGCAAAACTAGTCAATTTTAGATTCATTTTAATGCCCCTGCCGAGTGCTACCACAATTAAATTAAAAAATATTCAATTCTTTGTAGCAGTAAACACGAAAAACGTTGAAAACAGGAATAAAATCGGTGAAATTAAAAATGTAAAATAAAACAGTGAATATTTTAAATTTTGGCCAAATTTAGCTGAAATTGAGCAAAACTGGTCAATTTTGGATTTATTTTAATCCTTTTGCCGAGATTTACCCAAATTTAGAAAAAATATTAAATTCTATGGAACAGTAAACCCTAAAAACGTCGAAAACAGGAATAAAATCGGTGAAATTTATGGTTTTTGCTATATTTTTATAAATTTGGAGGTAATCTGGTCAACTTTGGATTCATTTTAATGCTTTTGCCGATATCTATCCAAATTCTTAACATATATTCAATTTTAATTATCTGCAAGCCCAAAAGCCGTCGCTAATCGAATAAAATCGTTGAATTTTATGGTTTTTGGCCATATTTTGCTTAAAATTGCGCTAAACAAGACACAATTGAATTCATTGAAAAGCTATTGAAGGGATCTATCCAACTGGGTATCCGTGGTTGATGACCCGATGTCGATGAAAAGAGTTCGATGACCCGAGGCCAAAGTCCCAAGGTCAATGACGTGGAAGTGGAAGTTGACTCGAGGTCATTGACCCGAGGTCATTGACCCGAGATCATTGACCCGAGGTCATTGACCCGAGGTCATTGAACCGAGGACGATGACTCGAGGTCGGTGACCTGAGGTCGTTGGCCCGAGGTCGATCACCTGAGGTCTGTGACCTTAGGTCGATGATCTGAGGTCAATGACCTGAGGTCGATGACCCGAGGTCAATGTACCGAGGTCAATGACCCAAGGTCAATGACCCAAGGTCAATGACCCAAGGTCAATGACCCGAGGTAAATGACCCGAGGTCAATGAAACGAAGTCACTGAGAAAATTAGAAACAATAGTAAAATTTTGATTCTTATTAATACTATTCACAAGATCTATCCAAATTTGGAATAAATATTCAATTGTTTTGAGCAGCGAACCCAAAAAACGTCGAAAACTCGAATAAAAACGGTGATATTAATTATTTTTGGCTTTATTTTTCTAAAAAAATAGAACAACTAGTCAATATTGGATTCATTTCAATGTTTTGGTTGAGATCTTCCAAAAATATTTAGAAGCATTCGATAATTCAAGGCAGTAAAATCAAAAAACGTCTAAGACTCGAATAAAATCGGTGAAATTTATACTGCAAATAGCAAATTTAGTTGGAAAACTAGTCAAATTTGGACTCATTTTAATGCTTTTGCCAACATCTACCCAGAGTTAGAAAAAAATTTCAATTTCTCATTACGTTTAACCTAGTAAACGTCGAAAACAGGAATAAAATTAGTGAAATTTATGGTTTTTGTTCATTTTATGAAAAAATTGAGCAAAACTAGTCAATATTTGTTTCATTTTAATGCTCCTGAGGAGATTAATGAACATTTTTTGGAAATTTCCAATAATTCTTATCTGTTAACCCAAAAAACGTCAAAAACTCAAAAAAAACAATGATAATTCTGGTTTTTGGGCACAATTTGCTGAAATTTAAGCAAAACTAGTCAAATTTAGATTCATTTTAATGCTTTTGCCGAGAGCTACCCCAATTAAGAAAAACTAATCAACTCTTTGGAGCAGTAAACCCGAAAAACGTAGAAAACAGGAATAAAATCGGTGGAATTAAAAATTTAAAAGAAAACAGTGTCAATTCTGAATTTTGGCCAAATTTAGCTGAAATGGAGCAAAACTGGTCAAGTTTGGATTCATTTTAATGCTTTTGCCGATATCTAACCAAATTCTAAACAAATATACAATTTTTCTTAGCTGGAAACCCAAAAAACGTCCAATACTCGAGTAAAATCGGTGAAGTTTATGGTTTTAATGCCATATTTTTCTAAAAATTGAGCAACAATAGCCAGTGTTTGATCCATTTTATTCTTTTGACGAGATCTATCAATGTTATTTAGAAATATTGAATAGTCGAGAGCAGTAAACCCAAAAAACATCAAAAATTTTAAAAAATCGGTAAAATTTCTGGTTTTTGCCCAAATTTTGCTGTTAATTTAGCAAAACTAGTCAAATTTGGGCTTATTTTAATGATTTTGCCAAGATCTACCCAGATTTAGATAATAATTTCAATTTCTCACTGCAGTTAACCCAGGAAACGTCGAAAACAGGAATAAAATCGATGAAAATTATGGTTTTTGGCCATATTTTTATAAAACCTCAGCAAAACTATTCAAAGTTTGATTCATGTTAATGCTGTTGACAAAATCAATCAAAATTATTTCGAAGGATTGAATATTCCATAGCAGTAAACCCTAAAAAAGTCGAAATATCAAAAGAAAACAGTTACAATTCTGGATTTTGGCCAAATTTAGTTGAAATTCAGCAAAACTGGACAACTTTAGTTTCTTTTTAATGCTATTGCCGAGATCTACCCAAATGTGGAAAAAATATTCAATTTGTTTTGCATTAAACCCGAAAAACGTCATAAACAGGAATAAAATCGGTGAAATTTATGGTTCTTGCTATATTTTTATAAATTTGGAGGTAATCTGGTCAACTTTGGATTCATTTTAATGCTTTTGCCGTTATCTATCCAAATTCTTAACATATATTCAATTTTAATTAGCTGCAAACCCGAAAGCCGTCGTTAATAGAATAAAATCGTTGAATTTTATGGTTTTTGGCCATATTTTGCTTAAAATTGCGCTAAACAAGACACAATGGTATTCATTTGAAAGCTATTGAAGGGATCCATCCAACTGGGTATCCGTGGTTGATGACCCGATGTCGATGAAAGGAGTTCGATGACCCGTGGCCAAAATCACAAGGTCAATGACGTGTAAATGGAAGTTGACTCGAGGTCATTGACCCGAGGTCATTGACCCCAGGTCATTGAACCGAGGACGATGATTCGAGGTCAATGACCTGAGTTCGTTGACCCGAGGTCGATGACCTAAGGTCGGTGACCTGAGGACGATGACCTGAGGTCGGTGACCTGAGGTCGGTGACCTGAGGTCGATGACCTGAGGTCAATGACCTGAGGTCGATGACCCGAGGTCAATGATCCGAGGTTAATGACCCAAGGTCAATGACGCAAGGTCAATGTCCCGAGGTCAATGACCCTAGGTCAATGTCCCGAGGTTAATGACCCGAGGTCAATGAAACGAAGTGACTGACCCGAGGTTACTCCGGGTGATTTAATTTTGGAGTTAAACACCGGGAGGTTGTCTCAGGGAGGTCCACTCCGGGAGGTCAAATCTGGGACGTCCAATTTGGAACTACGTTTCCGGGACTTCGACTCCGGGAGGTTGACTCCGCTAGGTAGACTCCGGGAGGATTTCTCTATAGGTCGATTCCAGTAGGACAACTCCGGGAGGTCAAATCCGGGATGTCGACTCCGAGACGTCGACTCCGGGAGGGAAAAATTCGAAATAAAATAATTGAATTTGGACTCGTTTTGTTAACCAAAACGAGATTTTTGAAACTTTTTGAACACCAATTTTATTTCAACTCTAGTAATTAATTCGGTAATGATTTGATTTTTGAGGCATTTCGATATTTTGAACAATCATTCTATTTCTTGAAGTTAATTTTGGATAATTGGGTAAATATTTGGCATTTTAACGAAATTTGTCAATATTTTTGCTGTATTTTGAAAACAATTTGGGAAATCTAATCGAATTTGGACTCGTGTTGAAGATCTTGACGAGAATTTTAAAAAATTTTGAACACAAATTTAATTTTTATCTTTTAATTTAAGGAGTAATCGGCAGAAACTGGGCATTTTTTCGATTTTTTTCAATTTTTTGATGAGATTTTTTCTAAATTTCGAAAAATAATATTTGGAATTTTCTCTCCTACTTAAAATCTTATCGATATTAGTGAAAATCTGAGATAAAATTCGATTTTCCTTATCAATTTACAGGAAAATCAGCAAAAGATGGGCATTTTTATGATCCATTCTAATTCTTTTGACGAGATCTATCAATGTTATTTAGAAATATTGAATAATCGAGAGCAGTAAACTCAAAAAACATCGAAAATTTGAAAAAAAAAAAACAGTAAAAATTCTGGTTTTTGTCCAAATTTTGCTGAAAATTTAGCAAAACTAGTCAAATTTTGATTCATTTTAATGCTTTTGCCGAGATCTACCGAAATTTAGAAAAACGTTTCAATTTCTCACTACAGTTAACCCAGGAAACGTCGAAAACAGGAATAAAATCGGTGAAATATATGGTTTTTTGGCCATATTTGTATTAAAACTTCAGCGAAACTAATCAAAGTTTGTTTCATGTTAATGCTGTTGACAAAATCAATCAAAATTATTTAGAAATATTCAATTTTTCCTAGCAGTAAACCCAAAAAAAGTCGAAATATCAAAAGAAAACAGTGACAATTCTGGATTTTGGCCAAATTTAGTTGAAATTGAGTAAAACTGGTCAACTTTGGATTCCTTTTAATGATATTGTCGAGATCTACCCAAATGTAGAAAAAATATTCAATTTTTTTAGCAGTAAACCCGAAAAACGTCGAAAACAGGAATAAAATCGGTGAAATTTATGGTTTTGGGCTATATTTTTATAAATTTGGAGGTAAACTGGTCAACTTTGGATTCATTTTAATGCTTTTGCCGATATCTATCCAAATTCCAAATATATATTCAATTTTTATTAGCTGCAAACTTTAAAAGCCGTCGTTAATCGAATAAAATCGTTGAATTTTATGGTTTTTGGCCATATTTTGCTTAAAATTGTGCTAAACAAGAGACAATTGTATTCATTTGAAAGCTATTGAAGGGATCTATCCAACTGGGTATCCGTGGTGGATGACCCGATGTCGATGAAAAGAGTTCGATGACCCGAGGCCAAAGTCCCAAGGTCAATGACGTGGAAGTAGAAGTTGACTCGAGGTCATTTACCCGAAGTCACTGACCCCAGGTCATTGAACCGAGGACGATGACTCGAGGTCTTTGACCCGAGGTCATTGACCCCAGGTCATTGAACCGAGGACGATGACTCGAGGTCGGTGACCTGAGTTCGTAATAATGAAATGATGAAAGTTGTCCTTCCGTACCCTTCCATATATATAGAATATTATCAACATATCTAAACCAGCATTGAACATAAATTAAATATTTACAATTTGAACTGAACAATTTGGATTCCAAGAAGTCCATAAAAATATTTGCGAGAAGAGGGGATAAAGGAGATCCCATAGCGAGACCCTCGTTTTGACGGTAAAACACGTCTTGAAATTTGAAGAAATTTTGTTTTGTGCAGGTTTGAATGAGTTTTTTAAAGTCACATATAATATCACTGCTCATGTTCGCACTGCGGAGGCGGTCTTCAATGACACTTATCACTTCACCCACTGGCACGTTGGTGAATAAATTACAAACATCAAAGGATACAAATTCGGAGTTATGATTAATATTTACATCTTCCAGTTTCTGGGTTAGGTCTATAGTATTCAATATGCCATACTTCTGAGGAAATAAATTGGAATTTTTTAAAAGGGAATTCACTTTATGCAACAGTTTATGGGCAGTCCGTATAGCCTAGGTGGTTGGGGGTTCATTTCACAAAGTCGATTTTTAGTAAAATCGTGAATGAGGTGTGTCTCACTAATTGTTTTACGGACTACTGATTTGAATTCAGGAGTAGGATCTTTGTTAAGGAGTTCTATGTTGTGGCTATGGATGAAGTTTTGGCACTTTTCAATGTAGTCACTTTTGTTTAAAATCACCACACACTCTGCTTTGTCTGCTTTGGAGATGATTAGTTTGTTTTCATTCACTATTTTTTGTATTTTTCTTACGTTGCGAAGATTTCTTATTTCACTATTGCTTGGTGGAGGGAGGTTCTCAATGTGGTGAGATATAATGTCCGCACACGAATATTTCACTCTTGTTTGTTTGTGTAAAGCTACGTCACAGTCAGCGGATAAATTGATAAAATCACTGGGAGATTTTGGGAGAGGTGGGCTGTATTTCAAACCGTATTCTAAGTATGAGATTTCAGAAGGAGCAAATTTGTATTGGGAGAGGTTGAGCACACGATCGTGAAATTTATGGGTAGTTTGGGGGGTAGCACATCTGGGTTTGATCACTGCACTAGAAGACTTCAGCGCCCGGAATTTCTTGTTGAGGGCTGAGCGTTTTTGGTAACAAATTTCGCTTGCCATTTGTCTTACCTTGTCATCCAAAATTGACCATTCTATCCAGGAGAGGAGATGTAGTAACTCGGTGTGAAGTAACAGAAGATAGTAGGACAGGTTTTGGCGAACAGCATACAAATGTCTTATTTCCTCCTTAAGCCAAAAGGTCTTCGCTCGGTCCACTGCTCTAGAAGAATGAGAAGAGTTGAACTTGCTCCGGATGTTGATGTATCTTGGGAAAACTCAATTTCTCGCAGTGCCAACATGAGCAGTGATATTATATGTGACTTTAAAAAATTCATTCAAACCTGCACGAATTTTTAGCTTTTTTGGATTGGTTTTTGCTGTTTTAACAATTTTGTAGCTGTTTTTTACGATTATTTAGCTGTTTTTGATTAATTTTTTTACCTGTTTTTGACGGTTTTTAGCTGTTTTCATGATTATGTAGCTTTATTGACGATTTGCTCGCTGTTATGTCGAAATTTTAGGTGTTTTGATGATTTTTAGGCTGTTTTGACGATTTTGTAAATTTTTTAACGATTTTTTAACTGTTTTGACGATTTCATAGCTGTTATTATGAATTTCTTAGCTTTTTTAATGATTTGTGGCTGTTTTTACAATTTTCTAGCTGTTTTTGACGATTTGTAGCTGTTTAGCATATTTTTTGGCTGTTTTGACGATTATTTAGCTGTTTTTGACGATCGTTTAGTACTTTTAACGATTGTTTAAGTGTTTTGACGATATTTCAATTGTTTTGGTCGATTTTTAGCATTTGTTTACGATTTTTTGCTTTTTTTGACGATGCTTTAAGTTTTTTGACGAAATTTTAGCTGTTTCGGACAATGTTTAGCTGTTTAGTATATTTTTTATCTGTTTTGACGATTATTTAGCTGTTTTTGACGATCTTTCAGCTCTTTTTACGATTTTTTAAGTGTTTGACGATTTTTCAATTATTTTGGTAGATTTTTAGCATTTGTTTACGATTTTCTTGCTTTTTTTGACGTATTCTTAACTGTTATTGAAGTTTCTTGCTGTTTTGAAGATTCGACAGCTGTTTTTGACAAATATCTAGCTGATTTTGACGATTTTTAGCTTTTTGTGTCGATTTGTTGCTGTTTTGACGATTTTACAGCTGTTTTTGACGATTTTACAGAGGTTTTTGACAAATTTTCAGTTGATTGTTTCGAATTTTTAACTTAAATCAGCTAATTAAAGTCAAAAACAGCAACGATTTTATCAATAACAGCTAAAGGATCGTCAAAAACAGGTAATTATTCGTCAAAAAAAGGTGTAAAACCGTCAAAAAAGTTAATAAATCATCACAAACAGCTATAAAATCTTGAAAACGGCTAAAAATGATAAAAAAAACAGCTACAAAATTGTCCAAACAGCGAAAACTCGTCAAAAGAAGGTTAATCATAGTCAACACAGTTAAACGAAATCGTAAAAAAGCAATAACTCGTCAAATACAGCTAAAAATTCGTCAAAAACAGCTGTAAATCGTTAAAACAGCTAAAAAAAATCGTCAAGAACAGCTCAAAAATCGTCAGAACTGTTATTAAATAGTCACAAAATCCCGAAAATCATCAAAAACAGCTAACAATTCATCAAAAACAGTAAAAAAAATTCGTCAAAAATGCTGTAAAATCGTCAAGAAAGTTAAAAAATCGTCTATAAAGCAAAAAAATCGTAAAAAATGCTTACAAATCGTCAAAAACAGCTATCAAATCGTCACAAACAGCTAAAATTCGTGAAAACGGCTATATATCGTTAAAAACAGCTAACAAATCGTCAGAAACAGCTAAAAAATCAATCACATATCACAAAAACTTGACTTCTTTTCGATTTTGTTAGCTGTTTTGGAGAATTCTTAGCTGTTTTTGACGATTTTTTAGTTGTTTTGACGTTTTTTTACTGTTCTTGACGATACTTTCAGCTGTTTCGACGATTATTTATCTGTTTTTGACGATTTTAAACCTTTTTTGACGAATTTTTAGCTGTTTATGAAGATTTTACGGATAAGGTTACGATTTTTATAAGAGTTTTGACGATTTTTTAAGCTGTTTTGGACGATTTTTAACAGTTTTAAAAATTTTTATTTCCTTTTTACGATTTTTTTTGTTTTTTTTGAAGATGCATTAAGTTTTTTGAGGAATTTCTATCTGTTTTATACGATTTTCTCGCAGTTTTTGTCGAATTTTTAGGTGTTTATGATGATTTTTTAGCTGTTTTTGACGATTATAGGGATAAGGTTACGATTTTATAATAGTTTTGATGATTTTTTAGCTGTTTTTGACGATTTTTAGCTGTATGGATGATTTATTAGCTGTTTGTGACGAGTTTTTAACTATTTTAACGATATTGTAGCTGGTTTTCAAGAATTTATAGCAGTTTTTTACAATTTGAAGCTATTTTGACGATTTTACAGCAGTTTTTGACGAATTTTAAGCTCTTTTTGACGAGTATTAGCATTTTTTTACGATTATTTAGCTGTTTTTGACGAATTTATAGCTGTTTTTGATTAATTTGTTTACCTGTTTTTGACGGTTTTTAGCTGTTTTCACGATTTTGTAGCTTCATTGACGATTTGCTCGCTGTTTTTGTCGAATTTTTAGGTGTTTTGATGATTTTTAGGCTGTTTTGACGATTTTGTAAATTTTTTAACGATTTTTTAGCTGTTTTGACGATTTCTTAGCTGTTGGTAGGTAGGTAGGTATTGGGTTTATGGTGCATCGACGGCTAAGGTCATTTAGCACCTTCGGTAGAATTAATTTTTTTTCTGATTAGATATTTTCAAACAAAGTGGCAGTAGGTACGAAGGTAAACAAACATTTAAACACAAGAGAGCTGTCATGTTAATTATATTTAGATCTTCCTTATGGGTTTTCAGATTAGAGGAAATAACTCGGCTTCCCTAAGGAAATTCAATATTCCGTCCACCATGATGGGGTCGTTACCCACTATTTCCTTCATTTCTCCTCTGATGTTGTGTTTATCTCGTCTCTCCAGGTAATGAGGGCATTCGGTGAGAATGTGTTTTATAGTTAGTTGCTCGCCACCACAATGCTCGCATTCTGGTAGTTCTTTCTCTCTTGTGAAAAGATATGAGTGAGTTAGTTTGCTGTGCCCTATTCTTAGTCTGGTGACCACAACTTCCTCACGCCTATTATTTCGAATAGAAGATGGCCATTCCACGGTATCGGGTTTAATACTGCGTAATTTATTTTCTACGATCAAGGACCAGCGACTACACCATTTCTGTACTGTTTTCTGTTTTAATAAATTTCGTAGGTCTACTGCCAATATGTGTGGGTCTCCTATTTCATTCTCTCTAAGTGCAGCTTTAGCTGCAGCATCGGCTTTCTCATTCCCAGGGATTCCTATGTGTCCAGGAATCCAGACAAAGGATACATCCACTTCCCTAACTTTCAGAAGCAAAAGGGATGAATGAATGCCCTGTACTAATGGGTCCATGTTGAATGTTATGGAGATCATCTGAAGGGCACTGAGCGAGTCTGTGCAAATTAGGAATGAGGAGTTCCTGGAGTTGATAAGTTCTACTGCCTTCTTGATTGCAAATAGTTCTGCAGTATAGATACTGCAGAAAGGATGTAATTTTATCTGTATGGATCCAAAAGGCTCTGCTACAATAGAGCTGCCACAGGCTATCTCAGATTTCGAACCATCTGTGTATATGGCAGTACAGTTAGTATGAGCCTCTAAAATTTCCTGAAAGCCCCTTTTGAATGCCCAAGGATGGGTATCCTCTTTGGGGTTCCTGGCCAGATCGTAAATGATTTTTGGTGTGGGAATCTGCCAAGGTGGGAATTTTGGGAAGCCAGCAGGATACAGCTTTGGCAATTGAATACCTGTGTCATTGATAAAATTCAAAAAGCGTATTCCTAGGGGAAGAGTTGCCCGAGGTCGTCTATAAAACAATTCTTTAAAATTTGGTTTAAAAAGCAGACTGTAGCAGGGATGGTTCTTTGAAGATAAAATTTTACTTACATAGTTGCCCATTAAAATATCCCTGCGAGTTTCTAGAGGTGGCTCCCCAGATTCAGCATAAATGCTGACTACTGGGCTGGTTCTGTATGCACCAGTCTTAGTCCATAGTTGTGGGTGGAGTTTAGAGGGCGCATATATGAACTCCGTGCAGAAGCATATATAAAAGAGCCATAGTCAAGCTTTGACCGTATCAGTGCCCTGTAAAGAAGAAGCATTGATCTACGGTCTGCACCCCATCTACTACTGCTTAAAAAACGTAAAATATTCAAGGTCCTTTGGCATTTATTTTTCAAGAAGTTTATGTGAGACTTCCAGTTCAGTTTTCTATCTAAAAACATTCCCAAAAATTTAACATCTTCCACGAAGGGCAAAGTGATATTCCCAAGTTTCAAGGTTGGGTTTGGGTAGATTCCTCTCAGCGTGGAAAAATGGACACACTTCGTCTTCTCACGAGAGAAAACAAACCCTGTAGTGTGTGACCAGTGCTGGAGTTTATTCAGAGTCAGCTGGATATAGTCTTAGCTGTTATTATGAATTTCTTAGCTCTTTTTAATGATTTGTGGCTGTGTTTACAATTTTCTAGCTGTTTTTGACGATTTGTAGCTGTTTAGCATATTTTTTGGCTGTTTTGACGATTATTTAGATGTTTTTGACGATCGTTTAGCACTTTTAAGGATTGTGTAAGTGTTTTGACGATATTTCAATTGTTTTCGTCGATTTTTAGCATTTGTTACGATTTTTTTGCTTTTTTTGACGATGAATTAAGTTTTTTGACGAATTTTTAGCTGTTTTTGACAATTTTTAGCTGTTTAGCATATTTTTTATCTGTTTTGACGATTATTTAGCTGTTTATGACGATCTTTTAGCACTTTTTACGATTTTTTAAGTGTTTTGACGATTTTTCAATTGTTTCGGTCGATTTCTAGCATTTGTTTACGATTTTTTTTGCTTTTTTTGACGTATTCTTAACTGTTATTGAAGTTTTTTGCTGTTTTGAAGATTCTACAGCTGTTTTTGACAAATTTCTAGCTGATTTTGACGATTTTTAGCTTTTTGTGACGATTTGTTGCTGTTTTGACGATTTTACAGCGGTTTTTGATGAATTTTCAGTTGATTGTTACGAATTTTTAACTTAAAAACAGCTAATTAAAGTCAAAAACAGCTAAGATTTTATCAATAACAGCTTAAGGATCGTCAAAAACAGCTAAATATTCGCAAAAAACAGCTGTAAAACCGTCTAAAAAGTTAATAAATCATCACAAACAGCTATAAAATCGTGAAAACGGCTAATAATGATAAAAAAACAGCTACAAAATTGTAAAAACAGCAAAAACTCGTCAAAAAAAGGTTAAACATAGTCAACACAGTTAAACGAAATCGTAAAAAAGCAATAACTTGTCAAATACAGCTAAATAAGCAAATACAGCACATACAGTAAAATAGTCAAGAATGTTAAAAAATCGTCTATAAAGCAAAAAAATCGTAAAAAAAATGCTTACAAATCGTCAAAAACAGCTAACAAATCGTCAAAACAGCGAAAATCGTCAAAACAGCACACAATCGTCACAAACAGCTAAAATTCGTGAAAACAGCTATATATCGTTAAAAACAGCTAACAAATCGTCAGAAACAGCTAAACAATCGTCAAAACATTTCAAAAATCCTGAAAAATTGAAAAAATCCTCAAAAACCAAAACCAAAAAAAAAACCAAATCATTGGATCATCATGCTTTCTGATATTACCAATTAAGGTATCTCCAAACATTTTAAATTCCCTTAACAGCCATAAGATTTCATCCTGTTGTTCAACAAAATCCCTGGCATTGACCTTAAATTAGATAAGGCAAACGAAGGAAGATCAAATGCTTGACAGAACTGAAATCATCAATCTTTTTGTCTCTGTCAAGATTAAGTTTTGGGATTTCAAGAATTGGATGGGTAATAGTTGCCTCTTGGATTGGACACCATCCACAATATTACAGGCAAAATTAAATCATGCAATTTGTCAAATATAACTGCCAATTAAGGATAAATTACTTTTCATATAAATTAATAATCTAAATGTCTGTCATTGAATGACATAATTTTTATGGATTACCTCTATTCGAAGGATGATGATTAAATCCAAAACATCTAACGTGTTGGTTTTAAAAAGATATTTACATATTACTTGGCTGATTACTTATGGGACGGGTAAATCGACCAGTGAAATTTTATGATATGCCTCTAATTCATAAGTTTCAACGAATTAATCAAATATTCGCAACAAATTTGTCAGAACATGTCCATTATGTAACATTATGATTTAAGAGTGATTAATATTAATACTATAGAAAACATCGTTCTCGAACTTTACCTGGTAAATATCACTTATTCTCTTTGTGAAAATTAAGCACAAATAATTCTACATCCAGTTAATCGATGGAATAGATTAAGTGTCTATAAATTGAATCATTTGTCATCAACTCGGGAAGAGTTCTCGAAGATTGTTCTTACAATCAAAAGGAAGTTAAATTCTATAAAGAAACAGTCATTTTTCAATGGAAAAAACATATTTTCATAATAAACAATAATTCAGCATTCTAAGGAAGACAATATTGAAATTAAGGAAGACAACATTGAAATTACCTTGCGAACACGAGTGTCGAACGAAGCGCCGTCAGATTTTTGTAAGACAATTGAGGAACAATAACTGTTTCATACCGGGAAAAACGAAGTAGATTGCAGAAGAAAAATCGCCAGGGATGTATTCCTAAAAACATAAAATGCCAGTAAGGTTGAGTTGCTTGTGTGTTTATATTAATTAAAGGGTCCTGGTAAATATACCATAACAAACTCCACTCCTCCTCCATCATACCCTTTGGAGGTAAAGGAGAGATTGTTCTGCCGTGGTAGCTTAGTGGTTAGAGCAACCAACCGGCAATTGGGAGACCTGGGTTTGATCCCCGGCTATGGCAGACTTTTTCTCCTTCACTTCCACCGCGCATTTACAATAAACATGTGTATCATGTGAAACTTCCTTCATCCTTATCACATATAACAAACTCGTTTATGTTCTTAATTTATACATAATTGCACCGTTCTGAGTATCTTGATTATCAAATATATCATTATGAAGAAAGGATAATAAACATTATGACTATCGGATGATTGTTTTTCTTTTCCATTAAAGTTTAATTAAGAGTAAATACCGTTGAGCCCGACGTGAAACTTTATATAACCTCAAATTAAGTTCGTATAGTGTATGGCTACTGTTAAAAGATCAGAATTCATAGAATATGAAGTTGTCAATGGTATCTTATAATACAAAACCGAAGTTCGCATTAATCATCAGCATATTTTCATATCCAAACACAATATCTAGTATTTTCGTAAGTTAGAAATATTCTAAGTTGAAATGACCGGTTACACAAATGTGAGCCTGACATTTACCAGCATGACATTGTAGTAGGAGACAAACAAAATAATATACCAAAATGGAATGAAATGAAGAATAGTATTCAGAAAGAAGAATCAAAATAAATCTAGTGCATTTCATAATAGAAAAATAGCAACATAATAAAAGAAGAACAATTTTTATGGTTGAAGTTCCTTGCTTAAGAATAAGAGGCATAAGAACTCCATTAGCAAGAATACTTACTCTACCCTGAATAATTTTAATCGTTTCAAAAATATACTACCATATAAGCTTAAAAAGGCCCTTGCCCAAACACTAATTCTACCTTTATTTGACTACTGTGACATAATTTTTAATGAAATGTCTCATACAGTTAGCAGTAAGTTAGACCGCACACTTTATCAATCCATTAAATTTAACTTCAATTCTAAGAGAGTAGATCACGTTAGTCCTCTTTTAAAAGAATTAAAATGGCTAAGGCTCGACTCCAGAGTAAGCTTCACACACTCAATCTGGTACACAAAACTCTTAACCATAATTGCCCTACCTATCTTTCCTCTCACTTCAAATATCTCAATAGCTACCATAATGTATGTACACATTCATCGAGTAAACTTACCATACCAATCCATAGAATGGATATGTGTTCTAAATTGTTTATGGTTCTTGGAGCAAGGTATTAGAATGGCCTTCCATACACTATCATTAAAGATATATCATTCCCTTCTTTTAAATGCACAGTACATACATAGTTTACTTTCCAATGTAGATACCAAATAATTTTAGTAAGATATTCATCTCGGTTATCAACTTAATTTTTATCTTTAACTTACCTTTTATTATTTATTTTCATACCGTAAATAAAACATGTCATATTTAACCAGAGATCACCCGAGCAGTATAGGCATTTGTCAAGTAGATATACAAATACAGATTTCCTAAATAAATTAAAAGAATCAATATATTTGAGGGTGATAGCGCATCATAAAAATTTACTGAACTTGCCAAAGGACTTGTGACTATGATAGTAACAATTCTTTTGAAACATAGAAGTATCTTTCCTTGCAAACATTAGTAGATTAAGGACATAGATAGAGGGAACAGTTAATAAGCCTATTTTCCTAAACAGTGATTTACAGTGAGCATTACACATTGAGCGAATTATTTTCTTCTGTATCTTAAAAACATCAATTAGTTGGGAGGATGAGAAACAAAAAATAAAACCATAAGAAACTAATGAAAACAATCGTGCAAAATAAACATTTTTTAACACCTCACTACTGAGAGAGTTTTTCAAGACAGGCAATATAGAAAACAGTTTAATGTTATACATAAGTGACCAATGTGAACAGACGACTTTAATTGGGGATCGATATGAATACGTAAGAACTTAATTTCTTTGCTGAACAATTTATGGTCAATAACTGGATTAAGATCTTGGGGGTTTTTCTGTGTGGCGGAGAAAAGCATTAATTGCGTTTTATTCCTACTGAGATACAAACGGTTATGCTTGCACCAGTTAGACATGGTCTGAAGAACTTCCTCAGAATCAGACATTAAAACATTAACATCATCAGCATACATAACAAGCTTGCTGGTATTATTTAACATGATATAATCAGGAAGATCATTAATAAAAATTAAAAGAGAATGTCCAGAATTGAGCCGTGCCAGAGGGAACCAATTGAATATCAGAGAGATATTTTCCAGATATTTATTAAATGAGACAATTTGTTATCTGTATATACTTTTACTACAAAAAGATGTATTTGAATGTAGTAGGACACCTTTCAATACATTTTAGAAAAAAAGAATCTTTGTATATATACTTCATTGTAACATTTCTCATGTGGTACTGTGGCTCCTTCTAGTCCACAAATATTTCCGCTCATTAACTAAATTAATCAGTTTCTAGTTGTCCATTTCAGAAATGCTTCAAAGTCGAAAAAAAAAACTGGCTTGTATCTTCTGCGTTGAACTATGACAACGAGCTACAGGGCGCTACATATCCCCTTCCACTGGATGAGCTCTTACGCTACTCTAGGTGTTTGAATCGTGCCTCAACATTGTAGCTAGCTGTCGCTAGTTGTAGCACTTCATTGCTGTACCACGATATTGCTTCCAGTGGACAAGAGGCCTAAGAAGAGAAATTCATCTGGGCAATTAATAACTCACACCTCAGCAGCTTTTATTTCATCACAGCCATAACCTAGGCTGAGACATAAGTAAATTAAAAATACATTTTTCTCTATCCGGTACCAAAATCAATACAAAAATGAAGATTTACATTTATATCCTGAGAATATATATAACAATACATTTATTTATTCTTAATATAATTATAGATAATACAATGAAAGAGAGAAAATTCAAACAAAATCATTCACAAAAGTAATATTACACAAGTGATTATTCTAGGATAATTTTGTCACTTTTAATTTTGAGTTGAGTTCTGATCTAAGCCTTTCCAATTCATCCTTTGCCTGTTTTAACTTTTCTTTGGCCAATGTCATGTCGGGTGGAAGTTTCTTGGGATTGGCCAATTTACAATTCAAGTTCTTGATTTCTTCATTAAGTCTTTTAATATGAGCATCATTCTTCAGGACAGCATCAAAATTTAACTCAGTTTCACCACTAGGTAAATCTTTCTGTGAGAAATCAATGGAAAAAGGAAAAAGTTTCAGAATACTGAGAAAAGCCCCAAAAATGTTATTGATCCTTCATACTACATGTAATTGATAGGATTGAATTTTTACGCTGCAACAAGACCTTTAAAAAGGTTGCACAGTGTAAACAATAACAGTGAGAAGCTCAAATATATAAACCACTGCATTAATACAAAGTTATGTCATTTCTCCTTTTTCGAATAAAGAAGATAGTAGCTTTATTTATTCAAAACCTCCCAGTATAACTTGGATATCCTTTGTATCTTTCTTTGGAGTCATTTACAGTTTTAACGTTTGGATTCCTAATCATTACATATTTATCATGCCAGAACGTATTGACCTTGAATCTGTGGAATATTGACTGGAAATCACCGTTTTACAGGAATGCATCTTTACAAAAGGATTTCAGTTTCACCTTGAGCTAAATCAAAAAACCGGAATAGAAACATTAACTTAAATTGTTAGCCATCACTGAATGAAATACATTGCATATGAAATACATTAGGCAAAACTTTAATATACAGTAGAAGTCCGTTATAATGAGTACGGCATATAACGAGAGTTGTGTTATAGCGAGTGATTCATTGGACGTTGTCTGTCTCACAGCAAAAAGGATAGGGAGTTACTTCCATTATAACGAGTAATCAAAATCTGAGGTATCGTTAAAACGAGTGTCTATATTCGCCTTCCAGGTAGCATATCTCGTAATCGAAGATGTCTCATGAGTTTCACTATCCCCTCTACCCCTCACACCTCCTATATCTTACCCCCTTGTATCTTGTTTTTTTTCAGCAATGATCCCTCTAATCAGCGGTTTGAATCGAGTTTCCATTGTATTGGCATCCACCCGTGGGATTTGTTTTCATTCGAAACTTGGCACCAAATTGTCTAATGGGAGGGAGTATAACAGATAAAAGCAGCGCTGTTTCGGATTTACAGGGTAACCTCTACCTCGCACCACAGTCATTAGTTATGAAGTGTGTGAATGAAAAATATCTTGAGAAAGAAATTTTATACAAATTAGGGGTGCCTTTCCACATAATGGTTCATCGCTCTTCATCGGTCGATCATTAGATGTGAGTCCGTTCAGGAGAGCTTTCTTATAACCGAGTTTCTAGTGTGATGCTTCTGTGATGGAGAGTAAAAGAAAGGCTTTAGATTTAGCAAAGAAATTTGAAATTGTGCATTTCTGCAAAGGAGAAACCACGAGTAAATCCGAAATTGGCAGACGGTATGGCCTGTCATCGTCAACTCTATTTACGATTTTGAAGAACAAAGAAAAAATAAAGTCTGCATTCATGATGCAAAACACTCCAGGAGGGTGCAAAAAACTACGACCAGCGGATAATACGGAGTTGGAGTCCATTCTATTTGAATGGTTCACCCAGCAGCGATCTCTAGGAATTCCAATCAGAGGAATAATTATAAAAGCGAAAGCTGAAGAGCTTGCCCTTCGCATGAAATTGGACAATTTCCGTAGCACGGATGGTTGGCTGAACGATTTAAAGGAAGAAGAGGAATATCACTCCACACAATTAGCGGTGAATCCAGTGAAGTAAGTGAGCAAGCGGTAGATGATTGGCTTCTAATTCTCAAGTTGATCCTCGAAAGATACGAAGAAAAGGTAAGTAATGCAAAAGGCAAATTATCTTTTAAATATTATAAATTGTAAGACAGGCCTTATATTTAGTGTGACAAACCGTTTCTAATCTCCACATAATTAGGACATATACAATGCGGATGAGACAGTACTGTTTTACAATTTAATGCCGGAAAAAACTTTGGCTGTTAAGGGCGACCGCTGCAAAGGAGGAAAAAGGAGTAAGGAGAGGCTTATAGTTCTCCTCTGCACGAACATGACTGGATGTGATAAACTAAAGCCATTAATTATTGGAAAATCCATGCATCCCCGAGCTTTTTGTGGCCAGCGAAATATTCCCTGTATTTACGAGTCCAACGCCAAAGTATGGATGACCGGACAAATTTTTACGCAGTGGCTAAAGGCTTTTGATGCCAAAGTTGGAGGGAGAAATAGAAAAATTGTGCTGTTCGTTGATCGCTGTCTGGCCCACCCCATCATTAAATTGACCAACATAGAGCTTGTGTTCTTTTCCCCTAACTGCACAAGAGTGTTGCAGCCATTGGATCAGGGGATTATTCGAGCTATACAGCACCATTTTAGATCACACCTCATTTATACATTAATCAGGAGGTTAATGTCAAAAGAAACCCGCATCAAATGGAATGTCCTGGAGGCAATCCATGGGTTTGCATTGGCCTGGGGGGAAATATCACCCGTATGTATAAATGTTTCTAACATTCGGGTTTTAATAAAAATACAGAAAATGATTCTTTGGATGGATCTGCTGAGCTGAATTCGGAGTTAGTGCCCGAAAGCTGGAGAACTGTGTCCAGCATTTTGGACATAAATTGCTCCTTTGATGATTTTGTTGCGGTAGACGAGGAAACTGCTATTTGTGGTTTGCTGACCGACAACCAACTAGTAGAGCAGCAAAAGAATGACAGCAGCGAATCGTCGGGTATCGAGAGTATGGAAGAAGATTCGTTTAAAATCCCTGGTAGAGAGTCCCTCTCGCAAGCATTAGCATCTTAATTCTTTGTATTTAGCTAAAAACGCCTCAGTGGACAATTTAATGAATTTAAAGCACTTAGAAGATTTCGTCACCAAACACTGTGCTAATAACTTTAAACAGACAAAAATAGATTCATTTTTTAAGTAAACGCTTTTTTATGTAGAGTGAGACCGAGAAATCAGGTTTTTACACCAATATATGTTTATTAATTATTGTAAAGTTCTTCTACCTTCTATTAAGGTTAATTTATTCTTACTTTCAATGTTTCTGAAAAAGTACCCCAGCACCGGAGAAAAGCTCGTGTCTAACGAGCATGACTATCGTAACTACTTACACTACTGGAAAGCCATATTTAATTATTAAGCTAAATCACCAAATCCTAACTAATACGATTATTTAATGATATATTATTACTTTCGACGATTATTGAGTAATTATGATCCACATTTTATGTTAGAGAACGCACTTTGGTTATGGTTTATGAGTCAATGAAATAATATTTTTGTGAGGAACGTTGTCTTTTACGCATTCTGAAGCATTGCGTAGGAATTAATAACCCTATAGCTCCATTTGGAGGCATTTGCTGCCCTTGTATTCAAGAAGACGGACTTCATTAGATTTATTGTTAAAAATCGGCTATAACGAGCGCTATTCTGATTTTTGTCAGCTCTCGTTATAACGGACTTCTACTGTATATACATTAGTGTGCATCAAGCATAAAATTGGAAAATTTTCCACCAAAAAGTTAATTTATATTCCACGGTAGGAATGGAAATAAAAAAGTCTGACAGAACCAGGATTTATACCCATATCTTGTCAGCTTTATAGGACATATGAGTCCCATTTGGAATAATACATGATTTTTAATCCATAGAGTACTAGCAATTTCATTCATATCTCTTTCCTTTCTTAACACTTTTGCGCCAAAGCTTCTCGATGGGAAATGCTTCTCCTGCTATGGGTTGCATGAGAATTTTCTTTACTTCTCTGTACGGAGCTAACTGGCCACGAGGAATCACACAGTATGTCTTTCGCCTGTTTTGGAATCCCACACAGTGGGACACCATCCCTTCCCCAGGCTACTCGGCTCGACCATTCAACCCTCAGCAGCCCCTCTCTCAGCAGGAGGATACTGTTAATTTATTTCAGTAGCATTGGTTTTTTTTAAATAATCCTTTGTTGTATGCTCCAAAAATGTATACTTTAAAATGAATTCGTTATGCTATTCTGAGCATTTGACAATTTTCAACAAAATTCCAGCGTTGATATTAACAAATTTACTCCATTAATATTTACAAAATTGCTTTGACGAAACTCCGTTAGTATTAACACTAAAATTTCGTTTGAAATTTGCTCAGGCTCGACAAAAAACAAATTATTCATTTCTAAGTTAAAAATTTTGCAGTTTGCAAAAAATAATTTCCTAGAAAAACCATTTAAAATTATAAATAAACCATGGATTCAGGCAGCAATGAAGGCTACTAATGAGGTGAAGGGTCGAGCTCATTGTCGGGGAAAGGGGTGGGCTCACCCTAAGCTGGGATGCAAGGGCATACCTGGGATTATTGCTTCCCTGGCGGTCACTTCCCTTCCCTCGCATAGGCTATACCCGACATTCGTTCGTTTGCATGGGAAATTCACGTCAGCAATTGCTGACGCTAGGCGCAAAAGGGTTAAATTTTTTGAAGGATGCATTCATTAATCTGGTATTTTGTAAATCAAGGTATATTAATATCCTAGGATTTCAGTGCAAACATGATTATTTCACACTCCTATAGCAAGGAATAAGTATAAAGATAGTTATAATATCAATTCATTACCTCAATGTTCATTAACTTTTCCTCATATTCCCGTACTTTCTCCAAATACAAATGTTGCTTAGGAGCCACATTCTCCAATACTTCAACAACTTCCTCAATTGACTTCCTTGAAGCTCTGTAAGGAAATAGTAATCAGATACACAAGAAATTCAATAAAAATAAACCAATAAGTGATTACTAAAGAAATCTGATGAGAGCGTGGTAAGCAAATATGCAAAGATATTTTAGCATTAAGAAGCTATTTACATACATCTGCACATGGCTATAATCTTGTACAGATAAGGAAATAACAAAGAAGAACAAAACGAAAATATTTACAGGTGAGAATAGATTGATGTGTGAAATACAACAATAAAATAGTCTTAAAGAGTTAAAAGAACTAAATGATGATGAAGAAAAAATAAGTTGCTAATTGTAAGATGAATTTCAGTATTTAGGAAGACTCGGCTTTAGAAAGTATAAGCAAAAAGATTCAAGGCATCCATAAACAAATTCACGAAAAAAGATTATGATTAAGTAAGCAACACTGAAAGATACTTATAATTGGAATTTTTTTAGAAAGAAGAATTAACTTCTTCCAGAGAAACCTGTGGCTAAAGGAAAATTAAAACTGAAATGTTCTTAAAAAGTGTAATTCTTTTTATTTTATTGATGGTGGATGGGGTAAGGCAATTCAACCCTGCCCTATCTCCTAACAATTAACCGAGATTAAAAAGTGACAAGACTAGCTATTTCCATATCCTGTAATTTCTACATTCTGCAGTTTTGCAAAGTTTTACCTTAGTGCTAACAAAACAGAATAATTTCACAATGTTTTGACAAACTCTCCATGCAAAGAAACATGACACCACTACTGCTTTGATCCTTTCTGGGGTAATTGGACTAATGAAAATACTCCTAATCCTTCAGCTACTTAACTTTGATGCCTCTTTCTCTGAAATGCAGCAGAAGTGGAATCCATGAAGATTGCATACGAAGCAATCCTCATAAGCACAAACACTGAGAGCAGCCCACCCAACAATGAGCTATGTACAGCTATAGCAGCAATTGAGTTAAGGATTTAGATAAAAGCATCTAATTAGCTAATAGATAGCTTTTATTAAAAGAGGTCCCAGGCTCAATTGCTGGCAAGGGCCTAGGTACAAGACCTAAGGTGTTGAAGCACATTCATCAAGTAGGTAAAAGCAAGAGGAAAATGTTGACACATTGTCAGGACTTCTTATTTCCTAGCTGCTGCTCTAAGCACCGATCCACTATTCTCAACAGAGACACCAATTTGTTTATTGAATACGTTGCTAGATGAATGTAGCTAAATAGTTATCTATATTAGAAAAATCTCTGATAAGTAGCAATAAATTTAAATGGCTCAAATTCCTTTTTAAATTGACATTAAACATGATATCAGTACTTGACGAACTTACATTACAACGTGAATTTTACTCCATCCAGTCCAATAAGTTAAGAGTACTGAGTGAAGGGTGTAAACTGCAAAGCATAATAGATACACAGAGATATCCATTGCTGATTCAGAAAAAGTGGATTTGGAAAAAGAGATTGTTTGTTAAGTAGATAAGTTTCAAACATTTATTTTCCAAATATTTGTACATAATAACATCACATGTGAACACACAAAAATGTGCCTACTTGAGTATGTAAAATAGAAAATTGTTATTAAGGTTATCCTTCAACAAGACGATAGAGAGGGTATGAGACTAATTTGATTTCCAAAAAGACTGTGTAGTTCTGTTACTCTTAAGAGTATTTAAAGACAAGACTGTGATAAACCAGTAGCTGATGAATGTACACACCTGGCCAAAATTAACGCAGCACCTAACCAACGATCCCTACCGGCCACCGGAAGAACTGCTAGCACAGACTCAAAATGGCAACGGTGGTCAGAGAAGAGGATGTTTCTGTGCGATAATAATCTCATTAAGAACCGAGCCATGAGATAAATGCAGAAAATTACTGATGGATATTCTAGCCGAAAGAAAATACTTTTCATGGCGTAGCGAGGATCCTCGTAGTTCCGCGTGAGTCCAACCAAGGTTCACTACAGCAGGCAGCATGAATATTTGGCTGCAGCACTGATCGAAGATTTTCATTGCAAAGCTATTATTTAAGGTGTGGTCATTGAGAAAAAAAGGGTTATGGTTATGAATAAAATGTATTTACATTTAAGCGTAAACGAAGTTGAAACATAATTAGAGATACGCTCTTCGTCTATGCGAATCAAGTATAGTAGTCTTTCCAAAATGCTGCATGAGATATATTTTTAATGTTAAAAATTCGAATATGTTTCATAATTATACGCTAAATTATCTTGGTTAGCATTAGAGTCGCGGAGAAAGAATTATATTCTCACAACTACTTACAGCACCTTAAATACAAGGTTTCCTCACAGTTGTTTTCACGTTTTGTTTCTTTCGATAAAATACATTATCTCATCATCAACGGCTGCGAGAACTTCTGATATTAATGAACCCCTTAAAATTAATCTTGTTTTCAATACACAAGAGTAATTTTAAGCAAGTTCTTGTCAGAGCCAGCAGTTTTTGTAGAAACCCCACTATAAGGCAAGTGATTAGCCTATGGTATCAGTAAAATCTTTACTCGTATTACGTTTATATTAATTTTACAGTAAAACAGCTATAAAACAGAAGACAGTTAAACTAGATTTGGGGACTTAATGACCCCAGGCCGGACCGCTCAACGCTTAAGAAAAATGGACCGCAATCCAAAGGGAGCAAGTGACTTGAAACAGTTTCTTCAGATTCCATATCTAGAAGCCTAGTAAATTGACGTGATATAAGACACTTGATAGTCCATTGCCGTTTACCTAGTTGTTTTCCTCAGTTTATCTCGACATTTGGTTTAAAAAGGGGTCACCATTGTGTTTCTTTTAATAAGCAAATGCCCATCTTTGAGTGCAAAACTTTCAACGAATTAAGAGATATTGAGCTATACTGCATCCTTGATTATTTCCAACAGTTTCTCTCACAAGTCTCTATAAATCAAAGAACTTGAATGTTCCTCCAAAAAACCCAAAAGACTAATTTTCTGTAAAAATTTCTCAAGTTTGACCCTCTCTATCTTTTTGATGCCTCACAATATTAAAAAATACAAATGGAATCATATAATTCCCTCATTATGCAATAACAATGCGAAGTTTCAAGTCCAGTACTCGAAAAAACTATTTTTGACCAGATGTATAAAGTATATTGAGGATGAAGTTTTCTCTACTGTGTCTTGCAGAGAATTTTATCAAAAACTACATTGATTTAATAGGGGATGAGTCATAGGTTGAATGATGCAATAAATAGTGTTAACTACGTGTTTATTTGCCAAAATTAAAGAAGGTTTTCGAAATGACGACCTTCACACACAATGCAAATTTATCATCTTGTAAATACATCTTTCTTTTTTCTCGAGTCAAGCGCATGCTATGTTTTTTAAATGGTATTTTCTGTTTCCTTCAATTTTCCTTGCAATTCTGTTAAATTTTTTTATTTCTTTGGGGAAAACTAACTCTTTAAAGTATCCCCACAGGAAGAAGTGTATGTGGTTTAAGTCGGGGGACCTTGGCGGTCACTGGATTAGGCCCATCACGACCTATCCATCTGCCTGTAAATCTTTTGTTAAGTTCCCTCTTGATTAAGAAAATTCGAGCGAATTAAGAGAAATCCAGATCGATGTGTAGCCAAAAGTCTGTGAAGAAAGCCAATATCATGTAAACAGACAAGTTTAGCGAGAAATCCGGAGAAATATTCTGTCAAGAATCCATGGAAAGAGCCAAAGTTACCATAAAAATCACGAACCTAAACCACAATTTCATAAACTGGAGTGTGGAAAAAATTCAGAACAATATCAATACAAAAAACCGTAGAAAAAGCCAGTGTCCCAATAAATATCAAAAACCTGGATCACAATTGAGTGCACAGCAGCGTGACACTTATCAAGAACGATATCTAATTAAGTCCATAAAAAATGCCTAAGTTGTATGAAAATCAAAAACTAGAAGCGTAATGTATAGCAACAAATAAAACCAGGCAAACGACTTTATTAATTTATACTTTTGTGGAATGCATTGTTGGGAAAGCTTAGTTATGCCATGGCTCCCAATAATGGCTCATACTTTGTAATACTCGCGAGGGATATTGTTGTTGACTTCGCCTAGTAACGAGGAGGGAAGTGGTATTTTTTCTTACCGCCGGAGCGTGCCACAGCGATGGCAATTAGAAAAACGTTTTGTAGTTTGGATAATTTAGCACATTAATATCACGAATTGAGTTACAATGAATGAGGTGATGACTTGTCCGTTAAAATTAAGAATCTTCAACTTACTTTGTTTTATATCTAATTTTAAGTATTAGCCGTAAAGATAGCTCAACGAAATTTTCGTGGTAAATAGTTGATGACTTGTGTAAGTTTATAGAGTAGTCACCAAAATTTGATTTGTTAATTCTTTTTTTAAATGAGTCTTAAATATTTCGATCAATTTCATTACGTTGTAGTTTTTGAAATTTGAAGTTTACTCTGACTGAATAGAAGCAGTTGTAAGAAGTAATATTTTTTCCTTAGTTGAAACAACTATTCAGTTATTCTACAGAAAAAAATTAACTCTGTATCTCAATTTTTTACATTGTCAGTGGAAAAATTGTCTTGAAAATCGTGGTTTTTTTTCAAATATGAAAAACATTCGTAAGTCGCAAACGAATAAAAAGGCGGACACCAAAAGGGGGGTGATTGATGTTGCCCAAGAAGAGCTCTACCCCCGTTCTTCCGATTATCACTACTTTTTGGGACACCCTGTATAATTTTGTATCTATTAATATAATGCATAGTATAGCATTAATAATATTATTACATCTGTTTTATATAATATATATTTTATAGATATCTATCAATGGTCGTGTAAAATGAAGCAAACTAAAGAGCATTTCTTTTACCTTTAAGGTGTAAAGAGTGTATTTAAAATTAGTCAGAGAACCATTCCCTTTCGTATTCCAAGGAAAATGAAATATAGAGTAGTTGTTACCCTAAAATAAGACTATCCTGCTTATTATGCGGTTTTCATTTGTTCCGTTAAAAAGCCTCCCAACCAGGTTTTACTGTAAATAATGTTAGTGTCATAAATCTCTACTACAGACTAACTAAAGCTGTATTGCTGTAAAAAATAATATTAATGTAAAACGAGTAAGGACTTCTCTGATACCATAGGCTAATCGCTTTCCTTAAAGTAGGTTTTCTCCAAAAACTGCTGGCTCTAACGAGAACTTGCTTAAAATTACACTTATGCACTGAGCAATCAGAAGTTCTCGCAGCCATTGATGATGAGATAATGTATTTTATCGAAAGAAACAAAACGTAAAAACAATTGTGCGGAAACCTTGCATTTAAGGTACTGTAAGTAGTCCGCGACTCTAATGCTAACCAAGATAATTTAGAGTATGATAATGAAATGTATTCGATTTTTCAACATTAAAAATATATCTCATGCGGCATTTTGGAAACACTAGAATACTTAATTCACATAGACGAAGAGCGTATCTCTAATTATGTCTCAAATTCGTTTATGCTTAAATGTAAATACATTTTCTTCATAACCATAACCCTTTTTTTCTCAATGACCACACCTTAAATAATAGCTTTGCATGGAAAATCTTCGATCAGTGCTGCAGCCGAATATTCTTGCTGCCTGCCGTAGTGAACCTTTGTTGGACTCACGCGGAACTACGAGGATCCTCACTACGCCATGAAAAGTATTTTCTTTCGGCTTGAATATCCATCGGCAATTTTCTGCGCTTATCTCATGGCTTGTTTCTTAACGAGATTATTATCACACAGAAACATCCTCTTCTCTGACCACCGTTGCCATTTTAAGTCTGTGCTGGCAGTTCTTCCAGTGGCCTGTAGGGATCGTTGGTTAGGTGCTGCGTTAATTTTGGCCAGGTGTGTACATAAAGCTCTAAATGAAGATGTTTTCAAGTCAAGAAATTTCTTTGTAAAATAAATACCATATTGTTAACATGTAATAAGTATAACATATTTCCAAAGAAAACTTTTAATCCATGTATTATTCATTGAGAATCCATTCCATTACTAAGGAAATATTATTTTAAACTTAAAGTAAAACTTACTTTTCAAGAGCTTCATTTTGTTTCTTTAAGCGAGACAGCATAATATCAAGTTTATATTCTTCACATCTTGATATTTTATCATCACATTCTTTCTTAGCTAATATTAACTCCATTCGTTTGAGCAGCATATTTGTAGGATTGAATTCATTCAGTCCAAGAATCTGAAAAATGGATATATCAACAAACATTACTAAAGTTTCCCATTAAAATTTTTGCAATGCAAAGCACATGAGAACACAGTACCTGACGACATTTTGCGCAACTTTCTAGGAGAGCCTTAGTTCTATAAGGCAGTTTTTCTTCAGTAAAGTTTAGCTTTTCTAGGGTATGCTGATGTTTATATCCTAAATAAAAATAAGGCATAACATGTGAAAAAATGCAGAAAAAGTGTTTTCATGTAAAGCATAATGTGGCTACCTTCTCCCATTACAAGATTCGCTGGGTAAATAAAGATATCCAGTTATTTTTATTAATTAATGGGCTTAAGGATGATTCAAAACTGAAATTTCCAAGCATCATCCATCTTAATAAAATTTAGTGAATTACATTCCGCTGTTTAATCAAGCCAGTGGTTTCATGGAAAAAGGCATATATTATTAATGCCTTCCCTTTGACGCAAACAAGACACGGCAATTATTGAGTACAGTGTCCTGTCTTTAATCTTGGAAAACCGGGGAATGAGAAGAGGAAAGCCGACAAAAACGGTTATTGGAGACTTTAAACCTCTAATTCCATTACAGCTATGTCCCAACGTTCCTTTCTTTTCACGGAGTACCTTAGAAAATGTTGAAGTAAATATGTAAGGATGTATAACAGAAGATGAAGGGTACCATTCACCTTTCCTATAAAACGTGAACAAGCACTTAACGCGACAACTTAAAATGTCAATAGATGATGATGACACAGGATGTCAGATGATGATAACATACAAACATCATGATCTAAAATCAACCAAAACGAATATTTTGGAGGGGATTGCGAACTAATGAATTTTATTTTAAACTAAAGACGACACATAAAGACTAATGAACAAAATTACCTTGAATTTTATACTCTTCTTCCAGCTGATGTAGCCATTCCGGAGAGCCACCGTGCATTCTTTCGTCCAGAGGAAAAGACATCATCAGAATATGTATCCAACGATATCAACCTAACGAAACGAAGACACTTCTAGGCGGGAAATCCTCAAGCTACACTGGGTGAGGGTGGTTAGAAGGCAGTGACACATGCGTACCAAAATGTTTGGCTTCCTGTTTATCACTATCAAGCTTTCCCCTTAGTGTAACACAATGGTTTCTTCATAAATACTGTCAACTAAACAACCTATAAGTAAGCTTTTATAGTTTAGTTTAATTTTTCTTTATCTTCCTGTTTTGAAAATCAACAATGCGAATAACGAAATTCTTTCGTTTCGCTGCCCGCTAACTTTAAACAACTCCATGAACTTACCTCAATCAAAGTCAACGCTTTGAGCCAAAGCTCGTGGTTTCTGCGGGTTTAATTCGCTTTTCGAAATTCTTTAGTGATGGCAGGCAAACTATCTCAGTTTCCATAGAAAACGTTAGTATGAATTTTACCTAAGTTAGTTGTAATTTTATGATGTTATTTTTCAGTAGCACCGGCTCGGATTCAACAATCGCCTTGGTCGTAAATTTCCGTTCATTTTGCACTAGTTCTCGTAATTTAGACACGAATACAATATAATAATAAGAGTCTCTATTCAATTTCCTTTCTTTTGGTACTGATATCGATTTCGTACGACTATTATTTCTCATTTAATTCTACAAAAGAAAAAATGTCTGCAATTACGCTAAAGAAAGACCGAAACATCGCGGATTCGCCATGTTAGGAAATATTTCCCCGTGTATGGCCGCCTTTATAAATCAGCAACATGAAAGACGGAGAAAGGTGAGAGAGAAGCAATAAAACATTTTAACTTCCTACAATTTGATTGCAGTTCAGCCTGACAGCTCTTTTCGGTGGTTGCTCCTTTTGAATATTTTATGATGGACCCTAACTTTCCATACGCATTATTTGCAGTCAATGTTTTTCTGTCACTGCATTCAAATTTTGTTTGGGTCTCAGTCCAAACGAGATGAGCATACTATATAGCAGGATGTAACCCCAAGTTAAGTAAGAACTTGATTTCATTTAGCACTTATTTGTTACGAGTAAAATTTAGCTTGCATACTGCAAGCAGATCGGCAATACTAATTGCATATCGGCATCATATAGAGACAGTATTCAAAAGAAAAAAATGATTAAAAATATTCTTAAAATTCGCTGCAACTTAATCGTCTGGAATCGAACCCGTGTCTTTCAGGTCATACTTACTATGCAGTACAACAGCACATCATCATCTCTAACAATGTGTGAAAATTCAGGCAGAAATTTTGGCTGCAACTCCCTCAAACGACGTCCTACTTTTCCCATATATTCCTTATGAGAGAAATTTTAATGTGCTCTGGCATCGAACCCAGGAACAGCATTGTCGTATCTATTTTTTCTTGAACTGGGTTTTTATATATACATCTTCTATCTAGGCAAGAACTCCCTATTTTATCGATAAGTGCATGAAAGATATAATTAAAAACCTTCCCAGTGTGTTTTATATGGCAGATATATTTACCACCTGGCATCGAACCCGGGTCTTTCTGGTAATATTTATTATGCAGCACAACAGAAGATCACCACCTCTAACTATGTGTGAAAATTAAGGCGGAAATATTCACTGAAACTGCCTCAAATGACGTCCTACTTTTCCCATATATTCCTTATGAGAGCAATTTTAATGTGCCCCGGAATCGAACCCAGGAACAATTCGGTCTTATCTAATTTTTTTCAAAAACCTAATCTTAATATACATCTTCCATATAAGCAAGAACTTCTTATCATTTCGATAAGTGCATGAAAAAAAATAATGAATATCTACCTCAATGTATTTTAAACGGTCGATTTTTGCATCGTCCTAGCATCGAACTCAGGACTTTTTTCGAGATGGTCATTTACGTTATCGATAGACCCTGACTATATCCATCGGCTCCTTGAGTTTAAATTCCCTACCAATCCGGGAAGTATTTTTTAAAAATTCCGGAAAATCAACGCAATGCATTTAAACGGGAAAAATCGGGACTTTGGGGCCCTCTGGAATCGAACCCATGACACTGAGGTTCAAAATCGCAATTTTTCTGGCGGTTACACGTAATGGCCAATACGCGGTAAAAATTTCAATTCAATCACGCTTGTGGTTTAGGCTGTGAATTTGTATCCTATCTATCTATATCCCTATATATATGAATGAATCCGGAGAAGCATCTATATATAATAGATAATACAACTAGCTGTAGCGCCCGTTGATTCTCAACGGGGAGAATAGAAGTAGAATTAAATACAGTAATCCTTTTATAAAAAAGAAGATAATCTAACGTGTATCATTTTAGCTTCATTCGATTGGACCGATTACTGTTGGATTACCGCAAACGAAACTTTTCCGTGAAAATCCCAATATCTTACGCTCTCATAATTTGTTGCTGAAATCTATTAGTATGGTCATCTGAATATTCATTTTCATATAATATTTCTACCAAACTTATCTCAGGTTGGCAACAATTATTCTTCTTAATTTTATTTTGCAATTGAAATAGAGCCTCCGAACGATATTTCGATTTATATTTCCAAACTAATAAACCAAGAAATGGATATTGTACTCAAGTTTACAAAGCCACCTTGACTAATTTATATTCAATCTCATATCTTTCAAACGAACAATTCTTCGATAAAGACAACATTCGTTCTAAGATTTTAAAAACATATTCAAAGATAAAATTAAGATAAACATCATCACCTTTAAGGAATAATTTTCAGAAATGCAGAAAGTTAATATGGAAACGCATAAGCAAATAATAGAAATAAATATTACTGTGAAAACAACCGATGAATATACTATATACTAGGTGTAATTTCAAGCTTGGGATTGGTGGTTGATAGAAAAATACCAATTTGAATTTATGAATACAGATACAATACTACAATGAATACAAATACTTAAAAATGAAAATAAATAATAGCTAATTTAAAATAGTAGAATGGGAGAGGTATTCCATCAAAATAAAATACACATTAAATAAAAACCGCATTAACCACTTACCTTTTCATATGATTTCTTTAAATAGTCACTTATCCATGCTATAGGGATAAGAAAATAAATTAATTATAAATAATAAAACTCATCATATTGTAGGAACTTTATTTTTACAATTGTCATAGCAATGAATGATCAAATCCTTTTCAAATAAATTTATGACATGTTAAACCAATTTCATAAAAAAATTAATGAAACTGTTTATTAAATATCTCACCATGAAGTATAAGTTACAAAATTTACAGATCAGTACTCTTGGAGCCGGAGGAAACTTTTATTTACTGACATAACCAATCAAAGATATATTTTACATGGAAGCTTATCAAATCACAGGGTAGCAAAATTTACAAATGAAGCTGTTGTAGTTTTGTCAATCTCAATCACAACTACCTGAGCATGTAGTGGAACATAGTTCCCTTGTATGTTTGATGGTTAATTAATCGGTCATTCTGAAAATATCTTCATAAACACATTTTATCAGGACATTTCATTCAACATAAAGGAAGAGAATGAACATATTACTTAATGAAAATGATGTAATAGGTAATACCTTAACTCTTGAGATGTTAGGTATTTATGATAAGTGATTCCTGAAGTTTTGCTGGAAACTGAATGACTTTATGGGCAATATAGTTAATAAAATATTATTAGTTATAGCCCATTTGTAACATCAAAAGCTCTAGTGAAATTGTAATACAGAGCTTAATGAAGAATTTACAATTATTTCAGACTTGAATAGTGAAATATGAATTATGTTTCACTCATGAAAGATGTATTGTACCAATAAAGGAAATTATTAAAATAAATGAATGATATGAAGAGAACCTGTTAAACTGAGCTCATGTACTTGGGTAAGTGAAAAAGAAGGGACTAATCAGCTTTCTTAAATTTTGGATTATGAAGAGGAGATACAGATAATTTTTTGAGTGGTTGGATTTTGAATAAATGCCATTTTGAGATTATATTTTATGAATGCAAAAAGCATTCCCAAATTACCAGGATTTAAAATTTAATACTTCATTACTAAACATACCCAACCACATGGTACCGCTAGTAATACTACATTATTAGAATTTAAATAATTACAAACTTGTATGATGTAAACTTGAAATTTCTCACTAATGGCAGTTACTTAGGGCAATGCGATTTCACACAGAGCTACAATTAAACATGGGGAAATTTACAATATATTTTTTATTTCAGCTTTATCAAGGAAAGCAACTTTTTGTTTTTTACTACATAATCAAAAAAATAAATATTTCACTTCAACAAAAAACTGCTGTAACTGTATCCGAAATTCAAGTAAAATGAAAGCTGATTGGGTGCATGAATGTAATAAATCACTTGCTAATAAAATTTGTCGAATGATTTCCATAGCAACATTCTTCCAGTGACATCTGATCATGAAAATAAGTCTCTGATATTTTGTCAACAAATAATTTATACACACTTACTTTCACCTTTCATTAATTAATGAGATTTTATTTAATTGCCATCAAGGATAATGAATGATATTTTGCTCATAAAAACAAATATGAGTATGATTTGGTTAACTGTCAACAAGTGATTCATAAATTAAATGTTTTAGGACAATGCAATTTGATGGCTGAAGTGCCTAGATCTTGTCTTTCTTACAGCAAAATTCACTGATTCCAAGGGACTTCTGAGTAAGTAATTTAGGATTTTTTTTCATCAAGATTAATTGTTCAGATATTAAAGGAGGGAAACAACTTATGCCAACGTTTGGATAACATTTCCAATCAATCATCAATTCTCTCCACTTAAAAGAGATCACTTAGTAAGTATAACAGGGCAAAATAATTGCTTTTGGCATTAATTGATAAAAGAGCAACATATTGGTTGATTATTACATTATTCCACATCCCTGGCTTCATTTAAACTTTTTAACAGAAAGTAACAAGTGTCAAGCAATATGGTTGAAATGGAGATTGTATGAGACATCACAGTCTTCCAAAATACTTATCTTAAACCATTTCACAGAAGAAAATTCCTAATTTTTAAATTTGAATGTTTAATGAAAGTATGGAAATAAAGTAAGTAACAAATGTAACATTTTGGAAAGCAGAAGAAACTGAAATATAATAGAGATGGGTTATTTCCTCATGAAAATCTTGCAACTGATTTAGAAAAGTAAAGTAAAAATATGTTGCTTTCTCCTTATATTAATATCTTGAATATTATATAACATTCAGGAATCCTAGATAAAATTGAGCATAATAAGATAAAGATGTGATTAATTTTCTTCATCAAATTTGCTAGATGGCATACTGTTTGTAGTTAAGATTTAACCAAAACTGTGTAAGTCTTTTACATAGTGTAAGTCTTTTACATAGCACTCAAATAAAAGCAGGTAATAGTATTAACCAAAATAATGAGTCTAACAAATTACATTTCTCTAGGTATGATAACAAAAATGATTAAACAGATGCTACTTTAATATGCAAGACAATACACAAGAAAGATCTAGCTGTATCATCATCTGGCAAAATAACTTTGAGACTAAATAACAAACAGATGTCACTGTAAGAATATTACAAAGATGGACAAATTTAACCTGTGAACTGATAAAACTGACTTGTCTAATTAATATAGAGGTGTCTAAAAAGCAAAAATAATTTTGATATTTCCTGAATGATTTGACATTCAAAACTCTCTCTTTTTCATGCCACTGTAGTGACACAAATTAAACTTATAAGATAGCTTCTTATTAAATTAAGTAAAATTAAATAATAATAGTGTTGGGTAATACATTGTTTTTATATCCAATCTAATAAAATTGGTTCAACTGATGCTATTCAAACTTAAGAAATTAGGCTATATTGTGTTAATTAATCTAAAGACATTTTGGACCTCCTCTGCTAATGCTTCCATAGATACAGACTGACCAACTGACAGAAGCATACACTTGTTGATGATCGCATTCCAGAAGGATAGCACTTTATCACTGAAAAGAGTGATGATGCTAAATTTACTTTCCACATCATTCTGACCTTGACAGAATGTTTCCTTTAGTTGAGAAATGCCAAAATATCAACTGCAAGGTTAAGAAATGATTTTTTTACAGCCAAATGTTTCATTAATGATTCAAGTTTAGGATGGGATAATATATACAGATATGTTTTTATGGGATGATATGAATAGATTAAAATATAAGCAGGCACAGAGATGAGGAATATACACAGGAAGACATACATTTATTGGAAAGGATATGTTTATAAACAATGATTCCAAGCATCTTTGGCCAACAGTAAAATTTTATCACCCCATTGAGGAAGATAATTTTTTAAAATTAGTATCTTTCATAGCATTTGCAAGCTTCCTGCTTTTGAGTTAAATTGCTATCAGAAAAATCAATGCAAGATTAAATAGCACTTTTGTTTACCTAATTTTTTATAAATGTGTTTGCTTTGTTTTACCAAATAAAATACCAAAGATTATTTTAATTTTTACAGCCTTTTGATAACCCTAATTGTTTATTTTGTCTTTGGAATCTTAGTATAAATTCCAAAAGAAATATTAACTCTTATCTTAGGCATTTTTCAGTACTTATCAATGATTCCATGCCAGAGATAATCATGATTGTAACACAAAAGATTATATGTAAAGTATAATATTTATAAAAACTGAAGAAAACAAGGAATTGAGTAAAATAAATTAATTCTTAAAAATTCTTCAACTCTTTATAATTTATAGGGTGTAGCAAACAAATTTTTAAAATCATCCTAAAAACTGAAGTTTGAAGGTTAAGATTGGTAGAGCAAATTTCAAAATTTACTACCAGTGTCTTTATCAAATTTTTTTCAGATTTAAAAATCAAATTTCTACTTTTAAATTAAGTAGCATCATTGGTTAGCTATTCAAAATAAAAATAGCTCCACATTTGAAGATACTAAGTTATCCTCCAAGCTAACAGGAAATACCACTGATTCCAAACTAAGCCATCCCATTTAAATAAACAAAGTTTTCACTGATTATCACAACATCCTCCTCAGTATTAATCCAAATGTAAATTTCCGTCAATTCATGAATCCAGCATCAAAATCAAATAATGCATTAACAGGAGGAGAACACCAATATTTTACTTGACAGCTATATATAATTACATTGCATAAAAGGTGTAAATTTATAAATATAGAGAAAAAAGGTTTAAAGGAAACTGCCATCTAATTTAAACTTTTAGCAAGCTAGTTAAATTAATATACTGTTGAATTCAGGTGTAACTCTCTTGCATATTTTTTATAAAAAAATTACTTCAAACAATAACAGAAGCAATGCAGATTGGAAGAGCTGGATAAGGAGCAGCATTTGTTGTCATATCTCCATTAAGTAATGTGAAGGCTTTCACAGAGTTTAGAGGAGTTGCAATTATATGGTAGCTTAAAAGAAGTAAAGCAATGCCTTTTAAGAATTTTCCTTATTAAAACTGAGAAATAAACTAGAAACAGGTAGTCTAATTCAATATCTGTGGGCATCTCAAAAAAAATTAATACAGTTGATTTCCCACTCTATGAAGATGTCCACCTTTTGACTATAAAGTATCACTAGAAAGCTAAAGCTCAGGAGGATAAAGTTCAAACATCATTTATAATACAGAGATTGTTGTTGTGATCAGGTTCCAATTCACAAAACTATCCTCAGTCATTTCCATCACTGTACACATTATTACAATTAATTTAAGGGCAGGAAGTCCATCACCAGTTCTTACAGTAGGTAGAAGGGTGCACTACTTTTGGCCAACATTTACACGAGGAAAATGACCTCATTTTAAGATCTAAAGATTTCAACAGGGTGGGAAATACACTTTTCACATTGGATATCATTCACAATCGGGATAACAAGAAAGTGATAACCATCAAAGAGCTGCACTCTAATGGCTATAAATTTGATACCTATTTCCTTCCCATCATCCTTGCAGGTCTAAGAATGTTGACACAATTTCGTTTGACAAAGATGAGATTCTTTGTCCGATGGTTTCAAACAACACCCTTCCCACGCTCTCTCACCGCAGGATTCCTTTCCTATCAGAACCCTGACCAGAAACACCCCCTAACTTCCCTGATGCCTCTCCTCCTACTCCCCTTCGAGGATGTGCCGGAGGTGACCTTGAACTGGAACTAATTCCAGAATCACTGGACTTTTCACTGAAGCAACGGCCTCCACTGCTTGAGTCTATGCCTCCACTCCCTTCCCCTCCACCCATACGTGTACCATCAGTCCCTGCACTTTCCATCACAGCTGCCAGCCTTCCAGGAAGGGGACCCCCTTCCACTCTTGTGCATCCATCACCATCAACACCCACAGGAATGTTTGGAAGGTAGAGTTCATTACCTGCTTGACCTACCTGTGGACACATGATTTGCACACTTGCAGGAGCCCCTGGAGGTGTAATCGGTTGCTGTTGCTGACGCCTTTGCCTCCATGAATGATGTCTGCCCCAGTCCAAGTCATTTGGACTCTCCCCCTCCCCTTCTGCATTCTGACCTGTAGGGGTTGGGAGGGAAGGGGGAGGAGGAGAGGGGTGTCCATGCTGGGGAAGGTGGTGCCTTCTATCTGACTGAGGGGCACAGTGTTGCGGATGACGACTTCTACTGTGGAAGGATGCGGATGAGGAAGAGTGACTGGCAGAGCCATCTGTGCTTGGTTCTTCATCTTCACCTTCCCTCTCCCTACTTTCATCTCCCCTATCTGATAGAGGACTTCCTGGAGCTGAAAATGCAAAGAAAGCCACTCATAAACATTTCAGAAAGAAACAAAACAAGGTGTGTGACCAAATGATCCTCTTCCTGAAGTTGTACAAGAAGTGAATAATTGATACACAACTGGGACTTGAACCCCCAGTCACCCATTTTCTGGGCAGGTGTTCTAATCAATTAATCTACCATACCACGTCCTTCTTAACCCTCGAGGACTCGAGTCGGGTGGAATCGACCCGACATCTTCCAAAGGGGTAAATTGTCTCAAAATGTAGTGAATACATTTTAAATTCATTATTGATGATGTCATATTAATTAATGGTTAACCTGGATATTAAAATAAAATCAAATAAATATTTTCAAATAATTTTAATATTCAGTAAAAATTCGATATCCCTGATGCCAAGTATATGGCTGATGAATTTGGAATATTGCGTATAAAAAGTAAATTGTTTAAAAATAAAATACCATTTAATATACTAATGATAATTATTAATTATATGAAATTTATATAATATCTCTAAAAAATAAGGCAGAAACAAGGTCAAAAATGCAATATTTTACGTAAAGGTCTTTCATCTACCTGGCTACTACCGCTGAGAAAAATTTGTTTAAATAATTATATTTCCATTTCCGACCTAGCGAAAATACATGGCTGGTTCAGAACATTCTAAAATTCAGCTACTATGAGAAAGAAGATGTAGAAAGGCACTAATAATTAGTTATGGATTTTTAAATTCACATGGTTTGATTCGACCCAGATGCGAGTACTTGAGGATTAATTCTGAAAATGGTAGCTTATATGAAAAAAGGAGTGATACAGTGGGACAGGAAAGATCAAAACCAACCTTCAACAAAAGGTTTTTCTATGTTCTCATAAAAACTCATTTTAATATTTACGTAATTTTAAGTATTTACATAAATTTAGTAAAATTTCATTAACTGATGAGCTTTGAAATTCTCGGCCTGCTTCAGCATTGCAAGTTTTGACTAACTTATACTGCATATAAATATAGGTATTACTTTTAACTCATCAGCAATATAGAAGCTTAGGGTCAGTGGCAGCGGGTCCATTGGGTTCACTGGTTTTTCTATTTGCCAATGTATCCAGTCTACATATTCAGTTACTGGTGTTGTGTTACGTAAACCTACTGCATTTTGTGTTTGTGAACAGTTTTTATCGCTCTTCACGATGAGTAGTGTCCAAATTCTGAAAGGGACTAATTTTTCCTCTCTTTCTGTTTGAGAAAAATGTGCAATAAAAGAAGTAGGGAGGCCTATTCCAGTGCGGAACCAATCTCAGCCTCAGAGTAGCAGAGGTAGGCAATACTGCAGAGTTTTTAAGCCACAAATATATGAGAGAAACAGTTGAATTTGTGGCTGTGTTTCTTCCAATAGGCTATACTGTTTCCCTTGTTTACTTTTTGCGAAAGACAAGGTCGTGACCTGGACAAAAATAGGTGCGCATGATTTTGGACATTTATCTTAAAAAATGACAAAGCATGAGGAATCTATTAGAAACAAGAATGTCAGTTTAGATCTTTCAGTTTTGGGTAAAACGGTGATCCGAGAACAACTAAGCAGAACATTCATAAGGGAAATTGAGAGACACAATGATGCCGTTATATTATATATTGATATTTCAACAAATAAATACAACTTAGTTAAAAGGTATTTTAGTCTTTAAATATAGAAATGAAGAAATATGAAGTGAGAATTAATAAAAAAACTCAAGTTTTGTGAATGTGGGGATTTTGTACAACAAAGTCATATATTGATCCAACCCATCATTTTCATATTTCTAAGTCTTTTATCTGCGGTTGTTGTGAATTATCCTGCCTCCATGTAAGAAGACTCAATATTCCAGTATGAGCCACGAAATTCAACCATATTCGCACTTAAAAAAATACGGCTTTTGAAGTGAACCCCGTTTTTTTAGTCATGTGCCGCCACTGCTTAGTGTTCAAATGAACTGTGTATAGACTGAAAAAAACAAACAAAATTGTGAAATACACTCTTCATCTTCATTTTCAAAAAGAAGATTTATAAAAACTTTTACTAACTTTAGTGTCAACATAAGCCTTAAGATTGTATTATGGCATATTATATTCCTTGTAATAAAAAATAAAATGAATTTTTCTACCAATCAGAGTTATCAAGCTTACAGTCATAATCATGTAGGAGTTCAACGGCAGTCAATATTTTGGCACGGTGCTCTGCATTGCATATTCCCAGGTAATCCAAGTCTTCTTCTTCTAAGTCTTTAAAGAGTTCCAAATCTTCATATCCATTGAGGACAAACACTGAAATATGTTCCTGAAAGGAAAGAAGCATCCAAGTTTATTTACCTGTAAACTGAATGTTATCAAGATTGAAGTGATTGGCTTAGTAATCTCATAAACACTGTTAATAATTCTGAAGAGCAAAATGAAAAGCTACTATGAACAAGACAATATCTTACTCATTGTAGGAATTTAACAGTGTAATTTTTCTTACGAATTCTTCTATAATATATTTAAAATAAAATAGAAGTATATGTGAATTCCAAATATTGATTGGACTGAATTACTTTTTATTTCCATGATTAATATAAAATAATCAATCAGTCATAGAGTACAATAGTAGTCATGAGAATCTAATCATAAGGAATTTGGCACAAAGAAAACAAAAGTTCTCCACACCTGACCTAAACAAAGGAAAGATGCTGGAATATCATTTCCACCAATTCTCACTAATTTGTAATCAACTACCTTTGATTACATTCCATGGAGCCATGCTATTTCACTTATTGTGGAAATAAATCCACAGGGTATTATAGTTTTCACACAAATCTCATACATATTTATCCTCAAAAAGTTTGACAGAGAGGAATGGGAAGCAAATTAGTAAATTCTAGTAAGAGGGAAAGTTTTGAAGTGGTTTGGAATACTTATTCCCAATTAATTTCACACAAATTTATTTCATAAAATTTCTACCTACCTTTTGTATCCTCTCACTCTTTTACTTTTCAGTACTTCGATTAATGTTTTACCACTTAGCCAACTTTTCAAGGATATATATATGCATGTATATATGCATGTATATATGCTTGTTTTTGGAATTTAACTTGACCTGGAGATGGTAATGATACATTGAAACAGCTTGCTAGTTTTGTTCATAAAATTAGTTTGGAAATAATACTTCATCCATTTTCTTTCACAGTAAATGGATTTTAAAAAAATATTTTTCTTTCTAAGAATTTAGATTCACACCAATCATGAATTAATGAAATGTTGCATTAACCTCTAAATTAATCCTTTGTAGGAGTTCCTCTACAGATCTAGGTCTTCCTCTTTTGCCAGAACGACGTCCTCTATGGTGGTGATGATGATGGTGATGGTGAGTGTGCCCTCTATGCTGTGTGAGTCTACCTCCTTCCCCCCACTGCAAATGGCTCTCACCAAGGTCTTCTTCTTGATTCCCCCCTCTGCCCCCTCTTCGCCACTGGCTACCTCTTGAGTCCACCAGAGGCTCTACGTTGATGAATTTGAATGTCCCTACCTTCCCATGAAGGTGACCACGCCAAAGACCACTTGCATTCATTGAGAGAATGTCAATTATATCCCCCTTCTGAAATCATGATCGAAACATTCTAAAATTAGCCTATTATAGAAATTTTCTCAATTACTTGTCTAAAATATTCAGTGCCAATGGTAATTAACAGAGCCAATTTTTTATGATTGAACTTCTTTATGAAGGAGCACAGTTGCACTTCTGTATGTAGTCCAAATTTGGTATTCCACATTTGCAATTCAAAATTTACTAACTGTCATTTTAAGTAAAATGTTATATTTAATTTATTTAAATACAATATAACTTAACCTTTTGAAATTTCAATAAAATCAATGCACTTTGAATACTGAAAAAACAAGGGCTACTGGTATTTATTCTATCTTCTTATCAGCTGTTACAAAAATTAATATATGAGTATTTCTCAATATTAAAGATTTTACTATTCTCAGAGATTGAACTTGATGAGTAATACTAATTATGAAGACCTGAAAGTGACTCTCGGATTTTTCCTTTGATGGCATGATTTTCATCAGAATAGTATCTCTAAGACCAATTAGTGTAGGAATAGATTCAAAAGAATATTTCAGAACGCTAAAAGAAAAGTTTCTGGGTAGTAAATTAAAAACATTACGCATCAAAGATTTAAACAAGGTTGAAAATTATAGCATTAAACATAATACAAAAAAAGCATAGCCATAAATGTGCCTTATCTGACAATGAAGCAAAAAAGCTTTTGAATTTCTCTGAAATTACATGGTGGATAATTTTTAAATGATATGAGTGACTTAAAGGATTTTGGATTTGAACCTTGACTTGAATAAATCTCCATTGAAATCCTTTCAAAAGGAAAAAAGACCTTGCTCTAGAGAATATTTAGAAAATAAAAGGAGAAAAATAGAGGATTTGAATGAATATACCTTAAATTTAAGAGCATCAGTGTCATATGGGCTTGGGGTGTAGTCCACAAGAGCCCTAGCTTTGGCTCCACTCATTCCAACAATTTCAGGGCTCCAATTACCAACTTCTCCAAGTGGTGCAGATGGACTGCAACTGGACCATTGTGCTTGAGGACCTTTTGGAAGTTAAATAGAATAGCATCACTAATCTGGTTTATTTCTGAACAGAAAGCTGTAGTTTTAAGTAAAGTAACTATTCTTCAAGACAATTTTAGTTAAAAAATTGCTAAAAAGAGATATTTATTAATTTCATCTACGTTCATGATAACAAAATCATCAAATCATGATCAAAAGAAAAATCATTGCAATACTATGAACTCTAAATCAAAAGTTATAAGAGTCAACTCATGTTTTGACATATTAATGAATTCACTAAAAGCTGCATTATTTTGGAGAGCAAGAGCTTATCCACACATGAATGAATATGAGGTTTGACTTACCACCAGTCACTGGCAAACTGTCAGCAGATCCATTAGAAAGTCTAGATGATTCAGATGCTGGCATGGGATGGCAGTGAACAGGTGACTGATGCCTGCTGGAAGGACTTCCAGTGCACTTTTGAACCCTCTTCCCTTCCTTTCCATGCATTCCTTTTGAGCAGACAGACCCAAACCCGGCAGCTGAAGATGCTTTAATTAAGTCTGAGGCAGATGAGCCACTGCCCAGAGCGTTGGAAGAACAACCCTACAATAGAAAAGTGGAATTCATCATGAAAGACTTCAATATGGTGAAGCAGCTTCAAAGGAGTACTACCAACACATTTAGCATCAATTTACCATATCTTTAGTGTCCCTGCTATTACCCTCCTCTTCTTCAGCCACAGTGTCATCCATACTCTGAGTTGATCTAAGTCGTGAAATTTTACGTTGAACTCCTTGACGAATTCCCTTCATGCGCCCAACCAAGGAAGCGCCTACCCTGCCCCCACTACATCCTACTGCCAAATCCTAGAAATAAAAATACATGATCATCTAAGTAGGATATTCTCTTTTCATTATCAATTCTGTGCTAAATAACTGATTTTGTACAACAGAAGTTATTCTAATATTTAATTCCTTTGACAGACTGAGCATTTGTTTCATTCAATAAAATGATACATTTATTTACATTCATCAGAGCATTTTCGAAAGATGAAGATCATTACTTAGTGTGGACACTTTTTTAAATTCAACCAAATATAAATAATGTACAACATTTTGATAAATTTTGATCTGAACATTGCTGATAAGGTTTCCTGAAAATGAGTGATAGACCTTAAAGTCATTTCAGTTTTAACTTTTGCAATTGCATTATTTTTAAGTACTGAAACAGACATGTTTGAGCTATATTTAGTGAAAAACCATGAAAATTAATATGACTTTGCAATATCTACAATATTTGTATTAATGAACAATTTGACCAAAGTAACCATCATAAAATATGCCACCACTATAAATAGATAGGTAGTTGTTCATGTTAAAACCATTGTTGATATAATTCTTAAATACTATGGAAATTAAATATATAGTTTGATTTTATGCTAGTCCAAGAAACATAGCTATGGAAAAATTTGTGTTCAGAATGTAATAGTGAAATTAGAGGCAAAATTCCTTTTACCTGCTGGCTACTATCTCTGTCATCCTCATCAAAAGTCCTTCCATCATCATCTCCTTCCTCTCTTCCCTCCTCACCCTCCTCATCATCCTCTTCACCACCACACTCTTCTTCATTGTCAGAGCTGTGACTTGCAGAGAAACCCTCTTCACTACCTGCACTCACACTAGCAGTGCTACGACTCTAGAAAAACCATAAATAACGATACATCAAATTTGTAACCTTGATGCACAAAACTAAGAAAAGGTTCAAATAAACATGAAGCCAAGGGATATGTAGAAAAAAATATATAGAGCAAAAATGTGTTCTACATTTCATAAAATTTTGATTTTCGTTAAAAATTAACCTTCTGGCAAGAGTTCCTCTTAGTCATTGATTCTATGTATAATAATATGAAAATAAATATGAACCCAATAGGATATGACATAGGATTGACATGAGAAACAAACTCTAAATTTATTCATATACAAGCCCAGGGTATTCAAATTTAAACTTTGCTACACAATAAATTATTATGTCATACACGAATTATAGGTAGTAAAATGCATAGTAGTTTTAAAAATCCCTATTAACAATTGAACTTGATTAAATATTACTAAATACAGCTTAAGGGAAATTTTCATGACTTAAAATGTATATTGTTCACTTAATTGTAATTAATAATATTAATAATAAACTTTTGTTGAAAAAAGTTGTGGAATTAAATACATTGTGTTTATATTTTCCAGTAATGGAATTCCACAAAGTGATGGCAGCTACCATTGATTTTATTTTGATTTCAATTTAATAATGCAACATGTTTTTTTATAAATTTCACTTCCATCCAAGTGTAACAGGACACCAAAAAGTATTTCCAGGTTAAAAATATAAAAACAGATTTAAATTAATCTCAACTCAACAGTTTTTAATGTGTGAAAAATGGATTTTTGACTCATAAGAAAATAGAAATTAATATTTTTCTCAGAATTTAATTTTAAATATAAATGCAAGGTTTAGGAATAAAAAAACTCAGAAATGCTGAATAAGTAGCATAATTATCATGGAATTCCATTTGAAACTACTAAGCAAAGTCAAACAGCAACTTTATTGTATTGAAATGATATCTGATACAATCATCCCTTGCACTTTGAGGTTCGACTTTCATGACTTCACTCTATTGTGGTTTTCTCAATTACATAAATCATTTCTAATAAATTACGAATTTGGGTCATATACAATTTTTATATGCTCTAACTATGAAAATATTCAATTTATAAATAAAAAATCCTACTTGGAGGAGTCTGGAACTGATTAACTGCAATAAACAAGGGACGATTATATTGATCTGGTAAATCCAAACACAAAATTTCTGATCTAATTATAGAGTTATTATTCCTTACAGAATATCCTCCTCCTCCTCTTGAAGTCTTCTTTTTCCTATGCTTTCTTGAATCAGCTCCACTTGAATCCTTTGGATGATGCGACCTCTGGTGCAGTGCCTGCAGCAATAACGATGTTGCTTCCTGCTCAGAACGGCTTGTTTCAGCCGACAGAGAAGATGCCACACTCTGAGCATCTGACCCAGCATAGTCACCACTCTCTCTGCGTGACGGAGTTGGTGGTAGGGGAGGCTGGTGAGGCATAAGTAAGGCATGACGCCTTCCTGGTCCTGCGCATGCATCGCGAGTGCATGGCTTTGACCTTGCAATCCATGGAGGAAGAATTGGTGGGCCACCCTCTCTTGGAAGAGAGATATCACCTGCAGAGCGCAGTGATATGATTCCCTGTCCATGCTGATCTGGCCTCAGGTTTAAGGTGAAACAGACTCTGTTGACAAAATCAAGGAATTGTCAGGAATTGAAGTCTTGAAAGTTGGTCAAATACATGAATATACTACAGTAAATGTTTGACCAAAATACTTAACATTATGCCTTTGGATAGAGAAACTGGAACTAGCTTACAAGATTCTCCTTATCTATTAAAATAAAGCTTAGTAGTTTAGTCTGTTTACTTAATTTCAGTTAATACTTGATTTGAATGAATTGTTATTGAGGTAAAATGCACATGGATTGATGTTAAAGAGTCTGTAAACTTAACATAAACCTTTTAATGTTACTATCGATAATTTCATTAATGTAATGGCTGCTAATTTTGTAATTAGAAGTTATATCACCAAATGAGACTAATTAATTAATAACGCTTATGATTATCTAAAACAAAATTTTGCTATTTATTTTCCTCTCCTTTGCAGGAAATAGAAAGTTGAACAATATACTTCTTAAGAAGCTCATTCAAAAAAGATTATACTTCTCTATTGAATCCTGTATTGCCTAGAGAAATATAATGAATTAATTGAAAGATATGAAAAAGATTCATCAGTATAAAACTATCTGATTGTTACACAAGTTTCTCTTCTATTAAATGTGGACGTAGAGAAAACTTCCAAAGGTGATTTCTCAAATATTTTATTCCAAATGGAATATAATATTGCAGTGAAAAGATTAAGTAAATGTAAAAATAATATAATCAAGCTTAGTGGAGGAGTTATTAATGTTTGTTTCATGATATAATGACATAAAATATATCAAAAGAAGCCACTGAATCAAAATGGATACTGTGTAGTAAACTAGATGAAAATGAGAATGAAATAAAAAATTGAGTTAAAGTGTAAAGGAAAAGCTTCAAAATAACTAGGGTGGATCAGATCTCTCTACTTATTATGCTCAACATTATCTAGATTAATTATCATTAGATTAGACTACAATAAAAGAAGTGACAATGAATTTGTGTTTTAAGTAATAAAATCTATTTGTTTGCAGAAAAAAAGACTTTTTGGAAAGGAATAAATCTGTCTTCTTTTAATTAAAGTAAAACTGACCAAGGAAAGTGAAAGAAGTTGGCTATATTGGTTGAAATGAGCTTTTCATTTCTCTAATTGTTTCTTTTTTCTCTTTTCTAATCTTTCCACAAGTATGTGGCATGAAGGAGAAAGATTCTGCCAATAGGCTCCTATTTACTGATGGAAAGTTGACTATGTATTTTATCATCAAAACTAGAATAACTGTTGACTCTCAACTGTGACAGAAAAGGAATGCTTACCCTTTTATTTCAAGTCATTTTAGTAACATACATAGCAGCATCTATATTTTTTGAGTTTTGACATATACTGAATATATCTTGATATCAAAATAATATTGTCTGTTAAATCCTATTGACTGATAAAAAAAATGCAGGTAATTCTTCCTTCTGAGCTATAATTTAGGTTTAATATTGGCTGGCTATTACATTATGTAGACCAAGCAATTGATTTAATCATATTCTCTTGCCCTAAAATCTAGCAAATCTAAATTGAGAACGTTTTGATGACTCATGGAACATATTCTATAAACAGAGGATTAAAGACACTCACCTAAAAGTAATACCTTGATTCAAAATACAGCATACAGAGAAATGTAAACACTATAAATACTATGGGCAGCTCCCGCTTACCTGCCATTGTTGGTGCCAGGAATAGCTCCATATATTGGCCCAATTCCTCCAATGCCATCACCCATTAGGAAGTCTTCAGGGTCACTCTCATAAGGAGGCTCGTCATACCAATGGGGCTCAAGTGCAGGATTGCGGTGTACCACCACATCGTCATCATACATGTAAGTGTCATCTGTCAGAGAAAAGGTACCATATTGGAAACTTTTATAACTCTACGTTTATTTATACAAAAGGACAGTTGTGAAATGAAATGTAGAACTCAAATTGTATGAAAATATTTCATGAATGTTTAATGAATGAAAGATCCAAAAATGAAGTCCACTGTGTTTGGAAGAATGAGGGAACTGAATAAGTATCAATGTGGCCATTAAATGAATGGATGACAAAGATTGACTTCAAACCTTATTAAGATATTTCTAAATTTAACTTACTTTGTTTATTACTTCAGCCCAAGATTTTCATTGATTCAGAAACTAAATTGTATGACCTATCTTAATGCAAAGGAAATCATTAAGAAGGACAAAGTAACATTGTGTATCAAGAAGAATGATTTATCAGTGCACCATGATGAAGATGAAAACATCTAATTGACATTCATTGTTAAGTAAGTTATCTTTTCAGAAACACATTTATATCATTAAAGATTTAGAATACTTTGTACTATGGCTGACTGACATATAATTTGGCTTGTGAGCTAATGTAGTTTTTTTAGAAGTAATTAGGAATAACATAGTTGATGCCCCTAAAAAGTTCAAGAATAATCTTTCCTTCTCTTGTGGATTAAATGTTAACTCATTCTTACAACATAGACAATTTCATTCATGGTTGGCAATGTTTAACTTCCTGGATTATCATTCTGATGATTCTACAGCAAAGTTTTCTGATGATTTAATTTCATCTTCATGATTCCCTCATAATCTCAGAAAAAGGTTAAGATTATTTATGATGGTTGTAAAAAGACTATCTTAATCATTGACTAAATTAGAAAAAAAATAACAGAGAAAAGCTTGAACACATTTATATTTATATTCTAGAGCTTACTGCAATACATAGAAGAAGCGAAGAATTTGATGAGTTACTACATACATAATACATAGTAAAATAAAATTTGCAGCATCACAATATAATTGCATAAATTATTTTCAAGAAAAATTGCCTTATTACATGAAATAACACAACAAAAATAGCACAAAGCACACAGAAGCAACCAAATGAAAACACAAAGATTGAAATGATGAAGATGAGACATGAGTTTGTTAGACAGGATGTGAAGGATTTTCTCAGGGAAACTATGAAACAATTTTTCACATAACTGTTAGTGAAATACATGACTAAAAGCTATACAACCCAGGTTAATTTAAATTATGCAAACAAAGGAGAATACCGTACAAACACAAAAACTCATTAAAGACAGATCTTTGAATGAAGAAGGATTGAAGAAAGTAAGATGAATTCAAAGCTTATTTTTTTACAAGAAAGAGACATTTTCTATTGATGATAGTTTTGATTGACTAAAATATCTTCCAAAAATATACAATAATATCATGTACTAAGCTTGAGACAAATTCTATGAGCTTATTTAAATAAAGCACATCATTAAATTTTCATCTAACAGGTTGCTATTTCCATAACTTACTGGTATGGACATAAGAGAACTATTCAAGATTCTATAATTCAATTGAACTATCAATATTCTATCAATTCTTTGATTTTAATAAATTCATAACAAATTTATAGCAACTGTAATTATTTTTCATGAATCAGATTACCATGTACAGCAAATTAGCTATACTAATAAACATTTTCAATTCACAACTCTATCCTTAAGAGTAATTAAACTTGTTACCAAACCTTATTGCAGAATCATTGAAATTGGTAATCAATTAATATAAGAATAATGCACTTCTCGAAGATAGTATGTAGAGTAAATGCTCTTTCTGATGATATTTTGATTGAAACACTGAAAAAATTAATTTTTAACCTTCATGTATCATTGTATAAATTAAATCACTAAAACTAGATAAAGAAACATTTGACTGAGATATTTTGGGACTGGTTTTAATGTTTTACTTTGATATAAATTAAATTTATTTTATAGATTAACACAGGATTAGCCAAAAATTCTATTCTTTTACTTTAAAAACAAGAAAAATGTAAGCTAATAAAGCTATACTGATGTATAGCTTTACTATAAAAATGTAAGCTAATAAAGATATACTGTAGAAACCAGAAAAAGATAAATAAGAGTCGTATGGTGAAATATTGAGTTAATGCTGATTATCATTAAGAAAATTCCTCTGAATAAAAACAAAAGATTTCCAGTAAATGATTGGTTCCATAATTCAATGACTTGTTTAAAGCCAGGAAACTCAGCATACAGAAAGGAAGAGAAGATGATACTTGATATGTGATAATAAAGCAGTTTAAAAGAAAAACATTCCAGATGAAACTGAAAAAATATACCAAATTAATGAACTTAATACAAGGTTTTTCTTTCACTTTCTCTTGTAACGTCATATTCAGTTTCCTGATTTATTTCTTTCTTATATCTTTCCTAAGTAATACATTAGCAGAAATCATTATTAGTATTGCATTATTGGTTTATCACATTTTGATGTTTGTTGAACTTATTTCCTCAATGATTTTTTGAGTACCTACTCAATGACACATAAAAGGTGAAGCATTCACTAATATCTAACTAGTTTTGTAAAAGAGTTAAGACCCAATCACACTTATCCACTACGGATAAGGAAAACAATGCCACTAAAGTAACTAACAATATCTAGCATTTTATGCATAAGAAACTTACATCAATAAAAATGCCTATTATAGCAGTAAGGAGTTGAAAAAGAAATAAACATCTATGAAAATTCCTTTACAGCCGTAGAGAAAATGCCTATGAAGAAACTAGCTAGACGATTTTCTGGAAAATTGCAGCCATATGACCATAAAATAGTTTATAAAAACAGAGCCACTAAATCTGGTTATTAATTTACAGTTAACGATTTGAATGCACCTCTCTTACTATGTTGCTAATGTGAATATGAATATATTTGATATTTTATTGGATTTTTATTAAAAAGTACCTGAATATATTTCACTTCTCTTGGAATTAAGAATCTTGCTAGTTCAAATTTTAATTTACTTTGTCTTATTACATAAAATAGTACCCCAATAAATCATTATGAAAATCACTATCACCACCAGAAATAGTAAAATGAAATTGGACAGTCAAATGAACTAGCTGAATTAAAAAAAAAATAATCTAGTGATAAAATTTTGTTGCAGTCCATCAAAATTAAATATAGTTATACCTAGCTTTAATATTTAATATAATTCAAACTTCATTTTAGAAGTAAGAGTTTTTGAAGTGAGGTATAATTATGTAAGAACAAATATTTACTTGATGTAGTTACATTCATGATTTCAAATATTCTTATTAAAATCTTCCATTAGAAGAATGATAAAACAATGTTTAGACAGTATTTTAATAATTAAAAGGATGATCTAGCACTTTCTTAACACAATGCCTTTGCATTAATTAATTCTAAGAAATTTTGGTTTGGCTCAGCAGTAATACTAACAAATTTATGAAAAAGTAATATTATTTTCCATTTTGCATTCAGAATAAACCAAATCATGTAATTCCATTCTATTTCTATTTTTCATCAAAATGTTTATTTATAAGTACCGAATGTCAGAATGGAGATGGAAAAACAATAATTTCTGCAATAAATATTACTCTATTTTAAAAACAAATACAATCATGAATAAGCTAACTAAGGTGGTTGAAAGGTCATATCATGAGGTATACATGTATCATTCTATAGATTTAGTACTTTCCACAATTATGTAAAAGTTAAGCCTGCAACAGGAAAATATAAAGTCTGTCAAATTTATATTGATGAGATATATACTTCTTTTGTATTATATTTATATGTACTCGGGAGTTTATTTTTCAGAAATGGAGTAATATGTATCAAGACCCTTGAAGTTGCAGGCTGTTTGATTCTGCTCTTCAACTTTGTTTTGAAGTTAATGAAATGAAAAATAAAATATTCCTGGGAATAAAAGGTATCACAAATAAGGAGTCAATTTTGATTAATTCTCTCATGTTCTCTTTTTCATAACCATGTTGCTGTAACTCAGCTTTTTTCTTTTAAGTCTTTATGGTTTCCTTCCCAGTAACTTCTTACTGTTCTTCAAAAATCTGGTTTCCATAAACATCTGCAAGAGAAACATTTGAGTAATGACTGTCTGAAAATAAAGCTCTGATCACTAAGAATCACTGACAATTATAGAGGAAATACCTGATGAGGACTTCCAAATCCTTTATACCTGGAATTCTGCAATTCTAACATACCTAAATGAGGTTTCACTTACATAACACAAGCAGAAGCCTTTGATAGTCATTGAAATGTATACTTTAGATATGGAGAAATAAGAGCAGAGGTATTTGTATATTCTGTAATGGATATATGCTGTTAAAATAAGGAGCCTCCATTCTTGCAGATTAATTTTTTTATGAGACAGATTCTCACCTGCAGATACCATCCCTCTGCCTGGGGGTCCCTGTCCAACTCTTAGTAGCCCTTGTCGAAGATCTCTTAGAATCTGCAAATATAGAGAGAACACAAGGTTCATAATGGGAGGAATAGACAGGCACAATAGCTGATGTGACAAATACATAGTTCTTTTTAACATTTTAGATAGGTTCTTGAAAATTCCTAGAAAAAACATTGATTCAAAAGAAGATATAAGGCTTATAGACACTAGGGTATCCATTCCACTTAATTGAAAACATCTTTGAAATAAACATTAAGTATGAACTAAAAAGATTTTCTTATATTTTATACATTATTTATTGCTTTAATAAGAACTAATGTAATTTCAATGTATAATGCAATTCATACATTTTAAACCAACAAATCTTTACAATGCCAGAACAGATAGATGGCATTAATTATAAATTGCTAGAATGTCTTGGGAGAAATTGATACAATATACATTTTAACACTTGGGGCTATTAGCTTATCATATCTACTGATGATAAGCTATAAGGTAATACCTAAGTATCCAGTGGTGGCATCATGGCACTGGCAGTGGTATCTTTAACTGGATGAAAATTGCCATCTTCTGTTGGAATACTACGAACATTGCTTTTATGGACTTCAAGCATTACATTTAGTTTGGAAATTAAATGTGTTATTAAATGAATTTAATGATTTTTTATGACCTGTTTCTAGTGTAATTTCTGGTAATGAACAGAACAGAACTTCATATGGTACTGGAAGGTACACTTTATGATATTGAAATCATTTAATGTAAACAGAGAACTAAAACCTATATGAATTAAAGATCTCCTAATATTTCATATCAGGAAGTCTACTGTAAAATTATAAGGTATTTTCAAAACTTAAATCTGAAGTAACCAAAATTCAATAGCTGGGTGTAATAATACAATGGAGAGAAAATAAAATAAGATGAACAAGGAGTGAAAAATTGTGACATGACTGGGACTCGAACCCAGGTCTCCCACATTACGGGCAGGTGTTCTAACCACTAAAACACCCCAATTCCAATCCTGTTAAAGGGATCCTTGTTTAACTTTGTGTTTAAATCTCACGCTTCCTAGTGCTAAGTTAAATTTCATTGTGAAGTTCTTAAAATAAGATGTTTTAGAGAGACCAATCACCGTACAGTGTGGTAATATATATACAATTAATGTATATGTATTTTATTCATACACATTTATAAGTGACATAATAGTCCATTTTCTGTAAAAACTGGAACTTAAGCAATTTTCACAATACTTTAAAAGCAAAAATATTGCATAAATAACACATGTAATGCTATGCTGCAATTATACTTGCAAATGAAAGCTGTGTTATTAGGTGTACTCACCTCTTCATGTTCTTTATGGAATCTCTCCTTTTTCCTCATAGCCTCTTGGACTTTTAACTGCAAAAGATTATTAAAATTTCATTATTGATATAAAATTACAATTTAGGGTTAAGAATGAATCAGGAAATTATTAGTGGGGGCAAAAGTGATTCTGATTTCCACTGAATATGAAATACTCTTTTTATTACTTTAATCACTTAGACTTCTTTTAGAGAAAGGGTCACAAAAATTTCATGTGTGATAAATAAAAGTACAACAGGCATGTAAATCAGATGTGAATAAAATATGCAGAATAGTTACCCTTTGAATTGTCTCTTCAAAACTGGTTGGCACCATGCCAGATGGTGCACCAACTCCAACACAAGCTGCACCGCCATTAACCTGAAGGTAATGGAGCTGGTCATAGTTCAGGCCTGAATCACCGACAGGTGGTAGAACTGCTGTAGTTTCAAGTGCACCATCTGGTGTCCCGACCTAAGAAATTAATAGAAAATTCTTTCAGTCATTCCCTTCATCATTATTATATGTATTATATTGAAAGAAAATTAATAGTCTTCTGGTAAAATATACATAAAACAAAACTTAATGAATATTCGGAACAGAGCCAAAATTTTAAGAACAGTTCACTCATTTCTTCTCATTGAGTTTAACACTTTTACAATGAAAACTTTTCTGTCTTTCCATTATCAGTTTTTGTTTCTATACTTGTTGAAAAATTGAAGATAAGTCCACCATTACTATACTATTCATATTTAAAAATATAAATTACATAACTATCACTTTTGCAAACAATACATATGCTTATATCCCATGTTAATAGCAGCAAAATCAAATACGTTATTTCACAGTATCAAACCTTGAGAGTATGCAAAATTACTGTATTTACTTGAAAATAACATGTAGTATTTTGGGTCTATTTTTGGCTCAGGAATCAGAATTAAAATTGATGGTGCACTAGATTCTGGGACAATACTACTCGTGCCAACCACATCCTTGGCTTAGCCTGGTTCTATGTAACTCGTTAAACATTCCATCAAGATGCGTTATTTTTTAGGAAATATGTATTCATTTATCTGTCGCTTTCATCTATACAGTACTCATCCACTAGAAAAATATTTTGATTCATATTTTGACCACTATTTTATGATTAATACTGTTAGCTTTCTCTACTTTTAATTGTTACAGTTCAATGAATAATACTTTAGTAATAAGTATAAATTCCAATCCTAATTCAAATTTATTGAATATTATGCTTGCTTAGCCATAATAAAAGCCTACAGCTGGTTTTTGATTTTACATCTTCTGAATCAAAAGCATATAGAAAGGTCAGTGTGAGAGTTGTACTTACTCTGAGCAAGGTTGCAGGGACAATGTTGGGTCTCTGGCCCTGCTGTGCACTATGACGGGGGGACATGGAGGAGGAAGACATAACTGCTGAAGCCTGGGATGTACCAGGTGTTGCATTGGTCTTCTCCTTCCGATGTGTCTTCAGACCACGGAGGAACCTTGCAAATGTAGTCTTCTTTTTGGAAGTTGATGTGTTGCCACTGCCCTCTGTAGGTAGAAAATGAATTTGGTTTATGATATTCTCTCAAATTATCTCATAACACTAACTAGTAATTTATACCTATGAACATTGATCTTAAAAAAATATCCTCCCCTAAAATTATTATTCGTCAAGTCTATGCAAATTATGGAGGCTTGGAGTTTTGGAGAGCATGAACTTTTCAGAGTTGTCCAATATATAGTAATTTTTCACTAAATAACTAACTATAATATTGGTTGAATAAATATTTGTAACACTTAAATTTACTTTCTAAATCCCAGATGAAAGCAGTAAACTAGTTAGAAGCGTTCACTTTCCATGCGTGATGCAAATTAAGAGTTATAGAACGTTATACTTAAAGGCAAATGAAAGGAAAATGTGGGACAATTACCTGGAGGGAATTCGTAGAAATATGCTGAGCGTGGACTGAGGCAGCTGAAAAATAAAAGATAAATATAATTAGAAAGAGAGAATATTAAAAATAAATTTAAAAAACATTAAAGAATTGCATGAGAAAATGCAATGGTAAAACTAGTCTTAGCTCATGATGGGTTATAAATAGTTTGATAAGAAGGCTGTGAATAAATTCCATATAAATTAAGGTTGACATTTTAAAATATTTATTAGATTTCTATTGATACCCAACTCATTATGCATATTGGTAATTCTATCATATCTTCTGTACAATAAAGTGTATAAGATTTTTTATTAAATTTGTTTCTATGTTGCAATATGTGTATTTTGCGATCATCATACTCTTTGAAGAAATTCTAAGAAAATTTATTAAAATAAATGCAGAGTTGCCATTTTGTCAGATGAAGTTCAATTATTTGAATGATTATATCATATTGGTTATATTTTGGCCCATTAGGTATACTTAAAATTCAAATTATACTTTTTAAGTGTTCAGGAAATATTTCTAGATCAGTACTTCTGGTTTGAATATATTCTATCTAAGGGCTAAAAGAGGTTACAATAGTTTCTTATCTCATATTAGTATCATAATTATAATACTCACCAAAGAATACATACAAGATTGCACAAAAGAAAGAATGAAAAATCAATTACATAAAATGGTTGCAGTTATAGAAATAAGAGCTTATAAATATATTGTTAAAGGACTGTTATTATGAGTATCAGAAGAAAAAGAATTATTGATACTTCTTTGGTTTACATTTAAAATCAAACTTCACAGTTTCACTAGATTAAATATAAATTTCAGGTAATGGATATGTAGTATAAATTGTATAAAGTATAAATATCCAAGTATAACAGTGGCTACACTTGGATGGATTATCCAGTATCCAGATATGGATTTACCCAGTGAATTGTTGTGTAAGAATTTAAGTTAAAACTACGATTACCTCTCAGCTCAGTGTCCAGGGAGCTATTCTTTTTTCAGAGTTCTCAAATTAATTTTTCAAACACTCAATATTTATAGAAAATTTTGAAAGCCTTAGCTATAGTTTCCATAAATGCATTAGCAATATTGCATATTATCAACTGTACTGGGTTTCATTTCATCATTTAAACGAATAAAATCAGCAACAGTGCAGTGCATTATCCTAACTTAGCAAAAGTGGTGCAGATTCATACACTACATCACTGGAGTACTTTTCTTGTCACTCAAAGATGGAAAAAAGCAAATGAAAATATGGCTACAACCAATTGATTTTAAATTTACCGGTAGAAGATTCTGTGCACCTTTTAACTATATCAATGGTAAGCTTTCTAACCACAGGGAAATGGGTGATGTAATTTACCTTTGGAATGGAAGCTGTACGGAAGCATGTGGAGGGCCTGGAGTGAAGTGGACGGTGGGTGTAGTGGTGGGTTGGGCAATACTGGTAGCAGGAGGGGGAGAGAATAGTATCCTGCGATGGAGGCGATGTCTCTGCATCATCCGTTGGCCAAATACACCGTATCCACCATCGACCATGGCAGGCATTGCACCAGCCACCACATTTGCTGCCACGGCTGCTGCACCACCACCGCCAAACCCATATATCTCATCTTCTTCTCTGTCACTGAGGCAACTGGACGGCTGTAACAATTAGAAAAAAACTGTTATTAACCATTGCAGACAGAATATAATAAGTAGAGATTAGAAGTTTTATGACTACTCACTATGGAGAAGAAGCATACCAAATATGACTTCACATTTCTTTATCTTGGCCCTAAATTGTTTCTTTACCTGTGAGTGTATCTGGTGTAGATAAAGAAGTAACTTCTTAAAGAATGGTTATTCCAGAACAAGGAAGTAAGGGTATTTGTTTAAAAGGATTGAGTAAATTTCTTCTGTTTTGATCAAGAAATTATACTTTTGTGTTATTTTATTTTGTATTGTGCATATTATAATTGCCTTTATTTGTTCCGGCATTTTCAATATTTTTTCCCAATATTTATTTTTCTTATTGATTATTTTTGTATCTACTTTAATTTTTTGAAAAGTTACTCATTAAAAGTTACTAGCGGCACAGCAACTGTTTTCCTTTGTTGTTTTTCTTTTTTTGGTTGACCGGAAGAGTCGGTTAACCCCAAACAGGATGTTATCCTAAGGGAAACTATGTCCCACGATTTTAATTTTTTTGTAATATTTACTGATGTATATGTATTTATATATTTATCAACTTTTAGTTTTCATTATTCAGAATGTTTGAAGATATACCAATAATTAACCCTCTCTAACAAGACTGGTTATATAATCAATATTGATATAAAGATCACAATGGGTTTGACTGGTGCTATTGTAAATCTTCAGTAGGTAAAGTGAAATACTCAATAAATTATTATGATTTTAATATAGTGGCATCTGTAAAGGCTCCACCACTTCCTTCTTCATGTAGTACCATCCATAGTAAATGAAATAGTGTGGTAATGTTATGCAGAGCATATTTCCTTTTAATGAAGGAAAGAGCTGAACCTTTTCTTTAATTTACATAAATATTTCTGTGTACTAAGTGTAGAAAAGAAATACCTTGAGTATGAGAATCAGGAATAGTCATGTGTATCCTTAGAAGATAAAGGGCCATATATTTCTACTTGAGTTATCACTACAAGAAATCCACAAGAACTGCAAAATATAGTCATGGTGATTTTTAGATGCTAAGTCACAGAGAGGGTTTCCACACTAAAGAATTAAAGATTGAATTATAATCAAAGATCCGTTATAGAAAATGGGAAAGAGAAAGGATTTTTGGAAGAAATTCCAGGAAGAGCTTTGAATGGTTGTTATTTTTTTACCAGTTTCTGCTGCACTTCAGAATACAATGTAAAAGCCAAATAAAAAGATAATAAAAGAGTAAATTCAGTGATTCTACGTAAATAGTTAATAAACAGGATGAATTACACTGTTGCATATAATAACAATTTTAAAAAAAGTTTGGCACAGCTTCAAGGATTTTCATATTTGCAATAACAAATTTATTTTTCTGTTTCAGTTTTTAGTTTTGACAGATTTCAGAAGATGGTCAAAGGTAATAAATCAATGATGTTGAAATAGCTTCAAATGAATGATACATTAGAATGAGATAGAAATATCATGACCAAAAACGTGAGGGTGACGATTTCGAGGAGGTTAGAAAGATTGATATCTAAAGGAATAGTTAATTGCAAAATAAAAATCATGGGGTGAAGACGCTACACTGATAATAATAAGCCCTCGAAGAGAGGAAAAAACTATAAAAAATATCCTACGATATTCTTTAAGCACTCCTTACATTATGAAAACACATTTCCGCTTTGAAAATCTTTTCTATTATATAACAGGACCAAATTTCACTCTTCAGCAATCAATTTTGTTGTCTTTTCCGATTTTCTCAGGGACTAATATATATTTTGACTGTTTCACTGATGAATAGCTTCTAATAGTTGCAAGTAAAGAATTATATGAAGGATTCATTTAAATTAAATTTCAATTTTATGTTTTTAAAATATCTTGGGTTTTATTAAAATTACGTACGAAGCAACAGGGTTTAAAATGATGGCTGCCCGAATACGCGTTTACATACGAGGCTCAAGAAGGAATTCCGTCCATTTCAGTTCTTCCCTTATGAATAGGTAGTTTCTTTCTACGATGTGTGAAATGCTGACTCACCGAGTACTTTCCCGGAACATAAATAGGTTGCGACACTGATGTGGTCAGTCCTCCGAGAGACATGTCAGCGGTGCCCTCGCCTCCGTCCACCGTCGCCACCCCAGAGCCTCCCTCGGGGGCCCCGATGGCCGTGGGGGCAGTGGCCGGGGATGGGGGAGAGGCAGGGGAGGCCACATCCTCCCCCACCACCCCCGGCGTGGTCCCCGTGTCCCCCAGCCCGCCTCCTAGTACCCTGATCCGCGGTGAGAGGTCCTCCCACTCCCTAATACGAAGCTCCTCGAGGTGCCTTAGGACGTCCACGTAGTGCGTGCACAGGAGGTCGGCGTAGCGGGAGGCCAATCCCTCAAGGTAGCCTCGTTCCCCGTTCTGCAAAGCGAAACGAAAGAGCCATTAATTCCAGAAGGACTAAGCGCGTGATTCGAGGGCTCCCCATTCCCAGCGACGGAAAGCGAGGGTGGAATTGACCCCAGAAACTCGTATTCATTCAGGGAGAGATGACGACCCTCGTGAAGCTCCAGCTATTCTTCAAGGGGGAAGAGGATGAAAAATGCTTTCTGTTTGATAAAAGGTGATAAGCATCACGCGCTGTATTTGGAGTTGAAGCAAAACGTACTTTAGGACCAACGTAACAAGACTGCAATATTGTCAGGCAGTCTTGCCAGAAACATTTGCAATAAAAATGCGAGTAAAATTAATGTGGTCAATCCTAACTTGGTGGAATTTCGTAGAAACCATCATTTCGTGGAGCCACCAAACGTTGACGAAACCTGCCGACTGAAATATATATTGTGGAAGCTATTAAATGTTTTTCCTTTAAGATGGTTAATATTATGTATCAATTCACTCAAACACTAGAAAAAGATAAAAAAATTTCTAGTTTCACTAAATCCCTCATTTTTTGTTTCCAAAGGAACATGTATTCATCCGCCCTTCTAGAGCAATGTTCATAAATTATTGCAACAAATACTGACAAAACAATTGTTGCATTCAATGTAAATATAAATTTTAAAATTTTCATCAGATCGGCTTCGGCTTCATACGTGGTTACTTCGCCATTAGTTCTTTAAATGGGTTTTCCCTTACACTCTCGTCGCACTAATTGCCGAATTTGAATTAAAACATTTGCTTTAAAATGAATTATTTTCCCGAATCTTTATCCATGGTCAACGGTAATTCTGATTTGATGTCAAAATGATGAACGATGATACATAGCTGTAAATCATCTTCCAAAAGAAATAATTTCATGATAAAAAAATAAACGCAGTCTCGACATGTTTGAGTCATCAGATGGATCTTCATGTTTCGCGTATAAAAGTAACATCCAAGAGCATTATCGGCGAATATTACAGAGATCTGAGGATTCAAGGGAAGGACATCATAATGAGTAGCCAAAAAATTCTCTAAGAAGCTCGAGACAAGATCTGAGTTAGTCTGAACTTAATATATATATATATATTAGGATAATTTTTCAGGCAATCTGATATTCAAGGGTCAGGATGTAAAAGAATATTGTTTCTAGACGCGTTCTATCACAAGAGATATTATTTCAAAGTGCACAACTAGGCGAATGTTATTTATCTTCTTTACAACGCCAGCAAGAAGAAGCCTCTGTAAACGTCCCTTGAGAAGAATATGAAAAGTTGGAATTTGCTCGGAAGGCGTAGCAATAGGGTGCGTTGGCACGTGACCTATCTCACAAAAATCTTAACAGCACGTGACCTATCTTATTTGAATCTCGTATGACACTGATTCATATGAAGATGTTGCCTACTGTAGTTGTCCTCCTTTCCATGAGTGCATGTGCTTAATTCCAGCTTTCGAAAAACGTGTATTTCATCATCACTTATAACTTTCGTTTGGGATCCCTTCATACTACACAAAAATACCCAAAAATGAAAGTTGAATAATTAATTTGCCGACGCTGATTCCAAATGAATGATCGTTATTAAAGAGCTCCGAATGAACGAGTTGGTCAATATTGACCAGAAATTAATGATCATAGTTATCTGCAGTAACCTTTAGTGTACAAAATAAAAAAATATTATCAAATAAAATAACTATAACAGAAAGATGTATGATAGTTAGTAGTTTGACTGACGATAACATGAATGACATATGATAAATCACAGAATGAAAACAATTCACCTAAAAATATTAAATGAACGAAAATAAAGATGAGTCTAACGAGAAGGTAGGTTAAGACAGATCAAATAAATATCGAACCAAATTTACTTCGCTTGGATTGAGATAAAGCTTTGTAACCAGCGTAGTACAAATGATAACTCATTCAATACAACAGTCGATTAAAGCTTCATGATCTTTAAAACGAATACACGTTGAAAGGGTTAAACACTTTACTGCATTCAACGCCTATAATCAAAATTTATTTACATTTTACGAATATGTTTCAAAGATGCGAACAACTTCTAGAAATTGAAACTTTTATTTCAATTCAGATTTTCCACAAGTAATAATTCATAACGTAAAATATATACCACGAAATTATAGAATAACCTTTTTGAGCCCAGTAATAATTTATGCTCGACTAGTATAGATATGCTATGATTGACCGAAATTTTTCGTAAAAAATACTCAAGAGTAAATTGTGTACGATGCAACCGCCTGTTCACATTGATTCAGCCATTCAATATTAATTTATACATCTTTTACGGTTTCTGAGAAAATAATAGATTCACTTCTGACATAAAATTGGCTAATTTTTCCAGCAACAAAATTTTAAGAACGTTTAGAAAATGACTATAATTATTCTTTGCCTTGTGATTTGTGGTATTTTGCATTTGTGGAATGAGATGAAGCACGTTTTTCTGTATAAATGATTAAAAAAATAGTGGAGTAATGCATTTTCCAATAAGTGCTAATAATAACTAGCTTAGTTCAAACAAAAATATAGCAATAATAGCCATTCAAACTTTAACTTTGAATTTTTTTATTATTATAAGTATTTTATAGGGAATTGGTCAGAAAGAAAGATAATATTCTCTCTTAACATCCGGTAGAAACAACTGTGACAGAACTTATAAATACAAAAAGCTCGCACGAACAACCACTACTCCATTGATTAAATTTACTATAGGAATACATTTTCAATATATGAAATCACAAACGTCGCATTAACTATAAAATTTATTCATTAAAACAAATAAAATTTCAAATCTCGATGCATGGGAGCACTAATTAAATTATTGATAGTCATTGTCATCTCAATTTCAAAGGTAGTCCAGAATTTAACTAGAATATGTCGAAAGGACATGATTGGTCGGAGAAAATATTTTACGGATGCATTTTTATCTCTTCTTAGAATTTATTTACAATCCGAAAGGCTTGGACATCGCTGAAATTGTAAACTTTTTCTAGAATATGAAAACGGACGAAGATATTAACCTGTTTGCGATTCCCGTAATATGTGACAATTGATTCTCCTGAACTTGCACGTTGATGCAATACAAGTAAATTAGTAATTAGTATTTGACAAAAGCGTAAAAATATTCCATCCGAAAATCTACGCAGTAAATAAAAATTGCTTGCATCAAAAGTACAATTTCTTCATAAAAGATATTTATTAAAAATTCAATACCAAAGCGGTAATTTGACCGGAAACTATTATTTCTACATTTGTGGCTACCAGATTCAATGCCAACATTACTCAACTTTGAGGTAAATCAAATGAATGAATAAACCAATAAGACGAAAATTTTAATTTACCTCACACACATAAAAAAGAAATAGAACGTTTCTATGATATAAGAAAAACCATTCTTCAACATGGGAAGGAATCAATTAGTTAATTAGAATCCTATTTCACTCCCGAGAGACAAGGCTATCGGCGAGTACTTCCTCGAAAACAAGTGAGAGGATTTATGTAATTGAATTAATTTGGCTAACGTGTCTCTTCTCCGATGTCGAGGACCTCGCTCACGGAATTGATATTCAAAGCTTTTTCGTATTTCGGGAAATTAGAAAATGAGGCGAATTTCCAGTGGTCATTAGCAGAATTAGTTTTTTGTCTTTGCGGTTCCGGCATTCGCACTTTTAAGAGGAATGGTGATGAGATTCTCCTTACCTCGCTCTCTCCTGCCAATCCCCGGCTAAGTCCCTTCCCCTTCGCACTTGAAGACGATGTTCTGACCCGGCGATTGAACCACAGCATCCGACCCTCTCCGCCTTTGAGCCATTCGCTATCACTGACGTTATTCGCTGAGTTCCTAACCGACATGTACTGCTCAATACAGTATTAGCACCACTAATGTTAATCACTTTCCTTTGATTTACAAATAAAATCAATAAAAACGAACTTTTGAAAATGATAAAACTTCAATAAAGTCAGAGTCCTTGACAAAATCCACAGTTTTGGCCTCTACTTTGTGATAGCTCTTCACGATGAAGGAGGAATAAAACCAACTTATTCTGTGATAACTTGTATAAGGTGTATTTATTTCCCTTTCATCACTAAGGGTCATTTCTTATATTGGAAATACTTTACGTAGATTTCACATGGCTCTAGATAAAAATGGTGGCGTTCCGACGTAGATAAAGAAAATAATTCAAAAATCTGGTTTTAATCCGCTTTCTCATAGTTACAACTACCACCTTTAGTGTGTGCTGAAAGATTATTTGTTCGATTTTCGTTACGATCATTCGTTATAATAGCTCCAACAAACTACTGCAAAATTATCATAAAAAGCTATATTTAATGCATAGACTTTCACAAGGTAAAGATAAGGACTGGAAAACCTGGTTTTAATCCGATTTCTCACAGCTACAAGTACCCTTAGTCTTCTTGATGTAAATGTACATGATGTCTACTCCTTAGTGTTTCTTGATAGATTTGATTTTTGTGACGATAGTTTGTGAAAATTGCTCTAATAAACTACTGAAAAAAGTTTCATATAAAGATATTTTTCACGCATACACTTTCATAACAACACTAGTTAACTTGCTTGGGCTGTGCCAAAACACAACAAACATCTACAATGGTAAAAAGTAGTTGTGCAATATCCACAAGCAAAATAAACACGTTACCCGGTTTCGGCGAAAATTACGCCATCATCAGAACTGAAGAAAAACAAACAGAGCAAAGAATTTTGTACACGGTTACGGTACACGGAAAGAGGAACGAGTCTTAACGTGTTTATTTTTCTTGTGGATTTTGTACAAGTGTTGCTATTCAAAAATCATCGTGGTTAACTCATTTAAAAATGTATCTGAAATACAGAGGGCCTCACCGAAAAATAAATCCTTGGGAATACATTTCTCTTCGACACAAAAAACAAACGTTGATGGGCTCACGGAGGCTCTAGGAAGCGATTCGGTGAGATCAGCAGGAATAAAACGTCGGTGATCGATCCTCAATAAATATTGAATTCGATTGGAGAACTCATTTAGAAACTTTGGTTGAAACGAATGAGTCGAGTTTTTCGGAAGCGTACATTCCAATAAGATGAGAGGCTGAGGCGACAAAATGAGTTTTCCGTAAGAAATCTTTTCCACCGAATCGAGCCCTTGGAAACCCCTTGTAAGAGTGGCTCAGACTCGGTTTGTGCTCCTATTTAAAAAAAGGAATTTACGGCTCGGGTTGGAGAGATTGAACTCTTTGGAGAACATACACGGATGAATTTCGGCTCAACACGGTGCCTCTGGCATCTAAATCCACGGCTTTTTTTGGACTGAGATCACGTTTTTACAGCAGTTTCGGTCGTTGAATCAGGACGATAGCGACTATTTAAGTCTAAAGTTCTGCATATAGTTGAAAAATTCCCATTGTAAGATGGTACACATGATGCTAGCTGAAAATCGATGCGCCAATATCTACTATGAACGCTAACATATGGCAGATTGTCATAAACATTTCCAAGTAAAAGACAAAGGTAAGGCACAAGCTGATTCACACTTCTCTTCAGTGGTATGGGGTTAGCCTACTACCCCAGCAAAAATATGGTTGGTGTTCGAATCCTGGGCAGTACAGGGGTGATTGAATTTATTCATTGCAATTGTCCAATTTTGCCAATCTTGGCTTTTAAAGAGTTGTTGGCAAGTATAAAAAATCTAATAAATCTAAATTAAGTACTTAAAAACATGCTTGGGAATTTGTGTAAAGAAAATGTCACGTTTTACCGATGAAACACTTTTCTAACATTTTTGGACGCGGTTACCTTCAAATCAGCATCCTCAGGTTCACTTATGGATTCTATACAGCGTTGAATCAGCAGGTAAGAATGTTTTATTCCACGCATATCTTCGTATAGGGCGCTCAAATGGTTTGTTTACCCTAGTTTTTAAAAAGAAAAGCGTAAGAAAACCACGAAAGTGCCATGACGTAAGCCAATGCGTTCGAAAATGGTTGTCCAAAAAGAAATGACTACTCAATTCTCTACTTTTAGATTTCGTCGAGGAAAACCTTCTATCAAGTACTTTTCCTTTTGTTTATCGCTTCCTTTCGATGAAAAGCCGTACTTGGGTTCGATTCCGGTTTCCTACCCTCCGCAAAACTGGTTCGATCAGATATTTTTGCTATATCGCTGAAATTCTATACTTTGTGCAATTAATTTAACAATTGTAGCTCTTTTTAGTTAAATTTAATCAAGTTGTAGAATAAAAATAGCGACATTAAAGGAATAATGATCAAAATATTCAAACAGATATACGTAAATGTCAAGAATTCGTCTAAGTTATACTCTGCACTGTTACACATACCTGAGTTTCCTCCATTACATATAAAAAGAAGTTGTAGGGAACCGAAATTTGGAATGCTATAAATATCGGATGTCGGTTTAGATATTCATTTCGCAAAAGAAACTTTTTTTGTATCGTTTTTTGTTTATTATCCGGTTAGATACCGACGCAATACACCAATGTTGGAGACAAGTAAGGAATACGTACAGTTTCTGTAATACGTTCAGATTCATCTTTGAAACTACTCGCAGATGGCAAACCCGTCCCGCAGAAATTCGGTTAGGGTCTTCCGTAATGCATCACTCAAGAAGGCCTTTCATAGGCAAATATTCGGGATTCGTCTGCGGCGGCCCCTTCTACGAGCCACACTCTAATCCTCGAACCATTTCCACTCGCACAAGAAATCAATAAAAATACCTCCCAACTCTTCCCAGTCATTCGCCTCTTCCTTAATCTTCGCCTAAGATAATCGCTTTCGAATCGGGGACAACGGATGGATCGAGCTGCGGTGAATATTACGGGAGACTGAGATGAAAAATCGTCTCTCCCTTGAGAAGATATCACTTACGATCGACAAATAACTTCTCTAGGCTCGAGGAAATAGAAACCTTCGAGTCTTCCTTTTTCTCTTAAAGGCGCTATGGTGATTTATTTCTCTTCTACTCATTTTATACTACGCCTAGGTGAAATAGAATTCTTGTTCTCCAATTTTAATCAATTCCATTAGGATTTAATAGTAAAATTAAACAAAGTTAATTGAAATAGCCTTCATTTGGTGGAATTCCGTATTCGGGATCATGTTGAAACAACTATCAATTCCATAAAAACTTTTTGTGGAGTTTTCCATAGATATTTCGACATGATCCCGGGTAAAATTAAACATTTTCTTAAAAATAAATATTTTTATCGGGTTAATTTACGCAAATTAGTAGAATTTCTTATTAAAAATTCAAGGAGAGTAATTTACTTGCATAGCCTTTTCATTAAAAATCATCAAAAGACATTATAATAACGAAAGAATTATAATTATAGATTTCTGCTTCATGTCATAACTGAAAGAATGAAATTTTGTGAATAGGTAAAAATTTTCTGATAAAATCAATACGCGAAAGAACGACTTTACCAGTCATGGTATTGAAGATAATATTACACTTTGTAAGTTATTACAAGATCTTTTAAAATCATATTATTACAAGAAAGCGAAATCACTCGCTAAAAGAAATTTCCATGGAAGTGCACATAGTTTAATATTATCATCCATTAAGGATTTCTCCTCCCGAAAAAATCAAATATTTTTTGTAATTATTATTATTTACAGAAATTCTTTTTTGAAAAGTAAACTGTAAATAATCAAATAATTTCCTAGTAAATACGTAGACATAGTTCAGAATTAAATTTCAAATTCGAAAGTTGATCACAAATGTTCAATGTTTTCAGTATGACGAGTTTAAGAAATGTTTAATTAATCTTTCGAAGGAGGATTAATTAAACATTTCCACAGAGATTTAGTTTGAATTATAGCTTTGATAAATAGAAGAGACAGTAACTTTGATATTTCCCTTAAAAAATAAAAAATATAAGACCAATCATTACCTTCAATTTATATGAATATTCGCGAAAAATATATCTCTCTACGTTAAAAATACTGCCCTTTACAAATTTCCAAATACATATATATGTGTTAGAAAAGCCAACTACCAAGAATTTAAAAAAATATGAGTTTGAACATAAGTTCAATAAAGCTGATTTTAAATGGAACTCGGAGGTTTTTAAAGCTAATCCTGCAATGAAAAAGATTCGAAGAGAATTGACAAATAGATTGGCAAGAGCTGAGATTTTCTATCAATAATACTCATTTATTTCACTTTTTAAATATTTACTCTATAAAATTCAGTTAGCTAAAATAGATATCGTATTCTCGCTAACAGGCATAAGTCGAGAGTCTCTGATTTGATGGCATACTCATACTCCCACAGGTTTCATTTCACAGGAAAGGGTGCATCAAGAATCGTATCAATAATTGCAACTAGAGCCTCTACCACTAAAATATTCTCTACGGAAAAATATATCCGAGACAACTCCAATTAGAGCCGAAAGAATGATTTATCGGCTTCCTCCAAGATGATATAGGGCAGACACTATATCTCATAATGATAATGGTTAACTTATAATGTTTCCATTTAATAAGTGATATATAGATTTATAAAATTTTAACTAAAAATTAATATTACAGTGAGAACAGGTCATTTTTTAATTCAATTATTTCTATATGAAACTGATGAATTCACGAGATAAAGACATTTATTAAAACAGTAACTAAGACAGATGAGGCGTACACTCCACAAATAGAAATTGCTCCGTATTAGATTACCGTATCATCACAAAGGATTGAGTCATACTTATTTTCTCAGACAATATACAAGGAAATGATGTAAAATTGATAACGATATAATTACGGACAACTTGGTAACAAATGATCGGGACAGTAATTCCGTAGATAAAAACAGCCTCTCCAACATATTTCCTCGAATAAATTTTCAAATCAAACGGAAGGATTTCGGGGAAATAGGCATTAGTGAAATGATTCACGGCCATAATCAAGAGACCAGTATCTTAAGCGAAAACTTGCATTTTGAGGAGAAAATACCTTCTCAACGTTACAGCGACATAATAAACTGGAAAATAGGGCTTTGAATTACCCCGTGAAGTCTAAGGAGAAGGTTTTAGTATACGAAGGGCACGGTTAGAGTATTCCGTGGGAAGCCTAGAAGCGTATACTTCGTGCGAAAACACGGACACTTACTACGTATAGAGGAAGAAGCAAGTGTTAACTGCAAGGGCACAAACAAACAGACAGGATTAGAGGAGTTAGACCAAGAGAGCCCAAGTACTCTAAGTTTTAGAGAAAGACCTTGATTTAGAATAAATATTTCAGTCGTAAAATAAGTTCAAGCTTGACTGTGATGAATGCAAGGTGCGCATTCTTGACGTAATCCCGGAAGTTACGTGTAAAAAAGTTCGTACAAAGACGATATCTATCTTCCGTGGAAACGGATCCTGGAATCATCCTTTCTTCCGGATATCCTTTGAGAATCTCCGAGTACCCATGGATATCAATGTAAAGGAAAAAAACAGGGAATTGTCAAAGTTCTCCCGCCCACCCGCGAGATGGGGTTAAGGGGCACGAAGAAGAGTAGCGCACGAAAGGTAGGATTACCGAAAAAAGAGAAGATGGCGGCCGTTGGAATCACGCCCGTAAAGCCTTTGTAAACGAACTGCAGTAATTGCTCGTTCCGAAACAGAGTCACAGGAGAAGTGGGACATTTCGCCGGCTCAAGTACTTCAACCCTTAACGCGTTTCACTTCTCAAAGCCAAAGAAGGAAATACGTCCTTCCTCGCTCACCAACAAAACTTATTATTCCCCTTGCAATGTTTCTGACGGCACTATTTGAAACTTTTCTCATTCTTGGAGAACTTTTCCAGAGTTATTTTTTAAATATTATTACACGACGAATGAAGAAAGAGCGTTTTGAATTTCTTGAAAAAAATAATGTCAGCTGTTCCTATGAATTGTATTTGAATATGAGTGACTCAATATTTGATATACACGAGTCACCGCATCATAAATACGCTTTTACATAAAACAGATCTGAGATGAGATATCTAACATATCTGTTTTTAATCAGTTTATACTTAGTTACATACTCTATTTACCTTACAATATTAGTCGCTATACATATATTTCAATTTAAATTATGTTAATATCCTTATCATTTGTATTATTATTATCCTTTTACTTATGTACCTAATTGTAAAACTTTCAATGAAAAACTATTTCATTTACTTGTTGTAAAAGTAAGAGGGCAACTTTGCCCGTAATAAAGATTATTATTATTATACCTGTATTAGTAAAATGTTGAAGAAAATTCATAATTTTTAGGTAAGAATTCATCTATCCTAAACTAAACTGCAAACCAATAGTACTTGAGAGTACGTCATTTCATTAACATCCATTCCTATCGTGATAAAAAAAGTCATATCGTGATTTTCAACAAAGAAGTAAACACTTTAGTAAAGAATAGCACAAGAAATACGTAATAAATTTCGCAAACCATGACGTTTCCTGTTTACAGCTCAAGAAAAAAATTCTTCATCACACAGACACTACAGAACTGGTAACACGACAGCAAAAGTTTATGCCATTTACTCAATAAAATCCCCACAGATAGAATAAAAAATCTTCAAAAAAGAATAATACAGAGCGCTAACACTAAAATAATTTCCCTTCTGCAATGGTTGAAGCCATTACATCGTCCGAAAATATTAATAAATGAGGGATAACAAAATTAAAATGAACACCTTAGGATTTTAGTCGAGTTGATGAATAGCCGCGAAACTTCCCGAAAGGAGAAAACCCTACGGACAAGATCATAGGGACTATGCGACTCTTGAGTCTCATTTTCCGTGTGAAAGGGAAGCGAGGTTTCCTCGTCCTTAGTAAGCTGTCTCCATGAGCACTGTTACGTGACCAGCTAACAAAGCTACCCAACTATTGCACTAGGACATCGCCATCTCTGAAGCTAATCTGTAACCCTAAGACCATTGACCTCAAGATTAGCAAACAAGTACATCCACGGAACAGTTTGCACTTGCTTTCAGTAATGGGCAAACAAAAATGCACGAAAGGTGGAGTCAGGAAATTCTGATGTTTGTCGCTTTATAAAAAGAAGCATAATCTATGGGTAAATACAAGCATCAGAAGTTTCCATGTGAGTATTAGTTTTCTATTCAAGACGTTGAATCTATTTTATTTTTTTATCTATCAAAATATGATTTTGAAACTGAAACTTGTTTTCAAAAGAACGGGATAATCCTCTGGTTTTAGCTGTAGTTTCATTTTCCCATATTAATGGCCTCATCAATGACCGATTTGAATAAGAATCGACCAAAATATCATTTCTTCAACTAAAAGTTTATAATCCATTGTGCGTAACACAGGAATTCAAAATAAGAAGAGGCACTTTATTCATGGTATGAGAGCTTTATAACATAAAGTTTCTGATTATGTAAAGAAGTTTTGATTTCAAGATATCCATTGAAAGTAGCTTGCCTCATTACTATTTAATTATATAATCTTACACTATCTTTAAACTTACCCTTTACGCAAAGAGCATACCAATTACATCTACATTTATACGAAAGCAAACACTTCAAAGAAGTAATAGATGCTTCTCTTGAAAATGAAATAAATAATAATATTATGAATGAAAAATTTCAAATCAACGATGAGCAATAAACCATCAATAAATCAAAAATAGTTTGAAACTAGCTCAAAGTCTAGATGAATACCAACATGGTAATTTTTGTCCATGTTCCTTTTGCTGAGCGGAGAGGAGATATTTTCTGAATTATTATACGTGTTATCTATCTGCACTAGTCATTTTGTCGAAGGAAATCAAAAGTCAGCTGATCAAAACTCAAGACCTTTTTCATAAAATTGGGAATAGTAGCGATTAAAAGGGAATCTAGTTTTAGCTGGAAATAATGAAATACCAAAGTAAATTCGAACAGTTTCGGGGGGACGTAATCGGAATCGCAATCAGAAAATCTGCCTTTGAGTGTATAATTGGACCGATTGATCAAGTTGATAAGAACGCAAAAAGGAGGACGAAGAAACGCTACTGCGCTGTTTCTAGTCAGAAGAGAATTGGTAACAAGTTCAAACATCGATGTTACTTCTTTAGATCAGCTGTTCTTGATCAGTGGTACGCACACCACGGCGGGATTCCAGGTGTGTAGTGCGCCCCGGAGTTCCCGGTTCATCTCACGAGACCCAATTTGTGTGAAATGACCTCAGCTGTCGAAGCACTTTTAAAATTAACCACCACTTTTCACACCACTGGGTGCTGGAGAACGCTCTTCAGGGAGTACGAGGTGCTATGAAAAGAAGACAGCGCTCATTACGCAACTTCAGTAATCAACAAGAAAACAATTTCGTATGGTACTTTCATAATTTCACCCAGTACTCCCAAGTTATGGATAAATAAATTGCATCTCCAATTCTGCGCAGTAAAGAGCATAATTTTAGTTTTCCACAAATAAGAAAAATTCAATGTTTTGCGAGTGCATGCGAGTCAATCTTCGAAGAAAAAGCACAGAACACTCGTTTCCCTTATTTATAATCCTAGGCATTTTACCCATAAGACATTTATGTGTCTATAAGGCATTAAAAATGTTTTATAATAGGGGAGGACGCAAAATTAAGTACAAAGATTTACAAAAGAATTTAAGAACTGGTATGTCTATATTAATACCTAAACCTAAGTACGAATTCTTCAAACATACTTATTTGTGTCTAGGACCTAAACTATTCTCTCTCCTCCCATGTAATTTGATTAATTCAATTTAGGTCTTGGTATTTCTAAGAAATTTAAGGAAATGGCCCTTTTTAAGGGAAAACTTAGAAAATATTTTGTAAATACTTTCTTTCTTGTATTTCCTTTTATGGTTTCTATGTGATTATAAATTTCTTTGTATATTTTTTGTTTGGCCGCATGCGAATTTAATTTGAGGTAACCCCGACACAGGTTCTATTTCCTCTGGGGTACCTATATTCCCCCCTTCTTTGGTTCTCTTTTGGTCTCTATTAGACCAAAACATTGTATATGCACGATGTATTATATTTGTAAAAGGGCGGAATAAAAATTTATTATTATTATTATTATAGTTGGTGCGAAAGCAAATTACGAGAAGTACAGGAGTGTCAGAATCTGGCCAAGTTAGAGCAACCGCTCAAACTAGATTCAAGGGAAACAACTTTCCTCTTCTATCTCAGGGACGAGAATTTCCTTTCCAGCGAGCATTAATTTACCACGGCTCGTTTTATGCCTAAAAATCGGGTCTTTAATTTTCCAAAACTTACACTGAATCCCTTTAGGGAAGCCTTGATTATCGCGGTGTGGCATTAAAACGCAATTAAACCAAGGTTAGGCTTCGACGTTCCCCAAAAGCGACGCTGAAATGGAGATTTACTGTAACATTAACGCTTTTGATGCCTGAGGTAGTAACCATTTTTCGGATTCCGGAGTTTTCTTGCGTCCCGTGATATATGGGCGCGTCAATTTAAGATCCTTATCAAAGCGCCCAAGTTTAAGCGTCAATTTCTCAGTCGCGATCATCCACAGCCATATATCAGAACAGATTAATTGCCCATTGAAACTCAACGGTCAATAAAAAATCTAATAGCGGGCGATATTTTCGCGGTGAATGAGTCAAATTTATGGAGCTCTAATTTAGGTCATCTCCTTCGGAAAGCAATTAGTCTTCTTTGTGTCGAGCTTGGATTTATGATTTTTGAAAAATTTCCTTCCTCTTTTGATGCTTTGGTTTTAAACATACTGCGTGCGTACGTCAATTAAACGCTTTCAATCTTCACAACGCAAATGGCAATCAAAACGAAGAAAGTCGATTGCCTTTGCACATTGAATATAACTGTCGATTTGATTACATGTAACGGATGCAATGCGAACTCCCTGCTAAATAAACCGTTCTGATACTGCGAGGAAGATCAGGGAAATAGATGCTAGCACGAATCGATTCGAAAATTCATTTTTTCCGCGAATGATACGCGAAGGCAATCGATTAGCAAAGTAGAGTCACGGAGCATTCTCTCTCACTAGCTGTAAGTCGAGGGTCCTTACATAGACCTGGAAATTCATTTATAAGTACGTAAGTATAATTCATGCTACCGTATCTTGATTAGTATATAAATACATATAAGTCCTACTACCGTATCTTGAGGGGAGGAATATATTTCATTTGTCTTTTGTTACGGGATATAGCATAATGCATCTTTCATTTACCTTTGTCTCAGGCTTGTTTATATCTGTGATGATACGAAATATCTTCGTGTCTTTCCTGGTGGAATGCTACGAAAAGAGTTACGCGTTGATTCATAGTGCTTCACTTAGTTCCCATTCCTCTTCTGGGCTTCTGGATCGGAGAGGAAAGCAAGGGCAAACTACCTCACTCCTCATTAGCTTCGTAATCCTCCTCAATCTCCTCAAGCTGGCGATTAATGGGGATGGGGTTCCAATCAGCCTTCGGGTTCTTAACATACAGACGTACGTATATATATTTTATAAATTCGTCTCAACTTAGTTCTATAAAAGGCAAAAAGGATGCAAGTTGGCGTTTCATCCCTAATGATGGGAGACCAGTGTAGCGAAAGGGCCGTCCGGATGTGTATGCATGTGGGCCCCGCATCAACAGTTTCAAACTTATAGTCCTCTCCCCAAACTTCTCAAGTTTCTGAGTCGCAAATTAACTCTAGATTTCACGCCGCTAAAATCAGAGTCCGACGTCCAATATCAGGAGTACATTCTCGCCATCCTCAAATTCCGGGCGAGAAACATTATTTCCTACAAACTCTGAATACTAAGTTGACTCTCCCGCAAGTAGAACATACCTCTGAAAACAAACAAGTCTTTTAGAGACAAATTAATGAGCTAAATCGCTATTAATTTGGAAGTCGTGATTGAAATGGTCTAAGATGACATGAAAGGTTTTGTAGGACTTACGTTTTATATTCTAATTTGGAACAGTTATTCTTGAATGAACTTGTTGACGGTCGGTGTAACAATCCTGATGATAGATATTCTTTTGGAAGAGGAGAAAATGAGAAAATTCGATTTATATATGCGGATTATAAATCATGTCACAGCGCTTTTAATTTAAGAGAAGTTCTTATAGCGTCTATTGATGGGTCATTAAAAAGAGCTACATTTTAGCCTCTGAACTATCTAAACAATGAAATGACTCAGATGTGGTATAAAAATATGTATTACGCAGAATTTTCCTGATTGGTCGATTATTACGATTATTACTATCAAAGTATCAAGAAAACTAAATATCCTGGAGAAAGAGATATCAGTCTTATGTTTCCACTACTTTGTCTTTTAATCAGAATCATTTCGATATCTACGTAAAACGTTCTCACGATGTACCGATAGGGAATATTTAAACGAGGGTATACAGAATTCTAAAAACAGACGTAGGATAAGGAGCACAAGTCAATCAAAATGAAACCCCTTTCGCTAGGTTAGCTAGTTTGATGGGTAATTTTCTTTTAATGCTACTGTTTAATAAAATTTAATGACGAAATGGTTTTGGAGTTGTTACGCAAGAATATTTTCCTTCCGATTTAGTTGCCAGAAAATCACGGAATCGATAATTATAACTTCACGCAGATCATTCACAAGATATTAGAAAAGTGAAAAATTCAATCAAAGTGTTTCACATGAAGATTCTACAATCATCAATAGTAATTCTTTTAATAAGTTCGAAGCAAAATTTAATTCTGAGCCACTTCCTTCTTACTGTAATGCCAGTTATTTATAAGCATTTCAGAATGCTTTCTAATTAAATGAAACCGTTCGAAATATATGTCGATTTAATTATAAGTTTAGAATCACATAAATATTACATCAACTTCGGAATAAATTTTTTATCACCCTAATATTTAGAAATTACGTTTGTTTGTTTACTCTACAAAACCAACCGTGTCTAAGCAACCAGCAGAGTAAAAATTTTCGGTCCTTCAAGATGGAGAGATTTTTTCGCACCTGCCTGCCATCTTTACGCGAAGGAAATGCTCTCAAATTACGTGGGAGGGCAAATCTAAACAAATAAAACCGTAAACATTCTGAATACACGTTCACCTTCGCATTTAGGAGGGAAGAGGACGAAGGTGTTAAAAACAAAACAAATTGACGAAAAACCCTCACGACTAATTGGAGAGCAATGGCACGAGAGCTGTCTCAAATTCGCGCAGAATATGAACGTCGCGAGACAGGTCTCGGGTTTGAACGCTCTTTAATAGGAACAAATGAGCTATAAGAAGCCTCTTCTTGGATGACATCCAAACTTTTGGCGCTCGTCCGTTTGAGTGGTACATAGCATTCAGCGGGCAACGAACCAACGCCTGCGCTCCTCGGAGAGCGATTGTGGAGGATGCTACAATTTATTCCGCGTGAATTTCAAAGAAAAAGGTGCAAGAGAACCTTCCTCGGATTCCGCGGGACTACCAACTCGATCAACCATAAGGGGAAACTTGGAAATATGGTTGGAAGCGGTCGATATTAGTTGACCCCCCTGCTACAGCGGTGGCAGTTGAGGGTATCTCACTCAAGCCTTCTTCAGATCGAATTTTCCAATGATGCAAAGTTCAGATGCTAAAAGTTATGAAAAGTTACTGATAAAAATGAAAATAGACGAAAATGGCCGGGAGGGAAGGATGTTCACGGGATTTTTGATTAAAACGAAAGAGAGGATCCATCACGTACAATATGGCGGAAAAAATTCATGTCAATGGTTTGACCATACGTAAAGTATCTAATAATAGTAGACCGTTTATTTAAACTTTCACAGATTTATCCGAATTGAAAGAAAAAAAATGACATGGTTCCGATGAATTTTAGTAAAATGCATCATTGGAAAAGCTTACGACTAAGGATTTTAGATAGATTTTAAATGTTTCCAAATTGATCAAAGAATTTTTGAATGACGCTTTGGAGGATATTCTACAACTAAAGTTATTTTAGATCCTACAATCAATCATGTATAACTTGAAATAAGTTACATTTTGTATTTCCATGGCAACAGTGAGTTAGTAAATAAACAACAGTCAGTTGAAAAATGAGCAAGATAGTTAACTAAAATGAGTGAAATATAGAAGGATGATCTACGAAAAAATCTGACTGGGAAATCACCATCAGTTCTGCTGATTCTAATTTTTATCGGAGAGGTGAAATGACAAAATCATACTTGAAAGCTAAACAGAAGTTTGTATCAATAAAAAATCAAGATATTAAATATCGCTGTCGAAGTAATATTGGACGGCCATCAAAAGTAGCAGGAAAACGAATTTGTGGTTACTAAATGGAAACTTCCGACTGATAATTCAACAAAATCGTCAATATTACTCACAGAAAAGATTTAGAGCTCGAAAAAGATATAAACTGCAGTTTTTATGGATTATTTACCCATGATTTGGCTTACGTACTTTTATGGGCCGTGGAAAAGTGAGCGACGAACAAATTACGCAAATTCGGGCAGAAAATGACGAGTCGCGAATAACTATGGCGAAATGGAACGAGATCGATAAAATTACTGCCAAAAGACCAAAAATCTATTGGCACGCCACTATGAGCTCCACGTCTTGAGAGTCCCCATGCATTTGCACCGAGCCTTAAAGATCCGCATTAACTCGCGAGACAATGCGTGCCTCCATTAACACCTAAGCACCGAATCTTCGACGGGAGTGAAGAGGAAGATTGGATTCTTACCGTTCGCTCCCCTCGCAGGGGATGGACGCTCTTCTGGTATCGATGGATGCGAGCGCCCGCAGCAACTTCCCAAGAACGACGAGTAAACGGTCGAAGTCGACGCACAGACTTTAAAAAACACAGAACTGTCCAAAAAACAGACACCGCCGTCCTTCTAATATCCTTTTCCTAGGATATCAGAGGGGAACGACGGACGTGCTGGAGTTCGATCCCCGGTCAAGAACGTGCGACGACTGGACCTTTAGCAGCGTGCTATGTGACTCCGGGGTTCCCGTTGTTGAGACAGACGTCTGCGCCGAGGGAAAAAAATACTTCTTCATCACGGAAAAAAAGGAGTCGTGCTTCCCCACAACGAACCCCATACTCCAGCCACTCGTGCCCCCTCTTTCCGCCCCCTCCTGCCCCCGCCCTCCGCCGCCCCTCTCGCGAAACCCCCGACGGTCCTTTCATCCCCTCGCAGGGACCAACCACCAACCATACACCAGCCAACGGCAGCACCGCTGAGATGGCCGAAACAAAAAACGATCAAAAATGAAGCGAAAAAAAAGTTACCGGAGGAAAAAGAGTATTCTACGAGCATCACACCTTTTGTGGAATCCCTTCTCTCATCGACTCATCTACGACTCCCAGCTTCCATTTCTTCTCCGCGCTGTGCGTGGGGGGAGCGGGGGCGTATGAAAGCGGTGCTGTATGAAGAGTCGCACCAGAATAATTGGAAGACTGAAAAAGAAGCAAAGCGAGATCGGAAGAAAGGATAGAGGAAAAAGCGGAAGAGGGAGGAGAGAGGAGATGAAGCGGGAGGAGAAGCTGCGAGAAGTGGGGAAAATTGAAAGCGTTGCCAAAAATTAGTGAAAGAGAGGATCGGTGAGAGGGAAAGAGGGGGATAAAAGTAAAAGGAAGGATCGGAAGAGGCAAGATGGAGGTAAAAAAGACGAAAGATAATCTGAAGTTGAATGAAAGGAAGGATCGAAGGCGAGAAAGGAGGTGAAGGGAAAGAAACGTGAAATATGGCTTCAGGGCAAGTGAAAGGAAGCAAGGAGGAAGAGAAAGAAGAAAAGAAAAAAAGGAATATAAAGTGAATATAAGTGAAAGCGAGGATGTAAGGAGATGATATATGATTTGAAGGTAAATGAAAGGAGGCAAGGAAGAAGATGAAGACAAAAAGGCGAGATACAATCGGAAAATAAGTGAAAGGGAAGATCTAAGCAGCCTAAATGAAGTGAAGTGAAAGGAAGCAAGGAAGAAGAGAAAAAAGTGAAAGATAATCTGAATATAAGTGAAAGGGGGCCGAAGAAGATGGTTTGGAGAAAAGTGAAACGAAGCGTGGAAGAAGAGATGGAAGATAAAGAGAAAGAATACTCAACGATGATTGGAAGTCAAGGGAAAGGAAGCTTAAAAGAAAGAAGAGAGACGAAGGGAAAGAAAAGTGAAAGATAATCAGAAGAGAAGACAAAGATAATCTGCAGAAAAGTGAAACGGAGTATCGAAGAAGAGAAAGGAGATTGAGGGAAAAGAGTGAATAGGAATGTGAGATAAGAAGCAAGGGAAATTGCAAAAGAAAAAGGAATGGCGAGTTGTAAAAGTGAAACTAGAGCAAAAGAGAAACGCAAGGTAAAAATCTGGATAAAAGAGAGAAAGAGAAAAAAATGAAGGACTTAGATTATAACAAGCTAAGAGAGAGCCAGAAGGGAGGAAATAAATAAAACAGTAAATGAGAAGAGAAAGAGACAAATAGGGAAAAAGGATTGTTATGGAAGTTTGAGGAGAAAATTAGGGAACGTTTGAGAAAAATGGAAAGTAAAATGGAGAAAGCAAGGAAAATGAAGGCAAACCAAAAAGGAAGAGAAGAAAGTTAAACATGAGAAGTAAAAAAACTGAGGGCTCACAAACGAAAAATAGAGGGGAAGTAAAAGCGAGGATTAGCGAAAGAAGGAACGAAGTTACGGAGGAAAAGTGAATGTCGAACAATGCATAAGTGAAAGTCAGGAAAGGGGCGGAAGAAACGGGAAGCAGGAGAATGGAAAGATGATGGGGAAAAGTGCACCAAAAGTCAAATGAAAGCAAGGTAGAGGTTGGGAAAAAGGAGCAAAAAAAAGGATGAAAAGGGAGAAAGATAATGCCGATGAGAACAATTGACGGAGGGGAAGGCGCACAAGGAGCTGACGGGAAGGAATTGATCTAGTTCAGCTCACATCTGTTTCGAATGATCTCGAATGCTCGGCAATAACCCGGTACAATGGGGTCATATTTTGATCGGAGGCGCGTCGGTATTTTATTTAAAACTCTTTTAAGTAACTCCGGTTAAAATCTCCGTCAAGTGTCAGAGAAGGCACTTTTTTCGCATTCAAAGAAATTTCTGTTTCAATTTAGCTCAATTACGTCTTTACTCCGGATACCTCTGGGGAAAGCAGTCTTTTCAAACGGTCGTGTCTGTGTCCGCATGAATGTGCGCCCCTCCGGCATTTCTCCTATTAATATTTAATCCGATGGACCATTTTCGACGGAATTTTTAATGATGATACGCCTCTATTCCCTCAAGGCTTCTCAGCGACACGTTTTATTCTGCGGACTTTTTCCCATTTTGGCACATTCCGTGCGTTTGCTCCATTAGATCTATTTTTGGATCGGTAATTTAATTAGGAAATGAAAGTCGCGACGGATCTTACCTAATCTGGTTAAATGTAATAATTCCTAATTTCAAGCCATCAAAATTGAAATAAGCATAATCCATTCTTTCGAGTCACAACTATAAAATTAAACATTCGGAAGCAAACTAAAATCACAGTATTTAATTCCATAAATAATAAATGACTTTTCAAGAAATATGGAACAAAACATTTTGTGTTTAGAGAAGTAGTATTTATAAATATTTGCTTAATATATTAATTATGTGAAATCGTGATGCATGAATGCATAAATAAAGCAATGGTTTTGTTTGATGTTTTCTATATGATGAAATTAAATTTACGCTATGACGAGCAGATTGATTCGATTTATGAATTTGTGGAAATAAAAGTTGCTGAAATCGGCTAATACATCGAAAATTATTGTTATTTAAAATTTATTCTGACCTTGCTAATTCACAGCAGTGTTTTTATATATAATTCATATATGTACTGCATATTTATACTTTTGTATTTATTTATTTTGTATTACTTTTTATTTATACATGCTTATTTTGTATTTAGTTGGGTTGTTGTACGTAATCATATTAATATTCTTTATTTTTTGATTAACATCATGTAAGTTAACGTCGCCATCAGTCCTTGCGACTAACTGCTGCGGTTTTGTTCAATAAATAAAAATATACGTACAGTTTTAAATCCCACAATAATTTAAGAGCTAAAGTACCAAACTACAAGGCCGCTCAATTTCAAAACTTTCATTTTCAAAAATTGCTAAATAGTGCGAATAATCGCCTAACAAGCATAAACATAGAATGAAGGGCTTATAGTTAAAATAAGCTCTTAAGAAGGCGAAGAATTTCATAACTAAATGAGTATTTTTATGAATTATTGACGTTTTAATTTTATGTAGAATGCAAAAATAAAAATGGTAACTAGACTGATAATATGTTATTGTTCTGATAAATACGAATTGGATTTTTCCAGCAACTACAATTCCTACTTGGGAAGTAATGATTCTGTATTGGCGAACGTACCGGCCAGAACGATCTGCTGCAGCAACCCAGTGATGGGGCCAATCCAAAACTAACGATCAGCATTAAACTGCACTGAACACAGATAAACCAAAAAAGTTCCAAAAAAACGGATCTAAATTAGTAAATAAAATATACGTATAAACAATAATTCAGTAGTCTGAAAATCATTAATCCATAAAAAATAGAATTTAAATTGAGTCACACACTATGACTTCGAAGTTCAGATATTAGCCAAAATATCACCGTTCCGCGAGCCCCGGGAGTGTATGAAGGGAAAGTGTGCAATGTATTTGAGGATGTGAAGAATGCCTATGACAGGGTGAATAGAAATGACCTGTGGAATGCTTTTGGTGAGCCTGGAGTTAGGAAGTGGCTAGTGAATGCCCTGTGAAAGCAGTCTATTGAGGGGAGAAAGCTCGAATAATGAGAAAATGGAGTGCTGAGAGAGCGGCTTAAGACTGAAACAGCTCCGGGAAGGATGCCCCTTGTTAAACTGGTTGCTGAATAGATTCCTCCTCTTTAAATATCTTACGCAATGGGTATTGACTGGCTGTGGATCGCAGATCGATTCGCCTTTCCTTAATTGAGGTTACCTAATGATGGTATGTATGAGGTTAAATAATTACGTATGCATCTAAGAAGATGTGCAGAGAGGGTACGAAATTACTGTCGAGATCACGGTGATGATGAATTCGAATCTACCGAAATATTGGTCCATCAGCATCAAATTGATCGATAATAATAATATCGCTCAGCATTAAAAAAAGATTCTAAACTTGAAAGAGAAAGTAAAAATCGTCGGTGCGATGATTCATTTTTAAAGGTTTTCGTAAAGAGAATTGAGAACTAAATTGAACGATTCAAGTGATGATTGAAGGGAATGTTAGAAGGAAAATCATCAGCAAATATCATCATGCCAAAATAAGCTTAGACACTTTATTTTAACAATTCATTGCGCATATTAAATTTTGTTTTCAAATTTTAATAACCAGATTGTAACATAATATCTATTGCATTTTAATATTCATATCATTATTATGTCATTTTGGTAATTTTTGACAGTAAAAAAGGACAACATGCCTGGTCACAAAAATCATTCACTTTATTATTCTATATTTCATGTATTTTTTGTATTTATGCCCTAATATTTGTAATATTGTATTATTTTTTATATTTTATTATTTATAGTATTAACTCTTATAATAATTACTGCTGCGAAATGTTTTCTAGTTTGTAACAAAGTGGGTACATCCTGCTTAATAAACCAACAAACAGCGAATACAAAATTATAACCAGCAATAAAATCGGAAGAAACACCAGAGGAGACACAAATGTTTTACGAAGAATCATGTTAAATTGAAGTAACTCGTTCAGTAATAACTGAAATGGAGACGACTCGTATAAATTAGGATTTCGCAACTAAATTTCTTTTATTCGCGATTATTTTCATGGAGAGTGGGCAGCTTCAATTACCAAAAATTACTCTCGGCGGAGACGAAGCGCGCCATGATAAACATTCACGCCGGGAGTTAAAAACTTTTCATTTAAAACACGCTGCATTGTGAATCAGCCGAACGCAGTTGGCACGCGTTATTCGAGGAGCAAATAAGGGAGAGAGACGGTTGGGTGAGCGCAGGAAGGTGTGAATTGATTCGCTGCAACGGTCTGAGTGGAAAAAATGAGAACTATAACAGTGAAGAGACGTGTGGTAGAGCACGTGTGGATTGAAAGGAGGATGAAGACGAAGTCCCCTGGAGGATCAGGAATTCGTGGGCGACGCGAGATACGTCGAGGCGTCTGAAACGAAAGTGTTTTCAAAGGATAGGAGCCGTGAATAGTAAGGGCTACTAAACCGACACGCCCCATAATAGAGACACGGGTTCAATGCCTGTGCCACACAGACGAGAGGAAGAAAATCAAAGAGACCCTTAGACGTTTCCGAGCGGAAAAATAAACAAAAGAGAAAGATGTAATCAGGTTTTCCGTCTTCTGTCTACAACGGTATGTGCCATGGCATTTTGAGAAGAAATGAGCTGTTTAATGAGGGTACATGAACACTGGGAAGATAAAGATAATGATACGGATATTTCGTCAATGAAGTTGGCATAAATGAAATTAATGCTTCTCGACTGACCATTGGCATTTTTTAGAATGCACATACAACTCTAATTCGCGTTAGAATTTGTATGTTTAAAAATGCAATTCTATTCAGTCGTGAGGAGGATAGAGAAAAAACAAAATCGTTATTATTAATCGTAGAGAAAGTAAAACTCATTTAGCAGAGTCGACTGAAGTCTTTTGTGGATTCTAAGTGTATACTAAGTGACTTTTACTTTCTTTGAGATTATGAAGGAGTTACACCAAGTAATACCTCAATCCGTCATGTTTTTCGTAACTATTAATCATTTTTAGAAGCATTAGATTCATATGTGGATTCGATAACTCTTCTCTTAATTACCCTTTTACTTTATATTCCGCTTCTTAGAACAGCGAAATAAAATTATTTTTGGCTCAAAACGTCGCGCATTAAAATAAAAATAGCAACCGTTCACCGTCCATTGAATGCCATCACCCATTGGAATATTAATTTTTTGGCAAACATTCCTCCATCAGGCAATCTTCCTACTTTTTTCACATTATTTCAATAGGATAAAATACCTGATTCTCTAACCATTTATCCCTATTGTCTTTTGATTTATTCTAATAAAACGTTCTGTTAGTTCTATATTGTATTCTTATGGCGATGAATTTGCGGTAATAATCAATTCTCTTCCCGTGAAATTGTATAAAATGATTCTCCCGAGTCCAATCACTAAGTCTCATCTTCGTCGATGGATAAACTATTACATTCACATTTATAAAAACGCGCCAATAAATGCGGACCATTACTAGAATCTTACAGCACTTTTCCTCTATTAACTTCACCCAATCATCGGTAATGTAATTAAAGGAAAAGTAAAATCACTCCGATTTCAATTGAAGCTGGTAAATACTTTATACTCAAATAAAGTAAAATAACTAATACTAAATGCTTCGATGGCAACAAAATTTCACACATTTTCAAAATTCATTTACGTAGTCCATTTCCGCCATTACTTAAGTATTTCACCGAATATAAAGAGCAAATTCTTTTGTGAATGGATTATCAGCGCTTTAAAAGTGAGACAATGTACTGATATTACCATAGCATACAGCTTAGACGCAATCGTAAAAGGTAGAAGTAGTATTTTATTTTTTTAAACGTTCATTATTAAAATAGCTTTACTTTCCGCCGATAAAAGACTTAATATTTACACAATCCATTTAATGTGTGATTTTCACTGATATTGTATTTATAGAAGCGAATGCAAGCTATTTTATTTTTTACTACTTTTTAGCGACACTTTTTCGAGTAAAGTGACATTGTAGCCACCATTTTGAGGGTACTTCTAGAGAAGTTATAAAAGAGGCATCTCATCTCAATCAAAATTATTTAATGTTAACGTGACTACGCTTATTGATGCATCACAAACATGTACGTATTTAGAATGTATTTATATAAAGGTCATACTAGGAAATTTAAGTAAACAAGTTAAAAGAGAGAGAAAATTACCAGTAACGCTCATTGAACGTTAGGAACACCTTTCCAATAATGAAAAACCTCAACCACTCTTTCCAGAATTCTGTAACGTCGACCTACTTTAATATACTCTTAAAAAAACATGTTCGACTATTTTAATTAAAATAATATCATCACATTATTGATAAAATCATCATCAATCATAACATCAATCATGTTACTTCTCTATTATTATCTGTTTTTTGCTTTTTGTTTTCAATGTTTACATACATATTTTATTGGAATTTTCTTGTATCTATCAATTATATCTCTATTAATTGCATATGTATATAATAAGTTGTATAATTGAGCTGCATTTATTGTAAATTTTAATTTTGCCATTTTTATATTCATGCCATCTTTTATGATTCTTAAACTGTAAATGGGGTAAAAGCCGTAATAAACATTATTATTATTATAAAAGCCTTCATATTTATGTTATCCATTTAATGTGTGATATTATATTTATAGAAGCGAATTCAAGTTATTTTAGCATTTGAATACTTTCGATCGGTGTTTTTTTTTAGCTTAGCGATATCTCAGCCACTTTTTTAGGGTGTATCTAGAGATATTAAAAAATAAAGAGGCATCTCTATTCCTACATTGCATTTATACTCGACTCGATGTATTTATACTCGACTAAACTAGTGTCACATCTTCGTCGTTAACCATTGAATAAATATAAAATTATAAAAATACATCTTAGCCACTATTTCAGGATGTATCTAGTAACATTAATAAATAAAGAGGCATCTCTATTCCTACATTGTATTTATACTCGACTAAACTAGCGTCAAATCTTCGTCGTTAACCACCGAATAAATATAAAATCATAAAAATACATTTAGCCGCTTTTTCAGGATGTATCTAGGAACATTAAAAAAATCTGATGTGGCCAACACATGACTTTCTCCGTATTTATTGAAAACAGAAGCCTATGCCGGTAATATATAAATAACTCCAAAACAATGGGTGTTACAGGAAAATGTTTCTTACAAAATTTGTAGTAAAATACATTGTCTATAACTTTGGTACATAATTGTATATACCTACATTGCATTCTGACAGAGATATGTATGAAAAACTTCCATTTCTGGATAAACAACAACTTCCGGTTAACCATTATTGAAGAATAACTCCTAAACAATCAGTGTTACGAAAACAGGTTTCATACAAAAGTTGTAGTAAAATACATTATCTACAACTTTTGTTTATAATTCAATATACCTACATTGCATTATTACTGAGATATTTAAGAAACGAAATTTTGTTCCGGATAAACTGCAACTTCCGGTTAAGCGATATTCACCAAAAACTAATCAACTCTTGGCATTGTTAGGAAAATACTAAATATGAATTTTGAAAATGATCGGATAATAACTTTTTATGATAGAGCGCCCACAAACTTTTTTTTAACACAGACAGACACACATGTTCGGGAAAATAGCGAAAATGAGCTCTATGGGCCCCAAACCATCTATTTCCGTCGAAATCTGGAGGTCGAATTTTTTTGCGAATACAATACTTTCTCTATACTACGTATAGGGATAAAGTAATAAAGAGGCATCTCTATTCCTTCATTGCATTTATACTCGACTCCATGTATTTATACTCAGCTAAACTAGAATCAAATCTTCGCCGTTAGCCACTTAATGAATAATAATTTATGATAAGACCACGAAGAGCGTGGAAAATCGCCTGTAAACTGTCCCAAACACCTTTCATATTACGAAGAAGCCGAAGTCCAAAATGAGAACTGAGGATGGACGCATTTGGAATCGATGGAGGAGTGAAGAGTGCGTAATGAAAGAAGGAGACAAATGGCGGAGGAAGAGGTTTCTGGAAAAGGGATTTTGGCGGGGATTACTCGGAAGGCGAAGAATAGCCCGGAGATTTCGGGGAGAGGATGAGGCGAGACTACTGATAAGAAAAGTGAGTGGCGTCGGAGAGAAACGCTTCAATTGAAGACAGGTTCGGCGCTCTGAAGCTCATTGATCCACTAAAACGCCTTTTATTCCCCTATTCCGATAAGATTCGGACGCAAATTAATTGCGATGTGTGACTGGAATCCCTGACTCGATCCCAGGAAATGCAACGCTGCGATTTTTTTACGGCGCCTTAAAAAAAGGGACGCAGCAGCTTAGGAATAAATGCCTCGCTGCGATGTTTTCGAAGATGTTATTTTGACAGGAATCCAAAAATGTTGGCTAGAGAAAAGAAAATCGCATTAAGCCGTCGCGGGAGAAAGAATCGGATTAGTAATTTAATTCGCCGGCTCTCGGAAAAGCATTTGTCCTTGTTGAATCTCTCTTAGTGAAATTAGCTCGATCAATGGGCTCAGATTTTCTGGAAACCGTTAGAAAAACAGGGAAAGGACCCCTTGGTCCCCTTCTTAGAAGGAGACCAAGGGTTTGTTATCCAGGGGGCTGAACAAATTCATTGCTACAGAAGTTCGCAGAGAGAACATTGTTTGATAAATAATGCATAACTGAGTTAAACTCTTAGTTCTCATGATGTAAATTACGGTGACAACTAGTATGGGCTAGTTAAAGTCATCTTTAAGTCGAAGATAAATCGGAAATTGAAGGACAAAGTAGTATAAGTTACTTCGCAAGTAAACGCGTGCAGCCAAAAAATTACCCAAGGAATAACTGAACAAAAAAGTCTAGCAGGACAGGGACTTAAACCAGGATCTTCTATTTGCCAGGCGGTTGCAATAACCATTGAGCCATCTTGTTAGAACATTCAGACGTACATTTCGGGTGACTTATTAAGGCGAGTGGTCTGTCCGATTAAGGGGTCGTGCACAAATTACGTAACGCAAAATTCCCCAATTATCGACCCCCCCCCTCCCCCCACGTAACGCCTAGCCGGAACCCCCTCCCCCAAATTACGTTACGTAATTTGTGTACGGCCCCTAAGCTGCTTCGACAACGGCCAGAGATCCCGGTTCGAGTTCCTGGTCCTTCTAGACTTTTTTACGTCCGTTTTTATTAGGGAATGGACATATTAGGAGAATACGGGAAACAATAGAAATAATAAATGGGAGGGGAAGTAGTAGAAAGGGACTACGAGACAAAAGGATACACAAAAATTACAGTTAATTAAAATGAAATTAAATTACTAACCATAAAGTACAATTAGATAAAAAAGCTACAGTTTAGATTGGAAGTTATACCAAAAAATGTTAAGATTTACGAAACGCCAGAAATGTTTATAATGGGAGGATAAGAATAAGTTTTGGAAAGCTGAGTTCTAGGTCAAGAGGGTATGAAGGTAAGATGAGATATTATTTACGGATGAGACACGATGTGGTCATTAACTGCGGTGAAATTAAGATATTTGAAAGTGATAGAATGTACCTTTTTCGTTTTGTCCTGTTTAGCAGTTTTCCAAGAATTCTACCCTTTTACCTGCACACACACTTTTGTTCCTTCTCATTCTTTCTTCTTTTTCCAGGCACACGCCATATGGAGGATCGCGTATTTATGTAAATGTTGAAGATAGTGCTAGTAAGCGTCGGGGCTAATTATGTGAATTTTTCTACAGTGTTGTTATAAGGATAATTTAATTTTACAAATTCTTGGATTATATAATCTATAGGAGTCACGAGAGTAAGGGGAAATGGTAATCTAGAAAAGATTATTCCTTATTTAAATCAATCGAATGAGCTTTAACTTTGAGGAACTCCATAGGTAACTAAGCACAAGGAAATAAATAACTTTGTCAAAGTTACACGACTTTTTGTGTGGAAGATGTGGAACTTTTATTTCCTTGTGTTTATTCCTTAGTTATTTCTCTTCATGATAGAACGCTTTTCAATTGGGAAAGGTAAACGAAAGGGTTGTAAAAGCAATCAAATTAAATTATAATAATCCACCGAATTATGCACATATCTTATGTATAAAAAATCAGCCTGCATATGTTTGTGCCCGCAAAACTCAAAAATCACTTGGTCGATTGACTTGAAATTTTTATAGAACATTGCATTCAAATATATATATAAGAAAGTGTTTATATTGTAAAAAATGGTGACACTTCGTCCTTGCTTCGATCCCAGACAAGTCAAAGCATTTCCGTAAAAAATGCACGTAAAGTTCATTTTTGTCGCTGCATGCTTAATTTCTTTTACAAAATTAAATTAAAAATAATAGTCATACGAGATTGAGACAAGAACCAATAGCAGAGTAAATGAATAGAAAACCTTATATTGGTCGTTTATTGTTGTTTCCGAATTGAATTTTCGAGATTTTTTACGGAATACACGAAAAGTTTTGTGAGTATAAACAGCCGTTCCCCCTGACGACAAATGCCATTGTTGAATCCGAGATCCTGCTTTTTGGCCTATTTGAAATTAAGAAGAAGAGTAAAATTGCTGGTTTCGTTCACATTGTTGGGCATAATCAATCGTTGGAAGTGATTTAAACGATCGATTTTCGAAAAACGAAATGTGAGTCAATTTGATACCGAATGCTGTATTCAGTTAAATTCATTTGTATTGTTTTGGAAATGATTTAATAATCTGTTATAGAAAATTAAAGTGAGAGTGACTTTGAATGCTGCATTCAATTCGATTCATTTCTTTAGTTATCTTCCAGTTGATCGACGTCAAATTCAATAGTACGCGTTAACACGTCAAATGTTGCGGCAGATAATGGATAGTAGTAAATGATTTTTATATAAATAACGAAAATTCTCTATACAAACGCGAGAGCCGAGCTAGCGTAAGGGACCATATTCTCCATCTTTCTTTTCTCTCCCTCCCTTCTCGAGAGAAAGGCTCGCCGGCCCGAAATTTGGACTTAGAATTTCTTGGTGGGTCAGGGGTGGTAACTTTTTTTTGCTGTTAGCTGTACGAATGCGTCAGTGAATTTTACAATAAAATAAGTGCAAAGATGACAAGCAGTTTCTGACGATATCGGAAAGAACTAATGAAACTAACAGTGATTCTTAAACACTAAACTGTTCAGGGAAACAGGGCCCTGGAGTTAGGCGGAAAAATAGAATCTACGAAATCAAAATGCTAAAGAACTCGACCTATGAACGGTATTTAGCACAAACGATGAAGAGAACGCCAAAATAGCTGAACGCTTACTCTTAAACGCCTCTATACAGTTTGTTTTGCCAGGTTGGATGTTAGAGAAGCTAGGACTTTAAAAAGATAACAGAAATCAGGCATTTTAAATCTATTAGAGGATCTACGAGTATTGAAAATACCAATTTACGAGAGGTAATGAGATCGCAATATGTAGATTATAGTAAGTATATTGATGAGTATATAAAACAACTCAGAATTCCTAAGATGCGTATAAGGAGGAAGAATACTACTAGATGAAGAAAAGGGACGAAAATCGGAGAGATAAATTATATTCTTGTAGAGGCTTTAAAGTAGTTCACAACGCAGCGAAAGCTATAAAAATGACGAGGAATCAAAATGCATGGATGGGACGTATGTAAGCCTTGTCATCCTTCAGGGAATCGCTGAAAATATTTTTAAGAATAGAGAGAAAGCTGGTAGAATAAATGAGTACTTGTGTGTACACCACTAATCAAAAGAACGTGGGGAAGAATTTACTTTTACTCTCTATTCATTAAAAAGATATACTGATATTTTTCAAAATATTAAAAAAATAAGAGCCATACAGACAAAGCCAACAAGAGAAAAGAGGCCACCATGATCATGGAATACATGCATCGTCAACTGAATTGCGATACAAATCCACGAGCCCTCAGAGTGCTTGAGTGGCCTTGATTCGAGGTCCACTCGTACTGAACAAATAAGTTGAGAAGCTATTGATCGAGGAGAAAGAAAAGAAAAATCGTGAGATCTGGTAAAACGATTACGACGGGAACTTTTCTCCGAAAGTCACAATTTCGTTCACCCTCTGGGATAATGTAATTACGTCTTCCTCCGAGATTTAAATGCTGCAGATTCGGTTGATTTCGCAGAAATACGGCAGCCGAAAACATTTTCAAAATTAACGACATCCGCTTCAGAGCGCCTTATCGAATACTTTCTACATTACTAGGTTCGGTACTCTCAAAATTCATTTTCATGCCATAATCATGAATTTCAATTAACTCGTAACCGGTTTCCGGAGCTACGTGGAACGTTATTTTATGTGTTGGAAGAAAAGTATTTTTCTAGTATCGTGAAAAATTATTCATCTAGCAATTCAAAAGCTTCTTCATATTACATGTATAAATGTAAAGTCACCAGAAAAGAGCCTGTTGGATGATCATTTCCTTTTCTGTTTGTCAGAACAAAATTTGGAAAGGAACGAAGCTTACTAGACAAGATGATTAGTGAGGTAATTAGCCCTCGCTTTATTCCCTGGTCCAGATTACCATGAGAGGAAATAACTCCTTGTAAGCACAGTACAATGACTATTTTATCAACTTTTCAAAGCAGCCAACAGAGACTACATGAATGCCTTCAGCATGACTCAAACTTCAGTAGTTTCCATATTAACTATATGAATAAAGACAAAAGTAACGAAAGATACTTATTTATTTTTTATACCTTCTTCCTCATATACTCTTCAATACATCTCTTCTTTATTCATTTTTCTATATATCTTCTTCAACTCTCCAGTGAAATAAAAATAGAAAATGCTGACTTTTACGCTGCAAAACTATTATTCAAAGGGATATTGTGGCGCACTTACGATTAGGTATTCCACTCACAACATTTTGGCTCAACAAGAACAGTAAAGACAAATATCTCACTCTTCATCTCGTCTGATATGTTTCATTCCCTCACCAGAGATTTGGGTGTTGATGATAGATATTTAATACCAGATATCACCAAGTGCTGCATCGTTCGTCATATCTGAGATACCGATCTGCTGATACCGACCGTAAAAGGAAAAAAACAAGTCTATGATAATCCGCGAAAAAGATCGGCCTTCGGTCTCCCTTTGAAAGAATGCGATTCGGCCCAAAGCAGAGTTCAATTCTATGAATATGTACATATTTACGTCGCAACTTTATTCCGCGAAATCAGAGAAAAGAGAATTTCGGCGCATGTGAAGGGAACACACGGGGAAAAGGGATTTCTCTTGTCTCTGCTCACTCTCTGCTGCTAAGTGCCTCCCCACTCACACACAGACACACACACACACTTTCCGAAGAGAGATTCTCATCTCCACATTGACGCCACCGAAGCGACCTCTCCTCGCCTTTACTTCTTATTCCAAAACCCAGAATAATTGCTGAATATATCATCAATGGCTCTTGTTCCCGACGACGTCGCTTTTCCTCGCTCAAAACTCCAATAGGAAGAGAGGGGATCCTCGCACAATACACGGTGTATAAATAAGGTTTAAGGAGGGAGTCGAAAATTTAAATACGACCGGCTGACGGTAACTGTGGAGGATACAAGGAGGATGATTGTGCGTCGCATAAAAGCTGAATCTACGAAAGAGTCAATTTCACTGAGTAAGTGGAAAGATGTTGTAGCGTGATTTTAAATCATCGCTTCAATTAAGCTAAACATAGGGTTATAGATTTGTTACTATACATTAATATTTATTAATAATACAATTTAAGAAAAAACGATCACCGTTACAAAGTTCGATCTCATACTAAAAGAAAGGATGTCGGGAAATTTTCATTCGTAAACAGATGCATAGTAATGGATTGGAATGCGTTACATGAAATAGGTTTTCCATTCCTTCCCTGCATATGTAAAAGCATTCAAGAGAAAACTTAGTGTAAACTGATAAGTTAATTGAAGTTAATTAGTGAACAGTAATCGTAATGTTATGACAATGATCAGTGGTGAGGTAATATTATAATGAATAAATTAACTCATGACTAAGAGTTGAATGATTGATGGGAAATTGTAAAATTATTACTAATACGACAGAGAAAAAAGGTTTATCCGTTATAGATTATAGTTAAAGCAGTGATTGAGTGAAGCCTTTTCTTTCTATTACTTCTTATTTGAGGTTTCTCAAAATCTTCACTCAAATAAATAGTCAATAAAAATATTTCGCCGTAAAAAATGGAAAACTTTTAGCATTATTTGCAGTAAATGAAAAGGTGTTTTTGTGTAACTGTTAATTATTATCCATAAATTTGGATGGTCCAATATTTGAGTCACAATAATACAACCGCCTGATTGTGATTCAATTGTAAAAATCACGTAAACATACACTTGAAAGCATAAAGATGATAGCAATTTCTTGAGAAAAACTTTTGGAGGACTTGAAATTGGCTTGATATTGACTTCTTAAATGAGATACTTTAAACTTCGAAGTAATAAAAAGTTCTACTATTTATTACAGCAGGATAAAATTATCGAGCTATTACAAAACATGATTTTGGAATTTCTCAATGTTCGGCTGGTTGAATTAGATTGAACTGAAAAATCAGAAATGCCCATTTGGAAAAGAAAGCTCATGATACAGAGCAGTCCTCCAATCGATGAAATATCTCGTCAATAACCACAATCACCAATTTTTAGCATAGTCTCGGTTAAAATAGAAACTGATTTCTCAAATAACTTCACTAAATTGAAAGGCAAGTTCATAAATGTCTAGAAACATCTCTAGACGAGATTAAAGCCCTTTCATTTGCGAAGGGAAGTTAAGTCATGTAAGCGGATTACTACCGTGTTTATTTCACGATCCTGACTCTGGAAGCAGTGGTTACGCAGGGTGTTAATGTTCAACGTGCAGCGGAAGGCGTACATATATATAGTCGCTGACGCTCGAGAGGTTGAAAAAGAGTTTTTGCTATAAATATTCATCAGATGAAATTAACAGCCTGAGGCGTGAGGGAGTGACCCGTGATTAAATAAACCTAGAGATGAGTCCATTAGCCGAACCCATGTCGAGCCTCCATTTAGATTTCAGCAGAGATTCTTGAATGATAAATACGGGTACATTCGGTATCAGTTTTATTCTATCGCCGTCCATTAAGACTACGTCATTCATCCAGTGCGGCGTACAGCGGGAAAACTACTTACGAGATATCGATTCCATTTTAGATGAGACCCGATCTGCATTCAATTGCCATCTAAATTTTACATCGCGGACAGGACAAGCATTTCCGATGAATGCGGTTTTAACTTGGTGGGGAAATTATGACGCCATTTCTCATGATTACGGGGTTTACTGCGAATATTGGAAGAATTCCTAGGATTCTAGCTTTTGTGTTCATCAAGGTAGCCCTTGGTTAATATTTCCTTCATCGAGAACGTAATAATTTGTGAATTTACTTTCTCGATGAAAGAAATATTAATAGAGGGGATAGTTTCGATGAATAAGTGTGTAGTTGTCTAGCTTGAGAAATACTTTGGGAATTTTCTGTTTCCACACATTAAAAGAACTACGTGATGAGAAAAGGTGTTTTAGCATGATCTTCAAGTTAGGTTAAATATCCAAAAAACACACATATATTTATAAACACACCATTGAGCATTTACGTTACTATATAGATATTATTAAAAGAACTGAAAAACAGTTCCAATGAATAAGAGCCATCCTCAGATCAGGTTAAATTCAAACAAAACACTAATAAATACCATTGAATAGTTTGCGTAGTGGATTGGGAGGAAAATTAGTTGATTGTAACGAGATGGGAGGAAGTTGGGTGGTAGAAAAATGACGTAGGTGGTTAACAGAAAAAATAAGAAATCGCTCACTTTGTTGTAACCACATTATAAATGTTGTAGGATCGCTATAGTGCCAAAAACATCTGAATTAGGTCTCAAACGTGATTATGCGAGGGTAAAGACTCCCAGAGATGACTGTTTTCAAAGGGAAGTTATACAAAATGGAAAACATTATATTAATGGGCGACAGTGAATTCCCACGTAAAGGAGTATACCAGGAGTCCGCGGACCAAATGCGTCCCGCGAGGCCCTCTCATCCGGTCCGTGGAGACCATTTATCTAAAGAAAAGAATCACGGAAATTTACGTGCATCCTGCCAAGATCAGCCGCCGCTTACGTAGACGTAACATTTTTACCGAATTAATAGAATAATCATTATATTTTATAATATTAAATTAATAATGGAAAAAAACATCTATGTTCTGATTCTATTTTATTTGGACCTCGGCTGTGTAGTCGGCCCCCAAACTGCAGTTTGATAGATAATGCGGCCCTCGGGCTGAAAAGTTTGGAGACCTTTGGTGTACACCAATAAAATATCCCAAGGAAGAAAGGACATGAAAAAGCCTGACAGTACCGCGGCACCAACCCGGATTTTCCGATTTCCGGATGGTTGCTCTAATCAGTTGAGCTATCTGGCCATTCTATCATTCTAACCTTGCCTTTAAAGTCTCCCCAACGTCATGTTCAACAGTTCTGGCCAGATAGCTCAAATGGATAGAGCAACTGACGGACAATCGGGAGATCCACGTTCGTATCCAGGCCCTGTCAGATATTTTCATGCCCATTATACCTTGGGATAACGTAATTTTTTCAAACGGAAGGTCTTCATTGAGTTGATGAAAATTTTAAAAGGAGTAAATACAATAAATAATCAACGGTAATATCCTAGGAAAAATGATCCACTGTAAAAAAACGCCCACGAAGAGGGAGTGTGTGAAAAACCTGCGCAAACCTACTGTTATCACAAGCTAAAATGTGTAAAATAAAGCGGAGAATGACTTGGAAATTAAAAAAATAGCAGTAGTATAACAAAATTAAAAAAAGGTGAAATCAAACGTTTAAATACTGAGTAAATATTACGTAAGCTAGAATTGAGGATAAGACATAAAAAGAAGGCTACATATTAGAGTATAACTTTTAAAAACAAGGTAAAAATCTATAATAACTCACAATATAAAATAAAATATAGTAGGAACTAGTACTATATAAATACGTAAATATCAATGCTATGATTCAGATAAAATTAATTTGAATTTATTAAATTTGGCTAGCACAAAGTAAAATAATTTAAATAAGAGGTCTTACATAGATATACAGCTAAAACTATAATATAATTTCATTTCTCTTCAACAATGGTAACTATGGTAATATATTGTTACGAAAGTACACAAAAAGTGTGGAAAATTTACAGTGCTATTTCTTCATTTCAATGGCTTTCCACATTGCTTAAATACATCTATTTTATCTCCTATAGAATTATAATTACTTATTGCACATAAAATGAAAGATAAGCATATGCATATGATTTCTCGTTTTCTTTGGTATGGAAAAAAGTGAGTTGTTCCTTG